>CM028134.1:130427500-135227500 GCA_016271365.2 Neoceratodus forsteri
CCACAAACCAGGTGGGGGTTGGCATGGGGCAAGAGTGAACAACTGGGAGAGGGATGAAGGGGTGTGAGGGTTAGTCCAGGGGGAATACAAAACAGGGGCTAAGTGGGCCTATCACTGGCCCCTCTCCTCACTTCTGTCCCTGTACCATCTTTGGTGTCACCATCCTCCATTCTGCTCCAGTCTCTGCAGGAGCTTGAGGGTGGCCCTCACAAGCTGCAACAGCTCCTGCACACTCCTTTCTAGTGCTGTCCAGCGTTGTCCACCTAGGACAAGGGAGCAGAGTCATTACGTGCAACTGACCAGATTCCTTCAGCCCACCCATTGTGCGCGGCATACAGCTGTGGGCTACGCCCCTGTGATGGCATGCGACCACCCACAGTGACCGCGCCCACATGAACTGCTTACCCAGGCACCCACAGCCATGTGGACAACTGCACACACCCACTGCCCATGTCCCGCATTGCACCACCGTGGCCGTACAGTGACATGGCTATACAGTGCGAAGGCAGTGGCACAGCCATGTACCCAGTGCACACACTGACCACCTGCAATGCCCACCCACACAAGCAGTGCCATAGGACAATGCTGAGTGCACCATGTGGCATGCATGGCAGTGGGGCCAAGTGCTGTTGGCCATGCCCCGCTGCCAACCCTGCAATACAGCATGCTGAGATGTAAGGGGAAAAACAGCACTCACCTGCATCCAGGCCAGCTGGGCGATGCTGGCCCATGGCCCTTCCTCCACGTCCCTGCTGCAGTTGCAGCACACCAACCCTGTCCTGCTTCTGCTGGGAATGGACCTGCCTCACCCTACAGTGCTTCTTCTGGCCTAGGGTGCAAACATGGAGAAGGGAACATCAGTACAAACCAGTAGCAAACCCCCTCCCAGTGTGTGTGTGCCTGAACAGCCCAGCCATGCTACACCCCCACCACCAACACCATCACCCCTACTAGATGGACCCCACCCCCCTGTGGGGTGGACACATGCACACTGTGATACCCAGATGGATGGATGCTACCAGTGTACGGATGGAGCACCTACCTTGCCATGGCACGGCACCTCGCTGGGCGCATGCCTGCAGATGCCCCAGTCTGTCAGGGTCCTCCGCCATAGGTCACCATACCTGTGGCGACATTGCTCACTAGACCTGGCGATCCCAGTGGCCTCATCCAGGCCATCAGCCACCTCCTCCCACACAGCACTGCATGGCCTGCCCAGTGAATCCTGGCCAAACAAGGGCCCAGCATGGGGCTCAACAATGGCCACCAGGTTGGCCAGTTCTATGGCGCTCCACTGCTGTGCTTGCCTCTGTGCCATCCTGCAGTGAGTATCGCTATCAAAATGGAACTCTGTAGTGCATGTGCTCCACTTGCAGAGACTGCATGGTACTGCACTGCCAGTCCTCATAATGCTGTCATCGAACTGTGTGATAGGTGTGCACCCAAGCCGACGCATGGCACCTAGGGGGTAAAGGTCAACCGTAGGGTCAAGGTCTGTCTACGCACGGAGTGTCACAGCACTATTGGGATGCCCTGTGTGTAGCACGGTGGGGTGCCTGTGTGTGATGCCCTGCAGTGGCCTACTGCGCTGTAGCTCCATGGCACCTACAGCACACCAGGGCATGAGCACCCCACAGGCGAACAGTGCACTAGTGCTACAGGCACAGTGGTGGCTGTGCCCTTCACTGCCTCCCTCACACAGCACGTCACCAGTACCACATGCTTCAGTGTCAGCACCCTGGGTATGCACTGTGCGGCGCCTACTGCAAATGTCACAGAGCTGCGCCATAGCCTGAACATGCTCAACAACATTGCGCAAGGTGCAACAGCGTGATATTCAGCCAGCATATGGAAATCAGCTCATCAGCCATTCCACAACACAACGACTGCATTAGCATCCACTTACCATTACGCCTTGCCTCATTTGCATGCATGGTGCTGTATAAATGAGACATGGGGCTGTAAAGGACATAGTTGGGTATTGCAGTCTATTGTGGTGGGTTGCATGTTGTTGGGATGTGGGGACTGTGGTTTGTGAGGGCTGAATGGGACTGCACAGTCAAAGGTAACACCTGTCATTCCCACAGGCTCAATCATGACCAAAAGTGAGGATGAGGAGAAACAGGGACAGAGGAGAAAGAGGAGGCCCAACTTCACCTAGGCTGAATCAGATGCCCTGCTCAAGGCATATCTAGACAAGAAACTGCTGCTCAGTGAACAGCGAGGAATGCCACAGGCCCATGCTGTGGCATGGGGTGAGGCAACATGTGCCGTGAACCAGCATGGCAGCCACCAGCAGTCCGTGCAGGAGTGTAAGAAGAAAGTTGGCATGGACAGGAGGAGGATCAAGGATAAGGTGGCTGCCATCAGTGCAGCATGTGCTGCTACCGGTGGGGGACAGCCGGATGTGCCACGCCTGATGCCAAAGGAGGAGCAGGTGGCTGGCAGAATGTGGCATTGTGCCATCTAGGGCATTCCTGGTGGTGGCTTCCAGATGGGTGGCAGCTCATCACTGCATGGTAGGACCTGTGCTGTCACTGTGTGGGTGGTGGAGGGGGAATGCCACAGGGCAGGGCAAAGCCACTAATGCTAATGTGTTCCCTTACAGCTCCTGAGCATCTACATGGATCAGCAGTGGTGGGTGTGTCCACTGAGGGTGAAGCCCTGGACACAGAGGATTGCCCATCCACCTCCACAGGTGCCCAAGAGACCAGACCAGCACATACCTGCACGTCTGTCTGGACTGAAGAGGGTGGTGCGGGTGCGGACAAGGCCCTGCCGGTGTCCCAGCGTGACAGCGCCCATGGTCTTCAGAATGCTGGGACACGGATTGGTGCTGGATCCAGTACCGATGATGATGGATCACACATCCAGGACAGTGATACATGTGGGATGCAGGATGGTCCCACAGCAGACAACGGCATGGGCGCTGGCATGTTTGGTGCCACCGTGGAGGCCTGTGTAACAACACAGTCCCAGCCTGTGCCTATATGCCACAGTATGGCAGCACTGGTGTGTGTCCAGAGTGGTGGGGCTGTTGTGGCTGCTGTGGCAGCGCTGTTGAGCCCTGGCAATTGGCAGCCAGAGGGGCAGTGCCAGCAGTCAGCCAATGGCAACTGGAGGACAGTGTCAGGGGGCGGATGCAGTGCACCACATCTGGAGGTGCCCTGGCATGGCTCTGGTGTGCAGCACCCATCATCAAGGGGTGCTGGCCAGCAGGGCAAGGAACACCATGAGGGACAGCATCCCAGACCAGCAGATGACCTCATTGTCGAGCACAGCCGTCTACTCCAGGCTTCAGTAGATCAGCAGTTGCGGCTCTGAGTGCGGTTCTGCGCCAGGCAGAGGATCCGCGCAGCAGAGACCACGGTCTGCTCCTGGCAGAGATGGCCCGGCAGCGGATGGATGTGACTACAGCCATTGACAGGCAGAGAAATGCATTCACAGCTGTCATAGCCACATTGGGCACCCAGTTCGGTGCCCATCCACCACAGACACCATGGAGTGTCATGTCCACTCCCTGTTCCCGGCACCGTGTGACACCTGCTATGTCAACACCAGGTTTGGCTGTGGGCATACTGAGCACACCTTGTGTGGGCATATTCAGTGGGCTGCAGACCCCTGCGTAAATACGGTCACGTTCACACAGTATCACCCCTGGGGGACTGTCGGTGCCACCCCATGAGGCCAATGGTCAGCCTGGCATGGCTGGCAGGTCTCGGCAGGGCCAGTCATGCATAAGTGGCAGCTGTGGTACTGTGCTGCATGACTGACCTATTTCCCACCATGGCCACTGTCTGCCACTGCACTATGTACAGTGTGGTGTGCATCGTGCAATGCATGGGTGGGGTACCCAGCCCTACACACACACGGTCCCTGTGTACACCATCCTGGCTGCTGGCCACTGTGGTGTGTACATGATGATGTCTATGTTGCACTGTCCACCAGTGTGCAATGGTGCTCAGTGTCTGAGGCATGCACAGTGACGGCCACTGGGCATGGGTGTGTATGGACCTGTGTTGGGGTAGGGGTGGCAATTAGGGTTGGCATGCTGTCTACCCCGTGTGCATGTTCTGTGGTGTGTGTGTGTCTGTGTGTGTGTGCTTGTGGCATCGCACACTACCTGGCATTTGATGCTTGCATACCCCTTCCAGGAGGTGTATGACACACTGTCCAGGCCAGGTGGCGTGTAGATGGCCACATGATGCAGTCAATGGCCCTGAGTTTGCCAGGCAACCATGCTACCCTGTGGAATTCTTGTATGTCTGCTGTGCACTCCACCTGTGTGCTGGCGAAATGGATTTACTCCACAGTATGTGGCAGCAATGCACTGAGGAATTGTGTGAGTAGGCGTGATGCGGCCAACTGGGTTATGCCTGTCGTGTCCCCTGTTGGCCTCTGGAAGGTGCCATGGTGAGCAGGCACATGACAGCTGTCACCTTTGTCTCCACTGACAGAGCATGGCTCTGTCGTGTGGGTTCCCGCATCCCACTACTGCACAGCTCACAGAGCTGCCTCAGTATCATCTGGTTCAGGTGGTAATGGCCCACAATCTCTGTGTCAGAGTAGTGTTCAAAGCTGGTGTGGGCTCAGTACTGCCTGTTCTGGGTGTACCACCAATGGGCCCTTCCATGGCCGCATCCCCCTGCTGCCTGCCTTCTCGCACCCCTCATTACTTCCTCCATCTGGAAGGTGGCACTGGCCATGTCCCTGGCTGGTCTTCCCCCCCGACAGCTGTTCTCCCATTCCCCATGCTGTCTGTTTCTGATGCTCCCCCTGCACCGGGTACACCTCCAGCCTTTGGCTTTGGCTGTTCTGCCTCCTGCCACTGCCCTCAGTTCAATGTGGCACTCCACTGACTATCCTGCACAGTGGCACAGGCTCCCCACTCCTACCCTGTTTCTGGCTTAGTTCAGGTGTGCACTGTCCTGCTCCTGCCCAGTCCTGCTCACTGCTACCCTCTGAACTGATCTTGTGTCTGTCACCACACTCCCACCTGTGGCTTCCCTTTAGCGTTCTTGCACCCCTCTCTTGCTCTATTTTATTTTGGATCATTTCCACTGTCCCACAACTTCCGCTAGCTCCCCTATTGTGCATGGCGCATGCTGTTGAATATTGCACTGCACATGTTATTCATGGTTCCACCCCCTTCAGTTGCACATGCATTCATTACTATTGCACTCTTGCACATTGCTACTTGTGCTGTGCAGCTGCCTCCTGCTGAATATCGCACAATGGCACATTTCCATACTTGCTCTGGTGCATCCCTGTTGTGCATGGTGCAACTCTTTTGAATATCCGGGCCATTAAGTATTGTTTATAGTTTTCATAACAACTGTTTCTTTACTAACAGTGAAAATCCCCCTTCTGTCTTTACCTGCTCATCAGGGAAATCTCTTCTGCTTGACTTGGCGGTGAGATAATTGAGTCACTGGCTCTAAAACAAGCCTTTTTGTCTGTGTGTACAGTATGCTGGGAGGGTAACATTCTACCAGTGGAACTGAGCAGAATTTTGAATCCCGGTATTCTATGGTAAACACTCCATGATAAACATTCTGGGCCAGATATTCAAAAGGGTTGTGCCATGCACGATAGAGTTGCGCCTGCACAAGTCCAAACTTGCTCCATTCTGCGATATTCAGCAGGAGGCAGTTGCGCCACAGAAAACATATTGAGCAACAGCGCAATGCAAATGAATGCATGCTGAGCTGGAGGGGGAGGAACCATGCATAAACTGCACAGCCCAATATTCAACCGGACTGTGCAGAGTTGTGCAGGCGCAATCCCCAACCTGCGCCTGCACAACTCTGAGCCAAAAAAAGGCTGAAGTGGGGCCACCCACAGGTGAGCTGCTGCATTGCAGGCGCAACACAGCAGCTGCCACCTGTGGCTGGCCCCGAACCCACTCCCTGTGCCCCCCCTGCAGCCCGATTGTGGGCAAAAGAGTGAAAATCCCCACCACCACCCCCCACTGGCCTGATCACGGGCAACAGCAGAAATGTCCCCCCCCACCAGTCCGACTGCGGGCTGCATTAGTTTAAAAACAACCCCCGAAATACATCCCTGGTGGTCCAGTGGACTGAAAAGCCTGATCACGGGCTGTATCAGTGTAAGATACAACCCCCTCTCCTCCTGAACATAGCCCTGGTGGTCCAGTGGACCAAAACTCCTGATCACGGGATGTATGCAGTAAATACCCCAACACATCCCTGGTGCCTAGTGTCCCCACCCCACCCACCCATGAGCTCCACCACCCTCCCCCGGCAGCTGGCGGTGGCAGCATCAACCTGCCGTCCCATGCCGCCCGACCCGACTGCCCGGTGAGGCTGCCGCCAGTGGTGCAGAGCAAGAGCCAATGGGCATGCAGCCATTCTGTACAAGACAGTCCAGATTTGTGAATAAAATTCATTCACCAAACTGGACTGTCTTGTATCGTATAGGCTGCATACCCATTGGCTCTGCTCTGCACCAATGGTGTGCAGCTCACCGGCAGTCAGTCGAGGATGGCGGGTGGCAGGCTTAGTGGATGATGCCACCCGCTGGCTGCCGAGGGGAGCGGGTGGTGGGCGCCATGGGTGGGTGGGGTGGGGACACTAGGCACCAGGGATGTGTTGGGGGGTATTTACTGCATACATTCCATGATTGGGAGTTTTGGTCCACTGGACCACCAGGGCTATGTTCGGGGGGGTTACTGCTTACATCCCACGAATGGGAGTGTTGGTCCACTGGTCCACCAGGGCTATGTTGGGGGGGTTACTGCTTACATCCCGCGAACGGGGAGTTTCAGTCCACTGGACCACCAGGGCTATGTTCGGGAGGAGGGGGCATTGTATTTTACACTGATACAGCCCGCGATCAGGCTTTTCGGTCCACTGGACCACCAGGGATGTATTGGGGGGGTTGTTTTTAAACTAATGCAGCCCGCAGTCGGACTGGTGGGGGGGGACATTTCTGCTGTTGCCCGTGATCGGGCCAGTGGAGGGTGGTGGTGGGAATTTTCACTCTTTTGCCCAGGATCAGGCTGCAGGGGGCATCAGTCCCCGACAGCTGCTGCCTGGCAGGGTGCCAGGTGCAAGTCCTCGGGAATCGGTGCACCTGCATGCTAATGGCATGCAAATGGGGCCATAATCAGATGCAAATGGCCCCCCTGCACCTTGCATGAATTATGGCCCCATTTGCATGTCACCTTTTGAATATGAGGATTTTGCACATGGCTCAATGGTACTTGCACCACCGCAAGTTGTATGCTCCACTCTGACAACTTGCGGTGGTGCAAGTTCCACTGCGCCATGCACAGTGGCTGTGGCTGGGGTTATCTGTGCTGAGTTGCTCAATAGCGCAACTCCTTTGAATATCGCCCCGGCCACACCCCAGTGCAACTATTTTGTGCAGCTCAAGGGCTTGCGCATAAGAATGGCGCAGTTTGAATATCCAGCCCTCTGTGTCTTGAATAATGGAAAAAATAGAAAAAAAAACAGGATGAAGAAAGTAGGCAATACGGTAATACTTTATAAACAAAAAGAAAAGGTGGGAAAACACAGTTAACAGAGGCAGACCCAAACTGCTCATATAACACATTGCTGTCCCTCCAACTCACTGGTTTAGCATTTTTCAGTGAGTTGCTGTTCAATCAATTTTACCACTCCTTTGCCCAAGTCTGGGGACTATTTTTCACCATATTTAAATAAAATAACATACTATTATTAAATCTTTAATAATGTGTCCAGAGTTTTCTTTGACTGTTATAGAAATAGTTGTTACCCATTTAATAAGAGCAATAGGACACTTCGGGGTGTGGGGTGTTGATTGATAAGAGCACTACCCAGCTGCTGTAGTCACTCGGTGCAAGCGCCTCGTGCCTAACAACACACCTGGGGGCATGCTGTTATCAATCAACAACCCACACTCTGTCATGTCTTATTGCTCTCATATATATTCTATGCAAACAACTGCATTAATGCATCATTTAAGGTTAAAACACAAAAAGGTAGGAAATGAAAAATCTTTAGGTTTGCCCCTCTCCCCTCCCCCTTGTGGACCTGCCAATCAACCCAAGATTGACATATGATGGGGTGTGTCATTGGGGTTGTGAGGCCTAAATGTTGCCCCATTCTTCTTCACTGTTGAAGTATTGCAATCAGTAATGCAAAGAGGAGCTCAGAAATATTTTCAGAGCGCTTCTTTGCATTAGCGCTCGTAATGCATACAGTCGTCAGCTGACCGTGGAGGTGAGAGGTGGGCTGTGGCAGTCACCGGCAGGGGAAGGTTGGGGGAGGATGCTGGGTGGACTGGCACGGCTGGGTGGAAGGCCACTAGACTACCAGGAAATATGAAATAAGTATTTATTTAATTATGCTTTGGGAGCCACTAGACTACCAGGGATATCTACAAAGAATATTATTTAATACAGATCGGGGGGGGGGCCACTAGACTACCAGGGATATGAGCAGTAATAATTATTTTATAGGGCTCGGGGAGCCACTAGACTACCAGGGATGTAAAACAATACACATTGGGGGGCACTAGACTACCAGGGCATTACAAATTACTATATATTTTATTATGATGGAGGGCACTAGACTACCAGGGATAGTTAATTCATGATTTTTGTTATTCAGATGGGGCAGAACGAAGCCCCCTGAGCAAAACCCAGCCTCATTTAACTTTGTAGGGCACCCCTGGGCTGAGAAAAACATTTTTAAAATCTGCCCATCTCATCCCTTGCTCTTTGATTGTGAGCATGCTATTTCTTTGATCGTGAGCATGCAAATTCTTTGATCGCGAGATTCATTGATCGCGATCATGCATGGTGAGCGAGGGATGAGATGGCCAGATTAAAAAATAAATTTTCTCAGCCCAGGGGTGCCCTAGGAAGTCAAATGAGGGTGGGTTTTACTTGGGGGGCTTGGTTCTGTTGAACCATTTTGGTGGTTTTCCACACTTCCTTCAATTTTTTGACTAATGACATTTTTAATTCTTTATTCGGGAGCCTGCAAATTCTTTGATCGTGAGCCTGCAAATTCTTTGGTCATGAGATTCTTTGATGGCGAATGTGCATCACAAGCCAGGGACGAGATGGCCCAATTTTAAAATCAATTTTCTCAGCCCAGGGTGTTCTAAAAAAGTCAAACGAGGGTGTATTTTACTCAGGGTGCATCGTTCTGTTGAACCTTGGTGGTGGTTTACTGCAATTCCTTCAATTTTTTTATTTATAAGGTTTTTAATTCTTTGTTCATAAGCCTGAAAATTATTTGACCATGAGCCTGCAAATTCTTTGATCATGAGATTCTTTGATCGTGAGGGAGGGACAAGATTGCCAGATTTTTTTATAATGGCATAAATAGGGGAATTTTAGTAATCTTTGATACTGAATATCTCAGAAACGCTTTGGTCTTTTTACTTGAGATTTGGAGGGAAGAAAGGCAACATCCCATAGATGTACCTTTTTGTGGTTTGGTCAAAATAGTTTACAGGGTGGCAAACCTATGGCACTATGAATTTAATGCTTTTTCCTATAGGATAACATTACAGCGTCAGCCATATTACAGGAATTGTTTGCCACCCTGCTGCAAAATAACGGCTTGGTCCTTTGGGCTGGAATTTGGAGGGAGGAAATCCAACATCCAACAGATGTGCCTTTTAGTAGTTTGCTGAAAAAATATTACAGGGTGGCTAAGTGATGGCACTCTGGAGTTGATGCTTTTCCCATAGGATAACGTTATGGCGTCCATCGTGCATTTCAGGGAACGTATCTCGGAAACGGTGCAAGATATGGATTTTTCATCACAAAAATTCTTAGCCCCCCCCAACCAGGGGCTAAGTACAAAACTAGCCAAGAAAATCATAATTTATATAAAATGTCAATTTTTTTTCTACGTCACACGGTTCCAGAGATATAAGCAATTTAGTATTCCAAGTCCTATTTTGCATTCCGAGGCCCATTATTATGCATACATTCTTTGTTTTCACTGTGTGTTTCAATGCACTTTTTGGGGAAAAGAAGGGTGTGCTCTTTCGTTACTGTGCCGGTTAGCATTTTCAGTTGCGCTTCTGTTGACGTTCGCGTCACTGTTTCCGTGTACACCACCATGTGCATTACAATTTGTGTTTTCATTTGTGCTTGTGTTTCCATTTCTGTTTTGTTTGGCATTATTGTTGCTGTTACCATTACTATTTGCATTTGCAATTGTGGTATCATGCCCGTGCGTGTTACAGTTTGCATTTCCATACGCGCATGCGTTTGTGTTTGTGTTTCTGTCTCCTTTGGCTTTATTGTTGCTGTTACTGTTACCATTTGTGTTTACAATTGTGGTACCATGACCATGCACATAACAGTTTGCGTTTCTGTACGCACTTGTGTTTGCATTTGCATTTTTCTTTTCATTGGCGTTATTGTTGCTGTTACTGTTACCTTTTGCATTTACAATTGCGCTTCCATAACCGTGTGCCTTACGGTTTGTGTTTCCATATGCACTTGCATTTACATTTCCATTTATGTTTCCTTTGGCATTATTCTTGCTGTTACTGTTAGCATTTGCATTTACAATTGCGGTACCGTGTCCGTGCATGTTATGGTTTGCATTTCCATATGTGCTTGCATTTCTGTTTCTGTCTCCTTTGGCATTATTGTTGCTGTTACCGTTAGCATTTGCATTTCCAATTGTGGTACTGAGAATGCGCGCATTACCAGTTGCATTCCATATGCACTTCCGTTTGTGTGTCCATTTCTATCACTGTTCACTTTGGCGTCACTTTGCACTTGCATTTCTATTGCCATTTGTGTTACCATTTTTATTTGTGTCATCATATGTGTAACCATTTGCACATGCATTTGCATTGCACTTAGTGTTACTATGTCACACAAAATCACGTGGTGGGAGCACGGGGCCCAAAGGTCCCTGCATTCCAACCAACTTCTGCAACTTTCTACTTTTCTATTCTTTCTTAAAAGTAAGGAAATTCTATGCAAAAAACTTTGTTAATGCATCAGTTAGGTTTCTTCTATAGCAAAAAAAGAGAGGAAATTTGATTTTAGGGTTCCTACCCCTTGCACCCCACCCCAGCCCACCTCCACCAACAGGCATTGGGGTGTGCATTGAGATCATTGGCCCTAACTCTCACCCCATCCCATGTGTAAACAAACTGAGGTGGTGTAGTGTAGTAAAATCGGGTGAAAGTGAGGAAATTTGGTGTTATGGTTGAAATCCCCCCCTTGCACCACCCCAGCCCTCCCCTCAACCGGTATCAGGGTGTGTGTTGAGGTCATCGGCCCTAGCTCTTACCCCATCACATGTGTAAACAAGCTGAAGTATAGGAGAATGGGGTGAGAGTTAGGACCGGTAACCCCAAAGCACACCCCAATGCCGGTTGGGGGCAAGCTGGGGTAGTGCAAGGAAGGCTTTCAACCCTAACAGCAAATGTCCTCACTTTTGTCACTGTGGAACAACCCTAAATGATACATTAAATGGATTTTTGCCATGAATTTCCCTTCTTTTTGAGAATGAGGACGATAACTAGTGAATGGAATGTGGTGGTGGGAGCGCAGGCCCTCCGGGCCCCATGCTCCCACCACGTGATTTTGTGTGACATAGTAGCAGTAACTGCTATGCAAACATGAGCACTAACATTTATGCACATGGTGACACAAACATAAATGGTAAAGCAAACGTTAATAGAAATGCAAGTGGAAATTGATGCCAAAGTGAACAGTGATGCAAACGGAGATGCAAGCGGTATGAAAACACAACTGGTAAGGTGCACGGTAATGGTACCACTATTGTAAATGCAAATGGTAAATGTAACACCAACAATAATGCAAAAGGAAACGGAAATGGAAACGCAAATGCAAGTGGGTATGGAAATGCAAAGTGTAACATGCATGCTCACGGTACCACAATTGCAAATGCAAATGATAACTGTAACAGCAAAAATAATGCCAAAGCAAAGAGAAATGGAAACACAAATGGAAACACGTATGGAAAACACAATTAGCAATGCGCACAGTCATGGTCCTGCAATTGTAAATGCAAATGGTAACGGTAACAGCAACAATGACACCAAAGGAAACAGAAACGGGAAATGCAAGCACATACAGAAATGCAAACCATAATGTGCACAGTCACAGTACCGCAATTGGAAATGCAAATGGTAATGGTAACAGCAAAAATAATGGCAAAGGAAACAGAAACAGAAACATGAATGCAAGCACATACAGAAAAGCAAAACGTAATGCATATGGTGATGGTAACACAATTGGAAATGCAAATGGTAATGGTAAGAGCAACAATGATGCCAAATGAAAGACGAACGGAAATGCAAATGCAAACAGAGGGGCGTCCGCAAACACAAATGAAAATGCGCATGGTGATGCAAATGTAAATGCAAAGACAAAGTGAAGTCAAAATGCAAATGGTAACAGTAATGCACATGCAAGCACAAATGAAAACAAAAAGGGTAACGCACACGGTGGCGTACATTAGAACGGTAATGCAAAAGGGTATGGAACCGCAAGCAGAAATGGTAAGGGTAACAGTAATGTAAGCCCATACACTGGTTTTCCCCAACAGCTGCATAGAGAAACACAGTAGGTACAAAGAATGTCTATATAATAATGGGGCTCAGAGCAGAAAATGAAGCTTTGGAATACTAAATTGCTTATATCTCAGGAACTGTATGACATAGAAAAAAAATTAAAATTTCATATGAATTATGACTTTCCTGGCTAGTTTTGCACTTAGTGCCCATTTGGGGGGTTAAGTATTTTTCTAACAAAAAGTCCATATCTTGCACCATTTCCAAGATACAGGCCCCAAACGGCTCAGCGGATGCCGTAATGTTATCCTATTTGAAAAAACATGAACTTCAGAGTGCCGTAACTTTACTGCCTTGCAATATTTTTTCACCAAACCACCAAAAGGCACATCTGTGGGATGTTGGCCTTCCTCCTTCCAAACTTCAGCCCAAAGGACCAAACCGTTATTTGGCAGCAGGGTGGCAAAGAATTCCTGTCATGCGACGGACGCCATAATGTTAGTCTATGGAATAAGCATCAATTTCAGAGAGCCATAACTCTGCAGACATCTATTATTTCTTCACCCAAACACCAAAAGGCACATATGTGGGATGTTAGCTCTGTTCCCTCCAAATTTCAGCCCAAAAGACCAAACTGTTCTTTTGGAGCAGGGTGGCAATGAATTCCTGTAATTTTGTCATAGTCTGGAAAGACACTTTTTGACATTACTTTGCAACACTACTGTTTCCAGAAATTTGAAAAACATATTTCTGGGGTGTTTAACCCCAAAATAAAGACATGGCTAGCATTTTCAGGGTCTGAATAGGTGAACATAGAAAGAATTGTGTCCCTAGAGGGTCCCAATTTTAAATGCCAATCATTTTTCTGATCAGTAACTGAAAACAAAATGGCAGATTTGTGACACTACTAGGGCCATTTGCAACATTAAAAAGTGCATTTGCGACACTTTCAAACTTTTTGTTAACTTTTCCCATTGACTTACAATGGGAACTTGTTTTTTGAATAACTTTTGAACCGTTCAATATTTTTTCACAAAATCTTCAAAAGGCACATTGGGGACCCTGGTCACACATTCCCTGAAGTTTTTGGACCGGCCACACAAACCATGCAACCTGTAGACGAGAGCAACAAATTTGCAAAAAAGCATAATTGAGCTTTTGCTTGTCACTTAATAACTCTGCAGCCTTACATCCAACTAGCATAAAAGTTGCCAGATCCCAGGGTCTGTTATATCCAACTGTGCCTGACAAATGTCAGGCAAATCTGTTGAATGGTGCGAAAGTTATTAAGGTGCAAAATGTCACCCTTTAACCTTAAAAGTGCTACTCGACCCTAAACACCTTTTATTCTTCAATTGTCAATTATACCATATTTTGCTCTGTACCACACTACCAATGTTGCTGTTACCTTGTGCCATTAATGCGTGTCTGTTTTTATTAATCATGTGCTGCTCTGTATGTACCCTCTTTCTGTATTACCTGTATTTTTCTGTCTTATCTGTATTATTCTGTATTTCCTACCATTGTTGACGAGGTACCTTTGGAAATGAGCCTCTGGCTCAAAGGTTGTAAACTGATTGCATTATAAATAAATAAATAAATAAATAAACTGTAATAGCACTACAGTGCTATCATAATATATAATATATGTGTATGTATATATATATATATATATATATATATATATATACACACACACACACACACACACATATATGCACATATATATCCAGTATAACATAGCAGTGCTGTAGGGACAAAACTCTTGATGGAAAAATTATTTTGTTTTTATTATCACTGATTTTTTTTTTAATTATTGTTATTATTTTATGTGATTTTTATATGGGACCAATTTCTGGTTAAGATTATTGTTTGCATAAGTTCCTAATGGGGAAAAAAACAGAAAGTGTTAGTTAATTGAGCTTTAAGACAAGGTATCTGACTTTAATGCTTACAAGGGAAACTATCACTGTTCTCTAAGCAGCCCTTTGCCATATGGTAAATGAGACCTGAGGAAATGAAGATGAGACTCCATTTTGGTTTTTAAGCCATTACATTGGTGAACACTTTCCAAGCTAAGTCTATGGAGTGATGTTGTCATTAGGGGCCTAGCCACATTCCAGAAATACTTCAGCCAAAGTTAGCTGGTACCAAGGAAGCATCCCTGTGATGTGACTGATTTATTGCCATGCATTTGTAAAGGGAAGTCTTGGCCAGAGCTAAGTATCCATGAGTATTCTCAGATAGGAGGTCATGTGACTGGTATAGACTTACAGAAAGAAAACAAAACCTGTCCCTCTGTTTAAACTTTGAATATTAAGAACATTATTTTGCTTATAACTTAAAAAAACCCTTATGGTGCTGCCATGAAAATTGGACAGTTATTGGACACTAGTATGATGAATACACTTACACAGTTTCATTACTGCAGGACTAAGAGTTCAGGAGTTATAATTAAAACTTATTTAATATAATTTTCTTATGAGAAAACTAAACAAATCTAGTATTTCATGACAGCTCACATCTTAGGAAGTCTAAAAATAAGACTCTTAAGTCTGTATTTTATTGCTATAAAGAGAAATACCATCTAAAAGAATCTTTGTGATAGTTTGATTTATATCTTTAAGTAGAACAAAAGACCCATGTGTTTCTACAAAAAATATATTTTTAAAGACTTTAAGAATGGCATTTTCTTACAAATCTAATATCACTCTGTTGCTTAGAATACTTAGAGCAATACCCTCACTTTATTTTAAGAAGTTTTATTGAAATTATGAAGTTATAACCCTTAAAAGTGTAATTTAAAAAGTATCCATGCTACAAATATTAGACTTCTACCAAAATGATTTGTTCAATGTAAAACACCTGAATATGTAAGTTTAATGTTTAAAATAGGTTAAATGTTAGATGTTATTAAGGAAAATAATTTTCAGCTAAAAACAAGTTAGTGGGAAAATGGGGATGTCTTAAGATACATGTCTGTATGTCATCATTAATCTTCTGAGATGTCCTACCTTTCTAGTCACTCAGGCCAATAAAAATCTGGTGATGTCACCACCAAGGCAGTTTTATATTAGTGAACTTGTCTGGTCACGCCTCAGTCTGGACCAAAATATCAATGCAAAAGGACCTATGTTAGTTTAGCTAATTATTTTAATAGCTTTATGCTGTAGCTAGGCCAAAGAACTTTGGGCCATGCCTGTCTGCAAAAGGGACATCATAAGGATAGCCAAAAGCTTATGCATTGCTGCCAGAAGAACCAGGTACAAAAACCAGATGCAAGGACATTCTCATTGTGTATGAAGCAAGGTCTGTGGTTTAGTTGTTGAACATTTTGACTAAAGTAATGTTGTCTGTTGTTGCCTAGACAAAGACTTATTTTTAAAACTCAAACAAGCTCTACAGTGTTGTGAGAAAAAAGGTCTAGTGTCCTAAGGTTTTAAAAGCAGATGTACAACATGAAGGAGTCATTAAGTTTCAGTTACAGAAATAACTTTACTATCCACAAGAAAGTTTGTTGAATCCAGAGTTGCCATGGACTGTGCAGATTGAAGCTGTGTTCTACAAATCTAAGAACAGACTTTTGGTAAAGTGACTTTAAACAAAAAAGGTCTAACATGCAGTGTTTGTCCATGCAAAAAGAAGTTCCAGGGTCAAGAAAATTAGCTAACAAAGAGACTTCTCATCAGGAGCCAGACTCAATCAAGAGTTCTAAGTTGATAGGAGAAGAAGAACATCTTCTACAGCCATAAATATAAGTATAATTTTATTACTTAATGATTCATTTTTAATAGTTTTAGTAATTTAAATTGGCTTATCTGGGAAAGTAACAAGGACATTTACTTTTAACTGTAGAACTTGTCTATATAGCGTAAAAGCTTTGAACTAAGAAATTTTGCATTATCTGAAAAGTTAAAACTGAGTTTATGAAAGTATAGTACAAACCACTAATGTAATGAGTTGTTGCCAGTTCTCATAGAAAACACATTGTACATTCAATGAAGTTTTAAAACAAGTTTTATACAAATATAATCTGATATATTGATCTTATGAGTTTGCATGTTCTTATGCATGAAGGTTATGTTAAATACTAAGTATGCTAAAAGTTTAATTTAACTTTTACCATTGATCATGATGAATATTGCTTATTCATTTGCAATGCTTATTTGCTAAAATTTGTTTTATTAATTTGATGGATTATTGGAAACAATTTTGTTGATATGGACATTATTATGCTAGATATTTATGCTAATGAGGAATATTTAAAATTATTGTATAGGTGTAAATAAAATACTAATTTTTCATAATTATAAATGTGGAAAGCAGTGTCATTTGCCATCATATTTGAATCTGGAGAGCATAGGGTAATATCATATGTGAATTATTATTTTGTGCAATTTATGAAATAATTTTTGGGTAAGGCCCAAGGTGAGTCCAAATGCGCTATTGTAATAAATGATATTATAAGCATTTGTTCTGACAATGCACTCTGCACACATTTTTACAGATAAAGACATAGAGGGATCATTTTCTTCCTTTCAGGCCCTGAGGGACTTTGAAGGGTGGGGTGTTGCCACTAGACACCTCATTTAAATCAGCAATGATATGCATAAGGCTGAAACTGATCTAGATAGTGAGGGAATGTAGACTAGCAATAGTTGCTCTAACAGTCTTCAGTTAGGGGAGAGGGAGAAGGAGTCTTTAGCTGGTGGCTGTGAGAGTAAGTAGATCTGAAAGATTTTCTTAGCTGGGATTTCTGTGTGTTTGCAATTGTATTTGAGGACTGTTCTTAACTGCCATTTATTGTGCTTTTACATTTAGTTTGGGCAGGAGTAAAGGATTCTAGCAGAAAAGTTGGTAATTGTGTGAGATGTCACTGCCAGAGGACTCCTTGGCTGATTGTGTTTTGCCCGTGGGATACTCCCACCTGCCCCAAGGCTCACCCTACACTTATTGGGTGAGTCCCTAAGGCCTTGCAACATCCTAATTCCATTAGGGTGATGCTTAGGTAGTGCTGGCTACTGCATCTTGGGTACTGTTTGTATCAATTGCTCGGGCATATGCTTGCTACTGCTGGGAAAAGGGTAGATTGATTGAGTGTAATTGCACTGGATGGTACTTTTAGATTGTAGATGGATTCAGTGTGCATGGATTTGAGGGTACTTTTATTGCCAAAGGGGGCCCATATTGCCCACACCTAATGGTGAGGTTGGGATCAAATGATGCAAGAGCTGGTATCTTTGGGAGGGTGATTGGGTGTACAGAGTGTGGGGCAGCCATAAAATTTGAATTGGGCATGGAGGTTTGGGGGATGCCCAGTGTGTTACTAGTTGGCAGGCCTCAGGTGGGAGGTCGAGGGAATCAGAAAACAGTTGGAGGAAGGGAAGGAGGGGGTGGGTTGGAGATGGAAGGGCGGCAGGAACCATATGATAATAGATGAGGACAAAATGGCAAACCCCAGGGTATAGGGGTGAGAGTGAGAGGACTAAGACCACATTGTTGCTCCGGGGGGAGAGACATGAAAATGCCAGTGTACAGTCTTCACTCTGAAAGGAGGAGGCAACTCAGAGAGAGCCAAGGAAGGGGAGGGGAGGGGACAAGAGTTGGTGAGCTTGGGGCAGACATCACACTTACAAATCACTTCACCCTGCTGTACCCAGATGATGAGGTGAAAGAGGCTGGTGGTCAGGGGGGTGCAGGATGATGGGGGAGGATTGATCAGGTGTCAGAAGGGGCAGGGGATAGGAGGAGGGGCCTGATCCAAAGGCAGGGAGAGCATAAGGAACATGAGACCAGGGAACCAGATGGGTGGGGAGGGGGACAGAAGCCCAAATCTGAGGGAGGTAAGGCAGAGGGGGATACACAGAACAGAGTCAGGGTGGATGATGCCAGAACCCAGAACACGGCAGAGTTGAGGAAGGATAAAGCAGACAAGGAGGGGGATGAGGAGGGGAGCATTCTGGGTAGGCCAGCTCTGAGACTAGAATTTCCAGAAGAGGGGGGTGTAGAGAGCACTAGGGCACAAGGGTCCATTACTGCAGAACCTGAGGTGGGAGGGAGAGGAGAAGGAAAGCAGGAACAGGAGGCCTGGGTGGAGAAGTTCATGGGAACAGACCAACTGGGGAAGAGTTAAGGGGTGACTAGTGATATTCAGGCTGTGAGGGCTGCGAGAAGCAAGCTGGGAGAGGGAGACAGAAGAGGGAGCCTGGAAGAGCACAATCTAACTAGTGATGCCAAGGCTGTGGAAGGGGCAAGGAGCAAACAGGGGGCCATAGTCAGGAGAAAGAGTCTGGAAGGGCACATACAGACCTGTGACCCCCAAGCTACAGGGGGTGAGAGGAGAAAATTGGGGGACATAGGCAGAAGAGGGAGCCTAGAAGGGCACACACAAAATATAGATGCCCAGGCTGTGAGGGGTGCAAGAAGCAAGCCGGGGATGTAGACAGAAGAAGGAGTATGGAAGGGCACACATGGGCTAGTAACTAGGAGGGAGAGGTGAAGGTGCTCCTGCTGGGTGACTCCATGATTAGAAGTATCCAGTGGGAGGGGGTTGGGGAGGGAAAAGAGAGTCCAGTCAAGGTTAAATGTATCCTAGGCATATCAGTACATAAGGCCAAATTCCAGCTATACTCAATGGCAAGGGAATGCGGAGGAGCTCCAGACTTTCTAGCTCACCTGGGAGCAAACAATTTAGAAGGGAACAGTGAACTGGAGATGCAGGCAAGATTCAGGGAACTGGCCAGGGCTTGCCACTCTATAGGATGCTCAGCCTCTTTTTCTGACATACTGCCAGTACCAAGGGCAAGCAGGGAAAATAAGCAAAAACTTAGGGGAGTAAACTAGTGGCTCAGGGAGTGGTGCAAGTCAGAAGGGTATGGATTGATGGGGGACTGGGGTGATACTTGGGAAGACAAGGGGCTATATGCCAGGGATAGGCTGCATCTCAACCTGGAGGGGAGGGAGAACCTTAAACTAAAACTTTTTGGATTCATTGGTGATAGGTGGGGTTTAAACTTGTAAAGGGGGGAGGTATAGAAAGACTGAAAGCTTCAGCGAGGAAGCTTGAGGGTTCAGGACTACATCATGCAAAGCGGACTGTGGGTAGCATTAAAAGACCGGGAGAACTGAGGGGGAAGAGAAACAGGGGATTGTGCTGGGCTGACAAGACTGGAGATGGCATCGAGGGTCGGGTGAAGGATGGTCCTGATCAATGCCAGGAGTATGGGCAATAAAATGCCAGAGCTCCAGGCAATGCTAGTTGAGGGTGCAGCAGACTTGGCGGCAATTACTGAGACATGGACCACCCAGAGGCATGATTGACACCTAAATTTAGAGGGATACACAATGTTTAGGAAGGATAAGGGTGGGAAGAGGGGTGTGTGTGTGGCATTGATAGTCAAAAATGACATAGTAGTTGGTGGAATCGAGGAGGCAGAAGGAGATGTGGAGGCAGTTTGGATAACTGTACAAATGGGGGGGTAAAAGATTAAAAATAGGGGTGGTGTACAGACCCCTGGCAATGGAAGCAGAACTGGAGGATGATCTGGCTGAGAACATCTGGGGTCACTGTGGCCTTGGAAAGGGTAGGGTGGTGATCATGGGTGACCTGAACGTGCAGACTGGGGCACTATGACATCCTTGGTGGCCAGGCAACAGAGGCTGATGGATATCTTCCAGGATGCCTTCCTAGTCCAGCATGTAGGAGAGTCTACTAAGTAGGATCAGCTACTGGACATTGTCCTAGCAGACAGTTACCAGATAAGGGGCCGTGAGGTGAGCAGCCCTTTGGCAGGCAGTGAACATGCCATGGTCTGGTTTCTTACGTTCCTAGGGGAAGAGGAAATTTTCACTAACACAGAAGTAATGGATTTCAGGGGGAGTGGACTTTGAGGGCATGGGAAGGATTCTTAAAGGGTGCTTGGATGAGATAAAGCCAGCCATGGATGCTGGTAGCTTGTCGGAGACCATTAAGAAAGGGGTGTGCAGGAGGCTTCAAGGGTCTGCACAAAGGTAAGACGCAAGCAATGTAGGGCCAGTAAGCCATGTTGGTGGACCCAAGAGGTGCAGGAGGCAGTGAGGAAGAAAAAGGCTGCCTATGTGCACTTAAAGTGCTCAAGGGGGCTAGGGAGAAGGGACAGTATGATTTTCTGGCTAATAGGGTCACCAGGGTGGTAAGGGGGGACAAGGCAAAGAAGGAGCTTATCCTGGCCAGGGATATCAGTGGGGGGGTTCTATAGATACGTAGGGGAGAAGAGAAAAGTGAGGGCACAGATCAGCAGGATTAGAACAGGGGGAAATGGGTGCAGGAAGCAGGGGAACAAGCAGAGGTGCTAAATGAGTACTTTGCCTCTGTTTTTACTGTGGGAGGTGGGGGGATCTTTTCAACCTGATGGAAGGGTAGAGAAGCCCTCTGAACCAGGAGGTCAGTTGGAGACTGAAGGACTGGATGAGACAAGGGCAGGGGATGGGTCGTATCTAGAAGGGGAGGAGAGGATACATGAAGAGGGGGATGGGAGGATGAAATCACAGCTGATAGGGAGAGAGAGGTCCTCTGGTCACTAAAGGCTGAGAAGGTGCCAGGGCCAGATGGGCTGCATCCAAGGGTGCTGAAGGGACTGGGAGATGTGCTGGCAGCTCCACTGGCCTCACTCTTCAACATCTCCCTGATGGCAGGTTGGGTGCCTCAAGACTGTAAGGTGGCTCAAGTGGTACCTATCCACAGGGGGGGTCCAGAGAGGATATGGGGAATTATAGGCCAGTTAGCCTAATGTCTGTGGTAGGCAAGGTTATGGAGGGCATTATTAAGGAGAGGCTGGGGGGGCAGCTGGAAAGGTTGGGGCACCTGGAAGACAAGCAGTATGGTTTTGTTCTGGGGAAGTTGTGCCAGACTAACCTGGTGGAGTTTTATGACTGGGTGACAGGTGCCCTGGACCAACATAGGCCAGTGGATGTCCTCTATCCGGATTTCAGTAAGGCATTCGATTCGGTACCCCACAACGGCCTACTAACAAAGCTGCGGGGGATGGGGTGGGGGCAGTTGCTCAGGTGGGTGGAATACTAGCTTAGCGGGTGAATACAGTGAGTGGTGGTTGGAGGGATAGTCTACTCCCCAAGGAGGCAGGGGTGTAGCTAGACAATATGCAAATGTACAGCAGGACCATGTTTGTTTCTTTATTTGGCACAATAAATACAACTTTTGTATCTCATGACACTGGTTGTTGACTCCCCATGCATGAGTAAACACAAAAGCCATGCATTGCTCCCTAAGACACTCACATACCAGCCCAGAGTCTGTAAAGCTGTATTGTTCTTGGGATGCAAAGACAGTATTAGTGACCAGTGCTTCTAGTTTTGACTCCTATGAATAAATTGCAGAAAGGTTCAGCATTTTTTGTGTTATGTTTTCATGGAAAAAGGAAGCAGTTCTTAGCCTGTTTGCTACCCACCTTAAATAAAAGTGTACACCATAGAGTACATGGAGTATGCCTGCCTACACCCATGCAAGGAGGGTCATCAGAGGGGGCCCTCAAGGTTCAGTCCTGGGGCCACTCCTGTTCAATTCTTATATCTCTGACATAGGATGGGGTGTTAGGAGTAGGTTCAGTCTCTTTGCAGATGACTCAAAACTGGGAGTACTGGCAGATGGGCAGGAGGGGAGAGAGGCCTTGCAGGGGGATCTGGATACCCTGGGGATGGGCAAGGAAGTTGGGGTTGAAGTTCAATACAGTGAAATGTAGGGTGCTTCATCTGGGGGTCAGAAACCCGGGACATGCATGCACCCTGGGGGGACCACACTGCAAGTCACATCGGGCGAGAGGGACTTAGGGTTAGTGGTGGACAGCAAAATGAATAACACAGAGAATTGTCAAAGAGCTGCAGCAAAAGCAAACAGGATACTGGGCTGCATAACCAGGGGAAATTACCTCCAGGAGGAGGGAGGTGATCTTCCCTCTGTATAATGCCCCGGTTAGGCCGCATCTTGAGTACTGTGTGCAATTCTGGAGACCCCATCTTAAGAGGGACATAGCGCTGATGGAGAGGGTCTAGAGGAGGGTGACCAGGATGATTCATGGCATGGAGGGTAGGACCTATGAGGAGAGACTAGATGAACGCAATCTGCACTCATTGGAGGAGAGGAGGGACAGAGGGGACATAATAGAGACTTTCAAGTATGTAAAGGGGATAAATAAGGGCAGAGCCAGGGAAGTGTTCAGGCTTAAGAAGGGAGGAACTCCCAGGGGGCACGAGTGGAAGATGGAAGGGGGAAGTACAGGGGGGAGCGCAGGAGACAATTCTTCACAGAGAAGGTGGTGGAACCATGGAACGCACTGCCCAGGAGTCTGGTGGAAAAGACCACAGTGGAAGGATTCAAGAGGGTTAGGACAGGTACAAGGGGAAGCTGAGGCCAGGGAGGGCCACCTCTGGGGCTGGGGGGGTGGAGGAGCGAACTCCCAGTAGGAGGCTAGCTTTTGAGCAGACACAATAGACCATGGGGCCTATTCTACTGGCTTTTACTATGATGCCGTGAACCACTGAGCCACCTAACTGAACTTTTTCATTGTTGTGATACACACACACACTGACTAATACACATATATAAATATATATATATATATATATATATATATATTTTTTATTTTTATTTTTATTTATTAAATTCTCGGATTACAAATACCTTTGAGCAGAAACTGCTCGTTTACAAAGGTTCCACGTCAAAGGATGAGGGTCAACATACATACAGAGGTAGTAAAAGAATGCACAATAAACAACCAAACAACTAAAAAGAAAAAATAAAGATACTCAGTTATAACATACTTTGAGATAATATTCATAAAGCAGCAGCTTGAGTAGGCAGCTGGCTGCGTAACAATAAGAGAAAGAGGGCACCATAGGCAGTTAGTATTGCAGGCATGCGACCGGGAGAGGAAGTTGGCAGGCTAATAGGCCACTGTCCGATGGTAGTGGAAAATGTCTTGTACCAGTGGAGATGTGAAGCAGGAAAGGAGTCACAAGGAAGGCCCAGTGCCAGAGGGAATGAGATTGGGAAAGGGCGGCTGTGAGACATGAGTGAGCTGGGAGGTGTTTAGAGATCTCTGTTCAACAAAGCAGTCACATTGAGTGGTAGAGGTGAGGTAAAGTTTGAGATTCCTTTGAAGGGTCCAAGTGTAGTAGAGGAAGTGATTCTTTATTGAGGGAATTGAACCATTGAGCAGCTCTATAGATAAAGGACCGCTGACCCATGGAGGTACGACATCTGGGAACCTGAAAGGTTAGAGATTGGGCACCACGTGTTTGTTGAGTGCCACTGTAGATATTAAGGAGTGAGCTAACACCAGGTGGCATGAGACCAAGGAGAATCTTTTGGTAAGTAAGCAGGTCTGGTATTGTATTCTGCTGCTTGGTAGCCAGCTGGCCTGTGCATAGAGGTCACAGGTGGAGTTAGTCGGACTGCACCTGGTCAGTAGTCTACAGGCTTTGTTGAGAGCAACTGAGATCCTGCGGAGGGCACTTGTTGGGGCAGAGCCATAGATGGCAAGGCCGTAGTCAATGATAGAGGTGACAGAGCTGTAGATGGCTAGTTTAAGGGCATCCGCAGGCATACAGTGCTTGTGTTTGTGTAGTAGTCCAATCCGTATATTGGCAGTCTTGGCAACAGTGTCAATATGCTGAGTGTAGGAGAGGGTACTATCCAGGGTAATACCAAGGTACTTGAACTCCTTGACATGTTCGAGTAGGTTCCCAGCGTGGTTCTTGATGGTGTGGGACAGAGAGTTGTGCCTGCTCTGTCGGTTACAGAAGGACATGGCTTTAGTCTTGCTGTGGTTCAGGACAAGTTTATGAGAATTGAACCAGTCTTCGATGCGATTGAAGTCAAGCTGCAGCTGGGATTCGAGGAGTGTAATGTCATGGTGGCTGGAAAACAGGACTGCATCATCTGCATATAGTAATTGTTTTTGGTGGCAGGCACTGGGGAGATTGTTGATGAAGAGGGAGAAGAGTAGAGGGCCCAGAATAGACCCCGGGGGACTCCGGAGTGGACCAGTTTCTCATCCGAAGAGATTCCTGCAATCCTTACACGTTGGATCCGATTATCAAGGTAGCTGGTGAACCATGGAAGGGCATCGCTGGAGATCCCAATGGAGGACAGTTGCTTGAGCAGTAGGGGGTGGTTAACTGTGTCGAATGCCTTGGTAAGGTCTATAAATACTGCCCCTCCACAATTCCCTTTGTCAAGCGTAGCATGGATGAAGGTTGTAAATTCCAGTAGTGCAGTGGTGGTGCTGTGCCCTTTTCTGAAGCCATGCTGCTCTGGGCACTGTACATTGTACTTATCCAGGAATTCAGCTAGTTGGTCCGACACTATTCGGTCCAGCGCTTTGGATAGTGGGGGGAGGAGTGAGATAGGTCTGTAATTGGTGTGCAGTGTCCTGTCTCCGCTTTTGTGAACCGGTGTGACAGTGGCTTTCTTCCAGAGAGGGGGAAATGGCCCAAACTAAGTGAGAGATTAAAGATCTTTGTAAGTGGTTCTAAGATTTCATCGAGGACTTGTGCCAGCAGTTTCAGGTCAAGGGAGTCACCACTGTACCCTTGTTTGCCGATGGCCTTTGAATGTATTTTCTAGCTACTTGTGGTGGGACCTCCTTAAAAAAACATTGGGGTTGTAATGCTCTAGTTGGGGGTAACTTGGGAGGAGCTGGAGGAGGTCGTTGAAAAATTTGGTGGAAGGACACTGTCCAGGTTTGTAAATGCATTATTAAAAGTGCTGGTGATGATACCTAGGTCGAGTGTAGGAGTGCCATGAAGGTTGAGCATAGTGGGTGGTGCTTTAGGATCCTTGCCTGTGAGTTCTTTCATGTTGTTCCAGAATTTGTTTCCTGGCCCCAAAAGTTGGTCAGAGCCTCTTTGTAATAGCTGCGTTAGCATCTGTATTCTTCGAGTGCAATCATTTCTGGCTGCTTTGTATAATTGTATGTTTACTTTATGCGAGTTGCACAAGCACAATGCCAGAGGTGGTCTCTGTGCTTGAGCAGAATTAAAAGGTCAGTAGTAACCCAGGGTTGGTCTGTCCTTTGACCTTCATCTTTTCACTGGTGCATAGATGTCACAGGCTTCATTGAAACATTTGATAAATAGGTCCAGAGCTTTGTTGGTGTAATTGACGGAGTCAAGCACTGCCCAGTTCAGCCTGGTTAGATGGGATTTTAACAGCTGGAGGTGCCCTTGTTTGATAACCCTGGCATAGATAAGCTTGGGAGGGGGCTTGTGGTATTTGTTTGACCAGGAACAGATGACAGGTGAGTGGTCACTTATTGTATCCGGGAGTACAGAAACATTGGAGATGCATTCAGGATGGTTAGATAGAATCCAGTCTAGAAGCGTAAGGGAGCCTGTCCTATAGTTACACCTAATGGGGGCATTGACCAGTTGAGTGAGGTGATGCACCGCGGCTGCATCCTTATAGGTAGCGGCCTCAGCGGAGAGCCAGTTAATGTTAAAATCACCCATGATTATGGTTTCAGAATTATGTTGCTGGACCCTTAGATATTCCATGATGCTATGGAAGCCAGCAGCCTGGTCTCTTGGGGGTAGGTAAACCGAGATATATATATATATATATATATATATGCATACATATTCCAGCATAACACAGCAGTGCACTATCTACAAACACAGAGCATCACCATACACATACTAACACAAATACACTGCCTTTTATGGCATTTATTCACTTATACAGCTAATCCAAACTTGTACTGTATTTAGAATAAGCATTGTGTTTTGCACTAACTCATTGTACTAATCTATGGCATGACTGGGTAACTAAGGTAGTGGACTAATAAATAAGGGGAGGAAGATGTGGCCTATCTGGACTTCAGAATGGCCTTTGACACTGTCCCCCATAGAAGGTTGATTAACAAACTGTGCAGCCCAGGGTTGGATCCTAAAATAGTCCTGTGGGTTGAGAACTGGCAGAATGGCCTGAGTCAGAGTGTTGTGTTAAACACGGAGTACTATGGAGGGGTGATGAGCAGAGTGACGCAGGGGTCAGTGTTGGGGCCAGTCCTCTTCAATGTGTTCATTGGGGACATTACAGAAGGACTGGAGGGGAAGGTTTGCTTCTTTGCAGATAATATAAAGGTATACAATAGGGTGGACACTCCAGGGAGTGTTGAAAGAATGACGGAAGACCATGGAAAACTGGAAAATGATCTGAAGAATGGCAGCTGGGATTCAATGCAAAGAAGTGCAGGATCGTGCACATAAAGCAGAAGAACCTAGTGGCAAAGTACGAACTAAATGGGGTGGTAGTGACAGTCACAAAGCAGGAAAGCGATCTGGGAGGTATCATCTCAGAGGATCTAAGAGAAACTAGGCAGTGTGATTAGGTGGTTGGAAAGGCTAGCCAGATGTTTGGATGCATAGGGGGAGGGTCACGAGTAGCAAGAGGAAGGTCATCTTACCCCTGTGTAAGACACCTGTGAGACCACACCTGGAATACTGTATCCAGTTCTGGAAGCCCCATCTGAGAAAGAACATAGACAGGGTTGTATCAGTGCAGAGGAGGGTAAGTAAAATGGTGCAGGGCCTGCAGGATAAGATCTATGAGGAAAGACTAAAGGAGTTAAATATGTATTCCCTGGAGGAAAGAAGGGAGGAGGGGATGTGATTGAGACATACAAATACATCACTGGTATAATCAGAGTACAGAAAGGATGCATCTTCCAACGTAAGAGATGCTCCAAGTCAAGGGGGCACAAAATGAAGTTGGGGGAGAAGGCTCAGGGGAAATGTAAGAAAATATTGTTCCATGGAGAGGGTGGTGGATGACTGGAATACCCCACCAAAGGGGGTAGTAGGGGCTGAAACAGTTACAAAATTTAAGAAGGAGTTGGATCGACACAAGAGTATCCCGGAGGCGGGGAGTGGGCTCCAGTGTTCAAGTTTAGTCATGGGGCCTCACATTAGATAGGAATTAATAGAAAAGACTGGGTGATGATGTGACACCCACCCCTCAGCCTGACCTCCCACTGAGTACCAACCACTCTGCAACCCCAGAGTCCCCTACACATCCTCACTCACCTGAACAGGTTCTGGTGTGAAGATCAACTCTCCCATCGAAGACATGTCTTGCTGCTGGAACTGGGGACTGCTATATGAGAAATAAGGTAAGAGTGGTTCAATGTATTTCAATGGGGTTTCAACCGCACAAGGTAAGTGTGGTTCAGTGTATTTCAATGGGTTTTCAACTGCACTTACCTTATTTCTCATATCTCATATTGATGCTGTTGTCTCTTCTACGCACAAAGACCTTTCACCACTACAATACAGCCTCCAACTCAGATTCAGTGCCGTTGAAACATGGTTCTCCAATCATAAACTAGTTTTCAGTCACAAGAAAACCAAGTCATTGCTATTCTGCAGTTCACATAACTGTTACAAGCAACACCCCCTTGCCATCGCCACCAAGCAGGGGACTGTCTTCGAACAAGTTTTTTCTTTCAAATACCAAGGGATTCTGCTCGACCTCAATCTCTCCTATACGGTTCACACTGACAGCATGGCCAAAGCTGCCAGCACACACCTTGGATTACTCTACAAGCACAGGCAACACCTCACCCTAGAGGCCCTGAAGAGTGCTGTCCAGAGCTCTGTAGTGTCAATTATTGATTATGCCCTCATTATCAATGGCTCCGCCACGATGTCCGCTCTCTGACATATAACAAATGCTCTTAACAAAGGATGCCAACTCACAACTGGTGCCCACCGCCTCACCCACATCTGTGCCCTTTGTGAACAATCTGGATGGCTCCAACTGTTCAACCGTATAAAGTATCTCAGATGTGCTATGGAGGGAAAAATCAACCTTGGCCTCACACCTATCCCCCCCCCCCCGGTGTTACTGCCCTGTTACATCAAAACTCCAACTGACAGAACACCAGGAGCTTGACAACACAGATTCTACAAGTTCCTCGCTGTCAAATTATGCAAGGCCAACGCTCCTTTGCCTATAGGGCTCCTCTATGGATGAATGGTCTCAGCCTCACCATCTGCTCTGCCTCAACACTAGGTCTGTTCAAAACGAGGCTCTGGGCCCATCTCATTGCCTCCAGCTCCTGTGACTGCCTCTCCCAGATGATGACCTACACAGCTTTAATCCTAACTTATATACTGCTTAACCCTAGGCCCCCAGCCCTCCCCAGTTCCCAAATCTCAGGTCTTCATACCACCTCATTAGTCTCTCTGCCCCATTACAGCACTTATCCCACCCCCATCCTGCCCCCTTTTCTCTTCCATCACTCCTTCCCATTTATTTTCAACAAATGCCTCCGGCTGCATCTTCATCCTCCCCACCTCCTCTCATCCCTCTTTCTCTGCCACCCCCGGGTGCCTGACCCTACCCATTCCTTGTGGGCATATGCATCCTAGCTGTGTTCACCATCTTACTATTGCTGCCTCTGTTAACTACCTACACTTCTCCTCCTCTGCACCTTACTCTTCCTATAATAGACCCCTTTCAATAGCACTGTTGTACATGAATTGTTTACTGTTATTTCACTGTTGCTTCCTTGTTGTTTATTATTTCTGACATGGAACCTTTGTAAAAGAGCCTTGGCTCAAAGGTACTTGTAATCCTAGAATGAATAAATAAATAAATAGCTATTGCAGGTTCCAGCAGCAAGAAATGTCTTTCGTGAGACAGTAAATCTTCACATTGGGATCTGTTCAGGTGAGTGAGGGTGTGTGTGTATGTGGGTGGGTGGGTGCTCAGTGGAAGGCTGGGCTAAGGGTGCTGGATTGCATCAGCAGCAGGCTCTTTTTTACAAATTAAAAAATACATTGAGGGACCGTGTTCTTTTCAGGCTCCAAGGAACATTGGAGGGTGAGGGTGCCACTAGACACCTCATTTAAATCAGTAATAACATCCATAAGGCTGAAACTGATCTAAATGGTGGGGGCATGTATTCCTGCAGTTTTTTTTCACTAACCACAGAGCCACCTAACTGTACTTTCTAATTGTTGTGATACACACACTCTGACTAATACATATACACATATATGCATATATAAATTCCACTATAACATAGCAGTGCACTGTCTACATACATTTTTACAGATTAAAAAAAAGACATTGAGGAATAGTGTTCTTTTTAGGCTCTGAGGGACATTGGAGGGTGAGGATTGCTACTAGACGCTTCATTTAAATCAGCAATGACATGCATAAGGCTGAAACTGATCTAGATAGTGGGGGAATGTAGACTAGCAATTTTTTCACTAACCACTGACCCACATAACTGCACTTTCTAATTGTTGTGATACACACACACACACACACACACAGACACTGACTAACACATTTACACTTATATGCATATATATTCTAGTGTAACATACAGTACCAGTCACATTAAACTGTCCCTCCAACTCACCAGTTTAGCATTTTTCATTGAGTTGCTTAATGTGTGCACTGCTCACTGCAATGAATTAATAAAAGTATCCTAATGGTTTGTTTCTAGTTACCATTCAGTTTCAGCTTACTGTACCTTGCAGTTCTCTGGAAATGTTTATCAATACAGCACATGAAGAGTGCACACATTAAAGGGACACTGTCAGCTTTCTACAGCAATACTGAACATGTGTGACCAGTGTGCCTGTAACAACATCTATAGCAAAATAAACTATTTATGTGCCCCAGTATGACTATCAGTAGGATCTGTTACCTAAAGTTTAAAAATATATACTTTAGCTCGAACCAAGCACATTACCTTAGTACCTAATCAGTTGTCTGCTGCTTGATGCCTCTTCTCAATGGGAACATGCATTGCGTGTCTGTGAATTTCCTGAACAAGTGCAAGTGATAGTTGGGGCTAAAAGTACATGCTCTTGAGCATGGGGATCTTTGTAAGAATAATGAACAGCTTTGCAAGTCTTACTTTTACCACTTTGAAAAACAGGACAGTGATCCTGAGCATGCATGTCACATCCATGTCAACGTCAAGCGCATGCTCAGGACCATGGTCTTGTTTTTCAAAGAGGTAAAAGTAAGACTTGCAATGCCCTTTTTTATTCTTACAAAGACCCTCATGCTCAGAAGAGCATGTACTTTTAGCCCCAACTATCACATGCACTTGTTCGGGAAATTCTCACTCATGCAATGCATGTTCACATTGAGAAGATGCATCCAGCGGCAGAAGACTGACTGAGCACTAAGGTAATGTGCTCAGTCTGAGCTAAAGTATACATTTTTAAAATTTAGGTAACAAATCCTGCAGTTACTCATGCTGGGGCACATGAATAGTTTATTTTGCCATAGGTGTTTTTAAAGACACACCGGTCACACAAGTTCAGTATAGCTGCTGAAAGTTCCCTTTACGCAACCCATAAAACCAGGCATAGAAATGTACTAGATTCGGCTCAAAAATACTCCATCGTTGTTAAATAGGAATACTGCTCCATCAAATTTGGCCAGTAAAGCATTCACCTTGTGACGGCATAAACATTCTAGAGCTGTGTCCATGACAGCACAATGATTACAGGAGCCCCAATATAAACAAGAATGAGATAATGGCAAAGAGGTTAATATGTTAAAGTACATACAGATGCAAAACCAACAACTACAAAGAGTATATATAACTATGTGTGAAGCAACAAAAGTGATGTGCATCTGTCATGTCCTTCTGAAACTGTTGTTTTCATAATTTTTTTTATTATAGTCTCACCCTAATTCCATAAGCTTCTGTTTAGTCATAACTGATGAGGGCTGAGGAAACATGACTACCTCAGTGGCAGTGGGGAACCTTGGAGAAGACTAGCTGGAAGGTAGGTGCCTTTGTATGTCAGGGTATCAGGACTGTGGCATTTGGCAGAAGTGGGGCCATCTGGTAAGGGAAAATAAAAAAAAAAACAGGAACAAAAACCAACAACTACACAGCACCATTGTGCATACCTGACACACCCAGCCTACAACAGGTAACAATAAAGCATCACCTTGTCATGCTGATCCCAACACTATCACATGTGGTCACCAAGGTGATGACACAGAAATGAACAGCCCAACCAGCATGACATGATTTGGGGTACATTGTACTCTGTATACATATGTATACTCTCTCTCTACAGCTTGTCATGATCCCCAGAAGGGGGCCCATCATACTGGTTATGGCTGTCTGCCATCAAGTGGTGGTGGTGGGGGGGGGGGCAATGTGTCTGGGGACCAGGGGGCACAGACCTGCTGGTTGGTGGAGAATAAATAGAACAAAAAAAAAAAGAAGAAAAATCCCATCTCAGGGTGATTCATGCAGGGGTCTAATTAAGTTTTGCAGCCACTAGCCAGCAGGGTAGTGACCTGGAAAATCTACTAACTCTGCTGACTTTTCTACTGGTCCAGCTGATGTACTTATTGAAATATTACCGTTACCAGTACAAGCCATCAGGGCTACTTACAAGATTTTTGACTATCCCAAAACAATTTCGAACAGAATTTGGCTAGTGGGACCAGTACCAACTTTGACCCCCTGTCCATGAACAACCACATGTGGTCACACAGGTGACAGTACAGGAACAGTCAGGACCATCCTCACAGTACACACACACACACACACACACACACACACACACACCAGAATAGGTAACATACAGAATGAGAAAAAAATGCACAAACATATTTGTACTGCAACACAAGATGAAACCATTCTTTTCTGGACCCTACCTCTCCTCAATGACATTGTGTTGCTTAGCTCTCAGGCCTATGTGTTTATTCTATCTATCCTGACATCCTTCTCCTCCAGCAAAAGAAAAGAAAAAGGAGCAGCTACAATAGAAAGACTACTAGACTTCAATTAAAGCTTCATAGAGACTTCCTTCTTAGGGTTGCTCTCTTGCTGCTTCTATTGCCTGGCAACATCAATCCAGAACCTGTTGGTCTGGCTGCAATTGGTGCCCGTCCCAGGCGGAGCACTATTTAGTTGACTGCAATCAACGTCTGTAGTCTCTTGTGCAAAACTGACAGCCTCAAAGTCTGGGTCTCACAACATGATGCTGACACACTGTCTGTCATCTAAACTTGGCTATCCCCCAAAATTCCTGACACGGCCATTGTCCTACCCGGATATACCATCTTCAGGCTAGACAGGTCATCCAAATGTGGTGGCAGCTGTGCCATCTGTCTAAAGAACTCACTAAAGTGCCTGGCCTTCCCTGTGACTGACCTAGGTTGCCCCACCTAGGTACTTGCAATTAAGGTACTACTGGGGGCCCATAATAAAATGCTCACAGTCTTATCAGCTTACATTCCCCCTAAAGACTCAACTTCTGGTCTCCTTAGCATTCCAGATCATCTCTGAGCCCAAAACCACCTCACTGAGACAATACTAATGGGTGATTTCAACACAAACTGGCTGTCACCAACCATTGGCCACATAAAGGATGCTTTAACAGCCCTACACCTATCTCAACTAGTCAACACACCAACCGGAATTAACTATAAGACTTGGACAAGCACAACCCTGGAGTGGATAATCTCCAGTCACCCAGATTGCATCTCCAGTGTAACCATGCACCCTCACTCCCTTCGCGACCACTCCCCCATTACTTGCAGCTGTGACATTAACACAGCCTTGGAGAACTTCATTATGGCCTTTAATGTGTCCTGTGACATACACGCCCCAGTAAAAAAAGATGAAGATCCATGGCACAGTGCACTACTGGATAACTCTGGAGCTCGTGAACAGTATGAAACAATGGTGCCATCTCTGGCACTGTGCTAAAGCCTCAGGGAAACAACAGGATATACAAGCCTATAAAGCAGCTAGAAATGCATGCACACAGGCTATTAATCATAAGAAGAGAAGAGTAGATACCATAAAGAAATGCTGTTTAACTTGTCAGGTGACAGTAGGAAATTTCGGTCTAATTTCAAAGATATCACTGGTCAGGATCCATAGGTGTCACCCACAATGCTAAACCTTGATGGAGCCCCCACCATGGATCCTATTGCAATTGTGAACGCTTTTAATGAAGATTTCACTAATCTGAGCAGTGTGCTACCTCATGACTTCTTTGATGATACTGCTACAATGTCTGCCAACCACTACAAGGACAAAAGCCCCGGAATCCCCCCCTTTCTATTTTAAGAAAGTCTCTGTGAACCAGGTTAGTAAACTTATGATTAAAGTGTTGGGGAAATCTAGGCGCAGTGGGGATTCACTAGACCTTAAATGTAACTCATTCACCCTTGAGGAAGTACTCTTACCCATTGCAAAGATCTCTAACCTCTCACTAACCCTGTCACAATTCCCATGTGTCTGAAAAATAGCCCTGGTTACTCCAGTACATAAATCTGATTATCGTTCCCTGCATTAACAGCTATAGGCCAATATCAGTCCTCTCTCCTCTATCTAAAGGTCTGGAATGCCTTGTCACTAATCAGCTTGTGGATTATCTTGAAAAATATTCCCTCCAATGCCCACAACAACATGGGTTTAGGAAAGGGCACAGCACTACCACTGCACTTCTGGAGTTCACCAGCTTCATTCAGAAATCATTCAACCAAGGCAATCTGGTAGGGGCTGCCTTCATAGATTTAGCAAAGGCCTTTGACACGGTTAATCACCCACTTCTCCTCCATCAACTAGCCATGATAGGTTTTTCCATGACACAATACACTGGTTCAGTAGCTACAGCGGGTCAAAATAGCCAGTGTTACCTCTGAACAATGGGTTGTCCAATCTGGAGTACCACAAGGATCAATTCTTGGCCCTCTCTTTTTTAGTATCGTTCTGAACAGCCTGCCTGCCTCCTGTCATTAACGAATTCTCCTATATGCTGACAACGCTGTTATTTTCTCTTCTCACCCAGGTCCCGACATTCTAGAAAGCAAACTACAACTTTGTTTCAAAGAAGTTGAGGAATGGTTTAGGGCCCACAAATTGGTCCTAAACTATAAGAAAAGGGATGTTTTGTTATTCACCTCTTCTTGAAATAAGTAGAATAACCATACTATTACCGTTAGAAATAACCTAGGTGCTCCACTTGAACAAATCCGGCACTTTAAGTGCCTTGGTGTAACCTTGGATTGCCATCTCTCCTATATGCTTCACATTGCAAATATTGCCAAGGCCATCAACATTAGGATCAGGCTCCTATATGGGCACAGTTGGAGTTTGACACCTGAAGCTCTCAAGCTTGCTATCCACAGTTCAGTACTGTCTATCATCGATTATGGCCTGGTCATATACGGGTCTGCCACTACTACCTCACTTAAAAACCTTACCGTCACTTTAAACAAAGTGTGTAGACTTCTCATGGGCACTGCACATCTCACACACATTTGTGAGCTATATGCTCAAACTGGGTGGCTTCAGTTAACTGGTAGGATCAAATACCAAACGTGCCTACTAACTAATACAGTGCTCCATGGGCTCCTGCCTCCAGGTGTGGGAAACCTTCTTGTCTAATCTCAAATGACACAAAGTACTCACACTTCTACCTCCCATCTTCTCCTAGTTCCGAGGTGCCGAACAAGTCAAGGTCGGTGCTCCTTTGCCTATAGAGCTTCACTCTGGTTCAATGGATTGAGCAGAGAATTAACTAAGCTACCCAGAACTGGCCATTTCAAGTATACGCTCCAGCAGTATCTCATATCTGAAAGCTCCTGTGATTGTGCCACTTAAGCAAAGGTAAGTCTCTCCCATAATCTACACCACTTCACTACTCCCTGCTCACCCCCCCCCACATTACATTGTGTGAAAAACTAACTAGGCCCCTGGCTGCTACCCCCTTCCATTGTTCATCAACCCCTTCCCTATCTTCCCTATTTCTCACCCCTCATTCCTGTCTTCTCCCTCAGTACCTTGACAATGACTTTGGCTGCTACCCATCTCCTTTGGTCCTTTAACCCTTCTCCCCTTTCCTCTTCTCCATCTTATCTTCACGCTATTCTATTACTCTACATAGTGCTGATTTTTATGATGTAATTAACTCTGTCACTGTATTTATTTGAATTCAATTGTTAGTCCTTCCTATGTCTGTTTGTTACCTTCCCCTCTGACATGGAACCTTTGTAAATGAACTATTTGTGCACAAAGGTATTTTGGAATCCGAGATTGAATAAATAAAAATTAATAAAATCATATCCAAACACAGCCCCTAATAAACTAATATAAAGCATCATCAAATTACCATAACAATAGGTGCACATGGGCACCTCTGTAGAGCCCTTCCCCACATACACACTCTCAATAAACAGTATGACTTGATATTGTTTTTTTCAGGAAGAAGGCACATAACCAGCACAGACTAGCAAACTTCTTTTTCAGCACTTTAGCAGCAGAATTTCAACAGCATGGTAAGTTTGAAGATAAAAAAGTGCATTTAAACAGACCATTTCAAACCTCCACTGTAAAACAACTAACTTAAATGAACTGCGTTTAGGGGTCTTTTAACTTATCATCAGTGATATGTGTAACATCAACTGATTTACTACATATTCATTCCATTCTGTTACATTTGACGTACTCATTGGTATAGTCCTAGGGTTGTCTTCTTATCTCCCTTTAAGGCTGGCTGAGTTCACATGTTTACAAGCTATGAAAGCTAGAATGTCTACACTGATTGAAGCTAAGGACACAAAATTTTGCTTTGAAACACTGCTAGCTGAATGAAAGCAGAGTAATAACACAAAACCTCTAATTTTATCTTTTCCGTTAGGAATCAGCAGAGCTCCCTTTTTCTACTGTAATAGCAAAACGACTGCAGGGCTCTACCCATTGCAGCCATAAAAATGATGCCATCCAGATATCACCTTTCTACCTTATGTTTGGGAAAGAAGAAAGACTGTCAGTAGATTTATGTTTTGGAGTGTCTGCTGATGGGGCCTCTGAGGAAACTTACCTGGAGTACACAAAGAGATTGTTGCAACAGTTGCAAGAAGCCTATAAACATGCCTCTGAAGCTGCAGCGAAAAACAGCCAAGCGAACAAAAATCAATATGAAAAAAGAGTTTGGCACCAGGTACCACAAGTGGGGGACTGTGTTCTTCTTAGGAACTTGGGCCTGCAAGGAAAGCACATGATACAGCTCCATTGGATGCCAGAAGCCTCTATAGTTGTAGAACAAATGTCAGCCCTGCCTGTTTGCAAGATATGGCAAGAACATGGTACAGGCCTAGAAAAGACTGCATAGAAACCTTCTCCTACCCACTGTAAAAATTGTGCCTGATCTTCCAACAGGAAGTGAATGCTGAGTGGCAAGAAGTCCTAAGACAAGAAGTCAAACCACCCCTTTGTGAAATAAGATGTCAGACAAAGATTCTAATTCCCAAATTGCAGCATCTGCTTCAGAACCTGTAGCTGAGCTGTCAGATGATAGTTCAAGTATAGTTTTATTGTTCAGCTAAATGCCATTACACTATGCTGAAATACAGACATACTAAAATATAAGGGCTTCTGCTAACAATATACAATTTAAATGATCTTATTCATACTGTGTACATACTGTAGTTCAGTTATTAAAAAATATTAATTATCCGCTTTTCCACAAGATAGATATTCCACCAGCATTTTCATTCACAGTCCAGCATTGAATCTATCAGAGTAATAGATTAACTAATCATAATAATCATAATATAAACATGTATTATCATCCATTTCTAGATGTGATTAGTTATAGTTCTTATTTTGCAGCTATGTGCCATCTGATAGGACCTGGTTTGACTCTCATGAGAGAGCCAATCATGCATCTGCCAGGTATCTCACTGAGAAACTTTCTCCCAGCCTCACACAGGCCTGATACTTAGCCAACATATTTTGGGCCAGTCACAGTTAGGGTCCTACTCTTGGGGCTACTATGTATTCATTTATTTTTTATTTTAGTCTTTTGGTAACTGGGTAAGGCCCACTAGGACAAGTGCCTGTTTTCAGAGACGACCTGGGAGCAAAATGTAGGAAGATTATCAAGGGATGACCACTCACCAGACTCAAATTAGGAAAAATAAGCTGCTACCAAATCCATCCAATTGGGGTGCTATCAAAAGAGCATCCCTACCGCATCCCAATATAATGGGATTTATATGCCAACTGCTACTGTAACCAAGTATGAGTCTTTAGAGAGTGAGCTTTTCTCCAGAAAAAATTTCCCACAATTCTCACCCAGTACTATGGGACTAAATCCCACCGTTGCAGGTTTAATCAGGCCTAAATAGAGAAATAAAGAAATTCCCCTGGGGAGCAAAGCACAAAATCCACCAGGTGACTTCCGTGGCCATCTGCCAAAATTATTCGACTAAAAGCATTACACAAGAAATGGTATACCTAATATTAGGGTCCACTGGAGAGAGGAACTGCAGGTGAAGAGTCCTACTCCTTCAGATACATGCTGCTGGCTCATTAGGGGGGCAAACTCAACAGTCCCAATTTAGGGTAATTCAGGCTGTCCACAAAACCCATCTATTTGGGGTACTGTCCAGGAGCATCCTACTGCGCATGCAGTTCCATACCCCCCCCCCTGACTGTCCCACATTCTGAGGGGAATCATATGCTGACTGTGTTCTATGCCCAGATGAAGAACTTCAGAATTAGGCCTACCCAAAAAAAGCTCACGCACTTCTCTTCATTTTCAGCTCCATTTACAGCTCATAAACCTTAAAACTGTACCCCATAACCCACAATAAGTTTAACTTGCACTAGAAATAACAAAACCAAAAAACAAATCCTTTAGTTGCCCAATTCCCAATTCATTTCCAAGTATCAAGTGTCAACTGACCCAGCATCCGAAGGAAAAATATCTGAAAATATTATATGCAAGACTAAAATATTTAAAAAGGCTAAACCTTCACGGTAAAAATTCCAGCTAGATTATATAACACTTTTAAAAATAGTAAAAACCTATTATTTCTTAAAAGGGTCAACAATGCCCCATGATTTGCCTTCTTAGGTCACTCAAATAAAAGGTAGTACTTTGTCAGGGAGCACATTGTTTTATAGAACCACAGCTTCATGGCTCCAAACCTCCTGGAGTCATTTTACTTTTCAACCTCATTTCCACTCCAGAATTATATCAAAGGATTTCACTAAGTTCCAGCCATTTGCAAACAATGTTTCAGTATATAAAGGCAGTACCTCTACCAAACAGTATTACATCAATAATTTACTGGCTCAGTCAGCTTAATCTCAACAGTCTGTGGAGTCCATTAGCTGGCTATCCATTGCTGGCAAAATCCTCAGTTAAGTTCAATAAGCCATCACTCTCCCTGTGCTTAATTATATCAGCAGATGACTCAAGCTCTTTACCTGGCAAGTACTGTATAACCTGAAGAAGAAAGAAAAACATAAAAACGCTCCCTCAGAGCATAGTAACTATGGCTCAAAATAGACAAAAAAATTTCACAATAACCCCCCTAGGCAGTGATGTCATACCTCTTTTATAATTCAAAACAACGTTTCAGCACTTATCAGTGCTCCAAGAACAGCCACTACATAAGTCTCCAGCTAATTGTCATTCTTAGATCCCAGGTCTTCTGTTCATTCCTGCGGCTTTGGTAGCCCATTTCACATGTTGCCCAAACTCTCCAAGCAGCTGGTTGCTTAATACACAGAAAAGCATCTTTCATCTTTTCCTGCTCATTCTCTTTTTAATTCAGCGATTACAGCAAAAATGCTGAAATAAACAAATGGCCAGTTCAAGCACTTTGCCATACAGTGCTTTTATCTATAGAGGCACTAAGGCACCAAAAAAAATAAATAAATAAAATATCAAACATACTCTGAAATACTTACAGGATGCTGGAAACCAATGGCCAAACACAAAATACAAAGAGTGTATACATTTATGTCTTGTTTATGGCCGCCATTTCACAGCCAACCAACCGCTTGGGACAAAAGCATTCAATCTTAATTTTTTGCAGCTTCCGAGTTACGAAAGGCATATTACTCGAAACTATAACTCAAACCATATAGGGTTTCTTTCATGAAGTCCTTGAAAAAGGCCTTTTCTAAAACCATGGCTCAGAAAACACAGAGGTTGTTGCGGGGAGTAGAGCAGCCTGCGACCATCTTGCAGCCCCACCCCCCATGCACCCCCATGTGATAATGATGAGAATGTCTTATACTGCCCATAGATGCCCAGTCTAAGTCATTGTTAACCAAACATGCAAATGGACTGGAGAAACTCACATCCCTCCACAAGTGCCACCCCTATGGAAGACTGTGCAAACATTGAACTGTCATATGCATTGAACCCCAAAGCAACACCTTTTGCACATGAGGAAAGGATCATTGAGCAATTTGCAGGGACCCTAGTTTTCCAATTTTAACGGTAATACCGGTAACAATCATGGAATCCTGCTTGGTTTGCAGATTTTGAATTCTTGTACCAGTACCTCACTGAAATTGCAAGTCACTGCACAGTATCTCTAAAATTTCAGCATTTAATTTTTTTTTTTATTTTCTCTTTCTATGTCCGCTTCTCACAGCATCAGTCTCCACTTTTCAGGCTGGGTGTCCCTTAGCTTCACCCCTAGGTAATGCTCAGGAGCTCCTGTGGTCCTGTCCTTATCCTGCCTTGGTTGTACCCCCACCAGGTGGAAAGGGAGGGGACCCCAGGACCCATTCTGACTCCCTTGGTGTGTGTTGGGCAGCTCAGTGGGTCCCTCATGGAGCCTGGTTATGAAGTCTGGGGCACCTGGGTCCCATCTTCCAGTGGCCATTGTGTGGTGGTTGTTCCCAGTTTTCTGGTCTCTGTTCCTGAGGGCACTGGCAGTAGAGGAGATCCAAGGAGGTAGGTCAAATAGAGACATGCCACTGCTCCAGATCCTGGCTAGGGTCCTCCCCCTCCTGATCACTCTGCAGCACCATTGCATCACCCCCTGTGGTTACACAGGTGGTGGTAAAGCAGCAGAATCTGTAGCCCACCCTTCCTGAAGGAGGAGAGCAGTCCCCCAGGTGCTCGATCCTACTCCCCTGGCCAGACCTCCAGCAACCCAAGTTCGCTTCTGATCCTGGGTCGCTGGCATTGCAAGCAATAGTGCTACCACAGCGCCAGCAGGCCAACCCAGATTTCAGCATCTTAAAATGAATGCTGCTGTGCTTTGCTGCATATGGAATCAGTAAGGAAATCACCCGCACTGCTTTGTTGTAATCAGCCATTCAGTTTAACCACCCATGCCTAGTGGTTAGAGTAACAAGCAGTGAATGAACTGGGTACATCCAGCAGACTTGGGTTTGATTCCCACAACCTCCACTTGCATACTGTGTGACTCCAAGCAAGTCACTTAACCTCCCCAGTGCTTCTAGGTCACTCCTGAAAACAGACAGTCCTGCCTAGTGGGCCTTACCTGCTTTACAAAGAATATAAAAAAAAAAAAATACCAATATATGTTTACTACATCATAGAATAGTAGTCAGGGTACCATGTAATTTACCAGAGTTTTACTTGGGCTGAAATGATTTTGTATAGGTAAAGATAAATGTTCAGATACATTTTATGTGTTTTATAAGCTTGTTTTTAGATTTTAGTCAGGCGTTTTTTTTGTATTCTTTGCATATAAGCATCTAGATTGTAGATTGCTAAATGCAGGATCACTGTTACCAACTAGCTTATTCAAGTTTATAACCAGTAGGGCATCCACAATCCTTGGTGGTTTGAATGAAAATGAGTCTGAATGAAAGTACGTTCACAAAGAAGAAACTGCCTTACTACTTATGAAAATACTTCACAGTTAGCACCCCATTTAGGTGAATTGGATCATTTGCACCTTTTCTCCCACCTACTGTTTCAGTCTCTGTGACAACAAAAGGTTTTCTGATAAGACTACTTCAACAAAAAGCAAATGTTAAGTATTTAAATGTACTTATGCTTGGCCAGTGGATTTTATAAGCACAGTCAATGACGTACAGAAGGTAAGACCCCAAGGGCTATATGATGCTGGTGGGCAGAGTAGTGCTCAATTCACATCTGAACAAAGATATGAAAACTGGAAGACACCCTTTTCATGGACACCAAGGGGAAAAAAAAACATCCACATGTCTAGTAGATGCATAAATCCATTTGAATGTCCTCCGCTAATCACTTGTGGATTTTTTTAGGTGAAGACACTTTATTTCAAAGAAGCAAATTCAAGCAGTTTTTAACCCCCTGGCCATTCACTCCTTCAGGCCTACTAAGGCCCCCTACCATCACTGCTGAGTGCTGACCACCATCCACTGCCCCTTACTGCTGTGCTACCAGGTAACCTAAAGTAACCCTTCATTGAGTGGGCCCCTACCCCTGTGGGCGGCTACCAGGGGAGGAGAATTGCCCTAAAGAGCTACCAGTTTATCCTGGGCATGGTAGGGGTCAGAATGGACACATGTCTGGGGATTCTGGCTTATGGAAGGACCAACAGCTGTCCTTCGGTTGGGTCAGTGGGTGTTTTACCATTTTCTTGGGAGCTTGACAGGCCACATGATGTCAAGGCACAAGTTGACATCCATCAAGCTCCCTCCTGCAGTGAGGGCTGACATGTTGTTGTGTCTCTGGCCTCCACCAGGGGCCAGCAAATGCTGAGCCATGAACCTACCCTCCCTCCCAGGAGAAGGTGAGTGGTCATTGGACACTCAAGCCTTCACCCACCAGCTGGCCCTCCAACACCCAAGTCTGTTCCCTAACCCTGGTCAGCAATGTCACAGGCACAAATCCAATTCAGGCAGTTAAATTATAGATAGGAAAAAACAAAGGCAGTCCACCTTAGTGGTGATGGTTCAGATTAATTCACATCTGAGTTCTAACAAGCAAAGAGACCAAGTCATTTGTAACTTGTGCGTGTGGGGTGTGGGGGCTGAAGAAAGGGGATCATAGTGCTGTCACTACTGCCATCACCCCAGAAGGATGTGGACTGCATTGTTGCTACTGCCATCACACCGAAGGGGTGGGAGCTGTAGTGCTTCTGCCATCACCACTGGTGGATGGGGAAAGTATTACTGCTGCTGTCCCACCTGAGGGATGAGGGCCATAGTGCTGATACTGCCATCACACCTGAGGAATGGTGAATGTAGTATTGCTGCCATCACACCTAAGGGATGGGGGCCACGGTGCTGCTGCTTCTGTCACACCTGAGAGAGGGGGGTTGTAGTGCTTTTGCTGCTGCCATCACACCAGAGGGATGGGGTTCGTAGTGCTGTTGGTGCTGCCATCATACCTAAGGGATGGGGCCATAGTACTGCTTCCATCACACCTTAGGGATGGGGGCTGTAGTGTTGTTGCTGGCATCACATCTTGTACCTAAAATAACTTTAAATTTGTACAAGGATGGAAGGATGTGTAATAGTGGAAATCAAAATTGCTAAAATGCATGATAGCAGAGTTAAAAATGGTTAAATAAAGTACACAAAACCAAACACCGGTAAAAGTGTATTTTGACTTAGCAGACACTGATGACAATACCATTTTTTACAATGTGCAAAATGGAATATGCCCTTTCTCAATCCCGGTAAACCAGTGTTCCTGGAATTTGTAGAGCCTATAATGGACAATAAAATGGACGTAAGTTGTGAAGAGCAAATTCCAGAGACTAATTCAATTCCTGTGACTCCTGACAATGTTCATGTGGTGGACACAGAGGTAGAAGAGGAAAGTAGTGCTACCTGGTCCTAAAGAAGACACAGTGTTGCCCTGAAAGTCTGGATGAGAACCTGAGCCCATTATTAAGCTAACTTGTGACACCTTTGGTGCCTCCTCAGCTCTCCCCATTTATGTGGCCCATAAATCCATAGTATCCCAAGTGTATACATTACCCAATGTTCCCAGATTCAGATCAGAGGTACAGTTAACTGTGGAGAAAAGTGATGTTACAACTGTAAACTGTGGATAGATAGGTATTAATTGTCTAGCCAGAAAATGTTCATTGTGTATATATGTGCAAATAGTATGGATAGTCAAGCATCTGGTGTTAGAGATGTATATAATTTTGTTTGACTTTTATTTCTGTGCATGTGGACTCATGTGCCATATGGACAATAGCTTGGTGAGGGTGCCAAGCATTTGGCAGGTGGAATGTGTAGGCCCCCCCAAATCTGGGGCTTACCTGGTGGGCTGAGGCCCCATTGTGCCCTAGTGTCCTGGTTCTTCTCCCAGTCTCCTGACTACCTGAAATGAGATTGGAGGGCTTCTGTGGTAAATGTAGCTGTGGCTGCTGAATTTTCAGTTCCAGGGCTCCACTGGGAGAGGGGGGCCAAGGTCTATGTGTTGTTTTGCACCTCCAGGTGCTGGTGGAATGTTTTGTCAGTGCAGGAGGATGGCAGTGAGTGGAGCAGACTGTGGAATGTAAACAAATATGTCCACCACGCTGCATCTGCATATGTTGGGCAGCACTGAAAAGGCATGAAATGGGCACATCCTTTTTTTGGAATCCCACTGGGCATATGGGACTCCCCTGGAACAAATTGAAGGTGTTCCCACATGGCAAGCAGGGCCAGGACACACAGCTATAAGTTTTTGAATGTGTTTAAATTAAACGTTATGAGATGCACAAGCCTGGCAGCTAAATATGAACAATAATGGCTGCTCCCATTAGATGTCCTGCAACAGGAGCCATTGGTAAGTGGTGATAGGGCACATCCATAGCCCAGGATAGAACTGGCTAATCAGGAGAAGAGCTATAGAAATCTATAAAATGGGGGTGGCTTATTTGAAAGCAGGGATTCCCCAGAGAAAGAGATATGGAAAGGCTTCACCAGCCTGAAAGGCAGGCATAGGTGCGTGAAGGCCCCGCTGAGCCCTCCAAGCATTTAGGCAGAGCGCCTACGAGCAAATAGTGAGCATGGAAGAAGCAGGAATGCTAATCTGTATTTCTCGGGAAAGCTAAAATAGCAATATGTTCTGTAAATTGCAGCCTGTATGTGAATTGAGACTGTTTGACCTACGCTCCCAGTCAGTTAAGGGGAGCACCTAGGTTGAATCAGAGACTGAAGTATTTTGGCTGAATCAGAGACTGAAGATGTACTTGAGTTGAATTAGAGACTGTTCAGGAGCCCAATGGTATCAGAGCTTGGTTGGACGCCCAGGGTATCTTCAAGCCTGCCAGTATACCCTGGACTGATGAAAGGCCTGAGAGGCAAAGATGATGAAAGTCCAGAAGAGGTAAATATAATAAAATGTTTGAGAGGTGAAGATGATGATAGGCCAGGAGGGTGAAGTCGATGAAAGGCATGTCTGCTGAATGGCCCAGCAGTTAATGTGCACAGACAGCCTACTTGCTGTTGTTAGAGCAGTACCACTAAATTGTTTCCTTTTCCAACACTCCCTGCAGTCTTCAGCACTGTGAGTACCTCTGGGCTGCAGCTCTGAGGAGCCTTGCAATTTAATTAGTTAGATAGCTAGTTCAAAATGGGTGAAGTTCTGGGTGGAATTTGGCAATCTACTGGATAAGTCCATGCAGACAAGTGTGAAAGAAACAGTGGCATTTGTGTACATCTTGTTGGGGCCCCTAGTAAAGTTTTGCCTTTCAAGTTTAAAACTGTTATCACTGTAACACCAAGTTCTCGGTGAACCACTCCTGCATCCACTGGTTGGCCACCAGCAACTTGGTGAGGTACCCACTGCAACAGATAGACTGTTACCATCGGTACAGCCATTTGGGGGGAAGCCGGGTGCACTCATGGAGAGGTACTGGGACTGTTTGGGTATAACTGTTGCACAAAGTTGTTGGTTTATGCTGTTTTATTCCTCACTATCTTTTCCCCAAAAATAAATCAGAGGTTAGTTTATTTGATAATACTGCCTTATTGGTTATTGCGTGGTGTGTATTACCATTGAGTGAAGAAAAGTCATTGTGGTGGGAGGGAATAAATATTCATTCCTTGGGGGGTGGTAACCTTGTGTTTTATCCACCAGATAATCCATATCACTTCTCTAAGTGGAGGCACCATGCCATTCTACTCCAATTTAGTATATCCATTAGTGAACCCAGGCTGGTACCCTATGTAACCCCTCCCCCCAGGTTACACCGTGAGACAAGCAACTTGTTATTCAGTGTGCCCTCCTGTTGAAATACTTCAATAAATAAATAAAATTAAAAAAAGTATAGCAGAGACCCCGAGGGCCTTTAAAATGCCAATTGGTAAGTTGGGGCTGTTACATGTATATTTGCAGCATTTGTGGCTAGAGATAGAGTGGCAGTTTGGATGACCAAGAAGTAGGCTGCAGATGAGAGATGTTGGGGGGGCTGGCTCTCTTCTATCAGCTGGTGTGAGAAAGCAGCATGAATTGGGAAGGAGCTGATGGCACGACCAAGGCTAAGGATTGGTTTATCATGAAGGATCCAGTGGAGATATGCCGGGAGATGATGGCAAAGCTGGTGTTGTAGCTTGCAGAAGAACTGCAGGCTACCCAGGGTTGGAGGCAGTGAGAGTGCCCTGGGCTCAGTTTTTCTTTCATCTTTTTACTGTCGCTGGTCTTTGACTGTCTGGAACTTCTAAGGCCTTTCTAGTAGTGGCAGTACTGAAGCAGGCTGCAATGCTGGTGGTTATTGGGCAACATCTGATGAGAGGTGAGTCAAGGACTGGACCTTTTCAGTTGCAATCCCACAACATTACAGATTGCTGCTATTGGTGAATGCCTGTCTGCCTGCCTGGTGGGAGCACACTGGTGGCTATTTTTCTAGTTGGTCACTGGCTGGTTGTGGTGTGTGGAAATTTAATGGACTTTGTAAGATCTTATTGTCACTGAGATGTGTATAGGGCAGTGGGTGCTCATGCTCAGCTACTAACTGTCCATACTCCATGACCTGCTCCCCTTTCAAGAACCTCCATTGCCAGTTACTGCATACTGTAGGTACAAGGAGGTAGGAATCATGAGGAGGTGTGGAAGCTGGATGTTGGGTTTACAGAGAGTTAATAAGGAGAGTGCCATTTAGCTACTGTGGACTAGGAGACACCCTGAGGCAAAATGGTATATAGAGATAGGTGAGAGATGTTTAATTCTCATACCAAAGGCCCCCACTGGACTGAGTGGGCAGGTAGCTGAGAGGCCTGCTGCCTCTTTGGATAGTGCTATGCTAGATTGACGAGAAGTAAGATTGCTATTATAGATGATTTTATTTCTGATTCCTTGGTCGATTTGACCTGCATCATGGAGACCTCATTAGGTGATGCAGGTCCTGTATTGAAGGCTGTCATCCCAGCCAGATTATTGATGATTCACTGCCTGAAAAAGATCACAGTGAGGGAGTGGGGGAGGCCATTTGTTTTTGATCTGAGTTGAACTTGGTGGTGCACCCAGTGGGAGAAACATCATCATTTGAATGTGTGGCTATGCATGGAAGTCCAGATGCAGGTGCCTCCTCATGTGCTGGCCTCTAGGGCATGTGGGGGATTTTCTTCAGAAAATCATGGACTTCATTGCTGACAGGATGTTAGAGTTGCCTAGATGGTTAATTCTGGGTGATTTGCCTGTGTCATAGAAACATAGAATTTGTCAGCAGAAAAGGACCACTTGTCCCACCCAGTCTATCCAGATGGTCCCTGCATAGTCTGTCTTCATAGACCCTAACTGGTCTCTGACAACCCTTCTGCCTGCCTATTTACTAATATTCACCTATGTCTATGCCCACTCATGCTTGAAGGTCCCCCTATTACTTTTGTCTTCACTACTTCCACTGGCAGTCTTTTCCAGACATCCAGCATTCTTTCAATGTGTAGTAGTGCTTCCTTACATCCCCCTTAAACTCCCCTTCCAGGTTCATCACATGCCCTCTGGTCCTGGAACTGTTTCTTATTTGAAAGAGACTACTTTCTTGTACCCTGTTCACACTGTGAGGTACTTATAGGTCTCTATGATGTTCCTTCTCATGCTTCTCTCTTCTAGGGTGTTCATGTTGAGATCCCTCAGTCGCTCCTCATAGGGCTTTTGGTGCAACCCCTGAATCATTTGAGTTGCCTTCCCCTGGACTATGGTTCTCAAAAGAGGTGGCTGGGAAGGTAAGGGCAAAACAGTTAGCATTCAGGAGGTATAAGAAGACACAGAAGGCAGAGGATAGGGAGGAAGCAGAAGGAATCAGGCAAAGCAGTCAAGCGCTCAAAGGCACAAATGGAGCAGAAAATAGTAGAGGCAGTAAAAAAGAGGAGAAGACATTTTTCAGGTATGCAAGCAAAAGGAGAAAATCCAGGGGAGGGATTGTAAGGCTATGGATGGAAGGGAAGGGGAGAAATGTGTGGAGGGGGCCCTGGAAAAGTAGGCATCTTAAGCAAATGTTTTTTTTTCAGTGTTCACAGAGGAAGGGGAAGGTGAGTGACCACAGATAAATGACAGGAACATTGAAGGAAAGGAGGTGGACATTAGTTCATTCACAGAAGAAAGAATCCTGGAGGAACTCACAAATCTGAAAAATGGGGTCAGACAGGAGACATCCAAGGAGGCAGTATAGTGTAGTGGTTAAGAGCACTGAGCAGCAAACCTGGAGACCTGGGTTTGAATTTCCAGCCCCCACTTGCATACGGTGTGACCCTGAGCAAGTCACACAACTTCCTTGTGCTCCCAGGTCACACCTGGAAACAAGCTTTGACTTAGTGTGCCTTTCCTGGTTAAACAATTTCCCCTTTCTCTTTCCCATATTGAAGGAGCTCAGAGAGATGCTTGCTGCACCTCTAACAGTCTAGTTCAACCAATCACTGAAGACAGGAGTAGTCCTGGAGAACTGGAGGAGAGAAGATGTACTCCCATTTCACAAAAGTGGTACCAGGGAGGAAGCTGGCAATTACAGGCCAGTCATATTGACTTCAGTGGTGGGGGAATTAATGGAATCACTGCTGAAGGAAAGGATTGTTGATTATCCTGAAACCAGCAGCTTACAGGATCCAAGGCAGCAGGGATTAACTGGGGGAGGTCACGTCAAAAAAATCTTATAGATTTCTTTGACTGGGTGACCAGGGCAGTAGATCAGGATGGAGCGGTGGATGTGGCCTACTTAGATTTCAGTAAGGCCTTCAACACAGTTTGAAACAGGAGGCTAGTAAACAAACTGGGCAGCCTGGGAGTGGGTCCAAAAGAGGTAAATTGGGTAAGGAACTGGTTGGAGGATAGGCATTAAAAGGGTGGTGGTAAACAGAGTTCATTCTCAGGAAGGGAGGGTGACCAGTGGGGTGCCACAAGGCTCAGTAATGGAACTGTTCCTCTTTAATGTATTTAATAGTGACATTGCAGAGGATCTAGAAGAGAAGGTATGCCTTTTTCTAGATGACACTAAAATCTGCAATAGGGTAGACAATCCAGGAGTGTGTGTGTGTAAAAACTGAATAGGGATCCAAGAAAGCTTGAGGAGTGGCCAAGAGTGTGGCAACTAAGTTTCAATGCAAAGAAGTGCAAAATCATGCACTTAGGGCATAGAAACTGAGGGGTGGAGTACAGGATGGGGGAAGTGATATTGATCATCACCAAACAGGAAAGAGACCTGGGGTGCTCATATCTGATAACCTAAAGGGGCCAAACAATGTGACTAGACTGTAGGGAGAGCCAGTGGGATGCTAGGGTGCATAGGGAGGGGTATCACAAGCAGAAAGAGGAAGGTAGTGATACAGTTGTATAAATCATTGGTGAGACCTCACCTAGAGTACTATGTCCAGTTCTGGAGACCACATCTCTGAAAAGACATAGACAAAGTAGAGGCGGTCCCAAAGAGGGCAACTAAAATGGTGCAGGGTCTGCACCAGAGACCCTATGATGAAAGACTAAAGGACCTCAAAATGTACACCCTAGAGGAAAGGAGGGAAAGTGGTGATATGATAGAGACTTTCAAATACCGCTCAGATATAAACAATGTACAAGAAGGAAGTATTTTTCAGATTTCAAAATTACAAAGTGCTTAAGAGCAAGGGGTATGATGTGAAGCTGGGGGGGGGGGGGGTAGATTCAGGGGAAACATAAGGAAATACTTCTTCACAGAAACAGTGCTGGATGCCCGGAACAGCCTTCCAGTGGAGGTGGTGGTGTCAAAACTGTAGTAGGATTCAAAAATGTGTGGGACAGACTTAAGGAAACCTTAGACATTACAGAAGGGAGGGCTAAGCTGGAGATCAAGTAGGGTCTGCAGTGTTACAGTAGGTAGGGAAAATGGGCAGCCTAGGTTGGCCAAGAGGTCCATATCTGCTGTCACATTCAATGTTTCTATGTTTCTATGACTACCTTCACTCTGTCTATCTCCTTTCTGAGCTGTGGCCTCCAGAACTGTACAGAATACCCCAAGTGGGGGCGAGGTCTCACTAGCAAATTATAGAGTGGCAACACAACCTCTTTTCTCCTGTTGGAGATATTTCTCCTTATGCATGTTAGCATCTCACTGACCCCACTCACTGCTTTGCCGTGCCACTTTAAGGCAATCAGATATGATAATCTCAAGGTCTCTTTCTTGCTTTGTGGCTGTCAGCCCTCCCCCCCGTCCTATACTCGGCTTCTGGGTTCCAGTGCCTTAGGTGCATGACTTTGCACTTTTTGGTATTGAACACCAACTGTCAAGCTCTCGACTACTCCTTGAGTTTCTAAGGATACCTATGTATTCTCTCCACCCCTTTCTGGGTGTCCACTATATTTACTGATTTTGGTGTCATCTGCAAAAAGGCATATCTTCCCTTCAAGCTCTTCTGTAATGTCCTTATGAAGACATTTAAAAGAACCGGTCCCAGTACTCAACCTTGCATCACCCCACTGGCTTCTCTCTCACCATTAGAGTGAATACCATTAACCACCACCCTTTGTCTCCTAGCTGTTAATCAGTTTCTAACCCAATTCATCACTTTGGATCGAAACCCTTGGCTGCTCAATTTTTTTGTTAGTTCTTTTTCTGCCTCTGTCCTTGCTTGGTTCATCTTCTCTCCATCTACACAGCCCAATCACCCCAATTTCCCCGGGGCATACTTGGCCTTCCACCTGCAGTTTGCCCCTCCATGCATGGTGATGGGGAGCATGTTCAACCCACTGAACCAGGGTCCAGTAGCTGTGCCTGAGTTGCTGGGTGTGGGTCCTGTGAGGGGTGGCAGTCATCCACATCAGCCAGGACCAGTTTCCTGTTACTGTGTCTCACTTCTGCGTCTGGTGGCATGAAGGTGTGGCATGCAGTGACATCAATGGCAGCACCATGCATGCTCATGTGCATGGCATGCCAGATGTCTGCCACATCTCCTCTGCCCTGGTGCATTGATCTCCAGCCTCTTCTAGGGTGCAGTACTGTCCTGGGTGCCACGCCACTCCCTCCCCAGTGGAGGAGAGCAGTCCTGTGGATGTTCAATCCTCCTCCCCCTGGCTGATCCTACAACATCCAGAATTCACTCCTAAACCTGGCTCATTGGTTCCTGCAAATGGTATCACAACAGCATTGTTGGTGGGCTAGCTTGGGCTCAACAATTTCTTTATCAGTCTCTTGTGTGGCACAGTGTCATAGGCCTTGCTATAGTTCAGATAGGCCATATACCCTGCCCTCTCCCGATATATTTCCTTGGTCACCTAGTTGAAAAAAAGTATATTTGTCTGGCATGATCTCCCACTGTGAATCCATGCTGCTTGTGGTCCTGCAGCCCACTAGATTTGAGATACTCTACCAACCTTTCCTTTAACAGGGTTTCCATTAATTTCACCACCACTGATGAGACTTACCAGCTTATAGTTGCTAGCTTCCTCCTCCATCCTGACACTCTTATGTAAAGGGATCATGTTTGCTCTCCTTCAGTCCTCTGGAACCATGCCTGTTTCCATAGAACTGTTGAGTAAGGACACCAGGGGGCAGCTAGCACCTTTCTGAGTTCCATTTGTACCCGTGGGTATATCCCTTCTGGTCCCATAGCCTTGTCTACTTTCAGAGCTTTAAGTCCCTTCGGGACTTTTTCCCCTCTGAAAATGAACTTGTTTCTGCTCCCTGGTGGTCTGTTCCTCCTCCCTGCTCCATGAAGACTGAGCAGAAATATCTGTTCAGGATGTCTGATGAACAGATACTATGCCCAACGCCTGTGTTAGCTCTGAAGTGAGTTTCTGCCCCCCCCCCCCCATTTCCAGATCAACTGATGGGGTAGAGCATGAAGAACTTGTCATGAGACTTATTTTATTTAATATTAAAGATTGAGTTATTTTAGCCAGAGACCCTATTTATAGATTTGTTTTCCTTTTTTCTTTTTACGTTCGCTTGCCTGCATGCACAAGGAACATTTTGGGAGAGTAGCACACTTGGAGGTGTGTCTCTCCCACCCAATGCACTGCTCCCTTGAGCAGGTGTGGCGGTCCTGCACCAATGGGTGCAGGAGCTCTGTATGACAGCGGTGTTCCTCTGCTTCAAAGCAGAACACCACTGCCATAAGGAGCACCGCCTCAGGTCCTCCCCCCCTCGTGTCACGCTCCCCCCGCGCGTGTCATGCCGCCCCCCCAAAGCTTAAACTTTGTTTGCCAATGGGGGTACCCAATCCCTGTCGGTTCCTCGGCCCCCCACACATCTTTGCCATGCTGGGATCCCACCCAGCGTGGCAAGCGTCCCAGTCGTCGTCTTTTTTTTTCCTGTAAAGAAAAAACGGTCCCACGGCGTGTCTCCCGCCCCCTCCCACAACCTGCACCCACCACTTTGCACCCAGCCTCCCCACCCCCACCCCATACTTACCTCTGGACTCTGGCGCAGCGATCTTGATTGGACCGGGAACACGTCTGCACTCTTCGAAGCCAACTGCGAACTGAGGAAATGCCGGTAAGCTGTATAATGGGCTAGATAGAGGCATTTCAACTTTATTGCATATCTCAGTCATTTTTTGGAATTTGTGCACCAAATTTTCAACGTGGGGTTTTTGGGACCTCTTCTCATGAATGATGTCACTGTCATGGTGTTACTCAGGCCCGAAGGGTGATTTTGCAGGCACTGCGCAGTCACTGCGTGAAATCACCCTTTGGGCTTGAATAATGCCATGACAGTGACATCATTCATGAGAAAGGGTCCTAACTCCACGTTGAAAATTTGGTGCAAAAATTCCAAAAATGACTGTTTTATTTAGCTGCATGCAGTTCCTCACGCAGGTTTGTAAGTTTGCAAATTTTAGTATTTTCACTCCAGATTTTCAACATTGCCATTTTATCACACCTTCTTATGAGTTGTACAGCTGTCATTTTCACATCTCACCCAAAACGTGTTTCCGCCATGTGGCACCACAATGGTACAGTCGGTGCAAAATCAATGTATGGAACACATTAAGAAAATCACAGTGATACTGTTCATGAGCAGAGGTCTTAAAATGGCTATGTTGAAAATTTGGTGAAAAAATTCCTAAAAATTACTGTTTTACAAGCTTGCATTGCGCAGTTCCTACGCATGCTCGTACGTTTGCGAATTTTCAATATTTGCACTCCAGATTTTCAACATTGCCATTTTACCACACCTCCTCATGAGCAGTACTGCTGTCATTTTTCACATCCTGCCCAAAATGTGTTTCTGCTCATGTAGCGTGCAATGGCGCAGTCGTTGTGCGAACTCAATGTATGGGACACATTAAGAAAATCACAGTGACACTGATCACGAGCAGAGGTCTTAAAATGGCTGTGCTGAAAATTTGGTGAAAAAATTCCTAAAAATGACTGTTTTACGAGCATGCTGTGCGCAGTTCCTACGCACGCTTGTACGTTTGCGAATTTTCAATATTTTCACTCCACATTTTCAACATTGCCATTTTACCACACCTCCTTATGAGCAGTACAGCTGTCATTTTTCACATCCTGCCCAAGACGTGTTTCCGCCCATGTAGTACACAATAGCGCACTCGGTGTGCAAAATCAATGTATGTCACACAGTAAGACAATCCCAGTGACACTGTTCATTAGCAGAGGTTTTAAATGCCAATGTTGACAATTTGGTGAAAAATATCCTAACAATTACTCTTTTATGAGCATGCATTGCACAGTTCCCACACATGCTCCTAGCTTTACGAATTTTCAACATTTCCATTCCAGATTTTCAACATTGCCATTTTACCACACTTCCTTATGAGCAGTACAGCTGTCATTTTTCACATCCTGCCCAAAACGTGTTTCCGCCTATATAGTGCACAATGGAGGTAACAAAAAGGTCATGCTGACTATTTATTGTGCAAATACCAGCAATCGCACAGGGCAACAGGGTAAAGCACCATACATGCCACACACCACTGCAAATACCTGCAAGCGAACGTTCAGCATTGACAAATGCTTGTTTTATTTTATTTTGGGGTCTTTTGGCTCTTCATTATTATTCCTGTTTTTCCTTCCGTATGGATTTTAATTCATTGCTCAAAACAGAGCCATGCCTAGTAACAGCCATTTCTTAAAACAGTAGAGCTGTTAGATTTTTAAATAACAAAGGCAGTTATTATACAGATAATACCATATACCTGTAAATAACATGAATTAAAAAAAAAAGTAAGTCAGAAGTCAAGAGTCCAAATATCAATAGACACTGTACTGATCTTACAGCTTATGGTTTGCAATTTATAGCACTAAAGGGTCTCAAGCCTTTGCTGACAAAGTTGCTTACTTGCAGATGATAGTGTTCACTCCTCAGAGAGCCTGAGAATTTAAAATTCCATAAAATACATAGCCGTCCACTGAGCCTTCTTCTGTACAAGTCTGGATATGTTCACTTGGAAGAATTCAGACTAAAAAAGCAAGCAGATAAACATACTAAAAAACTGCTTGAGAAATTTGACTTTTTGTGATTCAAAACACTTTATAAAAAGAAGCATGCTGGTATTGGGTAAACACTGTCAGAACCTGCTAGAAATAAAAAGGCATAACAGAGCTTGACTTTAACCAGCAATCACCAGCATAGCCTTCCACGCAGTAACCCACCAAAGCACTTTCTTCCACAATCACAAGAAAGGGCTTCTATCAAAAAAAGGAAACCGATTTAGAAATGTTAAAAATTGATGTGGAAATGTTATAATTACCAGTCTCACTTAAATTTATACAGCAAGGCAAAGCAAGCTATACACAAGGGTTGCTTGCCATTCATTCTTAAGATAAAAAATCAGCATCTACAGAAGCAGAAATTAATTTGGTACTCCTTTATATGTTCAGACTTGTTCAAACTTATTAGGTTTAAAATCCTACTTAGTACAACCTTAGTTTGGCTTATTACAGCTTCATTTAAATGCCATGAAAAGGAGTGGATCACGTAAAAAGCTAAGTTGGAGGAGACGTCCTCTGTGCTGCTCCGAGGCCCTAAGCTAATTAAAAGGCTTTAAAGTTTCCGGGATCTGTTTAAATTGTACCAAAACACTTATACCCGATTGGTGAGGTACTGTAGACCTGAACTGTGGTGAAGTGGTGCAAAATCGAGTGATATATAAGAGCGGCAATGTTGCAAGCTGCAAGCGCTTGGTGGTAGCACTAGGCCGTGGCACATCACCGAGATGGAAGCAGAGACGATGGAGTAACTCGCGGGGAGATCCCCTGCTACCAAGAGACTGAAGCCCCAATCTCCCACCCCGAATGAGCAAGAGGAGGTGGCAGGAAAGGAAGGGGGAGCCTACTCCAGCAGCGAGGATATACAAGAAATAAAAACTGATGTTGCAAGGGCTGGTAGTGGACTTTGCAGTGGTAAAACCAGCACTGCAGTCACTGGCACAGAAAATGCGGGACGCCAAGGTTCGGATCTTCTCTCAGGAAAGGAAAGTTTCAACGATCGAACAGGAGCTTGTGGTGGTCAGAAAGCAAGTTAAGAAACTCAAAAAGAGAACAGAGACCAAGAATTGAGGAGCCGAAGAAATAATCTGATTCTGGCAGGGCTGCCTGAGAGGGCTGAAGGCTCAGACTGTGTATCATATGTACAAGATATGTTGCTTAAGCTGTTTGGCCCCACACCTTATGTGGATGCATATAATTTAGAAAGAGTGCATAGGGCTTTGAGAGAGCTACCACCACCGGGGCAAGACCTCGGGTAATTATTATGTGCTTCCTTAACTACAAAGAAAAAAAACACGTGTTGTCTGCTGCCAGGCAAAAGAAGTCAATGCAGTGGAATGGCACCTCCTTATGGTTATTTCAAGACCAAACACCCACGGTAAGAGAAAAGCAGAAGGAATATGTGGAAATCAAGAAGAAACTATACATTGTGGGAATCAAGTTTCGGCTGCAGTATCCTGCAACATTAGTGGTGCGGCTTCAAACTGGGGAGAAGAGATTCCTCACGGCAAAGGATGCTTTGGAAGGGCTAAGAGTGGAGCTCCCCGAGCTATTTAGACCGCTGAGCTGAACTGCCCCAGATGAAAAGGGGAGCTATCCTGACTGCCCGGTTGGTGACTGCAGAGACTTAAAAAGCTTTTCAAATTTAATTTTCTAGTCAGATTGCTGGATTCAAAGCTACATGGGCAGGGGCGAAAAAAGCTCTGTTAATTCAAATGGGGTTGGAGTGGGTGATTGATGGGGCAGAAAAGGCTGAATGATTTATCATAGAAATGGGGTGGAGAAGGATTGAAAGTGACTATATAAGTAGCAGGGGTGGGAGATAAGCAACTGAAGCCTGAGGGGTGGCTGGGTGAACAGTGTAAGTGGGGACTTGGAGGAGGATTCTTTTCATGGGGGAGGTAGAGAGAAAGCTAACTGGGCAGAGTGTGAGGGCTGAAACTTAGATAATTGGAAGGGGGCAACACCCCAAGGGAATATTAGGGGAGTAGATAAGGTGAGGGGGTAGTCTCTGGGGCCTGATAGTTCCCCCACCATTCACAAGAGGTGGGTTAGGACTCTGCACATGAAGGGGGCTTAAATTGGCAGTAGTTAACTTTTATTTTTGGGTTCTCAGGAGGAGGAGAATAATGGGAGTCCCTTCTTCTCCCTTCTCTCTTACCTGACGCTTCCTGAAGTAATCTCGGTCTCCCTCTACCTTGATTGCTTTACGGGAGAGGAAAGAGGATATAGATAGGGGCTATGAAGAACTATGGGCGACAGGCATTGGCCAATAGCATTACCAGAGGGTGTCTTATCCCCTGGGCATGGACTAGCACTTTGATTGGGGACGGCCCAATAGCACTACCTTATTGAAAGGTTATAGGATGGTGTCTGGCGAAGCTTAGGTAAAGGGAAGCAAAGGCTTAAGGGTTGCTGGGTAGAAATTAGAAAGGGTCATTTAAATGGTGGGAAGTATTGAGGGGGAAATGTTCAGTTAACTCAGTCCCCTAATAAATGGGAGTTGTGATGAGGATGGTTAATTTTTTTTACATGACGCTGAGATTATTCTCTAATCGCATATGCGAGGCTTAGAGGAGGGGTGAGGTTTGAAGTTGGATGACTGGATTGGTTGGGAGAAGAGGGGTGATTTAGGGGAGTAAGGTAGTGGTATAGCAGTTTTATTTTTTTTAGTTTCTGGATTAGATCCCAGAGCTGCTTATGTGAAGGAGGGGCTGGGGAGTAGCATAAGAGGGAGTTCATCTATGATCTGATACTTGGAAGGCGAGCGATCTAGGGACCGGGGGCTGAGGGGAAGGGGAGGTAATGGGGAGCTTGAAAGAGAGAGAGTTCACCGTGGTAGGAGAGAAGAAGGCAGACCCTGATAGTGCTCAGAGGGTTAGTTTATTCATAACAAGTTTTGGTATTGTTTATGTCTAGTGTCAGAATAATTTCTTGGAATGTTAAAGGACTCAGGGGTAGACGTAAAAAAATGGTAATCCTGAGACATATGGATCATATGGGGGCCCGTATTGCTGCCTTACAAGAGACACACTTGCTGACGGAGGAGTTGAGTAACCTTAGGTGACTGTGGGTGGGGCAAGTTTATAGGGTAGGTAAGGAAAGGGCTTCGGGGGGGGTAGCGATACTAATAAGAGAAACCTGTCTATATAAGGTAGAGCAAGTGGTTGCAAGAGAAGATGGCAGAGGGATTTACATCTCAGGCCTTTTGAATGGCAAGGTGATCTCAGTCACTTCCATTTATGGGCCGATGCCCCACGATCCGGAATTTTTTGCCTCAATAGAGAGGGACATAGTTGTTTTTCCTGTGCACCCCCTTATCCTGGCAGAGGATTGGAATACATACTCCAATAACCAGGAGGATAGGATCCCACCTGCCAGAAGGCCTTTACTAAGGCTCAAATTGCTTTAAATAGGATCCTAGAGGTCGCAGCTTTGGTGGACCCGATGCAGACCCACTCTACTGGGGGAAACACCATGACATTTTACTCAGCAGCACACAAGACCCAATCTGAAACTGATTTTTTTCTGGTAAATAGAGAAGCACTCATGGATATTAAAAATTTGACAACAGGAGGTAGAATCTTTTTGAATCACTACCCGATTCATTTGGTCTGGGAACCCAAATCAGGCTCTCCTAGACCATATCGGTGGAGATTAAATGATTCCTTAATGATGGAGACCTCAACTAAGAGCAAACTTGAAGAGGCACCGTTAGAGATTATACAGCAACAGTTGCCCATGTTGCAAAATAAAAAGCTGGCATGGCCAGCTTGTAAAGTGCTATATGCGGGAGTATCTCAGGAGCTGGCAGCGCAAAGAAGCAGGCAGAAGAGGGCAAAAGAAGAATTAATTCAAGGGGCAATTAATTCGCTGATGCCTCTGGAGGGGTCCACGGGGGAAATCGACAGGGAACTTAAACGTTTAAGAAGGGAATGGGCGGATATTGTTTATGGCAAAGTAGATTTGGGGCTGGAAAAGAGTAAAGCTAAATATTTTTTGCTGGGAGATGTCCCTGGACATTTGCTGGCAGCTAGAGTCAAGGAGTGGGAAACGAGTAGAACATTGACAGCCATCCAATATAAGGGGAAGATCATAACAGACTCCCAGGAAATGGCAGATGCTTTTGCATCTTATTTTAAAGAACTATATCAGCTAAGGAACACTGGGGGGGAGGAAGAAATTAAAACCTATTTGGAGGGAGTGCCTCTACCTGTTCTAGACCCTGCTCAGGCTAAGGAATTGGCAGCTCCTATAGGGGCAGGGGAGATTACTGAAGTAGTGAGGTCTCTGCTCGCTGGTGAAACACCGGGGCCAGATGGCCTTATAGCGAAGCTCTACCAGGCCCATATTCATACTATACTACCTATGCTTCTAGAATTTTTTAGTGCTACAATGCACGATGGAGTGTCTCACCCCCCACTATACCAGGCGTACATTACATTAATTCCTAAACCAGACAAGCCCAGGGATTTGCCCGGCAATTATAGGCCCATTGCGTTAATGAATCATGACATCAAGATTCTTACAAGAATTTTGGCTGATAGAATCTGGCGGATTGCTCTTAGCTTAATCAGTCAGGAACAAGTGGAATTCATGCCAAAGAGAGGGGCGCATGATGCTCTGAGAAAACTGCATCATATTTTGAATTTCGCATCGAACTCTCAATTACCTCTAGCTTTGATATCTCTAGATGCTGACAAGGCCTTGACAGGGTCTCTCATCCTTTGCTCTTTGCTACAGTGGAGAGGGTGGGCTTTCTCGAGGGCCTGCTTAGCGGTATTAGGAATCTATACGCTGCTCTGACAACCAGAGTTTTATGCAATGGCTATATTTCGCAGGAAATTCAGCTGGAGGATGGGACCCATCGGGGATGTCCTCTTTCTCCGATATTATTTAACATCTATTTAGAGCCCTTACTGACAGCAATTAATAATGACAGGCACATAAAGGGGGTTGAGATAGCGGGAAGAGAGCTAAAATTTTCAGTTTTTGCAGACGATGTACTCCTGCATTTACAAGATCCGGGGGCTGGTTTTGAAAGGACAAGAGAATTAATAGGGCGATTTGCTGAAGTCTCAAATTATAAATTAAACTTTACTAAAACCCAAATTCTCCCGTTGACGCCGTATGTATATAGGGCAGATTTTGCTCCTCTGAGAGTCCAATGGGTGTTAGACAAGATTAAATATCTGGGTATTTGAATTACAGCGAACATTGAGTTGGGGACAGAAATAAATATGGTAGGGACTATATCAGCTTATAAGGGGTGATCTAGTAAGATGGAATAAACTCCCCCTGAATTTTATGGTCAGAGTGGGGCTTATTAAGACCAAGGCCCCTAGAATTCTGCGGCCGCAGAATTTTGCGCAGAACTTCTGTGGTGCCGCAGAATTCACTCTTCTTGTTGATTTTTTATTAATATTTCTGTTTTTCCATAGAATCTGGTTCCCTTCCCCTCTTTTTATATCCTAAACCCCCTATATGCTCAGAATGTGATGTTATCATTGCTTTGACATCATACATTAGGTAATGAAATGGCTGCAATCTGCAACAGAAATGAACAGTCACTTATCTATCACAGCTCCCACTGCCAGAGACGGTGGCACAGCACATCATGCATGGTGATATTTGTTCAACCTGCACTACAGCCAAATACAATTTTCAGTCTTACATTGTTGCACTAGGGCCAACTTAAACAAAACCTTGTCAACAGCACAGACCTGTTAAGTCCATACCTTACTTTATACAAACCTATTTGTGCCTTTAAGGTATAGAGATGCCATCTGAAATGAATAACTGGTAAAATGAATTTAACTGTCATTTGTAAGAAAAATAAAGTAATTATGCCTAGAAAAGTGGAATATAATAATGTGTAGACCTGTTGAAAGAATAGACCTGTTAAACAAATAATTGCACTGTACGCATTTTTGCCAGGGTTATTGATTACATATTGTCATTGGTTGATAGAATCACCTAAAAGTTATGGAGAAATGTTGTGTGTGAGGACAGCTGTTGGGCCAGAGAGTAGCATGCTGTGTTTCTGTGCTGGTAACTCAGGGTCAGAGATTAGCTCTGGGAGCTGGCTGGGCAGCACAAGGATTCATGGAACACATCATTGCTTGGAGCTTGGGAAGGTATGGTGCAGTGTTCTGTCACATGGTGGACACATTATGCTAGTCTGGAGAGCTCTAACTCACAATCAGTTCAAATGCATGTCATGGCCTGATGGTGCTAGGCAGTGAGTCAGGGAAAGTCGAGTGACATCAAAAATGAGTTTTGCAATAACTCCTCTATTCCATTTCTAATGGAACCTGTATAAATGAGGATGCAAGTTCATGGAAATTAAAAAAAAAATATATATATATATATATATACATACACACACACACACACACACGCACACACACACATACAGTATCTATGTCTCTCTCATCACACATACACACACACACATTTGTTTGTATGTTACAGTTTGCATATAAATATATAAGTGATACACAGTGGGAACCTCATGAGTGGTGTAGAAAGCACATACAAATATATAAGTGATAGACAGTGGAGACCTCATTAGTGACATAGATAGCATGCATATAGAAATACCTTATTTATCACATAAGATCCCCTCTGCATATGTCATTTATTTAGCAGGCTAGGACCTTAAGAAAGAGACATTTGTTTTGCTTTTTTAGGCATACAATTATTTTTATGTCTGTTATTTTTTGAACTAGTGTTACTGTGCTTTCCACTATCCTGATTGCTATAAAAACTGCCATGAAAGTGAAGTCAGGATGACAAGCTGACACTGTGATGTGGTAATTTGTTAGTGCTGCAGAACTTCCGCAGAAATTACAAACCACCGCCACAGAAGTTCTGCAGCAAATGGTAGTCTTGATGCAGAACTTGGTCACACTGTGCCACAGAAAAGTAGGGGCCCTGATTAAGATGAATCTACTACCTAGACTGTTATATCTGGTGTACTTAACCCCATATAGTATCCCCTTTAGGAAGATACTCTCAGACTTTCTATGGAACTCTAAGCTTCCTAGGAAAAAGTATAATGTTTTGCGACTGCCATATTCACTGGGAGGGATTAAGCTGCCAGATCTCCACTTATATTATGTAGCGGGACAGTTGGGTCTGATGACTCGATGGGCCAGAAGTACTGAGGGGGAGACCTATATTTCAGATTGGTTGTATCTGGAGATCCAAATGTTGAAAGACGCTGGCCTTTATCCAGAGGCACCGTTGTATGCCAATATAGGCAAGTGTTTCAAAAAGGAGTTTGGATTCCAATCTTTAAAGCAGAGGAAGCTTGGTGGTCACTCCTAACTCCGACCCAGAGAAAGGACCAAATGAGGGCCCAAGAGCAACCATTGGTGGGCAATCCTAACTTAGTCATTGGGGGTCAAGTAATTAGGGGGAGGTGGGCTAATCAGGTCTTGGGCCTGAAACTAAAAGATGTCAACCAGGATAATAGGGTGGTCCTCCCAATTCAGTGTGAGGGGATGCCCTTCTTTCAAAGGCTACAACTTACACGGATGCTGGAGGGGATGTTAAGGAGGTCAGGGGGTCTCACAGACTGTTCTTTTAAATGGGATATGCTAAAGGAGGTGGATCCGAAATCTAGACCCCTGTCGCAAATGTATAAAGTACTTCTGGATTTTTATAGTTTGAACCCTCCTATAATAGTGCCATACTGGGACGATGTGTTGGCCGCTCAAAGCCTTGACTGGGACAACATATGGAAAAACAGCAACTATATAGTTATTCCTAAGCATAGGAGTATGCATTTCTTTATTGTTTCTAATATATATTTTACCCCTGTGAAATTGTGTGATAGAGGAATTTAGATAGGCAGACCTATGTTTTAGGTGTGAAGTAAGGAGAGGAGATCTCTTGCATGTGCTGTGGGATTGTAGCAAAATATCGCCCCTCTGGGGTAAAATTAAGAGACAGATGGACCCAATGCTAGACTACTCAGAATTTATAACACCAGAGGTATGTGTCCTAGGCGATCTATTGCAAATCTCCGGTGTCACACCTAAATATCATCTATCCTTGATGGCTGTGGTAATTAAATCATTTGTGGTACAACAGTGGAAAGATGACCAAGCTTATGTCTATAAGCAGTGGGCAGAAGATCTCTTGGGGGCTCTGGGTAGAATAAAGAGACACCTATATTCGGAGGGGAGAAAAGGGTTATATGCTAAAAGATGGGCAGTGCTAGAGGCGATCTACTCCTACCAGGGTGCATATGTCCAGGCACAGGTCTGTCTGTCGGGCTGTGATTAGCGGAAGGAATTTCTGTTGGAATGAGTGATAGGTATCTGGACACTAGAGAGACTTAAGGGTTTTGCCATAGGAATATATTTGTCGGGGTAAGGTTTTTGGACAAAGTCAATAGTTAGGTGTTAGGGTCTGCCGAGTTAGTGTGGGGGGATGGGGACTCTCTCTCTTTCCAGGTGACACTGAGGGGTGCCACCTTCTAAACAGACTGCTCCTGAAGAGGAGCCTGGATCAGAGAACATGTATTGGGCTGCAGGGGGTTATTAACCGGGTTAATGGGAGAGGGCTAAATCGGTATGCAGTCCTGCTATTCTCACTCACTATATCGATGAAGTAGCTTTAAGCTTTAGTTGGTGGAGGTGGCGCTACCTGCTGTGTGTGAATATAGTTGGATTGTACATAGTTTGCACAGTCAGTTTTTGATTATGTGCCCTGGGGTTCCCAGGTTTTTGTTTGTTTTGTCACATGTCTGGAAAATGATTAAAGATGTGTTTTAAAAAAAAATAAATGCCACGAAAATCAAGCTGCAGCATTGACTCAAGCTGCTCAGATGAGAACCATGCCAAACACCAGTGGCCGGAAAGCAGTCTGGGAGATCCTTCACCTAGTTGTACTAGTATTCCCAAACTAGTCAAGTTGTAAAAAATGGTGCAAATTTTAAAATATTGTAATCCAATAAGCCAAAGAAACTAAATACTTAAAAACATGAACAAAAGAGGGTCTCCTTGCAGAAATCCAAACCCACAGTTACTCTCCAGTATTAGCCTTGACACATTTTTAGCAAAATGGGATGTGAAAAACAAAAAGAGGTACATAAACCATCAAAGTCACACTTTTCCCCATCCTTGTATCTTTGGTTTTCGACTTGTGGTCATGAATTCCATTCCATCCATCCACTGCCCATTCACTGTACACTTTCTCCTGACCTCTCTAGACCTCCCATGGCTCCACAGCTCATGCAGCTCTGGCTTTGAATCTGAGCAGGTCCGACACGCTCCACAGGGACTCCACTGAGTCTTCTCCTTCTGTAAGTATCAGCCACAACTAGGAGCAATCAAAGAAACAGGAGAGGCCACCAACAAGATGAGTATTAATTTAATAGATAAGAAGTCAGTAGGCAATGGTGGCATACTTTGTGTAAATAAAGATCCAGCAAAAAAAAGTAACTGCATGACTTCTTCTTAGCAGAGTGTCATGGCAGCCATCATTTCGCCTCCAGCCAAGCTGATTCTATTCCAGGGAGTAGACACTGTTGCTGTGAAGATAATTATGATGTCACAAACATGTCATTGAAAATTAGCTCTGCTCAACTGAGAATTCCATTCATTCATACTTTGATGATGAATAAAAATATTGATTGATTGTTTGATTTGTAGGCAAGCAGCCAAAGCAAATAAAGGCCACAGGACAGTAATCTTGTTTTTATGCCACTTCCCTAAGGAAGAAATAAAAAGGAGAAAGAACTGTGCAAAATGTAATTCTGATTGAATGGTACAGGTCATAAAACCACAGAACTGTAAAACAATGGGCTGCAGGTTCAGCCTCTCCTCAGGGCCACAAACAGTATTGTCTAAGCCTCTAAGGAAATCTGAGCCACTGTAAACTTGTAGCTGGGCACGTGGCTTGGAAGGCTGAGGCACTGGATACCTCACCTCTTGCCACACCAGTGATTTGGATTTGGGGAATGGACCAAGGTCACTCAGGGGCTAGTGGGGCCAGGGGGATTTAGTGTCCATTGATGCTAGGTGGGGGACAGTGTGTACAGCTGCTTGGCAGCCACCTAGTGGAGGTTAGGTGGTGCAGCAGTGGTCACCAGTATGGAAAGTCAGAGGTGGGCAGTGAAAGTGTCACAGTCCATGTGTCTGCCATTGGGTATGCCATTGTGAGGGTGTCACAAGTAGGGCACTGTCATCAGAGCACCATCATCACTGCCTGCGCTATATTGGCGTACAGGATTCCGGACCATCCATTACTTTTGCACTGGTGCCATGACTCTTTGCCTCTGTCCCTAACTTGTGTGACCAGGGGGGTGTTTATATTGATTTAAAGGGGGGTGCAGTGGTGCGGCCCCCAGCAGAAAATACTGCAGATACTGTGCAGTCTGGCTGGGGCGCGACCCAGTCCATGCTGCTCACCTTCTGTATCACCCTTTTGCATGCAATCTCATTTACCGAGCATTCTTTATTTGCACACCAGCATGGGTGAACCCTACCATTGCACCCTGCCAGCTCTGACTCATGGAGAGCAATGAGTGGAAAAGAACCTCTGTCTGTAGGATGATACTGCGACTCTGAAGGCACTGCACCACCACCATCCATGGCACCCACTCACACAACGAGATAAGATGTAGATGGAGTAGGTCCTGGAGGTGGGGTGAAGGAGCTGGGGATCAACAGAAGGAGGAGGAGGCCAATGAGGAAGGACAGGAGGACGAAATTCACAAAAAAACGGAATGCAAATTATATGCACTATAAACTGAAAAAAACGTGTCTAATTCTCACATTTTTCAAAGTTATCCGACTGGTATCAGGAGCTGTTTAATGGTAACATAAGAAATATGTAATTTAAATCAACTATTTCTGGTGTTTTCTATTCATTATTGGCATGCTGTTAACATATATGAAGCTATTATATTTGCATTCTGCATGCTGTTTTTCTCCAACTCTGTTTAATGGTTTCTAATAAGTGCTTCCTGCCAGTAACTGGGGGGTGATACACACACACACACACACACACACATATACTCACTCACTCACTCACTGTGAGTCTTAATGTTTATCATCAAAGCCTGATGACTTCTGCACGCTGTCTAATGGGCAGAAACCATTGTGATTGGTGGGGCTTTCTCCTTTGAACTACAAGAAGTTTGCACCAATCAAATAGCTTTACACTGCCATCCTCATCCTTCTCAGCACTGGATTTTGAAAGGCATGCATCCTACACTTCTGCATCCATTGGCTTATACAGTTCACACCTGCACAGCACCATACACTACAGTACCAATATGATTGCTTTGCACATGCACACAAGAAAAAATAAAAATTAATTTTAACCCAGGATGGTTTTTGTGCTAAGGTACTGCTAGGTTTTGATTAGTGTTCATTCTAGTGATACCACATCCTATTTAAATTTGAACTAATAGTTTAAAAATCTTTGGGACAGTAGCATTTAATACTTTCCAAAGCAGCACTGTCTGAGAGTATTAAACTCTTTTATCAAAGGGAAGCCATTGAAGACAATTATATAAACTACAGTAATGTGTATTTCTATCAGTTTTTAAGCAAAATTGACAGATATGATTCATGAGTTTATATACTCCAAGCAACATAGAGGAATTAGCTGCCAAGTAAATTATTAAGCTGTAGTCAACAACTGACAACAGGCAGGCTTTGACTATAGGTAACAGGTGAGGGTCAAAGATGTTATCTCTGCAGTTACAAAATATACCAAGTCTATTATCAGCTTTCTTATTTAGCCAATCAATATGTAACACATAAGTAAGTGAACCATCTAATATCAACTTCAACTATTTAAAAGATTGAACATTCTCAAGACAGATATTATCCAGAGTATAAGCTGCCATTTGTGAGACTTTTTGATTATGTGTGTGAGGGCTTGCATAAAGCATTATCTTTATTTTTCAGAGTTCATGATGAGATGAGATCAGATGAGGGTTTTTAATCTAGATCTGGAAAGAAATACAATCTTTTGGGAGGGACACACCAAAAGGAATCGGGCACTCATCACCTCCATTTAAAAAGCACCATTATTAACTGCTTTTATTAATAAAATAAATATCTGTTATTTAGTGCCAAAAGATAAAAAAACTGTGTTGCCTTACATGTTTTAGACAACCAGTCCTTTATCAAAGGCAGAGGGCCCGATTCTAGAAGGGTGGTGCAAGTTGCCACCAAATGCAACTTGGGCCACCCGCAACTGTGACATTGACCCTGCGCCCTATTCTAGAAGGAGCAGGGTCTTCACAGTAAACTCCTGTGACTTGCAACATGTGTCAAGGTACGCTGCACAGAGGATGTACCTGGCCAGCATGTCGCAACCCGCTGCCACAGGTCGCAAGTGCACCCCCCACCCATGCCCCAACCCCTGGGATGCCCACCGCAAATGAGGCATGTCTCCTGCCCTGGCAGTCCGGTGTCCCCCAACTGTAAAACAATAATATATCCCCATTTCCCTGGTAGTCTAGTTCCCTCCCGAACTGTACATTCATAACATAGACAATGATCCCTATTTCCCTGGTAGTCTAGTGCCCCCGCCCGAACTGTACATTAAAAACAGAATTCATAACATAGACAATGATCCCTGTTTCCCTGGTAGTCTAGTGGCCCCCCGAACTGTACATTATTATAATACAAAAGATCCCATTACCCTGGTAGTGTAGTGGCCCCCCATCCAGCCATGCCAGTCCACCCAGCATCCCCCTACCTGTTCCCAGACGGTGACTGGCAGAGCCCACCTCTCACCTCCACAGCCAGCCATTGACTGAGTGCAGTACTGGCGCTACTGCATAGATGAGCATATCTGTGCAGTACCGCTAATATTGTACTTAGTTGGTGGCTGGCCATGGAGGTGAGAGGTGGGCTGTGCCAGTCGCCAGTTGGGGATGGTGGGGGTGTAGGGTGGGCTAACATAACTGAGTGAGTGACACTGACTACTGGATAATGGGATCATTATATATTATAATAATGTACAATTGACGACTAGACTACCAAGAAATAAGTTATCTTTATGTTTTAATGTACAGTTCAGGGGCACTAGATTACCAGGGCTAGGTATATTACTGGGTGACTCATGGCTTGGGGCACAGGTGGGGGATGGCAGCACCACCCTGTGGGGCTTTTGCCAATAGCTGTTATGGGGGGGCTGAGGTTATGAGTAGCCCTGTGGGGCCCCACTGGGGTGTGCTGGGCATGGGGGGAGGGAAACTGTGCACTGTCTGCTGGACAGCCAACAGGTCTACAGGACCCCTGGGGCATCCGTAAATTATACTAGCTAAATGCTGGTATAACTTACGTTGCCGAATAGCCTCCAGGGGCTCTTGTAGAATCCCGATGTGAGCAATTTGTGGAAGCCCTTCTAGAATGGGGTGCAACTGCTGCCATAAACCCCCTAGCACTATGTCACAGGTGGTTTATGTGGTGTAACAGCTATTCAGTGCAAGTGGCCTGCAACATGTCACAGGCCATATTGTAGAATCACGCATATCGCAACTGTTGGTGTAAGTTGCTACTTGCGCCATTCTGCTTGGTGCAAGTGTTGTTACACCAGTTGTAACCCTTCTAGAATTGGGCCCATAGATTCCAGCATACAGTGATGTCTTAAATACCCCTAACCTTGTGACATCATCTAATCCATTACTCCATAATTTTATTTTACTTTATTTATTTATTGCGTAAAATTATCGGAATTACAACCCTTTGAGTCATAGACTCATTTGCAAAAGCTCCACGACGGTTACAGGGGGTGGAGGGGAAAACATAATACAGGGATACACAAGTAGTAAAGCAGTATACATGAAAAGAAACAAACACTCATTTACAAACAGTACTGGCATTTCTTACCAGATTCTAACTCAGGTTAGTATACGCAGAGGTGGTTCAGTGTTTGTGGCATAAGCTGTTTGAGAAAAAAAGGAAAATGGGGGGGTGCAATCTTTGGGCCTCAGGAGACCCTGTGACTGAAGTTAAAGGGTTAGGTAGCCTATTTAGGAGGGCAGAGCTATCCACAGTTACATTTAGCAGACTCAATTAGGTGGGATTTGAGGCCAGCTTTGCACAGGGAAAGACTGTGAGTCTGCGTGAGCCTAAGAGTTAGAGCATTAAGCCATTTGGGGGCTCTGTATCGGAACAATCCTTGACCCAATGAGGTCCTACAGAGGGGGACTTGGAAAGATAGTTTAGCAGCGAGGCGCGTATTTTGCCTGGGGGGGGGGCTGTTTTGATTATGTGGAGAAGACCAGGTGGGGCTTTCTGTAGTTGCATTTTTTTTGCTAGTATGCAGGTGTGGTACTGAAGTCTTTGCTGGAGATTTAGCCAGCCAGTCAAATCATACAGGTCACATTTATGAGTAAGGCGGTCGCTGCCGGTGACTAGTCAGCAGGCTTTATTCAGTGCGGTGTTAATACTGTGTAGAGTGGTGGGTTCTGCCGTTCCATATATCATAATCTTGTAATCAATTAGGGAGAGGACAGAGTCGGATACAGCTAGGAGCAAGGCCTGGGGGGGGGTAAACAGTGTTTAACTCTATAGAGGACTCCAATCCTAGTGTTTACTGTGGTGGAAAGCTGCTGGATGTGGCTATGGTAAGAGAGAGAGAGAGGTATCTAACATGATACCCAGGTATTTGAAATTAGTGACATGTTCAAGGGGGATTCCATGTGTGTTTTTGATTAGTAGTGTTGAAAGGTTATGTGGGCTTTGTCTATGGGCAAATAACATTGTTTTAGTATAGTTGATGTTTAGTCGGTGCTCATCAAACCATGATTCAAGCTCCCCAAAGAAGCCCTGTAGAGCTTGTTGCAGGGAATTAGACTGCGGGTGTTTCCAGAAAAGAACCGCGTCATCCGCACAGAGAAGCAAATGGCCACTGCAGGCATTGGGAAGGGAGTTTAAGAAGAGGGAAAATAGAAGAGGGCCGAGGATAGACCCCTGAGGGACCCCCAAGGTCACTGCTTTGTGAGTGGAGATAGTAGTATTTAGCCTTACTTGCTGAGAACGGCCTGAGAGGTAGTCCTTGAACCAGGTCATTGATTCAGGAACCACGTGTAGCTGTGGCATAATACTAAGCAACAGGTCGTGACTAACCGTGTCAAAGGCTTTAGTAAAGTCCACAAAGATTGCACCAGCTATGGCTCCTTGGTCTAGGGCCTCATGTATGAATGAGGTGAGTTCGGAAAGAGCAGTGATGGTGCTGTGGCCAGACCAGAAACTATGCTGTGCGTGGCATAGAAGGTTATATCTAGTTAGGTGTTCAGTAAATTGGTCAGAGACTATTTTTTCAAGTGCTTTAGAGAGAGGCGGGAGTATAGAGATGGGTCTATAGCTGCCTGGGAGCATGGGGTCACCACTCTTCAGAATGAGAGTGACTAAGGCACTCTTTCAGGTTGAGGGGAACTGACCCAGGCAGAGAGAGAGAGAGATTGAGAATTTTTGTAAGGTGGGGAAGTATGACATCCAGCGTCAGCTGAAGAAGTTTAAGGTCTAGTGAGTCATTACTGTACCGGGAATTGGAAATTGCTTTGGAAATGTAATGTTTAGCTTCCAAGCTAGAGATGATTCTCAGCCTGAAGGGTAGTGAACCTGGGCTTGAAGGAGTGTCGGGGGGGGGGACAGGGTGGAAGAAATTAGGAGGGAGGACATGGGAGAGGTCAGAGAAAGTGTTGTTGAGGGCTTCTGTTATAGCGGTGGGGTTTTGGGTGACCTCTCATTTAGAGAGTTGGGGAGGGAAGGGAGAATTCCATTTAGTTCTTTTGTTTCTCCAGAATTTTTTCCCATCTCCCCAGGAGGACGTCAGAGTTTGGTGGTAGTATGAGGCCTTTGCCTGTCGTAGGGCCCAGGTACATTTATTACGGGCAGCTCAGTATAACTACAAATACATGTGTATGATTACCAAGTCAAGACTGACATCAACATTTATCCCCCACATTATTTAAAACAGTATCATACCCTCTATGTACATTGTATTTACATCTAAATTGTATTAAATACATATCCTTTTGTACAAGCATACTGCTTCTCAATGTATACTTGTGTTCTTAAACAATTCAGACTTTTAATTTATTTTATATATCTATTGATTTAGTTTTTGTTTACCGGGTGGGGTGCACCAGGCACACATTTGCCTATTTTCAGGCATGACCCCAGGAGGTTACATACAGTGGTCACTATAGAAAGGTTGCTCAGTACCTCAGTTTACCTTGGAAGATGCAGTATTAATGAGAGGTATACCGAGCATTACCTCCTTAATGTGGCAGTGTGGTAGTGTGGACTGCGGTATGTGTACATAACTGAATCCCCATCAATATCTGTTGCAATGCACCAGGTGGTGCTGTTCCTGATTACATTTTGCTTGTGTTTCAGTTTACTGAGCATTACCTCCTTAATGCGGCAGCCCAGCAGTGGTATTCCTTAAAGAGCTCCAGATTATAATTGGTCCCTAATATGTTTGCTGGCAAAAATGCATGACATTAAGGTCCCTGCAGTAGTGCCATCTGGCCTTCACCACAATTCCCATGCCCGGTCTCCTTAGTAACATGAAAATATATAAAAGTCCTTAGTCCACAAATAATGAAGGTACAAAATTAGATTTCTGAGGGTGAACCTTGCCCAATTCCACAGTTTAAAACAACAGCGTGTGGGAACTTCAACCAGAACCCGGTTCAAATAACCCCCCAATTTAGCTTAGCTCTGCCAGTCAAAATGCATGTACAATAACATAGAAAAGGTATCAATTTTAAAAAAGCTTAAAACAATATAAGTAGCAAAGGATCCATGCTAGGATCTACTAAAATAGCATTGACTGCCCAATTTTAAGAAGTAAGAGAAAAGGAACCACCATTAACGATAGTATGTCTCAAAAGATGCTAAATGGTCTTTCTCAAAAAAAAAAATTCTAACACTTTGCAAACAACATTGAGCTGACAAAATGCTCTCCAAAAAAGTACAAATGCAAGAGGCCATATTGTAAATGCATTTAAGAGTATACAGTATCTTGAACAAGTATGAGAGGGCAAAATTAACTTGTTCAATGCCCATCAAGATGATAATTCTTTCCTCTGTGAATAGGAAATATGCAATTCCTGTATAATTTGAAAAGGCAACTTAAAATGTACTATGGTTGTTAACCTTTTGGCAATACAAAAACAATAGAATATCAGATATTCTTCACCTGTCTATACAGTACATCTGGGATTGGAGCCAATTAACAGGAAAAAAAACTGAAACAGATAGGGTTCTAACTTGCATAGTCTAATCTCAGTCCCCAGATCTCGGCACCAGATTGATTGTGCATCTAAAAAATTAAATTAAAAAGTGTATCCACTGTTGCGCTTGTAGCCCAAGTGATTATTAATACTAAAAGTGGCATGAGGTAATTGATCCCTCCAACTGGCACCTGCTAGCACTCATAATACAGTGGAGCAAGTTACGATGTGCTTAAAGTCCAAACCTGGCCCTTTTTGATTATTGCCCAGGCAACCCTAACGACACCATTAACTTGGTTATTATGCTGCTTGTCGATGCTACAAGACTGCTTGAAATGGAGCTGTGTATGTACAGTACATTGGACACATCCTTGCTTTAGCCATTGTAAAATAATTTTCCAGGACATCAGGTAGATCCTTTTCCTAGAAATAGGACTATAACATAAGTTTTCTTTTTATTACTATTATTTTTTTATCTATTGGACTTTTCATAATGTCATTTTTTCCTGGCTGCAGTATTAATAATTCAGATGGGCTATAGGCATGATGATTGACATGCTTCTTAATTTAATTTCCTAAATGTGCAATTAATATTGTGCCACAGTTGGGGAACTGAGGTGAGAACAGGTGGGGAAAAAAACATACATGGTTTTGGGGATACATCCAGTTAATTGGCCTCAGTCACAGATGTACGGTATTAGAGTAGGAGAAATACCTGAAGTCCTATACTCCTTATAATCAAAATCAAAATGCAAGATGCATGACATAAAAGTCCCTGCAGTAACATAAAGGTTCATGCAGTAGTGCCCTCTGGCCCCCTGCCGCAATGCCCATGCCCGATCACCTCAATAACATGAAAGTGCAAGATGCATGGCATACTGTACAATAAATGCTCCTGCAGTAGTGCCCTCTGATCCCCTCCAAAATGCCTATGCTCAATCTCCTTATTAACATAAAAATGTGATATTTATGAGATAAAGGTCCCAACAGTAGCACCCTCCGGCTCCCACCACAATTACAGAATTGTTTTGTTTGGTTGTATATTTGTGTTTTTGTCTGGGTCAGGCCTGAAAAGGGACTTCTGGTCCAGTGTCCCTTACCCCCGATTAACAAAGAATAAATGAAATGAAATTAAATTCCCATGCACGAGCTCTGTAATAACATGAAAATAAATAAAATCCTCAATGCTGATGTACTACTGATCCGCCTAATGGAGAGAAGGATTCTGAGTGATTGTGCAATGAGCGGATTGCCACCTGCTAACCAGTAATCTTTTTTAGAAGATCTAAGATAGGGTTTTGAGGGGTGTGGGTGGTGAAGCATACCATAGGGACAGCAGTTACTATCAATGAAGACATAGGATTTCGGGCAAGGTTGGGTGGGGACAACAGGTCCACCATGAGTTATACCCAACAATTGGTAATTACTGTGTGTGTGTGGGGGGGGGGGTTATCAAGTCATACACAAACACTGAAAGGGTTATACTGTATACTGTAGCTGTGCCCCATTAGCCTTACTACTACCTCCTCTGACCCTATTAATCCCCTCCTCCACACACACCTAAATAAGTGTATGAATTTTCAAGCCAAGGAAAACCCTGGGATGAGTCAAAAAAATGGAAACATATTGAAATGATATGGGTCATTCAAAACACCGTTTGAAATCCGTTCTGAGTTACATGCTGCTAACAAACCATTCATTTCATACTAGGATTTGTCAGTAGATACTTGTTAATTACTTATGTCCTAAGTACCTACTGTAAATGATCCAAAATGGACAAGTAACATGTCAGGCTCCATATTACAACTTGGCCTAGATGTTTTTTTCTGAAATAGTAGCCACCTATTTTATTATGCTCACTTTTTTTTCTAATGGTACCACAGCAGTTATTGTGTTGTTGCTGCTAACATTGTTTTACATGTCTTTTTACATAATAGCCCAAATATTTAGAAATGAACCAAAGTCCAGTGCAAGTCCAGTGCAGTGCAAATCCAATGTGCCATGGTGCAACAGGAGCCATATTCAGAGGTTGCTCAGGCCGAACTGCACCAGCGCAACCCGAGTGAATATGGCAGAGTTGCGCCATGGTGCAAACGGAATTGCATCATGACACAAACAGAGTTGTTCCAGCACAACTGTGGGAGCAGAGCAACAGAGGGGGGCATGGCACAGAGAACAAACCCAGGGACAGAGCCATGGAAGCACAGTGACAGGCCACAGGAGGCCTCCACCAGCAGGGCATAGCATGGCACACATAGGCACCCAGACACTTGACCCCAGAATACAACAGTGGCACAGATAGCAGATAACAGGAGGTACCAGCATCCAATGGAGGGCCACCAAGGGGAGCCCCCCCAAAGGCTGCTGACCATGCCCCCCCAGACCATAGCAAGCCACACCCAGGAACATGCAGCCAAGCACATACATGCTGCACAGGCACACAGAAAGCCCACACAGTAGGTGCTGAATTTGGTGGATGGCAGGTACTGTAGCATGGCAGACCACATGGGACAGACCGTACAATGCCAGGTAAGAGCCACACACACACCCACCACACAGCACTGACAGTTAGCGCATGGGCACCCCAAGACAGCCATAGACCTAAGGGATGGACACCACCACAGTGGAACACACCACAGCACACAGCAGTGAACCACAGAAGCACAACATGTGCCCCTTCACATACACACTACATGGACAGACACGGGGCCACTGCAGCATGGCTCCTCATGCCACCTGCAAAGCAGACACAGGCACAGGCAGGTAAGTCAGAAAAATATATTTTATAACAAACTATTTACAATAACCAGGGGCTGGGAAAGGGTAGGTATAGTGAGGGAAGGGGACAAGGAACAGGGATTGTACAGTGGGAGGGGGGAATGCATGGGGAAGTACAGGAGGGGAAACAGGGAAAAACAGGGGTCAAACTAACAGCGGCCCTGGCTGGCCACTCTGGTGATCAGACACTGCCTCTGCTTGGCCACCAGCATCCTGTGGATCTGAACCATCACCTCCAGTGTTGTTGAGGCCACAAGGAGTGTCTGGTGCAGCAGTCAGGAGATCACCGACCTTGGCAGTATTCGCCACTGGACACCTATAACAAGGGACAGGACAGGTGATCAGTGCAGCATCCCAGGAAATCATGGCCACCCACAATGCACAATGGGCAGAGGGAACACACACCCCTGGAGGGCCAGTAATGGTCAACCGCAAGGGGGTGGGCCAACGCCAACCATCAACTCAGCGCACTACAACATTGCAAAGAGGTGGTCCCCACTGCACAATGGCCACCCGACTGTACAATGGCAGTCACATGGCACAGTGCACCGGTAGCACCACAGCAGCAATAGTGGCAACCGGACATGCACTCACCCACCAACAGCTGGCACACATGTCCAATGGATGTACCACAGTGGCATGCACCATGCACAGTGTGATACACACAGCTGCCACAGCAAATGGAACAGGCGGCCATGGCCACACCTACTCCCACCACCTTCCCCATGTACAGTGCTAAGGACCATGACAGTGCTTACCTGCCCTCAGTGGCCCAGCTGGTGCTGGTCCTGCTCCATCACAGCCCACTCTGGCCTGCTGTGCTGATGCAGCCTGGGCCCCTCTGTCAGTCCTCTGGTTCTGGGAATGGAAAGAAGACAGGTGCACATCAGGAACTGACCACAGCAGCTGTCCTCCACCCCCACCCCTGTGCACAGGGTGTGCAGCTGCCAACACGTCCCACACACCTGCATAGCTGCATTGCAATGCAAGCAGAAGCTGGCAATGCCACTCCATGATGCACATGATGACAGTGTACCCCTCTGCAGGGCATGTCAGGCAGCCAGGCCAACACCACAGTACAGCACCACGGCAGACATGCAACATGGGATGACTTACCTGGCTATGGCATAGCTCCATGCCTGATGCATGCCTGAAGCCTCCTAATCCTGCCCATGTCCCACTGCATCAGGTCACTGAAGTGGTACCTTCACTGTCCCCCAGTCTTGGCCACCCCAGTCCTCTGCTCCAGCCTGGCAGCAATTCCTTGCCATACAGTGCCCCTGGCCTGCTGCAGGGGCTCCTGCCCAAAGACTTGGGTGGGCATGGGACTCAACACAGACCATGAGGTTCATCATCTTGATCTGTGTCCAACTGGAGGCATGTCTGACTCATCCCTGTGCCATGCTGTTAAATGCGATATCAGTGGCAAAAATGGTGGGAGGAGGTGCACGTGTCCACAACATGCTCCTGATGTGCAATGTGTGGGAACGTGCAAAGTGCTCGCTCATCGTGCAGTGCCAGAGTTACGTGGAATGGACATGGCTACATGGGGTCACAGGGTCAGAGGTCTGACCCAGGGGTCAGGGGTCACCCACCATTGTGCACATGTGCAATAGGGCATGGCACCCCATGCACAACCATGTGTGTAGCTGGTCATACACAGCATGCACAATGCCACTACACTGTGCTGTCCATGCACAGTGCATGACTTGACCCCATGATACCATAATGTGCAGTGCATGGCAGGCCTGTGCACAGTGCATGCGTGCGCATTGCACTGCCGCAACTTGATCTGGCACAATCTCATTGCAGACGGTGCAATATTGTGTTGTCCAGACACCACATGCAAATGAGCTCATCAGTCAATGCATGGCACAGTGGGAGCATTAGCATGTCATTACTGTTGCGTTCAACCTCATTGGCATGCATTGTGCCTTATAAGCACCAGAGAACAGCAGAGATCATGGACTGGTATTGCAACCTTGATATGTAAGTTGTGCATGCTGTTGCAGCTCACTGGGAGCAGACAGCACTGCAGGGTGGGATGGACCGGGGGAGGTGCTGCCACTGACACACTGTGCTGTCCATGTCCGCAGACAGCAGGCCCAACTTCACAAAGGCCAAGACTGATACCCTGTCTGATACCTACCTGGACAGGGAGCCCCCTGTGGAGTGGTGTCACGGGCACACCACAGGCCAGGGCTGGTTCATGGGAGGAGATGGCAACGTACGTGAACCAGCATGGTAGCCACCAGAAGTTGGCGCAGGAGTGTTGAAAGAAGGTGGGAACATAAAAGTGGCGGATTAAGGAGAAGGTGGCAACCATCTGGGCATCCTGTACTGCCACCGGATGTGGACCTGTGGATGTACCCACACTAATGCCACAGGAAGAGTTGGTGGCAGCCACCATGTGCCACACCACAGTGGAGCGTGTGCCTGGAGGAGGATTCCAGATGGGTGGCAGCCCATCATTGCATGATATGTACGTCAGACATGCACAGCTGGTGGCATGGAGGGTGTGTACACTGGCATGCTGTCATGCATGCAGTTGGAATACATGCCATGTGCATGTGTGCATACCCACATGCATGCCATGCTGCAGGATACATGTAGCAGCAGTGTATGGGGGTCACATATGGGCATTGTATCACTGACACATCATTTGTCTCTTGCAGCACTGGCATGCCTCCATGCAGAGGATGGGGCACTGGCAGCAACAGGGAACACTGGTACAGCCCTGGAGGACCAGCCATCCACATCTACCAGCATCTGGGGGCCTAAAAGCCTGCAGTTTAGCAACACGGTGCAGGCGGATGTCCTGGACCTGGGGTTGGATGAGGCTCTGGATGTGATCCTGCAGGATGCCAGCCTTGGTGTCCTGTGTGTGGAGACACAGATCGGGGCAGGTTCCGACTCTGATGAGGACTACTCTCAGCTCCTGGAAAGCATGGGCGACATTGTGGATGTGTCTCCCCTGCTGGCATCTGACACATGCACCATGCCCAGCACCCTGCCAGCAGCAGAACAGCTCCCTGCCACCACTGTGGTGGTGGTGATGTGGTCACAAAGGCACAGAGTGGCATGCAGCAGTCGGACAGGCAGTGGCAGCAGGCTCCAGGTGCCACCAGGCAGCCACACACAGGGTCCACAACCGATGCTCATGCTGTGCCCATTCCCCCTGCAGACCCCACTCTGCAGTGTCCACTGGAGAGGAAGGCTGTGCAGCATGGCTGGTCACTGCAAGAGGATCGACGTCCTGCCTGGGAACCCCAGGATGCTGACTGTCTGGCTGAGCTCTCCCAGCTGCTGCGGGCATCCATTCAACAACAGGTGCTGCTTGCCTCTGGGGTGCATGCACTGCATGCAGAGGTGTGCCAGTTGGCTGAGCAGCAGTAAAGGGGCACTGCTCAGATCCTGGTGAGCATGCAATGCATGCAGGAGGCCATGACTGCATCCTTGGATTGCATTGCCAGTGCAATCATGGATGGCTTTGCATTGCTGGCTGCCACAGACATGGCCGTGCACGGGTGACCACACGCAGTGTGCTGTCCAACCCACAGACTTGGCATCGGGTGACCCCAGCACAGTCAATGCTGGGCTCTGATGTAGGCATCACAAGCATGCCCGGGGCTGGCATGTTTGGGCATCTGCACACCCCTGCAAGGGCACGGTCATGGTGCCATGGTTCTGACCCTGGGGGGGGCTACTGGAGACCCCCTGGCTGATGCACAGCCTGTGGCTTCCAATGGCCCCAGCATGGCCACCCCCGTGGCTGTGGTGGCCATGGTACCATGCAGTGGCCTTGATCTGCGGGTCACCCTGTGTGCACATGGGCAGTGTGTGTCCACCACTGGTGTCACACCGCACACTGCCTGTGTGTGTACTTGCCCGGCTGCTGGACCATGTGGCATGAGTGTGATGAGGGCAATCTGGCACCGGTTGTGCCCGTGCACTGGTGCAATGCATCTGATAAACACCACATACCATCATCTGGGTGGGTGGGTGCATGTGTGTTCATGTGTGTGTGTTGCTGTGTGTGGTTGTGTGCCACTGACTCCCCTAACCCTGCATCATGCCTCTGTGTGTGCATGCCCATTGCCATACACATCACTGCATGTGTGCTGTACCTGGTTGTGTGGCCCATGCTTGTGTCCTGCACCACCTACCTGTGTGCACCATAGTGCTCCTGTGAGATGGTGTCCCGGTGGCATCACACCTGTTGGAGCAGCAGGGGGTCCCTCTGCCCAGGAGGTGACTGTCCACCACCGTCCTGCCCATTGCCTCTGTTGTCCCCACTACTGTCACCTTCATCAGCCTCAACAGCTATCCCAGAGTCAATGGCCATGTTGTGCAGTATACAGCAGGGCAGGAATATGTCACAGGCTTTCAAGGGTCTGCATTGTAGGGCACCACCTGACCTGTCTAGGCAATGGAACCAAGCCTTCAGCATGTCAAAGACCCACTCAATGATGTTGTGCATGCTGATGTGTGCCTTTTTGTACTGTTCCTCTGCTGGGGACAACGGGTGATGGTAGGGGCTGTTCAGCCAGGGCCTCAGACGGTATGAGCCATTACCTGTGTGGAGATTGACATGGTTAGCCCTATGCTAGTCTGTGCTTCACCCCTTGCCTGTCCCTGGTGCCCACACCACCATGCACACCCTGCCAACCCCAATCCCCAGGTCTGCTCTGCCCATTGCCCCTGGCCCATGCCATACTCACCCACTAGGTGGCTCCATGGGTATATCTCCACATTCAAACCTGTGGCACAGTGCAGAGCTGTGCCAGATGAATGCATCATGTGCACTCCATGGATGTGTGGCACAGACATTGGTGATGTCCCCCCGATGGCATTGCACACCACCTGGCAGTTGACACTCAGGTTCCCCTTCCTGTTGATGTATGCAACACCCTCGGGGCCAGGTGGCATGCAAATGCCTATGTGGGTGCAATAATAGCCCCAATCATGCCAGGCATGAGTGCCACCCTGTGGAAGTCCTGCATGGTTGCTGTACGCTCTGCCTGTGAGCTGGGGAAATGGATATATTCTGAAGCAGATGGCAGCAGTGCATTGAGGAACTGTGTGAGGAGGCAGGACATGGCCAACTGGGTCATGCCTGTGGTGTCCCCTGTTGGTCTTTGGAAGGTGCCCATCGTGAACAAGCACCTAGTCACCTTCATTTACACAGACATGGCGTGGCTGTATCTGGTGAGTGCCTGCATCTCCTCACTGCACAGCTCTCAGAGCTGCATCAGAATGGCCCTCTTCTGGTGGTACCAGCCCACAATCTCCATGTCATTGTAGTTCTCAAAGGTGATGTGGGCACTGTATCACCTGTGTCAGGCACACCGTCGATGGGCCTTTCCTCAGCCATGTCACTGTTCCTCCTGCCCCCTCACACCCCTCATTATAGCCTCCATCATGAAGGGCACACTGTCCATGGCCCTTGCTGTCCACTGTCCCCCTGGGCAGTTGGCTGCTAGCAGTGTGACACCCTGGTACACAGTGTGTGTGTGTGTGTGTGTGTGTGTGTGTGTGTGTGTGAGAGTCTCTCTCTCTCTCTCTCTCTCTCTCTCTCTGCCCCTCTCTCCTTTTCCCAGGCCAACTCTCTGTCCCTGTCACTCTGTGTGTCACCTTTGTCTGTCTCTTTCTCTCTCTGTCTCTCCCTCTCACTCACACCCAGCGCAAATGCTGTCTGCGTGTCTATACCCCGTATTTATAGGAACAAGTCTGCTCGGAGCAACTTCGATTTGCTCCACACTTGCTCCATTGTTTCACAGTTGAATATGCTACTGCTCTGGATATTCATGAGAACGTCCCCTGCACTTGCACCTGCATTCATTATAGTTGTGCATTGGCACAATGGATTTTGTACTGTGTACTGGCTCCCACTGAATATGGCTCCTTAGCGCAATTCCGCACTTGCGCTGGTACAACTCAGTAGTGCCATGCTCAACTGCTCTGAATATCTGGGCCTATATATTTAATTGCAGTATGGTTATCAGAGGTATAATTCTTTTTGTAACAAATTTATTAGAGCAGCATCACCGGTACTTGTGAAAGACTTGTATTTCTGACCATCATTTTTGACTTAAACAATGCATACTACAGTAGGTCTACCTATTTGTATACTCTTTAAAGAATGATTTCACTCTTTATGAGCACATTTGATTCTATTTTGTTCTCTTCTTTCTGCACCTTGCTTGACTCAATTTATTTGCAATTTCAACTCAGTTTTAGTCAGTAGCCCATATTCCTTATGGACTCTCAGGTACTGCTAAAAGTTTCTTTATTATTTCTTTTGGAAACTTCATTATTCAGGAATTTTAAGTCTGCCTTATGCCATTAGAGTTCTAATGTGTAAAATAAATTCCTGTGTCTATGTCTATGTCCAGATATACCAAAATGAATACATTTTTGTAATGAATGCAAACTGCATTTTTCAATATGAATACAAGCATTTGTCAATGCCGAACGTTAGCTTGCAGGTATTTGCAGTGGTGTTTGGCATGTATGGTGCTTTACCCTAATGCCCTGTGCAATTGCTGGTATTTGCACAATAAATTGTCAGCATGACCTTTTTGTTACCCCCATTGTGCGCTACATAGGCGGAAACATGTTTTGGGCAGGATGTGAAAAACGACAACTGTACTACTCATAAGGAAGTGGTAAATGGCAATGTTGAAAATCTGGAGTGGAAATATTGAAAATTCGCAAACCTAGGAGCGTGCATGGGAACTGTGCAATGCATGCTCGTAAAACAGTAATTGTTAGGAATTTTTTCACCAAATTGTCAACATTGGCATTTTAAAACCTCTGCTAATGAACAGTGTCACTGTGATTGTCTTACTGTGTCCCATACATTGATTTTGCACACCGACTGCGCCATTGTGCACTACATGGGCGGAAACATGTTTTGGGCAGGATGTGAAAAATGACAGCTGTACTGCTCATAAGGAGGTGTAGTAAAATGGCATGTGAAAATCTGAGTGAAAATATTGAAAATTAGCAAACTATGAAAGCGCATGAGAACCGCTAACCAGACTCGTGAAACAGTCATTTTAGGATTTTTTCACCAAATTTTCAGCACAGCCCTTTTAAGACCTCTGCTCATGATCAGTATCACTGATTTTCTTAATGTGTCCCATACATTGAGTTTGTACACCGATTGTGCGCTACATGGGCAGAAACACATTTTGGGCAGGATGTGAAAAATGACAGCTGTACTGCTCATGAGGAGGTGTGGTGAAATGGCAATGTTAAAAATCTGGAGTGCAAATATTGAAAATTCACAAACATACTAGTGTGCGTAGGAACTGCACAACGCAACGCACGCTCGTAAAACAGTCATTTTTAGCAATTTTTTCACCAAATTTTAAACATAGGCATTTTAAGACCTCTGCTCATGAACAGTATCACTGTGAATTTCTTAATGTGTTCCATACATTGATTTCACACACCGACTGCGCCATTGTGCGCTACATGGGCGGAATCACGTTTTGGGTGAGATGTGAAAAATGACTGCTGTACAATTTATAAGAAGGTATGATAATATGGCAATGTTGAAAATCTGGAGTGTAAATATTGAAAATTCGCAAACTTACGAGCCTGCGTAGGAACTGCACAATGCACGCTCGTAAAACAGTCATTTTTTGGAATTTTTGTACCAAATTTTCAACATGGTATTTTTGGGACCCCCTTCTCATGAATGATGTTACTGTCATGGCATTATTTAAGCCTGATGGGTGATTTCATGCAGTGACTGCGCAGTGCCTGCAAAATCACCCTTCAGGCCCAAATAACGCCATGACAGTGACATCATTCATGAGAAGGGGTCCCAAAAACCCCATGTTGAAAATCTGGTGCAAAAAGTCCAAAAAATTGCTGAGATATGCAGTAAAGTTGAAACCCCCCATCTAGCCCATTATACAGCTTACCGGCATTTCCTCAGTTCGCAGTCGCCTTTGAAGAGCGCAGACGTTTTCCCGGTCCACCGAAGATCATCAAGCCAAGCTCCGGAGGTAAGTATAGGGTAGGGGTGTGGGGAGGCTGGGTGTACAGTGGGTGGGTGCGGGTTGTGGGAGGGGGGACTCGGAGACGTGCCATGGGACCATTTTTATTTTACAGGTGTTAAAACCAAAAAACGACGACGTGGGACATTTGCCATGCTGGGGTGGGCACCCAGTGTGGCACAAGATGACTGGGGGGGCAAGGAGCTGACAGGGGATTGGGCACCCCCATCGGCAAACAACCTTTGCCACACTGGGGTGGGCTCCCAGCGTGGCACCAAAGCTTTGGGAGGGTGGCGGCGTGACACGCACGGGGGAGCATGTGACATGAGGGGAGAACGGCGTGACAGCAGTGCTCAGTATGGCAGTGGTGCTTTCCTTTGAAGCAGAGGAACACCACTGTCATACAGAGCTCCAGCACCAATTGGTGCAGGACCGCCATGCCTGCTCAATGGAGCAGTGCATTGGATGGGAGAGGCACACCTCCAAAGTGTGCTACTCTCCCATAACGTTCCTTGTGCATGCACGCAAGTGAACGTAATAAATTATGTGTACCTCTGAGACAACCTATTAATTGTGTTCAACAGGTTTGATCTGTATTGTATTAAGATAGTGTCACATCATCATGAGCAAGTCATACCATGTGGGGTTTTGCACTGTAAACATTAGGAGTGGGATATTCAGAAATGCATCAAAGGCATGTGCAACCCTGGTGCAGCACAAGTCAACTGCACAATGGCACAGCTACTGCAATATTCAATGGTTGCACACTGCAACATGCACCAGTGCAACATGGCTGAATATAGCAGGCCCTGCACCATGGTGCAGTGAAAGGTGTGCCAGGGACCAACCAGAAATGCACCATAGTGCAACCAGGAATGTGCAAGGGGCAGAGGAAGATGCACCAAGGCACAGCAGGAACAGCCAGAGGCTCAGCAGAAAGAGAGGCATGGGGGAAGGGGGGTGGAACAGTGTGGGAAGGTGGGAGCACCAGACAAGGAACACTGGCATGGACACAGCCAGCACACAGGTCACCACTGAACATGGAGTGCAAACATGCAACAGCACCCCCCCAGGAGGATGCAGGTCACAGGCATCACTGACGTACAGAGGTGGGCATCCTAGACCACTACATACTGGTGGGCATGCGACCGCCAGACCAACAATAAGCTACACCCAAACACATGGCACCCACCACACACACACACACACACATATACTTCACATCCTGAACAGCCACTGACTGAGGGGCATGCCAACACCATGCATGCCTAACCCAATGACACAGGTGCACCACAAGGCCACCCACCACCCGACTGCAGCATGGACCCACTTGCCAGCTGCAAAGCAGACACAGACAGAGAAGGGTAAACAGGTAATAAATATAATGGAAGAAAGCAATACAGCTAAACACAATACAAATAACAAAGGGGAGGGTAGGCGTAGGTGAGAAGGAGTCAGTAGACAGGGCCTGTACAGGTGGATGGGGGAAGGCAATGGAGGGAGGACAGAGGTGTGAAGGGAGCGGGTGGTCCTCAAGGCCGGCCACAGCTGGCCTGCACTTGGCACCTACCTCTGCACTGGTCCCAGAGCAGGATCTGCCAGGTCTGGTCCACCATCTCCATGATATACAAGGTAATTAAAATAATCTGCCACAGCAGATGGCAGTAGAGTGGGAGCCTGGAACCTCTCTGGACACTTAGAGGAAAAAACAGGTGATCAGTGCAACTACAAAGCACCCCAGCCCCCCTGTGTGCAGCAAACAGTGGGTGCACACACCCCTGGAGTGGCACCCCGGCCACCTGCAGTGGACGGGCCTACACCTGCCACCAACCCGTCAAGTCACAACAGCACACAGCGCTGGAACCCACTGCCCAAGGGTCACCCGATGGCACAGAGGCAGACAGGTGGCATGGTGCTGCAGTGGAACTGCAGTGGCACAAGTGGTGGCTGGATACACACCCGGCCCACCAACAGGTGCCACACATGTACAGTGGTGGCCCCGCGGTGACACGCACATTGCACCATGTGCCAATCACAGCTGCTATGGCACAAGGCACAGGGGACCAAGGCCATACTCCCACCCCCACTGCCCACTCTGCACAACAATGTGGGACTTCACAGTGCCTACCTACTCCCTGTGGTGCTCCACACACTGGTCCCAGCACTACACCCCCAGCTGGACCTCCACCCGCTGCCAATGGGCCCCGCAACAGCCTGCTGTGGACCACCAGTTGCTCCACATGCCCTGGCTCTCCTCCAGTTCTCAGGTCATAGGATGGGAACACAGGCAGACATACATCAGAACACAGCCACAACACGGGCCCAATTCCCCCACCACCCATGCACAGAGTACACCCCAGCCTGGCAGGGCTGCTGGGCATATGTTCACCACACAGTGACCAGCAATGCCATGCCACAGGGTGTTCTACAACAGCCCCCCCAACATGTCATGCAGTCCTGCTAGCCCCATGGAACAGTGGTCATGCACATTCACAGTCGGGGCCCACTTACCTGGCCATGGCATGGCACCCTGCTGGATGTGCACCTATAGTGCTCTCAGCTCTCAGGGTTCCTCCAAACCAGGTCCCCATACCGGTGGCAACACTGCTCCCTGGTGCACAACACACTGGTGGCCTGGACAAGGCCATTGGCAATCTCCTGCCACACATCAGTTCTGGGTCTTGCGAGGGGCTGCTGGCCAAACAGGTCGGCAGTATGGGGCTTCACCTGGACAACCAGGTTCACATGTTCAACCTGGCTCCAATTGTGGTCATGGGGCACTGCACGATGTGGCATGTTTGGGCCGTACTGCAGAATGCCAAAATGGTGCCCAGACATGCACATGCACAATGTGCACAGGATGCGCACCTCACATAGAGATGTGCTGTCCATGGCAATCGTGCATCTCTGGGGATGTGCAGCATGTGCGTGGCCATTGTGGCACGTAGGACAGAGAACACTGGAGGGCACAGGACATGGTGGGGGCAGCACGTGCAATGTGCATGGGCGTGCAAATGGGCACATGATGCATAATGTGCAATAGGGCCAGGTAGGCAGCACACCCCATGGGACAAATAGTGCTTGGGCACCATTGGCCCAATGGTGCATGAGCGCTCTAGGCCCCATGGCACCTGAGTGCCATAGGCCAATGTCACATGGGCATGATGGGCCCTATTGCACATTCAGTGCACACTGTTTGATAGGTGGCAGTGAACACCATTGCGCATGCACGTTGGTGGGTTTGCACTGTTACGGCATTGCTCAACGACATGCGCCAGAGCAAGTTCATTGTGCAATGTACAACAGCGCGATATTCAGCCAACAAATGCAAATGAGCTCATCAGCCTATCTGGGGTGCAATGAGGACATTTGCATGTCATTATAGTTGCACATAGGTTCATTTGCTGTGATGCGCTATTAAGATGACGCACAACATCACAGGCCATGGACCAGTATTGCAACCATCAGAGGTAGGAAGCACCTGTAAGGGAAGGGCCAGCATAGGGTGCTTGATAGCCATGGGGGGCTGCTGTAGCCACTAACCACATGTCCATGTCCACAGCTATCAACATGTCCAAGCATGAGGGGGGTGAGGAGCATGGGCCTGCCCAAAAATGCAGGCCCAACTTTATGAGAGCAGAAGCAGATGCCCTGTTTGAGGCATACCTCAACATGGAGCCATTGCTGAGTGGCACCACTGGCACACCCCAGGCCAGGGCCGTGGCCTGGGAGGAGGTGGCGGAGGCCATGAATCAGCAGGCAGCCACCAGCGATCTGCACAGGAGTGCAAGAAAAAGGTGGGCACTGACAAGCATCGGATAAAGGAGAAGGTGGCAGCCACCCAGGCTGCCAGGTCAGCCACAGGTGGGGGCCAGGCCACCATGTCACAGCACAAGCCTCAGGAGGAGATGGTGGAGGCCACCATGTGGCATAGTGCAATGGAGAGCGTGCCGGGTGGTGGTCTCCAGACTGGGGGGAGCCCATCACTGCATGGTAGGTTGGGCAGGTGGGGGGAAGGGGGGTTTTGTCAGGTCAGCAGCTCTAACGCATCTGCGTTCCCTTACAGCACTGGCTCACTAGCATGCGGTGGCTGTGGCACCTGCGGCTGTCATGGTAGCCCACCCAGCCTGGAGGACCACCTATCCACTTCTATGGGCATCTGGTGACCCAATAGGCTGGAGACTGACCCTGCCATCAAGCCAGATGTCTCGAGTGTGGTGGTGGACGAGGCCCTAGCTGTGTTCCAGCATGGCGCCAGCCGTGGCATGCTTTGTGTGGAGACACAGATCGGGGCAGGGTCAGACACTGATGATGATCAGACCATTGTCCTGGTCAGTGGGGGGCTTGTTGGTGGGGAGTTACCCATACCAAACACCAGTACTGGCTATGCAGCTGGTGGCCTGTTGACAGCAGAACAGCTGGCCACCACTGATCCTGGTACTGCTATGTGCACAGGCACAGTGGTGCAGGGTGGTGGAGCACCTGCACAGGTGTTGGCCAGAGCACAGGGGTCAGATGGGTGGCAGCAGAGGATGGCTGGAGTTGTTGGGGGGCCAGATGCTGCATCCGCCACCAGGGCACCTGACACTGCCCATCCCCTTGAGGGCCACGCTGTGCGGCCCGCACCTAAGTGGGGGTCATGCAGCACAATCGTGTGACACCAGTAGGTCAGCACCATGCCCGTGCACCCCAGGTTGCCAATCCCTTGCCCAAGCACACCCGATTGCTGTGGGCCTTTGTGGAGCAACAGGTGCTGCTCATGGCTGGGTTGCAGTCACTCCACGCAGTGGGTGTGCCAGTCAGCTGAACAGTGTAAGAGGGACACAACGCAGGTCCTGGAGGCCAGTCAATGCCTGCTGGAGGACATGACCACAGCCCTGAATTGCACTGCCAATGCAACCTTGGCTGGCCTTGCCCCACTGGCTGACACAGTGCATGGCTGACTGTCACAGACACCACAGAGTGCAATGTCTACCCCACGGCCCCGGCATCGGTTGACCCCATCTGTGTCGACATCGGGCTCTGCTGTGGGCATCCCAGGCATGCCTGGTGTAAGCCTGTTTGGGAGCCTGCAGACCCCTGTGAGGACCCAGTCACGGTCCTGCAGTCTCACCCCTGGGGGCAGTCGCAGCCACCCCATGGCTATTGCACAGCTTGCGACTGCTGGGTGGCTGCAGCACAGCCATCCCCGTGTCTGTGGTGGCTGTGTGACTGCACGGTGGACCTGATGTGTATGCCCCCACATCAGCTGTCTGCAGCCACCACCCTGTGTGCACATGGGCATCATGTGTGTGTGTGTGCATGGCACATTCGGGGCAACCATGTGGTGCATAGCATGCTGCCCATGTGAGCATCTGCTTGGCCGCTGGCCTGTGTGGCATGTGAGTGATGATGCCATCTCACCACTGGTTGTGCATGTGCACCGGTGCCCTGCATCTGATCCATGCCACATGTTGGTGCCCAGCAATGTGCACGAGGGTGCCACTGTGTAGGGGTGTGTGTGTGCTGCTGTGCAGTGCTGTGTGGTATGGTGTTGCATGTGGCCATGTGGCACTGCCCCACCACTGTACCAAGCCTGTGTGTGCATGGTCCTGGCCATGCCCACACATGGCTGTGTGCCCTGCCACTGTGTCGGTTCTGTGCACATGTGTGTGTCCACCTACCTGCATGCACCGTAGTTTTCCTGCATTATCATGACTCACTGGTGGCGTGCTAGCCGCATGAGTTGGGGATCCCTCCATCTGGGGGGGGCTGCCCACCACCTCCCAGCCCAAGACATGTGTTGTCCCTACTGCTGTTTCCCTCATTGGCTTCAACAGCTATTCCACAGTCAATGGCTATGTTGTGCAGCATGCAGCATGCAGCAGGCCAGGAGTAGGCTGCAGGCCTTTGAGGAACTGTATTGTAGGGCACCACCAGACCTGTCCAGGCAATGGAACCATGCCTTCAGCATCAAAAGCACATGCTCAATGATGTTCCATGTGCTGGTGTGTGCCTCATTGTACTGCTCTTCCACGGGGCATGATGGGCGCTGGTAGGGTGTGAGCAGCCAGGGTCTGAGTGGGTAGCCGCTGTCACCTGTTTGTGGGGAGGGAGAGAGAGGGACAGTTAGCCTGGTGACCCCGGTCACTGTTTCCCAAGCCCTCCCAGTCACACATGATGGTTCCCCCACCCTGTCCGCCCCCTTCCATGCCCTGCTGTACCCTGTTTCCTATGACCCCGCCATACTCACCCACTAGATGTCCTGTGGGGATGTCCCCACTCTCAAACCTGTGGCACAGTGCTGAGCTGTGCCAGATGTAGGCATCATGTGCTCCCCAAGGGTGTGTGGCACAGACATTGGTTATGCACCCCCCTGGCATCGCACACCACCTGGTAGTTGATGCTGGGGTAGCTCTTGCGGTTGATGTAGGCTACCCCTTCTCACCAGGTGGCATGCAGATGCCCACATGGGTACAGTTGATGGCCCCTAGCACACCAGACATATGTGCTACCTTGTGGAACTCTTGCATAGTTGCTGTATGCTCCACCTGTGTGCTGGGGATGTAGATGTGTTCCACAGCATGTGGCAGCAAGGCATTGAGGGATTGTGTGTGGAGCCATGATGTGGCCAACTGGGTTATGACTGTGATGTTCCCTGTTGGTCTATGGAAGTTGCCCATGGTGAGCAGGCACATGACAGCTGCTACCTTTGTCTCCATTGTCAGGGCGTGGCTCCGTCTAGTGGGTACCTGCATCTCATCACTGCTCAGCTCACAGAGCTGCCTCAGAATCACCCGGTTCAGGTGATAATGGCCCACGATCTCTGTGTCAGTGTGGGTCTCGAAGCTGATGTATGGCTGGTACCGCCTGTTCTGGGCTTACCACTAACAGGCCCTTCCACAGCCACATTGCTCTGCCTCCTGCCTCCTCACACCCCTCATTATGACCTCCATCTGGAATGCTGCACTGGCCATAGCCCCTGTTGTCCTGTCACCCCTTGGGCTTCCGGTTCAACTGGCCCTCCCGGCTCTGTGGAGCATTGCCTGTTCCTTGGCTGGACCCCCTCCTGTGTACCCAGCCCCTGGCTGACTATTGCCTGCAGGCTGTGTTGACCACCCCTGTGGGGGCCTGTGTCACTCCTCTTGGGTCTGGTGGCTCTGTATAACACCCACTCCCTCTCAACCCCTCTGTCAGCCTCTCTGTCTGTCTCACTCTCTCTCTCTCTCTCTCTCTCTCACACACTCTCCCTCACTCTATCCTGGTCTCTCACTCTCACTCTCTCTCTCTCACTCACACTCACTCTTTCTTTCTCTTCCTCTCTTCTTGTCTCTTTTCTCCTCTCTCAGACTGCCTGTCTGTCTCCCTCTGTCCTGCTTTCTCTGGTGCAAGTGCCCTCCTCCTACTTGCTCCCTGTATTTATAGGCTCAAGTCTGCTCTGCACAACTCGCAGTTGCTCTTCACTTTCACCATTGGTCGAGGGTTGAATATCGCACTGTGCCGAACATTCATGTGTACATCCCCTGCCCTTGCACATGCATACATTACTATTGCTCATTAGCGCACTTCTACTTGCACTGTGCAGTTGCTCCCACTGAATATCACTCTGTGGCGCATCTCTGCTGTTGCGCCATGTGCAACTGCTTTGAATATCCAGGCCCTGATGTCAAAACTTTGGTCTAGATGTTTTTTTTTCTCAAACAGTAGCAACCCATTTTTTCATGCTTACTGTTTTTCTAATAGTACCATGCCTGTTACTTGTTGTTGTTAACACTGTTTTACATATCTTCTTATATATTTAATTGCACTTTAGTTTTCAATTCAGTTTTTTGTGTTTTTGCACTATTGTGAGCATGAAGCACTTTCACTACTATCATTTTAAGAGCAAGCTTTAAAGCAGTCTGACATCAGCACTGCTCAACTTGCTTATGATGTGCACGTAGGCTCAGGGAGAACTAGGAGCTCATTAGTGGCATCTCCTGTGGTGGGCAAGAGGCTATAAGTAAGTTGTAACAAACAAGGCTTGCACAGCCAGTGGACAAGATACAAGAGTGAACTCTAATAAAGCTCCAGAGTTCATTTAGCTGAATTGAACATTCTGAAAAACATCCTAAGTCAGAGGGGGTAATATGTGTCTGTCAAAAATAACTAATTTCTATTCTTAAACTGAGACTTAACATTATGGTGTCAAATAAAGGTAAACATCAATTATGAACCTTAACCTAGGACCAGTTGGGCCAACTGCACACCCCTAGAATAGGAAAGTGGGGTCCCTCACATTGGTCAATCAATGTCTGTAGCCTCCTCAGTAAACTTGATAACCTCCAAACCTGGATTTAACAACACGATCCTGACATCCTCTCTGTTGTTGAAACTTGGCTAAACCCTTAGATCCCTCTCACTACAGTCACAATTTCCGGATACTCTATCTTCAGGCAGGACAGGATTTCAAACCGGGGTGGTGGCTGTGCCATCTACCTGAGAGATACCCTCATGGGACATGTCATCCCATTTTCTAACCTGGGATCCCCATCTCAGTTCCTCACCATCAAAATTCTCCTAGGGGCCCATAATAAAAATCTTGCTATAGCCTCTGTATACATACCCCCAAAGGACCAGGCCAGTGGTTTCAACAGCATCATGGAATACCTTATGAGACTACACAATAATTCAGAGACCATAATTCTAGGTGATTTTAACATAAACTGGCTTTCACCTGAGGTCTGCACCTACAAGGATGCTGTCACGGCACAACACCTCACACAGCTTGTCCCCACCCCCACTAGGTGCAATTATAGGATGGGGACTTACACTCTACTTGATTGGATACTGTCAAACTGCTCAAAAAGAATCTCTAAGGTGTCTGTACTCCCTGATACTTTAAATGACCACTCACCTGTTATCTGCTCTTGGGCTAATAAATTCGCCAAGCCCCTCTCCTAAAATAATACACACCAGAGTACTCAAGCAGGGGCACCTTCAGCTGATAAAATCACACCTAAGCAGGCTGGGCTAATCGATAATTGACTCATTCAATGATACAAACAAAGCCTTGGAACTGTTTATCAGCCACTTTACGGCAGCCTGTGATATCCATGCATCACTTAAAAAGATGAAGATTAAAGGCAGGTTTAACCCATGGATAAACTCCAAGCTTGTAGCATGGCTCAAACAAAGGGACCACCTCTGGCACTGTGCTTGAGCCACATCAGTGCAAGGGAACATTCAAAAATACAAATCTGTAAGAAATGGCTATACCCGAGCTATACGGAAGGCTAAAAGCAAATATTTTAGGGAGACATTCTCCACATCCTGGGGTGATGGGAAAAAAAACTGGAATAGCTTGAAGGACCTCACAGGCAAGGATACTAAGGTACCACCCACTTTGCTCAACATTGATGGAACACCTACACTAGACCTAGGTACCATCTCCAATACATTCAACAATGCATTCTCCAACCTTGGCAGTGTCCTTCCACCTGACTTTTTCAATGCCCCCACCACCAATTCCCCCTATGACACTGCATCCCAAGTACACACAGCTCCACAGTTCTTTTTCAAAGAGATCCCAGTGCACTTAGCCAGAACCTATATAAGCAAGGCTATCCGCAAAACTTGCTACAGTGGTGACTCACTCCATCGGAAGTTGCTTGTACTAGTCCTAGATGAAATCCTTGAATCCATGACAAAGGTCTTCAACCTTTTCCTAAGATTGGCTCAATTCCCATCTCTCTGGAAACAGATGACTATCACACCTGTACACAAAAGTGAAGACAAGTCACTGCACACCAACTACAGACCCACCTCCATCTTCCCCTCTCCTCATCTAAAGTTCTGGAATGAATAGTCTAGGACCAGCTTGTCAAGTTCCTGGTTCTGGTTTGCTAGCTACCTCAGTGGAAGGGTCCAATGTGTTAGGATTGCTGGTGTCACCTCTGATGAAAAGCCAGTCCTCTCAGGTGTCTCGTAGCGGTCAATACTGGGACCATTACTCTTTTCTCTTTTCCTGAACAGTCTCTCTAGCATCTGTCAACAAAGAATATTACTCTAGGTGGATGATGCAGTACTGTTTACTAGCAACTGAGACTCTAAACAACTTGAGAGTCAGTTGCAGTGTGATTTCAGGCATGTTGAAGAGTGGTTTAGCTCTCATAAATTTGTCCTGAACTACAGCAAAACTAAGGTCATGACATTCTGCAATGCATGGAGCAAGTATAAACCTCTGTGCCTCACCATCAAGGACCACATGGGGACTTCACTTGAACATGTTCCTGAGTTTAAATATCTTGGCATCACCTTGGACAGTTCCCTTTCTTACACGCAAGATTTTGGCAATGTAGCTAAGGCCGGCAACATACGGATCGGCCTGCTTCACAAGTGCAAACACCTCATGACCACTGATGCCCTTAGACTGGCCACCTACAGCTCCATCACCTCCATTGTCAACTACGGTCTAGTCATCTATGGCTCTGCTTCCCCTACTGCCCTCCGGAGGATATCAGTGACACTCAACAAGGTCTGTAGGCTTCTAACTGGTGCCACCCGCCTAAGACACACCTGTGTCCTGTATGGCCAGGCCGGATGGCTACCACTCCTTAGTAGAATACAATACCAGACCTGCTTGTTAACCAAAAATGTTCTCCTCAAGCTCATGCCATCAGAAGTGCCAAAGCTCCTTACTGCCAACAGCAGTACTCAGCTTACACACAGTGCTCTATTTCAAACCTTCCAGGTCCCCAGATGCCGGACCACAATGGATCAGAAGTCATTCATGCACAGGGCTCCTCAGTGGTACAATACCCTTAATAAAGAAACACTTACAACTGCAACGCTTGGTATCTTTAAAAGGCAACTCTGACTATTCCTTGCCTCTACCACTCAATGTGACTGACTCTCCTAAGTAACTGCCTCCTCATTTTACCCTAGTCAAAGGTGACCTGTAACCTCCCTTAGAGCTCTACTTTTTTGGCATCAGTTTCCCCCACTCTCACCCTTTACCCCCCCACATCACACTGCCTCATCCACCCCCCCATGGCACTTTCAGATATGGGGCCCTCCAGCCCATCCACCTCGCACTTTTGCCACCCACCTCTTCCTGCCGACAATGACCCATTAGCCTGCCCACATCTTCCTGACTCCCTCCTACCCTATACTAACTATATACTGTTCACCCTGAAACTTGTCTGAAGCTGGCTTATGTTGTCCCTCTCCATTTTGGGCTGTATAATAAATGCTTAGACATCTTTGTGTTTTTAAGACTGTAACCATTGTTGACCTTTGTATGTATGTTACCCTACATCCTTTGAAGTGGAACCTTTGTAAATGAGCAGTTCCTGCTCAAAGGTATTTGTAATCCTAGAGTTTAATAAAATAAAAAAATAGAAAATAAAAATGTACCTTTGTTTCTTCCCTAATTTTCTTTGCCTTCACCCTTCACATGGAACACTCTCAAGTACACTAATGTGACAAGGGCAGTCAGTTGTAACAGCCAGGTATCTTTGGACAGCTTACTAAAAGCTCCTGTCACCACAACCTGATGGGTGACATGCCATGTCTCTGACTCCTATCTTTAAAGCCCTGTCGAGCATCAATATTTAATGGTGATACTCATACTAGTTTAACCAGCACAGGAGAATCACGTGGGAGTTGAAAAGAAAATGTTATGCCCCTCTATTGCTTATGACTAGAGGAAATACTATAGCTATGAAGCCAATGATGCAATGCTGACCCTTTTAGCAATAGTAAATTACTATCAGGCCTAGATGCAGTTCAGTCCTAGTACTCACAGGGAGCACCCTGTTATACAAATCTAAATATTCCTAATATAACTAGGATTCAGTATTAGGTCTACCACCCTTCTTCATGCTCATTCTGTCTTACTTTGTTTGATGCCAAATGACATTTTAAATGCACACAGAACACTACTGTACTATCGGCACATTTCATAGTGCTCTCCACCCCCACCCCACCCCACACACACACTTGTGGGGCAGTTCCAATGATGTGGATGATGGCGGCTCACCCTATTTCCATCATGATGGATACATGGGACCATAGTGGGTGATTTGTTTACCCTGTTTTGCTATACACTACTGTACATTCTGCAGTAGTGGAAACCAGTGAACTTTGATCAATAGTGGGGAAATATGAATGTGCTTCCTAGACCCTGTGAAGACATGAGCTGCAGCATTTTGATTGATTTAGTAAAAAGAAAAGGAGAAAAGAATGACATTTCATCCAGTAATCCAGTTACAGATTAAATGCTCCAAAATATTTATTCATCCAGCTAACAGATCTAGGAATCAAAGGGATCCAACTGGAAGAAAAAAAATCATTCAGCAATTCTTGGACCGAATAATTACTGCTCCATTCATTTCTGGGCTTCAGAATGATATCCAGTTATGGGTGAATAAAAGCAGCCCTGATTTGTAAACATACTGTATGCTGTACACAGGACTTACCAGAAAAAAATGTCTAGGAAATGTATTGAGAACAATTCACAGAACCTACGATCCTTACCATCAAAGTATGATACAGCCAAAGGGTGGGGGAGGAGGGACAATTTACAGCACACATAAGGTATGATGTTCATAATAACATACTGCACTGACTTTCAAGTAATAGTACGAGAATAGAAACATGGCCATAAAATATTCAGTAAGAAGTTGAGAGGGATCCAATCATACATACACTTTGGTTCTGCAGTGCAGGCCTGCAGTTAGACAGTTGTTTTTTTTGTTGCAGTGTACAGTGCTGCTCAGACACTGCACTTTTTGTAGCTGTCATTTTTATGTCTTTTTCCAAGGATGCTGGAAGATGATAAAAGCTGAGGGGGCTGAGAATCAAAAGGGTACTTATGAAAGTACAAAGGGCACTTTTTCTGTTCTAGTTTTTGCAATACAGAAATAAAAAGTGGAGTAGCTACCACCCCTTTCGATCCCCTGGTTCCAGCACCTATGTTTTAAGCTCCTTATTAAATTATTTCTTCCGATGTTTTTGTGCCTTCAGCATTATTTAAGAGCTAGTGCTGTGAGTGTGGAGGCTGGGGAAATGGGCTCGTGAGTGGGAAAGAGGTTATGTAATTATAGGAATCAAGCCTTAAGTAGCTACTAATGGAGTGGCATTCAGCAGCACTGAAGTGAATAGAGTCTATTCAGCCCTCCCATTTCAGCTCTCATCCCTCCCCCATCCTCCTGGAAAAACAACTGTAGAATTAGACGTTCATTTAGCTAACACAAAGTGTGTCGAGGGGGTGCTCATAATGAATACCAGTCACACACCTTCCTTTTCTCCACAAACCCAGTCGCATGATTGCTGGCCTCTTAAGTTGCTATGAGGGTCTGTCCTTCAGTGACACTAGCCTTGACTGCAGATTCCTTTGATAAAGAGAAGATGAGGAGGGAGGCTTATACTGAATACCGGTTAGCCTGCTTTTGTTTGTTTTCTGTGACTCATTATAACTGTCATGTCTATCCCACTTGTAATTTTTGATTTTTATTAAACTTCCTTAGGGTGGTGTTGACCATATACTGACAATATATATGACTATTATTTCAAAGCCATACACTAAATTCAGTATGAATGACACTGCAATGTACTTGCTGTATATTTATTCATATTTAGGCTTGCCGTTTTTGCTTGTTGATGATATTGTATTTCATTATGATAAAGTTAACTGATAAACTGAACTGGAATGGAAATGCATGTATTTTATCTATACACATTTTGCTTTTTGCTGTGTAGAGACTATTGCCTTTGGATCTGACTAGATGTATGATCCCCATGCTGTTCTAGTTACTTCACCATCCTTCTCTTTTTTTTCTGTTCCTGTTCTTTTTCTATTTTCTTTTTATTGCTTACTCCTTTCTGTTGTCTACTTTTTCCATAATGTCTCACTATCTTTATATGAACATACGAAATTTGCCAGCAGATAAAGGCCTAGAGGTCTATCAAGTCTGCTCGAATGTGCAGGTAGCACCCCTTATTCTGCTGCTGCATCTCCCTTCCACCCTTCCCCTTCATTCACCCTCCCCCTTGTCCTGTCCCAGCCCCTTTTGAAGCAGTCCACTGTTCTACTGGATACCACTTCTGAAGGTAACGCATTCCACCCAGCCACCACCCTCTCTGTAAAAAACTGTCTCCTCATCTCCCTCCTGAACCATCCTCCCTCCAGTCTCATATCACGGCCCCTGATTCCCCTCCCTTACTTTGAACAGCCCTCCATACCTGTCTTGTTTATTCCTTTCATGTACTTAAAGGTTTCAACTCATGTCGCCCTATCCTCCTCTCCTCCAGTGAGTACACATGTTTAACTCCCTCAGCCTCCTCTTGTATGATAAGTCCCCAGCCCTTGATCATCTTTGTTGCCCTGTGCTGCACCCCTCCAGTAACTTAATGTCCCTCTTCAGAATACGGGCACCAGTACTGCACAGTACTCCAGGTGCGTCCAATCCATGACCTATACAGTGGCAGAATCACCTCCTCCCTCTCGAGGATATGGGCCTTGCAATACAACCCAGCATTTTGTTGGCCTTGTAGCTGCCTTCCTACATTGTGCTGAGTTGTTCATTGACCCTGTGAATGAGCACCCCAGATCCTTCTCCTCCTCTGTCTGGGCTAGCTGCACTCCCCAAGCTGGTAACTCCTCTTTGAGCTCTTCATCCCAAAATTCAGCACCTTGCACTTTTGGCATTAAACCCTGTTGCCAGGTGTCTGACCAGGTTTCAAGCTTTGCCAGATCATCCTGCAACCCCACATCCCCTAGGTCATCCCACCACTGCTCTCTACCTGGTATCATCAGCAAACAGACTGATCTTGCTCTTGATGTCCCATGATATGTCTGCAATGAATATCCCAAACAACACTGGTCCCAACACAGAGCCCTGTGGAACACCGCTCATCACTTCCCTTGGGTGTGAGAGCTCCCCAGTCAACACCACCCTCTGTTGCCTTCCCTGAAGCTAGTTTTCTACCCATCTCACCAGCTTTACACCCGCACCTGTGCCTGCTAACTTACTTCCCAGCCTTCCATGTGTTACCGAGTCAAATGCCTTACTGAAGTCCAGATACAGGACATCCACTGCATGGCCCCTGTCCAGTTGCATAGTTACCCAGTCATAGAAGTCCACCAGGTTGGTTTGGCAGGATCTGCCCCATATGAAGCCATGCTGTCTGCTGTCCTGTAGTCCTTTGGCCTCTAGGAGAGCCACCAGCCGCTCCTTCAGGATAGTCTTCATTAGCTTACCCACGATGGATGTGAGGCTCACTGGTCTGTAGTTTCCCTGTTCATCCTTGGGGTCACTCTTGTGAAGGGGCACCACATGGGCCATCCTCCAGTCCTGAGGTATACACCCCGAATGTAGTGAGGCATTAAATAGGTCTGCCAGAGGTCCTGCAAGGACCTTTGCCAGCTCCTTCAGTACCCTGGGGTGGATGCCATCTGGGCCTGGTGCCTTGTCAACCCTCAGTGCCTTCAAACCCTCCCGAACTCTACCCTACATGATTTCCTCATCTGTCACCCCTTCCCCTCATTTCTGCCATTTCTCCCCCCCCTTGGGTGTCACCCCTCCTCTTCTCTTTAGTAAATAATGAGCAGAAGTACTCATTTAGTGCTTCTGTCTTATCGCACCCTGCTTCCACCCAAACCCCCTCCTTCTTAATCCTTACTATGTGGTCCTTACAGCTCCTTTTCTCCCTGATGTACCTAAAGAAGTCCTTCTCCCGCTTTTTAATGCCTTGTGCCAGCCTGGGTTCCGTAGATGCTTTGGCTCCCCTTACTGCCCTTATCACCTCCTTCGATTCTGTCAAGTACTCTTCCGTGTCCTCCCCCCTCCCTGTTTTCTTGTACTTCCTAAAGGCCGCTCTTTTTCTCCTCATTTTCTATGACCCTTTGCTCAACCAGATCGGTTTCTTACACCAGCCTTCTTGCCTCGGGCATTGCAGCAGCCTGGTTGCCCACTATCCCCAGCTTTATGAGCTCCCACCCTGGTTAGTGTTCACTAGATTGAATTCTGGCCAGGTACCCTTTACCACTTCCATCCTCCCAAAGTCAGCCATCCTGAAGTCCAGCACTCCTGTGCCAGATTCCACTCCTTCCTTGCCCATATCCAATGTGAGCCATACTGAGTGGTGGTCATTCCCTGACACTGGCTCCTCTACTGTAAGTTCTCTTACAAAGTCCCCATTTGCCAGCACAAGGTCAAGGGTATTCCCTAACCTGGTTGGTTCACTGACCATTTGCAGCAAGAAGCTGTCCTGGAAGGCATCCAGCAGTTACTGCTCCCTTCTGTTCCTGGTTGTTGGGGTACTCCAGTCCACTCCTGGCATGTTGAAGTCCCCCATAATCACCATACTACCCTTCTCGCAGGTCCTCCTGATCTGTCCCGCTAGTTCCCTGTCTAACTCCTCCGTCTGCGATGGTGGCCTGTACACCACTCCCATTCTAAGAATCCTATTCTTGGAATCCTGGATTTGCATCCAAAGTGACTCAGTACTACCATCCTCCCTTCCTCCCTTACACACTTCAGTCCTTCCTTCACATATAGTGCCACACACCCTCCTTTCCCAATCACCCTGTCCCTATGAAATAACCTGTACCCTGGTACAGACGGGTCCCAGTCATTGTATTGGGTGGCCCATGTTTCTGTGATAGCTGCAATGTCCACCTCTGCTTCTGTCATGAGCACCTATAACTCTGCAGTTTTCCTCCCAAGGCTCCTAGCATTAAGGGTAACCACCTTCCACCCTTTCCCCCCCATCCTGCCCTCCTTTACTAGCATCACCAATAGTACTTGCCATTTGTCCTTTGTCACTGTTATGGGAGGTAAGCTCATATGGTTTTCCAACCTGTGGTTATGTCCTCATCCTATGGGATTTACAACCCAAGTCCACTCTTTCCCTCCTTTTTATGCTAGTCTTTAGAGTTATTGTTATCTAGTTTTCTATTCAATATGTTGCAGATTTCTACTGTTAGCAGGGGACCTATGATTTTATCTACCCCCCCCATTTCACCACTATTAGTTTTTAGCCTGTATTATTACAATACTGAGAATTTGTAATTCCTCTTATTTACACTTGTACCAGCATAAAAACATATACTTTGACAGCAGATAAGGACCTCTTGACCCACCTAGTCTGCCCATTTCCTTACCTACAAGATGATCTGCAGATCCTAGTTAACCACCAGCCTACTCCAGCATAAGGGACCCGGTATTTTTGAGCCAGTTCTTTCAATTTTCAACCTGATTTTTTGATGGCCTCTCCTAGATTTTACCCCAGCATTCCTTGAGGTTGAGATGCAGGCTCCCTCATTACTTAAATATTAGCAGGTTGGTAGTTACAAGTGCTTTAATATAAGTACCAGATAGTTTAGTATCAAACTTCACTTACAGAGAAGGCACACAAGCTTCCTAGTTACAATACTTTTGTGAGAGATATGGGTTAAAGAAGCCAAGAGTTTGAGGTTCTCAGCACCTTCTGCCATGCTTCCCCATGAGTCACATCAACTTATTCTATGTCTGTATTGCTAATAGAAGAGGGTGTGGTCCCCTGGAAAGGTGAACTTGAGAACCCCCCTCCAAAAAAAAAAAAATTATAAACATTTATTACAAGGCTCAACCTAAAATAAAAATCAGTACAGTGAGCCTCACATCACTTTTAATAATTTCAGTAGCTTGGTCTACGGTATAGCAATCAGTGTACAGTACTAAGGAGGTCACCTGCCATTTTGTGTAAGGGGAGCTGTGATTTTGAAGAAAATTATCATTTACTTTTCATTTGGAGCACAGGGTTTCAAGCAAATAAATTACCATTTATTTCATTAAAAAACTAATAACTACTTCTCTTTTACAGTTGTGCAAACTAATGTCTGACAGAGACGAAAAATGAACAAGCATTCACTGTATTTCTAAAACAGGCATTTACTGTCTCAATAAGAACATATTTTGCCATTCATTAGCGAATACTAGAACTCACAGTAACACATACAGGAGTAAAAGGTACTGTATATACAACCCCCCTACCTGAGACCTTAGCGCCAGCCTGTTGATTCAGTAACCTGGGCTGTAGTAGTTTACCCCCTCCCCCCAATGCAGGGACAGGGTCCAGGGCAATTGGGATTGTGATGTGATGATTATATGGAGAATACATAAATATGATACAGGTCCCTTGTTTTGTTTTATGAGCCTTCCTCATATCTGATGATTTTCAAATGTGTGCTATATGTGTGAATGTCTTTACTGCCTGCTAACTTCATTCATGTAACAATCTTTTTATTAACACTTGTTATATTTCATTATTTCCACCCCTTCCTTTTCTAGTATCTCCCCATCCCCCCACCACCGCCATCATTACAGCAGCAGTTGAGTACTAACAAGCATTTGGCAATGCCGAATGTTTGTTTGCTGGCATTGGCAGTGGTAGTGTAGGAGTTACAGAGCTGCATAATAGGAATGGCAGTGAAGTATTGAACTGAAGCCAATGCCACCACCACCCTGCAGAGAGTGACAGGCATTGGGGTGTGCCTTTTGGTCGTCAGGCATAATGGCTATGGCATTTAACCACACCCTACCCTGCAGACACCGACAGGTGTCACTGTGTGCCTTGGGGTCTTTGGCCCTAACGTTGACCCCATTCTATTAGGAAATATGGTGAGATGGGTGCAGTATAGGAGAATGGGGTGAACTTTGAGGCTGAAGAGTCCAAGGCACAACTCGATGCCTCTCACTGGCTGCAGGGTGTGGGTGGGGGTGGAATGGTATGAGCATTACAGGCGACAATCCCAAGTCACACCCCTGAGGCCTGTCAGTCTCATTGGAATTTTCGCTCCAAATTTTCAGGATTGTTTTTTGTGACCCCACCTTATGAACAGTGGCAATATCAGTTCGTTAGCTGAAAGCTGATTTTGCACAGTGACTACGCCATTTGCTGCCACAGTTGTGAAAACACATTTCGAACAGGATGTGAAATGACAGCTGTACTGTTCATGGGGAGGTGTAAAAAATGGCAATATTGAAAATCTGGAATGAAAATATCAGAAAAACTGGTGAAGTCATGAGTGAGAATAGAAACTGCACAACGCACACCCATAATGTAATTAGTTTGGGAATCTTTTACAGCAGATTGTTAACACAGGCATTTTGGGCCTCCACTCATGAACAGTGTCATGATGATTTTCTTAATCTGTCCCAAACAGTGATTTCCCACAGTGACCATGCATTTCTTCGCTGGAAGTGCGAAAACACATTTTAGCCATGGTGTGAAAAATGACAGCTGTACTGTTCATAAGGGAATGTGGAAAAATGCCAGTGGTGGAAATCTGGACTGAAAATATTTCAAATTCATGAACTTATGAGGGTGCGTGGAAACTGCGCAATGCTCGCTCGTAATACAGTTATTTTATGAACTTTCATCACCAAATTTTTAACATAGCCATTTTAAGGCCTCTGCTCATGAACAGTGTCACTGTGATTTTCTTAATCTGTCCTAAACATTGATTTCGCACACCAACTGTGCCATTGTGCGCTACATGCGCGGAAACACATTTTGGGCGAGATATGGAAAATGACAACTAAAATAGTCTCTGTTCATTTGTGTGCTGTGGAGGAGCTGCCAACCATTGAATTATGTAGAGCAGACACTTGGTAAAAAGGTATGAGGGAATTATTGTGGAACTATTTACAGGATATTTAAAAATATCCCCCTTTTAAAACAGCAATCAATTAAAAGCAGGTGAATTCAGGTAGCTGCTGTACTGTTTTGTCTTTTGACATGACAACAATGCCTTCACATGTGCGCGCTGATTTCATTTATATATCCTGCATTATCCTAAGTTATTTAATTGCTGTTTTTTTCAAGTTCAGTGGCATAGTTGAAACCATTGTCACACAGGCTAGAACATCCCTTGTAACTTTACTCATGTAAGCTTCAGAAGAAGACCTTGTTGGGCCAAATACTTACACACTTTGTCCTTTTTGTAACATCCATGTATGTTGGTTCAGTAAAAGGCAACAAACCATTTGCTTCAGTATAATTTTTTGAATGCACTGCATTAAAATAAGTTTTATATTGTAAGACCCAGGCAGACTACATACAGCAGGGCTTCCAGATCTATAGGGAGTCATTTACAGGGAAATTGTTCCCATTGACTTGCATTGGTTACAGAGGCATCAGACATAAGCCCTTTTACGCAGGATTTCATGACAAGTTGAATTCCTTTGGGGAACAATTGCAGTGACTGAAGTGAATATAGGTTCACTAGGAGACAGTGAGTGTGTGTGTATGTGTCTGTGGTAGAGGGAGAGAGAGAGAGAAAGAGAAGGGGAAAAAAGGGGGAGGTGAGAGAGAGAGACAACATCTCCTTAAAGCTATGTATCTCCCCCACCCACATTATGGTGATGTGGGGTGGGTTAGGGTGTATTGTTTGTATGAAGAGGAGGAGAGAAATTACATTTTTATCTCTTTTTTAGATTCCTTAGATACTTGTGGTTCATCAAGTTGTTACATTCTCAGTGTATATTGACATCAGTAAATATCAGGCTATGTGGTCTTAATTCCTTGAGGTTCCTCGACTAGAGTTTTTTGTTTGACACTAATATTATCAATTTATTTTTAAATTATCATTTATATAGTCCTGAGGTTTTTGAAATTTCTTGGGCCTTATATCTAGCTGGAGAGTACAGCTGGGTGACAGGTCCAGCTAGGTTTTACACATCACACAGTGTGCACTTATGTCTTTAAGACAACTTTACTGGTAAATTCTTGTCTATAATGCAGACATTGAAACGTCATGAGCCCTATAACAATCTTAGTTTGTCTTTAATCTGGGAGTTGTCTTTCAGTAATCACATCCTTATACTAACTGTGACACTCACAGCTTGATTTAGGAGTTATCTGCTTCAGCAGTGTTATCTTATGTCAATTAAATTTATATGCAGTAGGATTCTTTGTATGTCTGTTCCACCAAGCACGTTTAACCCAAGGTTGCTTCTGGATGGAGGCAGTATAGTACTGTTAAACTTTTCTGACATCATCTTCTGTTTTTTTTTTTTTTAAATGATTATTTTAAACCAATGGGGATTTTTTTCTGTTTTTCTCTGCATTATCTAGCTGTTGTAAGTATTGTATTTTCTAAACAACTGCCATGAGCTTCTGAAGAAGGACTGGTTGGTCCGAAAGCTAGGGCACTTTGTTCTTGTTGTTACATCTACTGTATGTTGGTCCATTAAAAGGTAAATAATCATTTGCTTCAGGGGCATCAGAGCAATTCTGCTTCATGTGAAATAATGAAATGTACGGGGGGGGGGAGGAAAATTTGCACTAGAGTTGCAGGAAAATGCAAAATCAATGTGATAGCACTGCTACTGTGTCCTCCAAAGTCCATCATTTGTTTATTGTTTTTACGTTCGCTTGCGTGCATGCGCAAGGAACGTCTTGGGAGAATGGGACACTTTGGAGGCGTGCCTGCCCAGTACAATCCCCTGCTCTGTTGAGCAGGCATGGTGGTCCTGCACTAATCGCTGTGGTGTTATGTATGACAGCGGTGGTCTTCTCTTCAAAGAAAACCACCGCTGTGTGCTTGCAGCGCATCACACCCCCCAAATCTTTGCTGCCATGCTGGCAACCCACCCTAGCATGGCAAACATCCTGCGTCATCTGCCAATGGGACTGCCCAATCCCCCGTCGGCTCCACCTCCCCCCAAACAGCTTTCTCTGCTGCCACACTGGGAGCCCACCCCAGCGTGGCAAACGTCCCGCATCGTCTGCCAACGGGGGTGCCCAATCCCCCATCAGCTCCACGGCCCCCCCAGCCATCCTTCTGCCATGCTGGGAGCCCACCCCAGTGTGGCAAACGTCCCGCATTGTCAATTATAGAAAAAAGAAAACCTGTAAATTAAAAATGGTCCCATGCAGTCTCCCCACCCTCCTCCCACAACCCGCACCCACCCACTGCACATCCTGCCTACCCACACCCCCCCTCACCCCATACTTACCTCCAGAGTTTAGCGACAATCGCCGCTGGACTGGGAACATGTCTGCACTCTTCAAAGCCGTCCAGGAACTAAGGAAATGCTGGTAAGCTGTATAATGGGCTAGATGGTTTTTCAACTTTGTTGCATATCTTAGGCATTTTTGAATTTTTGGCAAATTTTCAACATGGGGTTTTGGGACCCCTTCTCATGGATTCTGTCACTGTCATGTAGAAAAAGTTATTCGTCTGAAGGGTGATTTCAGAAGTCACTGCGTGAAATCACCTTGGGCCAGATTAATGAAACAACAGTGCCAGCGCTCATAAGGTGGGCTCTCAAAAGCCTATTTTGAAAATTTGGTGGAAAAATTCCTAAATGACCGCTTTATTTAGAGCTGCAAAATGGCCAAGCCTTGTGCAGGCTCGTGAAGTTCACGTAATTTTCAATAAGTTTTCACACCAGATTTTCAACATTGCCATTTTACCACACCTTCTCATGAGCAGTACAGCTGTCATTTTCACATCCTGCCCAAAACGTGTTTCCGCCACATGTAGCGTGATAAATGGTGCAGTTTGTGTGCGAACTCAATGTATGGCACACATTAAGAAATCACAGTGACACTGTTCATTAGCAGAGGTCTTAAAATGGCTATGTTGAAAATTTGGTGAAAAAATTCCTAAAAATGACTGTTTTACGAGTGTGCGTTGTGCAGTTCCTACGCAGCGCTCGTAAGTTCGCGAATTTTCAATATTTGCACTCCAATGACTTCCAAATACCTAAACAGCACATAGAAGCAAGCAACATTCAGCATTGACAAATGCTCATACTTCTTTTTCACTGATTTTTTTAAGCCAAGTCCAAGTGCCAAATACCACTGCAAATCCCTGCAAGCGAGCGTTCGGCATTGACAAATGCTTGTTTTCATAGTGTAATAGACCAGCAACATGCCTTTCCCTGATTTGAAAGGAAGTGTGAATTATTAAGTATCTGAATGTGCAAGTGTGAACTAGCCTTCATGCTTTGCCCAAGAGAAGTGGGGGTGGAGGGTTGAAACAAAGAGAGTGGATGAGGCAATGTGCAGTGTATCTGGCACAACTTCTGAAATCCATGTAACTCTTTCAATTCAGTAAGCACCAGTGGCTTTGTTTGAGAGGTGTGAGGGGGATGAGTGTGGGAATGCAGACACATGGCTAACATACAGCATCTTGTTTCTGCAGTCACATAAAAATGCCAGCTCATGGCAATTCAGAGAAAAAAAATATTTTGAAGCTGCATTACCAGACTAAGTGTGCAGTTTAGTGAATTACCACACAGGGGTGTATATATGACAGCACTAAAAAGCGCATTAAAGTGCTTCAGTAATGAAAACCTCCCCCATTGGCTGCTGCTGAAATGCATAGCAGTATGTTCTCCTTTGTGCATTCTGGCTGTTTGCTTCAGCTGCAGGTAGTACAGTACGCTCAAGTTCGTTTGCATAGGTTTTAGCAGCGGGGAGTTCACATTGACAGTCTAGTAAGAGAAGACGCTTGGAATTACACATACAACAAAGTTTGAGTTTTCACATCAAATGCTGAGGTATTTTTTTTCTGGAGGATTAGAACCCATGGAGTCCATGAAGGTGTGCTTTGGAGAGCTGGCGTGTGTAAGGACTGTTAGGCACCCACACATTTTGGTGGTCCTGCTGTGGCAGGGAACAGTTTATTAAAGTAATGATGTGTGGCTTTGTCTCTAAGCTAGACAAGACTCAGCAATCTATCAGGTAACCAACACAGTTGATCTGTGTGTGTGTGGGGAGCTGCTCACTGGAGCTGCTCCTCTTTCAACTGTATGCCACTGCATTTTCAACTGCTGTCATAGACAGCTCCAGCAGTGATTGGAGAACTGTGACCATGCCTGCAAACACACTGACTGAATTGGAAGATGCTGACACACCTCTGAAAAACTCAGATGTTGGCACTATGTTTCTTACACGTACGTGCAAGCAAACATAAAAAGTACAGTGTGCCCTTTGATATCAATAAATTCTCTTCTAATTCACCATGGGCTCAACCCTGTAGAACCCCCCCCCCACACACACACACACACACCCACAGCAGAAGAATTACCACTCAAATTAGCAAGTGGCTTTACATGCAAAATGGTCTCATCTGTTTGGAAAAATTACACCTTTGTCATTGCAGTTTTATATACTGTATGTGCTGCTGTGACAGTAATGGGTTTTTATGCAAGCTGGCAGTAATACATATACAGTATATATATATAGATATATATATAAAGCTTATAGGTATATTTTTCTTACAGTTTGCCACTGTCATTACATTTAAAATTATTTTTTTTTCCTGTGGAAATCAAATCAATTTTTCTTTCCTCCATTCCCCCTCAAGCCTAGACTTCCATGTCATCCCCAACATAAAAGTTAACAGACCTCCACCCCCACCTGATACATTAGTGCCAGCCTGTTGATTCAGTAGCCTGGGCTGTAGTAGTCTACCCCCCCCCCCACCATGCTTGTACCACAATTCAAGGATCAGTGACACAAAATAAATTCATCCAGCAAACAGATCATGGTCCCATCTAGAAATGGAGCTTGAGGGGACACCATAGTTGCTGTAAAAACTAAAAACCATCTAGCTAAATACACACAAAAATAACCAAATTACTGTAATAGTGTTACATGCAGACTGAATAATTTAGACTGTTACATATTCTCCTGAAGAAATAAAACAGCAATGTTATTCTGTCAGCAGTCACAAGAAAATTATTTCTCAGATTTAGTAATTGTGTGAATGACAGTGTATCAGTACCTGTATATGGTGGTAATTACAGTATGCTATATCCTCGTATTCAGTCAGCGGCTGCAGGTTTTCTTTTTGGAGGTTTCCAATTTGATCTGCAATTAATTAAATTCCTTGTACTGAGCTCTTCTGTATATACTGCTGCAGAGTAAGTGTAGTGCTTGTGCTCAAGGTATGATCATTATTGGGCATACGGGTCATGGCAGGCATGGACTACTGGGTCTCTGGGACATGACACTCAAAAATGTGATTTCATTCAAAACATAATGCACTGACATGGTGCTATGCCTAATAGAAAGAGAATAACAGATAGGTCACTGGGCATTACCGGTGAATAATATCATCAAGAGGTTCTGGACACATAAGAACCTCGAGAGCCGAAGCTTGAGAGGTTCCTGTGTCCAGAACCTCGAGATGGTATGTCACCGGTAATGTCCAGTGACATATCTGTTATTTTTTTTAATATATGGATGGGGTTTTATTTTGTTATGGGTGGGCAGCCTTTTAAGGACTGTCTCAATCCTAACTGAAACACCCCATTGCACCGCGATGTCTGGTTTGTCCCCTCCCTCCCTGCCGCTCGCTCACTCGCAGTACGGAATAAAAAAAATGGTAGGCAGTCCTACCTTTTCTTCTTTTTGGAAATGGGGAATGAAGGATGAACCAGATATATACATTTTGCGAGGAGAACTACAGGGACATTTTTTCCATGAGAAACTCTCTCACTAAGCGAGAGACTGGCTGCCATGTTTTGCTAAGTCTTGTGCCTGCCCACAGAGGAAAAGCGGCCAATCTGTTTGGAGACGTGGGAAGGAAAATTAGTGCGTACGCTAATGTCTTTTGGTGATAATACTATCGTTCAAGTTGGAACGATAGTATTATCACTTCTGAATGATGGTATTACCACTGGACAAATGTGGTATTACCAGTAAGTTTTCAATATTATTACCAGGATTTTTTTTGTTTACTTTTGAATAGTATTAAAAAGAGAATCCCTATATTAACAATCATTAAACTTGGAACACGAACGATCACTGCACTAACTCTGAAACTATATATACACTATATAGAGCTCGCTACAAGTAATTTAATTAATTGAAGATCAAATAGCGAACAACCGGTAAGAAAAAGCACAGACACTGAGTGAATACTGTCAGGAGATCCCTTCAGCATCTTGGAGCAGGGCATAACCTTGGCAACCCAGGAAAGGAGTCATACTACTACATGTCTTGTACGTCGAGACTCTCTATTTTTAGATGCCATGCGAACTGACAGCCTATCAACTGTCCCATGAACTGCAAAGAAAAATTATTAGGCTGTTGTGTCTCATATTATTTTATCAAGCTTAATAAATAGAGAATGATACAGATGCAGCCACTACAGAATCATGCTACAGGATTCATTTGTGACAGATCACCTTGTTGCAGTACATAAGCACTACATGTTCCTCTAAACAATGAACAAAGTGAATTCTTAAAAAAGGGCAGTGATTAATACACTAGTGGACAACACTTCCTGAATGCACATTAAAAAGGGGCAGTGATTAACACACTAGGAGACACTTTTGGAATGCACGTAATTTCAAAGATCGTGCATACAGTATGTATGTTTTATGTACAGTCTGACAGTGTTGCATTCTAATGTGAAAACTCAGTACTACAGACAAGGAATAATTCCTTGTTTCTTTATACCCTGGGTTGCTTTGAAAGAGGTAGCATTTGATGGGGATGGAAATTTCAACAACCTATACACTATCCCACTACATCTTGTCTTGTGGCAGTGTGTGTGGGGGTGGAGGGGCATGGGAATGGGATTGGGTGGTCTCAGTGTCTCAATGTCGACATACTGTATGTGCCATATATTATGTCTATGGGTGCTGCGTTCCTAATTATCAAAATTCTTGAAATGATTGATTTTATTTCATAGTGCTGCACAGATGCTGAAAACAGTCCAGATGCCTGCTGTGTTTAGAAATGTAATGAGGATCAACAGTAATATCCAAAATGCATCAGTTCTTAAGCCCATTTTTAGCATCTGTGTGGCACTATGAAATTAAACACATACTCACCATTTTTAACACCACCTGTCACTATGTGCGGGTTACTTGGGGGGGACAGAATTATTTTACATGAAATCGCACCTATTCTGTGGTGATGGCTCATGGTATCCACCCAGTGGTCAATCAGGGAAGTGCATTAAAAACCATCTGCAATTTACCACATAAACAGGATACCACTTGCTTTTAGCTCTGTACTGCAGGGCATGAATCTCTCCACCACTCGGCAGGGCAGGTACCAACTGGTATACTGGGGTTCTGAGTAACTTTTCTACAGCAACCACTGTACAGTACATATAAAGCAGGGTAGTACAGTTTATGGAGTGATAGCATGTATTGCAAATATAAGTACAGTTATGAGTGCCATACAGTTCACTAGTTGGTACAGAGGTACAATAATTAGACGCTGTGCATGCAATCCATGCAATAAGGTGAAGGCATAGGTGCAAACATTAAGTGATACATTCAAATCCATTCAATGAGGTGAGCATTAGGTGATACATTCAGTGCAACTGTTATGGTGAGATAGGCATTAATAATCAGCATTAGTGTACAAGTAGCAATAAGAGTGATGAGGCAGTCAGAGATTAGGGCAGGTGCATTGGGACTATTGGAGCTGGTAGGAGCAGAGTTGGTACAGAAGGTGTTGAAGACCTGACACTGGTGCAAGTTTAATGGTATACTGTTCCATACTTTAGGGGCAACTGAGGAGAAAGCTATTTTGTCATATTTGGTCCAGGATCTAGGGATAGACAGTTGTTGGTGATCATTGAATCTTAGGGAATACAGGGTTTTGCAAGGTACTAGGTGGGAGGCTAAGGTCTGGGGTAGTTGATTCTGTAGTGTTCTGTAGATAATTCATCATAGGTTGAGGTCCATTAAGGCTGCTAGGGAAGGCCAGCCTAGAGTCCTGTATAGTGTACAGTGGTGGGTGAGGTGGTTACACCCAAGAGTACAGAGGCAGACATTGTTGCATGCCACTTTCCATGTGCATCACGAGGTGCTGGAGACAAGCAAATACTGTCAGGCTGTAGGTGAGTTTGAGCTTTAGTAGACCTCGTGCAATGACTGTGTGTGCAGATGGGAACAGGTGAGGGCTGGCTCTGTAGGCCATGCCGATGCAGGAATTGAGACCCTTACAGACAGAGGTCAGGTGGAGGAAGAATTCAAGAGTGGAATCAAGCTGGACCCCTAGGTACTTACATGTTGAGATAGTTTCTAAAGGGGAGCCATTGTCACACACAATTGTTAATTTAGTGGTGTTGTTCTTAAGGCAATGAGGTATTCCAAAAAGCATAGATTGTGATTTGCTGTGCTTCATTAGCAGTAATTATAGGTTCAGCATCCACAGCGTAATAAGGAAAAAGCAGTTTGACACATAATATCAATAAAGAAATGTGAACAAATGTTATAAATATTTTGCAAAGTAGCAGTCACTGATTTTAAAAACCAGGGTCATGCCTTCTTTACCAAATCTGCACATATTTATACTGCTATACTGAGAGTCCATATTCTTGTATTAAATGTTCTCTGTGATGTATGGCCATGGATGGGATGTCTTCCAAGATTAATTTTATTTGGGATTACTATTTATTATAGAGGTGCCATTATGGTTTTTAAAATCAGTGACAATTACTTTGCAAAATATTTCTAATAGTTGCACTCATTTCTTTATTGGTATAATGTGTCAAACAGTTTTTTCCATATTGCATTGTGGATGCTGAACCTATAATTAAATGCCTCAATTGTTTAGGAACATAAGTTTTATACTTTGAGAAGCTGTATGCTGTATGCTTATACGAAAGGACATGTATTCAATATGATTTGGATGTAAAAATGATATACTGTACATAGAGGGTACAAATACTGTTTTAAAGAATGTGGAGGATAAGTGTTGATGACAGTCTTGACTTGGTAATTGTACACATGTATTTGTAATTATGGAGCGATGGGGACAGATTATGTCACATGGTTAGGGGTATTTAAGATATTGCATGCTGGAATCTATACCTTTGATAAATTACTTCTTGTCCAAAATGCATTAAGCGGCATAGCTTTTTGTATTTTGGCACTAAAAAAATATATTTATTTTATTAATAAATGAGGCAAAGAGTGGTGCTTTTTAAATGGAGGTGATAAGTGTCTGATTCCTTTTGTTGTTTTATGTTTTTTTATTGTGAGCACTCCATCCAAGTGTAATTCCTTTTTGTAAATTATCTTTTGGAAGGGCTTTGCACGAGGCTTGATGTGGGGGAATAAACTCCTCCCACCATCTACATTTAAGCAAGCTTCTCCTCTCCTATCATTCCATGCGTAGCGTGTTTTGAACACTAGGCTCTGCAGGGTCCATGTGACTGCTGCTTCTGCTTTTGCTCCCTGCTCTGTGTTCTTGGTGTCTTGCCGCTCCCCTGCTGTACTTTTGTTCCCTGCTTCCCTCATTTTGCTTGAGCATCTTGCGATCCCCCTTCTTGCCTGCATTCTTCCTCTCCTGCCTGACTATTTTCCCTTCCCACTCCTCCTCTAGCTACTTTCTGGCTTCAGCAGGTCTCCTCTGCTCCCCACTCCCCTCATGTATTTCCATCCTGCTGCCTTCCTTGGGTCCATTTCTCCTGTATTTCTTCTTTGCATTCTTTTTGGGGAGTTTCTGGACTTGTTCTGCTTGTGTCTCTGCAGTGGTATTCTGAGCCACCATTCTTCCTGGTCCATGATGCATGGTGACATCACCACCTGCCTTAAAGCTGCAACACCATTTTCCAGTGGAGGTGGTTGGGGCAGAAACTTTAACAGGGTTCAAGAAATCATGGGGTAGGCATAAGGGAACCTTAGTGTTAAGATGGGGGTGGGGGGACGGACAAGACAGAGATCAAGTAGGGTCTGCAGTGATACAGTAGGTAAGGAAAAATGGGCAGACTAGGAGGGCCAAGCAGTCCTTATCTGCCATCAAATTCTATGTTCCTGTTCTCCAGGTTTCCCCTCCTCTATACTTATTTTTTAAAAATACATATTTGGCTGTATCTCCTGCTCTAAGTTCGCCATTCTACTAAATATTAATTGTCCTACTCTGCCTCCTATTCCCTCTCCTTTTCAGCCTCCTTTTGGTCTGTCTTTATAGTTTACAGCTCCTCCCTTTTCCTAACAGTCCTCACCAGCAACCTGACCAGCCTCTATCTCCCTAATCTGTACCTTTGACAGGTCAATGAGAATAGGTAGGATATGATTCATCCACCAGAGGTGGGAGACTGGAACATCAAGCCATAAATTATCAGCAACTGCAATACTATTACAGTGCTATGGCATCCATCCCATCCGGCATGTCCACTCCAGGTGTTGAAAAAGGTTCTTCAGACTAACTAGCACCTCATAAAAGATCTTTGAAATCAACATTTTCCATAAAAGAATAGACTGTTCCATGCCTGATTTCTGAATTGCAAAAATTGGGTATTTCCTATACAGCATCCACTCAGGAACAGGAGCTATTCAATTTATTTGTAGTAGCTAAGTCTCAACCTTCTAGGAATCCTACTCCTATTCAGCCTATTCTCCAACTAGCTTTTGCTTTATCCAGAATTAGAGATTTCATGGTTTAGATGGCCACCCCAGTATCAGAGCTACAATCCAGCATCTTTTCTCTTGAAACTACCTTTCCCTCACAACCTGTTCCAGCTTCTAACTCAAAGACTTCCACTACCACTATGACCACGTCTCATATCCATGAGGATGCTGCTTCAATGAGTTCTACCCTTTCTATGAGCACTCCATCTACATCTGTCTTCAACCATGACAAGATTCATGTGCCTCTCTTCCAGCCACTTCTCCACCATACACATCTCCCATTTACCTTATCCCAAGTCACATCTGCAAAGATATTTTATATGGGAAGGACATAAACCTTAGCTCTCTCCTTATCTTGTCCCATGATACCATAGGAAACAGAACAGTATCCTGTGATGATGTCTTCATCATCTTCACATTTAAAGATCACAGACTCCTAAATAAAATGACCATACCCGAATTCATCCTTGCTTACTGCTTATATCGTGATGTCATCTGCTCCACTGCTCCCTCCAGATGAGAAGAACTGGATTAACTGTTTATATCATCATTGACCGTGGCATTCAGTATGGAGGAACCCACTTTTATGACGATCATCGGTCTTTTTCTGCAAAAGCTGCTGCTGCATTGGCTCATTTTATACAAGACTGAACTCGGCCATTCTGAACAATGAACTGCTGCCATCACTTCGCTGGTCAGCAAGTATATTGTTGCCTGTTATGCGGTTCCTTGTCCCACTTTGCCTCTCTCTGCCCTCTGACAGATTTCAGTGTCTTCTCATCTTCCATCACTAAGAGGAATTTACCAGCTGGTCCAGTCTCAGCTTCCTTTTCTGCTTTGTGGCTGACCCACACAGCCACTAATCCTAATACTTACATCTGCCCTAACCTAGATAGGCGCAGAAGGCAAATTAAGTATGTGGGAGGCAAACCAATTTGCAATAACTTCAATGACAATGAATGCTCGCGTGTTCCAGTTCCCAGTTTCTCCTGATTTGCAGTTTCTGTGGTGAAGCTCATGCTTGATTCATTTGTCCAGAAGCATCTTGGTCAAAACAATGACAATTACTACACCCCTCCACTCCTGTCAACCTATGGACTTTAGCCCAAGCACTAGTCCCCCCCCCCCATTTTTTCGGAACATCTTCTGTCAAGCTTTTCTGAAGGATTTCATACCAGCATCATTATGCTCTCTGACACCTTTGGACACCTTCAAATGTCATATCTTTTTTATTTTGGTCTTTGGTAACTGGGTATCTTGCAGTTAGTCTTAAAAGAGCCCAAAGTCGTGCAGCAATTACTACAAAAAAGAACTTCAAAAGTGATTCTTCGTTGGTCCTTTTCTGCATTCACCATTTCCTACCTACTAGATCAGTCCTACTGGTGTGACCAATAGAAAATGTTCTGGCAAAAAGTGACTAATCATTGATTTATCAGCTCCTCAATCAAAGTATAGTCTTAGCATCAATTCATTGATTCCATCCAATGAGTATTCTCTCTCCTGTGCTTGCATAGACAATGCCATTAAAATGGTTAAGCAATTTGGCCCTGGCTCCTGGCTCGCAAAGTAACCATTTCAGATGCTTTTAAACTGCTGTCCATCCATCCTTCTCTGTGGCACTTTTATGGCATTAAGTGGAAAAATCATTACTACTTCGCTGCTCATTTGACCTTAGGTTGCAAAAGCATCCATAAATTATTCAACATGTTTTTTGAGATTCTTTGTTGGCTACTGCTCAACATTTGTCATAGTCCAGCTGTCACCCATCTGTTAGATGATTTCTTACTAATAGATCCACCAGATTCACCAGAAGCTGCTAGTATCACTGGTCTCATCCATTTCTTCCAGGAGTTAGGCTGAAGAGAAAACGTTGGGACCTTCTACAGCTATTGAATGTTTAGGTATCTAGCTGGATATGACATGCATGGAAGCCAGATTACCTCCTCATAAACTGCTCAGGATTCAAGGACTAGTGGAATATTTTTCCATTCATTCCTCCTCTACCAAACAGAATCTGCTTTCACTTTTGGGATATCTCAGTTTTGCAATGCAAATTATTCTGTAAGGCCTTTCATTCATTTCCTACCTTCTATCATTGGCCTCTTCAGTTTCTGAACTTTGCCATAACATATCCATTACTGCTGCAGTCAAATCTGATTTAGCCATGTGGTCCCACTTCCTAGCCCATCAGAATGAATGCTCCATTTCCACAAAGAACCATCTCCCAATCTTGATCCCAGGATATACACCAAGGTATGTCCTAATCATGGTTTTGCAGACATTTTTGATCATTCCTGCTTTGCGGCTCTTCGGCCTCTTGACATATATGCTCTCTGAGATTTTTCCAAAACATTTCCTTTATTTGAAATGTACCCTGTTGTAACTGCTGCAATTATATGGGGCCATCTTTGGTCTTTGCAGATTGTCTTGATCTTCTTGATAATCAACACACTGTGGATATCATAAATAAAGGCAGGTCGTCATCTCATTCCATCATGTTGTTCATGTGGAGACTGATGTAGTTATCATTGTACCACAATTTCACCATGGAAAGTTTTCATATCCTTGGCTATGTAAACAAAGCTACTGATTATCTGTCTCGATTTCAGTTCCAGGAATTCCATTGATCTACCCTGCAGTAGACTCAACCATGACCTCTCCTCCTCGATTCACTGATCTAATTATGATTTAGCATTCTATTGTCAACAAGCTGAAGTCATTTTGTGGTCAGCCCTAGCTCCTAGTACTTGAGCAACTTACACCACCGCCTAAGAGAAATTTTCCTTATTCTGTACCTTCCAATCAATTCATCTAAGCTCTTTCTCTGTCAGTCATATCCTGACATTTATAACCTTCTACCACAAAGCATTGATGTTATCATTTAGGCCATTAAACAATACCTGTCCAGAATTCAATTTTTCTGTATCAGTCAAATCCATTTATGTCTTCATATATATCTCACGCTTCAATCAAATTCCTCCTACTAGGAATGCATACAGCATCCCAATCAAATGCTACTAAATGATTACCTTTCAAAGGATCTATATTTTGCAAATTGTTGGATTTATAGTGCACCAACCCCTTTGACCCTACCTCAAACAACATGATTTCATCAACCCCTTTGACCCTACCTCAAACGTCATGATTTCTTCAGCTATTTCCTTAGAGTTCTATGGCTTCCTGCATCACAGAGAGTTTACTACTTCTTCAGTCTCTTCATCTAAATTTCTTGCAGTTGCCAATTTTAGAAAACAAGAAGATTATTATGTTCTCTTCCTCCCAACCTCAGAAACTAATAGACTAAATGAAGGAGTTCAGATCTCATATTATCTCACTCAAGAGTAATTGATGCCCAGCGGCCATAGAGGATCAAATCATGCACTGTCATGCTTGCACCAGTTCTTCAACCCCATCCCCTATCTTTTGATACCCTTATGCCACTATCATCCAAGTATTTCATTGAACATGTGAGAATCTTATTACAAAGACCTGGATTTAATCCTTTTGCCTTCACAGGTCACTCTAGTTGGATCAGAACTGCATCTTCTGCATCAAAGAACAAATTCCCAGCTGATATCATGAAGAGATCTGGAAGGTTGCTGTCTTCATGCTTCGAGACCTACATACTAGATCCTGAAGCAGAACTCAGACAAGCTTTTGGGAATATTTGCTCTTGGTATGCCCAGCAGAAGGGCAGTTCAGTAGCCATGATGCCTCAGAGGTTTCCTCCTCAAGGGTGTTTTTTTTCTCTCCTGTGCACTACTGCTCACACTCTCCATAAGTTGGAGTAGGCATCTCTTCTTTTTGGGCCTTCTATTTCCATAATGCCACCCAGCTCCTCTACTGAGGGTGGCAATAGAGAAAGGCCAATGTTAAAGTTAAAATTCTCACATGCACTTACACTATTCCCAAACACTGAATGGGAAGACTTTGCCTAAAATTGATGTTGGGGAATAAACTCCTCCCACCACCTACATTTAAGCCAGCCTCTTCCCTTAATGCTTAGAGTGTTTCTAACATCCTCTATCCTCTCCTCCTTCTCCGGCACTCTCCTCACCCTCAGTGCTGGGCCTTCTGTCTCTGTAATGCTGTCCAGCTCCTCTACTGACAGTGGGAATAGAGAAAAGACCAAGGTTAAAGTTCAGGTTTGCACAAACACTTGCACTATTCCCAAACATTGAACTGTAAATATTCTACCTCGTTAGCAATATCTTTAGCTACAGCGCGTATTATAATGTTGTCTGCTTATAATAACACAATCGACTTGGTGCATGTATCTGGCAGATCATTAATAAAGAAACTGAATGGCATGGGACCCAGGATTGAGACCTATGGTACCATTATACTGATTGTTCTATATGGGAAGAACACATCTCCTACCTTTTTTCTGTACTACTAGCTGTCCATATAGCTCAAACCAATTCAGGACAGGTTCAGACAGCCCCACAGCTCTCAGTTTAGTGAGTAATAAGAAAACAATTACTCACTGTAGTAATCTTGCTTCTTCTTAAGGGATCACTCACTATGTTTACACTTTATGCAGTCATCTGGGCTGAGAGTGATGCCCCAGAGATAGAACCTATGCAAATTTTAGAATTTGGAATACAGGTTCAAACTCTGCATCTGCACTCCACTCTGGGCGTTGTTCAGATCTGTTTCCAAACCAGAGTGTATCAAAGGCTAGTAAAACTAGCTAAGAGGATATCAAACAATGTTTAGAAATATTTTGTAAAATTTTTAAAACACCAAACAAATTGAAGAAGACTTGTGAATTTTTACCATATTATAAATAAGGATAAACTTACAATTGTAGGAAATGCAATGGTAATATTCAAGCAACCTCAATGAAAAAGGAACTGATTCTTGTGTGAACCCTGTTTCAGGTTCTGGAAGCACAGGCAGGGTTAGGGGTTATAAACATAGTGAGTGATCCCTTAAAAGGAAACAATATTACTATGGTAAGTAATTATTTCTTCTAAATCCAGTAATCACATCACTTGATGTTTGCACTTTACACAGACTCAATAACAGAACCTTAGGAAGCTGGGTCCAGAACCTAGTTAGGAAAAAGGTTCTGCAAGACAGCAGTTCCAAAACTGGCATTCTTTCTGTACTGTATGTCCAAACAGCAGTGCTTTGTGAAGGTGTGTACTGTTTTCCAGGTAGCTGCTTTGCAAATGTTTAACAATGGAATGCCTTAGAGGATGCCACGGAGGCAGAGGTACCCTTTGTGGAGTGTGCCTTTAAGCATCTTGGTAGCATTTTCCAGCTTTTCCATAGCAGAACTGAATGTGTGACACTCTCCAGTGAGAGATAGATCCTTTTGCAGCTGGGTTACCTTTGCCAGCCATATCATACTGTAGGTAACAAAAAGCTGGGTACTGCAGGACCTGACATCTTTTGTCCAGTCCATATAGATAGTCAGGATTCTATTTAGGTCCAGGCTATGCAAATGTTCTTCACCTGCACTGGAATGCTCTGGATAGAGTACAGGGAGGGTCACTGACTGATTTAGGTAGAATACTAGGTTTGCTGGCAAATGCACATAGCCTCACCTAAGCTCTTTTCTTCTAGGTTTGCTTGTAAGGACAGAGTAAGGAGCAACATTATCAAAGCAAGGAAAAAGATTAAGGCTTCTTTTGGCTAGGCAGATTTACTGAGTGTTATTATTTTCTTTTGTGTTCACAGGTTTTGTTACTGTTTTTTGCTTACATGTTACTGTTGTATTGTTCTCTGATTCAAATTGCTGTTGCAGGGTATACTTTCTGCTGCATTATTACAGGATGTACCTGCAGGTTTGTTACTGTTTTGTGCTTACAGATTACTATTGTAATCTTCTCCGATTCAAATTGTGTTTTTTGCAAGGTATATATTCTGTTACTGCTTTATTTTTCTCTGTAGCAAAGTGTTTTTTGCAAGGTGTATCTTCTGTGAAATTGTTACAGGTGGCGCTTACAGGTTTTACAGTTTTATCTATCTTTAAGCTAAGTGTTCAGGGCTACTGCATTTGTTGTTGGTTGATTGTTTCTGCTCTTACCTCCTTGTTTCTTTCATCCATGGTTATTTTTTGGCAGGGGAAGGGCCCAACCACTCACCCCCATCTCCAACTACCTCATGCTACACTCCTTTTATAGAGTAACACAGTTGTGACATTTCCTGTAGCAAAGCAGGAAGAAGAGGATCAGAGGGGTATCCACACAGTGACCACACTTACAGGGGCATAAGTAATTTAACTTGTTATAAAAAGTTATACAAAAACAAACAACAGCAAAAAAAAATATTAAAAACAAATCATACTTTTGCTTTCATTTTCCTTCTAATTACTCAGACCAGGTTATACACTCAGCAGCTCAACTGGAATGAATATTATTAACAGTAGAAACTGCGGGACACTTTTCAAAAGGGCAGTTATGCAGGATTTAGGACACTGTCCTACATGCTGGACCATCGGAGATCAAAGGGCTTAGCTCCAGGTAACATGGGCAGAGATTGTCTGCCTAAAATCACATATTCAGGAGGAAATATATTACAAGAATCACCCACCATTTCCCCAAGATCCAACTGAAGCACCTCAGCCACAGAAGGTAGATGGTCCAGGAGGGTGGCAGGTGGTTAGAAGGAGGAAATTGTGTGCCCCATCACTCAGAGCTTACCAATGTATCACTTCCACAAGCCATCTAAACATTACAAACAGGTATTTGCCTCTATCTCTGAAATCAAACAAAGGGACAGAGGACATCGCAGAGCAAGACATTGCAGGACAGGAGCTAGAGCTGTAGAACTTGCTCAAAACAAAAAAAAGCAAAAGGAAATCCAAAACACTTCTGATCATAGGAGACTCCATGATTCTGGGAGTTGATACCTACCTCTGGCCAGGGGTAATGGCCAGATGTCTCCCAGGTGCATCAGTGTGGAGAAACACTGACCACATTATTAAAATCCTGCGGGAAGCAGGAGAAAACACTGATGTCCCGGTACACATATGGACTAACGATCTCACCAGCCAGTCAGTTGTGTAGACCAAGTAACACCTGACCAGACTGGAAGACAAAGTGTCATCCATTTAAACTGGCATCTCCTTTTCTGAGATTCTGCCAGTCTGGGAGAGGGTGGCAGATGGATGGAAGGTCAGAGAAGGGGAGATAGGGGAGCTAAACATGTGGCTCAAGGGCTGGTGCCAGGAAAAAGGACATAAATTTGTAGGTAATTGGAAACAGTTTTGGGAGCAAAAGTTCTTTAAATTCGATGGACTGCATCTTATTAAGGAGGGAGTCAGTGCATTGGGGCATAAGTTTGACGTCTTTGCAGAATATTTAAACTAGCAAATGGGGAGAGGGATGCAGCACCCGATACATTGAATGGGAAAAACGCTCCTCCCACCTCAGCTAGTGATCAAACAGGAGTTCAGCATGTTTGCAGTTCCTTTGCATCACCAAGTAAGGAAAAAGATCTGGCTCCCCACACGACATGCAGGGGAAACACCAGACATCGCCCAGCAACTAATGCACTGAAATCTGGCCAATGAAAAATTATGTACACAAATGCCCGCAGTCTGGAAAACAAGATCCCAGACTTGCAGGTAACATTGACAGAGGCTATACTGGACATAGTAGCCATTAGCGAGACATGGTTCACCAGTAACCACGGCTTGGAGACTTCAGTACCCGTCTATGTACTGTTCAGAAGAGACCGAGGTGCAAAAAGGGGAGGAGGGGACTCTTATGTCAATGAAAATATCAAAGCAACAGAAATTCAGAATACAAATAAGGAGCCAGAGGAACTGTGGGTCACAGTGGAAACAGGAAATGGGACAGCCATATGAACTGGGATTGTCTACAGGCCTCCAGACCAGGGGGAGGACATAGACACATTACTGTTAGAAGATATACAAAACATGACAGCCAAAGGGGAGTTTCTGATAATGGGAGACCTTAACATGCCAGATACAGATTGGTCAGTACCAGCAGGATCATCTGCCAGAACTAGACACATAGTGGATTCCCTGCAGGGGGAGGGCCTCAAACAACTGGCACAACAACCCACAAAAGACAGGACCATCCTAGATCTATTACTGACTAATGGGGAAAGGATCACAGATCTCCAGGTAGAAGGTCACCTGGGGGCCTGTGACCATCACATGGTATGGTTCAATTTGGCCACTAGAACTAAATAATCCCATTCCAAGGCATAAATATGCGACTTCAGAGGAGCCGACTTTGATAAGATGGCCAGCAAAGTTATGCTAGACAAGGCAAGAAGAAATACAGGTAAGAGGTACAAGCAAAGTGGGCAAGCATTAAGGATGCAAAACTTGCAGCAACATCCCATTGTGTTAGGAAGAAAAACAAGAGCAAAAGAAGGAGGAAACCACTTTGGTTCTCAAAAACAGTAGCAAAAATAATCAGAGCCAAAAGGATGGCCTTCAGAAAATATAAGGGAATGCAGCAGGATGAAGATAGGGAGGCATACCAAACTTCCCTAAGGGAAGCAGGGAAGGCAGTAAGGCAGAAAAAGGCCCAAACCAAGAAAACACTAACACGGACAGTAAAATAAGGGAACACTACTTTCTATAGATACATTAGTGACAAGAGAATGCCCAGAGGGGTATTGCTGAGATCAAAGGGGATGGGGGGTGTGGAGGAGAACCAAGGAAAAGCATCTATCCGATACAGATATTTCTGCTCAGTATTTAATGAGAAGAAGGTAGGGCAGGGCCCATAGTTCAGCACCATGGACACAGGGGGGAGGGAGGAAAGCACTAGTCCCTTCACAAAAGAAAAGGTCCTAAAAGAGCTCACTTAGCTCAGGGTGGACAAGGCAATAGGACCTGATGGCATACACCCCAGGGTACTAAAGGAGCCAAGGATGGAACTTGCAGAGCCATTATCAGAACTGTTTAGTAAGTCTCTGAGCACAGAAGAGGTCCCAGAATACTGGAGAAGGGCTAATGTGATCCCACTCCACAAGAATGGTAGCAGGGAGGAGGCAGGGAACTACAGACCAGTCAGTCTTACCTCAGTAATGGGCAAGATTATGGAGGCACTCCTTAAGGAAAGGATAGAGTAACACCTGGAATCCATAGGAGCACAGGACCCAAGACAGCATGGGTTTACAACAGGAAGGTCCTGTCAAACAAATCTCATAGATTTTCTTTGACTAGGTAACCAGAGTGGTGGGCCAAGTTGACCAGTTGATGTCACCTACCTTGACTTCAGCAAAGCTTTTAATACTGTTCCGCATAGAAAATTGATTAATAAGCTGGGTAGGCTTGGAGTGGGTCAGAAGTTGGTCAACTGGGTGGCAAACTGGTTGGTGGACAGAAAACAGACAGTGGTTGTAAATGGTATACAGTCAAAAGAGATGCAAGTCACAAGTGGGGTACCTCAGGGATCAGTCCTGGGACCCGTCTTCTTCAGTATCTTCATCAGTGACATTGCAGTTGACTGGATGGTAAGGTTTGTCTTTTTGCAGATGACATCAAGATCAGCAACTGAGTAGATGATCCAGATAGGGTGGGCAGAGTAAGAAGAGATCTGGATAAACTGGCAAAATGGTTTGAAGAGTGGCAACTGGGATTTAATGCAAAGAAGTGCAAGATCCTGCACACAGGGAAGAGAAGCCCTGAAGCCACCTATAGGTTGGGAGGGGAGTTGCTGGCAATCACAAGGGAAGAAAGAGACTTGGGCATCATCATCTTCATCACAGATGACCTGAAATCATCCAAGCAGACCACTAAAGCAGTAGGTAAGGTCAGAGCGATGTTGGGGTATATTAGTAGGGGTATCACAAATCGTAAGAGGGAGGTAATAATCCCTCTTTACAAGACACTGGTTAGGTCCCATCTGGGGTACTGAGTGCAGTACTGGAGGCCGCACCTGCACAAGGACATTAACAAAATGGAGGCAGTCCAGAGAAGGGCAACCAAAATGGTGCAGGGACTGCATCAGAAAACATATGAAGGCAGATTAAAGGAGCTCAATATGTATACCCTACAGCAAAGGAGAGAGAGAGAGAGAGGTGATATGATTGAAGCATTCAGACATCATTAGGGCATTAACAAGGTGAAAGTGTCTAACATGTTTCAATATAAGAAAACATCAGGACAAGAGGACAGAGCATGAGAATAGAGGGAGGCAGATTAAGGGGTAATGTGAGGAAGTTCTTTTCCAGAGAAAGGGTGGCGGATGCATGGAATGGCCTACCTCAGGAAGTGGTGGCTATCAATGCAGTGCAGGGCTTCAAACAGGCATGGGAAAGACATAAGGGAGTAATACAGATGAGTTTGAATAGATAGGCCTTTGACAGAGTAAAGCCTATGGCACATTCATAAGGTAGAAAAATTGGGCAGACTGGATGGGCCTTGCGGTCCTTATCTGCTTTCAACTTCTATGTTTCTGTCTCTATACAGATGCCACCTCAGAAAGGAATTTTCTGTTGACTCTAAGAACTACTTCTCCCTGTGTGGGTTTATGAAGTTTTGCTCTGTGCAGAGGGCTTGCAATTCACTTACTTTCCTAGTAGAGCTCATTGTAACCAGGAATATGGTTTTCCATGTGACATACTTCAGGTCAGCAGTTTATATAGTCTCAAAGGAAGCCTCCATAAGCTGGGCAAGGCATGTGTTAAGGTTCTGGCGTGGGATATGGTCCCTTACTGGTGGGTACAAGTGGCTTAGGCCTTTAAAAAAACTTTTGAAAATGGGTTGTCAGCCAAAGACATTCCCTTAGCAGCTGCTATGTATGCTGATACTGCCACTAAGTGCACCTTTAAAGTTGAAGGCCATAGGCTTAATGACTGTAGGTGTACTAGGTAATGCAGAATTATAGGCATCCCTGCCTCTATTGAGTTTATTTTTCCAAGGGAACACCAGTAAGAAAACCTTTTCAATTTAGAGGAAAAAGCTTCCTGGTAGCATGTTTCCTCGAAACCTTAATCACCTTCAGGACTTCTTCTGAGAGATCCCAAACAGAAAATTCTAACTCCTCAAGAACCATGTCCTCAGGTTTAGGATCCTGGGTTTGGAAATGTTATTCTTTCCTGGGACAAAGTCAATAGATTGTGACAGAGTGGCAGGCAGATTGGATTCCTGCTGGACAGGGCCAGGAGCATCAACTACTAGACTTGTCTGGCCCAATCTAGAGCTATCATGATCATTGTTGCAGGTTCCCTCATTAGTTTCAGGAATACTGTACTTTCTGAATGAGTTGAAATGGGGGAAAGGCCTGTAGAAACTTCCCTGTCCAGGCTAGTACAATGATATAGTCTGGGACTGTTTCTCTGGCTGGCATACCTCTCAACTGTCCCTGATTTTGCCACAAAATTTTCCTCTGTCCCGCGTTAAATTTGTGTTTTTGTGACAGAACAGTGGTGATTAAAATCACAAAATAACGTCAAACATTAAAGTTACAGACTTGTTCTTCTTCAGAAAATGCATCTTAACAATAAATCCCTTATTCTATCCACATTCGGAGTGAATGGTACCAATTTTTAAGATTTGTCCCTGATTTTGGGTCTTTGTCCCTGATTTTTTTAAGCCTTGTCCCTGATTTAGGAGGCAAGAGGTTGAAAGGTATGCTGGCTGGTGATCTGCAACAAAACTGCATGAGCTGACAGTTCTCCCAAGCTGTGAATAGGTCTATCTTGTTCCTCCCTGCTTGTGTATGTAGTACATTACTCTGGTGTTGTATGCCCTGATTTGGACAGGCTGAACCTGCAGCTGGTAGGGAAAAGACTGCATTGCTAGGAGTACTGCTTTGAGCTCCAAGAGATTTACAAGTTCTAGTGACCTTTGTGGGCTTCATGTCCAATCAGTGTGAGGTTCTGCAGGTGAGCACCCCACCACAGGAGCGAGGCATCCATAATAAGAATACCTGTCAAAGGGAATACCCTCTCTGAGGTTGCTTTCTTTCTTCCACCACTGTAATGATTCCACTAATGCTTTTGTCACTGGCACTAATTTTGAAAGTGGATGCCATCTCTGGGACCAGTTGTCCCTGAAGTGGTACTGTGCATCTCTCATTTGGAATCTGGCCCATGGAACCATGGCTGTGGATGCAGTCATGTGCCCTAGTTACTGTAGGAAGTCTCTTGCAGGCCTTGGCTGATCTGATGTGAAAGACTCTACTATTGCTATCAGAGTTATAGCCCTAGCCTGCAGGAGGCAAGTTTTCCCACGTAGGATGCTAAGCTCTGCGTCTATGAAGTTCAGTACTTGAATAGGCTCTAGCTGGAACTTCTGTATGACTATCCAGAATGCAAGGTTCTCCAAAGTGCTTTTTACCAACTAAACTGAGCACCTTGCTCAGGGGCAATGTAAGGAAGTATTTTTTCACAGAGAGGGTGGTGAACGCATTGAACAGCCTTCCTGAGGTGGTTGTGGGGTCTAAAACTGTGGGAGAATTCAGGAATGCATGGGACAGATATAAGCCAATTTTTGTGGGGGGTAGGAATAGGCTGTTGGTTAAGAAGGATCTGCAACTTATCCTGTAGGTAGGGAAATGGGCAGACTAGGTGGGCCAAGCGGTCTTTATCTGCCATCAAAGTCTATGTTTCTGTGTTAGGTTTTCCCCAGGACGCAGTCATCCAGGTAAAGGAAAACCATCACACTTTGTTTTCTCAGATGTGCTGCCGCCACAGCCAAGCACTTCCTGTAAACCTTGGAGCTGAGGTGAAACCAAATGGGAGAGCTGTGAACTGGTATTGAAAGTTTCCCAGCTTGAATCTGAGGTATTGTATGTGAGACTGTCTGACTGGGATATGAAAATAGATGTCTTTCATATCCAGGGATCCCAGCCAATAACTTTATTGCAAAGATAGTAACACTATCCATAGTCTGACCATCTTGATTTTTCTTTTTTCAAATGCTTGTTCAGAGACTTGAGGTCTAAAATGGGTCAGCACTCCATGTTTGTTTTGCGGATAGGAAGCATCTTGAGAATGGCCCTGCCTCACTGGGAGGCAGGGACTTTTTCTATAGTTTAAGATATTAATAGTTCTTTTTATTTCCTTTTCCAGCAGACATTCTTCTGTAGGAGAATGAGCTGGAAAACCTCTGTATTTCTGCAGGTTTGGAAAGTGTTTCAACTGCAGACACAACCCCTGACCCACTACTTCCAGTACCCACTTGTCTGTGATAATGTTTACTGGTTCCTAGAAGTGCTGTGCCAGTCTTCTTCTCACTGGCAATGGTTGGGTGATCTGGGCAAAATTATCAGGGTTTTATTTTTCTGGTACTTAGGTGATGGCGGTGCAGCATTACATCTGGAAGCCTTTTCCACCTTCCCCTTTAGTAGCCTCATTGTGTAAGATACATAAGCTCTTGGGAAGTATCCTCTGCCTTCTCTTCTGTACGAACTGTAGGAGGTAGAGACCTTATCTTTCTCGTTATTACTTGTGAAAGTGGTTTTACATTCATTCACTCTTTTTGTGTAGGCCTCTGTTTTGTCACCAAATAATGAATGTTCCTTCAAAGGAGAAATCCATGGCCTTGTTTTGTGTATCCTGGGAAAGGATGGCAGTCCTTAGCTGGGAAACCTTCTTAAGGACATGGAATGAGCCAAAACTCTGGCAGCAGTAGTATTAGTGTCCACCGCATTGTAGAAATGATGTTTTGTGGCATCCAGGGCTGATCTTGCTGTGGCAATTATTAGGTCCTGTCCCAAACCATCACCTGCTCTTTCTGCCAGTGCTAGAATTGTGTTCCAAAGTGCTTTCTGGTACTGTGCTGTATGTGCTGAATAAGCTGCCTGCCTCATAAGCAAGGAAGCTGTTGTATAAACCTTCTTGCCACAGTATCCTATTTATTAGAGTTTTTTGGGGGGGCTGTGCAGATAGAATGATTTTTGCTCTCTTACAAGAGGCAACCTGGACTGCCCCTTGGTGATCAGGATGGGAATACAGATATTTCAATCACTGCTTGTCTGCCTGATATACTTTTTTCAATGTTTTTGTCGGTGGCTACAGCTGAAGTGGGTGCAACATTATTTTTGATATGGCCTTTTTAAGGGTTTTTTATATGGGAAGTAACATCTTTCTGGGTGGAGCTGCTTCCAGCTTGCCCATAAAATAAACATCCTCATCATCCACCTCTGCTTTTAGTGGGGGATGTTGAAGGTATCAGCCATTTGTCTGACAAATGAAGAAAAAGATGAGTAGTTTGTCCGTGAGGATGATCAAAGTCTTGCTCAGGTGTGCACTCTAACTCAGTGGGGCCACCTTCTTCCACATGCTCATATATTCTTCTTCCCCCATTCCTCCTCTACAGGAAGCTAGGTTGAAGCCTGAGCTGGGGGAAGGGGCAAGTATTTTATTCAAATTTTTGTAATGGCCTGGATTGGATTGCCTGGAAAAATTGCCACATTTTTATGTTGGCTTGCGCCTACGTGCCAGACAACATCTTGCGGCAGTAGCAGATTTCGGAGGTGCATCCATGTGGGCGAATGCAGGGCATGCTTTAGTGGGTGCATCCCTCATTCCTCAAAAAGCCAGCATGCAAGCACTTACACAGAAAATATGCTAAGTGGTCATGACATGTAAGGAAAGTGCCGCTGCAATGAGAGACAAGCTCGTCATGCAGCAGCACAACACACCTCCCAACGTGCCTTTCCTGGTGAAGTATTTCAATAAACATGGCAGCAAGCTGCTGCCACCTGCCACACAATGTTAACTTCAGGGGTGCACAGTTCCCCTGTCAGCATGCTAAATAACCCCTCCAAGGTGGTGTGGCACACTGGGAACCCACCCCAGGGTGCATCCCCATAATCAAAGCCAACCATTGTCAGCATGTTCTGCCACCACCCCCATTCTGTGCCACACTGGGATCCCACCCCAGTGTGGCTAACATCAGCCCCCCAAAGTCATGGGGCACACTGGGAGCCCCCCCAGTGTGCAGAACAGTTTTACACACCTGTAAAAAAGAAAACCATCTGCAGTTTTCTTTTCCTTTTTTTTTAAGTACCTGAAAGAAAAATGGTTCCACGCTGTCTGTGGCACCCCTGCCCAACTCATCGCCACCCTCTGTGCACCCACCTCCCACCCTGACCCCATACTTACTTCCGAAGCTCGGCACGATGATCTTCGGTGGACCGGGAACACATCACACTCTTCAAAGCCAACTGCGAACTGAAGAAATGTCGGTAAGCTGTATAATGGCATAAATCTGTTTATTTTTTTCAACTTAGGTGCATATCTCAGCCATTTTGGGGAATTTTGCCTCCAAATTTTCAACATGAGGTGCTTGAGACTCTGCCTCATGAACACATGCACTGTCATCTCGTTACTCAGCCCCGAAAGGTCATTTTGCAGTCATTGTGCAAAATCACCTTTTAGGACTGATTAATGGAATGACAATGCTACTGTTCATGATGTGGGGACGCCAAAAACCCTATCTTGCAAATTTGGTGGAAAAATTCAAAACAATGACCGTGTTACGAGTGTGTGTTGCACAGTTTCAATGAACACTCGTACCTCTGATAATTTTTAATGTTTTCACTCCATTTTTTTAGCATTGCCCTTTTTTCATACCTCCTTATGAACAGTATAGCTGTCATTTTTCACATCCTGCCCGAAATACATTTTTGTGCATGTGGCGCACAATGGCATGGTCACTGTGTGAAATCAATGTTCAGGACACATTAGCAAAATCACAGTGAAACTGTTCATGAGTGGAGATCCTGAAATGCCTATATTGAAAATTTGTTAAAAAAGTACCCCAAATAATTGTGTTACTGGCGTGCATTGCGCAGTTTCTATACACGCTCGTGATGTCACCAATTTCCCATATTTTCACTCAAGATTTTCACCATTGTCATTTTTGTACATCTCTTTATGAATAGTACAGCTGTTAATTTTCACATCCTGCCCCAAACTTATTTTTGAACATGTCAAACAATGGCACGGGCGCTGTGGGAAATCGATGCTCAGACCAGATTAACAAAATCACAGTGACACTTTTCATGACCAGAGTTTCTGAAAAGTGCCTGTGTTGAAAATTTGGTTAAACACATCCTCAAAATAATTGCGTTACGGGCGTGCTTTGCACAGTTTCTATGCATGCTCGTGATGACACCAATTTGTCATATTTTCACTCCAGATTTTCAACAATGCCATTTTTTTACACCTCCTCATGCACAGTGCAGCTGCCATTTTTCACATCCTGCCCGAAATGTGTTTTTTCACCTGTGGCACCAAAATGTGCACTTGCGTACAAAATCACCTTTCGGCAAACAAGTGCATAGTGTCACTATGCATGAGGTGGGGTCACAAATGACCCATGCTGAAAATTTGGAGTGAAAATACCAACAAATGCCCTGGGCATTAGGGATTCCACCTGTAATGTCCCACCCTGTACAGACTGACAGGCATCAGGGGTGTGATTTGGCACTGTCGGCTGTAATGCTCACACCATTCCACCCCCACCCTGCAGCTATACAGTTGTCAAGGTATGCTTTGGGCTCTTCGACCCCAATGTTCTCTCATTCTTCTTCACTGCACCCATGTCAGTATATTTCCTTAAGGAATGAGGTGAGCATAAGGCCTGAGGAATCCAAGGCACATTGTGGCACTTGTCGGTCTCTGTGGGGTAGGGTGTGGTGAAATGGCATGCACGTTATGGCCAATGACCCAAAGGCACACCCCAATGCCAGTCACTCTCTGCATGGTGGGGCTGGAGTCAACATAATTTCACTACTTCACTGCCATTCCTATTATGCATCTCTCTAACACCTGCACTACCAATGCCAGTGCTAGCAAATGAACATTTAGCATTGATAAATGCTTGTTTATATGTCCTCTGATGAGGACATTTTCTTCTTTGCCATCTGCCATCTCCTTTCTCTGTACAGAAGGAGTGGCAGTGACATCATTTTCTTTTTGTTTCTTTTTGGCAGACAACATTTTCAGTGCTTGATCTAAGGCTCTTTTATTTTTATTTTTGCCATCACTGTATTTAGGGTTACCCTTTTCGGACACTCTGATATCTGAACCATCTGTACTATGTCTTTCTGATGTACAACATTATCCTTTGTTCTTGTCACCTTTTATATTATTTGCTGCTGTTAATGAGGAGATGAACCCTTCATCATGAGGCAGTATAGCACAGTGGTTAAGGGCACTAATCTGCAAACCTGGAGACTTGGGGTTGAATCCCATCAGCCTGTGCATACTGTGTGATCCTGAGCAAGTCACTTAACTTCCTTGTGATCCCAGATCACACCTGGAAACAAGATCCTGATTAGTGCGCCTTTCTTGGTTAAACAATTTCCCCTTCCCTACAGATGTGTGCTTCACACCATTGTTGGGACCACCCTTGGAGCCTTTTTTGTTGTTTTTAGGTGACACAGAAGGTGAAAATGCATGCTTTTTTTCACAATCTTTACTCTTTTAAATTAGGTTTTTATGCAAAAAATATGGCAGGACTTGCAATTCATACAGTTATGTTGTAGGCCTAAACACATTAAAGCAGCTGCTCTTGCTAGGAGCTGAAAACAGTTTGTACAATTGTTTGATGGTCCACAAGGTCTATCTGACACACCAATTAGAGAGAATCTTGAAATAATCAAAATAGCTCTCCAAAAACAGTACCATACAAGAGTCAAAGGGTAAACAAACTTTAGTCAGAGCCAATATGGCTGCTAAGATGCTCCTAAAGGGACATTTTCCACTTAAAATTACAAAAGTAGGGGTCAGACCCAGTGAAGCAGATGGCTGAGGTGCTTTGAGTGCCTTACCTCACCCACACCAATGACCCAGGTTTGGGAATGAGCTTGGGTCACCAGTGGGGCATCTGGGGAGAGAAGGGAGAGGATTGTGCAGTTGTCTGGCAACTCTTCTCACCTGGAGTGAGAGGTAAAGAGTACCTAGATCTTGGCTGCCACTGAGTTGGAGGCTCAGCAGTAGTGCCAAGCAAATGGGGGGCTGGCCCTGGGCCGGGTAGGTGGAATGTGGTCACCAGTTAGGGTGCACGTGTGTGCCTCCATGTGCACAAGCAGCAGTGTTGCCAAGGCCCCTGGGAGCCAAGGAGGAGAAAATGTGGGGGAAAAGCCATGTCCCCCCATCGCTGTGTGTAACATCTCTTGTGAATCCTGTACCATGTAGATGCCCACTGCAGACTGGACTGGGAAACCTAAGCCAGGGCCTGAAGACAGAAGCAAGGTGGCAGAGGGTGGGCAAAAAGATGTATAAAAACAATTACCAAGGTTATGAGTGTGCACTGGAAAATGTAAATGTAGACTTACAACTTTGTTGTTTTGTAATATTTTTACCCCAAATTTTCAACATAGGCTTCTTATGACCCCACCTCATGAGCAATCATGGAGAAAAGTTTTGAAACCTGCCCAAAAGGTGATTTTGCACAGCAACATCATCACTCCATGCCACAGATGTGAACACACATTTTGGCCTAGATGTGGAAAATGATAGTTGTCATGTTTTTGAGGGGATGTGAAAAATGGCTATGTTGAAAATTTGGTGTCAAAATAGTGCAAATGACCAAAGTTATGAGAGTGTGTTGCAAAATTTCAATGTATGCTCATTACTTTGCCATTTAAAATATTTTGACCCCAAATTTTCAACATGGTCATCTTATGAACCCACCTCATGAAGAAAGGTAGCAACTATTTTCAAAACCTGTCCAAAAGGTGATTTCGTGTAGGGACAATGTCATTCCATGCCACAGGTGTGAAAACACATTTTTGCCAGGATTTGAGAAACGACAGCTGTCACATTCATGAAGTGATTTGAAGAAATGCCTACATTGAAAATTTAGGGTCATAACAGTTAAAATTACCAAAGTTATGAGTATTCATTGCAAAATTATAATGTATGCTCATAACTTTGGCATTTTTTTATATTTTAACCACAAATTTTCAACGTAGCCATCTTATGACCCCACTTAGGTCAGTGAAAATGTTCAAATTCTGTCCAAAAGGTGATTTCACCAAGCAACCACAAAAACACCTTCCAGGACTGATTTGCATAATTCCACCAACATTAATCAGGAGGTGGGGTCCCACACAGACAATGTTGAAAATCTGGGGTGAAAATATGCAAAACTGCCAAAGTTATGCATCACAGTTTAACCCCCCCCCCCCATCGAAATACATTGAACTGCACTTAACTTAGTTTCTCAGATTGCAGTTGCAGGTTCTAGCAAGGCAACATGTCTTCCATTGCAGAGTGAATCTTCACAGTGTGACCTGTTCAGGTGAGTGAGGGTGTGTGTGGGCATACCTCTCAACCTTTTTTCCCCCAGATGTGGAACATTGCCTCTCAAAATGTGGAACAAATGGGCAAAATGTGGAACACTTACTCAAATTTTTACCTAAGAAGCTCAGAACACTGTTAATATGTTTGCATTTATGTTCATAAAGTCTGTTATTAATTGAATAGTATATTTTTTGCATAATTTATTATAAATTTTTGCTTTAAAAAGTTATCACTTAATGTGGGACAAGTCCTCACAATGTGGAACAGGGAGCTTTTGTAAAGTAAAATGAGGAACGTTCCTCCTAATGTGGTACAGTTGAGAGGTATGTGTGTGGGGTTTACTGGGGATGTGGAGTGGCGATTCCTTAGTGGGAGGTCGGGCTGGCAAGGGTTAGATTGGCAATAGATAGTTTCCTTTTTTACAGGTTTATTTAAAAGGAAAAAATACCCTTCAGCTATGGGATGGTGATTGGAGGGTGGGGAGGGGCACCACTAGATGCCAAGGAGACAAAAATAATGCAACAGGGATAGGAGGGTGGAAGGGCACCACTAGACACCAGGGAAACATAAAAAATAAGGGAACAGGGATCAGTAGGTGGAGGTGGCCACTGGACACCGGGGAAAAAATTAGGATAAGGAAATGTGGATGGGAGTGTGTGGGGACACTAGACACCAGGGAGTCAGATCAATGAGGGACCTTTTTTCCACAGGTTTATTAAAAAAACATCGAGGGAGGGTGGGAGGTGGGCAAAACATTAGGCAAGGCAAGACAAAAGGCAAAATTTATTTAAAAAGATTCCCAATCTCAGAGGCTCTAGACAATGTGAAAATAAATGAGTGCACATTGAAAAGCAAGATAGAAAGCAAAAGGAAAAATATATAAACATAAGAATAATTAACCTAGATAAGAACATTTCCCATAAATAAAACTAGCCATCGAATTACCAGTAGCTGTGTCTAAAACTGTAAATGAACAGCTTAATCCAAAAAGGCCTGGGTGAATAGGAGGGCTTTCAGGCAGGCTTTAAATACCTCCAATGTTGGGGTCCCCTTAACCCCAAGGGGCAACATATTCCACAGGATGGGGGTGGCGACACTGAATGCCCTGTCACTGGCTGATTTCAACCTTGTCCTGGGAATTGCCAGGGGGCCCCCACAGGTGGAATGGAGGGGGTGAACTGAGAGAGCAGGTACAAGAAGGTCTAACAGATAACCAGGGCTCTGACCATGTAGGGCCTTATAGGTGAGAAGACCCACCTTAAAGAGGATCCTCCACCAGACCGGCAGCCAGTGTAGCTCACGCAACACAGAAGTAATATGACAAAACTTTGGCTGCTCAGTAAGCAACTGGGCAGCTGCATTTTGCACTAGCTGCAGTCTGTGGAGGGATCCTCCCACAACCCCGAGGTAGAGTGTATTACAGTAGGCAAGCCTTGATGTAACTAAGGCATGTATCAAAGTGGGGAGGTCCAGAGGTGGAACAAGGGGCTTTATCCTGGTGACATTTCTGAGATGGAAAAAAACAGGATCAGATGGTGGAAGATATCTGTGCCTCCATTGTCAAACTCCTATTCAGAATGACACCAAGATTTTGAACCCTAGAGGAGGACTTCAATGAAATAGATCCCAGAACAAGAGGTCATCCTATCACACACTCTGTTCAACTCCACCACCCATACCTCCATCTTATCAGGGTTCAGTCGCAACCAGCTAGAGGCTATCTAATTGTTGATCTCAGCACGGCAGCTGTTTAGTACATCCACTGCATTGGATGTTCCTGGGGAAAAGGATAAGTATAGCTGGGTATCACCAGCATAGCAATTAAAATCCAGACCATACCTCCTAATGATCCCTCCATGGGGCAGCATATACACTGCGAACAACATTGGGGCCAATACCAACCCCTGAGGTACTCCACAAGATAGGGGGATGGGGTGGAGGAAAAGTTCCCCATCACAACCCGTTGCCTGCTGTTGGTTAAAAAAGACTCAAACCAGCAGATGACAGTACTGGTGAGTCCACAGATCTCCCGGAGGCAGTCAAGCAACACACAATGGTCCACAGTGTTGAATGCTGAAGAGAGATCAAGAAGAACAAGAATTGTCATCTCTCCTTGATTTTTAGCCCTGAGGATATCATTCTGCACCCAAACAAGCACAGTTTCTGTGCTATGCCTCACCTGAAACCTTGACTGAAAGTGTCCGTACAACTCATGGGTCAAGAGGTGCTCCTCCAACTGAAGCGGCACTACCTTCTCCGCAATCTTCACCATAAAAAGGAAGATTGGACATAGGTCAGTAATTCACCCTAACCTCTGGTTCCAAAGATGGTTTCTTTAAGAGTGGCCTCACCAATGCCTCCTTCAAGGCATCAGGAAAGATCCCATTCAGACAAGGAACACCGGACAATCAGATTGAACACCGAGCCAATGGCATTGACGCATCTCATCAAGAAACAAGTCAGCACCAGGTCCAGTTCGCAAAAGGTGTGCTTCAGATTGGTCGCCACCCCGATGACCTCACTTAACTCCACTGGTCTAAACTCCCCCAAAGCAGGTGGAGTGCACTCAGAACACTTTGGGTGACCACTGCCAGCTATGGCATTGCAGAATGGAGGAATTCCCTGCCAGATATTGGACACTTTGTCTGAGAAGAACTAAGCAAACTCTTTGCATTCAGCATTAGAAAAAACCTTCTTTAGCTGTAGACAGGCTAGATGAAGCAGCCTGTCCACAGTCCAAAAAAGTACAGCTGGTCTGTTCTTCCTGGCAGTAATCTCCCTGGACAGAAATGCTACCTTCTTATGATTGATTGCCCCCTAGTATGCATTATAATGCACAGGCAGGGCCAGTTTGTCCCCCTCCAGGCCAGACCTCCTCCAGCAGTGCTCCAACCTCTGACCCTTTCTCTTCATCTCACCGAGGTCCCCATCAAACCATGGGGACCTCAGGTAGGAAGATTTGGGTCATACACGGACAGGTGTGAGGGAGTCAATGGCATTAGATAGCACTCTAATATAGGAGCCCACCATGGCAACAGCACCTCCAACGCATGCATTACCCACACCAGATAGATTGGCTGCCGCCAAAAAGCCCTCCAGGGTCAGTCCCTGCAAAGGAAGACAGCTTATCATCTCTGTAGGGAGAGGGCACCTGGTGGGAGCACCAAACATGAATAATAAGGGGATGGGTATTGGAGGGTGAGAAGGCCACTAGACACCAGGGAAACATTAGGAAAAGTGGATGGCAATTGGGCAGACAGGGAGTCGGATTGGTGAGGGACCATTTTCTTTTTTACAGGTTTATAAAAACAAAAAAAATCAAGGAAGAGCGGGGGGCACCACAAGACATCAGGGAAACATGAAGATAAGGGAATGGGGACTGGAGGGTGGGGGTTCAACTAGGCACTGGAGAAAATACTATGATAAGGGGATGGGGATCAGAAAGTGAGGGGCCCACTGGACACCAGGGAGACATTAAGATAAGTGGACTGCAGTGGGGCAGACAGGGAGTCAGATCAGTAAGGGACATTTGTTTTACAGATTTATTGAAAAACAAACATCATGAGAGGGTGCGGTGCCACTAGACACCATAAAAATATGATTATTTAAAAAAAAAAACATTGAGGAAGGGTGGGGACGGCTTGACTAGACACCTGGGAAACATGAAGATGATGGAACGAGGATCAAAGGGTGGGGGTGGGGTGCCACTAGGCACCAGGGAAAACATAACAATATCGGGACAGGGATTTGGAGGGTGGGGAGGCAACTAAACCTCAAAGAAACATAAGGATAAGGGGACGGAAACAGGGCAGACATGGATCTGTCATTTGTTTTTCCTTTTTTCATTTTCCACTGCAACAGGAAAACGGAAGTGATAGGCAGCAGCAAAATAGTGCTCCTGCAGAGGGGAGGGATGGTGGGGAGACCAGAAAACAGTACTGACTGCATGTGCTTCATCTCCAGTGGTAGAAGGACACACTGTAGGTATGCAGTTGCATGCTTCCACAGTCCTACTCTCCTAAGTCATAGCACAATGTTATGCATAGCTTTCAGCTATGCAGCCATAGAAATGGCTCTTGTACTGAAGAAACTGTGTCAAAGGTCAAATTGCAGCTCCTTCGACAGGAACTGACTAGTTAAGGTCAGGTCTAAAGATGCTCAAAGTGCACAAACTAATCTCTGTGGAAAATTTCATGGATTGTGCTCCATCCATGAAGCCCAATTCATGAAATTCAGATTTGCGGAGCACAGGATTAAATGCAGAGTGTGGAATTTCACAGGCACAATTCCACACTTCATATAGAGACTCCCCCCCCCCAAAAAAAACATATCCCTGATGTGAGGTGTCTAGTGTCTCTGCCAATCATGGCCACAGTTAAAATTAAGTAAGCCACTCCACCGCCGATCGCAGTTCACAGTATATCCCATTTCCATCCACTGTGTCTAGTGGCACCCCATTCCACCAATTGCATCCACAATATAAAAAAAAATACTTATTTTTTATTCCCTTGTGTCTAGTGGCCCCCCTACCACTCCAATCACAGCCCGCATTTCTCACTGCTAAGTTGATTACATCCACTCTTCCATCCAGGTCCATCTAACCTTTACACACCTGGTCCATATACTTAATAATAAAAACAAATTTATTTAATTCCTGGTGTCTAGTGGACCTCCCACCCTCCCACTCTGTCAGGTAGTGCCCTCCATGCCAATTCCCCCAATAAACCCCCCCCAATTGTGCCACCGGCACAGCTCTCCACACACCTTCACAGCCAGCAGCCCAGTTGAGATCAATGAATAAGCGCATGCTTGTAAAAGGACGCACTCATTCATTGCATTGCATTTCAGTTGAAGTTTTTCAGGGCACTAGAGAAGGGCAGGGGGCTGCTTCAGTTGCCTGCTGGGGTGGGGGTGGGATAGGGGGGAATAGCATTGTGGACCTCAAAATCTGCCACAGAAAATGACCGGGAGCAGCAATGAATGAGCACATGTTTGTACATGCATGCACTCATTCATTGAGCTCTGTTGGGCTTCCAGCCATGGAGGTGAATGGAGGGATGTGCCAGAGGCCCACTTGTGTTTTTTGGGGGAGTGGGGTGGGGGCACTACCTGACAGGGTGGGGGTCCACTAGACACCAAGGATTAAATTAAATTAGTTTTTTATTATTAAGTATATTGACCGGGTGTGATGGGTTGGATGGATGGGAGGAGTGGACAGTAATCAGTGGTGGCAGGCTGGTGATTAGCAGTGGAAGGGGGCCACTAGATACCAGGGAAGGAAAAAATATATTTTTTATATTGTAGATGCAATAGGCAGGGGTACACTAGACACAGTGGGTGGGAATGGGATTTATTGTGACAAACAATCAGTGGAGGGGGCATGAGACTCCAGGGAGGGAAGTTGGGCTGCTGGCTAGGAGGGGAATTGGCTTGCTTTGTTTTTTTAAGTGTAATTTGAACTTTAAAAAATCCAAAGCAAATGCGAAGACATTTTGGCAAAGTTTCCACCACAGGTGGCTATTTCGCAAAATGCTTCAGGGAGGTGGATTCTGCAACTCTGCCTAAACGTCACAAGTGAAGTAAAACTTCACAACATCTCTAGTTGGGTCATGTCTGGAAACAAGCTTCGGCTCAGTGTGTCTTTTCTGGTCACCAAAGTTTTATATAAATAAAAATAAAAAAGGTGAAATGGCACAGACAGAAATGGAAACTGAAAACACTCCATTCTCTGTAAATTGGATAGGTTAAAATAGTACACCACAAAAAGTAGCAAAAAGGAATATGTTTTACTGGCCAAAATAGTCAAAAATAGACATGGTTGCTAAGTAGGACATTCTTTGGTTCCTGCAAATCAAACTGGAACCAGAAACACCTAAATTTACAGAAAAACCTAGCTAGATGCAGAGTAATTAAGAAAAACTGACTAAAATACCCTTTTTGTGATCGCCGTGCATGCAAGCACAAGCGAATATATTGGTGTAAGGTGCGTTGAGGTGTGACACAGTCGCAATGCATAATAGTGCTTGGGGCATGACAATTGCCAGACCAATCAGCACCCAGGCTGCCGCTATGACCAGAGTTTCAGTTTGCTGGGCGGGATGGTCACTAACTTCAAAAGAAGTTGCCGTCCCTTTGATCTGTGGTAGTCAGAAAGCCAGGCTGATCTGTCATAGTCAGCCTAGCATGTGTGCCTGCAACAAAGAAAACCATCCATCGATGTCTCATGCTGGTGGCCTTACTTGTCTCCCAGTCCGACCCACTCACACGGCATGCTCCTTTTACCTCTTGCTTACCCAGCACCAGGTTTTTAAATAGTGAGCTGCCATAAGTCCCCCCAGTCAGTCCTCAGAATAGCCCTACACCTCATAATACAAACTATTTCAGCACTATGTTTCAAAAAGCAACATGAAAAAAATATTGTCTTTCTTTTTTTTTTTTTTCCCTATTTTCCAAAGCTGGACCCGACACCAGCACTGCAACCACTCCCCCAACACCAACGTTGTGACCATTCCCATCCTCCTATTGCCTGCTTGCTTTCCCAAGTGACAGTAGTCAGCAGCAGGACTCCACCTCTGGGACTGATTTGATAAAAGTCCCACTCCTGTCCCTGCTCCGACCTCGCTGACATGCTGAACAATACCAAGCTGAATTCGATGGCGAGCCCTCTGTGACCCACCATATGCACCGCAGACTGTTTCTCTCAGTTCCACTCTGTTCCTCCGCATTGTGAAGTACCCCCTGCCCCATCAAAATAACGGGGATCACTGGTGAGCTGTAGAAGATGCAGTTTGAAATTGCTGCTATTGCCCTGATTGGCCAAACTGGTTTTGTGTGCTGAAAACAAAACAAAAAGATGTATTATTTAAAAAAAAAAACTAACCTCAATCCATTCACTATGAAGCAAGACAGAGTTGCAGACATCCATAACTAAAATGAAGTACAATGGGGGCTCGGACCTCCCAATAGAAGTGGATGTGCTGCAGGAGAAAAAAAAAAATTGAGCAGTAGTGGTTGCACCACAGGGCCTGCAGTGGGACTTCATCTCCGAGAATGATTTGATAAAAGTCCCGCTCCTGTCCTTGCTCTGACCTCACTGATATGCCTAACAATACCAAGCTGATTTTGATGGCGATCCCTCTGTCACCCACCATACCCACTGCAGACTGTTTCTCTCAGTTCCCCACTGTTCCTCCATGTTGTAAACTACCCCCCACCAAAATAATGTGGATTATGGGTGAGCTGTAGAGATGGCAGTTTGAAATTGCTTCTATTGCCCTGATCAGTCCAACCATTGTTGCGTGCCAAAAACAAAACAAACAGCTGCATTATTTAAAAAAACAAACTAACCTCATGTCATTCACTATGAAGCAGGACAATGTCACTGACATCCAAAACTAAAATGAAATACAATGGGAGCTTGGACCTTCCAACAGAAGTGGATATGCTGCAGAGAAAAAAAAAACACAAATTGAACAGAAGTCAAATCCCCACTGCAATCAAAGCAATTCTTTCTAAGCGACTGTCCCAGTGCTTGTTTCCTATAGTAGTGTCCTCTACTGGCAACAGTGGCAAGCAGGGAAGACAATCGTGACAGCCAGGGACTATTTTAACATAAAACTTTTTTTTTTGTATTTTTAAGATTTTTTCTTTATTCTGAACCTATTTTTTAACTACTGAAAAAATATTGATCTGATGCCCATTTTCTGAGCACAGTAATACCCTCAAGGGTGGATGGTATGGGCAATACCAGACCTTTCAGGGGTTATAAGACCCTGTGTCTGCAGTGTCGGGCCTCATTACATCCCTGGACAATCCAGTTTTCCCCAATACTGTTCACATTGTCAGATATTATTGCTTGCTTAGAAAAAAAAAAACATACGCTACAGTGCAAACTTTCTGCTTAGCTGTGCAGGCTTAATAGAATGGCTACCAAACTGCATGATGTTGATCACTTGTTTGCAAAAGTGCAAGCAGTAAACTGTAATCAAACAAACAAAGATCCTGGTACTGCACTGGTTCTTCCCCCGATGTCCGATTGCCCTGTCAGTCTAGGGGTCCCTCCCATATGTGATTGTGGTAGTCTGGAGGTCCCTTACTCCTCCCCCCAATGTGCGATTGCCATCCCCATACTAATAAATAAAATAAAATACCTGGTAGTCTAGTGGCCCTTCCCTCGTCCACAATGCCCAATCCTCATCTTTTTTTAAAAAACAATACTCTGGTCATTTAGTCGTCCCTCCCCCCATCCACAATGCCAGATCCCTGTCCCTGTATAAAAATATAACAAAAACTACCTGACAGTCTAGTGGTCCCTCCCCTCTCCATGATCCCCTTCCCCTCAAACCCAATTAATTTCTCTGGTGGTCTAATGGTCTCCCACGCTGTCTGCACCCCATTCACCCTTCCCCACATCCCAATTTGCACTCTGAGACCATCACAGCCCTCCACTTACTTCCACGGATGGTCGCAGACTGCGCGATGACTGAGCTGAGCTGTAAAATGCAATCATGTTCTGCAATACAGCTCACACCCTCCCCTCCAGCCCATCTGCTATATCACTGATATAGATGTTGAAAAGTAGGGGTCCCAGTACCAACCCCTAGGGCACTCCATGTGTCACCCCATCTCCCTAGAATGTATCCCATTTACCACCACCCTCTGGCTCCTGTCCTTCAACCTGTTTTCCATCCACCTAGTTATTTTCTGTCCCGCCTCTAAGCTTTCCAGCTTGTTTACCAGCCTTCTGTGAGAGACAGAGTCGAAGGCCTTCCTGAAGTCCAGATAGGCAATGTCCACTGCCCCTCCCTGATCAACCACCCTCAACACCCAATCAAAGAACTCTATTAGGTTCTTGTGACATGACCTCCCTGCTATGAAGCCATACTGCCTACCGTCCAGTAGTCTGCTGTTCATCAGGTTGTTTACCACTCTTTCCTTTAATATCCCTCCATCACCTTCCCCACCACGAGGTGAGGCTCACCGGATAATAGTTTCCCATCTCTTGGCTAGTGTCAGAGAACAGCAAAAGGAAGGAGCTGCTGTTAGAACTTTACTACTCTACTGGACTAAAGATCTAGAACTCTACTACTGAGAACTTCAATTTAGGGTAAAAACAAACAAAAAAAGTGTGTTTGTTTGAGTTGGGCGAAGGAATTGTTATCTATGCAGTCAACTAGGTGAAAAAGAAACTGTGAATTAGGGGGAGTGGTTTAGAGAGAAGGAAGCCAGGTGTTTGCATTTAAAAACTGACCTAGATAGTTTGTGGCAGAGAACAGCAAGAGGAGGGAGCTGTTGTTAAAACTTTACTGGGACTATATTGCCCTCCAGCCCTCCCCTCTACCCCCCCAACCCTTAGCAGGTTCTACTTTTATAAACACAGGATTTGACTGACAACAGGAACTTCTTGTTTGGGAGCAGGAAGGAAGTGATCACATAGGCACAAAAGACTCACCATCCTAGAAGGAAAAGAGTAGTTCTCCGTCACCCCCAGCTGCTGGAGGTCTGACTCTGAGCATGTAAGAAGGAGACTACTGTGGAATATAGGAACTTACTGTCCCAGAACAGGAGGATCAGGCGCTTAAATGGCAAGGAGGCAGTAGAAAAGTAGGGAGAAAAAAAAATAATAAAAAAAAAATAGAATAAAGAGACAGAGGAAAGAGCAAATATACAAAACAACAGTTAAGTGGTCACAAATAAGACATAATGGGAGTGGTACAGTGCAGTGGCTGTGGAGTAGCAGTCTTCTGGGACATGTTCTGGAGGATGCGGTGTTGTCCCATCTGAAGACACCGCTCTGGGCCGAGGGAGGAGGTTGCTCATCTCCAGGCTGAGTTGGACAGGATTTGGGGAACCTCCTTTCCCGCCCAGGGACCACCAGGGCCTCTGCCGCTGCCTCAGAGGTTGCCAAGAAAAAGAAGCAGTTGGACCACAGTGGGCTCAGGGAGGGTAAGGGTGGTGGAACACAGGCAAATCACTCCACTTGTACCTCTCTACAATTCATACGTCATTCTGGCAAAGTGTGGTTCCTCTATGGAGGCATCCACAGTGGAGACCAAGGAGGTTGCTGGGAACCTCCACAAAGGAGACCCACAGTAGGGTGGCATGGGACCCCACAGGGGAAGATAACAAATCCTAGTGGGGGACTCCATTGTTAGGAGGGTAGAACTGGGGGAGGGAGGGGAGAGGGAGGTTAAGGTGCCTGTCTTGTGCCATGACTTGGAGGGACAGTGAAAGAATCTTCAGGATCACAGAAGCAGCTGCACGGGAGGGAGCTGGAAGTCATTGTCCACCTAGGAACAAATGACCTGGCTGGGAAGTGTATCAGAGCAGTGCAGAAGGAGTTTGTGGAGTTGGGGAGGAGCCTTAGATAAGTAGCACACATGGTAACCTTCTCAGAGGTGCTGCTTGACTATGGAATGGGTGAGGCTAGGGTGCTCCACACAATGGGACCCAATCCGTTGTTGAAAAACTGATGCAGAACTCAGGGTTTTGGCTTCATTGGGGACTGGGAATTCACCAGGAGGGATGCAGGCATATACTGGTGCAATGGTCTGCATCTGATCAGGAGGGGAACCAGGATCCTAAGTGATAGGCTTAAATGCTTCATTGGCAAGCATTTAAACTAGTCAAGGGGATATACACTGAAAAGGAGAAGGGAAACCCTAGCTCCCCTCCAAAAAATCAGGGTAGTTAGTGAGGTAAACACCAAGAGAGAGAAGTCAATAGGGAGAAGGGCAGGGGTAAATGGAGAAAAAGACAAAGGCAGTAAGGACAGGGATGGGGTAAAAAGGGGTAATGCCATCAAAAAATGGAGGGTAATGAGTACCAGTGCCCATAGTCTAGATAACAAGCTCTCTGAATTGGTGGCCTTGATGGAAGAGGGATGCCTGGATATTGTAGCAGTCACAGAAATATGGTACACAGAGAACCATGACTGGGATGTCAACATACCAGGGTACACAATCTACAGGAGGGACATGGAGGGTAGAGGAGGAAAGGTAGCTCTCTATATAAGGAAAGGGATCAAAGCAATGGAACTAAAGGGTAAACAGGGAGGAGAGGAGGCACTGTGAGTCACCCTGGAGACTGGAAATGGCACCACAATCCGCACAGGCATTGTATATAGACTCCTGTTGCAGGGGGAGGAAATGAACAAGGAAATGATAGAAGGCATCCTTAGGATGGCAGTGAAAGGGAAGATATTGCTGGTGGGACACCTGAATATGCCACATGTTAACTTCAGCACCTTTGCTGCAGCCAGATCCAAGAGCAGGGTCATTCTCTATGCCCTACAGGGGGCATACCTCAGACAGTTAGTGTCGGAACCCACTCGGGCAGGAGCAATCTTAGACCTGGTACTCTCAAATGGGAATAGAGAGAGGATCTCAGATCTAGAAGTGGGTAGCCATCTGGAAACAAGTGACCACCAAACAGTGTGGTTCATGATAAACTCAGCTATAGAGTCAAGCCATACAAAAGTGAAGGTACTGGACTTCAGGAGGGCTGATTTTGTCAAAATGAGAGTGTGTCTCAGAAAAGTACTAGCAGACAGGCAAGAAGGAGGGGTGGAACAACAATGGAGGGATATCAAAACTGCCATCACAGAGGCAGCAAGCCTTTGTGTGGCACAAATAAATAAATTAAAATAAAAGAAAAAAACACTATGGTTCTCAAAAGAGGTGGGTGGTGGAGAAGGTTAGGGAGAAAAAGATAGCATTCAGGAAGTATAAGGAAACACAGAAGAAGCAGGACAGAAAACTGTACCAGTTAAAGCAGAAGGAAGTGGAGAAGGCAGTCAGAATAGCAAAGGCCCAAATATAGCTAACTCAGATAAAACCTTATATAGGTACATTAGGGAGTGAAGAAAGACAAAGGGAGGGATAATGAGGCTGAATAAAGAGGAGGGTGGGTGGGCAGAGAGGGACAGTGAAAAAGCAAGGACACTGAATAAATGCTTCTGCTTAGTATTCACAAAGGAAGAGAAGGGGGAGGTACCTAATCCAGTCAACAGAAGCACTTTGGATACGGGGGTAGATATCAGTCCTTTCACAGAAAAAAGAGTTCTGAAAGAACTCCTAAAATTGAAGGTGGACAAAGTAGTGATGCCTCATGTAATTCACCCCAGAATTCTAAAAGAACTCAGGGGAGAACTAGTAGCACAATTGACTACCCTTTTTAGCAAATCATGGGAGGATGGTGTGGTACATGAGGGTTGGAGGAGGGTGGATGTGATTCCCCTTCACAAAAGTGGCAGCAAGACAGAGGAAGGAAACTACAGACCTACAGAGGCCAGGAAACTACAGAACTACAGAATTGTCGAGTATCTAGAGGCCAGAGGTGCACAGGACCCAAGGCAGCATGGATTCAGAGCGGGAAGGTCATGCCAGACGAATCTGATAGATTTCTTTGACTGGGTGACCAAAGTAGTAGATCAGGGAGGGGCTGTGGACATGGCCTACCTAGACTTTAGCAAGGCATTTGACACAGTCCCACACAAAAGATTAATATACAAGTTAGCCAGCCTGGGAGTGGGTCCCAAGATGACAGCCTGGTAAAGATGGCTGGAGAATAGGGCACAGAGAGTAATAGTAAATGGAGTCCACTCAGAGGAAAGGAAGGTTACTAGTAGGGTACCACAGGGTTCAGTATTAGGACCGGTCCTCTTCAATGTCTTTATAAGTGACATTGCAGAGGGACTGGAAGAAAAAGTATGTCTCTTTGCAGATAACACAAAGATCTGCAACAGAGCTGATTCACAGGGAGGGATGGAAAGGATGAGAAGGGACTTAGCAATGTTAGAGGAATGGTCAAATGTATGGCAGCTTAGATTCAATGCTAAGAAGTGCATGGTAATGCACCTGGGAAACAAAAACCCAGGGGAAGAGTACACAATGGGGGGTGAGATACTAATAACAACAAAAATGGAAAGTGACCTGGGGGTAGTCATATCAAATGACCTAAAGGTGGGCAAGCAATGTGAGAGGGCAGCAAGGAGGGCTGGGGGGATACTGGGATGCATAGGGAGAGGCATCACCAGTAGAAAACAGGAAGTTATTATCCCTCTGTACAGACAGCTGGTGAGACCCCATCTGGAGTACTGTGTGCAGTTCCGGAGACCCAGTCTCCGCAAAGATATAGATAGGATGGAAGCTGTCCAGAGGAGGGCAACTAAAATGGTGCAGGGTCTGCACAGGAAGACATATGAAATGAGATGAAAGGAGCTTAATATGTATAGCCTCGAGGAAAGGAGGGAGAGGGGGACATGATAGAAACGTTCAAATATCTCAAGGGAATCAACAAAGTCCAAGAGGGTAGCATCTTTCAAAAAAAGAGGTGCACAAGAACAAGAGGGCACAATTTGAAGATGGCGGGGGGGGGGCAGCTCAGAGGTAATTTAAGGAAGTATTTTTCACAGAGGGTTGTGGATGCATGGAGCGGCCTCACGGAGGAGGTTGTGGAGTCAAAATCAGTGGTGGAATTCAAGCATGCATGGGACAGTCCTTAAGGCCATTCTAGGGGTGGGGGTAGGAAGAAGTAGGCTGCTGGTTAACTAGGATCTGCAGCTTATCCAGTAGGTAGGGAAATGGGCAGACTGGGTGGGCCAAGCAGTCCTTATCTGACGTCAAATTCTATGTTTCTATGTCAGTTTGACCTCAGTGGTAGGGAAAATGATGGAATCACTTCTGAAGGAAAGAATTGTTGAGTACCTAGAGGCCAGTGGGGCACAGAACTCAAGGCAGCATGGATTCACGGCAGGAAGGTCATGTCAGATGAATCTAATTGATTTCTTTAACTGGGTGACTAAAGTAGTAGACTAGGGAGGGGCTGTGGACATGGCCTACCTAGACTTTAGCAAGGCATTTGACGCAGTCCCGCACAAAAGGTTAATAAATAAATTAGCCAGCCTGAGAGTGGGTCGCAGGGTTGTAGCCTGGGTAAAACATTGGCTGGACAACAGGTACAGAGGGTAATAGTAAACAGAGTCCACAGTAGGGCTGTCATAATAACACAATATGACGATATATCATGATAATTAGCACAATTTATCATTGTAAAAAAACAGTATCGCAATTTCCATGCAGCACCATATACCACGATATACAGTGATAAAGCACCTCATCTTGCTTTTTCTGTAGCACATCCTTTTCCAGGTGCACTCATGATTCGTGATTCCTTACCATCCTATCAGATTTTTAGTATTTTTCCTTAAAACAAGAAATGCAGTGCTGACCATGTGACGTGGAGTTTTGAGGGCCTGGGTACTTCATCTGTCACCATGCTGGTAAACCAGGTTCAGGAATAGACCTGGGTCGCTTGAGGGCTGACACCATGAAGGAGGACTGAGCATCCATTGACATCTCTCCTTCTTTGAGGAGGGGGGACAGCACAAACTGCTGCTTGCCTGCCATTTAGTGAAAGCTGGATGATGCGGTAGTGACAGCCTTCTCACTGTTTGGGTGCATGGGCTAGGTATGTGTGACATCCTTACATCACACACTTGCACCATCGCAAGTGTGCCAGCCTGAGGGATGGTGAAAAAGAAATGGGGGGGGAGGTATGTGCGCCAGTTGACTTGCTTACATAGAAACTGATGGCAGATAAGGATCATTTGGCCCACCTAGTCTTCCCATTTCCCCTACCTACTGTAATATCGCAATCCCTACTTGGTCTCCAGCTTTACTAACCAATAAGATTTCCTTATGCCTGTCCTATGTGTTCTTGAATCCCGTTACAGTTTTTACCCCAACCACCTCCACTGGGAGACTTTTCCAGGTATTCACCACTCTTTCTATGAAAAAATACTTCCTCACATTTCCCCTGAATCTACCCCCTTCTGGCATCACAGCATGATCCCTTTTTCTTGAGTATCTTTTTTTCTGAAAAATTCTTCCCCTCTTGTACCCTATTGATACCTGTGAGGTATTTGAAAGTCTCTATCATATCCCCCCTTTTCTCCAGGGTGTACAGATTGAGGTACATTAGCCTCTCCTCATAGGGCTTTTGATGCAGACCTTCCACCATTTTAGTTGCCCTCCTCTGGACTGTCTGTGCCCTTCTGGAGATGTGGTCTCCAGAACTGGACACAGTACTCTAGGAGAGGTCTCACCAATGATTTATACAGCGGGATTACCACCTCCCACATTCTGCTGGTGATATCGTTCCCTATGCACCCTAGCATCCCATTAGCTCTCTCCACTACCTTATCACACTGTTTGGCCACCTTTAGGTTGTCAGATACGATTAGCCCAGGTCTTCTTCCTGTTTGATGGTCATCCGTACCACTCTCCCACCCCATCTTGTACTCCCCCTTGTGTTTCTTTGCCCTAATGATTTTGCATTTCTTTGCATTGAATCTTATTTGCTACACTTTTGACCATTCCTCAAGCTTTCTTCAGTCTCTATTCATTGTTATACACACACACACACACACACACACACACACACACACCTCCCCTGGAGTGTCTACCCTACTATGGATCTCTGTGTCACCTGCAAAAAGGCATACCTTCCCTTCTAGCCCCACTGCAATACTGCTAATAAAAGACATTAAAAAGAAGACCAGTCCCAGTACCGAGCCTTGTGGCACCTCACTGGTCACTCTCTCTTCCTCGGAGTGAGCTCTGTTTACTACCATTCTCTCTTGTCTATCCCTCAACCAATTTCTTACCCAGATTGCTACCTTTGGACCCACTCCCAGGCTGTTCACCTTGTTTGAGTGTCCTATGTGGAATGGTGTTGGAGGCCTTACTGAAATCTAGGCAGGCTACATCCATGGCTCCACCCTGATCTAACAAAAGTAACAAGGCTCGTGTTACTTGAATACTGACTCTAATTTGTACTACAAGTCAGGTTAAAGTCATAAAAATAAGTTTTAAAATGCCACCCCATAGACTTGCATGGAGCACGTCCCCACACTAGACACAATAATGGCCTCACGAAACAAGGAAATGCGGTGACAGCATCGGAGATCAGGAAGTGGGAGGTCACATGATGCAGTGGTGCTGAGTGGCTGCCTGCTTTGGAGCTCCCGTTTCTCCCCTCTCAAACTTTAACTTTCGCTAAGCCAAAACCACCAATCCACCACCAAACGCTGTCTAAACACCTTTGCTACACCAGGAGTCGACAGTGGAAGTAGTTGGAGGTGTATATTGCCTGCTGGAACATCGCATTGACAGATGCAGAAATGAAGGCCTCAGGAGTCAGGCACACCCCACCTACAACGCCAGAAAAAGCCTCAAAGAAAGCCAAAAACTCTGGTTTCAATCCTTCTTCAACCAACAAAACTTCATCTAGTGGAGGTCTTAATGTTGCAGGGGGTACTACCTTAACGGAGGAGCATTTTTTGGAGGAGCTGTCACCATTTAAAGATACCCTGCAAGAGATCTCCAACGAAATTAAATCAATGAGGCAAGATTACATCGACCTCTCAAGAAGGATGGGTGACTCAGAATCCAGAATAGGGCCAGTGGAAAGATGGCAACAGAAAATAGACCCTGAGATAGTCAGGCTTCGCCAGCAAATACAAAAGCTACAACTAAAGTCTGAAGACTTAGAAGGGTGCAGTAGATGAAACAACGTCCTAATTTTAGGTCTTCCAGAACTGGAGGAAGGGGGAGACACTATCAAGTTCGTCCAGCAATTCTTAAATAAGGTTGTGGGCCCCTCACCTGTCCACCAGCAATACCATGTGGAACGTGCCCACAGATCTTTTAGACCCAGACCTCCCCCAAGCGCCCCTTCCAGACCTTTGATCATCAAATTTCTAAGTTACCTGGACAGACAACATGTTCTTGATAAAGTTAAACAGTTGGAAGCAGTCTTATGGAATGGAACCAAGTTGAGGATTACTCAGGACTTGCCCAGAGAGGTTCGTTTGAAGCGTGCTGCTTTCCACCCAATAGTAAGCAAACTGATTGCTGCTGGAAAGCCCTTCTGTATGATCTACCTGAAAAGCTGTCTGTACCACAAGTGGAAACGCCTAGCATTCCTATAATACCCCTGAAGAAGCGTTAACTGACTTATCTAAACTGCCACAATGCCTGTTCAAGGACGCTCAATTAGACCACTGAAGCTTGTCTAGGCCAGGCATAAACTGGAGTAGATCACCAACTGAAGTTAAGGACTCTTGCAGTTTAATTCCCTGATTTTACAAGTTCCGTGTTTGGATGATTGAATTTTAGCACTTACTGTGCAGTCGCGAGGTTCTGCTGGGTCGTGGGTAGCCCTGGGGTCAATTGCCTCCGCTTCCAGTTGGGGACTCTTCCGGGGACCCGCGTGGTGATGGAGCTGGTGGTAGTAGGCTGCGAGGCCTAGTCGGCCTGTCTCTAGCTCTCCTCGTGTCCTAGCCTCTCGATCCACTAGAGGGAACTAGCGCAGAAGGGTGCAGTTTCCGGAGGGCCTATTTGTGGTCGGACCGATTTGGTCCGTCAGCATTTTCGGTCCCTGCGCGATTTCCCCCTTCACTTCCAGGTCTCCATTGGAATCAGATCGAGAGGACAAGGCCATTGGAGCTGCTCCCAGGTAATACTACCTGCTGCATTTTCTTTTGGGATGGGGAGCGATTTCAGTTATTTCTCTTTTAGAGGCAGTGCCTCTTCATTGAGGGGGACGGGGGCTTATAGGCGGTCGTAGCTGAGCCATGCCTTGCGACCAGATAGGGGTTATTGGGTACCCCCAGATGTTGCACATAATGAATACTGTTTTTTATCGATTGGACTATTGATGATGTGGGTTGCAGTCCTAGTCTCGATGTTTGGGGATCCTATTATCATAAGAATCACTCTGGGGTACCCTGGGGAGGGAAGATGTATGGGGTAATCAGAACTGTTTCTGACGTTATGGTGAAAGATCCATGGTACTGTGTAGATAATGTTTACCTTACAATGTTGTGGGGGGGGGGGGACACTGGTTATACTGCCGTTGATGTTTGGATGAATGATACTTGGATTGATGTTTATAATGTTCATCTTGCAATGCTATGGGGGTGGGATACTGATTATAGAGATAATAATACCTTTTGTGGGTGCTGCCACTTAATTTTGTGGTTGCATTTTCTTGGTGTTTAATGCTAAGTTGGGCAGCCTATTAATATCACTAGTTCCGGGCTTTTATTTTCTACTAGAAGAGAAATCTTGGGGTATGTTGGGGAGGGGTTTGAGGGTGTCACCACTGTACGGAGTAAGATGAGATTGCAAAGGTTAATTGGTGTAGTACTATACTGTGTCCTAAAATATGGTTAGTAGTACTGTTAAATTGATCAGCTGGAATGTGAGAGGGATTAGAGATGCTAAGAAGAGATCCCGTATTTTGATTAATTGCTCAATACTGGGAGCCGACATCTTATGTTTGCAAGAAACCCATGTTACAGTAGCTGAAAGTAATATGTTAAGAGTCAGAGGCTTCTCCCAAATTTTTGTGGCTGGCGACTCATCGGAGGCCAGGGGAGTAGCTGTTATGATAAAGAAAAATATACCTTTTAATCCGACGAAGGTTATCCGAGACTCAGAAGGTAGATATATATTGGTGTCTGGATCTCTCTATAACTCTCCTATTGTTTTAGGCTCAGTATATTGCCCAGTTGGAGGAAATGCAGTTAATCGACAAGCTCAGCTCCCTTCTACCAGCCCCTTTGATTCTAGGAGGGGATTGGAACATAGCCCCAACCCAGGAACTGGATAAAACTTTTAGGCCATTAAGATCACTGCTTCCGCCACAATTGGCGTTGAATGATATGAGTAATATGCTAGGCCTGGTGGACCCTGGAGAACCCTTTACCCTCTCAATAAAAGCTACCTTTTTCTCCCCACTCCATAATTCCTGGTCACGATTAGACTATTTCCTAATATCCACCTCTCTCATGACTAAGGTCTTCTCGGCAGGTATTGAGCCTATAGTAATTTCGGATCACGCGCTAGTCTGGTTTAAATTCTCTCCCCAGTCCTCAACGTCCCGTGACACGGTCTGGAAACTTAATACCCAGTTATTAAAAGAAGAACACTTTCTCACTCAGATTAGATCTCTTATTAGTGATTATCTAGAAACCAATCGGGGCTCAGTGACCAGGATGGATATTCTTTGATGCTCTTTAAAGTGCTTTCTGAGAGGGGAACTTATCAAAATTTCCTCTAGAAGAAAGAAACTCAGGTCTCAGAATCTCATTTACCTCTCAAACCAGATTAAAACAGCAGAGAATATATTGGTTACTTCTAGCTCGTTGAATAACTTAGAACAACTCCACAAACTTAAAAATGAATATGAAGGACTGATTCTGGAAAACGGAGTTTGCTTTTACTGAGAACCAGGGCTAAGTACCTGGATCAAGGAGAAAACCGAGTAGACTCCTGGCACTGAAACTGAAAGAAGTGGAGAATTCCAGGCTGATTCCTGCTCTGGAAGACCAAGAAGGATCCATCAAAACAGAGCCCAAAGATATAGCAGCAATCTTTAAAGATTTTTACCAAAATCTATACAGTGCCAAAGCATCCCTTTCTCCCACTCAAGGCTAGAGGAGTTTTCCGGTCACTGACACTTCCTCGCCTTTCGAGGACAAGTGCCTTCCTCTCCTCACCTCTCTCCAGGAGGAGGTGGAACAGGCCATTCACAGTCTCTCATCAGATAAAGTCCCTGTCCCGGATGGGTTTCAGCCAACTTTATAAGGCCTTCCGCCAGGACTTGGTTCCTGCTCCTGGACCCATAACTATTTGCTGTCAGGCAGATACCCTGGATCCTTCCTTACTGGAGGCCATTATTATCCTGATCCCTAAGCGGCTGTGAACCCTCCCGGAACCCGCCAATTACAGACCAATCTCGCTGCTCAACTGTGATATTAAAATCCTGTCCAAGATTCTAGCTTCCGTATTAAGCAAGTGTGGACTTCATTATTGAGTAGTGAGCAAGTAGGATTTGTACAGGGTAGGTCAGCGATGGATCATATTAGATTGCTCTCATGTTTTTAGGGCAGCTCAAACTTCTCTGGTCCCTATGGCGTTGGTAGCCCTGGACGCGGAGAAAGCATTCGACCGAGTTAACTAGGAGTTTTTATGGTATACTATCTCCAGGTTCGGCTTCCCAGGGGAGTTCATGGGGTGGATCAAAACTCTATATAGAGCCCCCACGGCAAAGATTTATTGCAATGGGATCCTGTCGCCCTCCATTCAATTACACTCTGGGACCCGACAAGGCTGCCCCTTATCCCCGTTCCTATTTAATCTCTATTTGGAACCATTGCTGCTCAGTCTCAAAGCTGCCCCAGGGATCCAGGGATGCCCCATCTTTAACCAAACTTCTAAGATCTCAGTGTATGCGGACGATATTCTTTTACAGTTAGCTAATCCGGCTGATTCCCTGCGGGTGGTAATGGAGATAATCACACAATTTGGAGAATTATCCAATTATAAACTTAATCTGGCAAAGACGGAGATCTTCCCACTCAATGTACATCTCATCCGGGCTTCTGTATCCCACCTGGGCATGAAGTGGACCCCATCCCATTTGAAATATCTTGGCGTTTATCTGGCACGGGATCCTTTCCAAATCAAAAAGCTCAACTTAGAGGATTTGTTGGACAGAATTAAGTCTGACTTGCAAAGATGGGGGAAACTGCCATTACCAGTGGGGGCCCGGATCAGCATTATCAAAACGAACATTCTTCCCCGGCTCTTTTACCCCCTAAACCTCCTAGACATCTGGCTACCTAAGTCCTTTTTCAAAAAAATTCATTCGACCTTAACTGACTTTATTTGGAACCATAAACCTCCAAGGCGGGCCTTCGACAAACTATGCCTCCCCAAAGAACCGGGGGGTCTTAGATTACCGAATTTCGAATTCTATTACTGGTCTAGTCACCTTATCAAAGCAGGGAAATGGTTAGGGGATTTGAAAGATGCTTATTTTCCCACATGGCTAAATCTGGATCTTGATCTTATCAAACGCCATAATATAAATCCTTCCAGCCTTTTTTATTGCGGTTTCACATCTCTCCCCCAAGAGATTCAAGACTCCCCAGTGGGTGTCATAGTTAGAGTACTTTACCAACTTTTTTCCTCCACTAGAGTCAGATATATTAGTGTGTAACCCTAATATCAGGATAGGGAACAAAATGTTAGTCCCTAAGTGGCTACCCCAAATACAGGGGCTCTCAGTGGAAGACTTTTATGTGCAAGGCAGGCAGGGCTCAATAGCTGATCTATTACTCGTCTTGAACATCCCCACTAATGCCCTGTTCAAGATATATCAATTAAAGCATCTGGTAGACAAAGAGTTTGGAATAGCAGTACCCCCCTCAACTGTTAAACCACTACTAGAGGAGGTTAAGGGTTGTGCGGTTAAACCCCACGGGGTGTCTAAGCTGTACACCTATCTCTTGAAACTTGTCCATCCCATTCCTCTAACTGGTTCCAAATCCTGGGCGCTATCCCTCTCAGGTTCCCCGTTTCCATGGGGTCAAATCTGGAAGGATCTGTACATCTACAACACTTTAGACAGGAATAGGATGATTCAGTATTTCATAATTAATGACATGTATTTCACCAGTGCGGAAATCAAAATTTGGCCTCTCTGCTCCCTCAAAATGTTTCAGGTGCGGGAAAGAGCAAGGAGACCTCCCTCATATTTTCTGGCACTGTCCTAAAATTGCTCCACTCTGGAGGATAATTGAGGATAATTTAGATCCCATACTAGGTTTGAAAGACCTTTTCACATTAGAGATCTGTATCATAGGGGACTACACAGGTATCAAGGTCAGGGAAAGGAAGTACCATATAGCACTCATTTCTATGGCGGTTAAGAGGCTGGTTCTCCGGCACTGGACAGATGGTTTTGAGATTTCATACCTAGATTGGGTGGAAGAAATGTCCCAATGCTTCAAAGTGGAGAAGTTGATTGCTAATTTTAGATCCTCTCCAATGACCTTTCAGAAGAAATGGGGCAAACTATATGCTCTGTATCTCCATTGACAGGGATCCCTTGACATATAAGGAAACTGAGCGAGGAAGTACACTCCTCCGGACTTGGAGTTTCCTAGCTCCCCCTGTTTCCCCTTTTGCAGTAATCTCATAACCTCTCACCCTGTGAGTTTGTAGAAACCAGTTTCTGGCCAGTATCTTAGGTTAAGAACTCTTATAACACCTAACTACTAGAGTTAGTTTATTATCTCTCTCTCCTTAGTGGTGACGCCCTCATTGGGGGGGGGAGGGGTGGGATAGTTGATTTGGGTTATCCTGTTTACTGTTTTCTAGTTTCTCTTGGTACCTTCATTCTCCTTTTCTTTCTTTGCCCGGTTACTACAGTATATCCAATTCTGGAATATATTGAATATTTGTATTATGTTCAGATGTTACTGGTTAAATTGATATAACTACAGTTGGAAATTAATAAAAAGAGAATTTCAAAAAAAAAAAAAGATCAGGAAGTGGAAGGGATCGAGCAATAACTCCCCTTGGTGGCAAATACGATCCTTACCCTTCCTTAGGGAGCTAAAGAGAACATTTTTTAACTACTACCCAGTCAGGTAAGGGAGTCTCCTGATGATTTTGCAGGCAAGGAGAAAAATCCAGGAAAGGTTCTCTTCAAACAAGCAAGTAAAAATATTTGCTCATTTACATTTTACAATGTATTGTACTCTGCGGCCCAGATATTCAAACTGTGCCAGGTTGTGGCGCAAGCTTAGGTGCAGAGCAACTTGGCTGCGTAGGGGCATTGACTGGGCAATATTCAACAGAGCTGCGCCATGGCACAGCATCATTAAATATCGAACCCTGGCCACCCGCAGTGTGCATGGTGTGGTACTGTGCCAGTGCAAGTGGCCAGAGTGGAGCAGGGAGATGTGCTAGCGCAAGTTCCAGTGCACTATGCGCAGCAACTGTGATATTCAAAAGTGCACATGCAAATGGGGCCATTTGCATGTCATTATGGCCCCATTTGCATTCAAGTGCACTGATCCCCGGCAACTTGCACCTGGCGCCGTGCCAGGCAGAAGCCATCAGGGACGGACGCCCCCTGCACAGTGCAGCAATGTGCCCCACAGCCAAATCGTGGGCTTCAGTATAAATAAAAATAATCCAATATCCCTGGTGGTCGAATGGACTACTGTCTGCCCAATTAGGGGCATTTGTAAGAAAAAAGAATCCTGTCCAATACCCCTGGTGGTCCAGTAGACAGTCTGGAATGTGTAGTACAGTACAGGCTGCACAACCATTGGCTCACGCTGTGGCTCAATGGGCGTACAGCCCTACCTCCGGTGTCAGTCAGCGGGGTGCTGGGGCGGCAGACGGGTGGGGTGCTGCTGCCCGCTGGCTGACCGGGGGGAGTGGGGTGGTGGGGCTCAGTGGGCAGGTGGGGAGGGGGGTATGGCTAGACTACCAGGGATATTGGACAGAATACTTTCTTGATTACAAATGCCTGCGATCGGGCAGACAGCGGTCCACTGAACCACCAGGGATATTGGACAGCATTCTTTATTTTTACAAATGTCCTTGATCGGGCAGACAGCGGTCCACTGAACCACCAGGGATATTGGACACGATTCTTCATTTTTCTTACAAATGTCCACGATCGGGCAGACAGCGGTCCTCTAGACCACCAGGGATACTGGACAGAAATCTTTATTTTTATAAATGCCCACGATCGAGCAGACAGTAGTCCACTGGACCACCAGGGACAGTGGACAGAAATCTTTTTTTTTACAAATGCCCATGATCAGGCAGACAGCAGTCCACTGGACCACCAGGGATATTGGACAGGATTCTTTTTTCTTACAAATGTCCGGGATCGGGTAGACAGTGGTAGACCACCAGGGATATAGGGGTTCTTTTATTTTACAAATGCCTGCAATTGGGCATGGGGGGGCACTGCCAGGTGCAGCCGGAGTTTGGGTGGCCACCCACAGGTGGCAGCTGCCATGCTGCACCCTGCAATGCGGCAGTTCACCTGTGGGTGGCCATCCGTTGTTCCTTTTTTTTCTTTTTTTGGGTCAACTTTGTGCTGGCGCAGGTAGAGGTTGTGCATGCATGGCTCTGCACATGATCACATCCCGGGCTGAATTTCGGGCTGTGCAGGTTATGCATGGGCACACACACCCCCCCCCACCTGCGCCTGCATACATTACAGATGCACTCCGGTGCATCAGGATTTGTGACGTGCACTTTTCCCTTTTGAATGTCGTGTCGGGTAGACAGGAAATATGTGATGCAACACTGTTGCACCATGCACAACCCTTTGAATATCTGGGCCCCAGTATAACACATATATTAATTGTGCATTTGAATTGTTATGTAATAAAATGCAAGCAATGTTATAAAGTTCAGAGATTTTAAAGGGAAACTCCTATAGGATCCCCAAGTGCAGCAGCAGCTGCAGAAATGCCCTGTTAGGGTTTTTAACATAAAAAGTATTTTTGTTTATTTATCTGCTGCCTCAGAATTTTAAATAAAAAGATGTGCTCCATCCATAATGGCTGCAGAGTCCCAGGTGGACATCATGAGCACCCTGGGTGACTTCCACCATGAAGGCTATTCAAATGAGGGCTACCAACATCTGCCATTTGTTAACAGCCCTCATTCACATAACCTTTGTGGCAGAAGCCGCCCGGAGTGCGCAAGATGTCTGCCCGGCGCTCTGTGGCCATTATGGAAGGAGTGGATCTTTTTAAGTCAAATTCAGAGGCAGCAAGTAAATAAAAAATTCACTTTTACATTAAAAGCCCTAAGCAGGCATTTCTGCAGTCACTGCTGCACTTAGGGATAGAGTTTCCCTTTAATGTGAAAAAATTAAATATTAATTTTTTTAAATATTTTAAATATTTTACTCTTTGCATTATTTACAACAAAGACTTCAAAATAATGTACATAAATGCATCACATTGCTTGAAAAGGAGTCAAATATATAAATTATGTAAACAAATTTGAATTTGTTTACTTACATTGTTGCACAAGTGGCAAATAATTTCATCACGGTTATCGTATCATAAAAATTTTATTATCGTGACACCCCTAGTCCACAGTGAAGAAAGGGGGGTTACTAGTGGGGTACCACAGGGTTCAGTACTGGGTCTGATCCTTTTTAATGTCTTTATAAGTGACATTGCAGAGGAACTGGAAGAAAAAATTATGTCTCTTTAGAGACAACACAAAGATCTGCAACAGTGTTGATACACAAGGTGGGGTGGAAGGATAAGAAGGGATTTGGCAAGGTTGGAGGAATGGTCAAATATATGTCAGCTTAGAGTCAATGCAAAGAAGTGCAATGTAATGCATTTTGGAAACAGAAACCAAGGGAAAGAGTACACAATGGGGGGTGAGATACTGACAACAACAAAAATGGAAAGGGACCTGGGAGTAGTTATATCAGATGACTTAAAAGTGGGCAAGCAATGTGAGAAGGCAGTAAGGAGGGTTGGGGGGATACTGGGATGCACACAGAAAGGCATAACCAGTAGAAAACAGGAAGTTGTTATCCCTCTGTACAGACACTTGGTGAGACCCCATCTGGAGTACTGCGTGCAGTTCTGGAGACCTTGTCTCTGCAAAGACATAGATAGGGTGGAGGCTGTCTAGAGGAGGGCAACCAAAACAGTGCAGGGTCTGCACCAGAAGACATATGAAGAGAGACTAAAGGAGCTTAATATGTATACCCTTGAAGAAAAGGAGGGAGAGTGGGGACATGATAGAAACTTTCAAGTACCTCAAGTGAATCAACAAAGTCCAAGAGGGTAGCATCTTTCAGAAAAATAGATGTGCAAGAAGAAGGGGGGCACAATTTTAAGATAGAGGGGAGATGGCTCAGAGGTAATGTGAAGAGGTATTTTTTCATGGAGAAGGTAGTGGATGCATGGAACGGCCTTCCTGAGGAGGTTGTGTAGTCAAAAACAGTGGGATGCATGGGACAGACATAAGGCAATTCTAGTGGGGGGGTTGGAGGAAGTAGGCTGTTGGTTAACTAGGATCCACAGCTTGTCTGATAGGTAGGAAAATGGGCAGACTAGGTGGGCCAAGCAGTCCTTATCTGCCATCAAATTCTTTGTTTCTGTGATTCTTCCCTGCTGCCCCCCTTATGCAGTGGCACCATGTCTGCCATCTTGCAGTCACCTGGCACAGACCCAGTGTCCAGGGACAAGTTAAACAGCTTCACCAGGGGTGCCACCATCTCCTCCCTTAGTTCCTGCAGTACCCTAGAATGCAAGCCATCTGACCCCATTGCCTTGTTTATCCTCAACCTTCCTAGCTCCTCCTTTACCCTGTCTTCGCTGATCAGGCTAGGATCCAGTTTTTTGTCACCCCCTCCTTTCTTCTTTAGCTCAGGTCCTTTCCCCTCCCTTCCCACCATAAAGACCAAGCAAAAGCATCTATTTAGCACCTCTGCCTTCTCCACCAATGTTCTCCTTTCCCCTCACTATCCCCTGCCTTATCTTCCTCTTTTCCCCCACATACAGTACTTAAAAAAGTTTTATCTTCCCTTTTGGTCTACCTAGCCATCCTCTCTTCTGCATCCGCTTTTGCTCTACTAATTTTTTGCCCTGTCACCCTCAACTTCTTCCTATAAATCTCCCTGTCCTCTTTCCTCTGGGTCTTCTTATATGTCCTGAAAGACATCTTTCTTTCCCTAATTGCCCTACCACCTCCCTGGTAAACCAGAGTGGCCTCCTTCTTTTGTTGTTTCTTCCAAATCTCTTGATGCAGAGTTCAGTGGCTTTCAGTATCCCACCTCAATGCAAGTCCATAATTCCTATACGCCCCTATTTGATCTTTACCCTCCACTTCTTCCCTGAAAATCCCCCTCATTCTTGCAAAGTCCTCTCACTGGAAGTCCAGAACCTTTGTGTAGGTTCAATTTATTTCCTTTCCCATTTTTATCCTGAAACTCACAATATTGTGGTCAATCAAGCCAAGGCAGTCTCCCACCTCCACTTCTTCCATACTATCCCCCATTGGTGAGGATCACGTCTAGTATACAGTCAGCCCGGTGGGCTCCCTGACCTATTGTTGCTGGAAAGCTTCATGGAGTGCTTCAAGTACCTCCCTGCTGTGAGCAGATTTTGCCATTGGGAGTACCCAGTCCACACTGGGGAGGTTAAGGTTCCCCAACAGTAGAATCTCCTCCCTGGATGCCATTTGGTGTACCTCCTGTACCATCTGCCTGTCCCCTTCCTCCCCCTGTGTTGAAGGCCTGAAACTCATACTCAGTCTTAATGACACCCCAGTCCTTTTTTCCAATGTGACCCACAGGACCTCCACCTCCCCTTGTACCTGCTGCGCTTCCATCCCCCTAATGTCTTTTTTGCCATACAGTGCCCCCCCTTCTGCCCTCTCTGTCTCTTCTGAAAATCCTGTTCCCCAGGACACCTACTGACCAAGACTGGTGCTCTGACCACTAGGTCTCTGTTATAGCCACAATGTCTAGACTCTTTTCCACCATATTAGCCTTCAAGTCTGCCATTTCTTTCCCTAAACTCCTGGCATTTGCTGACAGTCTTTTTCACCATAAACCCATTTCATCTTTGCTATCCCTTGCTGCCCTGCCTGCCCCACTTCATGGGGAGTACTAGCTAGGTTCTTCCCTGCTGCTCCCCCTCTGCTCAATTTAAATGTAACCCCTCCCTTATGTAGCTATCCAGTTTAGCCTTCAGGACCCTTTGGCCCCCCTCACTTAGATGTATCCTGTCAGGAGCATTGAGATCCTCACTGTCCCATGTCCCATTCCCCCACCAATCTGAATCTCTTTTCCTTACTCCATCCCCTGAACCACATATTGAACTCCTTAATTTTCCTCTTCCTATCCACACTGGCTTTTGGTACTGGCAGGACTTCAGAAAATGAGACAGTTTTACCCTCCACCTGGCAGCTCCTAATCAGCTCCCTGAATCTAGCCTGCACCTCCATCATGATGTTGTCCACCAGATTATTTGTGCTCAGATGCACTACTATGTATGTGACCACCTCACGTTTCCTGGGCAAGGTGTGTATTAAGCGTGAGGCCTTGAGCGCCGTCATACTTGGCATGCACTCAACCCTAATAGCTCCATCCCCTCCCATACCATCTTCCACCTATCTCCCATTTGATTCCATTAATCATGGAGTCCCCCAAAATAAGGACTTTCCTTACCTTAGTCCCCTTGCATTCTAGGGATATCATTCTTGGCTGTTTCCAGTCTTGTTCTTCCCTATTTTTCTCCATGGTTCTATCCATCCCCTAATAGCCTCTCCTTGAACCACTGCTCCTATGTGCCCCTCCATCCATCTCCTTTGCTGTCTTCCCTTTCATGGTCTTGCCCTCCTGCTTATCTGCACCCCCTTGCCCTATTACTCCCCTTGCACCCCCACCCATATCCAATGCTGGATTCCCAATTCTCAATGCCCTTCATTGTTCCTTCCCTGCACCTTCCCTCTCCTTCCTTCTCTGTTACTCTTATCATGGGCCCCTCCCTCCTCTAGCTTTCCTGAATCCACATCTTCCTTAAGGATGTAAACCTATTTCTCAAGTTTACCCCACCCTCATCGACATAGGTGCTACGCATTGTCACTCTGCTCTTCCCCCATTTTTGTTCCTATTTCTTTCTTCCTCTCTCTCTTCTCCCTCCATGCTCCTCCCCTTTGCCCACCTCCTCCACTTGCCTTCCTCCTTTCATTTTCACATAACTATGACTGCTACCTTTCCTGGAGATTAACCCCCTATACCCCCCATTTATTGGATGATCTTCTCCTGACCTGCTGCTAGCCCCCCCCAGCTTCCTTTCCTACCTGTACTCCTCTTGTACCAACTTTCTGTCTCTCCACTCAGTCTGATAACTTATACCTCTAGTTGTGACAGTTGTTTGCATATTGGGCAAAACCTCATTCTCCATAGTGTTCCCATATGAACTGCAGCACTGCATCCATTGCACCACACTTTCCTCCCTGGTCCGTCTGTCACCTCCCATGACCCCCTGCTATGCACCCCTCCATCCTCCCAAGCTATCAGGTTCCCTAACTGATCCTCACCCCACTTCCCCCTTACCCCTATATTGCTCTTCGCAATGCATATTAATCCTCTAATGCCTATGTGCTCGATACACCAGACACTCATTTGATAGCATCCAGGTTTCAAAGAAAACACTTATTTTACTACAGTATGTCTGTGTCGGACAGTTAGAGTAGGTCCCTCTAACAGCATGGACTTTTAGAGTTCTAATAGCCCTTTTTCCTTTTGTCAACAACAATACCCCTTTTGCACCTAATCGTTTTTTTTAGACTTTTTGAGGAAGAAGCTCCTAATCCTTATAAGAACACAGAAACCTAATCCTCAGCTCCCATTTGCCTAAAACTTATATAAGAACACATTTAACATACTCATTTGCTCCCATTTATCTAAACCTATCTAAGAACACATTAGGTATGCTAGTGGTCTGGACATTTCTCCCTGTCCCTTGCATGCTATCTAGGCTAATATCATGTTCTGCCAATTTTCAGATCGTGCCTGAAAACTGGCAAATGTTTTGTCTAGCGCATCTACCTGGTAAATAAAACTGAACAGACATGTAACCGGGTCACCGTGGATGCTACGATTACTGCCCCTGCCTTGCGGGCTCAAATAAGGTTGAGGGGCCTGGGCTTTGTTTTTACTAATAGGGGGTTCATTCCCCATAAAAGATTAAATAGCGCAGTGCCTCCAGCCAGAGTTAAATTCAAGTGGACCTGGTGACAGAATGGTACAACTCTCTGGCATGCTGTACCTACCAACCTTCCGTCACAGCCACCCCACCCATGGAATTCCTGAAACCAAAATAGTCTTTCAATACACATGCAGTTATCAACTGTAGCTAATAATGCACTCACCAATAATGTGCTTATGAGACAGGCTCAAATAGAATAACAATTTATTAAACAGGGAGGTATAGGGGAATGAGGGAGGCAGGGGATAAACACAGTGCAACATTTGAAGGAATAAACAGCAGACAATAATAATGCCCACCCCCACCAACATAGGTGATTACAGCCCACCTCCCAACTGGTACCACTTCCTTCAGTTAAATAAATGGGACCTCTCACTGTCTTCACTGGGTACCCAGCCATTGAAACAGTGCAGGCCCAGTGGTGGTGCTGCTGTCTGGCCAGCATTGGTGCACTCTAAAACAACTGGGTTAGCTCAAACCACACAGGCCATGAAATTGCAAAAAATGACTCTCTATTAAATGAAACAACTGTAAATCCTGGCTCGATGGCCAAAACAGTAGCTTTCCTAGAAACAGCTACAGTATTTACAAAGATCCCAGATGCATGGCAAACCCTGAAACTACTCACATTTCTGGAGCTTCCAGTCTTTGAATCCTTTTGGGTTGTAGATATTTCAGGCTGCAGCTCTGGAGTGCTCTGGACCAGGGTGCTGGTCTTGAATGGCTTGCAGTCTTTTGGTACAGGCTGGAATGCTGTCTTCTGTTTATCTTGCAGACCAGTGGGTGGACTAGGCTCGGGGATCAGGCCCACATGCCTCACCTACCCATCTTGGCATCCAGCCCTCAGGATAAAGCAATAGACAGCACCTAGTGGTGGCGCTGACTGGCCAATTCCCCGGACCATCCACTGGCTTGGAAACATCCTCCTGGATCTCAGGAACACTGTCTCTCTTCACACTGCAGGCTATCAACTATGATGCAGTTATTTTAGCAGAACTGGATCACCTCCTATGGCTGTAGGTGGGAATCAGTTTCTCAGTACCTTGCAGGTGCACTGGCTCTGTTCAAAGAAAAAAGCACTTCAGTTCTGGTTAGTAGCTATTTCCAAATATTGGAAATGATGCAGACTCTTCCTAGGCTAGTGGCTTTGAAAGCCTTAGGCAGGCCTCCAACTTTTGGCGGGAATACAGTCTGAGCCCCCATCACTATCTAAGAGCTCCAGGAAGACTACCCTTAATTGAATTTGCGCCATCCCCCCTTCCAGGTCTGAGGAGGCCAGGGCAGCATCCCATTGGTCCATCAGGCTGCCAGTCCATGAAATTAGTATGTAGAATGTTCACTCAACATCAGATTGACTTGGGGAAAAGGCACCAAGATGCAGTCCTCTCCTTTTCCCAGGATCCCCCTTTCTGTAGTCCTCTAGGCTCCTTGATCTCCCATTGGCTAGTTGTGTGTTCAGAGGTAACAAAGATGTCTGTATATGAACAGTTCCTACTAAGTCCCAACTTCAGCCTTCTTTTGTAGGGCTCCATATGGTTTTAAGTTTAAATTCCCCCAGGATTTACTATCTGCCCCTGAGCCCTAATATCTGGTGCCAGAGTAGGGCTTATTAAGGACTCCCCCTGCCTGTCACTAACACCATTGCACTGTCCCTCCAGGTGGCAGGCAGGTCTATTCAGGCACTTAGCAGCCTCATTTGCTCTTAAAGGTACGTTGCTTGATAGCACTTTTATTTATTTTATTTATTTAGTTTTTGTTGACTGGGTAAGTGCACTAGACAAATCCTGCCTATTTTCAGGCATGACCTGGGGTAGGGGGCTACAGATGAATGCCAACTGACCTTGAATCAGATTAAGCTGTTGGTGGTATTTTTAGTGAATGAGGGAAATTTGGCCAGGACACCTGGGAAATTCCCCTCCTCTTTTTGATAAGTGCCATGGGATCTTTAACATCCACCTGAACTACCACCAGTCCAGGCAGATGGGACCTCAGTTTAACATCTTATCCAAAAGACAGCACCTCAGAAGTGCAGCACCCCTCTCATGCTGCACTGCAGTGTCAGCACTGGGATATTAACCCAAGTGCCAGAAGTGGGAACTGAACCCACAGCCCTCTGATCTCTCGGCCTCAGAGGCGAGTGTGCTACCTACTGAGCCACTGACACTGATATTTTATACCAGCCTGCTGGCACAGCTGTAGTGCTACTGCTTATGATGCCAATGGCCCAGATTCGGGAGTGAATCCAGGCTGTCAGAGGGTCTGCTGGGGAGGGGAGAAAGATTGAGCATCTGCAGAACTACTGTCCTCTTCCAAGGGGGGGGGAGGGCAGAGCCAACAGCTCATCTGGCCCCTGGTGAAAGCTGGGGAAAAGATAGTTTGGTGCAGAGATGATCAGGGGATATTGGAGATATTGATTCATGTCACACGGGAGCATGAGGCATGCACCATGATGTCATTGCATGTCACGTCTCTAGGGGTGAAAACTGGAGGAAAAAACTCTGGTGGCAGGATGACAAGGAGCACCCACAGGCCCTATAGCCAACCAGATGGGCACTCTGCCAGAACTGGATTAATTTCTGTGGTGGGGCTTGGAGGACACTGCCAACCCTGCCGGGGGGGGGCAGACCCTGGGGAAAGACGGCAGCAGGTGAGTCCCAGCAGACAGCAGGGAGATGGGGCTGGGATGCTCTTCTGAAGGAGGGTTGATTGGGGAGGAGGGTTGCTAAAAAAGTGCTTTTACAAAGTTTTTATTTCTCCCTCCACTCATGTGTCTCCAAGCCCCCTTAATACTTCTGATGTCCCTGTAGCCAGAGGACATGAAGGGGACCTTGCAGGAACCACCAGAGGGGCTTTAAACAATAAGCAATGTGCACTTCTTAGAGTTGCAGGCCAACCTGTCAGCTCACATGTTTAAGCCGGAGCCAGCTTGTAAGTGTGCACACAGAGCTACGTGACACTCGCTGAAGGCTGTACTGCCAAGCTGGTGGTTTTACTTTAGCTATGCTTCTCCAGTTCCCCACCAGAATTTACAACACTAGGAGCTGGCAGAAGCACTAGAGGAGGGCACTAACAGACCAAGACTGCAGGGAACAGGCGCTGGGAGACAAACTAAGATAAGCCCCTCCTGTGATGGTGGAGGTGGTGTTACAAATAAACAAATGCTCAGAGTCATCCAATACCCAACAACTATTAAACCAATTAGAATTGTTAACTTTCTCTGGCAGAGTTTCTACCTTTTTTTACTATGGTTTTAGGAATAAATTTATTATTTAAATTTGTTAAATTTCTTACTAGGTTCTAAAAATCTGCGGACCCAGTCTTTAATGAGCTCTGTTTATCCTTAAAATACTTTCTATTAAGCATTTCAACTATGGATTTACATCTGTTTCTTTTGGTCATGTAACTGATTACTAACCTCTCAACCCCTGTGGCCTTCCAAACTTTCTAGTCTTGGTCTCTATCTTGCATTAAATCAAGAAGCTGATCAGTTATCCAGCTGTTCTGTTTGGTACTCTTAATTTATGAGCAGGAGCTACTCATTACTTATATTATTCAATTCATAAACAAAGCAATCGAGAGAACTATCAGTGTCTGGTGTGGCATCTAAAAATGACCAGACTGTATCCTTCAGCTTTGCTCTGAGTGTTGTAATATTTAAATTCATTATGTTCCTGACAAAACACAGTTCAGCGTGTTATTTGGGCAGTTTATTTGACCAACCACAACAGACCAGGGAATGGTCACTCAAACTGTCTGTTAAGGTGCTCAAGCAAGTTATCCTGTTCAAGTTACTGACCAAAATCCCACCCAATACATTTTGTACTTTAGTTTTATAATTAGTAGTTGTTGCAGACTGGATAACCTGACACAGGTCAAGCTCGGACACCCTATCACCCGTATATATTTTTGTGCTGTGCAGCCAGGTTATATTAAAGTCACCCCAAATCACAACTTCAGTACCTACAGCAAGCAGAAACAGCTTTTCGATCATCCTCAATGTGGGTTGGTGGAGAATAATAGAGAATGGGGAAGAGAGTGAGTAGAAACCCAAGAAAACTCAAGAGGGTGCAAAAAGTATAAAATCATGCACCTTGGGCACAGAACCCAAGGGTACTGTACAAGATGGAGGGGAGGTATTGACGGTAACAGAGCAGGAAAGAGACCTTGGGGTTGTCATATCTCATTACTTCAAAGTGGCTGGGTAGTACAACAAGGCAGTTGGCAGGGCAAGTGGGATGCTGGGGTAAATAGAAGGGGAATCACTGGCAGAAGGAGAATGGTGATGTTGCCACTGTATCAAGTCTTTAATGAGACCCCAAATGGAGTATTATGTCCAGTTCTGGAGACCACATCTCAGGAAGGACATAGACAGGGTAGAGACTGTCCAGAGGAGGGCAACTAAAATGGTTCAAGAGTTGCATCAAAAGCCCTATGAAGAGAGACTGAGGGATCTCAGTGTGTACATCAATGAAGAGAGGATGGAGAGTGGGACCTATAAGTACCTCAAGGGGGTGAACAAGCTACAGGAGGGGGAGTATTTTTCAGTGGAAAATGTGCCCCAGGACAAAACAGCATGCAATGAAGCTGGAAAGGAAGAAGTTTAAGAGGGCTATGAGGAAGTGCTTCTTCAATGGTTACAAGGATGAACAAAGCACAGCAGGAAGTGTACTGCCATTTATGTCGGAGAGACTGGTAGGCGCCTTGCTGACCATTTCAGGAAACATTACAGAGCAGTCAGGAATGGTGACACTGCTAAACCCATAGTATCCCACTTCATCTCTAGGGACCACAGTGTCAATGACCTTTCTGTTTGTGTCCTTCAGCAGGGCTTCTGGGATCCTGACGATAGAAAAAACATGGAGGCCAAGCTGATCATCCGCCTTGGCTTCCAGCAGCCCTCTGGTTTAAATGATAGACTTATTTTCCACTAACATCTTTTAGCCATCCCTTTCTTTCCCTAAAGTCTATTTGTTTTAGTACTCATTTAATTTATTTTTCATTTTCACCATAAGTCTCCATCTCTGTCTCCTTCCCACACATTTGTCACCTTTCAGCCTTCTTACTAGGCCCTGTTAGTTAGTCCCCACCTGGGAACTTCCCTAGCTCTTTCACTCCTATTATGCTTTATCTTTCCCATCATCACCTTTTTGTTTCACAGATTCTCTCTTAATCTTACCATTTATCACTTCTTCTCCCTGAGCCTCCCCTTTCTTCTTTCCCAACATATATATATATATATATATATATATATATATATATATATATATATATGCCTCATTTTACCTCCCCTCTACACTAACTTTTTTTTTCTGTTAGATATTTCCTGAAGAAGACCTAAGGTCAAAACATAGATTTTTAACTCTATTTTCAGCGTGCATTTAATATAACCATTTTGTTTTGCCTTTAGCCCACATGCTGATGCAGCGCCTTGTTTTTGTTCTTTACATTTCGTTTGCTACATTTGCTGCGACCCACTATGCTTAAACTGAAATCTCTTTTGAATTTTCTGCGATGCTCCTTCATTTCATCTATGTCTGCATTCCCTTCTCATATTTCTAAGTCTTCTCTTGAACTATTTTCTGCCATCTGCCCTAAGACTAAACTCTGCAGTCACTTACAGTTTCTTTCCAAATGCCACCATCTGGGTATTATTCCTAAAGGTTTCTGTCTGAAATTTCATCCTTGTTCATTTGGGTCTGAGACACATGTTTCCTCCACTAATAAACTTTTGAAAACTTTCTCTATAAAACTTATCACGCACATCATTATCTCCATTAAAACACAGCTGGTCTTGGTGGACAAAACCAATCAAAGGCAAAAGGATTTCCTTCAGCGAATGGCTCCACATATCCTTCCTTTTATTAAGCACTGCATCTAAAACCTTAACTCCACTCTCAGTTCCTCAAAAGACACCAAATCTGCACAACTCCAGTCTCTCACCCAGCAGATCAACCAACATGAGCCCTCGAGTCAGACACAACCTAACAATTTGGTATTTTGTATTCCTCCAGACCTTCCCGACACAAGATGAGCAATCACTCCTTAGCAAAGGTCTCTTTTTTATGCCCACACCTAGATATCTTGATGCACCCCAGGTTCAAGTTGATCTGCAGTGCTTCTATCATAGACTACACCTTACAGCTCATTTTTCTAATGAGACTCCTCTTCCCACAGATGATGACAGTATCACCAGAACAAGCAATGATATCAGTCCCGAGCGAAGTGCATGGACACCCCCTCCTGGATGTTTTGCTGCTGTTGATTATTTTATTAACCAATGCATGGAAAACACCATTAACTTCAATCTTCATTGCAGGCACAACCATTCCAACCTGGTAACTGGTGAGCTTGCAACCCTCAGATCTCTGCAATGTAGGAATGACATTGTTATCAAACCAGCTGATGATGGAGGTGCTGTTGTGGTCTGACAAAAAGAGCTATATATCACTGAAGCCACACAGCAACTCTGACACCAGATTTTATTCTTCTCTTCCACAGGACCCCACTGCTGACTATCAGACTGAGGTCACCACCACCATCACCTCTGCTATTGAAAACAAAGAGCTCCCTGCTTCTGGTAAGTGACTTACAGTTCAGCATCCCCAGACATCCAGATTTTATCTCCTACCCAAAATCCACAAAACAGGTAACCCGGGTCATCCCTTAGTTTCTGCCTGATCCTGCTCCACATCTCTACATTTTTGGACAGCGTCATGAGACCCCTTGTTGAGTTCCTGCCCTCCTATGTTAAAGACACTAACCATGCTCTTCAGTTATTTGACAGATTCAGTGACTTTCATCAGCTCCACTTCACCATGGACATCAAATCTCTTTACACAGTGATCCCCCATGATGATGGTCTGATAGCTTTGCAGCATTTCTTGAATAAGCAGGAAGTCCTGCAGCCACCCACACACACACATTAACTCATCTACAGAACTGGTTCTTACACTCAATGCTTTTTATGTTGGATTGCTGCAGGCAAAGCCAACATATAAGGAGAGTGCAGATTTGGGGGCACGGCCACTGTTGGGTGAATGCAGGGCAGTCATCAGTAGGTGCATTCCTCATTCCCCAATAAGCCTGCATGGCACCGCCACACCATGCATACATAATGGTGTGAGCAAATCGTCATATGCAGCGGTCCTTTGCTTGACGTGCTCGCCACAATTATGGCCTTGGTCGGCGAGCTGGCAACCCCCCCCGTGTTTGTGTGCCAGCGGGGAGTGGATCCCACTGCAAATGTGGAATGCCGAGGGGGTGCCCAATCCCTCTCGGCTCGCGGCCCCCATCATATTGCACACCGACAGGGGAGCCCACTCCCAGTCGGCATCACCCCCCCAACTGTTGAATGCCGAGGGGAGTGCCCAATCCCCCTGAACTTGCGCCTCCCCGACTTTGTTTGTCGGCGGGGTGCCTAATCCTCGGTGGCATTACCCCGTGTGTTGTGAATACGATAGAAAAGCCAATCACCGGTTGGCTACTGACCCCCAACTCATTTAGGTGGCACACTGGGAGCCCACCCCAGTGTGCCAAAACTGTTATGTGACATTTTCTTTTTTTTCCCCTAGAATACGAAAACCGTCCCTCATCGTCTAGGTCCACCCTCCCCCACCCACTGCGCACCCTGCCTCCCCTCAACCCCTCTACCCCATACTTACCTCCGAACTCTGGCGTGACGATCTTCAGTGGACCAGGAACACGTCTGCACTCTTCAAAGCCGATCATGAACTGAGGAAATGCCGGTAAGCTGTATAATGCAGTGAATAGGGGTTTTTCAACTTTGTTGCATATCTCTGGCATTTCTTGGAATTTTTGCACCAGATTTTAACATGGGGTTTTTGGGGCCCCTTCTCATGAATTCTGTCACTGTCATGGCATTAATCAGCCTAGAAAGGTGATTTCACAGTCACTGCGTGAAATCACCTTTCGGGGCTCATTAACGAAATGACAGTGGTGGTGTTCATGAGGTGCCCTCTTAAAAAGCCTAAATTCCAAATTTGGTGGAAAATATCCAACAAATGCCTGTTTTACTTACGTGCATTGCACAGTTATTATGCAGGCTCATAACCTCGTGCATTCGCAATATTTTACTGCTGGATTTTCAGCATTGTCATTTTTGTACACCTCCTTGTGAACAGTACAGCTGCCATTTTCCACATCCTGCCCGAAATGTGTTTCCGCACTTCCGGCACACAATAGCGCAGTCGCTGTGGGAAATCAGTGTTTGGGCCAGATTATGAAAATGACAGTGACACAGTTCATGAGCAGAGGAACTAAAATGCCTATGTTGAAAATTTGGTGATGATACTCTATAAAATAACTGTGTTACGAGCGTGCATTGGCAGATTGCACGCACGCTTATACCGTCGTGCATTTGTGATATTTTCAGTCTGGATTTTTACCATTGTCATTTTTCCACATCTCTTGATGAACAGTATAATTTGACATATCATGCCCAAAATGTGTTTTCACACTTCCAGCACAGAATAACATGGTCGCTGGGTGAAATCACTTCTTGGGACACTTTGAGGAAATAACAGTGACACTGTACATGAGCAGAGGTGCTAAAATGCCTATGTTGAAAATTTGGTGCCAAACGCCCATAAAATGGCAGTGTTGCAAGCGTGCGTTGCATATTTCCCATGCACCCTAGTAGCTTCACAAATTTGGTATATTTACATGCCACATTTTCAACACTGGCATTTTTTTACACCTCCTTATGAACTGTACAGCTGTCATTTCTCACATCATGCGCTACATGTTTTCCCACACTGTACTACCAAACACACAAAGGGACACCCTAATGCTTGTCACTCTCTGCAGGGTGGGGGTGGGTTGGCATCAGTTCAATATTTCACTGCCATTCCTATGATGTATCTGTCTAACTCCTGCACTACCAATGCCAATGCCAGTAAGCCAATATTTGGCATCGACAAATGCTTGTTCTTTTAGTAACAGTTTTTTTCAGCAGGTCAGTGGAGTTGCCATGGGTACCAAGATGGGACTCAGCTTTGCTAATCTGTTTGTGGGTTGGGTGGAGGAACAATTTTTTCTCTCATTCACAGGGACTGTGCCTGAACTCTACAAATGCTACACTGCTGACTGTGTGGGGGCCATCTCCTGATCCAGGGAGACTCTCCAAGTCTTCCTTGACAAGTTTACCATGGCCCATCCTTCCCTTCCATACACTGTTGAAGTATCCTCCTTTACACTGCCTTTTTTGGATATCCAGCTGTCAGTACAGAACACTGGTCTGAAGACATTAGTTTATTACAAACCCACTGACTCTCACAGTTTCTTCTTCCACAGCTCCTTCCATCCTAAACATGTCAAGACTGGCCTGCCTTCTTCACAGTTTCTTAGACTTGGCAGGTTATGCAGTGAAGAGGATGAGTTTGCAGAGCAGACCCAAATAATGCATAGTTTTTTTTATCAACAGGGGATACCCTAAAAGCACAGTGGACAGAGCACTCTTCTGGGTCAGTAACATGCCCCAATAACCTTGACTCCCGCAGGAAGGATACTGTCACACAAGAACAATGGCGAATTCCACTAGTGCTTCCTTTCCATCAGAGCACACCTTCTCTTCACAGGATTATCACCAGCAACGTTCCCATTTTGCAAACTGCCCCTAAATTGGAGCTTCATTTACAGAATCACCCATTGCCTCCTACCGCCAGCCACCTAACCTGTGGAATCTCCTGGTTAAAAGCAGCCAACCTACTCCTAACAGTTCCTCCCTCCCAGGTAGCAAACCTTGTAACAGGACTCGCTACTACACCTGCAAATTTATTTCTAGTGTGACTGAAATTCGGGGACCTACAGGTATTTTTCACATCACCAAGGAGTTCTCATGCACCTCCACTAATGTGGTGTATTGTATTCTTTGCAGGAAGTGTACAGCTATTTACATCGGAGAAACTGGTAGGCACCTTGCTGACCGTTTCAGGGAACATTACAGAGCAGTCAGGAATGGTGACACTGCTAAACCCATTGTATCCCACTTTATCTCCAGGGACCACAATGTCAATGACCTTTCTGTTTGTATCCTTGAGCAGGGCTTCTGGGATCCTGACCATAGAAAAAACATGGACGCCAAGCTGATCATCCGCCTTGGCTCCCAGCAGCCCTCTGGTTTAAATGATAGACTTATTTTCCACTAACATCTTTCAGCCACCCCTTTTTTTACCCTAAAGTCTATTTGTTTTTGTACTCATTTATTTTCTTTTTCATTTTCACCATAAATCTCCATCTCCTTCCCACACATTTGTCACCTTTCATCCTTCTTACTAGGCCCTGTTAGTTAGTCCCCACTTGGGAACTTCCCTAGCTCTTTCACTCCTATTATGCTTTATCTTTCCCATCATCACCTTTTTGTTTCACAGATTCTCTCTTAATCTTACCATTTATCACTTCTTCTCTCCGAGCCTCCCCTTTCTTCTTTCCCCACACATATATATATATATATATATATATATATATATATATATATATACACTTTTCCTCTTTTTACCTACCCTCCACACTAACTTTGTTTTTTTCTCTTTTAGATATTTCCTGAAGGATGCCTAAGGTTGAAATGTAGATTTTCAACTCCATTTTCTATTTTCAGCGTGCATTTAATATAACCATTTTGTTTTCCATTCACTATTACCCTCTGTGTCCTATTCTCCAGCCAATTCTTTACCCAGACTGTCATCTTGTGGCCCACTCCCATGCTGGCTAACTTGCATATTAATCTTTTGTGAGGGACTGTGTCAGATGCCTTGCTAAAGTCTAGGTAGGCCATGTCCACAGCCCCTCCCTGATCTACTACTTTGGTCACCCAGTCAAAGAAATCTATTAGATTCGTCTGACATGACCTGCAGATACTTCCCCTAATACACACTTAAAATTTTCTTTTATGTATAATACACAACCCCACCCCATTTAATTTGCCTGTCTCTAAAAAGCAAATTGTAGCTTGGTATAACGGTGTTGTCTAGAATCCATTTTGTGAGCCACATTTCAGTAAGAGCTATGATGTCAAAGTCATGCGATTGTATCCAAGCTTAGAGTTGGTCTAGCTTAGGTAGCAAACTTTGTATGTTAATGTGTACCATTCTTAGGTTATGTGGTGGGAAAATAGATAATGGATTACCAGGGTCCTCTATACCAAGGTCAGTAGGCCAGGGTTTGAATGGACATTACTGCAGACAAGCAGAAGCAAGCAAATGAATAACTTCTTCAAAGTTGAATTGTTTTTTATCAGCATTGTTACGTTTGCTTGCACACATGTGCAAGAAACACAGTTCCATCATCCGAGTTTTCGAAGGTGTGTCACCCCCTCTTCCAATTCAGTCAGTGTGTTGGCAGGCGCGGCCCCTGTCCGCCAATGCATGCTGGAGTTGTCTATGACAAGCTCCAAAATGCAGTGGCATACAGTTGAAAGGGGGAGCTACGCTTCAGTGAGCAGTGATAAGATATCACCTGCTCATGCTCAGCTTCCCCTACACACACACGCAGCATACTCGCGTGCTCCCCGGCACACACGTATAGCAGACGGGAGGTGTCCAACTTCGTCGGCTTGTACAAGCCCCACAAAGTTTTTCTCCACATGCCACGCTGGTGCTCACCCCAGCGTGGCAACTCATAGAATAGCTGACAGGGGTTCCCAATCCCCATCAGTTCCACTGTCTTCACCCCCTGCCCCGAGTACTGGGTGCCATGCTGGGGAGCCCACCCCAGCATGGCAACTGATCATTGGCCGATGGGGGTGCCCAATCCCATCGGCTCCAAGCCCTCCCAGCCATCCTTGTGCCATGCTGAGAGCTCCACCTAGCGTGGCAAATGTCCCGCATCATCACTGAAAAAAAAACCTGTATAAATTAAAAGCACGGTCCTGGCGCATCTCCCTGGTCCCCTCCCACAACCCACACCCACCCACCGCGCACTTACCTCCCCAGACCCTCACCCCATACTTTCATTTCTCCGAGCTCTGGCGCCGATTTATCTTCGTGGACTGGGGAACCTGTCTGTGTTTTTCAAAGCTGACCTCAAACTGAGGAAATGCCAGTAAGCTGTATAATGGGATAGATAGGGGTTTTTCAACTTTGTTGCATATCTCAGGCATTTTTTGGAAGTTTTGCACCAAATTTTCAACATGGGGTTTTGGGGACCCCTCCTCATGAATTCTTGCACTGTCATGGCATTACTCAGGCCCGAAGGGTGATTTCGCCGCCACTGTGCGAAATCACCTTTCTGGAAAGATTAATGAAACAACACTGCCAGTGCTCATAAGGTGGGCTCTCAAGAAGCCTATTTTGAAAATTTGGTGGAAAAATTCCAAAAACTGACTGTTTTACGAGCGTGCATTGCGCAGTTCCTACGCACGCTCATAAGTTTGTGAATTTTCAATATTTTCACTCCAGCTTTTCAACATTGCCATTTTACCACACCTTCTTATGAGTAGTACAGCTGTCATTTTTCACATCTCACCCAAAACGTGTTTCCACCCATGTAGCACACAATGGCGCAGTCGGTGTGCGGAATCAATGTACAGGACAAATTAAGAAAATCACAGTGACACTGTTCATGAGCAGAGGTCTTAAAATTGCTATGTTGAAAATTTGGTGACAAAAGTCCTTAAAATGACTGTGTTACGAGTGAGCATTGCGCAGTTTCCACGCACCCTCATAAGTTCATGACTTTGTAATATTTTCAGTCCAGATTTTCACCAGTGGCATTTTTCCACACTTCCTTATGAACAGTACAGCTGTCATTTTTCACAACATGGCTGAATTGTGTTTTCACACTTTCAGCGCAGAGATGTGTGGTCGCTGTGGGAAATCATTGTTCAGGACTGATAAAGAAAATCACAGTGACACTGTTCATGACTGGAGGCACCAATATGCCTGAGTTGACAATCTGCTGTAAAAAATCCCCAACCTAATTATATTACGGGTGTGTCTTGCACAGTTTCTATGTACGCTCGTGACTTCAGTTTTTTTTATGTTTTTACTGCAGATTTGCAACATTGCCATTTTTTACACCTCCCCATGAACAGTACAGCTGTCATTTTTTACATCCTGTTCAGAATGTTTTTGCACCTGTGGTGCTAAATGTCATAGTCGCTGTGCATAAGCAGCTTTCGGCTAACAAACTGACATTGCCACTGTTCATGAGGTGGGGGTCACAAAAAACCATGTTGCAAATTTGGAGTGAAAATACCAACGAATGCCTGAGGTATTTGGGTTTCCAACCATAACGCCCAACCTTGTAGAGAATGACAGGCATCAGGTGTGTGACTTGGGATTCTCGCCTGTAATGCTCATACCATTCCACACCCTGCAGCCAGTGAGAGGCATCGAGGTATGCCTTGGACTCTTTGGCCCCAAAGTTCACCCCATTCTCCTATATCGCACCCATCTCACCATATTTCCTAACGGAATGGGGTGCGCATAAGGGCCAAAGACCCCAAGGAATACCTTGACACTTGTCAGTGTTTGCAGGGTGGGGTGTGGTGAAATGGCATGGCCGGTATACCCGATGACTCAAAGGCACACCCCAATACCTGTCACTCTCTGCAGGGTGGTGGTGGTGTTGGCTTCAGTTCAATACTTCACTGCCATTCCTATTACGCAGCTCTGTAACTTCTACACTACCACTGCCAATGCCAGCAAGCAAACATTCAGCATTGACAAATGCTTGTTTCTGAGGATGTCATCACCTTATAATTCTGGTAATTTGTCAAGACACCACAGACTTGCAAGACCAAATTTAGATGTGCTAACTAATATGCTATGATATATGACCAAATGACCAGGTCTGTGAACCAAATATTCATTAACTGCTCCCTCATGGGCAAACCAGATGTTGCAGCAGCCAAGCAGATACTTGAAAAATGTAAAGATTGCAGTTGGGCCTTTTGCAAATTAGTATCCTAGCAATTAGATTCAAATCTGAAGTAATAATTTGGTGCTTGCATACATTACTAAAACCAAACCACACATACATAATTGGGATCAGCTGCATCTTGACCATCAATTAAGCTAGACTGAAGTGAATAAGTAAACTAATTTACTGAACACTGCAATCTTCAGTAAGCTTTGCTGTTATTAACTCTAAGGTATTGTAATATCATTGACCTTAACTGACCTTATGTTAGTTTCTGTGGACTGAATGAACCACTGAATGGGTTGACTTTAAACAGTAGCATACAGCAATCCAGCTCAGTGGCTTAGCTTTAACATTAAGAAGTATTATAAAATGGGGAAAAAAAACAAAGCCAATGATTGGCTGTTTGACCCTCCTAGCCATGTCCTTAATGCCTGGTATTCTACCAACCGGCACTAAGCTCTACCACACTGCCCACTGACAACGACAAATCAGTGAGCAGAGGCAACCAGAAAAAAAAAAAGACAGGCTGGCACAGCTGAGCGCAAAATCAGCAATACGCGCTGACAGAAAGGCAACCGACAATCTTCCGACAACACGAGCACTCTCTTGAAAGTAAAGCTACCATATAGTAAACCGTTACAAAGCTCTGTAATTTCCGATCGTAAAATGGATATTAATTTCGCTGTCATTTGAAGAGATACTCACCGATCTATCTCCTCAGCGAGATGACGACCATCTTCAAACTGCCTCAGCTGAACCAGTTTCCCGCAGTGACAGTATGACGGAACCGCAAGGCACAGCACCTCATCAGCAGGTCAATACAATGTCAAACATCCATAATGAAGCAGCGATACCTAAAAAAAGAAAAACAAAATGTAAAAACACTGGCAAATTCGCAACCCTAACTTCAGAAGAGCTGGATCACATAGAACAAATGAAAGATGAAATCAACACTCAAAAAACAACATCATGGGCAGTAGCAGTCTTTCAAGGTTGGTGCACAGCAAAGCAAATAGCCATAGATTTTAAAGAAATAGACATACACCACCTAGCAGACATCCTCTGCAAATTCTATGCAGAAATCAGACAAACAGATGGCACAGAATACAGTATAGCTAGCATAATTTCCCTCAGAGCAGGCCTAAATCGCCATTTAAATGCACCACCACTGTCCAGAAATATAAATCTCCACAACCACCCTGATATGCAACCAGCTAACAACATGTTTTCAACAGTCTTAAAAAAGTACAGGAGAGAAGGTAAAGATCGAGCAGCCCACCACCCTGCAATAAATGAAAACGACTTACAAATTTTACGATTATCACCAGTCCTCTCACCAAACACTGCCCGAGGACTACTGTACAAAGTTTGGCTTGATATACAGCTGTGCATGGCGCGCAGGGGCAGAGAAGGTCTCAGACAGTTGAAACCAGAACATTTTGAAATAAAAAAAGATGAGCAAGGCTATGAATATGTAACACTCAGCTTCAACGAATATACTAAAAACCATAAGAAAAATGACTGCACAAAGCAACAGCATAGAGGCTACATCTATGAAATTCCAAACAGCCCTTTATGTCCAGTTGCTTCCTTTAAAAAATACATATCCAAGCTTCCACCTAACCCTCCTGCCTTCTACTTACACCCTCGTAAAATAGCCAACAATCTACTGGCAACCTCAACTATCTGGTACACCCGTGAGCCATTAGGATTAAACTACTTAGCAAGCCTGATGCCGAAAATCAGTGAAGAAGCAGAGCTCTCAACACGCTACACAAACCACTCAGTGAGAGCTACAGCTGTACAGTTACTGTCTACAGCAGGCCTAGACTCCCGCGAAATAATGGCAGTAACGGGCCATCGTGCAGAAAGCAGCTTACGCTCATACTGGGCTGCTACTCCAAAAGACCGACAGTTGTGGAGCAATATTTTAGCCAACAAAACAAGAAATCAGTGTTTGCATTCTAACAACCTGTCCACAGAACCGCAATGTGAAATTATGCCCGACGATGAAACTCCATGCTGCAGCAAATCTCTCCCTGCAAACACAGCAAGCAACACAGAAAGCCTGTACAGCTATTTTCCTCCGACTACAGAAACCCTCTGCACCTATTTTCCTCTGACTAGAACAAATCAGCAACAACTTCAGATCAATACCTTAAATCTGGAAGCAGAACAGCCAGAAACTCCTGATGCACAGACGCCATGCTTCATGCTGCTGAAAAGAAACCGGAAATCCCCCCTGACGTCCTCAACCACAAAGATACCAGAAGCACCAGACTATCAGAAAACCCAAGTCATCCAACAATTTAAAGAAACAAGCAGCACTTCTCCTTACAGTATACAAAATTGCTATATGGAACATGTTGAATTTATTAACTACACAAAATTAAAAAAGTAGTCACGTAAACATCCTGCATTACAATAAATAGTAGTTAAAAACATTGTAACTTGACAATTTTTAATCTTTTCAAACATTTAAAAGTTTGTCTTCAAATGTTTACAATTTCTTCTGTTTAAATGTAAAAACAATGCTTTACATAAACCTTACCAGTTCATTTTTTTGAAAACATTACAACAATATAAAGTGGGACTATTTTATGTCTACATGATTTAAAAACAACAACTCTGTCTCTGTTTTAAAAGTTACAAATAAAAAAACCTGTTCAATTAAGTAAAGTGTCCTACCATTTAATAAAACCCATTTTATAAGCGCAATAACACACTCCGAGGTGTGGTTTATCGCCTGATAAGAGCACGCCCAGTGGCATAAGGCACTCGGCGCAAGCACCTCATGCCTTAGTACACCTCTGGGCGTGCTCTTATCAGGCGATAAACCACACCTCGTTGTGTGTTATTGCTTGCTTATAAAACAATAGGGAGCTAAAAAAACACAGGGCTCTCAGGCAGCCTCCTGCTGGAATGGCTCAGTTTTTATGTTTTGGTGAGCCCGCCTGACACTATTGTCAAAAAATCCTCTTTACCAGTCAGCAGCCCCCCTGCTTACTGAACCAGATAGTAGTCTGGAGTGTGCTGGAACTGGCAGTGCAGTTAGCATGATTTGCTTCTGAGGCAGGACAAAGCAGCAGACTTCAGGCAGGAAAATTAGGTGCTCCAGAGCCCCGCCGAGACCTACCAGCCATACCAGGCTGACCAGTGGCCTCATGGGGTGGCACCAAAGGGCCCCCAGGGTTGACACTGCATGAATGCAACCGTATCCGCGCAGGAGTCTGCAGGCCACTGAACATGCTCGCACCAGGTGTGCTTGGTATGCCCACAGCCGAACCCAGCATCGACATGGGAGGGGTCGCCCAATACTGAGAATGGGGGGTGGACATTGCACTCTGCAGGGTGTGTGGTGGCCGGGCACACAGCCGGTTGGCCAGTGTAGCCATGACAGTCACCATCGAAGTGCTGTGCCTGTTAATGACTGCAGTCACATCCACCCACTGTTGAGCCAACTCTGCCAGGAGCAGGGCATGGTCCCTGCTTCACTGCTCCTCTGCCTGGCACAGCTCCACACGGAGTGCATCCAATGCCACCATGAGCCGCACCTGCTGATCCACAAAGGCCTGGAGAAGATGGCTGTAATCATTCAAGAGGTCATCTGCTTGGCCAGTATGCTGTCCCCCGTGATGTTCCTGGCCCTGCTGCACAGTACCCCTTAACAGTGGGTGCCGCACAGCTGTGCCTTCCTGGGGTACGTCCTCACGCTGTGCACTGCTGCAGCCCCCTGCCCCCATCCCCACGCTGATACTGCCCCTCTGGCTGTCAATCACCAGACACCACCGGCGTGGCCTCAGTGGTGACAACAGCCCCATTACCATGGCCGCATGCCAGTGCTGCCCCACTGTATCCTGCAGATGCAGCCTGGACAAGGCCTGTTGGGCAGCCAACCATGCTAGCACTGCCCACAATGCTGCCTGGGTGGATGCCATCCATGGGATCCTCCTATGTCCCACCAACATCACTGTCCAGGACGTGCATCACGTCATTATCAGTGCCGGAGTTGGCTCCGATCTGTGTCTCAGCACACAGGACACCATGACCGGTGTCACACTGCAACACTGCCAGGGCCACACCTGCACCCACACTCGCACCACAGACATCAGTCGGAACAGATGTGCAGGGCTGCAGGCAGTTGGTCCCTCGTACACCTGTGGAGGTGGATGGGCGCTCCACCGGTTCCAGGGCTGCCTCCTCGGTGGACACACCCACCACCGCTGCCCCATGCAGATGCTCAGGAGCTGTAAAGGAACACAGTACCGTTAGTGGTTCTGCCTGGCCTAGGGGCCTGCCCACCCTGCCTACCACACACTGCCAGCACTGGTCCTACCATGAATTGATGGGCTGCTGCCCATCTGGAAGCCTCCACTGGGAACACCCTCAATGGTGCAATGCCGCATGCTGCCGGCCACCTGCTCCTCCAGTGGCATCAGGCGGGGCACATCCTGCTGGCCCCCACCAGTGGCAGCACGGGCTGCCCTGATGGCAGCCACCTTATCTTTAATCCACCTCCTGTCTGTACCAACCTTCTTCTTGCACTCCTGCATGAAACGCTGGTGGCTTCCTGCTGGTTGACAGCACGTGCCACCTCACCCCACGCCACCGCATGGGCCTGTGGTGTGCCCCTCTGTCCACTGAGCAGTGGCTCCCTGTTGAGGTAGGTTGAGAACAGGGCATCCAATTCCACCCTGGTGAAGTTGGGCCTCATTTTCTGCACTCTCCCCTGCTTCTCATCATCTTCACGTTCGGTCATGCTTGTGCCTGGGGGGATGGACAGGTGCAGTCCCATATAGCCCTCCCAGACCACTATCCCCATGTCTCCACAGCATGGCTCCTACCTCAAAAAGCTGCAATACCGATCCATGCCCTGTGCATTTTCAGGTCGCTTTTATAGCGCATCGCATGCAAATGAGGGCATGCACCACTGTAATGGGATGCAAATGCAGTGGATGCACTGTGGATTGGCTCATGAGCTGATTAGCATAACCTGGCTGAATATCATGCTGATGCACCTCGTGCAATGGTGTTGAGCATGCTCAGGCTGTGGTGCACCACTGTGACATGTGCAATTAGCACCACACCACGCATGCCCGCAGTGCTGACACCTATGTTAGTGGCACAGCAGATGCACTGTGCATGGGAGGCAGTACAGAGCACTGCCACTACTGTGCCTGTGGTGCTCATGCGCAATATGTTTGAAGGGGCACACGTGCCATGGTGCATCTTGGGCACCATGGCACTTCTGCGCAAAAGGCCACAGACACATGCACCCTACCACGCTCACACACATGCACCCTTCCATGCTCCATGCCGGGGCCTCCCAATAGTGCTGTGGTGCTCCATGCACGGACAGACCCTTGACCCTGCAGCTGCCCTTTGCCCTCTAGGCACCATGCAGCCACATAGCTGCTCCTCATTGTGCAGCCTGGTGCCAACACAATTGCAACTGGTAGCGCAGTACCATGCTGCTTCAGCATGTGGGGCATGTGCACTACCAGGTGACATTTTGAGCTCAGCAGAGGCTGCAAGATGCTGCACTCCAGAGCCCCAGTTTGGAATGTGGTAAAGCTGGCAAACCTGGTGGCTCTTGTGGAGCCCCATGCAGGTGCCCTGTTTGGGTAGGTTCCCCTCCTGAGGCCACACACAGAGGTGTGGCAGGAGGTAGCAGAAGGCCGTGAGGAGGCTACAGGGAGCTGTAGAACTGTGGCGCTGTGTCGCTACTGCTACATGGACCTCCGGCGGCATGACCCCGACTGCCTGGGGTGACTGCGGGGAGCCGTGCCATGGCCAGGTAGGTGCTCCTTCGCCATTACTAGTCATATCCGTCTGTCCTGGTGGCACAGTGTTTGGCAGGCCATGCTTCTGGGAGGGATCCAGAACCAGTGTTGTCAGTTGTGAGGGTGCATCGAGTACACCCTGCACCACCGCAGCACAGATGGGCTGTGTGGGCATGCATACTGTTGGGGGGGGCTATGGGTTAGACGTGTACTGATGAGACTCTCTCCATGTTTCCCCACTAGTCCTGGAGGACTGCCATAGGGCCCAGATAGCCCAAGAGTGTAGAGGGCAGGATGACACTGGAGATGTGGCCATGTAGTCAGGGCACAGTGGTGGTGGTGCCGGGGGTCAGCAGCACCCTGCTGACCAGGATGCAGGCGAGTGCCATGATTCCCTTTACACCTGTGCATGGTGGGTTGCAGGGGTGGTGGTAAAACATGGCCCCCTGCACATGGCCCCTGCAGCCATGCACATCCCATGGTGCCCTCTGCACCATCCTGTGGGATGGACATGTGGGTGGGTGTCACAGGTGGGTACATGGGGTGCCTGGCTATGCCCCTGCCATCCCACTGCATTGCCATGATGCCAGACAGCCATTATGGAGTTGTGCGGTACATGGGTGGTGGTGGTGTCCAGCGGTTTGCATGGCTGCATTTGCCAGGGAAGGCAGATCATGTGGGTGCACCCACTGTGGGTGGTCGCATGCCATCCCAGGGGCACAGGCCATTTATGTACACTGTGCACATTGGGTAGACTGTGTTGGTCTGGCCAGTCACTCATACTGATTCTGCTCCCTTGTCCTAGGTGGACCACACTGGTCGACCACGTAATGGACCCTACAGGAGATCCTGCAGGTCACCCAGGCCACACTAGAGCTGCTGCAGAGTATGGACAGGGGTGACTGTTAGCCGCACAAAAGGTGCCACAGAGAGGACAGAAAAGACCAGCCCACCAGGAGGGCCTGCAGCTCATGTCCATAATCATTCCCTCCCTGGACTGTACCCCACACCCCCATGTCCCCCACCTTTGCCTTTCCCATTGTTCCCTGCCCTTTCCCCACCCCTCCTTGTTGTGGCATTGCACATCCCTTCCCCCATTGTATATATATGTACATAGTTTCTGTTGATGTTGTGTTTTTTCTTAATATATGCTTTCACAACTATGTCCATGTCAGTCTCTGATTTGCAGCGGGTGCATGGAGCCTTGCTGCAGTGGTGTGCATGGCTACTGTGGGGTGGTGCTGGTCTGGCCATGGGTGTGTCTGACGGGGCTCCTCCACTGATGTGGATGGGGGCCACAGGATCTGTCCAGGAAATGTGTGGTGTGCCCTGTGCACTGTTTGCTTGTGTGCAGTGGGCTGTGGTGAATGTGCTATGTCCCAGCCACCCCTGACAGTGTGTGTCGTGCCTGTGCTGCTGTGCCCCTTGCATGTCTGTGGTACACACAGTCATGCTGACCCCACCACCATGGATGCTGACGTGACTTCGGGGGCAGTCCATACCAGCCACCTTCCAGGCATGGTGCCCTGGCAGCTGGCATCCCAACCCCTGGCCTATTGCACGTCTGTCCCTGTTGCCACTGTGGTCAGTGGTGTTGTAGGCCCTCTCCATGCAGTCTATGGTGACTGGGGTGGTGCCTGTGGTCTGGTGTTTGTCACATGGGGTCCTGCTGCATGCAGGCAGTGGCCTTGTTCATGGTGCATACACCACATGGCAGGCTCACTGGCACCATGGTGGTGTGCAGGCCACAGGTACCTGGCACCATGGACCTCACAATGGCAGCATCTGTTGCAGGAGGGACTTGTGTAGGCTATGGTGGTGTCAGTGGATGGTGTTACCACATGCGGGGGAAGGTCACGGTGGGGATGTGGTGCATGTGCATGGGGCCATGGGGCAAAGGATGCATTGTCATGGTGGTGGTGGAATGCCTTCCATGCCATGCACTGTTTGGTCATGCTTCTGGGCAGGGTGTCTTGGGTTCACTGTACTGGGGGTGGTCGGCATTGGTATGGTGCCATGGCATGGGTGGATCCTGACCATCTTTGTGTTCCGGTCTCTTTTGGCTGGGGGACAGTGCAGGGGCACCTTGCCCAGTGGGTGGGGACTGCTGGCTCATGTCTGCTGTTGGTTCAGTGCCGGGGTTCATTGGCCAGTGGTCCGTTCTGTTCATGTCTGGCTGTGCACCTCATGGGGGCCTTGCCCTGATAGGGGGCAGGGGGAATGGTCTGCCTGTCATGGTGAATGCTTCTCTGCACATGGTGCACCCATGCCTGCTGCACAACTGCTTCCTGTCTTTGTCCCTGCCCATCCCTAGGGGTGCTATAGCGCATCGACCCTGCTCCATTGCGCATCCCTCATTGCACTATGGCACATCAGGCATGATATTCAGCCACATTGCGCAGGCACACCTTGACCTGCGCATGGTTTGAATATCGCGCCCGTTGCACCATGGCACACTGGACTTGCTCCTGCTCCCTCTATTGTGCATCTTTTTGGTGCAGTCTGAATATCCCACCCAGAGTGTTTACAGCAATTAATGACATAGAAGGTAAGCTAAATACTGAGTTTCAAGACATTGCAGTTGCTATATCAGATAAGTTGCATAACATGGTTTGGGAATCCCTTGTGAGTAGAAGAAAACCTTGAAAATTACCTTTCTAAAGTCAGTTTGGAATACTTGACTGATGCCGACAAGGCTGATCTGGTTAAACCTATTTCTACAGCAGTAGAGAAAAACATAAAAACCTTATAGGTAAATGTGATACCTGGGTCTGATGGCTTAAGTACTGAATTTTATAAACTTTCTTTAATGTCATTAGTACAATTTTAAGAGAAGTGTTTAATGACATGTTGCATATTTTAAGATCCTCAGATAACATGGCTAAAGCCATTTTAATATTATTACATAAAAAGAGGGATAGATTAGGTCTGGGAAAATGGAGACCAATTTCCATCATGGATATGGATATTAAAATTCTTGCAAAAATGCTGGGACAAAGTCTCAGTAAAATAACAAGTAAGTAGTTCAAAACCAGACATGCTATACCTGGGAGACTGATGACTGATAATTTGATTCAGGTTAGGGAAGCTATGGCAAGAGGACAGTTGCATAAGTTTCAAGGGTTTCTAATATCCCTTGATCATGAAAAGGCTTTTGATAGGGTTCCACATGATTATTTATTTCATCACTGACTTTTCATGGACTAACTGAGACATTCATACAGTGGATTCAATTGTTATATAGAGATGCTCATTTCTATCCATTTATTATGGGACCAGTAGACAGTAGGATTAATATAGCTGGGGGTGATAGGCAGGGTTGTCCACCAAGTCCATTATCATGCGTGTTCTGTACAGACATTTTAATTTGCAAAGTGGTTCAGTCAGCAATGGTTCAGGGAATCTCAATCAGTCCCAATACACCCCAATTAAAAATGTTGGCCTACGCGTAATATTTATGCTTATATGTAGATAGCTTGCAATCATGTCAGGTTATACTTTCTTTAGTAAATCAATATACTAAGGTGCTGGGAGCTTGGACAAATTATAAAAGAAAGGTCTTTTGTTTAGTTTCAACTAAAGATATTGGTTTAAAACAAATATTTAACATCCCAGTAGTAGAATCAGATATTAAAATCTTGGGTATTAAATTTGATAATTTTGATATAGATAAGGGGAACTGGGAAGAAAAAATTCAAGAGGGTGAAAGGAACATCAATATATGGAAATCTATTCAGATCTGTAAGCAAAACAAGCATTTGTCAATGCTGAATGTTCACTTGCTGGTGTTTACAGTGGTGTTTGGTACTGTTAGTGGCTTCTGCACTGTGGCTACTGTAGAAACCGGGGAGGGGAATTTTAGAGAGGGTGTGTGAGAGAGAGAGACAGAGAGAGAGCGATTGTGTGTGGCAGGCAGCAGGAACAAGTAAGTAAAGCCACAGCGTGGCTATTAGAGAAGGTGGGGAGGGGGGATTTCAGAGAGAACCATAGAAAGAGAGTGCAGCTGGTGGAAGGAGCTGCCAATAAGTAAAGTCAAACTGCGGCTATTGGAGAATCCTGGGGGGGGAGGGGGGATTACAGAGAGAACCAGAGAGAGATGTTGGGGGAGCAGGAGCCACCAATAATTAAAGCTGCACTGCAGCTATTGGAGAAGCCTGGTGGTCTCTACAGTATCTCCCGTCTCCCTTCTGGACTCCAGTGAGTACTTATTTCGTGCCTTGAGGCGCTCCTCATAGGATCTGCCCTGCTGGCCCTGAATCGTTTTTGTTACTCTGTAGTGTACTGCCTGTAATCTATCTTTATCCTTTCTGAGGTGAGGACTACAGAACTGGACACAGTATTGCAGGTGAGGCCTCACCAGGGATCTGTAGAGGGGAGGTATTACTAATATCCTCAGATATAGCTTACCATAACTAGACATGAGCCAATTGTTTTAATGGTAGAGATTAAAAGTCTTGGCTGGATACGGCTGGTTAATGTTATGGATGGCCTGGCTGCAGTTGTATATTCCTAATATTCTTCACAGTGTGATCAGTAATGCATTCAATTATTTTTTTTTTTTTTCTAAATAGGTGTTTTTGCTTCTGACTCTACTCAGCCTTCCCCTATCAGGGCCATACACCTCAGCCATGTCACCTCACTGTCCCCCACCCCCCCAGCATACCAGCCTACTCCGATTGGGCTACTGCAGCTTAACCCCACAGTTCCCATATCCCTTAGAAATCTGAATCCTCCAGTTCAGAAGGTAGACTAGTGCCTCAAAAGATGGTTGCATGGCCTGCAGGTTGTGGCATCTGCCATGCCACCGGAGTAGACAGTTACTAATTTTTCTGTTCCCATCCCTTGAGGACAGAGCCTGAAGATAAGGTAGGAAGCACTCATGCTTGCCCATGAGCACAAGTGTATCACTGTCAGCAGTGTACTTTCCTCTTTATCACATAGGCTCAACTGTACCCTCACTATGGTATGACTCGAAAGCCAGCAGTATTTGTTTCTCGCAGCTGTTTTGGAATAAGACACTTTCTTCATAAACAGCGAGTGTTGACCAAGGCATGCAGGTTTTTCCCAGTTGTTTCCCATCAGGTTCCCCCAAATCAACCAGGTGTCAGTAATTAAAATCATAGTGATATTGTGCTGTGCAGGTCTGTGGCCCTTCCCCACCTACTGCCCTGTGGATCTCTGGGTACTGACCACACAGTTCATCAGAAGCAGGACTACAGAGTTTACAGAATGTGTGCATGTCTGAATGTCTCCGGCTCTGTATTTGTACCTTGCAGCACATTCCGGTCCTGTGCACATCAGTACTGACCTCTTCTGTGCTGTTCTAGATGTTCCTGATGTGTGGTTGCAAGCAACAGTAGTACTCTACCCTGAGTCAGGTAAAGATCATAAATGACAGACTGAGTAGTGGACTGTAGCAGTTCTACCTCTGTGTCACGCAGCGTGTGATGATGGCAGAAATGGTCAAGGGGGAGAAGAGTCTTCCTTGCCGTGTTTAGCAGCATTATGCCCCCCCCAAGCAGTGCTGCTCCCCCGGCCAGGCACAATCGTTGAATACCCTGCTGCCCAGCAATGCCCATGTCCCCAGCATCAGTCAGTGTCTACAGCATGCGACACAGGGGGAAGCACACATTCATACTTCAACAAGCCATAAATCACAATACTCACACTTAAAGAGGACAGGAAATAAAACTGTTAAAACTGACTTTTTATTTATCATGCAGTATCACTATTTTGATATGTGAAAATTGCAATAGCAGCTCACTAAAGTGACTCACCCATTTTAATTATCAAGTTTTGAGTGAGACAATTTGCTGAAGACATGGTCAGGTGAGCTTTGTTGTTTGTTCCACAAGTATATTGAACTGTCCTGCAGCTGTAAGATGTCTTCTAAAGGATGTGAATTAAGAAAAGCATTTCTTATTTTAAAAAGCTATTATTTTAGATGCAGTTGTAAAATGCCGTACAAGGCATTATAAATAGAAAAACAGTCTGGGTGACTGAAATGGATCTTTCCAACTTTTTATTTCTAATTTTTATGTGTCATACTCAGATACATAAAATCTATCAGTGGATCAAATTCAGTGCAGACTGTTCTTCCCCCACCATCCCATTTACTCGACTACTAAAAAATGCTTGAGAAACATTGCCTGCCCTTGTAGTCCTCCACCTGATAAGAGGTATTTGAGACATTCATTGTTTATTTAAATCTGCTCTCCGAAGGTCCAGCACCCACATTCTTATGTGGTTTGTGGTCCTGCACTGTGCTCAAAACCCCTGACAGAGCACTTGTGATGCAGTGCTCTTTATACACTTATGGTCAGTGAGCACATTCAGCAACCCAATAAGACCATGGTTTAGTGAAGGTGCGGTCTGCAACAAAGTGCTCAAGGGCTGTAATTCCCCAAATATTAATCATGACAGGGAATAAATGGATACATTTATCAGTGTCTGACAAACATAACAACTGAGCTTGCTCAATTGGGAATGTGGAACAAACCATCACAAGTAGTTTTGAAAGAGTAAAGGATGGGCCATGGCAGAAGTCCTGTATCCATAGCATGCTATACACACCAGACATAATCTGATGAGAATAAAATCTGTGGTGTACCTCAGTTCACCATACACAAAGTAGGTACACTACACCCCACAAGCTGGGCAACATGCTAAGAGAAAGGTTGCATGAGGGTGCCAGTGTAGGCCTGAGTTGGCATGGAATACGTAGTGAGGGGAGGGGCATTGTTGGAATACGACTATAGTCTGAATTTGCTTATTGCATGAATGAACTGTATGACCTCTAAGTACTTGTTATCTCTGCACCTTTACTCCCTTCCAGTTTTAACAAAACCATGAATAATAAAAAGTAGCTCTGTACAGATTGCAACTACAGAGTCATTTTTATTGTTCATGGTTTTGTTAAAACTGGAAGGGAGTAAAGGTAGAGATAACAACAAAATGTCACCAAATAGTCTGCCCATACAACTGCTGCCAGCTACAACTCCTGAAACAGAGGGGATGGTCAAATTGTTGCAGGTAATGTAGAGGCAGGTGGAGGGAGGGCACCAAGGAGTGAGAACTGTGGAGGGAGGGAGAGGGAGAGGGAGAGAGAGGAGAGGGAGAGGAGAGGGAGAGGGGAGAGAGAGAGAGAGCGCTGCAGGAGCCGCTAAGAGCTGGCTCCCTCCAGAACTGGGAGTGGTGTGCAGACTCCCACCACTGCAGGGAGAAGCTTGGCCATGCCAAACACCAGAGGAGTTGAAGGATTTTTGGGGCTCAGAAGGCTGAGCAGCTCCCTAATATAACTGCACTAATGCTGAAGCCTGTGTGTGGGGGGGCAGAGGACCAGGGAGCAAGAGCATGGCAGGGTGCAGGAGCCACCAATAAGGAAAGTCACAACACAGCTAATTTGAGGTAGGGGGGGCTGGTGGGGGAGGGAGTGGTCGAGGAGCAAGGACTGGGAACAGAGTGTGGCGGCAGCAGGAGAAAGTTGTAGCAGTATATCTAGCCATGTGCAGTAGTGTCAGCTGTAATGCATATGGCTGGAGCTAGGCTACAGAAAGAAATGAAGGGCTCTCACTGGAGTGGTGCATTTCTTTCAAGTAGAGGACACACCATGTCAGCAAAGTGAACTACTGTCATGACCAGAGTGCCTGGTCATTGGTGTACGCTGGCAAGCCAATTGCAGTTTCAGCTGTAACTGGATCGGCAGTGACACACCTCTCAAATGCCATACAGTCCCAAGAGCTTCCTTGAGCAACAGCAAGTGCAAGTGAATGCAAAAGGAGTATATCTAATAAAAACTATGATACTCCCAATATTCCTGAATCTTAGTTTTGTATTTCCACCCTTCAGGAAGTAAATACTAGACTATGTAGTATATTTTTTCAGGCTTTATGGGGAGTAGACTTAATCCTATATGTAAGAATTTTACTTAGCTACCTGTGAGTAAGTGACGTTTAGCAATAGTTAACCCCTTAGTGTTTTTAACATACTAACATACTATTTGCCAGCAGATTAGGCCTTACGGTCTATCGAGTCTGCTCAAACCTTAGATCCTTAGTTGGGTGCTGAGGCCCTCCCATCCCTTGTGCTCCAGAAACCCCTATCATCCATCCCAACCCCCCTGGGACAGGCCATCATCTGATACATCCACTTTCTGTGTCTGTCCCACCCTCTCTTGAAGCCATCCACTGTGGACCTCTGAACCAGCTGGCCGGGCAGTGCATTCCAAGGGTCCACCACCCTCTCAGTGAAAAACCTCCTCCTCTTCCCCCCCCTCACCCTTCCACCTTCCAACTTCAAACCATGCCCTCTGGTGATACCTCCCTGCTTAGTCTAAAGATCCCCTCCATGTTTACCCTATTTATTCCCTTGAGGTACTTGAAGACCTCAATCATGTCCCCCCTGTCTCTCCTCTCCTCTAATGAAAACAGGCAAGAGCTCCTCAAGTCTGTCCTCATACGTCAAATCCCCTAGCCCTCATATCGTCTTTGTTGCCCTCCTCTGTACCTTCTCCAGGAGCTGTATGTCCCTCTTCAAGTGTGGTCTCCAGTACTGTACACAGTACTCAAGGTGTGGTGTAACTAGTCCATTGTACAGCAGCAGAATCACTTCCTTGCTCCTAGAGGGGATCCCCCTTACGATGCATCCCAACATCCTGTTTGCCTTGCTAGCCGCTCTCCTGCACTGCTTAGAGTTATTCATACATGTATCCACCATGACCCCTAGGCCTTTTTCCCCCTATTGAGGCCTCCAGCGTCTCTCCTCCCAGGGTGTACCTGTGTTTAGGGTTTCCCCGACCAAGATGCAACACCTTGCTCTTGGTGATATTGAAATTTAATTTCCATGTGTGAGCCCAGCTTTCCAGGGTGTCCAGGTCCCCTTGCAGGGCCAACCTCCCCTCTTCTCCCTCAACTACTGCTGCCATCTTGGAGTCATCCGTGAAGAGACTCATTTCACACCCTATACCCTCCCTGATGTCCGATATGTAGGCATTAAACAGGATCGGACCCAGGACCGAGCCCTGCTGTACCCTACTACCAACCTCTCTAGAGTTCAAGAGCTCCCCACAGGCCACTACTCTCTGGGTACATCCAGCTAGCCAGTTTTCAATCCATCTGACCATCAAAGGGCCTACTCCTAACCCCAACAGTTTCTCCACCAGACCATTGTGGGGGACAGAGTCAAACGCCTTGCTGAAGTCCAAGAATAATACATCCACAGGCTTTCCCATGTCCAGTTCTGATGTTACCTATTCGTAGAACTCCACAAGGTTGGCTTGACATGATCTAGCTGGCAGAAACCCATGTTGCTGACTATCCAGACCTCCTACCTCTTCCAAGTACACCCCCAATCGTTCCTTTAGTATACTCTCCATTAATTTTCCCACCACCGAGGTCAAACTGATGGGTCTATAGTTACCTGGTACTTCCCTCGACCCCCCTTTATGGATTGGCACCACATGTGCCTCTCGCCAATCCCTAGGTACCCTCCCTGTCTCAAGTGACCTGTTGAAGAGCTCCGCCAGAGGTGCAGCCAGTATGTCCACCAATTCCCATAGTACTCTCGGATGAATGCCATCCGGCCCAGGAGATTTGTCTTTCTTTAGGGCCTTGAGGGCTAACCACACCCTTTTGGCGGAGATAGCATCATCTGTCCCCTCCACCTTACTGGCCTTTCTATCCTTACCCAGATGTGACACCCCTGGGGCACCTCTCCCTCCCTCTTGCTCCATTTCTGCTGCTCCCCTGATCCCACTTACTGCTGCTTCAATCCCCTTCATGCCTTGCTTTGTTGATATCCCATCCCCCTCCCTAGTGAACACAGAGGCAAAGTACTCATTAAATACCTCTGCTTGGTCCCTCACCTCTTCCAACCACCCTCCTTCTGATCTCAATCTGCTAAGATGACCCTTAGTTTTTCTCCGCTCCCCAATGTACCAGAAAAACCCCTTTTCCCCTCCATGTATTCCCTGTGCCAGCCGTTGCTCTTTACTGGACTTTGTTCCCCTCACCATATGGGTGACTTTTCTAGACGCAAGATGGTACATTTCCTTATCCCTATCCCCTCTTGTTTTATATTTTTTGTAGGCCGTCTTCTTTTCTCTGACTGCTACCTGTACCTCACTGGACCACCAGCATGGTTTATGTGACCTTACTCCCTTATGTTTCAACTTAGCGCAGATCCTGACTGCCTCATGAAGTCCCCATTTTATGACCTCCCATCTCCTTTCCACACTTGTCATTGATGTAATCCCCTTCAAGTGATCCTTGAGAATATTTCCCATGCCCATAAAGTCTGCCCCCCTGAAGTCCACTGCCAGTGTCCTGGATATCACCCCCCCTCCCCCCATGCTTATTTGAAACCAGACAGTATTGTGGTTGCTCCCAGTCAGTGGGTCCTGTACAACCATGTCCCTTACCAGATCCCCATCTGCCAGAACCACGTCCAAGACATGCCCCTCCCTTGTGGGCTCCATCACATGCTGTGTTAAGAAAACATCCTGGAAGCCGTCCAGCAGCCTCTGATCCTTGGCCACCTAAGAGGACATGGTTCCCCAGTTTGTACCTGGCATATTAAGGTCCCCCATCAACACCACTCCTTCCCCTTTTGGTCCACACTGGGCAATGATGTTGTCCAGCAAACCATCCCCTAGAACATCACTCATCCTGGGGAGCCTATAAACTACATCCAGCTTGACCTTATCTCCTGCTGGGGATCATAAGGTGACCCATAAGGCCTCCACGTTTCCCTCTGCCTCTTCTACCCTAGCAATTTCTATTTAATCTCTAATGCACATAGCCACTCCACCCCCTCTGCCCTCCTTTCTATCCTTCCTAAGCATAGTGTACCCCCATACGTTTAGGTCCCAGTCATGGTTTTTGTTGGCCCACGTCTCCGTGACTGCCGCCACATCCACCCCCCCCAAACTGCATGGCCTGGAACTCTGGCAACTTGTTTCCCAGGCTCCTGGCATTTACTAACACCAACCCACACCCCTTATCCCTGATCCTCTTTGTCGAACCACGCCCACATTCCTTATACTTCCATCCTCCCTCTGCTCCTCCTGAAACCTCCACCTCAAGTCTGTTTCCCCCCTCCCCCCCTTGGGCTTGAAGGATACTCCCCTCATCTGGAGGAGAGGGCTTCTGGTCAGCCTCTCCCTTATCCCTTCCCCCCTCACAAGTTTAAACCCCACCTTTCTTGAATGTAGTCAATCATCCCCTGTTTAAGGACTTCCTTCCCTAATGGGGCAAAATGAAGCCTGCCCTTGGCATATAGTCCCTTATCCTCCCAAACTCCATTCCAGTTCCCTAACACCCCCAACCCACTCTCTTCACCTCACTTCCTGAGCCAGGCATTAACCTCTGTGAGCTTCATTTTTTTTGGTACTGGCAATATCTCCGAAAAGGAAATGTTGCATCCATTATCCTGATAGACTCTGACAAGTTCTTGGAACCTTGCTTGGATTTCCAAAACACTATTTCCCTCTAGATCGTTAGTTCCCAAATGCACCAGGAAATCCGGTGTCCCTCCACAATCCCTAACCATTTCATACACCATGAACTTTGCTCTGTGCACTGTCAGCCCAGAGATACTCACTTCCTTCACCTGGCTATGGCATCCACCCCCCGTCCCTCCCACTGGATACCCTTAATCATCGAGTCTCCCAATAACAGAACCGTCACACAGCCATCATCCTTATGGTTACCTTCACTATGCCCTCTCAGCCCCCCTCCATTCATGATCTCAATTCCATGGGAATCTTCCGGCCTTATTTGAGATCCCCTTGTCACCCTCCCCTTTCTGCCCCCTTGCTATTTTGCCCACTTAACTCAAACCCCCTCTGAATAGGTGTCCCCTTTAACCCTCTCTTATCCGAACCATTTATCCTGGCCCTGATGGTTTCCCCTTCCCCCACACCACCATCCTCCCCCCTTGTAATAGTACCCCTGCCTCCAGAGGCTCTCTGTGGGTCCCCTTTAGCTATGGCCCCATCCTTGGTACTGACCTCCCTGCAGAAGGGGGGCTCCTCTCCCACCTCCTTGTCTCCCAGTTTCTCTCCAATCATGCTCTCCTCCCTCATGTCTGCAATATGTTGCATCTCCCCCATTTGCTTAACATTTTTGTTTCCCCTTCTCCCTCTGGGACTATTTCTATCCTTTCCATAGCCAGTCTGTGATGCCCTATGGGTATCTGACTCCCTCTCCCCAGCCTCTGTATAAGTTTCCTCATTTCCACCAACCCCTTCCTCCCCCTGTAGGTTGCTTAGTAGCTCAAACTTATTGTGACACTCTATGTCAGTCTCCATCAAGTAACCTGAGTTTCCCCTGACTGCACCTCTAAACTGCCCCTCTTCTTCCCCTCTTGCTCTGTTCACCTTAGAAGCTCCCTTCCCACAGTCTGCTGTTTTAGGCTTCCGCACAACAGCCCCTCCTGACTCTTCCCCCTCCACTCTCTTTGTATTCAGAATGTTCACCCCGTACGCTTTCCCCTTAGCGTCAACATCCCTATCTAAGGGTCCTCTGTCCCTAATACCCCCTCCTGCTTGCTGTAACATAATGTCCTGTAATTTCAGAGCGTTGCCCCAGCCTCCGCTCAGCCCCACCCTTCTACTGCCCATATCCACACCCCTTATCCTTGGACACCCCCCCAGCTCCCCCAGCTTACTCCTTAACCAATATACCTCACTCCTGATACAAGACAGCTGTCTACAGAGTGGGCAGCCTCCCTCTCTCCTGGCCCAATTTAAAATTATTGCCATCCCACAGCCTGTGCAGCCTACAACCCTTCCGAAGATGCCTGCCATGGTGGAATATGGCCACCCTGTTTATCCCCCTCTGTTTATAATGGCACACCCCCTTTTCTCAGTCCCTTTCCCCTGGAATACAGTTTCTCTCTATACTGACTGCAGTTATTTACAAACCCAATTTCAACCCCACCAATAAAGTTCCCAAGTCTCACAAACACATACAGTCCAGTGTGTGTTCAGTCCCACTAACAGTGTGTGAATGCAGACATCAGGTACCATATGATGTCATAGGCCTACCAGCTCCTGTTGCTTCGAATTTCAGTCCCAAACAGAAATACTCAGCCCTTCAATCCCAACCCCTCAGTGGCTTTTCAGTATTTAAGAAAGTCTACAAAACAGGGTCGGTGGGAGGGCTCTTACCAAACACCAGGCAAACAACACATTTAAATTTCACCCTAGTTATCCCTGCCAAACAAGTGTTCCTTATTTTTTTCCGGTTACATGCTCATCTGTATTCTGTGTTAAGGATGAGACTGTAAAAGGACGGATTGACCCTATTTTGTTACTCTGGGAGGCAAATAAGTGGGCTTTTCATACTAAAGTGGGAGCAAATCCCCAAATATATTTATTCTGCTATTAGGAAAATAAAATTGTGTCACTTAACATCAAATCACTTTAGAAACCTAAACAGGAAACTTTTGTCTAACTACATCATTGATTTCTGTTTAATGGAATCATGAATTTTCCCCCTATGGATTAGTGCAGCTGACATCTGAGACCCTACAATCTAATGGAATGCAGACTCTCAAGATGAATGTGGGATACAGTGTGGTTAACATACCATGGAAGACTAGAGGTTAAAGACACACATAAGCATAAGCAAGTATCAGATGATACTGCTGTAAAGATACAGCACATGTAATGGGATTTTTGAAACACAAGAACAATCATTTCTCAACTGTCCTTATATGATAGCTTTTTGGGATTTGACAGTTCAATTTGTGGAGTGTCCTAAATACGAGGCTATGATGTATGAGGCCCCCGCCCCCCAAACAATGGGCTCCTGCCCAGCTTGAATATCCACCTAGACTTTACGCCTCCTGAACAAAGTGTTTTCCCTTCTGCTCATATTTCAGTTCTAAACTAACTCTATCTGCTAGTAATATTGCCACCTACGTTATTATGATTTTGACACCTGACTGTTGTATTCTGTATATACCATCTATATAGTTGTGTTCTTCTCTGTCGTTGAGCCTTTGTAAATGAGTCTCTGACTCAAAGGATTGTAATTCCAATACTGTTCAATAAATAAATAAATTAATAAAAAGTGTTACTTTGGGGTATTTATTCATGGACATGGAAAAATTATCACCTTAATACTCTTAGGACCAGATATTCAAACAATTACAACTAGTGAAAAACCATAGCACTAGAATAGTGCTGGATTTGCACGAGGCTGCAATATTCAAAAGCCCTGTTAGTGCCAGTGCTGTGTGGTAACACCGATGCTAATAGATAATAGTATGTAGGGGCAGGGTAAGGAGAGTGCCCATGAATGCCAGCAGCGCTGCATATTCAAAGGTCTAGCACCGTGCTACAGGCATTAGCACAAACTGTAGCATGGCTCTAGATACCACCTAACAAAAGCTGGTGCTAATGCGATGGTAAAACAGCGCCGGTGCCCCCTCCATCGTGGAGCCCCGTATCTGTGGTACTACAGTAAATGCCCTGGTAGTCTAGGGTCCCTCCACCCCTCTGCATGAATCCTGACCCTGTTTGAATATAACACTATTAATATCCCTAGTAGTCTAGTGGTTCCCCCACCCCTCTGCATGAATCCTGACCCATTTAGAATAAACTAATATTAATTTTCCTGGTAGTCTAGTGGTCACCCCAACCCCCTGCATGAATTCCGACCCGTTTAGAATAAAATAATATTAATTTCCCTGGTAGTCTAGTGGTGCCCCCACCTGGCAGTGACGCCCCTGCTTATCCCAGGAACACTTTATGAACAGAGCCAGTGACCGGCTCAGCCCTCCTCTCACCACCACAGCCGGCCGCCGGCTCTCAGTCTGGCAGACCAGTCATGAAGTCATTTCCTCTCAGCCATGAATCTGTTTACATGGGTGACACCATCTGTCAGGACAAAAAGACAGAAAGCAGATGGTGTGGTGTGGTGGGGGTGCTGAGATAGCCACAGTCTTGCTGCGCTCCCTGCTGCTTTAAGCTCCCTTTAGCATCTGAAAACCTCTCCTTAATTTTATTATTATTTCTCCCACCATTTTCACTTTGATGAATGAAACTCGAGTTCTTTTTGACCAAAGGTGTGGTGATGAGTTTTTCAAGTGGACTGCTAGTGGGGACTTGCCGTTGGGAGACATGCTAGTACACAGAAACTGCAGGTTTTGCTGCCGTCTGCCAACAGTTTGGCAGCGAAACATTTTGGCTCTCTGGGGCCCCCAATTGTTTGGGGTTTTTTGCTGAGCTTGGTGCTTAGAGAATTATTGGCAGACATACATGGTGGATCCCCATCTTCTTACTGGCAGCCAGGATCCAGGAGATCCTTCACATGGAAGGTATAGTACCAGGTACACAACATGTGTGAGATACACGCTTTATGTTTAAAAAAGGTACAGTGGGGCACTAGAGAGCACACCTACGAAGTGGATGCATTTTTTCACTGCTCCCTATACACAGCGAATTTAAAGCCTTAAAACAACTACTTAAAGTTTAAAATTATATTCGATTTTGATATCATCAGCCTGAATAACACTTGAAGAATGCAGGGCAGAAATTTTAAAAGATGGGTCGCACTAATAAAGGAGCTCCAAGCGGATCGAAACTATCACCATCAACGGACCAACAGGCCCCAATGACAGCGACCACGAGTACAGCTCCTGATCCCCCTTGGAAAGCACTGCAACTATCGATGCAGGCCATTGATGAAAAAGTTGGAACTATTCTGCAGCACATAGGGGGACGAGATGTTAAGATTGAGGTGGCAACTAAAATGGCCACATTGGCGGAGACTCAAGCAAATAAAGCCTTTTCCGTAACTACAAAATTAATGCAGGAAAATGCACAACTCAGGTACCGACTAGAGGCATTAGAAAATGCTCAAAATGCCTCCAACCTTCGGATACTGGGGATGCCGGAGAATAAAGATGACCCTGATCCCTTTACCTTTGTGAAAGCCTGGCTCCCTGAGGCTGTTCATCTGGAACAAGATTGGGAACAACATTTTCTTCGGGCTTATAGAATCTCACTGTGAGTGGCAGGCACACAGAAGGACTTACCTCGAACTATACTTCTGGTTACAGACAGGGTGTCGACTAGAGACTGCATCCTGTAGGCAGCTCGAACGTGGAGCATTTGAATTGCGATGGCCAAACAGTTCATATTTTCCCTGATTCATCGTATGCCACTAGAGCCAGGTGCAAGCGGTTTGATGGGGTCCACGCAAGGCTGAGGAGCCTGGGAGTGGTGCACTCCCTGTTGATGCCAGCGTGGTTAAGAATCTTTTATGGCGGCCGTACTTATCAATTTACGGACCCGGTGGAGGCGGGGAAGAGGATGGAGCTTATACAATGGGAGTTTGAGGCTGCACAAGGGTCCAGAATAGAAGACCATAGCTTTGATGAGTCAGAGGCTACTACCTGAGGAACACTGGAAAGATTATAGTCTGGTACAAGAGACTCTATCCAGTTCTTGATAAATGGCAGTGGTGCAAATTAGTATGGCTAAAGAAAAGTAGTCAACTATTTTCCTAGCCATTTGGGGAGTTAGTGTAAATGCTAAAATATGTTTGGATTACAACTATTTTAGGGAAGAGGGGTCATATCAATGTTTTTGTTGAGGAAAACACGTGATGGAGGGTTTTGCTAATATTAAACTGACCACCTAAGTTCTGTAGAGTGCAGCTATTCGTATTATTTTATTCAGTGTATAACTTCTGTATGGACCTCCCCCATATGCTTAACCATTAATTGCCTAGATTACTGGTGACTAATCCATTTGATGGATCCTAAATACTGTATTGATGTGTAACCCCCCTGCAAATGGGGGTTCCCAAAAGACTTCCAGGAGCTTGCTTGAATGCTCCAAGCCTGAATGGTGTTTGGCGTTTAAGCCATTTATCAGTGAGTGTTTTTTAGAACCTCTGGTACTATCTCTTTAAGAGCTGTCTGCTTGCAGACATAATTAGTTTGTATGGGGGACTGTGTGTTTCTTTGATTGAGTACCACTCGAGCTGCTGCCAATTCACTCCATTTTTGCAGTCACTAGGAGTGCAAAGGGAACCTATCTGAAAGATGTAACTGTTTGCCAGAAACCATTTAGAGTAATAATGAAATTACAGTTTGTCTAACCTGCTTTCTTTGCAGTCAGAACTGTGTCTGCCTAGTTCCCATTCTGATTTTGAACTGCTGAACTGGACCAATCAGTGTGAGGTAAGCTAGCTCTAAAATGGTGCCTTGGACGAATCAGAACTTGGACTCATAATCTGAGCCAGCCACAAGAGGATTGTATGGGCAGTGACTCTGGGAAATGTAGTTTAGACTTCGGCGCCTTTTTGGACCAACAGCAGCAGTCTATTGTGAGTGACAGCCAATCCAGTCAAGAACTGGGAGGAACTCAAAGGAAGTGCCCAGTTTTGTCTGTTGGAGTTTCAGTTTAGCTCTGGCAGTGAAGGGAAAGGAACCCTGTGCTCCTTCAGTGCACAGTTTTAGTCAAAAACATGTGTGTCCAGAGTTCCGGTCTGCAGCTTGTGTAACTGCTTGTTAGGACTGAATCCGTCCTGTGAAGAGAATCAAAGGATATCTGAAGAGTAGAAACCAGGCTCACCCTGTAGAAGACTGGAGAAATTGCTGAATTGCACTCGATCTGTCAGGAACTGAATCTGCTGTGTGTTCTCCCGGGTATTGTGCAGTAATTGCGATCGGGATAGAGAAGCAGCCTGCCTGGTATAGTACTTTCTTTTTTACCATATAAATGTGTGAGGAGGCTTGTGTACCTCAAGTGAATCCTGCTGCCATTAAGTGACTTTTGCCTGTGACTGTTTACCATATAAATGTGTGAGGAGTCTCCTGGAGCTCAAGAGTAGCCCTGCTGACGTTGAAGGACCCTATCTTGTTTGGAGGTCGTGAGTACTAATTCAGGGTCGCTCCTGTTGAATTGCCACATTAAATCCAAATGGAATCACTGTACTGCTGACTGTTTAAACTAATTTTTCTTTCTCTGTGTGAAAGGGCCCCTACCAGCTGCCACGGTTTGGACTAGCCACTAGGGCTTGGGTACCCAGGGACAGTAACTGGTAGGGATAGGCCTGTGCACAGAGCCATAGATAGATGAGTAAAGTTATAAGCTAATTAACCTGATTTCCCCTGTCCTTGTTATATCCCCTAAATAAATCAGAGCTGCTTGTTTCCAGCAAAGTTATACTGCCTGAGTGTTTGTCTATGTTAAAGTACTGTACTGTGATTGTTGCACTGTATCTTATTTCACAGGAGGTCCCAGTGCGGAATCAGTCCTGGGGGTAAGTGTATACTGTGAAGGTAATTTGATATATTGTGTGGGCCACTAGTGGGAAGAAAGGGGTTGCAGTGTCCCAGAGGGCTGTGACCAAGTAAGTTTAACTATTGCAAACCCTGACCTCTGGGTGGAGGCACCTGCCATTGGATCCAGGCCCCTCAACCTGTTAGTGGCAAATCAGGCAGAGGTAGTAGCCCCTGGGATAGCGCCATCTAGGGGTTACATCTTGGAGGCTCACCGCTGGGATTGTGTGTCCTCTAGTGGCCATATTTACGAACCACTGTTAAGAAAAAAATGGGTACCCCGACAGAAGTGGCTGTGCACCGGCTGGTGGAGTGGTGTACTGGGGAGGAGATTGACCCCCAAAATGCTATGCTTATCCTGGACATCCCCCTGGGTATCAATACGGACACTGTACAGGGAGTACTTTCCAAGGTGGAAGGTTTACAAAACCCTGTGGTGGTGGGTCGGCATGCTAATCTGCTCACCCACACTTTCCTGGCCCTAGTAGAGTTTAAGGATCCCATAGATAGCTCCAAAGTGCCACAGACCATTACCCCAGAGGAGCCCTCACTGCCTGGAGAGTGATAACTAAGTACAGTAAAGACCCGGGGGGGAATGAGCCCCCACCACTGTCTGAAACTTTTGAGGAGAAATTTGCTAAATGGTTGCTGGGGGAAGGGAAAACTGTGGAGGACTTGAAGAAACTATTCTTGCCACCTGGGGGTGCTCCTCCCCCAACACCCTCTCCCACTCCAGTACCCGTAATGGTGGCTGAACCAATGCAGACTCCTATTTATGCACCTGCCATTAGTCACGACTCTTACCGAAGGTTGAGGATCTTCTCTGGCACCCTCCCCACCCCCCAAGGGGAGGATGACTGGGAGACCTGGATAGACTATGTTGCCCCCCAAGTGCTAGAATGGCAATGCTCGGAAGCCGAAAATCGAAAGAGGGTTAGTGAGAGCCTCCGAGGTCCTGCCCTGGCTACCATCCGTGCTAAACGGGCCAGTAACCCTGAAGTGACTGCACAGGCCTATCTTGAGGCCTTGGAGAATATGTATGGGAGCCCAGATTCTGATGAGGATCTATGGTGGAAGTAAGAAATGCACAACAGTACCAAGGGAGTTGTTGTCTGTGTATGTATCTCGGCTGGAAAAATTGTTGCAAGAATGCCTCAGAAAGGGTAGTTTGCCAGCAATTGAACTGGACCGAACCAGGCTGGACAGGATCCTAAGTCTGCCCCCTTCTCAGAACTGCTGTTGCTTCAGTTATGCCTGGCAAATCGACTGGAGTCCCCACCCTCCTATGATGAGTTAATGAGAGAAATTCGAGGAGTTGAGAAAAGGCGACCTCGGGAGGGACCTGCACCAATAGCTGCGGCTACGACCCGAGTGACTGAGGGTGACCCATCAAGTGAAGTTCAGGGGCAGAGGTTGACAGTCAATGAGTGCTCTGACAAGGAAAAAGATATGCCACAATGGGGAGAACTGTTGAGAGAGATCTGGGAATTCTAAAATAGTCCCTTTATGAAGGCCATGCTTGCAACTACGGGCCCTGACCTATATCCGACTGCATCTGCTATGGGGGTGGGGGTACCCACCCATGTATCTCCTGCTGATAACAGCTCCAAACTCAATTCCTTGACCATGGAAGTGGAGAAACTGACGAGATGTCTCCAAATGCTTATCACGCCGCAGACAGAGATGGCACCAAGGTTTCCAGTTAGTAGTACCCCCGCCCTGGCTCCCAGTGTGGCGCCTCAGCCAGCTCAAACTCCAGAAAGTATGTTTTGCTATAATTGTGGGAAGGATGGGCACATGAAGAGGGAATGCCGGTCCCCAAAAGACACTGACAAAGTTGCATATAGGCTACAAGGAGAGCTTCGGAGAACAAATCAGTGGTTAAGAGGTGCACAAAATGATCCCAGTGAGGGCACCAAAAATGCTAACTCACGTCTTTTTGTGGCAAGGTCAGTTGCCCAGGCCCCCACTACCGCCTCTCCAGACTGGTCCAGAATAGTGGGTCCCTCCATGGAGACCACTGTAAAGGTGAATGGAGTGTCTACAAGAGCTGTATTAGACAGTGGCTCCCAAGTGACAATTATGTTCCAGGATTGGTATCAGAAGCATTTGTCAGACGTACCCTTACAACCATTAGAAGGACTGCATGTATGGGGGTTAAGTGAGAAGGCCTACCCCTATTCTGGGTATATCCGAATTTGGCTGTCTTTCCCCACCTCCGTGGCTGGAGTGGCCGAACAAGTAGAGACCCTAGCCTTAGTGTGTCCCCCCACTGGACTGTATGATGGTGTCCCTTTGTTGATTGGAACAAATGCTCATATGTTCGGAAGGCTGGCACAGTTGTGTTATGAAAAACAGGGGTCAAAGACTAGTAGAGCTTTAAGAGTTCCGGCTTTAATTAAGAAGGCCTATGAGGCACAGAGAGATGCTGAAAAAATAGAACCAGAGGAACCGGTTGGAATTGTATGGAAGAAGGATCCTGAGTCTCTGATCCTGGCGCCAAATGCCCAGTGTACCTTACAGGAGAGTTCCGTATCAGAAAGGATGTTAAGAATAAAATATTAATGTTGGATGCACCAGGCGATGGAAAATTGCCAGAGGGACTGCTGGTCAAGCCTAGTATTTTGCCCGCTAGAGCCCATGCTTATGCCAGAAGGGTAATGGTCCAAGTTCATAATGTGTCTGAAAGAGACATTCGAGTAAATAGAGGTTGCATCCTGGCTAATGCATTGTGCAGATACTGCAGTGCTACCCAGCAGCAAGAGTTTGAGGAAGAATGACAGAGTAACGCCTGACTTGTTTGATTTTGGCGACTCCCCATTGCCAGCTGAATGGAAAGTGAGGATCAGTGAGAAGCTTGCCCAGAGAGACCAGGTGTTTTCTTTAAAGGAATGGGATGTAGGATGCGTGCAAGGAGCTGAGCACAATATCCAGCTGCATGACGAAAGACCATTTCGTGAGAGGTCTCGACGCCTGGCATCTGCTGATATAGATGATGTGAGACGGCATCTGCAAGAGATGTTAGCTGCTGGTGTAATACAAGAATCCAGAAGCCCTTATGCTTCCCCCATTGTGGTAGTGAGGAAAAAGAATGGGACAGTAAGGATGTGCGTGGATTATCGCACCTTAAACCGGCGGACTATCCCTGATCAGTACACAATGCCCCGCATTCAGGATGCTTTGGACTGCCTAAATGGGAGCAAGTGGTTCTCTGTGCTGGATCTCTGCAGTGGGTACTACCAGATCCCGATGGCCCCAGAGGACCGTGAGAAGACAGCCTTTATCTGTCCGCTTGGCTTCTATGAATTCATGAGGATGCCTCAAGGGATTTCAGGTGCCCCAGCCACTTTTCAACGATTGATGGAGCGGCAGTGGGGGACATGAACTTACTAGAGTGCCTGGTATACCTAGATGATGTTATTGTGTTTGGCAGCTCACTGGAGGAACATGAGAGCAGATTATTTGAAGTATTGGACCGACTGGAGGACTTTGGCCTTAAACTGTCCATTGATAAGTGTCAATTCTTTCAAACATCAGTAAAGTATGTGGGAACATAGTATCCACCAAGGGAATAGAGACCGACCCAAGTAAGTTGAGGCCTTGACCACCTGGCCTGAGACCAAAAATCTAAAGAACTGCAAAGATTCCGGATTCTGTGGTTATTATCGGCGTTTCATCAAGGACTATTCAAGAGTGATCCGCCCTTTACTTAATCCTACTCAAGGGTATCCCCAACCCACAAAAATACCAAAAGTCAGCGTCCCTCAAGACTGAAAGAGTGTATTTTCATCCGAGTGAAGTATTTGGGGCTCGCTGGACTCTGATTGTGAGACTGCTTTTCATGAGATCATATATCAACTTACCCATGCTCCAGTGCTGGCCTATGCCGATCCAAGAAAACCTACGTCCTGCACACTGATGCTAGCTTGCAAGGGTTGGGGCTGTGTTGTACCAAGAGCACGAGAATGGCCTGAGACCAGTGGCCTTTGCCAGTAGAAGCCTGACCCCATCCGAAAAGAACTATCCTGTACATAAGTTAGAGTTCCTAGCTTTGAAGTGGGCTATTGTTGACCAATTCCATGAGTACTTGTATGGGGCTAAAATACTAGTAAAACTGACAATAATCCTTTGACCTATGTGCAGACCTCAGCTAAGTTGGATGCCACTGGCCATAGGTGGCTTTCTGCATTATCAACATATGACTATATCTCGAATACCGAGCAGGTCTGAACCACATAGATGCTGTTGCTCTCTCCGGAGGCCTGTTCCCCAGAATGATTGGGTCCGATTGGCAGAACCTGACATTCGGGCACTCTGCCGGAAGTTTGACAGGAGGAACAAATGTCCAATGGACGAATGGACTGCATGGTGGATTGCTTGGGACCTCTGAGAATTGCATACCTGCTGCTTATTGCCACTTTTCTGCAATAGACATTGGTGCACTGCCTCAGCTGGACAATGACAGTATTCGTGGGCTCAATCCCACGATCCCATGATCAAAGCAGCTTTAGAAGCCTCTATGCAGGAAAAGATGTGTCCAAATTACGCCCACTGATTTGAGAACTGCACTGTTATACAAAGAAGGTCCTAAGTTGAAACTGATCAATAAACTGCTATACAGAGAAACAGTAGACAGAGGGGGACAAGTAGACAAACAACAACTAGTGCTGCCCACTGCCTTTCGAGACTCAGTACTGATGTCCTTGCACAACCACATGGGGCACCTTGGTATAGACAGAACACTTGACTTGGTGAGATCCAGATTCTATTGGCCTAAGATGGGGGTTGATGTGGAGCAACACATTCGAACTTATGATCGCTGCTTACAGAAGCTTTGCCCCAGAGGGCTGCCCCCTTGTTAACATCACCACCAGTGCACCCATGGAGCTGGTCTGTATTGATTTTCTGAGTTTGGAGTCAGATCAAAGAAATATTAGTAATGTGCTGGTGGTCACTGACCATTTCACGAGATATGCCCAAGCTTTCCCCACCAAAGACCAGAAAGCATCCTGTGGCCAAAGTACTTGTAGAAAACTTTTTGTTCACTATGGGCCTCCACAAAGAATCCATTCTGATCAAGGAGAGACTTTGAGAGTTGTCTGATCAAAGAGATGCTTTCTCTGTGGGGAGTCGAAAGTCCAGAACCACTCCTTACCACCCCAGGGGACCCACAGCCTGAGCGTTTCAACCGCACTTTGCTAGATATGCTAGGCACCCTGCACCCAAAGGACAAGCCTAGATGGAGCCAACAAATTAGCACCCTGGTACATGCTTATAACTGCACCAAAGTGATGCCACTGGGTTCTCCCCCACCGCCTGATGTTTGGAAGAAGCTCGACTACCGGTAGATGTGTGTTTTGGGGTCTCTCCTGATGGGGTTCAAGCTGACAACTATTTACAGTATGTGCAAAGTTAAGGCCCAGCTAACTCATGCGTACCAACTGGCTCAAACCATGGCTGCCAAAAGAAATCTGGCCAACAAAGAAAGGTATGATTAAAAGGTGGCTTACAGGAACTCCAGGAGGAGATTGGGTATTGCTAAGAAATCTGGGACTGCATGGCAAACACAAGATTGCTGACAGATGGCACCATCTCCCTCACATTGTAGTGGGCAAACTAGATGATCTGCCAGTGTACAAAGTAAGGCCTGAGAATAATTCAAAAGATGTAAAAACAATGCATAGAAATCATTTACTGCCCATTGGACAAATCTTGATTGAGTCTGATCCCCCAGAAGATGCCCCCTCTGGACCAGTGACTAGAGCTGCTGCTAAGAAAAGATCAAGGAAGTCTGCACCTACAGAAGCAGAGTTAAAGTGTTCCCCTGCACAAGTCCCAGTTGAGCATGACTGTCAGTCCATATCAGAAGAAAGTGAGAGTGACTTTGAATACTATCCTTCTTACTGAACTGAGTCAATTATTTCGGGCAATCCCTAGTCAATACTGGAGACAAAGCTGGGCCTTCTGGACTGTCTAAGCCCCCAGCTTCATCCCTGGAGCAATGCTCCCAGAAAGTGAAGTGCAAAGCATCAGATCAGATGAAATGGAATCATTGTGCATGGTTGAACTGTTTGAGCTTTCAGGGAGGAAAATGATAGATTGGGGCAGACTGGTGATACACCGAACAAGAAGAGTATTTTGAGTGCCGTGACAGTCCACTGCCAGTGTAAAGCTCTCCATGCGAGCCAAATGTTGTGGACTCAGAAACTGTAACTCCTGGAGCTGAAAGTGCCCCAAGTTCTAGCCTCTCTACCCCAGGAGACTCCCCTGACAAGTGAGGACAATGCTGAAAATGAGGCTCAGAGTGCAGAGACTGTAACAGTTCCCCTAGAAAGACTGGTCGAGCTGTAAAGCCTGTGGTGCACCTCAGTTATGATTCCCTTAGGAGGCCTGTGGACTTGCCTCTCAATGTTGTCCATAAAGGTGTATGTGTCCCGAGCTCCATTGCCCAAACTGGCGTCAGTGCTAACTCAAGTTACTTGTGTTGCCCTCCAGTATGGTGCCCTTGCCCCGTCCAGCCCCAAGGTAACTGATAGGGAAGGGCCCCTCTCTTCAGGTTTCATGTACAAGAGTAATAACTTGAGTTATGGTACAATGTGTATGTAATACTGTGTAAAGAGTGCGTACTGCAATGTTTCAGAAATGTGTTCTTGGTAAACTGATATATTGACTGATGATTACATGTGAGCCTAATGCAAATGTATATGGTTGCAGTTAAAACTTATGGGGTACTTGCTTGACGCGACGCCAAGCTTTCCCAGCCAGGAAGGGTGTAACCCCCTGCAAATGGGGGTTCCAAAAGACTTCCAGGAGCTTGCTTGAATGCTCCAAGCCTGAATGGTGTTTGGCGTTTAAGCCATTTATCAGTAGTGTTTTAGAACCTCTGGTACTATCTCTTTAAGAGCTGTCTGCTTGCAGACATAATTAGTTTGTATGGGGGACTGTGTGTTTCTTTGATTGAGTACCACTCGAGCTGCTGCCAATTCACTCCATTTTGCAGTCACTAGGAGTGCAAGGGAACCTATCTGAAAGATGTAACTGTTTGCCAGAAACCGTTTAGAGTAATAATGAAATTACAGTTTGTCTAACCTGCTTTCTTTGCAGTCAGAACTGTGTCTGCCTAGTTCCCATTCTGGTTTTGAACTGCTGAACTGGACCAATCAGTGTGGGGTAAGCTAGCTCTAAAATGGTGCCTTGGACGAATCAGAACTTGGACTCATAATCTGAGCCAGCCACAAGAGGATTGTATGGGCAGTGACTCTGGAAATGTAGTTTAGACTTGGCGCCTTTTGGACCAACAGCAGCAGTCTATTGTGAGTGACAGCCATTCCAGTCAAGAACTGGGAGGAACTCAAAGGAAGTGCCTGTTTTGTCTGTTGGAGTTTCAGTTTAGCTCTGGCAGTGAAGGGAAAGGAACCCTGTGCTCCTTCAGTGCACAGTTTTAGTCAAAAACATGTGTAAGGTCCAGAGTTCCGGTCTGCAGCTTGTGTAACTGCTTGTTAGGACTGAATCCATCCTGTGAAGAGAATCAAAGGATATCTGAAGAGTAGAAACCAGGCTCACCCTGTAGAAGACTGGAGAAATTGCTGAATTGCACTTTCAGTCTCAGGAACTGAATCTGCTGTGTGTTCTCCGGTATTGTGCAGTAATTGCAATCGGGATAGAGAAGCAGCCTGCCTGGTATAGTACTTTTTTACCATATAAATGTGTGAGGAGGCTTGTGTACCTCAAGTGAATCCTGCTGCCATTAAGTGACTTTTGCCTGTGACTGTTTACCATATAAATGTGTGAGGAGTCTCTTGGAGCTCAAGAGTAGCCCTACTGACGTTGAAGAACCCTATCTTGTTTGGAGGTCGTGAGTACTAATTCAGGTCGCTCCTGTTGAATTGCCACATTAAATCCAAATGGAATCACTGTACTGCTGACTGTTTAAACTAATTTTCTTTTCTCTGTGTGAAAGGGCCCTACCAACTGCCACGTTTGGACTAGCCACTAGGGCTTGGGTACCCAGGGACAGTAACTGGTAGAGATAGGCCTGTGCACAGAGCCATAGGTAGATGAGTAAAGTTATAAGCTAATTAACCTGATTTCCCCCTGTCCTTGTTATATCCCCCTAAATAAATCAGAGCTGCTTGTTTCAACAAAGTTATACTGCCTGAGGTATTTGTCTATGTTAAAGTACTGTACTGTGATTGTTGCACTGTATCTTATCTTATATATCTTACCAGTCCTGGGGGTAAGTGTATACTGTGAAGGTAATTCTGATATATTGTGTGGGCCACTAGTGGGAAGAAAGGGGGGTTGCAGTGTCCCAGAGGGCTGTGACCAAGTAAGTTTAACTATTGCAAACCCTGACCTCTGGGTGGAGGCACCAGCCATTGGATCCAGGCCCCTCAACCTGTTAGTGGCAAATCAGGCAGGGGTAGTAGCCCCTGGGATAGCGCCATCTAGGGGTTACAGATGTCTGGCAAAAGGATAATACTTTGTATTGTATTTACTAAATGCAATAAATACAAAGTTTAAAAAAAAAGGTACAATAGGCTAATGGTGCCTCAGGACATGGGTTCAGAAGTATTACTCCTGCAATTCTAAATTTACTGCGCTTAGTGGAGCAGTTGTTTTCTTTCTTTTTCCAGGTGACAACTAACTGTATTCATATGCCCTAGAAACTATAATGGAGGAGGAACACGCACCAGTTTTGGTAAGATAATTGTCGGAGGGACCCCGTGCTGTGTGAAGGGAGCCAGGCTGTTTATGGTTTGTGGTTTCAGGCCTGTTTTGTTCTTTTATATAGAGACTCTGTTTCAGTGACAGAGGTATGTTTTTTATTTCACATCTCTAACCGGGAATCGAGAGAAGGCAGTGCTTGACATTAGTAATACTGTAGCATCAGTTTGACTTCCATTGTTTGATCTATATCAGTTGGAAAACTGGAACGCTGTTTGTGGAAATGTTGAGATGGGGTTAAACATTGCATATAAACGCCATGATGCTGGAGCCTTATATTGATGGTCCCATGAAACCCAACAGAAGTGACTCCCTCAGCTTGAATTAATAATGGAGACTTGAAGTTTTAGTCGGTGGCCAGCCGTGGTGTTGAGAGGAGGGCTGAGCCAGTCGCCGGCTCTGTTCATAAAGTGTTTCTGGGCTAAGTGGGGGTATCACTGCTGGGTGGGGAGACCACTAGATTACCAGGGAAATTAATATTATTTCATTCTAAATGGGTCGCGATTCATGCAGGGGGGTAGGGGGACCACTAGACTACCAGGGATATTAATATTATTTTATTCAAAACAGGACTGAATTCATGCAGGGGGAGGTGGGGGGACTACTAGACTACCAGGGAAATTAATATTGTTTATTCAAAAGAGGTAGGGATTCATGTAGGGGGTGGGGGTGGGGGACCACTAGACTACCAGGGATATTAATATTATTTTATTCAAAACTGGTCTGATTTGTGCAGGGGTGAGGGACTACTAGACTACCAGGAAATTAATATTAGATAATTCAAAATAGGTAATGATTCATGCAGGGGGTGGAGGGACACTAGACTACCCAGGATATTAATATTACATTATTCTAAATGGGTCCAGGATGCATGCGGAGACCACTAGACTACCAGGGATATTAATATTATTTTATTCAAAATGGGTGAGGATTCATGCAGGGGGGGAGGGGAATACTAGACTACCAGGGATATTAATATGCTGTTATTCTAAGCGGGTCGGGATGCATGTGCGGGGGTGGGGAGACCACTAGACTACCAGGGATATTAATATTATTTTATTCAAAATGGGTCTGTATTTATGTAGAAGGGTGGGGGGACCACTAGACTACCAGGGAAATGAATATTAGTTTATTCTAAATGATCGGGATGCGTGCAGGGGGATGGGGAGACGACTAGACTACCAGGGATATTACTTTTCATTCGATTGTGAATGGGTCAGGACTGCACCAATTGTGCCTGGCAGCACTTAGTTCCCGCTGCTTCCAGCCTGTACTTCTATTCCAACCAACAGGGGATGCTGTGGGTATTCCTTGGCCTACAGCGTCCAGTCTGTACTTCCATTGCAACCAAAAGGGGGAGCTTTGTGCTACATGCAGTAGCACCAGGCAAACTGCTTGGTAATGTGTGCTAAGCAGCACTTAATTAGATGCAAATGTACCTGTTTGCCCATAGATTACCTAAGTAGGCTCATTTGCATGAGAGCTTTGAATATAGCTCCTGTTTGCCCTGGGCTAACCAGTTTGCACCAGGCTAATGTGTTAGCACTGTGCAATCAGGTTAGCCCCAGGCAAACCTCACTTCAGCATAGCACAGTTCTGCAGTGTGTGGCTTACATTGTTGTTTGCAGTCATACCTCTCAACTGTCCCTGATTTTCAGGGATGTCCCTAATTTTACCTCAAAATCTTACTCTGTCCCTCCTAAACATTGTGTTTCTGTGAACAAACAGTGGGGGTTGTAAGCATAAAATAATGTCAAACGATGTTACTGATGTGTTCTTCCTTAGAGAATGCATTTTACACTAAACCACTTATTCTACCAGCTTTCTGAGTAGACATCACCAATTTTTAAGGTGTCCCTGATTTTAAACCTTTGTCCCTGTTTGTTTTAAGCCTTTAAGCCTTGTCCCTGATTTATGAGACAGGAGGCTGATAGGTGTGTTTGTAGTAGCTGTGAGACATTTCTGCAACCACACACAATGTTCTCCACCTGCAACACTGGCTTGCTTCAGAGTCTAATGAGCTGCAGTTGCAGTTTGCACTTCCTGGTTGCTTTATTCAGTGGTGTCTTATTACCGGGCTATTTTTGCCCTGTACTCCCAGACCAGTTTGCCCGGCTTCCTTAGACTGCTATATTCAGCAGGATTAGCACTGGGCTATTTCCTTTTGAATATAGCTTGCTTTGTGCTCCGGGCTAAGTTTGCCCACCGGGCAGTGCTAATTTAGCCCCGGGGCAAAGTTTTGAATATCTGGCCCTTAGACTCATATGTGACATATTAAAATAGTGTATATGGCTAGCAAGAGGCAATACAGTAACAGTATTGGACAGAAAGTGATCTTTTTGCCTGTATCAAGAAACAAGTGCATTCCAAATATTGTAGGGAACAACAGAGGTTAACTGAAAAACCGATGGCGATCTTCTGGAAACATTGTACAAGGGTAGGTGGGGCGAAAATAATAGTTTCAGATGTAAGGTACTGCATATGCATTTCTTTTTTACGTTCGCTTGCGTGCATGCACAAGGGACGTTTTGGGAGAGTAGCACACTTTGGAGGTGTGCCTCTCCCTTTCAATCCACTGCTCCATTAAGCAGGCGTGGTGGTCCTGCACCAATGGGTGCGGGAGCTGTGTATGACAGCGGTGGTCATCGCTTCAAAGAAAACCACCACTGTCATACAGAGCACTGCGTCATGCCGCCCCCCCGCATCACACCACCCCCTCCAAATCTTTGCTGCCATGCTGGGAGCCCACCCCAGCATGGCAAACATCCTGGGTTGTCTGCTGATGAGGGTGCCCAATCCTGCATTAGCTCCTCGGCCCCCCCCAGCCATCCTTCTGCCACGCTGGGAGCCCACCCCAGTATGGCAAATGTCCCACGTAGTCTTGTTTTTTTTTTTTTCACCTGTAAAGCAAAAACGGTCCCACGGTGCTTCTCCCAGTCCCCCTTCCCACAACCTGCACCCACCCACTGCACCCAGCCTCCCACCCCCCCTCACCCCATACTTACCTCCGGAGATCGGGCAATGATCTTCGGTGGACCAGGAACTCGTCTGCACTCTTCAAGGCTGACCGCGAACTGAGAAATGCCGTAAGCTGTATAATGGGCTAGATAGGGGGTTTCAACTTTACTGCATATCTCAGGCATTTTGGGAATTTGTGCACCAAATTTCAACATGGGGTTTATGGGACCCCTTCATGAATGATGTCACTGTCATGGTGTTATTCTAGCCAAAGAGTGATTTCACAGTCACTGCTAAAATCACCCTTTGGGCCTGAATAATGCCATGACAGTGACATCTTCATGACAAGGTCCCAGCCCCATGTTGAAAATTGTGCAAAATTCAAAAAATGACTGTTTTGACGTAGCTGATGCCAGGTTCCTACTAAGGCTCATACGCTTGCAAATTTTTAATATTTTCACCCCAGATTTTCAACATTGCCATTTTACCACACCTTCTTATGAGTAGTGCAGCTGTCATTTTTCACATCTCACCCAAAACATGTTTCCGCCTATGTAGCGCACAATGGCGCAGTCAGTGTGTGAAATCAATGCATGGGATGCATTAAGAAAACCATGGTGACACTGTTCATTAGCAGGGGTCTTAAAATGGCTATGTTGAAAATTTGGTGAAAAAATTCCTAAAAATGACTGTTTTACGAACGTGTGTTGCGCAGTTCCTACGCACGTTCATAGGTTTGCGAATTTTCAATATTTCCACTCCAGATTTTCAACATTGCCATTTTACCATACCTCCTCATGGGCAGTACAGCTGTCATTTTTCACATCCTGCCCAAAACGTGTTTCCGCCCATGTAGCACACAATGGTGCAGTTGGTGTGCAAAATCAATGTATGGGACACATTAAGAAAATCACAGTGACACTGATCATGAGCAGAGATCTTAAAATGGCTGTGTTGAAGATTTGGTGAAAAAATTCCTAAAAATGACTGTTTTACGAGTGTGCATTGCGCAGTTCCTACGCACTTTCGTAAGTTTGTGAATTTTCAATATTTTCACTCCAGATTTTCAACACTGCCATTTTACCACACCTCCTTATGAGCAGTGCAGCTGTCATTTTTCACATCTTGCCCAAAACGTGTTTCCGCTCATGTAGCGCACAATGGCACAGTTGCTGTGCGAACTCAGTGTATGGGACACATTAAGAAGACCACAGTGTCACTGTTCATGAGCAGAGATCTTAAAATGGCTATGTTGAAAATTTGGTAAACAAATTCCTAAAATTAACTGTTTTACGAGTGTGCGTTGTGCAGTTCCTACGCACGCTCGTAAGTTTGCAAATTTTCAATATTTTCACTCCAGATTTTCAACATTGCCATTTTACTACACCTCCTTGTGAGCAGTACAGCTGTCATTTTTCATATCCTGCCCAAAACGTGTTTCAGCCCATGTAGTGCACAATGGCGCAGTTGGTGTGCGAAATCAATGTATGGGACACAGTAAGAAAATCACAGTGACACTGTTCATTAGCAGAGGTTTTAAAATGGCTATGTTGAAAATCTGGTGAAAAAATTCTTAACAATAACTGTTTTACGAGCGTGCATTGCACAGTTCCCACGCACGCTCGTAGGTTTGCAAATTTTCAATATTTCCACTCCAGATTTTCAACATTGCCATTTTACCACACCTCCTTATGAGCAGTACAGCTGTCATTTTTCACATCCTGCCCAAAATGTTTTTTCACCTATGCAGCGCTCAATGGGGGTAACAAAAAGGTCATGCTGAAAATTTATTGTGCAAATACCAGCAATCGCACAGGGCATTAGGGTAAAGCACCATATGTGCCAAACACCACTGCAAATACCTGCAAGCGAACGTTCAGCATTGACAAATGCTTGTTAAACTTGTTTCAGTAACTATTCCTATGCTTAATTTGTGATCCGTGTATGATGTCCCTATGTGATGTATGATTTTTCTTTAAATAAAAAATTCCCCTACTCTTCCCGAGAAGAGATGTGAATCTCCCTCAATGTCCAGCTACAATGACAGATGTAGCATTATTGTAGTTAACAAACATTAGGGTTCCTACTTTTTTTCTGAGACACTTTATGGTTAATTTGTCATGGGAAATTAGGGGTTAAAAATAATAGTAAACATAAACAGATTGAAAAGTGATAGTGCCCAAGAGAAAATTGTAATAAGCTTCTGGAGCCACAAAAGCATGTGTATTTTGAATGTGAATATACTGTATTAAACCCTTTTGGATATTACTTGTGAAGTACTGGCAAGAACCTTTTTATTTGTCCCATGCATATAGGAAATTAGTATTAGGCATATTTTCAGAAGCATGGAACAAGTATACATCGGAAACACTTCAAGTGATTTTCTTTTATTAAAGTATTGTATATGGTATTCCCACTGAGTATGGGTTACTCAACAAAAGCAGTGGACTACCATGAGATATTACGAAATGAGAAAAATTCATCGAATCAGATAAGTACGCTTGATTGTAAAAAAATTTCCTTTTAACAAGGTCAGAGAATTATGGGCTAATTGTAATTTTTTATGACAGTATGGCTGCAGAAGTTTAAGCAGACATTTATTACTTGGAAGAGTAGTAGACAGACTATTTACAGCACTTTCTAGAAGTATTATGAAGGATAAAACATGTGATAATTGGGGAATATATGCAAACATCCGGTTTAAAGGATTCTGTGCGTATCACATATTGTGAATGATGGATGATGTAGATTCTCTGTTCCAATTTTTTGTTTTGTTTTGTATTTCCTGTTGGATTATTTTGTGTGTGTGTGTGTGTGTGTGTGTGTGATGTTTCTTTATTTTATCAGTTTGTTTTTTTTGCATGATCTATTTTTCTCCACTCCATGCTCCGACTCCACCACTCCTTCAGGCACCCAAGGTTACCAGCATCTCTATTAACTCCCTCGCGCCTCCTAGTCTCATATTGCAGCTGACCCCAAGGTAGCTTGGTGTTACCCTTTCTTTTTTCACCGAGTCAGTCCCTCTCCTCCGAGGGGGCTGCCCAGCACACTATTTTTTCTTCCTTGGCCTCGGGGCACTGCTGAGGCAAACCAGCTCACAGGAAGTCTTCAAGGGAGCCGGTGGACCAGATGCTGTCATCCGGTCAATCTGGAGTGTTTTTTCCATTTTACTGGCACTTCCCACATTGTGACACTCCAGCATTGCACCCAGTCTCCAATGGGAGCTGCTGCAGAGTGAAGTGATCCCATTACCCATGCCAGGAGAGGAGAGGAGAGCAGTCCTACAAATGCTCAATCCTCTCCTCCCCTGCTGAACCCAAGCAACTCAAGTCCATTCCCAAACCTGGGTCGCCGGCGTGGTGTGAGGAAATGTGACAGCGCCTCAACCCTCTGCGCCACCGGACCAGTTATCAGTTTATTTTAATTAAAAATCCCATACTCTTACTGCATTATAGCACTTTGTACCTGACAATGTCTTGCTTTAAGTAGTGCATCTGGCACCCCAGATATTCTTTATTATTTCAATAGAAACTTGTTCCTTTACATCCTTTGGCAATTCAGGTCCAGGAACTTCATTTAGTGTATACTATAGAAAAGAAAAATGTATCACAATCAATACATAGTTACCTCTGGAAAAAACATTAGGTAGATTTAAGATAATATGTATTTAGTGATTTTGCTGTTTGAAAGTTCTCTTTTATTTTTGCTTTTCTACTTTTTTTTTTTTTTACTAGGTTTACTAGGTGATAAAAGATAAAGTTGGTGATTTTCCCATCGAGATTGTCTCCCACTCCCAGTGGGTGAATTATTTTAAAGAGAGCTTTGATTGGATGTAGTTACCTAGTCTGTTTTTAAAACCCAAGAATGTTGTTTGGTAGACTATCTCACCGTGCAGCTGATTCCAGACTCTTGCTGACCTGATAGTGAAAAAGTTGATTTTCTTATTTGTATTTACCTAGGGGATAAAAAGTTGTTTCTTGTGAGTCCTTAGGTTAGGTATTCTGGCACAATCGCTTAACCCATATTGGGACATTAGGCCTGGAGAGCTGACAGTTTTAAATAGCAGGAATAGGTAGCCCCTAAGTATCCTGCTTTGCAGATCAAATAGTCCAGTTTCTGAGAGTCTGTCCTAGTATATTTTGATTTTTAGCCGGCAAACCATTTTGGTTACCCTCCTCTGCACCTTCTCTACCAGTTCCACTTCTCGCTTTAAGTATGCAGTCCAAAAAGGAGAGCCATAATCTATGTATGGTCTGATGTAGATTCTATACAATGGAATCAGGCACCGTTCATTTCTTGAGATGAAAGTACACTGTATTGCTTTTATAATTCCATTAGCAGATGTAGCAACTTTTTTACAATAATCGACTGATGTTTATCTATCATTAAACATTATTCCCAAGTTCTGTTCCTTGTCAATAGATTGTAACTGGGTACTGTTAAGTGAATACAGAAAAAATGGATTGTTACTTCCAAAGTGCAAAATAGTGCACATATCATGGTTAAATTATATTTTATTTTGTGTTGCCCAGTCCTCTAATGTTTTGAGGTCTCGGCTAGAGATTTATGTTTAGAGAATGAGTCCACTTCTCCTCCCAATTTAGTATCATTTGCGAATTTGGATATAAAATTTCCAGGACTTATACAGATGTTACTAATAAAAATACAAAAGAGAGTGGGACCTAAGACGGAGCCCTGGGGCACCCCACTATTTACATTTCCCTCCCTTGAAAGATGGCCAGCTTTCCACCCATCTGACCAACCTTAAGCTAAATCCCATAGCAATTAGTTTTTCAATCAATAGTCCATGGGGATGGTGTCAAATGTCTTCCTAAAGTCAAGCAGGACCACATCAGCTGCAATGCCTGAATCAAGGCATTGACTTACTTGGTTATAGAAGGATACCAAGTTTGTTGTACAAGAAAGACTCCACCTAAACCCATGTTGGCTTTCATCTGTTAACCCCAAGGTGCATGTTTCAGGCTCAGCAATTTTTTTAATCAGTTTTTCCATTATTTTACTACATAGGGATGTTAGGCTTATGAGCCTGTAGTTATCAACAGTGCTTTTATTCCCCTTTTTGTCAATAGGTACAACCACTGCCCTCTGCCAATCTCCTGGCACAACTCCCTCATTATGTGATTTGTTAAAAACAATTGATAATGAGTAAAAAAGAAGAGTTGTCATTTCCTTCGAGAACATGGGATGGACATTGGGCTGGCAGTATAGCCTAGAGGTTAGAGGAACAAGGTGTGAGTGAACTTGATACATCCAGTAGACCAGACCTGAGTTTGATTCTCACAACCTCCACTTGCATACTGCGTGACTCTGACCAAGTCAGTTAACCGCCCAGTGCTCCCAGGTTGCCCCTGAAAACAGGCAATTGTGCCTAATGGGTCTTACCCAGTTACCAAAGGCTAAATAAATAAAATAAAAATAAAAATTAAATATTTTCTGAGCCAGGACTAGTGTAGCTTTTGATTCCACTAATGGCTGACAAAACTTCATTTTCATTAATGGTATAAGTGTTAGTCAAATGCAACTGGAGGATACTGTTAGGTACAACTTGTTTGGTAAAAACCAAGCAAAAATAAGAATTAAACAAGTTAGATTCATCTATAGTGTTGTCAATTTCAGTACCATTATTCATCAGTGGATCAATGTTTCTGTTGTTATTTTTCTTGTTGCTGATATAAGCAAACAATGATTTGTCATTGTCCTTTGTGTGTGAGATACTGAATTCGGCTTCAGTTTTCTCCCTTTTAATCATGGACTTTAGTAATCTTTGTTCCTTTCTATAGGCTTGTGTATTCTCATCTGTCGGGTTAGTCTTTAATTTATGGTATGCTTTTTCTTTGATTTTAACTTGTTTCTTAATGCTATAGGTTAGCCAAATTGGAACTTTCCCTTTAATGTTATATTTATTTATGACAGGGACATTTTTATCCTCTAGTGTCAGAATAGTTCCTTTAACAGTTCCCAAGACTCTTCAACCGACAGATGAACCATATCTGAATCCTAATCAATGGTTGAAAGGTTTTTATTTATTTCTTCAGAGTTTCATAGGAATTATGGGAAGATTACAAGTCAAAAGCAGTTAGCCATGTTAAATTTGGTGGTTTGCCCTTTTGTAGTCTCTAATAACTATTGCCAATAAATTTGGACATAGAGGCATTTAAGCTGAATGAGATCATATTATGGTCACTATTGTTCAAAGGGCACAAAACTAAAATATCTGTCATCTCAAACTCAACATTGGTAAAAAGTAGGTCCGAAGTATTGGGACCTCTGGTTGACTTTACAAGATGGGAGCAGCAAGTCGGTAGAGATCTTTTTGTTGTTTTCTTCTTTTTTTTCCTCTTTGACATTTATGTTTGGTTTTATTCATTTTTTCCTCTCCTTATCTTTCTGAGAAGATTTGTACATTTGCTATGATTTCTATGATTTGGTTATTTGTTTGTAATAAAAACAACCCTACTCTTCCTGCAGGAGGCCCTGCTTGTTTCCTGTTGGAGGCTGGAGGAACCTAGAGAGGAAGGTGAGATGGCTGCCCGGGAGGCCCTCCCCACCCAGAGTAGTTTGGAAGCTCACATGACTACCATAAACCAAGGGTCTAATTTTAAGCTACAGTATGCCTTGGACTATGATCATGGATGCTAAACTGAGAGACCAGAAAATATCACCTAGATGAAAGACAAGATGTCTCTGCAGGAGGTATCACTGTACAGGAAGTAACACCCTGGCACCGGAGGAGAAAGGGGGATGGTAGTTGGAACAACTGTGGTAGACTCACCTGTTGTGTCCCCTTGTCTGGACAGGGACTAGCAGACAACTGTGCCTGAAGAGGAATGACTGTACTGAGATTTTGAGCTGAAAAGGATGGCCCTTTTGAAACTCCTAGCAGAGGAAGAAGAAATATGCCACTGGGAAAAAAATAAAATTTGACAGTCCAGAGCTGCATTAAGTCTTTCCCCACAATAAGAGGCTCCATCTCAAATGGAGACTCCAGTATCAGCAATATGCCTGCAAAGCCCAAATGCACTCCATGGGACCAGTAGAGAGCTTCTAACTTTGCCGTGTAATTTCTGTTTTCTATTGTTACTCATGACCATCCTCTAATCCCCCCCCAGACATGTCTGGAACTCTGGAAATGAGCTGCTATCGGCTCAATTTGGTTTTCCTGGTGAAACTTTTGAAATAAAGTCATACATACATACATAAATAATGGCTTGCAATATAGTTCCTGACAATGTACATACAATGCAGGGCATGACAGGAAAGCAGAAACACAAATCTGACAGTTCGGCTTCCCAGCAACGAGTGACTACTTTAATCCACACTCCCAGCTTGACAGCTAAAGATGACACTGTCAGGCAATGGCCATCACTGCACAGCAACAAGGATCAAACCACTATAGCTGAGAGGAAGTATAGTGTGTCATGTACCCACACAGAAATGCCTGCAAGACATAAGGGGCCCGATTCTCAAAGGGGGCTGCTTTCGGCCCAAGTTGCGGCAAACTGCAGCTTGCGCCAAAGCCCCCTGCACCAGGGATCCTGCACCCAACTCAGATATGGAATGCGTCCTGGAGCCTAAGTCCCCTTATGTGCAGCAGCACCCCCCCATGCATCTAATGTAAGGTGCATGGACGGGGTGCACTGCAAGCTCCTTGTGGCAATGCCCTGCTGGTACCCCCTATCCTGATGGCCCCAATTGAGGCCAATGACCCTCCCAGTGGTGGTTCAGCCCCCCACCCAAACAGATAGTACCCACCCCATCCCCAGATTGGGCGGGGGACCAGCATAGCCCTCCACACACCTCCGCAGAGATCCATGACTGCCTGGAATGGGTAGCAGACTGTACAGTGTACAAGCTAATATTAGTGTGTACACTGTACAGTTCACTGCACATTCCAGGCAGTTGGGTACCTCCGTAGAGGTGTGTGGAGGGCTATGCTGGTCCCCTGCTCTAACTGGGGATGGGGTGGGCATTACCTATTGGGGTAGGGGGCACTATTCCACCCTGTGGGTGGCTCTCACTGTATATATACTGGGGCAGCAACAGGGTTCGGGGTGAGGGGACGGTACTACCACATAGACCACAGGCTGCATAGAGGATGGGGGGTGTACAACGCCATGGGCATGCCATGGGCCCTGACACCACTGGGGGACTGCAGCATAGTGCCGCACACAGAGGTTCCACTGTGCAGAACATTTTTTAAATTCCCCTAGACCTTAGAATTCTGCTGTTGGGGCACAGTTTGTAAATCTCATGCTCGGGCTGTGGTAGCTTGCGTCTGCCGCAGTGCCTCTTGCACCTTGTCACAGCTCAGCTCTGGGCACAGGGATGGTGGAAGCCCTGTTAGGGGCAGGCAGCCTGTGTTTGACGCAGGCCACCTTTCTGAATTGCATGGAGGCAGCCCTGGATGCAAGGTGTACCTTGCACCATATCTGTTCGGTGCAAGCACCTTGCGTCAGATGCAGGGCTTTGAGAATTGGGCCCATTGAGTCAGGGAATTTGAACACAGCCAAAACTGAAAAAGCAGCAAAACAAAGATTCCTGGGGCCATCGGAACTCAACAAACAGAGACTGGAGGAAGTCTTGAAACAAGCAGGTTGAATAAGGGCAGAGGCTGGTACCAGTTAGATCTCACTAGTTCCTGTTAGCACAGCAAAGCTGAAGAAACTTACCCCACTCATAAAATTCACCATATGGGGAGGTGCAATAAAATTTCATTCAAGACATGATCATTTTCTCCAGTTCTTCATACACTTTATTTCAGGCAGGCATCAATTCATCCTTTACATTTCAACCACATAAAGGGCTTCTTTGGGAAAATGCCTACAAATTCTGATATAAATACAAAGCATTTTAAGAAACTTAATATAACTGTTTGTTCCACTTCACAATCCTTGCAATGTAAATCTTGTAAATCCCATTTAAAAGCCTACTCATGGTTCACAGCTCACAGTACCCACCATTACACTTTTAGTAATGCACATTCAACACTAGACCTATAATAAACATACAGTTTCAGAGATGAAGGTTTGTGGTATCATTTCTTTACAGTGTGAACACAAGCATTGTGGCATAATTTCTTTACAGTGTAAACACAAGCAGCATACCCCACCACCACAGGCAAAAACCACCAGACCGTGCTTAACAGTGTGCAAATGGTTTAAAAGAGCTTTTCATTCTAGGTGGTTTAATACCTGACTGCCACAACTCAAAATTGCCAACATGTTAGTTGTTGAGAACTGCTACTTGAAACATGGTCAAAAAGGCTAGTTTATAATAGGATGCTCTAATGGTAATTCTGCAAGCTATGGTCAACAGTAAAAACTGTGTGTGTTAACTTATGTTTTAAGTTTTCCTGGATTTGAATCTTCTCTATATGTGATGTGCCATTACAACTCTGGTTTGTTCCAAGTGAGCCATTTCCTCATGCTAATTTTAAATTCCCAATTTAGCTCCTACATAATCTGCATCTCCCAATTCATCTATTAATATGTATAATCTTCTTCTAGGGACATATTCCATTGCTAGGCTACCAAAATGATAATCAAACTGTATTCCTTATGCATGTTTTTGAATTTAATATATGCCATTGCACCTTGTGCCAAAAAGTTTAAGGTTCACTTTACTCTGGCAGTCAGGAGTTCCAATTTACAATATGTTTTATGACACACTGCCATGACCCAATGTCCGTGGTGTAAGCATGAAAGTTTATTTATTTAGCTTTTGTTTATCAGGAAAGTGCACTAAACAAAAAAAAAAGCCTATTTTCAGTCATGACCCTGGAGAGTTACAATAGCAGGTAGCAACAAGTAGAACAACAAGCATGTGTCAATGCTGAATGTTGATTGCATTGGTCCATTGAGTTCACTCACTGCCTCTCTGTCACTCGCTTATTCTGTGTCTTCCGGTGCTGCAGGCTGCTCTTTTCTACTGGGCTCCTGCCTGCATCGGCACCTTTTTCTGCCCACAAAGAAATCTGCAGCAGTCACAATAGAGCTCCATTGAGCTTGCTCACTCCCCCCTACTCACTCGCTCATTGTGTTTCTCCCGGTGCTGCAGGCTGCCATTTTGTACTGGGCTCCTGCCTGCGTTGGCACCTTTTTCTGCTCACAAAGAAATCTGTAGCTGTCCTGACAGAGCTCCATTGAGGTCGCTCATTCCCCCTGTCTCACTTGCTTATTCTGTTTCTCCTGGCACTGCAGGCAGCCCTTTTGTACTGGGCTCCTGCCTGCATCGGCACCTTTTTCTGCCCACAAAGAAATCTGCAGCAGTCCCAACAGAGCTCTGTTGAGCGCACTCTCTCTCCCCCTCACTCGCTCATTCCGTTTCTGCCGGCACTGCATGCTGCCCTTTTGTACTGGGCTCTTGCCTGCGTTGCTGCCTTTTTCTGTCCACAAAGAAATCTGCAGCAGCCACGATAGAGCTCTGTTGAGCTCACTTACTCCCCAAATCTCACTCGCTCATTCTGTTTCTCCTGCTGCTGCAGGCTGTCCTTTTTTACTGGGACCCTGCATGCATTGCTGCCTTTTTCTGCCTACAAAGAAATCCACAGCAGTCCCAACAGAGCTCCGTTGAGCTCATTCACTCCCCCTCCTCCCTCACTTGCTCATTCTGTGTCTCCCGGCGCTGCAGGCTGCCCTTTTGTACTGGGCTCCTGCCTGCTTTGGCACCTTTTCCTGCCCACAAAGAAATCTACAGCAGTCCTGACAGAGCTCAGTTGAGCTCAGTCACTCCCCCTCTCTCACTCATTCGATCCTAATCGGCCCCAAACACTAATTTACAACAACAACTGCAGCATTCTACACCGAAAACGTGAAAACAAATTTCAGCCAGGATGTGAAAAATGGCAGCTCAACTGTTCATAAGGAGGTGTGAAAAAATGGCAGTGTTGAAAATCGGGCATGAAAATACTAGTAATTTGCTAAGTTAAAAGGGTGCGTGGAACTGTACAATGCACGCTCATAACACAGTCATTTTATGGAGTTTCATCACAAAATTTTCAACATAGGCATTTTAGGACCTGTGCTCATGAACAGTGTCAATGTGATTTGCTTAATGTGTCCTGAACACTGATTTCCCACAGCGACCGCGCTATTGTGTGCTGGAAGAGCGAAAACACATTTTGGCCAGGATGTGAAAAATGACAGCTACACTGTTCATAAGAAGGTGTAGAAAAATGGTAATGTTAAAAATCTGGAGTGAAAATATTGCAAAGTTGCGAAAGTACGAGTGTGTGTGGAAACTGCGCAATGTACATTCGTAACACACTCATTTTTGTGGACTTTCGTCACCAAATTATCAACATTGGCATTTTAGCACCTCTGCTAATGAACAGTGTCACTGTCATTTTCATAATGCATCCTGAACATGGATTTCCCACAGCGACCGTGCTATTCTGCGCCAGAACTGTGAAAACACATTTTGACCAGGATGTGAAAAATGACAGCTGTACTGTTGATGAGGAAGTACAGAACAATAGTAATGTTGAAAATCTGGAGTGAAAATATTGCAAATTCGTGAAGTTATGAGCGTGCGTAGCAACTGCACAACACACGCTGCTCGTAAAACAGTCATTTCTTGGATTTTTTCCACCAAGTTTGCAACATAGACTTTTTGAGAACCCAGCTCATGAACACTGCACTGTCATTTCAGTAATCAGTCCTGAAAGGTGATTCCATGCAGTGACCTCAAAATCACCTTCCAGACCGATTAACGCCATGACAGTGCCTGAGTTCATGAAGAGGGGTCCCAAAAACCCCATGTTGAAAATTTGGTGCCAAAATTCCAAAAAATGCCTGAGCTATGCATCAAAGTTGAAAAAACCCTATTTATGCCATTATACAGCTTACCAGCATTTCCTCAGTTCGCAATCAGCTTTGAAGAGTGCAGACGTGTTCCCAGTCCACCAAAGATTGTTGTGCCAGACTCCCTAGGTAAGTATGGGGTGAGGGGCATGTGGGGAGGCAGGGTGCACAGAGGGTGGGCATGGGTTGCAGGAGGGGCCAGGGAGACTGCAGGGGACTGTTTTCTTTTTTGTACAGGTTAAAAAAAAAAAACAGGGTGTTTTTTTCTTTACAAGGGCATGTGGCATGCTGGGGTGGGCTCCCAGCATGCCAATGGAGTGTTTTTTTGGGGGGCAGCTGTAGCTGATGGGAAATTGGGCACGCCTTCATCACAAAAGGGGGGAGCGCAAGAGCCAAGGGGGTTTGGGCACCCCCTCGGCACAAATCTAGTGGTTTTGTGGGGGTGGACATTATGCCAAGGGGGAGTGGGCTCCCCACTTGGCAAATCAAACTGGGACAGCACATAAGCCACCTGGGAGTGGGCTGCCCTGGCAACTTAAACTCAGACAGGACTCAAGTGACAGGGATTGGGGCCTCTGTCGGCAAACAAAAACTGTTCTGGGGGGTGCATACTGCTGAGGGGGAATTGGGCACCCCCTCAGCAGTGGGGGTTAATTAATATTGTTTGTGAACATGGCGCAAGCTGCTACCATGTTCACAAACAATATTACACTTGGCAACATTCCACCCAGCAATGACGGGTCGCTTCTTCCTCATTTCAGCGGAATGGCTGATGCTGCAATGAAGAGGCTGCCCAGATTGCAGTGGTTGAAACGTTTCAAGGTGGTGGCACGCTGGCTGAACTAGTGTCAGCAGCAGCGTGCCATGGCATTGGGAAAAGTGGGCCAAGCCTTTAAAGGCTGTGGGGCATTGGCCATAACAGTGTCGTGCCTCCACAACCTGCTTCTGGCAAGCTGCTGAAATATGTTTCTTGCGCATGCACACAATCAACATAAAAATGCACTGTCAAAATATACAGCCAGCAGAAAGTGCAGAAAGATGCAATGTTTCTAAACTGCTGCCAAACAATTGGCAGTAGTAAGGTACAAATAACTGAAAATACAGACAATAAGGTAATATCCATGAACAGATGATAAGAAAAGTAGTTGAGATAATTAATGTTTGTACAATAAATAAGGGAATTCAGGACTTTGTGAACAGTAAGCATGAAACAGCTGTCAATAGGGTATTGCATCAAGTATGTGCTAGCAACAACATCTAAAGTAACCAAGCCAAAGAAAGTGACGAGTTGGGAGCAAAACAGAGGGAGACAAGAAGATGATACACCGCATTAGAGGATTAGCATGAAAAAGGAGAGAGCATAGAGATCACAGAGATTAGAAGATGTCAGGAGCAGGAGCATTCATCAGAAGAGCTGAGGTAATTGAATAGTTCTCTTTTGAATGCAAGGTGAGACTGGCAGACTCTAAGATGAGAGGGTAGGAAGTTCTGGGCTCTAGGAGCAAAGTGAGCAAACACTTGCTCACCCATTTTGGAAGAGCACTTTGGAACGGCCAGAAGGGCTTGATCTTTGGAGCACAAAGAGTAGGCAGAGTCAGCTGGAGTGAACATAGAGGCCAATGAGTTGGGTTTAGAGGACCTACTTCTATCAATTGAGCAGCACAGAATGTAGACGCACTGGGAAGGAGGGGACAGCCACTTTAGATTAGAACTGAGCAAGCAGTGGTGGGTGAGTCGAGGGGCAGACAGGACAAATCTACACACATTCTTATAAAAGACATTTAAGGAAGCAACTGGCATTGGCCTTATAGAAGGAGGGGATTGCATAGCACAGACTTGTGAGTAAGAGTCCCTGAGCAATAGTGACTCCGGCCGCAGAAGTGGAAGCATAGCGGATCCTGTGGGCAAATCCAAGGTTAGTATTGGCTGACTTGTAGATATTAGAGATATGCTGAGAGAAGTCCAAAGCAGGGTCAATTGTAATGCCTAGATGTTTGAAATGGTTGGTCAGACAGATGAGGGAGCCATCAAGACTTTACAGCAGTGGTGGTTCAAGTGGTTTGATTGGAACTCTGTCTTTTTTCAGGCAGAGTCGGGGTTTTAATCTTTACAGGAGTGCTGATATAAGGAGCAACCAGAACACAGATTGCAGGAAAGCAGGTTTTCTTTATCTAGGTGGTGAACACTTGTTTCTGTATTTTCCGAAAGACTAGTGCTTTGTATTTTTTCCATTTGGCTCTAGGGAGGGTTACTCGACTGATCGTGGGTACGGTTCATTATTTCTTTTTGCATTCGGCATATGCAGTATCCTTGATTTATCTTTATCCATTTTGTTTGTTTCGGGGCTGATTGTTTTTCTTCTTTAGCAGGCAGTGGCTACTCTCACCCTCCCCCCCTCACTCCACCCACCCCAGGGTTCACCCATGTTTATAGCCCTATAATAGGCCATGCCTTCCTGCTGACATAGAAGAATTGGCCAAGGCACAGTTAAAGAAGCCTTCTGATATACTATCATCAGCACAGGGGGTATCTCCTTCAGCAGGACAGTACCAATGTAGTAAGCAATAAGAAAGGGAAAGTGTGGGGGGTATTCTCTAAATAAAAAGCAATAGGAGCAACTAAAAAGGTTTGAAGGAGGGTCAATGGCATAACAGTATAGGAAGATGCAGGGAATGTATAGTGCAGTGCAGTGAATGCAGAGCAGCATTCTTTAGGGTACTGCAGTGCTGCCCCATATACAGGCACCTCTCTGGGCTGAGGGCGGAGGTTGCCAAACTCCAGGCAGAGATGGTGGGGGTACTGTCAACCTTTTCCCCCACCCAGAGGCAACCAAGTCCACAGTCATTGCTGCAGTGGATACCTGGGCAGAGGGCTGGCTGGACTATGGTGGGCTCAGGGACTTTCATGAAGGGGGGGTCAGAGGCACATCCCCCATCCAGTCCAACTTAGAAACTCCTATCCTGTCCTGGAGGAGCAGGTATGTCCCACAAGGGAACCTGAGATTGCAACTGGGGAGGATGAGTGGGTCCTCTAAGAGCTTGACCTAAAGGTGGGAGATAGAGGACCCCAGAGGAAGAGAAAGCTACTCCAGGTAGGGGACTCAATAGTCCTTGGAATGGATCTGGGTACAGGTAGTGGGGAGGAAAGGGAGGTCAAGTGCCTTCCAGGAGGCACAGCTTGGAGGGAGGGGAGGTGAATCCAGAGGATTGCTACAGTGGTAGCTAGGGGGGGAAACTAGAGGTCATGGTCCATCTATGGACAAATGACCTAGCCACGGAGGAGGTGAGTATACAGCAGGTGCAGGAGGACTTCACGGGGTTGGGTAGGCACCTTGGAGAAGTAAAAAGTTCAGTAACATTCTTGGAGGTGCTGCCAGTCCACAGCAGGAGGGGGCCTGAAATCTCTGCATCTGCAAGTTCAATACTTGTTTAGAGGGCTGTTGTAGAGATAATGGTTTTGGCTTCATTGGGGTCTGGGGACCCACCTGGAGGAATGGGGGCCTGTACTGGGGAGAAGGCCTACATCCATCCAGAGAGGGGACAGCAGTCTTCAATGAAAAGTTTAGATGCTTCCTTGCCAAGAGGAGGAGAGATGTCAAGAACAGGGAGACTTAGGCAGCCCATCCCACAGGTTAGAGTAGCTAGTAGGATAGATCAGGAGGAAATGTTGAGGACAGATTTTCCAGAGCTCATTACAAGGGGTAAGGCAGGGAAGGGGAGGCAGCAAAAAAAAAGGGACCAGGGTTGGAAAGGGGGAACAGGAAGCCAAGTGTAGATGCGCAAGGGGGACAGGCTGGGAAGCAGGAAAAAATATGCCCGGGATTATTACAAGAGATAAGGCAGAGGTAAACATGCAGCAGGAGAAAGAAACCAGGGTTGGAAGGAGGGAGCAAAAAGGCAAAGGTAGAATTGCAAGGGGTACAGGCTGCAAAACATGGAAAGCCATATATACAAATGCCCACAGTCTGGGAAACAAAATCCCAGACCTGGAAGCCTTGATGACAGAGGTGGACCTGGACAAAGTGACAATTACTGAGACATGGTAAAATGGAAACCATGACTGGGAGATAAATGTACCAAGGTACATGCTACACAGCAGGGATAGGGAGGTTAAAAAGGGTAGGGGTGCTCTCTACGTAAGAGAATCTATTAAATCAGTGCAGGGCAGACAGAGGGAGGCTGCGGCACTGTGGGCCACACTTGAGAGGCAAAGGCGCAGCAATTCACATAGGAGTGATCTACAAGCCTCCGATAGAGAAGGAGCAGGTGGATAAGAAAATAGTAGAGGTAATACATGGGATGGCAGAAAAGGGGGAAGTATTGCTGCTCGGTGATTTTAGCATGCCAGACATGGACTGGACCATCCTGGCAGCTGCCTCAACCAGGAGCCGAGACATTTATTTATTTATTTATGACTTTGATAACTGGGTGAGTGCACTGATCCTACAGACCATTTTTAGGCACGACCCGGGCCATAACACATGGTGCCGGGTTACAGCGTAGCACAAGGTAACAGTAATACCCATGAAACAGATTTGATACAAGCAACAATAATAAGCACAGTAAACAGGTTTGATGCATAGGTCCATTTGAGAACAGTGAATACAAGGTCATGGAATCCTTAGGGGACCAGCATCACACAGTTGGTTCAGGAGCCCACCAGGGACAAGTCAATCTTAGAACTTGTGCTGACCAATGGAGACAAGATCACGGAAGTCAGGGTAGATGGACACTAAGGATCCAGTGACCACCATACAGTGTGGTTCAGCATCAGTACAGTGTCGCAGGAAAGCCACACAAAGATAAAGGTCCTGAATTTCTGGAGGACAAACTTTGCTTGGATGGGGAGAGGAATCAAAGCAGCCTTGACAAGAAGGAATCCATCAGGAGGGATTGAGGAGTAGTGGGCACACCTAAAAGAAGCCATAGTGGTGGCTACAAATCAGAGCATTAGGCTGAGTAACAAGGAAAAAAGAAGGAACAAACCACTATGGTTCACAAAGGAGGTGGGAGAGAAAGTGAGGGACAGAAAGGGAGCATTCAAAAAATACAAAGAGACTCAGAAGGAGGAGGATAGGGCGGTGTACCTAGAGAGACAGAGGGAGGAAGAGAAGGCAGTTAGGAGCTCAAAGGCGCAAACAGATGACAGACTAGCTCAGATTGTAAAGAGGGGGGACAAGACATTTTATAGATACATTAGTGATAGAAAGAAGGCTGGGGAGGGACTGTAAGGCTCAATGGGGAGAAAAGAGTGTGTGTAGAGGGGGACCAAGAAAAAACATCCATACTGAATGAAAACATCTCTTCAGTATTCACGGTAGAGGGGGAGGAACAGGAACCACAGCTAGGTAGCAGAAACAATGGGGGGAGAGAGGTAAATACCAATCATTTTACAGAAGAGAGACTCCTGAGGGAACTCACAAAACTGAGGGTGGACAAAGTGGTAGGACCAGATGATACACACCCCAGTATATGAAAGGAATTATGGAAGATGCCAGCAGTACCGCTGGATGCCCTGTTTAGTGAGTTGCTCAATACAGGGGTGGTTCCAGAAGACTGGAAGGGAGCAAATGTGGTCCCTCTCCACAAGAATGGTAGCAGGAAGGAGGCAGGAAACTACAGGCCGGTCAGCTTCACCTTAATAGTGGGTTAGATTATGGAGGCACTGCTTAAGGAAAGGATTGTGGAACACTTGGAAACCATGGGAGCACAGGATGCAAGGCAGCATTGATTCACAGCAGGAAGGTTTTGTCAAACAAGTCTGACTGACTTTTTTCACTGGGTGACAAAGGAGGTGGATGAGAGAGGAGCAGTGGATATTGCCTACCTCGATTTCAGCAAGGCCTTTGACACACTACCCCACAGAAGACTGGTTAACAAGCTAGATAGCCTGGGGATGGACCACAAAATGGAAAACTGGGTTAGCAACTGGTTGAGGGACAGGAAACTGAGGGTGGTACTAAATGGAATAAAATCCGAGGAAATGATGGTGACCAGTGGAGTACTTTAGGGATCAGTACTGGGGCCAGTCCTTTTTAATGTCTTCATCAGTGACATTGCTGAAGGGCTGGAGGGGAAGGTTTGCCTACTTGCAAATGATACCAAGATTTGCAACAGAGTAGACCCCCCCCAGAGGGTGTCAAAAGAGTGAGGAGGGATCTGGGAACGCTGGAAAAATGGTCAAAAGTGTAGCATTTAAAATTGAATGCAAAAAAGTGCAAAATCATGCACCTAGTGTCAAGAAACCCTGCAGAGAGCTACAGAATTGGGGGGAGGGAATTGTTGACCATCACCAGGGAAAAGAGGGACTTTGGGATAATCATCTCAGATGACCTAATGGTGGCCAAACAGAGTAACAAGGCTGTGGGGAGGGCCAGTGGGATTCTGGGGTGCATAGGAAGGGGTATCACTAGCAGAAAAAGGGAGGTGCTGATGCCATTGTACAAAACAGTGGTGAGGCCTCATCTAGAATACGGTGTCCAGTTCTGGAGGCTGCATCTTCACAAAGACGTAGACAGAGTGGAAGCAGTCCAGAGAAAAGCAACCAAGATGGTGCAGGGCTTGCATCAGAAAACATCTGAGGACAAATTAAAATATCTCAATATTGTATACACTTGAAGAGAGGAGGGAATGGGGGGGATATGATAGAGACCTTCAAGTATCTTAAAGGCTTGAACAAAGTGCAGATGAGTGACATCTTTCAGTACAAGAGTCATACAAGGATAAAAGGACACAATACAAGATTGGAAGGGGGCAGGATAAGCGGAAATGTGAGAAAGGCTTTCTTCACAGAGAGGGTGGTAGATGTTTGGAATCGCCTGACCCAGGAGGCGATTGGTGCTAGCACAGTGGGGGAATTCAAACATGCATGGGATAGACATAAGGGAACCCTAGATGTGGCGAAGAGACGCGATAGCCAATGACCAAATAGGGTCAGCGGCCGCTGATGCAGGCAGGGAATGCGGGCAGACTAGGTGGGCCTAGAGGTCCTTATCTGCCGTCAACTACTGTGCTACTATATTACTATATAGGAGACTGGATGTCAAGATCAGTGGCATTAGTGTAAACCTTTTGAGAGGACCCAAAGAGAATGGCCTGGGTCTTGTCAATGTTTAATACAAGGCTTGTTGCGCCTAGATGGCACTGAGGGTTGCTAAGCAACCAAACAAAAACACTGTCACTAAGTACAGTGCTCTAGGTCACGGAGATGTGTCATAAATTTGAAATTATAATAAACAAGGTTTGGTGTCCACCTGCAGATGGGTAGTAATGCACCCCATGAAGATACGGGAATGCCATTACTAACAGGGCAGTGCTGCAAATAAATACTTGGTTGAGCGACCTCTCTCCTCCAGTGCAACATGGTGCATCTTACTGTTGTCCACTGTAGAAAACAGAACCACAGTCTACCATCTGGGTGTGCTCCAGTTTAAATGCTGCAAAAAATACTTGGTTGAGGGACCTTTCTCTTCAGATATAATACAGTGCATCTTATAATTTTCCACTTTAGAAAACAGAACCACAAACCACTAGCTGAGTGCACTCTAGCTTAAGCTCTTTATTATTTTTTTTATTTTATTTTATTGTAAAATTCAGAAAGACCTTTGAGTTAAAGACTCATTTACAAAGGTTCCACGTCATACATAAAAGGTACAGGGACAACATTTGTTACAGATTACAGTACATTACAATAACAGGCATTGGATTATATAATTGCAATCCAATGCAATAAAATGTAAACTTTTCTGAACTCATAATGTCATAGACATACTAACATACTAACATACTATTTGCCAGCAGATTAGGCCTTACGGTCTATCGAGTCTGCTCGAACCTAGATCCTTAGTTGGATGCCGAGACCCTCCCATCCCTTGTTCTCCAGAAACCCCTATCATCCATCCCCACCCCCCAGGACAGGCCATCATCTGATACATCCACTTTCTGTGTCTGTCCCACCCTCTCTTGAAGCCCTCCACTGTGGATCTCTGAACCAGCTCACCAGGCAGTGCATTCCAAGGGTCCACCACCCTCTCAGTGAAAACCTCCTCCTCTTTCCCCTCACCTTCCACCTTCCAACTTCAAACCATGCCTCTGGTGATACCTCCTGCTTTAGTTTAAAGATCCCCTCCATGTTTACCCTATTTATTCCCTTGAGGTACTTGAAGACCTCAATCATGTCCCCCCTGTCTCTCCTCTCCTCCAATGAAAACAGGCAGAGCTCCTTAAGTCTGTCCTCATAAGTCAAATCCCCTAGCCCTCGTATCATCTTTGTTGCCCTCCTCTGTACCCTTTCCAGGAGCTGTATGTCCCTTTCAAGTGTGGTCTCCAGTATTGTACACAGTACTCAAGGTGTGGTCTAACCAGTCCATTGTACAGCGGCAGAATCACTTCCTTGCTCCTAGAGGTGATCCCCTTACGATGCATCCCAACATCCTGTTTGCCTTGCTTGCTGCTCTCCTGCACTGCTCAGAGTTATTCATACATGTATCCACCATGACCCCTAGGTCTTTTTCCCCTATTGAGGCCTCCAGCGCCTCCCCTCCCAGGGTGTACCTGTGCTTAGGGTTTCCCCGACCAAGATGCAACACCCTGCACTTGGTGATATTGAAATTTAATTCATAATTCATTAATTTAATAGACCACATTACTATTTTTAGATTACTCAAACCTTGTACTGATGTAACTATTTTTTAAAGGTTGTTTTCTTAAAGGGACCGTGTTCAATAATACTGCATTACAGTCTACACTAGTAAAACAACTATGATGTGAAACTTTCAGCAAAAACTAACATGTTAAATGCCAAAATGCATAATCATACATATTTGTTTATTCAAATATTAATGTTTTTATTGTGTTACTAGATCCAGATGTATGATACTGAAGTGCACACACATAGAATAAATAGTGGCGTTGAGTTCAATATTTTCATCCAACATGGACAACTTAAATGATGGTTATTACATTCCAGTTTTATCTTAATGCTGTCACTCAATACTTGCCCACTAGACATATGTGGTAAATGACCTTTATGTGTTTTTAGAAAGCAGGCAGACAGATCAGAGAAATATGACCATATGTTCAAACACAAAGCCTCTAAGCAGAGAGTGCCTGCTACCAACAGGCTCTCCAGTCTGTGTCCCTATTCATACCAGTGTCAGGATTTAATACATCCATTTCAAAAATCTATCGCATCTCACTGGGCTCTACAATTTTATCAAAGTCTCCCCTTCTAGAAAGTGGTGGGACCATTTCTAGACTCCCAAATCTTAATGAAGTTGCTGAGCACCCTATAGAATTAAACTTTTCTGTTACAGGAATTTGAAGTCGGTTAAGAAAAACATAGAATTTGACAGCAGATAAGGACAACCAGGCCCACCTAGTCAGCCCATTTTTCCTACTCAGTGCTTAAACCACATTCCCTACCTGACCTGCGGCTTCCCCTTTCTTCCCTATTGTTAGTGTTGCTTTATGTTTGTCCCATGCATTTTTGAATTCCCCCATCATTTTTAACCCTACTGCCTCCACTGGGTGGCTGGTCCATGTATCCACCACCCTTTCTGTGAAGAACTACTTCCTCACGTTACCTCAGAGTCTATTCCCCCTGTAGTCTCATATCATGTCCCCTTGTTCCTGAACCTGTTCTTCTCTGAAAGATGCTACCCTCTTGTACCTTACTGACTGAGGTACTTGAAAGTCTCTATCATATCTCCCCTCTCTCTTTTCTCCTCCAGTGAATACATATTGAGGTCTTTCAGCCTCTCTTCATATGGCTTCTGATGGAACCCCTGCACCATTTTAGCTGCCCTTCTTTGTACTGCTTCCATACTGTCTATGTCTTTCCTGAGATGGGGTCTCCAGAACTGGACACAGAACTCCAGATGAGGTCTCAGCAGTGATCTGTACAGTGGCATCACCTCTTCCTTTTTAGGGCTGCAGTGGGCTGAGCTCTGCAGACCTATTGCTTTCAAAAAAGGACTCTGCATTACTTGCATTCTTTGAGACCATACAACATGTTGGAGTTCCACCACAGTCGCCTTTTCATCTGTGGAACACTCCAGTCACTCTGCACTAATTTTTTTTTTATCTTTCTTTTTACCCTCCTCCTCTCCCCAAGCTCTGCTCCTTCAGGAGTCCCCACTTCTGCTGTCCGTGAACCCCCATGTAGCCTCAGTTTTACCCCTGGGTGGGGACGAGGTGGGGCACTTACACCCGAGCTTTACCTGTGTCGTCGTGTTCTCGGATCAGCCAGGTAGGAAGGAGCCATGAGGGGTCTGCTCCGGGGCTCCATCTACCCAGAGCCTGGAGAGTGTTTTCCTCCTCGGTGTTTTCTGTGGACATCGCATGAACCCTGACGTCAAGGCGCATAGCGCCGACATCTGCCCCTTGCTGCATCTCAGTGGATGCTGTGCCACAGACCTCTGCCTGGGGTCAGTCTTGCACCAGGATGTCGACCCCCCCTCCCTTCCTGGAGAAGGCGAGCTGTCCTGAGGACACTCAAGCCTTCTCCCCAGCTGGCCCTCCAGCTCCTGGGCTCATTCCCAAACCCAGGTCACTGGCGTCGCAAGCGGAAATCCAACCACTGCACCAGTGGGCCAGCCTCACACTGCACTATTTTTAACTTGCAAAAAAAGAATTGGACCATCCTGATTGAGACACTGGGGGATTGGGCACCTCCAGTGTCACTGTTATGTTTCTGGGGGTGGGGTGGTGCGCAGTGAGAGTGAGGGTGGGCATATTCCTAATTTTAAAGAAAAAAAACAAACGGTGGTCATGGTGGAACACAGAACACTCTGTTGTGTCCAAGATGGCCACCACACTCTACTGCGCATGCACTAGCACTAGAGCATGCACATTGTAGTGAGGTGGCCTTCTTGGTCATGGCGGAGTGGGCTACAAATCCACCGTGGCTGCTGTTTGTTTTTTTCTTTAAAATTATGCCTATCCCACCACTCGATCCTCCCACTCAGCACCTACCACCCCACCCCCTCCCAGAGACATAATAGTGACACTGGGGGTGCCTCCACGCCTCAGTGTCACACTTAAGCTGATTATTTTAATTATGTATACCCCCACCCAACCCTCCCTCTCAGCACCCCACACCCAGAAGCTTAATAATGATACTGGGGTACCCAATCCCCAGTGTGGCGACTCCCAATCCTAACCTAACAGTGACACTGGGGATGCCCAGTCATGCAGTGCCACGTTCGGGAGTCCTCTGTCCTGTTTTTATTTTCCACCTGTAAAAAAACTAAGTTCATCGATGTCTTTTGTGGCCATTCCTTATCCCCCACCCTATCCTCCCACTCAGCACCCACCACCACCCAAGCCCTTACTTATCCATTAGGGGTCCAACGCCATAATCCTCTTTGGACCATAGACACGTCTTCACTCTCCAACACTAGACAGCAAACTGAAGAAATCAGGTATGCGTTCAATGTATTTCAATGGGGTTTTGAACTTAGTAGCATAACTTGGCCATTTTTCAATATTTTTACCCCAAATTTTCAACATACCTTTTTGGGACACCACTTCAGGAACAATGCTAGTGATGTTAGGTAAATCTGTCCCAAAAGTTGATTTTGTGGTCATTGCGCAAAATCATCTTTCGGGTGGGAGTTGAACATTTTCTCCACCATTATTCATGAGGTGGGGTCATAAGATGTTTATGTTGAACATTTGGTGTAAAAATATTAAAAAACAACAGTTATGAGTCTACATTGAATTTTGCGAATGCAGGCTTGTAACTTTCATAATTTTCAATATGTGTACCCCAAATTTACAACATAGCCATATCTTTATAGCACCTCATAAATGTGACAGCTGACATTTTTCAAGTCCTGACCAAAATGTTTTTTTACATCCCGAAAAGTGATTTCATGGTCGCTGTGCGAAATCACCTTCCGGGCAGGAGTTGAAAATTTTCTTCACCATTGTTCATGAGGTGGGGTCATAAAATGGCTATGTTGAAAATCTGGTGTAAAAATATTGAAAAAAAAACTAAGATATGAGCCTACATTACATTTTGTGAATGCAGGCTTGTAACTTTTGTAATTTTCAGTATTTGTACCAGAAATTTAAAACATAGCCATATCTTTACAGCACCTTATGAATGCGACAGTTCTCATTTATCAAATCCTGGCCAAAATGTTTTTTTTTTTACATCCTGGTAGGTGATTTCATGGTCCGTGCATGAAATCACCTTTCGGGCAGGAGTTGAACATTTTCACTGTCATTGTTCTTGAGGTGGGGTCATAAGATGGCAATGTGGAATATTTGGTGTAAAAATATTAAAAAACAACAAAATTATGAGACCATTTTTAGTTTTGCAAATGCAGGCTCATAACTATAATAATATTTAATACTTTTACCACAAATTTTCATCGTAGCCATTTTTCTGCAGCACCTCATGAATGGGACAGCTGTCATTTTTCAACTCCTGCTCAAAATGTGTTTTTGCATTCTGAAAGTTAATTTCTCAGTCCCTGCACGAAATCACCTTTAGACCAGGAGTTGAACATTTGCTCTGCCCTTCTTCATGAGGCAGGGTGGTAACAAGGCTATGTTAAAAAATTGGTGTACAAATGTTATAAAACAACAAATTTAGGAGCCTACATTACATTTTGCTAACAAAGACTCATAAGTTTGGTAATTTTCAATGTTTTTACACTGCATTACTCCTCTGCAGTCTTATTGGCTCTGGCCAGAGTTTGTTTCTGCTAGTGATTCCTCTCCCTATGCACCCCAGCATCCCACTGGCTTTCCCTACCTCCTTCTCACATTATCTGGTCACCTTTAGGTCATTGGATATAATCACCCCCAGGCCCCATTCCTGTTTGGTGGCCATCAGAACCTCCCCTGCCCTCCTATCCTCTATTCCTCCCCTGGGTTTCTGTGCCCCAAATGCATGATCTTGCATTTCTTTGTATTGAATCTCAGTTGCCATACTCTTGACCACTCCTTCAGCTTTCTTAGGTCACTTTTCATTTTCTCCACCCCCCCCGGAGTGTCCACCCTGTTGCAGATCTTAGTGTCATCTGCAAAGAACCATATTTTCCCTTCTAGCACCTCTGCAATATCACTTATGAAGACATTAAAAAGGACTGGTTCCAATATCAGCCCTTGTGGCACCCCACTGGTCACCCCCTCTCCTCAGACTCAGCTCCATTCACCACCACCTTGTGTGTCCTTCCAGTCAACCAATTTGTGACCCATTTAACCACCCTAGTCCCCACACCTAGGCTACCCAACTTGTTTTCAAGCCTTTTACATGGGACAGCGTCGAAGGCCTTGCTGAAATCCAGGTAGGCCACATCCACTGCCCCTCCCTGATCAACTTGCCTGGTCACCCACTCAAAGAAATCTATCAGATTTGTTTGATAAGATCTTCCCACTGTGAACCCATGCTGCCTCGGAAACTATATCCCACAGTCCTCCAGATATGTCACCATTTTTTCTGTAAGTAACGACTCCATCAGTTTCTCCACTACCTAGGTCAGGCTGACTGGCCTGTAGTTGCCAGCCTCCTGCCTGCTCCCACTTTTGTGGAGTGGGACTGTATGTGCCCTCCTCCAGTCCTCCAGAACTACACTTGTTTCTATTGATTTGTTGAACAGCGCTGTCAGAGGTGCTGCCAGCTCCCTTCTGAGTTCTTTTAGTATTCTAGGGGTGTATTCTGTCTGGCCCATTGCCTTGTTTACTTTTAGGTTTGCTAGCTCCTTTAGGACTATCTCCTCCTTAAATGGACTGGTGTCCACCTTCTTTCCCTTGGTGCTTCTATCCCCTAGCTGTGGCCCCACCCTTCCCCTTCTTCTGTGAATGCTGAACAAAAATATTTGTTCAGAATTTCTGCCTTTTATGTGTTCCCTTCCTCACATCCCTCTCTTTCCCCTTTTAGTCTCACAATCCCTCCTCTGGACTTTTTTCATTCACTTATGTACAGTACCTAAAATGGTCTTATCCCCTCTCTTCATTGCCTATGCTATTTTTTCCTCTGTTTGTGCCTTTGCACCCTGTCTGCTTTCCCTGACTCTTTTAGTTTTTCCAGACACAGTCCCTTGTCTTCCTCCCTCTGTGTTTCCTTGTACCTCTTGAAAGCTACCCTTTTCTCTCTCACCTTTTTGGCCACTTCTTTAGAGAACCATAGTGTTTTTTTTTTCTTTCTCTTTGCTTTACTTACTTGCCTAACACAAAGTCTTATTGCTTCTGCTATTAATCCTTTAAGATTTGCCTACTGTTTGTCTACACCCCCTCTTTCTTCCTTCTGTACTAGGTCTATCCTGAGACATTCCCCCAACTTTGCAAAGTCAGCCCATCTGAAATCCAAGACCTGTGCTTTCATGTGGTTCAATTCCTCTACTGTCCTCATGCTGAACCACATTTCACAGTGATCACTGGTTCCCAGGTGGCTACCCACTACTACATCTGTGACTGTCCCCACTGGTGAGCACCAAGTCTAATATCACTCCTTCCTGTGTGGGCTCTACCACAAGTTTTCTGAGACTCACCCCCTGCAGGGCATCTAAAATGTCTCTGCCTCTTGCTGTGGCTACAGCACTAGTGCTCCAATTGACATCTGGCAAATTGAAGTCTGCTATCAGCAGTACTTCCCCATTAGCTGTCATTCTGTGGATGGCTTCCACCATGACCCTGTTCATTTCTTCCCCTTGTGCAGGTGGTCTGTAGATCAGTAGAATAAAAAGAATAAGCTCGGCTCACCAGTGGCACAGATAAACCATAAGGCTTGGTCCCAATAAAAGTCACTTATTTTGTCTCGGGCAGTAAACAGACAAAACACTGTGGACCTACGACAAGCAAGTGCACCCTTTCCACAAACGAGGCGTGGTCGACATTTTGCATATCTCTGATGCTTTTTAGACTTCTGGAAAAGTGTCGAGCCGGCGAACGCTGACCATGCCCGCTAGGAAAGGCACTTGCTCATCATGTAGTCCATAGTAGCTTGTCCATTTACTACTTTGTAGTAAAAGACTTTTTATTGGGACCAAGCCTTGTGGTTTATCTGTGCCACTGGTGAGCCAAGCTTATTCTTTTTACTCTGCTGTCCTGAATATTTATGTCTTGGCTCCCAGGTGAGTGCTGGAGCCACTCATTCTGAATTCGAATTTCCGGTCTATAGATCACCCCAGTATGAATGGTGGTGCCATTTCCTGTTTCCAAGGTGACTCACAGTGCCTCTGCCCCTTCCTGCATTCTTTGAACCTCAGTAGCCTGAATTCCATCCCTAATGTAGATAGCCACTACTCTTCCCTTCTTTCCCACCCTATCTTTTCGGAATAGCGTATACCCTGGTATAGCCATCTCTCAGTCATGATTTCCCATACACCATGTCTCAGTGATAGCGACAATGTCCAGATCTGCCACTACCATTAAGACCACTAGGTCTGGGATTTTATGTCCCAGGCTGTGGCATTTGTGCACATGGCTTTCCAAGTTATGCTATCTCCTCTCTTGCCTTTACCCCTCCTATCTCTGTGCTTCCCCTTTTTAATCCTCCTGTTCCTACTCCCGGCATGTGATAATTCCTAATAATACTTTTGTGTTCCTGTATTCGGTCTTTTAACTGTGTTGTAGTTTTACCTATTTATATTCTGTCACAGGGACACTGCAGAACATATACTACCCCCAATGGACTCACAAGTAATGTGTTGTTTTATAGAGTATTCTTTGTTTGTGAACAGATGTTTATAAATAGATTCTTTACTGGTATGGCCACAAGATGAACAGTGTCCACAAGGCACCATTCCTGGCCTTAATGGTTCCAAAAGTAATTGTTGCCCCTGGGGCTTCCTTGATTAGAATGATCTGTTTGAGCCAATTTATCCCAAATGGTGGAAATATTTTTCACCTCCACTAGGGTAGCTCCTGGAGAACTCCAGCATTTGATGGAAAGTCTCTAAGAATATTCCAGTGAGAGTTCAGAATTCTCCTATTTGTGGGATTATATTATTATACTTTGTGGCAAAAACAACTCTGTTAGCCCCTTCCCTTCGAGTGGTGCCCTGAAGTGCCTGTTCTTGTGTCATATTGTGTACCCTATTATAATCCCCTTGCAATGTTCTCCTATCATACCCATGAAGTTTAATCTCTCCATGGCATCCTGTATTTCTTTCTCAAAATCAGAATTCTGACTGCAGTTCCTTCTACTTCTTACAAATTTTGAATATGGAAAACTTTTTATTAGATTCCTAGAATGGTACATTTGGGCATGTAGAATTGTATTTCTGCTGGTGGGTTCTCAAAATAAGATGGTCATAAATCTTGGGAGGTTGAGAGGGAAGGTGAGATATGTGGGGAGTAAGATAGTTAAATGTATTGAGAATTGGCTGCAGGAGAGACAGCAGAGTGTAGTGATAGTGGGGGGGGGGGGACTCTCATCTCCAAGGGCTGTGATGAGCGGGTGCTGCAGGGATCAGTACTGGGGCCAATGCTGTTTAGAATATTCATAGCGTACATCTCGTATGGCATCAGGAATAAAATCAGTCTATTCACTGACAATACCAAATTGGGGCCATGGTGGACGATGTAGCAGGTTGGCAGGGGCTGCAGGATGACCCAACCAAACTGGTGGAGGGGTCAGAAGCATGGCAGTTGGGGTTCAATGTGAAAAAGTGCAAAGTCCTGCACTTTGGAGCTAAGAACCCAGGGAGGGGTTACCAGCTAGGAAGGGTGCAGCTAGGTTCCACCAAGGAAGAGAAGGATCTGGGGTGGTTGTAATGGGGAAGATGAACAATACAGAGCAGTATAGGAGGGTGGCAGTGAAAGCCAACAGGATGCTGGGTTGTATTGTGAGAGGGATGTCCTCCAGGAGCAGGGAGGTGACCCTGCCTCTCTACAGGGCACTGGTCAGGCCGCACCTGGAGTGCTGTGTGCAATTCTGGTGCTCATATCTGAAGAAGGATGTGAAATTACTGGAAGGGGTACAACACAGGGCAACAATGATGATCCAGGTATTGGAGGACAGACCATATGAGGAGAGGCTGAGAGAGCTGAACATGTACTCCTTGGAGGAGAGAAGGGACCGGGGAAAATGACTGAGACCTTTAAGGATGTAAAGGGGATAAACAAGGCAGGCACTGAAGGGATACTCAGGCTGAGGAGGGGGAGGAACATGAGGGGGCACAGCCTTAAATTGGAGGGGGAAAGATTTAGGACAGAAATGAGGAGACACTTTTTCATGGAGCGGGTTGTGGCATAATGGAATGCTCTACCAGAGGTGGTAGCCTGTAAGACAGTGGGAAGTTTCAAAAGGGGATGGGACAAGGTGGGTGGGGGGTAATTGGGAAGGGAAGGGGGGTCAGCTGCAAGGTGAGGGTGCTAGCTGCAGACTTGATAGACCAGGTGGCCTATTTCTGCTGGCAAATTCATATGTTCCTATGTACATCAGTAAGCCTAATTGATATGTCCAAATAAAGTACACTTTCCCAACTATAATTCATAATAAATGTTAGGCTTCATTTTCTCATAATCATATAATCCAGAAATCTCTGTAATTGTGATTCTTCACCATGCCAAATGATAATGAGGTCATCAATAAATCTCTTGTAGCTATTAATGTGCTTGTAAAATGGTCTACTGACAAGGTTAAGGACATGTTCCAATTCAAAACTATACATATAAGCGAATGTCAGAATTTGTTTGTGCTCAAATGGACTGTGGTTCATCCCTCGGTGTCATGGCCAGGTGCTACTATCAGGTAACAGATGTATCAGAGCATTACCTAAGCTCCAAAGAGGTAAAGCATAGCATAGGAGTACTCTAGAAAAACAGAAAGGCAGAAGACTGTATTCCGTCAAACCAGATCTCGTCTTTTACTCATAGTAGCAGGCTATTTGCACAATACGGTGCAGAAAATAAACACAGAAATCTTACAGTTCGTAGATGGTTCAATCTTCATGGCTCAATTGCCTACATCCATCAATCAATTCCAATTTCACAACTAGTTAAAGACAGCTTTAAAAGTAGTCATGCTGCTTTTCCCGATATCAGTGAAGTCTGTAAGGTGTCATTCAAAATTTCATTTGTCTTGTGCCTGTTGCTAAGGGCTCATTTTGTGGTGAATGCACCATCTGGAGATGCCACATATGCATGTGCAGAGTGTGCACACCTCACAAAGATGCTGATGTTTCGGCATGATGACGCCTTCTTCAGAGCAATTAGCCAATGATTCTGGAGGTTCTTATATACCCTCCTAAGGCTGTCATAGTTACTAACACCAAACTACATCTGTAAAAAATGTTGTAGTACACAATCCCACCACCAATGTTAACAGTGCTCATTGTGTTTGTTAAACACAGGGATACTAATGTGATCAGACAACACCCAAACATTTAGCTACAATTTATTATGGTAATGTACAATTTGCTACTCGTATTTGAACTACTCCAGGCTTATAGCTAACATGTACACAGAAATGTATCATTCTAAGTTTGTTTTCTACATGTCTTTATCTAAAAGCATGTACTTTACTGATGCAGTGCAGTACAGTACCTCATGGAAGCTCAGACCCTGCTCCCTCAGTTCAGGTAACAGAAATTACAGGCAATCGTCCAAAAAGTGAAATGATAAACAAGCATTTGTCAATGCCGAACGTTCGCTTGCAGGTATTTGCAGTGGTGTTTGGCATGTATGGTGCTTTACCCTAATGCCCTGTACGATTGCTGGTATTTGCACAATAAATTGTCAGCATGATCTTTTTGTTACCCCCATTGTGCGCTACATAGGCGGAAACATGTTTTGGGCAGGATGTGAAAAATGACAGCTGTACTGCTCATAAGAAAGTGTGGTAAAATGCAAATGTTGAAAATCTGGAGTGGAAATATTGAAAATTCACAAACCTACGAGCATGCGTGGGAACTGTGCAACGAACGCTCGTAAAACAGTTATTTGTAGGAATTTTTTTGCCAAATTTTCAACATAGCCATTTTAAGATCTCAGCTCATGAACAGTGACACTGTGATTTTCTTAATGTGTCCCATACACTGAGTTCGCACACCGACTGTGTGCCATTACGCGCTACATGGGCGGAAACACATTTTGGGCAAGATGTGAAAAATGACACTGCAGTGCTCATAAGGAGGTGTGGTAAAATGGCAATGTTGAAAATCTGGAGTGAAAATATTGAAAATTGCGAAACTGACGATCGCGTGGGAACTGCGAACGCAGACTCATAAAACAGTCATTTTAGGAATTTTTTCACCAGATTTTCAGCACAGCCATTTTAAGACCTCTGCTCATGATCAGTGTCACTGTGATTTTCTTAATGTGTCCCATACATTGAGTTCGCACACCGACTGCGCCATTGTGCGCACATGGGCAGAAACACATTTTGGGCAGGATGTGAAAAATGACAGCTGTACTGCTCATGAGGAGGTGTGGTAAAATGGCAGTGTTGAAAATCTGGAGTGCAAATATTGAAAATTCACAAACGTACGAGCGTGCATAGGAACTGCACAACGCACACTCGTAAAACAGTAATTTTTAGGAATTTTTTCACCAAATTTTCAACATAGCTATTTTAAGACCTCTGTTTATGAACAGTGTCACTATGATTTTCTTAATGTGTTCCATACACTGATTTCGCACACCGACTGCGCCATTGTGCGCTACATGGGCGGAAACAAGTTTTGGGTGAGATGTGAAAAATGACAGCTGTACAACTCATAAGAAGGTGTGATAAAATGGCAATGTTGAAATCTGGAGTGAAAATATTGAAAATTCGCAAACTTACGAGCCTGCGTAGGAACTGCATAGCATATGGCCAAAACAGTCATTTTGGAATTTTTTGCACCAAATTTTCAACATGGGATTTTTGGGACCCCTTCTCATGAATGATGTCACTGTCATGGCATTATTCAAGGCTGAAGGGTGATTTCACGCAGTGACTGTGCAGTGCCTGCGAAATCACCCTTCAGGCCTAAATAATGCCATGACAGTGACATCATTCATGAGAAGGGGTCCCAAAAACTCCATGTTGAAAATTTGGTGCACAAATTCTAAAAAATGACTGAGATATGCAATAAAGTTGAAACCCTCCCATGTAGCCCATTATACAGCTTACCGGCATTTCCTCAGTTCGTGGTCGGCTTTGAAGAGTGCAGACGTGTTCCCCGTCCAGCGAAGATTGTCGCGCTGGAGTCCGGAGGTAAGTATGGGGTGTGGGGGTGTGGGAAGGCTGGTGCACAGTGGGTGAGTGCGCGGTTGTAGGAGGGGTTGGAGAGGCACTGGAGGACCGTTTTTTGTTTTACAGGAAAAAAAAAACAAAGACTACGTGGGACATTTGCCACACTGGGGTGGGCTCCCAGCATGGCAGAAGATGTGAGGGGGGCTGAGGGCAGAAGGGGATTGGGCACTCCCATTGGCAACTTCACGAAGGGGGCTGAGGAGCCAACGGAGGATTGACACCCCGTCGACGCAAAACAAAGGAACAGTTTCACACGCTGGAGTGGGCTCTCCAACGGGCAGCAGGATGGCGGGGGTCGTGGAACCGATGGGATTGGAAACCCGTCGGCAAAACAAACAAGGTTGCCATGCTGGGGTGGGCCTCGCCGTGGCAGGAAAGCTTTTGGGGACGGACGTGACACGCTGGGGGAGCGCTGACGGAGGGATGGCGGTGGTGTTTAGTATGGCAGCGTGTTTCCTTTGAAGCAGAGGAACACCACTGTCATATTGGAGCTCCTGCACCTATTGGTGCAGGATTCACCATGCCTGCTCAAGGGAGCAGTGCTATTGATGGGAGGCACACCTCCAAGTGTGCTACTCTCCCAAAACGTTCCTTGCGCATGTGCGCTAGCAAACATAAAAATGTTAAAACTTTCCCATTTGAATTTGCAAGTGCAAAATACACTGTGGTCTTAGTTTGGTGATGTAATAAATCCATATGTAAATCTCCACAGCCCCAAGAAAAACACATTTTTTAATTTTTTATGTGTTTTGTGTTCCTCGGACTGCCATATCCTGCCGGCAAGGCTAATATCAGCGATGAGTTGCTCAATGCCTCTGCACCATGGATGATGCTCGGAGGCTACTGAGGGTGATGTGTATGCTCTAGCAGTTCTAAATGTTTAGTGGTCAATGTGAGTTTTGAAATTTAGATCAAATCAATCTCAGTAATCTGATTACTTGCATCATGTCACATAAGTAACCATATACATCTCCTGGGACCATTATGAAACATACATAGAAACATAGAATCTGATGGCAGATACGGACTGCTTGGCCCACCTAGTCTGCCCATTTCCCTACCTAATGGATGAGCTGCAGATCCTAGTTAACCAACAGCCTATTTCCTCCTACCCCCACTAGAATTGTCTTATGTCTGTCTCATGCATTCTTGAATTCCCCCACTGTTTTTAACACAATGACCTCCTTAGAAAGGCTGTTCCATGCATCTACAACCCCCTCTGTGAAGAAATATTTCCTCACATTGCCACTGAGCCGTCCCCCCTTTATCTTCAAATTGTGCTTCTTTGTTCTTGCACCCATCTGTTTTTCTGAAAGATGCTACCCTCTTGGACTTTGTTAATTCCCTTGAGGTATTTGAAAGTTTCTATCATGTCCCCCCTCTCCTCCTTTCCTCGAGGCTATACATCTTAAGCTCCTTTAGTCTTTCTTCATATGTCTTCTGGTGCAGACCCTGCACCATTTTGGTTGCCCTCCTCTGGACAGCCTCCACCCTGTCTATGTCTTTGCGGAGATGGAGTCTCCAGAACTGTACACAGTACTCCAGATGTGGTCTTATCAACTGTCTGTACAGAGAGTCAACAACTGCTTGTTTTCTACTGGTGATGCCTCTTCCTATGCATCCCAGTATCCCCCCAGCCCTCCTTACTGCTTTCTCACATTGCTCGCCCGCCTTTAGATTGTCTGATATGACTACCCCAGGTCCCTTTCCACTTTTGTTGTTGTCAGTATCTCACCCCCCATTGTGTACTTTTCCCCTGGGATTTTGTTTCCCAGGTGCATTGCTTTGCATTTCTTTGCATTGAATCTAAGCTGCCATACATTTGATCATTCTTCCAACCTTGCCAAGCCCCTTTTCATCCTTTCCACCCCACATTGCATATCAACCCTGTTGCAGATCTTTGTATCATCTGTAAAGAGACATACTTTTCATTTCAGTCCCTGTGCAATGTCACTTATAAAGACATTAAAAAGGACCAGCCCCAGTACTGAACCCTGCGGTACCCCACTAGTAACCCCCTTTCTTCACTGTGGCTTCATTTACTATTACCCTCTGTGTCCTGTTGTCCAGTCAGTGTTTTACCCAGGCTACCACCCTGGGACCCAGGTGAGCTAATTTGTTTATTAATCTTTTGTGAGGGACAGTGTCAAATGCCTTGCTAAAGTCTAGGTAGGCCATGTCCACAGCCCCTCTCTGGTCTACTACTTTGGTCACCTAGTCCAAGAAATCAATTAAATTTGTCTGACATGACCTTCCTACCGTGAATCCATGCTGCCTTGGGTCCTGTACCCCACTGGCCTCTAGGTACTTAACAATACTTTCCTTCAGAAGTGATTCCATAATTTTCCCTATCACTGAGGTCAAAATGACAGGTCTGTAGTTTCCTGCCTCTGTCTTGCTCCAACTTTTGTGAAGAGGAATCACATCCACTCTCCTCCAGTCCTCAAGTACCACTCCATCCCCCCATGATTTATTAAAAAGGGTAGTCAGTGGTGTTACTAGTTCTTCCCTTAGTTCTTTTAGAATTCTTGGGTGAATCCCATCAGGCCTCATTGCTTTATCCTTCAATTTTAAGAGTTCTTTCAGAATGCTTTCTTCTGTGAAAGGACTAATATCAACCCCCTGTCCAGAGTGCTTCTGTTGACTGGATTTAGGTATCTCCCCCTGCTCTTCCATTGTGAATACTGAGCAGAAGTATTTGTTCAGTATCCCTGTTTTTTCATTGTCGCTCTCTGCCCAACCCCCTTCCTCTTTATTCAGCCTCAGTATCCCTGCCTTAGTCTTTCTTTGCTCCCTAATATACCTGTAAAAGGTTTTACCCTCCTTCTCATCCGAGTTGGCTATCTTTTCCTCGGTCTGAGCCTTTGCTATTCTGACTGCCTTTCCCGCTTCCTTCTGGTTTAACTAGTACAGTTCTCTGTTCTGCTCCTTCTGTGTTTCCTTATACTTTCTGAATGCTATCTTTTTGTCCCTAACCTTCCCTGCCACTTCTTTTGAGAACCATAGTGTTTTTTCCTTTCGTTTTGATTTGTTTATTTACTTCACACAAAGGTTTGTTGCCTCTGTGATGGTGGTTTTGATGTTTCCCCATTGTTGCTCCACCCCACCTTCTTGCCTGTTTGCTAGTGCTTTTCTGCGGCACTCTCCCATTTTGACAAAATCAGCCCTTCTGAAGTTCAGTACCTTCACTTTTGTATGGCTTGACTCTACAGCTAAGTTTATCATGAACCACACTGTTTGGTGGTTGCTTGTTCCCAGATGGCTACCCACTTCAAAATCAGAGATCCTCTCTCCATCCCCATTTGAGAGTACCAGGTCTAAAATTGCTCCCTCCCAAGTGGCTTACAAAAACTAGCTGTCTGAGGCATGCCCCCTGTAGGGCATCAAGAATAGCCCTGCTGTTGGATGTGGCTGTAGCAAAGGTGCTCCAGTTAACATCTGGCATACTCAGGTCCCCATCAGCAATATCTCCCCTTTCTCTGCCATCCTAAGGATGTCTTCTATCATTTCCCTGTCCATTTCCTTCCCCTGAGATGGGGGTCTGTATACAACCCCTGTGTGGATTGTGTTGCCATTTCCAGTCTCCAGGGTGACCCACAGTGCCTCCTCTCCTCCCTGTTTATCCTTTAGTTCTGTTGTTTTAATCCCTTCCCTTACATAGAGAGCTACTCCCCCTCCTCTTCTACCCTCCCTGTCACTACTGTAGATTGTGTGCCCTGGTATGTTGACATCCCAGTTATGGTTCTCTGTGTACCATGTTTCTATGACTGCCATGATATCCAGGCATCCCTCTTCCATCAAGGCCACCATTTCAGGGAGCTTTTTAGCTAGACTACGGGCATTAGTACTCATTACCCTGCATTTGTTATGGCTTTATTTCTTTTTGCCCCATCCCTGTTCTTACTGCCGTTGCCTTTTTCTCCATTTACCCCAGCTCTTCTCCCTATTGACTTTTCTATCTTGGTGTTTACTTCACTAACTACCCAGATTTATGGGGGGGGGGGCTAGGATTTCCCTTCTCCTTTTCAGTGCCTCCTCCCTTGGCTAGTTTAAATGCTTGCCAATTAAGCATTTAAAACTATCACCTAGGATCCTGGTTCCCCTCTGGATAGATGCAGACTATCACACCAATATAGGCCTGCATCCCTCCCAGTGGAGCCCCAGTCACCAATGAAGCTCAGCACCAGTTTTTCAACCAGTCATTGAATCCCATGGTGCGGAGTACCCTAGTGTCATCCATGCTATAGACAGGTAGTGCTTCTGAGAAAGTTGCCATGCATGCTACTTGTCTAAGGCACCTCCCCAACTCCACAAACTCCTGTTGCACTGCTCTGATCACATTCTCAGCCAGGTCATTTGTCCCTATGTGGATAATGACAACCAGCTCACTCCTCCTTGCAGCTGCTTCCACTATCCTGAGGATTTGCTTCCTGTCCCTCCAAGTCGGGGTGCCAGGTAGGGACTGTACCTCCCTGTCCCCTTCCCTCTTCCAGTTCAACCCCACCTCACAATTGAATCCCCCACCAGGAGTTGTTTCCTTCCCCTGCAGGGTCCTGTGCCACCCTCCTGTGAGTTTCCATTGCGGAGGTTCCCAGCATCCTCCTTGGTCTCCACTGTGGGTGCCTCCATAGAGGAACCATGCTCCACCAGAATGGTGAATGAATTGTGGAGAAGCAAAACTGGAAGGATGTGTCTCTGTTCCATCACCCTCACCCTCCCTGAGCCCACCATGGTCCAACAACTCCTCTTTCTTGGCAACCTCTGAGGCAGTGGTGGTGGCCTGGGTGGTCCCTGGTTGGGGGAGCAGGTTTCCTGAATCCTTGCCAGGTCAACATGTAGTGAACAACCTCCTCCCTCAGACCAGCCAGGTACCTGCAAATAGGGCAGCAATGCAGTCTCCAGAATGTCTCCCAGAAGACAGCTGCTCCCTGGCAAATAAAAGTTAAGCTAAGAAAAGTCAACCTCAAAAACTGAGAATCAATACTAGTTACTTATACAGCTCCAAAAAGTAATAATTCAGTTCAGTGTAGTCTATTAAATAACCTATTTTATTTAAGGAAGCTTTGGCTGCTTTCTCTCTCTCTCTCTCTCTCTCTCTCATCAGATAGAGACTCCAATCAACTGCTGTTTTAAATCCACAGTTCAATAGGCCCCTTTCAGCTCCTCCCCTTAACAGACACCTATTTCGCAGAGGTTAAGTAACAGGTCTAGTCACAGATACTAACATACTAAAATGCCAGCAGAATAGGCCTAACGGTCTTTTGTGTCTGCTCGTTTGGTCAGACCCCACCCTGGGTGCTGACCTTGCTGTCCCCCTCGCCTTCTCTGGCTTCTCCCTTCCCAGTTCCAGATATTCTTGCTGCATTGGATTTTGCTTCCAGAACCCTTTCCCTGTACCTGTCCCACCCCCTCTTGAACCCCTCCACTGTCTCTGCCTCCACCAGCCCCCTAGGCAGTGCATTCCATAGCTCCACCCCCTCTCAGTGAAGTAGCACCTCCTCCTTTCTCCCCTGAATCTTCCCCTCCAGCTTCCACCTATGCCCTCTAGTGGCCCCCTCCTCCTTCCTTCGAAGCACCCTGACTGTTCCTCCCCTATTTACCCTCTTCATGTACCTGAAGACCTCTATCATGTCCCCCCGGTCCCTTCTCTCTTCCAATGTGTACATATTTAGCTCTTCGAGCCTCTCCTCATAGGTCCTGTCCCCCAAGCCCCAAATCATTTTGGTTGCCCTCCTCTGGATGAATGCAAATATCTCCCAGCTACAGTTTCTCCCTGGCAAAAAAAAGTTAAACTAAGAAATTATGATTATTGTGGACCCCATCACTCTGCCACATCATTATTTGAAATATTTAACCTCAAAGGAGAAGTAGTTTTTGTTGAGAATAAAATCAACCAAAATCTGAAGTACTTGAGTTTGTGGATACTGAGGCTCATGTCTTGTATCCAGTAAAAATCTCATTGTTTCTAGCCCTTCCCCATGTAGGACTGATGTGTAGACATCTGAAACATCTAAGGTCACAAGAGTGTTCCCTTCCTCTGACTTCCAGTTCTACTAGGAGAGAGATGGCAGCCTGAGTCAGAACCTCTCCCCAAGAATCAAACTACTCCCCACTACAGAGCATAGAAAACAATGCACTTATTACACAGCTGCAAGGGGACACTGCAGCATGGCTAAAGCAAAGAAATTTAAGTTACTTCAGCTTACCGGAGAACATGAAGGATCGGAGCTCGATGGCTCAGCCATGGAGTCTTCATCAACTGCAGATAAGGCCCAGATCTGTGATGATGCTCTGAATAAGATAACTTAACCAATCTCAGAGAATGTCATACTGGATCTTATTTTAAAAGAAATGCAATCCTTTTGGGTGGAGGTAAAGAATACATTACTTGAACTATGAGCTGATATAACAATGCTGCAAAAAAACAAACAATCAACAAATTACAGACAACACCAACCATCTGGATTGGTTCAAGCCAGCCCCACATCAGCTAGCCAAGACCTAATTACATATCTTCCAAAGGCAGGAACATGCAGAAGACCGTGCCAGATAAAAAAACGTAGGATATATGCGGCTCTAGGGAATGCTGGGGGCATGGATATATTGACTTTTTAGAACACTTTCTTCCATGCCCTGCTAGACTTAGACACATCCTTTCCTACTGATATCGAATAAGCTCATAGTCCCCAAACCTACAAATTCAGCTGCTTGACCCAGATCCCTAATTGTACACTTTCTTAATCATGCCGTAAAAGATAAGCTGCTACAGATGGGGTGGCAAAAGCAGCAGATCTACTATCATCAGCATAGTGTTTTTGACAATGATTATGCCCCGACCACACAGAGACTACAGAAGGAATATGTCCCACTGTTCCTGCTCCTTAGAAATAAACAATTTCCTTATCTAGCCAAGCTCACAGTGCAATTACAGGCCAACAAACGTACAACAGTAAGACTGAGGCTAAGGATGATTTACAAGCTAGAGGAATCTTACACTCAACTACAAGTTACCCTCCTCAAACTCTGTGGTTGGAGACCAGATCTGTGACCTGTAGGAGACAGCAACAGTCTGGTACTGCTGTGAACAGCCTACTGGAACAACTTCAGTAGTTTTGTAATCCAACTACAGCATCAGACTAAATGGAAAAAGTGTACTTCTATGGAAATAGGTTAGAGTCTAGTAATGGTAATTGGGTGGGGTGGGGGGCACAGGCTGGCTAGAAGTCTGGATCCAAGCCATTTTGAGAGTGGGGAGCTGGGATCACTTAGATGACTATGTGCAGTTTCAAATTGGCGTGACTGTGCGGAGGGACTGGCAGGAAGCTGTGAGTAGACTTCATAATGCTGAGCTGCCATTGCCTGCTTTCTTCACCACACTGTCATGTTTCTTTTATTTAAAGTAAGGACTGAATATCAAGTTTATTATTGAGTGTATAGAATGGCTGTCTGGTTTTGGGGCAGTCCCCATCAATCAAACTTTAGAAGTGCTCTCCATTTCTACATTTTAGGAATTCCGGTAGCTGCAACTGAGCCCGGTTTTGTTCTCCTCCCCACCCATCCATGCCAACACCTTTTTCATACAGTCTGAAGACTGGAGCTGAGTGTAGTCTTCAAATGGATTGCATTTGATGACAGAGGTTTAGAGTTACCTCGACATTACTGAATAGAAGCTATACAAATGTGACGATTGAGACTCCAAAGCTTCCCATTAGACTATAATAATTTCCCCAGCACACTATCAGCTTTCAGATAGAGGAAATACGATCCTCCACAAAGTCATGACCCATATAAACTTTGATCTACCTATGGGAATTTGTTATACTGTTCTAGTTAGTCTCACCTGCATGCCATGGCAATGGAGACTTTTGTTCATACTGCCCTTATCTGAGACAGGAAACAGAGGTTTAGCTCAAATATTGCTGCTACTACCTTACTGAAAGTTAATTCCATATTGCTCATATTAAGCAACTAACATATTTAGCACAACTTACTCCATTTCTTGAATGCCATGTTTTAGTTCCTTAGGATATATTTGCTGCAGAAAATTTGGGACGGGGGGGGTCAGGGTCTTGGCTGAACTGAAGTTATATGATGTTAACTAATGTATTCTCTCAAAGGCACTGGTTTCTGTTTTTTCTTCTTCTGTGCCCTTTGCTATACCATCCTTTTTTCAATGGTAGCTGGATACACTCCTGGGTGGCTTGGAGGACTTTCTCCTCTGGCAGACCCCCTACTCTGAGCCCTGGGTTTCAGACACACTTCCCAGGCCACAGATCATCAAGACAGTATATCAAGCTGCCCTACCTTTTGGAAGTCAACTTGTATTATAATTTGCAGATGCTCTATGGGTTATTCAGCATCAGGTTAGTTCAAAATAGATTGCAGCATCCAGTTGATGCCCCCCCTCTTTTGCATTTTAGTTGTAATTTACTTGTTCAAAAAAAAACATCAACGCTGATCTGTTTTTTTCTGACCTCAGCACACAGTTGATTACATGTAATATTTGGTGCCAGACAGAGCCACTCTACTTACAATGTGGGTGCAAGACTGAAAGACTTAGAAGACAACCTCTCGCTATTGCGAATGAGAGAGGAATTTTAGAACCACAGCTGCATGTTTAAGTTTTCTATTCTTAATTCTATTTGTTGTCATATTTTATGACTGTATCCCACAATGTGAATGGCTTAAGTACCCTGGTTCAGAGGATAGAGGTGATTTTGACTTTGAAAATACTGAAATCTGGTTTACTGCTTCTGCAAGAAACACCCCATTTCTGAACTGGAACATAGCAAATTACAAAAGCATGGTTTTAAGCATGTAATAGCATCCTCATACAATAAATGCAGATGTAGAGGAGTTACCATATTACTACCCCATCATTCCATTAATCATATTGAAAAGACTTATGTTGACTCAGCTGGAAGATCAGCATTGGCAACCGGCTTGTTCCAGGGAAAACATTTCACACTCGGCAGCATTTACTTTCCCTCCGAGTAAAGATGCATCTACCATATAACTCCTTTTTGAAAAAATTATTAGTTTTTCTGATACTGTCATTCTTTTAGGTGGGGACTCAAACTATCTAATGGATCCAAGAAAAGATGCAACAAATCCCCACCTCCCCAGGGCAACATCAGGAAAAAAACATGGCCGCTGATTAGTCCAGTAGTTGGGCCTTGTAGATGTGTGAAGACATTTACTCTCAGCCACACTCAATGTATTCCAGAACAGATTATTTCTTGATGACTGGCGAACACATGGATAGGGCTCAGGATGCTCAAATAGGATATATTGTACTTTCAGACCACGCAGCCCACTGGATATCCCTTTCTTTAGACAAAACTCTGGAATTAAGGCAGTGACAAGTTAATGGAGCTGTCCTTCATGGCCCTCAGTTCATACAGTTACCAAAAAATAAGATACCTCAAATAATTCAATACACTAGGTCTCAAGATGTCTCAGCAAGTGTTATCTGGTATACCTTGAAGACAGTATTAAGATATAACATAACTCAATTTACATCTTTTTTTTACCTCCTCTGACACTCCGGCATCCCCCTCTTCTTTGGGCTTCCTGGTGCTGCTACCACCCCAGCTATCCTCTTACTGAGCTCTCTTCTATCACAGATCTTGCAGCCAACTCCACAGGCTTTCATATCCTCGCTGACGGTCCTCTCTCCAAGGGGAAGGCACTGGGGGCAGAGGAAACCTAGCACACTCTATTATTACTAATCCAGGGTGCTACTGTGGAGGAGTAGGCTCCTGGAGGTTCCAGCAGTGTAGATCACGGAAGCTGTCATCCGGCGGCCACCGATGTGGTTTTTCCGCTTTTCTGGTTGTCCCATCTGGGCCACTTGTAGTAATCCCGGTCTTCACCGGGGGCCACTACAGAGCGAGGCTTCCCACCCAACCCAATCCAGGAGAGGAGAGAAGTCCTCCAGATGCTCAATCCTCTCCTTCCTCTGCCAGCCCCCGGCATCCTGAGTCTGTTCCCGAACCCTGGTCTCAGGTGTGGTTCGAGGTATGGCGTCCAGCGCCTCAACCCTCTGTGCCACTGGGCCAGCTAACTCAATTTACAGCTTAAAAAAAACAGCACAAAGGGAACACCAGTTGACCATCTTTATGGACAAACTAAATTTCCTACAATCTGTGCATAAGCAGATAGATACCTTGTTAAAACCCCTGAAAACTAAACTCCAAGCAGAAATACAGAAAATACTAGATATTAAAACACAATTTGCTTTGATGTACTTATCACAGAAATATTATGAGGGTGTTGCCCGAGCCTTCAGAATCCTGGCATATCACCTTTGTGAATGGCAAAAGATGACCACAATTACTAAATTAATACATCCATGAACAGTCACTCATTGCCATATTACAGTTACCATCGTAGATGCCCTCAAGAGTTATCTTTACACCCAAACAGCTGAGCCTCCCACCAAGGTCTATGAGTTTTTTTTAGTAAACTACACTTATCCAAATTAACAGAAAATCAACAAAATGCACTTACCAGACCTATTTTGACATCTAAAATTTGGATGGATATTCAGAAATCTAAAATCAGAAAAAGTCTGGGACCAGATGGTTATATCCTAGAGTTTTATAGACACCAAAAAGACATCCTGTTACTCCTTTTGCTAACAACTTCCAGAGAGGTACAATAATTGCAAACACCCTGTAATAGTTGGAAGTATACCATTTCTACCATTTTAAAACCTGACTAAATCTCCATCTACTGTGACTAGTACAGTCCAATATTTGTTCTAAATATCGATTATAAAATCTTTGCTGGTATTATTGCTACACGTCTGGAATGCTTATTACCTAATCTGATCCATAAAGATAAATCAGGATTCACTACAGCCCATAAAACTACAGATAACATTAAGAGAACTTTAGATCTTATACAACATATTAATAAATTCAAATTTCTCTCCACCATATTAAGTTTAGATGCTCAAAAGGCATCTGATAGGGTTTCATGCAGATATTTAGTACACACCCTATCTACATTTCAATTTCCTCTGCCTTTTCTGGATCTTCTTCCAGGCCTATATACCATTCCACAGGCTGTCATAAAAGCTAACAGCATATATTCCATGACATTCACATTAACCAGAGGTACCCGTCAAGATTGTCCCCATCTCCACTATTATCTGAACTTTATGTGGCGCCTCTGGCATATCTGTGCTGAACAACCAATAGTATTACAGGCGTTAGGGTAGGAGAAGTAAAGCATAAGGTTACTTTTTATGCAGATGATCTTTTAATTTATCTGACTAATCCTGAGAAATCTCTTCCAGAGCTGTTTACACTCTTACAAGGGGTTGAGGCGCTATCACAGTATAAACTGAATACCGATAAAACTGAAATTCTCACCTTTGATTTCCACCCTACATTACAACAACAATTTCCATGACAATGGACTAGACCATATATTAAATATCTGGGCATATATGTCCCAAATAATTTACCAGAGCTATATAAAATTAATTATGATAAACTTAACCTACAAACTGCAGGTGATTTTGCTAAATGGATCCACTTTCCTATCCCTCTAATAAAGCATACTGACTCAGTTAGAATGAATCTACTACCCAGCTTTCTATGTCTTTTTCAGAAACTTCTCTTACTACCCTCAGCTGAGGGCTATAATAGAGGGGACAAAGCTATCTCTTGCTATATATATAGAGAATGGGCAGTGACCAAGAGTGGCCTATAAAAACTTACACTTACCTAAGTCCCAAAGGGGACTTGCCCTGCCCAACTTATCTGATTACTGCAGGGCAGCACAACTGCAGCACATCTTAACTTGGCTAGATCCAGAAGCGACCCCCCCACCACCACCACCCACCGGAAAGATTTAGAAATTGTGGCAAAGATGAAGGAGCTACAAAAACTATTATTTACTCCATTAAGTCAAGTACTGAAGCCTAAATTACAGTCTCACCTAACATGCCTGTTTGTGAGCTTATGGAGATCCTTATTACATACACCCATTTTAAAAAAGAGATGTTAGATCTCTAGACCGGCTAATAGTTGATGATCATTTTCCTCCTAAAGAATTTGATACTGCCTTTACTAGATGGCATAGACAGGGATTAAGACATCACTATCAATATTATAATCAAGGGGGTATTCAAAAGCTTTGCCCAGCTACAGCAAGAATTCCAGTTAACCAGAGTTGATTATTTCCGATATCGCCAAGTCCGGCATTATATAGAGAATCGATAGGGGTTAGAGTGGGATAGAAGTACTGTTCCTGTGCTACTGTAATAGAAATGGGAATGCCCCCCCCCCCCATTTCATTTCCTTGGCCAACAGGGCTATACGAAGTAGCAAGGGAAAAATGGAGACTTTGCTAAGTTCATGCTGGAGAATGAAATAGGTTTTCCACCTTTAGACTTTGAATAGAAAACAGCATTTCAAAATCAACATAAAATTACTTCCAGTTTCCAATGGAAGGAATTTGGATAGAAAGTCATAACCTGGTACTTTCAAACCCCCTCACATTTCTGGAAAATATGACCCTCAACAACGTACTGCCTTCTGGAGAGGATGTGGTGCTACCTCTACCATTCATACCCATATCTTTTGGGAGTGCCCACTCAGGTGCCCATTCTGGGAACTAATAGAAAAAGCTCTGATGGCTCTAATACCAAATGTGGGGACTCTGACCATTACAATGGTGATATTCTTAATATACCCACCCTACCTTAAAGAAAAAATTATATCAAAAACATTTGGGGAATTGGTTGATAGCTTGCCAAAAAGGCTATATCTAGACACTGGCTAACACCTAATTGCCCCACACAACTTGAATGGGAAGACACAATAATGTCCATTTATAAGATGGAACAGTTAACAGTTGGTTTAAGCAGCAGTCCCAAAGTGAGGGCAACTTTTATCAATCAATGGAACAGCTGGTTGATATGGCTAATGAGTCACAGAACAGATATAATACCCTGAGCAAACTTGTATAACATTACTGGGACAAATCTGAACATCTCAACTATGGTGGGTGAACCGTTCACATTTGGGGCTCTAGAATGTTGATGTTCTTCTATGTTTATAGGCAAGTTGATACCATCTAAAATATGAATAACACTCCTCCAAAAATGTCTGCGCGCTCCAGTAAATCAGCGGGTGCAATCAGAGGGATGGCAAATTCCCAATACAGCAAACACATCCAAGGTGGCTGCACTCCAGAAAGAAATACAAAGAACTCCAGTATTCAAAAATCCAAATGATTTTATTGGCTTATGCCGTGAAAAGCTGCTCACAGTCACCAGTCACCCAATGAAGCTAGTAGGTGTCCACCCAAGTGCTTCACCTGCTAATGAGGCTTTGTCAGGAGTTTGACTAGAGAGATATTTACAATGCAGTTTATAGTTCTTCAGCTATGACAACCTCATTCTGAGTCACTGTTCTATTTTTATATGTTCAAAAATAAACAACTTTTCTTCTGAAATTTGCATAATTATTAAAAGAACAACTACTGATTACTAACTGGTAAAAAATCTCATAATGAAAATATAAAAGCAAAAATATACACTTTGAAAACTAGTAAAGGTCATTAATTAAAAGTAGGAATAAATGCCGAAGCTCCATAGTAAGTCTTCTTTTATTATGATTATTTATCCACATATTATTTATTTTATTTTATTTATTAAATCTAGGATTGCAAGTACCTTTGAGCCAAGGCTCTTTTACAAAGGTTCCACATCAAAGTAGGTGCAATACAGAGAAGACAAGACATTGAGTTGCAAAGGCATGGTAACAATATAACAGCAAGTACATGTATGTGATTAAGAACATTCGAGCTAAACTAGCGCTAGAGTTCTGAACAGAGGTAGATGGGTGCAGGGTGTGGCACGTGGACAGCTGATTCTAATTTCAGTATGATGCTTTTTCTGCAATATAAAATATGTAAGGGAGTGTCTGTCAGGAGAAACTACTGTCTTGCTGAAATTGATACATCAAACCCACCCAAGGATAAGTTCAAAGGACAGGACGTAGGCTAATCTACAGATATCTGAGGTGCAATTACCTTGTCAATTTACTTTGAAGCCAGGAACTAAAATATCCATTTTTGATGTCCTCAGGGAAATTCTTTGATTTGTACTAGGTATCATGATGAAAAGGGGCATATGCATGTGTTTTGGGTGTCTTCCAAGGAAGTCAGCTAATTACATCAAAGAGACTTGATATCTGTGTGAAGCAGGTCCCAGACTAAATTGGGAAGTCTAATATACATTTGTTTGGAGTATCATCAAAGGAAGCCAGCTAATTACATCAAAGAGACGTTGATGTTTGTGTGAAGCAGATGAAAGACTGATTTGGGGAGTCACTCGAAGAGAGGATATTCACTGATGTTACCTATTTTTTTTTAAATATCTTATTAGGATATATTGTGTTATAAAATAAATTTTAATACACCAAGGAAGAGTTACGTGACCTCAGAGAGAAGACCGGCTCAAGACTGCTTTTAAGTATACTGAGCAGACCTTAGAGTCTGACATAGATATTCATTTTCTGACTGAGAAAGCGGAACATCAAAGCACTGAAAGATTAAGAAATTAAGGACACATTAGATAAGACCAGTCTGAGTGTATGGGTTGTAGTAATTTGCACGTTTAAACCTGTTTTGTTTTTAAGATTTGTATGTGTTGGGATATTTTGTTCTGTATTTACTGTATTTCTATTTTTCATCCATTTTAAAGTAAAGATATATATTTTAAAAACAGAAACTGCCTGGTGTGCCTTGAAACTTCTTTTTTTATAAGTGAAACTTAGATGGTTACAGTTGACACTGTGTATGAGCTTATTGTGATACCAAAATGGGAAACAGGTAAGAGTTCTCTAGGTCTTGCATAGAGTTCCAAGGGTTCATTTTGTACTACCTGGTTAGGTGCCCGTAGGCAAAGATATCTGGCCCCCCGAAGACAGAATTATCTGAGCCTGACAATTGGGTATACTAACAAGAGGTTAAAAGTTTGAACCCCTCCAGAACTTGGGACTACAGTGACTCAAACCCACAAAAACAGACAAGAGGGTTACCTTGTTCTGTTAAGTGTTCACAATACTACACTCAGAGGTTGGAACTTCGGGAGTAGAGGGCTGACCTGCTCAGTGGGTTGTGACACAGGGCAGGGGAAGGGAGATATGGAAAAGGTGCAGCCAGAGGCATTGTCATATTATTGATAGAAGTGCTGTAGTCAAGAAGAAGAAAAGTAAAAAATAAAGAGGGGGTGAGGTTGTAGTGAAAAGAGGAAGTGCAAGGTGGGGAAGTAGTGAGGTAGTGGTGCATGTGGGTAAGGCAGGCTATTAGGTAGGGTAGTCACAGATGCTGGGGGCAGCAAGGAATGAGTGGAGTTTGGTTTTGAACTATCCAAGCAATCGCACAGATGAGAGATTGCTACTGAGCATGTTCAACCAACTGGGGACCCGGTAGGCAAAAGATCTTTGACCCTGAGAAGTACGGCAGTGAGGAACCTGAAAGAGCTGGGTTGCAGAGCCCCTGGTGTATCTGGGCTTGAGTGAGTCGGTGGGAGCCAGTGATGAGATGGCAGGCTTTTTTGAGCGTCGTGGATATGCGTCTAAGAACCGTTTGCAAGGCGGAGCTATATATGATCAGGCCATAATCTATCATTGAGACAATGGAACTCTGAACAGCGATCTTTAAGGCATCAGGAGTAAGGTGCTGCCTATGCCTGTAGAGAAGACCAAGGCATGTATTAGGGTCTTTAGCAACACTGTCAATGTGGGTACCATAGGAGAGGTGAGTGTCCAAGGAGATCCCAAGATATTTAAAGGAGTGAACCTGCTCCAGGGCAGCTCCATGGTATTTTGTAATAGTTAAAAGTTGTAGCTTGTATTTATTTTGAGTGCTGCAGAAAAGCATAGACTTGATTATTTTTATAATTTAGGACCAGTTTATGCATGCTAAACCAGTTTCTGAAGATTGTTTTAGAGAGGTTTAAGATCCATATGTATGGCATGGATGACAGCATCATCAGTGTAGAGGATGATTTGTTCTGGGAAGGATTATGGAAGGCTGTTCAAAAAAAGGCTGACTAGAAGGGGCCACAGAATAGACCCCTTCGGGACTCCAGAGCAGACGTGTCTCACATCTGAGAGGACATCTGCAATTTTGACTCTTTGGGAGCAGTTTTCCAGGTAGCTTTTGAACCAAGCTGTAGTGTCAGGGGAAAGGCCAGCTATCTGAAGCTGCTCAGCTAGAAGACCATGGTGGATGGTGTTGAAGGCCTTTATAAGATCGATAAAGGTCAATCTAGCTAGGAGACCATTGTCCAGTGAAGTGTGGATAGCACTGGTGAATTCAAGGAGGGCAGAGGTAGTGCTATGACCTTTTCTAAGTCCATGTTGTTGTGAGCATAGTATATTATGTTTATTTTATTTATTTATTTATTTATACATCAGTTTACAACCTTTGAGCCAGCGGCTCGTTTCCAAAGGTACCTCGTCACAAAGAGGACAATACAAAGCACAACATTTCGTTACATCATTGTAGGTAACATCATTTTTTTTTTTTTTTTTTTTTTTTTACATCATAGCAGGCAACAGTATCCAGAAGATAGTCTGTAAGCTGGTCAGCTACTATACGTGCAGTAGCCTTGGAGAGTGGTGGTAAAATGGAGATCAGATGATAGTTCATATGGAGGGACTTATCTCCTCTTTTGTGGACAGGGGTCACAGTTGTAGATTTCCAGACATCAGGGAACTGTCCAAGACTTGGGGAGAGGTTGAAAATCTTAGTAAGTGGCCCTAACACTTCATTGAAGGTGAGGGACAGTAATATGAGGTCCAGTGAGTCCGCACTATTTCTGGAACTGGCAATTGCTTTCTTAATATATTTGCAGGTTTCACGTATCCAGAGGGCTTTAAAGTAGGAACAAGGGTGAGTAGACGAGGACGGGGGGCTAGGATGGTTGGCTGGAGTGTCGTCTTCATCAAAAAAGTCTGGCAGGAGAACACTGCTGAGGTCAGTGAATGCAGAGTTGAAAGTACTGGAGATAGTAGTAGAGTCAAGCGTGTTCATCCCATCAATGAGAAGCATAGAGGGTGAGGTTTTAGGTTGATTTCCAGTTACTTCCTTGATATTATTCCAGAAGGCTTTCCCATTTCCCTATGTATTTGTGATGGTTTCCTTGTAGTAGGTACTTTTGTGAAGACGGATTGATTTTGTGTAGTCATTCTGGGCACGTCTTTAGTTTTGGATGTCAGATGGCGAACCAGATGACCTCGCCCATTGCAAGAGTGAATCCCTATATTTCAGCTGGGCGATTAGATCAGCAGAGAGCCAAGGATTGCACATACCTTTAACTTTACGCTTTTTGAAAGGGAAATAGGAGTCACAGGCAGCATTGAAGGTGTTAATCAAGTGATCCAGGGCTGAGTTTACATCTCCTGCTGTGTAAACTGGGGTTCAGTCTTCCCGACTGAGGTGGGATTTAAGGTGGGACAGCTGGCCATGCAGCAGGACTCTGCTGGAGATGGTTCTTGGTGGTGGCTTGCAGAATTTGTTTGACCATTCACAGATGACAGGGGAGTGGTCACTCTTTTGGGGGAATGTACACTGCAACAACTGTTAGTGGTTTGTTGTGGGCACCTAGAATGATTTTGATTGGGAGGAGCTGAGTGGAGGACTCAGAACAGGCGGTGGTTATGGGATGACCCAGGAGGGAGTCTTTGATGTATATTGCACAAACCCCCCCACTTTTAGACTTCCGATCCAGTCTGAAAATGTTGTATCCAGGTAGCAAGATAGCCATGTCAGGCACTTTAGGAGTAAGCCAGGTTTTAACCACTCTGAGAATGTCAGGTTTGTGTTGGTTAACAAAGATTTGGAGGGCATCAATCTCCGAGGAGGCTGTAAATGTTAAGTGTTGCAAGGGTGAGTGTCCCAGTGTAAGGTACTTGACTGACTGCAATGGGTGTTTTAAGGCAAGGATTAGGGTGAACATTGTTGGATAGTAGCAGCAGAAGGAGCAGGACCTTCAAAGAACTTAAGTGTAATTCCATGCAGGTGAGTTTACGTTCACCCTTCTTGTAGGGATGAGAGCAGAGTTCCTGATGTTGGTTCCAGAGGGATGTCAGGTGTACTAAGGGCAGTATATGGGATGATCGGAGCCTTGAGCCCCTAACGAGAGTACTGCGAAGTGGCCCCCCATGCAGAGGATTGAGTGCACATGGTGGGGGGGGTGATGCACTTCGGATAGAGTTCCATGGGGGCGGTATATTTGGTCCGATAGGTAGCTGAGTGGGAGAAATGGGTAGCAGGCAGCGGGAAGGTAATAAAGAGTAAACAGGGAAGAGAAGATGAGAAATCCAAGAAGCATACTAGAAAGAGACGTATACTACTCTAAGTAGGAGAGGTTGGGCAAGGGGAGAGAGAGGGCAGTGCTGGAGGAAGTGCAAAGAGAGCAGCAAATGGAAAATGCCAGTAGGGAGGGGCCAAGCCCATGGGCAGGTCAAAGGCTATTTAATTAAGGTCAATGGTGGGGGAGGGAGGGTGGGTGAAAAACTGCAGCATTTGCTGTACCTTGCTGGCTGAAAGGGTCCGAGGTTGTGGTCTCGGGCAGCGGCTATCTGTAGCCAGCCGACCGAGGCACCGAGTCTCTCTCTGCTTTTGAGCTGCAGCCCTCAAGGGGCAGTTCAGGCTGCTGAAAACAGAAGGAGAGCAAGGGTTTAAAACCTGGAGGCACTGAAAAGGGCAGACAGCCCAGCAGGATAGCAGAAATTTGTAGGACAATGAGTTGTGTATTCATTTGGTGCCAGAAACTGGGCCGAGTCAAAGACACAGAAAAAGGGCTGTAACACTTTAACTTTTAGGCATCTAAACATTCCTACACTTGTACACTTAAAATACAGTGAAAACAGCACATTTACAGATTTAAAACAGTTCCAAAAAACAAAACTCCAATTCGGGAGCAAGAAAGAAAAGGTAGTCTAGCAGAGGACCAATCGGAATGGGGCCCGAAAAGGTGCTCGTGTTCCAATTGGCTGCGGCGTTTGCCGTACCTTGCTGGCTGAAAGGGTCCAAGGTTGTGGTCTCCAGTGGCTGCTCTCTGTTGCTGGTCAGGGCACTAAGTCTCCCTCTGCTGTCAAGCTGCAGCCCTCAAGGGGCAGTTCAGGCTGCTGAAAAAAGAAGGAGAGTGACAGTTTAAGACCAGGAGGTGCTGAAAAGGGCAGACAGCCCAGCAGGATAGCAGAAATTTGCAGGACAAAGAATGACAGCAGAATCCCAGAAAAATCTGAAAATTAAACCAACAATCAACAGTGCAATTCCTGGAATTTCAAGTCTTAAAAATGGAATTTAATTCTTTTAATCACTGAACATCAGTGGCCTTGCTCATTAGCAGGAGAAGTGCTGGGATGGACATCAACTAGCTTCACTGGGTGACTGGTAAGCAGCCTGTCATGGCATATGCCAATAAAATGATTTAGATTTTTGAATACTGGAGTTCTCCATATTTCTTTCTGGAGTGCAACCACCTTGGACCTGTTTAAAATATAAATAAGATGGCAATTCCTGGCAGCCCAGAGGTGCTGAGGGTTGAGATGTGGATGACAAACCTCATGCCACACTGGTGACCCGGGTTTGGGAATGAGCTCGGAGAGCCAGGGGCCAGCCAGGGAGGGAGAGGATTGAGCATCCGGAGGACTGCTCTCCTCTCTCTGGGGAGGGCTCATGGGGAAGCTCTGTGTCCTAGTGATCCCCGATAGAGATCGGGGGTACTACAGGCATACAGTTGGAGTTGTAAGGGGGTGGGGAGTGTGGCAGACATCAGTAGGGTAGCCATGTGCAGACATCATGGCACGTTGCCTCCACAGGGGGCAACAAAAATTGGAAAATCCCTGTCCATGGGGATAAGCAACAGTACCACCGCTTGTTGCCACACTCCACCTACCGGACTCCTTCCACCCTTGGGCTGAGCCCAGCCTGGCCTACCAAATTGTAGATAGAGTGCCCTGGGAGGAAAGGGTGGCCCTACCTTAGGGGGCTCAGAGCCGAGGGGATCACCGGGCTGGTGCCAGGGGCTGAAGAGTTTCAGGCACAGAGATAGAGCAACGAGAGAGGTGGATGCCTGAGAGAGTTCCCCGTGAGCATGGAGTATAAAACAGAGTTCACACACACACAAAAAAAGATGCCAATTCCTTTTAGAAATCTACAAATGTTATTTTTTATGGCTGCGCAGGCAGACCCTGCAGCTGTTTTGTGGAAGGTCTAAAAATGAGCTACCGGATTCAGGCCCTGGAATGCTTCCTTTCTTAAGTTTCAGGATGATACTTCCGAAATTCCAAAACAGTCAGAAACAGTCCACCACGGCTGCACTATTTGTCGCCTTGTTGCAATAGCACTACAGGGTGATACCCCGAGGTCCACGTTCAGGGCAACACACTAAAAAACTTACTCGAGCATTGAAATACCAGTGCTGCAGCTCACAGAATCCATGATCCTGCAAATACCTGTAAAAATGGGAAAGCTGTGAATAACAGGCTATAAACAGATGTCAAATACATTTTTACGTTCACTTGCGCGCATGCGCAAGGAATGTTTTGGGAGAGTAGCACACTTAGAGGTGTGCCTCTCCCACCCAATGCACTGCTCCCTTGAGTAGGCATGGCGGTCCTGCACCAATGGGTGCAGCAGCTCAGTATGACAGCGGTGTTCCTCTGCTTCAAAGAAAAACACCGCTGCCATACTAAGCGCCACCCCCCCTCACGTCACGTGCTACCTCCCCAGCGCCGTCTGTCACGCGCCCCCAAAGCTTTCATGCCATGCTGGGAGCCCGCCAGCGTGGCAGAGCATTGTTCGCAACGAGGTGCCCAATCTCCCGGCTCCATCGCCCCCAAAGTTATCCTGCTGCCACTGGGGAGCCCACCCCAGCGTGGCAAACGCTTGTTTATTTTGCTGACAGGGGTGCCCAACCCCCGCTGGCTCCTCAGCCCCCAGCCATCTTCTGCCATGCTGGGAGCCCACCCCAGCGTGGCAAGCGTCCCGTCATCTTTTTTTCTCAAACCTGTAAAACAAAACTGTCTCCGGGCATCCCAACCCTCCTCCCAAAACCCCATCCACCCACTGCACACCCAGCCTCCTCACACCCCTCCTCACCCCATACTTACCTCTGGACTCTGGTGTGATGATCTTCGGTGGACTGGGAACACGTCTGTACTCTTCAAAGGCGACCGCGAACTGAGGAAATGCCGGTAAGCTGTATAATGGGCTAGTAAGGCGGGTTTCAACTTTATTGCATATCTCAGTCATTTTTTGGAATTTTTGCACCAAATTTTCAACATGGGGTTTTTGGGACCCCTTCTCATGAATGATGTCACTGTCATGGTGTTATTCAGGCCTGAAGGGTGATTTCGCAGGCACTGCGCGGTCACTGCATGAAATCACCCTTTGGCCTTGTAATGCCATGACAGTGACATCATTCATGAAAAGGTCCCAAAACCCATGTTGACAATTGGTGCAAAATTCCAAAATGACTGTTTTGCTGCTACAGTAGTTCCTACGAGGTTCGTAAGTTCGTGAATTTTCAATATTTTCACTCCAGATTTTCAACATTGCCATTTTAGCACACTTTCTTATGAGTTGTATAGCTGTCATTTTTCACATCTCACCCAAAACGTGTTTCTACCCATGTAGCGCACAATGGCGCAGTCGGTGTGCGAACTCAATGTATGGGACACATTAAGAAAATCACAGTGACACTGATCATAAACAGGGGTCTTAAAATGGCTGTGCTGAAAAAATTGTGAAAAAATTCCTAAATATGACTGTTTTATGAGTCTGCATTGAGCAGTTCCTATGCACGCTCATAAGTTTGCGAATTTTCAATATTTTCACTCCAGATTTTCAACATTGCCATTTTATCACACCTCCTTATGAGCACTGCAGCTGTCATTGTTCACATCTTGTCCAAGACGTGTTTCCGCCCATGTAGCGCACAATGGCACAGTCAGTGTGCGAACTCAGTGTATGGGACACATTAAGAAACTCACTGTCACTGTTCATTAGCAGAGGTTTTAAACTGCCAATGTTGACAATTTGGTGAAAAAATTCCTAACAATCACTGTTTTACCAGCGTGCATTGCACAGTTCCCACGCACGCTCCTAGGTTTGTGAATTTTCAATATTTCCACTCCAGATTTTCAACATTGCCATTTTACCACACTTCCTTATGAGTAGTACAGCTGTCATTTTTCACATCCTGCCCAAAACATGTTTCCGCCTATGTAGCGCACAATGGGGGTAACAAAAAGGCCATGCTGACAATTTATTGTGCAAATACCAGCAATCGCACAGGGCATTAGGGTAAAGCACCATACATGCCAAACACCACTGCAAACACCTGCAAGCGAACGTTCGGCATTGACAAATGCTTGTTAGTATAGTTTTAATAAAAACAAAATCTAGAAATGAGATCACATTTCCACAAGATCACACTTCTTTACAATGAAACATGTAAACCGGAGCTGCCGGCACACTCTCATACCACTGCAGCCCACAAAACTAGTGCTGCCAGCCCCCCTCATGTGAAGGAGCTGGCATGACACCAGCTAACGTAGTCAGATCCTGTTCCTGTCCCAGATATATAGACACTGTCAGCAGATAAGGGCCAATGGCCCACCCAATCTGCCCATTTGAGCTTGTAAGTTCCCTTTACATTTTACTGGAAGTCTGTTGCCCCTTACCCCTGACCTCCAGGATTCTCTTATGTCTATCCCATGCATTCTTAAACCCGTTATTGTTTCAGCCCCCACCACTCCCTCTGGCAGGGTGTTACACTTGTCCACCACCCTTTCTGTGAATAAATTCTTCCTTATGTTTCCTCTGATTTTCCCTCCCTCCAACTTCATCCCATGCCCTTTAGTTCTGGAATATGTGTTTTGCTGGAAAATAGTGTATTCCTGCACCATGTTCCTCACTGTAAGGTACTTGTATGTCTCTGTCATATCCCCGCTCTCCCTCCTCTCCTCCAGGGAGTACATAATCAAGTCTGTCAGCCTGTCCTTTTAGAACTTGTGATGCAGTTCCTGTACCATCTTTGTTGCCTCTTCTGAACCTTCTCCACCCTATCTACATCCTTACATAGGTAAGATCTCCAGAACTGTACATTGTACTCCAGGTGGGGCCTCACTAGTGTCTTTTATAGTGGAATTATGACCTTCCTTTTTCTGCTGGTGATGCCCCTGCCTATGCATCCCAGCATCCTATTTGCTTTACCTGCTGCCTTGTCACACTGTTTCCCTACCTTGAGATCATCAGAGATAATCCCAAGGTGCCTTCCCTGCTTGGTGCATGCTATAGCCTCACCCCCCAACTGATACGTTGTTTCAGGGTTTTTGTGCCCCATGAACATTATCTTGCACTTCTTTGTGTTGAATCTCAACTGCCAAACCCTTGACCATTCTTCAAGCTTCTGTAGGTCCCTCCTCATTCTGTCTACACCCGCTGGCATGTCCACTCTGTTACAAAGCTTCATGTCATCAGCGAACAAGGAAATTCTGCCTTCTAGGTCCTGCACAAAGTCACTGACTCACTGATGAAGATATTGAATATAACCGGTCCCAACACTGACCCCTGTGGTACCCCACTGGTCACTCTTCCCTTTGTGGAGTGACAGCCATTTATCACCACCCTCTGTGTCCTGCTGCCCAGCCAATTACCCACCCACCACACTACTGTTCTGCCCACTCCCATATTCCCCAGTTTATTTAATAGTCTTCTATGTGGCATTGTGTCAAAGGCCGTGCTGAAGTCCAGATAGTCCACGTCCACTGCCCTTCCTTGATCCACCTCCCTTGTCAACCCAGTCAAAAAATTCAATGAAGTTGGTCTGGCATGACCTCCCCCCAGTGAAACCATTCTGTCTTGGGCCCTGTAGTCAGTTGGCAACCAGCTGTTCCACTAATCTCTCCTTCAATTGTACTTCCAGATATTCCCCCCTACCGAGGTCAAGTTGACTGGTCTGTAGATCCCTGCTTCCTCTTTGTTCCTGCTTTTGTATTAAGAGACTACATCTGCTGTCCTCCAGTCTTTGGGTACCTCCCCTTTTTTCAGTGATAGGCTAAACAGAATTGCCAGAAGTTCAGAATCCACCTCTCCTAGTTCCTTTAGGACCCTAGGGTGCACCCCATCTGGCCTCATTTCTTAATCAACTGTTATTCCTTCTAGTTCCTTTAGGACCCGTTCCCATGTAAAGGGACTTGTGTCCATTTCTGCATCATTCCCACCCCTTATACTCCCTTCAGGCCCATTACCCTCCTCTTCCCTAGTAATGACTGAGCAGAAATATTTGTTCAGTATGTCAGCTTTACTGTTGTCATCCTCCACATGACCCCTGTCCTCCCCCTTCATTCTCACTATGCCTCCCTTTTCCCTTCTTTTCTCACTTATGTACCTGTAAAAGGTTTTGTTCCTCTACACGATGATTTTGCAATGCGCTCTTCTGTCTGAGCTTTGGCTTCCCTTACTGACCTCCCTGCCTCCATTTGCCTCTCCTGGTACGTCTCCCTGTCCCCTTCTGCCTGTGTCTTTTTGTAGTGCCTGAATATGATCTATTTGGCTTTCACATTCTCTGCTATCACCTTGGAAAACCATAATGGCCTCCTCTTCCTTTTCCTCTTGCTGGCCTGCTTAATGCATAATTCTATTGCTCTTGTAATCCCCATTTTAAATATTGCCTACTGTTCCTCCACCCCTGGTTCCCTCCCCATTCCCATTAGTGCCTCTTTCAAGAATATCCCCATTTTCCCAAAGCCCGCTCTCCTAAAATCCAGGATATATGTTTTTGTGCAGTTTGATTCTGCTCCTTCTGTGATTTCAAGCCACAGTGATCGGTGGTCACTGTTCCCAGGTGCTCCCCCACTGTTACCCCTATCACCCTATCAGTAAGTAAGAGGTGGGTATTTTGACAGTGATGCACTGTACACAAAAAAGCGCCAGCTGGCCGGTTCCATGTTGCAGCAAACTTCTACTGCACTTCCCTATAAAGACATGGCTGTAGCTTTAAAGGACTGTAGCAGGACCTGTGTCATGGAAGGAGCAAGGGTTGGTGAGAGAAGACTAGAGAGAGGAGTCTCACAGGAGAGGAGCAGGAGGTAAGCTTTCTAGCCCCTGCACATATGCCACCGACACCACCACATAAGCCACAAAGCCACTGTAAGCATTGGGTTCCGACTTCCATCAGGTCTGTGACAATTTCATTTTGTGGGCTGAGCAGGGCCGGGACTGCCGTGGTGGGTAACTAAAGGCAGTACCCATGCAGACTGTAACTGATGTGAAATATAACATATTTGAATTAAAAACTCAAATAAGTTAGGAACTTTGAGGCAGGCGGGCGGCAGTTGGTTCTGTAGGTTTGGGGTATTATATGGTGGCACTGTACCTTCTGTGTCTCCCGACTGTGCAGTTACTGACTCAGTCATGCTATTGTTAAACCCTGATTGTCTGGAGAAAAAAAAATCTCAAAAAGAAAAGTAGGAACTTTGAAGCAGACTGGGGGCCTTGGCGGGAAAATAGTTGGGGCAATATGGCAGAACTGTCCTTCCACATACCTCCCATACCATATCTGGACTGAAGTGTAGAGAGACTGAAAAACCACAAAGGTCTTAACTTTGAGCCTGCTGTAGACTAGGGGTTGGCGGCTGGTTAATGGGGCTATATGACAATGGCAGCACCATCTGCTTGTAATCAGTCTGATTTTACGTTTGAAAACTTTGAGCCTTATAGTTACAACCTAAAACAACAAGCAAAGCAGAAGCTATACACATCATGTAAAGAATGCTTTTTCTTGGACAGGTATGCCTATTGATTTTTTCACAGTGAGTATAAAGGGTAACTTTTCCTGAGGCTGGGAATTAGATATGTCATGAGTTCTGTTTTCACTGCTGCTGAAGGAAGGAACTGCACCATTATCTCAATGGTTGGTATCACTATTGTATGACAAAAAGGCTTAATTTTTGCTCTGTCAGCTGTATGTTATATTTTGTGTTAACAACAGAGATGAGAACGGACAGAAAATAATCGTGTTACACAGCTTCCCTAGGAAGGATGACTCATTGAATTACATTTCATTTTATAGCTTCCTCCAATACTGTTGAGCTGAGTTTGCTACTAGTCTTGAAACTAACCTAAACTCAACCCCTGTTGCCATGCACACATGCAGTTCTGTAATAACAGCTGCCTCTGTTCTCTGTGCTGACTCTTTCAGCACATTGACTGGACTGGTCGTGGGCATCTTCTATTTATTTTATTTCGTTTTACTGAGAAAGGCATAGTAAGCTGTGACAGCTTGTTTGGCTAGCTTAAAAACAGTGTAACTTGACCAGCTGTGTATATGGGGGCTTGTATGTAAAAATAGTGCTCTTGTGAAAGAGGCTTCCTGCCTCTGGGAGGTCTTCCTGGTGGTAAAATGAAATCTCTTAGATGTCATGGTATAGATTGCATAAATTCCATGCAGAACAGGCATATAAACCTGATGAGTTGAAAAAAGGAGGGAACTTAGCAGGGGCAGACTGCTGAGGGGTGAGGTGGGGGGCTTGGCGGTTGGTTGGAGCAATCTGGTGGCACTGTCCACACAGCATATACCTCCCATGCAGTCTGATATACAGTAACCATCCCTGCTTGAAGAAAGAACTTGGGGGAACTAAGGAACTAACAGGGGCAGAGTGTGTGTGTGTGTGTGTGTGTGTGTGTGTGTGTGTGTTTTAGAGGCCAGATAGACCCGATCAGAATGGACCTCTGTCAGGCTGAATACCTTGATTAGGTACAGAGGCTTATCATAATGTTTCTTAAACATTGTAACTAAAAGCCAGCTAACATCTGTGCATGTTGGGATAGACTACAGTAGCAGGTTGTAACTCTATACTCGATTGGGATTATTGGTTTAATGCATAATCGATGGAAACTGGTGGAGGGGGGCCTATTGTTTGTGTGGTGTGGCACCACATATTTTGGTTTGTTTACATTATGGGGGACACAGAACCCCGGGGGGGGGGCAAAAGTGTCATCATCTTTGTGAGTACAAATTCCTGGCTACAGCCCTGCATGGGGATAATGGCACGTAAGCACATCTCTATTCCCATCTCTATTGCACCACTTGGATAGAAGATTCATAGGAACAGCAGTATGTGTCTGCTTATTTCAAATCTCATTTCCCTTTTTTCTATGATGGATTAGTACCCTTGTTCTGGCTCATAGCTCTGCTCTAACTAAATTATTGGTGGCTAGGATAAATGAGCAGCTTTGTGGTGAAGAGCCAAGAGGACTGCATAACCTTTGACCCTGGACATGGAATATGGAACTCGGAGAGTAGACCAAACCAATGGTGGAGTGGAGCCAAGGTGGGAGAGAATATTTTTTGTGAAAATGAACATAAAAATCTAGCAGCAACTGAACATGAAAGAACAGCTGAAAGATAAGGTGGGGCAGCAGAGGACGGGGAGCATGAGGTATAGGACTGAGAAGAGATGGAGGAGAGGCTGGAGCCCAGTGCAGGGACTGCTGAAATGGGAAAATAAAGTTTAGGCATAAGGGGCATATCTGTCAACTGCTATGAACTGCACCGTAGGCTGTGATTTTAACACTCAAAGTTAGCCTTGGTTTGTGAAGGTTAATGGAAGTTCCTCATAATGTTAGAGTTATTTCTGGACACACAGCAAACTATTAAAACAGTTAACAACAGCAACATTGGGTACACAGTAGCTTAGGTAAAGCAGAATGAAAAAATACTCTGGGGGGGGGGTGAAGGATTTGCCCCTGTGTCCTAGCCAAACTTTCCCCTTGAAAAATGCAGCATTTCGCCCTAATAGGCTTCATCAAGAGTAGGTGCCTCTGGCTTACTGTGTACCTCTTCAGTTTTTGTTTTCATATTTTTCATAGAAACTGTTTACTATGGTCAGTTTTCCAAATTACTGATGCTGTTTGGCAATTCAAGCAATGCCTCTGAAGTTAAATTGCTGAACAGTCAATAATTTGGATACAAAACAGTTTCTATGACAAACACCAACATTAAAGGTGAAGATGTACACAAGCCATAAGTAACCACCTACTCCTGATGAAGCCTGTTAGGGTGAAACTTATTTTAATTTTTTTATAATAACACAGCAGTTGACTTTTTGCACGTTGAACTCAGACTGGTTGCTGCGTGGGCCTTACTACAAATTTTCTGCAGAAAAAGAGATTTTGAAGCAGCACTTCTCTAATATTTCTGGGTTCAGTCTGAAGGTTTGGAACCATGCAATGGGGCAGAATATATGTGTCAGAGGGACAGTGTGTTGGGTAATGGGACAGACTATGGGGCAGACAGACATTGGGTAATTGGGCAGAGGGACAGTGTGTTGGGTAATGGGACAGACTATGGGGCAGACAGACATTGGGTAATTGGGCAGAGGGACAGTGTGTTGGGTAATGGGACAGAATATGGGGCAGAGGAATAGTGTGTTGGGTAATGGGACAGGATATGGGGCAGACAGACATTGGGTAATTGGGCAGAGGGACATTTTGTTGGGTAATGGGACAGAATATGGGGCAGAGGAACAGTGTGTTGGGTAATGGGGCAGATGGACACTGTTGGGTAATGGGGCAGAATATGGAGCAGACAGACACTGTTGGGTAACGGGGCCGTGGGGCTCAGTGTTGAGTAATGGAACAGAATGTACGGCAGAGGGACACAGAGTTAAGGTGGCAAAATAGAAGGCAGATTGACAGTGTTGGGCTGTGGTGCAGAATAAGGAGCAAAGGGACACTATTAGGTAATGGGGCAGAATATGGGACAAATGGACATTGGGTAATGGGACAGAATATGGGGCAGATGGACACTTGGGTAGTGGGGCAGTGAGACAGAATGTTGGGTAATGGAGCAGAACATGGGGCAGAGGGACGCAGAGTTAAGGTGGCAAAATAGGGAGCAGATCGACAGTGCTGGGCTATGGGGCAAAGGGACAATGTGTTGGGTAATGGGGCAGACAGACATTGGGTAATAGGGTAGAATATATGGAAGATGGACACTGTTGGGTAATGGGACAGTGGGACTCGATGTTGGGTACTGGGGCAAAATATAGGGCAGTAGGATTCAATGTTGGGTAATGGAGCAGAATGTGGAGCAGAGGGATGCAGAGTTAAGGTAGCAAAATAGGGAGCAGATTGACAGTGTTGGGCTATGGGGCAGACGGACACAGTAAAGGGAAGTGGCATCACATTTAAATGAAGGAGCCAGGGCAGCTCAAACAAACAGTTTCATATTTCTGCATATTGAGATCAGGGATCAGTATTGGCTTACTTCCTTACTCGGGCTAGCCCAGCTGAACTGCAAGGTGGCTGTGGGTGAGGGTGTGGCTGGGACTGCATCAACTCATGCTTTATAGTTTGGAGGAACTGAAACCTAGGAGGTCAATGACCTTGCTTAAAGTCACGCAGTGAGCCAATGGCTGTGGTGGGATTTGAACCTGTATCTCCTGGTTTACAAATGTGTGATATGTTTGAACTGTAAACCCTACTGAATGTCTGCTCATGAACAGCCTGATCTGATTGATTAGTGGTGGTAATCAGCTCCTGGCACAGATTGATGAGGCATGCAGCTACACCCCCCCTTTTTTTTCAGATTTTTTACAGTTTTTAGCTCCTCTGAGTCTGTCCTGGGTGCACTCTAATCAGACTCTGTCTTTATAAAAAAAGGCTAAGGGGAACCATCATGTTCATGACCCGCATTCCAGACAGCAACATTGAGTATATAGCAGCTTAGGTAAAGCAGGATGAAAGAATATTTGGGGTCGGGCGTGGGGGCAGTGTGTTTTACTGGTATGATCCAGGCAGCTGTAGCTCTCATTATCATGAGATGATGGCTGCAGCAATTGTTTCGTAAAAAAGGTGGACAGAAACATACATAGGCGCTGGGTTATATGGCCCCGTGGGACATGGACCCCAGCAATATTTTTTGAAATGGGCTCAACTCCACCAATAATTTTTAAAATTAAAAATGGTTTTGTCTTTTTTTTTTGTATATTCTGGGTAAGTGACCTGCTGCGAGGTCCGAGCGCTTTCTGTGACACTTGTTGCGAGCAAGAGTGCCCTTTGACTCCATCCAACTCGATAATTTTTTGATGGGCTGGTTATAGCTTTTTTTTTACATTGCACCGTTTCGAGTGTATGGACGCAGCACAAAGTCTCATAACTTTCTGTAGTCCCCTTCCCCAAGTGATCCCAACCCAGTCCCATTCAAATTCATATCAGTCATTGGTAGTTTAGTGGTATTTTTTTTTAAATTGGTGCCAAATCGTTTCATGCGCATGTGCCCAAAGAAGAGAGTGGGCAATATGATTGGGCGGCCGGCAGGAGGACTTTAACTTGATGTGGGCGAATTGGGCCAGCAAAGTGAGCGGTGGGGATTGGGGAGCCAGAGAAGAGACATGGTGATGCAAGCGGCAATTTGGCATGAGGACTGGAGGTTGTGCTAGGCAGCAGGCATAGAAGGGACGTCCGGGAAATCCACAGGCAGCAGACAGAATGACGGTGGTGCAAGGGAGCAACAAACAGCCAGACCCAAAGGCAGCATGAGTCCTGAGTGTCGGGGTCCTGGGTCTGGTCTGGAAGTGTGTATGTGTGCGGGTGGCGGATGCGTAGTCCATGAAGGCCAAGGCCATGAGTGACCAGGTCTGGGTTGTGCTGGTGGTCAGGCAGTTAGCTGCCAGCTAGCTACTAGGACTTGTAGAGGACACACATGGTGACATGAGATTGGAGATCGGAGGGGTCATGGGGAGAGAGAGAACCATCATCAGTCTGCCAGGACAGTGACAGCAGCAGGTTTGGTACAGGTAACGTATAACTCCCAAAGGCATCCATACCAAGAAGAGCTATAGAGCTAGTGCCAGCGGTAGCCATTTAAGGTTGGGGATGCAAGGGAATCCGAGGCCTGACAACAAAAGGAGGGAGAGGACAGAGCAGACTGTTCCAGGCCAGCAGTGGCAGGCAGGCCCAGATCAACGAGGATCATTCATAAGAGTAATTTGTGAGTGTTGGGGTTCTGGCATGCACGGTCTTTTCAGTACAGGAAGGAGAAATGCATGCAGCTGTGAACATGACCACTGGATTTTATGGTTCAGGAAGGGGGGCTATAAAAGGAAGAAAAGAAAAGGAAATTAAATCCACTAACTTTCATTGATAATTCTGCTGTGCAAAATGCTTTACAGCTCAGAGCTCCCTGGCTGCAAGTCATCCATGCAACTAAGGAAAGAGTTATGATTAAAAATGCTGAGGCTGCTAGGGAATCTCTTACTACTGTGTCAGGTTACCTGGCCAGGGTGTAACTAGGAAAATGAGATTTGTAATCCAGAACTCTTTGGTCCCTCCTTGCCATCCCCGTCATTGCAGATTTATTATCCAGACCCCTTGTACACCTTATATCACTAAGTTTTATGTATTTTAGAGTACCACAATCATATTATAAACCCCAGTAATGGTGGCTATAAGACTGATGCAGTAACCAGGATCAGTGGTCCGAGCCCAACATGCTGTAACCCCTCCAATAAACTTGTAAACCGAGGCTTATTTGGTGTGTGCATTCCTGCACCCATGTTACTTGACTGTATCCCATGCTGAGTTACAGTAAGGGTGCTTGAGGATGCATCTCCCTCTTGCTGGGTACTATTTAGGTGGTCTATTAAGTGTAATACCCCTACCCTGCTACAGCAGGAAATGACATGGAATTTGGCCTAAAAATGACAAGATAACAGTAAGAGCTCTGGAGGTACTCATAATGGCAATAGTGGAGATTATTGGACTAAGGCAAGTAAGGGAGGCAGTATAGTGCAGTGGTTTAAGGCTCTGAGCTGCAAATCTAGAGACCTGGGTTTGAATCCCACAGCCCCCACTTGCATATTGTACGATCCTGAGCAAGTCACTTTACTTCCCTGTACTCCCAGTTGCACCTGTAAACAGGCTTTCAGCTTAGTGTGTCTCACCTGGTTAAACAATTGGGGGGGGGGCAAGTAACGTAGCACAGAACTATTGTGAATTGAATCGCCATGTGCTTGCTACAGTACTACAGCTCCTGTGTTACACTACTTGTGGAATGTCTCTACTGTTGATTTAGGATTTGTCAACCTGTTTGAGTTGGGGGGCTCTACCACCACACCCCTTGTTTTTTTGTTGTTTTTTTACATGAGGGGGTGTAGGAGTGGAGTCCCCCAATTCAAATAGACTAAAAAAATAAATAAATAAAAAGAAATGACAGAGCACAAGGTAGACATGTGCATTAGTGTTATGTCACAATGTACATTGGTTCGCTATGTTAGTAGGGAGAGGTGCTGCCTTAATCATATAATCTCCACTATCACCCTTGTAACCAGGTTGCCTAGATCAAGCAAAGGGCAAACTGAAATAGGTTTAACTTCTCCCTTTTTGATTTGGTGTTGTTTGCCAGCCTCATCACTTTGTAGTTAACTGAGATCTATTGTCAAAGTTGAGATGACTGTCATAGTCATATAAATATAAGCATTTGTCTTCAAAAATGCCTGTGCGGAAACCAGAGCATCCTGCACTGATGCTGCTGCAGTTCATGCAATAACATGAAAAATCTTCTTTTTTATGTTTGCTTGCACGCATGTGCAAGAAACATAGTGCCATCATCTGAGTTTCTGGAGGTGTGGCACCCTGTCTTCCAATGCGGTTCCTGTGTTCGCAGGTGTGGCCACAGATTGCCATTGAATGCTGCAGCTGTCTATGACAGCAGTTGAAAATGCAGTGCTGTACAGTTGATAGGCATAGCTCCGCTTCAGTGAGCAGCGATAATGGCATGCCCCCCAACACATAAGCACGCATATTAGATGTTTCCATGTCCTGCTCAAAACTGGTTATAGTACCGGGAGTAAATCTCACTGTCCCCATTACACATAATTTCACTCAAAGGCTAGGAAGTTATCAACAGTGACCAAGAGTGCCACATCACTCTTAATAATATAAATTATATTTATCACCTCACCTCCCACCCCACACACATACACACACGCACGCACACACATTAGCTGTTTCTGTGTCCTGGTCAAAACAAGTTATAGCACCGGGAGTAAGTCTCACTGTCCACATTACATGTAACTTCACTCAAAGGCTAGGAAGTTATCAACATTGAGAAAGAGAGCCACTCAACTGCTAGTAATATAAATTATATTTATCATCTCACCTCCCACCCTATGACCTACAGTAAAACTGCATGGAGTGTTCAAGGGAAAGATTCAGGACATGACCTAAAGCATGTTTTTTAAAGAAAAAACATTAAATCACACACACACACACACACAAGCCTTCAACAATGCACCCCACCCCTTACCTGGGCTCCCACAGATCCCAGCAACAAGTAGAGAGAAAGAGGCATCCACATGAGACCCTTCATAACTATCCGCCACCCTTCAGAAAAGGGAGGAGGGATGAAAGGTTTGAACCTCACACACCTCCTATGATGTCAAATAATCATTCAGTCAGCAGGTGTCCCTGGCCTCTTCAGTATCTTGGGTTGAGAATAAAAAATAAAACAGTTATCCACCTCTGAGTTGCTGTCTTGTCCCGATAGACAGCAATCCAAAGACCAGCAACTGCCCCCTTGGTTGTCCAGTACTGGGAATATGGGTTATGTGTGCTGTCACTATGCAGTATCAGATCGTGTTCACCCTCCACCATCCTTGAGTAGTCGAATGTGAACAATCTGTGTATTACAGGGAAAGTCGTACATACTCAGCAGATGCAGGAGCTGACTGCATAAGACAGAGGCTATCAAGCTGTGTATTGGGTGATCAAAAGTAATTCAGATACTGTATACTAAGGGACATGCAGAATAATCTGTGTATCTTGGCAGTTTTGACTTGTAAACACTTTTTTTTTTGCAGTAACCATCTTGCAAGTGAAACAAGCTCACGCCATGTACCTAATAACGTAGACCACAGCAGCATTGTTAGTGAATTTAAGAATCGACTTTCCTGTAACATGCATGTGTTGCAGCAAGAAAAATAGATGTTGCTGTAAGGGGATTTTAAGCCATCAGTGGCTAAGCTAAACCTACCAACCAAGATGATGCAACATCAACCAGCGTGCTTTACTTTTTATTTTGTTTTTATTTACAGAAGGTTTCAACAGGAAAGACAACTTGAGCCGAGGAACAGTTAGTTTCCAAGAGTATCCTGGGGGAGGAGGTACAATGGATGGGAGACAATTCTAGGATAAACAAAAACATTGTACAAAATAAAAGAAGGCATGTACCAAATATTATATCATAGAGTGGAGGACTACAGCAGGAATCACATAAGCCGTATGGCTTTATAAAGGTTACATGCCGATTCTGGCACACATAAACACTTACAAAAACCACAGGTCTCTGTTCCTTTTGGGATAGAGTTTTGTGAAAGTTTTCCTTTCGTGCTTCTTAACAGATGCGTGTAACTCGCCCTGATAACATGCACTGCCAGTCATGCCAGCATCCATTTGTCTGTAAGGGAATGCGGTACTAGATGTTGAAAGTCCGTACAGACCTCTATCCTCCAGTTACGCTTTGAACTCAGTTACTGTGGACTCAGTTTTCTCTTGGAGCACGGAGTTTGTCTGCACTCTTCCACTGAGCGTCAGAAAAGTGGATGCCAGCAACTGAGAATGAAGTCCAAAGTAATGCAAAAAAAGCAATAAAATCGATGCGGCTGATTATTTTATGTTCCTGATATTTTGACTTTCATTTTGTAGTTCTCAGTAATTCTTATGGAAGAGGAGACCCTTTGATACATTTTCATACCCTTCTAGAGCTAGTGCCGTGTTTCTAAGACTAGCGTTTTATGTCCTTTATGAAATGTGTCCAAGACCACTGATTTTGGTTTTTACCAGAAACCCTGGTAAAATTCCAGAATTTGGACTGCCTCCACACCAGTACAAACAAAGAGTTTCATGGAATTTGGCATATTATGACAGGTCAGTAAATCTGCCGAACGTGTATTTTTCTCGTAATCGGTTAATCAATTTATTTGTATACTGAACGATATGTGAGCAAAAATGCCCATTTTCTTCAGTTATTTTATTCAGTTATTCAATTTGCTTCCATTAATGCTCTGTTTATTAATTCATTACTCTAGGTATTTATGCACATGCTAAAAGAATTGAAGTAGAAACCTGGTAAAATCCAATTAAGCTAACAATCACTGGCATGATTTCCGAAATTTCAAGTCTTGAACACAGAATTTCACTGTTTTAACCACTGTAAATCAGTGGCATTGAATATACTTTATTCACCGGGTAAGTACCCTGAGTGTAGAGCCTTTTTCAATATAACACATGAACCATGAATAACGTACATTACTGTTAAGATGGTGTAGTGTCTTTAGTGGAGAATCCACCCATTATGTTAAACTACAGAATGTAACACAAATACAGTATACACCATTTAACAGTTTTAGCTAACTAAGAGTATCCAGACGTCATTATATTAGTTTCTGCAAAATCATCTTTCAAGTACTTCAGAGACCCCTCCAACTAAAATGACATAAAGTATAGGTGCCACTTTTTAGGAAAAAAGAAACCCATCTTGGGTTCTGAGAGGTTCTGGTATTTTTTTGGTTAGGTTTGGAGCTCAGTTCATATTCCAGCAGGTGTTCCCCACAGAGAGTTTAGGAGGTGGAAAGAAGACCCAGTGAGCCAGGACTGTGTTGAGTGGTATTGTTCAGTGTTCATAGAGTGTATATATATATATATATATAATTTGTTTGCTTGTTTGCTTTTTGTGTTGGGGATAATTAGCTATGGTGGCAAAAACCATTCTTAGTAATTGAAAGGTTGAAAAAGTGTGGATTCTGGATAGAGAGATATTAGCAGTACACTGAGAATAAGAACATGGGTTATTCTGGTCACAGATTCAAATGAAACTAACAAAACAGCTGAATTTTGTCCCCTATGTTTATGTATGTTATAGAAATATAAATGATCTTTAGAATCATTTGTGAATGTGTATGTAATAATTAATCACAGGTACATAACTGATTCACTAGCTTCAAATTCATATCTTCCATTCCACTTAAACTCTGATGGCAGGTGTGGTGAAAAAGACAATTATTTGATAACATTAAAAAATTACAATTTAAAATTTACATTTTCATCATAAACTTACAGAGAAATAGTTAAACCACCTTGTATTCAATTTCTTTGTGTCCTTGTCAGTCACAGAAAAGAAACAACCAAATTATGCCAATGTAAAAAATGTAAAATTAAAAGAGATTTTTAAAACTTAAACACCATGCTTTTTTAAATTTCCTGTTTATTCCTTCTTTAAATAAATGAATATAGTACAGTATGCAGGGAATATGGCAAAGATCACTATATATGTGTGTATGTGTGTGTGTGTGTATATATATTTATATATATATATATGGCAAAAAACACCATTTAATGCATCAGTTAGGGTTGTTCCACAGTGACAAAAGTGAGGAAATTCGATGTTAGTGTTAAAACCCCTCTTGCAGCCCCACCCTGTCCCCCTCAGCCAGCATCAGGGTCTGTGTTGGGGTCATCGGCCCTAACTCTTACCCCATTCTATGTGTAAACAAGCTGAGGTGGTTAAGTATAGGAGAATGGGGTGAGAGTTAGGACTGATGACCCCAGCGCAGACCCCAATGCCAGTTGTGTGGCAGGGTGGAGGGATGCAAGGGGAGGTTTCAACCCTAACATCGAATTTCCTCAGTTTGTCACCGTAGATTAACACTAACTGATACATTAAACAGAGTTTTTTGCTATGAATTTCCCTTCTTTTTAAGAATGAGTACTATAAATAGTGAACGGAATGTGGTGGTAGGAGCACGGGGCCACGTGATTGTTTTGTCACATAGTAACAGTAAGCGCAACACAAAAGCAAATGCAAACAGTTACACACATGCTGACATAAACGTAAATGGTAACACAAACGGTAATGGAAATGCAAGAGCAAAGTGACGCCAAAGCGAACAGTGACAGAAATGGAGATGCAAATGCAAGAGCATATGGAAACACAACTGGTAACGTGCATGGTCATGGTAGTGCAATTGGAAATGCAAATGGTAATGGTAACAGCAACAATAACGCCAAAGTAAACAGAAATGGAAATCCAAACACAATCACATACGGAAATGCAAACCGTAACAAGCATGGTCACAGTACTGCAATTGTAAATACAAATTGTAATGGTGGACACTGTGAGGACATTAGGATTTGGGAACCACTTTTTTGAATGCTACATTTAATCTTTTTTCTGCCCATTCCTTTCTGCTTTCTGCTTCGTAAATCAAGGCTTAAAAAATCAAGGACATATCTTAAGAATTGGCAATATGCTCCCAGGAGCTGGTAGCATAAGGGACTTGGTGTGAAATGCATTTTCTGGAAAACAAAAGGTGGTAAATGTAATGTTTGACATTATTTTCTGCTTAGCATCTCTACTGTTCAGTCACCAAAGCCCACATTTTAGGAGAGACAGAGGACGTTTCTGAGGCAAAATCAGGGAGAGTTGAGAAGTATGGTTCTGCCTTTTAATAACACAGTCTCTAAACTAAATACTCGGGATACTACACCCGGATGCATCACCGAAGGTTGTCTCATCTTTCCCTAAACTGATCCTGATTTCATTAGTGGCAGTGCTTGGGGCCAGTGTTGATGTCTTATGGCAGAAGTGCTGCTCCAACCTGGGATTAAAACACTTGGGAATCAAATGAAAGAAACTCGCAAGAAAAGATCTAGCATAATAAGAATCCCACAAAGCCCCTTTTAGCAAATGCTGACAGCAGCTGAAAACTGGCAAGCAGTTATGCAGGCAGCTGTCAGTAGCGATAGTTCTGCAAAGTTACACAGTACTTACTATTTAGTATGCATAACACCAACTCGGCACTTCACTGCCATTCCTATTATGCAGCTCTCTAACTCCTACACTACCAATGCCAATGCCAGCAAGCAAACATTCGGCATTGACAAATGCTTGTTTTATTATGTTATCTAAAGCTAAAAGTGAGCCTCCAGTGGCACAGATCTCAAATACTCGGTTGTATGAGGTGCGTGGCATGTGTATGGGGTGTGCATGTGTGTGTGTTTTGCCACTGGGACAGCTGATAAGAATTTGCTGCATTATATTTTTTACTTCGGTAGATATTTTTATGCGATATGCTGGTTATGTTATGAATATGATAATTTTATCCACAAAAAGATTCAGATTAGTGTATCTGTTATAAACTAACATGCTCATAACTGGATAAAAGGAAAATTACTGCAACCCTATCACGATGGGACCCTGAATGGTAAACTGGAGACTTTCCTACTAATCTGTCACCAGTCCAGGCTTAATGGTGAATGAATCTTATAAAATTTTAGCAGCAGTATGAAGTAAGTTGGAACTGTGACCATGATTAAACAAACAAAAAACAAACAAACAAACAAAAAAAAAAGATCATGACTTGGGGAAAGAACAGCATAGAACAGGTCAATAGTCTTTCATTGTTAGAAAACTCTTATTCTTTTTGTAACCTGGTAATGACCAAGTTCCTGTTTTCAGGGGTAACCCTGGGACACCAGGGTGGTTAAGTGATTGGTCAGTCACATCGTATTCAAGTGGAGGTTGTGAGACTCAAACTCAGATCTGCTGGATGTAACAAACTCATGCATAGCTCGTTACTCTAACCTCTAGGCTATACTGCCAGTCTCTTGTGGTCCTCAACAAGATTGTTTCCAAGGCAGCACTGTTCAAATCCAAATGCAGTGAACTGTACTGAGGGTCCTGAATGTTATAAAAAGTAGACACTCACCAGCTTGCTAGAACCGTATTTGGGATGTGGCCGAGCCACAACCCCTACTTCTGACCAACTGGCCCCCAACCTTCGCCCAGAGCTGCAATTGTGTATGACAGCATTTTTGAGTGTGTTGGATGGGCAGGTCCTGTAGTGTGGTACTGTGCTGCACTGTTGTGGTAGTTTGTTTCAAACTATAGGAAGGGAGGGAGGAAATATATGTGCAGGGCAGCAGCTATAAGTTGGAAGAGCCACTGAAAATTATTTTCAGGGTAGTAGAACTCAGGAAGGACTTGGAATCTTTTTTTTCCAGCAATTTTTCATTAGTTGGGAGTCTGATTAGAAATAATGAGCATGCACCCGTGAAAAGGAGTTCAAGCCTTTATTGAGGGAGCACAAGTATAACATAAGGAGAATGAAGATGGCAAAAAGGAGTATACCGGTACTCCAGATCAATAAAGAAAAAACACTAATGGACAAATTGGCTATTATTACAGTGCTGTGTATACAGTACTTAAAAAAGAAATCAATAGACAGTGAAACAGAGGTGAGGGTTTGGGAATTAATAGGTGACCAGACCAGCAATGAGGAAGTGCTGCTGCACAAAGAAACAAGCATTTGTCAATGCCGAACGTTCGCTTGCAGGTATTTGCAGTGGTGTGTGGCACTTGGACATGGCTTAAAAAAATCAGTGACAAAGAAGTAAAATGAGGGACACAGTTTAACAATTGGTTCTATTCCCTGAAGCAGGCAGCCTAAGAGTATTAGTGTAAAATACTTTGTCTGCAGAAGAGCAAGTCTGTAACTGTGTTACCCACTGTTCAGTCACAGAAACAAATTGTAGGAGGGACAGAAACATGGTAAGGCAAAGTCTTGAACATCTCTCAATATACATATATATTTCTCCCCACTCCCCCTCTCCCTCCCACCCCCCAGCCTCCCTTCTACAGGTGCTTTTCAGAGCTTGGCGTGCTCTGCCACAGGAAAGGTCAGGTTGAAAGGCAGAGGGTAAGTGCATTAGGGCGCTTTGAGGGGGGGGAGTGGGCAAGACGTGGAGGATATTGGCTGCACCAGAGAGGAGTATTAAAAATATAAGTAAAAAAAAGGAACAGTTAATTTGATCACGGCAATACAGTGTATTTGGGACTGAAGGACAAGAGGGCATTCCGGGATGGTGGGAAGGGGGAAGGATTAGTTAGCAAGGAAGCATTTGTTTTTATTTACTCATGGAGAGTGGTAAATGTATGGAAGAAGGTGCCAGATGATGTGGTGTAAGTCAAGAGTGCTGAAAGTTTAAACTCAAGCTGTATCACTTTCTCCTGTAATATATACTCTTTCAGTTGCCCCCCTTTATGAGGGATCACCCTCATTCTACCTCCAAGTATTACTGTGTCCCACATAAACAAGCATTTGTCAAAGCTGAATGTTGCTTGCTTCTATGTGCAGTTTAGGTATTTGGACGTCATTGGAGTGTAAATATTGAAAATTTGCAAACTTACGAGCGTGCGTAGGAACTGCGCAGTGCACGCTTGTAAAACAGTACTTTTTAGGAATTTTTTCACAAAATGTTCAACATAGCCATTTTAAGACCTCTGCTCATGAACAGTGTCACTGTGATTTTCTTAATGTGTCCCATACATTAAGTTCGCACACCGACTGTGCCATTGTGCACTATATGGGCGGAAACACATTTTGGGCAAGATGTGAAAAAATGACAGCTGCACTGCTTATAAGGAGGGTGGTAAAATGGCAATGTTGAAAATCTGGAGAAAATATTGAAAATTCACAAACTTACTAGCATGCATAGGAACTGCATAGCCTTGCGCTCCTAAAAGCAGTCATTTTAGGAATTTTTTCCAAATTTTCAACATAGCCATTTAAGACCTCTGCTAATGAACAGTGTCACTGTGATTTTCTTAATGTGTCCCATACATTGATTTCGCACACCAACTGCGCCGACAGCAATGACACTGCATTAAAGCGGAAACACGTTTTGGCAGTATGAAAAATGGCAGCTGTCATGCTCATAAGGAGGTATGGTAAAATGGCAATGTTGAAAATCTGGAGTGAAAATATTGAAAATTCATGAACTTATGAGCATGCATAGGAACTGCACAATGGACGCTCATAAAATGGTAATTTTTAGAAATTTTTCCACCAAATTTTCAAAATAGGCTTTTTGAGAGCCCACCTTATGAACACTGGCAGTGTTGTTTCATTAATCATTCCAGAAAGGTGATTTCGCACAGTGACTGCAAAATCACCCTTCGGGCCTGAATAACGCCATGATAGTGACAGCATTCATGAGAAGGGGTCCCAAAAACCCCATGTTGAAAATTTGGTGCAAAATTCCAAAATGCCTGAGATATACAATAAAGTTGAAAACCCCTACCTATCCCATTATACAGCTTACGGCATTTCCTCAGTTCGCCGGATCGGCTTTGAAGAATGCAGGCGTGTTCCCGGTCTACCGATGATCGTCACTGAGCTCCAGAGGTAGTATGGGGTGGGGGTGTGGAAGAACAGGGTGCACAGTGGGTGGTGCAGGTTGTGGGAGGGGTGGGAGACAGCGATGGAACATTTTCTTATTTACAAGTTGTTGTTTTTTTTATTCAGACGATGCAGGACGTTTGCCACGCTGGAGTGGGCTCCCAGCATGGCAGCAGGGAAAGCTGTTTGGGGGGACGTGGAGCCGATGGGGGATTGGGCACCCCTGTCGGCCAAAACAAGATTTGTCATGCTAAGGTGGGCTCCCAGCGTGGCACCAAAGCTTTGGGGGGGGCGTGCAGACTTGAAGCCAACGGGGGATCGGGCACCCCCTTTGGCTATAACAGTTTTGGCAGCTCATACAGAGGCGCTGCTAGCACCACTGATCACAGCGGTGGTTTTCTTTGAAGTGAAGACCACTGCTGTCATACACAGCACCCGCATCCATTGGTTCAGGACTGCCACACCTGCTCAATGGAGCAGTAGATTGCACAGGACAGTCACACCTCCAAAGTGTCCTATTCTCCCCAGACGTTCCTTACGCATGCAGAGTAGTGGGGCATGCTTAGGGGATGCTGGGGTGCATAAGTTGTCGAATCTTCTGTGGAAGGAGGGAAATCCTGTTACCCTTGTACAAAGCCATGCTCAGTCCACACATTCAGTATGGTTGCCAGTGCTGGAGCACATACCTGGAAAAAGGAACACAAATATGATTGCAAGGGTGCCAAGATTAGTGACAAAGTTATTTCAGTGGAAGATTGGAAAACACTATGATGAGCAGGCAAGGGAATTTGAGCTATAGTCCCTGGCATATAGACGGGAGAGGAGGGGTAAAATAGAAACCCACAAATATGAACACTGGATAAACAAAGAATGCACATGGCACTTAGTTCACAGGAAGCCAGGCACTATCTTGGGGTGGCATGGTTGCTGACAACAGTGAGGTAGGTACAGAGGCAATGTGAGGGTTTGTTTCTTCACTCAAAGGGTGGTGGAGGCATGGACAAAGCTACCAGAGGAGGCTGTGGAGCCTGAATGAATGCTGAGCTTAAAAAGTGCTAGTGATAGTCAGGACAGTGTCACCAAGGGCTGAGTTGCTGGATGCCTTACCTCGCTTTATGCTGATGACCCGTGATGAGGAATGAGCAAGAGCCAAAGGAGACCAGCAGTGATGGGAGGGTACAGACCAGGCCGACAGACAGCTCTCCTCTCCTGAGTGGTGGTGTGGTTGCATCCCTTGGCCATGATCTGCCCCCTGGGGGAGGCCAAGCTGCTGCACAAGCCAGAAGGGTGCAGTGGCAACGGGCCAATGGGTGTGCAGAAGTGGCAGTTACCGGGGATGTAACGCACATGCGTGCCTCAAGCAGCATGCGTCTCTACTGCTGGTGCACTGGGTCACGGGCCAAAAAAGGAGGTGAAAATCACCCAGCACCCAGGATGACTAATCCTCCGCAGGCACTGCTACAGGGCAGGCCATAAGGTAAGCACCAGTAATTATGGGTGTTGGAGCAGGGAAGGGGGGCCGTCGGGCAGAAGGGGGAATGCCAGAAGGTGGAAAATGTGACATGGTAAAATAAAACAGGTGCGAGTGACAATCACATGGCTGTCTATATGTGGATAGGATGAGGGAGCATGCAGAGGCAGTAGGGTGGTATAATGGGAGGTGACAGGGGCAAGCAAGATCTGCCAGGAGGTTCTATTCAGCTGTCAATTTCTTTGAATCCATGAATCTATGAATGTGACACTGCATTCTTATTACAAATTTATTGACCAATGATGGCTTTACATGTAACAAGCCACATCAAGATGTATAATTTTTGCGTCAAGTGAATGATTGCAAAACTATTACAGACTGCAATGTCAGTACAAGATCCTACTCAAATCAAAGTGAACAATGTTAATGGAGTAAGTGTTGGGGGGGGGGGTCTGTGATTTTTGAACGGGAGATCTCATCATATGTGCAATGCATTGGGTGGGTAGTGCATGTAAATAAGTATTGTCTGCGTTTCAGACTCACTTTCTATGTCTCTCATTCTGTTTGTATGACTGTAAGTCTGTCTGTCTATCTACCTACCAATCTATTCATACATAAATGCAGCAATCTATTATGCTGGTTAGCTCAACAGGTATACAAAAACCGCTGGTTATCTACATCTAAGTATTCTGACTTGAATGTTTGTTCATCTAGCAATGCAACTATTGACATGAACCTAATTATTAAATGAATGATTGCAGCAAAAAGTGACTCCTAACAATGAGACAGAAACATATGCAGTGACTTTAGAAAGTTCTTGACAGGTTACACTGGGTCAGGGTAGGGACACATGGATGCAGATCTTGGCAACCTGAGAAAGTCGTAGCTCAGTATGTATTTATGGCTATCAGTCTAAAATTCTGTCTTGCTGTCTCACTGTCCCTCGTTCTTTCTCTTTCTTTTTGTCTGTCTGTCTGTCTGTCTGTCTGTCTATCTATCTATCTATCTATCTATCTATCTATCTATCTATCACAGTACAGCATCTGTATAGCTTACACTGGTTGATGAAACAACCCAATGTCTCTGACAGTACACCGCTATGTGTCTTGCAAGCTACATGGCTACAAATGTTTTTGAATCTTTGCAGCTTCGTATAGTCATCACGTTGTGACATGTAGGGAATACTAGCCAAACTGCTGTGATCCACACACAAAAAAACCCAACAATACACTGATGCAGGGTAAAAAAGTGTTACCCCGAATCATACTGTGTGGATGTATGAGGAGTATTGGGAGAGGGGATGATGGATGCCTTAGTGGAATGAATGACACTTTCTGTCAGAAAGGCGGTCAGTTTGCCTGGCAGTACTAGCTATCCACATAATAGTTCACCTAGTAGCGGTTCAAATAGACAACATAGGTATGTGTATATGCCATGTTACAGAAGGCACACATAGAAAACACATGATGCACAATAATTCGAGGAATACGCTTCACTATGTAACTAAGATTTAGTTATGTGGTCTAAGAAGTTTCTGCAATTTGATTGTGACACCAGCCAAGTGGATACAGAGGCCATAATAAAGTCATACTGTGTACTAGTGTCCTGTCTGTTACGGACACAGAACTGAATGACACTCTCCCAGTGATGGCACCGTACTTGCACAGTGCATATTGACCACTATCATATGGTCATTACATGTATCGATCTCTGTTACCAATGGTTAGTAGTGACACAAATGAAACAGCATGAATGCTGCGAGGGCACTCAGGTGACGCATCAAGATCAGTTGGGTTACTAATATATCAGCATAGACACAGGCATGTGCAGAATGTAATACAAGTGGAGTATACAAACTTATGTGCCACTGCGTTTATATAAAAATGTTCTATGACATGCCCCACACACTGAAAAGTGGCAAAGGGTCTGCTGTGTAATGACCAGAATAGAGCTACAGTGTGGTAGGAAGCATTCACACTCATAGACAATGAGCACTATTGATAGAGATTTCTGCACAATGCACCTGGTGAGTGTCGCGTTAGAAACATAACACCACCAGTTGTGTTAGCAGGGTGTAAAAAAGTATGTAGGTATTGCTAGGATCCATGAATTCTGGAGAAATACTGGCACACTGTACCAACATCATTTAGGAATTCATCACATGTAAGGAAGCAGACATCATGACATATATTCCGCAGGCATCATCACAGCTTCTGCTGTCACAGTGTTTGCGGCGAGTAAATACACATGGTGCTGTCGCTGTATTTGATAGACATGCAATCAAAAAAGGCAAGGAACAAGGGAAGACCTGCAGAGACCAAAAAAAATAAACTCTTTACCGCGTCATTGTGCTGATCTGCTATCACCATTACCAGAATCAACATTATGGTGCTAGGAGAGACAGCAATACTGGCTGAAAGTCGGTATAGCACATATTTGGCAGAATGACAGTAGGCACATTCTCAATGTACATTTTTTCAGTGCTGTACAGGTATTGCCCTGAAACACACACTGACTGCAGGATAAAGCAAACTCATTTCATGGTAATTGGATGTCTGCCATGCTTGGCACTGTCTGTTCAGTCTGCTCCCCAAATGCAGTGACCCAGTGCATTACACACTGCAAGCAACGTACTGTAACTTGACAAAACCAATGCACCTCTGTGGTTCAGTAGTCTAAATTACTATGCACACAGCAGTTTGTGGTCGTGTTCTGCGACACAGCTGTACTTTGGAGATGGGATGAAACACAGCATATTAGGCAAGGGAAAACGTAAAACTGTTTTCCAGATATCTACTTGAATAAGAGTAAAGGGGTGGATGGACAGACAGTAGAGACATTAGTGTGGGTGGGTTGGGCTTGGGGTTGATAAATTAGAGCCTGACCTTTTGGCATGTCCAAAGACTCCTAAATTCAGTTTTGTCGGGGTTACAATTAGGCGTCTGTATATACAGCGTGGCAGCAGGGAAAGCTGTTTGGGGGGATGTGGAGCCGACGGGGGATTGGGCACCCCTGTCAGCCAAAACAAGATTTGCCACACTGGGGTGGGCTCCCAGCATGGCACCAAAGCTTTGGGGGAAGGGTGCAGACTTGAAGTTGACAACAGTTTCGGCAGCTCATACAGAGGTGCTACCAGCACTGATCGCAGCGGTGGTTTTCTTTGAAGTGAAGACCACTGCTGTCATTCACAGCACCTGCATCCATTGGTGCAGGACCACCACACCTGCTCAATGGAGCAGTGTATTGCACAGGACAGTCACACCTCCAAAGTGTCCTATTCTCCCAAGATGTTCCTTACGCATGCACGCAAGCGAACGTAAAAAGTAAATGTCTGTTAGTGTGTGTGTTCAAGTTCTGATAGTCAATTTGTGTGGGCTTGCAATGCTCTGATGTACTACCTGAATGGGCATCCAGGGGATCAGTTCTGGTGTGGAAGAGTGACAGGTGTGTGTGGTAATGATATGACTCTGATTTGTGGCCCAGGAGGCTGAGGTCCGATCCAGTAGTGACCATCCTTATTGGGACGCACCCTGATTTTGCACATTTGGTATACATACAGCATATTGTCATCACTGCAGTCCTGCAAAATCATCACTGAATGGGTGCAGTCCAACACTGCATTTCTTATATTCAGGACAGGTTGACACATGAGACATGAGCATTTTAGCAGACAGAATTGGGTGCTCCCTCAGTGTTGGAAATGAAATTATACTATATGAGCTTTGGGAGTGTGGGGTGGGGGCATGACTCCATGAGGGTCTTACTTTTAAACTAGGCCCCCACCCTATCCCATCATTAGACAATGTCAGTATGGTACTGCTGCTGTGAGCTCATCAGAGATATACAGGTGCTGAACCCTAGAAAGCCCACTGTAATTCCAGCACTCTGAGCCCCCTCAGTCAGGTACCAGCCCACCTTTAAAAGAATGGAAATGTGTGCGTAAATCACCTTTGTTTTCTCTGAAGAAACAGTAATATGCAAAGTATTCCAAATTGTAAGTGGAATGCTGATGTGAGCGAATTGTGTGTGTGTCTCTCTCTCTCTCTCTCTCTCTTTCTTTGTCCCCTTCCTCTCCAGGGACTCCATTGATTTTTCCAGTTGGACCCCCACTGGGCCCTGCCCACTGCATCACATTCAGACCCTCTGTGAATTTTCAGGCACATTCCTCTCAACTGTCCCTGATCACAAGGTACATGATAGATGCCCCCATTCCCCCGGGCTGCCCTTGAAAAGGGACTGTTCTGTCTCACTGGGCCTACCCAGTAACCAAAATTCAAATAAATAATTTTACCCCTCCAAAATTCTGTCCCTCATCATTCCTCATAGACTATGGGCTGCCATCACACAGAATCTCAGAGTGTCCAGTGCTATAAATTGAGACATTAAATGAGAACTGCACTGACTCTGCAAGTAATTTTTCCAGTAGAACTTGCTGTTAGGAACAAATTCCAATTGTGTTGTTATCTTCTCTTTACAACCCTGCCAGTAAACACAGTGGGCATTTCTCATTTACACTCCAGTAATTGGCCATTTAGACCTGCATGATGTAGTTTATGTGCCTCCCAGCCACAAAGTTCTTTAGTAGAACACAAGTGCATTGTGCCAACAATGAAAGAGCAGAGCAAGGGACATAATGTACATTATTCATATCTAAAATGGTAGTTTCCAAATGTGTGTAAATCAGAAATACTGGGACCCCGTAAACCACTGCTGGGAGGGGCTTTGACAGCTGGGCTCCACCAAAGAGTTTACAAACCCGGCTCCTATGGAAACATGTATGAACTGAGGCCAAATGATTTCCCCAGTCTGTGCATTCATATCCTGGCCAGCTGCATCAGGGATGGATCAAGTCTCTCCCCTGAACAAACCAGCAGATGCCAACAGACCCTGCACTCTTCCCCATGTGTCGCATGCCCCCTTAAATACCCAGTGCTTACTCTGCCACTCAGTAGTTGTACCCCAGACATAATTGTATTTTTTAAATGTTGATTTTTGAAACTGATGCATCAATAACTACAGTTAAAATTGGGTGCAAAAAATCAAAAGCCAGAGGTGGATCTGCATACCTGTTGCACTAGTTCCTCCCTGAACCTGTCTTTGTGACTTTTTGTCAGCTGCACCCTAACTTTCGTCTCACCTGTCACTGGAGCCAAGGCTTCCCTGTTGTTGGTTTCACCTGCCCTCCTCCTCCTCTCAGACCACTAGAGAGCAAGTATGCAGCAGGGAATGTGGTGCTCCTTCCCCGAAGAAAGGTGTAATTCAAGCAGGTGCCTTTCCAGCCTTCCACAAGACCATGTTGAGAGCCAGACTTGTTCAGACTCTGCTTACTGGCATTTTAAACAATAATGCCACTGCTTGTGCCATTGGTCATTTGAGCTGAGTTTGGCAGATTGGGTTACAGTGGGTATATGACAGTGGTACAAATGGCAGGGGAGTAGCCAGGCCATAACCCATAGACCTAAGCCTTCATTTGGATTAAAATAGTTTGTACAAATATGCATTAACTCAGCTGGTCATGGATGTAAATGTGCCCCACACAGGATGTATCTATGTTTTTGCCTTCATACGAACATATGAAATTTGCCAGCAAATAGATTGCTTCAGTTTTTGAAATCCTGGCTACTCCCCTGGTGGACCTATTGGAGCTGCTGCTTCCCGGCAGTTGCCTGTGCCAGCCATTTCTACTCCCCGGGTTTCTCACTGCTAGGGCATATAGGGTGGTGATTGTGGTGAATGGTACGGAGGGTGCATTATTCCATAGAACCCATAGATAAGCTACACATATGTGTGTTTTTTTTTAAAGTAAGGTACAGAGTACTGGTATCAAAACAAAGGTAGTACTGCTAAAATTGATGGTACTAAAAGACAATTTTGGATTTGTTTTTTTTTAAACAAAGTAGGGTGCTGGCCAACAGAGGTGATGTGTGTGTCAGCATGACACAGCTAGTAGCACATCCACCACTGAAACAGAAGGCCACGGGGTCTAATCCTGCTTTGTGACTGGGCTCATACCATCAATGCTGGCACTGGAGTGCAGTACTCGAGGATGTTGCACTCTCAGGATGTGCTGTCCTTCCGATGAGACATTAAACCGAGGCCCCTTCTTCTTTGGTGCTGTTCTACTGAGTTCTAGGTGGAAGTAAAATAATCCAAGGCTGTTTTGCAAAAGAAGAGGATTTGCTCCTGTGTCCTGGCCAAACTTTCCCCTTGAAAAACCCAACATTTTGCCCTAATAGACTTCATCAGAAGTAGTTGCCTCTGTGGCTCACTATGTACCTCTTTACCTTTTTTTTCATACTTTTCACCGAAACTGCTGATTATGGTCAGTTTTCCAAATTACAGATGCAGTTCAGGTAGTGCCTTTGAGGTTAAATTGTAGAACAGTCAATACTTTAGATAATTGACCAGAATAAACAGTTTCTATGACAAACATCAACATTAAAGGTGAAGGTGTACACAACAAGCCATAAGGAGCCACCTACTCCTGATGAAGCCTATTAGGGTGAAACTTTATTTTATTTTTTTGGTAATAAAACGACAGTTAACTTTTTCCTTGATTTTTTCCAAATTGGATTCAGACTGGTTGCTGTTTGGTCCTTTCTACATATTTTTTTCAGAAAGAGAGTTTAGTAGCAGCGCTTCTCTAATATTTCTGGGCTCAGTGTGAAGGTTTGGAACCATTGCCTAAGCTACTTGCTTGGGCTGCTATAGCTATACCCTACTTGTGGTGCCTTGTAAGGGACACTTATTGCCTCCCCAACTGCAGATAAGGTTATTAGGGCTACTTATTGCTTCCCCAGCTGCAGATAAGTTGGGGAAAGGGTGTTCTTGTTGGCTAGGAGGTTGGCTTTCTGATGCTATGATTGCCTTAAGGAATGTACTGTATGTGTGACTGGATTCTCACACGTGTGCTATGGGCACTATCTTGGAAGGCCAGTAACTGCATTTGTGCTGGCGATGGCCATTTTGGTAAAGGCCACATGTGTGCCCTGGATGGGCCAGCCATCTTGGTACAGACCTCAAATGTGTACATGACACAGCAGCCATGTTGGTACAGTCTGCACATATGCAAGACCCCCTGGGAAAGGGTACTAATTTATTTAAAAAAATGCTGGCCTCAGCCATCCATGAGGTACCCCACTAGACCACCAGGGCTAAATTTACATAGTGGCCCCCCAAGCATTTTTTAGCCCGAAGACCACCACAGCCTCTTCCTATTTGAACAGAAGGGCTACTAGACCCCCCAAGAGCCTCCACTAGCCCAGCTTGGCTACTAAGTAAAATACTGGCCACTCAGCCACCAATAGGGGACAGAGGTTTTGGCTGAGTCCCCCTCCCCCAACCACACTACATTTCCTCTGCTTCTGCTCTATTACTGTTTTCTTTTTTTAACTAACCTAACTTATCTTTTTATTTTGCAGGTCTGATGGGACGTGGACTCCTACCTCATCAGATAAGTATAATTCCCTTCCAAACGTGTCCTTTCTGTCCTGTTTTACCTCCCTAAGAGTTGTGGATACTTTGTGACCCCTTTTCTATTTTTTTGTTACAGTTGTAGCAGGTGATCTCTCCCAAGGGCTGCCCTTTGGCACCCTGTACTCAGGTAAGTCCCTCTATTTTGCATATATAGGGTAGGTTAATTGTAACGGTGTGGCCATGCCGATTATACCTGGGTGAGCCACACTGTTCTCCATCTAGGATTTACACTGTTGTTTCACCTGTAACATGGTATTTAAGTGAAAATCACATGAATACCTCATTGTAACCATCTTCAACATGGTGGACAATGCCGTGTTCCGCCAGACCTCAGCTGCAGCCATATTGGCTCTTGCTAGAGTTTGCTGTAATAATGATGGATGGTGTACCGCAGGGTTCAGTATTGGGTCCAGTCCTTTTTAATGTCTTCATCAGTGGCATTGCAGAGGGACTGGAAGGAAAAGTATGCCTTTTTGCAGATGACACAAAGATCTGCAACAGGGTTGATACACAAGGAGGCATGGAAAGGATGAAAAGGGACTTGTCAAGGTTGGAGGAATGGTCTGACGTATGGCAGCTAGGATTCAATGCAAAAAAGTGCAAAATAATGCACCTGGGAAACAAGAACCCAGGGGACGAATACACAATGGGTGGGGAGGTAGTAACAACAACAAAACAGGAAAGGGACCTGGGGTAATCATATCAGATGACCTTAAGGTTAGCAAGCAATGTGTGAGAAGGCAGTAGGGAGGGCGAGGGAGTATAGGATGTATAGGGAGAGGCATCAGCAGCAGAAAACAGGAAGTTGTTATCCCTCTGTACAGACAGTTGGTGAGACCCCATCTGGAATACTGTGTCCAGTTCTGAGACCCCATCTCCGAAGGACATAGACAGGATAGAGGCAGTCCAGAGGGAGGGCAACTAAAATGGTGCAGGGTCTGCAAGAGAAGCCGTATGAGGAGAGACTAAGAGCTTAATATGCATACCCTTGAGGAAAGAAGGGAGAGGGGACATGATAGAAACTTTCAAGTACCTCAAGGGAATCAACAAAGTCCAAGAGGGTAGCATCTTTCAGAAAAAGAGACTTGCAAGAACAAGGGGACACAATTTAAAGATAGAAGGAGGGCGGTTCAGGGGCAATGTGAAGTATTATTTCACAGAGAGGGTAGTGGATGCATGGAACAGCCTTCCTGAGGAAGCTGTGGAGTCTAAAACTGTGGGAGAATTCAAGAATGCATGGGACAGACATAAGACAATTCTTGTGGGGGGCAGGAAGATATAGGCTGTTGGTTAAATAGGATCTGCGGCCTATCCTGTAGGTAGGGAAATGGGCAGACTAGATGGGCCTAGCGGTCCTTATCTGCCGTCAAAGTCTATGTTTCTATGTTTCTATGGATGATGCAGCTAAATGCTAAATCTCTCTTATGTATATGCATGAAATATAACTGTTTGTGCACCTGTACTATGCATCAAAAATCAAACTCAATAAAATAAAAAAATAAGAATGTACCCTTCCTTTACATCAGGGAGATTGTCTTCTTTCAAAAGATACAGTAAGTGAGTTATGTCCCTCAAATAAGTTGAAGCACCTTCTATTAAAGGTTAAGGTTATTAAGAGCTGTTAACATTGGTAGCAGGCGCTCTATGCTTAGAGGCTTTGTTTGAACATATGGTCATATTTCTCTGATCTGTCTGCCTGCCTTCTAAACACATATGAAGGTCATTTACCCCTTATGTCTAGTTGGCAAGGAGACACATGCTCAACTGTTTCAGCATTTTTTTAACATCTTAAGAAATTGACTTATTGAATGACAGCATTCAGATTAAACTGGAATGTAATAACCATCATTTAAGCTGTTCATGTTGGATGACAATTTTGAACCCACACCACTATTTATTCTATGTGTGGAAAATAATAAGATGCACTGTATTATATCTGAGGAGAAAGGTCCCTCAACCAAGTATTTGTTTGCAGCATTTAAACTGGAATGCCCCTAGATGGTAGACTGTGGTTCTGTTTTCTACAGTGGACAACAGTAAGATGCACCATGTTGCACCAGAGGAGAAAGGTCGCTCAACCAAGTATTTATTTGAAGCACTGCCCTGTTAAGAATGGCATTCCAGAGTCTTCACAGGGTGCATTATTACCCATCTGCAGGTGGAAACCAGACCTTGTTTATTATAATTTCAAATTTATGACATGTTGTCCTGACCCAGAGCACTGCCATTAGTGACAGCATTTGTGTTTGGTTGTTTAGCAACCCTCGGCACCATACAGGCACAATAAACATTCATGGTTACACCACAAACATCAGGTCATGGCAGTGTGTCATATAAAATATTATGAAATGGGTACTAAAAATGCTTGATTCTGACTGGTCCAGATGCACTTTCAGCTGGGCTGTTATCCCAGCACAACAGCCCGGCTGAAAGTACTTCGGATGAAGAAACTCAGCACACACATTTGGAGCCATCCGCTTCAGCTGATGATCCTTCACCCACCTACCACACAAGCTGTAGATTGCACCTGTTTTAAAAAATGTCTGGTTGCCCCTGCTTGCACCACACATATGGGTGAGAAGCAGGGATTGCCTAACAGCCACAAACTTTCCCTTTCAACTGAGGCTTATTAAAAAAAAAAAAAACTTTCTTTTGTAAACTTGCACTAATCCTGCTGCCAGTCATGGATCTCATCAAGGATCTTTCAAACTGCCGCCCATTGCGGGTCATCCTCAGATGTTCTGGCAGTTGTTATAAATGCCACTGACTACATTGTTCTATGAAACTGCCACTGAAGGCGGCTCATTTAAACTGCCTTCCAGTGCGGCTCTTCTTCACAGGGCATCTTCTGTGGCCTATCACCTGATGCCACGGTGTAACAAGCCCTGAATTACCATGGCCTTTTCATCCATTTCTTGTCACTCTTTCTCTCGTGGGCCACTCGCACTTCACCCTCACTCTCCCAGGTATAGAAACCGCACTCACTCATGAATGGTAAACCTGCCACTGTAATAAAACCATGCTCACCTTGCCCATACTATCCCCAGTGCTGCTTGCCACACGTTCTCATACATACATTTAAATAGTGTAGGCACGACCTTCTGGACTAAAAGCTACAAAACAAGAACATCATACAGGAGAAAGGGCACTACTTTTTTCTTTTTTGCAATTTATTATACTTTTTTTTTCAATTGTTTAACCAGGAGTAGCACACTAAGCTGAAAGCTTGTTTACGGGTGCAACCTTGGGAGCACAGGGAAGTTAAGTGACTTGTTCAGGGTCACGCAGTATGCAAGTGGCGGCTGTGGGATTCAAACCCAGGTCTCCAGATTTGCAGCTCAGAGCCTTAAACCACTGCACTGTAGTGCCTCTATTTTTTTGTAGTTTTTTAACAATTTAAAAACACAGATATTGTTTATTTTTAAAATGTTAATTTATTAATATGGCTGGACCTATTTCATAATCGCAATAATGCACTTGGGGGGGGCATTGGTGGGATAACGGCCCTTTTCAGGTGGTGCTTCAACCCACCCGAGGTGGGCCATTATCTCACCATAATCCCCCCCTGTTGTGCCTTATTGCTTAATTATGAAATAGGTACTAAGAATCTTGTCTTCTGATTGGTTACGAGCTCCTTTCAGATGGGTCATTATCCCAGTACAATGGCCCGGGTGAAAGTAGCTCCTTGCAGGAGGAACTGTGTACCTTAAAAAAAACAATATGTGGCTCAGCTGCCCAAACAAAGCTTTGCACCTATGAACATGCTCCGTCCCCGCTTTGGTTAAGAAATAGCTCCACTGAATACTAGCTTCTGTCTTCCCAGTGTTGGCACCGTGTTGATCCTGTCACCAAACACTTCTCTTTCTTTTTTTTTCATGTTTACCTTGTAGGTTACCGTAAAAAAAAAAAAAGAAACAACAGGTGGCTCCTCTTCACTGGGCACTGTGTCTCGTGCATGCTACACCAAATGAACAACCGATTACCGTTAAAAAAAAAATTTTGAATTCTCCGTTCATACAGTCAAAACGGATAACTGTAAAATACCCAGTTCCTGTCTCTCCAGTGTCACACATCCTGTTAGTCAGCTCAAAAAATCCAGCTCACATTAAGTGTTCCCGCTCTTCCCATAACTCAAGACCTAGCTGCTACATCTTATAACAGCTGATTGCTCTCTCTGTCTCGCTCTGCTCAGGAGTCCATGCAGCTCTTTGTTCTCGAAGCTGCAACTGATTGCAGCTTTTGTTTAAACCCCCCAACAGTATCAATTAAAACCACTGATGTAGCTATCCCTGAAACAGACATAAGTGACCAGACACTTGATCAGGACCAGAAGTACCGAAGCAAAATGTCAGCGAAAGCGAGCAGGAGGTCAGCAACACAGAATGTACAGGCACTACTTTTTGGTCTTTTGACTTAATTCTCATATTTCCTATGCTTCAGTAATTTAAAAGACACAAATACATGTTTCTTTTCCTTTTTTCTTTTCTAATACTGTTGGAACTCATTTCATAATTGCAATAAGGCACTCGGGGGGGGGGCATTATGGTGGAATAACAGCCCTTCTCTGGTGGTAGAAGCACTCCGCTTCACCTTGTGCTTCAATCTACCTGAGGCAGGCCATTATCCCATCATAACACCCCCCCCTCCGCCTTATTGCTTAATTGTAAATTGGAACTCCTAACTGTCAGAGTAAAGTGAACCTTAAACATTTTGGCAAAAGACACAACAACATTCATTAAATTGAATAATATACATAAGGAATATAATTTGATTATCATTTTGGTAGTTTAACAATGGGCAGTGCCCCTAGAAGAAGGCCATACATATTAATAGATGTACAGGGAAACATGGATGACATAGGAGCTAAACTGGGGATTTAAAATCAGCACGAGGAAATAGCTTATTTGGCATAAACCATGGTGTTGTAATGGCACATCACATACAGAGAATATTCAAACCTAGTAAAACTTAAAACTTAAGTTAACACAAACAGTTTTTGCTGTTAACCATAACTTTTATGTAACCACCCAGTCTCCTGGGGTTACTAGAATCCCATCAGTGTCAGTCCTAGGTAGGGAAGGCAGCTGGTGAACTACTAGTTAAATGGTTTTACACCTGCTCCCTCTCTGTTTAGTTAGTCTCAGCTGAGAGCAGGGAGGTGATGTCATTTAGAACTCTCGCAGCAGCATAAGCCTTGGTAGCTATTGTGAGTGGGGAGCTTTAGAATTTTCAGTTAGTTGTCATCCAGCAGCAGCCAGAGTGAGCAGTGGAGGAGTGAAGAGCTGCAGTATGGGCTCTGAGGAGAGCCTACTTTTTCTCACTCTAGTGCTGGGAACCATCCGCCCGCCTTGTAGAAGTGGTGGAAACCATCTAGCATGAGTTCCTGACTTTTCTCATCCCCAGTGAGATGAGGAGGACTGCAGAATGGATCCGAGGGGCAATCCTCTGACTTTAATCCAGGACATTGAAGCTGCCTTTTGTGTGCAAACTGTGAGTAATCTGACTTTTGGTATCACAGGAGGAATGTACCTGTTTTGTTTTTGGGGTGTACTCTGACAGAGGGATTAAGACATCAAGTGTTGTTCTGTGTGAGACTGTTCTCATCTTTTCCTAAAGTTGGTTAACAATCATGGAGTCCTCTGGGAGACTTGACACATTGTTCAGGACTTTAATTTGCACTCAGAAGTAATGTATTTCTAATGCTGAATGTGCCAGACATTCCAAGATACATAGTTCTACTGTTTTTACTAAATGTTGAGTTATAACTCTGAAAGAATTGCTAGGAATGGACTGTGGAAGCAAATGGTGGGCAACCCCCCATCTAGAGTGACCAGTTCAGCATTACAGGTTCCGTAAGGGCACCTACTTTTTCAGGACATGGCGGCCAATGCCAAGAGAAAGTTTACCCCCTGGTGTGGGTTCTACTAATTTTGAGCACCGGTGTGCTCTGTTGTGGCCAGTTGCCACATTGCCAGATGTTTAATCCAATGCCATTTGGTAAATGTTTTAGGTCATAGCCCTTACCACTGGAACAAATTATGTGCTCCATTGTGGCAATTGCCACCAGAAGAAAGAAGTGTTTCAGCTGAGGCTAAGCAGCTGAAAAGGGTTCAAAGTCCTATGCAATATGGGATGTTTAGAATTTCTGTCTGTTCTGCATTGCCTTGTGCCATGACGTGTAAACCCTTGAGGGTCCATCTTTGCTTTTGTGTAGCAGTCATTGGAATAAAGCCACACTCTAGAACTCCAACCTGGTTTGGACATTCTTGTTACTGCTTCCTGTATGGAATTACTGGGCACCCTTCTAGAAGTGCAGACCTAGCATCACCCCTAGCAAAAGTTCTTTCCTCAGGACCTGGGTTTAGTAATGGTCATGTCTGTAATACTGTTTCTGTACCCCCACCCCTCTCTTTCCCCTAGACAGAAAATACAGGAGGTGTGCTTACTACTTAAACAAGTGGCTGGTGGGTGGTTACATTCAGAATTACCACTAGCATGTTCATTTATAATTTGTCATTGTTGCTGAGGTAGCAGTACTCAACAACTAACCTGTTGGCAATTTTGAGTTGTGGCAGTCAGGTATTAAACCACCTAGAATTAAAAGCTCTTTTAAATCATTTGCACATTGTTTAAGTACGGTCTGGTGGTTTTTGCCTGTGGTGGTGATGTTGCTTGTGTTCACACTGTAAAGAAATGATGCCACAAACCTTCATCACTGAAATTGTATGTTGCTATTATATATCTGTGCAGCCAGAACCCTTCTCAACTACAGTATGTGGTTCTTTGTTCTCAAATTTTACACACTACTGAACACACCCGGGGATGTCACTTTTGATGTCAGCTTTGAAAAGGTTAAACGCCTTGAACAGTTCTGTTCAAAATATCACCAGCTAAAAGTTACGCCATTATGTGCATATTTCTTTGTTATCCCTCTTACCAAGCACAAGATAAAAACTGTGAATGTACTTTTTAAAAATGAAAGGGTGATATTCTCTACTGGCTTAAGTAGAGATGTACAGTGGATTCTGAAAACATTTGGACTGGGGGATGGTGCATCAGAGTCAAATTACTGTACACCATCGTTGGGGTGAAACATCTTCCAATTTTTTTTTCTGGGCAGAGAAAGAGGGGTAGTATTCTATGTTGGATAACCTAAGGTGTGTTATAAATGCAGCTTGAAATCTGATTTGAATTGTGCTTGTGATACCGTGGGATGTGTACTCTGCATGGAAATAGGCCACACCAGCAGAACATGCACTAATCCTATCAGGTGCAATCTTTGTGTAGAAAAGGGGCATTCTATTTACTTATGCCCATGGGCATCTCATAATAGGGGAGATGAGATGGATGCAGCAGAACAAGATTTTTATGTAATACTGCACAAGAGACAGGGCCTAGGAGAAGCAGCCTTCCCCTCATCACTGCAAGAAACTGGTCCCTCTGCCCAGCCTTCACATAGACAAAGAGATTCCAGCTGATCAGCCAAGCACCAGTACTGCAAAGGAAGACCTCACACCCACCCATCTCATGGACCCAGCAACACCTGTGAGGGGGGCTCGGATAGAGGTACATTCTGAGGGTGACTCTCTTGCAGACCAAAACCTGGAACTCATGGTCATTCAAGAAACTCCACAGGAATTATACAGTCTGGAGGAGTCACAGAATGGTGACCTGACAAAGAAAACAAAAAGGCTAGCCAAAACCTAAACAATCCAGAAAAGATTTTGGTGGATCTACAAAACTTTTTTGAAGTGCTAGCCAGTAATAGGGAGAAGGGAGATGTAGGGGAAGATTCAAACACTTCTCAGCCCCACTTTCCTAGCAACACCCATCTGCAGAGGCTAAAGATTCAGTCCCAGATGTGGACTCTATTACTTTAACAAACAGCCGTAAATTTTCTGGCAGAGTGATGGGTGTGGGGTAGGGAAGAAAAATAAATAATGGTATTTTGGCTGATATTTTAATTTTTTCTAAGTAATACTATGAGCTTTATTTATACATCTGATTTACAGATTTCTACGTTGAATGTTAACAGCATTTGTAACATTAAGAAAAGGATGGTTGCATTGTCAGTTTTATGAGATATGAACATGGATATTATTTTCTACAGGACACTAGACTACACAAATTAAGTGAGGTCACAGCAATAAAATCTTTGAGGGAAAACCAGTGCTCAGGGCTGGGGATCCTATTCTCCAACTTTGCTGTTTTTCATTTAATTCTCTTTTTACCCTCTATGCCCCAGTTGCCCCCATCTGCCCAGCCTCCTCAGCTACATTACCCTGATGTCCACTGGCACTTATCACTGGTCAGTACCCCCAGGGCTTGCACTACCTTGGCAGGGTCAGCATGGTTCCCCAGTCCTCTGCTGTGAGACCAGATCCAGTAGATGGACTGGCAAGCCCAGCTGATTGGGTGCAGGGCCTGTGAAGGTCCAAGCACCATCCTGACACCAATAGATTTCCTCATTTTCTCCCCTGAGGGGTGTGGCATGCAAGGATGTCATGACATACAGGCTGTGCATCTGCATGCCATGTGTCAGTGTCTGCCCACCCCTCCTGCCTGTTTTCAGGCAGAACTGGGTGCCTTTCCCTAGCCTGCCACTTGGGGACAGGAGTGCACTGGACACTGCAATCCCTCCCTCCCGGAGGAGGACAGCAGTCCTCTGGATTTTTGATACCCCCCAGCCATCACTCCAATGCTTTGGCCTCACTACTGAACTTGGGTCATCAGCATCGCAGGCAGTAGCTGTACCATTGTGCCAGTGGGCCAGCCCCAGCTTTGCTGTTTCTGTCCAGTCTCAGGTCGATTTCGTGCCAGGTAATGCCTTCTTATTGGACATAAGATCAACAGTTTTGAACTGCACTTGATCGATATATACAGTATGCTCCATAAAGTAAAACTGGTAGGTAGAACTGTTCAAAATTATACAAGCATGCTTGTATATGACTAAAGCAATTATACTGGGAAGGGGGTTTCAACTGTTAATATGTGACTAATGCTCATAGAATTAACAAAAGGAAAGGGAAAGGGGAAATTGTTTAACCAGGAAAGGCACACTAAGCCAAACTTGTTTCCAGGTGTGACCTGGGAGCACAAGGAAGTTAAGTGACTTGCTCAGGGTCACACAGTATGCAAGTGGGGGCTGTGGGATTCAAACCCCGGTCTGGTCTGCTGGATGTCACCAGATTTATAGCCTTAAGCCACTGCGCTATACTGCCTCATGAAAAGAAACAGTACAGTGACTATACTTATCTAGTACTCATGATAGCTTCTGCACTCCTGGTGGACACAGCTGCAGGAAGACATGGGGCCACAAGAGGTATTTTTTTATAAAGGGGCATTATTTATCAGAATAGACTATTTATCTGTCCCTTCTTGAGTGGAATCTAGGGTGACCAGTCTTCTCCTGGTGGAAATTTTAGACCACAAATTGCTTTGCCTCATGGTTGGAGCCTCCTCTATGCCTTTGGTTACCCGATGCCCCAGGAGACTTAACACGGCCCTTCTAGAAGATCCTCAGTTTAGAGAATGTGTGAGACAATTTATTAAGAACAAACTTACCCTTTTTGGAAATGTGCGACACCCCCACACTGTGGAGGGAATGCTTTAAAATTAAACTTAAGACCTTACTCATTAGTCTAGCAAACAAAAAAAAAAGCACCTCAACTATTTTAAGTATCTGAACCTATACCGCCAGTTACAAAAAATGTTATCCCTAGCAAAAGGTTCCTCATATAACTATGGTCCCCAGATTGACCACCTTAAATCAGAAATGGCCAAATAACAATATAAGACAATGGCCACACTAATCTAAGAGCAGAGGTTCATGGCACAATGAAAAAGGGACAAGTAAACCATTTTGATACTTGCACAGACAGAATCAGAAATAGATAATTGTTTCTAGTACCAGTACCAGGGTTCGTATAACACAGTATGAATACTCTATTTTACATGTATTTTTATTTTATGTTATTCTTTACATAACTGGGCAAGACCCACTAGGCACAAGTGCCTGTTTTCAGGAATGACCTGGGAGCACTGGGTGGTTAAGTGACTTGCTCAGTCACGCTCTATGCAAGTGGAGGTTGTGGGACTCTAACCCAGGTCTGCTGGATGTATCAACCTCATTCACAGCTCATTACTATAACTTCTAGGCTATATTGCAAGCTATTTCATAGAAATTTCCAGGAGTATATTGGTATAGTTCAAGTGTTTTTTATTATTGTTGCATAGTTCTATCGCTGAACTAAGTAAGAATATATATTCACAATCTTGTTTCAGAAAGATTCATTAGAAAACTCACAACAAAAATTATTCTTTTCCCAGTAAATGCAATATAACTATTTCCTATGCCCAGCAGTCTTTTTGACCCATAGCACAGACTTCTAACATGAAGTAGTAAAGCAGACTAACCTAATTAAGTAGTGTAGGCATTCATACTGTTTTCACAGTGCAAAACGATATTCTTATCTTATGCAGTAGCACTTACCCTAAACCAACCTAGGTCATAATACTTGCACACATAATTTAAAGCAGCTATCCCCTAAAACAGTAGCCTTAGTGGCTTGCAGCCTTTTGGCTACTAGATTTTGCACGACAGACTTGTCAATGGTTAAAGCAAGAGTTGATCCAGTTTCTTATCCCTCTATGACCCCCTGCATCCAGTGCCCACTAAGACTAGTTGCCAGCAGCAGTCTCTGATGTGTCTGCTTGAGCTGTCCTCCCAATTTACTAAAAGTCTAGGATTTTATACCATTTTCTGCAGAGGCTCTCCAGAGGGGAATACAGCCATGTGGTTCATGGAAGGCAAAGGGGAATTAACAACTACCTGTGAACTGCTAAGTAGCATATACTGAGAAATGGTCTCTTGGGTGCTGCTAGTAGTCATAGCAACCACTACATGGTCATGCTCTTGTGGTTAGAAGAGGTGTTATCTCCTTTGCAAGCTGGAAGCTGGTAAGATGATAACATGCTGTTTATGATAAAATTCTTTTTACAGTAATTTCCTAGTTAGCTGTCTTAAGTGACCCTAAGTGAGTTTGTGACATGCCTGCTTTTATGTTTTTACAGCTGAAACTGAGTGCTTCAGCCTTATCAGTTTTCAAAGCTCTGCTTTTTTCTGGTTTGCATGAGGTTCTTTGGCCTGGCTGGTTTCTAGCCAGACAGGTCTTTGGGAATGGTTTACCTGGTATCATAAGACCCTTTTACATGATCTGCTGTGCATCACTGCAAGCGGTGCAGAGCAACTAGAATGTTACCTTGTTTGAATTGCCGTGTAAAGCCAAGCTGCACTGCATCTGAGGGTAGCATTCGCTGTCCTGGCATACCATGCTTTCCTGGGTTCACCATTGCAGTTTTCCATTTTGTGCCACATCCTGCTGATGTATAATCAAAGCACAGTGCTCACAGTGATGCAACCCAACAGGCAAGTCTCGGGCTCTTAACTGATTGGAAAGTTAGCAAAAATGCTGGAAGAGCCGCAAGTCCACCACAGGGCTGCTTTATGTATAGCCAAAAGGTAGTGGCAGAAAGAATGGAGCGAGTGGCTGGAAACCACAGTGCTGTGAGTAGGGCTACATGTAAACAGATCTATAATGACAGCACTAAGGGATGATCAGGGGCATATACATACCACTCAGTTTGAAATATTGAGAACAGTGATAATTATGTATGCAACATATTTAGCTGTACTACACAAACTCTGACAAACATGGAACAATATTTTCAGAAGATGCAGACTGCCATTGTCAAGTGAACACTTGTGGACTTTGGTGGCCCCCACCTCTTCACAAGAGGTATTGGAGGTTATTAAATCTTTAAATAATGCAGTAGCACCAGGAGAAGATGGGTCACTTGGGGAATTTTACAAACTATATGTTGAGGAACTGGGAGGAGTATTGGCTGAAGTTTGGAATTATTTTCTTACGGATAACTAGGGAGACTTGGGCTCTTTGAAGGGGAGGGTTTTCTTTCTACATAAGAAAGGTGAACAAACAGACATAAGGAATTGAAGGCCTTTAACCCTCCTAAACACTGATGTTTAGATTTTAGATAAAATCAGTGGTTAAACTGGGATTTCTGAGGAGGTAGAACTCTAGTTCCTGGGCAAAGAGCCGTTGCACATAGCATGTTACTTAACACTATTAGTAATCAAAAATCCCAGGGTGTTTTTTTACATTTTATTAATAACTACTGAAATAACTAAAATTGAACTTTTTTGCAACTGCCTACCCTCCCCGTCCAAAAAACAGTACAAACAGGAGGGCCCAGGAGGACCCGGGGGAGCCCTATATACAGTAGCTAGCCTGCCTGCCGCAGCCTACCCCCCCCCATCGAAAACAGCACAAATAGGAGGACCCACTGGAGCCCTATATGCTAACCTGCTTGCCCCCCCCCACAGAAAAGCAGCACATACAGGAGCTCTGTATAGCTTATCTCATAGCAAAACAGCACAAATCATACACAAGACCTAGAGGAGCCCATTGACTGAAGCCCCATGTAGCTAGCACAAAACACAGACAGGATCCACTGGAGTACTACAGCCAGTCTGCCAGCTCCCTTCCCCCATTTCTTGTTGCTGACCCCCACAGTGTCACAAAGATGGAAAAAAAAAAACAATTTAACTTACCAATCTATCAACCAGCTCAAAAATACAGTAACAAGCATGGTATGTAGGACTGGAGTAAAGCCCTCTCCTTTATTCACTCATTTGGTGGTGGATCAGCTGGACCAGACAGGAAACAGGGAAGGGAAGGAATCACTTCTCAGTTCTGAGCAAAGCACACACTGGTCAGGTCTGCAAGAAAGCCAAGGATACCTTAGTTAAAAAATGTGGCTGTACTTGCAGGCACAGCAGGGTTTCGGTCTGGTGTCGAGGGAGAGGGGTCGCTCTCCAAGAGTTGGAGTGAATGGCTGGTCTCTGCCTCAGTAACATACAGTACTTACTGTAGTTCTTTTCATAGCACAACAGCAGTATTAGCTTGGTGGTAGTAGTGACACATGGCACCGGCAGTGAGGGCTGTGGTCCAGTGGTGGTGGGCGGAGTCTCTCTTGCTCAGAAACCGGATCAAGTGGCAGGTCAGGATATCTCCCTTTGTGGTTGGTCCCTGCAGTTGGGGGTTGTTTCAGATGGCTCACTCTCAGTCCCACAACAAAACAAAAGCAAAAAGGAAACAGTTGAGCAAGTTTATTCAAATGAAAGGGACAGCCACACCTATGCCTTATTGGAGAGTTGAAGATTAAGGGAATGACTGTGCACACAGATTGACTGTCTGAGGTCATGGGAGGGGGGTGTAAGTCTACTACATTAAAAATGAACTAGTTTTAGTGAAATCACCATCTTGGGCCACATGGTGACTGGCAGGAGAGTCCCTAGAGTGAGTGTGTGTGCAGTAAGAAAATGAAAGTGCTGACAGGCTAGAGGTGGAACAACATGCTGGACTGCTATGTATCAGTTTAACTGCTGACTAAAATCTTAAGTAGATGTCTAGCTGTAGCTGCCTGCACAGTACCAATCAGTTCCCAAGGGTTCAAAACCTTTCTCGGTTAGAAATAAATAATTAAACAAATATTACCAAACCAAACACTAGTATTTTAACAGGTTCAGAGATAGTATTTGTTTCCTTTTAGAAGATGTTAGGGCTGGTCAGAAAGTGATTGATCTTTTTGTGCAATTCAGGATAAAAGAGTTCAGGGAAAAATAACTTAACATTATAAGAAGTTCGGAGCTGGAGACTCTACCATTCCAGGTATTGAAATCCAGGACAATTTTTTCCTGCTAGGGGAAATTTTTGATAGTGGGCAGAGGGGGAAGGTTCTGCCAACATTAGACCAGGAGAAGACCTTTGACAGAGTACAGCATGATTTTTTTGGACTTTGTTTCACAATTTTATGGGATACTGACTATGCTTATAAATTGGATTAAATATATAATAATACATGGGTGGGTGAGTGTAACCAGAATTTTACACACACCCGAGGTGTGGAATGCTACATAAACCCAGAGGGCAAAGCCTGAGGAGTTTATAAAAGCATTCCACTCCCAGACTGCATATAAAATTTCTTGTCAGAGAGAGAGAGAGACTAAAAGAGCTTAATATGTATACCCTTGAGGAAAGGAGAGAAAGGGGGGGGGCATGATAGAAACTTTCAAGTATCTCAAGGGAATCAGCAAAGTCCAAAAAGGTAGCATCTTTCAGAAAAACAGATGTGCAAGAACAAGGGGACACAATCTGAAGATAGAGGGGGGACGACTCAGGGACAATGTAAGTATTTTTTCATGGAGAGGGTGGTGGATGCATGGAATGGCCTTCCGGAGGAGGTCGTAGGGTCAAAAACAATGGGTGAATTTAAGAATGCATGGGACAGACATAAGGTAATTCTAGTGGGGGTAGGAGGAAGTAGGCTGCTGGTAAAACTAGGATCTGCAGCTTATTTAATAGGTAGAGAAATGGGCAGACTGGGTGGGCCAAGCGGTCCTTATCTGCCAACAAAGTCTATATTTCTTTATTTATAATTACTGGCCATCATGTTTTAGCTATACTCAGCATGAGTTCACAGTCAATCGAGATTCCTTTTTGTTTTCCTCAGGATTGCAGTTTTGTAAGTTTTTTTTTAGTTTGGGAGTTGAATGGGTGGTATTACAAACAATTCTGTGAGCACCAGCTGAGTGTAGTGCAACGTAGATTGACAGATACAGATTATAATCACCTGGTTATAATGCAAAATATCAACTGGGTGGTTGTAACATGGAATAAAAGTACCATTATCCATGTATAAAAAATGATGGCCAGTAATTAAAATGCTGTATATTGCAGGCACAGTAGTACTGCTTGTAAATGGGGGGTTTGGTACTGTGCACAATTTGGTCAAAGGGGTGAAGCAAGGTTGCCCTCTCATTTCTTTACTATATGCTTTTTGTATTGATCATATTCTACGTAAAATAGAGGTGGACCAGTCTATAACTCAGATTCGGATTGAGGCAGCCCCCTTTGTGCAAAAAAATTGACTGATGCTGAAGGTATTTTTCTCCTTTTAGGATACGTTAGGTTGGTCAAAAAGTGGTTTATCTTTTTGTGGAGTTCAGGATCATTTCTGGTTCTGAGCTAAATATAGACAAAAGCTATGGTGTGGTACTGGGACATGGGACAGAACCTTCAATCCGGAATGTAGCAGGAATAAAGTTAACCTCCAAACATGTTCAAATACTAGGGGTGTGGTTGGGGGAATATTTATTGGTTTAATTATTTATTTGTAACCAGGAGAGGCATGCTGACCAAGGCTCATTTCCAGGTATGACCTGGGGGAATGGCTACAGGAGGGAACAGAAAAACAATGCAGTGCATTACAGGGAACAGAATGCAAAGTGCAGACACAAAGCAAACAAGCATTTGTCTATGCTGAATGTTGATTGCGTTGGTCTGTTGAGCTCGCTCACTGCCCCTCTGTCACTCACTCATTCTGTTTCTCCTGGCGCTGCAGGCTGCCCTCTTGTACTGGGCTTCTGCCTGTATTGGCACCTTTTTCTGCCCACAAAGAAATCCGCAGCTGTCCCAACAGAGCTCCATTGAGGTTGCTTACTCCCCCCTGTCTCACTGGCTCATTCTGTTTCTTCTGGTGCTGCAGGCTACCCTTTTGTACTGGGCTTCTGCCTCTGTTGGTGCCTTTTTCTGCCCACAAAGAAATTTTCCTTGCCTTATGATAGAGCTCCTTTGAGCTCCCCTCCCTCTCCCTTCTCTCACTCGCTCATTCCGTTTCTGCCAGCACTGCAGGCTGCCCTTTTGTACTGGGCTTCTGTCTGCATTGCTGCCTTCTTCTGCCCACAAAGAAATTTGAAGCAGTCACAATAGAGCTCCATTGAGCTCGCTCACTCCCCCTTTCTCACTCACTCACTCATTCTGTTTCTCCTGCCGCTGCAGGCTGCCCTTTTGTACTGGGCCCCTGTATGCATTGCTGCCTTATTCTGCCCACAAACAAATCTGCAGCAGTCTCAACAGAGCTCTGTTGAGCTCACTCCCTCCCTCTTCCTCACTCACTCGTTCTGTGTCTCCCACCGCTGCAGGCTGCCCTTTTGTACTGGGCTTCTGCCTGTGTTGGTGGTTTTTTCTGGCCACAAAGAAATCTGCAGCAGCCCCAACACAGCTCCATTGAGCTCGCTTGCTCCCCCTCTCTCACTCACTCACTCATTCTGTTTCTCCTGCCACTGCAGGCTGCCCTTTTGTACTGGGCCCCTGTATGCATTGCTGCCTTATTCTGCCCACAAACAAATCTGCAGCAGTCTCAACAGAGCTCTGTTGAGCTCACTCACTCCCTCTTCCTCACTCACTCGTTCTGTGTCTCCCACCGCTGCAGGCTGCCCTTTTGTACTGGTCTACTGCCTGTGTTGCTGCCTTTTTCTGCCCACAAAGAAATACGCAGCAGTCACGATAGAGCTCTGTTCAGCTCATTCACTCCCGCTCTGTCAATCACTCATTCTGTTTCTTTTGGCACTGCAGGCTGTGCTTTTGTTCCGACAGAGCTCCGTTGAGGTCACTCAGTCTCCCTCTCTCACGCACTCATTTTGTTGCCCTGGTGCTGCAGGCTGCCCTTTTGTATGGGGCTCCTGCCAGCATTTGCGCCTTTTTCTGCCCACAAAGAAATCTGTAGCAATCCTGATAGAACTCCTTTGAGCTCACTCAGTCCCCCTGTCTCACTCCCCCGTACTGTTTCTCCCATCGCTGCAGGCTGGCCTTTCGTACTGGGCCCCTGCCTGCATTGATGCCTTTTTCTGCCCACAAAGAAATCACAGCAATCCTGACAGCACTCTGGTGAGTTCGCTCACTCTCCCTCCCTCACTCGCTCTTTCGTTCTGTTTCTCCCAGTGCTGCAGGCTGTCCTTTTGTACTGGGCTCTTGCGTTGGGGCCTTTTTCTGCCCACAAAGAATACTGCAGCAGTTCTGACAGAGCTCAGTTGAGCTCGGTCACTCCCCCCTCACTCGTTTGATCTTAATTTGTCCCAAACTCTGATTTATCACAGTGACCATGCTATTCTCCAGCAGGAGTGCAAAAACATATTTTAGCTAGGATGTGAAAAATGACAGCTGTACTGTTCATAAGGAGGTGTGAAAAAATGCCAGTGTTGAAAATGTGGCATGAAAATATTGCAGATTTGTGAAGTTATTTATTTATTTAGTTTTTGTTGACTGGGTAAGGGCACTAGACAAATCCTGCCTATTTTCAGGCAAGACCTGGGGAAGGGTATACAGATGAATGCCAACTGACCTTGAACCAGATTAAGCTGCTGGTGGTATTTTTAGTGAATGAGAGGAAATTTGGCAAGGGCACCGGGGAAATTCCCCTACTTGATTGTCGACAGTAGGGGGAGCTGCTGGTGTCTGTCTGCAGAATGGCAGACAGTGTCCAGCCTTCCATGGAGGAGGATGTCCCAATATCTGAGGGTTTGGAGCCTACACGTGTGCAACTAGGAGAGACTACTTCTCGGGATCCTGTTATCCACAGTGTACCTCTGGAACTTGGTGGTGATTTGCACGGCGCTAACTGTGCAGCTGGCGTTTTCCATGCTGTGCAAAATTTGGAGCCTGTTTCTGATGTTTTGCCTGTCTCAGTGACCCAAGTTTCATCTCCAGAGGTTTCCCGAGTTTCTGGTGGCATTTCCCCTGCATCTCTTTCAGCTTCTCGACCTACTGCAGCTATCTGCCAGGCACAGATTGATCTGTCAGCCCCTCCGATGAGTCAGATGGCCGATGCTTCTCGCATTGGAATGCAGAAGCCCAGATAGTCTGATGCAGCATTCCCCAACACTGATTGGAGCAAGGAGACAGTTCTGACTGAGGCCAGCTGGGTGCAATAAGATGGCCGCTGGATTCCAGACTTGAATTGGATTCCCTTTTCTCAGGAGTCTGCAGCTATTCCGGAGGCAATCATACTGCAGGACAAATTAAAGAATGGTTCAGGCCATGATTCTAGTGCTCGTCCTGCTGAAGAACATACGGAGATTTCAGGTACTGAGGGTGTTGGGTCTGGGGTTGGGCAGGATTACCCTCATACTTCCCCCCTTCCCCTCATAGAGATAATTTCAGAACTGGACCATGATTTTCGGACCTTTTTTCCAAAAATAAACTTAAGCAAGCTCCTAGATGCAATGCTGTGCATCTGCGCTATCGTGTGGGCCTTTCAGAACACCCTGACAGATTCTATGTTGCTCAGAGATTGTTAAAAAATTCTATGTCTTTTCAAACTTCTGATATTTACGTCCTTATTAATGTTAGGGGTGAAGACACTTTTGACATTAGTTTCAAAACTTTTACTGGACTTGATAAATTTTGGCTAAAATACGAGACTCTTAAAAGCACACCTCTTTGGGCTCCTTTTTGGACCATGCCCCTTACAAAGCCACTTTTCAAGACTGTGAATATCATTGTTTAGAAACATAGGAGTTAATGTGGGGGATATTCTCTTTTGGTTGGAGGGTAAATGTACAGTTTTGGGTCCTCCTGAACCTATTATTGATGCTGAAGGTATTTGGATGGGGAGGTGGAGGTTTAAAACTAAGCTACGCTCGATGGGGGACACAGTTCAACATATTCCAAATAGTTTTTTCCTGGGGAAAGACAGGGGAGTCTGTTTTTACCTGGGTCAACCAAAGGCCTGCTATAAATGCTGTAGCACAAGACACCTTAGTAGTGCCTGTGATAAAATTAAATGTGCTTTGTATGGGGACTTGGACCATGATAGTAGAACGTGCCGCAGTGTTTTTCATTGCAATCTTTGTGATGAACAGGGGCACGCCTATCATCAGTGTCCTTGGGCTTGACAGAATAAACTGGTGGCCTGGATAAAGAACCCTAATTTCACAGGCCCAAGATAGATTTCGGCCTTGGTCTGATGATGAGAATAGGCCTTCTGAACCCGAACCCCCTCCTGCAAACCCTTCTGATACTTCAGAGCCTCAAAATTCCTCTAAACCACAGGATGTTGACCTGGCTTCACATCCTGAAGGAGCTCCTGCTCTACAAACTGTGGTACCTGCAGGGATGGTGCCGCCTACGGAGCCTTCCATGCCCCCCCACAGCTGAATTCCAGATACCACCCCCCAATCGGGTACCCAGTCCCATGCAAAGAAACTGTTACAGTCACTGGAGGTCCCTTTGCAGAATGCCTTGCAGGCCTTACAGGACCCGGAGGGAGACTCCGAATCTGATGTTTCTGTTTGATCTGAGGCTATTTCTGAGGTGGAATGTGATGATGAGGAGGGGTTGGCACCTTTAGGTGTAAATAAAAAAACTGGTCATAAAAGGAAAAAAGAAAGGCTTTAAAAACTTCAATTTTGGCTTCCTTGAAACTAGTTTCTATTAGCACATGCAGCATTAAGAATGCAAAAAAAAAGATTGGGCTTTTTACATTTTTGCTCATTTTTTTCGGCGGACATTATCCTTTTACAAGAAACTAGGTTTACTACTTCACAAGATGTTACTCAAGCAAAAAAACTTTGGGTACTTGGACCATCTTTTTGGTCTTTTGGTCCTGATGCTGCCGATGGCATGGGGATTCTTTTTTGAACCATGCAAGTACATGTACCTCATTTAGTGGATGTAGTACCCAGGAGGGCCTTATTATTAGATTGTACTTGTAAAGGTTTTTCTTTACATTTAATCTTTATCTATGCTCCACAAGTTAAGACTGCCAGAATTGACGTTTTCACGATATTGAGCAGTATCTGTTTACTCCTAGGCGCATTATTTGGGGTAGGGATTTTAATTGCAGTCTAGACGCAAACTTTAGTGATCATGTACAAAAAAATATACATTGTGATTCTCATGCTGTGCATGAAATTATTACTAAAGCAAATCTACTGGATTCTTATAGGGCCTTACATCATGACCCCGGCCCACTTATCGGTGAAGTAGCTACACTACTAGGATTTTTTTATTTTTTTTTGTATCTAAACAGTTGCTCCCTTCTTCTTTTTCGTTGTTGCCTTGTGAGTTTTCTGACCACATGGCTTTGGTTTGTAAACTTAGTTTTTCCTATTTACTGCCCAGATTTCCTGCTCTGCCCACTTGGTGGAAACTTAGCCTTCCCCTATTATCACAGGTTGAATTTCAAGCTGTTATGAAAGAAGTTTTTTGCCACCAACAGTTACTTGCTGGCATGTATGACTCATGGATGTCATGGTGGTTAGAGATGAAAATTGAATTTAAACATCCCTCACTCCATTTTTCTAAACAAACTTTGGCATCAGATTATGTTACCTATCTCGAGTTTCAGCACCAATTTTGTAAGTTAATGTCCCTTCCTGATGCTTCCGAAGTTCACATTCAGGAACAGATATCTAATGTTTAGTCACAAATGCGACAGTTCCAGTATATTAGGGCCTGTCATTCTCCTGATGAATTATCATATAGTTTAAAATCTTCACCTGTTTCAGATCCATATTCTGCTTGCAAACAAGTGCTGGACAGAAAAATAATGGATGGCCTTCTGGATTCCAGGGGCATTCTGTAAGTTTCTGGAGCTGAGATGTTAGAGGTGGTCCGGGGAGCTCTGTCAAACTAATATGGGACAGCCTTTCACCCTCACATACAGTGGAGGGATTTGTTTTCCTTTTTTCCTCCAGTTGTGACCCCACAACAATCTCAGGAGTTGGAGTTACCTATATCTGTTGCGGAGGTCGGTTCTGAAATTACCCGTCTTAAGTCTTGTATTTCCCCTGGGCCTGATGGTTTAATTTCTGAGCTTTACAAATTTTTAACAGATGACCTTAGTGTCATTTTGGCTCATGTGTACAATTAAATTTTAGATACTGGCTTTATGCCTCCAGACTTTTCTGGGGCACTGATTGTTTTTCTTTGTAAGAAAGGGTTACGATATGATATTAGTAATTGGAGACCGATCAGTTTATTAAATACCGATTTATAAAATCCATTCTGCCATATTATGCCATTGACTGCAAAAAGTTGCTTCTTTCTTGATTCACCCACTCCAAACTTGCTCAATTCCGGGAAGAAATATCCAGCAGAACCTTACCCTACTGTGGAATATTTGTGAATGTAGCAGGTTAAGACAACTTCCGGGTTATTTATTATCTCTTGATCAGGCTAAGGCCTTTGATGATGTGTCTCATGATTTTTTGTTTCAGGTATTTCAATATTATGGCTTTTCACCAAAATTCCAGTCTTGGATTCATTCCTTTTACAGTCTAGCTATTTCCTATCCCATGGTAAATGGTATGATTGGGGATAGTTTTAAATTCTGCAGAGGGGTACGACAGGGATGCCCCATTAGTCCCTTTTTGTACACCTTTGTTTTAGATCCCCTTATTCGGCAGCTATTATGTTGCCAGACAATTCAGGGGCTTACCTTCTCCCCACACATATCGCCTCAGGTCTTGGCTGTTTATGCTAATGACATGTGCCTACTGCTGATGGCCCTTGACGTCATTGAAACATTTGGAGCTATCTCGGGTACGACTGTGAACTTGGAAAAAAGCTTGAGGCTCTTTCTTGGGGAAGGGCCTTTCATTTCTTCAATTGGGAGGGTCTTCATTTCTTCTGAACCTATCAAAATTTTGGGATTTTTTTTTGGAAAACAAGGATGTGCTGATATAAATTGCAAATCAAAACTAAAAGTGGGGGAATGGACGGTTGTTTTATGGAAATCCTGGTCCTTTTCCAAGCAAAAGAGTGTCATGATAATTAAGAAATGAATCCTTCCAATATTTTTATATTTCAGTTCCGTTTTTCCTTTACCTAAAATTTATGAGACTCGTTTGTTTAGTATTTTTTCTCAGATGCTCTGGGGGAGCCATTTGAACCCTGTTACGAGGGATTATACTTATCTGTCCAACAGTAAGGGGGGACTTGGAATGATCAACCCCTTGGTTTTCTATTTCTCTTTCTTCATTAAATCCACCTTTAAGGCTCCTGACCAGTACACATCACATCCTTGGGAAACTTGGACTCTTCACTTGATCTGTAACTTTTTGATTAAATGGTCTGAAGTGGCACCCATTGTTAAAATAAATTTGGGCGCTCCTTTTTTTCTGTCCCAGTCAGCTGCTAGACTAAGAATTTGGCATATTTCTCAAAATTCAGTACATGGGCTTTATTGGAAAGCTTTGTAATTGGACATCATGAACCAAAATGTTCTGGTTCTTGTGGATTTCCCTAAATGCTTTCCTACAAAGACTCACTTGACATGAAAAGTTCTCAAAGATAAAAGAATAACACACAGGATGTGGGATGTGGTTTGGCTGAGCTGTCATGAGAGGTTGGGGGTTAAGGGTAATCTAAAACATAAGATTTTGTCTGAATGCCAGTGCATTCAATCTGAGTGCAATGGTTTAGAGGAAACAATGGAACATTTCTTTTTGTTTTGTACTGTACATATGCTCAACTTTTTTTGACTTATTTGTTTTTTAAGTGGGGATGGGGCCCTGTTCGAACTATTTCCTATGAATGTTTGATACTGGTAGATTACATGTTTTTTTTTTCTAGGTATCATTCTAGCACTTTAAATCTCATTTTTGCATGTATAAAATTTCATGTGTGGCAAGCAAGATCTCAATTTTCTTTGCAGCACACCTCCACTTTGCCAACAGCACTGCTCAATCAAATTGTATTGGCCATTAGGAAACAGAGGGATTTTGAGTTTAGTGTTTGGTCTTCTCACAAATTTCATGAGTATTGGAAATGTTTTTTGGCTTTGACTTTTTGTTTCCTTTTTTTTCCAGAATTTTCTTTGAGAATTGTCTTGCTTTGCTTCTTTTTTCCTGTTTTCTGAATGCCCTTTTTTTACTTTTATGTTTATTAACTATTAATCTTTGAATTATTGCATTACCTAATTTTTTTTGGAGTTTTTTCTTGTATATTTTCTTTTGTACTTATGTTATGTATTTCCTAATAAAATATTCCCCTACTCTTTTTGAGAAGTGTCATGGGATCTTTAATATCCACCTGAACTACCACCAATCCAGGCAGATTGGACCTCGTCTTAACGTCTCATCCAAAAGATGGCACCTCAGGCGTGCAGCACCCCCTTATGCTGCACTACAGTGTCAGTACTGGCTAGAAGTTAGAAGGGTGCATGGAAACAGTTCAACGCATGCTTGTAACACAGACATATTATGGATTTCATGATCAAATTTTCAACATTGGGATTGTAGGACCTCTGCTCATGAACAGTGCCACTGTAATTTTCTTAATCTGTCCCGAACACTGATTGCCCACAGCAACAATGTTATTCATTCTGGAAGTGCAAAAACACATTTCAGTCAGGATGTGAAAAATGGCAGCTGTACTGCTTATAAGGAGGTGTGAAAAAAATGCCACTGTTGAAAATCTGGCATGACAATATTACAAATCTGCGAGGTTACAAGTGTACGTGGAAAGTACGTAATGCACACTTGTATCACAGTCATTTGATGGGCTATCATCACCAGATTTTCAACATAGGCATTTTAGGACCTCTGCTCAAGAACTGTATCGCTGTCATTTTCTTGATCTGTCCCGAACAGTGATTTCCCACAGCGACTGCACTATTCTGCACCGTAAGTGCGAAAACACATTTTGGCCAGGATGGGAAAAATGACAGCTGTACTGTTCATAAGTAGGTGTGGGAAAATGGCAATGTGAAAATCTGGAGTGAAAATATTATAAATTCGCAAGGTTACGTGTGTGTGTGAAAACTGTGAAATGCACGCTCATGACACAGTCATTTTATGTAGTATTGTCACCAGATTTTCAACATAGGCATTTTAGGACCTCTGCTCATGAACAGTGTCACTGTCATTTTCTTAATCTGTCCTGAAACATTGATTTCCCACAGCGACTGTGCTATTCTGCGCCAGAAAGTGTGAAAACACATTTTGGCCAGAATGTGAACAATGACAGCTGTACTGTTCACTAGGAGGTGTGAAAAATGCCAATGTTGAAAATATGGCATGAAAATATTACAAATTTGTGAAGTTGTGAGCGTGCGTAGCAACTGAGCAATGCACGCTCATAAAACAGTCATTTATTGGATTTTTCCACCAAATTTGCAACATAAGCTTTTTGAGAGCCCATCTCATGAACACTGGCACTGTTGTTTCATTAATCAGCCCTGAAAAGTGATTCCATGCAGTGACCACGAAATCACCTTTCGGGCTGATTAACACCATGACAGTGCCGGAATTCATGAGGAGGGGTCCCAAAAACCCCATGTTGAAAATTTAGTGCCAAAATTCCAAAAACTGACTGCAATATGCATCAAAGTTGAAAAAACCCTATTTATTCCATTATACAGCTTACCAGCATTTCCTCAGTTCGTGGTTGTCTTTGAAGAGTGCAGACATGTTCCTGGTCCAACAAAGGTTGTCGTGCCAGACTCCGGAGGTAAGTATGGGGTGAGGGGGGGTGTGGGGAGGCAGGGTGCACAGTGGGTGAGCACAGGTTGCAGGAGGGGGACAGGGAGATGGCCGAGGGACTGTTTCCTTTTTTCACAGGTCAAAAAAAGAGACATCGCGGGCCCGGTTTTTGTTTTCAGTGGCATGTGGCATGCTGGGGCGGACTCCCAGCATGCCAACAAACTAGTTCTTGGGTGGCAGCTGTAGCCGATGGGGGATTGGGCACCCCGTCAGCACACAACAGAAGGAAGGGGTCACATCATGCGACAGGGATTGGGCACCCCTTTGGCACTAAAGGAGGGGTGCAAGAGCCTTGGGGGATTGGGCACCCCTTCGGCACAAATGTTCTATGTGTTTGTGGGGGGGCATTATGCCGACGGGGATTGGGCTCCCCCATTGGCACATGAAACTGGAGGAGACATAATGCTAATGGGGAATGGGATCCCCCATTGGCAACATCAAAGGGCAGGGCCACTGAATCCAACGGGGATTGGGGTCCCCACTGGCAAACAAAACCTGTTGTGGGGGGGTGCATGCTGCCAAGGGGGACTGGGCATCCCCTCAGCACTGGGGATTACTTAATATTGTTTGTGAACACAGCGGCAAGCCACCACCATGTTCACAAACAATATTGCACTTGGAAACATTCCGCCCAGCAATGATGGGTCACTCCCTCATTGCAGCAAATGGCTGATGCTGCAATGACGAGGTAGCCCCTGATTGTAGCGGCTGAAACTTTTCTAGGTTGTGGCACACTGGCTGAACTAGTGTCAGCAGCAGTGTGCCACGGCATTCGGGAAAGCAGGCCAAGCTTTTAAAGGCTGTGGGGGCATTGGCCACAACAGTGCCACACCTCCACAACCTGATTCTGAAAACCTGCCGCAATATGTTTCTTGCGCATGCGTGCAATCAACATAAAAAATAAATATTTCTCTGGTACAAATGTGGAACAAATGAAAGTGCAAGCATGCTGTGCAAATACATGAGCAGGTGGAACACTGGGATATGGCTATGGCAGAGTTTTACTGGCAAAAGAAACCTGAAACGGCAGAAGCCATGGTCACAAAATGGTGCATCTGGCCCTTGTCTAAATTGAACACGGTTTAGCTTCCTAAATCCTTTTTGGTGCCAGCTAGATCCCGAAGCAGTCGTCAGCAATTGAAATAGTCAGTTACAGTTCAATGCAGTTGCAATCAGTTGCAATTGCACTGGATTGCAGTCATAAAATAGTGGAATTGAAATCCACTGCAGCTGACAATTTCATGACCCATCCAAGTTTGTTTCTGTGGCACACTGCAGTGTGTTTTCTCTTTCCTGGTGGGAGAAGGGGAGCTGCAAATATCTAATGGTCCTCAACCGCTGGCACCGAGCCTTAGAGACAATCAAATGCATCCTGGCTCCTGGACACAAAGCATCTACCCATTAGGAGAGCTAGAAAAAGGAGCCAGGAGCTTGAGGGTGTCTGTGACTGGCTGCATGAGGTGGAAGAGAGAGTGTGCCTAGGTAGGAGAGGAAACTGTCAGGAGAGGAGGCATCTGTGTTGTTGTGTGGACAACAGAGTGAGCAGTTTTTTTTCTGCAAAGACAAAGTTTGGCAGTTAGGCCTTTAATTTAAAAATAAGTTAACCATTTCCACTGTCCTGATGTGTCTAGTGCCCAGAGAGAGAGAGAGACTAGTGTGTGGTTGTGCAGGTCCCAGTCAGTCCTCCAGCAAAGCAAAGCTGCAATCATGGGAAGGCAGCAAGTCAGTGGTCTGGTCATGGTCAGGATCAGCCCGTGACCCTATCGGCAGGGCCCGTCTGGTGACTCTCACTCAGTCTTGGTCAGGTCTTCAGAGTCGGCGAGGAGGAGGAGTAGTAGATGCACTAGTTCCAGTGCATGGAGTACCAGAGTGGGGACGTGGGTCTGAGTTGGGGACCGACTGTGTGTGTGGGTTGGGAGGAGGGTGCACACAGCTCCAAAACACACTGGCACCACCACTGAGTAGAGCAGCAGCGGCAGCCTGAGCCATGGAGCCACCCACCAATGCTGACTGAATCATCACCCAACACCGGACTGAACTGGCAACAGGCTATTACAGTGAGGAAGGTACTGTGTGGGTATGTGTACGTAAGGCCTGCCAGGACTGGGCAGTGGGCAGCAGGAAGGAGGAGGAAGATGGTCTCTTACAGACTACTCAATCTGTCTGTGTGTCTGCTGCATGCTGGGCTGGCTTGTCTGGCTGGTTGAGGGCTCGGGGGTTGTGGGGCTCAGGGGGATGAACTTGAAAAGCCAAGACAATCGATCATCATCGACTACTGCTAGTGGCCCGGCTGAGCTCTCTCTGACTGTGGTGGCATTGTGAGTAAGTCAGACTCCCCACAAAGTCATGGAGCAGGCCAGGTGCAGGTGGTTCATTGGATGGTAAGTTCCTGGACCCATAGGAGGCCAAAGCGAGGACCATGGTCAATCAGGTCCAGTGAGCAAAATGTTTGTTGTTTGCCACTATAGGAATCGGATAGACTAAATATTGAAGTCCTCTTGGCAAAATGAATAAACTTTTAAAAAACACATTAGTGTACATGCTGAAAGTCAAAACAAGTTTAGAAACTGTGTCAGAAAATGTATTTTTGGGGGGGGGGGCGCTGTTGAGCCCACGCAACGAGCAGCAACTTTTCAGAGCTCTGTGCAAAGAGATACATAATCTGCTTTAATCCTCTCTTTTTTAGCTCTGAATCAGCTTTTTGACAGCACCAGAGGAAAGATTGACTCCAGTTTTGCTAATATGGGTAATCCTAAGCAAGATAAAGTGGCTGGAATGTTAGGGAGAGCCAAGGGGCCGAACAGACCAGACAAAACCACATTGGCTGATGAGGCCTCTCACTCAGAAGAAACCATGACTACCCTAGGAAATAAATTGCAGACTCTGATTGCCTCAATCTCTACTTTAAAACAGAAAATGGATGATTTTAATGGACGGGTAACATTCCTAGAGTCATCAGTAGATGGATTGAAAGGGGAGCTACAATGAGTCAGTCAGCAAGTGGATGCATCCTCCAGAGCAACGACCTTAATGACAAAGGAACTACAACATTTTTGTGCTCATTTGGAAACCCTGGAGAATCAAACCCGCTCGGTGAATGTTCGAATAGTGGGGTTTCCTGAGAGTTTGGAGGGTGGTCATCCCATTTTAACCATCTGTGAATGGCACTCAGAGAAACTTTTGCCTGATGGAACACAGGAGAGCTGGGACATCCAGAAACTATACCTTGTGACCACTAGAGGAAGGGCCTCAAGCTCTGAACAGCCCCATACTCTGATGTTGATTACGTCGAGTGCTGCATCCAGGGACAAGATCCTCCGCTACGCCCGTAGAGCTGCCCCAATAATGCAAGATGAGAACTTAGTACATATTTTTCCTGACATTAGTTACGCCATGAGGCAGAGGCGTAAAAAGTTTGATGCTGTGAGGCGGGCACTACGGGAACTGAATATACCACATACGATTATCTTTCCGGCGCGGCTTTGGATCACTCACCAGAACAAAATCTTTCTTTTTTCAGATCCTATTGAAGCCGGCAGATGGACGGATCATCAGATGGCAGAATCGAGAGTCAGATCTGAGGAATTGGCTGATGAGGATGCTTTAGATGCTTTGGTACCCTGACGACTACTATCCTGGGAGATGTTTCAGAGATCATGGGTTGTTTAAAGGGTGATAGCTGGAGACCTTAAGTTGTATCCTGTTTAAAAGTTAAATTAATCAATGGTTTCTCCTTTACACTTTTTAAAAGAGTTCTCCCAACCCCTTTCTATTTTGGTCCCATAGAGGATCCTAGTTATATAGCAAATCAAGTCAAATGGGATGTCTTTTCTCCCTCTGTTGCTATTTTAATGTTTATTTCCTCTTTTGATGTATTTTAGGGCTGAGAAAGCTATGATAGCAGATTTTTATATCTAATGTGCAAAGTTTAACTGCATAGATAACATAGTGTTTTATTATTTTCATCAATCACTTATACATGGCATCAATGATCCCTTAGAGGGACTCTGATAATATTGGATTAGTTTGCTAGACAATCCTGTTACATCAAGGTAAGCCAAGTAGCTCATGGACTCATAAATGGCAAATTATGGACTCAATTTTAGGTTTTTCTTGTATTGTAGTTACCCTCCAATGTTGTACCACGATACAGCGAATGCATAATTCACTCTTTAATTAAGGGAATGTTTTCCCATACGGTATTGAAACAGATGCCCTGTTGGTTATATGTAATTCTTATCACAAGACTTGTCTATGATAAAAGCTTAAAACTAAAGTTTAAAAAAAAAGAATATTTTTTTTTTAATATGTATGAGTTTTTTTTAGCTTTAAATTTAAACTATGGATACATCTCCGTTCTGGGAGGTATTTCTAGGCGTCCTCCCTTAAACTGTTCTTAGACTCACAGATTCTACGACTACTAGTAAACTAACATATGTTGATGGTTAGCTCTGTTTGCAAAAGACTACCTTCTAGCTTCTGTGGGGTGTTTAAGAGGCCCTACCTATACTGTCTTTTAGACTCAGTTCTTTTTCTAAGTAACTAGTTTTACCGCTGCTTATTTTTCTGTACCATATACTGTTTTACTGCCCTGCTTCAACTTGTTTCTTCCAGGGACTTACTATATTTTGTTGTTGTTTTGACTGGTTATTGTGCTTTAGTGGGTCCTTACTGTGTGTAGATTTGTTTCACTGCACTTTGTATTTGCATTCTAAAGAGCAGCCAGCTTCTTAGCTGCTGCTGACTAATTGCTACTCCCTCCAACATATGCAATACCTCACCTGCCCCAGAGTTGAGGGGCATAAAGAATTCCTTTTGTTTCTGCCCATTTATGAAGTTATAATGCTGCTAAATCCCAAATACTAAAAACAGATCTGCTTCCTGACCTTAACCCACCAACATGCCTCAACGTAGGCACATGCAGCCCCGTTTTGTAGTGTCAGAAGGTGAAGGCTGTCTGTGCGTGTACCCCATTGATTTCAAGGGGGGACTTTTCTATACATTTTATTAACTTTTATAGTTGAAATTTTAATTAGAAAAATATCCAAAGTTTAAAAAGTATGACGAACTACTACATAAAAAAATTCAACAACAGTGAAAGTTTGAAAAATTAGTTGAATTTTCTTCAGTTAGTTGAAGTCAGAAATTTTAAACTAGCTGAAAAAATCAGTCATAATGTGTGGTTAGTCAGTCATAATTGGTTTTTCAACTGACTCCGGGGTCCAGTGCCAGCTTCTTATAGTTATGCTTTGTTTTCCCCCTCCTCCGTGCCAGGAGACTGAACTATACATGGCTAGAAAATGGGCTTTCTATTTCCTGGTCTCTGATTGGATGATACCCCTGTTGGGGGGGTAGATTAACTTTTCATAGACGACCAGGAAATAAAAAGTACCAGCCCAAGTGCCCCTTCACCTATTCAAATATCCCTGTACCCACACTACTTGTCAATTGGCCCAAACCACCTCAAACAATTTGAAATTGCCCCAATTTTTTTCTCTGGCTTAGCAAGAGATCCTCCACCCCCCCCCACACACACACACACACTCTCTAATCAGTGCCACCTGCCACATGAACTGGCACAGCAACTTGTTCTGGGCTCACTTCTGGCTACATTAAAGTATTATAGTGAATTAAAGAAAATACTCTTTTTAAAATGAAAGTTACACCGTCAGTCTGATCAACTTTACATCACCGCGGTCACCAGCGAGCTATTCAAAACTGCAGCGCGCAACACTTATTAAGGAAATAACTGCTCTTAGCCATGTACATAACACCTGGCAAAAACAAATGAAAAAACTACAAAAAGAAAACCTTCTCACTTATTGAACATGATGTTTTACATCCTGAGCATAGAGTCCCGTTTCCTCTTTAGTTGTGTTTTGCCGCCCAACACCACTCATATGCTCCCTTGTTCACAGGTAAGCTAGTCCTTCTGCATTGCACTGAGTTTACCCACTCTGCAAAATGCTTTTTATTGTAAAAAAAAAATCTAATAGTAAGGAAATGACTTGGTGTCTACACTGCGGATGCCCACCCACCCCTTCCCCAGTCCTTTTTGCACCCCTACTTGATTTCTGCAGAGTGCTGCCTTTAGCCAGCCTGCCCACCATCACACCACAAACTGATTCACATGACCCCATACACAGATTTACATCTATGCAGCAAAAGGTATTCTTTGCCTCTCACATCGCCACCTTCCTCTTCACTCATCTCCACACCAGAAGAAAACTGTCTCCTCACCGCAATCTCTCTGAGTGGTCATACAGTATCCCAACCAGGTATTCACACAAATAAGTAAATGAAAAGTCATACAGCCACAACTCCTATTTTCTTTTGCTGGCACCCATCCAACATGCAAACAGGAGCCTGCTTCACCTCTCACAGCCTTAGACTGGTAGCTCCCGTCACAAACTGCATACCAGCATCCCCCCCCCCCCACTACCAATAGGACAAAAAAACATACTGGTGGAGGAACTACTTCATCATAAAATTATTACAAAACTTATTTTAAACTAACTTTTAGCTTTTTTTTTATTATTTTTTTTTTCTTTACAGTGCCCATTTTCTAAGCACAATAATACCCTCCAGGGTAGCTGGACGGTACTGGGAAATACTGGACTTTCAAAGGGCTATAAGGCCCTCCGCCTGTGGCATTGGGCCTCATTACACCCCTGGTCAGTCCAGTATTTTACAATACCACCCACCCTGGAGGGTATTATTGCTTACTCTTCTTCCATGTATTATGGAGTATCAGATGGAACTCAGCTAACAGTGTCATACAAACAAGGAAGTAGAAGAAGGAGGCCTGGCTATTGTAAACCTTGTTTTGTTTTCCATTTTCTCTGGTTTTAACTGGAGAGCAATCATTTTTGGTGTAGACTCAGCAGGCTTATCCTTGTTCCAGGGGAAATGCTCCACTCTGTTGATCTTGTAGAAAACTGGCACAGTCAGAAATGTGAGGGGTGGAGGGAGGAATGAATCTGATTATGTGCTAAAGCAGTTTACTAAATTAAAGCTCTGGAATATTCAGGAAATGCTGATTAAGAATCATTTGGGGGGCGCTGTGTAAGTGGATAAAGTCTACAAATGTTTATCTTACTCCGGTCTTTTCCTTACAGCATGGTATACCAGATGCAGTGATACTCCCCCAACTGGCAGATGGCCATGTGCCAAAAAGAGGGACATGGCATGGCTATGTGCCCATGGATGGTCAAATGTAAAGGGACAAACATAAGCAAGTCACAGAGAAATACTGTGCCAGACCTGGGTGCATGGCTCAGGAGGAAAACATGGCACGTTTATGTTTTACATGCAGTTATATTTCAGCATTTTGGGTGCTTTTAGCAATTAAATGGAATCTGTATGACTCACGTAATGTAAACTATGCCACTTATTCTGGTGAGTAAGGATGCCACTTGCCATACCTGGAATGCAAGTACTTTGTATTTTTTGCATGCATTAAATGGAGGATCTTGCAGTCGCCCTGCCAATATGTGCCTGAGAAAAGAGATACCCTATTGCTAGGCCTAACAACTTGTAAAGAAAAAGAACTTAAGCTTGTAAGATGTTTGGATCTGGAGTCTTTACCCAGTTCACCTTTTACTAGTATATGTTGGTCAAAACTGAAGTGCTTGTCATAATTGTACTCTAGAGTGCAGGAGCTGATTTAGACATTTCCTTTCTTTGTCTCCTCTGTATAACTTTTCTGATTTTCATGTTTGCTTGCATGCATGTGCAAGAAACATAGTGCCACCATAGGAGTTTTCATAGGTGTGCCTCCCCGACTTTCAATGCCCTGCTCCCTTTTGCAGGCGCAGCTACACCACACCAATGAATGCCTGAGCTGTCTATGACAGCTGTTCAGATGCAGTGGTGTACAGTTCAGAGGAAAACACCACCACAATCACCGGTGGTAACTGTCACAACCCCACTCAGCAGGTCAGGCCCTCTGCTCCCACAGTGCCAACCTCCAAGCATAGTATTGTGAACAGGGTAACAGAACAAGGTAACCCTCCTGTCTGTTTTGTGGATCCGAATCACCTTTGGTCTCAAGTTCTGGAGGGATTCAAACTGTGAACCATCTGCTAGCATATCCAAATGTACAGGCTCAGATAATTCTGCTCTTCGGGGAATGCCAGATAGCTTACGCCTACGGGCACCTAACCAGGTATACAAAATAAACCCTTAAAAACTCTATGAAAGACCTTAGATAAATTCTTACCTTTTCACAGTTTGGTATACCACTAAGCTTATGAACAGTGTCAACTTTAACCCGCTGTACTTCACTTGAAAAAGAAAGAATTTCAAAGGCACACCAGGTAGTCTCTTTTAAAATAAGAGGTTTACTAAGAAAATGGATAAAAACATGTAAAATGTAACTACAGAACAATATATCACAAAGCATACAATCACTTAAAAGAACAAGGTTTAAAGTGCAATTTCCTACCAACATACAGTTAGACTTTTCTATCTAATGTATACCTTCTTACAGTGCTTTAGGTAGCTGGCTTTTCAAGAGAGTCCAAACAGGAATGTGTCAGTTAAGAAACACAGAATACAAGTTTTAACTGTCTCTAAACCTGCTACTTCCATGAGGTCACTTATCTCCTCCCTGTGAAATATAAAAATTAATATACACAGGATGTCCCATCCCTCAGGAAGTATATTAAATACTGTGAGTTCAACAAAACTCATTTCCAAAATTATGACACTCTTAATTAAGTCTGTAATTCTCCAGTTCCTTCTTTGATCTATGAGCCGTTTCCTTCTTCAAAGACATGAAAGGGACATTTTATGACTAACCCTGCCAGATCTCATTGAGGTGTAATATGGTTTGTAACACCAGATGAAATTAACTGTGCATCCTCTGAAGACGTCATAAAATGGATATTTTCATTTCCTTTGGCATCAAAGCAAATTGGGAAGTTAATCATCTTACAGAGATCTGCTGTTCAACATATCCTGTCCTTTGAAGTTATACCGGGGGGGGGGTCATCACAGGAGCACAGGATTTCTCATGACAGACAATCACACTACATTTTTATTTTACAAAAATCATAGAGCAAGCAGAATCAGCTGGCCAAGTGTCACAATCCTCCTCACCTAGACTGAATTTGGGGGCTCTATCCCCTGCATGGGATGAGCTTCCAAAATCAGTTCACTCCTCATAGACACTAGACAAGCCATCTGAGTTCTGATTGGTTGCTCCAGCCCTATGTAGTATAGTCATGTCATACCTTCACAAAGCAAGACTCCAGCTTAAAAATCTACCATTAGTTTTTCCCATTTGCGTCAGCCAAACCAGAGGGTTGTGGTCAGTTTGTACCATAAAATACTGCCCATATAAGTATGGTTCTAGCTTCTTTAGGGCCCACACTATGGCAAGACACTCCTTTTCCACAGTAGAGTATGCCTGCTCCCCAGGAAATAACTTTTTACTCAGGTAGACTACCAGGTGATCTTTCCCTTGGTTGGATGTCTGACTCAGTACTGCCCCAATACCCATGTCTGAGGCATCAGTCTGAACTATAAAGGGTTTGCTATAGTCAGGACTTCTCAATACAGGAGCACTGCACAGTGCCTCTGTCAGTCTGGTAAAGGATTCTTCACAGGCTGGGTCCTGGGTAATTTTCTTTGGCATCCTTTTCTTTACTAGGTCAGATAGGGGAGCAGCCAGGCACTGTAATTGGGTACACATTTCCTATAGTACCCTGCTGTCCCTAGAAAACTCCTGACCTGCTTCTGCATTTCTGGTCTGGGCCATGCCTGGATCACCTCTATTTTTATTTGGTTAGGACAGAGTTGTCCCCAGCCTACCACATGCCCGAGGTATACCACTTCTCCCATGGCCACCTGGCACTTCTCAGCTTTAACAGTGAGCCTGGCCCTTTGTATCCTGCCCAGCACTTCCCTAAGGTGGGATAGGTGTTCCTCCCAACTTGCACTAAAGATGGCAATGTCATCCAGGTACGCCATGGTGTACTCCTCAGCGCCGTTTAACACTTGGTTCACCAACCTTTGGAAAGTGGCCAGGACATTCTTCATTCCAAAAGGCATTACTTTAAATTCGAATAAGCCTATTGGAGTGATGAAGGCCGACCTCTCCTTAGCTCTGTCTGTTAACTCTACTTGCCAATACCCCTTGGTCAGGTCAATAGTCGTAAGGCAGGTTGCCCCTCCCAACTTGTCCAGGAGCTCATCCGTTCAGGGCATCAGGTGGGCATCTGACTTTGTGACTGCATTCAGTCCATGATAGTCCACACAGAAATGAGTAGAGCCATTTGGCTTGGGCACAAGGACTACGGTGAGACCCAGGGCTGTGGGATCTTTGGATTACTCCTAAATCCAGCATCTCCTCCACTTCCCTCCTAATGGTCTTTTTGGACAGCCTCTGACACCCAATATGCTGTCCACCATATGGGCGTCTGTGTCCCTGTTTCCACATTGTGCATTGCAAAGGGGATTAGTCCAGGCCTGGCACTAAACAATGGGGCAAAGTCTGCTAAAACCTCCCTTACTTCCTGGATCTGGCCCAGGGTCAGCTAGGGGGACAATTTTACTGCCTCCACAGAGGACTCCCACTTACTTTCTTCCAGCAAATCCAGAAGGGGGGGTCTCCATCATCCGTCCTCTCCCCATCACTACACACTGCAAACACCATGTCAGCCCTATTTGCATATGGCTTCATCATGTTGACATGGTACATCCTTTCTGTCTGTCTTTGGTCAGGTAACTCCACAATGTAGTTCACATCATTTACCTTCCTAACCACTTTGTACAGTCCTGCCCACTCAGCCTGCAGCTTGTCTTTCCAGATTGGAATAAGGACCATGACTTCCTGACCCACCATGTATGAGTGAGCGCTGGCTCTGCGGTTGTACCACACTTTTTGTTTCTGTTGGGCAGCTGCCAGGTTGCTCTGGGCTGTCCCCATAAGCTCCTTCAGCCTTTCCCTAAACCTAAGGACATAATCCACTATGGGAGTTCCCTGGGTGGTATGCTTGCCTTCCCTGTCCTCCCAGATCAAGTATAGGGGCCTATGTACCCGGCGTCCATATAAGAGTTCGAAGGGGGAATATCCTGTCGACTCTTGGGGTACCTTCCTGTATGCAAACAACAGTTGGGGAAGGTATTTCTCCCAATCCCTTCCATGCAGTTCAGCAAACGCCTGGAGGACTGACTTCAGGGTACCATTAAATCTTTCCACAAGCCCATTGGCTTGTGGGTGATAAGGTGTCGTGCATCTCTGCACCAACCCACACTTCTCCCACAAACATTTCATCAGGTCCAACATGAAGGAACCCCCTCAATCGGTGATAACCTCCTGCAGAAACCCAACATGGGAGAAAATCACAAGTAAGCCATCTGCCACTTTGTCTGTCCTCAATGAGGATAGGGCGACTGCCTCTGGGCACCGGCTGGCTTAATCCACCACAGTCAGGATGAATCTCTCCCCTGAGGAGCTGGGGGTATTTAAAGGTTCCACAATAACCATTCCCACCCTCTGGAATGGCTCCTTCACTATAGGCAATGGAATTAGGGTAGCTTGGGTTTTCTTGCCCACCTTCTCTATTCCTTGGCACCGGTGACAAGACCTGCAATACTCCTTTACCTGCTGAGTGAAGTTGGGCCAATAGAAATTCTGGGCCAACCGCTGCATAGTGTGCACAATTTCCAGATGACCAGACAAGGGAATATCATGTGCAATCTTGAGCAACTGCTCACGATACCCCTGGTGAATGACAAGCTGCCTGCCTAGCACCCCTCCCTCTGTCTGCACAGCCTGAGTATACATCAGTCCATTTTCCCAATAAACCTTATGTTTACCGTCACCTCCTTGTGCTCCATCAGAGTCTTCCCAAGCCCTCAGCTTCTCTAGACTAGTATCACTTCTCTGAGCAGCAGCAAACTCCACACACATTCCCAAGGCATGGGACAGGTCCCCTTCAGTCTCTAAACTAGGGTCCCTAGCACTAGCATCAGAGCACTCAGGATCAATGTCATCCCTAACCCTCTGACAATGGGTCACCCTTCCCTCTTCAGAGTAACCCTCCATAGCTGTGTGGTTAACTGCTACTGGGGAAATTTCTACCCCCTTTTCATTAGTCTCCATATCAGGAGACACAGGCTGGGGAATCAGCCTCCCAGTGGTTTCCACAATGGCTTCTGTGGGGTTCAGAGAACTACCATTCTCCCTTGCCACTTGGCTACGGGTAACTGCACACACCATCCTGTTTGAGATTGTTGCCAAGGATGATGTCCACTGCTAATGTTTTGGCTATAGCTACCTGTTGCACAGTTCCCCCTGTTTCACCCCAGTCTATGAGAACACTAGCGAGGGGCAGTGTTTTCTCCCCACCAGCAAAGTCCTGTACAGTGACATATTTATCGGGTATAAGCTGACCAGGCTCAAATAGATCCCCCTTTACCAATGTCAGGGATGCCCCTGTGTCCCTAACTCTTGTGTCTGTACACCATTCACCGTGACTGGGTGCATGTGTTCCCTCATGTTCACAGGCATGCTTCCAGGGACACACAAACAACCGACTTCCTTCCTAGCACCACCTTGCATATTGCTCATCTGTTTGAGATACTGTCTGGCAATATGCCCAATTTCTTTACACAATCAACATTCATTTCTTTTCTCAAAGAAATCTTTTCTCTGAAACCTGGGGCTAACTGGTTTTGGTGGAGGCAGTGAGGGTTTTAGCTGCCATGAAGGCTCGCTTTTCCCTTTCTGCACTTCCATGCCCGCCCCATTCACTCTCAGAACAGGTCTGCTCTTGGCATAGATGGTCCGAGAGTTCAGCAGCCTCTTGCACTGTTTTGCGATCTCGGTCCTCCAGCTAGGTTTTCAGCTTTGCTGGGCATGCCCAAAATAACTGTTCTAATAAAACAGCATTTTCAATTTTATCTACAGAGTCAACTTCAATTCCTTCCCACCAACATTTTAGAAACTGACGTTGTTTCGTGGCTAGCTCCACGTAGCTCATATCAGGGCTTCTCCCGAGCTTACGGAATTTAGCTCTCTATGCTTCAGCAGTTAATTCAATTTTTTTAACATTGCAACTTTAAGTTTGCTGTACTCATTACTGTCCTCATTGTCCATTTGACCCAATGCATCCTGAGCTTTCCCGGTAAGTAGCGGGGATAGCTGGAAGCTCCAGGACTCCCTAGGAATTTTAGCCTGAATACAAACTTTTTCAAACGAATTTAAAAAGGCATCCATATCCTCCCCCACATTAAATCTGGCTATCAATTAGGAATTCAATTTGTAACCCAGTCCTGTAGTCCCAGTTAAACTCAAGCCACTTACCTGTCCTGGTGCTGGTGGTTGGAGTCGTAGCATCTCCAGTTCATGTCACCTCTGGCGCTCACACTCCTCACGGTCCACATCTCACTGTTCATGGTCCCTCTTTTCCTCTGCAGCTCACTGGTGCTCACACTCTTCATGGTCCACCTCTTGCTGTTCATGGTCCCTCTTCTCCTCTGCAGCTCACTGGTGCTCACGCTCCTCATGGTCAGCCTCCCACTGCTCCTGCTCTCTCTTCTCCTGGAACTCCAGCTCCATTCTGCGCAACTCAATCTGTAGCCTGAGTATTTCTGGCTCCAGAATACTGGTGACCTTTCCATGCTGCTGTGGCCCTTCACTAGCACTGGCCCTGCTGCTCTCCTCATTGGATCTGGACACTGCACTGGCTGCTAGCCCTTCCACACTCAAGTTTGATCTCTTACAGTCACTGTCTGTGACTCGATGCTCTGGGCATCTGCTACCATCAGGGCATCCTCGAGGTTCTGCTTGGTGGCTTTCACCTTGTGCAGGACTCCTCTGTCCCTGCACAACTGCTTTAAGTAGTCTACAGTGTGCCCACTGTAGTTGGAAGCCATCTTCTTCCCTAACTACGGCAACTCTAACGTGCACTTTAAAAAAAAAAAATGGGTAGGACCTTGACTGTAAGACAAGTGATATAGTTCTGTTTCCTTTTTAAAAAAAATCACTGCTTTGTTTTGCAAGTGAGCTGGCAGTATTAAGCTGACACACTGAACAATAAAAGCTTGTATGACCAAATTTGTCAGCACCGCTGCCAACCAATCTGTCACAACCCCACTCAGCAGGTCAGGCCCTCTACTCCCAAAGTGCCAACCTCCGAGCACAGTATTGTGAACAGGTAACAGAACAGGGTAACCCTCCTGTCTATTTTGTGGGTCCGAATCACCTTTGGTCTCAGGTTCTGGAGGAATTCAAACTGTGAACCTTCTGTTAGCATACCCAAATGTACAGGCTCAGATAATTCTGCTCTTCGGGGAATGCCAGATAGCTTTCACCTGCAGTCACCTAACCAGGTATATAAAATGAACCCTTAAAAACTCTATGAAAGACCTTAGATAAATTCTTACTTTTTCCCAGTTTGGTATACCATTAAGCTTATGAACAGTGTCAACTTTAACCCTCTGTACTTCACTTGTAAAATAAAATTTCAAAGGAACACCAGGTAGTCTCTTTTAAAATAAGAGGTTTACTAAGAAAATGGATAAAAATATGTAAAATGTAACTACAGAACAATATATCACAAAGCATACACACAGAACCTACACAGCCCAGGTACATCTCCTTTCGCAATTATGCCCATTTTGACTCTCAGGTGTTCTTACTGGATGTTGCTAACATTGATTGGTCCTCTGTCTCTATGAGTCAAGTGATACCCAATCTGCTCTTGGTCTCTTTCTGACCCACTTCCTTGTGCTGCAGGACAAGCACTGTCACATAGTAACAGGGGTGAAAAACAGACAAACCCGATGGCTAAAATCTGATCTACTCAGTAAACTTTGCTTAGGAGATAAAAGCTTGCTCCATTTCAGATGCACTGGCCTAGCCACTGACCTTACCACCTACAGGACTATGCGTAACACCTGCAAAAAGGAGATCAAACAGGTCAAAAGCTCCTACTGTAAAGACCTCTTAATGAACTCCTATGGTGACTCCTGGAAATTCTGGTCCCACATCAAGCTCTTCCTTGGGTCAAACTTTTCCTCCACCCCGAATGAAATGGTGTTAAATGGAGTCCATTGCAACAATTTACACACTATTGCCAACTGTTCCAATGACTACTTCTCTGATCTAACTATACCTCCACCTTCTCCTCCAACCTGACCTTATCATATCCAACAAATGCCTCTGGCCCAAACTTTTTCTTTAAATCTGTCTCCAGACTGGATGTACTGAAAGTGCTGAATAATATCTCTGAGCATACGGCTGCCGATTCTGACAATCTTGAACCCAAACTCCTTAAACTAGCTGTGCCGTTCATAGCTGCTCCCGTAGCCAAAATCTTTACCCTCTCCTTATGCCAGGCACATGTCCCAGATATCTGGAAGATGGCAAGGATTACCCCTGTTTTTAAAAAGGGTGACCCAAAGGATCCCTCAAACTACAGGCCAATTGCTATCTTGTCTGTTCTCGGGAAAATCCTTGAAAAGCTTGTAGCTAAACAAACTGTTGAGTTCCTCCAGAAAAATAACCTATTAAACTCTGCCCAGCATGGCTTCCATAAGGGCCATAGTACCACCACTGCTCTACTCAACTTCACATCCGATGCCCTAATGGCCAGGGACTCTGCTTCTCTCACAGGGGCTATCTTCATTGATATGACCAAGGCCTTTGACCTAGTATAGACCACTCTATCCTCATTGACACACTTCAATCATTTGGTTTCTCACCCAACATTATGAGCTGGTTCAAAAGCTACCTGACTGACTTGAACACAATTTGTGAAGTACAACTCCACCTTCTCTGACAAGGCCATGACTAACATTGGAGCACCCCTGGGATCCATACTTGGCCCTTTGCTTTTTTCTATCTTTATAAACAACATCACCTCAAACCTTATGAACACCAGCTCCCTGTTGTATGCAGATGACATAGTGCTGTACTGTAGCACCAAATGCATCAAGGATATAAACCTGAAGCTCTCCCAGGATTTCCAGCTACTCCAGTTGTGGCTAGTTAGACACAAACTTGTCCTAAATGAAACAAAGACCCAAGCTATGCTCTTCTGATCCAGTTTTAAACTTAAACACTCCCAGCACAAGTTCAAAGTCTCCACGATCAGTGGCACCTCAGTAGAAGTTGTTAACACTTTTAAGTACCTGGGGGTCACACTGGATCCATTACTAAACTATGATCTCCATATTCAGAGGACCCACAAATCTGTAAACTCTAAACTTGGAGCTGCCTATTGAACCAGCTATGCCCTCACCCCATCTGCCAGGCCTGCAGTAGCCCGTGGGATACTACTGCCATCACTTAACTATGGGGCAGCTACCTATATTTCTGCAAGCAGATCAAGTCTTCACAAATGGGATGTTACCTATAATAATATATGTCACTATGCATCCTCCTCTCATCGGCTGACACACCACTGCCTTCTCTACTCTGACCTTGGTTGGCTTCCTCCTCAGGCATCAAGGCTTTATTCTTTTGGCTCCCTCATTGACAATATAATTAGGACCCAGATACCTAAACCCCTAGCGGTACTCTTCCAAAGTCAGGCCTCCTGCTATGACCTTCGCTCTGCTGACAATGCCCCTGTCTGTATCCCTAAACATGCTACCACAATGGGCTCTAGTGCTTTTGCCTGTCAGGCCCCCCAGTACTGGAACTCCCTCCCTCTAACCATTCGTTAAGCCTCTTCACACTCCTGCTGTAAGAAAGCAGTGCGCCACCAGCTCATATCTTCCTATATTTGCTCCTGTTTCAAATCTCCATAGACACAAGGTTCTTTCTGACTCCCCTTGCTTCCCGTTTAATTTTGACCACTTTCCTGCCTCAGCACCTTCTCTCAATCCGACAGGGTTACTCCATCACCCGGCTGTATTTGCACTTCCTAATCGTATTCCCTTCACACACACACACCCATCTTTTCCCCTCCACTGCAACCTGCTGCTACTTTCTTCCCTCCCTTACTTTCTTCTTTCTCTTAGACCTGCTCTGGTCATCGAAAGATCACTTTCTCAATTCCTTCCTCTCTAATCTACCTAGTCATTGTCTCCTGAAGTGACACTGCATTTTTCTTTTTATAATTTATTCTCTTCCTAATGTTAGAATAAGCCCTAATTTTTCGTGAAATTGTCTGTACTGCTTACACTTACCTGTGATACTGTATTACCTATGTTTGCTACCTTCTTGTATGTATCCATCACTTTGACTATTTCTAGAATGTACTGTTACTGTTGTTTTCCAGAAGTTTGTTTTGTATTCTCCCGGGTCATGCCTGAAAATAGTTATTGCTATGGATAGCGCACCTACCCAGTAAACAAAAACTAAATAAAATAAAAAAACTTAAAAGAACAAAGTTTAAAGTGCAATTTCCTACCAACATACAGTTAGACTTTTCTATCTAATGTATACCTTCTTACAGTGATTTAGGTAGCTGGTGTTTCAAGAGAGTCCAAACAGGAATGTGTCAGTTGAGAAACACAGACTACAAATTTAAACTGTCTCTAAATCTGCCCCTTCCATGAGGTCACCTATCTCCTCCCTGTGAAATAAAAAAATTAATACACACAGGATGTCCTATCCCTCAAGAAGTATATTAAATACTGTGAGTTCAGCAAAACTCATTTCCAAAATTATGACAGTCTTAATTAAGTCTGTAATTGTCCAGTTCTTTCTTTGATCTATGAGCCGTTTCCTTCTTCAAAGACATGAAAGGGGCATTTTATGACTAACTCTGCCAGATCTCACTGAGCTGTAATATGCTTTGTAACACCAGGAGAAATTAACTGTGCTTCCTCTGAAGATGTCATAAAATTGATATTTTTATTTCCTTTGGTATCAAAGCAAACTGGGAAGTTAATCATCTTACAGAGATCTGCTGTTTAACATATTCTGTCCTTTGAAGTGATATGGGGGGGGTCATCCCAGGAGCACAGGATTTCTCATGACAGACACTCACACTACATTTTTATTTTACAAAAATCATAGAGCAAGCAGAACCAGCTGGCCAAGTGTCACAGTAATGTGTAGGCAATTTGCATACTGCTGACAGCAGTATGCAAATTGCCTACACATATGTCAGCACTGCATCTGAACTGTCATAGACAGTTCGTTGTTCCCCCCCGAACACTACGTAGCAGGCTGGGAGCCCAACCAGCATGCTCATGCGCTCCTCTCCACCCCGCATACTGTATGACTGATGGGGGTGCCCAATCCCCCATTGGCTCCACTGCCTCCCTAAACAGACTTCTAAGGGCCACGCTGGGAACCCACCCTAGGGTGGCAAAAGTTCTTATGGCTGATGGGGGTGCATAATTCCCCATTGGCTCCACTGTACCCCCCAAAAAAACACACAGACTTCTAGGTGCCACATTGGGAGCCCACCCCAGCATGGCAAAAGTCCCTGTTGTCTTTCTAAATAAAAAAAAGCTGTAAATAAAAATGGTCCCTCATTGACTGTCTTACCCCTCCCCAACCCGCACCCACCCCACACCCTGGCCCTAAACTTACCTCCGGAGCTCAGCGCGATGATCTTTGGTGGACCATGAACACGTCTGCACTCTTCAAAGCTGACTGCGAACTGAAGAATGCCGGTAAGCTGCATAATGGCATAAATGGGTTTTTTTCAACTTTGCTGCATATCTGGGCCATTTTTGGGAATTTGTTTACCAAATTTTCAACATGGGGTTCTTGGGGCCCCACCTCATGAACTCAGTCACTGTCATTTTGTTATTTGGTCCCAAAACATGATTTTGTGGTCACTGCATGGAATCAACTTTCAGGACAGAGTAATGAAATGACAGTGTCACAGTTCATGAGGTAGGTCCCCCAAAACCCTATGTTGAAATTTTGGTGAAAAAATTCCCCAAAATGACTGTTTTACGAGTGTGCGTAGTGCAGTTCCTATGCATGCTCGAAACTTTGCAAATTTTTAATATTTTCACTCCAGATTTTCAACATTGCCATTTTACCACACCTCCTTATGAGCAGTATAGCTGTCATTTTTCACATCTTACCCAAAATGTGTTTTCGTGCATGTAGCGCACAATGGCGTAGTCGGTGTGCAAAATCAGTGTTCAGGACAGATTAAGAAAATCACAGTGACACTGTTCATGGGCAGAGGTCTTAAAATGGCTATGTTGAAAATTTGGTGACAAAAGTCCATAAAATGACTGTGTTATGAGCGACCATTGCACAGTTTCCATGCACCCGTGTAAGTCCTCAAATTTGTACTATTTTCAGTCCAGATTTTCAATACTGGAGTTTTTCCACACCTCCTTATGAACAGTTTCACACCCTGGTCGAAATGTGTTTTCGCACTTCCGGCGCAGAAATGCGCGGTCGCTGTGGGAAATCAGTGTTCTGGACAGAGTAAGAAAATCACAGTGATACTGTTCATGAGCAGAGGTCACAAAATGTCTGTGTTGACAATCTGCTGTAAAATATCCCCAAACTAATTACATTACGGGTGTGCATTGTGCAGTATTTTTGCAGGCTCATTGGAGGCAGTACAGCGCAGTGGTCTAAGGCTCTAAGCTGCAAATCTGGTGAAATCCAGCAGACCAGACCTGGGTTTGAATCCCACAGCTTCCACTTGCATACTGTGTGACCCTGAGCAAGTCACTTAACCTCCTTGTGCTCCCAGGTCGCTCCTGTAAAAAAGCTTTCAGCTTAGTGTGCTATACCTGGTTAAAAAAACAACTAAATAAAAATAAAGCTCATGACTTCACCAGTTTTTTTATATTTTAAGTCCAGATTTTCAACATTGCCATTGTTTACACCTCCCCATGAACAGTACAGCTGTCATTTTTCACATCCTGTTCGAAATGTGTTTTTGCACCTGTGGTGCCGAATGGTGTAGTCACTGTGCAAAATCAGCTTTCGGCTAACAAACTGATATTGCCACTGTTCATGAGGTGGGGGTCACAAAAAAACCCATGTTGAAAATTTGGAGGGAAAATACCAACAACGCTTCAGGGCGTTAGGGTTTCCAACTGATATTCCCTCATTTCAGAAACCAGGTATCAGGGGTGTGACTTGGGACTGTCACCTGTAATGCTCATGCCATTTCACCCCCACCCACACCCTGCAGCCATGGACAGGCATCAAGGTATGCCTTGGACTCTTCGGCCCCAAAGTTCACCCCATTCTCCTATACTGCACTCATCTCATTGTGTTTCCTCATGGAATGCGTTGAGCATAAGGCCCAAAGACCCCAAGGCACACCATGATACTTGTCGGTGTCTGCAAGGTCGGGTGTGGTGAAATGGCATGGCTGTTATGCCTGTCGACCCAAAGGCACACCCCAATGCCTGTCAGTTTCTGCAGGGTGGTGATGGGGATGGCTTTAGTTCAGTACTTCACTGCCATTCCTATTATGCATCTCTATAACTCCTACACTACCAATGCCATTACCAGTAAGCAAACATTTGGCATTGACAAATGCTTGTTTTATTTAGACATGAATTTTGATTTTTTTTGGATATATCATTTTAATAAAAATATCCCCCTACTCTTGGGTAGGGGACACTGTTGGTCACCTTGCTGTGCAAGATGAATGACCTGAGTGTTGCTGGACATGAGGAGGTTGCTGTGGTAGCAGGGAAGCTGACCTCCATCTCTGCTACCAATCTTTAAGAGGTTGATCTATAAGAGAGAGGATCAAGTGACCAAGACTATGCCACTGCCTCTAGTTATCTTACATGTTTTTATTCGCTTTCCACCCACATCCTCTGAATTGGGTACATTGGGATGGTATGCTTGGTTATCTGCCCAATCAGACAGTTGTGGAAACCTATCTGGGAGGGAAGGCACTGTACTGGACTGATACCGGAGACAACAGGAATTGTGAGACTTTTGACAACCCTGCAGTATGACTCGGACACAATTTTCAAGTGAAATAAAGGTAAAGCGTTTACTTAGCTGTTCTGCCAGCATGATAGACACAACAATAAATAAATAAAAAGAACACTAGTAACTTTTGCAATAAACCTTTTAAAATGACAGTAGACATAAGCAATAAGACACGGCTGGTTGTGCATTGAACAGATATGACCGCACGCCCAGGGGTGTAGTGAGGCACGAGGCCACAGGCCTCATGTCTTTAGTCCCTGGGTGTGCAGTCATATCTGTTCATTGCACACCCCAGAGTGTCTTATTGTGATTATAAAATGGGTTTCATTTAAAAAAAAAGATGTTTGCAATTAGATAAATACTCTTCTCTATGTATAAAAAGTTACAGTTTAATGAACTTATATTAAAATAGTCCCTCTGCCTGGTTTGCTATGCGGCTTTTGTCCTTTTGCAGCATCCATACAGTAGTTGTAGGTTTTTCTGAATTACAGCATGACTGAGCACCCCCCCCCACACACACACACACACTCATACACACACACTGCCAAGGTGGAATAGAAAACTACATTTAAATGTTACTATCATTTTTTTTCTTGTGATTGTGACCACTTTGCCATTTATGTTTAATTAGAAGAGACAGTGAGGTTACATGTACGAGGAGAGAGAAACAGAGCTGGTTTCTGTACAACAGAGTAAGTAGATCTACTGGGTGACTGGTGTACTTTTGACACTTGCTGCTACCTCTAAGCAAACCTGTCAGCTGGGTCTGAAAATAAAAAAAATTAAAGTCTTTTATTTCTGCAAATACATGAAGATACGGGTGCACATTTGGCAACTGACACACAGTGGGAGGAGATGTGTTGCAGGAGCAGCAGTGCAATTGCCAAAAAAAAAAAAAGGACTAGTTTATACTTTTAACTTTGGGTTGGAGATGTGTTTAAAAATATGCAGAGACCAGACAACACTTGTGGAGATGGGAACCTAGACGGCATTGTAAATGGAAGGAGGAGATGTGCTGTGAGAGTGGCAGTGCCATCGGCAGCTGAAACCGGAGAATAATTTTTAAACCATTTCATTGTCAGATAATGTATGGAACTATAATTTCCTTTTAAAAAAATGTGTCAAATATATTTGGTGAACACATTTTATGTACGGATGCTTTGTCAGTGCTAAAGGAGTGAAAATGATTTTATAAAACTGTGTGTTCTAATGGCAGAGTGATTTTTGGGGTACTGCAGCTCTGCTTTTCAGAACTTGTTTTTACCTATGCATTGAATAGATTTGATGCACAAGTAACAACCAATGAGAAGGCAGGGATTTCTCTCCTCATTTTATAGTAATACTCTGTGCATGTATTGTTATACTGTATTCAATTTCTTTACTGCCAGATCTATACCTGTTTACCCTGGAGACTGTAGGCTATACCTTTACCCACCAGGCCTCCAATTACCATGAGCACTAGCTCGCCCCTTGGGCCTCAACTGCTTCACTTTACTTTTCTTTGCCTTAAGGGCGGGCAGTGGCTACTAGGCCTATGCCCACCTCAGTCTGCACATTTACCCCTTTTACCCAGATACTCTTTCCTGGTATCTAAACTGCATGCATTTACTTACACTCTATAGCAATTTACTTATACTTTATTGCAAGTCACTCTGAGCTCACTGTAGCATTAAAAGAGCTAGTGGAACCAAAACAGCCAGACAGGAAATTATACACATTTTAAGAAGTAGTTCTAACTCTTTAATTTTTGAAGTATTTTTCTTTTTCCCTTTCTCATTACAAAGTGTTCTACATAATAATATTGTGCTGGATGTATGGAATAGCTTTCAGTCTGGCAGCTGATATGTCTGTCTCTATCCTCCCCCACTACATCATCCACATTATGATCTCACTGACAGTGACATCACAGGTGAAATGCAAAATCACACATACCCCCATAATGCAAAGCATCGTGGGCTGTATATGGAAATCATCACAAAATATTATGCGGGTTCAGCTTTAAGCAGAAATGCATGGTGCGGAAAGGCCTCTTACACAGTCTGCAAAGGGTGCCAACAGAAAACACAAAATGTGTTTCATCCTACAAGGACTCATCAGTGTGCCTCATCCGTATGACACCCCAGTGGAATGAACCAGCTACTCTAAGTTGGTCTGTCTGGGTTGGGTTGTGGTGAGCCCAAGAAAAACAGATGACTAACTTGGCAGCTACTGAAGGCTGTTCCTAAGCAGCAGTGATTTCACAGATCACGACTGGTCACTTATAAATGCAGCCCTAGACGTGGACACTGCACTTGACTACTTTATCCAAAGCTTCAACACAGCCTGTGATGCACATGTACCCTTCATGAAATGCAGGATTAAAGGTGTTAACAATCCTTGGATCAACCTTGGTCTCCTTGAGCAAATGAAGGCCCAGAATCACCTCTGGCAACATGCTAAGCTGACCAGAAACAGGGCAGACACTCAAGCCTTCATAGAAACACAGAAACATAGAAACATAGAATTTGATGGCAGATAAGGACCGCTTGGCCCACGCAGTCTGTCCATTTCCCTACCTACTGGATAAGCTGCAGATCCTAGTTAACCAGCAGCCTACTTCTTCCTACCCCAACCCCCCATAATTGCCTTATGACTATCCCATGCATGCTTGAATTCCACAACTGATTTTGACTCCACAACCTCCTCTGGAAGGCCGTTCCACCATCCACAACCCTCTCTGTGAAAAAATACTTCCTTATATTACCTCTGAGCAGCCCCCATCTTCAAATTGTGCCCTCTTGTTCTTGCACCCTCTTTTTGAAAGATGCTACCCTCTTGGACTTTGTTGATTCCCTTGAGGTACTTGAAAGTTTCTATCATGTCCCCCCTCTCCCTCCTTTCCTCGAGGCTATACATATTAAGCTCCTTAAGTCTCTCTTCATATGTCTTCCGGTGCAGACCCTGCACCATTTTAGTTGCCCTCCTCTGGACAGCTTCCATCCTGTCTATGTCTTTGTGGAGATTGGGACTCCAGAACTGCACACAGTACTCCAGATGAGGTTTCACCAGCTGTCTGTACAGAGGGATAATAACTTCCTGTTTTCTACTGGTGATGCCTCTCCCTATGCATCCCAGTATCCCCCAACCCTCCTTGCTGCCCTCTCACATTGCTTGCCCACCTTTAGGTCATCTGATATGACTACCCCCAGGTCCCTTTCCATTTTTGTTGTTGTTAGTATCTCACCCCCCATTGTGTACTCTTCCCTGGGTTTTTGTTTCCCAGGTGCATTACCTTGCACTTCTTAGCATTGAATCTAAGCTACCATACATTTGACCATTCCTCTAACCTTGCCAAGTCCCTTCTCATCCTTTCCACCCCACCCTGTGCATCAACTCTGTTGCAGATCTTAGTGTCATCTGCAAAGAGACATACTTTTCCTTCCAGTCCTTCTGCAATGTTGCTTATAAAGACATTGAAGAGGACCGATCCTAATACTGAACACTGCGGTACCCCACTAGTAACCCTCCTTTCTTCTGAGTGGACTCCATTTACTATTGCTCTCTGTGTCCTATTCTCCAGCCAATTCTTTACCCAGGATGTCATCTTGGGACCCACTCCCAGGCTGGCTAACTTGTATATTAATCTTTTGTGTGGGACTGTGTCAAATGCCTTGCTAAAGTCTAGGTAGGCCATGTCCACAGCCCTTCCCTGATCTACTACTTTGGTCACCCAGTCAAAGAAATCTATCAGATCTTCAAAGTTGCAAGAAATGCCTGCACCCACGCGATTGAAAATGAAAAGGCCAGCTACTACAAAAGAGTGCTAACAAACTCTTGGAAAGATGGAAATAAGTTTTAGGCCAACGTAACGGAACTAACTGGAAAAAAACACAAAAGTCCCACCCGCTATGGTCCACTTAAATGGCCATATCATCACAGATCAAGATACTGTGGCAAATGCCTTTAATGTAGCATTTGCCAACCTTTGCCATGTTTTACCACCAATTTTCTTTGATCCCCCTCTAGATACCATTAACTCAGTCAAAGTCAGAAATTTGGAGGGAAAGCTGCCATTCTACTTCAAAGTAGTCTCCAAGGACATCACAAAAAAGTACTTCCTTCAAGTACTTGGAAAGTCTAGATCAAGCAGTGACTCCCTCGACCTGAAACTCCTTGCCCTTACCTTCGATGAAGTCCTGACACCCCTCACCAAAATCCTTATCAAATCTATCATGCTCTCACAGTTCCCCCCAAAATGGAAATCAGCGATAGTTACACCTATCCACAAAAGTGGCAATAAATCTGTTACAAGCAACTATAGACCAATCTCCATTCTCCCACCTCTCTCAAAAGTGCTGGAGAGAATAGCTGCCAACCAACTGATAGAATCCATTACTAAGTATAGCCTGATATGTCAGGAACAACACAGATTTTACAAGGGCCACAGCATGACCACGGCACTCATAGAGCTTACCTCCTCCATCCACAATGCCCTGGACAAAGGGGGTCTCACTGACACCACCTTCATCGACCTAAGGCGTTTGACACCGTCAACCATTCACTACTGCTTCAACAACTATCTCTAATAGGTCTATCTCTGAACACCACTCTTTGGTTTCAAAGCTACCTCAGTGACTGAACACAGCAGGTAAAAATTGACGAATCCCTCTCAACACCCCTCTAGGTCTGAACAGGAGTCCCACAAGAATCCATCATGGGTCCTATGCTTTTCAGCATTTTCCTAAACAGCCTCTCTTCATCTTGCTCAGAAAAAATCCTACTCTATGCCAATGATGCTGTCATCTTCACCTCCCACTCTGACCCCTCCTTTCTTCAGTTGCTGCTACAAGAAAACTTCACTGATGTAGAGGCATGGTTTAAATCCCACAAGCTTATTCTTAGCTACAGCAAAACCAAATCAATGCTGTTCCATGGTACCCACAGCAAACATAAAAACAGAGACCTCTCTATCTCAAACAGCAAAGGGGCCACCCTTGAACAAATACCTCTATTTAAATATCTTGGGGTGATTCTTGACCCAACACTAGGATACTTTGAACATATTAACTACGTAGTAAAAACTGTGAATACCCACATAGGTCTGCTCTATAGACATAAGAACTGTCTCATGGATGAAGCCCTAAGCACTGCCATTCACAGTTCAGTAATCTCTATAATAGACTATGGGCTTGTGATCTACAGGTCTGCCACTGACACAGCTCTCTGATGCTTCACCACTGCACTAAACAAGGCATGTCGTCTCCAAACATCTGCAAACCGCCTTACACACACCTGCAAGATCTACGAACAGGCAAACTGGCTCCAGCTATCTGGCAGAATTAAATATCAAGCTTGCAACCCAGCAAAAAAAGCAAACATTGCACCTACTACCCCCTGGATCACAGGCACTGCTGAGACCATATAGCAGCCCATGACAAACCAGGAATTCAAACAATCTCTCCTTCACTGTTCCCCTTTGCAGGACTACCCAAGGCCAATGATCTTTCTTTTTCAGAGCCTCTTCCTGGTTCAACACCCTGCCAGCAGAAGTTATCAGCAAAGCAACCCTGGGAGCATTTACGCTCTGCCTGCATCAATACTTCATCTCCTGTGCCTCCTGCGACTGCTTCACCTAAATTGTTATCCCCCACCCCACCCTTCCCTCCTACTCCATCCCTCCTCCTCTACTCTCTCAAACACCTCCTCGCTGACCCTGTCCTGACCCTCCTCCCACTCCCTCTCTTTCTCCCTCTTTACACCAGCCTCTGGCCTCGCCTCCCTCTGTCGGAGGGCTACCATAACAAATCTATATTGTTTAAATTGTTATAGAAGTGATTTGCACAATTGTGATGTTTTGGTAATTGACAATGCCCTCCGGCTGCAATATTTATTTCTCTTTTGCACAAAACCACTGCCTGTACTAATGTTTCAAGTAACCTGATGTGGAACCTTTATAAAAGAGCCCCTGGCTCAAAGGTGTATCTGATTCCCTTAAGTAAATAAAAAAATAAAAAAAAAAGTCAACGAGGTCACAATGCTGATGATGGAGTGGGGAAGGGGGATAGAGATAGATATGTTAGCTGCCAGAGACAGTGCTGTCCCACAAACCACACCTACCAACATCAAGTAAACAATCTTCTACTTATCCAAAAGGAAAAGGAAAAAACACCTCAGATATAAAAGGTAATGGTTGACTGCTTTTAAAAACTGGTATTGGTTTTAGGCAGTATACCACCTCTTTAAATCATGTTGGCTAACAATTACTTCAAGAACGTTCACATAAATATCTCTCCCGTGTCTCTGAGCAAAGTCTCTTTTGCTGGATGGCAGTCCTTTGTATCAAACTGGATCCTAAATCCAATTATAGTAGACGAGTGCCCCTCTTGAATTAGTCCTGCAATAAATTTTAAGTACTTTACCATGTTCCGTGAATGAGCTCAGAACCTCTGAAATTCACTGGTAAAATCTGGACCACTTGGAAAACAGCAGAGGATCTGTGGTGGTGGTGCTCCTTGGAAATGACCCTGGATGCTAAAAATGTTTGCTGTACTTGTTGGATGCAGGCTGAAAACAACTTAACTGGTACAGGCACCAAATGCAGCTGACAATAACTATGCATTCCCTCTACTCTCTTACTGTCCCGCTGACCTTGGCACTGGAGATACAAGTGATCACTCACAGGCTGGTATACTTCATTAGAGCTAGTTCCCCAATCTCTTTCCTGTAGCTGGCCTCTGTAGGTTTGACTCCGTTTGGTCTGGTAAAGTCCTTTCAGGTTGTCCTCCCTGTTTATTTTTCCCAAAAATGAGCTGTGCAGCTCCTTTTATATCCAGTGAGCAATGTGTTAAGCTCAAATCCTGTTTTATGACAGGTCAGCTACCCTGTTCCAAACCTCAGTAGCAATCAGCTGGAATTAGAAACATGGAAACATGGGACTGCTTGACCCAGTCAGTGTGCCCATTTTTCCTTACCTGCATTATCATCACAGACCCTACTCACACTACAGCTCTTTCTCCATCCCCACTACGATACCCTTTTGCCTATCCTATGCATTCTTGAACCCCACCACCTCCACTGGAAAATCATTCCAGGAATCCACCACTCTTTCTGTGAAGAAGCACTCCCTCGAATCTCTCTTAAATCTACCCACTCTAGCTTCATAGCATGCCGCCTTGTTCTTGAGCACCTTCTTTTTGAAAAATGCTTCTCTTCTTTACCTTATTTACCACAATGACGTATTTAAAGGTCTCTGTCATATCCCCATTCTCCCTCCTCTCTTCCAGGGTGCACATATTGAGGTCTTTTTGTCTCTCTTCCTATGGTTTTTGATTCAGACCATATGCCATTTTAGTTACCCTCTTGTGGAATGACTCCACTTGGTCTATGTCCTACTGGAGGTGTGGTCTCCAGAACTGGACATAGTACTCTAGGTGTGTTCTTACCAGTGAGCTATACAGAGACAACACCACCTTCCTCCTTCTGCTGATGATACCTCTCTCTATGCACCCGAGCATCCCACTAACCTTCTCAACCACTTTGTCACACTGCTTGGCCACCTTTAGATAATCAGATATGATTACCCTCAGGTTTCTTTCCTGGTTGGTAGTCATCCATACCAGTTCACCCATTTCGTACTTAGCCCCTGGGTTTCTGTGCCCTAAGTGCAATTTTTTTACACTTTTTCACATTGAAACCCAACTGCCATACCCTTGACCAAGGCCCCTACTTTTCTGCGGCACAGTGGGACCAAGTTCTGCGGCAAGGCTACCATTTGCCGCAGAACTTTTTCGGTGGTGGCTTGTAATTTCTGCGGAAGTTCTGCAGCACTAACAAACTACCACATCACAGTGTTAGCTTGTCATTCTGAATTCACTTTCATGGCAGTGATTATAGCAATCAGGATGGGGGAAAGCACAGTAACACTAGATCAAAAAATAACGGACTTACAGAAATAATTTTATGCCTAAAAAAGTAAAACAAATGTCTCTCCCTTAAGGTCCTAGCCTACTGCATAAATGGCATATGCAGGGGGGACCTTATGTGATAAATAAGGTATTTCTATATGCATGCTATCTATCCCACTAATGAGGTCTCCACTGTCCATCACACTAATGAGGTCTCCACTGTCCATCACTTAAATATTTGTATGTGCTTTCTACACCAATCATGAGGTTCCCACTGTGTATCATTTATATATTTATATGCAGTCTGAAACATACATACAAATGTGTGTGTGTTTGTGCATATGTAGTAAGTGAGACAGAGATACTGTATGTGTGTGTGTGTGTGTGTGTGTGTATTTATATATTTTTTTTATTTCAATGAAATTGCATCCTCATTTATACAGGTCCCACTGGAAATAGAATAAACGGAATAGAGGAGTTATTGCAAAGCTCATTTTTTCATGTCAACCTGCTTCCCCTGACACACTACGTAACACCATCAGGCCATGACATGCATGAGAACCGACTGTGAGCTAGAGCTCTCCCAGCCCATCACAATGTGTCCACTGTGTGACAGAACACTGCACCATACCTTCCCAGGCTATGAGCAGTGATGTGTTCCACCACGTCCTTGTGCTACCCAGCCAGCTCACAGAGCTAATCTCTGAACCTGACTTGCCAGTACGGAAACACAGCACACTACCCTCTGGCCCAACAGCTGTCTCTGCACACAACATTTCTCCATAACTTTTAGGTGATTCTATCAACCAATGACAATATGTAATCAATAACCCTGGCAAAAATGCGTACAGTGCAATTATTTATTTAACAGGTCTATTCTTGTAACAGGTCTACACGTTATTGTATTCCACTCTTCTGGGCAGAATTGCTTTATTTTTCTTAAAAATGGCAGTTAAATTCATTTTACCAGTTATTAATTTCAGATGGCATCTCTATACCTTAAAGGCACAAATAAGTTTGTACAAAGTGAGGTATGGACTTAACAGGTCTGTGCTATTGACAAGGTTTTGTTTAAGTTGGCCCTTGTGCAATAATGTAAGACTGAAAATTGTATTAGGCTGTAGTGCAGGTTGAACAAATATCACCATGCCTGATGTGCTGTGCTGCTGTCTCTGGCAGTGGAAGCTGTGGTAGATAAGTGACTGTTCATTTCTGTGGCAGAATGCAGCCATTTCATTAGCTAATGTATGATGTTATAGCAATGGTAACATCACATTCTGAGCATATGGGGGGTTTTGGATATAACAGGAGGGGAAGGGAACCAGATTCTATGGATAAACAGAAATATAAATAAAAAATCACCAAAAAGAGTGAATTCTGCGGCACAGCAGAAGTTCTGTGGTAGATTGCAAGTTCTGCGCAAAATTCTGCGGCCGCAGAATTCTAGGGGCCTTGCCCTTGACCAGTCCTCTAGTTTTCTCAAGGTCTTTGCTCATCTTTTCCACACACCCTGGAGTTTCCACCCTATTGCAGATTTTGATGCCATCCACAAAGACACATAGAAACATAGAATCTGTCAGCAGATAAGGACCATACAGCCCACCTAGTCTGCCCATTTCCCCACTTGGTTGGCAATCCCTACTCTTATCTGGACTGCCTTTTCCCTGCTCCGCTGTACAGCTTGGTGCCTTTATGCTTATCCCATGCACTTTTGAATCCCTGTACTGTTTTTGCTTCCATCACCTCCGCTGGTAGGCTGTTCCATGGACCCACCACCCTCTCTGTGAAAAAATACTTCCTAGCATTCTCCCTAAGCCTCCCTCCATCCAGTCTCATGTTATGCCCCCTTGTCCTTGTGCACTTTTGTCTCTGAAATAAGCTCCCCTCCTGTACCCTGTTTATTCCTCTAAGGTATTTGAAAGTCTCGGTCATATCCCCTCTCTCCCTTCTCTCCTCCAGTGAATAGCTGTTTAGTTCATGGAGTTTTTCCTGATAAGGTTTGTGGTGCAGTCTATGTATCATTTTTGTTGCTCTTCTCTGGACTGCTTCCATTCTGCCTATGTTCTTCCTGAGATGTGGTCTCCAGAATTGGACTTAGTATTCCAGATGAGACCTCACCAGTGATCTATACAGTGGTTCACCTCTTCACTCCTCCTCCTATTGGTTATGCCCCTTCCTATGCACTCCAGCATCCTGTTTGCCTTCCCCACTGCTTTTTTACATTGTTTGGCTGACTTCAGGTCATCGGATATGATAACCCCCAGGTCTCTCTCTCCTGACTTGTAGTGGCTAGAACCATCCCCCCCATCCTGTATTCCTCTCTTGTGTTTCTGTGTCCCAGGTGCATTATCTTGCACTTCTTAGCATTGAAACCCAACTGCCAACCTCTTCACCATTCCTCAAGTAGTCTTAGGCAATTTCTCATTTTATCTAGCCCCTCCTGTGTGTCAGCTCTGTTACAGATCTCGGTGTCATCTGCGAACAAGCATACTTTCCCTTCCAGTCCCTCTGTAATGTCACTTATGGAGACATTGAATAGAACTGGACCCAGCACTGATCCCTGTGGAACCCCACTGTTCAACTCTCCTTCTTCTGATTTTATGCTATTTACTACCACCCTCTGGGTCCTGCCTTTTAGCCAGTTAACAACCCATTTTACCACTTTAGGGCCCACACACAGATTCCCCAATTTGTTAAACAACCTTCTATGAGGAACGGTGTAGAAGGCCTTACTGAAATCCAGGTAGGCCACATCCACTGCCCCTCCCTGATCCACCACCCTGGTCACCCAGTCACCCAGTCAAAGAAATCGATAAGATTAGATTGACAGGAACTACACTCAGTAAATCCATTGCTGCCTTGAGTCTTTTTCACCCTTTGACTCCAGGAACTTCACTACCCTCTCCTTAAGCAGGGACTCCATCAGCTTCCCCACCACTGAGGTCAGGTTTACAGGTCTGCAATTGCCTGCCTCCTCCCTACTTCCAGTCTTGTACAGGGGGACCACCTCTGCCCTCCTCCAGTCCCCAGGTACCCCCCCATCTCTAGTGATTGATTGAATAGGGTTGTCAGCAGACCTGCTAGGACTTCCCTAAGTTCCTTCAACACTCTAGGGTGAATCCAGCCTGGCCCCATTGCCTTGTCTGACTTTACTTTTCCTAGTTCCTTCAAGATGCTATCTACTGTAAATGGGCTGGTGTCCACCTCTCTCCCTTGTACATCTTTCCTCATGAGTCTTGGCCCCTCTCCTGCCTCTTCCTTGGTAAATGCTGAAGAAAAATATCTGTTCAGTACCTCAGATTTTTCCACCCACCCACCCTCTCCTTCTTTAGCCTAACAATACCATTTCTGGTTTCTTTCTCTTGCTAATATAACGGAAGAAGGTCTTGTCCCCCTTTTTAATAGCCTGTGCTATTCCTTCCTCTGTTCTTGCCTTAGCCCCTCTGACAACTTTCCCAGCTTCCCAGCTTCTCTCTGCTTCTCTAGATATTTCAGTCAGAAGATGGCGGCCGTGCGGTCGTGCTGGACTAGCTCCGTTTCTACATTCTGTTGTTTTACATGTTTTTGTTTTTATTTTTGTCTAATTTAATTTCTTATACGTTAAACCCAGTGTAGCTGTGTTATATGTTTTTGTTTTTTACTAAGTTTTTAAATCCTTTAGTCTTGTGGTTGCTGAAGTCTCTGGTTCTTGGTGGCATTTCCCCTGTGTTTTTTGGGCAGTGAAGTGAAGTGGAGAAGTTGCGCTTGGTCGCTTGCCAAAACCTGGTCATTTTATCGGACTGTGGTGCTTTCCCATTGGCATTAGGACTGGGACTGGGAGCTAGCCAGTATCTCTGGAGCGGCTATTCAGCCATTAAAAGGAGTGCTTTTTGTCTGCTTTTCATCTGCTGCTGAAAATTGGAGGGCAGCTTTTTTCCCTAAGTGGGATTTACATGCTTTGACTGTTACCACTGATTTGAGACAAATTAATCTCTTGAACTGTTGTTCCTGGATAATCCGCTGGTGTGTTTTGTCTGTTCCAGTTCGTGGAAGCCTGGACCGTGGATCCTATCGATTTTTTATGTTTTTGTCCTATTACTTTTTGGTCAAGTGGATATATTTTATTTCTGTTGGACAAAGAAGAGTCTGATTTGGGATCTCTTGTGGTGACTTTAAAACTGGAAACTGGCTGAAGGGATTACTCGTGGTGTCTGGAATACCGTGAGCGGGGGATTGATTTGTTGATCAGTGCCCCCTTTTCTTCCTTGTAATTTTATATAACTTTTCCAGTCCAGAAAAAGGGCCAGTATAGTGGTTTGGTTAGGGGTCTTTGTCCCCCTCCCTCCATATTGGTGCCTGGGTAATTCTGTTGTCACCTGGGACCGAGTGGGAGCTGCTCTGCTCTTCCCTAGGAAGCTAGGGATTAGTGGGGGGCTCCTAATTTATCCCCATGTTGGTACTTTTGGCGTGACCTTGGGATATTTGTGGCTGCATGTCCTTGGGAGTATAGCTGGACCTGATAAGTCAGATTGGGTGTGAGGTGGGGGAGCCCCTGCATTCCATTGGTTTGGCCTGTATTTACTTCTGTTTTTTTGGAGATTTTTTTCCCTTCATAGGATATCCATTGAGACTGAATATTTTTGTAAGTTGGAAACATCTATTCTGCTCCATCGGACTTGACATTGGATTTATTTAACGTTGGATTATTTGGATTATTATGGCTCCTCCTACTATTTGATGCCTTTTTCCCTGATTTTTTAATTGTTTTGGTTCCCTAGTAGTGAGAGTACTAGTGAGCCTTGTTATTATTTTTTCTTTCTTTCCTCAGCTGTAGTAGGGCTGGGGGAAATTCATGTTTGTTACTGCTTGTTTTGAATATCGTGTGAGAGGGAGTTGTTTTATTATTCTTCCCCCTCCTTGGCTGTGAGCGGTAGTATTATTTATTTTTTTTTTATTTTATATTTTGATGTTTTATTTTATCCTGTGAGAGGGGACTGTATTATTGTCTTATTTTTATTTTTATTTTTTCTTCCAGGGTTAGAAGGTTATCTTGTAGTAGGAGGGGGTAGTTTATTTGTAGTCTATTTGATTTATTATGCTTAGGATGGATATTTAAGTTGTTTATATTTTGGGGATTTTAATTCTGTTTACATTATTGCCTTGTAATTTGGGATATTTGGAGTTTTGTGCTTTCCCATTATTTTAATAGTGTTGTTGAAATGTGCCTGCTTGCCCCTTCTGTCCTGTGCTATTCGGCCTCCACTCTCCATGCCCTCTGCCTTTTCTCCTCTCCCCCCCACCTGCTTTTATCTATTAACGCTGTTGGGTGCTGGGGATTGCTCGTGGGGGAGTCGGGGGTGGGTGGGGGTTGCAGACAGCCAGGTGAGTGGGGCTCTACCATAGGGGTGGTTAGGCCCAGAAAATGCCCTGGGGTGAAATGGTACTTGGAACGTAGTGATTTCATTCTGGTTCCCATACCCAAGGGCACCTCCAATTTGGGAGGGCAAGTAGTTGGGACAGCTCACCAACCTCGTCCAACTCGGGCGCTGTTATGCAATGCCAGATCTGTCTGCAACAAGACTGGTCTTATTACCAATTTTGTTGCTAGGGCAGATCTGGTTTGCATTGCCTAGACCTGGTTGGATGGGAATGCGGCCCCTTTTTTAGAGGCCACTGTTCCCACCGGGTACTCGGTTGTACATCGCCCGAGATTGGACCGCGGGGGGGGGCGTTGTGGTCTGTTTCAAGACCGAATTGGGCCTAACGGGTATACCAGTTGAGGAGGCCAGGTCATTTGAGTGTACTGTGGTAGCTGGTGTTGGGTTCAGGATCGCCCTCATTTACCATCTACCAGGTGGTGAGAAGCTATTCCTGCAGGAAATAGCAGACTTCGCTGCTGACATGGCTTTGGAGTTGCCCAGACTGATGGTTCTGGGCGACTGCAATGCCTAGGTCAACGATGAATCCTCACTTTTTGGTCAACATTTCCTCAGGTTATGACATCTCTGGGCTTCACACAGGTTGTTTCCTCAGCTACACACAAGGGAGGTCACTCTCTTGACCTGGTCTTCCTCCTGGAGATCAAGGCCTCCAATTTAGTGGTAGAACCAGTCAGTTGGTCTGATCACTACTCAGTTGGGTTCAATTTTGTGGCCCCCCTGGGTAGTTTGGCCCTGTGGAGTTGGTCAGGTACCGCCCTTTGCGGGATGTGGTCCCTGAAGACCTGATGGCGGTTATTGACCTCTCGTAGTTGGACGAGTCTTGCACAGATCCCGAGCAGTTGATTGTGGCCTATAATGGGGACATATCTTCAGCCCTCGATCTGATTGCTCCTATATGAGTTCACCCCTTTCTGTGTCACCCTGGAGCCCCGTGGTTTGATGGGGCTCTGAGAGAGTTGTGGAAATTGGGGTGTAGGTTAGAACATCATTGGAGGAAGACTGCTGCTGATGCCGACCACCGTATTTCGCTAGAGCATTATAAACTCTACCAAACAGAAATCTCTCATAAGAAGGCAGAATTCCTGTCAAGGGAAATTTCTGTCACATGGAACACACCGGCTCAACTCTTCAGAACTGTTGACAGGTTGTGCAACCCAGACTGTCGGCAGCTCCGTTGAGTTTTTACACAAACTGATTGTGATGAGATTGCTCGCTTCTTTGCGAATAAGGTGGATGACATCAGGAGAGAGTGCCACCAACTTTTCTCTAAGGGGGTTGCTGTTGTTTGGTGCTCTGTCGCAGAGCCCGGAGTTTCCTGTAGTACCTTTGACCTACCGGATTTTGTAGACATTATAAGGATTGTCCAGGAGATGCATCCTATGTGCTGTAGTTTAGACCCAGGCCCTACTTACCTGATTTTGGGTTGTAGTGAGATCATTGGCCTGGTCTTAGCTCAGATTGTCCGGTGCTCTCTAGACATGGGTGAGTTCCCTAGCTCCCTGAAGGAGGGGGTAGTGATCCCCCTTCTGAAAAAGCTTCTTTAGACCCGGAGAACCTAGCAAACTAAAGGCCTATCTCTAACCTCCCTTTTGTGGGGAAGGTTATTGAGAAAGTTGTGGCTGCTCAACTAGATAACCATTTAGCCATCCATAATTTATACAAATCTCTCCAGTCTGGTTTTCATAAGAGGCATAGTACAGAGACTGCTCTGGTTCGGGTGCTCAATGATGGCGAGAGATTGGAGACACCGCTCTATCTTGGTTCTCCTGGATCTGTCATCAGCTTTTGATACTGTGGATCATGGGGTTCTGCTCGAATGTCTGAGGTTCATCTGTGGGCTGTCAGGTACTGTCCTCAGATGGTTTTCATCTTTCCTCTCTGGGAGAATGCAGAGAGTGGTCTCGGGTTTGTTTTCATCTGGGTCTTTCTCTCTGCCTTGCGGGGTACCTCAGGGTTCGGTGCTGTACCCCATGTTATTCTCAGTATATATATGCTACCCCTTGGAGACATTGTAAGATGGTACGAGCTGAGGTTTCATTGCTATGCCGATGATACCTAGCTCTACCTGTTTTTTGCGCCTGACCAGCTTGGTGCTATCTCTGTACTGAACAGCTGCCTCACAGAAATCCAAGACTGGATGAATTCCAGCAGTCTAAAGTTGAACCAGGAAAGACTGAGGTTTTGGTTGTGGACCCGGGTCATAGGGTAGAGGGGTTGAGGACTGGGCTCCCTTCTGGTTTAGTCCTGGGGAGGCCCAGATTCTCATCTCTGAACGGGTGCGTAACCTGGGAGTGGTGGTGCTTGATGATGGTCTGACTCTTTGACATCAGGTATCGGCAGTCGTCAGGCTGGCCTTTTTCCATCTTAGGAACATTGCCAGGATTAGGCACCTTGTTCCATCCAGCAACCTGCCATTTTGATCCATGCCTTTGTGACATCGCGCCTTGATTATTGCGACTCCCTTTACCTAGGGCTTCCTGGGGTTGATATCTGCCGCTTACAGCTAGTGCAGAACGCAGCAGCATGTTTGTTGACTGGGGCATTTAGAAGATCACAAATTACCCCTGTGCTGCGCACTCTGCAATGGCTGCCAATACAGTAGTGGATCATCTTTAAAGTAGGTCTATTGACCTACAAAGCCCTACACGGATCGGGTCCCGATTAATTGAAAGAGCTCCTGGTTCCTTACACCCCTTTGCGACAGCTCTGCTCAGCTGACGAGGGGTTGCTGGAGATTCCGAGGGTTAATTTAAAGTCATCTGGTGTACGTTCCTTTGGGTTTGCGGCACCTACCCTCTGGAATTCTCTGCCCCGTCAACTCCGGGAGTGCAGGACGGTGGGGAGTTTTAAGTAGGCACTTAAGACTTTTTTATGGGGGAAGGCATTTCCTGTATTGTTCTGATTTTATATTGCATGTATTTGTACATGCGTTTTGTTTTTATGAATACTGTACAGCACATTGAAATTGGAAAGGCGCTTAATCAAATAAATTTTATTATTATTTTAATTTTTTTATTATTATTATTATCTTCCCTTCCAGCTTCTCTGCAATGTCACTTATAAAGACATTAAAGAGGACTGGTCCCAGCACTGATCCTGAGGCACCCCGCTGATCACACTCCCTTCCTCAGAGTGAACTCCATTTACCACCACCCTCTGTAGCCTATTCCCTAACCAATTTCCTATCCAGTTTACCACTTTTGGATCCACTCCTAAGCTACCCAGCTTACTTATTAGCCTCCTATGTGGAATGGTGTTGAAATCCTTACTGTAATCTAGGTAGGCCACGTCCACCACTCCACTCTGACCTTATTTCTTTGCCACCCAGTCAAAGAAATCTAGCAGATTCATTTGACATAACCTCCCCCTGTGAACTCATGCTGTCTATGGTCTTATACCCATTGGATTCAAGATATTCCACAACCCTTTCCATCTGCAGTAATTCCATTAACTTTCCCACCACTGAAGTCATGCTGACTGGCCTATACTTGCCAACCTCCTCCATGCTGCCACCTTTGTGAATTGGGACTACATCTGCACTCCTCCAGTCCTCTGGATCCACTCCTGTTTCCAGTGAGCTGTTAAACAGGACTGTCAGAGGTGCAGCCAGTGCCTCCTTGGGCTCCCTCAATACACTTAGATGCTCCCATCTGACCCCATAACTTTGTCCATTGTCTGAATAGTGAGTCCCTTCAAGACTCTCTCCTCTGAAAAATGGCTATCATCTACAGTACCCCCCTCTCTCCAAAGCTTCTGTTAGCTTTTTGTGACCCCTCCCCTTTTTTCTCTGTGAGGTTTGTCAGGTGTTCTCTGAGCTGCAGCCAACATTTTGCAATCTAGATCCTTACCAGATGCAACTTCTCATAATTTGTGCCAGGCATCTAGACCCATTGTTCACTGAGATTGTCCAGTGTTCTTTGTCAGAGGGGCTGTTTCCAGTAACACTCAAATGTGCACTGGTGAAGCCCCTTCTGATAAAAACTTCTCCTGACCCAGATGTTTTGGTGTACTACTGTCTCTACCCTTCCCTTTTAAGGGAAGGTAATCAAGAAAGTTGTTGCACAGCATCTTGAGGAACACCTGGTGTCCTGTGACATCTTCGAGCCTCTCCAGTCTGGTTTTAGAGCTAGGCACAGCACGGAGACAGCAGTAGTCAGGGTGCATAATAACTTTTTCAAGGTGAGAGATAAAGGAGAATGGTCGCTTCTTGTCCTCCTTGATCTCTCTTCTGCATTTGATACCATGGACCATGGCTTACTTTGGAATGACTCAGGACGTACATTGGACTCACTGGCACTGTTATTCACTGGTTTGATTCCTACATCTAGGACAGAACCCAGAGAGTGGTGTTATGAATTTTTTTTCTTGCAACAAGTGGCCCTGTCCTGTGGCATACCCCAGGGTTTGGTTCTGTCACCATTGTTGTTCGCATTCTATATGCTTCTCCTGGGCAAGGTTATTAGGTGTTATGGGCTTGGATTTTACTGTTATGTGGATGATACCCAGCTCTACATATCTTTTGCTCCCGGGGCATAAGGTGCTGTCGATGTGATTAATAAGTGCCTGAATGAGATCTAAAACTGGATGGCATCAAGCTGGCTGAGACTCAACCCTGAGAAAACTGAAGGTTTAGCGATTGGGTCAGGCTGTGGGGGTTGGCAACTGATGCAGGAGAGACTGGGCTTTGGCTTGGTGACTCTGGCTTGTTAGCTGCCACTAGGATGAAGAATCTAAGAATCCTACAGGATGAATGCTTCACAGTAGAGGCCCAGGTGTCTCCCAAAGTCCAGAGTGGCTTTTTCCATCTTCGGAACATCCACCAGATCAGATCCCTTATCCCTCCCTAGGACCTGGCCACACTGATTCATGCATTTGTGACCTCCAGGTTAGATGACTGTAACCTTCTGTACCTTGGGGGTAGTGGGGGTACACTGCAATGCCTGCATCTGCTGCAGAATGCAGTCACCTGGGTACTAACAAGCCTTCCTAGATTGTGCCATATTTTTCTGGTACTGTGAGATCTGCACTGGCTGCCGGTGAAGTGCTGTACCTCATTTAAGATAGGTTTATTAACCTAAAAATCTCTACACGGACTGGCCAATCTACCTGGCTGAATTCCTGCACCCGCACATCCCTGTCCATTCAATTGGCCAGGGAAGGGCCTCTTGGTGGTTCCTACTGCTAGGCTGAAAACTTGTCAGATCTGGCCTTTGAGGTAGTGGGCCCAACTCTCTGGAATTCATTGCACAGAACCTTGAGGGAGGCACCCTTGTTTGAGGCTTTTAAGAGGGGTCTTAAGACCTACCTGTTTCAACAAGCATCTGCAGATGTCCAGTAACACTTCTTCTCATCACATTGTAAAGTATTAGTGAGTTTTTTTTTTTATTGTTGTAGATGAAATCCTGGTAAATGTTTATCATTTTATTTGGGTATAAGATGGTTAATTGTTTGTGGTTTTATATTGCTTTTACTGTAATGGTGCCCTGGGCCTGTGGCCTGCAGGGAAGGGTACCATAAATAAATAAAGACTGCTACTACTCTGTGAACACTGAACTAAAGTATCTGTTCAGGATGTCTGCTTTTTTCTGGTCCCCCTCTGCATAGCCCCTCCCCCTTCCCTTTTTAATCTTACAATCCCACCCCGGTCTTCCTCTTTTCAAATACATACCTAAAATATGTCTTGTCCCTTTTGTAACCTCTTGGTCTAGTCTCTCTTCAGTCTGTGCCTTTGCATTTCTTATGCTTTCCCTGCTTCCCTCTGTTTCCTCTGAATTCTAGATTAAAATTCTGCAGCAGGATGAACCACAAAGGAATGCTCCAGTTTGAATTCCCAACCAACTTTAATGAAAATTCTGAGCCTTCTCAGATCTGGTTACATGGATTAATTACTTGTCATTCCATAAATCACAATAGAAATGCACTAAACTTAATTATAAACACTGTCACAATTCCCTAGCTGTAAAGCTAACACTTTGGACTGTCTGCAATATTTTTTGCATTCAAAATGGACCAAATCCTATGCTACATTGCTTTATATTACAGTTCCCAACTGTATGAACAAATTCTGGTGAGAGCCAAAATGGCTGCTAATGCATTAATCTGATAAGGATTATAGAAGCGGAGGAGACAGAGAATAAGAGAGATGACAGATGAGCACAGAAGATGGGAGGGGTGGTCCCCTTTCTGTCTTGCGCAGGCACAGCAGGGGATGTAGCCAGGATAGAGCAGGAGGGCACAGGGAGAGACTTCAGTGATGAAGGTCAAAGAAGCTGTAGCAGATAAGCCATTTGACTGCACTAGCAAACCTTGTTATGGTACACAGTTTACATTTTGTATTTTTTTTTTACTTTTTACCATTTTCAACTAAACATCTTGGCCCAATTCCAAAAGGCGTTACACCTGGTGCAAAGCAATTTACATCAAACCCAATGGCACAGATCACACCTTGCACCAGGCATTACGCAAGTCGTGATTCCAAGTTGTGGCTTGCGACATGCTGTATATGGGCTGTGCCAAAGGTGGGCTACACCACCGACTATGCCCACAACCCACAGCGACATGACACAAGGGTGGGTTACTGCAGCAACTGCACCCTATTCCAAAAGGGCAGCTGCTGTAACCCACCTACATGAATCCAAAAGCCACTATGGTGCAGCCAAGTTAGATTAGCAGGGAGATGGTCTAAGAGGGCATCCATCCATGCCAATTGATGGATGCCCACTCCTCAGCACTGTGGCATGAACATAACCCGTCTCCCCGTACCCCCAACACAGACATGCTCCCCACCCCCGAATGTCAGGGACCCCCGGGGTCTGTTTCACAAAGTGCCTTCCCCAAATGCCAGTGCCACCTGGCCAGCCCCCCCAATGCCCCCTGGCACTTGCGGCAGTGTTCTGGAGTGAGGGGGCTCTGGGGTCAGTTCTCTGACGGCTGCGACTTGCGGCACCCAGGTCCATTGTGCCATTCCTGTGGCGCTAGCCTGCAGCTGCCGCAAGTCACAGGACATAGGTGCCATGGACTCTGCCTGTCTTGGAATATGGCACAGGGTCCCCGGCGTAGCCCACATGGTGCAACTTGCATACACCTGTGAGTTACGCCACGTGTTTTGGAATTGGGCCCCTTTTGTATAAACCAACTATGACATGGCCTGATTTAAGATACCATTTTTCTCTTACTTAGAAGGGTTTGGTCTACTGCTGTCTCACTTGATGCTTCACCAGTCATGAGATACAGTATCAATCAACCAGTACTCTCCCATGAAGATAAAAATGATACCTTGAGTCAGGCCATGTCATATCCCCTATATAGCATATCTGTGTCTGGTAAACAAAAATCTCTATTTAATGAACAGAGAATATGTCATTCTGTTCTGAGTTGTTCCAGGCTGTGCTGATTGATTGTCATGACTGATATACTTGCATATTTAGGCCTTGATTATATTACCAGTCTAGCTGTTGTTGATTTTTGCAGTGAAGAATGAGTGCCAAATGAAAAAGAGTTGTGCTTAACTTCGCATGGATAATGTGGATTCCTGAGAGACTTAAGAGCAAAGATCATGCTGTGGACTTACTTCCTGAGTCACACATGGGAAAGAGCCTTGGCTCAGTGTGCCTCTCTCAGTTACCCATTTTAAATAAATGAATAAACGAATAAAATGCAGCTGCTGAATATGAAGTCTCATGCTCCACAGTCATGGGCATAAAGGATGTAAAAGAAAGAACTGAGATAGTTTGTCATAACTATGGAGGAGTCATCTGGGCTCAGTAATTACAGAAATATGGAAGTACGTGCTGATGACGAAAGGGGCACTGCCATTTACATGCAGTTTCAGCAGGAATGAAACACATGATGAGAGTGTTATTTTTACATGGTCCTCACACCGCGATCACACTGCACTATTGTCAATAAGTGTAACAGTGACACTAATGTAAACAAGTATTTGTCAATGCCAAATGTTCGCCACTTGCATTGCTCTTGCACTGGGTCTTGCTTAACACATATTTACTACGGAAATGACATGAAAATGATTGGCAGTGACAATTATCAACGCACATTTAGGCAGCACTCTCAACCCTCATCCAACCCCCCTCCCCCCAACAAACCAGATAGGCTGACATATACTCGTTTGGCAAACTAATTGTACTATTTTAATATGCGTAGGACCCAAGTGAGACCAGCTTCAATAAAGCACAGAATGTAATGCTTTCTGTACAATGACAATTCCATTTTAGACATCTCTGCGTGCTGAACTATCTGTATCAGAATGAGCATGTACAAATGTCCTTCCTTAAAATTAGTTAAAACAGTTATCCTTTAATCAAATAAACACAATTGTTGAATAGTTCAGAAACAGCTGATCACGCAGTAAGCATACATACTGTGAGTACTGAAGCAGGGCTATCGAGGCAGACTAGGCACATACACTGACTAGAGAGTTCTGCTAAACAGACACTCCCTCTCTCACTCAATAGATCCACACTGTACTGTCTGCCTAGTGGTGCCCTGCCCCCAGCATTTTTATGTTTGCTTGCGTGCATGCACAAGAAACATCTTGGGAGAGTGCGACTCTTGGAGGTGTGTGCGTGCCCTGCCCAATGTACTGCCTGCTGTTGAGGGCACGTCCCGGTTGCACCAATGGATGGGTGAGCTGTGGATGACAGCACTTTGGCTGCAGCGGCTTTCACCTCAAAGGAAAAGCTCGCTGCAATCAGGAGTGGTACGCTGCGTCTACTTAGCATATTAAGGGTACAGTGTTCTGCAGTCGTCCTCGCATTCTGTTTTCTTTTAGCTTCCCACAAGCTGACAAGAGCCACACACTTCTAACCTATCCTTCGCTGTAACCCGCCTTTTTTTTTTTGTTTGCCTTTCTGTGAAGTACTGTAAGGAGTGGTTGTTTCCTTCGTCTCTTTTCAAGGTCACATCTCCCCACTTTAGATTGAGGGTTTCTTTATCCCCTCTGAATCCAAAAGAGAGGGTTACAGTTACCCACATAGTGTTGATGAGAGCTTGTGGAATTTCAGGTCCTAGTTGGCTTTCATTATACAGTTCTTGCATAATTCTGTCAGTCAGTTCGTCGGCTGCTTGAGGATGGTTTCATTTGCCAGTCTATTTAAGTCGCTTCTGCTTTGACAGAAGCACTTGCCATGTTTTTTATTTGTTGTAATAATAATTTAATAATAATTCTATGTTTAACTTTGTTTTGTTGTTTTTAAAAAGTTCCCAAACCAAGTTACATATAGCACTGCAGCCCATGCCTGTAAGTTGAACAGTCTCACTCCAGTCTATGTATGCAGCGTGGAGTGCGCACCAATACTAATTACTGTAGCTTTGTCATTTTCTGACAACACATTTTATTTCTTAGCTCACTCAGGCAAATGGCATCTCTGAAGCACTCTTGAGGTATTGCAACCTATGCTAGGTATTCTACTGAGAAAACCCAGCAGTGGTAGCACATTGAAATACAACATTATGACTTTATATTGTTATAGATTACGGAGCAAAATGCATATTTTGTGTATACTATATAATGTCAACAGTACTGGAGAGATGCCATTTGAGTAAGAGCCTTAACATCAATTAATGAGTTCATAAAAGAAAAAACGGTCTGAAGATGTGATAGTTAAGGGGTGAGATTATGCGCTTTGCGCTCTGTTAGTGTTACATACTGGATTGAGACTGTTCACCTCATCAGCATCTGCTGCAGTTGATATGTAACTTGGTTTGGGTATTATTTAAAACCAAAAAGAAAAAAGTTAAATATAGAATTATTATTAAATCAAACACCACAGCATAAAGGGTGACTTGACGAATTGCACAGCGCAAAGTTCAATGCGGGTGGTAATCAGCAAATCAGCAGCTGTGTTTCAAACAGATGTACCCTGGCAGTCAACAGAGTCACACAGGACTGCTCTGTAATATTTTTATTTTACATCCATTTGTCACTCCCGACTCCACTGACCCTGCTCATTGCTCTCTTCACCCAACCCCACCACTCTGATTTCACTCTCCGGTCATGATCTCAATTCACTCTCCTGTGGGTCAAAATGCAATCAGTTTTTCTGCTAACTAGACAGTACCTTTTCTGTTTGTGTTGTTTACATTTTTGCATCAAGGTTTGCGATCTTGACTGACACTAACATGATTTCCATGAGATCGCAACTTTGGCAAACAGCTAACTATAGAAACTGTCGGTCTGAATTTTCATTTAAAAGAAAAATAAAGTAGATTCATTTTAGCTTGTGTTCGGCTAAATTATTACAAGCATGCAGATTTTATGTTGTAGCTTTGGACAACTTACGTCTCTCTTTCCCTCCAGTGTGTTGTCTCCTGTGTGGGGGGAGGGGGATTAATGTAACTTTATTTTTTACATATTTACTCATCATTTCAGTTGCTCAGTTATGCCAGTCATGGTATAATTAGTTCAGTTCTGACTGTGAATAGTTCACAGCATCCAGACGAGTTACATCTTTCAATATAACCTCAAGATGGAGTAGTAATAACATTACTACTACTACTGCTATGGAGGCACGAAAGATACGTTTGTACATTTTTGTGCATATGCCAACCGATTAATGTACCGTCTGTGTATTTATAACAATGTAATGGAACCCACGGTAAAACAAATCTCTTTATTTATTTATTTTTTGTAAAGGAAAATTCAGACCAGCAGTTTCTGAAAATAATCAGCTATCATGGAAATCACATCGGTGTCAGTCAAGATAGCAAAACTAGATTCAAAATTATATACATTAATAATAATAAAAGAACAGGTATAAAATGCTTAGTTGTCAGCAATATGAATCTGAAGGGAGATGGATGCTGGACTTTGATGTACCAGTAAAAGTTATTGTTATAAGTTGCCACCTGTACAGTGTATATGTGTGTGTGTGTGTGTGTGTGTGTGTGTGTGTGTGTGTGTGTTGGGGGTCCGCCTCCTCGGAAAAAAACACGTCTTATCGAATCTTTTATCTTTTGTTTAAAAAAATAAACAGCAGTTTCACCAACATAGAAGAGCACAAAGGAAAGCGAGTAAGTGGGATGAGCCACAAATCAGGGCAGTTGGAGCACAAGATCAAACGTGTATTGAAGTGGACCAGCATTTTAAAATAAAATTGCAAGAAAACAAAACAGGTTTTTGTTTTTTCTTTTTGTCAGGGTGGCTCCTGTTAGGCATGTGAGTCCCTCAGTCTCTGCAGAAGATTTATTAGAGTAACAATGCAGCTTAATTAAAAAAAAAAAACTTCAAAGTTCATCGCATTGCAGCAATTAAAAAACCTCAACGTTCATGGTTGCCAAGCAGAGTGAGTGACTCTGTGAGTTGGGGTCAGAGAGAAAGGGGGAGGTGTGATTTTGACTGTGGAGAACTGGAGTGAGAGATCAGACATGTATGAAAGTTTACTGGAATTTAAAAAAAAAATTGCAAGGAAGCAAAGCAAGTTTTTTATGTTTGCTTGCATGCATGTGCAAGAAACATATTGCAAAAGCCCATAAAATGACTGTTAGGAGAGTGCCTTGCGCAATTTCCACATGCCCTCATAAGTTCACGAATTTGTAATATTTGCACTCCAGATTTCCAACATTGACATTTTTCCACACCTCCTTATGAATAGTACAGCTGTCATTTTTCACACCCTGGCCAAAATGTGTTTTCGCACTTCTGGCGCAGACTAGCAGTCACTGTGGGAAATTAGTGTTCAGGACAGATTACGAAAATCACAATGACACTGTTCATGAGCGGAGGTCCCAAAATGCCTGTGTTGAAAATCTGCTGTAAAAAATCGCCAAACTAATTACATTACGGATGTACATTGAGCAGTTTCTATGCACGCTAATAACTTCACCAGTTTTTTGTATGTTTTCACTCCAGGTTTTCAACAATGCCATTTTTTACACCTCCTCATGAACAATACACCTGTCACTTTTCACATCCTGTTCAAAATATGTTTCCGCATCTGTGGCACCAAATGGCGCAGTCGCTGTGCAAAATCACCTTTCACCTAACAAACTGATAGTGTCACTATTCATGCGGTGGGGTCACAAACAGCCCACGTGGAAAACTTGGAGTAAAAATACCAACAAACACCCAGGGCATTAGGGTTTTCAATGATAATGCCTTACCCTGTAGGGACTGACAGGCATCACGGAGTGTGAATTGGGATTGTTGACAGTAATGCTCATGCCATTCCACCCCCACCCTGCAGCCAGTGACAGGCATTGAGGTGCACCTTGGACACTTTGCCCACAGAGTTCACCCCATTCTTCTATACTGCACCCACTTCAGCGTATTTCCTTAAGGAATGAGGTGACTGTAAGGCCCAAACACCCCAAGGCACACCTCGACACTTGTCAGTGTCTGCAGGGTAGGTTGAGGTGAAATGTCATGACCATCATGGGCGACAGCCTGCAGGCACACCCCAATGCCTGTCCATCTCTGCAGGGTGAGGGTGGAGTTGGCATCAGTTCAATACTTCAATACCATTCCTATACTGAATCTGTCTAACTCCTGCACTTCCACTGCTAATGCCAGCAAGCAAACATTTGGCATTGTCAAATGCTTGTCTGAAATAAACAAACTCTGGACAGAGCCCATAAGGTTGCATATGAGGAATTTGGGGTAAGAATATTGAATTTTACCAAAGTTATAAGCCTGTGTTAGCAAAATGTAATATAGGCTCATAAATTTGATGTTTTGTAATATTCGTATACCAAATTTTCAACATAGCTTTGTTATGACCTTGCCTCATAAAGACAGGCAGAGCTAATGTTCATCTGCTGCCCAAATGGTGATTTCATGTAAGGACTGCAAAATCAACTTTCGGGACACAAAAACACATTCGATCAGCACGTGAAACATGACAGCTGTCACATTCATGAGGTGCTGTAAAGATATGGCTAAGTTGTAAATCTGGGGTAAAAATATTGAAAATTACCAAAGTTATGAGCCTGCACTTGCAAAATTCAATGTAGGCTCACAACATTGTGTTTTTTAAATATTTTTACACCAAATTTGGAACAAATGGGCCCGATTCTAGAAGGGTGGCACAAGTTGCAACTGCGGCATTATATTACAATGCTTGGGGGTGCACTAGACTACCAGGGAACGGGGAGTTATTAGATCATTCTACATTGATTGGGGCCACTATACTACCAGGGTTGGGATATATGCCGTGATATGGGCTGGCGACTCGGGGTTAGGGCACACACAGGTGGGAGGATGACACCACCACCCTGTGGGGATGTTACATTGGGGATTTGGGGCCTGGGGTATGGGACACCAGGCAGGGGGTGGGCAGCCCTAGGGACAGTTACTGTGTGGGGGTATGGGGGGCATGTACCCAACGGGGGATGGTGCGGGGTGTGCGATGCCCATTGGGGCATCAACAGAGGAGGTCTGGGCATGGGGAGGAGGAGGGAACATGGCCTGGGTCTATAGAACCCTCAGAGGAGGCTGTAAGTTACACCAGCTAAATGCAGGTGTAACTTACACTGCCGGTTCTCCTCTGGGGTTCTTGTAGAATCCCGACAATGGGGACTTTGTGGCTGCCCTTCTAGAATGGGGTACAACTGCTGCCATAAACCCCCTAGTGCCATGTCATAGGGGATCTATGGCGCAACTGCTGGCGTAACTGCTGTTTGGCGCAAGTGGCCTGCACCATGTTGCAGGCCACACTGTAGAATTGCGAATGTCGCAACTGCTGGTGTAAGTTGCTACATGCACCATTCTACTTGGTGCAACTGCTGTTACACCAGGTGTAACTTTCCTAGAATCTGGCCCATAGTCTCTTATGACCCCACCACATGAACAATTGAAGAGAAAATTTTCACCTCATGCTTGAAAGGCAATTTTGCACAGGGACTGCAAAATTACCTTTTGGGATGTAAAAAAAAACATTTTGGCCAGGATCTGAAAAATGACAGTTGTCACATTCATGAGGTGCTATAAAGATATGGCTATGTTGTGAATTTGGGGAAAACATATTGAAAATACTAAAGTTACAAGCCTGTGTTCACAAAATTCAATGTAGGCTAATAACTTTGTTGTTTTTTAATAGTTGTATACTAAAGTTTCAACATAGCCCTCTTATGATCCCACCTCATGAACAATGGCAACAAAATTGTTCAACTTCTGCCCCAAAGGTGTTTTATTCAGCGACCATGAAATCATCTTTTGGTGGTGTCCCAAAAAAGATTTGTTGAAAATGTGGAGCAAAAATATTGACAAACGGCCAAGTTATGCTACTAAGTTCAAATCTCCATTGAAATACATTGAACAGAATATCTGATTTCCTCAGTTCACAGTCCAGCGTTGAAGAGTGAAGACATGTCCGTGGACCAGAGAGGATTATAGCATTGGACCCCCAATGGGTATGTAAGGGTTCGGTGGGGGACAGGAATGGCCCCAAAAGACATCAATGGATGTTTTCCTTTTTACAGGGTTAAAAAGAAAATGAGGCTCCAAATCGTGACACTGGGGGATTGCACCCCCCGTGTCACTTTTATGTTTCTGGGGGGGGATGGTGGGTGCTGTGAGGGAGGGTGGCTGGGGAAATATTAAAACAAAAAAAAAACTGAGGCTCCAGATCATGGCACTAGGGGACTGGGCACTCCCCAGTGTCACTCTTATGTTTCTGGAAGGCAGTGGGTGCTGAGAGGAGGGTTGGGTGGGAATATTAAAAAAAAAAAAAAAAATCTCAGCTGCTCCAGATCGCAACACTGGGGGACTGGGCACCCCCCAGTGTCATTCTTATGTTTCTGTGGGTGTGGGGTGGTGGGCATTGAGAGGGAGGGTCAGGTGAGGGAATATTAAAACACAAACATGGTGGCACTTGATCATGACACTGGGGGACTGAGCACCTGGTAGTGTCACTCTTATGTTTCTGGGTGTGTGTGGGGTGGTGGGTGCTGAGAGGGAGGGTCGCATGGGGGGGATATCTATAATTTAAAGAAAACAAGAATTGGAGGTCACGTCACACTCTGCCATTTCCAAGATGGCTGACATGGACTACTGCGCATGCGCTAGTAGTCATGCATGTGCAGTAGACTGTGGTGGCCATCTTGGAAATGGCAGAGTGTGCCATGACCACCAATTCTGGTTTTCTTTTAAATTATAGCTATTCCCCCACCCAACCCTTCCTCTCAGCATGCACACCCTCCAGAAACATAAGAGTGACACTGGGAGTGCCCAGTCCTCCAGTGTCATGATCAGGACACTGCCGTGTTTTACAAAAATAGTACAGTGCCCTGGTGCCCCTGGAGACAAGGAGCAGAGTGCTCCAGGGATGCCACGGACAGGGAGGTGACTGTGCTCCATGTTCAACATGTTGTTTGGTCACAAGGAATGTGCTGAGTCCTTTTTCTGTAGCACGAGGTATGCAGGGCTATGCCCACTGCAGCCCTAAAAGAGGGTCAGTTCAAGCTGAAAGAGACACAGGTCGATGGAGAAAACAACAGCATTTCTGAGCATCCTCAAGGTTAAATCTGTCTCTCTAGTCTTCCATAGCAATTGTTTGACTTTACCACTCCACGTCTGTTTACTTTTTTTGGGTGGGGGGGTAGCTTCACTGTAGTGCTGCTGAGTCTGTTTTTTTGTGATGACTGAGAGTCTTCCAGTAAAAGAAGCAGGTGCATATGTTTGGGTAAAGGCACATCCCTTCTCTTCTGCCACTATACTGTAGCGCTCCCACATGACTGCACAGAGAATGTCCGGTGCTGCTGTACTAAGTACCCTTCCAGTCTGATCCTCCAGTATGCTTCCATGATACCGTTAATGATTTACAGTACACAGACTGCCATTGATACTGGTATAAAAGTAATGTTCAGCACTCCTGGAGATAGTTTGAAAAGGCATTCACAGAGGCATGCTATTTATTTTCTGTAAGCAGGCATTTAGCGGCAGAAATGTAATCTTCTTGTGCCAGACATATTTATGGCTGTGAAAGAGCAGGGTCAGAATAGGGTACAATGGTCCACCTAGAAAGATGGCACATGGGTCCAGCTGAAAAATCAATATGGAAGGGCACACAGTGACACACTCATATCAGTATTCTACTTTAATATGATACACTAGCTCTGTGTTTGAAACTTATGTTTACTTACAGGGCCCATTTACTTAACAAGATCTGGCCAGAGCTGATAGGACCAAAGCTGAGGTCATGGACGAGGGGCCAGAGAAGCAGAGATGTGGAACCGCTTGCAGCTGCACTGAGAATGTGTGACCTGGCAGTTTGCACATGTGCATTGGTGCGCATCCATTTTCTTGCCATTATAGCGTCACATCAAGAGTTCCCTTGGTGCTCCTGGACCCCACGTTCACTTAGTTGGGGTCCAGAGACATGAGGGCTGTGGTGCAGAAGCCACGAAAGTATTTGTTTAAAGAGTTCCAGTGACTGCTCTGGGACCGAATATATACATAGGCCAGGATATTCAAACTGCGCCAGGCTGTGACACAAGCTTGGGCGCAGCTCAACTTGGCTGCGTAGGGGTGTGGCCTGGGTGATATTCAAAGGAGCTGCACCATGGCTCAGCAGCTTTGACTATCACACCCTGGCCACCTCCAGTGTGCATGGCACAGTGGTACTGTGCCAGCGCAAGTAGCCAGAGTGGAGCGTGGAGATGCGATAGCGCAAGTACCATTGCGCCATGCACAGCAACCGCGATATTCAAAACTGAACATGCAGATGGGGCCATAATGTATGCAAGGTGCATATGGGGCCGTTTGCATGTCATTATGGCTCCATTTGCATGCAGGTGCACCAATCCCCGACGACTTGCACCTGGAGCCCTGCCAGGCAGCAGCCATCAGGGACCAACGCCCCCTGCAGCCTGATCGCAGGAATCTGTGTAAAAATAGAAACCTTCCTATATCCCTGGTGGTCCAGTGGACCGCTATGTGCCCGATCACGGTACCCCCACCCGCCCACTGAGCCCCACCTCCCTGCTCCCCGGTCAGCTGGTGGATGGCAGCACCCACCTGCCTGCCCGCCCCACCGCCCGACACCTCAATAGGGCTGCCGCCCATTGGTTCACAGCATGAGCCAATGGGCGTGCAACCACATTCCAGATATGTGAATGAATCATTCACATATCTGGAATGTGTAGTATAGTAGGGGCTGCACACCCATTGGCTCACACTGTGAACCAATGGGCATGCAGCCCTACCGAGGTGTCAGTCGGGAGGCGGCAGGGCAGCAGGCGGGTGGGGTGCTGCCGTCCGCCGGCTGACCGGGGTGGAGCGGGGCGGTGGGGCTCAGTGGGTGGGTACCACTTGACCACAAGGGATATTGGAATATTTTGCTTTACAAATGCCCGCGATCAGGCACATAGCGGTCCACTGAACCACCAGGGATATGGGACCTTTTTTACAGATGCCCACAATCAGGCAGAGAGAGGTCCACTGGACCACCAGGGATATAGGAAGTTTTTTTACAGATGCCCATGATCGGGCATGGGGGGGTGCCACCAGGTGCAGCCGGAACTCAGGTGGCCACCCACAGGTGGCAGCTGCCATGTTGCGCGCTGCAATGCGGCAGCTCACCTGTGAGTGGCCATCAGTTGTTCCTTTTTTTTTTTTGGCTTAACTTTGTGCTGGTGCAAGTAGGGGTTGCACATGCATGGCTCTGCACATCCCAGGCTGAATATTGGGCTGTGCAGGTTATGCATGGGCATGCCCCCCCACCAGTGCCTGCATACATTACTGATGCGCTCTGGTGCATCGAGTTTGTGCCACGCACTTTTCCCTTTGAATATCGCGCGCGGCACATCTAGTGGGTTGCGATATATTAAACACTGTTGCACCAGCAACCCTTGAATATCTGGGGCCATAATATTTATTTATTTTATTTTAGTCTTTGGTAACTGAGTAAGGCCCACTAGGCACAAGTGCCTGTTTTCAGGGGTGACCTGGGAGCACTGGGCAGTTAAGTGACTTGCTCAAAGTCACACAGTATGCAAGCGGAGGTTGTGAGAATCAAACCCAGGTCTGGTCTGCTGGATGTACCAAGCTTATTCACAGCTCATTACTCTAACCTCTAGGCTATACTGCCAGCCACATAATAATGAGCTGTTCATGAATAGAGTTCATTAATATTCAAGAGATAACTCATTAATATGTATCTATTCAGTCCCAGAGCAGTCATTGGCACTCTTTAAACAAATAGTTTTGTGACTTCTGCACCATAGCCCTCATGTCTCTGGACCCCAAATAAGTGATCTTGGAATCCGGAAGCATGAGGGAAGCTCCTGATGTGCCGCTATCGGAAACGCCAAATGTGACTGCTGGACAACAGGAAAATAGTGCATATGAAAAGACTGCATTGACATAGCAGAGTGCTTCCCAAACCATGGAGGTGACTGTGATGCAACTCCTAAATTGTCCTAAATTGTTGTTTGATCAGACTATGAGTCCTTTTTGCTCAGAAGAGGTCTTCAGGGCTCCTCCCACTGCAGCCCTAATAAAAAACAGATGATAAAATTTCCTGATGTGGTCATGGGGTCAAAAACAGTGGAGGAATTCAAGAATGCATGGGACAGACATAAGACAATTCTGGTGGGGGTAGGAAGAAGTAGGCAGTTGGTTAACTAGACTCTGCAGCTTATCCATGTAAGAAGCAGTGGGAATAGGTGGACACAGACACCAGGATACAAAAGGTAAAGCAGCTTTATACAGCAGACCAAAAAAATAAAAATAATACGAACTGTACATGACCAAAAAAAATAAAAGAGGGCATTTAGAAATCACAAAATAAAAATAGACAACCACTAGAAGATGCAAGGATTTCAGCTGGGTCAGCTCCTTGCTGAACCCTACAGCTCACTGACTAACATACTGAAGAGAGCTCTTTATATATCAAAAATATGTCAGGTGATTGAGCTAAGCTCCACCCCTTTTTTAGGTTAAACACAATATTCATAATACAGCCTTTTATATAAGCACCAAGTAACTCATTTGAAACCTTTGACAAAAACAATTAGAACATGGTATCACAACATATTTTAAATAAACGATTTCAGAATAAAACTTGATCTGGGCACTACCTCAACAAACAGGCCCCTCCCACAAGTCGTCTGTCCTATATCAAGGGGAAGGAAAGGGCCGGCCAGCGCTGTAGCAATAGAGCGGAGGCTTGTGAGGATCCTGGCTGAGAAAAAGGATGCCAGACCTACCCCCAGCAATGAAACAAAAACAGGCACACAAAACTACCCAGGTAAGCCTTGACAACAGGAACATATTTTTGCCTTTTGCATTTCTGCAGTTCTCTTTACTTTTTATTCCCGTTCATTTATTTCCTTTTGTACCCTTTTCCTAGCTTTGGACTTGTATGACAGAGCAAGGGTGCGGTCCAGAGCTGCAGCGCTAAACAGTTCTGAAAAACACTGCCCCATGCTCTGTCATAATATTCTATGATTCCTTTTCTAATTTTGACCCAGGGTACTATTTGTGCAAAGACAGAACAAAAGCTTCTAACAGATAGCGATGCACAAATACTGCTAGAACAACACGGACTGCATCAGGAGAAAAGCTGTAAGATGCACTTTATGTTTAACTTTCTTTTATTTTTTGTGCAATTTCCCGAACAGCAGTCCGAAGCACAGAATCAGGCCCCAAAAGAAGACGACACATTTAATAAGTGCCTGAACAGTCATTTACAGAATATACCCCTTTTGCTTTCTGAGGCACCCATTAATTAATTTACTTGCTAGCGAACATTCGCATGTTCGCACAGGCAAGTATGGGCCCATTCGTGCAGGCGCTTTTGCGCACATTCGAGCAGGCAATATGGAAACTCAGGGAGGTGACTGGATCAGGAACTCAGGGAGACCAGAAAATGAGATAAACAGGGAGAGGAAGAACATCTATCAGGTGGCCTGCCTGCACATGGGGAAAACAACAGTACAGAGGCATGAACAGGTTTTACAGCAGCTAGAAATAGAAAAAAGAATAAGTGCTGCTGCAACAGACTTAAAGGAAAGGCCTTCAGAGTCCTTTGACCCTTTCACAATCCAACAGGTAGGGAAATTAGCAGACTGGGTGGGCCAAGTGGTTCTTATCTGTCATCAAAGTCTCTAAAACAAAGAGTCTCAGGCCCAGATATTCAAACTGCGCCACAAAGTAGCGCAACAGCAGGAGCAGGCACAAGTTCAGTGTGCATATGCGCAAAATGCACGATATTCAAACACTGCACAGGCCAAGATGTGCCTGCGCCACACAACTGAATATCATGCCAACTGCATCATGGTGCAACCAGGGATGCACAGTGGCACAGGTCTGATGCGCAGTAGCACAACCAGGGAAGCGCAGTGGAGCAGGGTAGCAGCGCATCAGCACAACCAGGGATGCGCAGGGACAGGATGCAGGGGTTCACCACCCTTGGAAGATATGGGCAGAGGAGCATGCAGCGGAACAGGCATCACCCCCCACACCCCATGAACCGCACAACCTGAGGAGAGTTGGAAGAACCACCAGCCCATGGACACCAACAACAATCCCACAGCTGGGGCATGGTGCTCCAACACACCCCCTGGCAAGCTGTGACCAGAACACAAGGAGGTCCGGCCACCCCGTGCTACACCATCCCACCAATGCAGAGCACACCCTGCACAGTGATCCCCAGACACCCTGCCCAGGAGCAGTGCCCAACAGTGCATGACACCCCATGCATGCCACCACCCCCACTGTGACAATTTCTACCCTGTGCACCATGGAGCCATGCAAGGCAGCCCCACCGTGAGCACCCTGCAGTGGGCGGTAGCAGCCACCGATGCAACAACTGCAGATACAGTGCCACCCTGCATGGCCCCCCCAAGTACAGCTGAGAGACCAACCCTGCGTCAGCACACGAGGTACCCCACATGCAACAGGGCCTGCCCTGGACCCCACCACTAGCAGTGCAGCACCCTGCACACCCTCCCAAGGACACACCCCATCCCAGCACTGGCCTCAACAGCCAGCACAGATGCCCACAGTGGTGCATGGAAGCATGCGCCACACAGGATGCAACACAGTGCACAGACAAACACCCATCCATATCCAAGGGCACACCAACACAGGGACACAGTAGTGGGGCAACAAACCCGCTGGCATGCGGCCACAGCAGCCGTGTACCCATGGCTAGCACTCCTCCATAGCACAGGTGTACCAGCCACCCTGCGCATGCACCATGAATCCGTACGCCACCAGCATGCGGCCAGAGCACAAGTGACAGACATTGGAGCACATCCCCTGCAACAGACACAAGTGACAGCATGGAGGGGGGACAACAACAGCAGAGATCACAGTGCCACCCAAGGCAGACATGCACCATACTGGTGACAGGAGGCAATCCAGCATTGTGCCGGGTACAGGGGTTGTCCAGCATGGACAGCCACCACTGACATGCCAGCAGACTGTGCATAGCACAGACATGCAAGGATGTCAGCTGCACAGGCCATGGACAGTCTGACACTGGCGCCATGGACACAGTGCATGCACCATGGACCACTGCACACAGGCGTCCAGTGCACACAGAACAAAACACAAACTACAGAGATTGACCGAGTCCCTTGCCCACACCATAGGCGGTTCTCTGACGGACACACACACACACCCATGCCTGCACCACCCCTGACATCATGCACACCACTGCAGCCAAGCACCTGTAGCCTGCTGCAAATCAGAGACCACCACAGCTGTCATAACAAAATGCATGTATTTAAATGAGGTAACAAAAAACTATGTACAAGTATTTACAGGGAGGGGAAGGGCCACAAACCAGGTGGGGGCAGGCATGGGGCAGTGGTGATCAAATGGGAGAGGGAAGAAGGGGTGTGAGGGTGGGTCCAGGGGGATTAGTTGAGTCAGGGGGCATGGAGGGCCTAGTGCCTGCCCCGCTTTCCACTCCAGTGGCACCTATGGGTTCTTCTCCTTTGGACCCCGTCCCGCTCCAGTCACTCAAGGATCACAAGGGACGCCCTCACCAGCTGCAGCAGCTCCTCCATGCCTGTTTCCAAGGCCATCCAGTGATGTCCACCTAGGACAAGGGAGCAGAGTCAATATGTGTGACTGTCCATCCCCCTGCAGCCCACCCATTGTGAATGGTATACAGTCATGGGCCATGCCCCCGTGATGGTGTGCGACTACCCATAGTGACCAGGTCCACAAGACCTACCTACCCAGGTGCACATAGCCATGTGGACCGCTGCACACACCCACTGCACAAGTCCCGCACAGCACCACCGTGGCTGTACAGTGACATGGCTATGCGGTGCAAAGGCAGTGTCACAGCCATGTACCTGGTGCATGCATGGACCACCAGCAATGCACACCCACACATGCAGTGCCACAGGACAGTGCTGAGTGTACCGTGTGGCATGCACTTCAGTGGTGTCAAGGGCTGGTGGCCATGCCCAGCCACCTATCCCTCAACACAGCATGCACAGAAGTTTCTGGAAGAAATGCACTCACCTGCATCTGCAACAGCCGGGCGCTGCTGCACTATGGGCCCTCCACCTTGTCCCTGTTGCTGGGCAGCATCAAGGTCTCACTGTTCCCGTGCCTCACAGGCACGGCGTCTCTCCTCAGGGCCTAGGGTACAATCAGGGAGAGGGGAACATCAGTACAAACCAGTAGCAAAGGCCCCCAATGTGTGTGTGATCCTGCACAGCCCAGCCGTGCCGCAACCCCACAACCACCACCCACACTGGACAGCCCCAACCCCCCTGCATGGTGGACACATGCACACCATGATACCCGGATGGACGGATGCTACCAGTGTATGGATGGAGCACCTACCTGGTCATGGCACTGTGCCTTGCTTGGCGTGTGCCTGTAGCCAAGACAGACTATCTGGGTCCCTCTGCCGGAGGTCCCCACAGCGGTGGTGACACTGCTCTGTGCTGTGGGTGATCCTGGTGGCCTGCTCCAATGCCTCTGCCACCTCCTCCTCCCACACAGTGCTTCTGGGCCTTTCTAAAGGGTCTTCCCCAAACAGGGCACCAGCATGATGCTCAACAATGGCCACAAGATTGGCCAGTTCTAGCGGGCTCCACATTTCTGCTCTCCTGCATGCCATAATTCGTGCAGCCAGGATCACAAAATGGCACTCTGTAGCACATGTCCCCCACATACAGATGCTGCGTGGTACAGCGCTGCCATTCCCCATCGCGCTGTCACCGAACAGCGCGATAGGGGTGCACGTAGGGAACAAAAGTCGACCATAGGGTCAAGGGTCTGTTACGCGTGGACTGCCACAGCACTATTAGGACTCCCTGCATGTAGCATGGTAGGGCACCTGTGTGTGATGCCCTGCAGTGGCCTACCGCGCTATGGCACCATGGCACCTATGGTGCTCCAGGGCACGAGTGCCACACGCATGAACAGTGCACTAGCACCACTGGCACAGTGATGGCCATGCCCTGCACTGCCTCCCGCGCTCAACACATCATCAGCACAGCAGACATCGGTGTCAGTACCCCGGGCATGTGCTATGCGGTGCCTACTGCACATGTCACAGAGCTGCGCCTTTGCCTGAGCACGCCCAACACAATTGCGCAAGGTGCAACAGCGCAATATTCAGCCAGCATATGCAAATCAGCTCATCAGCAATTCCATGGTGCAGCCAATGCATTAGCATCCACTTAAAGTTGCGCCTCACCTCATTTGCATGCCTTGCGCTATATAAATGTGACATGGGGCTGCAGAGGACATAGTTTGGTATTGCAGTCTATTGTGGTGGGTTGCATGCTGTTTGGAAGTGTGAACAGTGGTGTGTGGGAGATGCATGGGACTGCACAATTAAAGGTAACACCTGTCATTCCCACAGGCTCTATAATGACCGAACATGAGGAAGAGGAGGAACAGGGATGTTGGAGAAGGAGGAGGAGGCCCAACTTTACACGGGCGGAATCAGATGCCCTGTTTGAGGCATACCTTGACAGGGAACCGCTTCTCAGTGGACAGCGGGGAACACCACAGGCCCATGCTGCAGCATGGGGTGAAGTTGCACATGCCGTGAACCAGCATGGCAGCCACCAGCGGTCCATGCAGGAATGTAAAAAGAAGGTCGGCACATACAGGAGGCAGATTAAGGACAAGGTGGCTGCCATCAGGGCAGCATGTGCTGCAACCAGTGGTGGACAGCCGGATGTGCCACGCCTGATGCCACAGGAGGAGTGGGTGGCTGGCAGCATGCTGCATTGTGCCATAGAGGGCATTCCAGGTGGTGGATTCCAGATGGGTGGCAGCCCGTCACTGCATGGTAGGTCCTGTGCTGTCACTGTGTGGGAGATGGGGGGAATGCAACAGGGAAGGGTGGAGACATCAATGCTACTGTGTTCCCTTACAGCTCCTGAGCGTCTACATGGGTCAGCGGTGGTGGGTGTGTCCACCGTGGGCGAGGCCCTGGACACGAAGGAGCACCCATCCACCTCCACAGGTGTCTGAGGGTCAGGACCACTGCATGCCTGCCTGTCTGTCTGGATGGAAGATGGTGGTGCTGGTGTGGACGAGGACCTGCCTGTGTCCCAGCATGATAGCGGCCATGGACTTCAGCATGCTGGGACACAGACTGGTGCCAGATCAGGCACCAATGATGATGGATCACACATCCCGGACAGTGATACGTGTGAGCCGCAGGATGGTCCCACAGCAGTAAATGGCACGGGCGTAACCATGGGTGGTGCCACCGTGGAGGCCTACGTGACATCACAGTCCCAGCCTGTGCCTGTATGCCCCAGTGGGGCAGTACTGGTGTGTGTCCAGGCCGGTGGGGCTGTTGCAGCCACTGCGGTGGCACTGGTGAGCTGTGGCAATCGGCGTCCGGAGGGGCAGTGCCAGCAGTCGGCCAATGGGGTCAGGGGGACAGTGTTGGTGGTGCCGTCAGTGCATCACATGTGGACGTGCCCTGGCATGGCTCTGGTGTGCAGTGCCCATCGTCAAGGGGTGCTGTCCAGCACAGCCAGGAACACCACGAGGGACAGCATGCCGATTAAGCGGATGACCTCTTTGACGAGCACAGCCACCTACTCCAGGCTTCAGTGGATCAGCAGTTGCGGCTTGTGATGGTGGTGGATGCACTCAGTGTTTTTCTGAGCCAGGCAGAGGAGCGGCGCAGCAGAGACCATGGTCTGCTCCTGGCAGAGATGGCCCAGCAGCAGGAGGATGTGACCACTGCCATTGACAGGCAGACACATGCATTCACTGCTGTCATGGTCACATTGGGCACCCGGTTCATTGCCCATGCGCCGCAGACACCACACAGTGTCACGTCCACCCCCCCTTCCTGGCGTTGTGCGACACCTTCCATGTTGAAACCGGGTTTGGCTGTGGGCATACCGAGCATGCCTGGCGCGGGCATGTTCAGTGAGCTGCAGACCCCTGCGCGAACACAGTTGCATTCCTGCAGTGTCGCCCCTGGGGGACCGTTGGTGCCACCCCATGAGGCCAATGGTCAGCCTTACTCTGCTGGCAGGTCTCAGCAGGGCCGCCCATGCATCTGTGGTGGCCGTGGCACTGTACCACATGACTAACCTGTCTCCCACCATGGCCACTGTCTGTCGCTGCCCTGTGTGCAGTGTGTTGTGCAACGTGCAAAGCACGGGTGGGGTACCTGGCCCTGTACACACATGGTCCATGTGCACACCCTCCTGGCTGCTGGCCACTGGCCACTGTGGCGTGTGCATGATGATGCCTGCATTGCTTTGTCCACCAGTGTGCAATGTTGCCCAGCATCTGAGACACGCACAGTGATGGCCACTGGGCATGGTCGTGTGTGGACCTGTGTGTGGCTAGGGGTTGCAGTCGGGGTTGGTATGCCTTCTACCCCTTGTGCATGTCTTGTGGTATGTGTGTGTGTGCGTGAGCGTGTGTCGTGTTTGGCCTTGCCCATCCCTGACAGCGTGTGCGGTTACATGCTCAGACCCATTCCCTTGCTGCCATCCATCCCTGGGGTTCATCCATGCCTGTCTGTGGGTTCTGCCCTTGCCATTGGTGGTTGCACATGGCCCCGTGACCTACCTGTGTTGGCCGAAGTGCTCCTCCGTGATGGTGTCCTGTTGCAGTTGTGCCATCTGGATTAGGCGGGGGTCCCTTCACCCAGGGGGTGGCTCCCATCACCATCTGGACTGGCGTCCTCATCATCCCCATCACTGTCCCCCTCTTTGATCTTTACAGCTATCCCACAGTCATTGTCCATGTTGTGCAGGATGCAACAGGCCAGGAATAGCCCGCAGGCCTTAGAGAGGCTATATTGTAGGGCACCGCCAGACGTGTCCAGGCACCAGAAACGTGCCTTCAGCATCCCAAACACCCGCTCAATGACATTACATGTGGTGGCGTGTGCCTCATTGTACCGTTGCTGTGATGGGGTTGTGGGGCTCCGGTATGGTGTGAGCAGCCAGGGACAGAGTGGGTAGCCACTGTCACCTGTGTGTAGAGGGTGGACATTAGTATGGTGGTCTGCGTTGCTCTGCCATGGGCCGTCTGACTATGCACCCCCCCACAGCTGCTCATGTCGTCCAGTGTGATGTGCATACTCACCCACTAGGTGGCCAGTGGGGATGTCCCCACTCTCGAACCTGTGACACAGTGCGGACTGGTGCCAGATGAAGGCATCATGTTCTCCCCCAGGGTGTGTGGCACAGACATTGGTTATGCACCCCCTGGCATCGCACACCACCTGGCAGTTAATGCTGCAAACTCCTTCCGGTTAATGTATGACACACTGTCCAGGCCTAGTGGCGTGCGGATGGCCACATGGGTGCAGTCAATGGCCCCGAGCATGCCAGGCATACGTGCTACCCTGTGGAACTCTTGTATGTGTGCTGTGCACTCCGCCTGTGTGCTGGGAAAATATATGTACTCCACAGCATGTGGCAGCAGTGCGCTGAGAAATTGTGTGAGTAGGCGTGACGCGGCTGACTGGGTTATGCCTGTTGTGTCCCCTGTTAGTCTCTGAAAGGTGCCCGTGGTGAGCAGGCACATGACAGCTGTCACCTTTGTCTCCACTGACAGAGCATGGCTCCGTCGTGTGGGTACCTGCATCTCATCACTGCACAGCTCACAGAGCCACCTCAGGATCACCCGGTTCAGGCGGTATTGGCCCACAATCTCTGTGTCAGTGTAGTGCTCGAAGGTGATGCAGGCTCGGTACCACCTGTTGGGGGTGTACTGCTGACGGGCCCTTCCATGGCCACGCCCCCCTGCTGCCTGTCTTCTCACACCCCTCATTACCACCTCCATCTGGAAGGTGGCACTGGCCATGTCCCTAGCTGGTATCCCCCCCCGGCAGCTGTTATCCCATTCCCCCTGCTGTCCTTTGTGATGCTCCCCCTGCACCGGGTACACCTCCGCCCTTTGGCTGTCCTGCCTACTGCCACTGCTCTCAGTACACTGTGGCACTTCCCTGTCACTCCAGCACAGTAGCACAGGCTCCCCACTCCCGTCCTGTTCCTGGTTGTTTCCAGGTGTGCCCTCTCCTGCTCCTGCCCAGTCCCACTTACTGCTACCCTCTTCTCTGTTGCTGTCATCTCGCTTCCACCTCTGACTTCCCTGTAGCGTTCTTGAACCTCTCTCTTGTTCCTTTTTATTTTGGATCATTTCTGCTGTTGCACAACTTCCGCTAGCTCCCTACTGTGCATGGCGCATGCTGTTGAATATCGCACTGTGCCATTTATTCATGGTTCCTCCCCCTACAGTTGCGCATGCATTCATTACCATTGCACTCTTGCACATTGCAACTTGCACAGCATAGCTGCCTCCTGCTGAATAGCGCACAATGGCGCATTTTTGTACTTGCGCTGGCACATCTCTGTTGCACATGGGGCATCCCTTTTGAATATCTGGGCCTCAGAGTTTCAAAAGTGACCAGGTGCCCTTCAGAGTGGGTCCACATGGAAATTTCCAGGTTTTCTGGTGGGTCAGTCCAACTCAGACATGTCTCCTAGAATTCCTAGATTCCTTTTAAAGCAGCTTCCACCATTGCTGTGCTAAACTTTAGCTTTATAAGTGGGAAACAGAAAGGCAAAGTCTATCAGCAGAATAATCGGAGCCTGGGCATGTTGGAGCTGCCCTTTCTAATGTGCCATAAGCGGTCATTAATCAAGCACCAAAGCAGCAGCTTCAGGACTGGCCATGTCATGTGTGTATGTATGTATTTATTTTGCTTAAGAAAGGGTTTAAATGCAAGAAAGAAACAGTGCAAATGAAAAGTTGTACTGTATGCTGTTTGCTTCATTTCATGCCATGAGGACAAATTTAAGTTTGGCTTTTGGGCTGTAGTGAACTCTTTCAAAGCCAATGTACCTTTTACTGTTTCATTTAATATTTTCTTTCTTGGAGCGGTGCTCCATGCTGTCTAGGATACAGGAGCTGCTGTATATAGGGAAGGAGTATAAGGGAACAGATTACAGAAGTGTCTGTAGCCCAAACTGCCATTGGGTTTTCTAATAAGCATATCTGCTAGATCCAGTGTTGACAACAATTTTTTCTCTATTTTAAGATAAATTTGTATGTATTGTAGTTAATAACTGTGCAGCTCTTCACACTAGGCACCAGTGTCACACTGTATATCCACGTAATAGTTTCTTGTTTTGTCAGCTACCATACGGGGTCATTTTATTGTGTATTTGAATTATACGTTGTGTGCCTACTTGCTGCCACCATCATCGTACCAAATCAGTTTAAGTACATGCGTGCATAAGTTATGAATCCATAATTACAAATTGTAAAAATGTGTAGCAGAAATTAGGAACTTGTTTCTGGCCCAGTGAATTACATATCTTAGCAGCTCACCATTTTTAAAGGTGTTCCAGTTTTTCTCCATAGTTATGTGCTTCAATATTAGACATGTGCTTATAAACTGTGTAAGGGAAAAAAAATCCATACTTTGAAATACAATAACTTTGAACTAGTTTTCTCCTTTAGCCTTACAATTCAAGGCTTTAGTTTTTGTACAAGGTATGGGAACTAGTGGTAATATATTTGTTATGGGGATATTTACTAGTCCAAAAGTTCTCACAAGTGGAGGTTTTTACATTTTTTTTTAATTTGTTTTTTTGTTGACCGGGTAAGTGCACTAGACAAATCCTGCCTATTTTCAGGGACGACCCGGGGGAGTGGGATACTGATGAATGCCAACTGACCTTGAACCAGATTAAGCTGTTCATGGTATTTTTTTTTTAGTGAATGAAGGAAATTGGGCCAGGACACCAGGGAAATTCCCCCTACTCTTTTCGATAAGTGCCATGGGATCTTTAACATCCACCTGAACTACCACCAATCCAGGCAGATGGAACCTCGGTTTGATGTCTCATCCGAGAGATGGCACCTCAGAAGTGCAGCACCCCTCTCATGCTGCACTACAGTGTCAGTACTGGGATATTAACCCAAGTGCCAGATGTGGGAACTGAAACCACAGCCCTCTGATCACCCAGCCTCAGAGGCGAATGTGCTATTTACTGAGCCACTGACACTGCTAAATCTCCCACAATTGCTAATAGCAAATAACCCCCCCACCCTGATTTTGAAAAGCTGTTCTGTTCATCTTTATAATGGAATTTGTAGCGTAATAAGTAATTCTACTCAATTAATCCCTGTCTAGCAGCTGATGGAACAACGTCAGTAAGTAAGCAATTTAAATGTTCTTCAAAACTGACAATAGATATTCACTAGTCTGAATCATCTTTTACACTAATTGCATTCTCTGGTACTCCTTGGGTGTCCACCCTGAAAATATGATACTAGAAATGCCTCGGTGCCCTAGTATTAGGCTACAAAACCAGCTTACCAGCATGCCATGTCATGTTACATTTTATGGCAGATTTTTTTATGTCCTCCATTCAAAAAGTATCTGCTTCAAAATATCTCAGTGCCATTAGTTCTGAATGAGACATTGTGCATGCTGGTTAATGCAAAGGAAAAAATAAGATACAAAAAAGCTTTAACCATTACCCTTGCATCTCCCAGTCATTAGCAAGCTGAAAAAGTGTGTGTGTGTGTGTGTGTGTGTGTGTGTGTGTGTGTGTGTGTTATAAGTGGAGTGTGTGTGTGTGGGGGCGGTGGAGATGACATTTAAGAGCAGTAGTGACTAGAAAGTTAAAAGAAATGAGACGGGGATACTTTATGGCTATGGAGACCTTATCACACATGTTGCAGATAGACATCACAATTTTTATGTATTATTGCTGAAGACTGGCATTATACTGACATGTTCACATCTAAACTGCAGTTTCTTAGTCCTGCATAATGGTGAAAGATTTTATCAAAACATGACAGTAAGATTATTCTATCCCTTTTACAGCTTTCATGCAAGATGTTCAAAATATAATAATAATAATAATAAACTTTATTTCTATGGCGCCTGTCAAAGACCAAGGTGCCTTACAAAATTTAAAAACCCATCAAACAGTTTGAATCTTAAAATATTTAAAACAGCTCATTCCACTCAAGAACTCATATGCCACACTGCCAAACAGGGACAACCAAATAGAGGTACCCAGAGAAATGGAAGGAAAGGATGTGGAGGTTAGCCAAGTGCAAAAGATGGAGATTAGCGCCCAGGAGGTGGATAGGCAGAATAGGGGCAAAATTCAGCAGAAGGGCAGACAGCAAGGTGAACCAGAGATAAAGGACAACCAAGGAAGGGGCTGGAGTAGAACAGTGAAACAGTCTAGGGAGGTCAAATCATGGAAAGTCATGTGTGCAAATGCCAGGAGCCTTAGCAACAAGATGGAAGATCTGGAGGCTGTCATGGTGCAGTCAGACCTGGACATTGTGGCCATCACTGAAACCTGGTGTAATGATAACCACGACTGGGAGTTGGCCATACCTGGCTACAACATATTCAGAAGAGACAGGACAGGCAGGAAGGGAGGAGGAGTGGCACTGTATGTGAAAAATGACATAAGGGCCACAGAGATCCAGGAGGAACAAAATGGGGGAGAGATACTGTGGGTTAAGCTGGAAAGGAAAATGGGGCCAGCTATCAGCACAGGTGTGGTCTATAGACCACCAGCCCAGGAGGAAGAAACAGATAGGAGCTGATGTTAGCCATCCAGAGGATGGCAGACAAGGGTGAGGTAGTACTGGTTGGAGACTTCAATATTCCAGACGTGGACTGGAGCATCCCAGCAGCAGCAACAACTAAGGACAGATTTATCCTGGACTCCTTCAGGGTGCCTTCCTCAAGCAACTGGTCATGGAACCAACTCGGCAGAAGGCAATACTGGACCTTGTGCTCACAAACAGGGACAGTGTGATGTGGAGTGAAGTGGGGGAGCACCTGAGGAACAGTGACCACCAGTCACTGTGGTTTGAAATCACAGAAAGAGCAGAACCAAACCACAAAAAACATGTATCCTGGATTTGGGGAAAACTTTGAGAAAATGGGAGATACTTGAAAGAGGCATTAAGGGAATGGGGCAGGAATCAGGGGTTGAGGAACAGTGGAATTATTTAAAATGGGGATTACAAGAGCAACAGAATTATGTATTAAGCAGGTTAGCAAGAGGAAAGGAAGAGAGACCATTATGGTTTTCCAAAGAGGTAGCAAAAGAAAGTGAAAGCCAAAAGATTGCATTCAGGCAATACAAAAGACACAGGCAGAAGGGTAGGGAGAAGTACCAGGAGAAGCAAAGGAGGCAGGGAGGTCAGTAAGGGAAGCCAAAGCTCAGACAGAAGAACACATTGCAAAATCAGTGGGTAGAGGGGACAAAACCTTTTACAGGTACATAAGTGAAAAAAAAGGCAAAGGGAGGGATAGTGAGACTGAAGGGGGAGGATGGGGGCTGTGTGGAGGATGACAACAGTAAAGCTGACATATTGAACAGGTATTTCTGCTCAGTCTTTACTGAGGAAGAGGAGGGTAATGGGTCTGAATGGAGTACAAGGGGTGAGAATTGTGCAGAAATGGACACAAGTCCCTTTACACGAGAAAGAGTCCTGAAGGAACTGGAAGTAATAAGAGTTGATAAAGCAATGGGGCCAGATGGGGTGCACCCCAGGGTCCTTAAAGAACTAAGAGAGGTGGTGGCTGAACCTCTTGCTATCCTGTTTAGCCGATCACTAGAATCAGGGGAGGTACCCAAAGACTGGAGGATAGCAGATGTAATCCCCTTATACAAAAGTGGGAACAAAGAGAAAGCGGGAACTACAGACCAGTCAGCCTCACCTCGGTAGTGGGGAAGATCATGGAAGTACTACTGAAGGAGAGATTGGTAGAACATCTGGTTGTCAATGGACTACGGGACCCAAGGCAGCATGGTTTCACCAAGGGAAGGTTATATCAGACCAACCTCATTTAATTTTTGACTGGGTGACTAGGAGGTGGATCAGGGAGGGCAGTGGACATGGCCTATCTGGACTTCAGCAAGGCCTTTGACACTGTGCCACATAAGACTATTGCACAAACTGGGGAATATGGGTGTGGGCAGGACAGTAGTGCGGTGGGTAGGTAACTGGCTGGGCAGCAGGACACAGAGGGGTGGTGGTAAATGGCTGTTACTCCACAGAGGAAAGAGTGACCAGTGGGGTAACACAGGATCAGTGCTGGACTGGTACTATTCAATATCTTCATCAGTGACATTAGTGGGACCTAGAAGGCAGAATTTCACTGTTCGTTGATGACACAAAGCTCTGTAACAGAGTAGACACACCAGAGGGTGTAGACAGAATGAGAAGGACCTGCAGAAACTTGAAGAATGGTCAGGGGTTTGGCAGTTGAAATTCAATGCAAGGAAGTGCAAGATAATGCATATGGCGCACAAAAACCCTGGCACAATATATCAGTTGGGGGGTGAGGATATAGCATGCACCAAGCAGGAAAGGGATCTTGGAGTTATCATCTCTGATGACCTCAAGGCAGGGAAACAGTGTGACAAGGCAGCAGGTAAAGCAAATAGGATGCTGGGATGCATAGGCAGGGGCATCACCAGCAGGAAAAGGGAGGTCATAATTCCACTATACAAGACACTAGTGAGGCCGCACCTGAGTACACTGTGCAGTTCTGGAGACCTTACCTAGCAGGACATAGACAGGTAGAGAAGGTTCAGAGGAGGGCAACAAAGATGGTGCATGGGTTGCATCACAAGTCCTATGAGGACAGGTTGAAGGCACTGAACATGTACTCCCTGGAGGAGACGAGGAGAGGGGATATGATAGAGACATACAAGTATCTTACAGGGAGGAACAGGGTGCAGGAATGCACTATTTTTAAGTGAAAAAGATGTTCCAGGACTAGAGGGCATGGGATGAAGTTGGAGGGAGGACGATTCAGAGGAAACGTGAGGAAGAATTTCTTCACAGAGCGGGTGGTGGACAAGTGGAACACACCCTGCCAGAGAAAGTGGTGGGGCTGAAACAATCACGGGATTTAAGAATGCATGGGATAGACATAAAGGAATTCTGGAGGTCAGGGGTAAGGGGCAACAGACTTCCTGGAAAACATAAACTGAACTTACAAACTTAAATGGGCAGACTGGGTGGGCCATAGGCCCTTATCTGCCGACACTGTCTATGTATCTATGTATCTATGTAGCTGACACAATTGGGCAAACAAAATCAATCACCGAATGCTTGAGTCCATAAATATGTTTTCAGGGCCTTTTTAAATCCCTCCATAGTCGCACACTCCCGTAACTGATGGGGTAGAGAATTCCAGAGGGTAGGAGCCACATGCATAAATGTACGGACCCCAGAAGATTTCAAACATACCTTCAGGATCTCTAGCAACCCCTCGTCAGCTGAGCGTAGTGATCGCTCGGGGCAGTAAGGTGCCAGGAGCTCTTTCAGGTATTCCGGGCCAAGTCCATGTAGGCTTTGAAAGTCAGAAGACTGATTTTAAAGGTGACCCACCACTATACTGGCAGCCAGTGCAGTCTGCGCAGCACCTGTGAAATGTGACTGGACCAGGAGGTACCAGTCAAAAGCCGGGCCACTGTGTTCTGCACCAGCTGGAGGTGGCAGATTTCCACCCCAGAAAGCCCTAGGTAAAGGGAATTGCAGTAGTCCAAGTGCAAAGACACAAAGACATGGACCAGCATAGGAAGATAGCTGGATGGAACAAGGTGCCTAATCCTGGAGATATTCCTTAGATGGTAAAATGAGGACTTGATGACGGCAGACACCTGTGAATGCAGAGTCAGCCCTTTGTCAAAAATTACCCCCAAGTTACGCACCTGTTCAGAGGTCAGGAGTGAAACACTCCCAAGATAATCCCAGAGGGCGAACCAATCCCCAGCTCCCCCATCCAGTGCGCCGGATCCACAACCAGCACTTCTGTCTTTTACGAGTTCAACTTCAGCCAACTCCAGTCCATCCACTCCTGGATTTCTTTGAGGCAGTTATTAAAGACTGAGAGTGCTCCATCCTGGTTGGGTGCAAAAGAAAGGTAGAGCTGGGTATCATCAGCATAGCAGTGAAACCTCAGCCCATACCTTCTTATAATGTCTCAGAGGGGCAGCATGTACACTGTGAACAACATGGGGGATAACACAGAGCCCTGAGGAACCCCACAAGACAGAGAAACTGGGCCCAAGGAATAAACCCCAGAAACCACTCTCTGCGTTCTTCCAGTGAGGTAAGATGTAAATCACCTGAGGACTACATCTGATAGTCCACAGATGAACCTCAGGCGCTCAAGTAGAACTCCATTGTCCACAGTGTCAAAAGCTGATGAGAGATCTAAAAGAACCAAGATGGAATGGTTCTTCCGGTTCCTGGCCGTCAGGAGATCACTGATCACCCAAACCAGTGCTGTCTCAGTACTGTGCCTCTTTCGAAAACCGGACTGGAGAGGTTCATAGATATCATGGATGATCAAATGGTTCTCCAGCTGTATAGCCACTACCTTCTCAATCACCTTCCTTAAAAAGGGAAGGTTAGAGATTGGTCTGTAGTTTGCATAGCAGTCAGGGTCCAAAGAAGCTTTCTTCAAGAGGGGTGTTACCACCGCGTCCTTCAGGGAGCAAGGAAACTCACCTGTTTCCAAGGAGCACCAGACTATCTGTGCTAGGACTGGACTGATGGAATCAATACAACCCTAAATCAGGGAAGTTGGTCCAGGATCCAAACTACAGCACATAGGGTGTGCACCCCAGACAATCCGTATGACATCCATGAACTCTGGTTGGTCGAAGGTACTCCAGGAAAGCCGAGAAGCAGCAGTGAAGTGCTAATCCAAATCAACACCCATAGAGTGTTCTGGTTGGAGTGCTGCCCTAATGTTGACCACCTTAGTTGCAAAGAATTGAGCAAGTTCATCGCACTGTATTTGTGAAAAGGCCTTTCCGACTTGTAGGCAGGCTAGGTTGCACAGTCTGTCCACAGTGCGAAAGAGCTGAGCTGGTCGATTCTGAGCAGCCGCAATCTTCCCAGACAGGAACTCTGCCTTCTTACAGGTGATTGCTGATTGATAGGCTTGGTAATGCTCCATTAATCCCAGGTGGTCGGCATCAAGGGAGGATCTAATCTTTGTCCTAGTCACTGCATCTGCTTTAAGGTCCCATCAAACTATGGGTACCGAGGGCAAAGGGAGAGAGAGTAAACACAGACAGGAGCAATGACATCCAGGGCCGCCTTGATAGTCATGTTATAAGCTACCACGAGGGCATCTGGGTCACTGTTTGCCACTGGGAGGGTCGATAGGTCAAGTACTGCTACCAGGCCTTCAGAGCTAACATCTCATAAAGGGCGATACCTGACCAGCTCCACAGGCGTATGCCTACAAAGGGGGGGCGCTAAAACTAAACTCCACTGTGTAGTGATTGGACCATCCAAAATATCACTATTAAAGTCACCAGCTCAGTGTTAAATACCATCCGTTTAGACTTTATTTTGGCCATCATACAGTGCAGTATGATTAGGATTTTATCTATTGTACATCTGATAAGAATATGTGTTTGACATCAAAGATGGTACCTGTTTACATTAAGTTCACATCTGGTGGGTGAACTTGATTTCAGTAATGAAGATGAAAAAATCTCATAACATTGTTTTCCAATTACTTGTCATGACTTACCATCAATAGCAGAGTATTTGTAAATACAGAAAAGCCTAGTCTTTCATGGATTGCTGCTCCCATCTTTGTCATTCTGAATGTTTCTGTGTGTTGTACTCTGACATTATTTAGCCATCTAAAATAATACCATTACTACTTAGTAAAAGCATACTGGATGTCTATATCATTTACTGCATTTCAGTTATTAAGTCTTGGTGCAGATTAGTGTTTGTGAATTGGGGGTGGTGGTGGTGGTATGTGATTATGTCCATGCATTTTGGAGGTGTTTCATTATCAATTCTGACATTAGCTACTTTGCTTTTCACACTGAAATGAACTGCAGTCTTGCATCTGATGGAAACCGTATTCACTGAAAGTAAACACTGCTGGATAATTGCATCCCTGCTCCCTGCTCCCTGACAGACTCAAGCATTCATATTTATTATTTTAATCATGTTTATCTACACACTTTTATGTTATAAAATATGAAGTTAAAGCTTCAAAACTATACAATGGTAAAAAGGATGTTCTTTATGCTCTCCCTTTACTTTCTAACAGAGGTGACATTAGCTGGTCTATGATATGTGGATCTCGAAGGGAATAAGTAAAGTTAAGAAAATGTAAATGAAACTGGACTTATGTACAGTTTATGTACCCATTGACATATACACAATGGAAAATGCTTTACTGAATGGCATTACTGAACAATTACTAAACAGCAATTATAGAAGACTATTAGATGTAATTTTGTGGGAGGGAAATATGAACAGCTTAATGCAAGAAGATCTGTATGAATTTCTTCAGATATTTAATAGAGGTTCAAATGGATGCGCATACTGAGAAGTGTACAGTATTTAGGCTACATTACTCACGTGTATTCAGTCCATATACTGTTGCAGCACTGTTCTCTGTAAGATGATTGATCACCATGCAGGCTGCTGGTAAATGCAGTGTATGAGAGGGGAGGGTTAGAGAATGGTTGGAAAAAGAAGAAACAGTAGTAAAACACTTAACAAGCATACATACAAGAAAATCCAAGTATGATGCACTGAAACTAATGGCCTGTGAATAAAGCAGTTACTAGGTTTTTGCAATAAAAAATTATGATTTACACCAACCTAAATTAGGTAGAATCTCAGTGTAAATGTTATATTGTACTTTATTGTGTAAAAGCATAAAAAAAAGTATAGATTTACCTCAGGAATCACATCGTACTTAAAAATAGCCTCTGGCCAGGGCCGATAGAGCTGCAGACGAGGAATTTGGGGTAAAAATATTTAAACATAGAAACATAAAAACATAGATATTGATGGCAGATAAGGACCGCTTGGCCCACCTAGTCTGCCTATTTTCCCTACCTACTATGAAACCGCAGACCCTACTTGATCTCCAGCTTTACCCCCCTTTACCTACCTCTAAGATTCCCTTATGCCAATCCCATGCATTCTTGAAGCCTGTTACCATTTTTGCCCCTACCACTTCTGCTGGGAGGCTGTTCCAGGCATCCACCAGTCTTTCTGTGAAGAAGTACTTCCTCACATCTCCTGAGTCCCCCCAGCTTCATAGCATGTCCCCTTGTTCTTGATCATCTTTTTTTCTGAAAAATGCTTTCCTCTCAAACTTTATTGATATATGTTAGGTATTTGAATGTTTCTATCATATTCCTCCCTCCCCCTTCTTTCCTATGGGGTGTACAGGACTTGTGATACAGACCCCAAAGTACCAAAAATTACCAAAGTTACAAGCCTGTGTTCTCAAAATGTAATGTATGCTAATGAATTTGTTGTTTTTAAATATTTTTACACCAAATTTTCAACATAGCCTTGTTATGACGCTGCCTCATGAAGAAGGGCAGGGGAAAATGTTCAGCTTCTGGCCTAAAGATGATTTCTCACAGGGTCTGCAAAATCACATTTTGGGAAGCAAAAACACATTTTGGACAAGAGTTGAAAAATTTTAGCTGTCACATTCATGAGGTGCTGTAAATAAATGGCTGTGCTGAAAATGTGGGGTAAAAATATTCAATATTACCAAACTTACGAGCCTGCATTTGCAAAATTCAACATAGCCTCATAACATTGTTTTTTTTAAATATTTTTACACCAAATTTATATCATAGCCTTCTTATGTCCCTGCCTTGTGAACAATGGCAGAGAAAATGTTCAACTCCTGTCTGAAAGGTGAATTCATGCAGGGACCGCAAAATCACTTTTCAGGACAAATTTGCCTAATGCCAGTGCAATTGTTTATGAAGTGGGGGCCCAATAAAGGCATGTTGGCATTTTTGACTAAAAATATGCAAAAATGGCCTAGTTATGCAACTAAGTTCAAAACACCATTGAAATACATTGAACTGCATACCTGTTTCTTCAGTTCGAGGCCCGGCTTTGAGGGAGGGTTGGGAGGGTGGGAGGAAAAATATATATAAAACAAACAAAAAATACCAATAACTGCTCATGCACAGCAGTGGATGGGGATCAGTAAAAAAAAAAAAACACAGACCGAGGATTCGTGATCGCGACACTGGGGAATTGGGCACCTCCAATGTCACTGTTATGTTTCTGGGAGGGTGTGTGGTGGTAGGTACTGAGAGGGAGGGTCGGGCATGTGGGAGAAAAAATATATATATAAAAAATCAAGATGAGCACAGTCTTGTCTGCATCTTGCTCGCAGAGGTCAGAGCAGACCACGGCACAGTCCACTGTGTCCAAGATGGTCACTGAACTTTATTGCACATGTGCAAGTAGTCGTCTATGTGCAATACAGTTTGTTGGCCATCTTTGACATAGTGGGCTGTGCTGTGTTACACAATGACCTCCACAAGAGGAACTTAACTGACTCACGAAAAATAGTGCTGTGTGACTGCTGGAGTCCACGGAGGTGGCGGAGTACTTCACAGACCATGGATGAAACTGTGATGGTACTCCAAACTGTCCTTTGGTTTGAATCCAGAGAGTCCTTCTATGATAAAAAGAGGTCTGCAGGGCTCCACCCACTGCAGCCCTAAAAACATCTATGCTGATCTTAGTAATTAATTTACTGATTCAAGAATGACAGTTTGTGTGATGTGTTCACTGACACTATACCATAAAGAAACAACCAGGACACACATAAACATACATATTCTTTGGATTATACTTCTTTATTCATATTGAGTACTATGCACAAAGGGGCGGAGGTACGTGGAATCCATATATACCCCTGCCCACGTAGCTGTGCACCCATGGACAGGTGCGTGCGAGCGGTATTCATGACTGCCAGTCACCTGTCCCTGGTCCCACCCCCCCAGCTTGCAGGACTCTGCAAGGTGGCCAGGGGTGGGGTTGTGGGGCCAGCCAGGCACCCAATCTGTTGCTTGGACTGGGACCCGCACTAGATCCCTTGTGCAGTGGAGTGCGCATTGGTAGCGCACCTCACAGACTACTTACGGCCAGCAGCAGTGGCAGGTGAGGGAGGGCAGTGCTGTTGGCCCCCTGTCAGCTCTGATTGGTGTGGTGAGATGGGTGGGGGGCATTCCTGAAGGTAGTGGGGGGCCGGGATGGCAACACCACAGGTGGGAGGGTCTGTGTGGTGTGGGGGGTGGCAGTTCTGTGCCGGAGCCCATGCTCCTGTGTGGGGCATGTGTGATGTGGGGGGTGGTCACCAGATGCACCACAGTGTGATAGGGCAGGTGGGTGGTATTCGGCATCATGGTCCTGTGACCCTGGGGGGTAGGTGGGCTGTTCGCCCTGTCCAGCAGGGTGTGCACAGGGCACATAGGGGGTTAATGGCTGGTCCTCCCTGGCATACCCTGTGACCCCCTATGCACCCCTGTGGCCAGCACTAGACACCTTTGTGCATGGCGTGTAATGCTGGCCCACCCCTCACCTGCCCCCCGCGCGTTGCCCATCGCACGGTCAGGGGATCGGCACATACTCCCTGTGCACCACCCATTCATGCATCCCGTGAAGGGGGTGCAGTTGGTGTGGGTTGGCTACTTACTCCTGATATGCGCACATAGCCACTCTGCACCTTTCATGCATAGAGCCCATTATTAGTAGTGGACAGGAAAGCAGAGGCAGACAGGAGATAGAGAAGCACATGAACTCCGGTCAGGACTAAATGTTAAAAAAAAAAAACAAATAAACAAAAAAATACCTACAAGGGATGGTTTTCTTCACTTTACTCCAGTATCGGTGATATGTTTGTGGGGTGCGAGATAGTGACGGGTCTTCAGATCGCTGGCACTGGATAATGATATAGTGAACATTATGCAGTAGCTTCTGGTCATCACTCATCATTGTCACTGGGTAATATTACTGTTTATATTAGTGTGGTGCTTTGTAATTGCTGGTTGTGGTAATATTATACATTATAATATAGTCTGTCATCACTCATTGCTAGTATTGGGTGCATCATAGTCATTGGACCTCACTGATCCGTGGCAATGGGTTTTATATACTACTTATAAATACAGTCTCAGCTTCTCACTGATTACTGGTACTGTACTATGGTATATATTATAGTCTCTGGTCTCCACTGACCATGGGAACTGGGTAATAATATACTGCAGTATACATTTATTCATAGTCTCTACTCCTCACTGATCATTGTCATGTTTTTTAGCATTTTCTGTCCTCTCATTTCAACACTGCTGGGCATTCTGTTGCCAGGAACAAACATGCATGTTGTTTTAGCACACATGAATGGCAGCGTTCCCACAGTATTTTAAAGTGGTACTGTCACTAAAAATCTGATCCTTTCAATGTCCCATGTAAAACACTATTCCAGATCAATTTATTAAAATGTGTCCTAATCTATTGTTCTGTGGAAATTGCTCAAAGACTTCCACCCATTTCAAAACAGAATAGTGATTTATTTCTAGATCATTTTGAATTTTTTATTCTGTTTCCCCTGCAACAGGAACAGAACAAATCAACAGAGGCATCATTTAGGGGTTGCAACTGACACCCCATTGATTCCTTAGGCTGCAACATAATTAGAATGTGTAACCAGCCTCCTACTACTTTACACAGTTAGCTACCCCTGGCACCCATAACTGGGCACAGACTTCAAAAACACATTTAGACAATTGGTACCATCCCTAGCTTTGGGAATGTATACCAGGCTCATTACTCTAGAGATCAAGGGGTGGGGATGTACAAAAGCAATAAGACCTATTAGGTATCTACAAAACCAGGTCCTGAGGAGATAACTTTTTACTAGGGCTATGCAAGATCTAACTTCTGGAGGGGTACCCAGTTACTCCACACTGGAAGCAAAAATGTAACTGTCCAAACTAAAGTTGGGGTTCTAGAGTGTGATTTTATTCCAAAAGATGTTCTCTAAAGCAAGGGTGGACCCCCAAGGTTTACATATCATGGCACTAGGAACTTGCAGAAAAACAAAATGACTGTATCTGACAGAAAACCCTCTTTGTAGTCCCACACTGTAGGACATAGAACATCTTGCACTTGTATTCCCATACAGCATAGGACATAGAACATTGCTTCCAGTGGCACTGGCCACAACTGAACACAAATTTTACTAAGCACTAGTACAACCCACTTTGGGGGTAAAATTCTCTTCAGACATTGGCCCTATGTCTAAAGTAACCAGGTGCCCTTACTGAACCTGTTATTCTTGAACTGGTTACTCTAGTTGGGGGTCAGCCCACCCTTTGCTCCCAAATCCATACTCAGCCATTCTTTCAGAGTTACACCTTAAACATTTGAAACACAATTAGGAAAATTATAATTGAATGAAACTTTGGCATCCAGCATTTGTATCACTATACGGGTAGAGGAAAAACTAAATTTCTGAACAATGTGATATAATCATACCTATGGACTTCACACACTTCAGCCAACTTTAAATGAGAGCAGTCTCACACTTCTGAATTTCACAGAAAAGTTGTGCATTTCCCTTTTACCCAGAGAACACAACAGCACGGGCACTTGCTTTCGGCAGCAAAAGTCAGATCCTACTCACTGTTAGACATTTCAGGCAGCTTCAAATATCCTGGATCAAAAAGGGGATTGCCCCTTGGATCCATCCACAAGCAGTCCTTTTCACCCCTCCAGGGATGAAAATCAGGAGATCCTGCTGTAGACAATGGTTTCCACCACTTCTCTTGGCAAACTGGAGAATACCAGGACTAGGGTGATAACGCAGGGCCCTCAACTCAGAGTCCTCAGCTGAGCAGTTCTCGCTCCTCCTTCTTCCAACTGCTACTCCCAACTACTGACTCACACTGACTCTCATCTCAAGATTCTAAACTCCCTTCTCACAGCTGGCTAAATCTTATGCTGCTATGAGAGTTCCAAATTGTACCCAGGGTCATAATGTAGCACAGCAGAAGTTGTCTGACATAATGGGTATTCACAGCTTTCCAGATTTTTTGTTTTGAGGGGCCCACCCCGCACCCCCATTACAGGGGACTCTGCCCCTAGACCCCCATTTAGGATTCTGAACTCCAGAGGGGCCAACTCGAAGAGCGCACAGGTCTGGGCGTGACATAATGTTGTATGCTATTATGTGTATGACATTATGACCCAGTACGTTCCAAATGAGCTCATCACTTCCATCTCAGCTGAAGCCAAGTAAACAAAAAAGTGAGAAGGTGAAAAAAACATTTAACTAGTTAATCACCAGCTGCCTCTCCCTGTCTAGCACTGTAACTGGGTGGTTACAAATGCATTGGAATTTTGGACTGATATATCAGTCTGCAGCACAGCAAGAGTTAAGATGTGCATCAGAATATATATGTGTGTGTGTGTGTGTGTGTGTGTGTGTGTGTTATATATCAGTCTCTAGTTTTAATTTTTGTGGGTGTTCTACGTGTCTGTGTGGTTGTAGGGGGGGATGTCAGATTCACACTGTAAACAATCGCTGTCACCAGTGTTGAAATAACACTTTACTGTTCAAAGAAGGTGAGCAAGAGTAGGAGGAAAAGGAGGCCACTGTGGTTCAGTAGGGAAGTGGGGGAAAGCATCAGAGCTAAGAGAAGGGCATTTAGACAGTACAAAACTATGCAGAGTGAGCAGGACCGCATGGCTTACCAGGATAAGCAGAAGGAAACTGGGAGGGTGGTCAGATGGGCTAAAGCAAGAACAGAGGAGAGTATTGCCAAGGGGGTCAGGAGTGGGGACAAGTCCTTTTTCAGGTATATAACAGAGCGGAGGAAAGGGGGGGACTGGGATACCTAGTTTGCAAGCTGAATCAGGGAAAAAGGTAGAGGGGGATCGGGAGAAGGCTGACTTGCTGAACAGCTATTTCAGTGCAGTATTTACAAGGGGGGAGGGGGGGAGGATGGAAGTGGTCCAGTAGGAAGAGAGGAGGTAGGGGTAGATGTGGGACCATTCAAGGAAGAGGAGATCTCAAAGGAGCTTAAGGGCCTTAGGATGGACAAGGCATTGGGACCAGATGGGATTCACGCTAGGGTGTTGTGGGAGCTGGGTGGGAAGCTGGCAGCTCCCTTGACCTATCTGTTCAATGAGTCCTTGTGAATGGGGGTAGTCCCAAGGGACTGGAGGGAGACAGATGTGATTCCCCTGCACAAGGGAGGGAGAAGGCAGGATCTGAGCAATTACAGGCCAGTGAGTCTGACATCGGTGGTCGGCAAGCTCATAGAGAAGCTGCTAAAGGGCAGAATCACTGACTACCTGGAGGCAAGCGGCCGGCTCGACCCAAGGCAGCACAGATTTACCAAGGGCAGATCTTGCCAGACAAATCTGATAGCATTCATTGACGAGGTCACTAGGGCGATGGATATGGGGGAATCAGTGGACATAGCCCACCTAGATTTCAGGAGGGGCTTTGATATGTTACCGCATGGAAGGCTGGTGCACAAACTGGACTGTCTGGGGCTAGGGGAAGTGGTTATTAGATGGGTGTGGAACTGGTTAGTGGGCAGGATGCAGAGAATGTTGGTAAACCGGGTCCCCTCAGGGGAGGTGGGCGTAACAAGCGGGGTGTCCCGGGGTCGGTACTGGGACCCATGCTGTTCAACATATATATATAAGTGACATTGTGGAAAGGTTGGAGGGCAGAGTGAGCCTGTTCGCGGATGATGTCAAAATCGGCAATAGAGTGGACATTAAGGGTGGAGTGGGAAGGATGCAAGAAGATCTAGGGTGACTGGATGAGTGGGCCAGGAAGTAGACGCTATCCCCTCATTATGGAGAAATGCAAGGTCATGCGCCTGGGAAAAAGGAATGAGAGAAGGGAATACAGACTGGGGGACATGCCGCTAGCAATTACCACAGAGGAGAGGGACCTGGGTATCGTTATCTCCCAGGACTTGAAGGTGGCCGGGCAGTGTGGCAGGGAGGTGGCAAAAGCCAGTAGAATGTTGGGATGTATTGGGGGAGGGATCACCAGTAGGAGGGAAGATGTTCTGATTCCCTTGTACACCCAGCTGGTCAGGCCTCATCTGGAGTACAGGATCCAGTTCTGGAGACCTTATCAAAAAGGACGAGGAAAGGGTGGAGAGGGTACAGAGGAGGGCAACCAAGATGGTGAAGGGGCTTAGTCACCTGACGTATGAAGAGAGACTGGGAGCCCTGGAAATGTACCCTTTGGAGATGAAGAGGGAGAGGGGGACATGCTAGAGACCTTTAAGTACCTAAAGGGGATGAGCAAGGTTACAGAAACCCCCTTCCAGTTGAAGAAATGTCCCAGGAAAAAAGGATCATAACCTCCAACTTGAGGGGGGCAGGTTTAGGGGAAAACATCAGGAAGAACTTATTTACAGAGAGGGTGGTGGACTCCTGGAATGGTCTGCTAGGGTGATGGTGGGATAAAATTCTGTGGGAGGATTCAAGAGGGCATGGGACAGACACAGGGGGCTGTTGAAATGAGGGGGGGACAGGGGCAGGCCTAGGGATACTAGGCAAATGGGCAGACTAAGTGGGCCTGGAGGTCCTTTTTTGCTGACACATTCCTATGTTCCTATGAGCTTTGGGAGCTATAGGGACCCATAAAGGCATTGGACTGGATTTCCAAAGCACCCTTAGATCCACGCAAGCTGCGTCAAACAACAAGTTTGTGTCAGATCTAGGTGCGCCAAATACTGTGCACCATATTTTGCAAGAAAAGTGCACTATGTGACAGAGTACCCCAGACTGATGCAAGAGGTCCACTGCATCGACAATATGGTGCAAGGGACAAGAATGATGCAAGCTGCACCAAAATAAATAATACACTTGAGTCAAAAATGGTGCAAGTTGAGTCAAAAAAATGGTGCAAGTTTTCTAGAAAATGACACATAGAACAAGAATGATGCAAACTAATTAAGAAAATGCAACAGAATTAATGGCCAAGATTAAGCCCCCAAAATGTTCTAAATTAGTCCTGCAGGAGAATATTGGCCCTTAAAAGTAGTATAGTCATGTCTGACTGCCTGCTGTGGGCCTCTGTATATGCTCTAGTGTCCCTTAGACCAGCTCTGGCTGGTCTAACAGTGACATGCATCTTAAGCACAAGGACAGGACTCGCATTCCTTGAAAATCCCAGATTAGGGGATGGGGCATCATTTTGGTGATGCAGGCATCCCTTCCAACATGGTGCAGGCATTTTTTTGGTGCAAGCAGGCCGCAAGCCATTCTGGCATATGCAGACCTGTTTTTGACGCAAACACCATTTGAAAATCAGAAATGGTGCAAGGTTTGACGCATCCTGCTCCTTGCGACAGTTGTTTTTGACACAAGCACCCTGCGTCATTCTCTGGCCTTTGAAAATCCAGACCACTACCTTTAAAGTGAATCCCCCCTTCTATTATAAGTCAATGGCAAAGTTGTGTGAGCTACCAGGGCTCACTTCAAAGTTGGGAGGGCCAAGCCATGGCAAGCTCCTCTGTAATTCCAACACTGGATGTCACGCAACTCGACTTGTTAATTGAAGCCAGACATCTTGCAACCGTTTTGCATATTTAACATCATCCCCACTTGCATTCTTAGTTTTACCTCTGCAGACTCTAAGAAGTCCAAATCTTACAATTTAAACTTGAAAACTAATGCTACACTCATTTGTGGCTTGCTTTTTACAAAAATGGAGCATGAGTTCATGTCAGTCTGCAACTAGCGATGTATTAGCGATATATTACTGAAGTGAACCTCTGCCTTACTGCTCAGATTGCTGTTGATTTTTTTTAAATGTCCAGTATAAAGATCAACTACATTACAGCTACAAATACCCTGGTTCACACAAACTCTTAATAATAAACACAAGTGATGCAGCTGTCATTGTTCATGTGCAGTGTCTCGATTCAAAACGTTGCAATATTTCCTTCTTCATGTAACAAGACAAGCTGCTTGACAGCCACTGTTAACAGTGTGAATCTGACATGCCCCCCCACACCCAGAACACCCACAAAAATGAAAACTACAGTCAAACAGATAAACACACACACACAAATACACGCACATGCATGCACACACGCATGCATGCACACACGCATGCACGCATGCACGCACTCACACACACATTCTGATGCAAATCTTAAATGTCAGCAAGCCTCAGTAGTACAGGCAGTATAAGTAATAGGGAGATGCGGTCACACCTCATAACACAAACCAGTCACACATATATCTGGATAACACCAAACACCGATTTCCCAGTATAAATGGTGTTATTCTCAATATTGTTGCCTGATCTGTGCATTTTTTTTACTTGGGTTAGACTTTTTCAACATATCTTAAAAGTGACAGGAAACATTCAGAGGTGCTCAAATAATAAAAATTTAACATGTTAACACTTCCCTTGATGTGTCTGTGTTTTCTTCCATACTTTCCAACAGTAATCTATGCAGTATTGTACAGTAATCGGTATTTTAATTTCATCACCAACTCTCTTTTTTTTCAGCTCGGTCTCAAAAGCTCGAGCCGTCCATTCAAATGGTGATGACAACTCCCTGCTGCTGGTGCTGACTCTGCCTACAATCTGCTACTGAATGTGAATTTTGAAAATCTGTGTAGTGATAGTTAGCTTGCCATAGTTTGTCAGGTTTTGTTTACTGAAAAATGTGAAGGTAATTACTTATGGAAAGAACAGCACTGCAATAACCATGCTGCGGAAAGCGTGAAAGCATTTAGAGTGAAAGGGGTATAATAGTGATAGGGAATTACCGCTACCCCTGTCACTCTGCACTGTTACATGGAAGGGATAAAGTTGCTGTGTGCGTGGCACCTGGTCAAACCGCTCCCATGGTGGAGTGGCTACGGCACCAGTACACAGCAGGGTTGGAGACCTGGGACCATGGTTCAGTTCCCCCCATGTCTCTGGATGTTGCTACTTTTTTTTCCTCCCCATCTCCAAAGTCCACAACCCCCTGAAGTTGGTTATTTTTAGTCCGCGGAGTGTGTGTGTGGGGGGGGGGGTGAAATCCCATTGTTTTCAATGGGTGTGTGCTTTTTTTGGTAAGGTCAGTGTTTTTCCTGACCTTGTTTCAGTGCACAACATTTAGCTTGTGGCATTGATTGCTGCGCTATTATTGTCAGTGACATTATGACCTTGTGCCCTTATGGACATTAGGCAGTATGTGTTTTGTTCAGCAGACTGCCAATGACATTTTTTCTCTCTGTTTGTTGTCTTGTGTGAATCTGAATCTGTTCACCATATATAAATCTTGTTACTGGTTGGTTTGAACTCCTTTACATTCTGTAGAATCATTTTTAATTAGGATGACATGCTTTCTGGTTTATATTACTTTATTGTTGTATTACTGCTGTTTATCAGCGTCTGTCTAGACACACCATGTTTGAAATCATAGAATCAGCATATTTTCAATTAGTGTGATCACAGTGACATTCACTGATAAATTTTAATTAAATCTGTCAGTAATTAATTTATTTAAAATAAATTGTTTTGTTTTTTCTTGTTTCCGATGCTGTTATTTATTGTGGTGGTATGGAGTTTGACATATACTATACTGTGCAAACCACTGGCCTTCTTCAGCTCACCCAGCCTCCACAACCATCCCTGTTAATGATCCTGACAACCTTGTCTGTGAAATCCAAGCCACGAAGCACATCTAAGGAGAGTAATGTAACCACACTAGGATATGGGCAGGCTGAGAAAAAAAAGTGGACTCACTGACATGCCCTTCAGAAGCTGTCAGTGAAGCCTTATGCAAAAGATGCATGCAGTTTAGCCAGTCCAGTGGCACTGAGTGTATATGCGCTGGGCACTACACTACACAACATGATGGCATCATAGGTTCAGATGTGGACTCTGGTCACCATGGGTGGGCCAAGGAGGGAAAGGATTGAACATCTGTAGGACTGCTCTCTTCAGTCTGGTAGGAAGGATTTCAGTTCCTGGCACTTTAGCATTGCCTGGTGGTGAGCGAAAGGCTAGGAGTGCACAGATTAGGTAGAGAGTGGCAGATGCTGATGCTGCATGCACAGATGAGTGTGTTCAGCTATCTGGTTGGCTTTGCATGCTGCCCTTTGAGGGAACAACACCAGGAAAAAAAACATGGACAACTGAGTTGCCGCTGACATAGACTGCCTGGAGCCATAACCGCGCCCCCCCATCAAGCACCCAGGCCTATTGTGTGAGGGTTTGAAAAAGAAATGCAAAGGGTTGCCTGTTTAGCAGGCTGACTGGCACAAACCATCTTCATTGCTGATTGTCTGTCCAGGTCCCAATTAAATCATTTCCCTTACCCAATAACCCAGACTGCTAGTGTTATTGAAATGTGCTGAGATTCAGAGATCTCCTCTATGAACAGGACCACTTTGGAAATTAGCTTGCTCAATGGTGTTATGCCCTGTTAAATAAAGTTTTGATTGATTGATTGATTGAACATAGGGGAGACTGAATAGCTGAACTCCTGCATTCTAGGGCAGTACTTGCATAGATGAATAACAATGGCCACACAGTGAATAACTGCTGACAAAGGATGTCCCGCTCAAACAACAAACCCAGAAACATCATAGAATCAACTCCCAGCTGTTAACATGCAGTCCCTCTGGACTCGATCAGCAGGTTCAACTCCCACCTCATATCCACTACCCAATGCACAGTTTCAAATGCATATGTGAACAGAGTAGCAGTGTGGGGGTGGTGGTGGATGGGAATAGTAGATTGCAAATTGTGCTATTGCAAAAACTAGACAGGTGAGGCACCAGTGCTGGTCAAGACATTCAGAATGGCTGCACTCATTGGTACTGGTCCAATGTGGTCTGGCTGGAATTGTTGTTTCTGCAAATGTCTAACGACCAAAGAAGAGCAGTGAGCTCAAAATTGAAACAATAACATGAAGATACTGTTGTTGAAACATAAAATTTATTCACAAAGAACAATGATACTGACACCATATTTTTGGCTAGTGGCCTCCAGACAAAGGTCCTTGAGCAAAGCGCCGGTGGTGGGGCACCTAACCAGCAGTGTGTTTTCAGTATTCTTGTTCTTCAGTGTACAAACTTTTTGCTACAGCAACATTACCTTGACATTTGTTTTTCTACCTTGAGTGAGCTGTTCATTCTTGGTCACTTGTGCAGGACCCAGGAGAAACTCCAAATCTGGGTGCATCTTTTGTACCTTGACTATGCAGTAACCCATATGAACCAGATGCCTCATGCATAATGAAGGATATGTCCAGTAGTACACACTGTAATGTGACATAGATAAATTTCAATCAGAATCTGCACTCTCCACCCACTGCAGCTCACTCCCCCACTACTCCACCACAACAACGTCAACATTCTTATGCCACTGAAACATTTTGTGATACACTTCAATGTCATTGCCATTTAATATTTGTGAATATGTTAGCAATTAAATTATTCAAATAAAAATCGATCAGTTTTTTTAAATTGTTTTATTTTTGCTGCTGTTATGAGTGTTGGTACTATGGTGGGGATGGGGGCATGATTTTTTTTTTCAACAGTTAAACATTAACATTTAAAACATTCACCATTAAACAAAAAGCTTTCTGTCAAAATAAGTATCCATACTTGGCTAACTTGTGAGTGGAGTGGAGTGCTATTGCCATTCCTTGGAGCCATCAGGATGTCTCTGACCTGATGGCTCCAAGGAGGAAAAATCTGTGTGTGTGTTTTGGGGGGTTTAAATGAATTAAAAAAGTATAATAAAATAATAAGGACACAAATTTCAAGCATATTATCCATATCACTTTAATCCTGACATGGTACCTGTCACATTAGATTATGTTTCCCCTGTACATCAGTGATTGTTTTTGTGTGCCAGTAACTGCTCAACAGAGAGTGAAGTAACAACACAATCAGATGGTAGGATGATACAATGAAATAAGAGACAGTTCAAAGATGGCATTTCTATTCAAATATGTGTCAATGGTTGTAATACACAATGAATTTAATTCACAGTTTTACCAGTTTCTTTTTTTTCTTACAGTTTTTAATTATGAATAACAGGAGTGCCTTACAGATGGTTTCTTCTTACAGTGCTATACTGAGCAGTTGTTAACATGGCAGTGGCTCTTGTGCTCGCGCCCAGCATGTTCACGACCAAAGTTTTTAGTAAAACTGCAACATGGGAAAACTACTTTGTGGATATCATCATCATACCCCTACCCATGCCCCGGGGAGGCAGACATGGATTGGGAAAGGTTGCCGGTGGGATGGCACTCAGTGTGCACCATAAGGGGAGGGGTTACAGAGAAAGCGTACTGATTTCTGCAGAACTATATGTCATTCATCTCCACTGGATGGAAATGTGGAGCAAACAAAATGCTGTGCATATGGTATCTGGCCACAACCATGCCCCCACATGACAGGCACACTCCCACATGATAAGAGAGCTGATCGAGCTTTACTGCTTGCTATTGAGGGACACATTAGCCACCATAAGATTGCCTTATGTGGTGTATTTCTTTTACATTATTCTATTTTGCAATCTAGTGCAGCCATTCTGAGGAATGCAAGGGGGGAGAGAGAAAGCCATGCTCCCAGAGCCCATTTTACACAGTACATAGCAATATGTCAGCATAGCTCTGATGCTATGCAGCTGTAACAATACGTAGCAATACAGCAGCATACTATAGCTCTGATGTTATGTAGCCATAAAAAAGGCAGTGTGCTATTCATACTGAGCCACTTTTTCCCAAGGAGAAAACACTGCATGTTCTGCTCCTTTCTCCTTTAAAATCTGGCTATTTTTATCGATAGTGGCTAAAATATTACGTGTGTAAATTTTTTTTTGGTTCAAACTCCTTCCAGGGGCTATCCCAAGGGCTCCAGTTTGATAATGATGCCCATGAATATGTACCACCCTCTAGGATCCTCTTTTAACTTTCACTGTCTGCCAGCATGGCTTCTGGACTTCTGGGTTTCTCCATGACTACTCCAACTTTGCAGGTCAGGGACCTCCCCTTTCTTTTTTTTTTTGGTATTACTTGGTATTATGGGGCATAAGAAGCCTGATTGCCCATCGAGAATGCCCCCCACAATTTTGTGGATCATTGTTTATTGTTTGCATGTAACCAGAGATCTAAGTTAGTTGTGAATGTTTCAAATTTAGCACAGTTAACAAGACTATCTGGTAGCTTATTCCACATCCTTGGGGCCCTTACAGTAAAAAAATGTAATCTCCTGTTGGTATTTGCCACATCATTTTGACAATTGAGACTATTTTCCCTGACAGCACACCTTCGAAACTATAACTATACAAGGTTTGATAATTATCTTATGTATAGGGGCTGAGATAAAACATTTAGTAAAAAAAAAAAAAAAAAAGTTGTGCAAAATTCCCTCTCATATTTCTCGCTCACACTCTGGCTTTAAACAGTTCCATTATCGTAAATGCACATTTCTTGGAAAATATCTGCATATGCTTGTGTTCATTGAACTCTTCATTAGCCATCTGTGGCTTTCTTTTATTTTGTTGTTTATTTTATTGTTCCCCTCACGTGTTTGCACTGTCCTGAGATTCCCCCTCAGCAGTCTGCTGCTGCTTAAGATGGTATCCATTAGCTTTTGGAACCCATCCCCATTCTGCTGAATCTCTCTCTCTCTCTCTCTCTTTCTTTCTCTCCTTCTTTGTTATCCTGTTTATTAATTTATTTTATGTACATTGCAGCCAGCCCCTAAAATGTACAATCCTGGTGCTTGTTGACTGCTATCTAAATGTGCATACTTGAACAAAATGGAGGCTAGGGATTGCTAAGAGCAACTTCTGCTCTCTCCAGTTGTGGCCTGCTCCGTGAATGCGATAGCAGTTCATGCTGCTCCAGTATGGTGTCCTTAGTAGAGACCCACTCTGCTTTAGTGCAGTAGCACTGATCCTTCAAGCCAGCTTGGCTCACTCTCCTATTACTACAGGCTGGCACTGTACAGATGCCACTCACTTGTTTTAAAAAGAGCAACAGCTTTACTGATTTCTGTAATACTGTCTCATATTTACATACAGTATAAATACAACAGCTACCAATAACTAAACTGATGCAAAAAAAGGTATAATTTTTCAACACTACAAGGAGTCCCTTCATAAGAATGGTGCCAGGCATCCATTAAGCTATGGATTACATGTTGTTTATTTGTCTGAGTGTGGGGTGTAGGCAATCACTCCACCCTCTTAGCTTACTACCTCCAGTGGATTAATAATATGCTCATGACTTTTCCTTATGTAATTCTCTCACTGTTTTGACCCCCTATGTGGCAAGAGTCCATGACTCTGCGGCACCTCCCACCAGGTGAGCCATAACTATGAGGTACAATTAGTTTCTTGTGGAACAGACATTCCACGACTAATATAGACAATGATTCAGCTATGGAAGTGAAAATTGAAGGGTCAGTGCTGAATGATTCTACTCACCTGCTTGGTGCAGAGTTGCAGCAGACTGATGCCCAGCTGAAGCAGGATCTTGAACTGAAGGAAATCCCAGCTGATGGCCCTCATCATCAAAAAAGGAAGTCCATTTTGCACATGAAAGGTGCTGCCTAATAGCAGAGCAGCAACAACTGCAGGAGAGTGGTGGATGTGTAAAACCATAGACAGCTGATATGCTGCCAGTTCCAGCTGGTGATGCAGATGCTGTCATGGTGATTCCCTGTGTTGCCTTGTCTAGAGGGATTTCACCTGCACCTGCACTGAGTCCTGACCTTCCAGCTGTGCCCCAAGCTACTCAGGCCCAACCAGGAGGAATGACAATGGAGCTCGGAGAAACGGTGCTCAGATGGAGAGGAGCAGCATCAGTGACTACTGGAGTCATGCTGAAAGCACAGGGATAGGGCTTTTTGAAGAGAGGGCACTGCCCCAGTTCTCAGATGGAGATTGAAGAGAATCCACATTTGCCACAGGAGATGTTCCTCCAGAAAGCTGACTGGTCACAGGTAGCTGTCAGAACCTGGCTGCCTTACCCAGAGCTACAGAAAATTAAAAAAGGGAGCATAGTTAACACAGATATGCTCACCCAGGCTGCTTAGCCCAAACTGTTGGTCCCACCCAATGTCCCAGGTTACTCTGAAGCCACTCAGCCGACTATTGCTATGGTCAACATGCCAGATTAGTCAGAGCACTTGGTGGATGCACAAAATGGTGAACCTGGAGACTCAGCAACTGGAAAGAACAAACTAGAAATGGAGAAGATTTCATAAGAGCCAGGGGGAGACCCCAATATACCTTCACAAGAATCTCAGCAGGGATTCTCCAAATTTAAAAATATTAAAACAAACACATCTCCTGGCCCAGATGCTATCCACCCACAAATTGTGAAAGCAATTGAACCATGGTTGGTTGAACATTTGTATATACTATTTAATATGTCTATAGAGTCTGGTGAAGTCCCCAATGAGTGGCACCAAGCTGTGGTAGTACCTATCTATAAAAAAGGAGATCATCGTAGTACAACCAATTATAAATCAATTAGTTTGACTTGTATTCTAGGTAAGATTCTTGAGTCAATTATTAAAGGTAGGCTAGAAGCAGAAATTGTTTCCAAAAATATCATGGACTGCTCACAACATGGTTTCAAAGCACAAAGGTCTTGCCTAACCACAAACTTAGTTTTTTTTATGAAAGAGTTAGTGCTCTTCTTGAGAATCATACATCTGTGGATGTTGTCTATCTTGACCTCTGCAAGGCATTTGATAAGGTCCCACATGATACCTTGCAATTATGAAAAGGCTAGAACTTAATAGGTCTCTTATTACATGGGTTAAAGTGTGGTTGGGAGATAGGGACCAGATAGTTAGAATAAGAGGTCACAACTCTGATAAGGGATATGTCACAAGTGGAGTTCCACAAGGTTCAGTTTTGGGTCCGTCACTGTTTTCCATTTTAATTTCAGACCTTAATAAAAATGTAAACAGCTTTGCAAGTAAGTTCGCTGATGATACGAAATTAGCAGCTGATGTCAGTACTATGTATGAGTTTCATAAACTGAGATAAGACCTTTTAAAATTGGAATGCTGGGCTAAGTTAAATCGCATGATTTTTAACCCTGATAAATGTATTATTTTGCACCTGGGCAAAGCCAATCCATGCGATGATTATTACATGGCTAGTAAATGTTAAAAAGAGTTAGCAATGAAAAAGACCTTGGAGTTTTTATCAGTAACGATCTTAAGTTTAGTAATCATTGCACAGATGTAACAAAAAAATCCAATAAACTTATAAGTTGCATAAAGAGGTCAATTACTTCCAGAAGTAGAGCGTGTATTATACTCCTATATAACGCATATGTCCACCGGTTACTTGATTACTGTTCCCATTATGGAAACCCTATTTGTGCAAGGATATTAACAAACTGGAAAGTGTGCAGAGGAGAGTCACCAGAATGGTGGATGGCCTCCAACATATGGCTTATGATGGTAGATTAAGGGAATTAAAACTATTTCCCTTGGAACTTAAAAGGTCAAGAGGTGATCTTTTGTTAATGTTTAAAATTATTAGAGAAAATACTCTTTTGTCAGAACTGGGATTCACTATCAGCAATAGAGAAACTAGTCTTAGAAGTCATAGATTCCAACTTATGCTCACTAATCCTAAAGACCTTATAGGAAGAAGCTTCTTTACCCAAAGGATTATTCCCCTATGGAGTTATCTTCCACAAGGTATCGTTGAAGTTGGTACCTTTGACACATTTAAATTGAAATTAGATTGATATTTGACCAAAGACTTGGTATGGGGACATTAACTCTCATGTGGGAGAAGTGCTCTATGGGCCAATAGCTTTCTACACTTCTTAATATTCATAGTATGAATCCTAGTATGATCAGGTAAGCAGGCTCCCCAGTACACAACGTAACAGTTCTCACAGGTCTCTGATTTCAAGAACATTCCTGACAATGACTCATGAACTGTTGGCCTATCTCACAGACCAGATGGTGGGGAAACAAATAAAGTGAGATGGGGGTCTGCAGGACCACACCTGGGTCCCTCCTTTTCTAATAACTTGGAACAGAGAAACAGGGCCTAGGCATGGAGGGACACGCCTATCGATATTCTGACTTCTCTTCAAAGCCTGATGAACCAGTACAGTAATGTAATATGGCCCAGTTATGTTACAAGGGTGGCCTTGAGCTGCCCCCCGGACTGGGATATGCGATCTGTACATTGTTAAAAGATTCACTTAAATCTTACTTGTCATAGCAGTATGTGCTTATTCATATACCAGGTGATAGTACATTCGATGTTTCCTTCAAGACTGTTAAATTGTTATATCATTTCTGGGTGCAATATAATATGGTTAAGGACATCCCTTTGTGGCTACCTTTTCCAGTCATCCCACTGACAAAACCAACCATTAAAACCGTTACCATTTTATTTCATAATGAATGTGTCAGTATTTTGGATATAGCCTGTTGGCTGAGGCAAAAATGTAAGATTTTTTTGACAACCCTTCCACCATCTTGGCAAGCACAAGAAGAAATGCCATCTATATCACAGTAGAACAAGTGATGCAAGTCTGTGGGGCAGCCAGCCCTTTCTTCATCACAAGATCCAGGAAATGGAACATGCACACCTAAACTATATGGTGCAAAAGTTGGATTATTTGATGTAAATATGCATAGAGCAGCATTAGCAATCATATTAACAAACTCTTAGGGGCCAAAGAATGCCTCGACGTTTCAGCCTGCTCAGTCTTCATCAGGGGATGGTGTTACAGAACTCTGGTCTGCCTTAAGTAACCAGTAGTGACAGACATACAAAAACTAAGGACTGTATAGCTCTTAAAATAAGAGTCATTGCCATAATTGCACAATGTAATCGGTAGAAAAGAGACCAAACACTTTTTTAAAGGAACTTATATGAACACACATACAAGCATACGAACATACGAAATTTACAGCAGATACAGGCCTTAAGGTCCATCTAGTCTGCTTGAGTGTGCAGCACATCAGTCCATTAGACTGAAGCTGCTCCCCACCCTCCATCTCCTCCCTCCCCACCCTGCCCCTCCTGGTTTGTAGTTTCCCTTGAATCGGTCCCACCTCCTCTTGAAGCTCCCCACTGACTGCAATGATATGACTTTCTCAGGCAGTTCATTCCACCCTGCTACCACCCTTTCAATGAAATAGTGCCTACCCATTTCTCTCCTGAATCTGCTCCCCTCCCAAAAAAAAGTTCAAGGAGAGCCCTCTGGTTTCTTTTCCATTCTTGAGAGTGAACCCACGCCTGGTGCCCACTCTGTTCATCCCCTTCAGGTACTTGAAGGTCTCAATCATGTCCCCTCTCTCTCTCTCTCTTCTATCCTCCAGGGTATACATGTTGAGTTCTCTTAGTCTTTCCTCATAAGTTTTATCCCCCAAACCCAGGATCATCTTTGTTGCTCTGTAGTGTACTGACTCCAGTAGTTTGATGTCCTTTTTTAAGTAAGGGCACCAGAACTGCACGCAGTACTCCAAGTGCGGCCTCACCAGGAAACTGTACAGAAGCAATATGACTTCACTACTTCTAGATGTAATCCCCATTGCTATGCACCCTAGCATCCTGTTTGCCTTTGCCGCTGCCTTCCTGAACTGTGCCAAGTAGTTCATTTCTCCTGTCACCAGCACCCCAGATCCTTCTCCTATTTAAATGTGGATAATTGGACACTGTCCGACAAGTAACTAGATCCTGGGTTCCTAGCTCCAAAATGCATCACCTTGCACTTCTTGGCATTGAACCCAAGCTGCCATGTGTGTGACCATTCCTCCAGTTTTGCCAAATCCTCCTGAAGTAATTTGCCACCCTACCATTGCTGATCCACCTAGGCACATATCTTGGTGTCATCAGCGAAGAGACTGATCTTATTCTTGATTCCTACTGCTATGTCTGCGATGAAAATGTTAAACAGGACCGGTCCCAGTACCGAGCCCTGTGGGACACCACTTGTCACTGCCCTGGGCTCTGATGCCTGACCTCCCACCACTACCCTCTGCTGTCTCTCCCCCAGCTATTTTTCAACTCATCTGACTAGTTTCCTCCCTACTCCAAGACTCTTCAACTTTGCAGGTCAACCTACCATGTGGCACTGAATTGAAGGCCTTGCTGAAATTCAGGTAGAGTACATCAACCACATGGCCCAAGTTCAGTGCCCTCATGACCCAGTCAAAAAAGTCAGCCAAGTTTGTCTCACAGGATCTTCCAGTGACAAACCCGTGCTACCTGTTGTCCTGTAGATCATTAGCCTCAAGAAATTGCACCAGCCTTTCTTTGAGACTAGACTCCATCAACTTTCCTACAATTGCAGTAAGACTCACTGGTCTGTAGTTCCCCAGCTCATCCTTTGGCCCACTCTTATGGAGAGGTATCACGTGCGCCTCCCTCCAATCCCTGGGCACACACCCTGTATTTAGCGAGGTGTTGAACAGCTCCACCAATGGCCCTGCCAGGACCTCTGCCAGCTCCCTCTGCACCCTGGGATGAACTCCGTCTGATCCAGGTGCCTTGTCTGCCCTCAGAGACCTAAGGCCCCCCAGCACCCTCTCCACCATGATAACCCCATCCATGGTTGTCTCATCCCCCCCTTCCTGCTCCACCTTTCCCTTCAGGTATGGGCCCATCCCTCTCCCTTGTGAACACTGAACAGAAGTACTCGTTGAGTACTTCTACCTTCTCAGCCCCCTTATCTACCCACCCACTGCCTTTCCTGATCCTAACAATTTGATCCTTGCCCTTCCTCTTTTCCATGCTATACCTTCAGAAATCCTTTTCCCCTTCTTTAATCCACTGTGCTAATCTCCTTTCCCTAGCTGCCTTCGCAGCCCTTACCGCCTGCTCACTTCCCTGGATTTTCTCACATAATCCTTTCTGTCCTCTGCCATGTTGGTTCTCTTGTAGGTTCAGAAAGCCCTTCTCTTATCCCTCACCTTCTCTGCTACCTCCTTAGTTATCCAGCTTGGTTGCTTGGTCCTGGATTTCCTATGCTGGCTCTTGACACAAGTTTTAGTGGATTCGGTCAGTCCTAACTTGATGATCACCCATTTCTGTTCTTTGTCTATGTCAGGGTGGATGCTAGCTATGTGTTTTCTGAATAAGTGCCCCGTCCTGCCAAAGTCTGCCCTTCTGAAGTCCAGGACCTTAGTTTTTGTAGTGATGATTTCCCTACCCAAATTGATTGAGAACCACACTGTATGGTGATCACTACCCACCAGTGGTTCCTCCACCCAAACATCCAAGACATGTTCCCCATCCTCCAGCACCAGGTCAAGAATATTCTCCTCCCTTGTTGGCACTGTTACCCTTTTTTAGTCAGGAAGCCATCCTGGAATGCTTCCAGGAGGATCTGCTCCCTGGCCCATGTGGTAGCTGGGATGCTCCAATCCACCCTTGGTAGACTGAAGTCCCCCACCACCATGGTGCTCCCTTTGCCACAGAGTCTCCTTAGCTGCTCCACCAGTTCCCTATTCATATCCTCTTTCTGGGTTGGGGACCCCTAAACAACTCCCAATCAGACCCTAGCCCCCTTTGGGGCATGAAGTTGCATCCAAATAACTTCCTACCTGCCCTCCTCCCCCTCCTCCCTAATACATCTGATCCCTTCCCTTACATAAATGGCTACTCCCTCTCTTACCTTTTTCTCTGTCTCTTCTGAATAATTTAAATCCTGGGATGGCCAAGTCCCAGCCGTGGTTTTGGGTTGCCCACATCTCAGTAATGGCAGCTATGTCTACCTCCCCTTCTGCCATCAATGCCTGAAACTCAGACATCTTGTTCCCCATGCTCCTAGCATTTAGTGATACCACCCTCCACCCTGAACCTCTCCTGCTGCCTCCTTACCCTCCCACCCACCCCATGTAAATTAAAGAGCTAATTTCTGTACTTTTGTAAGATCTAAATGGCAAAAAACATAATTAGTAGATACACAAATTCATTGATATATGAGCTTAGAAATGTACTCCTTTTAAACCTTCAGTAGGAATACTGCTGATTAAAGACACTAAAGTCAATTCTGCTCGTAAAGTATGCCCAAGCTCCAGACTTCAAGAATGTGTGCATACAAGCAGAATGGCTGATAAGCATGAACAGCTTACAGGTAACAAGCTTAATAACAGTGGGGTGCTGCTACTATTGTTGCAGTGCTTTATGCACTCAAAAAGGCACTGTTTTAAACAGTTAAAAACATTATTAAACTACAACAATTGTAATGCTAAAAGTTTTATTAATACAATCAGTGTTTAAAATGATTTAATGATAAAACCTACAGCACTGTATTGCATAAAAATGAGTACTGTACATAAAAGGATAAAACAGTCATAAAAAAAAACTGACAGACTGCATAGGTTTCATCTGTTACTGAGTGAGTGCTGAGTTTAAGGCACCCCTGTTGGGTGCTTTTCCAGGTACCTTAGGGATTAATGAGACTGGAAGATACGTTAACAATAAGTACCCGAAGTATATGACAATAACGTATGAGGAAGTGTGAACCGCATAGGTTTACTAACTTGGTGTATTAAAGATGGTAGAGGTTTGATTTTGTACACATATTCCAGATGAAAGTCGGTTATGTACTGTATAAGGTGTTTCCTTTTTTCCACAATAAGAAAGAGTTTAAAAAAAAAGTCTCTCAGGGCTGCTCAGGTAAATTCTGTAATTCACCCTTTTCGACGTCATCAGTATCCTGTTTAAACTAGCTCGAAATGGACATTTGCTTTGTGCCTCTGCTCTCTAACAGTTCATTGTGCTTCTCAAATGAATAAAACTAGTTGAAATCAGTCTGTTCTCTCATTTCGCACAGCACCTGATCTTTCTAATCATACCCCATACATCACCCTTCAATGGGGCACTTTCTACTTCTTTGTTGTCTTCTTCTTCCTCGCCAGTGGGGTTGTTTTAAGTCCTGTTTTGAGCTAGCATGTCTTGGCATATCTGTGATTCTATCACTTCTCCTGTTGTTGGCTCTTCCTGGTCTACCGTGACATGTGCAGAGAATTCAGATTGCTGCATTCCTGTTGGTGGTAATGGTCAAGTAGGATGCCTGCTTTGATGAAACAGTTTTTAACTGTATCCAGTTTAATTTCTGTCCATGCAGAGTGAACATGGTGGGTGACATTCCAAATAAAAATTGTCCATGCCATATTGTGAAAGATCTGACTAGACCCATCTATATCACCCAAGAGCCTGCTAACAATGCTTTTCCAATAATGTTGCTTCAAACTGTGAATGACACCCTAATCCACTGGCTGGATCAGGGCTGTACAGTTTGGGGTGAGGAAAATGAGGGTAACATTTGACAGGGAGATTTGCTTGTGTCCAGGACAGTTGTTGACTATCATAGCAATCTTCCGTGATGGAGCCTCATTTTTTTATTAAGATCCTGCAACCAGTCATGGAAAACATTGGTGGTCCCCCAAGCATTCACTTTACTGCTGTATGTCATGGGTAGGGCTACAGTACTGATTCCCTTGAAATATCTGGTCTTACATGACTTTCCTATGACAAGGAGAGGACGTTTTTTGGTGCCATGGCTGTTTGCACATGCCATTATTGAGATCCCGTCCTCCTCCTTTTTGTGTCCAGCAGGAGTTTGGCTGCAAAAAGTGAGAGTGCCATCTGGGGTAGCTCTAAAGAACAGAGTGGTCTCATCCCTGTTGAAAATATCACAGGGAGCATAGTCATTTAAAAGTGTGTGCAGAACCATCTGGACCCACTCTTCTGTGGCAGTAGTGTCATTTTCTGCCTTCTCACCATGAATCCAATGGTAGCAAATGTGCCTTTCTTTCCAGCAAGATAGCCATCCTGCTGTCAGCTCAAACTACACACCTAATGACTGTGACAGGCTGTGAGCTTTTCCCATTGGCAGGTTGCCTGACAGAGGCACTCCTTGATCCCTGGTTGCTGTAAAGCAGTGAAGTAATGCTTCATCAACTTGAGGAATCTTTGCCATCACCTTTTCTTTTTTGGTTTACATTGCTACAGCTGCTTCACTCTTGTAGGATATGTTCAGGGTTGTGCAAAAACCTGCCCACACTTGTAATATTGACTCCAAACTCGACAACAAGGTCTTTTCTTGAAAATCCTGGCAGAGCTGATTTCTCAGTGAGATCAACTTTTTACACTAGTGACAGCACGTTTCTCCTAGCTTTGTCCATGTTGTCTGAGCTTGAAGAAATACAGGAACAGCACACTGCCTTTATAACAGCTGATCCAAACCATTTAGCACCTGATTTCACACCTACTTAGGTAAGCACCAGATCAGACAACAGAGCAATCAACACAGTACTGTCAGTACCGTGGCTGAGAAATGGACACACGCAGGGCCGGCCTTAACCATTCTGGACCCCTGTGCAGTTCCCTGCCAGGCCCCACCACTCCATTCTCTGTACTCCCCCCCCCCCACATCCATCATTTACACCTAATTACCCCTCCTGTCCCATATTAATAAAGTAGTACCAGGTCAACTAGTTTAACCAGCATCTTTTAATTAGTGCCATTGACAGCACTGAATTATTTGACTTCGCTATTGGAAATGAATCTGACTGAGCCTGGAACAAGAGCTTAAGTAATTATGGTACTACTACCGTATTAATTTTAATGACAGAGACATCATCACTGGACACTCACTCCTCCAATAATCTGATTTGCAAACCATAGAAGTTGCTGGCAGATAAGGACCTCAAGGCCCATCAAGTCTGTCCATTTCTTTTTCTAGCTTATGAATGTGTTATCGGCCTTTGCTCTGTCAATAGCCTATCTATTCATACTCATCTGTATTGCTCCCTTATGCCTATCCCATGCTTGTTTGAAGCCCTGCACTGTATTCATATCCACCACTTCCTGAGGTAGGCCGTTCCATGCATCCACCACCCTTTCTGTGAAAAAGAAGTTCCTCACATTACCCCTTTAATCGACCTCCCTCTAATCTCATGCTGTGTCCTCTTGTCCTGCTATTTTTCTTATATTGAAACATGTTAGACTCTTTCACGTTGTTAATGTCCTTAAGGTGTTTGAATGTTTCGATCATATCACTTCTCTCCCTCCTTTGCTCTATGGAGCTCCGTTAATCTGTCCTCATATGTTTTCTGATGTAGTCCCTGCACCATTTTGGTTGCCCTTCTCTGGACTGCCTCCATTTGGTTAATGTTCTTGTGATGGTGTGGCCTCCAGTACTGCATGCGTACTCCAGATGGGGCCTAACCATTGTCTTGTAAAGAGGGATTATTACCTCCCTCTTTCGGCTAGTGATACCCCTACTAATACACCCCAACATCCCCCTAGCCTTGCCTACTGCTTTAGTGGTCTGCTTGGATGATTTCAGGTCATCGGTGATTATGATGATCAAGTCTTTTTCTTCCCTTGTGACTGCCAGCAACTCCCCTCCCAGCCTATAGGTGGCTTCAGGGTTTCTCTTCCCTATGTGCATGATCTTGCACTTCTTTGCGATAAACCCCAGTTGCCACTCTTCTGACCATTTTGCTAGTTTATCCAGATCTCTCCTCATGCTGCCCACCCCATCTGGATCATCTACTCTATTGCAGATCTTAGTGTTATCAGCAAACAGACAAACCTTACCCTCCAGTCCATCTGCACTGTCACTGATGAAGATATTGAAGAGGACTGGCCCCAGGACTGATCCCTGAGGTACCCCACTTGTGACTTGCATCTCTCCTGACTGTATACCATTTACCACCACTCTCTGTTTTCTGCCTGTCAACCGGTTTGCCACCCAGTTGAGCAACTTCTGATGCACCCCGAGCCTACCCAGCTCATTAATCAATCTTCTATGTGGAACAGTATTGAAAGCTTTGCTGAAGTCAAGGTCCCTTGGTCTACTACTCTGGTTACCAAGTCAAAGATATATGAGATTAGTTTGACAGGACCTTCCTTTTGTAAACCCATGCTGTCTTGGATCCTGTGCTCCTATGGATTCCTGGTGTTGCACTATCCTTTCCTTAAGGAGTGCTTCCATAATCTTACCCACTACTGAGGTAAGACTGACTGGTCTGTAGTTCTCTGCCTTCTTCCTGCTACCACTCTTCTGGAGCGGGATCACATGAGCCCTTCTCCAGTCTTCTGGGACCTCTCCAGTGCTCAGAGACTCACTAAACTGTTCTGATAATGGCTCTGCTAGTTCCACACTTAGCTCCTTTAGTACCCTGGGATGTATGCCATCAGGTCCCATTGCCTTGTCCACCCTGAGCTTATCGAGCTCTTGTAGGACCCTTTCTTTTGTGAAGGGATTAGTGCACACCTCTCTCCCCTCTGTGTCCATGGTGCTGAGCTGTGGGCCCTGCCCTACCTCCTCTTCAGTAAATACTGAGAAGTATCTATTTAGGATAGATGCTTTTACATAGTCCTCCTCCTCACATGCCCCCTTATCCCCTTTGATCTTAGTAATACCCCCTCTGGACTTTCTCCTTTCACTAATGTATCTATAGAAAGTCTTGTGACCTTCTTTTACTGTTTGTGCTAGTGTTTCCTCAGTTTGGGCCTTTGCCTGCCTTACTGCCTTCCCTGCTTCCCTTAGGGAAGTTTGGTATGCCTCCCTGTCTTCATCCCGCTGCATTCCCTTACATTTCCTGAAGGCCAGCCTTTTGGCTCTGACCTTTTCTGCTACTGTTTTTGTGAACCAAAGTGATTTCCCTCTTCTTTTGCACTTCCTTTTCTCTCTAACACAATAGGATGTTGCTTCAAGTATTGCATCCTTAATGCTTGCCCACTTTGCCTGTACCCCTTCACCTGTATTTCTTTTTGCCAGGGCTAGCTTATCTCTGTTGGCCATCTTATAGTCAGCTCCTCTGAAGTCCCATATTTTTGCCTTAGAATGTGATGGTTTAGTTCTAATGGCAAAATTGAACCATACCATGTGATGGTCACTGGCCCCCAGGTGACCTTCTACCTGGAGATCTGTGATCCTTTCCCTGTTAGTTAGTACTAGATCTAGGATAACCCTGTCTCTTGTGGGTCATTGTACCAGTTGTTTGAGGCCCTCCCCCTGCAGGGAATTTACCATGTGTCTAGTTCTGGCAGATGTTCCTGCTGGTGTTGACCAGTCTGTATCTGGCATGTTGAAGTCTCCCATTATCAGAACCTCCCCTTTAGCTGTCATGCTTTGTATATCTTCTAACGGTAATGTGTCTTTGTCCTCCCCCTGGTCTGGAGGCCTGTACACAACCCCAGTTCGTAAGACTGTCCCATTTCCTGTTTCCAGGGTGACCCACAGTTCTTCTGGCTCCTTATGTGTATTCTGAATTTCTGTAGCTTTGGTATTTTCATTGACATAAAGGGCCACTCCTCCTCTTTTTCCACCTTGGTCTCTTCTGAACAGTACATAGCCAGGTACTGAAGTCTCCCAAGTGTGGTTACTGGTAAATCACATCTCGTTAATTGTTACTATGTCCAGTTTAGCCTCTGTCATTATTGCCTGCAGGTCTGGGATCTTGTTTCCCAGACTGCAAGCATTTGTGTACATGATTTTCCATTGGCCAGATTTCAGTGTTAGTTGTTGGGCGAGGTCTGGCATTTCCCCTGTGCATCGTATGGGGAGCCGGACCTTTTTTCTTACATGGTGATGCAAATGAATTACAAACATGCTGAACTCCTGTTTGACCACTAGCTGGGGGTTTGTTCTTCCCATTTGATATATGGGGTGCTGCACCCCTCTCCCCATTTGCTAATTTAAATATTCTGCAAAGACATCAAATTTCTGCCCCAATGCACTGACTCCCTCCTTAGTCATATGCAGTCGATCAAATTGAAAGAACTTTTGCTCCCAAAACTGTTGCCAGTTCCCTATAAATTTGTGTCCTTTTTCCTGGCACCATCCCTCGAGCCACATGTTTAGCTCCCCTACCTCCCCTTCTCTGAACTTCCATCCATCTGTCCCCCCCTCTCCCAGACTGGCAGGACCTCAGAGAAGGAGATGCCAGATGAAATGGCTGATAGTTTGTCACCTAGCCTGCTCAGGTGTTCCTTGGTCTCCACAACTGACCGGCTGGTGAGATTGTTAGCCCCTATGTGTATCAGGATGTCCACGTTTTCTCCTGCTTCCTGAATAATTTTAGCAATGCGGTCAGTGTCTCACCATGCTGATGTACCTGGAAGACATCTGACCATTACCCCTGGCTGGAAATAGGTATCAACCCCCCGAATCATTGAGTCTCCTATGATCAGAAGTTTCTTGGATTTCCTTTTTGCTTTTTTTTTGTTTTGGTTTCTATTTTGGGTGAGTTTTGTTGTGCTAGCTCCTGTGCTGCAGTGTCCTGCTCTGCAGTGTCCTCTGCCCCTTTGTTTGATTTTGGAGATAGAGGCAGATACCTGTTTATAGTTTTTATATGGTTTGTAGAGGTGATATGTTGAAGAGCACCGACTGATGGGGTACCTCATTTGCCCCTCCTAACCACCTGCCAACCTCCTGGACCAGCTACCCTCTGCGGTCGAGGTACTTCTGTTGGGTTTTGGGGAAATGATGGGCGGTTCTTGTAATAAATTTCCTCTTGAATATGCAATTTGAGGTGCACAATCTCTGCCCTTGCTGCCTGGAGCTCAGCCCTTAGATCTCCAATGGCCTAGCATGTAGGACAGTGTCCTAAATCCTGTAAAACTGCTCTTCTGAAAAGTGTTCTGCAGTACCTGCAGTTAATGATATCCATACCAGATAAGTTGCTGGGTTTATAACCTGGTCAGAGTAATTAGAAGGAAGAAAATGAAAGCAAAAGTTTGATTTTGTGTTTTGTTTGTTTGTTCTTGTATAACTTGTTATAACAAGTTAAATTACTAGTGCCCCTGTAAATGAGGTCACTGTGTGGATACCCCTCTGATCCACCCCTTCCTGCTTTGCTACAGGAAATGTCACAACTGTGATAGCCTATAAAAGAAGTGTATTGTGGGGTAGTTGTGGATGGGGTTGGGTGGCTGGACCCTTCCCCTGCTGAAAAAGAAGAACCATGGATGAACGAAACAAGGAGGTAAGAGCAGAAACAATCAGCCAGCAACAAATGCAGTAGCCCTGAAAGCTTATTCTAATGATAGATAAAACTGTAAAACCTGTAATGCACCACCTGTAATAATTTCACAGAAGATATACCCTGTGAGAAACACTTTGCTACAGAGAAAAATAAAGCAGTAACAGAAGATATACCTTGCAAAAGACAATTTGAATCGGAAAATTACAGCAGTAATCTGTAAGGGCACACCCTGTAATAATGCAGCAGAAGGTATACCCAGCAACAACAGTTTGAATCAGAGAAAAATAAAGCAATAAAATGTTAGCAACAAACAGTAACAATCCCTGTGAGCACAAAATAAAAATAACAACACACAGTAAATCTGCCTAGCCAAAAGAAGCCTTAATCCTTTCCCTTGCTCTGGTAAGGTTCTTTGCTCTGTCCTTTCAAGCAACCTAGAAGAAAATAGCTCAGGTGAAGCTAGGTGCCTTGGCCAGCAAACCTAGTCTTCCAGTTAAACAACTTAACTTTTCTGGAGGTGTGAGTGAGAGAGAGAACAGAGAGGATTATCATGGGATACCAGTAAGGTTGCCACCTGTCAGGTTTTTTACCTGGTGATCAGGGTTTCAGATCTCTATCAGGAAATCCAGTTTTGCTCAGTGAAAGCAGTCAACCTGGGAGGTGTAAAGTATAGCCATTAACACCATTAGCACTTACTTAACCTAATCTTTTCCACTACATCTTAAGCAAGCAATAATACCCAACAGGGTGGGTGGTATTGGGCAATACCAGACCGTCCAGGGGCATAATGAAGCCCAATGCCACAGGTGGAGGGTCTTATAGCCCCTGGAAAGTCCGGTATTGCCCATACCACCCACCCTGGAGGGTATTATTGTTCTTAAAAAATGAGCACTGTAAAAAAACGTTGTTTAATAAAAAAAAAGTTAAAAAAAGATTAGTTTAAAATAACTTTTAAAATAAAATAGTTCCTCCTCCTGATTGTCACGGTTAGTTACTCTGTCCACACAGAGGCACACATACAGGTAGAAATCATATAAAACACTTGCTTAGTTTGAAAAACTTGTCCCCTCCCCCCCAGCACCACACACTTAGACCTGCACACTGTGATTTTGTTTTTTCTTACTGGTGTGAGTCCGTTCTGCCCCCACCCCCAGCACAACACACTAAGACCTACAGGTTGTGATTTTTTTTTTCTTACTGGGTATGGGTCCGTCAGGACGGAGAAGTTACCTTTCAATTTTGCTACAAAAAAGATGAAACTGGTGTGTTTTCTCTCCCTTTCTTTTTCTTTGTGATCAGGGAAAGCAGCATCAGAAAGGCGGTATTAGCGGGAGACAAGGGTTATGAGAAACAATCGAGAATATGGATAAAAAAGGAAAATGGAAGGGAAGAGTAAGAAAATATACTACTACTGCTGCTGCTGCAGGAGAAAGACATAGACGTGTACTGCCGCTATTGCTGGAGCATCCAATCATGGTAAGCTGTGCACCCACTGTAGTTTGGGTCTACGTAAAGCTGTTTTCGGGAGGTAGCAGTCAGTATAGCAACACAGTTTGCTTTTTGCTGGAGCACCCAATTGTGGTAAGCTGTGCAACCGCTGTACTTAGGCTCTACTCAAAGCTGTTTTGGGGAGGTAGCAGACACTATAGAAAAACAGTTTGCATTTGTTGTTATTTGTCTCATTTTTTTGGTAGGCACTACACGCATGGCAGCTCAGCCAAGCAGCACTTCTGAATGTTGCTGCTGGTAAGAGTCGCGTGCTGCACCTTTGAAAGTCACAGTGAGAGCAGACAGTTCTGTGAAGCCGATCCCTCTGACTGGTTCCTTTTTGTTTTCTTTCTTAGCATGTGTGGCTATTCTTTATTTTTTATTTTCACTAAACTAAGGCAGACTGGGGTGTGTGAGATCTTCTGTCACTGGGGGGTGGGGTGCTACTGCCTCACTCAGTCAACCAGTTTCCATGAGATGCCTGCAGCTTTATTTTTGGGAGCAGGCTTCTGACTGGAAGTTGTCAGCAGTCATGGAGTCAGACTTAGGGGCATTGGGCAAGAGCTGCTGTATTTGACTACAAAAAAAAAGGCAGCTGGAAATGAGCCAAGCTTAGGTTGTGTGCAGCATGGTAAGGCAGCAGCTGGCACTGAAGCTTTGGTGGGGCCAGTATCTCTCTCTCTAAGCGAGAGACAAAAATGGCAGTGATTTCAAATGAAATTGGATGTTTTTGGCCAATGAGGAAGCAGGGTGGGCACAGGGCTACTAAGTGGGTTGAAGGGGCACTGGAGCTGATACTTTTTTTTTCCTGGGCATCTATTGAAAGTTAATATACCCCTCTGGCAGGGGTACCATCCAATCAGAGCACAGGAAATAAAAAGCCCATTTTCTAAAGTGGCATAGTAGCAAAGCATCCTCGCCTTTTGTAACAGTAACAAAGCCAGTTGTCTTCCACTTTCATTTGCTGGTAAACATTTTCATCTCTAACAAAAGTTAGGCATTTTTAAATGTTTTAAATTATTTTTTTTCTCAAGAAAAAAGTATGGGCCCCCAAGGTGCAGGGAGGGGCACAGCTTGCACCTAGCTATGGCCAGCCCTGGGCATACAACTGAAAATGGCAAGGCATGCAAACAAATTGATTAACATTACAGGAATAGGAAATGGACTGGGACCAGATGAAAAAATGCATATAACTGAAAAAAAGCATATATCCGAATGGCATACAAGTGGATGTGACTGTAAATCGAAAATGAGATAGAACAGAGAGAGGAACCTTTCATGTACATCCCATGATACAGCCTTGCTTTCGAATGGCACAGTGTGCCTTACGCTGGGGATCTACATTTGGATGTGGCATTTTAGCTGATGCAGGGATAAAACAAGCATTTGTCAATGCCAAATGTTTGCATGTATGGTGTGTGTGGGCAGGCATGTGTGGTGGATCCTGACTTCCTTCTAACTGTAGGTCTGTGCCTGTGCTGTATTTTAATGCTATCAGGCTAACCTACCTGTCCAGATGCAGAGCATGCACCCATCAGGCCTCAACATGCATGTCAACCCCTTGTGACGGAAGGCGTCGTGGCCCTCCACAAGATGTCACGTGTGCCCTAGAACACTGCTCTGTCCCCAGGCTGGGATTAGTGCCACAAGCTGCAGTGCTTTTTCCCAGCCTTGACTCATTAAGCTGGCTCACTAAGCTTGCACCCGAACTCAGGTCACTGACACAGGAAGGCAACGTGGTTCTCACTGGGCCAATGGCCATTGCTGCAAACGTTACTTTATAATTTTTTTGTAACAGTTTTGACCCCAAAATTTCAACATAGTCTTGTTATGACTGCGCCCCCCTTTTGAACATGATTGATTTATAAAATACTGGATGAAATGTCATTTTACGTCATAAGTGTGAAATCTCAATTTCGCCAGAATATGAAAAATGACAGCTGTCAGGTTCACGAGGTTGTGTGAAAAAATGGCTATGTTGAACATTTGGGGTCAAAATATGAAAAATTACCAAAGTTACCAATGAGTTCAGAAAAACATTAAAGTGCCTTCATAACTTTGTTGTTTTGTAATATTTTGACCCCAAATGTTCAACATAGTCTTCTTATGACCCCACCTCATGAACTCATTAGGTGAAAATGTTCAAATCCCACCTGAAAGGTGATTTCATGGAGTGACTGCAAAATCACATTTTGGGCTGGACTTGAAGAAGTTTACCTATGTTATTCATGATGTGGGTTCTCAAAAAGGCCATGTTGAAAATTTGGGGGAAAAATATTAAGAAATAACCAAGTTATAAGTACAAGCTCAAAACGCACTGAATTGGATTGATTTTATACCTCACTTCATGAGTTCCTGATCTGGCCATGAAGAATGAAGATGTGCCTCCAGTTGAACCCCTGGTAGGTAAGTAAGGGGTAAATTTGGGGGTGGTAGGTGTTGAGTAGAGGGGACTAGTAGGAGGTGACGTGGCAGAGGTGGTGGCTGCAACAGACATCGATGGACTGTTTTCATTTTTATAGGGATTAAAAAAATTTAAAAAGACTATGAGGGATTTTTTTTTTATTTCAGGTACTGACACTGGGGATTGGGCACCTCAGTGCTGGTGTCATGAAATTAGAAGAGTCAGATACATGACCGCAAGAAGGAGGGAGCCACAGTGGGAGGGAGAACCTCACAGGGATGAAATTAGAAGGGCCAGGTATGTGGCTGCAACAGGGAGGGAAAACCACTAAACAACGAGGAAAGTGGAAATAGGAGATGCATCCATGTGTATGGTAACACTGCTACTGAGTGCAGCTCATTCTTGGGGGGGGGGAGTGGATCAGTAACACTACCACTTAGTGCAGCTCATTCTTGGGGGAGGAGGTGGATCAGTAAATACTACCACTTAGTGCAGCTCATTCTTGGGGAGGAGGAAGAGGGGGAGTGGATCAGTAACACTACCACTTAGTGCATCTCATTCTTGGAGGAAGAGGGGGAGTGGATCAGTAACACTACCACTTAGTGCAGCTCATTTCTGTGGAGGTGGGTTGGCAATGCTGCCACTAAGTGCAGGTAGTTTCTCTGGTGAGGTAAGCGGATTCGTAACACTGCTGCTGAGGGGGAGGTTCATGCAGATGAAAGGTGCCAGCTGCTTTGTGAATGGAAAGGGAAAGGGGAAATTGTTTAACCAGGAAAGGCACATTAAGCCAATGCTTGTTAACAAGTGTGACCTTGGAGCACAAGGAAGTTAAGTGACTTGCTCAGGTTCACACAGTATGCAAGTGGGGGCTGATAGGATTCAAACCAAGGTCTCCAGGTTTGCGGCTCAGTGTCCTTAACCACTACACTACACTGCCTCCTTAGGTTGGCCCCTTTCAAATACGAAAAGTTTGCACCCCATGAAAAGTACAACATGTCATGATCAGCCTAGCTGATCACTGGGCTGTCACTGCCAAGTCCCCTGCAGCTTGAGATGCATTGGACCTGACAGTGACACACCTCTCAAATGTGGTTCTTCACAACAAAATGTTTGCTGCCCACGCATGTGCACGCATACATAAGAAGATAGAAAGTAGCTCCTAGAAGAACCTGAAAGAGAAGAGAGAAATGAGGAAAAGAGAAAAAAATATGTGAGCAATGCACAACCTTTAAACAAGAATTCAAGAACTTGTCCTTTCCAGCTCATCGGTAAACTGGATACACCAGGACACACCAATGGGTAGATGCCTCTTCGATGCCCACAATTTGAACTCTAAGCAGCTATGATTTTGTGGAATTCAAGCAGTCAAACCACCCACGGGGGGGGGAGGGGACAGATTAAAACTGCTTCTCCAATGGGAAACTTTTTGGAAGTACAAGATGAAAACACTTAAACCTGATGTACTAAGTGATATTTTACACCTTGTCCACACTGGGTATCTTAAAACGTTACAGATGCCCTGTAACATTTTAAAATTTAGGAACACGGTTCGTGTCCACACTGGTAACGTTACTGAACCATGTTTCAAAACCATGTTTAAACCATGATACGATCAAGGTTTTAGCACGGTTTTGAAAATGGTTTAAGTGAGAAACGTTTTCACTTACCAGTGTGTATGGGCGTCCGATACGTGTTCCCTGCCGGTGATCCTCCTGGCACCCATGATGCTACACTGGCAATCCAGTCGACAGCGTGTTTAAACACGCTTTCATTTTGGGTGGTATGGATGGGCAGATGAGCGTGTTAAGACATGATTCTCACAAGTGTGGGTACGGCAGCACAGTATGCTCTGTAACGGTTTGAAAACCGTTACCAAATTTTAACTGCAAGTGTAGACAGGGCCTATGATTTCAGACCTTTTTTATGAATTTACATGCTCACTTTGAAATCTGTGCTAAGTAAGTGTAAATTATATTTGATCAGTTTTACTATGAAGTATTAACTTATATGACCCCCTAGTCAGTGCGGCGACCAGCTTCACACCTCCTGACTGGTGACTTTAAGGTGGCACACCTGGGTGAGGGGGTAGGCTCATTTTTTTTCCTGTAGTAGGGGGGTTTGTCCCAAATTAGTAGATAGTACAGTGCCTCTACCCAGAGAGAGAATAAGTGGTCCAGGTGTTGTGTGTAGTACCACCCTCTGGGATGCAGTACCCTACCCACCTCACTACACTGGGTACTACCACCCCCTGGAGACCACCAACAGCTGTTACCTTTCCCAGACAATAATTCAGTCAAGATGTATAGATAGAATACCCACACAGTGATAAAATGCAACAAATGAAACTGTTTTATTTCAGCACACAGGCCAAGAAGCTGTGAAGAGAGCAAGGGTTAGGCAATGACAAGTTACTGTACGTTCAACCACCCTCAGGCAATTCCCCTCAAACCCCACCGGGTAAACACACTTGCCCAAGCACGGGGCACCGAAGGTGTCTATTTTATGCAGGGTGTGGTAACGTCATCTGGTACCAATAATAAAACTATAAGCACAAGTACAGTGCTAAATATTAGACTCTGGGTACCCAGGTATTACCACTTTGTCCCGGTGCAGGCCTGAATGAAGAGTTGCCTGGGATCTTGCAGTAGAGCACTTGATGGAAAAGTTATGGCTTGCATTTAACCCCCCACAAAAACAGGCCATAGTGTGCTAGCACAAATTTTATAAAGAATGAAATTCCAATCAACTTGTTCGTATTGTTTCGAACAAACTGGAAACACCAACTAATCCAACACGGAAAATGGAAAGTCTTGCCAGCAATGGCAGCACTCACATGACTCTTGTAGACCCTCCAACTGTATCGTTTTTGCCAATACAATACTGTATTTTGTCTTATGGTACTGGATCCTACCTGGATCATACCATGTACCAAATTTGCTGCTTCCCATGACAATCAATTTTTATTTCACCCAACGAAATCTTTACTTTTTTGCCAGGGCGCTCAGCCGGCACAGTCCGAGGTGGGGAGCGTCCTGGTGTCCATGGTAACCACACCACAAGTGCTGCCCTTATGTAACGCCACCGGCAGAAGGCTCCTCAATGACACTCACTATCCCAGGAATCACTGAGAATGCTTGCTTGCTGTGCAGCCTCGCAGCTTACCTTTTCTTTCCCTGATATTTTTCTTTGGCAGGACCTAGTGTCAGATGGAGTCTGTCAGAGTTACTTGAGAGGTGAGGAGTACCCCTGAGCCCGAGCCATGGCGGAGCGCTTGATTGTTCAGTCAGATTGATTGAAACCTTTTGGGTCACACTCTCCAGTCACTCTCACCGGCTGCACTGCCACAAACTAAAAGGCAAGAGAAGAAGACAAGAGTTGAGGCACATCATTGCTGCTGGAGCAGCACAGTACTACAGGAGGCAGTGACTGGAGTGTCATTTTTCCCTGTCTGTATCACCGGCTACCTGGATGGTCCTGGATGGGTGCACACTGACAGCTGGACCACAAGGTATCTTTTGCTTTGTTTTAAAATGTAAGGTTCCTCCAGGCAAGGCTTAGGCATACTGCCCCCTAGCCACAAACCGGCAGCCACCCAGGCAGTTTAGCTTAAGTGTCACAGTGAGTGCTTGTTCAGACAGTGCCGCTGGTGGCAGCAATCCAACAGCAGCTAAGATAGCCCCAAGAAACGGTAGTCAAAGAAAGTCATAGAAATGCATTTAATTTGACCATTGAGGTGCAGGCTGTGGCACATGATTAGCTCTCCAGACCCTGATGACGGAGCGATCATTTGATTGCAGGCAGCCCAATGAGCCACAGACATCTCCCAACAATGGCACGCCAGATCCTCCATCCTCTCTCGGTGCAGCAGGTGATGGTCAGTCCGATCACGGGTGTACTGTCAATGACATGTCTGTGACAAATCCTAGTATGCCATGGGATGGTCGGCTTTGCTGGCTGTGATGGACGGGATGCCGGGTAGTTGACACTTCGGAGGGGGGGGGTGCAGGCTGGATTCCAGGAAGTTTGTTAAATTAAGGGTCTGTAGGCCAGGGGAGGGGAGTTAAGGGCTGCCAAGCTCCCCTACCAACCAAATGGTCTTGGGAAACATGTTTTAGGGAGTTCTAGGGTTTAATGTAATAAATGGACATCTAATGCATGGCCGCTTCACTGGGCTGTCACCTGTTGAGGACTAAATCTCAGATCCTGCCAAAACTTTGCTCCACCCTCAACTGCCTAAATTTTCCTCCATGTTGAATGGGCCTTTGGAATGCTAAAAGTACCCATTGGCAAACCGGGAGGCTCACTGCAACACAGAAGTGTACCTATTTTGCTCTGAGAAATGTTGGAGGGTCTGCTCTTGGATACGGTGCACAAAGGCAGGAAAGTAATTCCGAAGACACAAGCAGTGGCACACTGGAGCAGAAAATGCAGGGAGCAATACACTGAAGCAGGAAGTGGTTCAGAAATGTGGGAATTTTTCAAACAGATGACAACAGCTAAGCCCTTCTGGTTTGGCCTTTTCTGGTAACAGCCGTCATGGCTTCACTTCTCAGGAAACAGTCTTTCTGGCTTACCAACATGAAGCAGGACCACTATGCAGTGGCTTCCCAGTTTCCAAGGAGCTCAGACCCAGGAGTGACTCCACAGTCCGATTCCCCTATGGATCAAGAGTACACCCGCACTCAGGCACGCACCAGTGGCTCCCTTTTCCCCATTTCACCTCAGATGATGAGAACTAGTTGGTCCTTACCTGGCTCTTGAGTGGACTGAGCAGGAGTGCAGGTATCTCTATCCACACAGAGCAGCTCATAACCTTTGGATACAGCAGTGTCCCTCTAGCTCACACTTTCAGCAATTCCTTGCAAACAAGACTTGTCTGGAACAGTTTCTGACTTTGGTGAACCCAGGAGAGGACTCACAGGAACAAAAAAGGGTTGAACCCTAGAGAGGGCTCGAAGGAAGAAACTGGCCTGGCTAGGCCACTAGCTCTCTCTCTCTCTCTCGATAGCAGTAGGTCTGCACTCTTCTCACTCTCTCTCAGACTTCCCTTTGCCCCTTTTTCCTCCATTCAGTCTCTAATTGGGCAAACAATGCTATCAGTCCTCCTTCCCTGTCCTGCCCTCTGATTGGCTCAAAACAAAAACACCTATCCATTTGAGAGGGTCCTTATGACATCATTCCTCACAATCCTCTCTGGTGCTCAGCTACCCAGATCCCTGACCTCTGAGTGGCTAGAAGTGAGGTCAGGGGTCAACAAGATGGTGGCTGTAGTTTCAGAATCACAGGCCTTTCACCTTAATGTGTAGTTTATTTTCCACTGCCCTGATATTTATTCAAACTGGCCCCATGGTTTTGTAAGCACACTGGAGACCTTTATCCCAGTGGTGGTGCAGAGTTGGCTTGTGCTTTGTACTCCCCCTCCCTATGCAGTCAGTCTGTGTGGCTGGCAGTCTTTTAAAGGCACAGCTTACCAAATCACACTGTCCAACTCTTTTGCAGTCTCGGGCCAGAGCAGGCAAAGAAAATTGGAGGAAAATTCAGGGACGGCACAGCAGAGTCTAGGTAAGTCCCCCTTCTAAAGAGGGAACTACACTTATATGATATTTAGAATATCAATTTGATGTGATTTATTTCATATACAGTGCTTGGAGTTATTAGAATTTACTAATATATTTTCTTTCTCTTCTCTTTTAGGTCTTTTAGGAGCAGAGGAGATTTGCATGGAAACACAGAATGTGTTGGCAGAAAAGGACTGGTAGGCCCATCTAGTCTGCCCTGTTTTCCCTGCCTAACACTACACCCATTGACCCTATTTAGTTACAGGTGTCCTTCACTTCTCCCTGACCTCTGCTTAGTGTAACCACCCCTGTGGGGGCTTATCTTATTTTGCTCTGCTTTCCTGGGCCCCCGGACTGTAATCAGCACACAAAAGAGTTGAGCTCAGGCTTCCCCAGTGAAAGAAAACCCAAGGAAATGATGAGGTATCCGATTCAAAAGTCCACTTTTTTTTGTGTAACAGGACTTGCTACTCCAGAACAAAGCCAAATGTTTTCAAGCACTCTCCCTGTGCTCTTTCTCAAGGCATTCCTCACACTGCAATCCAGCCCAAATTGGGGTTGGGGGGGTCTAATAGTGGGACCGGTGACCTGGGTGTTTGTTTTGAAGAGGTCCACCGGTCCGTGCATGAGCAAAAGTACATTGGAGTTTTGGCAGATCTGGGGGCCATTCAAATGCCTCTCCGGTGCTCCCGGTTCCTTTGCCATCTACTTGGGGACCGGTAACATGGAGGGAGCGCCTGTAAAGCAGCTTTATTATTTTGAAACAGCACCTTGGAGCACTGATAGATTGGGGGTATATTAATACTAATGAGGCCCTCATGAATATTAATAAGGAGCCTGGCTAGTGACTGGAGACAATAAGAATCAGCGCTAGTGACAGGCCGGGGCAGAGTAGTTTTATTAAACAATGCAGCCGGAGCATAAGGCGGGGAAGATTGATTACAGGACTGTGGGGTTACTGTGAGATAAATGTGTATATGTTGGCTACAAGAGGACTGTGAATGTGGGGATCCATGTGGAGCTGTATATAAACTGTTTACCAGCAGCCATGATTATGATCCTTTGACCCCCTATGAACAACCAATCAGTTATCTAAGTGCCCCAAACTGTTTGAAAGTGCTGATGGGAGAAGATGTGTACTATTTTCAGGTCCCAAGAGACTCCACAAATCAATAATCAAAGAGGGCTTTTGGTTGTGATTGATGACTGGAACCTGTCAATCAGAGGGCAGAGTTTTCAGGAGAAATCCAAAGGACATTGGGCAGTTGAGGCACTCTGTTCTGGGCTTTGATCGAGTCAAGAGGAGTGCTGTGTGAGAATAGATCTAAGGCCTTCCACAGGGCTTAAAATGGAGTTTGTCAGAGGCATAAAGGAGAAGAGTTCTTGCTGCTCAGAGGAACTGTGTATCTGTGCTAATAATTCCAGGCATCTTGCTGGAGTTTGCAGTTTTAGTGGAGACTTGTGCTGCAACCATCCTGCACCAAGTTGGGACTGAAAGAAAACTTCTGAGCTGGGAAAGAGGCTTTCTAGAAACTCTGTGAAAGCAGATAAAAGGTGGATGCTGATTTGAATGAGAGACAGTAGGAGAGAAAAGGAAAGCAGGTGTCCTATGCTTCAGGGACCAGTTGCTGTTGTTGAAATCCAGCTAAGGAAAGCAACTGTTGATATGGAGCTGGAGTTTGGAGTCTGTTGTTCAAAAGCGCTGGAAAGCGGGAAAGTTGGAGAAACTGTTCTGGCTGCACAACGGAGCTGTTTTCTGTTGAAAGGAAAGAGAAACCAGGAGATTCCCAGCTTAATTCAGAGCCAGGTGGGAAACTTGCTAACCCCTACCAAGTGGGGTCTCCTGGCAACAGGGGGCCACTGGTGCATGCTGGGGGAGTTAGGGAACCCGTGACCTGTGAGGGAACCGGGCTGTGGAGCCACTCCTAGATCTGAGTTCTCTGTGTTTTGGTGGGCCTTGCCTGCGAGCTCTGCAACTGGCCTGAATAGGCTGAAGGTGACAAGCTGCAAGATCTTCAAACAATGGGACAAGTGGTCAGACCTTCAATCCAGCTCAAGTCTTCAGAATACTTACTGCTGCCCATTTTTTCTGCCCTTCCTGAACCAAAATCCCCAGAGACTGAACTGGTGAAAGCCCCCTGCTCCAGGAACATCTCAGATCTTCAAGACCGTGAGTACCAAGGGTTTGCCCTGGCAATCAAGGGGAGTAAAGGTTTAACTGTTAGCTTCCAGTTAGCATTGCTCCTAGGGCCCCATTGTTCAAAGGGGGAGAACCCTGTCGACTCTTGGGGCACATCCCTGTATGCAAACAACAGATGGGGCAGGTATTTCTCCCAGTCCCTCCTATGCTGTTCAGCAAACGCTTGGAGCATCGATTTTAGGTTACCATTAAACTTTTCTGCAAGCCCATTGATAAGGTGTTGTGTTTCTCTGCACCACCCCACACTTCTCCCACAAACACTTCATCAGGTTCGACATGAAGGTACCCCCTTAATCAGTGATAACCTGCGGAAACCCAACACAGGAGAAAATCCCTAGTAAGGTGTCTGCCACTTTGTCTGTCCTACATGAGGAGATGGCGACCGCCTCTTGGTATCAGGTGGCGTAATCAACCACCATCAGGATAAACTTTTTCCCGGAGGAGCTTGGGTTACTCAAAGATCCCACAATATCCATTCCTACCCTCTGGAATGGCTTCTCCACAATGGGCAAGGGAATTAGGGCAGCTTTGGTTTTACTACCCACCTTCCCCATCTGTTGGCATCGGTGACAAGACCTACAATATTCCTTCACCTGCTGGGTGAAATTGGGCCAATAGAAATACTGGGTCAATCACTGCATGGTGCACATGATGCCCAGATGTCCAGACATGGGAATATCTTGAGCGATCTTGAGTAACCACTCATGTTACCCCTGGGGAAGGACAAGCTGCCTGCCCATCATCCCTCTCTCTCTGTCCTCACGTCCTGTGTATACAACAGTCCATTGTCCCAAAATACCCTATGTTTCATGTCACCTTCCAGTGTCCCATCAGATTCTGCATAAGCTCTCAGCCTTTCTAAACTAAGATCAGTCCTCTGAGCAGCTGCAAAATCTTCACATTTTCACAAGGCATGGGACATATCCCCTTCAGTTCCTAAACTGGGGTCCATAGCTCTATCATCATGGTATTCAGGGTCACTGCCATCCCTAACCTCCTGACCATTTGTTACCCCTTCCTCCTCGGAGTAACCTTCTGTAGCTGTCTGGTGCATGGCTACTTGGGGAAGTCCTACCTCCCTTTCACTGTCTCTATTTCAAGAGACACAGGCTGGGGAACCAGCCTCCCATTTTTTCACACAGGGGCTTCTATGGGGTTCACGGAACTTCAATCAGCCTTTGCCATCTGACTGTGGGTAACCACACACACCACCCCCTTGTGGAGATTGTTCCCTATAATCACATCCAGGACGAGGTTGTCTGCCACTGCCACCTTTTGCACCGTCTCTCCTATCTCACCCCAGTCCAAGAGAACACTAGCAAGTAGCAGAGTTTCTCCTCCCCAGTGAATTCCTACCCTCTTTAGCAAATCATGGGAGGATGGGGTGGTACCTGAGGACTGAAGGAGGGCAGGTGTGATTCCACTTCACAAAAGTGGGAGCAGGGCAGAAGCAGGAAACTACAGACCTGTTACTTTAACCTCAGTGATAGGGAAAATGATAGAATCACTTCTGAAGGAAAGAATTATCGAGTACCTAGAGGCCAGAGGTGCATAGGACCCAAGGCAGCATGGATTCACAGCAGGAAGATCATGTCAGATGAATCTAATAGATTTCTTTGACTGGGTGACCAAAGTAGTAGATCAGGGAGGGGCTGTGGACATGGCCTACCTAGACTTTAGCAAGGCATTTGACACAGTCCCACACAAAAGATTAATATATAAGTTAGCCAGCCTGGGACTGGGTCCCATGATGGTAGTCTGGGTAAAGAATTGGCTGGAGAACAGGACACAGAGGCTAATAGTAAACAGAGTCAACTCTGAAGAAAGGGGGGTTACTAGTCGGGTACTGCAGGGTTCAGTACTAGGACCAGTCCTCTTCAATGTCTTTATAAGTGACAATGCAGAGGGACTAGAAGGAAAAGTATGTCTCTTTGCAGACGACACAAGGATCTGCAACAGAGTTGATACACAAGGTGGGGTGGAAAGGATGAGAAGGGACTTGGCAAGGTTGGAGGAATGGTTAAATGTATGGCAGCTTAGTTTCAATGCTAAGAAGTGCAAGGTAATGCACCTGGGAAACAAAAACCCAGGGAAAGAGTACACAATGGGGAAGGGGAGATACTAACAACAAAAAAAATGGAAAGGGACCTGGGGGTAGTCATATCAGATGACCTAAAGGTGGGCAAGCAAGGTGAGAGGGCAGTAAGGAGGGCTGGGTTGATACTGGGATGCATAAGGAGAGGCATCACCAGTAGAAAACAGGAAGTTATTATCCCTCTGTACAGACAACTGGTGAGACCCCATCTGGAGTAATGCATGCAGTTCTGGAGACCCAATCTCCGCAAAGACATAAACAGGATGGAGGCAGTCCAGAGGAGGGCAACTAAAATGGTGCAGGGTCTGCACCACAAGACATATGAAGAGAGACTTAAGGAGCTTAATATGTATAGGCTCGAGGAAAGGAGGGAGAGAGGGGACATCATAGAAACTTTCAAGTACCTCAAGGGAATCAACAAAGTCCAAGAGGGTAGCATCTTTCAGAAAAAGAGGTGTGCAAGAACAAGGGGGCACAATTTGAAGATAGAGGGGCAGCTCAGAGGTAATGTAAGGAAGTATTTTTTCACAGAGAGGGTTGTGGATGCATGGAATGGCCTTCTGGAGGAGGTTGTGGAGTCAAAAACAGTGGTGGAATTCAAGAATGCATGGGACAGTCATAAGGCAATTCTAGGGGGTGGGGGTAGGAAGAAGTAGTCTGTTGGTTAACTAGGATCTGTAGCTTATCCATTAGGTAGGGAAATGGGCAGACTGGGTGGGCCAAGCGGTCCTTATCTTCCATCAAATTCTATGTTTCTAGGTTTCTAATTCCTTCACTGCTACAAACTGATTAGGTATAAGCTGTTCAGGCCCAACTAAATCCTCTTTTGCTAAGATAAGACACCACTGTGTCCCTTAACCCATGGGTCTGTGCCCTATTTACAGTACTTGGGTGTATGTGCTCCCTCATGTTTACAGCCATGCTTTCAGGGATATACAGTGCACCCAACTCCATTTGAGCACCACTTAGTCCACTCTGTGCCTTTTTAAGACAATGTCTAGCAAGATGTCCTGGCTGTTTACAAAGCCAACAGTCATCATTCTTTTTTTCCAAGACATCCATTTTTGGCAACCTGGGGCTTCCCCCTTTCTGCTGAGGCTGTGAGGGTTTTAACTGCCCTGAAGGCACGCTTTTCTCTTTTGTCCCTGCCACATCTGCTCCACTTCCTTTCAGAGCAGGTATGCTTCTGACATAGCAATCCGAGAGCTCAGCAGCTTACTGTGCTGTTTTTGGATCTCAGTCCTCTAGCTGGGTATTCAGCTCTGCTGGGCAAGCCCAAAAGAACTGCTCTAAAAGTACAACCTCCTCAATTTTCCCCACAGAGTTTGCTTCCATCAACATTTTAAAAACTGACGATGCTTTGTGGCGAGTTCCTCAAAGTTCATGTCAGGGCTTTTCCTGAGTTTATGGAATTTAACCCTGTAGGCCTCAGGAGTCAGTTCATACTTTTTAAGCAAAGCAGCTTCAAGTTTCTCATAACTGCTACTGTCCTGATTATCCATTTGGCCTAGTGCCTCATACCTCACACCTCACACCTTTTACCAGTAAGTAGTGGGGATAGCTGGAAGCTCCAGGACTCCCTGGGTACCTTGGCCTGGATAAAGACCTTTTCAAACAAATTCAGAAATGCATCCATATCCTCCCCTCTTTAAATTCAGCTATTCATTTTGAATTTAACTTATACCCCAGCCCTGGAGTTTCAGGCTCACCCCTGCCACTTACTTTCTCTGGCGCTGGCCATTGGAGTCTTACCTTCTCCAGTTTAAACTCTCTGTGTCACTGTTTTTCTTCCCTCTCAGCCTCTCTATGAAGCTGTTTTCCTTTTCCTCTGCCTCTCTCTGATGCTGTTTTTAATTTTCCTTGGCCTCTTTCTGAAGCTGCCTGTCTCTTTCCTGCATCTCCAGTTCAAACCTCGTCTGCTCGAACTGCCTCTGCTGCTGGGCTTCAAACTTTCTCTGCTCAAATTCCAGCTCCAATTTCCTCAACTCCAGCTGCAGCCTGATCCCTTCCAGCTCCAGCTTTGTGGTGGCCTTCCCCTGGTGCTGTTGCCTTGGACTCCCTGTAGTCTTACTGTCCTCCTCCATGGGACTAGACTTTGCAATGTCCCCTGGCACCCCAACGCCCAAGGTCTGGTCCCTTTCAGTCACTTACTGTGACTCAAGGATTGGAACAACCACTTTACTCATTGGCTGCCATGAGAGCCTCCACAAGGTTCTTTTTAGTTATACCCTCGTACTGGACTTCTCTTTCCTGACACAACTGCCTCAGGTAGCCTGCAGTGTATTCAGTGTAGTTGGAATCCATTTTCTTCCCCAACTACTACTACACTAGCTTACAACTGAAAAAAAAGAAAACAGATAGGGAACTTTATACTGTAACCAGATTATGTTTTTCCAAATCTCTGCCTTGATTGTGTGTGCATTATTTTCAGTTTATCAATCTGATACACTAGCCTCAAATCCAACTGTTATGCATGTGCCACCAACATCTCTCGTATCACAACATTATGCTACCAGAGCTCTTGAATCCCACCATGCATACCAGATCTATCACAAACGCACCAGATCTTTCATGAACCCACTTCTGAGGGTCAGGTCTGCTGAGCTCACAGCATCCACCCCTAAGTGAAATCCATGACAGGAAGGGGAAAACAGGGATACCCTCCCTGTGTCCTTCTAGAATGCTCACCGAGGCTATGACTGAACACCCACCACGAGGTCCCAGGGCTCCCTCTACTCTGGATAAGGGTACAATACCAGTCTCAAGTCTTGTAGCCAAATGAGAACCCTTTCTTGGTTGTTATACTAAGGGGAAGATCTAAATATAAAATGGAATGGTGCACCAGGCCCTGGTGGTATTGCACCTGTATTACTAAAAGAACTGTCAACAGAGCTATCAGGTCCTTTAGTTGTACTTTTTAATGCCTCATTAACAGAAGGCAAGATTATAAATGAATGGAGGACTACAACTATAACCCCTATATACAAAGGAGGCAGCAGAGGTGATGTTCAGAGTTATAGACCAATCAGCCTGACCTCCGCAGTAGGTAAATTCCTTGAGAAATTGATCCAGATACATATAACAGCACATTTGTCCAAAAATGGTCACCTTGATGCCACACGACATGAGTTTATCTCTGGTAGGTCATGCCTCACAAACCAACTCCAATTCTTTGAACTGGTTAGTCCAGCTTTGGACCAGGGGATACCGGCTGATATAATCTTTCTAGATTGCGCTAAGGCATTTTATATCATGTCTCATAAGGTATTGATTGAGCACCGTATCAAAATGAAACTACATCCTAGCATCACAAACTGGGTTATTTATTGATTGGATAATAGGTGTCATTGTGTATCTCTTAAAGGGTATGTCTCTTCTAAGGGTGCAATGACAAGAGGAGTGCCTCAGGACTTGGTTCTGGCCCCCACTCTCTTCAATATTATAGTGGCCTCCATGTGTAAGATTCTTGCAGGATTTGGACTTATGACCCTGGGATCCCAGTACTGAGAGAAGTATATATGCAGCATCACACAGTGGGATGTTGTTTCCTCATCTGGAGGAGGTTTATTTCAGCATATCGGCATTAGCATTACAGGCACTATAATGAAAATATAGCTGGCAATACTTTACAAGATAATGGATAAAATATTACCTGTTCCTTGGAAGCTGATGGCAGGTTCTTAGGATGTCAGAAATTGCAGCTCAACTCTGGCTAATTCCGCCAGTTTATATACATTTTACACTCTGCCTGATAGCTGCTTCCAGAGAAGGTATACACATATTCAAATGAGAGTGAATGAATAGAGCTAAGAGCTAATGAATGGCCTATTGGAATGTATGCAGATAACTAATGAATAGGGCTAATGAATAGCTTATTGAACAGACAAATAGCTACTGAATAGCTTAATGAAGACTTGCAAATTTAGTACGTTCTTTCCATCAGGTGAGATTAATGTCAGGTCAGAATAATGTCAGTTTAGAATGATGTCAGTTTCAACTAGCTGCTGATCACAAGGCTTGTACTTTTCATGAACCTTACTTTGAACCTTCCATGAACCTTTCATACACTCACTTTGGCCATCAAGCATTGAAACACAGTGCATAATACAGCAGTACCTATACAGCAGTACCTTACACATGCAGTATCCAGACAATGCATGGTTTTGTAAATACACCAATGATTGTAAACTGGGAGGGATTACCAACAACCTGCATTTAGCTCAAGATTTCCAATCAGCATTACTACATCTGGAATCTTGGGCTAAAGAAAATAAAATGCATTTTAATACCACCAAATGGACAGTGATGCATTTGGGCAACAGAAATTTGTGTTATCAGTACCGGCTTAATAACTCAGACCTAACTTCTACAGATAGTGAGAAGGACTTAAGCATAATAGTTTCACGTGGTTTGATGTTTAAAGAACATACTAGGAATACAGTCAATGAGTGCAATAGCATTTTGGGTTGTATCCTCAGGAATATCAAAAGTAGGGAACCTGAGGTGTTACTACCACTATATACCTGCCTTGTCAGACCCCATATGGAATATTGTGCACCCTTCTGTGCCCCCTTAACTATAGAGGGGCAAAAGTCGGTGGAAGGTATTCAAAGGAAATTTACAAAAAGGGTCAGGAATTTGAAGGACCTAAGCTACTCCGAAAAGACTGCAATATCTGGAACTATACTTTATGAACTACAGGCGCTTAAGAGGTGACCAATGTCTAACCTATAAAGCTATACACGATGAAGTCCTGTTTGAAACTATTGGCATAACTAAAACAAATATTAGCAATACTAGATCATATAAATACAAAATAAAAGCCAATACCAACAGGACTGACAAGCATAATTTTTGGTTCACACAGAGAATAGTTAGTGTCTGGAATAGCCCGCCAGCAGAAATCATGAACAATGAAACTATGTCCTCTTTTAAAAATGGATTGGATAAATACATGGGTAGTCAAAACACTTTTTTCCACCAGTAATCTGGTGGCAAGTTCATAATAGGATGGCCTCAAGAACCTGCAATCCTTCTATGATTCTATAATCCTATGATCCAGGTGTTACAGTCTCTTTGGGATAGCCTTGTAACCCAGATTTTGTCTTCTCTCATGGGCATGCAATCACCTGCTTCAAATCCCCTCAGACTCTTCCTTCAGACTTCCATATTCTCCTATCTTTACCCAAATTTCTCTGTACAGATCCTTGTTCAATTGGTAGCTTATGGTGACACCCCAAAGCAATAACAGTTTTGTCACAGATTATTATTATTATTAAATGTCCCACAACCACACAAAACATGAAAAATCTCACTCAGGCAGGTTTCTTAAAAACAAATGTTTTTACTAAAATACTTCATTAATGATCATACAGTTACAAATAAAAGATTTAGAAAAAATGGTCACAGAATAACACAAATAAAAGTGGAAAATATACATTAAAAACACACTATAACTGTTATTTAAAGTTCTGCCTTAAGTTCGTAGTAAATTGTAGTCTGGAAGAATAAGTGAAGTCTGAAAAATCCTTTCTTCCTTTTCAGCCACTGGTAGGTTGTTCTGTGTCTTGTCAGGAGAGTGTCCAAAGTGCACTGCAATTAGCGTCTGTTTACAGGGGGTATTTATAGTCACTCTGGCAATCTGAAAAAAAAAACCCTTTCTGGTTTATAGCTGGTGACCTTCTCTTTTGGCAAGCAGGTGTCTCTCTCTTGCTCTTTCAAGATTTTAAGGAATTATTATTTATTTCCTTATTTGGGTTCTCATATCACCACTTCCTGGTACTACTAAAAAAAATGTAATCAGAATGTAGTAACCTCGCTGGCACCTCCTGCCTAAAACCATTTCTCCTTTTGATCTTAAAGGTTTATGACAGGGAGATAGCTTCTGTCATCCTGAAACTTTATTACACCAATTAGCTAACCATCGACTTCCATCCCCTTTGAAAATGTAATTTTCAGCTTCCTGGCTGGCAGCTGTTTTCCTGGGTCACATAGGAATGTCACATATTTTGCAAGACCTTTTCTCTCTTCCTGTGACCTTTCAGTAACACTGGGCATTGTCTTGTGGCATTTAACATACACAAAATCACATCAAAAAATATGACAGAAATACATCTGCAAGCAATGACTGGCAGTTGGCTAGCGCATCACATCATACCTTCAACCAGTTGTTGAAGACTTCAGTGCAGTTCTCCCTCTTCTCCTCCCAGCCTTGCACAGGTAGCATCTCAGTGAAGGCCACTATGCATGCTATGTGCTTCAGGCTTCTCTACAGCTCTGTAAACCTATCCTGTACTACCCCAGCTGCATCCCTTGCCAGGTCATTTGTCCCCAGATGGACAATGACATCTAGCTCTCCCTCATTCCCCAGTACCCTAGTGATCCTAAGGATCCACTCCCCATCCCTACGTTCTGAGGCACTGGGTAGACACCTCACCTCCCTACTTTCCTCTGATGGTGTTCCCAAAACAAATCCCCTGATGACTCAGTTCCCCATCAGAAGTTGCTTTCTCATCCACTGGGGTCCTCTGCCTCCCATCTTGGTGCCTCCATTCTGAAGAACCCCCACATCCTCCCTTGCTACTACCCCGGGTGCCTTGTCTTGGCAGTCCTGTCATGTAAAGGCAGTGAAAGTGTTCTTTAGTTGCACTGGCTGAGGAATGTGTTCCCTTATCCCCACCCCACCTTCTCAGAGCTCACCACAGTCCAGTCAGCCCTCCCTCCTGGCACCCTCTGGGGCAGTGGTGGTGGATTTGGTGGCCCCTGGGTGGGGAATGAGGTCCCCCCAAATCCTAACCAACTTAGTCCAGAGTCTAGAGACCTCCCCCCCTCAGCCAAGAGTGGTGCACACAGATGGGGGCAGCACCTCACTCTTCAGAAGGTCTCCCTGAAGACTGCCACTCCACAGCCACTGCACTGCACTGCAGCACTCCCATCATTCCCAAATCTACTCCTCCTATTACCTGAAAATGAATTTATACCCTTAGCCCAGATAGGGTGTTTCTTGATTTCCTTTTTTGCCCAGACTACCCCGTTATGTACCAATTCACCCTTAAACTATTAAATAGACTTTTACTCTCTGTTCTCCTTTGCACTCTGCCTCAAGATTGAGTGCTAATAGTTTTCTCCTGTTCCCCTTTAATCCCTTTGTATTTATACCCTAGTTAGGGTGTTGCACCTACTACCAGTTATGATCTATTGCTTACTTTTTACCCTTCCCAGCAGTGACTATTATAACAGAAGTGAACAGGTGTCTTACCTTAGCTGATTTCCCTGCCTCCCTGCTTCCTGCTGTGGACACCTGCTGATGCCTGCATTTCCGATGTATCTGCTGCTACGCCCCTCAGACTAAAGTTTCCAGAACTAATTTATTCAAGGAATTCTGTCCATATCTTTTTACATCCAAGTTAATAATATTGGGTGGAGATTACAATTGCCCCTTCCCCATCTTAGGTGCAGAATTGCAAGATAAAAGATATCTTGTGATTAAAATTTTTTGTGGGAAATTATTGGATCAGCTGGCTTGGTGGATGCATAACAGTCCCTGCATTCACAGGGGGGTCATACTTACGTAACAGGGACCTTAATGACACGGATGTATTATTTTTTCTTTCTACAGCTTTGTCAGTGCAACAAAATCCCCATTGCTACTACTACTAGAACCATCCAACCACCTCCTTGTTCCCTGTTCCTGTTCTATAGGCTCCAAACCCATTAGAAGTAAAGGGGTCTAGAAAGTTAATACTTCCATTTTAGATAATGAAAGAATTCAGAACAAATGGATCAAACGTCTTAGGTCAAGGCTTTCTATTGATTGCGCCTACCATAAATATTGTTTTCTGGTGCGAGGATGCAAATAAATCATTTCGGGATTTTTTTCAAAAAGTTTAAAAAAGACAAACAAGAATTATATGAGCTATCTTAACTGCGGAATGCAGTTGTATGAGTTGATAGACATAACACAAGCTGGGTTGGGGAATTACAATAGGTTTACAGCATTAAATTAGACATGAAAAAGTGGCAATACGGAAAAGCAACTTCCTTGCAGAGGGAAACACAGCTTGTAATGCAAGGGTCAAAACACATGTTCAAGGGGTGCCAGTCAAGGATTTCAAATAGTTTTCTTTCTGCTCTCCATAATCAGGATGCTAATTTACATGCACACCAAGATGTATGGTAAATATAGTTGAACATCATTTCAAGGACATGCTTTCCACCCAGCACTGGTGGGGGAGAATCAGTGGAATCCCTTCTATGGGGATAGATCTTCTTGTCTGAATCTGATAGGATCATACAGACAGACCACATTTTAATTTTTGAGATAGATCCAGCAATTAAAACTGTGAAAAAAATAACTCGACCTGAGGCACAGATGGTTTACCCACCGAGTTTTACAATGTCCACTGTAGTTTTTAATTTGCATAGTTCCGATTTTATAACGTCTTGGCTGATTGTTATAGCTTGAATCATAGCCCTGATATCTTCTATTTCTGATTGGTTTGGGGAGCTGCTCATGGCACTGTGCCTGTTCCGATCAACAATTTCCGATGGCCCAGTTGTGCTTGAAATTCCAGGCATCCTGCTGGACATTTATTATTGTAACCCACTCCGGAACATTATTTTTTTATGCAGGTTGCAGATTGTGTCCATGATTAGTTCTGGAATTGTTCTATATACTTTCTGATGGATGAACACGGGTTTATTAATATCGATATAAGGATATATTGCTGTCAGTGGTGACCCGACTAGCGCTATGTGACCATCTTGTTTCGTTGTTGGCAAGTGACCTCCCAACCGAGTTTTACAAAACTGTTTCGGTTCACCTTTGCCCAATATTGAAGGAACTGTACAATTATATTCTGCAGACAGAAGATTCCCCAGAATCCATGACAATCACTAGGGCACTTTTTTTTTATTTAAAAAGGTTGATGCCTCTGACTTGGGTAATTAAAGACCAATTAGTCTCCTTAACATTGATCAACAATCTTGTCCAAAATACCAATGAAAGGTTTGGCCAGAATTTCAGAACACTTAATATCATCATCCCAGGCCTGCTTGGTTCTGGAAAGGCAAATTCAGGGCAATCTGATCTAATTGATGAAACAGTTGAAAAGAGAAACATGGGGTCTCAGAGGGGTACATTGTATTCATAGATGAGGCTAAAGTCTTTGATAAACTATCGTACTCTTATTTGTTTCAGGTCTTAGACACATATGGAGTTTCTTTAACCTTGATTATGTGGCTGAAGAGTTTGTATGCTTAAGCAATAGTACAGTTCTGTATAAACAGTTGGCTGTATTCTGAATTGCAGTTTCAAAGGGGGGTGCAACAGTGGTGCTCATTGAGCCCCCTGCTCTACATTTTTGGTATTGATCCCCTGCTGAGAAGAATAGGCACCATTCAGGGTTTTCAGGGCTTATCCCATAAACAGAACAGGGTAGTAATTAAAATGATGGCACATGCAGATGACATGTGCCTGTTTTTGAATGTTACTGATAGTGGTTGCATTATCAAACAGGAATTTGATAACTATGAAGTGGCCTCTGGTGCAAAAATGAATTTTTAAACAAGCTAAGGCACTGGAGTACAAAACTGTATGACAGACATTGCAGCTATCAACATTTCAGGTTCCTCCCTAAAAATCTTAGGTTTAACCTTGGGAGCAAGGGATATGGCTTTAGAGAATTGAACGGTATTTCTTAATTCAGTGCAAGCAAAAATTAGCCTCTGGAAGTACAGGAAAATGTTAAAGGAGAAACAGGTTTACTTAACTAAAATTCATATAGTAGCTTTTTTTCTGTACACCAGTTATGTGTACATGGTACTGTCCACTCAAGAAACCAAACTGTGAAGCATGTTTTTTTTTTAGATATTTTAGAATAGTACTGTAGGTTGAATCAAATTAAAAGAGGGACCACCTATCAGAGTGTGAAGGAGGGTGGGGTTGAGATGATTAATCCGGTGGCTCTTTTTTATGGTATATTTCTTACTGTTAATTTCAAAAAGGCATTGAATCAGAAGCAGAAAAATTAAACTCCATTACTAGTAGAGTGACTTGTACCCTTCATGCCAGCTTGGGAACAGGGTAAATCTAATTTATGGGAAGTGCATTCCAGTGTGCATTCAATCCACTTTAAAAACAAAATGTCATGGCAGATTTTCCCAGGGGAGATGTCTGGGCCACAGACCAATAAAACCTATATAAACTGGTTCGGTCCTTGATTTTTTGTGAAGTGGTCACCTTTAAAATGCCCCCCCAGGCAGGGAAGCTGAAGTTGTATCACAACTGATGAACCCTAAGGTGCCTTCTCAGATGTGGGATGTACTCTGGCTAAGTAGCCATGGGCATCTGAGAGTTAACAGCTCCATGAAGCATAAAAAAATTGGCCAAACAAAACTGTCACAGCAGAGGTTGCGCTCTGGTACCAGAAACACAAGAGCATCAGTATTATCAGTTCTTCTATGTAAAGGATTTTTGGCAGTCTCTAGCCCAAAAATGGCATGAATCGCTTTATGCAAGTGACATACCCAACATTTATTTTGGGGTTGTCTTCACTGGAATAGGGTAGCTATGATAAGGGAACACTGGCAGTTTTGTTTACCATCCTAAAATGTTATATAGTGGATAGTAGAGCATTGTTCTGTATAGAAATCCATCTTTTTCAAAATGCTATTGTAACACAGTTCAAAGGTCATGAAATGTGATTGTATCCTTCTGTGGTAGAATAGCATTCTTGAGCCACTATAGACTACACAAGTCAGTTTCATTGTGAAAGATAAAAAAACACAATGCACATATTTCACATAATACTATACACTATAAAAAATACAGGATGAGCAACCTCATGCATAACCAGTGTATCATAACCATGTCTTCCTTTTTTACCATAGAAAACTGTGCCAACATTTTCCATAATAAAGGAGTGTTTAGTATGGCAAACAGATGCATGGTTTCCCTCACTCTGTGCATGCACCTGTCGCAACTCTTCGTCCCGGACTGCTAACTGCCTCATCTTTCCACTGGACATGGAACTGTCAGTCAGACTCCATGGTAAGTGAATGCCACAAACAAAATCAATAAATCATAACTTAAAAAAGGTAACATTTCAGCTCCGGGTAGAAATAAATTAATTAAAATAAGTTGAAATAAATAAATAAAAATGACCACGGATTGTACACTCACACCTAAGTGGACTGTGGCTGCACAAGTCTTTTTTGTTTTATATAATTGCTATGGACAAAAAGCAAGACCCAGCAATTATATAAAATAAAATAAGAGGTGCTGTGTGTAAACTCAAATTTATACACATCCTCAGCGTCAAATGCTTTTCACAAGCCCATCGAGTTTTGCTCTTGGGGTTTATGTAGCACCTAACCCCTTGGGTGTGTGTAAATTTTTCATTACACACACCACCCCATACTTTATTCTACATGTTATGCCACCTCTGGGTTCTGATTTTACAGACCTGTCAAGCTGTGCTCTCAAGGTCAGAGGGAAATCAGAACCCCTCTGTGGCAGAAGACACTAGCTGTGCATAGTTGCCCATCCAGTATTCTCTATATTTTGCAGGCTCGGCATGCCTTTTCTCTCCAGCAGAAAGTGGCCTCTTATGAGGACTTATATGATACAGTAATGGAGGCAATCTGGCCTTTCTACCATAAGGATCTGCAGGTCTGCTCACCAAATGTAATGCAGGCTTTATGGGAGCATTGTTTGTCACATTTCTCAGTGTAATATTTCTTTATGTTCTCAAGTGGTGATCCTTTTTTTTTCATTGAATATGACAATTTGCTCTTGAGAAAACAAGAGTGGGTTCACACTGTATTTTCTCCCTTTCTTCTATTGCTCTTCTTTATTTTCTCTATTGCTTTTCTTTCTAGTACATTTATATTGTTTTTTTTCTTCTGTACACTTTTTATATAAATGTTGTTTTATTTCTATGGCCCCCTTCCCATGTCTAGGTGTGTATGGATGGAAATCTCTGGGGAAGGAAGTGTACAAACAAAAGAAAAACACCTAACTGACCTTCCGGGAACAGGGTGACCACCCAGGTGCTCTGATGCTCTCAGGGCCTGTGCAGGGCTGCAGACAAAGGGGGTTAGAAAATATAGTCCCCAACAACAACACAATGTTCAAACTGAAATAAAGTCTAACCAGGATCCTTCTTACTCTCCAGACTCAGGAGCATATTATTGGAGATAAAAATCTTAAACCACAGTTTTTTGGGGTCACAGTCTGCTTCTCACAGTTCTGGGTGCCAAAGGAGAAAAAGTTCAAGTGTCCTCCTCCCAAGCAATTTCCAAAGTCCAGAATTAATTTCAGGGCTGCATACAACCCAAATGAGTGCAGGCACAAAGTCTCAGTTTATTCTTACAGAGCAGCTAGTAATCTGGCCCTCCCAGGGCCAGATCACAGTGTCGACAGGTACATAAATAAGGACAGACTTTTCTCAATGATACTGTCTTAGTCTTTCAATAAACTTTACTTTCTCCTGTTCCTCCCATTCATTTGTTGAAAATTTGGTGTAAAAATATTAACAAACAATAAAGTTATGAGCCTACATTGAATTTTGCAAATGCAGGCTTGTAACTTTGATAATTTTCAATATTTTAACCCCACATTTACAACATAGCCATATCTTTACAGCACCTCATGAATGTGACAGTTGTCATTTTTCAAATCCTTGCCCAAAATGTTTTTTTTTTTACATCCCGAAAGGTGATTTTGTGGTCCCTGCACGAATTCACCTTTCAGACAGGAGTTGAAAATTTTCTCTGACCTTGTTCATGAGGTGGGGTCTTAAGAAGGCTATGTTTTAAATTTGGTGTACAAATATTAAAAAAAACAGTTATGAGGCTATGTTGATTTTTGCAAATGCAGGCTCATAACTTTGGTAATATTCAATGTTTTTACCCCAGATTTTCAACGTAGTCATTTCTTTACAGCACCTCATGAATGCGACAGCTGTCACATTTCAGCGCCTGCCCAAAATGTGTTTTTTGCATCCTGAAAGTTGATTTTGCAGTCCCTGCATGACATCACATTTAGGCCAGGAGTTGAACATTTGCTCTGCTCTTCTTCATGAGGCAGGGTCATAACAAGGGTATGTTGAAAATTTGGTATACAACTATTACAAAACAACATATTTAGGAGCCTATATTACATTTTGCTAATGAAGGCTCATAAAATGGTACTTTTAAATTTTTTTTACACCACATTCCTTGCCTGCAGCCCTATTGGCTGTGGCCAGATTTTGTTTGGAAGTGCCATGGGATCAGGTGAATGACCACTTCAAAAGGCAGACAGAACCTCAATTTTAAGGTGTCATCTGAAGGACAGCCTACCCCAACAGTATAACATCTCTTTAGTATGTGCACTCAGTCATGATATTAAGACTAGTCTCAAGAAAAGGCAATGAGAGAAAGAAAAATGCACCTCAAAAACTTGATTTGAGACCTTGTTTGTTGCCTGTAGGAACCTGAGCATGTTTCAAGTTGTTAACGTTACTGTAAAAATAACTTGGCTGTGCTGAAAATGTGGAGCTGATCAGGAAAGAATACTCTGATGCCTTATGTTGTTTGGTGTTGGTTATGTTCATTTTGTTAACAGGAGGGCATGGTTTGCCATGTTTTTTAAACCCTTCAGCTGCCACCTTAGATGAATTGTCTCACCTTTTTGGCTTAGAACTCTATGTATGGACTTGAAGTCATGGCCATTACATTGGCATTCTTTCACAGGCCTTTGGAGAAAATTAGTTGTTGTTCTACCTACACTTGGTGTTGTAATGTGTTCCATAGAAATATCTACACTGTATGTTGACTGGAGGATAAACTATTTAAAGTAATTATTTAATGTAGCAGAGCTGTTCAGGTCTGGAGACTCACCATGGTGGGACATCACAAAGAAAGACAGAAACATAGACTTTGTCTGCAGAAAAGGATCATTTGGCCCACCCAGTTGGTCCAGATGATCCCTGCCTAGTCTGTCTCTGCTGACACTAACTGGTCTCTGGTGACTCAACTCCCTGCTGGTTTACAAATATTCCCCCATGTCTATTCCACAAATGCTTGAAGTTCCTACTGTTTTTGCCTCCACCACTTCCACTGGCAGTCTGTTCCAGGTGTTCACCACTCTTTCAGTGAAGTAGCACATCCTCACTTCCATCTTAAACTCCCCCCTCCAGCTTCATCACATGTCCTCTGGTCCTTGTGCTTTTTCTTATTTGACAGGGGCTCCCTTCCTACACCCTGTTTACACCTGTGAGGTACTTGTAGGTCTCTATCATGTCCCTCCTCACTCTCCTCTCCTCCAGGGTGTACATGTTGAGATCCCTCAGTCTCACCTCAAAGGGCTTTGGTGTAATTCTTGCACCATTTTAGTTGACCTCCTTTGGACTGCCTCACCCTGTTTATATTTTTTGAGGTGCAGTCTCCAGAACTGGACACAACACTCTAGGTGAGGTCTCACCAGCGAGCGATATAGTGGCAACACTACCTCCCACTTCATGCTGTTGATACCTTTTCCTATGCATCCCAGCATCCAACTGGCTCAACCCACTACTTGGTCACACTGCCCTGCCACTTTGATGTCACCAGATATGCTAGGCCCAAGATCTTTTTCCTGCTTAGTGATTGTCAATACCGCCATCCTATACTCAACTCCTGTGTTCCTATATAGGTGCATGAGTTTGTATTTTTTGTCATTGAATCCCAGCTATCATGCTCTTGACCACTCCACAAGTTTCCCAAGATCCTTACATATTTTCTCCACCTCTCAAGTGTCCACCCTATTACAGATTTTAGTTTAATCTGTAAAAAGGCATACCTTCCTTTCCAGTTCTTCTGCAGTGTCGCTCATGAAAACAAAGTCCCAGTACTGAGCCTTGCAGCACCCTGCTGTTCACTGTCCCATTATTAGAGTGAATGCTGTTAAACACCACTCCTATCCATTAACCAGTTTCTAACCCTATTCAGCACTTTGGATTTCACCGCTAGGCTGCTCAATTTCTTTATCAGTCTCCTGTGCAGAACAGTGTTGAAGGCCTTGATAAAGTCCAGGTAGGCCATGTTCATTGCCCTCCCCTGATCTATTTCCCTGGTCACCCAGTTGAAGAAATCAATCAGATTTGTCTGGCTTGACTTCCCTCATGAATCTATGCTGCCTGTGGTTTTGCAACCCACTGGACTCTACTGACCTTTCCTTTAACAGAGTTTCCATTTATTTTCCCACCACTGAGGTGAGACTGACTGTAGTTGCTAATCTCTCTGCTGCTGCTCTTATGTAGAGGGACCACATCTGCTCTCCTCCAGTCCTCTTGAACCACATCTGTTTCCATGGAGCTGTTGAATAAGGCAGAGCCCTTTGGGACTGGAGACACACCACAGTGGGCAATCATGAAAAATGTAACCCTTTGGGGCCAGAGACATGCCACAGTGGGCACTCAAAAAAATGGAGCCATTTGAGGCTGGAGGCCCACAAGTGGCAGGCTATCAGAAAAAAAGGAAGCAATTTAGGGCTGGAGACCTGCCATGGGTGGCAATCCAAAAAATAGAACCCTTCAGGACTCGAGACCCCTGCAGTAGGCAATCAGAAATAGGAAGATCTTCAGGGCTGGAGACCTACCTCAGCAGGCAATCAGAAAAATGGAACCCTTCAGGGCTGCAGACTCTGCAGTGGGTAATCAGTAAAATGGAGGCCTTTGGGGCTGGAGACCCCAATCATGAAAAGGAAGCCTTTCAGGGCTGAAGACCCACCATAGTGGGTAATCAGAAAAATGGAGCTCTTAGGGGCTGGAGACCTGCTGAAATGGGTAGTCAGAAAACAGAAGCCCTTCGAGGCTGGAGACTCAGTGGGGCAGGCAATCACAAAAAGGAAGTTCTTTGGAGCTGGAGACGTGCCACGGTGGACAGTCATGAAAAGGAAGTCCCTCAGTGTTGGAGACCTGCCACAGTGGGCAATAAGAAAAATGTAGCTATTGGGGGGCTTCTCTCACAAGAAGAGGAAGCACAATGGCTGAACATGGCATGCCATGAAAGCTGTGCACTGACAACCCTCCCATTAATCCTGCTTACCACTGAGGCTTGAGAGAAAAAGTAATGCTTACCTTCACAGCAACTGGGCAACAGCGTTAATTACGGTATGGTGCTATGGACTGAAACAGGCGACTTTGGCAACAAACATGTCAAGTAGAGAGCACTCTATGGACACTGAAGAAACACAAAAGAAAAACAATAAAGCCTTTCATGCATTTGGTATGATGTCCAGACCAGAGGGGAAAAATAACTAAACGGGAGTCAAACCAAAAGTTACAAAAATACCAGCGATGACTTCTATGCAGACCAAAAAAGATTAAAATGCAGCAAAACTACTGGCATTGGAGAAATCAGCAATCAGAGAAATGACTCAGGGTGAAAGTAACACTACAAGAATGTTTCCCCTCTTTATATGAAATAAAAGATAAAGTGCCAAACAAAAATGATTAATTACAGAGTTGGCCGATTAGGGAAGAGAAGAACTAAATTATTCGAGGGGCCAACTGATAGCTTTAGATGGAGCTGCTGGAATGCCCTCAACTCAGAGGCTTGCAGCTGAGCAAGCTGCACCAATTGCTGCTGAAACTAACAACTAGTTACTTCAACTGTCAGAAAACAGCAACAATGTGTGTTACCTATTGAAGAAGTAACAGTGCCTATTGTGGAAATAACCGAGCAAACAAAAACATTGATATTTTCGACAAGGACTTACAACCTAATATTGCAAACAATACTCCAGTCATCCTGAGCACTCAAGGAGCCTTAACAAAAAACTCAAATGACTTAGAAAAACAAAAACCTGCACTTACCAATGAACTGGATATCAAAACAGAGGGTAAGCATTCATCTTTTTGATTCTGTTTCTGCCAATAATATGATGAAACCAATATCAGAAACTATCTGTAGCTCTGATATAAAGATACAAGATACCCAGAGAGTACATGAGAGTAACAATGTAGCAAAACCTAATTATAATTCTGAAGCTGAAAATGAAGAGACATTAAGTGAGAGAGAGGTGGAGTCAGATATATCTGAGTCAGAAGAAAACTGGGAAGACAAAAATGCTAGCAAGGAAGATGACAGCCCCTCCCCATGGCTAAGGAACCGTTTATACAAATGCATGCAATATCCAATAAAATGGAACAGATGCTGTCTCATCAGAATAAACTTGAAACATACTTTAATTTAACTCAGAAGATGATAAAAGACAATCAAGAACTGAAAAAAAAATAAATGAGATAAAACAAACATTAAATAAACTAGCTGATGAGAATATTCAAGTCCCCAGACAACTGAATAAGTTAGGGAAAACAAATAATGAACTTAAAGACAAAATCTTGGACTTTGAAACAAGGGCCAGGAGGATGAACATCCACATTCCAGGAGTACAAGAATCTTGGAATGGAACACAGTGTTTAGTTGAGTCTTTTAAAATAACTGCAGCTTCTTTCATGGATACTGAACCTGAAAAAGTCACATTTGATACTGACCATCTACATAGAGGGCTACATGCTAAATCATCTGATGCAGAACCTCCTACACTCATTATATTGAAATGTATGCGCTGTACAGATAAGGACTGCCTGATGTCAGCAGTGTATAAAAAGAAAAAATTTAATCTCCAGGGGGCAAACATTTCCATCTATAACAACTTGCCAGCCAATCTGGTACAAGCTAGAAAAAAGTTTGACTTTTTGCATAATAAACTATGGGCTCAAGGATACCAAGCAACTATGGTTCTTCCTACATCAATGAAAGTTATTATTGATGGCAGTCAATTGATTTACAACACCATTGAAGAAGCCATGTTAGACTTAAAAATAAAAATTCAAAATCTGTTCAATCAAGAATAAACATATGAGGTGTTGCAGCACTAAAAATACTAGGGTCGAGGGGAGAGGGAGTGAGGAATGGCTGAAATTAAAGTCTATTTCATTTTTTCACACATAATAATGTTATTTCTGAGGTATTATTTGATTATGTGTAAAAAAAGGATTATTGTAAAAGGTTTTTAAGGAAGTTTCCAATATAAAACACGCACTAAAATATGCTGGAAGTCAGTTACTTATTGCAGTTTGAACAAGAGGGGATGGGGTAGGGAGAAAGGAGGTTTTCATTAGCGGTCTCACATTTATTTATTTGATGAAAATCAGAATTACAATCCTTTGAGTCATAGACTCCTTTGCAGAGACTCCTTATCAGTGCAAGGGGCATACTTATTTCAAGTTGTACTAACACTAGAAATACATATTTAAACACTTTTAAACATTTTTTTTCTTTGGGGGGTTGTATTCAATAGATTATTGGAAGGTTATACAAAGAAGAAAAAATATAGAAAAACTACATAGGCAACCTCAGGGAGAAAGTGGGGTGGAACAATACCTATGGAAAATGAGTATGCAGCTTTCAACTGCTATTGGAATCATTCTGTAACAAATTTTATAAATCACCAAAGAGCCATACAGCATATAACACAGAACATTTTAATGTACAGTATAATCCTAACAATATTAAAATAGTATCATTAAACATACGTGGGATAAACACCCCCATTGAAAGAACTCCATTTATTTATTTATTTTATTTATTTAGTAGAAATCGGAATCGCAAACCTTTGAGTCAGGGATTCATTTACAAAGGCTCCTCATCAGGCAACAGATAAATTATTAACATATGTAACGAAAACTAGTGCACACCTTATTTGTCTCCAGGAGCCCCATTTGGACAATGCAGAAATTATGAAGCTAAAAAAACAATGGATTAGCCATATGATATACAGTACAGGAACAAGGAAAAGTGAAGTGGGAATATTTGTCAGAAAAAATTTAGACTGTAACCTGTCAGAGAATTTGTTAGTTACAGAAGGTAGAATAGCATTAACCAAATTAAAAGTGTTTAACCAAGTCATAACAATAGGTTCGTGTTACACGCCATTTGATCATTACCAACTATTTCTGACAAAATTATCTAAGGGAATACATAAACTACAAAACAATAATACAGTGCTAGCAGGGGATCTTAATGCCTTAAAATCCCCCTCAATGGATAAATCCTCATTATCAACAAAAGGGAATTACAATATATAAAAAAATTTAGCAATTTCTTAGAATTGGAATTATTGACAGACTGTGGAAGACATCTAAATCCAAATAGTAGTGCTTACACTCATTTTGACAAAAAAACACAAATCTTTACACGGATTGATTATATATTTATTTCCACTAACTTAACACAACAAATTATAAATGCAGATATAGACTCTATCGTTCTTTCAGATCATGCCCTAACAACAATAGACTTTGTAATGGAGGAACAGGATAGACGTTTTAGTAGAATATGGATCTTTAATAATGATCTGTTAAAAAATGACACCTTTGTGACCAAAATTAAAAAAATAATACAAGAATTTTGGTAGTTCAATTATAATGATTCAACATCAATATTAACACAATGGGATGCTTTTAAGGCTACAGTAAGAGGTTTCATAATTTCTTTTCAATTTAACCATAAAAAACTATAAATGCCCAAAATGAATTTATAAACAATAGAGTAAAGTTGTTAGACAAACTGGTCCTAATAGGCTGCAATAACTATAAAAAGCAATGGACTGATTTTAAAATGAAAAAACAAGTGCAATTGTATCAAGAAACAATAAAGATGGCTAGAGCTATGAAAAAAGGGGCACTTACACACAGATAAGAGTGGGAAATTATTGGCAAACCTATTAAGGACTAAAAAACACTGGCCTGGTGGTGCAGAGGGCTGAGGCTCTGAGCACCTTACCTCATGCTACACCAGTGACCAGGGTTCGGGAATGAACTCGGGTCACTCAGGGACCAGCTGGGATGAGGAAGGATTGAGCGTCTGCTGACAGCTCTCCTTCATCAGGGGTGGGAGGACTCAGCATACAACTATAGACTGACACCCAGCAGAGGCTGGGGTCAGCACAGTTGCGATGCTAGAAAGAGTGGACCCATGCACAGGACATAAGACTGCCTCTATGGAAGTGGACACAGTTGCCCTTCCCATTGCACATGCATGGGTCTGGGGAGAAAACAGAAAAAGGTTCAGAGCTGGCAGGCTCAATAATGGCAGCCTTTGCCTGTGCATCCCTCCAGTAATCTAGATGTTGGCTTCTGGGTGTGGGGAGAAATTGGCACCCCTTGCCACCAGCCCCATCATGGGGGGGGCAACTCGTGAGAGATGGCTGGTTGGGGTGGGCATGGGGAAAGCCTCACCGGAGAGATGAGTCTCCTCTGTAGGAGGGGCTGGAGCTGTCTGCCAGCACCGAAGGAGGCATAAAGTATGTATGGAAAAAAAAGACTGAAAAACAAATAAATACAATAGTAAATGTGAAAAATGCTGAAGGTAATTCAGTAAAAAAAGATGAAGATATAGCCAAAACATTTATAAAATATAATAAAACTATATTTCATAATAATGATATTCCTAACCCTAAGGAAATGTCTGTATTTCTGGACAAAGCAAAATAGATCCTAAACCCTGGGAATATGCTCCAATTACAGAGAAAGATATAATTGAGGCCATAGATACATCTCCAAGGAATAAGTTACCAGGTTTAGATGGTCTCACTATGGAATTTTACAACACATTTAAGGACATATTAACTCCTTGGTTATTAAAATTAATAGAATATTTAATATCTAATACTTCAGACAACAATATTCTGCAATCAATGCAAACTGCAAAGATTATATTAATACATAAAGAGGGGAAACCTAAGGACATGCCAGAAAATTATCACCCAATAGTATACTAAATGCAGATGATAAAATAGCAGTGAAAATTAGAAATAATCAGATTCAAAAACATTTGAATAAATATATAAACTATAACCAATACGGTTTCATGCAGGGGAGGAATCTTTATCAAGCAAACAAAAAAAATTCAAGCTATAATACATTTAATTAATACAAGAATACAAATCAGTCACTTATGCTATAGCGGTAGATGCCTCTGAAGCCTTTGGTTTATTGAATAGAGACTATTTAATTCAAACATTAAAAACTTGGGGAATCCATATGAATTGATCACCATTATCAGAAAACTATATAACAACATTATTGCAAGATTTCAAATTAGTAAATTCCTATTCGAACATTTTTTGATGTATAATGGTAATGGGGGTAAGACAAGGCTGTCCCCACCCCCTACACTATTTATATTAGCTTTGGAACCATATTTTGAATTAATAAGGAAAAATCCCAATATAGAAGGTACTGACTTGGAACATGAAACAGTTAAGCGTCTTTAATAAATCTACAAAATATTTTTTAATACAACAAAAAATAAAATATTTGGGGATAACTTTAACAGCTGAGCAGAATTCAAACATAAAGATTAACTTTAACACAGCAAAGGACAACATTACAACACTGTTAGGTAATTGGAAGAATCTATCACTGTCATTATGGGGGAGAATAGAAGCCATTAAAATGATGGCCTTGCCGCATTTTATGTTTGTGATACAAAACATATTAGGGAGTCCAAAGAAAGAATGGTTCCAAAATTGAAAATGGATATTCACAAAATTTTTATGTAGAGGGGGTAAACCCTGGACTGCATGGTCAATAATATCCTCACCACAAAGTACGGGTGGCATGGGATGTCCTGACCCTATAGTATACATAGAAGCACAAATTCTGACCACATACTATCAGTGGTCTTTTTTTCCAAATTTGGACAATGCACTATACCAAAAATTAGTTTATCCAATAGCTTTAACTAACAATATACAAAATATATTTCTGAATATCCCTTTACATAACCAAAAACAACATATACTATCATCATGGTTCATAATGATTAAGAAATACATTAGGAACCCTTCTAGAGTACAATTCCCATGGTTATTTTTGCAAAAAACTCTTTTAAATGAGAAATTACTATATGTCACAGACAAAGAACCTCAGTGCACAAACACTGAGGCAAGGGTTACCCCAAAGGGCATTTGGCTGGGAAGCCAAGTTTTAAGAAAATACAAAATCACACATGCCCACACAATGCAAAGCATCATGGGCTGCATATGCAAATCACCACAGAATGTTAAGCTGGCTCAACTTTAAGCAGAATTGCATGGTGCCAAAAGGCCTCTCACACAGTTTGCAAAGGGTGCTAACAGATGAAATGGACACGTGTTTTGTCATACCAGGACTCATCAGTATGCCTCGTCTGTTTGACACCCCAGTGGAATGGACCAGCTACCCTAAGACAGTGTGTCTTGGGTATGTTGTGGTGAACCCATTCAAATAAAAAAACTATTTAAAAGACAAAGAACCTCAGTGCGCAAACACTGAGGCAAGGGTTACCCCAAAGGGCATTTGGCTGGGAAGCCAAGTTTTAAGAAAATACAAAATCACACATGCCCACACAATGCAAAGCATCATGGGCTGCATATGCAAATCACCACAGAATGTTAAGCTGGCTCAACTTTAAGCAGAATTGCATGGTGCCAAAAGGCCTCTCACACAGTTTGCAAAGGGTGCTAACAGATGAAATAGACACGTGTTTTGTCATACCAGGACTCATCAGTATGCCTCGTCTGTTTGACACCCCAGTGGAATGGACCAGCTACCCTAAGACAGTGTGTCTTGGGTATGTTGTGGTGAACCCATTAAAATAAAAAAACTATTTAAAAGACAAAGAACCTCAGTGCGCAAACACTGAGGCAAGGGTTACCCCAAAGGGTATTTGGCCGGGAAGCCAAGTTTCAAGAAAATACAAAATCACACATGCCCACACAATGCAAAGCATCATGGGCTGCATATGCAAATCACCACAGAATATTAAGCTGGCTCAACTTTAAGCAGAATTGCATGGTGCCAAAAGGCCTCTTACACGTTTGCAAGGGTGCTAACAGATGACATAGACACGTGTTTACGTCTTACCAGGACTCATCAGTATGCCTCATCTTTTGACACCCCAGTGGAATGGACCAGCTACCCTAAGACAGTGTGTCTTGGGTATGTTGTGGTGAACCCATTAAAATAAAAAACTATTTAAAAGACAAAGAACCTCAGTGCGCAAACATTGAGGCAAGGGTTACCCCAAAGGGCATTTGGCTGGGAAGCCAAGTTTCAAGAAAATACAAAATCACACATGCCCACACAATGCAAAGCATCATGGGCTGCATATGCAAATCACCACAGAATGTTAAGCTGGCTCAACTTTAAGCAGAATCGCATGGAGCCAAAAGACCTCTCACACAGTTTGCAAAGGGTGCTAACAGATGACATAGACACGTGTTTCATCCTACCAGGACTCATCAATATGCCTTGTCTGTTTGACACCCCAGTGGAATGGACCAGCTACCCTAAGACAGTGTGTCTTGGGTATGTTGTGGTGATTCTGCTTAAAGTTGAGCCAGCTTAACATTCTGTGGTGATTTGCATATGCAGCCCATGATGCTTTGCATTGTGTGGGCATGTGTGATTTTGTATTTTTTTGAAACTTGGCTTCCCAGCCAAGTGCCCTTTGGGGTAACCCTTGCCTCAGTGTTTGCGCACTGAGGTTCTTTGTCTTTTAAATAGTATTTTATTTTAATGGGTTCACCACAACATACCCAAGACACACTGTCTTAGGGTAGCTGGTAAATTCCACTGGGGTGTCAAACAGACGAGGCATACTGATGAGTCCTGGTAGGATGAAACACGTGTCTATGTCATATGTTAGCACCCTTTGCAAACTGTGTGAGAGGCCTTTTGGCACCATGCAATTCTGCTTAAAGTTGAGCCAGCTTAACATTCTGTGGTGATTTGCATATGTCACAGATACCATTGTCAATGATATACGGGGATCAAGATGTAGAGAAATCCTAGAAAATATAGAACCTTTAATGAATCTTTGAGAGTAATGGTTTAGAGTTCCCAGATATTAACTGATATCAATTGTACTACTGTATTAATTATATCCTTTAACATGATTTTTCCCCCTTTTTAATATGATGTATACTGTACTATTTAACAAGTTAAGGTATACCTTCCACAAGTTAACAAGGAGGGAGGAATGTTGTACATAAATGTATATGATGTAATAATGAAATATATATATTGTATGTGTCGACATGAATAAAAGTTATCTTGGAAAAAAAAAAGGAAAAATGGAGCCATTCAGAGCTGGATATCTGCTGCAGTGGGCAGTTATGAAAAGGAAGCCATTCAAGGCTGGAGATCTGCTACAGTGGCAATCAGTAAAGTGGAGCCCTTCAGTGCTGGAGACCCGTCGCTGTATTTGTAAAAACAAGCATTGAAAACCCTTTAGGAGCTGCTGGAGACCCACTGCAGTTGCTGTTGCTTTTTAAAGAAAACCCCTAAAAAAGCCTCTTGGGGACTGCTGAAGGTTCAGCACAGTGGACATTGCCTTTTAAAGAAAGACCCCATCCGCCTTGCGTCCAAACGTAAAAAGATCCGAAGTCAGAAGGTGGAAAAGCTTCTCCAACAGATTATCACCATAGAGAAGTGGCTATCTCCTCAAACGGATGAGGCTACCTTGAGGGATTTAGCCATATTATGGGATGAATATGCTAATTTGATAACAGGCAAAGCTCAGTATGCCATACTAAAGACTAAAGCTAAATGTGTAGAACAGGGGGAAAGGGCTGGTAGACTCCTGGCTATCAGGTTGCAGCAATCAGAGTCCTCTAGGTTGGTAGCAGCCATCAGGACTCAGGATGGGACTATGCTGTCTCACCCCCGGGAAATTGCCCAAGGGTCAGGAGTACTCAGGACAGGAGAGGGTCCACTCAATGGGAAGGGAGGAAGGAGATTGGCAGTCAGCAAGGGCTAGGAAAGGTAGTTTGTTGCCAATGATGCAGAGCAGCCAGTTTCTGGCAGTGGCATGGAGGGCGGGGGAATGCTTGGTGTGCTGGCAGATGGGGCAAATGAGGGAAGAAATTGGGTGGCTGAGGAGGGAGCTGCAGGCATGGAGAGGCCGAGGTAGGGAAGATTGGGGTCACAAGGGGAACCTGTTGGGACACACAGTACAGCCACCAGCAGGCCAGCACAAGGTAATTCCAGAGGAACTGGGAGATGGGCTACAGAATCCAGTGCACTCACATGCAAGGCATGGAGACAGGGGTTGGAGTAGTTGAGGAGACAAGACTACAGCAGGGCCAGTGCAAGGTCATAAGCCTCAGTACAGGGGGGCCAGGAAAAAAACAGGGAAAGGGATCACCAGAACAAATCAAGTCAATGGTATGGCTAACTGGGAGCAGCAGGAGGCGGAGGGTAGTGTAATCACTGAGAAGGTTAAAGGGGGGGTCGCTACAAGGGAGAAAGGATGCATTACAGAAGTGGCAGGTGCTACCTATAGCCCTAGAGACAAGGGGCAGCAGAAAGGAGGTAAGGAAGCAAAACCAGGGACAGTGGAGCAGGGAGGTGCAGCGAAGCTAGAAGCAGGAGGCAACAAGAATAAGGATGGAACAAGGCTGAGGAAGGAACCTTGGGGAGAGGGCACATGCTACTCAAGGAAAAAACAGGAAAACAGTAGTGGGGAGGGCTGCAGGATGGGGGCAGAGGAAACTGCATGGGGAAGGTAAGGGGGCACAAGGAATGGTCCAGTAAGTGAATCTGATGCACCAGCCATAGTTGGCAAGGGGAGAAGTCAGGATACAGAATGGAGAAGCCAGAAGGGGGAATAGCTGGGGATAGGGAAGGGAGCTTTTGGGGAAAGAAAAGAGCCCACAAAAAGGAGTCAGTCATAATGCTGGGGGACTCCGTAGTTAAAGGGAGTCAGATGGGGGGACAGGAAAAGCAACATCTTGGTAGAGTGCATGCCTGGCATGACAGCAGGTAGGGTGCAGCAGCACATTGGTAGGTGTGTACAGAAGGTGGGGGGGAACCACACATATCATTGTTCACCTGGGAACAAATGATCGGGAAGGAAGGCAGATTGAGAAGGTTCGGGCAGCTTCAGAGAAGTGGGGAAGCTTTGTAGAGAGGAAAGAAACACAGTGGCATTCTCAAAAGTTCTGCCAGTGCCAAGGGCAAGTACGGATAGAAAAAGCAGAATCATGGAATTCAACAAGTGGCTGAGAGAATGGTGTGAGTCCATGGGGTATGGCTGGCTAGGAGAGTGGGGCAACACATGGGAGAACCCAGATCTATATGCAGGGGACAGGCTACATCTAAGTAAGGAGGGTTTGGGGGTTAATGCAGACACTGAGGAATTTATGTCCAAAGTATAATTTAAACTTGCTGGGGGGGCTGGGAAGTGGAGTGAACCAGGAGAGAAGGTCCAGAGGACATCCCCCCATAGCAATGATAGGGCCTACTTTGACTAGGATGGGGGGGGAGAGTAAGGGAGCAGCTGGGAGAAAGTCAGGGTAGAGGGTGGTATCACTAAATGCTAATAGCCTGGGGAATAAGATGGCAGAGCTGCAGGCACTACTGGCAGAAGGAGAGGAGAGCATAGCAGCCATCATGGAGACGTGGGCAACCTAAAACCATGACTGGGACTTGGCCATCCCAGGATTTAAATTATTCAGGAGGGACAGAGAAAAAAATAAGGGGGGGGGAGTAGCCATTTACATAAGGGAATCGACTGGATGCATCAGGGAGGAGGGTGAGGAAGGTAGGTCAGAAGCCATTTGGATGCAACTCCATGCTCCAAAGGGGGCTAGGGTCTGACTGGGGGTTGTTTATAGGCCCCCAACCCAGAAAGAGGACATGGATAGGGAGCTAGGGGAGCAGATAAGGAGACTCTGTGGAAAAGAGAGCACTGTGGTGGTGGGAGACTTCAATTTACCAGGGGTGGATTGGAACATCCCAGCCACCACATGTGCCAGGGAGCAGATCCTCCTGGAAGCAATCCAGGATGGCTTCCTGACCCAAAGGTTGACAGTGCCAACAAGGGAAGAAAATATTCTAGACCTGGTGTTAGAGGATGGAGAACAGGTCACAGATGTGAGGGTGGAGGAACCACTGGCTGGTAGCGATCACCACACAGTGTGGTTCTCTATCAATTTGGGTAGAGAGACCCACAATACAAAAACAAAGATCCTGGACTTCAGAAAGGCAGACTTTGGCAAGATGGGGCAATTAATGAGAACACACATAGATGTATCCACCCTGACATGGATGCAGAGCAGAAATAGGCGATCATAAAACTAGGGCTGATTAAATCCACTAAAACTTGTGTCAGGAGCCAACAAAAGAAGTCAAGGACCAAGCATCCAAGCTGGATGACCAGAGAGGTAACAGAGAAGGTGAGGGGTAAGAGAAGGGCCTTCCGAACCTACAAGAGAACCAACAGGGCAGACAATAGGGAGAACTATGTGAAGAAAACCAGGGAAGTGAGCAGAGCAGTCAGGACTGCAAAGGCAGCCAGGGAAAGGAAATTAGCACAGGGGATTAAGGATGGAAAAAAGGATTTCTTCAGGTATATCAAGAAAAGAGGAAGTGCAAGGATCAAATAGTTAAGATCAGGAAAGGTAGTGGGTGGGTAGACAAGGGGGCCGAGAAGGCAGAAGTACTTAATGAGTACTTCTGTTCAGTGTTCACAAGGGAGAGGGATGGACCCATTCCTGCAGGGAAAGGGGGAGCAGGAATGGGGGGTGAGATGACCACAGATGGGTGGAAAGGGTGCTGGAGGGCCTTAGGTCCCTGAGGGTAGACAAGGCACCTGGGCCAGACGGGGTACATCTCAGGGTGCTGAAGGAGCTGGCAGAGATCCTGGCAGAGCCACTGGTGGATCTGTTCAACACCTTTCTAAATAAGGGATGTGTGCCCAGAGATTGGAGGGAGGCACACATGGTACCTCTCCACAAAAGTGGGTCCAAGGATGAACCAGGGAACTACAAACCGGGGAGCCTCACCGCAATTGTGGGTAAACTGATGGAATCTATCCTCAAAGAAAGGCTGGTGCAGTTTCTTGTGGATAATGGTCTGCAAGGTGACAGACAGCATAGGTTCGTTGCTGGCAGATCCTGTCATACAAACTCTGATTTTTTTGACTGGGTCACAAAGGCGTTGGATGAGGGCCATGTGGTAGATGTAATCTACCTGAATTTTAGCAAGGCCTTCAATTCAGTGCCACATGGAAGGTTGTCCTGCAAGTTGAGGAGTCTTGGTATAGGGTGGAAGCTAGCCTGATGGGTAGAAAACTGGCTGAGGGACAGGTAGCAGAGGGTAGTTGTGAGGGGAGAAACATCGGAGCCCAGGGCAGTGACAAGTGGTGTCTCACAGGGATCAGTACTGGGACCAGTCCTATTTAACATTTTCATCGCAGACATAGCAGTTGGGATCAAGAATAAGATCAGCCTCTTCGCCGATGACACCAAGATTTGTTCTGAGATGGATGGGGAGGAGGGTGGCAAATTACTGCAGGAGGACTTGGCAAGACTTGAGGAGTGGTTGCAGATCTGGCAGCTTGGGTTCAACGCCAAGAAGTGCAAGGTGATGTATTTCAGAGCCAAAAACCCAGGATACAGCTACTGGATGGATGGTATCAAACTGTCCACATCCAATGAGGAGAGGGATCTGGGGGTGCTGGTGACAGGGGAATTAAACCACTCAGCCCAGTGTAGGAAGGCAGCAGCTAAGGCTAACAGGATGCTAGGGTGCATAGCAAGGGGTATTACATCCAGGTGTAGCGAAGTCATATTGCCCTGCACAGGTCCCTGGTGAGGCCGCACTTGGAGTACTGTCTGCTGTTCTGGCACCCATACTTAAAAAGAGATATAAAACTACTGGAGGCAGTGCAGCAAAGAGCAACAAAGATGATCCAGGGGTTGGGGATAGAACTTACGAGGAAAGACCAAAAGAGCTCAACATGTATGCCCTGGAGAATAGAAGAGAGAGAGAGAGAGAGGGGACATGATTGAGACCTTCAAGTACCTGAAGGGGATGAACAAAGTAGGCTTCCAGGGTGGGTTCACTCTCCAGAACAGAAGAGATACCAGACAGCACTCCCTGAAATTAAAGGGGGGCAGATTCAGGAGACAAAGGAGGAGGCACTACTTCACTGAAAGAGTGGTAACGGTGGAATACACTGCCTGAGCAACTCGTATCAGTGCAGACTGTGGGGTGCTTCAAGAGGGGGTGGTACAAGTTCAAGGGGAAAGTACATACCAAGAGGACAGTTGGGGGAGGGAAGAGTTAATGGGAGGGGGTTAGCTGCAGTCTAATGGGCTGAAGTGCTGCACATTTGAGCAGACAAGATAGACCATATGGCCTGTATCTGCTGGCAGTTTCGTATGCTCGTATGTAAGAATTCGCCTCTTACTATGCTAACCTATACGGGGCTTGCTTCTCAGGTGATACCAATCCAGATATTGCTGACTATCTTTTAGGGTGTGATCTTCCGAGGCTGACGCCAGAACATAAGGTGTCCCTGTCCCAACCTATATCTGAAACCGAAATTCTACAAGCCATTTCCAGTCTAGCAGCAGATAAATCTCCTGGCCCTGATGGTTTCTCCCCCAATTCTTATAAACTCTTCGCAACCCAGTTATCCCCCCATTTCTTTTCCAGTTTTACACCCACATCTATGAATCTGGTTTCTCCAATCATTGTCTTCTAGAGACCCTCATAGCGGTTCTTCTGAAACCAGGTAAATCTCCAGAGTCAGTAAGTAACTATAGGCCCATCTCGTTGATTAACTGTGATATTAAGATTTGGGCAAAAATCTTGGCAGCACAGATACTACAGGTGTGGGAAATCCTCCTGTCCCAAGAACAGGAGGGATGTGTTCCCAACAGAGCATCCCTGGATCATTTCCAGAAATTATCCTATATTCTCTCCGCATCTGGGGAGAGTGACGTCCCCATGGCATTGTTCTCCCTGGACACAGAGAAAGCCTTTGACAGGGTGGACTGAAAGTTCCTGTTTAAAACCCTAGAGATGATGGAGTTTCTACAAACTTTTATTAGGTGGCAACAAGTCTTATACTCCTTCCCATTGGCAAGGGTCTATTGCAACGGGGTGCTTTCTAAGTCCTTCCCTCTGGGGTCGGCTACTAGACAGGGTTACTCCCTGTCTCCCCTCCTTTTTAATTTATATTTAGAACCCCTACTCCAGAAACTGCATATGTCCATGGCAATTACTGGAATATCCTTGGGCCCTATGTCATTCTTAATGTCTGTATATGTGGATGACATTTTGCTCCACCTTACCAAGCTGGAGATCTCTCTCTCCCAGCAGTGCTGCAGCTCATTGAAGAATTCGGTATTTATTCACATTACAAACTTAACATCAATAAAACTGAAGTTTTTTCCCTCATGGCTACAGTCAACAAGCAGTTAGTGACATCCCTAGGCCTTGTTTGGTCCCCAACATCTCTTAAATACCTCAGCCTTTACCTAACTACAGATTCCTCGTTGATGGTCAAACTTAATCTGGATGATCTGTTATTTAAAATTAAACAGGACCTACAGAGATGGCAACTGCTCCCCCTCTCATGGTTGGGTCACATTTCCATTATCAAAATGAATGTTCTCCCGAGGCTGTTCTGCCCCCTTCACATGTTAAATGTCTGGCTTCCATTGTGTTGGTTTTGCAAAGTCCACCAGATTATTGCTGACTTCATATGGTTGGGTAAATCCCCTCGGAGAGCATATAAAAAGTTGTCTGCTCCCAAACTTCTGGGGGTGGGGTCTGGGTCCCTAATTTCCTGCTATATTACTTTTTCAGTCACCTCAGCAAATTGTTTCAATGGTTTCTCCCCTCTTCCCACAGGCCTCCCATGGGATACAGACCTCCTTGATTAGACTTGGAGAAGTATCTACTACATAGTAACAGCCTTTCTATCTCCTCTTTGCCTTTCCTTGCGTGGTCCAACATCCCTCTCTGGGTCAAAGACTCGGTGATTGGAACTGCCCTGCGGGTATATATTCAATTTTGGTCTGTGATCAAGTCCCTTATCACTAGGGATATCTCCCAGCCTATAGTGGGAAACTTGAATCTAAAAATTGACGGCCTCCCTATCAAGGAAAGTTGGTTTCAATAGCTTAAGACTTTATTGGTCTGGGAGTTATTGGTGGATGGGGTCCTGCAATCCTCTGAGGCTGTGCTCAGGCAACTGGGTTTACGTAATAGAGACGTTTTTAAAGTATTTCATCTTCGCCACACACTGCTCAAATGGTTTGGCCAAGGTTTGTGGACCACGGATCACTTCAGTTTCTTTTATTCCATTATCCCATTGTGCTCCCAGAAATATGCTGTATCTGCTCTTTATGGTAAGCTATATGCTCTCTATGCTCCTGAAGTGATCGGCTCCTGTCCATATTATGCTCAGGTGTTTCCTCTTTCTTCCCAACAGTGGCAAAATATATGGAAAGAGGTATATAGATACTGTGGTCAGGATAGGTTGCGACTTATCCAGTATAATATTTTAAATAACTTATATTACACCCCATAGAAATTAGCTAGAATGGGTCGATTACTATCTGATATTTGTGCCAGATGTAATGAGGAGTGCGGATCTTTGTTACATATTTTCTGGGATTGTCCCAAAATTGCTCCCTTATGGAAGCTGATAGAAGACAGAGTGGATCCTCTGCTTGGCCCCCAAGGGTTTTCAGTCCAGAGACATGTGTGCTAGGGGACATGTCAATTGTTCCAGTTATAGAGCGTTGATATTACTTGTCTTTAATCCCCCTCTCATTAAAGAAAGTGGTCCTCAGACACTGGCTAGACCAAGAAAGAATATCTTACAATGAATGGTTGTAGGAGCTATTGAGCAATCTTCACATAGAGGGCATGATTGCTCACATCAGGGGTTGTTCAAAGAGTTATGATAAAAAGTGGGATAAACTACACACTTTGTATACACTGGGCCCCTAAAATGGTCAGTTGTCAGAGAATTCACTAGGTTAATCTGTAACTAGCTTTGTACATGGAACTACTTGTCTTTACAGGTGATATGTGTACCGAAGCATATGATTCCTATGTATTCCCTCTGTTGAGAGCTCCACCGGGGGGGTTAGGGAAGGGGCAGGGGGTGAGGGAGAAGGGAGACTTAGTTCATCTGTAACATCTTCTCACTGGATCATAGTCTGTCTACTGAAAATTTCAATAAAGTATGTTAAATTAAAAAAAAAAAGGAAAGACCCTAAAATATAGCCCTCAGGGGCTGCTGGAGATCCACCATGATGGGTGCTGTCTGATTGATGGCATGGGAGAAGAGATGCAGACTAGAGAGAGTACCACCAGCACCAGTGTCTGCAGGTGGTGGGAGTGGCTGGCTAGGCAGAAACAGTTTTGCAGAGTGACTTTACAATTACTGCCAGTGTCTGTGGGAATGGGGAGATGGTGCATGCAATTCAGGGATGAGTTGGGCATTCTCATGTGACATCATTATGTAACCCCCTGTCCCAGGGGGCTTACCTTTCTGCCCCTTTGGGGGTCCTATTTTCCCCCGGGTTTTATTCCACCCCTATTTCTTTTTCCTGGTCTCCTGGTGTGTCCTCAATTCTCCCACTGGCATCCACAGTAATATGTGAGAGGGCGGGGCTGGGGGAGCTAGATAGTGGAGCCGCCACCTGTATTGGCACTGCGGTGCCAGGCAGAGCTCAACACTTGCACATCTTTGATCTGCCATTTCATGGTGGTCCCAGTCCCTCTGGCGGGAAGGTGGGGACCGGAGACCTGAGCTGGACCAGAAAGATGGCAGGAGAGAGAGGAGAACCAAATTGGTGAGCTCCAATCATGCTCGGAGATTTTGAGCTGCCTCATTAATATTCATGAGGTGGCTCATGCATAATGCAGGAGCTGGAGCCTGTCTAGCACTGGAGAAAGTAATGTAGATCTAGCAACAGGGAGAGGAATCACCAAAATGTTTAAATGCCTTCAAGGTATGCAAGGGAAAAGGGGTCTGCACACATCTGTGGGTCAATGGAGCAATAACTATTTGTTATGTGGGCAGCAGCAAAGGAATACTGTGGGATAGTGCATGAGCTGTACTGGGACTATATGGGCTGCCCGAGGACCAGCTAAAATGGCAGCAGCGGCTGCACAAGGGTAAAAGGAAAATGTTAGAGAGTGTAGTCACTTAGTGGGGCACATGGGTGTCTATAATTCTGTGGGGAAACAATAAAAGATTACTGTTTGGCTGCAGGAACTGTTTAATTTTGGGACACTGTAAATCTGCAGTGAAACTGTTTATCTAGCAGCCATGTTCAGCAGCCACATGACACCAGACAGCCAACCACAAAGCCAGGATTCTTGCCAGGGATTCTGGGACTGTTTGAAAGGACTCTTGGGGGAAAATACTGGGGAAAATCTAGGTGCCTTTTTCTACACCAATAAGGCATCGAGGGACCCTCATACATATTAATTTTTCTTGAGGACAGTTTGCTCCAATCAGTAAGGAGCTACCAAAGACTCCCAAAAAGGATAGAACTTTTGATTCTGGGTCAGTCTGAGAAGAGCCTCTCCACAGGGAGGTGGCTCTTGCCCCTGTAAGAGAATGGGGCTGCAAGGCTGGGAGAGGACATTCCTGGGGACTTCCAACAATGTGTCCCCAAGGGGCTGGGTGTTTGCCTTCTCCCATCTGGAAAGTATTGGAGGAGAATGTGCAGGCAGCTCTGCAAAGAAGGAGAGCTTCAGGAGTTCTGATGTTGAGGAGAGAAGTTGCACCACAGCAGTGAGATGATTGAGATGAAGGAAAAGGTTGTGTCCTGAGCCTGGAAAAAGACAAAGGTTGTATCCTGAGTCTGGAAAAAGGACAAAGGTTGCATCTGAATCTGGGAAAAGACGAGGACATTCATTTGCACCTCATCAGCGAAGAAAGTGTGAGAAAAGGAAAAAGAAAAGGAGTGAATTGTGAAGAGAGAAAGCCTCTTCAGACCAGATAATTTCCATGCACCTGCATGGTGGGAAATGAGACTGTTGAAATGTTTTCTGAGTCAGAGTTCTGGAACTGTGTGTGAGCCAGGAGCGAGAGTGCTGCTGTGTTAAAGTTGAGAGACTGTGAAAGCAGAAGGATTAGCAAGTGCCTTTTGGGGTCAGGTACCTGCTGTCTGCTCCTGAGATATAGCAAGAAAAGAGACTGTTGTGGTAACCCTGAATTTTCAAGCTCTGCACTCCCCAGAGTCTGGAAACAGGGAAAGTAACAGAGACTGCTTGGCTACACACCATAGCAGGTAACTGAAAGAAAAGCGCAAGATGATCTAGGGTTGCCATCTTAAATCCGGGGCCAGGTGGGGAACATGCTAAGCCCCATCAAGTGGGGTCTGCTGGCTGCAGGGGACCACAGTTCTTGTACCCTAGTGCTAGGGTGCTCTGACTTGTGAGGGAGTCGGGCCATGGGACCACTCTCCGGTCCAGGTCCCTTGTGGTTGGCAGGCTTTGTGTATATGCTCTGCAGCAGGCCCATAATAGGCCAAATGGGACAAGCTGCAAGTTCTTCAATCAAGCCCGAAGATCCAGTTGCAGCCTCTGTATCCTCTTCCATTGCTGCAAGTATTGAGCCTGGTTCTGCCTGTGCTGTTTCCATCCACTGCAGGACTTTAGTCCACTGTGCCATCCAAGGACTGATCCTTCAGAACAGTGAGTAACAACAAGAATTGCCCTACAACATCCTGGGGGACTGTACATAGTTACTGTTCAAGTATGCTCACTCACAGAGGAAGCCAATACAGATAGTCCAGAGAAAGAAATGCAAAAAGTTATTTAATTCAGCAAAGTGCACCTTCGCCGGCCGACCAGCTACACCTCAGGCCTGCATCTAACATCTGGGTAACCAGGGACAGAATCTGGGGTGGTATTCTGAATTGGTACCAGTGGGTCTGGGACTTGGGTAATACCTGCAGCAGTTAGATAGCTAGATAGTGGTGGCTTCAATGATTAAAAATTGCGGGTTTAGCTAAAAGAGAAATAATTGTGGGGAATTGTCACATCTTTGAAAATGCAAAATCAAAAGTGTGCTTAAACTCTGTTCCACTTATCCCATTCTAACCCTCCCCATGTAAATAAATCAAGATGTTGTTTCAGAAAGAGCTGTCCAAGAGCCTGATTTTTAGTGAGTACCTGTGTAGCTGAGATAGCAAATGCCAACTGTTTAAAGGCGGGGAGGTTCGAATCTGGTAAGTCCTTGTTTGGGGTAACTGTTCGGGGAGGTGAGTTGGTACGACATCCCAGGGGGTTGTACTGGAAGTGATCAAGCCCACTAAATACGTACTTTGGGTGGAGGTACTGCCATTTTATGGCAATTTGTCTTTGGGAAAGGACCCCCGTGTAATATCTAATGGGAACCCAAGCCCCTTAACTGTGGTCAGGCCTGCACAGCAGGGATAGTGGCCCTCTCTAGGATGGCACTAGACAGGGGCTACAATAACATCATGAGCGACAGTCCACCAGGTTCAAGTACAAGACTGGGGGCCACTAGTAGGTGGTTGTTGCACTCCAAGTTAGAAAAAGTAGGAACAGAGATAAACACGTTTGTTTGATCAGCTCTATTGTGCAGTTTGAAAGAGAATACAACTTACTATAGTTGTAGCTAAAAGCTGGAAAGTCTCTTTTACTTTGTGACATTAGGCAAAGCAGCTTCAGAGAATGGAATGACCACTGAAAATTAATAAATTGTGGTGTTCAGTCAGGTAGGCCTCTCCTGGCACTCAGTAAAAGCTGTGGAGGCAATTAAGCACATATAAATGGTATTTCTGCACCCTAGTGTGGCGGTGAGATGCTGGTATCACTGGAAACAGATGTGTACTGGTTTTGGAACCTCAGAATGTGCATGTTTACTGAATTTACAGATTGAAAGGTGAATATATTGCCTATGTTTAAAATATAAAGAATCAAAAATATGATTAGGAATTAGAGATGAGTAACAAAGATAAATTATAAAAGGTATGAGAAACTGATGCCATTCTGTCATTTGCACGAAATCAAGATGCAGATCCCTTATTTGGAGTAAATTTATACTAGGTGATTTTTGGCCTATTTTTACATGAGATTTATCTATGTGTATTTTCTGATATGCAGATAATAAGTCCCCTGAAAAAAAACTCTTTGCATCTGGGTGAAATGGGGCATGCTGATGTAAAAAATAAAGAGATTGGAAATCAAGCCTGTAGCTTGTCAGCTTTTCCTTTTTTGGTGGAAAAGTGGCAAGGTGGCCCACAACCCATTTTGCTGGTAAGTATAAGAAGATAGAAACAGAAAAACAAAGAATTTGTCATCTGATAAGAACCATTTGGACAACCCAGTCTGCGCATTTTTTCCTGCCTACATTGTCAGTGCAGACCCTACCTGATCTCTGCCTACCCTGCCCCGCTTTACTACTAAGATTCCTTTGTGCCTATGCCATGCATGCTTGAAACCTACCACAGTCCCCCTCCACCACCAACACCTCCACTGGAAGACTCTTCCAGGTATCCACCACATGTTTAGTGAAAAAGTACTTACTGTTCTTCAACAGATTATTTTTCATTGTCAAAGACACATCAAGAATTAAAACTAAGAATAGTACTTCATTTTTGTTTGTGTGTGTAAGGAACAGATCATGAGAGGCAAGAATTTTTCATTATTAGTGCTTAAAGATTTAAGGGAGTTTTACTTTTTAAGGCCTTGTTGAAGGTTTTACATAGAAACATAGAATCTGTTGGCAGATAAGGACCATACAGCCCACCTAGTCTGCCCATTTCCCACTTGTTTTTTTCAACCCCTACTCTTATCTGGACTGCCTTTCCCCCGCTCTGCTGTACCTCAGGGTGCCTTTATGCTTATCCCATGCACTTTTGAATCCCTGTACTGTTTTCGCTTCCACCATCTCTGCTGGTAGGCTGTTCCACGGATCCACCACCCTCTCTGTGAAAAAATACTTCCTAGCATTCCCCTTAAGTCTCCCTCCCTCCCTCCAGCCTCATGTCATGTCCCCTTGTCCTTGTGCACTTTTGTCTCTGAAATATGCTCCCCTCCTGTACCCTGTTTATTCCTTTAAGGTATTTGAAAGTCTCTGTAATATATCCTTCCAGTAAATGGCTGTTTAGTTCAATCTTTCCTCATAAAGCTTGTGGTGCAGTCCATGTATCATTTTTGTTGCTCTTCTCTAGACTGCTTCCATTCTGCCTATGTCCTTCCTGAGATATGATCTCTAGAATTGGACACAGTATTCCAGATGAGGCCTCACCAATGATCTATACAGTGGCATCACCACTTCACTCCTCCTACTGGTTATGCCCCTTCCTATGCACCCCAGTATTCTGTTTGCCTTCTCCACTGCTTTTTTGCATTGTTTGGCTGACTTCAGGTCATCGGATATGATAACCCCCAGGTCTGTCTCCTGACTTGTGGTGGCTAGAACCTGCCCCCCATCCTGTATTCTTCTCTTGGGTTTCTGTGTCCCAGGTGCATTATCTTGCACTTCTTAGCATTGAAACCCAACTGCAAAACCCCTGACCATGCCTCAAGTAGTCTTAGGTAATTTCTCATTTTATCTAGCTCCTCCTGTGTATTGACTCTGTTACAGATCTTGGTGTCATCTGCGAACAAGCATACTTTCCCCCCTCCAATCCCTCTGTAATGTCACTTACAAAGACACTGACTAGAACTGGACCCAGCACTGATCCCTCTGGAACCCCGCTGGTCACCTCCTCCTCTTCTGATTTTATGCCATTTACTACCACCCTCTGGGTCCTGCCTTTTAGCCAGTTACCAACCCATTTTACCACTTTAGAGCCCACACCCAGATTCCCCAATTTGCTAAGCAACCTTCTATGAGGAACGGCATCAAAGGCCTTACTGAAATCCAAGTAGGCCACATGCACCTCCCCTCCCTGATCCATCACCCTGGTCACCCAGTCAAAGAAATCAATAAGATTGGTCTGACAGGACCTACCCTCAGTGGATCCATGCTGCTGTGGGTCTTTTGCACCACTTGACTCCAGGAACTTCACTACCCTCTCCTTAAGCAGGGACTCCATCAGCTTCCCCACCACTGAGGTCAGGCTTACAGGTCTGTTATAGCCTGCCTCCTCTCTACTTCCAGTTTTGTGCAGGGGGGACCACCTCTGCCCTCCTCCAGTCCCCAGGTACCTCCCTGTCTCTAGTGATTGGCTGAATAGGGTTGTCAGAGGACCTGCTAGGACTTCATAGGACTTTTCAGTGAGTAAAGCTGACAGCCATGTCTGTGATTGAAATCAAGGATGAGTGAAATGTGCCATGAATTCCATATGTGATTTGCCCAAATTCCAAATTCTACTGCCTGAACTTGTGTCAATTATTTATGGGTCTCAGAACTTATTTAGCCAATCAGGAAGCAGGAAATTTCCAATCCATTTTATATTCTATTTGAGGCTTCTGACATGTCGTCACACCAACATGTACTGATACATATTTACATATCAACATATGTTTAGATTTGGAGGTTGTGATTTCTAGCCCCACACCAGGAACTTGGTGTAAAGGATGGGTCCCCTTTGAGGAAGGTCGACTCCCTAAAATATCTGGGAGTCACCCTTGATCCTCAACTTGATTTCTCAAAAAATGTGAGTAAGGCAGCAAATATTAAGCTAGGCTTGACCTACAGAGCAAAGAGCTGTTTCACATTAGCAGTGTGCCTTGCCCTGGCTAAAGGTATACTTCTCCCTGTGTTATGGGCTCACAGCCTTCACTCTTGCCTCAAAAAACAGTCTGTCAAAATGGGATGTAGCCTATAATAATATTTGCTGATTTTCCCTCTCTGATCCCAACTTACTCATCATAGTGAGTTACATGACAAACTGGAGTGGCTCTCTCTGGAGAATCACCAAATATTTGCGCTGGGCTGCTTCACTAACAAAGTTGTCAGAACTGCCACTCCTCCAGTCCTAGCAGAGCTACTTAAGCCTGCTAACTCAGTTTATCTGCTTAGGTCAAATGACTCATCTGTCTTCCTTGTCCCTAAAACCAGAACACCCATGGGTGATCGGGCCTTTGCTGCATGTGTACCTCAGACCTGGAATTCACTTCCTGCACATGTTTGCAGTGTTTCCTCTCACAATAGCTTAAAAACACCCTATGGAATCATATAAGGCTCTCCCCAACCTGTAACTGCATCTAAGCAATGTGTCCTCCATTTTCTATTGCTAGTACTTTACTGTTCTTGTCTGGTCGCTGGCTGAGGCTGCCTGGAGTATAAGTATAAGCCTGAGCATTAGTTCAGAAATAGACTGTTACTTTATTATGTGATACTGTCTGTAATACTGTTTACTTACTTACTTGCTTACTACTTGCCAGCAGAAACAGGCCACACGGTCTATCAAGTCTGCTCGAGTGTGCATCTAGCACCCCTTGTTGCAGCTGCCCCAACCGCCCACACAGATGAGTGCCAACTGACCTTGAACCAGATTAAGCTGTTGGTGGTATTTCCAGTGAATGGGGGAAATTTGGCCAGGACACAAGGGAAACTCCCCTACTCATCCTGCAGGGGGAGTTTTGGCTTGTCTGTGAGATGGCCAGTCTGGTCCAGGACCAGAGGGAGATGGATATCCCAGTGGCTGAGGTCTCGGTCTCTACCTTAGCCACTGCCACTTTGGAGACCGAAGTTTTTTTTGATGCGACGGATCCTACGGATGTGGATATGCTAACAGTTACAGATAATCTGAAAATGCAATCTCCAGAAATAGCAGGGAAAGCAACCCAAGGTAATGGGTTTTTTACCTCTAACTCTCCTGAGGAACTTCAACGGAGACTACAACATGAAGAAGCTGTTTATCAAGATCGTTATTGAGAGCTCCAACAAGCTTTTGCAGAATCCAGACCTGAAGCTCTGCACACACACCCATTTTATGGGCCCCAGACAGCTGTCCCAGAGACTAGCAGTGCAAACTCGCAGCAGATCCCTACCAAACCCGGGCAAGAACATCCTTCAATAACCTATCAGACTGGTGCACTAAATCAAGATAGTGCTACAGTATTTACATTTTCTAGTTCTCGACACAAGGTGAGGCTGACTGCAGGACATTAATTTACCGGGGGTATCCTTTAATGAAAAACCTTGGGTGTTGGGACCGGCTACTGCTAGACAGCTTTCAGTTACTTCAAATGATGTTGCCCAAGAGGATCCTCCAATACTGGCATTGCTGCAGATTGTGGCAGGTACACATTTTTCCTCTACAGACATACAAAAATCAGATGCCCAGAACCTGAATAAAGGCTTACTGGTAACTCCAACACTGGATACACTAACGGCAGATAACTTTGGAAACAGTTGGGAACAGCATCATCAGGGCGTACTTCCCTGGGCCCAAGACTCTCCCATAAAGTATATGACTGCCATTACCATGGATCTTGAAGGGTCTTCGCCAGTCTGCATCAACTATGACTCACTGGCCCTTGACTGGGAACAGGGGGGAAAGACTCAAGTTCCCTTGATAGTGGATGAAGCCGGGTCAAAACGTAAATCAGAGGATTCCAAAAAAAAAAAAGAGGAAATGTGGTGCTGCAGAGTAGGAACATTACAGTTTCGGACTCTGTTGGCTCCCCACCGGATTGTATCCCATTCAGTTTTACTCCTCCTATATCCACTACCACTGCTCTTAAACAGGCATTTGGACTTGACACCCCTGCTGAAAGGGATCAACCATGGACAGATTCAGCCCTTCAGGGAGCAGGATGGACCCAAGATGTGAAAGGGCAATGGGTGCCAGACACCACATGTGATGCCACATCTTTCTGTCAATGCTCTACGTTACTAGAATGGTGACCTCCCATGGCGGATAAAGATATACCCCACCATTCTGACTCAACCGAGGTTAATCAGGGTCCTGTTCCATTGACAATTGTGGCAAGTCAGCCACCTTCAGTGGCTCAACTATGGTATCGGAATATCCTGGTACAGGCACACCACTTGCCCCTATGAAGGAGTCACAGGCTGTACTGGGATCCACCAGTCAGGACCAGTTGGTACCACATATTGCACAGCCAGAGGCGTCCTTTCCTGTGGACTCACCTGACACTGCAATTCCTACACTGGCTGACCCTCTAATGCCACCTCAAAGACTGTTGTTATCTGACCTCTTTAAAGCCAACACAGCAGAACCTCTACCTAGGAAGCATGCAGTTCGCCTCAAGTACAAAGGAGGTTTAGATACCCACCCTGATCATCATTATGTGGGAAAAACATTAATCAAGAAGTCTCTTCGACTCTATCCTGTGGATATATTTGCATTTATACACATTTCCAGGGAGGACATCTTTGATATTAGTTTTAGATCAGCTAGTCTTTTGGAAGCTTTTTGGGTCCGGTACAATCAACTAAAATCTTTTCCTTTGTGATCCCCTTTTTGGTCATTCCATTGACCAAACCTCTAACCAAATCAGTGACAATTATGTTTGGCAATGAGAGTGTACCAGTGGGAGACATCTACCACTGGCTGCAACAGAAATGTTAAGTCTTGAGCGCTCCCATGGCTGTCCTGGATGATGAACAATTCTGCACTGGTGGCTGGAAATTTCAAGTAAAACTACATCAAACAGAGGATGGGATCTTACACATCCCCAATTGCTTCTTTCTAGGTTAAGCTCAGGGGGTCTGTTATTATCCGGGGCAACCTCGAGCCTGCTATAGTTGTGGCTCATGAACCCATCTATTTAGTGTTTGCGACAAACTTCATTGTAGCTTTTGCAATGAAGTGGGACACATCAACTCCCAGTGTACCAACTATTCTCGCTGCAACTTATGTGAAAAGAAAGGCCATCTGTATAAGAATTGCCCATGGGCCACAGCAAATAATACCCAGACCCTCGACCCAGAAGATTTGATTAACCAAGCTCAGCAACAGACGATCAGGAACCTGTTCCTCCCCTTCACGACAGACACATACCAAGCCAAGTTCCTCAACCAAGGGATCAGAACCAGGGTCTAAGGAGGCTACAGCTACTCCTCCTACTCAAGGTCAATAGACTCCACAAAGCCCTGACATAGGGACAGTCCCCTTTCTCCAACCAGTATGCTACACTGACCCTCCTGAATCCAGTAGGGTCCCAGATATCATTCAGTTGCCACCAGCTTCACCAGTACCCATACCCCTTTCCCAGAGGAAGTCTTCCCGGAGACTGCGGAAAGCCAACCTTCCTCCTCCGGTGGAATCAAAAAACCCATTTGAGGTACTAGGGACCTCTGAATGGGGTGAATCAGAACATGAAGAAGATCCTGAAGATCAGATGGAAGTGGTTGATATCCAATCTCCACTCACGGAGAAACTGTACTCAGAAAAGAAAAGAAGAAAAGAAGGAAAAATAAATTTTTGACTTTTAGAATGAACATTGATAACACTGTAGTGACATCTTTTAATTGCCACAGTCTAATTAATACCAAAAGAAGGCAGGCCATTTTTCAGTTGATTGCTAATTTAGAATCAGACTTTATTTTTTTTCAGAAACTTGGATGTCATTGGTGTACCACTTACAGGTCTTTAAATCAGAATGGCCCTGGAGTCCATCTTACTGGTCATTTGGGACTGAACGGGCAGATGATGTGGGTTTTCTTTTTAAGGGGACTCGATTTTCTTCATTTTGGATTATAGATCTGATTCCAGGAAGAGCTCTCCTTTTAGATGGGTACTGGGATGGGGAACCATGTAGATTAATAAACATATATGCCTCTCAACTCAAAGCTGATAGAACAAAACTTTTTTTTTCAAATTCAATCCTATCTATCTACTGCGAGGGTGATTTTTTTGGGGGGAGACTTCAATTTCAGTTTGTCAGTACCCAAGGGCTCACATTTATATGCTAAGGTATATTGTGATCCTCTTGCTTTCAAACAATGCATTACATCTGCGGGTCTTATTAATTGTGACTCCCATATTTTATCCCCCGCATATTTTACCTACAAAAGAGCACAATATACCACAATTATTGATTACCTGTTTATTTCCAATCATTTGACAGTTGCCTCTAAGACCTTATGCCCGGTTGAATTCTCAGATCATCAGATGATTATTACAGCTCTGAATTTGGATGATAATCACCCAGTCACAAAAACAAGGTGGAAGCTAAACACTCTTACTCTTTCGGATCCCCATACACAATTAATGGTTAGACGATTGTTAGCCACTCAAGCCTTGGTATTAGACCTATATGAGGATGTAGGGGATTGGTGGTTACAAACAAAACTGGATATAGCGTTTTTCTTCCAGCAACAAGGAAAGTACAAATCTAGGTCCCAGTATTTTAAATATTTAACTCTGAGAAAAAAATTCCAGTATTTATTATCTCTCACACCCAAAATAGAGGATATCCTCAGTTCCCATATTGACACCATCAAACCATCATTTAGGAGGCAGTATAGCACAGAGGTTTAATGCTCTGAGCTACAAACCTAGAGACCTGTGTTTGAATCCCACAGCCTCCACTTGCATACTGTGTGACCCTGAGCAAGTCACTTAACTTCTTTGTGCTCCCAGGTCACACCTGTAAACAAGCTTTCAGCTTAGTGTGTCTCTCCTGGTAAAATAACAAAAAAAAAATCTTCAAATGCAAGACTTACAATATGATAGGGCCAGCTCAATTTGAGCAGGACTATCATATGGGATCCAGAGATCTCCAGTATTAGACCCATCTGAGGCCTGTAAATCCTGCAGACAGGCCTCCACTATTACAGATCTTAGGAACATGGATGGTACCTTGGTTACCTCTATTCAGGATCTGTTCACAATTATTGCTGATACTAACATTGAGGGAGAAGTAAATTATCAGGAACAGAGATCATATCTCTCATCTCTGACAGAACACCCATTCTCCAACCAAGAGTTTGAATCCCTTCCACACACTGCATTTCATATCAAGAAATATTAGATATCATTCACACCTGGAAATTAGGGACAGTCCCAGGCATAGATGACCTACCCTTTGATTTTTATAAAACCTTTGCTTCTGAGTTGGCATGCTGTCTTGAACAACCATTTGCATATTTTTCTCCCATGATTCGGTTCCAGACCACTTTTCCAAAAGTCTGACTATATTTTTGTTCAAATCTGGAGATCGATCATTACTTCAGAACTGGAGACCGACAAGTCTGCTCAATGGAGACTTCAAAATATTGGCACAAATTTTACACCTTAGGTTATGGAAACTAGCAGAACATATTATACACCTGCTTCAATTCTGTAGTTTACCTAACCATTCCATACATCACCCCCTGATAATTTTACGGGAACTTTTGAAACTTTATACCAAGCAGCACAGTACAGGATGAATTATATCTCGTGACCAGCAGAAAGCATTTGACGCAATGAACCATTATTTTTTTTTTCAGTTCAGGTATTAGAGGCAATATGGACTTCCCCCTTCCTTTATAAACAAAATAAAGATGTTAAACAACACCACTTGCTGGAGTCTGTATATCAGAGGAGTGGTTGGTCCAGAAAGGGCAGTTCGACCAGGGGTTTGTCAAGGCTGCCCTTTGAGTCCCCTACTCTATATCTTCTCTCTGAACCCCCTTATACAATATTTGATGAAAAATCCAAGGATCCATGGGCCGACAGGTCATGTTGAGTGGGATGAAGTCAGAATCTTGGCATACACTGATGATATTTGTCTATTTCTCCAGGATATTGACAGTATTTTAGAAGCTAGCAGGGAATTGCATTGTTTTTCAGTAGCTTCAGGTGCATGCTTGAATCTATCAAAATACAAGGCTGTTTGTTTGGGCTCAGAGAAAGACCCTCCCACTGTAGTAGGACAGTTCCCAGTTTCACCTGGCCCAGTTAAAATTTGGGGTATTACTTTTGGACCCCAGGATTTGGCAGTTGTTAATTGGCAATTGGCCTTAAAAGGTTGCAAAGCAAAGGTGCAGTTTTGGAAGGGATGGACAATATCCAAACTAATGAGAATCTCTATAATAAAGAAATTTCTTCTTCCAAGTTTAACATATGTAGCTACCATATTCCCATTATCATTATTTTTGGAAACAAGATTATATAGTATATGTTTTAGTATGTTATGGGGTAGCTGTCTCAACCCGGTTAAACGGGGATATATGTAGCTGCCTAGAGGATGGGGAGGGTTGGGAATGATTGACCCTATTGCATTTTTTCATACACTGTTCTAGGTTCACTCTATAAAGGCACCTTGGACCATGATGAACACTTTGGTCCATAAATGATTTTTGAATAATTGGAATACCTACCATTCTAAATGGACAGACTTCCCTCTGAAATTTTCTTCTTTATTATTAATACCAGATTCAATGAAATCTACTACACAGAAACTGTATAAATGGAAAGTTTCCAAAAATGTTTTAATGGGGCACTCTATATTGCAACTCTATTAATACATTTTGGATACAGTTGGACCCTCAGCTCCCGAATTTAAACACTGTCAGCCGAAAGACAATGACATGGTCCTTAACATGTTAAATAAAATAAGAATTCCAGAACATATGTGTGAAATAGTCTGGCTCAGTACCTCTGGGAGACTGTATGTTAGGGGAAATAATAAACACAAACCAGTAGAAGAATGAACTTGCCCATACCTGGGGTGTGGTGCCCCTGAAGAATCGATGGAACACTTTGCACTCCACTGTGTTTACTGAAGGAACTTATGGCTATTTTTGGCCAATGCTTGGAAACTATCTTGATTACAGAATCTCACTTATAGCACATTGGTTTTGGGTGATTGTAGTCATAGCCTATCAAAATATAATGTGGGTACTTTATAAGTGTTGTTTGCGGTTTTGAAATTCTATCTTTGGAATGCTCGAGTGCAATGAGTGATATGGCAGCAACAAGTGCCAGTTTTCAGAACACTATGTGAAAATGCGTTAAGGATAATTAGGGTGTAGGAAGTGGTCCAATGTGGCCTGCAAGTGACTACCTCACGGTGGAAAGGCCTTTCTTTTTTTACAAAGTTTAAATGACCCCTAGGAAGTTACAACTGTCTCATATTAATGTTTTTTTAATCATAGTAAGCGGGTCTAAGTCTTGGATTATGGATCCTAAGCTTATATTGCCATTCTGTACAGTTTTTGATTTAGTTTCTTTGAATGAAGTAATTCTAACCTTTTTTTTTTGTCTTTTTGTGTGATTACATAATTGTGTGTTCCTGAATAGAAGTTATTTTCTTACATGTCCTGTATATTGTATTGTTCACATTAATAAAAAAAAAACTACTCTTGGAAGGGGATGCTGTTGGCCCCTTTTTTCCAAGATGGCAGATTCAGAAGCAACAGAGGAGGGAGTGCTACTGCTAACTGAGGAGGAACTTTTCACCACTGTTATTGCTGACCCTGGTAGGGGCTGTGAGGAATCTATGGAGGAGGAAGAAGATGAGGATGGGTTTGCTACCCCTAATTTGATGGAGGATTCTGATGCCATTTTGCACTCTTCGGATATTGCAGCTGCTGCTGCCCAACTGGAGAAGGACATTGAGGAATGACGGATTGTGATTCTAAATATGCTTGCTGATGATGAGAAACATTATGAGAAGAGAAAACTGGCTTTATATCAAAGGACTACAGCTAAGGACTCAGCGGTCTCTGCTGCCAAAACTGCTACACACAGGTTAAGTCTTTCTGATTCCCTTCAGTTGGTTTCACCTACTGCCTCCCTAGAAGTAACTTCAGCCACACAACGCATAGTCAAACAGTTTGGACTTACCCACAGGCCAGATAAGAAAGAGACTTGGTCCCCTGAGAAAGTGCTTAGTGAAGCAGGCTGGAAGTCAGCAAACAATGGCTCTTGGGTCCCGGATCCTGATTGGGACCCCACCCAGCTTTCTGTAGTAGAAGCAGAGCATGAGAATGGAGCAAAGATTGAAGGGGTTGGGAACAAGTGGCATCGGCAGAAACTGTCCCTCTGCTTGCTGAACAAGAACAACTGTCTGTGACTTAGGCTAAGACACCACAAATTGGTGCGTTGTTACAAGAAAAGATCCTGTATGATGCACCACAGGGTTTGGAGGGACAGGGATTGGAATCAGGGACTGTGAACAGTGATACGGCACCACCACAACTGGAGAGGGTGTGGCAAAAATGGGTCTCGATGGATTCTTCTGCCATCCGGGATATTCAAGTAGCTAAGAACCCCTTGCCTACCTGGAACATGAATAAATCTGGCAAAAATCAGCCAGGGTCTAGGGAGTATGTTTTACTGGGAAACAGGACTTCTGCTCCTCATCCCACTGAGGTGCAGCCACAAGGACTGTGAGCTGATGTGCAGTCCACTCACAGTCAGGATTTGAATCCTCAGGCACCGGCATTCCTTATATCAATGGGCACCCCTAATGAGCACTAATTTAGAAACCCAATATGAATCTAAGCAGGCTCTACATGAGGATCCTTCTCAGACATTTCAGCACATGCTGGATTGACATCGGAAACCTTCAGGGGAACATAATACCATTCCCCCCCGACCAAGATTTTCTGATGTTTTCAACAGGTCATAGCCTACTCCCCATAGGAATGCAGTTTGGCTACAGTATAAGGGAGCCCTGAAATACATCCAGACAGATTATATCTGGGGGAAAAGTTTCTGAAGGAATCCATGAGATTTTCAGCATAGGATGTGTATGCACTGATACATGTGTCTGAAGAAGACAGTTACAATATTACCTTCAGGACACCAGCTGGTCTGGACAGATTTTGGATGATCTATAATCAGGTTAAATTTGCCCCACTGTGGACCCCATTTTTTGCTATTTCCTTAACTAAACCTCCGGTCAAAATGGTCACAATCATATTTAGGAATGAGAACGTTCATATCTGTGACATTCACCATTGGCTCCAGCAGTGCTGTGACATCTTAAGTGCACCTGAAGCCATCCTAGACTCTGAATCTTTTTGGACTGGGGGATTGGTGTTTCACGGTAAAATTGAGGCAAACAGAGGAGGGGATTTCTCAGATCCCTAATAGTTTCTTTTTGGGGAAAGATCATGGGGTCTATTTTTACTCAGGTCAGCCAAAGGCCTGTTATAAGTGTGGTGCCTATACATACTTATCCAATGTGTGTGACAGACTGAGAGGTAGCATCTGTGGAGAATTCACTCATACAAGCTCTCAATGCACGAATCACTCCAAATGTAAGTTGTGTGAGGGCCATGGACATCTCTTCCAGGATTGCCCCTGGGCAGCCTGAAATAAAACCTGAACTGTTAATCCAGATGATGTAATCAGGAAAGCCCAGAAAGCCTCATTTGAGACAAGTTTTGAGGAGACTTCATCTTGATCTCATCAAGAGGAACTAATGGATCAATCCACCCCCCCCCCAGACCCAGAGCCTGACACCCAAATTCCTGAAGGGGAAGGCATTGGGGACCCCCCTTATCTACTAGACCTGAAGATATACGAGCCGAAGAAATGGGTGTCCCCCAGCTGTTATTATCCAACAAACACCTATTGTGGAGACAGCCGGCACAGTTCCAGATATGCCCCCCCCCCAAGCAGATTGGTCAAAACCAGAGCCCAGGAGATGCAGCTTAAGGCTCACTAAAGGGGGATCTGAGGGAGGAGAACTGGTGACTGACAATCAGTTTGAAGTTTTGTCAGTCAAAAGTTTGGGGGATTCTGAACAGGATGATTTGGTTTTGAATGCTTCTTCACAGTCTGGAACTGTACAGGCAGACCAGCCATCATTAGAAAACCAGGAGAAGAAGGAAAAAAGAAAAGAAAGAAATCTTATTGAAACAATAATAACTGGGGACTGTGATTTTTGGTTAAACTTTTCTGATGTCTTTTTTCAGCTGCTTCATTGACTGTCCATAGCAATAGAAATACTAGAAAACAAACTGCATATTTTTCTCTTCTGCATGGCTTAGGTCTCTGTAACTTTTTTGCAGGAAACATGGTTATATTCCTACACTACTATGCAATTTGTTAAAGCTAACTGGGTCTGGGGACCATCATACTGGTCTTTTGGGCCAGATCAGGCTGACGGTATTTTCTATTCTCTGGGTATAGCTTCACTTTAAAGAAATTGGTGGATATTGTTCTAGGGAGGACTCTGCTGGTTGATGGTATCTGGCAGAATATTCCTTATGGATTTATTTCATTATATACACCTCAGACTAAGGCTCACAGAGTTGCTTTATTTGAGCACACGCAACCCTTTCTGGCTACTGCATAAGCAGTTATTATGGAAGGGGATTTTAACCCTTTAGACACCAGGATAAGCATATTGCAGGGCAAAAAAGTCTACTGTGACTCAGCGGCTTTTAAACATTTAGTTGACACTGCTGATTTAATTGACTGTTTGGTTTATGCAAGTCCAGAAATTACGTATGCTTTTGTTAAACCTACACTTACATCTAAGATTGACTACATTTTAGTTTCTAAAACTCTGGGGATTACAAACACTACTGCAGTCCCGCTTGAATTCTCAGTCATTATTTACTTAAAACCACTATTTCTGTAGATGCATCAAAAGTATCTTTCACCAATAGATGGAGACTGAACTCTTCCATTCTCATGGAACCAGTGGTGAGGTCAAATGTCATGTCAGTCAGTTATTATGGCCAGAATTTCAGTTGCAGCTTTATGTGAGGATTTGGGGGACTGGTGGGAGGACACAAAAAAAGATCTGATAGAATGGTTTCAGAACATGGGAAACACACTTCAAACACAAAATGTTTTTGAATATCTAAAATTGAGGACTCAATTATTTAAGTTATTAACCTTGAGTTATAGTATGAGTATGGACTATTCCAGTCAAATTGCTGTTTTAAAACAACAAATGACGTTGTTGCAATATGACAGGGCACTTTCTTTGCAGGTAGAAATGACTTATGGGACACAAAAAACTCTGCATAAAGACCCCTGTGAGGCTTGTAAGGAAAAGCAGAGTAATTCCGGTTTTTCTGAGATATTCTCATCACAGGGCATTTTATTATCATCCACTTCAGCTATATGCAGAGAAGTAGAACACTATTTATATACTGTACCCTTAATCAACCATTTCTAATGTCTACAACAAAGTTACTGGTATATTTACAGGAGATTGAAATTCCTGGGATGGAGGATTCGGTGGCAGCTATGCTGACTAGTACAATTACCCCTCAGGAAGTCCTGGCTATTATCCATACCCTGAAGGATGGGACTTCCTTGGGTAGGGATGGGTTATCAATTTCCTTCTATAAAACATACGGGGGAGATCATGGCCCTTTGTTTAGCTAAAGTTTTTAATTTTTATTTTTCTCAGAATATGATGCACCCTGATTTTTCAAAGGGTTTAATTATTTTTTTGTTTAAAAAAGGGGATAGGATGCTGCTGGATAGCTGGAGACTGATTTGCCTCTTGAATTCAGATTTTGAGATTTTTACTTCAGTTTTGCAAAAAAGGTTACGACAGGCTGCATCCTTTTTGATTCACTCTGTTCAGACGTGTTCATTGCCAGGGAGGAATATAAAAGAAAACCTCTCTGATATTAGGGATGTGACTGAATATTGGAACAGAAGTGGGCAAGCGGATTTGATTCTCTCCTTGGATCAGCATAAAGCATTCGATTGGGTCAGTCATGAGTTTTTGTTTCAAGTTTTGTAATATTATGGGATACCTGTGCTGTTTGTCAATTGTTTAAGGAGAATATATAGGCCTGCAGCAGTAACTCTTCTTATTGCAGGTAGAGAGGGTAACTGGATTTCAGTTCAGCTTGGGGTGAGACAAGGCTGCCCACTGAGTCTGTTACTGTACATTTTTGCACTAGATCCTCTCATTCAGCATGTTTTGAATAGTCTGGATATTCAGGGCATAAAAGGCAGTTTTGAACCCAAGGAGATCAAACTGGTAGCATATGCGGATGTCATATATCTTGTTTTGGAACAAGAGGAGAGAGTGGATTTTCTGATTCAGGATATGAAGAAATATTCTGAGCTGTCTGGTACAGGGTTAAATATTAGCAAGAGTATAAGTATCCAGGTAGGGAAGTCACAAATGGGCCCCCCACAAATAGCTGGTATCACTATCTCCTCAGAACCTATTAAAATATTGGGAGTTTTCTTTGGGGATGGAGATATGGCACATAACAATTGGACAGATAGCCTGCTGATCTGTGAATGGAAGGTTAATAGAAGGAAAAATTGGATATTTTCCCAAACTAAAAGAATTGTTATTGTTAAACAGTTTTTAGTACCATGTTTACTGTATAGTAGTTCAGTATTTCCTTTACCTCTGAGTCATGAAACAAAACTCTTGAGATTATTTATCCAAATGTTATGGGGATCTCTGTTCAACCCAGTTAAAAGGGAAGTGACATATCTGCTTAAACCTAAAGGAGGTTTGAACATGTTAAATCCTGTGATATTTTTCCACACAATATTTTGGTCTGGCTCACTCCAACTAGCAGTTAGAGAGGAGGATTCCCTGGCAAAAATGTGGTTACTTACCATATTGGGCCCCTGTTTTACTGTATGGACAGAGGAGCCTCTTAAATTTACTCTGAGATGGGAAGTATTGACATGCTTCAAATCTTCCTTACGTAAATTATATAAATGGAGAGTATATAGGTTCCATATTTCAGGGAAATCAAGGAAGGCACTTTATAATCAGATTTTGGACCTTACAGGTCCGGCTATATCGGACCTTAAAGGTTGTAATACTTCAAAAGTAGGTTTAGTGGTCATGCAATTAATGAACAAATGGATTCCACAGAGAATGTGGGATGTGGAGTGACTTTGTGCACAAGGGAGGTTGTGTGTGAAAGGCAACAATAAGCATAAAGCCCTGGAGGAAAAGTATTGCCCCTATCCAGAATTTACCAAGCATATTGAGACACTGGAGCATTTTTCGCTAATTTGCCTTTATGCAAAATCACTATGGACTTTTCTTGCTTGGAAATGGAGACTGGTATGGTTAACTAGGATTGATTATGGTAATATAGCATTAGGGGACTATTCTGGCCTCTTGCACAATTGCAGGGATACTACATTGACAGTGTTTTTTGCTATACTGAAATTTTATCTTTGGCAAGACAGAAGCTAGTTGCTTTTTCAACATAAAAGAATGCCTTATGTTTCATTCAGTTATTTATGTGAAACAGCCTTTAAGGAAATTTACATGCAGGGCATGAAATTGTACCCCAGGGCTAAAGTACAAGCATGGTGGAAAGGTTTTCCTTTTTTTTTTTTAAATATGCCTAATAGCCTTGAAACTTTAGTATATTACCAGAAAAGTAGGCAGAAAGTTTGTTGCATTCTTTATGCTGAATTTTATGTACTTTGGGGACTGTACAAATGGGTATGTGTGGGATTGTTCCGTTTGTCCTCCCCCCCAATGTAAGGTTATTTGCCCAAGGCTTATGTCTGGGAGGGGGTAACAGTTCCTTAGTAGGGGAAGTATGCAATTTAACATAGTTATGAGTTATGAATGGCATTCTATGGCTTTATGACTTCATCAGGATACTAGATCAAATGAGTACCTCTCCTCTTAAGTAAGGGGAGGAAGCTAGGATGGGAAAGAATTAAGATTTATGAATGGTTTGGAATTTTCCTTATGATTATTTTGGGGGGATTTGTTTTGGAAGTTTCATGAAGGTTTCTAATGATTTTTTTTTTTTGGTGGGGGAAAGATGCAGGGGGAAGGGGGTATGACTTCAATACGTATTTGATTTATTGGATGGTGTTGATTTTTTCCCTTTTTTTTGGTAATTCTTATTGTTGTGTAGATAACATACTTTGTATTATGATTTTGTGATTATGAGTTGCTTTTGAAAGTTGTTAAATAAAAAATTCCACTACTCTGCTGAAGGGGGACTCCTTGGCCATTTGGCTGCTTGCCAAGATGGCCACCGCTGAGAGAGTGAGGATGGAGGTTAAGGAAGCAGAAGGGAAAGCCTCCCCTTCTGCTTCAGAACTATCAGAGGCTGAAGAAATGGACTTTGATGGTCCATTAACACCGAAAACGGACAAAGTATTAAGCAGGATGGATTCATTACAAGGTGAAGGACAGCAGATTGAGACGACTGAAATGGAAATTACTGGTAATGCAGTGGTATGAGCAGAAGATGAAACAAAACTTTTATCTGCACTGGAATTAAAAAAGAAACACTTGCTTGAAATGCTGACAGAAACAAAACTTGCCATAAAACAGCAGAACTTGTCGGGGACCAAGTAAATCTTGCACTGGGAAAGCACAAACAGCCGAATCAAAAGCCACCCAGGTGATTTTGACAAGAGATAATGTGGCATCATCAAAAGGTCCAGACACTGCAGAGCGAGTGAGTCAGACTGGAAAGTTGAAAGCCGAAAAATGAAACTATGAAAGATTCTGAGCAAACAGGGCAAAACCCTATGAAACCAGAACCAGGGCCTATAAGTAAAAAGCCCCTAGACTGTCAAAATGTGGTAGACTTAAATGCTGAGGATGACTCACCGCTAATGCGGCCTGTAGCATTTGCAGAGAGCACAAAAGAGCCTGCAGTAAAAATGAAAAGCATGGGAAGAAAAACACTGGGGGTGAGAAAGTTGTCTGTACAGAATAAAGATATAGAGAATGTGTGATCTCCTGAAAAAGCATTATTATCAGCAGAATGGCTGCCTAATGAAACTGGGGGTTGGACGCCAGATGATACAGACCCCACAGTATGAAAGTATAAGGAGGATGCATCTCCAAAAAAGAATGTAACTGATTTTAACAAAATTAATGCTACAGTACAGTATGATGTTGAAAAACCCAGTACCTCTACAGGGGCCCCTGTGTTGGAAGAGAAAATTGAGGATGATAAAGGGAGTGAATCAAAGAAAGACACAGAACAAACCAGCCCACCAAAAAGTTTTGCAAAACTGTTTACACCCAGGGGAGAGCCAGAACCATGGAGAAACGCAGTCAGGCTAATATATAAAGGAGGCCTTGAGCAACCCCTTGACAAAGTGTACATAGCAAGAATATTATTAAAAGATTCCATGAGTTTTTTACCTCAGAAACTTATGCACTAATCAACACTGGTGACGCAAACTTTGACATAAGCTCCAAAACTGTGGCAGGATTGGACAGATTCTGGGCCAGATATAATGCAATGTTCAAATCATAACTATGGGGCCCCTTTTTAGCAGTTCCCTTAACAAAACCCATTGTGAGAACTATAACAGTATTATTTAACAAGCATTTGTCAATGCTGAATGTTTGCTTGCTGGTATTAGCATTGGAAATGCAGGAGTTAGACAGATGCAGAATAGGAATGGAAGTGAAGTATTGAACTTCGCTTGAGCCCCACCTCCATCCGGTAGAGATGGACAGGCACTGGGGTATGTTTTTGGTTTGTCACCCATGACAGTCATGCCATGTCACCTCACCACATTCTGCAGGCTGCAACACATGTTGAGGTGTGCCTTAGGGTGTTTAACTTTACAGTCACCCCATTCCATAAGGAAATATGGTGAAATGGGTGCAGCATAGGAGAATGGGGTGAAGTCTGGAGCCGATGAGTCCAAGGTACACCTCGATGCCTGTCAGTGGCTGGGGGGAGGGGGTGGTATGGCATGAGCAGTACAGTCGGCAATCCAAAGGCACACCCTGATGCCTGCCAATCTGTACAGGGTAGAACATTATGGTTAGATACCCTAATGCCTCAGGCACTTGTTGGTATTTGCAGTACAAATTTTCAACTGGCCTTTTTGTGACCTCACCTCATGAAAGCATTTGGGACCTCTTGTCATGAAGAGTGGCAGTGTGATTTTGTCAATGTGTCCCAAACAGTGAGTTCCAACAGTGACAGTGTGATTCTGAGCCACATGTATGAAAACACAGATCGGGCAGGATGTGAAGAATGACAGCTGTAGCATCCATCGGGAGGTGTGAAGTGATGGCAATGTTGAAAGCCTGTAGTGGGAATATTAAAAATGGTTGTACTTCTGAGCATATGTGGAAACTGCAATGCATGCGCATAAAACAGTCATTTTATTGACTTTCGCCACCAAATTTAGAACATAGGCATTTTAGGACCTCTGCTTATGGAAAGTGTCACTGTGATGTTCATAAAGTGTCCCAAACACTGATTTCCCACAGCAACCACACTATTCTGTGCTGGCAGTGCAAAAACACATTACGGCCAGGATGTAAAAAAATGACAGCTGTACTTATTCATAAGGAGGTGCAGAAAAATGGCAATGTTGAAAATCTGGAGTGAAAATATTACAAATGTGTGAAGTTATGAGCGTGCATGGAAACTGTGAAATGCAGGCTCATGACACAGTCATTTTATGGACTTTCATCAGCAAATGTTCAACATAGGCATTTTAGGACTTCTGCTAATGAACAGTGTCATTGTGATTTTTGTAATGTGTCCGAACACTGATTTCCCATCGCGACCGTGCTATCCTGCGCCAGCAGTGTGAAAACACATTTCAGCCAGGATGTGAAAAATGACAGCTGTACTGTTCATATGGAGGTGCGGAAAAATGGCAGTGTTGAAAATCTGGTGTGAAAATATTGCAAATTCATGAAGTTACGAGCATGCGTAGCAACTGAGCAATGCACGCTCATAAAACAGTCATGTCTTGGATTTTTCCCACCAAATTTGCAACACAGACTTTTTTCGAGCCAGCCTCATGAACACTGGCACTGTTGTTTCATTAATCAGTCCCGAAAGGTGATTCCCGTACAGTGACCATGAAATCACCTTATGAGACTGAATAATGTCATGACAGTGACTGAATTCATGAGGAGGGGTCCCAATAACCCCATGTTGAAACTTTGGTGCCAAAAATTCCCAAAAATGCCTGAGATATGCACAAAAGTTGAAAAAAACCTATTTATGCCATTATACAGCTTACTGGCATTTCCTCAGTTTGCGGTTGGCTTTGAAGCATGCAGACATGTTCCTGGTCCACTGAAGATCATTGCACCAGGCTCCGAAGGTAAGTATGGGGGGTTGGGGAGGCAGGACACACAGAGGGTGGGCACAGGTTGAGTAGGGGTCACCAGACTCGATGAGGGACCATTTTTTGTTTACCATGGGAAAAAACAAAACATCACGGGACTTTTTTTTTGGGACATTTAACAAGACATTTGGCACACCGGAGTGGGCTCCCAGCATGCCAACCTAGTGTTTTGTTGGGGGGGGTGACTGTAGCTGATGGGGGATTGGGTACCCCCGTCAGCATATGGGGGGGTGCAATAGTCGAGGGGGATTGGGTACCCCCACGGCACAAACCTAAGTTTTGCGTGTGTGTGGGGAGGGCACTATGCCAATGGGGAGTGGGCTCCCCATCAGAAAATTTATTGTGGATGTGGGGACATTATGCCAATAGGGAGTGGGCTTCCCCGTCGGCAAATGAAACTTGGACTGAAGCCGTCGGGGATTGGGGCCCCCGTCAGCAAACAAAGACTGTTACAACATTTTGCAGAACATTTAGAGGGATCACTGGTTGAACTCCCGGTGGCGCTATTTTGTCTTGTGCATTCCCCCTTCCCCCAGTATTTATTATGCTATTTCTCTGCATGGACAGAGCAGCTCTTAGTCTAATATATCCACTTATCATTTGCAACACTTTTTGACCTGTTCTTCTAACTCACCGTAATGGCTTTTGTTTTAATACTACTACTACCAATACCATTATACTTGTGCAGCCGGCAACTGCCACTGAAGTTAAGAAGCTGCATTATTTTCTGCCCATACCATATGAAACTGCATCACTCACTTCAGAACCATGAACACGATGGCACTAACCTGATGAAAAGGTGGACTGCACTGGGGGACAAGGCCCAAGGAGGTGCTCTTTTAGTTTGCAGTGGCCAGAGTCCAGGAAGCTCAGTTATAACTTGGAGATTGGGGAAGGGGGGAGCACAGACAGAAGACATGGAGGACAGCAGTACCAGCACTGGACCTTGCAGCAGTGGACCTTGGGACTCGATTTGAGAATTGCGATCCTCAGGAGGGATGGATCACTAGTAGCAGCAATACTGTGCAGCAGCACACTGCAGGCCAGAGGCAATGGTAAATGTCAGAGGCTCGGAGCAATCTGTACAATAGCAGCAGGTTGGGTACTGGAGGCCAGTAATCAGCAGCAGTACTGTGCAGCAGCACACTGCAGGCCAGGGGCAATGGTAAATGTCAGAGGCTCGGAGCAATCTGTAGAGATAACGAGCAGGTGGGTACGGATGCTGGTAATCAGCAGCAGTACTGTGCAGCAGCACACTGCAGGCCAGGGGCAATGGTAAATGTCAGAGACTCGGAGCAATTTGTAGAATAGCAGCTGGTAGGGTACCGGATGCCAGTAATCAGCAGCAGTACTGTGCAGCAGCTCACTGCAGGCAGGGGCAATGGTAAATGTCAGAGACTCGGAGCAATCTGTAGAATAGCAGCTGGTAGGGTACCGGATGCCAGTAATCAGCAGCAGTACTGTGCAGCAGCACACTGCAGGCCAGGGGCAATGGTAAATGTCAGAGGCTCGGCGCAATTTGTAGAATAGCAGCAGGTCGGGTACCGGATGCTAGTAATCAGCAGCAGCAGGTTACAGTATGGAACTGGAGTGGAGCTGGTGAGCAGCTGCAGACACGAAAACTTCAACAACTTAAACAATTGGCTGATCAGACATATGCCCTATAGCCAGCACTTGCAAAGGGGTAACTGAACTTCTCCTGTTATTAGCAGCAGTAGCAGCATGGCTGGTAGGATAGCAAACTGGCAGGCTCAAGTAGCTTCTTACAAGAAGCAGTGAAGCAGCAAGTGACCAAAAATGAATCTTTACAAAAGGCTCACCCTAAGGCAGTCTTAGTTATACCACCACCTTAGGAGAGACTGGTACAGCATGCCAGCGGCAAGAATCTTAAAACAACATTCCTGACGTAGAATCAATTATTGATTGGTCCAGGTCCACTAGCCATACTGTGTGCATGAGATACACACATGAAAGGTAGACTGATAGACCAATCAGTAATGGTAAATTGGATCATAAATCTGTTGGCGATCACTCCAGACTCAACCGAGCCAAGCTTGACTGCCATGGCCAGCACCAATTAGGTGCTGGACTTAAATTTATGGCACACAGAGATATTGCTGGCATGCAAGGTATGTCAGAATCTTTTTCTCTTTACAACCCTGGCTTCACAGTTACATGGTCAAGGAGAAAACAGCCTTTAACTACTGGGATAAAAACTCCATTGAAAAAATAGGTCCCAGAGCCAAATCCCCGACCCAGCAGCATAGATTGATTTTTATACAGGTGCTGGGGTTTCTTGATGAGGCACCGGGGCAGAGCCCCTGCTGACTCTGGCATAATTCCAATGCTGGTTACACCACACAAGGCACTGCCCTACAATGACTGGTTGCCCCCTCATTGCAGCAGCCAAATCGTTTCAAGTTGGTGGCATGATTGAAAAACTAGTGTTGCCAGCAGTGTGTGTGTTCGCATTGGTGACACATGGCCAAGCCCACAGAAGCAGTGGTAGCATTGGCCGCAACAGTACTGCATCTCCGCAGCCCACTTCTCTCCTAAGGTATGCCACATGTTTCTTGTGCATGGGCACAAGCAAACATAAAAACGAGTAGGTGGCAAGTTTCCCTAGATTGCTGTTTGAAACATTGCCAGGTTTTGAACAGAGTGACAGAGAAGGAAATCTGTGATTGTGTGAACTGATTTCAAGAGAGAAAATAGATGCCATTTCTATGTCACTAAAAGAAATCTCACCTAAGAGTTTCTGCACCTATAGCCATCCATTGCTTAACATTTGAAAAGAGCTATACCTGGGAACTAATGAAGCCACTGTGGGACATGGAAAACTAATGTAAGATTGCTTTGATGCTTTTATGTTTGTAAAATCTCTAAAACACGCCCCAAATGGCCGCATTATAAGTTAACGTCAATAAATAGGAACCATGGTAAGATTTATACAATGCAGCAACAAGCAGGCTCCTAAAAGAGCTCATTAAAGATTCTTGTAACACGGCATTATGGAGAGCCGTGCCAGGGCGCCCCGCGATAGACGCGACGGCATCACGTGGTACAGGAGCAACACGGCATTGTGAGCCGATAATGCCGTGTTGCTGTTATGGAAAGCGCGTTCATGAGCCCAACACGGCATTATTCTCGCATAATGCCATGTTGCTCACTGTAGTGGGCATGATTGCCACTGGGTGGCAAAGTAGCACTAATGGTGATCGGCTACGGATCAAGCGGGGATAGAGCCTGCAAGGAGCAAGACTGCCTAAGCGGCGTATGCAGAGTGAGGGGTCAGACAGCAATTGCCCTTAGTGTCCGGTGCCTTTCTTGCGAATCACTCTCACACTGCTTGCCCTGCTACATGTCGAGCTTGTCCGTGTCACAAGTGCATTAATCACCACGACAGAAGAAGGCTTTCAAGTGATTAATGCTCAGCTGGGGGGTTGAACCCTTGTGCAACAATGCCCCCCCAGCGGGCATTAATCACCGGTAGAGCCCTCCTCTGTCAGTGATTAATGCTTACAAATTTCACTCTGTGCTCTGATTTACAGCGTGTGCTTTTCTTATGTTGGAATCTAGTTTAAATAAACAATCTTGTTCACTATGTTTTAAAACAGTGAAGGCTTGAACTATGACAAATGTATCATGAATTATGTGTATGCAGAAAGAGTAAATCATGCTACGTAACTTTTAGATATCAGAGTTACAGTTCACTTACTGGTTTTCAGAACGGTAGATATATCGGTAAAAAATAGAGACAGCAGTGCATACAACTTGAGCCAGCAGCAGCTGTGTAGGTTTGTAACTAACTTCAAATAATTCTGTTATTTGGAGACACCACATAATGTAATTTCAAACTTTCACTTAATATTAAAGCATGTATTGGAATCACAGGAAAAGGCCATTTTGGAATATTGTAGAGCACTGTATCAAGAAAAAGTAATAAAATTATATGTTGTTCTTTAACAGAATTTTAGTTCTGATAGTTCTGACAGTGGAGTCATGTGCATTGCTGTTTTTATTTCTTTGTAGAGTCTTAAAGATATAGTACACCTTTCAAAAGATTGTATATGTTAATTGTAGAAGCTGAACCTGCTATATCATGAGAAAATAAAGAATGTTGAATTTTTTTCTGACCTGTAACCTGGCAGGCAGGCCACAGAGGTCAATTAAGATCAATACTTAAGAGCCCTGGCAAGATTCAGAATTTAACAAGCATTTTCATAAGAGAGCTCATTAAGGACTCAAACAGCAGCCTGTGTTTCTGATTCAGGGCTTGTGCTTGTCTTATGCAGTTAGAAACATAATAAGCTAAAGACTCCATTACACTAGTGTCAGAAAGTACTATCAGCATTATAAAATGCATAAACTGGAATGAGGTATTGCTAACAATTAAGTAAATTGCCATTTTGAAATGGAATGATAACTTTAAAATGACCATCCTATCACAAAATGAGCATTGTCAAGATAATCATTACCGGTATCATCCATTGCTTAAAGTTTGAACAGAGCCTACCTGATAACTGGACCACCAGAACACAGACAATTAATGTAAGACTGCTGTGATGCTTTCACTTTTTTACAATATCTAAAACATTCCAAAAAAAGCCCCAAGATAAGTTGTGGTCAATAATAGGGAACCATTGCAAGATACGGAATTTTTAGCAACAAGCCTACTTATGAAAGAGCTCATTAAGGATTCAAACAACACTCAGTGTTTTGATTTACAGCCTGTGCTTTGCTTGTCTCCTGCAGGATCCAGACAAGAGGAAAAGCCAGAAACCTTTAAAGCCTAAAGTGAAGAATCAGTCCAGGCTCCTAGATAAACAAGCAGTAAAACCAGTTCCCCACCAAAGTCCAAAATGAATGGACACAAAGGTCTGAATGCAGGATAAAGAAATAACTACAAGAATTCAGAGTTTCTGAAGCTCTTGCAACCAATTAAAGCAGAGAGACAACATTTATTCATTTGTTTGCATTTATTTAAAAAAATGCAGTTGTAAGGCCATACCACAGTAGTTCTATTTGTAAAAGAACCAAAAATAACTGTTACTGAATCAACATCAAATAAACAGTAATGTGTACCAGCAGCTGCAGGTTTTCATGATTCTTGGATTTAAAACATCAATAGCACCCTTTGCAAACTGTGTGAGAGGCCTTTCGGCACCATGCAATTCTGCTTAAAGTTGAACCAGCATAACATTCTGTGGTGATTTTCCTATGCAGGCCATGATGCTTTGCATTGTGTGGGCATGTGTGATTTTGTATTCTGAACAGAGTGCACTTAAAATACTGCTTCAGTTAACATTAATTTGAAAACAGTTTGTTGCAGTTGTACACCTAAAAAAAAACAGTTACTCCCCTAGGGTTTACCATATTTCTCAATTTTCATTAAAGCGATGTAAAAGCTGAATGTTGAAGTTTTTATTTATAGGACAGTCTGATATCATACAAGCAGCAAATTAGATGTCAGCTGTTAATAATATAAAATAGGTGGTGGGTTAATAGTTATTACATTGATGTTTTGAACAACAATATAATACAAATATTAAGTTATAGTATTATGGCATTTTTATTTATTTTTTTTTTTAGTAGATGCCTGCTCTTTAAGTGCACTTGCCGGTGCAATCAGTTTTACTGATTAATCTGTTGCAAGCCTAAAAGTATTTCAAAAGGAGTATACCGCAGGTAGATTATGCTAACCAAAACAAATTGAATGTCCAGTGGAAATTTTTCTTTACTCCACGTATAAATTTATATCATCTTAGTATTTGTATTTTTACACATTTGTCATACGTGTGTAACCAGCAATTGTTATAAACAACTTGCTGCTGTAATTTACTCCCAGAAAACTAGGCTCTTCAGCCTAAATGTGGGGTTTCCCATGGTGCAAAATTCTAAATACATAAATACAACTTTGGATGCCAGACCAATGTATTTTAGCGTCAGTTTCCATCTTACTCGTTTTACACTGATACCTTAAGTGATCCCCCCTTTGGATCTTAAAAAATTGTTTCACAGAGAGTACATTAAAGCATAAATAGAATGCATACTATTTGTTCAGGTACAAAAAACATCGAAACCCATATGAGCTCCTGTGTTTGGAAATCAAAGATAAGTTGTACCAATGTAGCACAATTTTGCCAGTGCGAGGCTTGTTTATAAGCCAATCTGCAGTTTTAGAAATAGTAACTATTTTCAGTAAGATCATTATGATTGAAAAACAGAATGGGCCCAAATGTTTACTCAAACAGTCTAAAGAAACTACTGGGGTGGCAATTACCTTTAGTTCTTTCTCTTTCATTTTGATCCACAAATATATCCATATATCCTTCTGAAACCTATACGTGCAAATAACTGAAATGATGCTTTCTAACCTTTCCTTATTTTATTGGTGTAATTAAAATGAGACTGCAGTAGCATCTATCTATCGCCACTGCATCGTCAAAAACAGTTCAAATGTGTCGAGCTATTTCTGCCTCGTTAATGTATTGACTATTTCACTATACAAAATAAAACATAATATCTCTAGTAGATTATGTATATAATTTCCAACATTAAACACTGGAAACAAAGTGCGTTTGATTTTTTATCTATTTTTTCTAAGGGAAACCACTAAAGCAAATACATGCTTTTCATTTTAGGAAAGGATTTTGTACCCACTGGATTCTTCACATCAATGCTGCTCTTTTTATTTATTGAAATGTTTCACCAGGAAGGCACACTGAACAACAAGTTGCTCGTCTCCCGGTGTGACCTGGGGTGGGAGGTACATTGGGAATACATAAAACAAAAGCATAATAAACATTACATTGGAATCAGGTAGTACATATGAGTAATACATGAGGTACTGCATACAGTATGCAAAAATGCATAACATACAAAAAATACAGTACGCAAAAGATAACAGGTAAGGATGATAAAATTGAATGGACAGTAGCAGTGCAAAAATCAGTAAAAAGTGCTACTGAACTTTTACTTGTTTGTTTCTTTTTTTGGGGAAAAAAGTTAGGCATTATTTAGAGGAAAGAACTTTAATGGCAATGAGGCTTCACTGGAGACTTTATTGCTACAATTTGAACTGAATTAGGTGAGATGAAATATAATCTGCCACAATTATTTCCATGAAATATACAAACAGCTCTACGTTGTAAACTGGCAATGTTGCCCTGCAGGTGATCCCCTTCCAATGAAAAATGGATCCCAGAGCACCCCTGAATAACCTAAAATTTACTTCGTTTCCGGACTTTTAAGACAGAATTGTTTTTTTTGTTTGTTTGTTTCTGGTTTTCTGTTGTTTGTTTTCTTTTGTTTTTTAAGAGCTAATAATGGCAAGCCTCTAGTCCTCCTAATAAAAAGTATACTGCCAATCATGAAATGATACATAATTATATTACCAATGTTCACACACAAACACAACACACAAAGCATAAATGTACTACAGAGTGTTTAGATTTATACATCTATTGTATTTATCCTTCTCCATGTACTGTATGTTGAATACCGGAAAACCGAGAACAAAACATTTATTCTAAGCGGCGCCGAAAAAAAATGGTATATGACGAGGAGAGAAAGAGAGAGGGGAGATCCAGTTTACACACCTCAGTGCTGTCAATGCTCATTCTCTGAGAACCAAGAAGGCACACTCCAAAATTAGAGAAAACAATGCATTACAAGGACCCTCTTACTAATACGCAACAATGGCACATTTTGTTGTATTAAAATCAAGAGATTTACAATGCAGCCCTCACCCCATCTCTTTTTGATGTTCTGAACTTGACAGCTATTTCACAGGTGTGCGTAGCACCAGCCTGGAGAAGGAGCAGGTTTAACTGTCTCAAAAACATACTGCAAAAGTGAGGACAGAAATGATGAAAAGACAACATTCAGCTGAGATCTTTCTCTGTGAGGAATGTTCCTTTGAATTTACTAGGGGACATTTATGTCGCACATCATAACGCTGAATTACTACTGTAAACTAAGATAGTAATGGTGTCTGTATTTTATTTTTAAAAAGGCAAAGGAAAGGAGTGGAAGAAAAGAAAAAACTTGATGGGACATAGCCAGGATTTGTGAAGGGGGGGTGTAGCAAAAAAATCCCATTTAGTCCCGATACACAAAAAAAACACATGGAAAACCTTGAAACAAGATCCCCCAGGCCTATATATCCTCTTTCTGTATGGTGTCATTCAGCATCCATTAGAAGTTTTGTTCCCGAACAGTTACTTCGGTTTAGTAGACTCCTGTTGTCTTTCTTTTATTCATGTAGTTGTTTACTGGGGCCCCCTTTCCCCTCTCTCCCCAGCAAATCCCTACTTCCATGAACTGAAGTGAAAGTCACTGAGCAGCCAGTCGGGAGGGGCCTGGCATGTAACGAAGGTGGAAAGCTGCCTGGGAGAAAAAGTTTTGCAGCTCGAGCAGGAGCTGCAGATTTGTGTCAATGAAACGCGGACCAGGGGAGGAGAACAAGGCTACCAGCAGCAACTCACTCACCAGGCAGTGACAGCATGACACCAGTCTCAGAGACTGACAGTCGCCCAGAGTTACACAGAGAAAGGAAGAAACTAAGATCCCCTCTGCGCCACCGTGAGAGAGCAAGGATAACACCCAACACACACACTAGCCAGAAGTCATCAGGCAGTGCCGGAAAATAAGAAACTCGAGTGACTTTTTGGGGGAGGGAGCTCCCCAGTTCCATCTGAAACTGGTGTTGAAGGAGGATTGTTTAATGCATTTTGGAGGTGATGCTGCTGCCTTCAGGGCTTCTTGAGTAAGGTAAGGTGCTGGATTACGAATTACCTGTATATATGATGCATTGGAAACTGTAAATGGCATGCCTCACAGGAAAAGGTCAGAATCAGAAGGCACATCTTTGCTGCATAACAAAAAAAAAAAGCCGGTACCACCTGGTAATATACACATACATTTTAAACATGCTGCAGTCTCAGCTTGCTCCTGCTATGTATATCCACAGAGGTGCAGAATCGGTCACCGGTGGTATGCACTATTTAGAAGAGGGCAAGAACTGGATCCAGCTGTGCAATATGGAGAGCAAGCTACAAACAAATAAGCAGGCATTCTCTTGCCTCAAAAAATAAAATAAGTCATCCACTGTAATTAAGGCAGGCACCCTGACTTTTACCTAACAAATCAGGGGAAAGACAGAAGGCATCCTCGGTCAACAGACAGCACGCTATTGCGGTAACTTTGACAGTTACTGTAATTGTGAGGTAACACCCAACAACCGAATATCTCCTCATCAGCTACTGCAGACATGTCTGTATTCCTCCAAAAGCCTGCTGCAGATCACAAGACAGAGAAGAAGACATTTAAATGTTGCGGATGTCGGTTTTCCATGCAGTCCTGCGTATTGCTCCACTTGTAGCCTGATGCACCGAATTTAAATGTTTTTTTATGTTTGTTTTCCACTCAACCCCTCCCTGCCACATAATTGCTGCCCCTAACTACTATTCATGGGTTGAGGATAGGCTGCTGCTCCTTGCCGCCAACTGTAACACTGACTGCAATTGTGAGGTAACAAGAAACGGCAGCGAGCACAATTTCACCTTTTACCCAGATTTCACATGTTTTCCCCCACGCTATCCAGACAGTGATCTGCTGCCAGCAACTTTAATGTCTGCCTCATAACTGCTGCCCCTACCTACTGCTCAAAGCTCGACAATAGGCTGCTGATGGTATGAGGAGCGGCGCCAGGATTGGCGCAGCTATTTTCTTTGAAAGTTGTGGCATGCTTTCAAACTACTGTCACCGGCAGCATCTATCCTTATTGGTGGCCACCACACACACCCTGCCATGCACTGGCAGCATTGGCCACATCAGTGCCGAGCCTCCAGGACCTGCTTCTGCAGCAAGCTGCCACAATATGTTTCTTGCTCATGCAAGCAAGCAAACATAAAAATGAAGGAGTGAATATATCAGACATTTTATTTTGGCTTCAATAATGTTGCAAAGTTTTGGAGACCCCAACACCCATCATGGACTCGGAGCAATTATGGACGGCGGGATGGAAGGTCAAAATAAAGCTCAAACCGAAAGATCATGGAACCTTGCATTTGCCAGGAAGTTATTTTTAGGAAGGGATAGAGGGTCATTGTTTTATATTGGCCAACCTAAAACATGTTTCAAATGTGGACCTCGTGGACATCTAGGGAATGCTTGTAGTAGTGTAACCCCCTACAAATGGGGGTTCCCAAAAAGTGTTCCTTAAGCTTGCCTAAATGCTCACTACCAGGCTGGTGTCCAGCGTTTTAGAAGTTTAAATGTGATTACCAGAGCCTGTATAGCCTATGTGTACTGTCTCTTTAAGAGCTGCCTGATTGCAGCCTAAGTAATCTGAGAGGGAGCTCTGTTGAAAGATGTAACTATCTGCTGAAAATCATTTAGAGTGTTAATGGTAATGTAGTTTGTCTAACATACTTTCTTTGCAGCAAGAACTGTTTTGTTTGTCTCCACTATCTTGGTCCTGGACTGCAAATTGGACCAATCAGTTCTGGTGGGACCTAAAATGTAGCTGGGCTACAGGAGCTGTCTGAAGTCAAAAGCTGTAGAAATTGTAGTTTTGAACTTTTTGCACCTTTTTTTGCAACTGAAGGGGGAACTTTTGCTTTGACTGACAGTCAAATCAGCCAAACAAACCTTTTGGATCTTGGATCTTGAGGAAGTCCCCGGCTGCATGCAGTTTTCAGTTTGATCTAAGCTGGAAGCTGAACAAGAAGGATCTGAAGTGATTCTGAGCAGCAATCCTGAGTGGATTTGCATGGGAGAACTGTGAAAAGGCTAAGTTTTTGGCCTGCATGTCAGTGTGCTGCTCCTGAGAGGGAGAGAAGAGAATTATTTTGGACTAAACCCCAAGTTTGTGTGACTAAACTAAGCTACTGAAGTGAGCCAGGCTCAACCTGAAGAAGACCAAAGATTTTGCTGAATGCAATTGGCCTGTCAGGAGTTCCAGCTACCCCTAAGCTCCTGGTGTGTGCAGAGACTTTGTGATTGTGATTGGGGAGCGTTTTGTCTGGTACAGTAGAATTCCTGTACATGTAAATGTGCTATGAGCTGCTAGTGGGTTGTGAGTTAGTTCCCCACTGTGTGAACTGTGTTCTGCTTGCTGGAAGCTATATCCAGCCCAAAATGGACTGCATCCAAATTTGTCCCCATGTGTTCTGGGCCTTGCCAGACTGGCCCAGCCAGACTACCCACTGAACAGAGAAGTCATCAACGAGTGACCTGCCTGGGGATCAGCCCCCTGCTCCACACTTGAACAGGAATGATGCCTCTGTGACTCGTGTGGGCCCTGCTTCTACTGGTATTCCAGATCAACCACCTGCAGTCTTGATTTTTTGTCCAGCCTGTGCCAAGTCTTGGGTATCATGAGTAAATACCACGGTAGCTCCTTGCAACAACAGTTTAATCTGAGTGTGTCATCTGATTGTCTTGTTGTTTTGTTTCCTTTACAAACTGAGCCCTCTGGCTCTGGATTACAAATATTGTGTACTGTGCATGTTGTGTTTTCAATCACAGGGCCCCAACCAGCTGCAACACTGGGCAACAGTCCTGGCTAGCCCATCTCTTCTCCACCTGGGTACTCAGAGGTTTGACTGTGTGGGGGGACTCAAAGCGCATGCATAACTGCTTGATTGATATAACCCTTAAGCTAATTAACCAGATTTTGCCCCTTCCTTGTTCAAGTCCCCTGAATAAATCAGATCGAACTTTTTTCTGCGTGTAATCTGACCGTGGTTTCAGTTTGTGCTCAAAGTACTGTACTGTTGCTATTTGCTGTGCATAACCTCATTTTACAGGGTTCCCCAGGGTCGTGCCAGAGGAACCAGCCCTGGTGGTAAGCGTACACAGTGTGGGTACTTGTCTGGTGTACTGGGGTATTGTGAAAGTGATTATTATACAGTGTTCAGGCCACTAGAGGGGAAAGAGGGCATTACAGTGTCCCGGAGGGCTGTACCCAGGTTAGCTTGACCACTGCCAACCCTGACCTCTGGGTGGAAGCACCCATTTCAGAATTCAGGCCCCTTAACCTGCTACTAGCCAAACAGGCAGGCGTAGTAGCCCTCAGGATAACACCGCCTAGGAGTTACAGTAGCATTAAATGTAACCATTGTTTTGAATATGGGCACTTGGCCAAGGATTGTTTAAATACATTTAAATGTAATTTATGTGAATGGAGAGAACATTCTTATGCAAAGTACCCATGGGCCTCTCGCAACAAAGGGGAAAGTCTGTCATCAGAGAACCTGGTAGCTCTGGCCTAACAAAAAGGTTCTACATAGGTCTCTGAAAAGCGATTAGAAGATATGGTCAGGAAGGAGAAAGAGGAAGTGCTAGGAATGCAGAAAAATAGACAGGAACCAGGAAAAGTTTCAGAAGAAACTGAGCAAAATACTGTAAGTGAGAATGATACACTAGAGTAAGGACAACGGGAAGGGGAACACATGGAAATGGAGGAGGAAAAAGAGGTAGAAAAAGGTGCTGGGGAGACAGAACAGATGCTCCCTTCCCCCATTCCTACACATTCAGATGAATTTAAACAAGTAATGGGGAGAAAAGAGGTTAAGAAAAGGCCCAGAGCTGAAAGGATAAACTCAACGAAAGATAAAAAAAACAAAGAACCCAGCAAATGTCCTATATAAGAACAGAAACCAGGCATTGTCAAAAAATGAAAATTGGCGAGATACGGACTCAGAAGAGAAAAAATCAGGTGACTTATCTGTAGCTTCCTCTCTAGAGGCACAATCTGATGGAGAAGAACAGGATGGAAATAGTCAAGATCTGACAGGTCGTAGACAAACCAGGTCTCAGAATAAGAATGCACCAGAAAAAACTTAAAGATCTAAGTTGTGGGTTTTTCATATTTTACTCCTAATGGCTGCATTACAAATATCAACTATCAATGTAAATAGCATAAAGACCAATAGAAAAGTGCTATGTGTAATGCATAGCTTAAATAGTGCAGAGAGCCAACTGATTTTTTTACAAGACACCAGGCTGAAAACAGGTTATGAAATAAGTAAGATGACAAGACTTTGGACAATAGGCCCCTCATTTTGGTCAGTTGGATTGGAAACATGTGATGGGGTAGGGATTTTATTTAATGACTGCAAGCTAAAATTATCTAAGGTTATTGAAATCTTGCCAGGAAGAGCACTGGCATTGGATAAAGCATATGAAGAACGTAGACTGAGAGTTATTACATCTTATGCGCTTCAAACAAAGGCTGCTAGAGTCAGCTTGTTTTCAGACATTCAACCCTATTTACACACACATCCAGAACCATCATATGAACAGGGGATTTCAATTTTGGGACAGCACTAGATGATAGGGGCCTTAAAATATAGAAGTTATATAGTGATACTAATAGCTTAAATGAAATTGTAAAATATGCATATAGACAGTGTCACCAATAGGGAGGGAATACATATTTTAGAGGCAATATTTCAACTAGAATATATTTTGTGTTCTTCTCTGAACACCTGAAAGTATCTGAAGCCATAGTATGTACTTATAAATAGTCAGACCACAGAATGATAAAATTTAACCTGCAGTGGGGTAATGCACCATCGCATGGAAAGGGAATCTGGCATATGAATAACAGTAAGTTAAATGAAGAGAAACTCAGACAGCAATCTAATACATTATGGACAGCGAGACTATCAGTGAGATGTGTTTATGAAACAGCAGTATCATGGTGGGAAGACACAAAGAAAGACATAAGTAAACTATTTAACAACTATACTGGGAAATAAAGCAGGGTCTGAAAATATTAAATATTTACAGTTGAGAAATCAACTTCAAAAATTGATATCCAGGACAGAAACAGAAAAATTAGATTATAGCCAACAAATAATGAACATATAAAAACAGATGAAAGAATTACAGTGCAACAGAGCACAGTCCCTTTAACAAGAAATAAGGTTTGGAGCGCAATGTCAGAAACAAATCTTTGATCCATTCAAGGACTATAATAAGAGAGCCGAGAAGAGATCTATTCAAAAAGTGTGTGGAAGGGATGGTAATGTACTATCTACTAAAGGAGGAATTATGAAAATAATAGACAACTATGTTAAGGACCAATTTGGGACATTAGTATAGACACAACAAAACACTGATTTCTGGAACATGATAGAGATACCTGAGTTAATGGAAGCAGAAAAGTTAGACTTAGAAAGACCAATCGATACACAAGAAATTCTACAAGCAATAAGTAAACTGAAAAATGACACGGCACCTGGGAAAGATAATCTCAATGCTGAATTTTACAAAACATTCAAGGAACAGCTAGCTCCTGCCCTAAGAGAAGTGTTTAATAATTGTCTGGAAGAGGGACAAATCACCGCCTTTCAATATGAGACTCTGCTAACTACTAATACACAAAAAGGGGACAAGGCAGATCTTAGAAACTGGAGACCATTGAGTCTGTTGAATACAGACTATAAAAGTTTGGTAAAAGTATTACAGGCATGACTTAAGTAGCAGAGAAACTGATTAGTCCTTACCAAGCATGTTCTGTAAAACACAGAACAGTGCAGCATAACTTAATATGGCTAAGAGAGTTATTTACTAAGGGAAATCAAGGGAAAGTAAACGAGTATTTGCTCAGCATCAACCAAGAGAAAGCATTTGATTGAATTTCCCATGAATATTTGTTTAAAGTACTGGAACAATATAAATTACCAGGGAAGTTTATAGGGTGGGTAAAGACTCTATATTATCAAGCTACTATAACCCCATACATGAATGGATGGGTAGGGCACAAGCTTTGGGTTAAAAGAGGGTTAAGGCAGGGATGCCCTTTCAGTCCGCTGTTCCATGTGTTTGGACTAGATCCAGTATTAAGATGCATACAACAAAATGATAAACTGCATGGGATAGCCTTAAACAGTTATAGTCCACAAATAAAAATATTGGCCTATGCAGACGATGTAGTTGTAACTATAAAAGATGGTACAGAAGGAAAAGAAGTACTGGAGGAACTAAACATATTTTCAGATATATCAGGCTCCATAATAAATTACACAAAAAGTGTCAGATGTTGTGTAGGGGAAATTGAGGGACCTGAGAGGGAGGCAATAGCAGGTATGCCTATTATAGACCAGGGTATAACAATACTAGGAATTCTTTGTAGTAACAGCAAATGGCAGAAAAGAACTGGGACCAATGCTTACAGAAAGCTACAATTCTGGTAAACAAGTGGAAAGCAAAAAGAATCTCTAAATCCAAGAGAGTGCTGCTAATTAAAAACTTATTAATTTCCATTTTTTATAAGTCAGCTACATATTTCCTATACCTGAGATATATGAAACAAAGTTACTAAGTGTATTCTTTCAAGGCCTCTGGGGGAGTAGGCTGAACCCGATAAAATGGAATGTAACATATAGAACAACACAAGAAGGGGGATGTGTAATGGTAAGTCTGTTACTTTTTTATTATAGTATAATATTATCACACGACATTGGTCTGACTCTCAAACCAAATGGAAAACTATGGATAACATGTATTACAGAATGACTAGAACCATATATGTTAAACTGGGAAAGGGGGAGGTTGAAAACTCAAAAAAGGCAAAAGGATACCCCAGATTATGCAACAGCCATAGTTAAAAAGTTAAAACAATGGAATATTACAGTGGAAATGTTAACTACAATGTCAAGGACAAATCTATATGAGGAGAGTTCGATATCCAGTTTTACAGAAACATTAGAATTACCACCATAACTTTATAGGACAGTGACATACAAGATGGTGCAAGATGGCAATCACGCTGGGCCAGCCATCGTCAGCTGCAACATTTTAGCATCAGCATTTTAGTTTTAGTTCAAGTATTGTAATTTGTTTTATCTGCTTTATCTATTTGTTTATCTGTTATTTTTTGTGTTTTAGTTAGTTTTAGTGGCAGTCAGTAAGGGAAGTGAGTGAGCCAGCGAGTTTAGGAAAGCGCTCCTGGGATTATTTAGGTAGTGGACAGAGTTGTAAACAGTCACAAACTTGCTCCCAAAACTTTTGGTTTTTTGCTCCAGTATTATAAATCAAATCACGTTGGAGCACATATTCTTTTCATAAAGTGGGTCCTACCTGTCTGGTGTGTTCTCAAGTACCAGAGCCTGTGGATTCCCTGACCTGGAGTGGTGCTGGTGTGGCTGGTTCAAGTGGAGAGAAGGTCCCAAGCATTTGAGGAGTGTCCGAAGAAGAACCACTGAAGCAGAGTTTGTGAACTGGAACATCGCCTGAGGGGTTTGGTGGTCGGACTTCAGCCGGAACATCATCAGCTCTTTTCCCGACATTGGACATTGGGTGTGCTGGGAGTCCCTGAGGTATGGGGACTCATTAAACCATTGGAGTCCTGAGGGATTATTGTGGGGGAGTGTCTGATTCAGCCTGCTCTAAGGGGTGATTGCAGAGAGGGCCAGGTCCATGCAGGAGATGCTGGTGTTGGGTCTACTGAAGGGCAGACAAATTGCTGCTGGCGTTTTCCTAGGCTGCCCGGGGGGGTCAGCTGATGGGCCGACCTAGGCCGGGACTCATAGTGGTGGGTGCAGCTGGTTGGGGCAACTGCCTCCTGGAGTGTGTCCTGGGGGGGCTTTCTCCCTGTTTTCCCTGGTTGGTGCTCCTTTCTGCTACTTGGCTATGTACGTGATGGCTGTGGAGGCAGCTATTGCTGGATAAGGGCCATAATTGTGGCTGGTTGCTGTGAAGAACTACACTAAGAAGACCCTAAAGAAGATCTACCAAGCCAGAGAAAGGGACTTACATGAAGGACTTGTTGAAACCAACACCTGTCAGACTTTTTATTCTGGACCCTCTGTAGTGCAACATAGGCAGTGAGAGTGGCTCTACAATTTTGTTTTCTATTAATTCTGATGGCTTTTTTTCACCGAGCTTAAAGTGAGAGTTTGGACTTGGTTGAGCTTTACTATTTCATTTTCCGTAAAGGTGGGAACTTCATGGGTTTTCCATAAAATCTGAACCAAGAGACTCATGGTGACTTTTCTTTTTAACCTGTGAATTTGTATTCTGCCATAAGATTGTATTTATATGTTCATATTATTGCTGTGTTGCTGGGTTTTTGGTTATTATTGGCTTTGGGGATTTTGTGGTGAGGGATTTGTCTGTTTACCTGTTTCTTGACTTATTTTACTTTATTTTTATATAATTTTTTAGTTTTTAATGGGGTTGGGTTTTATTTGGGGTTTGTGAAAGTGTAGGGTTATTTTGGGAATAATTATTTATTGTGGGGTCTGTTGTTTCTAGGGCTAGCTGGTTGGCTTATTTGGTGCCGCTGTGGTTATCAGGATGTGTTTGATGGAGGCTCTACCTGTCAGGTGCTACTCCCCCTCTAAGCTCTGGACCTCCACCCTTTTAACTGCCCCCCTATCTGCGGCAGTTTATGGCTGCTGTAGGGCTGTTGGAATAGTGGGAAGGAGGAGAAGGTTTGGGGGACCGGGAAGGGGGGGTGAGCTGGGTGGTCTGATTTGGGTAGTGGGAACCAGAAGATGCCTTGTGGTGAAATGGAGCACTGAATGAGGTTCTCCTTGTTTAGTGCCCATACCCAAGGGCTCCATGATTAGTGGGCCAGTATCTCGAACTGCTCCGGGTTTTCATCCGACCTACACAGTATTGTGCAATGCCAGAACTATTAAAAACAAGTCAGCTATTATAGCTGATCTTGTTGGGTCATTTGATTTGACTTACATCACCGAGACCTGGCTGGATGAAAATGCGGGTCCCATTTTGGAGTCAATGATTCCAGCTGGTTTGTCGGTGACACACCGTGCTAGGTCGGGTCGCAGGGGCGGGGGTGTAACAATTTGTTTTAAATCTGAATTGGGCCTTGTTGATGTGCCAGCTGAGGACACCACATCTTTTGAGTGTACCATGGCCGTGGGTGTGGGGGTGCAAAATCATTCTTATCTACCGTCCACCATGAGGCGAGAACCAGATTTTGCAGGAAGTCATGTACTTCATCATCGATATGGTGTTGGAATCCCCCAGGTTGATGGTAGTGGGAGATTTCAATGCCTGGATTGACGATGAACTCTCGCAGTTTGAACAAGACTTCCTCTGACTCATGAGTTCTTTGGGCTAACACAGGTAGTTTCCTCTGTGACACATAATCACAGTTACTCATTGGACCTGGTCTTTCTCCTGGGGTTGGAGACCTCCAACTTGGTGGTGGAACCAGTTGGATGGTGCAACCACCACAATATAAGGTTCAATTTTCTGGCTCCCCCTTATAGGCCTGCCCCTGTGGAGATGGTCCGATACTGCCCATTACAGGGCTTGACCCCTGAAGGCCTTCTGGCAGTGTTGGACCTATTGGGAATACTGGACGGCAAGCGAGGGTCCAGAGAACCTACTTCAGGCTTCTAACTGAGCAGTGGTGGGAGCTCTGGATACCCTCACTCCTTTCCGTGTTCATCCACTTACCCTCTGCCCTTGGCCCCCATGGTTTGATAGAACTTTGAGGGAGCTGAAGCAAGTGGGTCGAAGGTTAGAGCATGCCTGGTATAGGTCTGGCCTGGATACCGACAGGCTTAGACTGATGGAACATTATAGAGACTATCAGTCAACAATCTCTCATAAGAAGGCAGAGTTCCTGTCCAGGAAGATTGCTGCAGCACAGAACTGACCAGCTCAGCATTTCCAAATGGTAGACAGACTGTGTAATCCAGCCTGTCTACAAGTTCGGAAAGTCTTTTTGCAAACTGAGTGCGATGAGTTTGCTCACTTCTTTGCTGATAAGGTTGCCGACATCAGGTTGGAGATTAGTCTATCACGCTGTATGGGGGTTACAGGTGGTCGGAGTGGGGTTGCAACTCCTTTGTTCTGTTGGGTTGAGTTTGACCAACCGGAGATCAAGGATATCATGCGGCTTCTCTGGGGTATGTGGCCAACTAGCTGTAATTTCGACCTGGGCCCTGCTAGCCTTTTAATAGGGTGTGTTGATGTGATTGACCCGGTTCTATCGGAGTTAATGTGGTGCTCATTGGAGTCTAGGGAGTTTCCCAGCTCCCTGAAGGAGGCTGTGGTAACCCCCCCCCTTCTCAAGAAGTCAGCTCTCGACCCAGATTCTCCCGCAAACTACTGACCTATCTCTGACCTTCCCTTTATAGGGAAGGTTATTGAGAAAGTTGTTGCGCAACAGTTGGAGAACCATTTTACCATTCATGATATCTACAATCCTCTCCATCTGGTTTTCATGAGACATAATACTGAGAACTGAGACTGCTCTGGTTCAGATACTCAATGATCTCCTGATGGCTAGAGACCAGAAGCACCATTCCATCTTGGTCCTTCTGGATCTCTCATCAGCTTCTGACATTGTGGACCATGGGGTGCTTCTTGATTGCCTGCAGGTCATCTGTGGCCTGTCGGGTACAGTCCTCAGAAGGTTTCATTCCTTTCTCACTGGCAGATAGCAGAGGGTAGTATTGGAGATTTTTTCTTCTGACTCTTTCTCCCTGTCATGTGGGGTCCCGCAGGGTTCAGTGTTGTCCCCCATGTTGTTTGCAGTGTACATGCTACCATTAGGAGACATTGTGAGACAGTATGGGCTGAGTTTTCACTATTATGCAGATGATACTCAGCTGTACCTTTCTTTTGTGCCCGACCAGGATAATGCCTTTTTCAACTGTCTGGCTGAAATCCAAGACTGGATGAATTCCAATTGGTTAAAGTTAAACTCTGACAAGACGGAGGTGTTAGTGGTGGAACTGGGTCACCGGATAGAGGGATCAGTTGCTGGGCAGCCTGCCAGGCTTTGGCTTGGGGGCTCCCAGCTGTCATCCTCTGAACGGGTGCTGAATCTGGGGGTGATACTCGATGATGGGCTGACGCTTTGTTCACAGGTGTCAGCTGTGGTCAAGTCCTCATTTTACCACCTGAGGAATATCACCCGGATTAAGCATCTTGTTCCATCTGGTGATCTTCCAATCCTGGTCCACGCTTTTGTGACCTCGCGCCTTGACTACTGTAACTCCCTGTACCTGGGGCTTCCTGGGGTTGATATCAGCTGCTTGTAGCTAGTGCAGAATGCTGTGGCCAGGTTATTGTCTGGGTCAACTTGATCCAGCCATATTTTTCCTGGGCTGCGCTCTCTGCACTAGCTGCTAGTTCAGTGGCAGATCACCTTTAAAGCTGGTTTACTGACTTTCAAAGTCCTACGTGGTTTTGGTCCGAGCTACCTGCAAGGGCTTCTGAGACCCTTCTTCCCCCTCCGATCACTCCACTCAACCAACGAGGGATTGCTAGAGATTCCCAGGGTGTGTTTGAAGACCTCTGGATCTTGGGCTTTTGTTTATGCTGCCCCTACCCTGTGGAATTCTCTGCCTCATCAGATACAAGAGTGCCAGACAGTGAAGAACTTCAAAACTGCTTTAAAAACCCATCTGTATTTATGTGCTTTTCCTGATTTCTGATTTGGATTACTTTGATTCGGTATATTGTTTTAGTATTTTACTAAGCTTTTCTATTTTTTATTTTCTATATAATATTTTAGAGTTTGGTGTGTTTTGTACAGCGCTTTGATATTAGTGAATTGCGCTTAACAAATAAAATGTATTATTATTATTATTATTAATGTCCGAGAGAGAAGGTCTCAATAGTAGTAAAAAATATAAGCATCAAAAGGATACCGTCATATGTATGGGATGTAGGTTGAGCATGCATGGGAAATTGGGTGTGCGAAATTCCCACAAGCACAAGCAGATATCAGAAAGACATTGTGTAAGGTATAGTTGTATACAACAGCTGGAAACTCAAGAACACCTGTATGGAGTGCCAAGTAATACATGGGGCCTGATTCTAAAATGGGTTCCACATGTCACAAGACAACTTGCGCTAAACCCAATGGCGTAAGTCACACCTTGCGACATGCGTTACACCATTTGTGATTACGAGAGGCGGTCTGCACCATGGTGTGGGTGGCCTGCATCCAAGGGAACTTCCGCCAGCTGCAGCCCCTACAGCATGGAGGAGGGGGGGTTACAGCAGCAACTGTGCCCTATTCTGAAAGGGTGGCTGCCGTAACCCAGTTACATGATTCTGAGACACACTACGGCACTGCGGGGTTAGATCAGCACTTAGCTGGTCTAAAGGGCATCCATCCATGCCAATTAGTGGTTGCCCCCCCCCCGCAGTGCCACAACATGCACACAGACATGCCCAACGGACACCCACCATCACATAGATGCCCTCCCCACAATTCCGGGTTATCTTGCCAGCACCCAGGTCCGTTTTCTCCGGCACCACCCTTGCACCCCTGCCACACTGCCAACCCCCTCCCCCCATGACCCATGGGGGCTCACAGGCTTTCTCTGTGGCTGGGGAGAGTTTGGGGGGCTGTTAATTTTGGCTGGCGGCTTGTGGCACCCAGGTCCATTGTGCCATTCCTGTGGTGCAACCCTGCGTCTGCCGCAAGTCACAGGACATAAGTGCTGGGGACCCTGCCTGTCTTGGAATAGAGCGTAAGGTCCCTAGCTTAGCAACACATGTCACAACTCAAATATGCCTGTGAGCTGTGACATGCGCCTTAGAATCAGGCCCAGGATTTCTAGAAATTTCTAGCTCAGAAATGGGAAGAACCTTTGTATCAAACAATATCATATGAGGAAATAGTATTAGGTTTATATGGGAAAAAAAGGAATAGATATAATGATGATACTTGAAGAAACTAAGACAGCGATTAGGTTTATTCTATCGCATTAAACACCTACTCACATTAGAAGCCAGAATGAGACTAGTACAAACTACATTCCTACCTATACAGGACTACGCTGACTTCCTTTACAGTCATTGCCCATCAACGATGCTAAACAAACTGGACACCCTTTACCACCGGGCTTTAAGATTTATCTTAAATCTACCCCGTAGTACACATCACTGTCGTCTATACCAGGTTTCGGGATGGATCTCACTCTCAACTAGAAGAAGAAGGAATGCTCTCCTCTGTTTTTTTAGAGCATTATCTGATAACCTCCCTGCATACATCTTGAACATCTTCAAACGGGCTAAAGGTTCCTATGGCCTGAGACGCTTCTCCTTAATCTGCTTCCAGATTCCTAGAGTGAAAACTACCCTTGGCTCAGCAGCAATCAACTTCTCACTTCCATCACTTTGGAACACTATGCAAGACTCATTAAAATTATCCTCACTTCCAAGCATTTTCACATTCAAAGCTCTATTAACGGATTATCTGAAGGAATCATGCAACTGTTTCAGATGCTGATGACCCCTAAACCTCGGGTGCCACTCTCAAATCCTACGCCTAAGTATCTCATCCACCCACGTCTAACAACGAAACCTAGGACCTACAAGCCTAGTTCTCTTAATCAAGGTGACCTGCCTATTCTCTACCTTTTACCTATTCTGGCCTCCTTTGGCTGCCTACTCTTTCACCCCAATTTCTACCCTATTCCGTAATACCTCCTTATTTTTTATCATTTAGGTATGAGCTCTTACTCAGCAGAGACTATGTGGGATTGTTGTCTCTTCTCATTTCATTAAAGCTTAGCATTATGTACCTTTGCATGTTAATTATGTTGACTGGTATGTATATGCCCATATTAACCGACACCTTCACACTGTTTTTTTTTTTTGCACCGTTGTCCACCGTAATTGTAATCTTATGAAGTGTACTGTATTGTATTGTATTTATGCCCAGGACCACCTTGAAAATGAGCTTGCTCAATGGTGTTTATGCATGGTTAAATAAAGTGATTGATTGATTGATTGATTTACGACTAATTGGTGCAATATTGAAATACTACGTATGGCAAACCAGAAGTACTTGGATGTTTCAGCAGAAAAACACTGCAAATATTGAAGTAGAAACAATCAACAAAACTGAACTCAGGAAAATTTGGTTGATGGAAGAAAAAATCATGCCAAAACATGCACACACTGATTTGTGGATCAGTTGTAAATTTATAGACAATGGTTAGAGAAACAGTATCAATGAACTCCAAAAGTTCGCTATAAAATGTGTTTATAATATACTGCATTTGTTTTCAAATTTTTCTTTGAAGGTTTTTTTCTATTAATTCTGTTCATTCTTTGTTTTCTTTGGTAGATAACTGTTTTTCTTGAGAATATGATTTGAACCATATGTTGAATATATTCATGTTAATCCTGTACTTATTGTAAATTACTAAATAAAAGATTCCCCTAATCTTTTCGATAAGTGTCATGGGATCTTTAACACCCACCTGAACTACTACTACCAGAACAGGCAGATGGGACCTCAGTTTAACGTCTCATCCATAAGACGGCACCTCAGGAGTGCAGCACCCCCCTCATGCTACACTGCAGTGTCAGTATTGGGATTTAACTCAAGTGCCTGGTGTTTACTTCACTGCTGTCTAAGCTTGCTCCATTGTTATACCCTGCATTGTCTGTATATCACCATCTTGCTTACTCCTGTGTAAACCTTGTCTTTGGATCTGTAATATTCCTTGTAATCTCCCGGGTCACACCTAAAAATAGGCAAATGTTTGTCCAGTGTGCTTACCTGGTCAACAAAAGCTAAATAAATTTAAAAAATCCCTATACTGACACTAGCACAGCATGAAGGGGGGTGCTGCACTTCTGAGGTGGTGTCTTTTGATTGAGGTATTAAACTGCGGTCCCATCTTCCTGTTACATAGAAACATAGAAACTGATGGCAGAAAAGGACTGCAAGGCCCACCAAGTCTGCCCACATTCCCTACCTGCTGCTAAGACCATAGACCCTTCTTGATCTCTGGCTTTACCCTCTCTTACTTATTGCTAGGATTCCCTTATGCCTATCCCATGCATTTTTAAATTCCCCTACCAAATTTTCTCCCACCACCTCTGCTGGGAGGCTGTTCCAGGCATCCACCACCCTTTCCAAGAAGAAATATTTCCTCATGTTACCCTTTAGTCTGCCCCTTCCATCCTCGTGTCATGACCCCTTGTTCTAAAACATATTTTCTGAAAAATGTAACCCTCTTGTACCTTGTTTATGCCCTTGAGATATTTGAAAGTCTCTATCATATCCCCCCTCTCCCACCTCTCTTCCAGGGTATACATATTTAAGTCCCCCAGTCTCTCCTCATGTGACTTTTGGTGCAGGCCTTGCACCATTTTTGTTGCCAGTCTGTGAACTGCCTCCACCCTGTCTATGTTCTTTCGGAGATGCGACCTCTAGAACTGGACACAGTACTCCAGATGAGGTCTCACTAATGATTTGTACAGTGGTATCACCACCTCCCTTCTTCTGCTGGTGATACCTCTCCCAATTCACCCCAGTATCCCACTGACTATCCCCACTGCACTGCCTTGGTACATTATTTGGTCACCTTCAGATCATCAGATATAATTACCCCTAGATCCTCTTCCTGTTTGGTGGCTGTCAGTATCTCTACCCTATCATGGAATCCTCCACTGGGTTCATGCCCAAATGCATGATTTTGCAGTTCTTTGCATTGAATCTTAACTGCCACACTCTTGACCATTCCTCTAATTTACCTAGGTTCCTCCTCATTTTTTCCACCTGTCCCGGAGTGTCTACCCTGTTGCAGATCTTAGTGTCATCTGCAAAGAGACATACCTTCTCTTCCAGTCCCTCTATAATGTCACTTATGAAGTCATCAAAAAGGACTGGCCCCAGAACTGATCCCCGTGGCACCCCACTGGTCACCCTCCTTTCCTTGGAGTGAGCTCCATTTACCACTACCCTCTGTGTTCTATCCCTCAACCAATTTCTAACCCAGTTTACCATCTTGGGACCTATTCCTAGGCTGCCCAACTTGTTTACAAGCCTCTTATGTGGAATGGTGTTGAAGGCCTTGCTGAAATCCAGGTAGGCTACATCCACCGCTCCCCCTGATCCACTTCCCTGGCCACCCAGTCAAAGATATTTATCAGATCTGTCTGATATGACCTTCCCACTGTGAATCCATACTGCCTCAGCTCCTGTGCACCGCTTGCTTCTAGATGCTCCACAATCCTTTCTTTTAGCAGTGATTCTATAACTTTCCCCTCCACCGAGGTCAGGCTGACTGGTCTACAGTTTTCAGCCTCCTCCCACCTTTGTGAAGAGGGACTACATCTGCCTTCCTCCAGTTCCCAAGAACCACTCCCATATCCAGTGATGCATTGAACAGGGCTGCCAGTGGTACTGCTAGCACCTCCCTAAGCTCCTTTAATATTCTAGGATGTATCCCCTCTAGTCCCATTGCCTTATCCACTTTCAGTTTAGTGAGTTCCTTTAGGACTCTCTCCTCCGTAAATGGACTGGTGTCTACCTCCCTCCCAATTTTGCTCCTGTCAGTTAAATGTGGTCCCTTTCCTTCCCCTTCTTCCATGAATACTGAACAGAAATATTTGCTCAGGATTGTTGCTTTTTCCAGGTTCACTTTCTGCATATTCTTCCCACTTAAGGCTTACAATCCCACCCCTAGTTTTCATCCTATCACTAACATACCTATAAAACATCTTGTAGCCTTTTTTTACTGTCTGGGTTATTTTTCACCCGCTTGTGCTTTTGCACTCCTGACTGCCTTCCCTGCCTCCCTCCCTGTTTCTCCAGATACACTACCTTGTCCTTCTCTTTCTGTGTTTCCTTATACTTCCTGAAAGCCAGCTTTTTCCCTTTTCCCTTCACAGCCACTTCCCTTGAGAACCATAGAGGTTTTCTTTTGCCTTTATTTGTTTGCCTAATGCAGATGTTTGTTGCCTCGACTATGGGTCCTTTTAGATAGGCCCACTGTTCCTCAACCCCCTCCCAGTCCTCCCACCTTGCTAGTGCTTTTCTGAGACATACCCCTGATTTTCCAAAGTCTGCCCTCCCGAAGTCTGGGACCTTTGCATTCATGTGGCTAGACTCTACCACTGTACTCATATTGAACCACACCATACAATGATCACTGGTCCCCAGCTGTCCACCCACCATGACATCCATTATTCTGTCCCCGTTGGTGAGCACCAGGTAAAAATTTTCCCTCTCCAGGGTGGGCTCTCGCACTAACTGCTTGAGGCATGCACCTTGCATGCAGTCCAGGATGCTTCTGCTTCTGGCTGAGGCTGAAGTTGGGATGCTCCAATTGACATCCAGCAGATTGAAGGGTCCTACCAGCAGCACTTCTCCTTTAGTCACCATTTTATGGATTATTTCCCCTAGAACCCTGTCCAATTCCTCCACTTGGGCTGGAGGTCTGTAGATCATGCCCGTGCAAATGGCTGTGCCATTGTCTGTCTCTAAGGTGACCCATAGAGCCTCCACCCTCCCTTCCAATCCCATTACCTCAGTTGCTTTTATACCCTCTCTTCTGTAAAGCACCACCCCTCCTTCCTTTTTACCCTCCCTATCTTTCCTGAATAAAGCATAACCTGGTATAACTACATCCCAGTCATGGTTCCTGCTATTCCATGTCTCAGTAATAGCAACTATGTACAGGTCAGCTTCTACCATGAAGGCCACGAGGTCTGGGATTTTATTTCTTAGGCTGCGAGCATTCACATGAATGGCCTTCCAGATTTTGATACTACACCTCCTGTCATCCCCCTTCTATCCTCATGCCTACCCTCTTTATCCTGTTTTGGAGGTTGTTCAAGTGGACATTAAAAATCTGATGGCACTTCTTGGCAAGAGTAGGAGAATCACTAGGTGACACCGCTAACCACCCTGGGGATTGTAGTTCTTATGAGCCGTAGGGAACTTCAGAGTTCATGGAATCCTTACAATTTATTTTAAAAATCACTTTTATTGCGGAGGCACACTGCACTAACACACAACCATAGTTTGGGGGAGTGCTGTAGTAATTTTTATTGTTTTACTAGTAAATTTGCTTGTGACGTGTCAAGGCGTCCCAATGAGACTTCCTGGTTCCCATCCTTAAAGTTGCGCTACTCTGTGGGGGGAGCTGTTTAGTGAAACTACGCTGTGATATTGTTGAGCAGCAGAGTTGAACTGTGTGTTTAATATTAAAAGTGCAATATGATCTGTGTGAAGCCAATCAATAGATATTTGACTGCAGACCATCCTGAAACCGAGGCAATAGATATTTGCCTGAAAGGTCTCAAATAGTACTGACCGTTACTAGGTGACGCCACTAACGGCCCTGGGGATTGTAGTTTTTAAGAGCCGTTGAGAACTATAGAATTCACTGAGTTCTTACAATTTAAAAATCACTTTTATTGCAGAGACACACAGCACTAGCACACAGCAATAGGTTAAGGGAGTGCTGTGGTAGTTTTTATTGTATTATTAGTAAATTTGCTGTTTTGCACAGTCTTGTGATATGGGAACAAATCCTGACGAGACTTCCTGGTTCCCATCCTTAAAGCCGCATCACTCTGCGAGCACACACAGAGACACACGCAGAGACAAGCTCTTATGTGTGTGCCTGCTATATCCACCTGGGATGCCTGGACATCTGTCAGCTACTTTGAACTCCTGAAGCTAAAGGTGCACACTTTTTTTAAGTATAATAAAAGCTAGAGTTCAGTTCTTGTCTGTTCATTCTTTGTTTTATTCAGTTCCAGTAAGAGGGCAAATCATGAATACAAAGACTGGTCTAGTGAGTCCGGCAACAGGGGAAATAGGCCTTGCCTGCATAGTTTGTAACAAATTTAGTGTGTCATCTAGCCCAGAGTACATGGATTTTACTTGTCAGCAATGTATAGAAATAAGAGCACTGAAAGTAAGGATTTTTGAGTTAGAAATGAAGGTAGGTAGCTTAAACAGTAAATTAATGCTAAGTGACTGCCATGATAGCAGGGTAACCCAGACACAAGAAACATACACAGATAGTAACAATTTAAACACTACAGTAGATCAAAACAACAAAAAGAAAAAAGAGTGGACTCAGAGGAAGAGGAGGAGGAGGACGATTGGGTGACTGTGGAAAGCAAGAGGCATACAAAAAGGGCAGGTGGGCCATGGACTTTACACTCAGTGGCCCAGATATTCAAACTGCGCCCAAAAAGTGTGCAACAGTAGAAGCAAGCGCAAGTTCACTGTGTCCATGCACAAGAAGCGCGATATTCAAAAACTGAGCAGGCCAAGATGCGCCTACGGCACACGACTGAATATCGCACCACCTGTGCCATAGCGCAACTAGGGAGGTGAAGCTGAGCATATCTGATGCACCATAGCGCAACAAGGGATGTTCAGCTGAGCAGTCCAGATGCACCATAGTGCAACCAGGGACGCCCCCAGCAGCAGTGCAGCAATGCAACAGCACAACCAGGGATGCAGGGGCTCACAACCCAAGCCACAGATGGGTAGAGGAACACACAGCAGAACAGACATCATCCCACACACCTCATGCACTACACAACTGGGGGAGAGCTGGAATAACCACCAGCCCATGGATACCAGCAACCAACCCACAGCCGGGCCATGGTGCCCCAGCACACCCCCTGGCAAGCTGTAACCAGCACACAAGGAGGGCCGACCACCCTGGACCACACCATCCCACCAATGCAGAGCACACCCTGCACTGTGATCCCCATACACCCTGCCCAGGAATAGCACCCAACAGTGCAGGACACCCCATGCATGCCACCACCCCAACTGTGACAATGCAGCCCTGTGAACCATGGAGCCATGCAAGGCAGCCCCACCATGGGCACCCTGCAGTGGGTGGCAGCAGACAGTGATGCAACAGATGCATACACAGTGCCGCCCTGCATGTCCCCCTCCGAGGTACAGCTGAGAGACCGACCATGCGTCAGCACACGAGGTACCTCACATGCGACAGGGCATGCCCCAGACCCCACCTCCAGTGGTACAGCACCCTGCACACCCTCCCAAGGACACATCCCATCCCAGCACTGACCACAACAGCCAGCACAGACACGCACAGTGTAGCATGGAGGCATGCGCCACACAGGATGCAACACAGTGCATGGACAAACACCCACCCATACCCAAGGGCACAGTAACACAGGGACACAGCAGCGGGTCAACCAAGCCACTGGCGTGTGGCCACGGCTGACATGTACACACGGCCAGCACCCCTACATTGCACAGGTGTGCCAGCCACCCTGCGCAGGCACCATGAAGCTGTATGCCACCAGCATGCTGCTGTAGCACAAGTGACAGACACTGGAGCACATCTCTTGCAACAGACACAAGCGACAGCATGGATGGTGGACAACAACAGCGGAGGCCACAGTGCCACCGGAGGCAGATGTGCACCATACTGGTGATGGTGGTCAACCTGGCATTGTGCCAGGTACAGTTGTTATCCAGCATGGACAGCCACCACTGACACACCAGCAGACCGTACATATCACAGACATGCAAGGGTGGTAGCTGCACAGGCCATGGACGGTCTGACTGGGGTGCCATGCACACAGTGCAGTCCCCGTGGACCACTGCACACATGCACGCAGTGCACAGAGTACAACACACAAACCACAGACAGTGAATGATCCCCCTGTCCACACCATAGGTGGTTCACCTCTGCACACACACACACACACACATGCCCATGCGTGCACCACCCCGATGCCATGCACACCACTGCAGCTGAGCACCTGTAGCCCGCTGCAAATCAGAGACCACCACAGCTGTTATAACAAAATGTATATATTAAAACTATGTACAGTAAAGTTATATACAAAACTATATACAATAGTGGGGGAAGGGCCACATAACAGGTGGGGGCGGGTAAGGGGCAGGGGTGAACATATGGGAGAGGGAAGAAGGGGTGTGAGGGTTGGTCAAAGGGGGGAAGGTAGTATTTGGGGCATGGGGACATCACTGGCCGCCCCAGTCCTCTTCCTCCGGGCGCCGATGGGATCTCCGCCTCCTCCTCCTCTTCACCCCGTGGTGGTGGATGTGTCTCAGGAGCTCCAAAGTCTCCCTCCTGACCCACAGCAGCTCCTGGATGTCCCGCTGGATCTGCTGGAGAGTCCGGCCACCTAGGACGAGGGAGTAGAGTCAATAGGTGTGACTGTCCATCCCCCTGCAGCCCACCCATTGTGCATGGCATACAGCCATATGACATGCCCCTGTGATGGTGTGCGACCACCCACATGACCATGTCCACAAGACCTGCACACCCAGGCAGCCACAGCCATGTGGACCACTGCACACACCCACCGCCCATGTCCTGCACAGCACCACCATGGCCGTACAGTAACTTGGCTATGTGGTGTGAAGGCAGTGCCACAGCCAAGTGCCCGGTACACGCATGGACCACCATTGATGCACTCCCAGACATGCAGTGCCACTGTACAGTGCTGACTGTAACAAGTTGCGTGCATGGCAGTGGTGTTACTGGATGGTGGCCATGCTCAACTGCCCACCCAGTTATACAGCATGCAATAGTAATCATGAATGTAAGGCACTCACCATCAGCAGGCTGGTCCATGCGCCGCAGACCACCTTCATCCCTCCTGTTCCTCTCCTCCAACATGCGGTGCCTCCCCTCGCGGTTGCGCCTCTGTTCTTCTGGCCCTAAGGTGCAAACATGGAGAGAGGAACATCACTACAATCCAGTAGCAATGTCCCCCCACCCCCAAGTGTGTGCAATCCACACAGCCAGACCCACCCACCCCACACCCCGATACCACCACAGGCCAACACCGGACAGTCCCCCATGTGCTGGATACATGCAGCCGTGATACCCATATGGACGATAAAAGTGTATGGATGTTGCACCTACCTGGCCATGGCACCGTGCCCCTCCTGGCAAGTGCCTGCAGGCGGGCAAGCAGGTCTGGGTCCCTGCACCTCAGGTCCCCATAACGGTGGCGGCACTGCTCCGCCATCTGCCCCATACCGGTGACCTCTTCCAGGGCATTGGCCACCTCCTGCCATACTTCACTCCTGGCCCTGTCCAGGGGTGCCTCCCCAAACAAAGCCCCAACATGTGGCTCGACTATGGCCACAAGGTTTGCCAGCTTGATCTGGCTCCACTGCACAGCACTCCTCCGCGCCATCTCTGCTGCTCAGTTCAATCAAAATGGCACTGTGCAGCATGGTCCTGCCACGTGCAGATGCTGCGTGGTACAGCGCTGCCATTTCCTATCGCACTGTCACTGAACAGTGCGATAATGGTGCACCCATGCCTGATGCATGGTGCCTGGGGGCAAAGGTTGGGCACAGGGTCAAGGGTCTCTGGCGCATGGACAGCCAGAGTGCGATTGGAACCCAATGCATGAAGCACAATTGGGTGCCTGTGTGCCACTTTCTGTAGTGGCCTACCGCGCTGTTGCCCCAGTGCACCTACGACGCCCCAGTGCCACAGCACCATATAGGTGAACAGCGCCATAGCGCCACTGGCACAATGGTGGCCATGCCCCGCATTGCCTCCCACACACAGCACGCCAGCAGCATGGCAGGCACCCGCGTCATCAACCCGGCATGCACAGTTAGGGTGTGTACTGCGCATGTCACAGAACTGCGCCCTCTTGGCTCAGCACATTCAACACAATTGCGCAAGCACAACAGCGCGATATTCAGCCGCATATGCAAATCAGCTAATCAGCCATTCAATGGCGCAGTCACTGCATTTGCATCCATTAAGATGCACCTCACCTCATTTGCATGGGTTGCGCTATAAAAGTGCGACATTGGGCTGCACTCGGCATATAGTCAGTTACTGCAGTCTATTGCAGGAGTTGCATGCTGTTTGAGAGTGGACTGTGGTGTTCGGACATGCATGGGACTGCACAGTCACAGGTAACACCTGTCATTCTCAGGATGAATCATGACCGAGCGGTGGTGGTGGAGGAAGAGGAACAGAGTCGTGGGAGGAAGAGGAGGCTGAATTTCACTAAGGCCGAGACAGATGCCCTGTTCGAAGCCTACCTAGACCAGGAGCCGCTTCTCAGCAGACTCGAGGGAACACCACAGGCCCGTGCTGCTGCATGGGAGGAGGTGGCATGTGCTGTAAACCTGCATGTCAGCCACCAACGCTCCATGCAGGAGTGCAAAAAGAAGATGGGCACAGACAGGTGGAGGATTAAAGAGAAGGTGGCTGCCATCAGGGCAGCATGGTCTGCGACAGGTGGGGGACAGCCGGAGGTGCTACGCCTGACCCCACAGGAAGAGCGGGTTGCTGGCAGCATGTAGCATTGCGCCATTGAGGGGGTTCCAGATGGTGGATTCCAGATGGGTGGTAGCCTGTCACTGCATGGTAGGTCATGGTCTGTCTATTGATGGGGGGGAAGGGTAGGTCACATGCAGTAATGCTACTTTTTTTCCCTTACAGCTCCTGAGCGTCTGCATGGGTCAGCGGTGGTGGGCTTCTCCACTGAGGCCAGTCACATGGAGATGGAGGAGGGCCCATCCACCTCCACAGGAATACGGGGGTCAGGACGACAGTGGGCCCGCCTGGACGTCCGGACTGATGTTGGTGGAGCAGGTGCGAAGGATGCCCTGCCCGTGTCTCAGCGTGCCAGCGTCCATGGATGCCAGCATGCTGAGACTCGGGCTGGTGCCAGCTCCGTCACCGATGATGATGGAGCTAACGTCATGGGCAGTGACACATGTGTGCCACAGGATGGCCACACAGCAGGTGACATTGCGGCCATGGCTGTGGGTGGTGCCGCCGTGGAGGCCTGCATGTCATCACAGTCCCAGCCTGTGCCTGTCAGTACCAGCGGGGCAGCACTGGTGTGTGTCCAGGACAGTGGGACTGTTGCGGCCACTGTGGTGGCACCATTGAGCCTTGAGGAGCGGCAGCCGGAGGGGCAGCATCAGCAGTCAGCCAATGGCCATGGGGGTACAGTGTCAGGGGATGGCGTCAGTGCACCGCCTGTGAACAAGCCCAGGCCTGGCCCTGGTGTGCAGCGCTCACCCTCAAGGGGTGATGAGCATCAGGGCTGTGAACACCCTGAGGGACATCATGCCAATCAGGCAGATGACCTCTTGGATGAGTACACCCGCATACTGCAAGCATCAGTCAATCAGAAGATGCAGCTTGTGATGGCGGTGGATGCACTGAGTGTGGCTCTGCACCTGGCAGAGGAGCGTCGCAGCAGAGACACTGCTCTGCTCCTGGCAGGGATGGACCGGTTGCAGGAGGATGTGACCGCTGCCATTGACAGGCAGACACAGGCATTCACTGCTGTCATGGCCACAATGGGCACACAGTTATTTGCCCATACATCGCAGACACCACACAGTGCAATGTCCACCCCCCCATTCCCGGCATCGTGCGACACCATCCTTGTCGACACCGGGTTCAGCTGTGGGCATACCAAGCATGCCTGGCGCAGGCATGTTTGGTGTGCTGCAGACCCCTGCGCAAGCATGGTCGCGTTCACACAGTGGAACCTCTGGGGGACCATCGGTGCCACCCCATGAGGCCAGTGGTCAGCCTGTCACTGCTGTCGGGTCTTGGTGGGGCCGCCCATGCATCCATGGTGGCCATGGCACTGTGGCACGTGACTGACCTGTCTCCCAGCGTGGCTACTGTCTGATGCTGCCCTGTGTGCATTGTGTCATTCAGCGGGCAATGCACGGGTGGGTACCCGGCCCTGCACGCACACACACACAGTCCATCTGCACACCCTCCTGGCTGCTGTCCGCAGTTGCGTGTGCATGATGATGCCTGCATTGCGCTGTATGCCACTGTGCAATGGTGCCCAGAGTCTGACACACTCACAATGACAGGCAGTGGGCATGGTGGTCTGTGGACATGTGTGTGTCTAGGGGTGGTGGTCTGGGTCGGCATGCCTCCTACCCTTTGTGCATGTCTGATGAGGTGTGGGTGTGTGTGTGTGTGTGTGTATGACTGTGTGCCATGTTAGACCTCGCCCATCCCTGGCGGTGTGTGCGGTTCCATGCCCGGCCACTTCCCTTGATAGCATGCACCCCTGGTGTATGTCCATGCGTGTTTGTGGGTTGTGCCTTTGCCACTGGTGGTTGCACATGTTCCCATGACTTACCTGGGTTGGCTGAAGTGCTCCTCCGTGATGGTGTCCCGGTGTAGCTGTGCCAGCCAGAGCAGTCAGGGGTCCGGTCACCCAAGGGGGGCTGCCCATCACCATTGTCACCGGCGTCCTCATTGTCCCCATCACTGTCCCCCTCTTCAACCTGTACGGCTATCCCACATTCGTTGGCCATGTTGTGCAGGATGCAACAGGCCAGGAATAGCCCACAGGCCTTTGAGGGGCTGTACTCTAGGGCACCACTGGAGGTGTCCAGGCACCGGAAATGTGCCTTCAGCATACCGAACACCTGCTCGATGACATTGCGGGTGGTGGCATGTGCCTCATTGTAGCATTGCTGCGATGGGGTCGTGGGCCACCGGTATGGTGTGAGCAGCCAGGGATGGAGTGGGTATCCACTGTCACCTATGTGTAGAGGGTGGAGGTTAGTTTGGTGATCAGCACCGCCCTGCCCCGGGCCATGTAGGCCACTACCCATGTCACATCTGACCATGCCCCTCCCAAGCTCTATGTTTGTCCACGTGGTTTGCATACTTACCCACTATGTGGCCAGTGGGAGTGTCCCCACTCTCAAATCTGTGGCACAGTGCTGACTGGTGCCAGATGAAGGCATCATGTTCTCCCCCAGGGTGCGTGGCACAGACATTGATTATGCACCCCCTGGCATCGCACACCACCTGGCAGTTGATGCTAGCATAGCCCTTCTGATTGATATATGCGGCCCTCTCGGGGCCAGATGGTATGCAGATGGCCACATGGGTACAGTCTATTGCCCCTAGCACGCCAGGCATACATGCTACCCTGAGGAACTCCTGTATGTTTGCTGTGCGTTCCGCCGGTGTGCTGGGGAAATGGATGTACTCCGCAGCATGTGGCAGCAGTGCGCTGAGGAATTTGGTGAGGTGGCATGATGCGGCCAACTGGATTTATGCCTGTGGTGTCCCCTGTTGGTCTCTGGAATGTACCCGTGGCGAGCAAGCACATGCAAGCTGTCACTCTAGTCTCCACTGATACAGCATGGCTCCGTTGTAAGTAAGTAAGTAAAAATTTATTTTTAAGCGCTTTTCAAAGTCAAAGCACTGTACAAATACACAATTACAATGCATACATATAACATACAATGACAATAACAATATGATTACAATAAAAACAATAAAATCACTCTCCATATGCCTGTTTAAATAAATAAGTTTTCAATGCTAACTTAAAACTCTCAATGGTCAGGCAGCCTTGTATCCGACGAGGTAGAGAGTTCCACAGGGTAGGGGCAGCATAAGAAAAAGCCCGAGCTCCAGAGGTTTTTAAACGAACCCTGGGAACCTCTAGCAATCCCTCATTGGTGGAGCGGAGTGAGCGAGAGGAAAGTAGGGAACAAGAAGATCTTGAAGATACCACGGTACCTGTTCATATGGGGCTTTATATGGGTCAGTAACCCAACAAAGGTGATCCGCCACTGAACCGGCAGTCAGTGCAGTTCGCGCAGCACCAGGTGTAATATGACTTCTCATAGATGTCCCAGTCAAGCCTGGCTGCTGCATTCTGCACCAGCTGCAAGCGGTGGATATCAACCCCTGGTAGCCCTAGGTACAGGGCATTGCAGTAATCAAGGCGAGAAGTAACAAAGGCATGGACCAATACCGAAGGTCAGCCGGAGGAACCAGGTGTTTCACCCGAGCAATATTCCTAAGATGATAAAAGGAAGATTTGACAATGGATGACACCTGAAACTTCAGGGTCAAACCATCGTCAATAATAATGCCCAGGTTACGCACCCGGTCTGAGGTTGAGAGCTGGGCACCATCGATCCATATGCCCGAAGGAAGCCCAGCCCTACAACCCACCTCAAGGAGACCTGGGTCCACCATCAACACCTCAGTCTTATCCGGGTTTAACCTTAGCCAGCTGGCACTCATCCAATCCTTGATCTCAGATAGACAGCTGTTAAGTATAGAGACTGCATCTTCCTGTCCGGGACTAAAGACAAATACAACTGGGTATCATCTGCATAGAAAACCCAAGCTGTACTGCCTAATAATGTCTCCCAATGGCAGCATATAGACAGCGAACAACATGGGTGCTAAAATGGAGCCCTGCGGAACCCCACAGGGCAGAGAGAAGGCATCGGAAGAATAAATTCCAGTGATAACCCTCTGTCTCCGCCCCGTGAGAAAAGATTGAAACCACTGCAGAACTGTATCAGACAGTCCGCAGTAACACCGCAGGTGTTCCAAAAACACACCATGGTCCACATGTCGAGATGCAGAGAGATCAAGAAGGACTAAGATAGTACCGTCTTTCGATCTCGCTATCAGGAGATCATTTAGAACCCAGACAAGCAGTCTCAGTACTATGTCTTTTCCTAAATCCCGATTGAGAGTATCATATATATTGTGATTTGTAATATGGTCATCCAGTTGCAGTGCAACCACCTTTTCATAACCTTACCCAAAAGGGCAGGTTAGAGACAGGTCTGTAGTTAGCTGGACAGTTCGGGTTCAATGAAGGTTTTTTTAGGAGTGGTTGAACGACCACCTCCTTTAGGGGATCAGGAAAGATCCCCTGCTCCAGAGATTTCCAAACAATTTCAGCAATGATCGGACAGATAGTATCTACGCAACTTAATAATAGAGGCGTAGGGCCCGGATCCAAACTACAGCTGGTTGGACGTACAATCTGGACAATCCTCACAATATCCATGAACTCCGGCCTACCAAAATCAAACCAGGCAACACAGGTGTTTGTTTCCCCCTGCCGATCACTGCAAGCCCTTGAAGAATGAGCCTGGCTGATATCCAACCTAATGCTGGCAATCTTATCAGGGAAAAACCGAGCAAGCTCATCACACTTTATTTGTGAAAAATCTCTTCCAGACTGTAGACAGAGTGGAATGCACAGTCTGTCAACGGTCCGGAAGAGTTGAGCTGGTCGGTTCCACGCAGCAGCAATCTCCCTGGACAGGAATTCTGCCTTCTTATGGGTTATTGCCGATTGATAGATAACATAATGATCCATCAATCTAAGTTTGTCAGCATCCAGGCAAGATTTCCACCAGGCCTCTAGCCTTCACTCCTCTCTCCTCAGTTCCTTCAAAGACTCATCAAACCATAGAGTCTTTGGGCACTGGAGTGAGTGGGCGGGCTCTGAACAGGAGCAATTGGTCAAGGCCCTGCTCACTGCCTTATTATAGGCAAGAACAAGGTCTCCTGGACTCATGCTGTCAACCAAAATGCCCGATAGGTCCAGTACCGCTAATAGGCCCTCTGGGTTTACTCCCTTAAAGGCGATACTGGACCATCTCCATAGGGCAGGCCTATTAGGGGTGCCCCAAAACTGAATCTTATGGTGTGATGGTCTGTCCACATTTGGTTCCACCCCAGATGCATAACATCTAAATCCAGTGTAAACACCAGGTCTATAGTGTCCCCCTATATGGGTAGCAGAGGTAACTACCTGTGACAGGCCCAACATAGACATAAGTTGGAGGAAATTCTTTCCAAAGAGCGAGAGTTCATCATCGACCCAGGCATTGAAGTCATCCAGTATTAACCATCTGGGTGACTCCAATGCCATGTCCGCGAATTCCTTCAGGAATTCTCCACCATCGCCGGGTGGACGGTAGATGAGGAGAATCCTAAACTCTGCATCTGCTGCCAGGATACACTCAAAAGACCGGGCGTTGCCAACTGGCACCTCCACAAGACTCAGATCTGATCTAAAAAAGATGGCCACTCCCCCGCCCCTCAGATCCAATCTCAGGCCAGTGCATCACGAGAACCCAGCCGAGCAGCAGAATCTAAGATAGGACCTGCATTCTCATCCAGCCAGGTCTCGGTGATACATGCCAGGTCAGATGTTGCAACAAGATCTGCAATAATAGCAGTCTTGTTCCTAATAGACCTGGCATTACATACCACCACCCGAGTTGGATGGGTTTTTGGAGAGGAACGCGGCACCTGCCCACAATCTGTGGAGCCCTTGGGTATGGGAATCAGACAAGGAGGACTCTTCTTCTGATCCCATTTCGCCCCAGGGCGTCTCCTTGACCCAACTATCCCTATCTGCCCACCCCCCTCCAATCTCCCACTCTGTCCGGCCCACCCATCCCTTAAGTGTCTTCTCGTTATACCCGCTATGCGGCAGTTATTAAGAACATCATTAGACAACTGAGGACAATAAAAGGGGTGGCGGTCCCGGAGCAGAGTGGGAGAATAGCGCCTGATCGTTGTAAACCCCAAACACATCTTTAATAACAGTTATCTAATAAACTAACTCAAATAAACACACCTATCAAATAAGCTCTTCTTTCTCTCACAAAGGGGAGGCAAATTATATATAAAACTAAAATAAGTTCTAACTCAAAACTAACCCTAAACAATAAGACACCATTAAATATAAAACTTAAAATAATTTGTGTTTTTTAAACACTAAAGCACCTCTCACGTGCAATAGTGCAATAGATATTATAAAGTCTTCCAAAACTACCTCTCACATAGCAGGGGACATTTTTCAGAGTGTTCAAAGCAAATGGAAAGTCAAATAAGTCCAGATAAATAATAAATACACAAAAATCCAGTGGTAGAAATCTGAATCAATCTGAGTCGTGTGGGTGCCTGAATCACATCACTGCACAGCTCACAGAGCCGCTTCAGAATTGCCCGATTCAGGCAGCACTGGCCCACGATCTCAGTATCGCTGTACAGCTCGAAGCTGGTGCGGGCTCGGTACTGCCTGTTGGGGGCATACCGCCGACAGGCCCTTCCATGGCTGCGTCCCCTTGCTGCCCGCCTTCTCACCCCCTTCGTTACTGCCTCCATCTGGATGGTGGCACTGGCCATGTCCCTGGCTTGTGCTCACCCCCCCGGCAGCTGTTTCTGTGTTCCCCCTGCTGTCCTGGCTGCTACTTCCCCTGCACCAGAAACACCTTCCTGTGATGGCCTCTGTGCTGTGTGGCACTTCCCCCTTCTGCACTGGCTGTGGCTCCCCACACCTTCCCTGTGCCTCTCTGTTCAGGGTGCCCTTTCCCTGGTCTGCCCTGTGTGTCCCTCCCGCCCAGTTTGAGTTGCTATAGTTCAGCCTCATGTGCCTTCCCTGTAGCGTTCTCACGCCTCTCTCTTGTTCCTTTTTATTTTGGCTCATTTCTGCTATCGTGCAACTTCCGCTTACTCCCCTATTGCGCATGGCGCATGTTGTTGAATATCGCACTGTGCCATTTATGCATGGTTCCTCCCCCTTCAGTTGTGCATACATTCATTATCATTGTGCTATTGCTCAGCGTGATTGGGGGGCACATCTGCCTCCCACTGAATATCGCAGAATGGCGCATTTTCGGACTTGCGCTGGCGCAACCCTTTTGAATATCTGGGCTCGAATATCCAACCAATCTAATCCATTAGTAAGCCTTGAAAATGACTCAGCACACGAAGTAACTGAGATAGTTCAATCCCCCCAGAAAGAAAATACTCAATACAGGACACAAAACCCTGGGGTAGATACACCTCCTAACAGCAATGTTAACCAACAACCAGCAGAGGAACTAAATGCACAAGAAGAGAATCCTACCCCCAGACAAACTTATGTTTTAGGAAATTCAGTCCTTAAATTCGCTGACCAACACATCTGTTGTCCTGACAAAGCGAATTAAACTTGCAAGAGTTTCAGGGGAGCAAGAATTTCAGACATAACTAGGATAATTTATAACATTTTAAAAACTGCAGGATGCAATCCGTCATTGTACATACAGGCACTAGAAATATTAGTCACTCAGAAATTGACTCAATAAAATATGATTTCAGTGAATTATAGATAACAAACTAGCAGAAACGGGATGTAGCGTCTGCTTCTCAGAGATATTGCTAATCCCCAGAGCCAGTAGGATAAAACACAAAAAGTTAAAATCTGTCAATGAATGGCTACAGAAATGGACTCTTAGAAAAGGCATAGCATGCATGACCCACTGGGAGAAGTTCAAAAATAATTTTGGGTATATATAGGTGGGATGGTATTCCTCTCAGTAGGAGGGGAATTGCATTCCTAGGTAAACAAATAGAGAAACACATAAATAAAACTGTAAGCTAACTAATGGAGTGTGTCAGGGCAAAGAAAATATGGTATCCAGAGAAAAGCATAAGAAATCTATTTTTAGGGCTGCAGGTAGGCTGAGCCTGCAGTCCTCTTGCATTAGCTCTAAAAAGGAGCTACCAGATACAAACTGTGGAACACTTCCTTTGGAGTTTTCGAGTGATACTTCCACATCTTTGCAGCCCTTCAATTTAACACTTGTAGTGCTGCAGACTGAACATCTGTCAGAGCTCAATCAAATAGATTCATTCTAGTTCTTTCAGCAGCCTAGGGGTTAAGAAACAAATGCTCTGGACAATCAGCTCTCCTCCCCAACCTTGCAGTGCTTCAGTGAGTGCAAGAAACACATGTTTTCCTTTGAATCAAACCTGGTAAACAGCATTTTTAGAGCTAATGCAAGAGGGCTGCATACAGCCATATTGCTGTCTGTAGCTGGAAAAATGGAGTACCGTGGTGCACATTTTTGGAGTTTTCAGTGTACCCTTCCCCAACTTGCCAGTTAAATAAAATACTCTCTTGTCTCTGTTGAGTAGATCAATTCCAACACTATTTTTTCAGTTTATTTATTATTGCAATGTGACTTGATATCTTTGGAGACTTATAATTTACTGACATGACTTCCAACAGATAATAGCATCTAACTTCAGAGCAGTTTCAAATGACATTCTTGGTCATCTCTCCCAATGTGTGTGTGTGTGTGTGTGTGTGTATGTGTAGCAATGATTTATAGCGTTTTCTTTGAAGAGTTGATTTATGTTAACCCTTTCAGAACCTATCTAAGTAGTGGCATCATAACTCTTATGGTTTTATACTTGTAGGAAGGGTAAATAAATGCTAGACAGCTAATGTTTTAGGGATTTTCAGAGGTTGCAAAGGGAAGCATAGTGGATTACAAAGAAATCATAGGGGTGTCAACTGCAGTGTTCCCAGATTGAACAAAGCATTTACCTGTAGGGCACCCTCCTTTTCCCTGCATTTTCCATGTAAAACTGGGACAAAACTCCTGTACATTTTTCTGTATGCTCAAATCAATACATGTACGCAACTGACTTCATTATACCTGTCAATAAACTCACTATAACAAATGTTTTTATTTATTTTCAATGGTAAAACTCACCTGCAACATATCACAGAGGCTCTGGAAAAATGTTGGAATCTCTCAGGCTTTGCTGTCAATGTTCACATGTCTCCAGAACCTCGTCATGGTATTATAGCATTGTTACAATGTACTGACACAGCCGGACAGCCTGGCTGAGATGCAGTATGTCATATTCAGTGGGGTCATACTTTTATCCATTTTGGCAATGTACTGACACATGATAGCTTTGATGAGATGCAGGATCTCATTTTCAGAGGGGGCCTAATTTTACCCATTTCTACAATGTACTGATGCAGGTTAGCCTGGGTAAGATGCAGTATCTCATTTTCAGTGGAGTCTTACTTTTACCCATGTTTGAATTCCAACAGAGGATACAGCATCTAACTGCAGAGCAGATCCAAATTACACTTTTGGTCATCTCTCCCAATGTGTGTATGTGTGTAGCAATGATTTACATTAGAACATTGACTTTTCATTTCCTGGCATCTGATTGGCTACTTCCCTTGTCAAGGGGGTACATTAACTTTCAATAGATGCCCAGGAAATAAAAGGTACCAGCCCATACTACCCCTTTACCCACTAAGTATCCTAGTGCCCACCCTGTTTCCTAATTGGCTAAGACATCTAATTCGCATTTCAAATCGCCACCATTTTTTCCCCTCACTTGGTGAGATAAACTGTCCCCTCAAACTGTCTAAACTCCATATTTCCTTGAATTCTTTGTTTTTCTTGAAGTTTAACAAAAAAAAAGCCAAGTAAAAAGCAGTTCTTCATAGTGCTACACAGAGGCATGCACAGAAACCCTGTCACCAACTGCACTCCACTCCCATTTTCTCAGAAAAATGTAACCCATCTGCTTTGTAAAAAAAGCAAATGCCAAGTTAAAAGACCATTCTTCAAACAGACATGCACAGAAACCCTGTCACCAACTGAACTTCACTCCTATTTTCTCAGGAAAAAAAAACAACTCATGCCTATTTAAAAAAATCCTGCAACTTTGAAGCAGCTCTTCTAAGCTACGGCAATTGACGCTATTCCCCTATTTCAGCCACACTGCTTTCCAACCTCTCGTCCTACACAGACCACTATATTGCTGCCTGCCAAGTCCCAGATGACTCAGGAGTGACACAAACCACAAACATTTTTTTTCTTTATCCCGGTACTGTGACAACACCCAGCATAATTCAGAATAGGTAAAAACAATGCTTGCTCTACTCACGGGTCGCCATTTTTATATAAAACTGGGTGGCAGCTCATTTTCTTTTCCAGTAGACTGCAATCAAAATATGTGTGTAACTACCCTGCATGAGAGGAGCTGCATTTTGTTCTTTTTCCTTACCACAGATGTATGTCCATCTGCGGCATGGAAAATGAACAAAATGCTGCTCCCATCGTGCTCTCCTGAACTGCACAAAATAAAAATACTTTAAAATGCAGCAGGTTCTAAATATCCATACAAGGGAAATTATGTCAAACTCACTTCATGTCTTCTTCCTGAAGTGAAGACCTGTTGCACTGTACCAAACCACTGCTTTCTTCCCCGATGGCAACAGCTCCCCTACCAAGTATAAAAAAACAAGGAACAAAAGATAGTCTTGTAAACAAAATGAAACAAAAGGAAAGAAAACTATTCCATAATGACACGGTGGGGGGGCTGAAGAAACAAACTCTGCTGTGGGGGCACCAACAGCATTTAACCAGCTTTTTGTTTTCTTTTCCTCAACTACAGTACCTCCATTAGGATAAAAGTCCTCCATTGCAGAACAAGTGGAGGACCTATTTAATCACAAAACATAATGCTAATTAATTTTTTTTATTACCAATCTTTTTCTCAAATATTTGTTTTTACTGTGCCCATTTTGTAAGTGCAATAATACCCTCCAGGGTGGGCTTTATTGGGAAATACCAGACCTTCCAGGGGCTATAAGGCCCTCTGCCTGTGGCGTCGGGCCTCATTATACCCCTGGGCGGTCCTGTATTTCCCGATAAAGCCCACCCTGTTGGGTATTATTGCTTACATACTTTCTCTGAAGAGTTGATTTATTTTAACCCTTTCAGGGACCTATCTAATTAGTGGCATTGGAAGTCTCCTGGTTTTAGATTTGTAGGAAGGGTAAATGCTAGGCTGCTAATGTTTTAGGTGTTTTCAGAGGTTGCAAGGGGCACCATAGGGTATTACAAAGAAATCATAGGGGTGTCAACTGCAGTGGTCCTAGATTTAATAAAGCATTTCCCTGTAGGGTACCCTCTTTTTCCTTGTGTTTTCCATGTAAAACTGGAACAAAACTCCTGTACATTTTCCTGTATGCTCAAATCAGTACATGTACTCAACTGACTTCATTATGCCTGTCAGTAAAATCACTATAACAAATGTTAAGGCTTTTTTATGTGCTCTTTAGCCCTGTTACAATGTACTGACACAGGATAGGCTGGCTCAGATGCAGTATGTCATATTCAGTGGGCTCATATTTTTATCCATTTTGGTAGTGTACTGACACAGGACAGCTTTGCTGAGATACAGTATCTCATTTTCAGAGTGTCCTAATTTTACACATTTTTACAATGTACTGATACAGCTTAGCCTGGCTGAGATGCAGTATCTCATTTTCAGAGGGGTCATACTTTTACCCATGTTTACATCTGCATGCAATGTACCGACACAGGATAGCTTTGCTGAGATACCAATGGCTGACATGTGCAATATGGCGGTGCTGACATAAACTATGCATAAGTGAGTATCACAGCTGGCCCAGTGGTGCAGAGGGTTGAGGTGCTGGATGCCACACCTTGCGCTACACCGGCGACCCGGGTTCAGGAACAGACCCGGGCAGCTGGGGGTCAGCGGGAGGGAAGAGATTGAGTGTCCGGAGGACTGCTCTCTCTTCCCAGGGTGGACTAGGGTGACAAATGCTCAACAAGCGACCTCTGGCAGAGGCTGGGGAGTAGCCAAAAAGAGTGTTGTGGCATATGCCAGGGGGTGGTGCCATGGAGTGCTTTGCCTTAGCAGCCGGGCTCCACAGGGGTGGAAACTAAAGAAAAAATACCTCCTTCCTCCTTCCGATAGGCAAAGGTACCTCCCACCCAAGGACCACACTCCCAATAGTCGGGCTTGGCTGTTTCCTCACCAGCCTCTGCCCCAGCCCAGTTTCAATCGTATGAGAAAGAGCGCCCTGGGCAGGGGCGGCCCTTCCCCAGAGGGTAGACCTGGGGGATTCCTGGTGCCGGGGGGGGGAGAGGAGATGAGACGGAGTCACGCAGGGAGGTAGAGTCCTAGTCTGGGCGGTCACTGGAGAGAGTTTGGTTGGGCTCCAGTAGTGAAGGAAAAAAATTGAGTTAGAAAAAGAAGTGAGTATCCGCATACGTAGTCATGTCAGTGCTGCCATGTCATGGCTGACTTCAGGGCAAACTGCTCATGCACGAGTACCACACATGTGGTACGTGTTGGGACAAATGACCTAGTGGGGAAAACGGTGGAGGTAACAAAGGAGAGGACTGAGGAAGTGGGAAGGTTGAATGAGGAGACTGAGGAGTCTGTGTCATTCTCTGAATTGCTCCCAGTACCCTGCTCAAGCACAGTGAGAAAGGAGAGGATTAGGGAGTTGAACACATGGTTGGTAGGATGGTGTCAAACTAAGGGATATGGGGGTTGGGTGGCTGGGGCAATAACTGGGATAATAACAATCTGTTTGCAAGGGATAGGCTGCACCTGAGTGGGGATGGGAAGGAGGTATTAAAGCAAAGACTGGGGAGTTATATTGCAACAAAGGTGGATTTAAACTAGATAGGGAGGTGGCAAGTGGACAGCAGGTAGGCAGGGATCTGATAGAGTGGCACCTACCCCCCAGGCTAGCAGGGAAGGACTCAGGGTGGCCGAAAGAGGATGGAGTAAAAGGAAGGAAATGGAGGCTAATGAAGGGAAGGGGGCAGGATGGAGGGTGGTCTCACTGAATGCAAGAAGCTTAGGCAACAAATCTGCTGAGCTACAGGCACTCTTAGCAGTGTGGAGAGTGGATATTGCAGCTGTCACAGAAATGTGGGCAACTGAGCACCGGGACTGAGATCTGGCAATCCCAAGATACAAAGTATACAGGAAGAACCGTAAGGAAGAGAGGGGCGGTGGGGTGGCAGTCTATGTGAGGGATGGGATTAAATGCACAAGGGACAAGGGGGAAGAAAGGAGAACAGAGGCAATCTGGCTGCAGCTCCTAGACTCAAGGGGTAGGAAACTGAGGTTTGGGGTGGTATATAGGCCACCGTCTCAGTCTGAGGAGCTTGACAGGGAATTAGCAGGACAAATCAGAATGGTATGTAGAAAAGGGAAGGTGATCATCGTGGGGGATTTCAACTTGCTGGGGGTTGACTGGAGCATTCCTGTCACCTCCAGTGCTAGGGAGCAAGTGTTCCTGGATGCAATCCAGGATGATCTCCTGATACAGTTGGTTAGTGTGCCTACTAAGCTAAAGAACAGTTTAGATCTGGTGTTGTCGAATGGGGAGGCAGTAAGGGAAATAAAGGTGGAGGACCCACTAGCTGAAAGTGATCGCCAAACGGTGTGGTTTAATATCACAATGTGCGGAGAGCCAGAGAAATCAGTTACTCAGGTAGTAAACTTCAGGGGGGCAGACTTTGGGAGGATGCAGGAAGTACTGAAAGGGAAACTAGAGGGCATAAGGCAGGAGATGGATGCAGAGCAGAAATGGGATATTATTAAAAGGGGGATTACAGAGGCAACAGAAGCCTGCACTAAGACATAGAGTAAGAGGAGCAGAGCAAGAAAACCATGCTGGTTGAACAGCGAGGTAGTGGAGGTGGTGAGAGCAAACCGAGAGGCACACCAGAGGTATAGAAGGACAGGGAAGGAAGTGGATAGGGAGGAGTATGCAAGATGGTCCAAGGAGGTGACCAGAAAAGTGAGAGAAGTAAAGGACCAGAGGGAGCTGAGATTAGCTCAGGGAATTAATGGGGGGAGAAAGACTTTTTCAGATACATCAGGAAGAAAGGTAGCAGCCATGAAGGTGCCTACTGAACAGCGGGTATCGAGGCGAGGCAAGCGCCAATACGGAAGAGCGGTGACAGAAACACAGAATGACAGTACAAGAGTGAAAAGCTCTGCGGCATGATAAGGGCACCCCCACAAACAGCAAGCATCAGAACCGCTAGCCACAGAAGGCCTGCAGGTGGTGGAGGCACCACCGACAGACAGACATGACCGGACAGCGAGCACAGGACAGTGCCAGGATACAGACATGTCCACAATGATAGGACTGATTGAATGGGAGGTGGTGTTGCTCCTTATTGATGTTATACTTACTCTGAGGATTACCTGGACTTACAGTACTGCTTCTACATCTGGTCGTGCCCAGCCCTTGGCCATCCCTGGTTGTGCTGGCCGCTCGTTCACCCGGACTCTCCCTCACTGTGGGGCGTCCTTCCCGGCCAGGCCATGCTGCAGCTTGTTTTGTCCCCACTGCCTTGCAGGGTGCGCCATGTGCTCAGCACCCTTCCAGCTGCCCCCTGCTGCTGTCGCCCTTTCTGACAGTTGGTGCTATTGTGCAGTCGCCTTTGTGGCATTCGCTCTGTCCCCCTCGCCTTTGCAGGCATCGCGATTGTGGATGCACCCATATCACATGGAACTGGAGAAAAGGAAGTGCAAGAAAACAATAGTGAAGATAAAAAGGGGTGGGGAGTGGACAGAAAAGGGTGAGGAGCAGGCAGAAGTACAGAAGTACTGAACGAATACTTTTGCTCAGTGTTCACGGAGAAAAAGGGAGGGCCGTTACCACCATGGGCTGGTAAGGTGGGGACAGGGGGAGAGGAGGCAACAGATGGAAGAATTGAGGCAAGTAGAGTCCTAGAGGGACTGAGGGCACTGAAGGTAGACAAGGCACCAGGGCCAGATGGTATCCACCCCAGGGTGCTGAGGGAGATGGCGGAGGTGTTGGCGAAGCCGCTGGCGGATCTGTACAGCACCTTACTGGAGTCAGGATGTGTGCCACTGGATTGGAGGATACCATTACACAAGAGTGGACCAAGGGATGAACCGGGTAATTATTGCCTTGTAAGTCTCACCTCCATAGTGTGCAAACTCATGGAGACAATACTAAAGGAAAGACTGGTGTCATACCTGGAGGACAATGGCCTCCAGGATGTGAGGCAGCATGAGTTTGTTTCAGGGAAGTCTTGTCAAACCAACCTGATACAATATTATGACTGGGTGACAGGTGAGCTGGATAAGGGTCATGCAGTGGATGTTCTTTACTTGGACTTCAGCAAGGCCTTTGACTCTGTGCCTCATGGGTGGCTTGGGGGGAAGCTAACTGGTGTAGGGGTAGGGGCAAAAATGATGAACTGGATTACAAGCTGGCTGAGTGGGAGGCTGCAACAGGTGGTGGTGAGAGGGGAGCTCTCAACTCCAAGGCCGGTGATGAGTGGGGTGCCACAGAGCTCTGTGTTTGGGCCAGTATTGTTCGGGCTCTTCATATCAGACATTGCACATGGAGAGGTGAGCAAGTGAAGTCTGTTCGCTGATGACACCAAAATCAGAGCAGTGGTGAATGGCGAGGAGGGATGGAAGCAGCTGCAGGGAGACCTAAGCAAGCTAGAGGAGTGGTCAGAGAGGTGGCAGCTGGGGTTCAATGCCAAGAAGTGTAAGGTTATGCACTTTGGGTTGAAGAACCCAAAGAGAGAATACTGGCTGGGAGGAGTTAAGCTAGAGATCACTGAGATGGGGAAGGACCTAGGGGTAATGATAACAAGGACCATGGACAACACTGCCCAGTGCAGGAGAGCGGCTGCAAAAGTGAACAAAATGCTGGGGTGCATAGCAAGGGTTTTTTCATCCAGGCAAAGAGAAGTGATCTTGCCCCTCTACAGGTCACTGGTAAGGCCGCACTTACAGTAGTGTGTGCAGTTTTGGAGGCCATACCTAAAGCATGATATCAGGTTACTGGAGGGGGTGCAGAGAAGGGCAACAAAGATGATGTGTGGAATGGAAGGGACAGACTATGACAGCAGGCTGAGAGACCTGAATATGTACACCCTGGAGGATAGAAGGGACAGGGCTGACATTATAGAGACATTCAAGTATCTGAGGGGAATCAATAAGGATGGAGCAGATGGAGTCTTTAAGTTAAGGAGGGGGAGGGTCACCAGGGGGCATGCGCTAAGAATAGAGGGGGGAACACTTAGGAAGGAAATGAGGAGACACTATTTCACAGAGAGGGTGGTAGCAAAATGGAATGCCCTACCAGAATGGGTGGTATCATGTAAATCTGTGAACAGTTTCAAAAGGGCATGGGACAGGAAACAGGGAGAGTGAGGATGGGGATGTGGGGTGGCAGTGGGATGACAAATGGGAGGGGGGTGGGGCAGCTGCAAACTAGGGGTGCTAGCTGCACACTAGAGCAGATTCAGATAGTCCAGGTGGTCTGTTTCTGCTGGCAGTTTCATATGTTCGTACATCTAACTCTGGTGTGACAAGAGCACCGCATATGCTTTTCAATGCTCTTGTCACTTCTAAAAGCTCTCCACTGCTGGATCAACTCAGTGCTGGCAAAAGCTAAGGGATGGGCAACACTGGGGACCACTCTGCTGTCTTCATGTCCATTGGCAGGTCATTTTAGAATTCCACCACCTTATGGGACAAACTATGCTTCCTAATGTTGCCCCCTAAACTTGCCATCTGTGACCTTCAAAGAGTGTCCCTGTGTCCTGCTGGAGAACATATCCATATGTTCAATCCTGTCAATACCCATGAGAATGGGAAGACTGAATGCATGTCCCATCTCAGCCTGCTGTTCCACAGGGATAAGCAAAAGGACGACAGGCACCCACATATGCAGAAACCACCAGGACCACAAAAATATTATTCAAAGTCCTTTATTTAACTAAAGTGCATAGTGCACCCATACATAGTGAGCATAAAAAAGTGGTGGCTGAGCCTTTCTGCAACTAACATTTTTCCTGACCCTTGCCAGGCAACATCAGAGTGATTCACTTTGAAGAACTTTGAAAAATATTTTTGCAGTCCTGGTGCTTTCTGCATATGTGGGTTCTCCTCATAGGTTCATAGGTGTGGTACAAGTTCAAAGGACATGCCCATATGGAACTTGTTGCCTAGTGGCAATATTGAAGTCCCTATTTTCCATATACCGTATATACTCATGTATAAGCTGACTCGCGTATAAGCCGACCCCCCGATGTCACAGTTCAAAGTAAAGAAACATCTGTGACCCGTGTATAAGCCGAGTTGTTTTTAATCCATCAAGTACAGACTCCTGAATCATGTCCCTCCCATGACACTCCCAAGAATCCCAGGTTACCGGTAACTCTCACACACACGTCTTCATTGTCCTCCTACCTCCTCGCTGACTGAGTAGTGCAGCTAATAGTGAAGCCGGAGGAGTTTACCTGTGTTTACCAGTGGTAGGAGATATTGTCCTGATGACTACCGTATGTTTTTATTCATCAAATCCCGACTCCCGATTTGAGTCCTGCCAATACCACACCAGCAATATGCAACTTTCCCTCCCATGCCACTCCCATATATCCCAAGTTACCGGTAACTCCTGTATCTTCTGGCTGACTTAGTGCTGCTGGTTTGGAGGATGGAGTTCAGAGCAGCGAGCCAGAGAGTTTACGAAGTTTACACACATTGCATAGCGCTGTCTTCACTGGCATCTCTGCCTCCCAACGCACTTCTCCCTCACTCTCTCTGGAGGTCTTTGCTGCTTTCTGTCTCCATGGCTGCATCTAACCTCCGTATGGCACCACACACAACTTTGCTAAAGGTGCCGACCCACGTATAAGCCAAGGTACCAAAAGTTGAAATGTAAAAGTAGCTAAAAAACGTGGCTTATACATGAGTATATACGGTAGTTATCTAGCCTAAATTTGAATTCCACCAAAGTACTGCTTGTAACTGCTTCAGCTGGTAGAGAATTCCATATGGTTGATACCCGTTGAGTAAAATAGTTATTTATTTTAGTTGTTTTATTAATCATAGTTTTTAACTTTAAGTTGTGTGATCTTGTATTCAGCATTTGATTATTTCTTTCTAAACAAATTGACTCAAATAGGGCTGGGTCTTGGAAAGCTTTAAACACCAAACAAAGGTCCCCCCTCAGAGATCTATATTCCAAAGAAAACAAACCTAATCTTTGTAACCTACTGCTATAATCAGTATCAGATAAGTCTCTAACCTGCTTAGTAAATCTTTTCTGAACCCTTTCCAATATGGCTTTACATCCTAAAGTAGTGGAAGAACAGAAGAGAGCACAATAGTCAATGTGTGATCTGAGCAGAGTAGTGTATAGGGGCAACAGTACCTCTGACTCCCTGCTCTTAATATGTCTAAAGATACAGCAAATAATACCATGACATTGTTTAACAATATTATTTATATGCGTTGAGAACTTTAAATTGTTGCTAATTGTGATACCTAAATCCTTTTCTGTTTCTACAGAATGTAATAAATTACTTCCTAAAGTGTAGGTTGCTAACCTATTGTTTTTACCCAGGAGCATCACCTTACACTTGATAACATTAAAAGGCATTTTGTATTTTAAAAACCACTCTGCAATCTTACCTAAATTTATTTATAAGGATTTTACTGCTTCAGAATTATTAACAATACCTCCAATTTTACAAACGTCGGCATACTTATGTACCCAGGCTTCTTTATTTACATGTAAACTAGTGATCAAGATATTAAATAACAAAGGTCCCAGGACGGAGCCTTGGGGGACACCACTAGTGATAATTCCCCAGTCAGACATATATCCTTTCATGCTTATTCGTTGCCTCCTATTATTCAACCAGGAATTAATCCATTTAATAATATTAACCTGAAAACTATACTCTATTAGTTCTTCAATTAGTATTCCATGTGGGACAGAGTCAAAAGCTTTCTGGAAATCTAAGAAAATAACATCCACTGGTAATCCCTGGTCTAGGGTTATGCTAACAGGTTCAACAAAATTTATCAGATTTTGTTGACAGGATCTGCCTTTTGTAAAACCATATTGAGAAATATCCATAATGTTCCTTTCATGTAGGTGTATAACCATTTTTTGTTGTAATATCCTTTCCATTATTTTACCTATACTTGATGTAAGACTAATTGGTCTATAATTGTTTACCTGATGTCTACTACCTCCTTTATAAATAGGCACAACAGTGGCTAATTTCCAATCGGTTATTACATTTCCTTCCCAAAGGGAAACATTAAATAATAAAGCTAGGATCTCTGTGAGTTCAGATGCTAAATCTAAAATAAACTTTGATGGAATGCCATCTGGGCCAGATGAGGAAATAGCTTTAGTTGCTTGTATGGCTAGTTTAACTTCCTCTATAGGTATAATAGGGATGGAAGGATTTGAATCTATCATATCTGAGTTTACATTAACTTTAGATTGAAACACACTCAGAAAATAATTATTAAATTCCTCGGCCATATTACATTCTCTAGCTATTGGTACATTATATTTTAACAAGGGACCAATTGTTGGTGCTTTCCCTTTAAGAGCTCCAATGTAATTAAAAAATTGTTTTTTATTATCTTTTGTAATATTTGCAAGTTTTAGTTCCTGATTCTTTTTTGCTTTTGTTTACTGCTGCTTTACACAGCTTGACCATGTCTTTAAATTTAGTTCATTTATTTTCAGTTTTGTCTTTTTTGTACTTATTAAATGGCCTTTTTTTCTTTTTAATCAATTGTTTTATATTACCATTTAGCCATGGAGGAACTCTTCTATTATTATTATATTTTTTATTTTCTGGGACCCAAGTCTTGATTCAATAATCGATTTTAGTTCTTATGGCTGACCATATTTGTTCACTGGTTAAACTGAGCAATTCAAATTTCCAATTCCAGGTTTGCATGTATTCTCAGATGGCTTCATAATTGGCTCTATAGAAATTTTTTGTTCTTATAACACCATGATGTTTTTTAGTTAAATATCTTATACCCCAGAAAACCATGTGATGGTCACTATCTACCAATGGTAACGTAACTTTAGGAAGATCTCCTATATCCTTCATATTTGTCAGAATAAGGTCCAGGATATTATTGTTTCTAGTTGGATCTTTTACTAATTGTTCCAAGTCATGTAATAATGTGAATTCTATAAATCTTTTTTCAAGCTGAGTATGTCCAGATAAAGTTAGCCAACAAATGGATGGTAAATTAAAATCTCCCATTACTATTAAATCCTGATAGTTATCTAATTCCTCAAGAACTTGCATGAAGGAATTATTACCTAGAGTGTCTAAGTTTGGTGAACGATAACATAGTGCCAAGGTAATATTGCTCACATTGTTAATTTTAACTAGGATGATTTCAATATCCATTTCTGTTTGTGTGATGATTGGAATTTCGTTAATATCTAAGTTTTTATTGATATAAAGGGCAAGCCCACCACCTTTAGAGTTTTTACGATTCTTAATAATACTTGTGTAGCCTGGTATTTCCGTTCCCCAACTAGTTTCAGAAAACCATGTTTCTGTGGCACCACATATATCAATTTTGTCCCTATTTAAGATATATTTTAACTCATCTAATTTATTATTTAAACTCCTAGCATCACTGGCTACTAGGGGCGCCAAATAGGATGGCAGCTTAAAGATCAGTTCCACAACCCAGAGGGAAATATCCTTTAAAATCCTTTTTCTACCAGCTGGTATTCTATCCTCACTCTACTGTAACTTATGGGGTAATACCCATGCTACACTAATTTAGCTTCATTGATACAAAAAACCTTCATTTGCTGTGTGGAAATTGCTATTTTACTGAAGAGCCTCCTGGACAAGGTAGGCCTGAAAATATGGCTGAAGGCCACTTGCCACAAACCTGGGAGCAACTGTTAGTTGAGGCAATGTTCTGCCAACTTATGGGCCAGATGGCACAAGTTACTGTGGCAACTAATCAAAACACCCAAGTGGTTCAAAATTTAGAAGCCGGGATGCTGCATACAGAACAGCGGGTCTCGGCGATGGAGGAGCAAGTTCAGGACTTAAGGACAGAATTAAGAGATCAACAACGGACCATACAGATGGTGCGCAGTAAGATGGATGACCTCGAGAATCAAGGTCAGTGTAATAATCTTTGCTTTCTGGGCTTCTCTGAGCATGTAGAGGGCAAAGATACAGAGGGATTTCTACAATTAGCCATCACTGAAATGCTGCAGTTGGACCCATTGATACCACTCCAGGTGAAACACGCACACCGTATGTTAGCCTAAATGTCTCAGGCCCAGGACAGACCATGACCTATCATAGCCCGATTTATTGATTTTAGGGACAAAGAGAAGGTACTAACTAGAGCTTGTGAGTTACAGCATGTAGTGTAGAGATTGAATAGGATCCACATCTTTCAGGACTTCTCTAAGGATCTGGCGGACAAATGCTGAGCATACTCTGAGGCAAGGCATAAAATGCACAGTATTGGATTGTCCTTTTCCTTGCGTTACCCAGCCACAATGCAGGTTATGCATAATGGGGTCCCGAACAGTTTTGAATTTCCTGATGCATTTATGGATTTTTTACGGTGCAACTGGCCACAAGAATTCACCACCACTACCCCGGGAGCCCCTTTGACAAAAACTGCTACCGACTGGTTGGATTGCCGCTCCTCTCCAGCAGTGAACAGGCCTGCAGTTTGGAAAGACCTCAGGGAGCAACACTGGGAACTCCCCCCCAAAAACATACCAAAAGGCAATCCTCAAGAAACACGACCACGGGAGCATCCTTGGAGAGAGGACAAGACGACACAGAGGAGGACACAAGCATGGACACTGTTGCTCCAGATCCATTACAGGCCTACCACACCGCTAATAGATCCGAAGATTTATGCCCCAGTTCTAAGGATCAACATCCAGGCATTGTCGATTTGACTGTTTAAGGCAGGCCTACTCCTATGTTGCATCCCAGCTACCTGTCCCCGTCAGCAACTCCTCACCAGCCACAGAACGGAGCTACAGATAGTGGAGGGCAGCGTCCACCAAAGGATACAAGGGAGGCCTCCTCTACCAGTGGAGATCTCATCTTCAGTGTGGACCATCCTGAGCACTCTACTTCTCCAGAGCAATCGATCAGAGAAAACCCACCGGCGTGGTCAGATAAGTAGTCATCCTTCTATTTTCTTTCTACTCCTGTTCTTTTAATCCCCCGGGGAGTTGTAGGTATGGGGTGAGTTTAGGGTGTCTAAATTGATCATCAGTGGACAATCTTCTTGGCTGACCCATCTGCTACCCTTTCTCTATGTTACCCATGTAAGGGAACTTTCGAGCCCCTTTTCACCCAACCTTGACCCCCGACTTGCACTGCCATGTGGCAGAGAAGATGCCTTACTCCTATACCGGGAAGGATTCAATGAGGCCTACCAACAAGCTCTCAGTGGATGTCCTGATCAAAGGTCCAGACATGTCTAGATGGCAAAGAAGGCCTTTTTTGTACCATCTGATTCAACAGCAGAACTTTTGTGGGTTCTACCTCTCTTACTTGTGTGTGTGGGGGGGGTGTGAGGTCCGCTGGGAAGCTGAGTCATATAATATGAAAGTATTTGTCAGCATACGTAAACTGTTGTGCTGAATGGGTAGCCAGGATGTGTTTTACGTGAGGCCCTAAGTGGTGAATGGCACAGGCCTGTGCCCCTCTGGTATTTTTTTTTTCTTACTATTATTTTCTATCAAGGGGAGATCTCCCAGCCCCCGCATTGGGTGGCTTACAGTACACTCTTCATAGGTGTGATGAGCCTGACCTCACCAGGATTTTTGTTGTGAGAGCATGTTGGCACCCATCACCAATAACCCTAGGCTCTCCGAAATAGTGGGCAATCCTCCCCCACTTTCTTTCCTGCAAACCTCCACCACATTAGAAGCATTGTGTAGTCCCACTTTAACTATCCCAGCTTCTGAGCTACACCACTGGAGCAGCTCTCTCAACCCTCTGGGGTTACAATGAGCCACGTGGTCCAACCTTCCTATTGGGTTGCTTGATTCTCTCGGGGGGAAACCCCCCGCACTCACCATGGTGCTAAGGAAGGATGGATACCACTTGATAATGCCCTGGGAATAGGGGCTTACCTACAGCAGAGCTCTGCGGTTGAAGAGATGCCTCTATATCCCCAAATTGCACGGTACAGTGTGCACAATGTATGTAGTTTGTTAATGTGTTTATGCATGTTTGTTTCACAAGAGACACACACAGATGTTTCATTATTTGCTAGTATAAGGTCATCTGGTAGGGGCAGGGTATATGGGCTTTACCTACGCTCTCTCCATATCTGGTGGCGCTCTATAGAAATTTGCCTCTTCTGGTTGGGCTGCCCTCACCCCCTATCTGCTGGTTGTTCTTGATATATCTCTTAATTAAATATTTGCTCCCTATTACTAACAGGTGATATCACTTGTCTGACATGGAACGTCAGAGGGCTTAACACCCCAAACAAGAGGAAGCAAGTTTTGGGCCACCTTAAGAGACTGGGAGTGAGGGTCGCCTTCCTGCAGGAGACCAAACTTACCAGGGCAATCCTGAGAGACTGAAGAGGGAGTGGGTAGGTCAGGTCATTCTTGCCTTGGCCTCCTCTAGAAAGAGAGGGGTGGCGATTCTGCTTCACAAGCTACTACAATGGAAATTGCAGAGACAAGTGAGAGACACTGAGAGTAGATGGGTGGTGGTACTCATGGATACTGGGGAGGGCCCTCTGATCCTGTGTAACGTATACGCTCCGAATGAGGACTCGCCCTCCTTCTTTCACAAGTTGGCCCAGGTGCCAGGATAAATAGCTCTGGAAGACACCCCCATTTTATTAGGGGTGATTTTAATCTTATTCTGAACCCTTTCCTGGATAGATCCCCTTCCAATACTGAGCCCCACTCCAGGGCTGTAATGGCAGTTGCTCAATTACAACAAGATTTGGCCCTTAAGTACATCTGGAGAATACTGCACCCCTCCCAGTGGGACTGCACCTTTCATTTCCCAGTACATAGTTCTCTTAGCAGAATAGACTTCTGGCTCACCTCTCCTACTGTTACTAGTAACACTGTTAATACCCTTATTCATCCCTTAGTTATCTCGGATCATGCCCCTGTGCATCTTGCCTTCACATGGGGCCCCCCTCTCCCTAAGTCTCCGGCATGGAGGCTGGACCCATTGCTACTTCATGACCGAGACTTTCTCCCTTGGCTTCAAAAGGAGGCAACAGAATTTTTTTGGCATAACCTCATAGCAGATACCTCTGCAGGTACCACATGGGAGGCATTCAAAGCTACTCTAAGAGGGGCAATAATAGGTATGTGAGCCAGCGCTGAAAGAGGAGGGAACAACATTTGAGCGGGCTTGAACGACAACTCCGAGAAGCGGAGCTTGCTTTTAAGGTCCTTCGTGTCCCTTTCCTTAGGTCAGAGGCAGGTCACAAGGTCACCTCTCTGAAGATGTAAGTGAATGAGCTGGTCTCTAGAAAGGGAGAGATTTTGATCATTAGACTTAAGCATAAATATTGGGAAGGGTGAGAAAAGGAGGGTAAGCTGCTGGCATACCGTCTCAAAAAGCAGCAAGCCAAAAGGCGTAAAGTGGCTTTAGAGGATGCAGGGGGTAGGACCCAGACCTTGGCTCAAGATATTAATCAAATATTGATGAAATTTTACTCCTCATTACATAAATTCTCCAGAGCCCCAGACCCCCACGGTGTCCACCAATTTCTGGAGTCCCTACATCTCCCCAAAATCTCAGAAACCCAAGCTAATGCCCTAGATGCCCCGATCTCAACCCAGGAGATGGCAGACACCATCCTCTCCCTTAAAAAGGGGAAGGCCCCAGGAGGGAATGGTTTCTCTATTAAAGTGTGGCAGCTGTTGCATCCCATAATCTCTCCGGTATTGCAACAAGTATTTACTGAGTCATTGCAAACAGGGTCTCTCCCTTCATCCCTTAGGGAGGCGACTATTACTATCCTACCAAAAAAAGGTAAAGACCATCTTAAAGCATCCAGCTACCGCCCTATTTCATTATTGAATGCTGATAGCAAGGTGCTAGCTAAGATACTAGCTAATAGACTTAATCTTCTCCTTCCCAGTTTGATCCACCCATCCCAAGTAGGCTTTGTTAAGGGCCACTTTAACACAGACCATATTAGATCATTGGTAAATTTAATCCATAAGGCCCACACATTATCTTTCCCTGCTGCTGCCATTGCAATAGATTTTGAAAAGGAATTTGATTCCCTGGAGTGGGACTATGTCCAACAAGTACTTTGCACTATGGGCTTGGGGGTGGGGTTTTGGGCCTGGATTGGGGCAATATATTCATCCCCAGCTGCACGGATACTCACCAGTATGATGCTGTCTCCCCCATTCATACTGGGTAGGGGTACCCATCAGGGCTGCCCACTTTCCCCACCACTTTTTGTATTGGCAGTAGAAACCCTGGCAGCTACTATTAGGCAAAATCCTCTAATTTCCGGGGTCCAGGTGGGAACAAGGGCATACCCTACTCTTATGTATGCGGATGACATGTTGCTCCCTATAGCCAATATCGTCATCTCCCTCCTTCCCCTAATGTCCACCTTGTCAGATTTCTCTACATTTTCAGGGCTCAAGTTTAACCAGGCCAAGACAGAGGTCCTACCTTTAAACTCTAAGTGTACCTCTCAAATGGTTACTCAGCATGGGCTCCGATGGGCCCCGGAGGGGATTACTTACTTGGGCAACACTATCTCTCCTAATCTGCATAAAATATGGGACCTGAACATGAAACCACTTTTTACAGTCATTGGTACAGAACTGGACAGATGGAATTCTCTTCAACTGTCGCTTGTAGGTAAAATATTTGCAATTAAACTGGTCAGAGCACCAAAAAATATGTATCTTCTCTCTCATATCCCTTTGAAAATACCTCGTTATTGGTTTACTAAGTTAGACTCCCTGCTGGGATCCTTTTTGTGGGATGGTATGAAACCTAGGTACAGTAGAAATAAGCTCAGAGCTCATTGGTTGGAAGGGGGCTGGGCTCTTCCATGGTTAGAGGGGTATAAATGGGCCTTTCAGCTAGCTCAGATGTTAAAATGGTTCATTTTCCCTGAACACAACACTCCCCAGTGGCTGGATATGGAGAGTGAGGTATGTCAGTGTACTCACTTGGTACTATTGTTATTTAATCATCCCTCTAAGGGCACTCACTCTCGTCCTACTATAGGTCCCTCTCTGGAATATTGGGCCAAGGTGCATACGAAGTTGGGCGCCTCCCCATCTCTCCTAAGACTTACTCCACTATGGGGCAATAATGAGATCACCATCAATAAACAACCAATTGCATGGCCCTCATGGGAACATGGTGGTATCTCATTGCTTTGAGATATGCTCATTCCTGGTACAGATACCCTTAATTCCTTTGAGGGCCTGCAGATCTCTTATGGGGTCTCTCCCAAAGACTTCTGGTGATTCCTTCAAATAAGAAGCACCATCCTTATGTACAAGCATTAGCAGCACCAAGAGCAATATATCTCCCAGATAGAGTCATGGCTGGCCCTAGAAAGAGGACAGTCAAGCCGGTATATGCGGCCATTCAGAGCACCATCCCATCCCAAGCAGCAGAATCCAAGCATAAATGGGAGAAAGCACTGCATGCCCCATTATGAACCTGGAGTGGAAGTCTTGTCTAAAATTAGCTCACAGGGCATTTCCTCACACCAGTGGTCAATTAACACAGAACAAGATAATTCAGTCTAGGTACAGGACTCCTGTAGTCCTCGCCAAGGCAAAGCTGGCTCAGTCTGACCTGTGTTGGAGGTGTCAGGAACTCCCAGGTGACCTGTTCCATATACTTTGGTCCTGCAGACTGATCCAGCCCCTATGGCAGGCTACCTGTGAGATGGTGTCCAAAATACTTAGGAAGCTTGTGCCTCAGTCCCCCGAGTTGCTGTTATTAGGACTCCGGTCTCCGGCCCCTCACCTTCCTCTCTCCAAGTTGAAACTACTTCTGACACTTAGTATGCAGGTTAAAAGACTCCTACTGTGTAAATGGTAGTCCCAGATAATCCCCTCCATAGGGGAGGTACTTACCTCCATGGCTCAAGTTGCCAACTGGGCAAGAATATCACATACTGTGACCAATACCCTCTTTAAATATACTGCCCTCTGGACTCCCTTCCCTCTGTTTTTGAAACCTAGGAAGGGAATCAGCTGAATAGGCACAACCATGCTATTATAATGGTCTTCTCTCATGGTGCATTTAGGGGCATGTGCTGGAGAGATTGTTATTGAGTTATAGGGGACCCTGTTCTACGGATGACATGGTATAATATCAGTAAAGGATAGTATCTTCTCTGACAGTGAAAACTTGTTTGCTTTGTGTGTGTGACCTCTTGTATTTTGTAGGTGTAAAATAGAGGACAGTGGCCCTGGACCGCTCATAATTTCTGGTGCTTTGTCAAATACTGCAGAAACTAGCAGGATGGGGCCAGGTAAGATATGTTTGTATGAGTTAGCCATAATGCAATGCACCAACTGCTAATACTTTCAAAGTTAATCTCCAGCTGGATAGGTGTTGTACATCCAGGCACAGAGTATTATCCTACTGCTTACCTGGCTAGTATATTTAGTTTGTTACTATTTGGCCAGCATGTTCCGTTCTCTGCTTCTACAGACATATGTAACAGTCTGTAAGACCTTTGCAATGTATCCGACTGTTTTAATGTTTATATCATCTTAATAAATCAAATCAATAAAACTTATTAACCACAAATAAAACTCCTAGCATTAAGTAACAGAATATTCAAAGATTTACTGTTTCCAATTGGAGTATTACTCCTAACTAAGGGACAAGATTGTTGGACCCTGGACTCAACGATCTTCTCCCTGCTCTCAACATTAATGTGTATTATGCCCTCCCCCCTTTTACTAGTTTAAACAAGTAGTTATAAAACCATTAATGTGTTTTCCTAACATGGATGAACCAATCTTATTCAAGTGTAGGCCATCCCTGCAAACATATTCATTTTTATATATAAAATCTTCCCAGTGTGTAATACACACTATATTTTGTTTTAAACACCAGTGTCGTAGCCAGTTGTTTAATGACCTAATTTTATTATTAATATACCAACTTGGTCTTGGAACAGGAAGAATTTCAGAAAAGGCAATTTGGCATTCCTTCTCAGTCAATAGATTGTACATCCCAACAAACTCTTCTTTAGTACTTTGCATGTCTTGATGAAAAACATTATTTACCCCAGCATGTACAATTACTACTGGATTTTTCCCACTCTGTTTAAGAATGTTACTAGTCATTTTAGTAATGTCTCGTAGTGTTGCCCCTTTAAAGCTAGATACCATTCTATTACTTTTGTCAGGTTCACAAATTACCCTATCTAAATTCTTAATGATGGAATCACCCAAGAGGTTTATTTGCTTTGGTTCTACAACAGTTGTGTCATTTAAATCTATTAGGTTCTCTGAATTAACCTGGTTGATCATAAAGCCTGGATTAAAGGCATCAGAGATACCTGAAACAAAATTTCCAGCAATATTTATAGGGGGTATAGAGCACTGAGATATCGGACTGGTGATTGTTCTGTTAAAAGCAGTCTGGTCAATCAAGATCCTTAGTCTGTGTAACTTTATGACCAGAAAAAGTCATATCCTGATTGTACTGCACAGGGTGCATTGTCCTTTCTAGAGATGATATAGTACTAGGAAGTATTTTTGTGCCTTCATCATTTAAGCTAATCAGAGGATCAAAGCTATTATAGGTCTCAATATCAAAACATGCTACCTTACATCCCTTTCTAATGTTTTCTTTTCATTTTGGACCTGATACCAAAGGTTATCTCCAATAGGGGAGTCATCATCTTCCTGTGTCCATTTTTTCTAGGGGTAATACTGTTCGATTCAATTCCTGTTACAAGAGTTACTAGGCACTCTGTGTTAGATAACTCAGGAGGATTGACACAAATTTCGGTAGATACAGTCTCAGTGCTTAATTGTGAATTATTAAGGCGGGTTATAGTTTCAGCATAGCTTTTTTCTAAAATTGATAATCTATTATTAAAAGTACAGACTTCTTGTGGCATGTCTTTATTTTCTTTGCATTTAAGGCAGATAAACTGGATTCCTGAAGCAAGATTAATTTCTATGCTGTACATCGTACAATTATAACATCGTAATAAAGACTGGCCATCTGTTGTTTTAAGAATGTCATTCATTTTACACTGCTAGGACAATATGTAGCAAGTCTTGAACACAACCCCTTCAGTTACCTGTTTTGGAAGCCTTTACTAGTGTTTGGGAATTTGAAACACACTCTAACACACCCAACACGCCTAACATGAGCAGATGCCCATGTCTTTGTGCGCATCTTCGCTTGCGCCAAGACGCGCCCACCCTGCTCACTGCAGGGTGATTAAATAGTGCTGCAAGTGACCCAGAAATGCTTTTCCAGGGTCTCGGACTTCACCTGATTAAGATTTAAAAATCGAGTGCTTAAAAGCACAATTCCAGCATGCATAACAATAAAGTAAACAGGATATTTAACCCAAGGGGGTAAATCAATAATTGAGCAGCAGTCAAAAGTATTTGTAGTTCCAGCAGAACCGCATGGACTACTCACACCTTTTCCTGTTCCTTAAAAGAAAATCAGGGCTCCAGTGATACAATACGTTTTTAAAACATACAAGTCACACAACTAACAGCAATAATGGTATAAACAAGATATGTGTAGGACCAGCTCTTATGCTTTATCTTAGAGACTGACCAAAAAAATCATCCTTTTGCTTGTTTCAGTTTTTTCATTGCTGAGCACCATATTACTTGTCCCACCACTCCAAATCCATTTTTCTTTGTTCCACAGGGAGAAGATGGTAACAACTACTAGCAAACATAAATGTGGATATTATCTGTTAGATCCTTCCAGGTATTCCTGTTTTGAAAATGCAGCTTCCCCTTAACAGTGAAATCTAAATAGAAAGTCCACCAGCAAATTTCTTTTTATTTTTAGTACTGAACACATTCTCTTTACTGCTGCAGTAAATGTAAACACTGGAGGAAATATGAAGACACTGATAAAAGGAAGCTCACAAAGGATGTCACTGGGCATTTTATGTGAGTGCATAAATATGCAGAACTAAAAAAATGCTACATAAATTCACTGCCACTAAGCAAGTGGCAGACGGGGGGGGGGATTTGTCAACACTCTCTGAGTGCACACCAGGCCCCCTTTTTGTGTTGACAAAACTTTGTGAATGAAAGCTTACAGTACACACTGCAAGCCTATTGGTTGACAGTGTTGACCAGTGGTATCTTAGTGCTTATTGTAAGTTGTCATTCAGTGACAGCTCAGTTGGCAGGCAGTTGTGGAGGTGTGTGGGTGAGTTTTGCTGCCTGCTGGCTTCAATGGCTAAGCTGGGACAGGATGAGCAGGGGATGGTGTGGGTGCTGAGTGGGTGGCAGGCCACTAGACTACCAGGGAGTGGAACTTTTTGTATTGTGGCATGATCGGGGTATGGGGAAGGGGGGGGCACTGGTTTACCAGGGATGTTTGGGGGTACTACTTTTTATGTTTGCTTGCACGCATGTGCAAGAAACATAGTGCTATCATCCGAGATTTCTGAGGTGTGTCACCTCCTCCTCCAATTCAGTCAGTGTGTTGGCAGGCTCAGCCTCTGTAAGCCAATGCATGCTGGAGCTGTCTATGACAAGCTCCAAAATGCAGTGGCATACAGTTGAAAGGGGGAGCTACGCTTCAGTGAACAGCGATAAGATATCGCCTGCTCATGCGCAGCTCCCCCTACACACACACACACACAGAAATGCATGCATACTGCATGCTGCCCTCCCCCCCGCACACATGTATAGCCGACGGGGGTGCCCAATCCCCGTCGGCTTGTGCTGTGCTCCCCTAAAGCCTTCCACATGCCATGCTGGGTGCCCACCCCAGCCTGGCAATTCATAGAATAACCCGTGAGGGGTGCCCAATCCCCATCAGCTCACTGTCACCACGACGTACTGGGTGCCACACGCTGGGAGCCCACCCCAGCGTGGCAACTGAATCACATAGCCAATGGGTGCCCAATCCCCCTTTGGCTCCAAGGCCCCCCAACCGTCCTTGTGCCATGCTGAGAGCCCACCCCAGCGTGGCAAATGTCCCCATCGTCTTTTTTTTTTTACCTGCAAAATAAAAAGCGGTCCCCGCGGCGCTTCTCCCAGCCCCTCCACAACCGCACCTACCACCACTGTGCACCTGCCTCCCACACCCCCAACCCCATATTTACCTCCAGAGTCCGGCGCAATGATCATCACTGGACTGGGAACAAGTCTGCACTATCATCCTCTCCGCCCACTCCGCTCCACTGGCGAGGGATTGCTAGAGAATCCCAGGGTCTGTTATAAATCATCTGGGGCTAGGGCTTTTTCCTTTATGGCCCCGACCCTGTGGAATTCTCTACCTCATCAGGTTAGAGAGTGCCCGTCCGTGGAAGCATTTAAGAGATCCCTGAAAAGTTATTTATTTTTGCTGGCATTTGGTTAGTTTATTTTATGGATATTTTATTGTTTTATGTCTTTATTTATTAGTGTTGATGTTTTATCTCTGTTTTGTATTAGCGCTTTGATTTCTTGAAAAGCTCTTTATAAATAAATTTTGATTTGATTTGATTTGATTTGATTTGATTTTGATTGATTTGATTTGATTTGATTCAAAGCCGACCGTGAACTGAGGAAATGCTGGTAAGCTGTATAATGGGCTAGATAGGGGGGTTTCAACTTTATTGCATATCTCAGGCATTTTTTGGAATTTTTGCACCAAATTTTCAACATGGGGTTTTTGGGACCCCTTCTCATGAATGATTTCACTGTCATGGCGTTATTCGGGCCCAAAGGGTGATTTCACAGTCACTGTGCAATCACTGCGTGAAATCACCCTTCGGGCCAGAATAATGCCATGACAGTGACATCATTCATGAGAAGGGGGTCCCAAAAACCCCATGTTGAAAATTTGTTGCAAAAATTCCAAAAAATGACTGTTTTACGAGCGTGCGTTGCGCAGTTCCTATGCAAGCTCGTAAGTTAGCAAGTTTAAAATATTTTTACTCCAGATTTTCAACATTGCCATTTTACTACACCTTCTTATAAGTAGTACGGCTGTCGTTTTTCACATCTCACCCAAAATGTGTTTCCACCCATATGGCGCACAATGGCGCAGTCAGTGTCTTGGAAATCAATCTGGGACAAATTAAGAAGATCATAGTGACACTGTTCATGAGTAGAGGTCTTAAAATGGCTATGTTGAAAATTTGGTGAAAATTCTAAAATGACTATTTCTGACGTGCATTCGCAGTTCTCATGCGCTGCGTAAGTTCGTAATTTTCAATATTTTCACTCCAGATTTTCAACATTTCCATTTTACCACACCTCCTTATGAACAGTACAGCTGCCATTTTCATATGTCACCCAAAATGTGTTTTCGCACATGTAGCACAATGGTGCTGTTGGTGTGAAAGCAATGTTTAGGACAGATGAAGAAAATCACAGTTACACTGTTCATGAGCAGAGGTCTTAAAATGGCTATGTTGAAAATTTGGTGACAAAGTCCATAAAATGACTGTGTTCTGAGTGAGCATGCGCAGTTCCACGCACCCTCATAAGTTCATGACTTTATAATATTTTCAGTCAGATTTTCACCAGTGGCATTTTCCACCGTCCTTAGGAACAGTACAGCTGTCATTTTCACAACATGGCTGAAGTGTGTTTCACACTTTCAGTGCAGAGATCTTGATAGTCAGCTGTAGAAATCATTGTTCGGCACAGATAAAGAAAATCACAGTGACACTGTTCATGATAGGAGGCACCAAAATGCCTGAGTTGACAATCTGCTGTAAAAATCCCCAACCTAATTATATTACGGGTGTGCGTTGCACAGTTTCTATGTATGCTAGTGACTTCACCATTTTTAAATATTTTTACTGCAGATTTGCAACATTGCCATTTTTTACACCTCCCCATGAACAGTACAGCTGTCATTTTTTACATCCTGTTTGGAATGTTTTTGCACCTGTGGTGCTAAATATCGTAATCGCTGTGCCTAAGTAGCTTTCGGCAAACAAACTGATATTCCCCCTGTTCATGAGGTGGGGTCACAAAAAAAACATGTTGAAAATCTGGAGTGAAAATACCAACGAATGCCTGAGGTATTAGGGTTTCCAACCATAACGCCCACCCCTGTAGAGAATGACAGGCATCAAAGGTGTGACTTGGGATTCTTGCCTGTAATGCTCATACCATTCCACACCCTGCAGCCAGTAGAGAGGCATCGAGGTATGCCTTAGACTCTTTTTCCCCAAAGTTCACCCCATTTTCTCTACCTTTCACCATCTCATGGTATTTCCTAATGAAATGAGATGCGCATAAAGACCAAAGACCCCAAGGAACACGTGACACTTTATCAGTGTCTGCAGGGTGGGGTGTGGTGAAATGGCGTGGCCGTTATGCCTGACGACCCAAACGCACACCCCAATGCCTGTCACTCTCTGCAGGGTGGTGGTGGGGTTGGCTTCAGTTCAATACTTCACTGCCATTCCTATTACGCAGCTCTGTAACTTCTACACTACCACTGCCAATGCCAGCAAGCAAACATTCGGCTTTGACAAATGCTTGCTATTTAATGATCGGGGCTGGGAGGTTTGTACCACTAGACTACCAGGGATGATTGAATTACATTTATTCTTTGGACGGGGTTCAGGGATTGGGGGGCCACTAGACTACCAGGGAAATAGGATTGCAATACAATTATTCAATGATTGGTGCTGGGAGGGGGGCCACTAGACTACCAGGGTTAAGAGGTATGTTTTTAGAAAGGTCACGTGATGTGCTCTGGGTGATCGGATGCTTCTCCTTCTGCTCTAAGATCAGATATTCTAAAATGCGGCAAAAACCATCAAAAACTAAAAATAAAATTGCACAGTAATTAACACAGTATCTAACAAAACGTACAACTTCTAGATCGAAAGGAGATGGCTGATGGACAACAAAAGAAGACAAACTCATCGCCCCCTCCACTACTGCACAATCAAGCTCCCAAAAGGCTAGAAACAGACTTCCAAACCAGTGACTCAGCAGATACGAAACTCCATGAAACACTGGAGAATAAACTGGATCACTTCTTTGCTGAAATAGCCACTGTAAAAATTACTCTCTACAACCTGGCAGCCAACTTTAGAACTGTTAAACCAGCTCTGGAAAACCTAACGGTCTGGCTCTCTGATGCTGAGGCACAGATAAGCTCAGTGGAAGACCGCCAGCAAAAGGAGACAAAAGAGATACAGGAACTCAGGGGGAAAATAATGAAAATGGAAGCCCGATTGGAGGACCAAGAGGGCAGGTTATGGAGCAACAACTTAGTCATGGTGGGGATTCAAGAAAAAGCAGAAGGGAATAATATTATGACCTTCATTCAAAAGTTGCTGCATGGAGTAGCAGGGGCCCAAGAACATGGATGGGCTACTCCATTGACAGAGCCCACTGTTCGACTCGCCTGCCACCAAAGCAAAGGGAAAAGCCTAGGGCTATTATTGTTCAGTGCATGCACTTCCAAGACAAACTACATATTATGGTCAAGGCAAGGAACAAGTGAGCATTAGAATGGAATAGCCAGAGATTTTATATATTTAACGATGTAACCCCAGCAGTATGAGATAGGCAACAAGCCTACCAAGGCATAAAAAAGGATCTCCACCAGGCAAAAATCCCTTTCAGAATCATGTACCCTGCACATCTGAATGTCACCACTCCACTGGATCCTAAAGAATTTGCCAGCATTGAAATTGCACACCAGGAGGTCTACAAGTATCCACCATGAGTGTTCCCCACATCACAGAAGTAACACCACAGAGGAAACAGGCACGTCCCCCAGGGAGGAAAGAAACAACTGCACGATTCACAGTAAGTTGCTTAAAATTCTGCAGCTATCACCAATATTAAATACTGGCACACCCAACATCAACAGTAGTAGATCTGCGCCTCTCTCCCACCCCTGTATGACATGGGACACAAGTCTGAAATGAGCAAAAGAGCATGTGTAAGGTAATCATTCAGATGGGACAATCGATGGAGATTATACAACTACAGGCTCCTGTAACTGCTAAGATGGTGATTAGGTGGGGCTATCTTATCCTCTTCCTCACAGAACAACAGCTCGTTCTTGCCAGTCCTTCCATGATTTATGGCTCCTGCCCCAGGACCCTGGCGACCCACCCTCTCTAACCCCGCAGTGAGACACAGCCTGCCAAGCAGCACACAGTCGAGGAGAAGAGTCAACCATACTGCTGGCATACCTGCGAGGAGAAATGAACAGGGGGACTGTGCATGTCTGGCCCAAAATGATCGGTGGTTCTGCACAGCCAAGCACAACAAAACAACACCCCTCCTATCACTGCAAACACAAGCTCCCTGCACAGATCGAACATGCTATGATGTGAGCCAGAACTGGTAGCAAGGACAGGAATCGAACCCACAACAAAAGCTTACTTCTCATAGCTTTTTAATCCACATCCAGGATGCAGCACAGTAGGAGAACTCAGAATAGGTCTGCTCCCATTTCCTTCTTTTTTCATGTTGGCCCACCCCACCTGCAGAAAGTGAAGACATGAGACTCTCCAAGCTGGACTCCACTCACCGGGGGATGCACCCCCCTAAGAGTTTCTGCATGGATAACGTCTGGGACAGTTGATGACTTCCTGTAGAATAATGAACTAAGTGATTAGCGCTGTCTTCATTGCACTGTATGGCAGATTAAGGGACCACATCTGGGGGGAGGGAGGCAGGGAGACAAGGGAAATTACAGTGGATGGCTTTTGGCTTGTGAACACCAGCAGGAAGATGGGTGAAGTTTTTGGGAAGGTGACTGGGAAAGGGGATGAACTGATCAGGGCAGGGACCTGGTAGAGTATTCTAGATACCCCTTTTTCAGCCACACACATGAGAATTGCACCACTCATAATAGACTCCTCTACCCAGTGGGGGGGGACTTACAGTCTGTAGCCCTGGCCGTGTAGAATGCAGCTCAGTTGATTGCTTAGAGGGCACCCCTTTTTCTCTGTATGGTGAACTCCAAAACCATGTCTGAGGGGGAGAGGGAGGGAGGGAGGGAAGGACACTGCTTAAGTAGAGGACTACTAAATTACACAGGCCAGTGGGGGTGGGGAGGTGAGGGTTTACATGACAGCGAGAGACATGGGACAGAGGGTGGGATGGGGAATGGGCTCCACAGGGTTCTCCATTATTAGCTTCTCACACTGCAAGAACAAGGACAGAGATGACCAGACTGACCCATACGCACCACCAGTGCAGCAGGTGGGATAGGAGCCCTCCCCGGGGACACTGACTTCAGCATCTTGGACCACCATACTCAGGGGGCCAATTGGCCCTCCACCGATCAGAGCCAACTAAGAAAAGTGAATGACAATCGGGGGGAGGAGGGAGGAGGGTAGGCAGCCTCATGCAAGAAAAGCTTCTGCTGTTGCAGGCACCACTGACACAAGGCAGCCTGAAGGGGGGACAGTTGCAAAACCCATAGATCTCTCATTTTCACTACAATCTCTTGACAGAACAGCAGGACAGGTACAGAAGAATACACTCATAGTGATGGTTTAATACGATTTTTGCCCTCTAGATTGGAGCAGGGGATGGAGAACATCGATCATGAGAGTCTTTCATGGACACAGCAGGAACAGGGCTTGCCCCAGCCAGCCCAGGCCTCGCTACCCATTGGGACTGGGTACAGACCCCAGGGAGCCCTTCCTTTTTAGACTGATTCTTTCTAGCAGTGTCAGTGGCTCAGTAGGTAGCACACTCGCCTTTGAGGCTGGGAAATCAGAGGGCTGTGTGTTCAGTTCCCACATCTGGCACTTGGGTTAATATCCAAGTACTGACACTGTAGTGCAGCATGAGAGGGGTGCTGCACTTTTGAGGTGCCGTCTTTCAGATGAGATGTTAAACCGAGGTCCCATCTGCCTGGACTGGTTGTAGTTCAGGTGGATGGTAAAGATCCCATGGCACTTATCGAAAAGAGTAGGAGAATTTTTTATTCAAGATTTTCAAACAAAAAGTACAGGAAAGTGTTACAGCATACAAATCATAATGAAAAGAAACAAAAAACAGAAAAAATATCTCAGCATACAAGAATGTCAAAATCATAACAAAAAACATCCCCACCCAACAAACCCCACCCCCTGCTAAAAGAGTAGGGAAATTTTTTATTCAAGATTTTCATACAAATTATACGAAAAGTATTACAGCACACAAAATCAAAAAAGAAAAGAAAAACAGAAAAAAAAATAGTTCAGCATGTAAGTATGTCAACCCATAACAAAAACACCCCCACCCAGCAGACCCCTTTCCCTTCTACCAAAAGAGTGAGCGCATTTTTCCCCCCAATATTTTTGAGCAAAAAATACAGAAAGGTAGTACAGCATACAAATCATAATAAAAGAAATGAGAAAAAACAGAAAAGAAATATAGCAGCATACAAGAGTGTCAAAATCACAGCAGAAACATCCCCACCCAAAACCTGGAGTGCAGGACGGTGGGGAGTTTTAAGCAGGTACTAAAGACTTTCTTATGGGAAGAGGTGTTTCCTACTTTATTCTGATTTTATATTGTATGTATTTGAATATGTGTTTGTATTTGATTTTATATTGAATGTATTTGAATATGTTTTTATGTTTGTATTTGCTGTGCAACGCCTTGAGATTTTGAAAGGCGCTCAATTAAATAAATTTTATTATTATTATTAAAACACCCCCCCCATCAAAGGATTAGGCAGTGATGCTAACAACATAAAACATGCTTATACTCTTGTAGAACTGAAAGCAAACCACACACACAAAAAAAAATAATAATGATAGCAGAAATGAAAAATTAGTCCGTAACTCAAGTGATGGGAACATCAGAGTCAGTAACCCAGGGGAGGTTCCTCCATGATTGAAAAACCCAGGTAGCTAGTCTAGTTTTTAATTCCAGTCTATATAGCTGTCTGATTTCCCTAACAATTTTTACTAGTAGTTCTGATAAAGGTACTGATTTTTGTTGTAGTGTGAACCAACATCTGGAGTTCCATATGTACCATTTCACCACAGTTATAATAAGCTGCAGTGTAAAGGTATCCCATTCACTCCAGGAAGAGTCAAGAAAAACATACAACAAAACATTCAAAGAAATAGTGCGAAAGGGAGACATACCCCAGGAATCAGCTAAAGCAGCCCAAAAAGGTGAAATACACGAGCATGAAAAAAATAAATGAAATGTCGTTTCAAGTTGCTGAGTACACTGGGTTCTAGAACAAAGCCTTTCTGAGAGCTGTTTGTGTTTCTGGTGTTCTTTAACGTTTACCCGATTATGACAACATAACCAATGGATATCCCACATTTTCTCTGGGATCCTGGGGTTATTTAAAAAGTCAAGCAGAATCTGAGTGTGACTAGTCGGACAATGTGGGAAAGAATTTAATTCTCGGAATTTGGTGATAATTATCTGTTTGTATAAAAATGTTCTATGTTGTCCACTGACCATATTGGTGGACAACTGCCAACTTTTGAGTTTTACAAACACATCTCTCACATAAAGAGGACTGATATGTGAAATACAAAGTATTCTGAGAGAAGAGTCCTCCCATTGTGTAAGCCAAGGGCTACAGGTAAGGGTAAACAAAGGAATCCAGGATCTTCGGACATGAGTTAAAACAGGTCTAAGATTAATAACACGATACATAACTGTAAACCAAACCACTGGATTCAGCATTCCCAAGTCTCCCTGGAACTTTGAAAGATACAAAATATTCCACTTTAAAGGATTCAATCTACTGCCCCAAACTGCTTGAAAGAAAACATTGTACGAGGAAGCTTCTAATGTTCGAGGTGGAGGAAACAACCAAATAACATGGTTAAAGATAGGTAAAAGAAATGTTTTCATCAGATAAACCCTTTTCAATTTTCCCATTTGCCAGGAATTCCAGGCTTTCACCATCTGCTGGGCCTGAGAAAGTTTTGGACTCCAGTTCAAAATGTCTAAGTAAAGGAAGCTAAAGTGTATCCCTAAAATAGTAATCGGGTCCCTGGTTAATCGTATCCCTGCAATAGAATCTAGGGGAGTTGAAGGTTGTCCAAATTGTCGCCCTATACATTTAGACATGTTAAGAGAAGTACCTGATAAAGAACTAAAAGACTGACGAATAGTCATGACCTGTGTTGCGGAGGTCGAATCACCAACCAAGATAATAAGATCTGCATATGCCAAATCAACGTGGGGAATCTCATAAGTGTCAACATATACTGTACATGTTTTATTAGTGGTGTAGAATTCAGAACCCATAAAAGGGGATCAATACAGAAGACGTATAAGAGGGGGCTTAGAGGGCAACTTTGCCTAACTCCTCTTTTAATCGGAATCATAGGGCCCAACCAACCTTTAATAAGGGGAGATACAGTAGCTGACTTATGTAGTGCTTGCAAACATAGAATAAAGGGGGCAGGAATTCCATACTGAGTAAGCTTGTCCCAAAGGTAGTTATGCTCAACAGTAGCGAAGGCTTGCTTCTGATCCAAGGACAAAAGAAAGCCAGATAAACCTTCCCTATTGTCCCTTTCAATCAATTCCTGTAAAAGAATAAGATGGCCACTCATTCTTTTCCCTGGGATAGAGCAAGTTTGAGTACGGGAAATGAGATGAATAGCCGCCTGCAATAACCTGGTGTGTAGTATTTTAGCAAGAATTTTAAAATCAGTATTCAGTAAGCTAATCAGTCTCCAATTTGAAAGATTAGTCTTATCCCCCTTTTTATAAAAGAAAATCAAAAGACCCCATGCCATATCCAAAGGGATAGAAGCTGTTTTCAAAAGAAAGGTAAAAACCAATGGCAGTTCTTTAGAAAGCAAGGGTCCAAGTACCTTGTATAATTCTGGAGTAAGCCCGTCTAAGCCTGGGACTTTATTATTTTATAATGACTTTATAGCCTGTTCAACTTCTGGAGCAGAAATATCCATAGTGAGTTCAGGCAACAGATATGAAGGACAGGTAGGAATAGGGGTGGTGGACAGGAATGCAGAAACAGAGTCAGACAGTGAAGATGGATGTGAAAACAAAGAAGCAGTGTGCTGTGAATCAATCCGAAAAATATTCTCTTTATCAGTATATAGACGGCCATCTAGATCTAAAAGACGGTCCATCCATTTATGATTAACATTATTGTGGCAATGAATATAGGGGCAGATTACTTATGCCTTCCCGTGAGTACCAAAAACTTGTTGGTTCTGCAAACTAGTTGCTTGACGTAAATGAAAAGATTGCATATCTTGTTGTAGCAGAGAAATTTGTGACTTGAAATCATGAGATGTAGTCCTTGCCACGGACTGGAGCTTTTGTAAATGCTTACACTGTTGTAGGTATTGGAAATAGGTATTAAAATGAATTTTCCTACTTTCTGTTTGCAACAATTTTCTCAAATCCAATTTAACAGCTGCCCACCAGAGGGCAGGATGGTCAAATATATCAAAAATAGAGCATTTATGGGCCACAAAGTACTGGAGATTTTGTAAAAAAGTTGTCTGGGAAAGGAGAGAGGAATTAAATTTCCAATAACCTGGACCTTGTGGGAAGTGTACGTCAGAACCCAAGTGTAAACAAAGTAATTTACGGTCAGAAAACTCAATCTCCAAAACTTGACTGGAGAAAATAGGAAGTGTGTCAGAGACGAAAAAAAAAATCTATTCTAGTGGCTAACTTACCCTTCTGAAAGATGGGGTGTATAACTTTATGTAGAGACATATAGGCGTCATAGGCGTAGATTGTGGAGGGGCAGAGGGGCAAGCTGCCCCCTCCCTGAGAAATTAGACCAGGACTTTTTTAGGAGCCCAGCCACCGTTCTCTGGTTATCATTTTTTTTTTTTTTAATATTGAATGGGCTCAGGACTATGCCTGGACTGCCTGCACCTTTCCGGGGAAGGGGGGGTGACGGCACTGCATCATGTCTCTTAAACAAAAACTATCCCCTTTTCCAATTGGCTGCAAGCCTGCAACCATAGTAGCCTGCATGTTACAGCCAATCAGAGAGTGCTGCAAGTTGGCGCCATCGCGTGAGCAGTACTCCGTTAGTGGTGCCATTTAGTTGTCTGTGTGCCTTCCATGAAGGAGCAGCAGCAGCATCCATATAGCGTAGGGCTGAGGAGAGATAGCTATTCGAGGATGTCGAGCAGCAGTCGTTGGTTGTCTGTCAGGTGTCACCAGTGTCTCAGTCAGTCTAGTGTTCCCACCCTCCTCCTGTCCTGAACAGCCCAGTTTAAATATACCTCACCCGAGTCCTCTGACTACCTACTCTCTGTTTCTCAGTGCAGCCAGCTGTGCTCTGGGCTCTCCCACTGCCACCTGAGCCTCCCATCCCCAAGAGACTAGGAGGCCTGCGGCCACAAGGCCTCTACCACTGGACAGACCAGGCGGAGAAGCGAGTCGTACAATTACAGTGAGTCTGAGGCATGGCCAGGCTTGCCTGCACATCCAGCTCCTGTGTCCAGCAGGCCAGAAAAAGATTTGCCATGTTGTCGGCGAGTCCCACACCACACCTGTTGCCCACCAGTTCCACAGTCCACCGAGAGGGGATTATTCAGGTCAGTGAACAGCCAGGCCCAGAACAGTGAAGAAGCCGGCAGTTATGCAGGCTATAGCAGACCCATAATGCGACATGTTCATCTGGTGTCAGAAAAAATGAGTTACTGTCTCATCGGGGGATTAATCGGGAGAGGAACGGAAATGTTGGGAGAGACTCGGCTACCTGACCTGCCTTCTTGGCCTTGCTGTGCCCTGCTGCATGCTGCCCTGTCTGTGCCCTTACTGATTTGGTGAGTAACTGTGCTGCAAGCTGGTTGTTGGAAATTAATACCATTCACATCCCAGAAATGTGTCTTTTGGGGTTGTCTTGGCCATGGCCATGTGTCTGGGGGTGGGTGGAAGGTTTGCTGTCAGCTTGTGTTTCTTTGGGTGGGAGGGGATTTTCTGGCTGTTGAGGCTGTCCATGTTGGTGGGGTGGGTGGGGGGCCTATTTGTTTGGTATGGTGTGGACACTGGTCATGTTGGTGGGGTGGGGACACTCAGTTACTGTGCTACTGGTGTGGTGGGGTTTGTTGGGTAAACTCACTGGACGGTCTGTGTTTGGTGGGGCTGGGGGGATGGTCTGTTTTGTGGGGTTTGGGTCGGGGGAGACAGTCTGTGTGTTTTGGGGCTGACCCACTGAGAGGATGGTCAGTGTTTGGTGCTGGGGGAGGGCCTGCATTTGGTGGGGCTGGGGGGGACAATCAGTGTTTGGGGCTGGGGTGGTTAGTGTTTGGGACTGGGAGGGCAGTCAGTATTTGGTGGGGCTGGGGTGACGGTCTGTTTTCTATTCTGGGGTCTGGTGGGGTGGAGACACAGGCCATGGTGATGGGGGAACACTGGCTGTGATGGTGGGGTGGTGACACTAGCCATTGTTTGGTGGACTTGGCTGGCCATTTGTCTGGGGGGACTGTCCATGATGGTGGAAAAGGGGGACTGTCCATGTTTGCCTGCTGGGTGTCTTGTGGGGAGGGGGGGGACTATTTGCTGGTTGGGTGTCTGGGGGGGGATCTTTCCATGTTGGCTTATGGGGTTGGTGAATGTTGGTGATTGCTGATCAGGTGTCTAGGATGGACTATCAATGTTGTTGGGGAGGGGAACTCTCCGTGTTTGCTAGCCAGGTGTTTGGGGGGATTGTTCATGTTGGTGGGGCAGAGAGAATTCTGTGCTTGCTAGCTGTGTGTCGGGGGTGGGTACTGTCCTTGGTGGGATATGGGGAACTGTCCATGTTTGCTGGCTGCCTGAGTGTCTGGTGGGACTGTCCTTGTCGGTTGGGAGGGGGCATTCTATGCTCGCTGGCCGGTGTCTGGTGGGGAGGAGACTGTTCTGGTGTCTGGGGGACTGTCCTTGTAGGCCGGGTGAAGGGGGGACTGTCCATGTTTGCTGACTGGGTTTCTGGTGGACTGCCCATGTTGGTTAGGAGGGGGGACATTCTGTTCTTGCTGACTAGGTGTTATTATATAAACATAAGTAAGCATTAAAACGTAATTTCCACCTCATCCTTTACCTGTCAAGGGATGTATCTCACTGACCTGTGCCCGCAGCTAGCATACAAACATTAGTAAATGTTGAAACATTATTTCCCCCCTCATCCTTTACCTGGCTGTAAAAGTAATCTTTTACTTTTTTTGATTTCTCCGATCGTCTGCTGTGGAGGGGTGAAACAGACAGATTCCTTGGCCTTGCTGTCTCTGTCTTCATTGCCTGTCAAACACAACCAAAGGGGTAGCTTTTTGTGTTCTCCCCCATACAGTGTTACAATACTAGCAAAACAAATCTTGCAGTAAAACATGCACCCTAAAGAAATGATTATACTACTACCTGGCTATTGTTATAGTGACTACTGGCTGGCCATGATTTTTTTGGGGGGTTGGAACACTGGTCGTGTGTGTGGGTAGGGTTGCGGACACTGCTGGTTGTGTGTGTGGTTGGGGACACTGCTGATCATGTGTGTGTGGGGTTGGGGACACTGCTGGTCGTGTGTGTGTTGGGGACACTGCTGGTCATGTCTGTGTGTGTGTGTGTGTGGTGTTGCGGACACTGGTCATTTGTGAGGGTGGGGTTGGGGATACAGGCATTGTGTGGGTGTGGTGGTGGCACTGTTGTGTGGGTGGGTGGAGGCACTGGCATTGTGTTGGTGGGGCGGGCTTGTAATTGTATACCAGGCAAACTGTGCTGACCGGTAGCTCAACATCTCTCTTTCCGGACAAAGAAAGAAACATAAACAAAATGCAGTATAAAATGTGGTTTTATTTATTTTTGTGTGCCTGTGATGGGGAGGCACAGACCTGGATGCCTGGAGCGAATACCAGATAAATGGAGCTGGAAATGGTGTTGGTTGGGTGGGGTGGGGATAGTGGCTTTGCTGGTGCAGTGGGGAGAGTGGCTGTGCTGGAGGGGTGGACAAAGAGTGTGGAGAGTGGCTGTGCAAGTTCATCAGGGTGCACAGAGTAGCTGAGCTGGCCAGTCTGGGTGGAGATACTGGCCTTGCAGGTCTGGTGTGGGGAGAGTGGGCTGTAGCTTTTTGCATGGACATTTAATTCACTGTTGCTTGCTGTGCCTTCTGCTGCCCTGCCAGCTTTGTGCTGCTGTGCTGACCAGGGCGGACTGGTACACATGCTGAAAAAAATGGTTCTGGCCACTGGTGATGGAGGAGGGAGGGCTGGACGGGCATACTGGCACAGAAATATTTTTTTCAACATGTATGCCTGTCTGCTGGGTCCATGCCATGCTTACCTCCCTCATACAAGGGGCTTCTGAGCACTAAAGATAAGTTTCTGTGTCAAAATTAGGAACTGTTGGAAAGTATGAAATCCTACACTATAAAAATTGTGCATGTTTATGTAGTTTCACCTTACTGTGTGGTTTGACAAGATGTTCTGTGGTCTCTCCTCCTCATTTAGCACCCTGACCTGTGACCTAGCCATTTCCCCGGGCAGAAGATCCATTGTTTTGTGGTCTTTTTGGTGGTTTGTTGGGCATTGTAAAATGCATTGTTTCATTTACTGTGTTGTACTGCCTGGACCTGCTTTACCCTGTCTCTATCCTGAATGTAAACATGGTATAAAAAAAGTTAATTTTTTGGTGGCGTGTGTGTGTCTGTCTGTGTCTGTGTGTAGAAGAATACAGACACATGCTCGGACAAAACAAACTGTATTAAACCACATCAAAATGAAACAACCATGTTTCATTTGTGCCCTTCAAAACTGTCAGATGAGACGATTTTGAAGTAGTCTGTTGGGGGGGGGAAGCATCCACGGCAACCTGGGCTACCACAACTGGCCCACCACACACTGTCATAGGTGATGCTAATAAAAACCACCAACCAAGTACTTACCTTTCAGGGTGGGTCCCACAAGGCTGTGCACAGGTATCTGGAGTCGTTGTTCCAGCAAACTTCCTGTGGCATCTGTTCTCTTAGGTTATGTGATGCGACCACTTTTGTGCCAGGACAGTCCGTGTTTGCTTGGATGGGGTTGTGTAACCCTGGGCATGGACAGAGATGCATATTCCTTAGGAGCCCATGGGGAGGAGAGCGGTAGGGGATGTAGTGTGACCACACCATGCCCATGATCATCTTGAACAATTAGGGGATTTACACTGTTCTGTTGCACTGTCCAAGGTACATCAGCATGCTTGTTAAGAGCACCGCCTGAGGGATATCAGCAAGTCCCATGCTTATGTATGCAATGCTTGCTTGCTTGAGGAGAGCATTATCCTCTTCGCTTACCTTACCTAACCAGATTCAGGCATGTGACATTGAATAATATGGGATGGGATGGGATGGAAGACTAATGAATTAACTTGGTTATAACAAAGAAAAGTGTTAACACTGGGTGCAAGTAAGCAATAATGCCTGACAGGGCGTGTGTCATGCTGGGATAACGTCATGCCTCAGGTGGTTGGGCATGAGTACATCCAATACATAAGGCATGACATTATCCTACCATGACACATGCCCTGGAGGGCATTATTACTATTATACAAAGGCGTGTTGTTATACAGAATTAAAAAAAAATAATTTTAAAGATGTTTTATTTGGTGTGGAAAAATATTTTTAAGAGAAGATACAAAAAACCACACTAATGCTAACAATCATCAAGAGGTTCACGGAGAGGCTGAGACTAGACCTGTGATGAATTGGATGTACTGGGATAACATCATGGGTCTAGCCCAAGACTGACCAATCAGAGGCCAGCATTCATTCTTGTCATTGTATAATCGCAATTTTTATGTAATCTTTGTAAATAAGGGCTCATGCTGTGAGGATGCACATGCTGGGATGTTTCCCATACCATCCATGTTTATAGGTATACTGAGGTGGCACAGCCATTTGCTGCACTTCCTTGAAACATGCTTTTTGCACTCCTCAAGGGTGGGAGGGCTAGCTCAAGCAGACATTTCAAAGTTCAGGATCCACTATAAGGGCTGGACTTGGAAGGGTTATGTAAGCAGCAAAGGGGGGTGAGAGACTAGTGAGCTATCCACCTGGAGGTTCAGGTGGGGGCAAAATTAGGTCAAGACTGATTTGAATTCAAGCTGAGGGGAGGTCCTGTTCTCTTGAGAAGGAAGTTAAGTTCCTTACATATTTTCAACTTTACAAGTAAGTCCTCACTCCCAAGGCAGAAGAACGAAGAACTGAATACAACAGATCTCGGTCAGTTTTTCGACTCTGGTCTCAGAAGGAGTTGGGCCGAGAGCAGGCTGCAGTAAAACTGGTGGGGTTGGGAAGTGCTCTGACTTGGCCTGGGCTGGTCCCTCCCAGGAGTTATTTGGCTGTAGTCTTCAATGTTTTTTGGGCATTATTTGATGCTGGTTGATTTGTTTGCATTACGCAAGCCACCCGCCCTCTTCACTGTCGTGATACGCGAAAATCAGGACTTTTTTGTTACTTTGCCCGCCCTGCAAAAATAACAAACTACGCCCTGATAGGCATCCTTTAAATGAGAAGTGGAAATCACTGAGTGTAATGTGGACATGTCACAAAACATTTTGGTGGTGGTAGCCTTAGAGCCCCTATCCCGTTTGTCAAGGCTGCAATTAAAATCTCCACCGAGAATCACTGCCTGGGAAGAAATTAAAAAGGGTTGAATGGTTTTAAACAAGGAAACCCTATCCACTTTAGATTGTGGTGCATAAACATTAACAAAATGAAAATAAAGTTGTCACTTTTTGTATCTAATATCTATACTCTTCCAGGAATCAAATCAATTAACTTAATTAAAGAAACATTTAGGTCAGAACGGAACAAAATTCCCACCCCAGAACAAGCCTCAGGACCTAAGAACCAGTATAAGGGACCAACATGCCAAAGTTTGGTAACAATACCCAGTTCAGAGATTGTGTGCAGTCTGGTATCTTGCAGAAAAATGATTTGCAAGGAACTGGATGAAAAATAAGACAATGTTAATTGTCTTTTCTTTAGGCTCTTCATACTATTCACATTTAAAGAGCCAAGGGATTATAGCCACATGGAGAGAGGGAAAAAATGAAGCTAGGAAAAAAAAACCCATCAGGGAGGCTTTTTCCTCATCCTTCAAGATCTACCCTGTTGATCCTTTGGAGGGGGAGGGGGTTGAATATAAGGCTCAGAGGGAAGACCAACCTGAGAGGACCACAAGGAAGAACCTTCCGAATCTGCATCTGACAGTTCTGAGGTTTGAAATACCTCATATCAATTGTTTAAAGGCAAGTCAGATGTTTTAAAGACTTTCGGGGCAGGCTGTTCAGCCACTTGGGACCTCTTTGAGGATCTCTTGTTGATTTGAGGAGGGGGCATGTTATAAGATGAAGACTCATGTGAAACCATCTCAACCACAGAGGAATCACTAGCACTAGCAGTCAACTGAGGAGGCAGGGATTCCGGAGCCTGATGTGGGGATGTGGACTCTGAAGGAACTGGGGTGGGGGTATGTCAAGAGGGGCAGGTTGCCTATGTGGGTGAGGAAAAGAGTCACGCTGTGCAACAGCAATTAAAAGTCTTTGTTTGACAGCATCTGAAGAGTCAGATTGATTATGAGCTGCCCACTTACAGCTCTGGTAGGTATGACCCATAGAGTCACAGAGGTTACAACGTGGTTCATTCAAACAATTCCTGCTAGTATGACCCAAGGATTGACAAAGGGTGCATTTCACTTGATCACAAAGGCTACTCAAGTGGGTACAAGAACCACATTTATAACAGGCCTTTGGTTGTCCAGCATAAAATAAGACACCCCTATCCCATCCCAAAAAACACAGTTTGGTAGGTGACTAAGACCTGTATCAGTAGTATGGAGTATAACCTTTACCCCCCATCCAAATATGTTCATCATCAAAAATTACTTCAGGAGCTCCTAAAACTGAACAATGCTGTTTTAACAAGTATTGCAGATCTGTAACGCTAATCCCTTCATTCCTAAATAAAATTGTCACAGTTTTATAAGCTGGTTTAGTTAAAGGGATGGCATCAAAGAGAGCCCACAGGGGAGTGTGTCTATAAATTAAATATTGTACAGGAGTACTCCTGTTATGTGTTATGTGCATATCTGTCTGTAAACTCCTGTATTGCTTGCTTGGAGTCTATGTTATACCTATACCCTATTGTACTTCATACTCAAAAACTGTATTATAATTGTACACAATCTTATGCTATGTTCTTTATTTCAATCACTGTACTTGTAATTGTTCTAATATATGCCATGTACTGGGCCTAGGTCCCCAGGTCGCATCTGGAATCGAGCATGTTGCTCAGTATGCCTTCCTGGTAAATCTCGTAAATAAATAAATAAGATGTTAAACTGTGCCCAAAATCTTTGTAATCCTGCATTTAATTTAAAGCTAATATTAAAAGTTGTCTCACCCGAGACATGGATGAGGGCATAAATCTTGTTAGCTAAAAACTTCATTGATCCCGTTAATAATGTTTTAGCAACAAAAACCTGATCAGGAAAATCAATCATACCCCCTTTATACAAAAGATGAACTGCATTATGGTGTTTGGTTGGATAGATAGGCTGATGAAAGAGGGATGCATACGGTTTCATGGCAGGTTTCGGTAGAGTGTTCAAAGGTGCTTCTGGGGGCCCCACCAATGCAGCAGTTGTAGAAAGAGCAGGAATTGAGTCTGAAGTGGGTAGAGCGTTTTTCTTGGGTAGCAACCTGGTTCTCAGAGTTGAGTACTTCATTCGGAAGGTCCCGATCATGCAGAGTGAGTACCAGGTTATTCGTCAATTGTAATCCTGAAGGCAGGTGCAAAGGAGAAGATATAGCAGGAACACCCTGAGGTTGCAGCAGGACTGGGAAGGAGGAAGCAGAACAGTTTCGTAGGAGGAAGAGCAGTAACATTTTGAATCACCAGAGAAATGAATATTGGAGTCGGATTGGACACCCATTGCCCGGTTACGGTTTGGATACATCCTGCGACGAGGAGAGCTGCCGAAATGCAAGGAGGCGTTGCAGGAGAAGGAGTTCTATCAGGGGAGCGTCTTAGGCTAGACGAGCTGTCTGACAATGCCATTCCCAGCGCTCCACCCGTAAACACCGCAGAGGAAGCAGGGCACTCACATCAGGCTCAGGTGAGGCAACTACAGCAGATGACTTAGAACAAGTCAGTATTCTAGGTGAGTTCTCAACCATTGCAGGAGGCGATACAGCAGGCAAGTCTATTGCAGCAGGCAAGGATGTAGTAGATAGGAAATGTGCAGCAGACAAAGCTTTTTGTAATTCTTGATGCCGCTGTGTATAGCGCTCTGTTTCAGCCTATAGTTGTTGTTCCAAAATCTGAATGTCAGAATGGCAAGTAGAATGAGCAGCAGCAGGAGATAAGCCACTCACCAATGCTGTTTGGTCTGTAGAAAAGGCAGGTACAAAATCTGTCATGGAAGAGCCAGAAACTGCAGGAGGGTCAGATATCAAAACAATAGAAACATCAGTTGGTAGCATGGTCCCAGAACACTGAGAAGCAGGAAAAAGAGACCTTGTCTCCTGCTTCAGTAGCATCCATACATTCATCCAGCACCTCCATGGCCGCCATCTTGGTCAGGAACCAGGATGACAGAGGTTTCCCTACTGGAAGAGTAGGGGAATTTTCCCGGTGTCCTGGCCAAATTTCCCTCATTCACTAAAAATACCACCAACAGCTTAATCTGGTTCAAGGTCAGTTGGCATTCATCTGTATCCCCCCCTCCTGGGTCGTGCCTGAAAATAGGCAGGATTTGTCTAGTGCACTTACCCGGTTAACAAAAACTAATTAAACTAACTAAACTTTTTTATTATTACCATGTAGACTAGTACGGTTTGTAGTATGTTATGTCAGACCTAGTGGTCTTAGTAGTGTAGCAATTAGTAATGTATTGATGTATTGTTTAACTTGCAAGCTCCCCGAGTGCTTGTTACAGCCGTGCTCCTTAAGTATCACAAAATGCCTTAATTCATATGGCGGTGTCACAGGCAGTGAAGACATCCACTTGGGCCGCTGTTAGCGGTCCATGCCCAGGGGGGGCAGAAAGGAGGCCTGAGAGAGCACAATCCCAGACTACCCTTTACACAAAATCCACACCAGTTTACACTTAGCAAACAACATACCGAGCAAGATGGCTAACCCCAATTTCACTGCCCTAATCTAGAATGTCAAAGGAGTGCAAACGCAAGAGAAAAGGTATCAAATACTTAGACACCTGGGACAGAAGAGATTCAACATTGCCTTCCTACAGGAAACCCACACCCCATCCCCCAAGGCCAACTTGTGGCACAGACTGTGGGTAGGACAAGCATATGCAGCAGGGCAGGACAACAGAAAAGGGGGCACAGCAATCCTGATCCATCGTAACACCCACTTCCAACTACATAAACAAGTAGCAGACCCAAATGGGTGCTTCATAATCCTACAGGGGACACCAGACGGGACAGAACTCATACTAGCATCTATATATGGCCCTAACAAGGACGACCCCAAAATCTTTACCTCTCTCCTCACGTAACTAGCTAATTTCACCTCATTGCCCATGATCTTGGTGGGGGACTGGAACTCAGTCCAGGACACCACCATTGACAGATCCTCACACATTAGAACAGGTCTAACCTCCAAACAAAGGGCATTGAAAGAACTACAGGATTCTCTAGGGCTCACAGAGATGTGGAGAGTGCTCCACCCAGGGGGCAGGAGCTACACATTCTGGTCTCTGGTGCATAACTCTCCCTTGCACTTGGACTACTTCCTTACCACCCCAAATATTTTCACAAAAACATCCAGATGCAAGATATTAGCTAAAGTGGTGTTGGACCACGCCCCGGTGCTCCTCTCCTTCTCCACACCCAACCTGCAGGATAAATACCGAACATGGAGAATCAATAACTGCATTCTCAAAGACCCATAACTAATAGATGGACAGACTTAAGGACTTCTCTGAGAACTTCTTCAGAGAAAACAAAGACACAGTAACAAACTACTCACATGTGTGGGAGGCATACAAATGCACCATCGGGGGGAACTAATCTACATAGCAGCCACAAGGAAAAGAAAAGGGGAACATGAGATGAACACACTGCTCAGGGAGATAGGAACCAAAGAGAAAACAGTGGCCGGATCCTCCACAAAGGAGGACTGGCTACAATTCAACTCACTCGGGGCAAAATACAAAGAACTGCTAAGAGAAAATATGGAATTCCTGATCTTCCACACAAAAAGCAAATTCGTTGATCAGGGGAGAAAGCTGGTAGACTCCTGGCCCTGAGACTGAAACAGAGAGAATCCATGAATAGCATTTAAGGCATCTGCACCTAGAAACACGCCGACCTGCTTACCCAGCCTAGAGAAGTTGCAGTGGCCTTCACCAAATATTTTGAATCCCTACTTTTCAACTATGTCCACACACACACCTTACCTTGGAACCCTCACAAGTAGCCATCACCCTCATACACAAACCGGAAAGAACCCAGAAAGTGTAGAGTGGTACGGACCCATCTCCCTGCTCAACACAGACATAAAAACCTTAACCTAAATTCTAGCACTTAGAATGATTTCAGTATGGGACTCCCTAATTGGACCCAAGCAAGTAGGCTTCATGCAAGGGTGACTGTCCATTTTCTGAGCAGGGCTGGCAGTATAGCCTAGAGGTTAGAGTAATGAGCTGTGAACGAGCTTGGTACATCCAGCAGACCAGACCTTGGTTAGATTCTCACAACCTCCACTTGCATACTGTGTGACTCTGAGCAAGTCACTTAACCGTCCAGTGCTCCCAGGTCGCCCCTGAAAACAGGCACTTGTGCCTAATGGGCCTTACCCTGTTACCAAAGACTAAAAAAAAAAATATATATGCAGAAACTGTTGCAGCTAATGGCGGCAGCCAGGGACTCAGGACACCCAGCCATACTGATGTCCGTAGATGCAGAGAAGGCGTTTGACAGAGTCTCCTGGCACTTTCTCTACCTGACACTGCAACATTATAGATTCCCTAGTCCCTTCATAGAATGGATTAAAATACTACACTCCTCCCTGGCAGTCTTTATTAGATGTAATGGAATTAATTCAGAACCCTTCCACCTGTACAGGGGAATGCGTCAAGGCTGCCCACTCTCCCCCTTTCTATTTAACCTATATATAGAACCCCTGACCTGGAGAATCCTCTAATGTGAGGAGGTAACAGGGATATGGGCTGGACAACACCGGTATAAGATCTCATCATATGGAGATGACATCCTCCTTCACCTGAAAGACCCCCTAAAATCCATACCGGCAGCCATAATCCTCCTCAGAGAATTTGGGCAAATCTCCAGATATAAGCTCAACCTCGAAAAAACAGCCATCATGCCCCTTAACCAATGGACCCAACAAGACCAATTACTGCAGTGGGGAGGCACATGGTCCCCAACCACCCTTAATTAATGGAGTATTCATATAGCCTCCAACCCAAAGAGAATTTTCACACAAAACCTGGAACCTCTCTTATTGACCATAAAACAGGACCTTGGATGGTGGACAGCCTTCCCCCTCATACTAAGAGTGACTGTTATCAAAATGAAGATCTTACCCCGACTCCTATATCTCCTGGGTATGACCACCTTAAGTATATCAACAACGTAGTTTACAAAATTAAAAGCCACCCTAACCACTTTTCTCTGGGACAAAAAAACACAACGCAGGGTGTACCATAAGATTACCCCCCTCAAGAAACAAGAAGGCCTTCAACTGCCAGACCTTTACCTCTACTACCTGGCACTCCATACTGGGAAATTTCTCAGATGGAAGACATCAGCGGCAATAAATCCTTAGGGCACATACACCCCCCAGTGGCTGCCGATTGAACAGGACCTGTCACAGCAAGCCAATATAGACACAAGGGCTCTCTTTCACATCCCAATACCCAAACTCCCGAAGCTCCTACAGGACACACTGATCGAAACATCTTTACAAGTTAGTAAACAGCTCCACAGGTGGTTGAGAACCAAACCACTCTTCTCGCTGGACCAACCCATCACCAACAATCCTATTTTCAAAATTCAAAACCAAACCATATCCAAAAACTTCCTGGGTTCCCTCCCACTCTCACACCTGGCTCAAGTCATACAGAATAACACATACATCTCCTACACCTCCCTTGCGGGAGCTCATCCCAATATCAGAATCCCCCCATACCCCTTCCTGCAACTACAGCATGCTATCGCATCTGCTCTTGGACCAAGACCATGGTCCTTCACAGACCCCACCTTGTGGCCAGAGCTCGCCAGACTCACCACTCAATGGCATTCCATGTCCTTACTTTACAAACAACTCCTAACAACAACCACCACCCCTTTAGAGCAGGATCTCTGCCCTTATTGGAAGACCAAATTCCTGGAACTCCAGAACCCCAACACTCAAAAAATAATGTGGCTTAACATACACAAATACATCAAGCACAATGGGCTCAGACTCATGCAATACAAAATAGCACATAATCCATATTACACCCCCACTAAACTACATAGACTGGATCATCTCCAATCATGACATGCACAAAATGCCAGGAATTCCCAGGCTCACTAAAGCGCATACTTTGGGATTGTGCCAAGGCCAGACCATTATGGGATGATAACCGCACCAAGCTAGATCCTATCCTAGGACTAGAAACAGCATTCACCCTGAAAATATGCATCCTGTGCCTGGACATGGACAAGGTCTTCGAAACACGCAAATATCATAACGCCCTTATAGCGGCCACAGCCAAAAGAGTGATAACTAGACATTGGCTTGACAACACGTGCCTACCTTTAGGGAATGGCACAACTCAATATTAATGGCCCTAAAAATGGAAAAGATGAGTAGTTCCTTAAACAACAGGTTAACGCAATACCATAAAAAATGGGATACACTGGAAACTCTGCTGCTTGTGGCATAGCCAGACACACAACTTTGGGATGCCAGGACTCACGACTATAATCATACAATTAGGGCATGGACATTCGCTGACGCCATTGAGTTATTAGTTGCCGCAAACCCAGGAGGTCAGGGGTGCCTGAACAGCCCCCTTGGTTTAACACAGCAAATGTATAAGACAACTTGTCCATTGGCTGTAAGGACATTTAGAATGTATACAAGGACTGTATGTAAATGTAAAAAAGCTCAATAAAGTTTATTGTGTTCAAAAAAAAGAGGGATGTTTTTATTATATTACATGATCAGGGCTGGGGGGGTGCCACTGGACTACCAGGGGGATGTGGTGTGTTTTATTTTCTTTCACATGGACTTTGCAGGGCACCCGGCATATTCTGTTGGGTGCACCTCTGCCCCAGACACGCAATTGGGGCCATAACGACATGCAAATGGCATTTGTACCTTGCATGCATAATGGCCCCATTTGCATGTCATAGTCTGAATATCTGGAATTTGTGCCTAGCGCATCCCCAAGATGCGCCGCACATCCCCATTCAGATTGCACAGGGGGATGCGCTGGCACACCTTCGGTGGCCCCGATGTGCGCTGCCCGCATCTTTTGCTATTTTCAGAAGGGATGCGTGTTGGGCATCTGAATATAGCAAAAGATGTGGACAGCACATCATTTGAATATAGCATTTTTGTGTTCCGGCACAACTCAGTTGCGTGGAGCAAACACTTGCGCCCCTTCTGGATGCAGTTTGAAAATCCTGGCCTGATTTCCTAAATAACCTACTAAAGGCAGGCCTAGAGCAGAAAGTGATGGAGCCAACCAGGGGTCAGAACACCCTGAACTTGATTATCACTAACCTACATACTGAACTGGAAGATATTGTGCTAAAAGATCACCTGGGTAGTGGTGACCACAGTCTGTTGTATTTTAGCCTGGCAGTTTGTCACAGTAGGGAAAATCGGTATCCTGTGATATGGGCAAACTAATATCAGCAAGTGAATTTGGGCGACTGCAATATAGTGAGTGAAATAAGGACTGCGTGCATTTAATAGCACATAGTAAGTTGAGCAACAGTGTCCATAAGGAGTGAGAGTTTGATGCGGAATATAGGGCTGATTTATTGGGCAACTCCCGAGCTGGCCAGCTGGTGTGATGGTTAGAGTCACTGCCTCTCTGTCTAGCAGGCCCAGATTCGGGACTAGCTGTAGGTTATTTTGTTGTGTGTGTGTGGTTGTATGTTAAATGTTTTGGTTTTCCCAACTGTGATCCCCCTTCCTACAGGTTGCCCTCCCAACATTATTCTCCTGCCAACTGCTGTCCCCCCATGATGTAGCCCCCTCCTGAGTTTACCCTCTCCCCCATTATCAGCCCCTCCAGAGATGATTATAATAAATATGGGGGATGCGGGGGCAAAAAAACCCACAAAGGGGGTTGTAACCCCCACATAGAATGTCATTTTAAATTGCCCCTCTCATAGAACTAAGTGCCAATCACCAAAATTATTAGGTGCTGTGGTGTTGATCACTTTTATTGCCATCAGCAATATGCAGTCACTCTTTTGTTCTGTGCTATATTATGCTGGCACTCTTATCACATGGAACCAGGAAAATCACAGTTAATTACGATGAAATTACAACAAGGGATACTATACAGAAATCAAGAAAGAATTAAAACCCCAGGACTGGGAACACACAATAAGGGAGTTAACAGTTGAAAACTGCTAGAAGTTATTTAAAACAAAACTGGAAGAATTAGAGGATAAATTTGTTCCAGGAAGGAAAAAATATAACAGCAAGGGATAGGTTCCTGTATGGCTGACGAAAGGTATAAAAAAACAAATAAGGAAAAAGGAGCAAGCATATAAGAACCTTAAGAAAAGATCTTCTGAGCAAACAAGAGCAAAATACAATGCAGAATTAAAAATAACAAAACTGATCAAAAATGAAAGGAAAAAAGTGAAATTCAAAACAGCACATACTAAGGACAATCAGAAATGGTTCTTTTAACTCTGGCCCTGTGGTGCTGAGGGCTGAGGCACTGGTTGCTGGACCTCAGGCCACGCCAGCGACCGGTGTTCAGGAATGAGCACGGGTTGCTGGGGGTTGGCAGGGGAGGAGAGGGATTGAGCATCCGTAGGACTGCTCTCCCTCTCTGGGGTGGGGGGATCCATGACAGTTGGTGTCTTACTGCCCCCCCTGGCAGAGACTGGGGGACAAAGGCGCATGCTGTTCATTGGAGAGAAGCTTACGGCAGATGCCAGGAGGGCGTTTGCAGATATTAATAGCACTCTCCTCTGCCGAGGCGTGCCGCCCGCCAGCTCAGGGACAAGTAAGAGAGAAAATGCTTCCTGGTTGGGCAGCTTGATGGCCGTCCAACAATGCGCCAGCTCAGGGGACAAGCTGATCTGAATTTGGATGGCGGGTGAGTTCGGGGACTCCCCATCACCCTGCTGTGGGGAGTAAGCCACAGGGGATAACGGCAGTGTCCCCAGGAGGGCAGGGTCAGTCGGACGGCGGACAGAGTCCCTGAGGTTGCCTGGATGGGAGCAGGCCAGGTAAGTGATACAGAAAGAAAGAAACAAACAAAAAAAAAGAAATTGTTCTTTTTGTTCATAAATAACAACAGCTCTAGCAATAGAACCATTGGGGTATTAGTTAGCAATAAGGAGATCATAACGGACCCCACTAATATTGCAGAAACTTTAAATGACTTTTTCCGCACAGCAATCAATGATAAGACTATGCATAACCCCTCTACAAATGGGGGTTCCTAAAAACCTTCCTTGGTTGTGCCTAAATTCCCTCTGCCAGGCAGGTGTCCTGTATTTTAGCTGTTTAAAAAGAAATTGCATGAGAGTGCCTAATTGCCTCTGCGCCTATCTCTTTAAGAGCTGCCTATTTTGCAGTATGCTATTAAAAGCGTGCCTTGAAAACAGTATATAAGAAACTAGAACAGAAGATTTCACCCAGCATGGCATTGTAGATGGGAGATCATGCACCAAAAATGTAATAACCTTTTATGATAAGGTTAGTTCCAGTTTAGACAAAGGATCACAAGTGGACATCATGTTCCTAGATTTCCAGAAGACGTTCGCCACTGTTCCACATTTGAGCAAGTGACAAAACTCAAAATTAAAAATCTAAATCCACTGGTAGTTAAGTGGGTTGAGGAATGGCTAGCAGACAGAATTCAACAGGTAAGGGTTAGTGGAAAACTTTCAAAGGAAAGACCTGTCAGTAGTGGTGTGTCGCAGGGATCTGTACTTGGACCTGTTTTGTTTGGTCTGTACATTGAGGACATGCACTGTGAATTACACTGTGATCTTACATTGCCAGCACCCTGGCCCTTCCTGTTTTGCATACCTCCCCCTACCCCTACCCTACCACTGGATCCCTGCCTTGATCTTTCCCCCTCTGACAAAGGGCTGCCTGGCATACCCAGCTCCCTGCACGGAATCTTGCCCCTCCCCTTCCCTACTCCTCTTGTTCTGCCTAATCCTTTTGCCTGGCACTTTGCCTCCTTCCACAATAACCTTCCCAAGAATGACTTACCATTGCTCTAAATGATACCTATAGCTAACCGCTTGTCTGTATCTCAATCCGATGGCCCTAACTACCTGTCTATCAAATTGTTGATATTATGAGTTATGATTTACCTACTGTAAGTTGTTACCTACTTGCCTTTGTAATCCTTAATTCAATTCTTAATGTATTTTCTCCCTTCTGACATGAAACCTTTGTAAATGAGCTGCTAGCTCAAAGGTTGTGATCCGAGATGTGAATAAATAAATAAATAAATAAATATCATAAAGTTTGCCAATCACAGAAAAATAAGTGCAGAGATCGACACTGAAGAGAAACATTAGTCCCTGGTGGATGATTTAAAAAAAATAGAATTATGGGCAAACAAGAACAAAATGAGATTCAACACTGAGAAATGCACTGTATTACATTTAGAAAAAAAATAACCCCTTAAAAGCTTATAAAATATGTAATGCTAGTGGTGGTGGTGGTGACCCCAATACACAAGTCTGGGAATAGGACATTACACTTTAACTACAGGCCCATCTCCATCCTACCCCCTGTATCCATAGCTCTTGGAAAAAAGACGTTGCAGACCAATTGGTAGAGTACTTGGAGAAATACAACTTGCAATGCCCACAGCAACACAGCTTTCACTAAGGACATAGCACCATCTCTGCCCTCCTTGAATTTACAGGCCACATTCATCTAGCACCAGACCAAGGACAACTTGCTGGTGCCACCTTTATAGACCTCTCGAAGGCCTTCAATATAGTCAACCATCCATTACTACTGAAACAACTTGGCAACTTTGGGCTCTTTCACGATAGTTTACAGTGGTTCAACAGTTATCTCTCCAACCGGTCACAACAAGTTAAGTTTAGTGACTCCCTCTCCTCCAAACTACCTGTCTGGTCTGGTGTTCCCCAAGGGTCATTATTGGGATCCCTTCTTTTCAGCATCTTCCTGAACAATCTCCCTTCTGCCTGTGAGGAAAACATTATTCTGTATGCTGATGACGCAGTGATTTTCTCTAAGAATTCAGACCCCTCCCACTTGGAGAAACAACTGCAGGAAAGTTTCTCGCAAGTTGAGGCCTGGTTCGTTTCACAGAAACTAGTGCTAAATTACAAAAAAAAAAAAAAGACTATGCTGTTTCATGGCACACATAACAAACATAAACTCCAACAGTTGGCTATCAAAAACAGCCTGAGTATGACCCTGGACCAGACGTAGACTTTCAAATACCTTGGTGTAACCCTGGACCCTACTCTGTCCTTCTCCAGCCATATCAATTCAGTTACGAAATCTGTAAATATCCATATAGGCCTTCTCTATAAACATAGACACTGCCTGACACCTGACTCCCTTAAGCTAGCAACACACAGCTCTACTATCTTCATCATTGATTATAGGCTTGTAATCTATGGAGCAGCCACAGCTATAGCACTATGGTGAATCATTACAGCACTGAATAGGGCCTGCAGACTCCTTACTGGTGCTGCCCACCGCATGCATGCCTGTAACCTCTACGAACAGTCAAACTGGCTACAACTTCAGGGAAGGATTACTTTCCAAAACTGCCTACTAGCAAAAGAGTCATTGATGGGACTCATGCCCCTGGGGTTCAGTCTCTCTTAAGCCCAGCCAACCACCCCCATTACACAAGAAGCTCTGACAACCATTCTCTGTCTGTTACCTGCTGTTGCACCACCCAAGGCCAGCAGTCTTTTGCAGGTAGAGCCCCTAAGATGTTTAACTCCCTGGGCAGTGAAGTCACTAACTTAGGCACCCTCTTCTCATTTAAACACAAGCTACATCAAACACTTGTGTCCAGAGCCACCTGTGACTGTTTCTCCTAACCTCTCTGGTAGTCGCTTTTGTTCTTCGCACCTCTCTACTATCACCATCTCTGCCTGCCACCACCCTCCCCACATCTACCCCTGCCTCTCTTCCTAGCCCTGGTCCATCACCTTCCTCTCTTACGCTCCTTCAACTCACTTCCTCTCTCCCTTTTCTAATCTGCTTACCCCACCCACTGTTGCACTTGTTCCCTGATTCTTGCCTCCTACCCACATCGCCTTCTACCTCCATCCCAGATACCCCTCCATACCCACTCTCTCTTCCACTTTCCTACGCTACCTGGCACAACTGGCAGCAACTCAGTTTTTCCACTCTACCTTTCCCTTTCACAATGCCCTTCTGGCAGCTTTAATTCATGTAAATATTGTTTGTTGTGACTCATCATTCTTAAATGTATGCCTGATTGTGTTGTTCTAACTGTCATTCATATTACCTGCAACTTTTAGATCATGTATACCCTGTACTGAATTTTGTATTCAAACTGCTTGTCTGCTAATCTCACACAAACTGTACTTCTATTCTTTGTATACTTACATAGAAATATAGAAGTTGACAGCAGATAAGGACTGCAAGGCCCAACCAGTCTGCCCATTTCTTTTTCTACCTTATAAATGTGCCATCAGCCTTTGCTCTGTCAGTGGCCTATTTATTCATACTCATTTGTATTGCTCCTTATGCCTATCCCATGCCTGTTTGAAGCCCTGCACTGTATTCATAGCCACTTCTTGAGGTAGGCCATTCCTAAATCCACCACCCTTTCTGTGAAAAGAATTTCCTCACATTCCCCTTAATTGGCCCCCTCTAATCTCATGCTGTGTCCTCTTGTCCTGCTATTTTTCTTATATTTAAACATGTTAGACTCTTTCACCTTGTTAATGCCCTTAAGGTGTTTGAATGCCTCGATCATATCACCTCTCTCCTCCTTTGCTCAAGGGTATACATATTGAGCTCTGTTAATCTGTCCTCATATGTCTTCTGATGCAGTCCCTGCACCATTTGGTTGCCCTTCTCTGGACTGCCTCAATTTGGTTAATGTCCTTGTGAAGGTGTGGCCTCCAATACTGCACGCCAGTACTCCAGATGGGGCCTAACCAGTGTCTTGTAAAGAGAGATTATTACCTCCCTCTTACGACTTGTGATACCCCTACTAATATACCTTAACACCCCCCTAGCCTTATCTACTGCTTTAGAGGTCTGCTTGGATGATTTCAGGTCATCAGTGATGATAATGCCCAATTCTCTTTCTTCCTTTGTGACTGCTAGCAACTCCCCCCTCCCAGCCTATAGGTGGCTTCAGGGTTTCTCTTCCCTATGTGCATGATCTTGCACTTCTTTGCATTAAATCCCAGTTACCACTCTTCTGACCATTTTGCTAGTTTATCCAGATCTCTTCTCATTCTGCCCACCCCATCTGGATCATCTAATCTGTTGCAGATCTTGGTGTCATCTGCAAACAGACAAGCCTTACCCTCTAGTCCATCTGCAAGGTCACTAATGAAGATGTTGAAGAGGACTGGCCCCAGGACTGATCCCTGAGGTACCCCACTTGTGACTTGCATCTCTTCTGACTGTATACCATTTACCACCACTCTCTGTTTTCTGCCCATCAACCAGTTTGCCACCCAGTTGACCAACTTCTGACCCACCCTGAGCCTACCCAGCTTATTTATCAATCTTCTATGTGGAACAGTGTCAAAAGCTTTGCTGAAGTCAAGGTAGGGCGACATCAACTGCTCCTGTTTGGTCCACCACTCTGGTTACCCAGTCAAAGAAATCTATGAGATTAGTTTGACAGAACCTTCCTTTGTAAACACATGCTGTCTTGGATCCTGTGCCCCTATGGATTCCAGGTGTTGCACTATCCTTTCCTTAAGGAGTGCCTCCATAGTCTTGCCCACTACTGAGGTAAGACTGACTGGTCTGTAGTTCCCTGCCTCCTCCCTGCTACCACTCTTGTGGAGTGGGATCACATGAGCCCTTCTCCAGTCTTCTGGGACCTCTCCTGTGCTCAGAGACTCACTAAACAGTTCTGCTAATGGCTCTGCTAGTTCACCTTTAGCTCTTAAGTACCCTGGGATGTATGCCATCAGGTCCCATTGCCTTATCCACCCTGAGCTTAGCAAGCTCTTGTAGGACCCTTTCTTTTGTGAAGGGAGTAGTGCTCACCTCCCTCCCCCCTGTGTCCATGGTGCTGAGCTGTGGGCCCTGCCCTACCTTCTCTTCAGTAAATACTGAGCAGTATCTATTTAGGATAGATGCTTTTACATGGTCCTCCTCCTCACATGCCCCCTTTCTCCTTTGAGCTTAGCAATACCCTCTGGACTTTCTCCTTTCACTAATGTATCTATAGAAAGTCTTGTCACCTTCTTTTACTGTTAGTGCTAGTGTTTCCTCAGTTTGGGACTTTGCCTGCCTGCTTTCCTGCTTCCCTTAGGGAAGTTTGGTATGCCTCACTATCTTCATCCCGCTGTGTTCCTTTATATTTCCTGAAGGCCAGCCTTTTGGCTCTGACCTTTTCTGCTACTGTATTTGAGAACCAAAGTGGTTTCCTTCTTCTTTTCCACTTCCTTTTCTGTCTAACACAATGGGATGTTGCTTCAAGTATTGCATCCTTAATGCTTATCCACTTTGCCTGTACCCCCTTACTTGTGTTTCTTTTTGCCAGGGCTAGCTTAACTCTGTTGGCCATCTTATCAAAGTCAGCTCCTCTGCAGTCCCATATTTTTGCCTTGGAATGGGATGATTTACATGTAGTAGCCAAATTGAACCATACCATGTGATGGTCACTGGCCCCCAGGTGACCTTCTACCTGGAGATCTGTGATCCCTTCCCTGTTAGTCAGTATTAGATCTAGGATACTGATGTGGAACCTTTGTAAAACAGCCATTGGCCCAAAGGTATTTATCCAAAATTCTAATAAATAAATAAAATGGTCTAACAATGGTACATAGTGAGTGAGACCTGTGCATTTTAATAAATTACACCCTTACACCCTCCAATTATTGTAGGGAAAAATCAAAAAAAAAGCTAATAAGCTAATAGGGTGCATCAGGAGAGCCTTTGCTTCCAAGAATGAACAATGTCTGATTTCCTTATATAGGACATACAGGACATAACACCCTATCTAGACTATGGGACCCCATTTTGGTACACCCACCTCAGGAAGGATATTGTATTGGTGGAGGGTGTGCAGAGAAAGACAACAAAGTTAATACCAAGACTAAAAGGGTTATCTTACACAAAGAGGCAACATAAGCTGAAACTGTTTAGTCAGGAGGATAGGAGAAAGAAGAGGATCTATTGTTATTTTTTAAAATTCTAAAAAATCAGGAACTTACAAAACAATGCAATATAGACCAAAACATTAGAATAGTGAACCTTCGGTGCCATAACCAACAACATATAATACCCAACGTCAACAATAACAGGCAAGACAATTTCTTTACTGTAAGGGTTCTGAAAGCATGGAATTCATTGTCCAAATACCTAATCAACATTAAAGAATTTGTGCGATTTAAAACTGAATTGGTAAGTATCTAATGCTTCAAAATGCCTGGGATTGATACACCCACTAGGAGTGGGAGACAGTCCAGATGGGCCTAGCACCTCCTTCTGTCTTACCAACCGAGTAATACTGAGTCATTTCCCCAATGTCCTGGCCAAATTTTGCCAGTCACTAAAATACCACCAACAGCTTAACCCGATTCAATAGGTCAGATTTCATCTGTATCTCCCCCCCACCCAGAGATGAGGCTGAAAATAGGCAACGTTACCCAACCCTTCTTTCCTAGTCAACAAAAACCAAAATAAATATGTGATACAGTTAAACTTGTCCATTAAGGGCCTGCATATTAATGATATGACACTTTTTTCTCCCCTGGTCACCGGAGCTGCCCATCTCTGCCTGGCAATCCCCCCAGTCCCATCCATCTCTTCTGGCACTTATCTATCCTCATTGGGTCTACAAACCATTCTGCTCCATGATGGACTCCATTGGGGAGTTTGGCTGGGAAGTACCCCCTCTAGTCTGCAAGTTTGAAGGACAGAGGACAGCCACAGTGGTGGGGTCTGAGTATGCCAGCACTATACTGCCATGCTGATAGGTTTTACATTTAGTTACTCCCAACCCTCAATGATGCCTGATGAGTGGTGCTCCAGGGTGTTTCCAGTTAGTTACTCCCAGCTCTCAGCGATGCAACTGGTGAGGGCTCCATGCTGTTCATACACATGCAATTGTGTGGCTGTGCTCTGGAGCCAGGTTACAGCCTCCCTCCCTCCCTCCCTCATGACCCTATGTTTGCACTGCCACCTGTGGTCAGGTGGTGGTACTGTAGCGGAGAATGCTGTCTTCCCTCCTCTTTGGAGGAGAGTGCCCTGTTCGAGGGGCTCAGTCTTCCTCTCCTTGGCCAATCCTCAAATTCCTGGGCTCATTCCTGAACGTGAGTCACTGGTATCCATACCACTGCACCAGTGTGGTGGCCATGGATTTTTTTAATGCATTTATCTGGTGACGGGGTAAGTACACTAGACCAGATGTCCTTTTACAGCACAGCCTGGACTTCTGAAGAGCAACAAGTATACCAAAAGTTAACACACGCTGAGATAAAATTGATGGCACACTATTAAGGACAGTTCTTATAGTCCTGACTGCAATTTCTTAAATGATGTGCAAGCTGTATATTAAAGGAACATGTCAGCCTCCTTAGGCTTAAAAAAATGTCTCTAGATTAAAAAAACACATGTTATGTTTGACCACATTCTGCAGAGATTGTTTATGTAAATGGTACTTTGATTCTGATTCCTTTTTCTTTTAAAAATTAAAAAAATGGACAACCCTCTATACCGGTGTTTCCACACAAAAACATGTTTGTTTGCATTCCCTTGATCAACTTCGACTGCATCCTTCCTGGACTTGGGAAAACCTCCAACACAGCCTAGACACTCATGATGCAGTGGGAGGAGAGGACCCTATTGAATCATGAGTGACTGCACTGTTTGGGAGTTTTCCCAATGTTCTGGAAGTATGTAATAAGAATAGACCAAGAATTTAAAACAAAACAAGGTTGGGTATAATTACACCATTAGCATGCATTTCAGGTCTACTAGGAAAGGACTCAGATAAAACAACAAGCAATGTCAATTAATTTTAGAGAATATAAGCAATCATAAAATGTGGGTTTTTACCTAGAAATAACATGAAGCAAAACAAGGTTGACAATGCCCCTTTAAAACAAATTGATAGGACAGATTGCTTGATCTTGAAGAGGTCAGTAATATACAAGTTTAACTGTGCATTTATATAGGGTACATAATGGCCTGACTCAGAATATGCCATTTATCTCTACAAGAGATGTGGCAGGATAATAATGATTGGTTGAGACATGAGTGAATTATTTACTTCCAGCACACTCACAAGTAATGACAAATGGCATATTCTGAGTTGGCCCATTGTGTGTCCAGTTTAAAAAGTATAATATAACTTAAATTGTGAAGATTTAACATCAGTTCTTAGTGCAGTACACTTGGGCGGCTTGGGGACAGATGGATTTAGACACAGTACTAGTATGCAACCATCTTTATTCTTCGAGCTGAATAACTGACAAAGTGCCCACTGGGCATGACAGGAACTACAACAGAACTACAGCCTCTGGGAGGGCACCTTGCTGGGCTCAGGAAGGAGATGGAGGTGGACCAGAAATGGGTTATAATCAAGGAGGGGCTGTTGGCAGTCCCGAATGTGTGTGTTAAACACAAGAGCAAAAAAACCTAAAGCCAAAAATCCCAGCTGGTATGACAGTGCGGTAGCCCAGGTGGTAAAGGATAAGAGGTCAGCCTTCAGGAAGTACAAGTGCACCCAGAAGGATGAGGAGAGAGAGGAGTACTGTGCCAAGGCAAGAAAGGCAGGCAGGGCAGTCGGATTAGCCAAGGCCAAGAGCGAGCTGCAGCTGGCAGAGGGGAAGAAAACTGGGCAAAAGTCTTTGTTCCAGTATATCAGGGAGAAGTAGGATATGAAGGATGGGGTAGTTAGGTTGAGAAGTGAGGAGGGGTGCGCAGAAGGAAGTGATAAGAAAGCAGAAGTACTTAACAAAGCACTTCTGCTCAGTCTTCACTAAGGAGAAAGATGGTCCAATACCTCAGGGGAGGAGGGGGGCAGCAGGATGGGTGGAGTCACAGATGGAGAGATTGAAGTCGATAGGGTGAGAAAGGGCTTAAAGGCCCTGAAGGTAGACAAGTTCCCAGGACTGGATGGCATACATCTGAAGGTGTTGAGGGAGTTGGCGGATGTGCTGGTGGGTCCCCTGGGCAACCTGTTTAGCTCCTCACTGGAGTCAGGCAAAGTACCCCCGGACTGAAGAACAGCACATGTAGTACTGCTACACAAAAGAAGGTTGAGAGACAACCATGGTGATTACCATCCAATCAGTCTGAACTCAATAGTGGGGAAGCTCATGGAAACCATACAAGAAAGGCTGGTAAGCTTTCCAGAATAAAGTGAGCTCCAAGAAGAGAGGCAGCATGGATTTGCATTTGTGTCAGGGCAATCTTCTCAGACTAACTTGATTGATTTCTTTAACTTGGTAACCAGGACAGTGGACAGGTGCCAAGCAATGGACATCTTATCAAGAAAACACACACAACACTCTAGGCTAGCATTTCAATAAATTTTACTTTATATTAAAAAATGAAACAAAAGCAGTAACAATACAATCAACGCTACAATTATAAAAGTGGTTCACATACCAATGAAGTGCAAAACAGCCAAGCGCTTCAAGGCCACCAGGACCTCTTCATCAGGGGTAAAGCAAATAACAGAAGTGGAAGGAAAGGATGTGGAGGTTAGCCAAGGAGGTGGCCTCAGTGGGGAGAGCAGTGGACCCCAGAGAAGGAGGAAGCGAATCCTGGTGGGGGACTCCATCATAAGAGGGATCCAGCTAGGAACACAGGAGGGGTAGAAGAGGGAGGTGAGGTGCCTATCAGGTGCCATGGCATGGAGGGATGGAAGGAAGATCCTGGGGATTGCTGGGAAGGCAAGATGGGAGGGTGAGCTGGATGTCATTATCCACCTAGATACTAACGGCCTGGCAAATGGGGAGCCAAAGGAAGTTCAGGAAGAGTTTAGGAAATTGGGAAGGGGTCTCAAGCAAGTAGCTACTTCTGTCACCTTCTTGGAAGTACTACCTGTGAGAGGCATGGGAGAGCATAGGGGTGCATGCACCAGTAACTTTAACTCATGGTTGAAGAACTGCTGCTGTGAGGAAGGGTTTGGATTCATTGGTGACTGGGGACCAACCTGGAGGGATGGAGGCTTGTTCAAGCCTGACGGCCTGCATCCATCCTGGAGTGGAATCCAAGCACTCAATAATAAGTTTAAATGCTACATTGACAAGCATTTAAACTAGCCAATGGGGTGGCAGGCCAGCAAGGAGGGTACCTAATTGCCCACCCCCCACAGCTAGCAGTGGAACCAGTGAACTGGAGGAGTGGATATCTCTACAAAACAGTGTGCAAAAGATGGAGATAAGTGCCCAAGAGGTGGATAGGCAGAAAAGTGGCAAAATTCAACAGAAGGGCAGACAGCAAGGAGAACCAGGGATAAAGGACAACCAGGGAAGGGGCTGGAGTAAAACAGCTAAACAGTCTGGGGAGGTCAAATCATGGAACACCATGTGTGCCAATGCCAGGAGCCTTAGCAACAAGATGTAGGATCTGGAGGCTGTCATGGTGCAGTCAGACCTGGACATTGTGGCCATCACAGAAACCTGGTGTAATGATAACCATGACTGGGAGATGGCCATACCTGGCTACAACATATTCAGAAGAGACAGGACAGGTAGGAAGGGAGGAGGAGTGGCACTGTATTTGAAAAATGACATAAGGGCCACAGAGATCCAGGAGGAACAAAATGGGGGAGAGATACTGTGGGTTAAGCTGGAAAGGAAAATGGGGCCAGCCATCCGCACAGGTGTGGTCTATAGATCACCAGCGCAGGAGGAAGAAACAGATAGAGAGCTGATGCTAGCCATCCAAAGGATGGCAGACAAGGGTGAGGTAGTGCTGGTTGGAGACCTCAATATTCCAGACGTGGACTGGAGCATCCCAGCAGCAGCATCAACTAGGAGCAGATTTATCCTGGACTCCCTTCAGGGTGCCTTCCTCAAGCAACTGGTCATGGAACCAACTCGGCAGAAGGCAATACTGGACCTTGTGCTCACAAACAGGGACAGTGTGATGGGGGTAACAGTGAGGGAGCACCTAGGGAACAGTGACCACCAGTCATTGTGGTTTGAAATCACAGAAGGAGCAGAACCAAACCACACAAAAACACTTATCCTGAATTTTAGGGGGACAGACTTTGGGAAAATGGGGAGATGCTTGAAAGAGGCATTAAGGGGAATGGGGCAGGAATCATGAGTTGAGGAACAGTGGGCAGTATTTAGAATGGGGATTACAAGAACAACAGAATTATGCATTAAGCAGGTAAACAAGGGGAAAAGGAAGAGGAGATCATTATGGTTTTCCAAGGAGGTAGCGGAGAAAGTGAAAGCCAAAAAGATTGCATTCAGGCAATACAAAAAGACACAGGCAGAAGGGGATAGGGAGAAGAACCAGAAGAAGCAAAGGGAGGCAGGGAGGTCACTAAGGGAAGCCAAAGCTCAGACAGAAGAGCACATAGCAAAATCAGTGGGAAGAGGGGACAAAACCTTTTACAGATACATAAGTGAAAAAAGAAAGGCAAAGGAGGGATAGTGACACTGAAGGGGAGGATGGGGCTGCGTGGAGGATAACAACAGTAAAGCTGACATATTGAACAGGTATTTCTGCTCAGTCTTTACTGAGGAAGAGGAGGTCATGGGTCTGAAGGAGTACAAGGGGTGGGAATGGTGCAGAAATGGACACAAGTCTTTTACGAGAAAGGGTCCTGAAGGAACTGGAAGTAATAAGAGTTGATAAAGCAATGGGGCCAGATGGGGTGCACCCCAGGGTCCTTAAAGAACTAAGAGAGGTGGTGGCTGAACCTCTGGCAATCCTGTTTAGCTGATCACTGGAAACAGGAGAGATACCCAAAGACTGGAGGCCAGCAGATGTAGTCCCCTTATACAAAAGTGGGAACAAAGAGGAAGCGGGGAACTACAGACCAGTAGCCTCACCTCGGTAGTGGGGAAGATCATGGAAGCACTACTGAAGGAGAGATTGGTGGAACATCTGGTTGTCAATGGACTACAGGACCCAAGGCAGCATGGTTTCACCAGGGGTAGGTCATGTCAGACCAACCTCATTGAATTTTTTGATTGGGTGACTAGGGAGGTGGATCGGGGAGGGCAGTGGACATGGCTTATCTGGACTTCAGCAAGGCCTTTGACACTGTGCCACATAGAAGACTATTACACAAACTGGGGAATATGGGTGTGGGCAGGACAGTAGTACAATGGGTAGGTAACTGGCTGGGTGGCAGGACACAGAGGGTAGTGGTAAATGGCTGTCACTCCACAGAGCGAAGTGTTACCAGTGGGGTACCAAAGGGATCAGTGCTGGGATTGGTCCTATTCAACATCTTCATCAGTGACATTGCACAGGACCTAGAAGGCAGAATTTCCCTGTTCGCTGATGACACAAAGCTCTGTAACAGAGTAGACACACCAGAGGATGCAGACAGAATGAGAAGGGACCTGCAGAAACTTGAAGAATGGTCAGGGGTTTGGCAGTTGAAATTCAATGCAAAGAAGTGCAAGATAATACATATGGAGCACAAAAACCCAGGCACAATATATCAGTTGGGGAGTGAGGATATAGCATGCGCCAAACAGGAAAGGGATCTTGGGATTATCGTCTCTGATGACCTCAAGGTAGGGAAACAGTGTGACAAGGCAGCAGGTAAAGCAAATAGGATGCTGGAATGCATAGGCAGGGGCATCACCAGCAGCAAAAAGGGAGGTCATAATTCCACTATGCAAGACACTAGTGAGGCCCTACCTGGCGTACAGTGTACAGTTATGGAGACCTTACTTATATAAGGACATAGACAGGGTAGAGAAGGTTCAGAGGGAGGCAACAAAGATGGTACATGGATTGCATCGCAATTCCTATGAGGACAAGTTGAAGGAACTGAATATGTACTCCCTGGAGGAGAGAAGGGAGAGAGGGGATATGATAGAGACATACAAGTATCTTACAGGGAGGAACAGGGTGCAGGAATACACTATTTTTAAGCGAAAAAGATGTTCCAGGACTAGAGGCATGGGATGAAGTTGGAGGAGGGTGATTCAGAGTAAGCGTGAAAAGAATTTCTTCACAGAACGGGTGGTGGACAAGTGGAACACCCTGCCAGAGGAAGTGGTGGGGGCTGAAACAATCACGGGATTTAAGAATGCATGGGATAGACATAAAGGAATTCTGTAGGTCAGGGTTAAGGGGCAACAGACTTCTAGAAAAACATAAAGTAAACTTACAAGCTCAAATGGGTAGACTGGGTGGGCCATAGGACCTTATCTGCCAACACTGTCTATGTATCTATGTAAGTGTGAGGAGCTTTATTTATACATGTTCAACCCACATGTGTTACTTATAAAGTGCATTTCTAAGGGCCCCAATCATTAATTGACACTAATTAATTGTTGCAACAACCAATTGTATGACACAGGAGTATCTCATTACCAATTTAAACATGAGTTTACATAGCTGTATACTAAAGTGTTCAACAATGTGTTTAATAGTTCCTAAGGAAAAACTGACACAATCATGTGCAAATCAATAAAGTCATTCCTTATTCCAACAATGTAAACTGTCTTAAGATGAGAAGCTCTAATTAGACACAGCTAGGAGATTGTTTCATTTTTAGGGATTGTATTTACTCAATTTGTCTCCCTGCTGTGCTGCTTCCCATCTGGAGTTGTGAACATTGCTTGTGAACATAAGGAATGAAGCAACTCTTTCTCTTACTTCTTATTAAATTTTTCTTTATATTATTTCATAATGCTTTTACTATTTTTTAATTTTTCAATGTTTAAGTTTATAATAAAAATAAGTTTTATTTCACAAGAAAAGGGAGTTTCAGCCTCCAGGTCCATATTCCTTGCACACACTTTTTTTTTTACATTCAGAGCACTGTGCACGTTATCCCCTGTCACCCTTCCCCTTAAAAAAAGAAAAGCAAATACATTCACATTATGTCAAGCTTGAAACAACAGTCATTTACTGAGTTCACTTTGAATATGTTATACCTGCATACTTTCGAATAAATCTACAGGAAAGGCTTCCAGTTCATCACATCATTCAGACCATTAGGTTTCAAGGATTTAAGATTGAAAATCCATCTGGACTCTTTCTGAACCATATCAGTTCCTTATTATCTCCTCTTTTCAAGATTGGTACTTGATATTTACCCATATAAGATATTTTATGGGCTCCCACATCCTGAACTTCTGAGAGATGTATTCTCTCTATCTTCAAATTGTGTCTCCTTGTTCTTGCACATCTCTTTTTCTGAAAGATGCTACCATCTTGGACTTTGTTGATTCCACTGAGGTACTTAAACATTTCTATCATGTCCCCGCCCCCCCTCCTTTCCTCAAGGGTATACATATTAAGCTCCTTTAGTCTCTCCTCATATGGCTTCTCTTGCAGAGCCTCCACCATTTTAGTTGCCCTCCTCTGAACTGCCTCCATCCTGTCCATGTCCTTGCGGAGATGGGGTCTCCAGAACTGGATGCAGTACTCCGGATGGGGTCTCACCAACTGTCTGTACAGGGGGATAACAACTTCCTGTTTTCTGCTGGTGATACCTCTCCCTATACATCCCAGTATCCCCCAGCCCTCCCTACTACCTTCTCACATTGCTTGCCAGCCTTAAGGTTATCTGATATAATTACCCCCAGGTCCCTTTCCATTTTTGTTGTTGTTACTACCTCCCCCCCATTGTGTAATCTTCCCCTGGGTTTTTGTTTCCCAGGTGCATTACTTTGCACTTCTTTGCATTGAATCCAAGCTGCCATACTTCTGACCATACCTCCAACCTTGCCAAGTCCCTTCTCATCTGTTCCACGCCTCCTTGTGTATCAACCCTGTTGCAGATCTTTGTGTCATCTCCAAAGAGGCATACTTTTCCTTTCAGTCCCTCTGTAATATCACTTAGAAAGACATTAAAAAGGACTGGACCCAGTACTGAACCCTGCGGTACCCCACTAGTAATCCCTCTTTCTTCAGAGTGGACTCCATTTACAATTACCTCCTGTGTCCTGTTGTTCAGCCAATGTTTTACCCAGGCTACCACCCTGGGACCCACTCCCAGGCTGGTTAATTTGACTACTAATCTTTTGTGTTGGACTGTGTCAGATGTCTTGCTAAAGACTAGGTGGGCCATGTCCACAGCCCCTCCCTGGTCTACAACTTTGGTCACCCAGTCAAAGAAATCAATTAGATTTGTCTGACATGACCTTTCTGCTGTGAACCCATGCTGCCTTGGGTCCTGTGCCTCACTGGCCTCTAGGTACTCAACAATTCCTTCCTTCAGAAGTGATACCATCACTTTCCCTACCACAGAGGTCAAACTGACAGGTCTATAGTTTTCTGTCTTGGTCCCACTTTTGTGAAGGGGAATCACATCTGCCTTCTTCCAGTCCTCAGGTACCACACCATGCTCCCATCATGATTTGTTAAAAAGGGTAGTCAGTGGTGTCACTAGTTCTCTGCTTAATTCTTTTAGAATTCTGGGGTGAATTCCATTTGGCTCCATTGCTTTGTCCACCTTTAGTTTTTGGAGTTCTTTCAGACCCCTTTCTTCTGTGAAATGACTGGGATCAACCCCCCTCTCCAGAGTGCTTCTGTTAATTGGATTAGACACCTCCCCCACTTCCTCTTTTGTGAATACTGAATGGAAATATTGCTTCAGTATCCCTGCTTTTTCACTGTCACTCACTGCCTTTGTATACAGACCCCCATGTCAGGGGGAGGGAAAGAACAAGGATATGATAGAAGACATACTTAGGATGGCAGAGAAAGGGGAGATACTGTTGATGGGAGTCCTTAATATGCCAGATGTTAACTGGAGCACCTTTGCTGCAGCCACATCCAAAAGCAGGGCCTTTCTCAATGCCCTTCAGGTGGCATGCCTCAGACAGCTAGTTTTGGAACCTACTCATGAGGGAGCAATTTTAGACCTCGTACTCTCAAATGGGGACAGTGAGAGGATCTCAGATCTAGAAGTGGATAGCCATTTGGGAACAAGTGACCACCAAACAATGCGGTTCATGATAAACTCAGCTACAGAGTCAAGTCATACAAAGGTGAAGGTTCTGGACTTCAGGAGGGCTGACTTTGTCAAGATGGGAGAGTGCCTTAGAAAAGCACTAGCAAACAGGCTAGAAGGAGGGGTGGAGCAACAATGGGGAAATATCAAAACTGCCATCACAGAGGCAACAAGCCTTTGTGTGAAGCAAATAAACAAATCAAAATGAAATCAAAAGCCACTATGGTTTTCAAAAGTGGTGGCAGTGAAGGTTAGGGAGAAAAAGATAGCATTTAGGAAGTATGAGGAAACACAGAAGGAGCAGGACAGAGAGCTGTACCAGTTAAGGCAGAAGGAAGCAGGGAGGGTAGTCAGACTAGCAAATGCCCAAACTGAGGAAAAGATAGCCAACTCGGTTAAGAAGGGGATAAAACCTTTTATAGGTATATCAGGGAGCGTAGAAAGACAAAGGGAGGGATAGTGAGGCTGTATAGAATGGACAGTGGGTGGGCAGAGAGGGACAGTGAAAAATCAGAGATACTGAATGAATACTTCTGTTCAGTATTCACAAAAGAGGAGTTGGGGGAGGTGCCTAATCCAATTAACAGAAGCATTCCGGAGAGGGGGGTCGATCCCAGTCTTTTTACAGAAGAAAGGGTTCTGAAAGAACTCCTAAAACTGAAGGTGGGCAAAGCAATGGGGCCAGATGAAATTCACTGCAGAATTCTAAAAGAATTAGGCAGAGAACTAGTGACACCACTGACTACCCTTTTTAACAAATTATGGGAGGATGGTGTGGTACCTGAGGACTGGAGGAAGGCAGATGTGATTCCCCTTCACAAAAGTGGGACCAAGACAGAGGCAGGAAACTACAGACCTGTCAGTTTGACCTCTGTGGTAGGGAAAGTGATGGAATCACTTCTGAAGGAAAGAATTGTTGAATACCTAGAGGCCAATGGGGCACAGGACCCAAGGCAGCATGGGTTCACAGCAGGGCGTTCATGTCAGGCAGAATCTAATTGATTTCTTTGACTGAGTGACCAAAGTAGTAGACCAGGGAGGGCTGTAGACACGCCTACCTAGACTTTAGCAAGGCATTTGATACAGTCCCACACAAAAGATTAATAGTAAAATTAACCAGCCTGGGAGTGGGTCCCTGGGTGGTAGCCTGGGTAAAACACTGGCTGCACAACAGGACACAGAAGGTAATTGTAAATGGAGTCCACTCTGAAGAAAGTGGGGTTACTAGTGGGGTACCACAGGGTTCAGTACTGGGTCCAATCCTTTTTAATGTCTTTCTAAGTGACATTGCAGAGGGACTGGAAGGAAAAGTATGCCTCTGTGCAGATGACACAAAGATCTGCAACAGGGTTGATACACAAGGAGGCATGGAAAGGATGAGAAGGGACTTGGCAAGGTTGGAGGAATGGTCAGAAGTATGGCAGCTTGGATTCAATGCAAAAGTGCAAAATAATGCACCTGGGAAACAAAAACCCAGGGGAAGATTACACAATGGGGGGGGAGGTAGTAACAACAACAACAAGCATTTGTCAATGCCGAATGTTTGCTTGCTGGCATTGGCAGTGGTAGTGTAGAAGTTACAGAGCTGCGTAATAGGAATGGCAGTGAAGTATTGAACTGAAGCCAACCCCACCACCACCCTGCAGAGAGTGACAAGCATTGGGGTGTGCATTTGGGTCATCAGGCATAATGGCCACGCCATTTCACCACACCCCAACCTGCAGACACTGACAAGTGTCGCGGTGTTCCTTGGGGTCTTTGGCCCTTATGCGCACCCCATTTCATTAGGAAATATGGTGAGATGGGTGTGATATAGGAGAATGGGGTGAAGTTTGGGGCCGAAGAGTCCAAGGCATACCTCGATGCCTCTCATTGACTGCAGGGTGTGGAATGGTATGAGCATCACAGGCAAGAATCCCAAGTCACACCCCTGATGCCTGTCATTCTCTACAGGGTTGGGCATTATAGTTGGAAACCCTAATACCTCAGGCATTCGTTGATATTTTCACTCCAAATCTTCAACATGTTTGTTTTGTGACCCCACCTCATGAACAGGCGGAATATCAGTTTGTTAGCTGAAAGCTGCTTTTGCACAGTGACTACGGCATTTAGCACCACAGGTGCAAAAAACATTCCGAACAGGATGTAAAAAATGACAGCTGTACTGTTCATGGGGATGTGTAAAAAATGGCAATGTTGCAAATCTGTAGTAAAAATATTTAAAAAAATGGTGAAGTCACGAGTGTACATAGAAACTGTGCAACGCACACCTGTAATATTATTAGGTTGGGGATTTTTTACAGCAGATTGTCAACTCAGGCATTTTGGTGCCTCCGATCATGAACAGTGTCACTGTGTTTTTTCTTTATCTGTGCCGAACAATGATTTCCCACAGCGACCACGCATCTCTGCGCTGAAACTGTGAAAACACACTTCAGCCATGTTGTGAAAAATGACAGCTGTACTGTTCATACGGAAGTGTGGAAAAATGTCACTGGTGAAAATCTGGACTGAAAATATTACAAAGTCGTGAAGTAACGAGGGTGCTTGGAAACTGCGCAATGCTCACTCGTATCACAGTCATTTTATGGACTTTTGTCACCAAATTTTCAACATAGTCATTTTAAGACCTCTGCTCATGAACAGTGTAACTGTGATTTTCTTAATCTGTCCTAAACATTGCTTTCGCACACCAACAGCACCATTGTGCGCTACATGCGCGAAAACACATTTTGGGCGACATATGAAAAATTGCAGCTGTACTGTTCATAAGGAAGTGTAATAAAATGGCAATGTTGAAAATCTGGAGTGAAAATATTGAAAATTCGCGAACTTACAAGCGTGCATAGGAACTGTACAACGCACGCTCGTAAAACAGTCATTTTTTGGAATTTTTTCACCAAATTTTCAACATAGCCATTTTAAGACCTTTGCTCATGAACAGTGTCACTGTGATTTTCTTATTTATCCTGTACATTGATTTACGCACACCATTGCGCCATTTAAGCTACATGGTACTGGTGAGATGTGAAAATGACAGCTGTACTACTCATAAGAAGGTGTGGTAAAATGGCAATGTTGAAAATCTGGAGTGAAAATATTGAAAATTTGCGACCTTACAGTGTGCGTAGGAAGTGTGCACGCGCGCTCATAAAACAGTCATTTTTGGAATTTTTGCACCAAATTTTCAACATGGGGTTTTGGGACCCCTTCTCATGAATGATGTAAGCTCTCATGGCATTATTCAGGGGTGGCACAAGGACGGTTGGGGGAGTTCAGCCGGCGGGGATTGGGCACCCCATCGGCCCTGGGATCGCTTGCCACACTGGGGTGGGATGCATGGCGTGGCACTTACTACTGGAGGGAGTTAGGACAGTGGAGCCAATGGGATGGCACCCCATTGGCTATATCGTGGTTGCCACGCTGGGGTGGGCACCAGCGTGGCATTTGAAGGCTTTGGGGAGAGTTGGGGGAGGCAGCTCAGCCAGCGGGATTGGGCACCCGTCGGCTATACAGTGCATGCATGCAGGGAGCGGGGTGACACGCCTGCGTGGTGTCTGTGTGTGGGGGGGGAGCTGCGCGTGAGCAGCTGATATCTTATCGCTGCTCACTCAAGCGTAGCTCCCCCTTTCAACTGTATGCCACTGCATTTTGGAGCTTGTCATAGACAGCTCCAGCATGCATTGGCTTACAGGGGCCGTGCCTGGCAACACACTGACTGAATTGGAGGAGGAGGTGACACACCTCCGAAATCTCTGATGATGGCACTATGTTTCTTGCACATGCGTGCAAGCAAACATAAAAATGAAAGGGACCTGGGGGTAATTATGTCAGATGACCTTAAGGTTGGCAAGCAATGTGAGAAGGTGGTAGGGATGGCTGGGGGGATACTGGGATGTATAGGGAGAGGCATCAGCAGCAGAAAACAGGAAGTTGTTATCCCGCTGCACAGACAGTTGGTGAGACCCCATCTGGAGTACTGCGTCCAATTCTGGTGACCCCATCTCCGCAGGGACATAGACAGGATGGAGGCAGTTCAGAGGAGGGCAACTAAAATGGTGTAGGGTCTGCAAGAGAAGCCATATGAGAAGAGACTAAAGGGGCTTAATATGTATACCCTTGAGGAAAGGAGGGAGAGGGGGCACATAATAGAAACATATAAGTACCTCAGTGGAATCAACAAAGTCCAAGAGGGTAGCATCTTTCAGAAAAAGAGATGTGCAAAAACAAGGGGACACAATTTAAAGATAGAGGGGGGACGGCTCAGGGGCAATGTGAGGAAGTATTTTTTCACAGAGAGGGTGGTGGACACATGGAACAGCCTTCCTGAGGAGGTTGTGGGGTCTAAAACTGTGGGAGAATTCAAGAATGCATGGGACAGACATAAGGCAATTTTTGTGGGGAGTAAGAAGAAATAGGCTGTTGGTTAAATAGGATCTGCAGCTTATCCTCTAGGTAGGGAAATGGGCAGACTAGGTGGGTCAAGCGGTCCTTATCTGCCGTCAAAGTCTATGTTTCTATGTTTCTATTCTTTTTTTCCTCTCTATGAAAAAGCCTAATTTCAGGGTTTTTTTTGTATTGGTGACCAGTGTAGAACTACAAATATATGTTTGAAGCTGATCAAAAGCAATCTGTGATTCATGTTGAATGTGTGACATGGCTGTCCCTCCATATACAAAACAGTGTCATCTGCATAAAGATGACACTGGATTTGAAAGAACATTTTAGGAAAATTGTTTAAAAATATATTAAACAACATAGGGCCCAAAATAGAACCTTGGGGGACTCCTGACATGATGGGTGTCAGATTTGACCTAACATTGTTTAGTGCCACCAGTTTTCTATGGCCCTTTAGATAAGCACTGAACCATCCCACTACTTTTCAGGTCAGTCCTACCGAGTGGAGTTTGGACAGGTGGATGTTGTGGTCCAAGGTATAAAATGCTTTTGACAAGTCAACGAAAATGGCTCCAATGTACAGTACATCCTCCTGTCCAGAGCTCTCTGTAAATCCAGTCACCTTAATCAAGGCTATAGTAGTACCATGAAAATGGCAAAAGCCTGAATGAAAATGATCAAATATCTTGTTGTCCTCCAAATATTTCAACAATTGCTTCCCAATTAATTTGTCCAAGATTTTCAATATAGTTGACAACAGTGATATTGGTCAATAATTCTCAATACTTTTTTTTGAACCTGCTTTAAAAATTGGTATTACTTTTGTTGATTTCTAATCAAGTGGGATATCAGCAGCGTTCAAAGGCAAATTAAATATATCAGCTAGCAGAAAGGCAATAACTGGGGCAGCATATCTAAGAAGTCTAGTTGGAATATCATTAAGGCCACTAGGTTTTTTCAGTATCCAATTTGAATAGTTCTTCACATACATCCTGACCTGTAATCTCCTGGAATACAAATTCCTTTTCAGGGCCAATATGTTCAATTCATTAGAAAAGTCCAAGGGCTGGGAATGTCCTAGATCAGCTGTACCCATCTTGACAAAATAATCATTAAATCTGTTAGCCACAAATTCACTTACTGGATAACTCTGTCTATCCAATTCAAAATGGTTGCATAGTCCAGAGTCAGCATTTACTTTTAGTTTACACATAGTTTTCCAAAATAAACGTGGGTTTGATTTTAGATCCTGGTTTAGTTCTTTTTTGCTGTATTCTTGTTTAGATTTATGAAGCTCAGATAAAGAGTAGGGGGTGCAGATCCTTCAGTAGACACTGAGGGGTCTGCAAACTTGGGCAGATATGATAGACCGCAAAGCCTTTTTCTGCTGGCTCAATCGTATGTTCATATGTATGTGAGTGCAATGCTGTAGTCATGGACTACAGCCAACATGGCATTCAAAGGACTTTCTATGGTAAATACTGAATGTATTCTACATTTCCCCCCCATAGATAAAGTTTAGTCTAAAAATAAGCAATGTTAGCATTTCCTATCTTCTGGCCCAAAGCAGACTATATGGTACCCATGAACCAGTTTGGGGGATTATTCTGCCCCATTAGTAGAACTTATTATTAACCAAGTAACACAACAGGTAACAAGTCCAGTTACACAGAGATCAGAGTTCTATTCATGACTTAAAGTTCAATCCTCTACGGGACTCTTTGCTCCACATGGAGTGTCTCGGGGCTGATGCAGTTCCTGCTGTTGAAGCATGACTTCCTGAATTATTTTGTGCAGTCCATGGTGGGATTTCATGAACAGGATCAAAGTCTTCAGTATCACTCTCCTCTTCTGGAGTGACATCTTCTGCTGAATGAGCTGCAGCTCTTGAAGGCAACAGGTGATCCACATGCACATGAACCATGCAATGTCCCATATGGACTCCGTAGGTCAAAGGTCCACATATTTCAATCACCACCCCAGGAATCCAAAGATGCTTGGGATGCCTGACTTCTCGAACCATCATCCTTTTCCCAGAATGGAAGATCCAAACTGGCTTGGTCAACTTGTCATGATCCCTCTGCTGCTGCAGCTGATGTTTCATTATGATATCACCTTCTCCACCAGGATGGAAGATCCGAACTGGCTTGGTCAACTTTGTTATGACCCCTCTCCTGTTTCAGTTGATGTTTCGTTATGGTATTGGGCAAGTCCAGCTTGTGCAATGCCAAACAGGTACATGGCTGATGTCTGAGGAACAGTCCAGCCAGTGTTTGGTTTGTGATGGTGTGAGGAGTGTTTCTGTAAATAAACAAGAAATGGGTCAGGTATTGACTGAGAACCCTGTTTGGCCCAGGCTTTTTTAAATTCTGTGCAGCTCATTCTGCTGCACTGTTTGATGCTGGATGGTAAGGTGGAGACAAAATATGTTGGATCCCATTCTGCTTTAAGAACAGTTTGAATTCTGGCCTGTGGCATGGAGGGCTGAGGTGCCTAACACCTTGCCTCCTGCCACACTGGTGACCTGGGTTTAGAAATGGATGTGGGTCATTCAGGGGATGGCTGGGGGATGGAGGATTGAGCATCCCAACTAACAGCTCTCCTGCCTTGGGGAGGGAGGGTACTGTGACCTGCTGATTGTCTGTCACTTGGAGGTGTCCAGGTGGTAGCATAGCCTGGGTGTGCACATTGACAAATCACAGGCATTTGAGGACGTCTCCACAGAGGTAGAACTCATCTATTATGCTACTGCATGATGTGCAGTCGTCCAGGGAGAAAACCAGGGAAAAACCCTATGATCCCATATTGCCATATGTGATGGCCCTCCAGGATTCTTGGGTCCTGCTCCCTATAGATTCCTGCTGGTGAGACAGCAGGGAGGGTGGCAGATGGGACTGGGTAACTGGGGCACAGGTCCCAATGGCAGGAGAAAAAGTGCTGGCAGGTGGGCAAAAAGCTGGATGGAAAAAAGAGCTGTTTGAATTCTTATGAAGAAAACTGGAGACCATTGTCTGACACTATCTCCTGAGGCAGCTGATATGACGCAAACAGTTATCTCAGAAAAGGCAGTATAGCACAGTGGTTTAAGGCTCTGAGTTGCAAACCTGGAGACCTGGGTTTAAATCTCACAGCCCCCACTTGCATACTGTGTGACCCTGATCAAGTCACTTAACTTCCTGTGCTCCCAGGTTGCACCTGTAAACAAGCTTTCAGCTTAGTGTGTCTCTCCTGGTAAAACAAAGGTTTTCTGTAGTTGCCTCTTGTGTGAGAAGCACTTCTATCCATCTGGAGTGGATTTCAGTTACCACTTAGAAGAGCTGTTTGTCCACTTCTGCATAGTTCACATGGATGTGTCCCAAGGGTGTGGTAGCCCAAGACCAGGAATGCAGAGATGCAGTTGCAGGTTGTTTGCGGACAGCTGCACAAGGCGTACATTGGCTGATAAGTTGCTGGATATCTTGATTAAGTCCCAATGACTGGAGGTATCCCTGGGCCAGTACCTTTATCTGAGAGATTCCAGAATGACCCTTATGTAAGTTGAAAAGTAACCTCTTTGGAACTTTGGAGGGTATCATGACTTGAATGCCCCACAGACTACTGTGTTGATATGTGGACAACTGGTTCTTCTTGTCAAAGAAAGATCAGAAACTCTGGTCTCTCGTGAAGTTGGGCCAACCATTTAGGATGAAATCCAGGACCTTTGAGTGGCCTGGATCCTGTTGTGTTTCCTCTTCTACATCCTGTGCAGCACTGGGTAGCTTCTCAAAGTGCAAATGTTGGACTACTTCCCCGTCATCTTCTTTTCCTGTTGCATCTTTGCATGGCAATCTTGACAGTGCAGCTGCATTTGCGTGATCCTGAGTACATTGGTATTCAAAGTCATAGTCATAGGCTAACAGAGTTTTCGCTCATCACTGCCTCCATAGCACTGCGAGTGGCAAAATTGCTGCCTTTGTCCCAGAATGGCAAGTAGAGGCATATCATCTGTTAACAGGCTGAATTTCCATATAGACAAATACTTATAAAACTTCTTGACCCAAAAGATTATGCTCAGGACTGTCTTCTTGACCTGCGCATAATTTATTTTGCTTGGGGACACTGTCCTTGAAACAAAAGTAATTGGGTGTTCCTCCCCTGAAAGTAACACATGAGAAATTACTGTACCCATCCCATATGGGGATTCATTGCACATCAATCTCAAAGGTTTTGCTGGGATGAAGGGTGCTAGGCTAGGCACTTGCTGTTCAGAAGCTGTTACTTGCAAGACTGGAATGCTGCTTCACACTGCAGTGACCAATTCCATTTCACTTCTTTTTTTATAATTAAAAGTTTATTAGTTTTGAGTCAGTAAAGAAGACACATATACAAACTTTGATCCTGACTGGGACAGAGGGAGATACAACACTAAGGAAACTGAGCCAGTAGAACTAACATTAGATACAGTTAAATTTTATCTTAAGATATTATATAATTACATTCACAGATAGAAACAACCATATGTAACAATAAAGGCTCACACAGAGCCAATTTGGAGTTCTCGGGTCTAACATATAGGGTATAATATGGGCACCCGGGGAGGCCAGATCCTGACAAGGGATTTATCCCTGGGAGAATAACCGATGATACATGGGTGCACTGGTGGAGCATCACTCAAACAATATTAAGTTAATAATGCATATTCCTTTTCTATAATGTAGGGCGGGTACTGCAGATGGTCTGTTTTGAGTCAGCCCTCTGAACAGACCAGCACTGGGCAGCTGAGAATTGAATTGGGACATGAAGGGTACTAAACATGGATGGTTGTAAATGGTGATGTGCCAATGGACAGGGAAGCTAGCCTAGGAATCCTCCACTGGCCCAACCTGGCCTGGGGCTGTAAATTGAGCAGCTTGTAGCCCCAGAGAGGTCCCCATCAGCCCCATGAGATGTGGCGGCATATAACAGCCTTGAGGGATTCTGCAGTATATAGATGCCAAATAGGGTCTCCAGAGGTCTGTGTAGCGATCCAGTTTGTTGAGCATACTGCAATGCACCCTTTCAAAGCTGCCCATTTTCCAGAGTTTCATTAGCCATTCAGAAACTTGAGGAGGTGCTTCCTCCTTCCAGTGTTGCATTGTTATGCTTTTATCAGTGATAAATGCCCCCAATAACCATCTTTTGGCTGTGAGCATTAGTGTTGCATTGTTATTTCCAGCATCCAGCAGTTCTTGCATTACCAGCATTGAAGTGAGCACGATCCTCTGCATAAACAGGTCACACAGTGTTGCCTGAATTCTGTCCCCAAAATCTCACAGGGCTGAGCACCCCTAGAGCAGATGAGTGATGCTACCAGCTGCATCAGAGCACCTCCAACACTTGTCTGAGCTCATTAGTCCTTACCCGTGTAGTTGCTGGGGGGTCCTATGCCATTGATGGAGTATGTTAAATTGTATGAAATGGTTATGTGTGTCCCTGGCCACTTGTCTGAGGCTAGTCCAGTAGCAGCTCCAGCTGCTCAAAGGGATCTCCTGACCTAGTTCTATGCTCCATTTGGCCTGGAATTACTCCATTTGACCTGATCAGAGAGACAGGAGAATGTTGCAAATGTATGCTACCTGAAGTGATTTATCCTGAGCGGGGAACAGTAAATTGTCTAAGCTATGTATTTGCTGCATTTTGTATTGCATGCCTATTAGGGTTCCCAAAGCATGGTGCATTGGCAGTTATTGCTAGTGCTGGTGTTTCTTGAGTGCAAAGGTCTCTTGAAGCTGACCAAATGTTTTAGCATAGCCTGCCTTCTCATCAATGAGCTGGAAGAGGTTATAAAGTCCTTTTGCTTTTTGGTTCTTCCAGGTTATAGCTGCACCCCCTATCTTCAGGTGTGGGTTATGCCATTGCAAAAGGACTGGTGACTTTACTGGAGACCATTTTAGAGCTTTACTTAGTAGTGCCCACATCACCAAAGTGGGAGGTAGTATGGGGTGAGTAGCTACTGATGGAGGAAGTTTTCCAAACATAATTGCCTTATAAGGAACCTCCCCTAGAACATGAGTCTCACAGCCGACCCATCTAGGCCACTTCTCTGGGTCCATTATGGGGAAGGCTTATGATAGTTGGAATAGCACGTGGGCTTCATGTCTGAGAGCAAAGTCAGTGAGCTTAAGACCTCCTCTTTCCAGGGGCTGCACCAGTTTGTAGCGGCTAAGTCATTTTGGTCCTGAACCCTAGAAGAGCCATGTCACTTCCCTTTGTATCAAGTCGAGTGGCTGTAACAATGTAGACAGGTTTGTCAGGAAACATCCATAGTACCTCAACAGACCCAAGAATGGTCTTAACTCAGTCACATTTGTTAGTGCTAGTGCATTAACAATTGCTTCCACTTTGCTCTCTGTTTGGTATAGGCCTGGGTGTCAATCCAATAGCCAAGGTACTCAAAAGAATCTTGTAGATATAGTTCATTTATACATTATTAAGTAGTCAGAACATTGCTGCCCATAATCCAAGGAAGGTTTCTCCACATTTGTTCCTTACACTGTCTGTTCTTATTTCCCATTTCACTATAATAAATTCATCTGATTTCATTTGTTACTTTCTTCAACAATTCTGTACAAGAAACATTTTTCTGCTGTAAATACACATCTCATATTCCATATATATCACTTGATGACTGCAAAAATAATGTCTAATGTACTCCTTTCCCATCTCTTCCACCTTAAAGAATGTTTCCCGTATATAAAGATTCCTGTAGTCCGTATTGGCAAACACACTTTCATTCTATGGTCTCTGGTTCATTAATACAATTTGGCCTTGAACATACCCTTTCTTCCAACCTCTTATGCTTTTAATTAGCTTTCACATTTAAACGTTCATGGCAGCATAGCCATTGAACCGCTCTAAATTTGTGCGGAAGTCTGGTTTCTTGAGTCAGAGTTTGTAAGGCCTGTATACAACCAGGCGGGCATTTTGGGAAAGTTTCTAACTCTGTAAAGTGTGTATTGATGATCTGTGTATAAACCTGTTTCTTTGTTTTAGTGCTAATAAGTGTGCTAGTAATATTCCATATTTTCATTTTCACAAAAATATCTCTTAAGCATTCAGGGACAGTTGGATTCTGTTTGATAATTCTTAAATTCCCTGTTTTCCACGCAGGAAACCAAGTGGATATAATACGCAGAAAAATTTATTTCCAAAAATTCTGAGTAAAATTCAACAAAGGTCTAAAACTGATAAATAAAAATTGGCAATAATAAAAATGTATCTGGTTTACCATATTCTGTCCCTCACAGCTCAGCAGCAAATATAAAATATTTCTTTTAATTGGATTGAGATGGCTGCCACAAAAAGCCTGGAAAAAATACTCAAAATGGTTGTTTCCCTTACTCTAGGTGGGGGAAATATTTTGCTAATAAAAAAAAATATCGGCAGAAGGTAGGCTTTAATTAAATAAATTCTTTTATTTTTACTAAAGTTCCACTATTCCATTTCTTCACCATCTGTGTTCTTAATTGTATTTTAGTACCCCAATGTATAATATCTAAGGGATCAGTTCTATATTCTATTCCTAAAATTTTAATATTGTCCCTTGTTAAATTCATTCCTACTATATTTGCTCAAAAGTTCTTTTTTTCCTTAATTCTCTTCCTACACATTTATTCACATTGGGCACTATGCACGAAGGGGCGGAGGTACACAGAATCCATGCATACCCCTGCTCACGTAGCTGCGCACCTGCAGACAGGCGAGCACTGGTGGTATTCATGACCACCAGCCACCTATCCACGGCCCCTCCCCCCTGGTGCACAGGACTACACAGGGTGACCGGGGTTGGGGACACGAGACCAGCTCGACACCCCATTGGATGACCAGACCTGGACCTGCACTGGATCCCTTGCATGGCAGAGTGTGCATTGGCAGCATGCCTCACAGACAACTGATGGCCTGGTGGCAGTAGCAGATGAGGGAGGGCAATGCCGCCAGCCCCCAGTTGGCACCAAGCAGTGTGGTGGGATGAGTGGGGGCATGCCTGCAGGTAGAGGGGGGGCCGGGGTGACAACACCACTGGCAGGAGGACAATGTGTTGCGGGGGGAGTGGCAGCCCTGTGCCGGAGTCTGTGCCACTGTACAGCGCATGTGTGGTGGGGGGGTTGCTGAATGCACTGGTGTGTGCTAGGGCAGGTGGGTGGAGCCAGCATCATGTTCCTGTGACCCTGGGGTGGTAGGTGGACTGTTCATTCTGTTCAGGTTCAGGGGGGTTGTGAAAGGGGCATGTGGGGGATTTATAGTTGGGTCTCCGTGGCATACCCCGCAATCCCTATGCACCCCCACAGCCAGTACTACATGTCTTTGTGCATGGCACATAGGTGCCAGCCAACCCCTTTCCCACCCCTGGTGCATTGCTGCTCACGAGGCCGGGGGATCTGGCACGTCTGTGCTGCGTGCCCCCTCTGTGCATCCCACACAGGGGGCATGTAGAGCACAGAGTAGTTGCATGCCCCAGTTGAGTACGCATAGCCATTCCACGTGTTTTGTGCATAGGGCCCATTTAGTGTAGCTCCAGACACCTTCCCATCCTGTTGACATTCATTTATTGCAGTTTCTGCAGATGAGAGATTTCTTTTTCTAATAAACAGATATCATCTGCATGAGTCATAGCTTTAAAAGGCACTACCTGCTTTTGTACTTGTATAGGGAAAATTCCTAAATGTTTATTTAATAAACGTAGAAGAGGGTCTATAGAAAAAACATATAAAAGAGGACTGATGGGGCAGCCTTGTCGCACACCTTTCTTAATGGCTACCATGGGTCCACAGAATAGATTAACTTGTGGAATTCCACTGCATTACGGTAAATAATTTTCAGCCATGTAATAAATAAATCTGTTTACCTATATCTGCTTAACATATACCATAAGAATTTATGGCATACCGAGTCAAAGGCCCTCTGCTGGTCCAGGGAGAAAACAAACCCGTCCAACCCCATAGTATTATCTATTTGAATAATATCCCTTAATAATATTAGTTGATCTGAGATTGATCTTCCTGGCATGGAACAAGACTGTGCTACTGTAATTAAATCAGGAGCTACCACTAATAAGCTTTTATTTAAGATTTGTGTTAGTATCTTAAAATCAATATTAAGTAAACTAATGGTTCTCCAGTTTGACATGACCCTTTTATCTCTTTTCTTATGCAAAAAAGTTAATACCAACATTGACATATTGAAGGGCAACCCAGAGTAAGTCAATAAAAACTTAAAAACCTTAGCCTGTTCTTGGTATAATTCAGGGCCTATGAATTTGTATAGTACAGCTGTAAGGCCATTTTTCCCAGAGCTTTCCCGGTATTGAAAGATGAAATTGTTATTTCCACTTACATGGGCATTATGGGTGTTATCATGTCTTTTGCCAAGTCTAATGCACAGGTTGGTACATCTATTTGATTGAAAAAGGCTCTTGTTGCTTGATTATCAAAGGTGGTTGCTTGAAAAAGAGAATTTGCATAATTGGAGACTACTTGCATTATTTCAGGGTTTGTAGTGTGTAAATTATTATCACTATCAAAGATAACCTCATTAGTTCTTTTTTTCACCCTTTCTTTATAGCTTATAAAAGGACATACACTATCTGTTTTACCTTGGGTACCACAGGTTTGCTGCATAATTAAAGTATTTGTTTGTTTATGCTCACATTACTGTAGTTTTACTTTGACCATGTGTATCTGTGTTGCATAATTATGTGTTTTTATTTGTGCTAGACTCATAAGGGATTGCAACTGCTTCCTATTTTTCTGGTATTGTAGGTACCCATTATCTCTATTGGTCTTATTATGAGTAATTAGTAATGTTCTGAGTTCCTTTTTCAGATCTTCCCACCATAGGGAAGGGCTCTCACAAATGTCAAATAAAGATTTTTTGCTAATGATAAAGAATAAAATCTGTTGTTTAATGATCTTTTGTAGTGATAATGATGAATTGAACTTCCAGATACCAGGGCCATGAGTATGCCTAGAAGGCCTTACCCTCATATGTAATTCCTTATGATCTAAGTATTCTATATTCTGAATTGAAACTTCTGGTATCCGTAGTGTTTTGTTTATAAAAAGGAAGTCTATCCTTGTTGCTGAACTTCCTCTCTGAAAAGTGGGATCTGTCCTATTTGTTTTTTGATAATATGCATCCACTAGTGAGGCTGTTTGTACTGTTGTTTGCAAGTCAGTCATGTCACAAAAAATCTTCTGTGTAATAGTAGCTGCCCCCTATCTCTCCGCGTTAGGCCACAATTAAAATCCCTTCCCCACATTATATTTTGTGAAGTATACAAATATGGCTTTGTCTGTGAGAAAGTAGCTATCCTATCCGCCTTGGTTTCAGATGCATTAAAATTAATTAATCTGTAATAGGTGTTAGAAACTTTAATGTCTAGAATCAAAGTTCTTCCTGGAATTAGATCAATAATTTTTATTACTGTTACATCTGTTTTATGAAATAAGATACCAACTCCAGAACAGCTTTCAAGACCCATAGACCAGTAAGACACACCAGTATAACTTTCTTTTATAGCTTTCGTGGTTTCTATTACAGTATGTAACCTTGTATCCTGCAGGAAAATAATATTCACATTATTCAATCATAATTGTGAATAAACACACCCATGTTTTACATGATTCTTAATGCTATTCACATTAACAGTAAGAATTTGTAAAGAAGGCAGCATTCAAGAAAAGTGTGTACACTCTTACCCACCTACTTATCATGGTGGTTTTCCTTTCCTGTTTTTTACCTTAACTCCTAGAGATCTTTTAGCCTGTGTCGGCTTGCTCGTTTGTTTAGTTCCAGTGGTTGACTCTGACTCATTCATTTCTGACCCTGAACATCCTTCCATAAACATTGCCTCGATGAAGGAGCAATCAGAGTCATTATCTTACCCATCCTTGTGTTCTGTTAATGCTTGATATCTATTGGAAACTGGTGTTACTGAAATGTTCAATACCTTAGAAGCTAGTTGCAGTCCAGCTTGTCTTTTTCTTGTTGTTATTTTTTGGACTCAGTTTTTGTGGGGGTGGGGTGGGGTGGGGAGGAGGCATAGTGGAAGCATCCAAATTCTTTTTTACATTAATAGGTGTGGGTTCCTCCATTACCTCCTGTATTCTCTCTCTCTCCTTCCTCTGTTCCTACAGTTTTTGATGCTACTGCCAAACCAGCAGAAGGGGGTGAGTCCCTATTTCCCTCACAGTGTCTGGGCCTATGACTGTAGGGGATGTATCTGGCTGTCCTACTTCTGTGAGATCTTCTTGGTTTGATGAAATTGGGGTGCTCAAACCCCTTGGGCCTGTATTATTGTTGTGTGCTCTCTGAGCCAGTAACCAGTAAACAAGGTCTGTCACACTCATCCCTTCATTTCTAAACAGCACAGTTATTATTCTGTGTGCTGGCTGAGTTAAAGATATCACCTCGAATGGTGTCCATAATGATGTATTTTTAACTTTTTGGTACCTTTCCCAGAATTTTTCTAGTCCACTGCTTAGTTTAAGACTTACATCAAAGATGGATTCCCCTGATATGTGAATTAAAGGATACAATTCCGTGACATTAAATTGCAATCCATCTTTTAACAAATTCTTTCTTACATAAATCCTGTCTGGAAAATGCTCTAAGCCTCCTTTATATATTATTCTAACAGCATTATGGTGCCTCACTGAGTAAACAGGTTGCTTGAATAGGGAGGCATACTGTCTTGACTGCTGGCCTGTAGTTATCCCTTGAAAACTGTTGGAGTGCTTATTTGTTGTTGTGAGTCCTGTTTGTTCAGGTACTGCATCAGCAATATCTGATATGTCTGATAATTCACTAACAGAATCCCTGTGTTTGTCACCTGTATTACTTTGAACAGTAGGACAATCCTGTCCTCTATTCAAAGTTTGCTCAAGCATATTTAACTTAGGGTGCTGCGTGAGAAAAAGTTCTGGTGGCAATTCCATTTCTTCGCCCTGCATAATGTCTCTGTACTCTGTACTGTCACTATACCGTCTTTATTCCTAGGACCTCTAGAATTCTCATTTTGTAAAGTTACAGTTTCTTTATTTTCGAGAAAGGGCTGCTGTGTCATATTTACCCCAGGAATCCATATAGGGGTAAAATCCGATATCCAATTGCCTTTCTCTGGTTTTCTCATCCATCCAGCTGCTTTCAAGGAGTGTTCAACTGTCTATAGCATAGTTTCAGGCTCGGCCAAATCTGCCCAAGTTTTCTTTGTGGGAATTGGCTTTTTTAAAAGTTCTGTCCTACTTTTCCTTTGCTCTCGCAGAAAATGAAAAAACCTGTAGCAGCACTTTGTCCCTCCTTTTGTGTCTCATATATTGTCCTTTGTTCTAGCTCTTCAACCAAAACTGTTGCATCAGTTTAAAAAGTGTTCTTGCATCCCACTCTACCCACAACACTGTTGCTACAAGGGACCTAATTTTCAACATTTATGGTCGGCAATACGTATGTTTTATACAGTTCTTGTTTTCATTTTAAAAACTCCTCCTCCACTTTCAACAATTCTTGCAAAGTAATTCTATTTTGCTGACCTACTGCATCAGTTCCATTTGTTTCTGTTCCGATATTAGCCTCTGCTTGCTTTGCTGCACCCATGTCCCAAGACATTAAATCCTCTTGCTCTGATGTGATTTTCTCCGGGATATCTGCAGCATCATAATATTCTTCTGTCTCCATGAGTGTTTCAGTCGAGGGGGAGACCATCTCCTCAACCCTCCGCATGTCCTGCTCCATCCCAGCCTGGACAGAGACTGAGTCAGCCATTCTCTGATGGCTAGAGCTCCCCCTACAGACCAGTAGGGAAATGTCCCCGGTACCCTGGCCAAATTTCCCCTCATTCACTAAAATTACCACTAACAGCTTAATCTGGTTCAAGGTCAATTGGCATTCGTTTGCATCCCCTTCCCCCAGGTTGTGGCTGAAAATAGGCAGAATTTGTCTAGTGCACTTACCCGGTCAACAAAAATTAAATGAAACATAAATAACTTAATATAGCTCTGACTCTGGTTCCACTTCCAACTACAGGTATGCAAAGGATAAGTTCAACTTGCTGAGGATCTTTTCACCTGCCAGTGTTCCAAACAAGTCTTCCGCATTGGGTAGCGAGTATGTTTCTGGTTCTGTACAACAGCTCCCTGTAACTTTGTAGTCACCACACAGTTTCATTGCTTTGGTACCACAGTGATAGGGGCAGCCCAGTGGCTCCTCTCTACTCATGACAATAATGTCATGCTTTTTCAGATGATCCTGTTCTTTTTGTACCACTTCTGTTAAAGGGAAAGTCCTCTCAACCTAGTTTCTGTATACCTGGGTAGTTAGTATGCATGAACGATGCTCTCTCTCTTGCATACCCCTAACTTCATCCTAATTTAAATATAAATGAGGTTGCTTTACTCCGTTTTGCCTTGGTGTGAAAATCTGTTTATCTCCATTGCAAACGACATGACCCCACTTATGCAAGGCATCATGGGAGTTGATGATGCATATCTGCACCAGCCAGCAGAAGTTATATTCTCAGTCAGTTCTGTTACATGTCTTGTGAAGTACCTGCATTCTCTAAAAGCATTATATTTCTAAATCAGATACACTTTAAACTACAGAAAATAGCAGTACACTTACTATACTTTGAAAAGTTTCATGGCCAGCACAGGACATGAATAAAAGGACTGCAGAGGACAGCAACAGCACAGACTAATACAGTATAACTACTGCAGGCTTTAGCACTAAAACATCCTAAAATTCCAAGATGAGTTACATGAGTCAGGTCATGACCTTTACAATGGAGTCAAGCAGGTTTTCACACCAAACGTAAGTATGTTCGTTTACCTTTAAGTCCTGATGAAATTAGGAGGGTGCAATAGAGGCAATCATTGTCCATACCTACAAACTATACAGATAAAAAGAGTAAAAGGCTGAGGGGACCTGCCTTTTAAGGAATAGGGCACTGGCTGAGGTTTATGGAACACTGGAGTGGCACCCATTCACAAACAGGGCTTCACCTTGAAAATCCTGGTTTGTATCATAATCATCTTGGAAAATAGGATCATGTTTGCCCAATAATTTCCTCACTGCATCTTGAGGAGCTTCCATTAATTTGTAAGGTTCATAGTAACATTTTGAGTATGGAGGTAGGAAACCCATTGACAACTTGTCACATATTTATTTATTTAGTTTTTGTTGACCGGGTAAGTGCACTAGACAAATCCTGCCTATTTTCAGGCACGACCCAGGGAAGGGGGATAGAGATGAATGCCAACTGACCTTGAACCAGATTAAGCTGTTGGTGGTATTTTTAGTGAAATGAGAGAAATTTGGCCAGGACACCGGGGAAATTCCTGTGCTCTTTTCGATAAGTGCCATGGGATCTTTAACAACCACATGAACTAGCACCAATCCAGGCAGATGGGACCTCGGTTTAATGTCTCATCTGAAAGACGGCACCTCAAAAGTGCAGCACCCCTCTCATGCTGCACTACAGTGTCAGTACTGGGATATTAACCCAAGTGCCAGATGTGGGAACTGAACCCACAGCCCTCTCATCTCCTGGTCTCAGAGGCGAGTGTGCTACCTACTGAGCCACTGACACGTATCAGTGGTACCTTCAGATGTGTTCTTCACCCATATGGATATCTAGTGATTTTTTTAAACATATCCATAGTACTGCTAGTAACTACAGTTTCTGGCAGCAAGTTCTATATATTTACTAACCTCTGGCTGAACCATCTTCCACTTCTCTCAGTATTATAATTCTCACCTCTCAATCTAAGTCCATGGAAGCACCAAGTTAAGGCGACAGTAAAATTGCCAAACTCCCGCACAGTGATGGCACAATACCGGCGCAGAGTGTGTGCCCAATCCCAGCGTTTTCTGAGGGGCTGTGCCCCCACATCTCTATGTGGGGGGCTCTGCCCCTGCACCCCTGGACTTTAGATTTCTCAACTCCAGGTCAGAGTTGGTCCTGGAGGGGGCAGAACACTGGGGAAAGCGTAACCTGGAAATAGACCATTACAGCGACTGTCACTGTAGTGAGAGTGTTTCAAATGTTTACATGTGAAGTGTCAGGCAAAAGGGGCCACCCAAGTCCATTTATTTATTTATTTATTAGCTTTCGGTAACCGGGTAAGTGCACTAGGCAACAAACCTGCCTATTTTCAGGCACGACCCGGGAGAGTACAGGACATTGTTATACATATTACTTGATCTTACAATTCTGGTAATTGTGTTCTTGACCAACCCTGTACTTTCCCAGAGTAATTCATCATTAAGTGCACTAAATACAAAGCACAAATCCCCTTTATTCTCCTGTATTCCAGGCAGTACAGTACAGTCCCTACTCCCTTGGTCTCTCACCATATGGTTTGTGCTTTCGGTGCTTTATTTTCTTTGTCATGTTTCTCTGCATCTTCTCTACAAGCACAGTGTTCACTATACCTTGTGGGGCACATAAGGGTGCACAATATTCCAAATGAGGTCTGACCAAGGCTGAAAATAATGGGACAATCACGTTTGCATCCCTACTCTTTATGTTTTCAAATATATAACTAAGAATTCTATTGCATTTTTTAATGGTCTCTTTGGTGTGTAAATCAAAGTTTATTAGTGATTGTTATGCCTAGCTCTTTCTCAGAAGTGGCTGTCTGAATTGTATGACCGCTAAGTATATATTCACCCATGGTGTTATTGTGGCCAGAGTGAATTACTCTACATTTTCCCTCATTAAATCTTAATTTAAGTGTTTGAGCCCATTGCTCCAAATAAGTTAATTGACTTTGCAACTCTGAAATAGCTGCATGGTGATTTACAATGGCTCCAATCTTCATATAGTCAGTGTATTTGCATAGCCAGGTTCCCTCAGATATCCTCATGGTTGAAATATACAAATTGAAAAGCGTCAGTCCCAATACGGACCCCTGTGGGACCCCACTAGTGACTCCCCCCCATTCTGAAATACTACCCCGATGCAAACATGCTGATGTCTGTTTGTTAACCAGGATTCAACCCATGATATTATATTTGGGTGTAGTTTGATGTCTGATAGTGTATCTATCAGTTTTTTATGAGGGACTCTGTCAAAGGCTCTGGAATAATCCAGACACACCACATCCACTGGCAATCTTAGATCCATAACCCTTCTGACTGGCTCAAAAAACTGTAGTATTTCTTTTTAGGCAAGATCTGCCTTGGCAGAAACAATGTTGTGTTATGTCAGCTAGCCCTTCTAGTTTAATATGATTTTCAATTTTATCTCTGATAAATTGTTCCAAAAGTTAACCCAGAACAGACGTAAGACTGCTGGGTCGATAATTACTCACACCATGCTTGTCCCCTTTCTTAAAGATAGGGGTAATATTAGTCTCTCTCCAGTCTGTAATGACTTTACCCTCATCCAATGAACAGTTAAACAACGATGTAATTGGGCCTGATAGTTCCTCCAGCAACTCCCTCAACAACCTCGGGTGCATTATGTCTGGTCCAGCAGGCTTGTCAGTCTTTATTGTCAGTAATTTTGCTAATACTTCCTGTTTGCACAGTCTTATACCTATGTCATTTGTTAATCTACCTTCTCTCCAATTAGTTCTATTATCACTAGGTTGGAACACACTGACAAAATAATTATTAAATTTAGATGCCATTTCTTGATCATTTTGAATGACATTATCTCCATCTTTCAGTAGTCCTACTGTTTTGTGACCTGTCCTGAGACTACCAACATAATTATACAATTTTTTTTATTGTCGCTGACCTTAATCGCTATATTTATTTCTGCATCTGATTTGGCCTTTCTAATTAACTTTTTTGTTTTTATTTGCCAACTGTTCATATCTTGATCAGTTTTCTTCTGTACAGTTGTGCCTATATTTTGTGTTGGCTTGTTTCTTTTTCCTAATATATATGTTTTTTTATTGGTCCATTAAACCATGTGGGCACTCTTCCAGTTTGATTGTACTTGTCGATTTCAGGTACATATTTTGAAATACAATGCTCCAAAGGTGAAGATCTTTTCCTATTTCAGCTTGATCTTGAGCCATTTTCTTCCCAGTAATGATTGTCTCTCTCTTTGCACTACCACTAAAAGCAGGGTCCACGCTTCACCCTCATAGGTGGCTGGTACCAGAATCTCACCCAGCCCAGGGATTTGATCTCTGGTATAACATGCAAACTGGATATGCAATGGTTGCAATAGGCACTTCTTGAGGTTCTCCTTGTAGATGTGCACAAGAGATACTGACCTCCCCAACTCCTGTGTCAAGCTACATGCTAACCGGTTTGCCTGCCAACTTGATCTGGAGGCAGATTTCCTCTCCATTTCTTTGCATTGCATAGACAGCAGGCAGCTGCAATTACTCTCCTTCTGATTCAGTCTCTGGAATGGTATCTGTGACATACTGTGCACGAGCAGTATATGATGCACTTTCGCAAGCTCAAAGATGACCCTCTTTTCCATAGTTATGGCATTTTTTTTGTTGAAATCTGCATGTGCTTTGCCAGTGGTTACCTCCACAGTGGTAACTAAGGTGCTTTGACCTGTGGAACTGGCCTGTGATGCTGACTTCTAATAGCTGTGGTTGCTGACAACATGGTGGTGGACTAATTTATGGTCTGGAATGTCTCTTGGCCCTGGCATATGGGTGACTTGGTGAACCCCACTCCTTGGTGGTTTGAAGTCAAAGCCAAAGTCAAACTTTATTTATAAAAGGCGCTTTTCAAAACCTAAGTGCCTGTACAATGAATTGTTAAAAACTAATTCAGATTAAAATCCCAGATCATAAAATGCATCCCATTAAAAATATCTGATAAATTCAAAGTGTATCAGGGAATGCGAGCTCAAATAAATATGTCTTCAATGAAGACTTAAAAGACTCAGTGGACAGGCACTCTCTCACCCAACAAGGTAGAGAGTTCCACAGGGTAGGGGCCACTAATGCAAATGCTCTGGCCCTAGAGGTCTTCAAATGGACCCTAGGAACCTCCCACAATCCCTTGTCAGTGGAACGAGGTGGGTGGTGGGAGCGGTAGAGACAGAGGAGGTCTTCCAAATAGCGCAGTCCCTGTTCATGTTGGGCCTTGTAGGTCAGCAATGTGACCTTGAAGGTGATTCTCCACCACACCAACAGCCAGTGCAGTTCATGGAGCACAGGCATAATATGACTAGCTCTTGATGAACCAGTCAACAGCCTGGCAGCCTCATTCTGCACTAGCTGCAGGTGGCAGATCTCCACCCCCAGAAGCAGTCTGAGAGGAGAAGCCACTCACAAAAGGCTGTTGTCAGCCTGTGACAACAGCCTTTTGTGAGTGACTTCTCTCAGATTGCAGATGAATTACTTCCATAGGGCATCATTCAAAAACTGTCCAATCAGATGTGCTTGCCAAATGTTTAATATAATGATGCAGTCTGCAAGATGGCAATAGCTTCCCACTCCTCTTGGGTCCCACAATGAAAACAAACTTGCTCTGCCATGGGAATCAGCTTGGGCATGAAGTGCAATGAAAGTGCCTCAGTGAATTGGGCCTATGTTATGTCCAACAGCTTGACTGATGCAGTCAGACTCTTGAGGAGTCCACCCACTGTAGGTCCCAAAAACTGCCAGGAAGACATCCACCTTCTTCTCATCAGTGACTTTGTTCACCGCCAACCAGCATTCAGATATTCCAAGTAAGAATTAAATTCCTTTATTGAGTTGTCCAAGTCTGGCACTGCTCCAGCTGGTGCTATGTCCCCAGCAATTCACTGATGTGATACTTGACACATAGCCCTTGCGGCATGTTGAAATGCCATCTTCGGTGTTGCAGTGTTGGTCATGCTGCTCAGCAGTGTTGCTGTCCAGAAAAAAATGTTTTTTTTTCCTATTCTATTGCACCACCAACCAGCATTTAGATGTTCCAAGTAAGAATTAAGTTCCTTTTTTGATTTGTTGAAGTCTGGCACTGGTCCAGTTGATGCTATGTCATCAGCAGTTCACTGATGTGCTGCTTGACATGTAGCTCTTGTGGCATGTTGAAATGCCATCTTTGCTGTTGCACTGGTGGTCACGCTACTCCTCAGTGCTGCTGTCCAGAAAATACTTTTTTTCACTTCTGCAAGTAGATGCTGATGCTGTGCTGTTTTTACTGCTTTTGGCTTGCAGTGCTGTTCTACTGCCTAGTGGCACTGTTGCACACTTGCTGTGCTTTAGCTACACAGGCTGGAACAGAGGTAGTTTCAGCTTGCTTCCTCTGCTCTATCTTGTGTTGCTACGTAGGTTACTGGCCCACTGGATTTTATATATATATATATATATATATATTATTATTATTATAGGGGTGCAGTCACACCCCTATATTTAGGGTTATGAAGGCACTTCTATGTTAAACTTGACATTTTGTGCATTAATAACTTTGGATCCGTTCCAACAGATTTACATGAAATTTGGTATGCACTGTGGGGCATGGTAGATCTTTTGATTTGCCAAATTTAGTTTTGGTCAGACTTATGGTTTTTGCACACCAAAACACTGAAAAATGCACTTTTCGACAGTTTGTGGGCAGTTTTTCAGATTTTGTCTGTGGCGCTGTGTGGCCGTTGTGTGGCATGCCAGTCTGCAACTTGGCACGTTGAAAGAGCTTGGGTCCTCTCTACTAAGCAGGAAAGCAGAATGGCAGCTTCTCCGCTCCAAACATAACTCATGGGAAGGCGGGGATAAAGGGGGCAGGCTGCTAGCTTACCAGCTACGTAAGCAGCAAGCCTCATCCAGAATCCTTGTGCTTAAGGATATAGAGGGAAAAGTGATCTCTGCACCCAAAGATATCAACGAGACAATGCAGATATTTTATCAAGCTCTTTACCAGACCCATTCCAAGGTCTCACCTGAAGGGCTTTCTATGCACCTGTCGGAGTTTTGTAATGAGGTTTGTCTTTCCAAGCTCTCACAGGCAGATTGTAGCAGTCTGGATGCCCCCATCACTGCCGGGGAACTTCAGACTGCTCTATCCAAAATGGCGAAGGGCAAAGCTCCAGGACCAGATGGAATGATGGTAGAGCTCTACCAACTACTCAAAACTGCCATCACAATCCCTTTGCTACGGGCTTTACATGAGGCCCAGAGCAAGGTTTCACTCCCACCCACCATGCGGGAAGGACTTATAACTTTAATTCCCAAGAAGTCCTCTGATGCATTGGATTGTGCCAATTTCAGGCCCATTTCACTGTTATCAGTGGACACTAAATTGTTAGCCAAAGTTCTGGCAAACAGGTTGACCCAGGTCCTCCCCACATTAATCCATCCCTCGCAGTCCAGTTTCTCGAAGGGCAAGTCTGGGGTGGACAATTTGTGCTTTGTTCTCAACCTAAACTGGTTGGCATTACACTCCTTGACCCCTATGGCAGCCCTAGCAATTGACTTCTCTAAAGCCTTAGACTCTTTAGAGTGGAACTATCTCCATAGTGTACTCAGCCTTTATGGATTTGGCACCCACTTCCATTCCTGGGTCTCCATCTTATACCACCTCCCAACAGCCAAGATCATCACCAATCGGGATATATTCACCCCCTTTCCTCTGCAGAGGGGCACCAGGCAAGGATGCCCCTTCTCGCCTCTCCTGTTCCTAATAGCCCTTGACCCTTTGATTAGGAAGCTTCTGAAAACCCCTGGTATGCCTGTCCAAGGCAGGAATTTCCTGGTTAATGCCTATGCAGATGACATGCTGCTCACACTGTCCAATCCAGATCTCTTCCTACCTGCAGTGTTGCCAGTATTACAAGAGTTCGCCTGTCTCTCCGGTTTGTTAATTAATCAAAAGAAAACAATTCTTTCTCCGCTGAACTCAAGGTGTGGCAGGAATTGTCTAGCAGACACTGACATTACCTAGGCCCCTCAGGGTTTCTCATACCTAGGGATCTTCATTTCCTTGGCATGGAATGACCTTGAAAAGATCAATTTCTCCCCTCTTCTATCAGCTCTGACAGCTGAAGTTCAGCGTTGGCGTAAGCTTCAACTGTCCCTGATGGGTAAAGTGTAGGCAGTGCACATGTTTGTACTTCCAAGAGTCTCCTACCTACTAAATAATCTCTCGATTCCCTGTCCCATAAGCCATGTTCCTCCCTGGACAAAATCATATCCTCTTTCCAGTGGGAAGGTAAAGCAGCCCACTGGGGGTACTCCAAATTAAGGGCTCACTGGTCCAAAGGTGGGCTTGGGCTCCCTTGGTTGGTGGGCTATCACCTGGCCTTTCATATAGCACAAGCCACTGCTTGGTTTTCCCCTAGCCTCTCCCCCCCACAATGGGTTCTCCTGGAATCTGCCCTTGGACCTGACAACTCTCTTTTCTCTTTGCTAACCGGTAGAAAAGCCCCCGAGAACCACCTTACCCCAATCATAGCTGAGACATGCAAAGCATGGCGCAGAGCAATGACTATCACCAGTGCCCCAAAGACTGCCTGCTCTCCCCCAATCCTGTATACTCCCCTCTGGAACAATTGGTTAATTACTGTAGATCGCAAACCTCTTTCTTGGCCCCAGTGGGTGACAAAAGGGACTCGTACTGTGGGAGATCTCCTTCTCCCCGACAATAAAGCACTGGATAATAAAACACTAATGTCCTTTGATCAGTTGCAGGATCGTTTTGATCTGAAGGCCCAGGATTTCTGGAGATATCTTCAGAAAAGAAGCGCGCTCCATCCCTTTCTGTCTGGGCACACTGATGAGGGTAGGTGGAGCTGTCTGGCCACACCACAAACTGAGACAGGGTCAGGGACTTGTGGGAGTCATTTACAAGGTATTGAGAGACTCACAGCCGAATACCACCTCCAAATGCTGGTTGGCATGGGAGGCTGAGCTCCAGCATACTCTTCCTCAAGAGCAGTGGTCCACCTGTTTAAAGGCTGCACATGTACAGTAGCATATGAAGATGCTAAGAGCCAGCTGATACAGCTGAAGATTCTTCTTAGATGGTATAGGATGTCTGCTATGCTCTATAAACTCAATGTGCTGGATCATGATAGATGCTGGAGGTGCCAGGCCTCCCCAGCTCATCTACTTCATATCCTCTGGACATGCCCTGCCCTTAACAAATTCTGACTTACGGTGTTGGATGATTGCTCAAAGATTGTGGACAAAAGGATCCTGCACTGTTACGACTCTCTTTTACTGGGGTATGCTTCAACACTAGACCCACTACCTGTACCGCACAAAGCATGTATTCTTGCCATGGTCATGGAAGTTAAAAGGGCCATCTTGATGAGATGGAGGCACCCCCCCCGGTCCCCTCTTGGCGAATGGCCATGTCTAAATTAGCCATCTTTGACAGACTCACAGCAGTGGGAAAGAATTGTCTCCCTAGATACTACAATAAATGGGATGCATACCTGCATTCTCATATATGTGCAGTCCCGCCTCCTCCTGGTAATCCCCCAATAGTGTGACCCCCCCGTCACCTCTGCAAGAAGTGGAGTTCTCACCTCTCCTCTCCTCTTTATGAGTATCCCTTTTCTCTGTCTGCCTTTTTCTCCCACCCCCCCTTTTACTTTCTGCTTTATGAACTGGTTTGCTAACCAATGGAGACACAGGGGAAGCCCTGTGGGATGTAAAGCTGACATACCTCAGTACTTACTTTGATCTTGTTCAGAGCCTATAAATCCCTTTTTGTATGACATTTTTAGCTGCAATCCCAGTGACCACTAACTGGACATTATTTGAGCAATTTATGTTTGGTTACCTTTTCCTATTATATGGACGTGGTATTCTGATACTTGTTGCATGTCAGTTGTTGCACCATTTGATGGACGTATGTGTGTATGACACCTGCTGCTTCTACCCTGGCTGTATTGAAAAAAGATAAAATTTAATACAATTTTACATGATAAAAAAAGAATGAGCTTGGGTCAAGGAACATGCCACTTTTTGTTTGGTGAACAAATATTAATCCATTCAAAAGTTATTAAAGTTTTAAGTTCCCATTATAAGTCTATGGGAAAATACGGTTATTTTGTGAAAGAAGAATTGGGTTTTGACCATCTAGTCCCTCCTCATGATCAAAGAATTTGCAGGTTTGCCATCAAAGAATCTTTGATCATGAGGAATTCTTTGATTGCCACTGCCGCCATCTTGTTTTCATTTTGCAGTCAGAAAAAAACAAATATCTCAGCTCAGGGGTGACTTCTGAAGTAAAACTATGATGGGTTTTCCTCAGGGGTCTTCCCTCTACTGAGCCACCCCTGTGGTTTCTTATAATTCTGTCAAAAAATAGAGTTTCAAAGTTTTTAAATTCTTTGATCGCGGCTTGCAAATTCTTTGATCGCGAGATTCTTTGACCACGATCTTTGATCGCGAGGGAGGGACTAGATGGCTAGATTTAAAAATCAAATATATCAGCCCAGGGGTGACTTATGAAGTCAAACTAGGATGGGTGTTGCTCATGGGTTTTTATTCTATTGAGTCATGCCTGTGGTTTAATGCATTTCTCTGAAAAAATTTAGTTTTAATATTTTTTAATTCTTTGATTGTGAACCTGCAAATTCTTTGGTTGTGAACTCACAAATTCTTTGATTGCGAGATTCTTTGACCGCAATCTTTGTTCGTGAGGGAGGGACTAGATGGCCAGATTTGGAGGGACCAGATAGCCCAATTTTCACAACTTTTAAAATTAAATATCTCGGAAATGGTTTGGTCTTTTAACTTGAAATTTGGAGGGCATTGAGGGGATGTCCTGTAGATGTGAATTATGGTGATTAGGTGTTAGAAAATGCATTTGTTGTGGAGATATTGCACAGCGCAGTTTACATTTTGCGGAGAGCGTTCTGCATTGTGGTACTGGCTTGAAATTTATAGGGTAGCTAACCTTACTGCCATGGACATACTTTTCAGTGGTTAGGTGTGTAAAATGTAAACAGGTATGGAATTATGCCACTCCAACAAATGAAAATCTCAAATTTTAATATGTAATATCTCGGAAATGGTTTGGTCGTTTAACTTGAAATTTGGAGGGTGTTGAGGGGATGCCTTCTACATGTGAATTATGGTATTTAGGTGCTGGAAAATTAATTATCTGCAGATATATTGTGTGATGCACTTTACATCTTACGTATAACATTTTACATTGTGGTGGTGGCTTGACATTTATAGGGTAGCTAGCCTTACCGCTATGGAGGTAATTTTCAGTGGTTAGGTGTCTTAAACGTAAACAGGTGTGGAATTATGCCACTCCAATGAATGAAACTTTGTTTTGTTTCAAGCTGGTGGGGGGCCCCACGCTCCCACCAATGTGCAATCCCACCAATAGATATGATATTCAGTACTTGTACTGTTATGTTAGGCAGAAGTTTGCAAGTTTGTACTTTTCTATGCTTTCTCAAAAATAAGGAAATTCTATGCAAAAAACTGTGTTAATGTATCATTTCGGGTAAAAACACAAAAAATCAGGAAATGAGACCTTTAGGGTTGTCCCTTCCCACGGTGTACCCCCCCATCCTCCCGAGATTGACAGATGCCTGGGTGTGTCACTGAGGTTGTGAGGCCTAAATGTCACCCCATTCTTCTTTCCTGTGGCTTGTGAATATGATTACACATGCAGTGGGGTGACATTTAGGCCTCACAACCCCAATGACACACCCCGGCATCTGTCAATCTTGGATGGATAGGGGGTACACGAGAGGGAAGGGGGCACCCCTAAAGTTCTCATTTCCTGACTTTTTGGGTTTTAACCCTAAATGATGCATTAACACAGTTTTTTGCAGATATATATATATATATATATAACATATAAGGGATACACAACAGGGACCTGTGGAATAAATAATTTTCACAAGACCTGTTTGACCTTGGGCAACCTCACAAGTGGCATAAGCCACAAGTGATGTGTCCAAGGGCAATCAGCTTGAGTGGAAATAGATCAATTATTCTACAAGGTTCCTTTTGCGTATTTCATTTATGCAATAGGCAGGTACCTTGTGTTCCTGCTTTTTTTAAATAAGGTTTAATTTTTTAAATACAAAAGTTTTGTGCTTTTTTTCTGAAATAATGTTCCTCAACATCTGAGGAGCACCACTGTCATGGCCAATTTGCCTGGTGATTATCAATGCAAATTGCATGCTACACCCCCTACCCCAAACACAAATGATTAAAAAAAAACACCCCCCTCCCCAACCAAAAAGGATAAAAATCATAAAACCCTTTTCCCACCCCTGGCACCCCACCTCCTTCCTCCCCCCACCCCAGCAAAATACTGCTAACAGTAAGTCTGACAATGCTTGCCCCGGTCTGACTCCCACAACCCCCTCTGGTCCCCACCACCATTCTCCCCCAACACCCACAGATCAACCTAGAATAAAGAAACCATCCCTGGGTCAGATCATCTGCTCTGTTCAGTATCCATCTTGATATAGAATGAATGAGTAGTGACGTCTGTGCTACCAGTGAAACCTGATTGGCTGGATTTTCAGTCAGTCAGGTTTTGTTGGGACCAAAGACATCACTACTCATTCATTCAAACTATATGAGATGAACACTGAACAGTAAAGATACCCCTGCACCAGGGACTGTTTTCTTTATTCTGGGATGATTAATAGTGCTGAAAATCATGAGAAGGAGGATGTTGAAGACCAGAGGGAGGTTAGGAGGTCAGACTCAAGGGACTGGGTCTGTGACAAATCTGATTAGTAAAGACAGTGAAACATGGGTGGGGAAGCAGGTGGAGGTGTCTGTGGGGGTGGGGGAAGGGATTACCTTTCAAGCATGGACTCACTACTAGCAGCATTTTGCCAGTGTGGGGGAGGGTGCCAGTGGGGTGTGAGAGGGGGATGCCATACTTTTAAATGTTTCTGGGTGGGGCAAGGGTGGTTTTTACTGCACAGTGGATGGGGGAGGTTTTGTTAAAAATCCACTGGTGAAGTTGATATGCCTGCATGGAATTAGAGAATTTCATGAATTGCAAATTTCTGTGGATTCTCATGAACTTTTCCAATGAATTAAAAATCTGCAACATCTCTATTAGTGAGGGAGAGAGTGGTTCCATTGAGAGCAACAGCATCATTCTGTTTTGTTTGTCATGTGGGAGCTAGGGATTGCTTTTTTAATTTTTTTGTAATTTGTGGCTGTGGATGACATTTGCTGTTCAGTGGAAGGAGCAGAGGGATGAGACAAGAAGAAGCGAGTACTGCCGGCCAGCCAGATTTCAGAGAGAAGTGTCAGTGGCTGTGATAGCTGAGTTTATTTAAAAAAGCAAAAAAAGGTACTGATTTCTAATATTTTTGGATCATGCACATTTGTGCTGGGTAAGACCAGACTGGAGAGGTAATGCAAGTGGTGTGCAAGGAGAAAAATAGCATGCAGTTCCACTTCTAAATGGGTACAAATTGAGTTTGCTTTTGTTCTGACTTTTAGCTGGATGCTTGAAATATCAAAGTAATTGATTAAGAGATTTTGTTTGAGCAGTGTCATGGTTAAGAGGCACTGGTGTCTATGATGATAAGTATGGAAGTAGTCATGGCAGGTGGTGGGGTGAGAGACATGAAGTGATGACATGTCTGCTATGGACATACACACATCATGACATGTCTACTGTGTACATAAATGCTGATGACAAGTCTACTGTGTACATAAATGAAATTTATGTACACAGTAACTCAAATATCAGTATTTATGTAATGGGTTTTGTCTCCACACCTATTGCAGAAATAGGGGATATAATATGACCTGACTGAAGATATATTTATCTTCATGAGAGGCCAATGCTGTTATGATATCTCATGAGTGGCAAAGCTTAGGTATCTTTATATCATTGGCCTCAAATGGAGATAAATATGATCCCTTCAGTCAGGCCATGTCATGTTCTGTCTATACAGACATATGTTCTGGGATAAATATGACTGGGAATGTGTAAAAGTGCTTGTGACTTTGCAATGCTTCTCTTACAGCTACTGCAGGGCTCGGAGATGGGAAAAGAATTTGGAAGCTAGCCAGTCACAGTGTTCTATTTGTGCTTGTCAGGGATTGTTTCAAGTTTTCAGGTCTCAAGTTTATTACAAGTGTGAGTATAACATACATAGTAAACACACACATATTAAGAAAGTTTTCAACAATACAATAGAAGTTGCTTAATTGGAACACCCCGGTGGCCGGCATTTTTTCTGGATTAAGCAGCCATCTCAATTATTAGAAGCCCATTGATGTGGCTTTATCATGTGCCAAACTAGGTTACTGTGACAACTTGTAAAGTATAATATGCTCCTCACCTACCACAGCCCTCTTTGTAACAGCAAACGTCTCTACCATGCTACGGTTTACTCCGTGCTGCTTTCCTCTCCTCACGGTCTTCCTATGTACAATTGTTGAGTCTGGTGCTGGCACTGGCACTGGAAACTGGATTTTATGTATTTTAGTTTTTATGGTCCAACTGCTTCCCTTTAGTGAATGTTCCCAAAACCAACTGCCATCATACATACCCATTCACTGCCACCTACCCAACATACAGCAGTGAAACAGAGTTGTCATCAGCCAAAAAACATGAACATAACATGGGTCATAATGTGGGACTTACAGATTGGTTTATTGAAGCACTTGGATCTAACTATAACAACTTACCCTCTCTAGTTAAGGTATTCCGACTGCCTATGATGAACTGGAACAAAACTTAGCCTTTTCTGCAGCACCTAAGGAGCTGTTGCACCACAAACACAGGTGAGACATTGGACATTCCCTCAGTTCAGAATGAAGTTCAGATCTGAGGTAAATGAGTGCAAAGGCAAAAGCTCTCTGCTTTACACATGTAAAGTTATGAATTTTGGAGCGAAGGGAGGGAGGAGGTGCTACATTAAGAGTAGTGATTAACAGTGGCAATTGATCATGGTGAAAAGAATTTCATACCTACTCAGGCATGAGAAAGGAATTAGTGAGTGGTTATTGATTAACTATAAGGGTCCATGAAGGATTAGTGAGGAACAAAGCTGGCCAGATTGTCCCAATTAGGTGGCAGGGGTGTCCCATTTAAGCAGAAATGCCTCCCATTGGATAGCATTACCACTTAATCAGTACCCAGCGAGGCGTTCCAATAAAGTGGATGTCCCCATTATCCACATCCTGACTGTGTCTTCTACTGTATTATAATATCTCTATACTAAAATATCTTCTGTCCTTTTCCATTTCCTGTAATTTATTGCTGCTATTATAAATCTTGCTATGCTATATAATAAAGTGATGTATCAGAATTTAACAGAACAATTTTTTTCCTTTGATTCCGCATTAATATTGTCTAATAATTCTTGTAGCCACTGATCTCTTATAAATTTTAAATACTCACAATCAAATACAATATAATGTGTAAAGTTGACCATTTCCCTGAGCAATTGCTCTTACACTCTACTCCTTGTTGATATTGTATCCATGTCATATAAAAAAATGTAGACTATAATTTACATCAAATTGTAATCTAGATATTGATTTGACATGCAGACCTCTCACATTTTAAAATATAAGGTTCCACACTATGTATTTGTTTAAGTTTTGAGCAAAGTTTAAAATTCTGTGTTACTGATAGTTGCTCTATAGCCTTCTGTTTGTAAATGTCCACTATTCTAATCTTGGCGTACTTAGAATAATTATGTGTGTCTATAGGGTTCCAGTTTTTATTTATGGACTCTAGACCCATTTTTTTGACATGAACATCAAGTTCATGAAACCATGTTCATGGCCTGATATACTCAATTGCACCATTACCAATACTATCCACACTGTCTAACCAATTGCTGTACAATAATGGATTATCATCTCTATTTTTAATTAGTTTAGCAAAATAGTTTACTTGTCTCCATTCTGCTATTGCTGAAAGGGACACTATTCCAGTATCCACTCTAAGGAATTCAGCTGGAATAGATTGTGGCAACCCTAATGTTAATATTACAAAAAGATTCTGAATTGGTTCTAGGTGTGTTACTCTTTTAGGATCTCCCCATATTTCGGATCCATATAAAACAGCAGTATTTACTTTCATCTGAAAAACTTTTAATAAAGAAGCAGAGGAGTTATTGATAAACTTTTTAGAAAAGCAAATACTGCCTGTCTTGTTTGTTTTTTTACTGCTTTCTATTTATGTTTTGCATACATTTTTAGCATTAATTACTACCCCAGATAGCAGAAACTAGACACTTTTTCTATTAATTTGGCCTCTATTGTCCACTTATATCACAGATTATTTTGGTTTATTGATCACCATTACTTTAGACTTCCCCACATTTATTTTCAACTTGAATTCCTTTAGCGTATTTGTCATATTATCAAATACGGGTTGAAGTCCTATTGCTGATTTTGATATTATTATCATGTCATCTGCATATAGAAGAATATTGATTTTGTTTCCTATTATGTTAGGAGCATCAGTATCCCATTTATTAATTTTATATACAACTTGATCTATATACAAATTAAATAACAGTGGTGCTAATAATCATCCTTGTTTTACCGCTTTTGCATTTTTAAAGCCTTAGTTGCAGCCTCCTCCCTGCTACCACATTTGCATAGTAGGACTACATCCAACCTCCTCCAGTCCTCTGTAATTTACCGTCTGTACTGCACCTGACTTGGATGCTAGTATCAGTATATAAACTCTGCAATAGTGAGAGCAATCTGTGGTAAATTTTCCATAACAGTCAAGATTTTCCAAAGAGTTTTCCTGTCTGCATTGTCAAATGCTGATGCAATATCAATAAATCCCAAATACAATGCATTATTTCCATACAGTTTTGTTTTCCTAATAAGTTGATCTACAACAAAAATACAGTCTACGGTTGAGAAGTTTCTTCTAAATCTAAATTGCTTATTGCTCAAAATATCATTGTTCTGCACCCATTCATCTAAATTTTGTAATAATACTCTGGGAAATGTTTTGGCTGTTATGCATTGCAGCACTATAGGCTTATAGTTGGAAGGCAATTTTGTATTACCTTTTCTCTTTTATAAATAGGAACTTGCAGTCGTCCAATTCTTTGGTACCCTAGTAGTTTTTTTCGTTGTTGTTATTGTTTTCCCCTCCTACTTGCTACACCACTCCTTCGGGCTACTATGGCCCCATCCAATTCACCTGTCCCTTACTGAGCTTCCAACCTCACATGGCAGCCACCCCACAGTAAACCGGACATAGCCTTTCATGGGGCAGGCCCCCCTCCTCCAAGGGGGAGGGCACCAGGGGGGTGACCAACATAACTACTTGGCCCTGGGGTGCTACTGAGGTGGAGAGGCTCCTTCAGGGAATTGGTGGCATCAGTGGACAGGCAGTCATTATCTGGTCAATCTTGGAGAGGTTTACAGTTTTCTGTGCTGTTCCCCCTTACGGCACCTCTGCAGTGCCCCTGGTCTCCACCAGAGGCTGCTGCAGTGTGACGCTGCCCCAATATGCACCCCAGGAGAGGAGAGCAGTCCTACGGATGCTCAATCCTCTGCTTCCCCTACCAGGCCCCGGTGACCCGAGTCCATTCCCGAACCCAGGTCACCGACGTGGTTCAAGGTAAGGCGCCAGTGCCTCAACCCTCTGTGCTACTGGGCTGACCTGAGTAGTTTTAATAATATAAGTAAATCATTTACTTAATATTTCTGTCCGCCACTCAATATTACATTTAAATAATTCAACTGGGATTCCATCAATTTCTGCTGTCGTATTACATTTTTGCTGAGCAATGCAATTTTCAAATATTTTTTTTATATGTACTCTCAGTCATATGTTTTTCCATCTATTATGTTTTTGATTCTACAGTAATTCCAATATTTTCATCATTATTACTCACATACAAATTCAGAAAATGTGAAATCCAGACAGAGGCAGGGATATTAGCATCCACATTCATTTTATTTCTTGGTTTGCATTGGAGATTACAGTCCAAAAGGTTTTATTATCTTTCGTTCTTATAGCATCGAGACCATTTCTGTTTATTATAATTTTTCTTTTTTTTCCCCTTAATTAATGTCCTATATTCTTGTCTTAATAGGATTAATGACCTTCTGTAATTGGGTTCAGTACTTTTCCTTGATATATGGGCAATCTTATTTATTGTTATTTTTTTCAGACGTTTACAATCTATATCATACCATGGTGTTTTCAGGTTATACTTACTATAAACAGTTGCAGATCTAGCACCCAGTTGTAAGTTATCTTTAAAGTAGTTTGTCAGTATTTCAAAGTTATTTAATACTTCTTCATCTAAGCATGTTAAGAATGCTTCTTTTAATTCAGTTTCTTTTTTTACTCTTCTACATCATATCCATTTTTGCAGGGGCTAGTGAATTCCACTTTTATTTTTTTCCCCCTGCAAATATGACTAGATGTTGCTCAGCCTCTTTTTCTAGCAATATATTGTCATTCACTCCCAAATCTTTTGCAGTTTGATATCCTAAATGTATATTCACAAGTATAGGGAAATGATCTGATAGAGCTTCCTGGAGTACTTTGAATGTGTTAGTATTATGAAATAATACAACATCAACTATTGCCAAGTCCAGAGTGCAGCCACCTGTCCTAGTAGGAAAGCAAGCAATAATACCTAACAGGGTGGGCAGTATTGGGCAATACCGGACCACCCAGGGGTGTAATGAGGTCCAACGCCACAGGCGGAGGGCCTTATAGCCCCTGGAAGTTCCAGTATTGCCCATACAGCCCACCCTGGAAAGTATTATTGCACTTAGAAAATGGGCCATCTGTAAAAAATGTTTTGTTGTTGCAATATTTATGAATTAAACAAAAAAAGAATAATAAAAAGACTCAAGAGTAAGTTATTGTTTCCCTGTTGGTAAAATAGTCCCTCTACTGGTATGCACAACAGTATTTTCCAGTAGAGAGCAGTGCAGTATTTTACTGTTGTTTTACTGTTTGCTTGCTGCTGTGTACAGTATGTCCCTTCTTGGCAGTTGAAGTCTGCAGCCCCCATCCGCTCACTTGCGTTCACTTTCCTTGTTTATGTATTTCATACTGACACACCATGGTAGCTCGGTTTCCTTTTTCAGCTTTCACTTTGAGATGCTGGTGGTCGTCTGAGGCACGATCAGATAGAGAGCATGAAAGTCGGGTGGTGAACTCTGTGACTGGAGAATGTAAAGGAGGTGCTTTAATTCCCTCTCCCCCGAAACAGTGAAAGTTATTCCTGTGGGGTGATTTGTTTGTGGGGGATAGTGAGAGCTAAAGAGTTTTGTGCACTGAAATGGAGCAATGTTGACTGTGAGTAGCACTGAGCGTGTGATGCAGTAGAGCTACTCATTCAGTAGTTTTTGTTTTTAGTGTGCGAGAACTGAAAGAAAAGTGGTAGTCTGTGTGCCACTTCAGTATATTTTTGCTCAATCTGCAGTTTGCGAGTGATGGGGGGTGCATCACTAAGTGAGTGGGAACAAATGACTGCCAATCTGTTGTTAAAGGACTGTGGTGCCAGCCCAGTATCTTTCGCTTAGCTAGAGAAAAAAAATGGTGGCGAGTTAAATTTAGAGTTAAACAAGGTCACGAAGCCACCTTTACTTCTACGTCTTATACTGTAGTCTGTTTAAGAGCTGGAATTTCATATTTAACACAACCTTGTATATTTTAATCTTCATCTGTAGTTAACCACTTTTCTTGAAATCTGATTATTCCATATCTCTTTATAAAATCTAACCATAAACCATCATTTGTTTTGCTGTTTAATCCAGCTATATTCCAAATCAAAATAGTTATGAAATGTTCCTTATTTGGCCTGATGACCGAGTCAAATTCTCAGTCTTGAATAGTCAGATCTTCAGAGATTGATATTTGAGTTGAAGTGTTTGATGAAATTTTCCCAGTATCTCAGATCTATTATCTAGTTCCACATCCAGTTCATATTGTGTATCATCATTTTCTATTATTTCCAGAACTTTGCTGTTATTTATTCTAGTTCCCCTTTGTTTTCTGCCTCTTATAGTTTTTCCATACTGAGGGATACCAATTAAATCATGTTAAGTCTCTACCGGCTTTCTTAGAATATGTGACAATTGTTTGTTGAGGGCCATTTACTTGTTTTTTATTTCCATTTTTTCATGCTGTTTCTATTAGTTTCTTTAATAAATCTATTTAATATTTATCACGTTCAGTTTCCAGCTTCTACTTTCCATTGAGAGTGATAAGAGTTCCAGTCAAATCCTCTCATTCTTCACTACTAAACAGACAAATCCCTTGTTTGGGTCTGCCTTGTATCTATAGATGGAGGATATATTTTCCCAGGTAACCTTCGTCTTCATTATGAAGCCCACTTATAGCTATGTCTGTTATGTTAAAAATCCCATTTATACCTTACTCTGCAGCTCCTGTATAGTGGACACGGTGAACTTCTCTGTACCACTGTTACATGCTACAAACTGCCTACTAATTTTTCACCTGATTATTTAGCTGGTTTGTCTTGCACTATAAAGACATAACTCATTTCACTTGATGCATGCAACCTGACATCTTACTGCAGGGGATTACTCCTGTACCATCCTGATTCCCCAGTAAGCACAGGTTCTGTATAGCAAATTCTTACCAATCACATTTATTTCTCAATCAATTGATCTACAATTGGTACAGGTACTGTACAGCAAAATCTTTCCAATCTCGTTTACTAGTAAGTAAGTAAGTAAGTAAGTAAAAGTTTATTTTTAAGCGCTTTTCGAAATCAAAGCGCTGTACAATAATTAAATACATATAAAACATACATATAACGTAACAAACAACAATAAAATATAATTCCAATTTCAAATCAGTGCAATAACTACTCCCCATAAGCCTTTTGAAATAAGTATGTTTTGAACTCTGATTTAAAGCTTTCGATGGTCAGGCAGCTTCGTATCCGACGAGGTAGAGAATTCCACAGGGTAGGGGCAGCATAAGAAAACGCTCGTGCCCCAGATGTTTTTAAATGAACCCTGGGAACCTCTAGCAATCCCTTGTCAGTGGATCTGAGTGAGCGGGAGGGACGGTAGGGAACAAGTAGATCTTGCAGATATTGCGGTCCCTGTTCGTGGAGGGCTTTATAGGTCAGTAAACCGACCTTAAAGGTGATCCGCTATTGAACTGCAGCCAGTGTGCAGTTCGGCGCAGCACAGGCGCATTATGATTCCTTATTGATGTCCCCATCAAAGCCTGGCTGCAGCGTTTCTGCACCAGCTGCAAGCGGCGGATATCAACCCCCGGCATCCCTAGGTACAGGGCATTGCAGTAGTCAAGGCGAGAAGTAACAAAGGCATGGACTAATGTCGGGAGGTCAGCCGGAGGAACAAGGTGTTTCACCCGAGCAATATTCCTCAGATGGTAAAAAGAGGATTTGACGGCAGATGACGCCTGGAATTTCAGCGTCAAACTGTCGTCAATAATAACGCCCAGGTTATGCACCCGGTCTGAGGTTGAGAGCTGGGCTCCATTGATCCATATGCCCGAGAGGAAGACCAGCCCTACAACCCACCTTACGATGACCTGGGTCCACCACCAGCACCTCAGTCTTATCCGGGTTTAACCTTAGCCAGCTGGCACTCATCCAATCACTGATCTCAGATAGACAGTTGTTAAGTTTCGAGACTGCATCTACTTGCCCGGGGCTAAAGGACAAATATAGCTGGGTGTCATCTGCATAGCAGTGAAAACCCAGACCATATTGCCTAATAATGTCTCTAATGGCAGCATGTAGACAGCGAACAACATGGGTGCCAAAATGGAACCTCTGTGAACCCTGACAAGGCAAGGAGACGGCATCAGAGGAATAAATTCCAGTGATAACCCTATGTCTCCGCCCTGTGAAAAAGATTGAAACCATTTAGGACCGTACCAGACAGTCCACAATGGAGCCAGGCGTTCAAAAAGACACACCATGGTCCACAGTGTCGAGTCGCAGAGAGATCAAGAAGGACTAGAATAGTACAAGCCTTTTGATCCCTCGCTATCAGGAGATCATTTAGAACCCGGACAAGAGCAGTCTCAGTACTATGTCTTTTCCTGAATCCTGATTGAAGAGTATCATAGACATTATGATTTGTAAGATGGTCGTCCAGTTGCAGTGCAACTACCTTTTCAATAACCTTACCCAAATAGGGGAGGTTAGAGATAGGTCTGTAGTTAGCTGGACAGTCCGGATTCAGTGAAGGTTTTTATAGGAGTAGTCGAACGACTGCCCTTTAGGGTTCAGGAAAGATCCCTGCTTCAAGGACTTCTGACGATTTCAGCAATGGTGGGGCAGATAATATCTACACAACCTAATAAAAGTGGCGTAGGGCTCGGATCCAAACTACAACTAGTTGGACGTACAGCCTGGACAATCCTCATAATGTCCATGAATTCCGGCCTACCAAAGTCAGACCAGGTGACACAGGTGATTGCTTCCCCTCGCCGATCACTGCAAGCCCTTATAGAATGAACATGGCTGAGATCTGCCCTAATGCCGCAATCTTATCAGCAAAAATCGAGCAAGCTCATCACACTTTATTTGTAGAGTCTCTTCCGGACTGTAGACAGAGTGGATTGCACAATCTGTCAACAGTCCGAAAGAGTTGAGCTGGTCGATTTCTTGCAGCAGCAATCTCCCTGGACAGGAATTCTGACTTCTTACGAGATATTGCCGATTGATAGATAACATAATGATCCATCAATCTAAGTTTGTCGGCATCCAGGCAGGATTTCCGCCATGCTCTCTCTAGCCTTCGCCCCACTCTCCTCAGCTCCTTCAAAGACTCATCAAACCAGGGAGTCTTTGGGCGCTGAGTGAGTGGGCGAACACGAACAGGAGCAATTCGATCCAGGGCCCCGGTCACCGACTTGTTATAGGCACTAACCATGTCCCTTGGATCCATGCTCTCATCTGAAATACCCGATAGGTCCAGTACCGCCATTAGGCCCTCTGGATTTACTCCTCTTAAAGGGCGATACTGGACCATCTCCGTAGGGATAGGCCTATTAGGGGGTGCCCCAAAACTGAATCTTATGGTGTGATGGTCTGTCCATGCATTTGGTTCCACCTCCAAATGCAAGACATCCAAATCCAGTACGAACACCAGGTCCAACGAGTGGCCACCTATATGGGTAGCAGAGGTAACTACCTGTGACAGGCCCAACATAGACATAAGTTGGAGGAGGTTCTGCTCAGCTCCCAATCAGCAGCAAAGGGCAGTTCCCCATACTCTTGTTTGGCAGACGAAGGGGCATTTTCTGATTTGACTCATGTGTGAACTGTGGAGGAAGTGATTTGTATTTTAAGACTTTAGGATATAGCGGACACTCTTTATAATGGACAAAACCTGCTCACACAAATGTGTTCGCTATAAGAAGATTCCACTATATTGTATGTAATAAACACTAAACTTCAAAAGGAAAGGTGTTTTTCTCCTGGCTTTTGGAACTCCTTTGAAATATACAGTTGGCAGTTTATCTGCTTCCTTCTGTTTTTTACTTTGGTGATTTTTCTTCTATCTTCTTACTTCAATAACTGATTCCTCCATATCCTGATTATCTGTATTTGTCATATCTATTTCTCTGTTTATAAGAGCTCTGTGTCTATTTGTCAGAGTCTGTGTCCCTTTATCCTTTACTTGTTTTTTATTTGGATTTTCTGCTTTGTTCTCATCTGTTTGTTTTTTTGTTTAAGCTCTTTCTTGCTTTTCACATTATACTTCTCTTTCTGTACTATCAGCGCTTTGCTTTCCTTTTCATTTATTTGTTCTTTAGTTACTTGAGTTGCTTTCTGTAATTTTTTATTTTCCATGTTTTTTATATTAGACTGTAAATTGTCCTTTTTTGTCTTAATTTCTTAATTTTCTCATTTTCTTCTTCCATTTTTTTTTTGATATAGTAGCCAATATGAGATTATTACAAACCAACACGGATTTAATCTTGCTTGGGAGTGGCTAGTTCTGAGATCTACTGTACCACTACTTTGATTTAAGAATGTAGTATGTCATAGTGCAACAAGGAAAGATATGAGGATAACATAATGCATCATGAAAACATATTAATATCTTTTTATGATGCCTGAGATAAAAGTTTTCATCTGCACAGTTATCTCATAGAAATATAGAATTTGATGGCAGATAAGGACAGCTTGGCCCACCTAATCTGCCCATTTCCCTACCTAATGGATAAGCTGCAGATCCTAGTTAACCAACAGCCTTCTTCCTCCTAATCCCCCACTAGAATTGTCTTATGTCTGTCCCATGCATTCTTGAATTCCCCCACTGTTTTTGACTCCATGATCTCCTCAGGAAGGCAGTTCCATGCATCCACAACCCTCTCTGTGAAAAAATACTTCCTCACATTACCTTTGAGCCATTCCCCCATCTTCAAATTGAGTCCTTGTTCTTGCACATCTGTTTTTCTGAAAGATGCTACCCTCTTGGACTTTGTTGATTCCCTTGAGGTACTTGAAAGTTTCTATCATGTTCCCCCTCTCCCACCTTTCCTCAAGGGCATACATATTAAGTTCCTTTAGTCTCTCTTTGTATGTCGGAAAAAATCGTCCCTCAGTGCTGGTGCTGAAGATTGAGCAGACTCGAAAGACTGTTAGACCTATTCTACTGGCATTTTAGTATGTTAGTATGTCTTCTGGTGCAGACCCTGCATCATTTTGGTTGCCCTCCTCTGGACAGCCTCTACTCTGTCTATGTCTTTGCAGAGACAGGGTCTCCAGAACTGCACGCAGTACTCCAGATGGGGTCTCACCAACTGTCTATACAGAGGGATAACAACTTCCTGTTTTCTACTGGTAATGCCTATCCCTATGCATCCCAGTATCCCCCAGCCCTCCTTACTGCCTTCTCACATTGCTTGCCCACCTTTAGGTCATCTGATATAACTACCCCTAGGTCCCTTTCCATTTTTGTTGTTGTCAGTATCTCACACCCCATTGTGTACTCTTCCTCTGGGTTTTTGTTTCCCAGGTGCATTACTTTGTACTTCTTTGCATTGAATCTAAGCTGCCATACATTTGACCATTCCTCCAACCTTGCCAAGTCCCTTCACATCCTTTCCACCACACCTTGTGTATCAACCCTGTTGCAGATCTTTTTGTCATCTGCAAAGAGACATACTTTTTCTTTCAGTCCTTCTGCAATGTTACTTATAAAGACATTAAAAAGGACCAGACCCAGTACTGAACCCTGTGGTTCCCTACTAGTAACCCCCCTTTCTTCACTGTGGACTCCGTTTACTATTACCTACTACGTCCTGTTGTCAAGCCAATATTTTACCCAGGCTACCACCCAGGGACCCACTCTCAGGTTGGCTAATTTTTTTATTAATATTTTGTTGGGGACTGTGTAAAACACCTTGCTAAAGTCTAGGTAGGCCATGTCCACAGCCCCTCCCTGGTCTACTACTTTGGTCACCCAGTCAAAGAAATTGATTAGTTCATCTGACATGACCTTTCTGCTGTGAATCCATGCTGCCTTAGGTCCTGTGCCCCACTGGCCTCTATGTACTCAACAATTTTTTCCTTCAATAATGATTCCATCATTTTCCCTACCACTGAGGTCAAACTGAAAGGTCAGTAGTTTTCTGCCTCTGTCTTGCTCCCACTTTTGTGAAGGGGAATCACATCTACCCTCCTCCAGTCCTCAGGTACCACACCATCCTCCAATGATTTGTTAAAAAGGGTAGATGGAAGGTTTAATACCTTTTATTAGACCAACAAGTGTCTTGTACAAAGATGGAATTATACACAAGCTTTCGGGGCCACACAGGTTCCTTCTTCAGGTAAATAGCAAAACTGAGCAATATAAGCAGTGTTTATATCCACTGTGGAGCAATTAAAAATCAGGAAGTGAAGTAGGAAGGTGATAAAGGGGACTAGAGATGAAAGTCTAAGATGCAAAAAATAAAAACATGAGAAGAAATGGGTAGGGGGCATAGTAGGAACAGGTCAGTAGGAGGTCAAAGGAAGCTAAAGGGAAGACAAAAGCATGTAGCTAGGATCTGAGATCAGAGGCTGGCTGAAAGGGTAGCATGGACAGGAGATGCCTAAAAATTGTTTTGTAAAAAGAGATTTCAGCCATTTTGGTCCTTGCAAAACAGGAGAAAATGGAAGGTTTGATACCTTTTATTGGACCAACAAGTGTCTTGTACAAAGATGGAATTATACACAAGCTTTCAGGGCCACACAGATCCCTTCTTCAGGTGAATAGCAAAACTGAGCAACAAGCAGTGTTTAATAATGGAAGATACCGCAAATCGCCATCTGAAATGGCAGCTCTGCAACATGAAGAAAAAGGAAGCCAAATCTGACAGTGACATCTACTTCCTAACTGCATGCAAAAAACAGAACATTTCTAAAGGACTTCGGATCTACAACCCACTGCAAACTACATACAATTCAAGGTATGCAGAACAACTTTGTTGCAGAACATCTGAGAAACTCAGGAATCACCTTATTCACAAGATTTATGCTAGAAAATCTCACCTTAAAAACAGATTTTCTGAACTTTCACACACCCTTCAAGGAAACAACAGCAATGTATTATCAGGATTTACTTGTGATCTCCAAACACATTATCAAAAAGCTTTCCAGGCAGTCCTATCACAGAAGAGGAGGAAACTCAGAGAACTACATGACAGCAGCTACAACAACATCTTCACTCATCCAGGGGAAGTAAACCACAGCACTAACACTGGTGAACATGATAATACACTGCAACAACCACCAATGGTCAACCTATCTAATAAAGAACTTACACGGGCTGAAACATTTGTACTATCCAAGGGCTTAACTTTCTGCCCCACACAGGAATTTGATAACATTAGATTCTGTGGGGAGATAGAAGAATTTTTTAGATGGCATCGTCTAAAAGAATATTTCTTTGATAAAAATGACACTCAAACAACACATTGTGACAGCACAAAGAAAACATCAGACTGGATCCCTCGGAGTGGACACAACCCCAAGTTGGACGCCTACATCAACTGCTTCCATGGAAGAATAAACTCCCAAATCCTTAGGGAACAGCAGAAACTCCTGTACAATATTACACCACTAGAAAAGAAGGCAATACAAACTCTGAATAACAACCATAACATTGTAATAAAACAAGCTGACAAGGGTGGAGCTGTGGTTGTGATGAACACAGAGGATTACATTAAAGAGGCACACAGACAGCTGTCAGATACAGCTTACTATAGAGAACTCACCGAAGACCCTACTATACAATATACAGAAGAACTTAAACAAATCATCATATCTCTACCAAACAATATCCAAAAACAGTTAAAAATACCAATTCCAAAACAAACCTACTCCAGGGACATTCTACATGCTACCCAAAATACACAAACCAGGGAATCCAGGATGACCCATCATCTCTGATATTGGCACACTCACTGAAAACATTTCAGGACTTATTGAATCCATTTTAAAACCACTAGTAAGAGCTACTAACAGTTTTATTCAGGACACCACCGATTTCCTCAGGAAACTGAAACAAACTGGACAACTGCCACTGAATACTATCCTAGCCACAATGGATGTCACTGCCCTGTACATCAACTTCCCACATGAAGATGGCATAGCAGCATGTCAGAAATTTTTAAAGGAAAACACATCCACAGGAGACATTCCAGAAACCACCATCAGCACCCTAATAAAATGCATTTTGACGCACTACTTCACTTTTAATGGCAAGCACTTTTTACAGGTCATGGGGACAGCCATGGGCACTAAAATGGCACCACAATATGCCAATCTTTTCATGACCTGCTTAGTGGAGGATTTTTTTAAACACCACTCTTATAATCCATCTGTCTACCTCCGTTTTATTGATGACATATTCCTGATTTGGACAGAAGGTGAAGATTCTCTCAAAAAATTCCACCATGATTTTAACAACTTTCATCATTCCATAAATCTCACTATTGAATTCTCCACCACCAGCATACATTTTCTTGACACCACAGTCAGTATCACTAAAAATGGACATATACAAACTGCTCTTTACAGAAAACCCACTGACAGACACTGCTACCCGCATAATTCCAGCTTCCACCCTAATCATACAAAAAAATCTGTAATTTACAGTCAGGCAATTCGATACCATCGAATCTACTCTGATGAGAGAACAAGAGACAGACAACTCTCCACACTTTGGAATTCCTTAATTCAGCAGGGCCACTCTCCAAGATAAATTGACAGAGAATTTGAACAGGCCATACAAATACCACGAGACAATCTGCTGGAATACAGGCAAAGACATCAAATTGACCGCACACCCCTAGTGGTCACTTACAGCCCCATGCTAAAACCCCTTCAGGAAATTATCAAAGAGCTACAACCCATGCTGAGAGAAGATGAAACACTGAAAGACATCTTCCCTGAACCACCTGTCATTGCCTATAAGCAGCACCCCAGCCTCACGAACATAATGATTCATAAAAAACTCCCAGAAGATCAAAATAACCTGAAAACAAGAGGGACGACACCATGCAACATGGCAAGATGTAAGACCTGCACCCACATATGCGCACAGGCCACCATTAAGACAAGCCAGAACAACATAATACAAATTAATGGATCCTTCACATATCAATCCAGCAATGTGGTTTACCTAATTTAATACAAGAAGTGCACTAATGGTTGCTATATTGGGGAAACTAGCCAACCACTGAAAACCAGGATGAATCACCACCGTCACACTATTGTAAACCAGATTATCAGCACTCCAGTAGGAAACCATTTTTCACAAGCAGATCACACTCGCCTGGATTTATCTGTCTTGATTCTTAGAGGCAACTTCAGAAACACACAGGACAGAAGAACATGGGAATTGAAATATATAAAACAATTTAAATCTAACATTTCTGGACTGAATCGGGACATAAGTTTCATGACCCACTATGGTAAACTGTAATTCTTTTTTATTGTGTACTAAATCATGTCTCTATTATCACACTTTGGTTCTGTATCTCTCTGACTATTATATTTTTTTTTTTCTGAGTTCTACCTGTTCTGTTTTTTTTACCTATACCTCACATCCTCCCTGCCTCTCCTATTAACTCCTGAGCTCAGTCCCACCTACTCCCTCTTGTTTTCACACCTCTATTTATCTAGGGCTTTGTTCTTTTGTTTCTCCTTATTTTTTGATTTCCTTGCATCTTTAGGCATCTCCTGTCCATTCTACCCTTTCAGCCAGCCTCTGATCTCAGATCCTATCTGCATGCTTTTGTCTTCCCTTTAGCTTCCTTTGATCTCCTACTGACCTGTTCCTACCATGCCCCCTCCCCGTTTCTTCTCATGTTTTTATTTTTTGCATATTAGACTTTCATCCCTAGCCCCGTTATCATCTTCCTACTTCAATTCCTGATTTTTAATTGCTCCACAGTGGATGTAAACACTGCTTGTTGCTCAGTTTTGCTATTCACCTGAAAAAGGGACCTGTGGTGGCCCCAAAAGCTTGTGTATAATTCCATCTTTGTACAAGACACTTGTTGGTCCAATAAAAGGTATCAAACCTTCCATCTTCTCCTGTTTTGCAAGGACCAATACGACTGAAATCTTTTTTAAAAAGGGTAGTTAATGGTGTTACTAGTTCTCCCCTTAGTTCTTTTAAAATTCTTGGGTAAACCCTATCAGGCCTGATTGCTTTGTCCACCTTCAGTTTTAGGAGTTCTTTCAGAACCCATTCTTCTGTGAAAGGACTGATATCAACCCCCCTATCCAGAGTGCTTCTATTGACGGGATCAAAACATATGCTGTATAAATATTTTTATGCAATGCCTGTGAAGACAAATTTTGGCAAATATCAGTGACACTTTTTGTTTTCAAAGGACCTAGAGTGAGAATATTACTTTATTCCTCAATCTAGGTCCCCATGGACAATTTTACCACTTAGTGGATTGAGACTGGCAGGAGCAGCACACTGTAGTTTAAAAAGCACACTTGCATGCCAACTCCAGCCAGCCACTTTTACTTTTGTACTCTAGCAGTACAGTGCTTTTCTACACACAGAATGCCCCATTCTGAATTTATATCACACCACAAGTTATTTCCAAACTCCCTTCATGTTCCCTTGTTCTGCTATTCACTTCAATGCCACCACTCTTACTGTACCGGAAATGCTGTTTGCCTGACTCCGACTCCAAACGACACTTGCATGCTTTCTAAGCTGCAGCCCAATTGCACTTTCCTGCAGTCTCCAATCCACTATCACCTGGGATGCCAGCCTCTCCACTAGGCTGCAGCCCTAGTAAGTAAAGAGGCAATCACGAATGATGCGGTAGCATGATGATGTACTGACACACACAACAGAGTCATGTGCATCAAATGAAAATCACAACCACTCAGTCATCCTGAAACACTGCTTGACCATCCCAAAAATGATAAACTTAAACCAAAAAAATGCAAAATAAAATAAAATAAAAATACCAACAGTACTGAGAGGTGCCATGGTATGGATGTGTAACTGCTGTACAGTAAAAGACACATATATGTGCTAAACAATGTACATGCATATGCTACACAATACAGACACATACATGCATGCAAGGACACACATGCACCTCAAAAAATAAACAAGCATACTTCACACCATACACAAACTTGGTGTTTCCCAAGCTGCATTCAAACCTCAAAGTCTTAGCTGGAGCTTTAGACGTTCTCAACAATACAGAACTTTAAACTTTGCTGAAACTCTTTTAGTAACATTAACAATGGCATTTAAGAATTTCTCTCATACTTCATAAATTGTAGTGAGAAAGAAAAAAAATGTTGTGCACTGGGGGATCAAAGGCAGGCTCTTACCCACTACAGTTTGATAACCTGTAGCTCTACCATGGTATTAAAGTTCCTTGACTGGAAGTACATGCTGTGGCAAAGCACATCCAGCTGTGAGTGCAGACCCCACCACCCACCCCTCACAGCTGCAGTGAATTTTAGTAATGAACAGTCTGTCAATTTGAAGTAATGTTTCCCAAGTTGCACTTAGATTGCAAAGTCTCATCTGGAACTTTTCCAGTTGTCAGCACTACAGAACTTCAAACCTGGCTGAAACTCTATCACTAACATCAGTAATGACATCTAGCAATTTCTCTCATCCTACATAAATTGCAGTGTGAAAGAAAAAATGTTTCACCCTGGGGATCAAACCCAGACCCCCTACCTATGGCTGATTGGTTGCCATTAGCACTGCCACTGTACTAAGGTTGCTTGACAGAAAATGCATGTTGTGGCAAAGGACATCCAGCAGTAAGTGCAGATCAACTCCTACACAGCTGCAGTGGATTTAAGTAATGAACAGTCTGCCAATTTGAAGCAATGTTTCCCAAGTTACATTCAGACCTCATTGAATCAGCTGGAACTTTTCAGGTTATCAGCAATCTAGAACTTGGAACTTTTCAAGTTATCAGCAATCTAGAACTTTAATCCTTGCTGAAACTCTATCACTAACATCAACAATGACATCTAGTAATTTCTCTCATACTATGTAAATTGTATTGAGAAAAAAAAATTCCACTCTGGGGATCAAACCCAGGTCCCCTACCTACTACTGCTTGGTAGCCATTAGCTTTACCGCTGTACTTAGGGTCCTTGACAGGAAATACATGTTGTAGCAAAGGGCATCCAGCAGTGAGTGCAGACCCCTTCCCCCTCCTCAGACACAACTGCAGTGGATTTTAGTAATAAATAATCTGTTGGTCTGAAGTAATGTTTCCCAGGTTGCATTCAAACCTCAGAGTCTCAGCTGGAACTTTAGAAGCTATCAGCAATATAGAACTTTATACCTTGCTGAAATTTTTTATTACTAACATCAGCAATAACATGTAACAATTTATACATATAACTACTTAAATTGCAGTGAGAAAGAAAAAAATTCTGAACTGGTGATCAGACCCAGGACACTATGCTCAGATCTAAAAGTCTATCATTGACATCATCAGTAACATCATGCAGCCAAATCACTTGCGCTGAATGTAGCTTTGAACTTGACTAAATGCAAAAAAGAGTATGCATGGTCACAATAGGCATTTACAGCTACTGATTGGTGCCTAGAAAGCACTAGAAGGCAATACGAATTGCATAAACTAAATATGTCATATCTCCACTAGTAATATCAATGTTATTTTTCCCTTGTGCACTTTGAACTTTGACATCACTGACATCACGAGTGGTATGTCCAAAGGTCAAACTGCATGCAGGAAAAATAACACATATTCATAGAATCATAGACTCATAAAAACTGACTGCAGAAAAGGACACCTTGGCTGACCAAGTCTGCCCCTCCCCCAATTAATCCTCCACCCTCTTAAGGCTCCCACCCCACCTCCCTGTATCCCCATGTACCTGTCCCATGCTCTCTTGAAGTCTAGCATGGTCTCAGCCCCCACCACCTCATCTGGAAGCCTGTTACAGTGCTCTACCACCCTCTCAGTGAAGAACCACCCTCTCACGTTTGCTCTGTAGTTCTCCCCTCCTGTAGTTTCACACTGTGCCAGCTTGTTATGATGCCCACCTTCCTGTGGAATAAATGCCCCACATTCACTTTGTTTCTCCCTTTAACATATTTAAAGGTCTCTGTCATGTCCCCTTTCTCCCTTCTAGTCTCCAATGTATAGATCCCAATTCCCTACAGCTCTGTTCTTACGGCTTGTCTTTCCCAGCACCATCTTGGTCGCTCTTCTCTGGACCCTCTCAACCAACTCTATGTTTTCCCGCAGGTATGGCCTCCAGAACTGGACACTGTACTTGAGGTGTGGTCTCACCATGGCTTGGTACGGGGCATCAGGACCTCCTTCCTTCTGCTTGTTATTCCCATGCCTATATTTGCCAGCATTCCATATGCCCTCTCCATGGCCCTGGTGCACTGCTTCACCACAATGACGTCACTGGTGACTGTCATCATACGAACACACAAACATACGAATGCGCCAGCAGAAACAGACCATCCAGTCTAAGTCTGCTTGAGTGTGCAGCTAGCTCCCCTAGTTTGCAGCTGCCCCATCCCCCTTCCCTTTGTCATCCCACTGCCACCCCCACCTTCCCCACCCTCACTTTCCCCTGTTCCCTGTCCCATGCCCTTTTGAAGCTGTTCACAGATTTACATGATAACACCCATTCTGGTAGTGCATTTCAGTTTGCTACCACCCTCTCTGTGAAATAGTGTCTCCTCATTTATCTCCTAAATCATCCCCCCATTCTTAGCCCATGCCCCCTGATGTCCCTCCCCCTCCTTAGCTTAAAGACCCTATCTGCCTCATCCTTATTGATTCCCCTCAGATATTTGAATGTCTCTATCATGTCCCCTCTGTCCCTTCTATCCTCCAGTGCGTACATATTCAGGTCTCCCAGTCTGCTCTCATAATATCTCCCCTCCATTCCACATATCATCTTTGTTGCCCTCCTCTGCACCCCCTCCGGTAGCCTGATATCACACTTTAGGTATGGCCTCCAAAACTGTACACAATATTCTAAGTGTGGCCTTATCAGTGACCTGTAGAGGGGCAAGATCACCTCTCTTCATCTGGACAAAAACCCTCTCGCTATGCAACCCAGCATTTTGTTCACTTTTGCAGCTGCTCTACTGCACTGGGCAGTGTTGTTCATGGTCCCTGTTATCACTACCTCTAGGTCCTTCTCCTCCTCAGTGATCCCCAGCTCAATCCCCCTCCCCAGCCAGTATTCTCTCATTGGGTTCTTTGCCCCAAAGTGCATAACCTTACACTTCTTTGCATTGAATCCCAGCTGCCACCTCTCTAACCACTCCTCTAACTTGCTTAGGTCTCCCTGCAGCTGCTTTCATCCCTCCCCTCCATCCACCACTGCTCCAATTTTGGTGTCATCAGTGAACAGACTTACCTTGCTCACCACCCCATGTGCAAAGTCTGATATGAAGAGTCCAAATAATACTGGCCCCAGTACAGAGCCCCCAGATCCCTCCCCTGCTCCGTAATCCTGACTCCCCCCCCAAATGTGTATCCTGCCCTCACGTTTCTGTTTCCCATATGCATTACTGCACAGTTCTTGATGTTGAATTTTAGTTGCCAGGCCTCTGCCCACCCTTCCAGTGTCCTCAGGTCATGCCTCATGTCTTCAATACACCATGCTGTGTCCACCCTGTTGCAGATTTTCAAATCATCCACAAATAGCGCCACATGGCCCTTCAGACTGTCCGCTATATCGCTTATGTAGATATTAAAAAGGAGCGGTCCCAGTACTGACCCTTGGGGGAACTCACTTGTCACCCTCCCTGTCCCAGAATACACCCTGTTTACCACTACCCTCTGGCTTCTGTCTGCCAGCCAGTTTTCCACCCATCTGGCTAGTTTGTCACCCACCCCTAAACTTTCCAGCTTGTAGACCAGCCTTCTGTGGGGCATGGTGTCAAATGCCTTGCTGAAATCCAGATAGGCCACATCCACTGCACCCCCCTGGTCCATTACCTGTGTTACCCAGTCAAAGAATTCAATTAAATTGGACTGAAATGACCTTCCTCTAGTAAATCCATGCTGTCTGTCATCCAGCAGTCCATTTACCTCCAGATATTCTGTCACCTTTTCCCCGATGAGCACCTCCATGACCTTGCCCACCACCACAGTGAGGCTGACTGGGTGGTAGTTCTCCCTCAGATCCCTGCTTCCCCCCTTATCTATTGGCACTACAGTCACTCTCTTCCAGTCCTCCGGCACCCTACCAAAATCCAGGGACAGGTTGAACAGTTTCACCAATGGGGCAGCCAACTCCTCTCTCAGTTCCTGGATCACTCTAGGCTACAGCCCATCTGGACACATAGCCTTGTCCACCTTCAGTCTGCCTAGCTCCTCCGTAACTCTCAGTGCTGAATGGTCTCATGTCCATCCTTGCACTCCCCACCCTCCCCCCCTTAGCTCTGGTCCCCTACCCTACCCCTCTTTCTTAAACACAGAGCAAAAGTACCTATTAAGTTCTTCTGCTTTACCCCAATCCCCTTTAAAAGCTCCCCTCCATCCCCCCTCAGCCTTGTTATCCCTTGGCCTGTCTTCCTCTTATCCCCCACTTATCTAAAAAGGTTTTGTTACCTCCCCTGACCCGTTCTGCTATCCTTTCCTCTGTGGTGGCCTTTTCTCTCCTAATCATCTTCCCTGCTAGCAATGTGAGAAGGCCGTATGGAGGGCTGGGGGGATACTGGGATGTATCAGAAGAGGCATCACCAGCAGAAAACAGGAAGTTGTTATCCCCTCTGTACAGACAGTTGGTGAGACCCCATATGGAGTACTGCGTGCAGTTCTGGAAACCCCATCTCCGCAAGGACATAGACAGGATGGAGACAGTCCGGAGGAGGGTAGCTAAAATGGTGTAGGGTCTGCACCAGAAGCCATATGAAGAGAAACTAAAGGAGCTTAATATATATACCCTAGAGGAAAGGAGGAAGATGGGGGCATGATATAAACTTTCAAGTACCTCAAGGGAATCAACAAAGTCCAGGAGGCTAGCATCTTTCAGAAAAGAGATGTGCAAGAACAAGAGGGCATAATTTGAAGATTGAGGGGGACAGCTCAAGGGCAATGTGAGGAAGTATTTTTCACAGAGAGGTAGTAGATGCATTGAACAGCCTTCCTGAGGAGGTTGTGGGGTCAAATACAGTGGAGGAATTCAAGAATACATGGGACAGACATAAGGTAATTCTGGTGGGGGTAAGAAGAAGTAGGCTGTTGGTTAACTAGGATCTGCAGCTTGTCCAACAGGTAGGGAAATGGGCAGACTGGGTGGGTCAAGTGGTCCTTATCTGACATCAAAGTCTATGTTTCTATCTATCCTCCTCATTTGCCTATAAGCCTCCCTGTCCTCTTCCTTCTGGGTTGTCTTGTAATCCCTGAATGCCCTCCTCCTGCCCCCGACCACATTCGCCACCTCCTTGTTGAACCAAAGTGGCCTCCTACTTCTTGTACCCTTTCTTATCTTACTAACACATGTTTGTGTGACCTCTTTCATCCTGTCTCTAATAGCTCCCCATAGCCCTTCCACTTCATTTATTTCTCCCATGCCTTCCAACAACTCCCTCACCATCTGCCTCATCCTGCAGAAGCCTGCACATCTGAAGTCCAGCACTGTTGCACTGGTTCGGCACCCCCTCTCCCTGCTCTTACCCTGAAGCTGATGGTTCTATGATCACTGTTTCCCAGCTTTTTCCCCACCTCCACCCATTCCACATTCTCTTCATTTGTCAGAGTCATGTCTAGCAGGTTGCTACCCCTAGTTGGATCCCTGACCAACTGCTGAAGGAACATCCCCTGCAGTGCCTCCAGGATCCCCTTGTTTCTGGTTGAAGCCGCATCTGGGATGGTCCAATCTAGTGGACAGTAATGTAGTGGGGTTATGGCATATCCCTAATAAATATATTTATGAAGTCCTTACTCCCCACAGGCTTATTTTTGCCTGAATGATTGTCTGGGGAGAGGTCTGGCAGAGTTGCACTGGAGCGTGACTACAGGAGTACAGGGTACGGCAACAATCAGAGTGACAGTCAGTCACAAAAAAAACAAAAAAACATTTACTTTTTTTTCTAGTGTAATCATGCTAACTGTGGGACTGGCACCTGTGAAAGGAACTTTCTCCGTGACTGAGTTGCTGATGCCCAGTCTCGGTCTTTAAACTGCAGCCATCGGGTGGGAGAGTTACTGGCAGCTGGACGGGAATTGGCAAAGCAGCAGACTCAGGGCTGAGTGTGAGGCAGGGGTGGTTCTTTGACTTTAACCCTGATGGTTCTTTGGCTGAAAACTTTAAAAACAGGCAGCAGCTTACCTGACTGCACTGGTGCCTGCAGAATCACTTGCCCTTGTCACCACTGTAATAATCTGGGGGCTGGGGGAACAGACAGACTTGGACACAGTTCCAAAAACTAGCAGATGTCTATTCTCAGAGCTGAATAACTGACAAAGTTTCCACTGGGCATGTTAGGAACTACAGTAGGACTACAATGTTGCAGTCATGGACTTACAGCCAACATGGCACCCCAGTACTTCCAATGGAAACACTGTACTGTATGTATATCACACTTTGTACGAAGATTTAATAGTTTCTATTTGATTTCCCTGCTCTGTTCTGAATGCAGCAGAGGCCACTGTGATGCAATGAGGCATTGCACAAGGTACTCTCCCATAGGTTAATGGTTCCTTTGTGACCCATCCAGAGGCCAATTATGCAGATAACATGACGATACCCATTGATGACACTGCTATTAAGAAATAAATTATTTCTACAACAGGCGTGTTAGCAATAGAAATAAATGCTGTTATTAGTGCTTTTATGTTCACAGTAACTGTATAAATGTATTTTTTAATTTACTTTTTATTCTACTCCACAGCCTCAGCAACCATCAGCCTCCTGGCTACTTCTTAACTCTATTGTCAGCCCTGAACTTCGGGAGCATCTCCTTAGCTACCTACAGGCCCACCCTCCATGGTGGGGGTGGGGGCTCCTTTCCCTCCATGTACAAACTTGGTGGCAAGGACCTCTCATTCTGGACAGACAGTTGACATGAAATCTGAGTCTGCTGTGGTTTCATCCGGCTGAGCAAAGGAATAATGTTTTTTCCTGTATTCTGTCTCTTTGACTGAGAAGCCGGCTCAATGTGCTACATCTGGCATGCAACAGGCATGTACATAGTTAACCTAATGGCTCCCCTGCCTTCTGCTGTCCTGCATTACCTGCTTTTTCTTTGGGCACTCAGGAACCACTGGCGCAGCAGGGGAGTGATGACCACCCACTCCGAGGGATGCTCATTTCTCCTCCCCACCAGCTCTTTAGCTTTCCAGGCTCATTTCCAGACTTGGCTTGCCTGTATTGTGAGTAGCAACCTCAACACTACACCAGTGTTTCTACCCTTAATACATTTATTTTAATAATAATTTTTAAATCCTGCTAAAAAAAGAATTGAGTTTATGTTTCTTCTTTCTCTTAGGTGGTATCCAGAATTAGTATTGCATCATTTTGTGCCTTCTGTTGGAATTTATCACTTGAATATTGTCAATTTTCTCCCATTGGACTAGCTAATTGCATTGTATTACTGTTTATTAACATCTTGAACACAGTTCCTGGATGCCAACCAGACCACCCAGTGTGGACCAGCCTACCATCTTTGACTTGAAGCTGTGAGCCTTTGTCTCTCTGGGCTCCCCTGTTGCCTCATCAGCTTGCCAGTACTCTCTAAGCAGCAGAAGCTGCTCTATCAGAAACAGCCAATCGATGGCTGGATCATTTGCTGTAGGGCAGGACTCCAGTGAAACTTAGCAAAAAAAAAACACTCACCACTGCAGCTTAACACAGTTCCTGCATGCAGGCTAGACCACCCAGCACAGACCAGCCCACCTTCTTTGGCCCAGGGTTGTGAGACTTTGTCTCTCTGGGCTCCCCTTTTGCCTTTCCAGCTCACCAGGACTCTCTAAGAAACAGGGGCTGCTCCACCAGAAGCAGTCAATCAGTGTCCAGATCACTCATTGTAGGGCAGAACTCTAGGCCTTTTCAGCCCACCATGCCAAGCAGTCCTTTGTGAGCAGTCCCAGCATGAGTAGCAGAGCAGGAGTGGGAATCCATAAGGGGAGTATTCAGAGAGAGATGCCAGGACCCCCGGGGACTCTGCCCACCTTCCACCCTGCAGACTGTAAGTTGTTCACTGGCCTGCCATTGCCAGTTGTTTTGCTGCACTGCTTCTAGTTAGGTATTTGTACAGGGCTCCAGTTTTGTTCTTTTCCATCTGCTGTGTTTTATTATCTATTGCTTATACTGAACAGCTTATGTTATCTTTTTCTGGCCTCCAGCTGTGCCCCTACAGTCTGCTGTGTTGTTCTACTACCACAAGGGTTTAAACAAGAGTACAATTCTCTACAGGGTAATCTTTCTCCAGCCCTGAGCTATCCTTATGGAATTGCAGGGGCCTACTGCATTGTGTGCTGCCACCCTCCTCCACATACTTAATTAACTGTGTGCAGCCCAAATTGATTTATACTCCCCACCCCCCCACCCCAACCTGGGTATAGCCCACATTCTCCCAGTTTGTTACTAGGCTTCCTCCTTATCAGAGGGAAGTCTGCATCCCCCTGATTGCTTAATTAAGCTTCCTTCCATTTTGGGTGAAGCCCGCACCTCCCCCAATTGTTTAGTTTAAACTTTGTCCTTATCTGGTGAAGCCCACATACCCCAATGTATTTAGTCTTAGGCTTCTTCCCTCAGGGTGAAGCCTGAATCCTCCAAATTGTTAAATTAGGTTTCTCCCCATCTGGTGGTAGCCCTTCACACCCCCAAATTGTTTGACTTCTGGGTGTAGCCTTCTCCCGCTCATAATCTGATTCCTCCCTACTGGGGTGAAGCTTGCACTCCCACCATAATTTAGGAAAAGTTCAGGGTGACAACTGCTTGTTGTCCCTCCATTATGCTACTTCTAACCCTTACCTAACCCTGCCTTCCCTCTTCCATCTCCCTCCCCCTTTTCCCTTACCCCACCACCTCCTGCATCCCATCCCTATCCCATTCCCCTGGCTTCCTGGGTGCACTCTCCTTCCTTCTATCTGACTTCTCCTTGAAGCCCTTAGGTGCCTTCTTCCCTCCTACCACTCTCATTCTCATAACCGCCTCACCCTCTTCTCCCCACAAGTGACTTATAGACTCTCTCAAGCTCACTGTCTCCTTGTTACTTACAGTAGCAGGTAATATTGAGCTCAATCCTGCCCCACCCAGTCATCTCCCTCTCATCTCCCCAAAGGACTGAGAGTGATGCATCTCAATATCCGAAGAGTCCTCCCCAAGATAGACCAGTTGCAACCACTCATAGTCAATCTCATGCCTGATGTGCTGGTGATCTAGGAGTCTTATCTCTCTCTCAAGATTCCTGATTCTGCTGTTGCCATCCCAGGGTACTCAAATATCTGGCAGGATCATGCTAAAAGTGGTGGCAAGGTTTCTATCAACCTCTCCTCTAGCATCCAGTTCAAGTCTGTGCTCTCCATCACCTCCCCTTTGCTTAGGAGTTGCTCCTCCTCAAGCTCTCCTTCCCCTTCTCTGTCTCTGTATTTGTAGCTGGTGCCTACTGCTGTCCTGGCTTGTTCCCACCTTCAGTCACTGAGCCTTTCACCACTATGTCCTGTCATGCCTCATCTGGCGATTTTCTCATCCTCAGCAACTTTAATCTCAATTGGCTCTTCTCTTCTCTGAATAAATAGTTCCAAAACATAAAGTTTCTTCAGCTTATTCAACTGATTACTGATCCTCCCAGAGCAATCACAGATCCCTCAATCAGTCCATCCTGGACTGGGTTCTCTCCTCGCACCCACACCATATTAGAAATGCTGGTATTCTCCCTAACACCCACAGTGACCACCATATGGTCTACTGGGTGAACAAGATTTGTAGTCTCATAGTCCCCCCCCCCAAATTCATCCACCTCTGGTCCTTCAGGTCACTGGACTTGTCCACTGTCCATGCTGACCTCGTGGCTATGGACTGCCAACTAGAAACATAGAATTTGACGGCAGATAAGGACCGCTTGGCCCACCTAGTCTGCCCATTTTCCTACCTAACAGATAAGCTGCAGATCCTAGTTAACCAACAGCTTACTTCCTCCTACCCCCCACTAGGACTGCCTTATGCCTGTCCCATGCATTCTTGAATTTCCCCACTGTTCTTGACTCCACAACCTCCTCAGGGAGGCTGTTCCATGCATCCACAACCCTCTCTGTGAAAAATACTTCCTCACATTACCTCTGAGCCGTCCTCTATCTTCAAATTGAGCCCTTGTTCTTGCACATCTCTTTTTCTGAAAGATGCTACCCTCTTGGACTTTGTTGATTCCCTTGAGGTACTTGAAAGTTTCTATCATGTCCCCTCTCTCCCTTCTTTCCTCAAGGGTATACATATTAAGCTCCTTTAGTCTTTCTTTGTATGTCTTCTGGTGCAGACCCTGCACCATTTGCTACCCTCCTCCGACAGCCTCCACTCTATCTATGTCTTTGTGGAGATGGGGTCTCCAGAACTGCACACAGTACTCCAGATGGGGTCTCACCAACTGTCTGTACAGAGGGATAACAACTTCCTGTTTTTCTACTATTGATGCCTCTTCCTATGCATCCCAGTATCCCCAGCCTTCCTTACTGCCTTCTCACATTGCTTGCCCACCTTTAGGTCATCTGATATAATTACCCCCAGGTCCCTTTCCATTTTTATTGTTGTCAGTATCTCACCCCCCATTGTGTACACTTCCCCTGGGTTTTTGTTTCCCATGTGCATTACCTTGCACTTCTTTGCATTGAATCTGAGCTGCCATACATTTGACCATTCCTCCAACCTTGCCAAGTCCCTTCTCATCCTTTCCACTCCATCTTGTGTATCAACCATGTTGTAGATCTTTGTGTCATCTGCAAAGAGACATTCTTTTCCTTCCAGTTCCTCTGCAATGTCACTTATAAAGACATTAAAAAGGACCGGTCCCAGTACTGAATCCTGCGGTACCCCACTAGTAACCCTCCTTTCTTCACTGTGTACTCCATTTACTACTACCCTTTGCGTCCTGTTGTCTAGCCAATTTTTTATCCAGGTTACCACCTTGGGACCCACTTCAAGGGTGGCTAACTTGTATATTTATCTTTTGTGTGGGACTGTATCAAATGCCTTGCTAAAATCTAGATAGACCATGTCCACAGCCCCTCCCTGGTCTACTACTTTGGTCACCCAGTCAAAGAAATCTATGATTCGTCTGACATGACCTTCCCATTGTGAATCCATGCTGCCTTGGGTCCTGTGCCCCTCTGGCCTCTAGGTACTCAACAATTCTTTCCTTCAGAAGTGTTTCCATCATTTTACCTACCACTGAGGTCAAACTAATTGGTCTGTAGTTTCCTGCCTCTGTCCTGTTCCCACTTTTGTGAAGAGGAATCACATCTGCCCTCCTCCAGTCCTTGGGTACCACCCCATCCTCCCATGATTTGTTAAAGACAGTAGTCAGCGGTGTCATTAGTTCTACCCTTAGTTCTTTTAGAATTCTTGGGTGAATCCCATCAGGCCCCATTGCTTTGTCCACCTTCAATTTTATTAGTTCTTTCAGAACCCTTTCTTCTGTAAATGGACTGGTATTGACCCCCGTCTTCAGAGTGTTTCTCTTGTTTGGTTTAGGTACCTCCCCCTCCTCTTCCTTTGTGAATACTGAGCAGAAAATTCATTCAGTATCCCTGCTTTTTCACTGTCACCCTCTACCCACATTCCTTCCCCTTTATTAAGCCTTAGTATCCTTCCTTTGGTCTTTCTTCGCTCCCTAATGTACCTATAAAAGGTCTTATCCCCCTTCTTAACAGAATTGGCTATCCTTTCCTCAGTTTGGGCCTTTGCTATTCTGACTGCCTTCCCAGCATCTTTCTGCTTTAACTGGTAAAGTTCTCTGTCCTGCTCCTTCTGTGTTTCCTTATATTTCCTGAATGCTATCCTTTTCTTCTTAACCTTCCCTGCCACCTCTTTTGAGAACCATAGCGTTTTTTCGTTGTTGTGTTTTTATTGATTTGTTTTACAAGGCTTGTTGCCTCTGATGGCTGTTTTGATTACTCCCATTGTTCCTCCACCCCTCCTTCTTGCCTGTTTGCTAGTGCTTTTCTGAGGCACTCTCTCATTTTTCCAAAGTCAGCCCTCCTTAAGTCCAATACTCTTGCTTTTGTATGGCTTAATTGTATGGCTGTGTTTATCATGAACCACACTGTTTGGTGGTCACTTGTTCCCAGATGGCTACCCACTTCTAAATCTGAGATTCTGTCTCCATCCCCATTTGAGAGTACCAGGTTCCGACATAAATTTTGCCCTCCAATATTTCAACTCCAGATTTATGTCTACCTGCAATTACATGCCCCGCCCTTAGAATAAACAGGGTTCGAGGTTCCCACATCCCATCGATCTCAGCAGAGTTGCTGGCCTGTCTTCATGAGCAAGACCTTGCCAGACAGACTCACAAGTCCTCTGGCTCCTCTGACAACCTAATCAAATACCAAACCCTTCATAATGCCTGTACCAGAGCTACTAGGCATGCCTGCTGAGTTTGAATATTTTGCATCCACACTCCAGAATAACCTTAACCACCCCGCCAAACTCCAAAAGCTCATCCACGCCCTCTTACTCCCAACCCAGTCCCCTCTCCCCATCCTCATTGTGGCTGACAATCCTATTTTTGGCCCGTCTTCTGTCACCTCAACTTTCAATTCTTTCTTTACCTCCTGTGCCTGCTCTCACCCTTCCTTCACCCTTCCCCATCCCCTCCTACTACCCCACCTCACCCCATCCCTTCTTTTTCTATCCTACCACTCCCACTGCATCCCTTAAAGCTCTCTGGCTCTAAATCCCTACAAGGGTGTGAGCCCTGATGGTTTTGACCCCAGACTCCTGCATCTGTCTGCCCCTGCTATTGTACTACCTACTATCTTCCTTCTCAACCTCTTCTTCTTCTTAGCCTCTGTCCCTGATTCTTGGAAACAGGCTACTGCTATCCCTCTTCCCAAAAAGGGTGATTCCATTTCTCCTGGCAACTACAACCCTATTTCCCTCCTCCTGAATCTGGCCAAGCTCCAGGAACACCTTGTGCTATCCCAACTCTCCCCCTTCCTTGAGTCATTCTTCTTCACAGATTTCCATTCTGGCTTCTGGAATTCCAACTGCACCTCCACCTCCCTCCTTCGGCTTACTGACTCCATTCTATTTGGCATGGCTCAGGGCCTAGTCACCCCTGCCATCTTTGTCGACTTGGCCAAAGCCTCTGACACTGTTGTCCACCCCTTCTCCAGGACAAGCTAAAGGCAGCAGAGCCCTCTTACTCCTCAGTCTAGTGGTTCTGCTCTTATCTTGAGTTCAGATCTCAAGCTGTCTGGATTGGAGAATCCATATCCCTCCCCCCACTGCCTATCTATTGAGGCATGCCCCAAGGCTTCATCCTTGGCCCAAGACTTTACTCCATCTTCCTAAATGACCTCCCCACTGTTTGCTACTCTGTTTATCCATATATACAGTACACAGATGATACAGTATTCTTGCAATGGGCTCCTCTGCCCCTGTCCTCACAGCCAGGCTCCAACTGAATTTTACTTACATCCAGCACTGGTTTCTGGAAAATCAGCTGTCCCTCAATGCCAAAAAAATAGTTTCTACGGCCTTTAGCACTAGGCAGAGGCTCACTAGACTCTCCTTCCTCTTCTCTTTCCATACCCTAGATGGTGCAATGATTGAGGATGTCTCCTCATTCAAGTACTCTGGGGTCTGTCTGCACAGGCACCTCAATTTTTTTACGCATGTGGATGCTGTCTACCAGAAGCTTCATCCCAAGCTTGGTGTGCTTTATAAGCATAAAAGGATAATCCTGCTTCCTGCAAAAAGAGAGATTGTCTCAAAGATGCTACTCCCCTTATTTGACTATGGGTACACAGTATACAGTGCTGCTCCCAAGTCCAACCTGGTCAGAATGGATCCCCTCTTTCACACCTTTTGCTGCTTTGCCCTAAATTGTCCCTACTCCAGCTCCCACTGCTCCCACTCCTCCTCCCTTTCCTTCCCCTCCCTTGAGTCAAGACACCTCACCCATAGTGCTTCTTTTATCTCTAAATACTGGCTTGGTTCCTTCCCCTTCTACCTTGCTTCCCTCCTCGCCTCACCCACACCACGTCCTACCCCCTTGAAGTGCTGGCTCTTGCTTCCTCACACTCCCCTCAAGGAAATCCACTACTGACCAAGCTGCCTTCTCCTTCCAGTTCCCTAAACCTTGGGGTTCTCTCCCCCCTGCCATCTGCTCTGTCCCTTCCCACCACTCACTCACCACTCTCCTCCATGACTTTGCTACTCACTCCTGCAGTTGCCCCTGACACTGGACCCTGGGCTGCTGCTCACCACCCTCATACCCCTGCTCCCCCTTCACCCTGCACCTACATAAGTGCAGTCCCCTCATTCACGCTTCTTTTCTCCCAACCACTGCCCCCTTTCTGAACTCAGTATTGCCTTCTGCACATTGCAGATGTTGTTATCCTCCAGAACATTAGAAACATAGCAACATAGAATTTGTCGGTAGATAAGAACCGCTTGGTCCACCCAGTCTGGCCATTTTTCCCTACCTACAGTATCACCACAGACCCTGCTCAATATATGTCTCTTTCTCCCTTGCCCACTCCTTTCCACTAAGATTTTCTTATGTCTATCCCATGCATTCTTGAACCCCATCACTGTTTTCACCCCCACCACCTTGGCTGATACAGTAGGCTGTTCCAAGAATCCACTACATTTTCTGTGAAGAAGTACTTCCCCACATCTCTCCTGAATTTACTCACCTCCAACTTCATACCATGTCCCCTTGTTCTTGAACACCTTTTGTTTTGAAAAATACTTTCCTTCTCTACATTATGTACACCCATGAGGTATTTAAAGGTCTCTAGCATATCCCCCCTCCTTCGTCTGTTCCAGGGTGTATATGTTGAGCTCTTTTAGTCTATCCTGCTAGGGCTTTTGATACAGACTCCACACCATTTTAGTTAACCTCCTATAGACTGCCTCCACTCTGTCTATGTCCTTTCAGAGATGTGGCCTCTAGAATGTTTTCTAGGTGAGGTCTTACCAACACTCTGCACAGAGGTAGCACCCCCTGCTTCCTTCTGCTGGTGATACCTCTCCCTACTGTATTCACCCCAACATCTCACTAGCCTTTCCAGCTGCTTTGTCACACTGTCTGGCCATCACTGGGTCATGAGAGATGTTGACCTCAGGTCTCTCTTCTGCTTGGTGGTCATTAATAACACTCCCCCCCATTTTGTACTCTGCCCCTGGGTTTCCATGCCCCAAGTGTCTGATTTTGCATTGAAACCCAGCTGCCATACCCTTGACCACTCCTCAAGTTTTCTCAGGTCTCTGCTCATTCTTTCCATCCCCCCCTGAGTATCCAACCTATTGCAGTTTTTTGGTGTCATCCACAAAGAGGCAGACCTTCCCCTCAAGCTCCTTTGCAATGTCTCATATAAAGACATTAAAGAGGACTGGACCCAGAACTGATCCCTGAGGCACCCCCACTGGTCTCCCTCTCATCAGCAGAGTGAACTCTGTTTACCACCACCCTCTGTCACCTATTTCTTAACCAATTCCTTACCTAGTTCACCACCTATGGACCCACTCCTAAGGTACCCAGCTTGCTTAACAGTCTCCTATGTGGAATGGTGTAGAATGCCTTACTGAAATCAAGATAGGTCACATTTACTGTTCTACCCTGATCTAATGTCTTGGTCACCCAATAAAAATATTTATGAGATTCATTTGACATGACCTTCCACCATGAATCCATGCTGTCTCAGGTCTTTTGTAACCTATTAGATTCAAGATATTCCACTATCCCCTCCTTCAGTAGTGATTTCATTAACTTTCCCACCATTAATGTCAGGCTGACTGGCCTATAATTGCCAACCTTCTCCCTGCTACCACTTTTGTGAAGTGGGACTACATCTGCCCTGTTCACGTCCTCCAGAACCACTCCTGTTTCCACTGACTATTAAATAAGACTGTCAGAGATGTAGCTAGCACCTCCCTGAGCTCCCTCAAAACCTTAGGATGTACCCCTTCTGGTTCCATTGCTTTGTCTTCTTTAAAATGTGTGAGTCCTTTTAGGACTCTCTGCTCTGAAAAAGGACTAGTGTCCACCTTCCTCCCTTTAGAGCTCCTGTTACTTTTTTGTGGCCCTTCCCCTTCTCCTTCCACTGTGAACACTGAACAAAAGTATGTGTTTAGGATATCTGCTTTTTCCTGGTCCCCCTCTGCACAGTTCCTCCCATTCCTTTTTGACCTTACATTACCTCCCCTGGTCTTCCTTTTTTCATCTAAATAGCTAAAAAATGTGTTGTCCTCTTTTGTTACCACCTGGGCTATTGTCTCTTCAGTTTGTGCCTTTATGCACCTTACCACTTTCCCTGCTTCTCTCTGTTACTCCTGATACACCTCCCTATCCTTCTCCCTCTGTGTCTCCTTATACCTTCTGAATGCTGCCCTTTTAGCTTTTACCTTTTCAGTCACCTCTTTTAAGAACCATAGTGGTCTCTTTTTCTTCTTACTTTTATTCACTTGCTTGATGCAGAGGTTTGTTGCCTTCACTGTGCTCCTTTTTATCTTTGTCCACTGTTTCTCCACCCCACCCAGGTCATCACTCCTGCCAGATTATCCCTCAGACATTCACCAAACTTTACAAAATCTGCCCTCCTGAAGTCCAGTACCCTCACCCGTGTGTGATTCAATTCGAAAGCCATCCTTATATTGAACAACAATGAACAGTGATCAGTGGTCCCCAGATGGCCTCCCACCTTGATGTCTGCAACATGTTTCTGTTAGTGAATACCAGGTCCAGTACTGCACCATCACGAGTAGGTTCAGTGACTAGTTGTAGTTGCCTATGGAATGCCCCCTGCATGGAGTCCAGGATGTCCCTGCTTCTAGTAGTAGTAGTAGTAAAATCTTTATTTTTATACAGGAAAGTTGATCATCACACCATTAGGACCAAAGGTCCTATTTACAAGGTAGTTCTGTGTTTTAGAAGCATAAATCTAATCTAATACATAGATTTCACTATTCTAAAAACCAGCATATAGTCTCATAGTGAATACCCTTGGTTATCCATTACACATACAGGTTATCCGAAATTCTTGTTTTAACCTCATAGAGAATGCCCTTGGTGAACCCTCCATGGTTTTAATGTTATTATTTAATGACTCTCAAAAATTATTTACCATATAAGGGAAGGTCATTTCTCAATATCTGCTCCCTTTTTTTGGTAACTTAAACTCAATTAACTTATCTTTCCTCAAAACATATTTACAGTATGTTCTCTTTTCTGTAGTTTCTCATGCAAGTACAAAGGTTTAGATTTTCTGAGGACCTTCGGATCTGATTTGCCCACGCTGTCTTTCTTTTGCTTTCCAATGGTAGCCATCCAAGTAATTTATACATATAATGACGCACATTATAATCACATTTTAAAACAAACCTTGCTGAATTATTATATAACAAAGAACCTCAGTACACAAGCACTGAGGCAATGGTTACCCCCAAAAGGCATTGGCTGAGAAGTCAAGTTACAAAGAAATACAAAATCACACATATCCCCATAATGCAAATCACCACAGAATACTATGCAGGTTCAACTTTAAGTAGAAATGCATGGTGCCAAAAGGTCTCTCACACAGTCTGCAAAGGGTGCTAACAACAAGACACAGACACGAGTTTCATCCTATCAGGACTCATTAATATGCCTCATCTATATGACACCCCAGTGGAATGAACCAGCTACCCTAAGATGGTCTATCTGGGTTATGTTGTGGTGAACCCAATAAAACCAAAAAACAAACTGAAAAACAAAGAACCTCAGTACACAAGCACAGAGGCGAGGGTTACCCTAAAGGGCATTGGCCAGGAAGCCAAGTTTCAAAGAAATACAACATCACACATACCCCCATAATGCAAAGCATCATGGGCTGTATATGCAAATCACCACAGAATACTATACTGGTTCAACTTTAAGCAGAAATGCATGGTGCCAAAAGGCCTCTCACGCAGTCTGCAAAGGGTGCCAACAGAAAGGCACAGGCACGTGTTTTGTCTTACCAGGACTTATACCTATGAGTCCTGGTAGGACACAACATAGATATGGAACCAATAATTGGTTCACCACGGACATTCTCATTTTCGGGTTCAAACAGAATTCGAATTGTCTAAAAGCCCCAAACCTGAAATTTACTTTTCTAACAACTTCTCCAATATGCTTTGTAAATCTTAAGTTTGAGAGTAAAGCCTGGTATGGCCATATCCAAGATATTACCACAAAATACAAAAAAGAAAATTGAATTGAATTGAATTTTTTTAAAACTTTAGACATTGACCCCAAAATGAGTCTGAAGATGCCAGTCTAATAAAAGCTTATCCCAAGAAGTTCTGCCATCTAAATCTTATTGCCTGTGTACCACATCATAAGAAAAATGTTATATAAGGTTTAATTGTCATTACATTCCACAGACTATAAAACATCTGCAGACAGTTCAGCCATGAACTCACATCATTACGCTGAATGACTTCATGAGCACGTCTTGCAAGCAATGACCTGGAAACAACATTGTCAGTTTCTGCTGTATTACTTCATTGTTCACCTGAGCTGCAATATTCTGTATTCCCTTCACTACTTGAGGAATCTATCCTACCAGAAAACAGCATGAACATGAAAAATCCTGCCATCTGATTGGTCAGTCTGAGTCAATACCTGTGAGTAAATCTTACAATTTAAACATGAGGGTGGGGGTCTCAGCTGACCAAATTCTCTGACTCACACATGAAATGTTATTCTAATTATTGCTTTTTCTTTCTTCCCTGTTTTTTTTCCATAAGGTTTTATTTTATAATCACAATAGTGCAACCCATGCAATCCAGGGCATGTGTTGTTGTGGGATTCACCCACTTCTCCTGCCACTTACAGCACTCGCCTGTGCCTCCTGCCACACCACACAATATATGGATGAATCCCACAGCAGCATACCCCATGTCGTACATTGTTGCTTAAGTCCATCATTCACTGCCCTTGTTCTTCATGACACTAGTCAAAGCATAAGGGTACTGGTGCCTGAATGAACTGTGTCCTCAGTGTCTCAGTGACTTTCTGACCCACTACACTTCAGTCAGAACACTGAGGTCCATGGGGTATGGGGGGATTTTGAGGATGCCTCCCTCTCATCTAAATTTGACTGGTGATAGGTTTTATGCTGTTGCTGCTCCTGACCTCTGGTCCTCTCCTCCCTCCTCCCTAGTCTCCTTTAAACATTCTTGTGAAACTAAGTGGTTGTCACTTTTGTATTCTTTAGGAAGTTATAATGTACTAAAGTAGTTTGCCTTTATTTATCATATTTGTAGTTATTCTGGATATATTGTGGTTTTTTTTTTCTTACGTAACGGTGGTTGGAGTTTTGGAGAAGCACTTCATATTAATCAAGCAATCAAGTAAATGAATAAATACTGCTGGTACTTTTCTGCAATTTGTGAAGTAAACAGAAACTCTGAACACTGGAAATCCAACGTGGATGCATACAGCAATATTCTCACATTATCTAAATTTCAAATAATACCACTAATCTTATAAAAAATAGAAAGAGGAACACCACATTCTATTCTAGAGCTCTATTTAAAATAATTTTCTCCCTTTGTTTCTTGACCCACACCATCTAACCATGGCATATCTACAACCTCCTTTCCTCTTCCTCTTCTTCCCAGCCTGCTCACCTTCTACTTGGCCTGCTGTTCTGCATTCTCTCCTCTCTGTTAACTGCTGTCCCACAACCCTGAATTTCAGGAAGTTGGAGGGAACACAGGACAAGCGGGATCCACTGGGTGATGTCAGTGAGCTCTTTCTATGGCCCTTCCTTTATTCTGGGGGATACCAGCACATGAAAGAGTCCATGTCTTCAGCTCAAGATTAAAAACCTACCAGGCCATGGATTAAGATCGACTATGTCTCTGGAAACTGCACTGTAACGCTGTTTCTGTAATGGTGTCATCAAGCATTCAGGTATTGCTTCAGCAGTGGAGTAATAAGAACATAGAATTTGACTGCAGATAAGAACTGCTTGGCCCATCCAGACTCCCCATTTCTCCATACCTACACTATTTCTGCAGATCATGCCCAATCTACAGTTCTTTCTCCCTCCCTTCTCTTTCCACTATGGTTCTCATTGCTTGTCCCATGCATTCTTGAACCCCATCATTGTTTTCACTCTCACCACCTCCACTGTAGGCTGTTCCAGGAATCCACCACTCTTTCTGTGAAGAAGTACTTCTTCATATCTCTCCTGAATCTACCCCCTCCAGCTTCATAGCATGTCCCCTTGTTTTTGAGTACCTTTTCTTTTGAACAATACTCCCTTCCTGTACCTTATTTACCCCCATGAAGTATTTAAACATCTCTAGCATATCCCCCTCCCTCCTCTGTTCCAGGATGTACGTCTTGAGGTGCTTTAGTCTTTTCTCATAGGGCTTTTGATGCAGACTCTGCACCCTTTTAGTTGCCCCCCCCAACCGCCTTCACTCTGTCTATGTCCTTTCAGAGATGTGGTCTCCAGAACTAGACACAGTACTCTAGGTGGGGCTTACCAGCAATCTATACAGAGGCAACACCACCACCATCCTCTTTCTGCTGGTGATAGCACTCCCTATGCACCCCAGCATCCCACTAGCCCTCTCTACTGTCTTGTCACATTGTCTGGCCACCTTTAGGTCATCTGATATGATTACCCCAGGTTTCTTTCCTGCTTGGTGGTCATCAATACCAGTCTACCCATTTTATACTCTGTCCGTGGGTTTCTGTGCCCTAAATGCATTCAAACCCAGCTCCCATACCCTTGACTACTCCTCTACTTTTCTTAGGTCTCTGCTCATCCATTCCAACCCCTGAAGTGTCCACCCTATTGCAGATTTTGGTGTCATCTGCAAAGGAGCAGACCTTCCCTTCCAACTTCTCTGCAATGTCACTTATGAAGACATTAAAGAGGACTGATTCCAGCATTGATCTCTGAGGCACACCGCTGGTCACCCTGCCTTCCTTGGAGTGAACTCTGTTTACCACCACCCTCTGTCACCTATCCCCTAACCAATTTCTTATCCAGTTTTCCACCTTTGAACCTACTCCTAAGCTACCAAGCTTGCTTATTAGTCTCCTATGCAGAACGGTGTTAGAAGCCTTACCGAAATTTAGGTAGGCCATGTCCACTGCTCCACTCTGATCGAAATACTTTGTCACCCAAAGAAATCTATCAGATTCATTTGACTTGACCTCCCTCCATGAAACTATGCTGTCTTGGGTCTTGTAACCAACTGGGTTCAAGATATTCCACAATCCTTTCCTTCAGCAGTGATTCCTTAACTTTCCCACCACTGATGTCAGGCTGACTGGCCTATAATTGCCAGCCTCCTCCCTGCCACCAATTCTGTGTAGTGGGACTACATATGCTCTTCCCCAGTCCTCCGAAGGCATTCCTGTTTCCAGTGAGCTGTTAAGTAGAACTGTTAGAGATGCAGCCAGTATTTTCATGAACCCCCTCATTACTTCTGGATGCACCCCATCTGGTCCCATTGCTTTGTCCACCTTCAGATTAGTAGATCCCTTCAGGACTCTCACCTCCAAAAAAGGACTAGTGTCCACCTCCCACCCTCCAAAGCTTCTGTTATTTTATTGTGCCCCCCCTTCTCCTTTCTCTGTGAACACTGAACATCAGTATTTTTTTCAGGATGTCTGCCTTTTCTATGGGGGTACGGGGACATAATGTCGCAAGACGTTATGCCGCATGGCAAAATCGCGCTGCCAATACAGTGCAATTGTGATATTGCCATGTGGCATAACTCTTTTTTCTGTGGGGGAACTCACCCCCCCCGTTATGGGGTCTGTGCCCTCAGACCCCCCACTAAAGATTCTCAACCTCGGGGTTCCAACTCAGGAGCGACAATTTGTGTAAATAAAATGTCTGGGACCGGAATCAAACCAGGTCCCAGACATAGCGCCTGGGTTCCTGCTGCTGTGGCTCAATCCAGTGAGCCATGGCAGCTGCTCGACAGAATCCACTCCCAGCAGAGTTCTTATCCTCTGCCTGGGAGTGTGTGAATGGTGCAATACCATGTACAGCAGTATACGTGGTATTGCACCATTTGCTGTCATGGACAGAGCTGTAACAGGTTAGCTATAATGTCACATGCTATTAAGCATACGACATTATGACCTGGTAGGTTCTATGGGTATAGCTACTGCATAATTCTTGTGTATCCTTGATAAGATGGTAAATATGCATTCTCACTTGGAATCAAACCTCTGACCCTTTGCTTGCAAAGTCGAGACACATCCAGTGTGCCACCTAAAGCCCAGGGATCAAAGGGTTTCAGACAATGTTTTAGTAATTTAATTTGACATTCAGAGCACTAACTTCATAATGTTATTCCTACACCAGCAGTTTACAGAGAAGTGAGATAGTAAATCTGCTTATCTTGAGCTATTATTTATTATTTATTTGGTTTTGGTAACCTGGTGCGTGCACTAGACATAGAAATGCCTATTTTCCGGCACGACCTGGGAGGGTACAAGTTGGAATACAAAACTTCAACAGTGTATACAGTACAACAGTGGTTGACAGAGAGTACAAGTCAGATACAAATAGCTTGGTGACATAACCCAAATGAAAATAAATACTAATCATGGGTTGCTTTTTTTTCTGTAGGAACTCTGGTGTCAGCAGAACTCTCAATAGTACTGCTTTGAGGATTCTGGATCATAATACCATAGATCTGATGTCAGATTGATGGTATTATGTCTTAGAACCCTCTCAGCAGGTGCACATGCTTAAGTTGTTTAAACAGCGGCCACAGCTTCTTTACTGCAGTGGCAGATTACTCACTATATTAGTGAAATGGCAGGTGTCTTTACTAAGACCTTCTACTTTAAAAGGGTGATGGTGAAGGAGACCCTTACTATGCTCAAGAAAATACTAGGTAAGACCAGACTGGGCAATTACGGGATAGACATGAAACTTCTATCCCTCACCTTGGATGTTCTTATAGTGCCCATTTCCACGCTGTACAATAAGTCCCTGGCCCTTGCACAATTCCCGGTGGTTTGGAAGCAGGCCCTAGTTTGCCAGTGCATAAAGGAGGTGACAAGTCTCTGGTAGCCAACTACAGACCCATCTCGATCCTCTCCTCCTGTCCAAGGCACTGGAAAAGATTGTGGCAGGTCAACTCATCGACTGCCTCAATAAGTATAATCTACTATGCCCCAACCAGCATGGCTTCAGACAAAATCACAGTACCACCACTGCCCTGCTGGACTACATGAACTATGCACACAAGGCCCTGGATGAAGGCAAACTGGTGGGGTCTGTCTTTATTGACCTCACCAAAGCCTTTGATACAGTCAACTACCCCCTGTTACTGACCAAACTGCAAAACATGGGTGTGGCACCCAATGCCCTTTGCTGGTTCCAAGACTACCTGATACAGACAAATCAATGTGCCAAAATTGGGCAAACAGTATCCAGTACAAGAGAGGTATCATTATGGGTACCCCAGGGATCAGTACTGGGGCCTCTACTCTTCAGCCTCTTCTTAAATGACCTTCCCACAGCCTGAGACACCAAACTCATACTATATGCAGATGATGCTGTGCTCCTGAGTAGCAGCATGTCTCAGGCTGCCCTACAAACTGAGCTGCAGAACTCCTTCTCCAAACTCGAGAACTGGTTCTGTAGTCATAAGTCATAAGTTGCTACTAAACTACAAGAAGACCAAGGCCATGCTTATGTCCAGCCTCCACAACAAAAATAAGCACCACTCTCCCCATCATCTCCAACTCATGCAGTGAGTCGCTGGAACAAGTTCACTTGTTCAAGTATCTGGGGGTCATAATAGATGATATCCTCACGTTTGTGCACCATATTGACTCTGGTCAAGACAGTCAATACTAAGATTGGTGTCCTGTACAGGCACAGGCAGTATCTCTCTCTCTCTGGGGGCCCTCCACCTCTCAGTCCACAGTTTAATTATATCTACTATTGACTATGGACTAGTGGTCTATGGGGAGGCAATGGATACGGTGCTCAAGAGGGTTCAGACTGCGCTCAACAAAGCCTGCAGACTCACCCTGGATGCTGAGCATGGCACTCACACCTGTACTCTGTATGAATGTGCAAATTGGCTGTCATTAAGAAACAGGATCAATTTCCATACTTGCATCCTAGGGAAGATGGCTCTATTGGGTAAAACACCACCTTGTGTAGGCAATTTGATCAAGGCAGCCAACTTGTTACAGGTCACCAGAGAGAAGACTTGAGGGGCCTTGGCACATTCTCAAAAAGAAAGGAAATTCATGGCAAAAAACTCTGTTTAATGCATCAGTTAGGGTTGTTCCACAGCGATAAAAGCAAGGAAATTCGATGTTAGGATTCCTGTCCCCCTTGTACCCCACCACCCCACCCCCACCAACAGGCATTGGGGGTGTGTTGGGGTTGTTGGTCCTAACTCTTATCCCATTCTCCTATACTGCACCACCTCAGTTTGTTTACACATAGGATAGGGTGAGAGTTAGGACCGACGACCTCAATGCACACCCCAATGCCTGTTGTTGGGGCGGGTGGGGTGCAAGGGGTGGAATCCTAACATCAAATTTCCTCACTTTTGTCGCTGTGGAATAATCCCTAACTGATGCATTGCTAGAGTTTTTGCCATGAATATATACATGTAATTTTGCTTTTTTTTTTGTATCACAGGTCATATAGTCAAACTTGGGTGTGCATTTCTTGGCTTAATGAGGAATTTTGGCATTGGAATACTGTCAAGCCAGTGAAGGTAAATATTTTTTTTTGGGGGGGGGCATCATTTTAAAAAGTTAAAAAAGATTCATCAATGTTTTGGTCATCTTTATAGGTCTTCAGCGTATCATCAGAACTTAAAAAAAAAATGATCTGCTGTAATTCGTGAAGAACGTGATTTGTCTCCTGATGAGTGTCTGGTGTGACATGACCAATGATAATAAACTGTATGGGAACACCAATACCTATGGCTGTACTTCCCTGACCTGGCTGAACCATACAAAACTACCTGATTTGAAAACTCATATCAACGAGTAAAATGGTGATTGAAGCCGAGACCCGAAACATTATGAAATAGGCTTACATGGAACTAACTACAAAACAAGCATTTGTCAATGCCGAAGGTTGCTTGCTTGTATGTGCTGTTTAGGTATTTGGAAGTGATAGTTCCATGCCTTCCTCCCAAGACATCCACTGTGTCTTTCCGTTCAGTATTCAGAGAAGAGTGGGAGGGGCAAGGGCCACAGCAGTACAGCAGTTGCCAAGGTGGTGAAGAGGTGGACAATAGTCCATTCAAAGGCAAGAGAGTCCTGCAGGAGCTCACTAAATTGAAGGTGGACAAAGCGATGGAACTAGATGGCATACGCCCAAGGATATTAACAGAACTGCGAAGGGGATAGCAGTACCTCTGGCAGCCATGTTCACTGAGTCATTCAACATGAGTGAACTGGAGGAGGGCACATGTGGTCCCTCTACACAAGTCCAGCATCAGGGAGGAGGCAGGGAACAATAGGCCGTTCAGCCTCACCTCAGTAGTGGTGAAGATCATGGAGACATTGCTTAAAGTAAGGATAGTGGGGCAGCTAGATGCCATTGGAGCCCAGGACCATAGACAACATGGATTCACAGTGGGGACATCATGTCAGGTAAATCTGGTTGATTTCTTTGACTGGGTGACAAAGGAAGTGAATCAGGGTGGGGCAGTGGACAACGCTTACCTTGATTTCAGCAAAGTCTTTGACACCATCCCATATAGGAGGCTGATAAACTAGCTGGGTAGGCTAGGCATGGGGGAAAGGGTGGTAAACTGGGTTAGAAACTGGCTAACAGACAGGAGGCAGAGAGTGGTGGTAAATGGTGTGCAGTCTAGGGAAAGGGGGCGACCAGTGGGGTGCTGCAGGAATCGGTCCTGGGGCCAGGTCTGTTCAATGCCTTCATTAGTAATATTGCAGAACATCTGAAGGGAATTTTTTCACTAAATTTTCAACATAGCCATTTTAAGATCTCTTCTCATGAACAGTGTCACTGTGATTTTCTTAATCTGTCCCAAACATTGATTGCACACACTGAATGCGCAATTGTGTACTACATGCACGGAAACACATTTTGGGCGACATGTGAAAAATGACAGCTGTACTGCTCATAAGGAGGTGTGGTAAAATGGCAATGTTGAAAATCTGGAGTGCAAATATTAAAAATTTGCGAACTTATGAGCGTGCGTAGGAACTGCGTAACACACGCTCGTAAAACAGTCATTTTTAGGAATTTTTTCCCCAAATTTTCAACATAGCCATTTTAAGACCTCTGCTCATGAACAGTGTCACTGTGATTTTCTTAATCTGTCCCAAACATTGATTGCGCACACCGACTGCGCCATTGTGCACTACATGGGTGGAAACACGTTTTGGACGAGATGTGAAAAATGACAGCTGTACTGCTCATAAGGAGGTGTGGTAAAATAGTAATGTTGAAAATCTGGAGTGAAAATATTGAAAATTTGCGAACTTACAAGCGTGCGTAGGAACTGCGCAACACATTCGTAAAACAGTAATTTTTAGGAATTTTTTCACCAAATTTTCAACATAGCCATTTTGAGACCTCTACTCATGAACAGTGTCACTGTGATTTTCTTAATGTGTCCCATATATTGATTTCACACACCCGATCTGCGCCATTTATGCTGCTATGAAACAGAAACACGTTTTGGATGAGATGTGAAAATGACAGCTATACTGCTCAAAGGAGGTGTCATAAAATGGTAATGTTGAAAATCTGGAGTGAAAATATTGAAAATTCATGAACTTCAGTGCGTAGGAAACTGAGCAACGATGCTAAGTAAAACAGTAATTTTAGGAATTTTTCACGAATTTTCAACATAGACTTTTGAGAGCCCACCTTATGAACACTGTCAGTGTCATTTTGTTAATTGGTCCCAAAGGTGATTTCACACAGTGACCACAAAATCACCCTTTGGGCCCAGTGCAATCAATGACTAATTAAAGAATTCATGAGGAGGATTCTAAAAACCCATATTGAAAATTTGAGCCCAAAATTCCCAAAAAATGCCTGAGATATGCAATAAAGTTGAAAAAACCCTATCTATCGCATTATACAGCTTACGGCATTTCCTCAGTTCGCGGTCGGCTTTGAAGAGTGCAGGCGTGTTCCGGGTCCACGAAGATCGCCGCGCTGAGCTCCGGAGGTAAGTATGGGGTGAGGGGGTGTGTGGGGAGGCAGGGTGTGTGGTGGGTGGGTGCAGGTTGTGGGAGGGGGGCAGGGAGAAGTGCAGAGGGACAGTTTTTGTATTTACAGGTATTTTTATTTCCTAAGACAACGAGGGACGTTTGCCACGCTGGGGTGGGCTACCAGCATGGCAGCTGGAAGGATGTTGGTGGGGGGCAGGAGCTGACAGGGGATTGGGCACCTCCGTCGGCCATAACATCATTTTGCCATGCTGGGGTGGGATCCCAGCGTGGCACCTGGATGCTTGGGGGGGGCATGCAGCCGACAGGGGATTGGGCACCCCATCGGCCCATACAGTGTGGGGGAGGAAGGTGCATGAGCATGCAGTGTGCGTGCGTGCGCACGTGTGTGTGTGTGGAGGGGGGAGCTCTGCTCACTGAAGCGGAGCTCTCCCTTTCAACTGTATGCTACTGCATTTTCAGCGCTGTCATAGACAGCTGCAGCAGTGATTGGGGAACTGGGGCCGCGCCTTCAAACACACTGACTGCATTGGAAGATGGGTGTCACACCTCCGAAAACTCGGATGATGGCACTATGTTTCTTGCACATGCGTGCAAGCAACATAAAAAGTACAGTTTTGTGATTCATGAATCGTGACCGTGAAGATGAAGAACGTGATTTGTATCGTGAGTGACTCGTGATGATCACCCTGACTTAAAAACGCACATCAATGAGTACAATGTTCATGTAAAGATATGCACCACACCAGTACTCTGAAGGGAAACCAAACAAACAACTGTGACTTAAGTTACAGATGGAGATTGGGCCCTAAGGAGATGCAAATACACAGACAGATTAAGATTGCACTATGCACTGAAGAGATGCAGACACTACGGCACAACACCACCTAACCAGTGATCACAAGTCACAAATCCAAATCTGGAAAAGAATACCTTTTGCCGGTTGGGGAGGGGGTAGTGCATGGCAGTAACAGTCCACTACCAGTAAAGATACCACAAAACAGTACAAAAAATTCATGCAGCTGCGGTGGATAGCAGGTTCACACTGCTGCAATTACTCTGTGGCACAATAAAATGTGTCTGATTTGATGGCACGCGTCACACACACTACAAGTAATGCGTAGCAAATTGAAAACTTCAGTAATATAACCAAATCTTTTAAACAAACTGAAATTATGCACTGCTGCACCACAACAATCAACAAAAAAAGTCAAGAATTACTGAAAATATTACTGTGTGTACATTAACACAGTTATACAAGAAAAATATAACCAAATCAGAAAGACTACCTTTTTCTCCCAGTTTTAACCTAACTCCACCAGAGATACATCCCTCCCCCAAAGCACACTTCAAGTGTCTGTCAGTACAAAGACTGAATGTTCTAAATTAACATTCAAAATCCACACACAAACAATAAACACTCGATGATATGAGCACATGAGGGTTTCCTACAATCAATGTACTAAATTTTGAAAAAATAAATGGCTCAAAAAGGCTTTTTTAACAGCTTTTAGAGGATTTGAATCGTAGAGCTCTGAGAAGAAACTGTCTCCATCTTCCACTGCACACACACTACATAGAACTGAGGCTGTGCAGAACAGTCTAGAGCCCATGTGACTTGCAATCCCATGAATCACTGCAAAATTCACCTTGGAGTGCAATAACAAGGCGAAGTGATGTGAAATACATTGATTTCAATGTACTTCGCCTTAAAATTGGTGGAGAAGTGGTTTGGGGAAGGTGGAATAACGCAAAGTCATTGGTTTCAACGGACTTCATGTTCCTCATTATGACGTGAAGTACTCTGCTTCGTGTTGCAGATTACTTTGCGGATTCCGCATTGCTCCACGAATCACTTCATGGAGTGAACTTTGGCACTTGGCCCACCACTACCCAGTAGTGAGGATAAAATCTTCCCATCATTCTTACGATTTTGTCACTCATTTTATGTGAGATAAATGTGATTATCAGAAGGTTATGAATTCTAGCCCCACATCATGTGCTTGGTGTAATACCCCTAACTTACTTGCAGTACAGGGGGGTGCTGCACTGCTGAGGTGCCATCCTTCAGCTGAGAAGTTATACCAAGATGCCTTCTGCCCATCTCTGGCCATTGTCTATGTGGAAGATAAAGATCCCCTGGTATTTATGGAACAAGAGAATGGGGATGCTTATTTGTAAAAATAAAATAAAAAACAAAAATAAGCACAACTATACACATCTTGGCCCATCAAAACTTAAATATTGCACAAAGAAAATAGAAGTGAGATGAAAGAAAAAAACCTTTTTACAATATTAGGCAAAACAAAGAGAAAAAAAAATTACATGTAGAAATAGTGTGTACCAAAACTGTGATGCCCCCGCTCCCGCTCTGTGTTACTCTAACAGCCATGTCACAGGGAAATTTTGCCAAAGTAATTTAACCTTAGATACCAAGAATCTGGCATTGTCTTTCATGTACATACCATTTAAAGTTGTCCCCACAGATGCCACTAAATCATTATATGTGAATTCCATCTGCAGCAGGGAAAAGGCACATCTCACTTACCAGAGACAGAATTTTAAAATAACAAACAATACTGTCATAGTCTGGGAAGCAATATACTGTTATAGTTAACTTGAACATGCTCAATGTTCATAATTATTATAAGCACTGTGTCAGTTTAATATGCAACCATCTTGAGAAGCATTGCTGATAAATTATGTAAATCTCAATAGGTTGCTCACTCCAGCTTTGGGGAAAATGCTATCAATCAAACTGATACAAGTGCTATTCATGAAATGTGGGAACCTCCATTGAATGGCTGAGTGCTGCCAAGATCCTCTGGCAAAGAGACATGTCAAGTACAAATGCTCCTGTTTCTAGAATATAAATACCTGCTGGCCTGGGGCAATCATGCTCGTCCAAGCTCTTGTGTTTGTGAGATTTCTCTGACACCTGCAGTAGATGCCCATGCAAACTCAACTAAAGGATATCCCTTTCCTGGGAATTCATATCCTGCCACTATCACAATGTGCTAGAAAAGGTACCATCCAGTCCATGAGTAGGGGAACCCATAGTCTGTGTGTAACCACCCCCCACTATTTTACACAGTTAGCTACCCCTGGTACCCCTGAATGTGCACAGACTACTTTATAAATGGTACCATCCCTAGCTTTGGGAATGTATACCAGACTCATTACTTCTGGAGGTCAGAAGGGGTGGGGGTGTACAAAAGCAAAACATATGACTAAACCCAGGTCCTGAGAAGATAACTTTTTGCTAGGGCTATGCTAGACCCATACTTCTGGAGGGGCACCCAGCAACTCCACACATACACAGGAAGCAAAAACATAAATATCCAAACCAGAGTTGGGGTTCTAGAGTGTGATTTTATTCCAAAAGATGTTCTCTAAAGCAAGAGTGGACCCTCAAGATTTACACAGTGTGGCACGAGGAATTGACAGAACAACAAAACGATTGTATCTGACAGAAACTCCACATAGTCCCATTTTTCATAGGGCATTGAATTCTCTTCAATTGCACTGACCACAACTGAACATTTCTTCTAGTGGCACCATCCACAACTGAGCACACATTTCCCGTATGGCATACGACTTTAAAACTTCTTCAAGTGGCACTGGGCACAACTGAGCACACAGGGGCTCATTACTAGCACAACCCACTCCAGGGGTAAACTTCTCTTCAGACATTGGCCACTATCTCCACAGTAACCAGGCCCCCTTACGGAACCTGTAGTCCTGAACTGGTTACTCCAGATGGGGGGGCTGCCCACCCTTTGCTCCCAGATCCATACCCAGCCATTCTTTCAGAGTTACACCTTACACATCTTGAACACAGTTAAGTAAATGTATCTTTGAATGAACTTTCACATTCAGCATTTAAGAAACACTACTCTGGGAATGTTAGAAATTAAAGACCTGAACAATGTGAATCAGTCTGCCTCTGGACCCCACAATTGCCAGCCAACTTTAAACTGAGAAAAGTCTCAAATTTCAGAAAAGACCAGTTGTATCTTTCCCTTCTAATCAGAGAAACACCAAAGCATGGGTGCTTTCTTCAGGAAGCACAAAATCTGATCTAGTCACAGTTAGAACAGTACAGGCAGCTTCAAATTGTTCTGGATCAGATAGGGGATTGCCCCTGGGATCCATTCTCTAGCAGTCCTTTTCACCCCTCTGGGGATGAAAATCAGGGGATTCTGCTGTAGATAAAGGTTTCCACCACTTCTCTTGGCAGGCTGGAGTATACCAAGACTAGAGTGAGAAAGTAAGGTCTCCTCTCAGAGCCCACAGCAGAGCACTCACTCCTCACTGACTCACTACAGACTACAACTGACAACTACTGACTACCAACTGACCCAAGATTCTAAAACTCCTCTCTCACAGCCAGCTGTGGCTTATGCTGCTGCAAGAGTTCTAAATGAACTCATCTCTTTCATCTCAGCCGAAGCCAAGTAAACAAGAGAGTGAGTAGGTGAAAAACCCATTTAACTAGTTATTCATCAGCTGCCATTCCCTACCTAGCACTGACACTGATGGAATTCTTGTAACCCCAGGGGACGGAGTGGTTACATGTGAAACATAGAATTTGTAAGCAGAAAAAGACTGCTTGGCCTACTCATTCTATTCAGATGGTCCATGCCTAGTCTGCCTCTGCAGACCCTAACTGGTCTACAGTGACACCCCCCAACCTATTTACTAATAATGGTCTCTATACAATGGCAAGAAAGAATGCTGACCTGTGATTGGTCAGTCTGGGACTGGACCTGTGATGTTATCCCAGTACAACATCACAGGTCTAGTCCCAGCACACAGATGACTGCATCAGCTGTCATCAGAATCACTCCATGCAGCCCACATAGATTCCTACTTGGTAGACCCGCTTCCTCACTCACACCACATCACACTGACCCCCCCGCATGTCACAATGTGCCTCCAAAAGTTCGAAATATCATCTTCTTTATCTCCTCATTTGTCTCGTTTGTGACTTCTTTTGCTGACAAGCAAATCTTAATCAGACACAGCAACTGGCTTGCCCACTGCCCTCCTGCTAACTCCATGATCACCTTTACTTCCTGGTTTGTCCCTGCTTTCTGTGTAAACAAAAAAAAAAAGAACACAGTGTTTCCTCTCATTCAAACCAAAGCGATCGACTTGAACTCCAGTCATAGCTTCTCTGTCACAAAAGAGTAAAACAACACTGTGACCCTCTACCTGGAAACTGGACTGAGCGAGTGAGCCAGCAAGCACGTCTATAAACAGCAAGCATGCAGTTCTCGTCATAACGCTCATTTTGCTCTTAAACTAACTTTGTTCTGTTGCTTTTTGTTTGAACTCCACCATGTAAAAGCAGAGAAAACCATTCTTCATACCACCTCCCTGCCTCCATCCTCACAGCAGCGGCAGCGGGCGAGTGGTCCATCCTCGCACCAATGGACAGGAGGCAGTGTGGTGGTGGTGGGGTGGTTTGGGTCGGCAATCTCAGATTCAAAAGCAGAAGCATTATGAAGAGCAACTCAGGCAAACACAAAGACAATGAAACACAAATTCAAAAAAACAACAAACACCCAAGGAATAGGGCCCACTAACAAAGATTTCAGCACTAGTCTAACAAAGGTTGTTAGGGGACTGCAGAGCCACCAGAAAAACAATAGCTCCACCTACTGGCTGAAACAATAAATCAGCAATATTTTTTATAAGGTATTCCTACCCATTAAATAAATTACAAAAAAATGACTTTAAAAGTTCTTTTTCATCTCTTTTTATGTTAATTGCGTGCATGCATAAGAAACATATTGCAGCAGCTTGCTCCACAAGCAGGTTGTGGAGGTGTGGCACTGTTGTGGCCAATGCACCCACTGCCATTTAAGGCTTGGTCCCTATTCCCCAATGCCATGGCATGCTGCTGCTGACAATAGTTCAGCCAGCATGCCACAACCTTAAAAAGTTTCAGCCACTGCAATGAGGGGCCGCCTCGTTATTGCAGTGTCATCCGCTCAATGAGGGAGTGACCCGTCATTGCAGGGCAGTCCTTTGCATTTCCCCATCCAGTTTGTCAATGGGGAGCCCAGCCCTCATTGGTTTCTGTTACTGTGTGCCGAGGGGGTTGTCAATCCCCCTCGGCATCATGTCCCCCCCTTCCTTCTTTGCTGTCGGGGGTGCCCAATCCCTGTTGAAATGTCCCACCCCATTTCTTGTGTGCTCAGGGGGGGTCCCCAATCCCCCTCGGCTCTTGAGCTCCCCCCCAAGTATGTGCCGATGGGGGTGCCCAATCCCTGTCAGCTCCAGTGCCCTCCCACCCCAAATCAAGCAGGTGGCACGCTGGGAGCCCACCCCAGCGTGCCAGAAGTCCCTGTAAAAAGAAAAACCATCCCCCGATGTCTATTTTTTTACCTTGAGAAGAAGAAAACGGTCCCTCATTGTCTGCGCCCCCTCCCCCAACCTGCACCTGCCCACTGTGTACCGCACCTCCCCACACATACCCCTCGCCCCATACTTGCCTCCCATTGCCCGACGTGATGATCTTTGGTGGACCGGGAACATGTCTGCACTCTTCAAAGCCGACCGCAAACTGAAGAAATGCCAGTAAGCTGTATAATGGCATAAATAGGTTTTTTTTCAACTTTGGTGCATATCTCAGGCATTTTGTGGAATTTTGGCACCAAATTTTCAACATGGGGTTTTTGCGACCCCTCCTCATGAATTCAACCACTGTCATGGTGTTATTCAGCCCGAAGGTGATTTTGTGGTCACTCAGTGGAATCACCTTCGGGACCAGTTAATGAAATGACAGTGCCAGTGTTCATGAGGTGGGCTCTCAAAAATCTATGTTGAAATTAGTGGAAAAATAAAAAAATAACGTTATTCTCACTGACGTTGTGCAGTTACTACACACACTTGTAACTTTGTGAACTTGCAATATTTTCACACCAGATTTTCAACACTGGCATTTTTTCACACCTCCTTATGAACAGTACAGTTGTAATTTTTCCCATCCTGGCTGAAATGTGTTTTTGTACTTCTGGCAGAGAATGGCGCGGTTGCTGTTGGAAATCAGTGTTTAGGACAGATTAAGAAAATGACAGTGACACTGTTCATGAGCAGAGGTCCAAAAATGCCTATGTTGAAAATTTAGTGATGATAGTCCATCAAATGACTGTTACAAGTGTGCGTTGCGCAGTTCCCACGCACCCTTGTAACTTCGCAGATTTGTAATATTGTCACACCAGATTTTCAACACTGGCATTTTTTCATACCTCTTTATGAACAGTACATCTGTAATTTTTCACATCCTGACCGAAATGTGTTTTCACACTTCCGGTGCAGAATGGGGAGGCAGTATAGCGTAGTGGTTTAAGGCTCTGAGCTGCAAATCTGGAGACCTGGGTTTGAATCCCACAGCCCTCACTTGCATACTGTGTGACCCTGAGCAAGTCACTTAACTTCCTTGTGCTCCCAGGTTGCACCTGTAAACAAGCTTTCAGCTTAGTGTGTCTCAACTGGTTAAACAATTGGGGGAAAAAAATAGCGTGGTCGCTATTAAAAATCACTGTTCGGGACAGAATAAGAAAATGACAGTGACACTGTTGATGAGCAGAGGTCCTAAAATCCCTATGTTGAAAATTTGGTGACGAAAGTCCATAAAATGACTGTCTTACAAGCGTGCATTGAGCTCTTTCCACACACCCTTGTAACTTTGCAAATTTGGAATATTTTCACGTCACATTTTCAACACTGGCATTTTTTCACACCTCCTTATGAACAGTACAGCTGTCATTTTTCACATCCTGGCCGAAATATGTTTTTGCACTTCTGGCACAGAATAGCATGGTCGCTGTGGGAAATCAGTGTTTGGGACAGATTAAGATTGAGCGAGTGGGGGTGGGGGAGTGACCGAGCTCAACTGAGCTCTATCAGGACTGCTGCAGATTTCTCTGTGGGCAGAAAAAGACCCCAATGCGGTAGGAGCCCAGTACAAAAGGGCAGCCTACAGTGCTGGGAGAAATAGAACGAGAGAGCGAGTGAGGGAGGGAGAGTGAGCGAGCTCAACAGAGCTTTTTCGGGACTGCTGTAGGTTTCTTTGTGGGCAGAAAAAGGCATCAATGCAGGCAGAGGCCCAGTACAAAAGGGCAGCCTGCAGCGGTGGGAGAAACAGAAGGAGCGAATGAGAGAGCGGGAGTGAGGGAGCTCAATGGAGCTCTAGCAGGACTGCTGCAGATTTCTTTGTGGGCAGAAAAAGGCACCAACACAGACAGGAGCCCAGTACAAAAGGGCAGCCTGCAGCACCAGGAGAAACAGAATGAGCGAATGAGAGAGCGGGAGTGAGGGAGCTCAATGGAGCTCTAGCAGGACTGCTGCAGATTTCTTTAATGGGCAGAAAAAAGGCACCAACACAGACAGAAGCCCAGTACAAAAAGGGCAGCCTGCAACTGCGCAAAAGCAGGCAGCGGTGAGGTGGGGGTGAGCAAGCACCAGCAGACTCTGTTGGAACTGTTGCAGATTTCTTTGTGGGCAGCAAAAGGCGCCAATGGAGGCAGGAGCCCAGTACAAAAGGGCAGCCTGCAGCGCCAGGAGAAACAGAATGAGAAAGTGAGGGAGGGGAGAGCAACCTCAATGGAGCTCTGTCAGGACAGTTGTGAACTTCTTTGTGGGCAGAAAAAGGCGCCAACACAGGCAAGAACCCAGTACAAAAGGGCAGCCTGCAGCGCTGGGAGAAACAGAACAAGTGAGTGAGAGAGGGGGAGTGAGCGAGCTCAACAGAGCTGTGTCGGGACTGCTACGGATTTCTTTGTGTGCAGAAAAAAGCACCAACACAAGCAGGTGCCCAGAACAAAAGGGCAGCCTGCAGCGTTGGGAGAAATAGAACAAGTTAGTGAGAGAGGGGAGTGAGCGAGCTTAATGGAGCCCTGCCGGGACTTTAGAGTTGCCCACCCTCCTGCCCAGAGTTCTCTTGTCCTATATTACAGCAGGGTCTCTGGAATGGAGACAAAGCAATGGTTGGATACTTTTAAGATTGCTGTAATAATACAGATTAAGTTATTCTGTTTATTTCTCTAACTGAGCTATAGTGCTATGATTGCTGTAATAATACCTATTTATTTGTTCTATTTTTCTAAATGAGCTGAATAGTAAATTTGGTAGAAAAGATTAAATAAATGACTTTTACAAGCATGTGTTGTGCAGTTGCTATGCACGCTCGTAACTACGCGAATTTGCAATATTTTCACTACAGATTTTCAACACTGGCATTTTTCCACACCTCCTTATGAACAGTACAGCTGTAATTTTTCACATCCTGGTCGAAATGTGTTTTCACACTTCAAGTGCAGAATAGCGCGGTCGCTGTGGGAAATCAGTGTTCAGGACACATTAAGAAAACCACAGTGACACTGCTCATGAGCAGAGGACCTAAAAAGCCTATGGTGAAAATTTTGTGATGGAAGTCCATAAAATGACTGCGCTACGAGCGTGCATTGTGCAGTTTCCATGCACCCTTGTAACTTTGCAAATTAGTAATATTTTCAAGCCAGATTTTCAGCACTGGTATTTTTTCACACCTCCTTATGAACAGTACAGTTGTCATTTTTCACATCCTGGCTGAAATGTGTTTTCGCGCTTCAGGCGCAGAATAGCACAGTCGTTTTGGGAAATCAGTGTTTGGGACAGATTAGGACTGAGTGAGCAAGAGAGGGGGAGTGACTGAACTCAACTGAGCTCTGTCGGGACTGCTACGGATTTCTTTGTGGGAAGGAAAAAGGCGCCAACGGAGGCAGGCACACATTACAAAAGGGCAGCCTGCAGCGCCAGGAGAAACAGAATGAGCGAGTGAGAGAGGGGGAGTGAGCGACCTCAACGGAGCTCTGTCGGGACAGCTGTGAACTTCTTTGTGGGCAGAAAAAGGCGCAAAGCAGGCAGGAGCCCAGTACAAAAGGGCAGTCTGCAGCACCGGGAGAAACAGAACGAGCGAGTGAGAGAGGGGACGTGAACGAGCTCAATGGAGCACTGCCGGGACTTTACAATTGCCCAGCCACCCACTCACCCAGGTCCACTGTGATCCTATATTACAGCAGGGTCTCTAGAGTCCAGACAAAGCAATGATTGGATACTTTAGGATTGCTGTAATAATACATATTTATTTGTTCTGTTTATTTCTCTAACTGAGCTGAGTAATAATTGGAGTGCAATATGATTTCTAACTGGGCTAAGTGAAACTATATGAGAGCCGAGAACAAAAAGTATGGTAGCTGAGGGGTGAAAAACGGACAAGGAGGCTTTAGGATTGCTACACTAATACAGTATCTAATGGATGAGATTTGAGACTGAATTACTCTGGTCAGCAAGGGGTCAGTAGGGGGACTAGTGTGGCGGGGGGACAGGAATTTGACTAAATAGGGGCCTAACAGTTGTAATAGGGTACAGAACCTGGGAGTAAGAGCCTGTAACATAAGATGAGGGCTAAAATGGGGCAGGTGCCACATGTCAATAGGGTGGGTATATTTGGAAGGGTGGAGGGCTGTACAGAGTGTGGGTGTGCCATGATCCTGGACTAGGCTTGGAGGATGGGAGGGGGTATATGGTCTGTAAATGACTGGCTAGTTTGAGGAAGGAACTGTGGAGGTTAAGGAGGACTGTAAGTGGCAGGGCAGATGAGTATCGTAGGCATCCTGAGGAGGGGAATACAGGATGGCAAAGGGGACGGAGGAAGAATAACTAGTGACTGAAACTAACCCCAATATCAGAGGCACTAGCAGAAAAGAGAGGAGAAGGAGGGGTGACCGAGGTGAGGGTGGGGGCCTCCTGATGGGGAGAAAGAGACGAGGAGGAGTACCAGGGAGAATGCAGATGGCTACTGGTGGGGAGAGACCAAGGGTGACAGGAGGGAACAAGTGGGGGGACCGATGGGGGAAGAGATGTAAGACTGGTATTGACTACAAATAAATTCAAACCTCTGCTATGGGACAGAGAGGGGGAGCAGGAACATACTGAAGGGGGGAGGACAAGTGGGCCATGAGAGGGATGGCAACAGGTAGGGGAAGACATAGAAAGGACAAAAGGGTAGAAGGGGGCTAGTAAGGAAGGAGATGGTGGTGAGTGAAGGAGAGAAGGCTACGGGAAGGGGGAAGGTTGGAGGGGCATCACTATCTGGGTAGAAGGGAATGCGGGCTCTAAATCGACAACAATGGGGATAGGAGAGGGGTTGGAAATCAGCAGGGGAGGAGGGGAGATTGATATGGGAAGCCCAGTAGGAAGTAGTCAGGCTGGGAAGGGGTTCAAGGGGGATGGGAAGAATAAGGCAGAGAAAAGGGGCGAGGTGGAAGTAGGGGGTACAGATAAAGAATTCACAGAGGGTGCAGTTGGCAGGGGTAAGGGGCAGGGAAGAATGAATACTGGGGTGGTGGAAGGGGCATTAGAAGGGAAAGGGGGTAAGGGGTGGGGGTACTCATCCTGGGGGATTCTATACTGAAATGGGTGAGATAGGATGGAAAGGGGGAAAGGCACAGCCATATTTGGGTTGAAGCTATCCCCAGGTTTACTGCAGGAGGGTCAGGGCAGGCACTGCTCAAGTGTGCACTGAGGGGGAGAAAGAAACCTCATTTACTGTTGCATGTGAGTACAAATGACTTGGTGGGGTACACTGTGGAAGTAGTGGGGGGGTTGAGAACTTGGGCAGGCAGTGTGAAGGGGTGGGGAAGTCGGTGACATTCTTGGAAGTACTGCCGATACCATGTGCAAGCATGGAGAGGAAGGGTAGGCTTGAGGAGTTCGAGTGGCTGAGGGATTGGTGCCACACGAAACATTATGGGTTACTGACTAACTGGGATAGGGTTGGGGGGGAATAGCGACTTGTACACGGGGGAGAGGGTACACTGGAGCAGGAAGAGGAGGGGCGTATTATAGGCAGCATTGCTGCCGGGCCACTGGCACTGAAGGTTGAGGTGCTGGACACCACACCTTGTGCCACGCTGGCGACCCGGGTTCAGACACAAGCCTGGCCTGCCAGGGGTTGGTAAGGGACAGATAGGATTGAGTGTCCAGAGGACTGCTCTCCTATCCTGGGAAGGGATCCAGGGACCCACCGCTCTGTAATGGCCCCTGGTGATGATGCCAGGCGCTACTACAGCGGTGTGGTAAAAGGTGGCAGACTGTGGTGGACGTTGGCATGCTGTGCCTAAGCATCATTGTACAGCCACACTCTGCAAAAGGGAGAAAAGTGGAAAATATGCTATGGTCAGGCAGCATGAGCTTCCAACCCCCCCCCTGTCCGCCCCGAATGGCGCCTCCTCAATCAGATCCTGTTCCGGTGGGTCAACCTGGGAAGCTCCTCACCACCCCACCACGGGGGTAATCTGTGGAGGTGAACAGGTTGGCCTGATGTTGAGGGCAGGGATAGGAGGGTCTATCAGGATGACCAAGCTAACCATAGCCCAGTGAGAAAATAAGTAAAAAAAAAAAAAAAGGCAGGATTAGAAGGGTGCATCTCTACTAAGATGGATTTAAACAAACGGCGGGAGATGGGGTGGCCAAAAGACTGAAGTTGGTAGAAAGGTCTGGACAGGGAAGCCTGATGAGCTCACCGCCCTAGATATAGGTAAAGGCAGACGCATAGTAACCCTGGAAGGGGACTGGCAGAGTGGTCTGAGTGTAATACAGAAGTCACCACCACCCAGTAAGAATAAGAAGGAGAAAGGGTGCAGACTACTGAGAGCACAGACACAGGCCAAGGAGGAGAAGAGTGAGGAGAACGAGGGGTATGGGTGGCAGGTGGTCTGAATACATGGATAGAGAACTGGTTACAGGAGAGGGTGCAGAGGGCGGTGGTGGTGGGGTAGCTCTCGGCACCCACAGCAGTGACAAGCAGGGTGCCACAGGGCTCAGTGCTTGGCCCAATGCTATTTGGGCTCTTTGTCTCCAATATAGCACACAGAGTGGGCAGCAGGGTTAGTCTGTTCACATATTATACCAAATCAAAAGCAAATAGTTATAGTAGCAGAGCCCCCCCCACACACATACACACACATACATATATACACTCCCCGAGAAGCTGCTTAAAAGTCTGCAATTCATTCAAATCAGTTCCATTTTCTTACTTACTTGGGGTTCAATGCCAACAAGTGTAAAATCATGTACCTAGGACATAGGAACCTCGATACTGGGTATAGGATGGGGGGAGGTACTGATACTCACTAGACATGAAAAGGTCCTTGAGGTTATTATATCAGAGGACCTCAAGATGGCAGTACAGTGTGACAAGGCTATGGGCAGGGCAAATTGGATTCTGGGGTGCATAAGAAGTGGCATCTCCAGTAGGAGGAGGAGGAGAGATGTTGTGCTACCATTGTATCACTCTCTGGTATACCCCCAGCTGGAGTACTGTGCCCAATTTTAGAGTCCACACTTCAGAAAGGACATAAGGTGGAGGTTTTCTAGAGGAGGGCAACTAAAATGGTTCAGGATTTTCACAGGAATCCCTACAAGGACAGGCTGAAGAATCTCAACATGTACACTCTGGAAGAGAGGAGGGTGAGAGCTGATATGATCAAGACCTACAAAGTACCTCACAGGGGTAAAGAGGGTACAGTTGTGGAGTTTTCTTCAAATGAGGATGAGCACCCAAATCAAGGGACATACAATGAAGCTGGGGAGGGGGGCATTCAGGATAGATGTGAAGAAATATTTATTTACTGAAAGGGTGGTAGACGCCTTGAACAGACTGCCAGGAGAAGTAGTGGAAGTGAAAATGGTAGGGGGCATGAAGCATGCATGGGATAAACATAGGGGTATATTAGAAAAAGTGGAAGGAGGGGGTCAGTGGAGATCAATAGGGCTATGGAAGTGGAGTAGGTTCAAGTACATTGCAGGAAAAATCCATTAAGCAAGCTCATTCACAAGGAGGTCCTGATGGACACAGGCAGAATAAGACATGCAGTAACATATACAGGCAGGAGTTACAAGTAGGTAGAGAACACTTGGGCAGACTGGGTGAGCTAAGCGGTCCTTTTCTGCTGACAAATTCTATGTTTCTATGGCATCATGTGTTAATTCAGGTGCAGTGTTTATTCAAAGTTGGGCCTACCATACATCCAGATGTAAGGTACAGTAAATTACCGAATTAGATGCAGCCTACTTACAGTACAATAAACAGAACCCCAGTGCTTCGAGAAGCCTTTACTCTTCATAAGGCTGCTTAAAGAGCTGGGGTTCTATTTGCAGTGTCCACACCAGTACCGCTGATCTTAAAATCGACACTGCATCTGAATGAGTACTTGATTCTTCCTCATTCCATTTCTTCCCCACTTTGAAAACTGCTTGTCCTGAGTTAGTTTTGGGCTGGCAACGCCTCGCCTGTGTTGGAAGATGACCAATAAGCGGCACTGAAAGACATGAGACTTCACAGACTGTGAAGGTAGCTGCTCACGGACAGACATAAGGCAATTCTACTGGGGGGTTGCAGGAAATAAGCTGTTGATTAACTAAAAACTGCAGCTTATCCATCAGGTAGGGAAATGGGCAGATTAGGTGGGTCAAGCGGTCCTTATCTGCCTTTAAATTCTATGTTTCTATGTTTCTCACTGACCGTCTTGGCAAGAAGGCTGCAGCTGTGGCCACTGATGACTGTTCGGGTGTGGGGATGGGGGGACCAAAGGGGACAGACCTAAGGAGATAAAATCATAATAAAAATTGTGAGACCTTCACCAGCTTTCCAAAATGCTTACCAGTAAAAGAACATTCTATGAAGTTTTTCAAATGGCAACACAAGCTGGTGAGCCCTCTGTCTGCCATCTGACACCAGGCATCAGCCAGCACAAAATTGCCTAAAGAAGGCAGTGTGGTCATGTGGTTACTGAAATACTAGAGATTACAGATTTATAAGAACAAAAGAATATCACACAGATGCTGGCACATATGCCTATAGCAGCTGTCTCCTGCTTCTCAGTATTTATATTTATACCCTTTCCTCCTCTCTTCCACTGAGTACATATTGAGGTCCCTAAATTTCTCTTCATAAGTCTTGTGTTGCAAGCTCTGTACCATCTCATTCGCCCTTCTCTGGACCGTCTCCAGCCTGTTAATATCCTTACGAAGGTGCGCCCTCCAGAACTTCACACAGTACTCTATGTGAAGCCTGACCATGGTTTTATATAATGGCATCACTACCTCCCTCCTTATGCTGGTGATACCCCTGCCTATGCACCCCAGCATGTCACTGGCCCTCCCAGCTGCCTTACCACTTTGACATTTTCAGGTCATCTGAAATAAGAACCCCCAGGTCCCTTTCCTTCTTTGTGACTGTCAGCAACTCACTCCCCCCCCCCATCCTGTACCTTTCCCCGCAGTTTCCGTGTCCCAGGTGCATAATTTTGCACTTTTTTGAATTAATCTTCAGATGCCAGTCCTCAGACCATTTCTCAACCTTCCCCAGGTCCCTCCTCATTTTCTCCACCCCCTCTGGGGTATCCACTGTGTTACAGATCTTGGTATAATCTGCAAACAGGCAGACCTTTCCCTTCAGCCCTTCTGCAATGTCACTAATGAAGACATTGAACAGGACTAGCCACACGACCAATCCCTGCGGCACCCCACTGGTCACCCCCTCTCCCCAGACTGCACCCCATTTACCACCACTCTCTGCCTCCTGTCTCTTACCCAGTTTCTAACCCACTTTACCACCCTTTCCCCCATGCCCAGCTTACTTAGCTAGTTTATTAGCCTGCTATGTGGGACGGTGTCAAAGGCCTTGCTTACATCAAGGTAAGCATTGTCCACTGCCCCACCCTGATTTACTTCCTTTGTCACCCAGTCAAACAGATCAACCAGATTTGTCTGACTTGACCTCCCCACTGTGAATCCATGTTGCCTATGGTCCTGGCCTCCAATGCCTTCTAGATGCCCCACTATCCTTTCTTTAACCAATGTCGCCATGATCTTCCCCATTACTGAAGTGAGGCTGACCAGCATATAGTTCCCCACCTCCTTCCTACTGCTGGATTTCTATAGAGGGGATCACATGTGCCCTCCTCCAATTCTCTGGTACCACCCCTGTGTTGAATGACTCACTGAACATGACTGCCAGAGGTACTGCTATCTCCCTTCACAATTCTTTTAATATCCTTGGTTGTACGCCATCTGGTCTCCTTGCTTTGTCTACCATTAATTTACTCACCTTCTGCAGGATTATTCTGCCTGTGAATGGACTATTGTCCACCTCTTCATGCCTTTGCAACTGTTGTGGCCCTTACCCTTCCCCCCTCTTCTGTGAATACTGAACAGAAACACATAGTGGATGTCTTGGGGTGGGGGAGCACATGACAGTTCTTAGGCATGGTACTTTCACTTCCAAATACCTAAACAGCACATATAAGCAAGCAACATTCAGCATTGACAAATGCTTGTTTTCTTTTTGTTTGACAACTGAGCCATTGTATGATAACAATAATGCATGATAGGGTATGTGTCATACTGGGATAATGTTGCTTCTCAGGTGCTGGACACACCCATCCTGCAGTTGCGTGCCCAACCACCTGAGGCGTGACATTATCCCAGCATGACACACACCGTGTCATGCACTATTACTTAATTATAACATGGGTTCACCTCATGACTCTACCCCCCCCCCAGGCATAGATTAATGCTCAGTAAATCCATACCCTGTTATGGGTTAATCCCTCCATGTCTATTCCATACATGCTTGAAGCCCCCTACTGTTCTTCCCTCCATCACATCCAGTAGCAAGCTGTTCCAGGTGTCTACAACTCTTTCAGTGAAGAAGCACTTCCTCACATCCCTCTTAAACTTCCCCCTCCAGTTTCATTGCATGCCCTCTGGTCCTGATGCTTTTTCTCATCTGAAAGCCAGTCATGGCTACAAAAGTATCCAACATCTCCTCCAGTACATGGCTTATTGTGGTGTCCTGTGAAAATAAACTGACATAGTCAACATAGGCCAGAACCTTCAACTGGGGGTAAACTTGGATGGAGAACCATGCATGTTATATCATCATGTGAGTGCAGGTTATGTAGTAATGGGCCAGTGCCAAAAACATATAAGAATGGAGTGAGGAGGCAACCTTGACAAACCCCTCTGCAAACCCTTAAAGGACACCCCCACCACAAATTAACCAGTGGATGGACCTGAGTATACTGTATTTATACAGAACCTACACCTATTTTATAATGTAGTCTGGGATATCATATCTCCTTGGCACTTGTAAACAGCTACATGTAGGATATTCTGTTGAAAGCCTTTTCTTGGTCAAGCAACAGAACATACCCAGCAACTCTACCCATACAACGTCTCTCAAAAACTTCCTATATTGTAAGTAAATTACCTTTTTTGTCCTCCCCGGCACAGAGTAGAATTAATGGGGAGAGAGATGAGGCCTACTGCTGCCTGTGCTAACTTTTGAGCTGAAATCTTTGATAGAATTTTTTTTTTTTGATCAACATTAAGTAAACACATCGCCCTACATTTGGAAACAGGGACGTGTCTCCTTTTTTAGGCAGAAAAATCAATACAGCAATTGACCTGGGGGAAGAACCCTTCATCCAAGATGTGATTATATAATTCAAGCAAACTTGGGCCTAACTGGGGCAAGAAAGTTTTGTAGAATTCTGGGATAAGTCATCACTCCCAGGAGCCGTGCCCAAGAATAGGGAATTTATCACCATATTGACTTCTTCCAGAGATAACAGAGCCAGTCAAATCTTATAATAATGAAGTCAGAGCCCTTAACTGTGAGGAATTCTGGAAATTATGGAACTGTATAGACTGGCTACCACCCTGAAAGAAAGAAAAAACTCGGCAAGATGGAACAGGTCTCCCCAGTAAGGTGAGTTTTTTGTTTCCATGACTATATAAGGAGACTATGTGGCAAAGGGAGCACTGTGGTGGTGGGAGACTTCAATTTACCAGGGGTGGATTGGAGCATCCTAGCCACCACATGTGCCAGGGAGCAGGTCCTCCTGGAAGCAATCCAGGATGGCTTCCTGATCCAAGGAGTGACAGTGCCAACAAGGGATGAAAATATTCTAGACCTGGTGCTGGAGGATGGAGAATAAGTCACAGATATAAGGGCGGAGGAACCACTGGCTGGTAGCGATCACCACACAGTGTGGTTCTCTATCAGTTTGGGTAGAGAGATCCACAATACAAAAGCAAAGGTCCTGGACTTCAGAAAGGCAGACTTTGGCAGGATGGGGCAATTAATGAGATCACACATAGATGGCATTTACTCTGACATGGACGCAGAGCAGAAATGGACAATCATAAAACCAGGGCTGATTGAATCCACTATGGCTTGTGTCAAGAGCCAGCAAAAGAAATCAAGGACCAAGCATCCAAGCTGGATGACCAGAGAGGTAACGGAGAAGGTGAGGGATAAGAGAAGGGCCTTCCAAACCTACAAGAGAACCAACAGGGAAGAGGATAGGGAGACCTATGTGAGGAAATCCAGGGAAGTGAGCAGAGCGGTCAGGATTGCAAAGACAGCCAGGGAAAGGGAATTAGCACAGGGGATTAAGGAAGGAGAAAATATTTTTTCAGGTATATCAGGGAAAAGAGGAAGTGCAAGGATCAGATAGTTAGGATCAGGAAAGGCAGTGGGTGGGTAGACAAGGGGGCCGAGAAGGCAGAAGTTCTCAATGAGTACTTCTGTTCACTGTTCTCAAGGGACAGGAATGGGCCTGTTCCTGCAGGGAAAGGGAGCGCAGGCATGGGGGTTGAGATGACCACAGATGGGGTCATCATGGTGGAAAGGGTGCTGGAGGGCCTTAGGTCCCTGATGGTAGACAAGGCACCTGGGCCAGACGGGCTACACCCCAGGGTGCTGAGGGAGCTGGCAGAGGTCCTGGCAGACCCACTGGTGGATCTGTTCAACACCTCACTAAATACAGAATGTGTGCCCAGAGATTGGAGGGAGGCACACATGGTATCTCTCCACAAAAGTGGGCCCAAGGATGAACCAGGGAACTACAGACTGGTGAGCCTCACCGCAATTGTGGGGAAACTGATGGAATCTATCCTCAAAGAAAGGTTGGTGCAGTTTCTTGTGGATAATGATCTGCAAGATGACAGACAGCATGGGTTCGTCGCTGGCAGATCCTGACAGACAAACCTGGTTGATTTTTTTGACTGGGTCATGAGGGCACTGGACAAGGACCATGCGGTAGATGTAGTCTACCTGGATTTCAGCAAGGCCTTCGATTCAGTGCCACATGGAAGGTTGACCTGCAAGTTGAGGAGTCTTGGTATAGGGTGGAAGCTAGCCTGATTGGAGTCGAAAACTGGCTGAGGGACAGGCAACAGAGGGTAGTAGTGGGGGGAGAAGCATCGGAGCCCAGGGCAGTGAAAAGTGGTGTCCCACAGGGATCACTACTGGGACCAGTCCTGCTTAACATTTTCATCACAGATTGGGATCAAGAACAAGATCAGCCTCTTCGCCGATGACACCAAGATCTGTGCTGAGGTGAAAGGGGAGAGGGTGGCAAATTACTGCAGGAGGACTTGGCAAGACTCGAGGAGTGGTCGCACACCTGGCAGCTTGGGTTCAATGCCAAGAAGTGCAAGGTGATGCATTTCAGAGCCAAAAACCCAGGATACAACTACTGGATGGATGGTATCAAACTGTCCACATCCAATGAGGAGAAGGATCTGGGGATACTGGTGACTGGGGAATTAAATCACTCAGCCCAGTGTAGGAAGGCAGCGGCTAAGGCTAACAGGATGCTAGGGTGCATAGCAAGGGGGATTACATCCAGATGTAGTGAAGTCATATTACCCCTGTACAGGTCCCTGGTGAGGCCACACTTGGAGTACTGCATGCAGTTCTGGCGCCCGTACTTGAAAAGGGATATCAAACTACTGGAGACAGTGCAGCGAAGAGCAACAAAGATGATCCAGGGGTTGGGGGATAGAACTTATGAGGAAAGACTGAAAGAGCTCAACATGTATACCCTGGAGGACAGAAGAGAGAGAGAGAGAGAGAGAGAGAGGGGACATGATCGAGACCTTCAAGTACCTGAAAGGGATAAACAGTGTAGGCTTCCAGGGTGGGTTCACTCTCCAGAATGGAAGAGATATCAGAGGGCATACCCTGAAGTTAAAGGGGGGCAGATTCAGGAGGGAAAGGAGGAGGCACTACTTCACTGAAAGAGTGGTAACAGGGTGGAATGTACTGCCTGAGAAACTCGTATCAGTGCAGACTGTGGGGTGCTTCAAGAGAGGATGGGACAAATTCAAGGAAAGTACATCAGAAGTTGGGGAGGGAAGAGTTAATGTGAGGGGGGGGCAGCTGCAGTCTAATGGGCTGAAGTGCTGCACACTCAAACAGAGTAGATAGACCATATGGCCTGTATCTGCTGGCAATTTCGTATGTTCATATGAATAGTGGGGTTTATGAATATTATATGTGTTATGGCTGCACCTTTCTTTAGTACTCTCCCCTCACTTTATTTTTCTTTTCCCTTTCCATTATATGATTCTTTCTTGAGTAGGGACTTAGACATATGAGTGATGAAATTGTTTTTCTTCCTATTTTTTGGTTATGTTATGGTGATATTTACTGCAGTTTGTTTTGTACTGACTTTCTACTTTCCAATAAAACATTTCCCTTCTCTTTTCGAGAAGTGCCATGGGGATCTTTAATATCCACCTGAACATACTTCTCAAGTGTCCCGCATTGTGCGGGGCATTCCATATTCGGCCCCATTTCCTAAGCTTGTCCTGCTGTCCCGCCAGCACCTGTTACTTTCCCCAAATTTGACAGTGGCAGCTAGTGCTGATGTCACCGGGCCCTTTAAATGCACATGTAACCCCCAGGTGGCACCATCCCAAGGGCTACTACCACTGCCTGCTTGGCTACTGACAGGTTGAGAGGCCTAGGTTCTATGACGGGTGCCTCCACCTAGAGGTCAGGGTTGATAATGGTTAAACTAGCTCAGGCACAGCCCTCTAGGACACTGTGACCCCCCTTTGTTCCCTCTAGTGGCCCACACAGTTCACGGGAGTTACCTTCCCAATAGCCCACATATGAACATGGTTTACACATATAGATAACACTTACCCTCGAGACAGATTCTGCAGCACGTCTCTGAGGACCCCCTGTAAAACAAAGGTTAAGCAACATACACAAACACAGATTGCAATGCTGGTTCTATATGTACTGACACTCAGACAGTATAAAGTTCAACAATAACAAATCTGGTTTATTCAGGGGACTAGAACACGGGAGGTGGAAGTCAGGTTGATTGGCAATATTCAAATCACAGTAGTGTACAAGCATATAGGGTCCAAACAGTCACACTCTGGGTACCCAGGATGGTGGGGGCTAGCCAGGTCTGTTGCCCGGGGTTGGCCGGCTGGTGCAGCTGGATGGGGCCCTGTAGGAAGAAAATACATGCACAAACAAATTGTAATCCAGAGCCGGGTGGCTCAGTCCACAAACAGAAGAACACAAAGCAATCAGTTGACACACTTTGATTAAATGAAGGTGCAGGGAGTTACCCCGATTTGTACTCACAAACCTCCAGCCGAGAGCTGAATTGAGGAGGTGGCTCTGGATGGCCAGGATGAGCAAGGCATGGAGAGGAGACCCTTGTGGCAGGGCCTAACTGCTTTGGATAGAAGACGGATTCAGTCCGATTGGCTTTGAGTTCAGCTTCCAGCTTCAGCTCACAACTCACAGAACAAGGGGAAAAGGAATTGCGATCCCCTACAAGCACTAGACACATTTATATGTAAAGAAAATTACTATACTAGGCAGCTGCTTCTCGATCCTGATCGCAAACACTGCAAAACCTGAGAGCACACACAGCATCAGAGTCCCTGACAGGCTGATCACACTTCTGCAAATCTTCAGTCTTCTATGGGCAAGCCTGGTTCTGCACACTTCCTCCTTCTCTTTCCACAATTGGATTCAGTCAAATCTTTTCCTTCTTGACAGAGCCGACTTCAGGACCTTACCGCACTTCGCGTGAACTGCACGCCGCAGCAGAACAGAGCTCCTTCTCCTCTCATAGTCAACTCGCATCTGACCCTCCAGGAACAATTCAGGGCATTTCCCTTAGGTTCCACACAAGTTTGGTTGGTGGATTCGACTGTCAATCACTGCAGGGCTCCCTCTTTTGGTGCAAAAAGGTGTCAAGGTCCAAACTACAGCTCCCAGAAGCACCTGCCATACATTCCCCCTTTAAGAAGGCTCCAGGTGAGAGTCCAAGTTCTGATTGGCTCAAGCAGTCTCCATTTTAGGGCTCCCCTAATACAATTGGCCCAGATCAGTAGTTCAGGTCCAAAATGGAGGGGCAACACACACAGAGTCCCAGCTGCAATAAAGGCAGGTTAGACAAACTGCGGTTTTACTAATACGCTAAATGATTTCAGGCAAACAGTTACATCTCTCAGGTGGGCTCCCTCTGCGCTTTTAGTGACTGCAGAAATGGAGCGATCAGACAGCAGCTCAAGGCAGGATTCGAGCATTAACTACACAGTCCCTCCATGCTAACTAATTTAGCCTGCGAGCAGGCAGCTCTTAAAGAGACAGTACCAGAGGCTCTAAAAGCACTCACAAATAAGCGGCTTAAATGCCGAACACCATTCAGGCTGGGAGCACTTAGCCAGCTCCTAGAAGACTTTTGGGAACCCCCCATTTGCAAGGGGGTTACACACACAACTGCCCCTTTGACCTGGCTGAAATCAGTGATTGGGACTTGGGAGCGAGTGCACAAGGCTGGCAAGCAAGTCAGTGCAATTTCTCTTTTTTTTACTTTCTTTTTATCCCTCCTACCTACCCTCGGTGTCCACTCCTTCAGGCCGTTCAACACCATTTTTTCAGCCCCCAAACTCAGGATCTGCCCCAGAGTGCCTCTCCTTCTTTTTCCACCTGCACAGTGGAGTCTGTCCTGGATTTGGTGGTCTGGATGGCTCAGAACGGTCATCATCTAGGACTGCTGAGGGGATCTTTCCGTTTTTCTGTGGTCCCCTTTATCCCAGACCCTTGAGACGTTGGCGTAAAGATGTATGTGCAGACAGGTGACATGCTGATGCACATCTCTCCCAAGCACCCAACAGTGTCCTCCTTCCCCGACTCTGTCAGACGGAGCTGCCAATCCCTCGAGAGCTCATGTTCCCACTGGCTCGCTGAGGACGTCAGGCGCATACAGCACCCCTGGTATCCCATCCCAGAGGGAGGTGAGCATCCATTGGGATGCTCGATCCTCCCTCCCCCAGTCGACCCCCACTGACCCGAGTCCATTCCCAAACCCGGGTCACCGGCGTAATGCGAGGTGTGGCGTCCAGCACCTCAACCCTCAGCGCCACCGGGCCGGCAAGTCAGTGCAATTTCAACAAGTCCCTCTGGTTGGGATGGTGGCTGGGCTAGTTCATTCCTCCTCCTTTTCATTCTCAGCCAATTAGGGTGCAGCTCGAATTTGACGCTTTGATACCAGCATGCAGTGCAGTCTGAGTGAAGAGGAATGAGGAGCGTGTGAAAGCAAGAAGCGTCCATCCCTGGCTACCTGTGGTCACAGCTGTGCTGGAATTTAATGCAGCGTGCACAAAAAGGATTTGTTTCTGTGGATCTGACCCCCCCGCCAGTGGCCCCTGCCCTGATTAGTCAGTCCACGACCCAGGCCATTAGCTTTTAGGCTCTGTGCAGCTATGCTCCAGTTCTTCTGTTTTTGGTGTTGCGGGCCTGTGGCCCGGGTAACGGTTGAGTGCAGCCTCAGAGATGGACTTGGGTCATGGTCCCCTTCCCCCCAGTGGTCCTGCCGCTCAGTCAGAGTGAGATTATTTGGGAGGCAGTGAGCATGTGGAGAAGGAGTTTGCCACCACACTTTCCAGACTGACAACTTGGAGGAGAGAAGTGTAAGTGGGTCAGGAAGTGTCCAGATCTCACCAACTCAGTGCTGAGCCAAGTGGTACCGCTGGTGTTGAGGTAGGTCATCATCTCTGCTGGTGTTATTTATCCCAGTATACCTAGTAACTAACCATCCACTAGCCATGGATGGATCAGAGAGAGCCTAAGTTTGAGAGCTCATCATCACTTGTGGCCTGACTGAGGCTGACTGATGAATTTGATGTGCACTGTCTGCCAGTACCACTAACTGCCAGCACAAAGTCTACTCAGGAGACAAATGGATAGTGCCAGTGGTGGTACATTTAGTGACAGTGGTAAATAATTGTTGATTTGTTGTTGGTTGAAATTAAAGGAAAATGGAGAAAAGGAGAGGGCTGAGAATGAGATAAGTAGGCAATAAGACATGACAGGGTGTGCGTTAGACACTTTAACACACAGCTAGGAGGCATAATGAGGCACGAGGCCACAGGTCGAGTGCATCTAGCCTCCTAGCCGTGTGTTAAAGTGTCTAACGCACATCCTGGGGTGTCTCATTGCGGTTATGAAATGCTTATCTAAAATACAGATGTATGTAATATCTAAAATGCATAGTATTTAACAGCAAAAAACGTAAATGTTTGCCTTAATTTTTAATAAAATAGTTCCTCCACCTGTTTGTTTGTTTCGTTCATTTGAGGACTTTTGAGCTACTAAGGCATCCTTACTTGTATGTTTTCCTGTCATGTAGTTATCATGGCACTCACCCCCCCACCCCCAACTAGTAGCACTCCTACTTAATTTAGTTTATAAAGTTTGCAACAAGAAATTATGCTTTCTTTTTTTTAATTTGTGTACCTTATGGCACCAGGCAGTGCTAGGGAGAACACGCTGTTTTTGAAAGCTGTTACGGCGATGCAGAAGCAAAATAATGAAAGTGTTGTGTAAGGTTGTTGTTCTCAGCACAGGTTATATTACTTTTTCAGAATTACACTCCAAATACTGTAAATTATTACTAATGTGAACAGTGTGATGCTAAGGGAGTGAAATACGATGTGCTCACCTGCTCGGTGTTTCAGAGAGAGCGAGAGAGAGAGCATGAGCGAGTGGGCAGGCGGGTTGGGAGACAGCTTGTAGGCTGTTCAGCTGTACAGTGAATGGATAGTGAACGGGCAGGCTCGTGAGAGCTTGGAACAGTGTGACGCTAAGGGAGTGAAATACGGTGTGCTCACCTGCTCTGTGTTTCAGAGAGAGCGAGAGCACGAAAGGAGTGGCGGCAGGTTGGGAGACAGTTTGTCAGCTGTTCAGCCGTACAGTGAACAGACAGTGAATGGGCGGGCTGGCGAGTGGGCGGACAGGTTGGGAGACAGCTTGTTGGCTGTTCAGCCGTACAGTGAACAGACAGTGAATGGGCGGGCTGGTGACAGCTTGTATTTTTTTTTAAATCATGCAATGGGAATCAAAATTTCAGAGAGGCTGCCATCAATTTAAATTTATGAAATGGGCATCAACATATAAACAAGATGGCTGCTTTAGCTTTTCTGAACATTCAGAGTGAGCAGCTTTACCAATATCAGTGCCCACTGGGCACTGCTGGACCTATTTCCTGTGCATAAGACACATTATCACACAGGTATTACCCAATCAGATTGCTTTTATTGTGATGCCCATTTCATAAGGAAGCATGAGGGAGGGAGTACATTGAGTTTCAGGCTCTGTCATGCTCTTAAATCATTAAAGTTTTGAAATTCTAATGTCCCTCATGGTGTCCCTCATTTCAAGGTGTGGTGTCCCTCATTTCAACGGTTGGTGTCCTTCATTTCAGAGTCCTGAGGTTGAGAGGTGTGCACCTAAATAACCATCTGAACAAGCAGACAGGACTTTAGTTTAATGTCTCATCTGAAAGACAGCACCTCAAGAGTGCAGCACCCCCTCATGCTTCAGTACAGTGTCAGCATTGGGATTTGACCTCAAGTTCTTGGTGTTGGGCTAGAAGCCCCGAACTTCTGGTTTCAGAGGCAAGTATGCAACTTGCTGTGCCACTGACACTGATAGATTAGCAGGCCCTGCATCAGTGTTTGACCAGGATTTTCACTAGAAAAGGGACTATTATAGACTTTTACTAGAAAGGGAGCTAAGAGCTCTGAAACTGCTTTATAGAATTTTCCTAGCAAGTTTCATGTGGCTTCTGAGTTTAAAGAGACAGTGGCTGTTTGAACATCCTTTAACAACATCTCCCCATGGAGCACTTGTACTGTGTCTGGGAGAAGGGGAGAATATTCATGTCAGAAAAAAAAGGAGTTTACATTATCCATGTGCCCTAGACGCAGAAGTCGGGAAGCCTAGGCAGACCAGGAGAAGTTATAAAATTCCCAAGTAACATTTTATTATTATTCTCAATAAAAAAATAAAATTGTACTGGATAGCTCTTCAGAAAGGTAGTACAAACAAAACATCCTCCACCTGAGACTTTTTCTCAATTTAAATCTCAATCTCCCTATCTCCTAAACAAAACATTGCTCTCTTTTTAGAAGATGTCTTTTCCTGGCAGTTTAGACTTTGCATCTTGCTCTTGTGATACATCTCCTGTTTTCCACAAAATGCCTCAAAATCTTGTCAGTTTCTTTCCTGAGGCCAGCATGAAGAGTACAGCTAGTCTTAACAGGTGCAATGAAATAAAATATTTTTTCCCCAAACTAGTCTCTATTTGATAATTCTGTAAACAGACTTGTGGAGGTCAAAATGCATCTCAAGTTCAACCCTCTGTAATATAGATTGTTGTTTTTTAAGAAACCCAAATGGCTTTCTGCAATAATTTCAACAATATTATTACATATATTTGCAAACCAAGGGATCCCAGTTTCACATAAAGAGTTGCATATCTTTTTTAACCAGAGAGAAGCAAGGGTAGAAAGAAAGAAAGAACAGAAACAGCAAGTGAAGGAAGAGAGATACCAGGGGGAAACTGTGGGACCATCAGAGTGACTAATTCCTTGGTGCCACATAAAAAAATTGATTGTGCACTCAGACAGGCAAGTGAAAGAACAGGAGAGGACAAAACAGATTCTTGCTTTTAACTCACTCTGCATACAAATGGGACAGGGTCTTACCCAACCCTGTCATACCATGGTATCAAGTTCTAAATCAAAAGTGTTCATTGTATATGCAAGCAATAAGACACGATGAGGTGTGGGTTATGGCCTGATAAGAGCATGCCTCAGGTATGTTATAAGGTGTGATGCACTTGTGCTGAGTGCCTTTAGCACCTGGGAAGTGCTCTTATCAGGCCATAACCCACACCTTGGAGTGTCTTATTGGGCTTATAAAATAGGCCCCCTCCCAAGTAACTATTTAAGTAAAAAACATGCCACAAAATGTAACCCCCCCACAAAAAAAACAGGTTTAATACCTAAAACAGTAATTATCTCTCAGGCAGAACACAATCAGTCAAGATCCAGGATACAGTCTTGCCCCCCACCCTATTTCCACAGGAGTCCTGCAGGGCTCGGTGCTTGGACCCATTCTCTTCTCCATCTTTCTAAATGACTTACTCTCACTATGCTCCCCCTCCTCCTCTATCCGTATGTATGCCGACAACACCATCCTGTTCTCCTCTGGCAAATACCCTGCCGATGTAGCAACCACCCTTCAGCATGACTTCCACCAGGTTCAGCTATGGTTTGCCTCACATCAACTATTCCTAAATGCCAAAAAGACTGTCTCCATGACCTTTGGCACCAAGCAGAGAGTCTCTAGGCTCCACCTTTTACCGGCTTTCCACTTCCTTGAGGGGACAATCCTAGAGGACACCTCCTCATTTAGATACCTTGGGGTTTGGTTAGACCAGGACCTCAACTTCTCTGGCCACATTGACTCCATCCTGAAAAAATTGTGCCCCAAGCTTGGTGCCTTATTCAGGAACCATAGTTGTATCCTTCCTATGGTGCAGCATAAACTAGTCCAGAAGATGATCCTCCCCATTTTCGACTACTGTGATGTAGTCTATGGTGCCACTCCCAAATCCTCCCTAACCAGACTGGACACTCTCTTTAACTCCTTCTGTTGATTTGCCCTTGATGCTCCATCACACATTCATAACTGTGACCTTTACCACACCCTGTCCCTTCCACCGCTTGCCAACAGGCTCCTCACTAATTGTGACAAACTCACTTCTAAATTTTGGCTAGGGGAACTTCCCTCCTATGGCTCATGCTCATTCTCTTCCCCCTCCTCCCACTCCCTCAGATCCTCTGACACTCACACTTTGTTGGTCCCCCATCAAACCACTCTCATTGGTCAGTCAGGCTTTACCCATCATTTCCAGCAAATCTGGAACTCCCTCCCCACCCCAAAGATGACACTCCTCCCCCTCTTACTCCCTTATCTCTGCCTTACATAACTTTCTCTCATCTGACTGCTCCTGCTTTAACCCTCCTTAACTGTCCTCCTCTGCTTCTTCTCCTCTCCATGACTCACATCCCCTATTAAACCTTTATCCTCCTGAGCCTGCTTCTCAGCTTCTCTCCCTTCACTGCTTACACCCTCACTCCTACCCCTAACATTATTTATTTATTTTAAAAAAATTTTTGTCCCATTACCAACATGCCCCTGCTTAGTTTTGACCTCTGGCAGGGTTCTCAGCATCCTGGAAGGGTCCAGCACTGGGCAAGCCTCCTCCTTCCCTTCCCCTTCCCCCTCTTTCCTTTCTACCCAACTTGTCCTTGCCTAAGTCTGTCCTCTGTCAGGATTCTTAGCTCCCTGGCAATGTCTACTCTCGGGTAAGTTTTCTCCTCCCTCCTCCTCCTTCTTTTTTCCTTTCTCTTCTATCCCTCCACTTCCCTCCGTCCAACTTGTCCTCATGTAATAAATGATAGACTTATTTTCCACTGACATCTTTCAGCTCTTGTTTTCCCTAAAGTCTGTTTGTATCTGTACACATTTAACTTCTTTTCATTTTCACCATTTGTCTCCATCTCTGTCTCCTTCCCCCACATTTGTCACCTTTCAGCCCTCTTACTAGGCCCTGTTAATTAGTCTCACCTGGGGACTTGTCCAGCTCATTTTCTCTTATTATGCCTTGTCTTTCTCATCATCACTCCTTTGTTTCACAGATTCTCTCTTAATCTTGCCTTTTTTCACTTCTCCCTGAACCGTCCCCTTTCTTCTTTCCCCACATATATATCCCTTATTTTACATCCCCTCTTCACTAACTTTGTTTTTTTTTTCTCTTTCAGATAAAAGACCTAAGGTCGAAATGTAGATTTTTAGCTCCATTTTCTATTTTCAGCGTGCATTTAATATAACCATTTTGTTTTGCTTTCAGACCACATGCTGATGTAGCACCTTGTCTTTGTTTTTAAATTTTGTGTCTCACCTAATTCTTTCCTCTGGCAGGGCTCTCTGCTACTAGAGGGGCCCAGTACTGGGCAATTACTCTTCCTTCACTCCCCCTTCCCTATATCCTTTCTACCCAACTAGTCCTCACCTGATTCTGTGCTCTGGCAGGGTTTTCAGCATCCTGGAATGACCTAGTCTTAGGCAAGCTTCTTATTTCCCTCCTCTTCCTTCATCCTTTCTTTTCTCTCTTCCCAACTTGTCCTCACCTAGTTCTGCCCTCTGGCAGGGTTTTCAGCATCCTGGAGGGGTCCAGCACTGGGAAATGACTCTTTCTTCCTTCCCACTTCCCCTCTATCCTCTCTACCTAACTCGTCCTTGCTTGACTCTGCTCTCTGGCAGGGTTCTAGCATCCTGAAAAGGCCTAGTCTTAGGCAAGATTCTCCCATCTCTCCTCCTCCTCCTTCCCTTTACCATTCCTTCTACTATTCTACCCAACTTGTCCTTGCCTACTCCTGCACCTTATTCTAAGTCCTTGCCTCATTCCATCACTGACAGCAATCTCCACACTCTGAAGGGGCCAGTTCCAGGTATGACTTGTCCTTCCCTTCCCTATCCTTTACTCTCACCTCTCTCCTGCCCCCCTCTCTACCTCCCTGCATGTAATCAAAGGAATTAGTTCACTTGAGCTAACAATTTGCATGTTTTGTTCTGTCTGAGGTGCTGCCAGATTGCACTTGCACTGTGTTAACTCGCCCTTCACAACTGATTTTTTTTTTTTGGCTCACTCTTCTCTGTTAATGTTCATCCCCATCTTTATCCTCTCCTTCCCCCAGCTTGTTTTCCCTGTCTACCCCTCTACCCTCCTTGAAGTCCCCCCACTGGACCTCATTTATTCAATAATTGCAAAATAATCTGCCTCTTAACCATGATCCATTCCTGTGAGGAGTTGGCTCCAAGGCTAAATTACATTTCTGTACTATGTTCCTCGGCTATGCCTCTTGTAATTAAATACATATTTCACAGGTGTGATATATTTAATTGTGTGTTATGCCACAAATGCAACTGTATGATTATTTATGATATTTTTTAACTGTATGTCTTGTTACAAATGTAATTGAATGTTTAATTTCTCGGATATGATAAATGTTAAACTGTATGTCTAATTCTTCATCCGTTTGAACCCCCCCAGGTCGCACTGGGAGACGAGCAACTTTGGCCAGTTATTATGGAAAGGAATCCAGTTATTAGGGCGTGGGTATCAGCCAGTCAAACTAAAAGTAAAAGTCGCCGCCATCTCAAGCTCACAGAAACCCAATGCACAGAAAGGAAAACAGCCATTTTTCAACACACGCCACTAAACTGACCAGCAATTACATAAAATAAAGAATGGGGTGTTGTGTTATTTGCCTTTTTTTTTTTTTACACACCCTCAGTGTGTAATACCAATACAAACCACTTGTGTTTCTAACTTGTGGTTTATATGGTATTACACACCTCTGGTGTGTGAAAAAACTCATTGGCCTAGATATTCACAGGAGATGATCCTGGTGCAACTGAGTTGCACTGGCTCATCTCCAGAAGTGCACTACTGGGCCATATTCAAACTATGGAAATGCACCGTGCAACTCTGACTGTGCCAAAGTGCATCAATAATGTATGCGGTGCATCTCAAGGGGGAGTGCCCACGAACATGCGGCACATCGCAATATTCATCCAAGATGTGCGGTGCATCTGCCCACACATTTTGGAGATGTGCCTCACAAAGCTAGTCATGTAAAAAACACACCTAACTGGTAGCCACCCACAGGCGGGCTGCTGAATTGGACAGCACAGCACAGCAGCCACCAACCTCTGGGTGGTAAATCCCCCCCAACCCCAAGCGTAAAGTTCACAGCAGGTGAACAGTTGTCCCTGGTAGTCTAGTGTCTCCCCTTCCCTGAACCCTGATGCCACATAAGGTACACAAGCACAACATTCCCTGGTAGTCTAGTCGCACCCTTCCCATCCCGATCCCCATCCGTTATGTAAAGCTCACAATATTAACATCCCTGGTAGTCCAGTGGTAGTCCCCCATCCCTGATCATAAAATAATTAAATACTCCCATCATTGACAACTTTGTGAATGAAAGCTTACAGTACACACTGCAAGCCCATTTGTCAACAGTATCGACCAATGGCATTGTTGTGCATACTGTAAGCTGTCATTCTGTGACAGCTCAGTCAGCAGGCAGCCATGGAGGTATGCAGGTGGGTTGTGCAGCCTGACAGCTACATGCCCATACTGGGTTGGGGGGAAGCAGGGTGGAGTGTAGTTTCCACAGAGGGCAGGGAGGGTGGAGGGTCCACTAAACTGCTAGGGAGATATGGGGTACTTCTTGTAATTTACATCCGGGGATGGAAGGGGGATACCACTGGACTACTAGGGATGTTAATATTATGAGTTTTTACATTACGGCTGTGGATTGGGTATGGGAGGGGAACCACTAGACTACCAAGGAATGTTGTGCTTGTGTATCTTTTGTGTCATCGGGGTTTGGGGATGGGAGGGGGGCACTAGACTACCAGGGACTTTGGGTGTTCACTGTATGGTAGGGGCATGGCACTGGACTTATGGCAGGGGTTTGCAGGGTGCCTGGTGCATCCTGCCTGGTGCGTCCCTGCCGACCACATGCAAATGGGGCCATAATGACATGCAAATGGCTCCATTTGCACCTTGCATACCTAATGGCTCTATTTGCATGTTGTGGTCTGAATAGCTGGAATTTGCACCCGGCACATCCCCAAGATGCACCGCACATCCCCATTCCAGGTATTCAGACTGCACAGGGGGATGCACTGGCGCATCGTTGGCAGCCACCATTTGCACCACCCCCATTTGTTGCTATATTCAGAGAAGATGTGCCATTGCACATCTCATTTGAATATAGCAATTTTGCGCTCCTGCTCAATTCAGTTGCATGGAGAAACCACTTGTGCCCTTTCTGGGTGCAGTTTGAATAGCTAGGCCCTAATGTGCAACACCCCATCCATTATTCTCTCTATCTTGGCCTACTTTTTTTTGCTTTATTTTTAAAGAGAGACCTAACTTCAGACTTATATTCTTCCCACCATTTGATTGGGTCATCATACATTTCACATAAAGTAGTTATAGCCTCAATCAGAGCCCCCAGCTTACAGGAGATATCAGGGGACTGTAATAGAGAGGTATTCAATTGCCATATAGTATGATTTAGAAGGGGGTGCTGTCTCCTATAGTAATGCGTACAGCTTTATGGTCAGAAGATTCTATTGGTACTGTAGTTACTGAAACGATGGAAAGCTAGGGGGACAAAGTTACCAAAGCAATTTGAGATGTTAAAATGCCTTTCAAGAAAGTGTGTGCCCTCCTCCCCAAAATTATTAATGCAGACTGTGTCACATAAATCAGCTGTGGTAACAGTGTGCTTCAGAAAAGACATGTTGCAGAAAGTTGTACTGGTCTTGGCACCCTATCCAAAAGAGCAATCCACAATTAAAATCATCCCCTAAGATAACACCTTCATTTGTAAATAAGAGTGGTGGAATCAGTCCAATAATTCCACTCTCCCTGCCTTGGTTTGTGGGCCATAAAAGTTTATTTTATTGAAATGTGTCACCAGGAAATGAGGCACACTGAACAAGAAGTTGTTCATCTCTCGGTGCATCCTGGGGGACAGGGTAACAGGGAAGCACGTACATACAGAATAAACACTGTACAAAATATAGTAAAAGCATGAACAGATACACTATGGTATCCCTAAACTCAGTTTCCTGAGTCTCAGGATACTGACCCCACTGGCCCAAACTGAGCATCCCCGAGTCAATCAGATGCCTGAATATATGATTTCGGGCACCTGACTGAAAAATAACAGTGCAAGTCGGGGGGAATTCACCCCCCAAACCCCCTACATGCCCTGCCACTCATATATCTAACTCCAAGGGTGAGCAGACCTCGGAGTTAGTAAAAAATGTTTATGGGGGTATGAACGGGCATAAAAATTTCAGCATGTAGCAGCAGGTTAGAACCAGCATCTCTCAGAGAATGCTGGCTGAGCTGCCAGTGGTTTAGCCCACAACACCACTGGATCAGTTTGGACAGAAACCCAAATCCTCCACAACTTCATGTCCATCCACAGGAGTAAGGTAGGAAGTCATCGCACCCGCTACCTTATCCCTATCATGTCCATCAGGTTGCCGTCATGTTGTGCTGCTCACTATCTGGACACTGAACCTGTTGAGCAATACTGCCCGGGCAGGTCAGTGTCGGGATAGTCAGCCTCAGCACAACATAAGGGTACCACATGAACAGTGTAGCAGTGCTGGTTTACAGAAGTTATGTACATAATAAGTGCATCTTTAGAACAATAGTAAAATAAAAGTTCAATATACAAGTCTGATAAGTATAACTGCTATAATAGAGCTTAATTGAAGAGAAAAATGACAATACTCAAGCTAACAGGTGAACAGGGGTAGAGTAAAGTAATAAGGGGTGGAGGTGAAGCACAAAGGAGGAGGTATGTGTTGGGGGGTGAAGGGTAGGAAAAGGTATAGTATATGGATCTGAGGGATTCAGTGGGGATGGGTTGGCAGCAGTAGGGAATTATTGGAATGAATACATGTAATTAAGTTAGTGAAGGTGAGGAGGAGGAGGAGAAGAGTGGGGTGCTGAGGTGCTTTGAACCACAGGTACAGTTTACGGAAAGGAAACTGAGTAGGGCAGAAGAGATGGAGTCAGGGGAGGATGAGTGGCGAATCTGGAGAGTAAGTGCATTCCATAGTTTAGGGAAGTGGTATGAGAAGGCCACCTGGCCAACAGTGGTTGACTGCCCAGGAACTACCAATAAATGTGAGTCATAAGATCTGAGTGAATGGACAGGAGGAGGGAGGGTGAGTAGTGAGGAAGTAAGATGGGAGGGGGGAGTGAACCAAACCAAAATTTAGACACAAATTTAGCGCAATGGAGGTGACGTCGATTTTGTAATGAAGAAAAAGCCAGGGAGTGGTAGAGATTACAGTGATGAGCGAGAGAAGAGGAATCCAGAGCGAAGCAACAGAAGGAGTTAAAAAGGGTGTCCAATCTGCTTAGGGAAGACTTGGGAGCAGCATCGTAGACTACATCACAGTAGTCGAAAAAAGGTAGACTCATATTCTGGACAAGTTCACACCTGGCCAGTAGTGGGAGGCAGCTATGGTTCCTGTATAGCGTGCCTAGTTTGGGGTGCAGCTTTTTTAGGATGGCGTTCACATGGCCAGAGAAGTTCAGGTGTTGGTCCAGCCACACCCCGAGGTACCTAAAGAAAGTGGTGTCCTTGAGGACTGTCCTGTCAAGGGTTTGAAATGAGGGCAAGGAGGGAAGCCTAGAGAGCCTCTGCCTAGTGTCAAAGGTCATTGAGACTGTCTTTTGGGTGTTGAGGGAGAGTTGATGTGAGCTAAACCAGTGCTGAACATTACTGAAGTCACATTGTAGTCTTGTAGCTACATCAACCAGGGACTGGCCTAAGGTGAAGAGGACCGTGTCATCCACATACACATGGATTGAGTTGGATAAGCAGACAGAGGGGAGGTAATTTAGGAATATGGAGAATAAGATAGGGCCCAAGACGGACCCCTGCAGGATGCCAGTGTTGATGGGGAGAGGTGCGGATATGGAGTCAGCAATTCTGACTGATTGAGTCCTACCTACCAAGTAGGCATGGAACTAGTTTGTGGCAGACTCAGTTAGGCCTGCCAAGGAGAGGGTGTTTAAAAAATGGGTATGGAAGACAGTGTTTAAGCTTTTGCTATGCTGACAAAAATAGCAGATGTGATGTGGCCACTGTCCATCCCAGAGAGGATAGAGTCAGTGGGCCTATAATCAGGGAGATAGTGGTGGAGTGGTTCTTCCTAAATCCAGATTGGAATAGAGTGAAGAAATTAGAATCAGAGAGATAGTAAAGGAGCCTGCAAAGCATCATAGGAGGTGAGGCTTATCTGGGGGCAGGTATTGAGGGACACCTAGGTGGGTAGGTAGGGGGTGGGTAGCCGCCCACTAGGGGTGGAAGGGGCAGGCAGGTGGGAGGTTCCCAGGGGGGGGATGGTGGAGTAGCAGGGGAGGAGTCAAGCATATAAGTTAGGCTGACGAAGAGAGGATCCCTATCTTCCAGGCTGCTCACAGGTTTCAAAAGGATCACCAAGTCTCTACTACAGGCAAAGAACAAAAGGACGCCAGGAGGTAAGGCCTAAGCAGGTACCTGGGACCACATGGCATAAGCCAGCTGGGCTGTGTACCTTTGAGCCTTGCAGGCTCTTTTCAAGGCCCATGAGGCATGCTCAGGGTGTTTTTCTGTAGGGCTTCCTTGATGTGTCGTTTCTTGTGGTTGGTTGGCCTGGGGGACTGGGAGGGATGTGAGCAGCCATTGCTCCTCATTGGACAAGGAGCCTGTTTGTCGCAGTGGTTCCTGGATGGGAGAATAGTGCAGCAGGTTAAATCTCTGAGCTGCGCTTAGTATGCTACTCCTTAAACAATATTCCCCTTTACCTTGGTGGGAGTAGGTGGTGGGTCGGCAGCCTGGGGGCCTGGGGTGCAGTCGTGCTATGAGCACGAAACGGGGGGCAGCCAAAGGCATTGGCAGCCCCCTTTATGGAGCTTCCAAAACTACACTCCAGTAGCACCTCCTGAACACGTGGCTCGGCCACCAATTGGGTTAGGCCCCCCCTTGCTTGGGTGGACCTGAAGGGAGTGAATGGGGACAAGAAGCCAGTGCCACTGCTCCATGTGGCTCCATCGAGCGGGTCCCCACAGGGGCGGGCACTTCTGGGGCACTGGATTAGTGAACCAAGCAAGGGAGCCGGTGGATGGCGTGGCTCCCTCAGCAGGTTGGAGGTGGCGTGTCGGTGGCCTGTGGCCTGGTGTTCCAGTCACACTGCAGCCACGTATCGGCAGCTGGGATGTGATTTAAAAAAAAAAAAAGATTTGGAAACTGTCCCGGACCACTGCAAGTTAAAGAGTGAACCCCACCTTTTTCGGGGGGCTTACCTAGATAGCGGGTGGCAGTCAGCTTGCCGCCATGTGGCTGGTTGCTGCGAGTGGTATGGGGGGGCGCAGGCTCCCGGTCATCCAAGGACACCCTCTGTATGGCTCTGGCAGTGTTCCAACAAGAAAGCGGAGGCTGCAGCTCATCAATGGCTCTCCTCCAGGATGAAGCTGGCTTCAGGGCCTCCTCCATGTCCAGCATGGTGCTTGACCAGGGTAACAGCTAGGCCCCTGATGGCCTTCCAAGGGCATGTGCAGGGGAATCAAGAATGCACTTGCTAGGGAGGCGTCCAGCATGCATGTGCCAGGGCGGAGCATGCGCGATTGCCCTTGCCACTGAGAGCTTATCTCGGCAAGGGGATAGCTTCAATTTTTCAGTCGAACACCAGCCTGATTGTAATTAGGCAGGTTTTGCCTTGCAGCGGGGTTCATTAAGCGAAAAAAAATGAAAAAGAACAATGGCCAGAATGAACAGCAGAGCTGTCCTGTAAAGAGTTTAGGTGTAAGATTAGTGGCTTCCACGTGTTGGTATTAGGACTGTGTTATTAAAGTAAAAGCAATAACAATTACGGGTCTATAGAGACATCTTGTGGTGGCATTATGCAATGAAGTTATTGAGAAGCTTCACTGGAAATTAAACTTTATTACCATTTCAGAGCCATGCTTGCAGTTTTTAATAACTGGACATCTGGTGGCAGCATTATATTGCAGCTACCTAGAGGCAGCACTGCAAATGGTAACTTTGGGGCAGAGTTAAGCAGGATAGGGGACTGGGGCAAAGTTCAATTGTAAGATCACCCCGAGTAGAGCAGTACAGATACATGCTTACAGTTAACAGTATTAAAGTAGATAAGGATACCCTCCAACTCAGTGACTGAGTGATTAAGTTTAAGAAAGGTAACGGATGGTGCATGGTGATAAGTCTGTAATTATAAGTTTTACCTCGTGCGGAGGTCTGGCCTAGTGGTTAAAAGGCACCGAAATGTATGGCTGAAGACAGGGCACATATTAAAAAAAAAAAGGAAAAAGAGTAACGGGTAAAAGAGTAAGAAGATTAACATTCAATCCCCAGTTAGAAGGCCCTTTGTTGTGGTAGAGGCAGAGGCTAAAACAGCAGCAATGGTCGAACAGGGGTGTTAATTTATATATTTCAGAGCGACGCAGCAATGGATTTCGAAAACCAATTGGCGGCATTCGTTAAGGGAAAAGGCAAGGTATGGTGGGATGTGCTGTTCCAGGGTGAGGTCGAGTTACCAGGCACATCTGGGCCAGTGCAGCAGTCACAGCCAGACGTGGGGGCAGACCCAAACCTGGAATTAGAGGTCCCGCCACTGCCAGCCAATGTCCCAGGGTGAGAAGAGCCTGTGGTGGTGACACACGATCCCACAGAAGGTGTTACAGCACCAGTCGAGAATCAAGACTGACCGCCACCAGCCAAGAAGCCACGGGCCCAGAAAAGGAAACAGGTGGCGATTTCAGACACGCAAGCAAGTAGGCTTGACCTCGACACGCTCTCTGCAGAGGAGTTGCGGCCTTGATTCAGCAGGAGGGTCGGGGGTCAATGGCAGGAAAAACAGAGCCCTCCGAGGAATGGAAAAGGGGTGGCAGGGTATGAGGAGCCGGTTGGTCACCCTAAGGCTCCTGCTAGCCTTCCAACTTGGAGTTTGGGGGTGCTGGACACGACGGCAGCAGGGAAATCTTTAGCAGCACATGGACAAGTTCCACCTCTGGGAGCCGTAGAGCTAAGTCAGTGGCGGTGGCTTCTGGGCCAAGTGGGGCTGCCACTGGGTGTACTAGGGTTAAGCCACAACATGGGGTCTGGGCAGGGGCTAACAGAGACAGGCCGGTAAGCCATGCCAGGGTTTACAGCACAATCGGCACTGGAACAGAAGCTCGACCGATTGTTAGCCCTGTTCCCAGACAAATAACTACCAGTGGCAGGCACAAGTCTCCCCACAGTTAGCGGAACACCGAATACTGGGACTTTGCTGCTTAATACCGTGACCCAACGGCGGTGGCACAGCCAACACAGCTGGGGGTTATGTTATTGGGTGAACCGGTAGGGTCCCATTTGCCAGAGAAAGTTAAGCAGCAAATAGTAAATGGGGAATACGTGGATGTTTTTTCACTATTTAACTGGCCAAAGGAGCTGGAGGAGGAAAAAGAGAAGGATGATGGGGTGGAAAACAAGTGCAAGGTATTAGTCCAAAGCACCTGGGGAAAATTGGGAAGCGGATTTTGCAATTTATGCAGGCCTCCTCACCCAGGACAACCCGGTGAAAGCTAAAGGGCTATGGGTGTTCTTTAGTGGGATCATGACTATGGCTGGAGTATGACTAGGAGTTTAGGAGAAGAAAGTAGAACGATACAGGGAGGTCTTGGGCTATGTTGGACCTGCCTTTACTGCAGACCATCGACATGGGGAGGGCAACATACTGATAGCGGGTTTCTGATCTGGCGGGCTCCTTCACCAAAAAAGGTGTTTCAGGGGAAAGGGAGTGGGAGGGGTAGGGCATTGTTACAGCTACAATCAGGGATCCTGCAAGGCAGAACAGTGCAGGTACAAGCATGAATGCATGGCATGCAGACACCAGCATCCATTTCAGCATTGTGGGAGCAAGACGGGGAATGCCAGGCCATTTAAGAAAAATAATGGGTTTTGTTCCTTTCAGGGGGGTGGGGCAGGGCAAGCCTGCCAACACCCGTAGGGGGGAAACATCTTGAGTGGTGGCTGGATCAATACCCGAACAAGGAATCTGCTTGCTTCTTGGCTGATGGGTTTAGGTTTCATTTCCGCATTCCTTATGAGGGTCCCAGAGAGCATATAAAGCGGACAACCTAAGATCTGCCAAGGAGCGACCAGAGGTAGTGCATAGGAAGCTAGAAAAAGAGATAGTAGCAGGTAGGATCAGTGGCCCGTACGCAGCTCCACCCATTCCACGGCTTCGGGTGTCACCAATTGCATTGGTCCCGAAAAAAGCACCAAGGGAATTTCGGTTGATCAGTCACTTGTCTTATCCATAGGGGGAATCGGTCAACCATTTCATCAACCCAGCCCATACATCTGTGTCGTATGTGTCATTTGATTAAGCAGTGGAGGTGGTGCGGCAGATGGGACAAGGGGCAATGTTAGGCAACATGGACATTGAGGCTGCCTTTAGGTTATTGCCAGTCCACCCAGAAGACCAAGAGTTGCTGGGGATGAAGTTTGAAAGTATGCATGACATAGAAAACTGTATGCCAATGGGGTACGCAGTAGCATCCACAGTATTTGAGCAGTTCAGCATGTTTTTGCATTGGGTTACAATAACAAAGGCGAAATGGGCTGGGCTTGTGCATTATTTGGATGATTTTTTGTTTGTGGGCAAGGCAGGAACACAGAATTATGGGCAACTGATGGGGGCATTCCATGAGGTTTGTGCGAAGCTAGGAGTCCCGTTGGCATGAGACAAGACAGAGGGACCATGCACTCAGTTGTCCTTTCTAGGCATAGAAATTGACACAACAAGACAGGTCTTTCAGCTACCACAAGACAAGCTGGTGGCACTGATGGAGCTCCTTGGGAAGGTGACAGAGGAGCGGAAGGTTACGTTGTGCAAATGGTAGCAGCTGATAGGGCATCTGAACTTCGCCTGCCGGGCACTTCCCATGGGTAGAACATTCATGAGACGGTTGGCCAGGATTGGGTCTGGGTGCACAAAACCACACCACAGGATCCGGGTAACAGAGGCAATGAGAGACGATTTAGGCATCTAGCAAGCGTTTCTGAATTGTTTTAATGGGGTAGCCATATGGCCAGTGCCGGTGTCCAGTCAGGAGCTGGGGGGGGCATGGTTTCAGCACATACGTTCAAGGGAAGTGGTGTGCCAGCCAATGGCCTGAGGAGTGGAAGGCATTGGGGGTGCTGTCACAGATAACAGTCTTGGAATTCTTCCCAATCATGGTGGCATTGGTGGTGTGGGGTGACCAGCTTAGGAACAAAGCCATTATGTTCCAGTCAGACAACACCAATGTGATATATGCCATTAATGGTCAGTTGGGGGAAGGGCCCTATGGGTAACCTCATGAGGGTGTTTGTGTTGAAATGTCTTTTGCTTAATATACAGTGCATGTTCCAGGAGTTGAGAATGGTATAGTTGATGCCCTTTCTCATTCACAGTGGTGGAGGTTTCAAGAATCAGCACCAGGAGCTGAAGGACACCCCAGGGAAGTCCCAACATACCTCTGGGGTTTGGTAATGCAGAAGCATGGGAATTTATCAGGAATGCGCTAGCACCCACTACGGAGGTGGTGTATAGAAGGAGGGTGGACGGTTTTCTGGCCATACAGCACGCGCAAGGGTAGAGCAAGGCATGGCCGGTCCCTGTGAAACAGCTATGTGAATACATGCTGCTTAGAATAATGGGGGGGCTACGCCAGCCACAGTGGAACAACATTTGTCAGGCATAGCCTGGTTCCAGAAGGCCAGGGGGTACATGGCTACCACGAGAGCTTTTCCCCTTCGCAAGATGCTGCAAGAATGGGCGCAGATGGTTCCACAGTTACTGGATCAGTGACGTCCAATTAGCCCCACCCATTTAGACGTATTTGGGACGTCCTTCCCGGGGTTTGTTTGTCAGAGGGGGAGATACATCTATTCAGAACTGCCTGTCTCATGGTATTCTGTGGGGTATTTCGGGTATCCGAGTTGGTGCAACCAAGCAAGGTGGCACACCAACAGGTAGTATTGGGTGACAAGGATGTGGTGATAACCACGGCGGGGGTATTCGTCTGACTAAAAAAGAACAAGATGGAACGGGATGCTCAGGGCCACTGGTGCAGTGTGCGGGCTCCAAACGGAGTGCAGTGGGATGTCCGGGAATGGGTACAAGATTATATGGTCCAGCAGACAAAGGCGGGGGAGGCCTACTTTAGACACGAGGACGGGTCCCCGATGACGGTGCACCAGTTCCGTCACATGTCGCAGAAGGCATTGCAGCAACTGGGGCTGGAGGCAAGCCAGTTCAACACACATTCCTTTAGGATAGGGGCAGCATCGCATGCCAGGGCAGAGGGGCTCATGGATGTGCAGATGCAGGCCCTGGGGAGATAGAGGTCCCAAGCTTTTGAGAGTTATGTCAGACCACTGATGTTCTAATTGTCTTCCTTTTTCCTCTCTTGACAGGTAATGGTGTGCTAAAGATGCAGATTTGGGTGTGCGGACATTCGTTCGTACATTGGGTTGCCATAAGGGCGGAGCAGCTGAAAGGGTGCAAGGACCTGTTTTGGGATCCGAGGTGAACAGAAGTCAGCTGGCTGGGACAATGAGGAATGAAATGGGAGGTGTTGTTGCCAAGTTTGAGAGCCAAAGTGCGGCAGAGGCAGGTTTCTCCTGATGTCCTAGTAGTCCACTTAAGGGGAAATGACCTGGGCCGGGGGAAATCCCTTGAGCTGCAATTATGGGTACAGAATGACCTGTCAAGGTTGAAGGGCATGTAGCTGAAGACATGCATCATGTGGACTGACATTATTCAGTGGTGGCTATGGCGCCATGCTTGCAATCTTAGGGCAATTGAAAAGGTTTGCAGGTTGCACAATGGGGCTATGCCAGCCATTCATGGCTGGCATTGACGGGACCACAGTGTGTCACCCGGAAATTGGGATAAAGAGGGGGGAATTGTATTGGAAGGATGAGGTGCATTTAACAGAGGAAGGTCTAGATCTATTTTTAGATGCTATACACGAGTTGTGGATAAAGTGTTGGCGTGATGAGCTTGTGGGGGTGTGAGCAGGGGAAAGCTCACCCTGTGGCAGCTCGGTAGTCTTGGAAGGTGTGTGCAGAGGGGGTAACAGGGGATTATGAGTCTATGCAGCTGAATGCCCTGAGGCCGACGGGAGGTCAGTGCCAGACGATGGGAATTACCCTGTAAAAATGGAGACAGTTGGGATGGCAGACCTCTTGAAGCGTATGCTCATGGCAGGGCAGTGTCCTCTGATGGGGGAGGACACAACCAAAGCCAGTTTTGGGAGCCATCTCTCATGCCCTGGAGCTGGTGTCCTTGTGGGGTTTGGGATTATCTGATTGGTGGCCTCCTAATAAGAGGAGGGTGACCATTGGTGAATCACAGCAAGCTGATTCAAGATTTCCAAGACTACCTTGGCGCACATCACGCTGATTGGATGTATTAATAATTACAATTTAGTTTAATAAATACATGACTGCGGTCATTTTTCTCCATAACTGGTTGTGGTCTCAGTTTGTTCGGGTGGCATGAAATATGTGCCCTATAAGACAAGAAGAGAGTTGAGAAAATACAATGAAGTTAAATGAAGTTAAGTTAAAGTTGAATAAGGTGAAGTTCCATGCCTAGAATAAGAACCTTCCCAGAATTCAGGTCAATGAGTTTGCGTACTGTCAGGTTGTGAGAAAAGAATTCTCACACCAATGCATCTCTTCCCCTATGGACCAGAAGGAGGATCCCCTCGTCCATGCCACCCTGGCCTTCTGGATGACCTAAAGTGAGTGCAGATGGGTGTCTTACAGGAATAGAATATCATGCTAAAAGTTCTGTACTTTTTTACTTTTGTCTCTGGATGCTGTTTACATTTAAGGTACGAACAGAAAAAAATACCATCTGGTCTGTCCCCTATTACAGAGAGACAAAAGATAAAGTAAACCCAAGCCATTAGTAAATCTATCTTCTTTTTTACCCTGATGCACACTTCCTGAATCTAGTCTTCCTCTTTTTTTGTATGTTGGGTGTCAATTGAAGCCTTCTCAGTCTCTGATGAGGGGTCTGGTTTGGATGAACTGACTTCGGAGGCATCAGGCTCCTCCCCTATGTCTCTCCAATCTGTCTGTTGCAGTATTTCATATGTCTCAAGTCTTCAGCAAGTCCTTATAATTTTATGCCATGGCTGACCTTCATTCTGGTGCATTCTGGTAAACATATGGAAGGTTCTGAAAACCGGTATCAAGGGTGCAGGCATCTTTGAAGCAATATCTAGGGAGTTTGAGGTCTGTGTTTTCTGGTAACTCTTGCTTCCTCTCCTGCACTAGATTCTCTGTTGGACTAGGTCATGAATCAAGTGCTACAGGTGTCCTTGAGTCCCCTGTTGCAGAAATCATAGAGGGGCCCTGGGTGGTGTCAGATTCTTAGGCAGTTTGATGAGGACTAGGGGCCAGTTTTTCAAGGGTCCAAAGATGATTCAGGAACCAAGCTACATGTCACAGCCCTCCGGTTCGGGATTACTGCACCAGCAGACATTCCAATATTCAGACAGTGGTGCTCAAGGGTGGCAGGCACAGCTGCAGAGGATGTTACAAGTAGCGTTTCAATGCAGCTATTCACGGAAAGTGTTCGCAAGCTGCCAAACATTGTGGAGCTAGTCACAAACTGGCTGTGCATAAGAAAATACAGTGCATGCAGCAAAACCTATATGCATGCAAGGGAGTCCCCTATTGTGCACAGATTTTGCCACCAATAGACAATTTTTATTTTCTCTGACAGTCTGGCCCCAGACTCTCCTCCCCACCACCACCCCCCGTGAAAAGGACATGAGTCATTCCTTTGTGAACCTCTTCTGTGTGCCATTTTGATGTAGTCATCTCACTCCAACATGTCATTATCTTTGTCATTGTTATGCGAGGTCCAGAGGCATGAGCAAATGAGTGACCCAGCTCATCACATAGATTATACTTCATGTGGTTAGTATAGTGCAGTGAAAGGTGGCCAAGCTCAGTACTCAAACTGCATCTTACTCGACCATTAGCACTACTCAAATGATCCTTGGAGCCACAGTGGTAACACAATTTAGGCTAGCCTTGGTGGAAAATGACACCTCTGTCACAACCAAAGAAAAAGCAGTTGGGCAGGTGTTACAGGCCCTGATCCATGTGATACAGCCTGACTCATATCCGCTTGCCAATAGTCCATATATTTTCGAAGATGGGCTCAGGTGTACCCAGAATGGTGCATTTATGTTTCAATCAATATGATATGTCTGTGATATTGACCCCCTCATTTTTATTGTTTCCTTGCACGTGCCCAAGAAACATCTTGTTAGGATTAATGGCATTTCAGAAGTGTGTCATTGCCAAGCCAATTGCAGTTTGAGCTGCAGCAGGCTCTGCAGTGCAGACTAAAGACCAAGCAAGTAGCATGTGACACTGGTCTCAGTCTGATGGATGGAAACTTCATGTAGTTGAAAGGACTACAGCACTTCAGTGAGAGAGTGCTTCAGTCCTTTCATTTGCATAAAGCCAGCTGGTAATGAACTGATTGGCTTTATGAATGTGGTGTGGTGGTTTATACGTATTAATTTGTTTGGGGGGGATTTTAATTATAAGCAGCACCAGTCTGAAGTGATCACCAATGTCCAGCAACCTCCTCTCAGAAGTCCCAGACTGGATCCAACATCCACACCACATTTCTTCATCAGGACTGCAATGGCCAGCCCAGGGCCCAGTTCTACAGCATGTGCCATGCTGCCCGCAATAGGAATGAAGGCAGATCCACATGAACCCAGCCTCTCTGCTGCAGCCCAATCCTAGTTCAACAAATGAAACCAGAAAACAGGAGCCTACCAGATCAAACCCCCTGCAGGCAGTGCCACAACATTATCCTTCAATAAAGGAATCTCCATCCTGATGCCCAGCCCAAGATCAGTCTTGTAGAATGCTGTGCACGGGTGTCAGAAGCTAGGTGCAAGTGGTGCCTTTTGAAGCTGCTGACTCAAAACCTGCCTCTGAGTAGTCATAAACATAAGTTATACCACTCATTTGAAGCAATTAAACTGTCTGTAGCAGTACATTTAAAAATGTTTTTCCTAGACTAAAAATATAGTAGTCTGCCGCCTCCAAACCAAAGGGATAGCTAGGATAAAACATATTCCTTCTCCCGATTCAACAGCCTACAACAGAAAAAGTAAACACTTAAGTTAGTTAGTTAACGCCTATTTTTTTGACTGGCTCCAACATCCACAGCACATTTCTTCATGGGGACTACAATGCCCAGCCCCATGGCACCTGCCACGCTGCCAGTACCAGGAATGAAGGCAGATCCACATGAACCTGGCCTCTCTGGTGTAGACCAATTCCATTTCAGTAAGTGAAACTAGAAAACAGGGGCCTGCCAGATCAACCCCCCTACCTGCAGCACCACAACATTATCCTCCGATAAAAGAATCTCCGCCCCAATGCTCAGCCCAAGATCAGTCTTGACTGTCTTGTAGAACACTGTGCATGGGTGTCAGAAGCTAGGTGCGGGTGGGGCCTTTTGAAGCGCTGCCTACTCAAAACTTGATCATGAGCAGGCACAAATGCAAGTTATACCACTCCTTTGAAGCAGTTAAACTGTCTGCAGCAGTGCAATTAGAAACTTTTTTCCAAGACTAAAAAAACAGTAGTCGCCCTCTTCTAGCCCAACTTGACAGTACTGATTCCTTTACCCAATTCAGCAGCCTACACAGGAAAAAGTTAACATTTTAGTTAGTTAACACCTTTTTTTTTTGCATACTAGTGTCAACAAGCACTTGTCAATGTCGAATGTTTGCTTGCTGGCATTAGCAGTGGAAGTGCAGGAGTTAGACAGATGCAGTATAGGAATGGCATTGAAGTATTGAACTGATGCCAATTCCACCCTCACCCTGCAGAGATGGACAGGCATTGGAGTGTGCCTTTGGATCATCAACCATGATGGTCATGACATTTCACCTCGCTCTGCCCTTCAGACACTGACAAGTGTCGAGGTGTGCCTTGGGGTGTTTGGGCTTTACATTCACCTCATTCCATAAGGAAATACGCTGAAATGGGTGCAGTATAGGAGAATGGGGTGAACTCTGGGGCCAAAGGGTCCAAGGCGCACATGGATGCCTGTCACTGGCTGCAGCGTGGGGGTGGAATGGCATTAGCATTACTGTCGACAGTCCCAAGTCACACCCCTGACACCTGTCAGTCCCTACAGGGTAGGGCGTTATAATCAAAAACCCGAATGCCCTGGGCGTTTCTTGGTATTTTTACTCCAAGTTTTCCACATGGGCTGTTTGTGACCCCACAACATGAACAGTGACACTATCAATTCATTAGGTGTAAGGTGATTTTGCACAGTGACTCCGCCATTTGGCACCACAGGTGCAAAAACACATTTTGAACAGGATGTGAAAAGTGACAGGTGTACTGTTCATGAAGAGGGGTAAAACATGGCATTGTTGAAAATCTGGAGTGAAAATATGCAAAAACTGGTGGTCACAAGCGTGCATAGAAACTGCACAATGTACACCCTTAATGTAATTAATTTGGTGATTTTTTTACAGCAAATTTTAAACATAGGTATTTTGGGACCTCAGCTCATGAACTGTGTCACTGTGATTTTCGTAGTCTGTCCTGAACACTAATTTCCCACAGTGACTGCTAGTCTGTGCCGGAAGTGCGAAAACACATTTTGGCCAGGGTGTGAAAAATGACAGCTGTACTGTTCATTAGGAGGTATGGAAAATGTCAATCTTGAAAATCTGGACTGAAACTATTACACATTCATGAACTTATGAGGGTGCATGGAAATTGCGCAATGCACGCTCATAACAGTCATATTTTATGGACTTTTATCACCAAATTTTCAACATAGCCATTTTAACACCTCTGCTAATGAACAGTGCCACTATGATGTTCTTAATGTGTCCCGAACATTGATTTCACACACCGACCGCGTCAATGTGTGCTACATGTGCGAAAACACATTTTGGGTGAGATATGACATATGACAGCAGTACTGTTCATAAGGTGTGGTAAAATGGCAATGTTGAAAATCTGGAGTGAAAATATTAAAAATTCTCAATGTTATGAGCATGCGAAGGAACTTAGAAACATAGAAGTTGACGCCAGATAAGTACCGCAAGGCCCATCCAGTCTGCCCATTTCTTTTTCTACCTTATAAATGTGCCATCGGCTTTTGTTCTGTCAGTGGCCTATTTATTCATACTCATCTGTATTGCTCCCTTATGCCTATCCCATGCCTGTTTGAAGCCCTGCACTGTATTCATAGCCACCACTTTCTGAGGTAGACCGTTCCATGCATCCACAACCCTTTCTGTGAAAAAGAATTTCCTCACATTCCTCCTTAATCGGCCTCCCTCTAATCTCATGCTGTGTCCTCTTGTCCTGCTATTTTTCTTATATTTAAACATGTTAGACTCTTTCACCTTGTTAATGCCCTTAAGGTGTTTGAATGTTTCGATCATATCACCTCTCTTCCTCCTTTGCTCAAGGATATACTGTACATATTGAGCTCCGTTAATCTGTCCTCATATGTCTTCTGATACAGTCCCTGCACCATTTTGGTTGCCTTTCTCTGGACTGCCTCAATTTGGTTAATGTCCTTGTGAAGGTGTGGCCTCCAGTACTGCACGCAGTACTCCAGATGGGGCCTAACCAGTGTCTTGTAAAGAAGGATTATTACCTCCCTCTTACGACTTGTGATACCCCTACTAATACACCCTAACATCCCCCTAGCCTTACCTACTGCTTTAGAGGTCTGCTTGGATGATTTCAGGTCATAGGTGATGATGATGCCCAAGTCTCTTTCTTCCTTTGTGATGGTCAGCAACTCCCCTCCCAGCCTATAGGTGGCTTCAGGGTTTCTCTTCCCTATGTGCATGATCTTGCACTTCTTTGCATTAAATCCCAGTTGCCATTCTTCTGACCATTTTGCTAGTTTATCCAGATCTCTTCTCATTCTGCCCACCCCATCTGGATCATCTACTCTGTTGCAGATCTTGGTGTCATCTGCAAACAGACAAGCCTTACCCTCTAGTCCATCTGCAATGTCACTAATGAAGATATTGATGAGGACTGGCCCCAGGACTGATCCCTGAGGTACCCCACTTGTGACTTGCATTCTTCTGACTGTATACCATTTACCACCACTCTCTGTTTTCTGCCCATCAACCAGTTTTCCACCCAGTTGACCAACTTCTGACCCACCCCGAGCCTACCCAGCTTATTTATCAATCTTCTATGTGGAACAGTGTCGAAAGCTTTGCTGAAGTCAAGGTAGGCGACATCAACTGCTCCCCCTTGGTCCACCACTCTGGTTACCCAGTCAAAGAAATCTATGAGATTAGTTTGACAGGACCTTCCTTTTGTAAACCCATGCTGTCTTGGATCCTTTGCCCCTATGGATTCCAGGCGTTGCACTATCCTTTCCTTAAATAGTGCCTCCATAATCTTGCCCACTACTGAGGTAAGTCTAACTGGTCTGTAGTTCCCTGCCTCCTCCCTGCTACCACTCTTGTGGAGCGGGATCACATGAGTTCTTCTCCAGTCTTCTGGGACCTTTCCTGTGCTCAGAGACTCACTAAACAGTTCTGCTAATGGTTCTGCTAGTTCCACCCTTAGCTCCTTAAGTACCCTGGGATGCATGCCATCAGGTCCCATTGCCTTGTCCACCCTGAGCTTAGCGAGCTCTTGTAGGACCCTTACTTTTTTGAAGGGTGTAGTGCTCACCTCCTTCCCCCCTGTGTCCATGGTGCTGAGCTGTGGGCCCTGCCCTACCTTCTCTTCAGTAAATACTGAGCAAAAGTATCTATTTAGGATAGATGCTTTTACAGGGTCCTCCTCCTCACACACCTCCTTTTCTCCTTTGAGCTTAGCGATACCCCCTCTGGACTTTTTCCTTTCACTAATGTATCTATAGAAAGTCTTGTCACCTTCTTTTACTGTTCGTGCTAGTGTTTCCTCAGTTTGGGACTTTGCCTGCCTTACTGCCTTTCCTGCTTCCCTTAGGGCAGTTTGGTATGCCTCCCTATCTTCATCCCGCTGTGTTCCCTTATATTTCCTGAAGGCCAGCCTTTTGGCTCTGACCTTTTCTGCTACTGTATTTGAGAACCAAAGTGGTTTCCTTCTTCTTTTGCACTTCCATTTCTGTCTAACACAATGGGATGTTGCTTCAAAGTATTGCATCCTTAATGCTTGCCCACTTTGCCTGTACCCCCTCACCTGTGTTTCTTTTTGCCAGGGCTAGCTTAACTCTGTTGGCCATCTTATCAAAGTCAGCTCCTCTGAAGTCCCATATTTTTGCCTTGGAATGGGATTATTTAGATGTAATGGCCAAATTGAACCATACCATGTGATGGTCACTGGCCCCCAGGTGACCTTCTACCTGGAGATCTGTGATCCCTTCCCTGTTAGTCAGTACTAGATCTAGGATAGCCCTGTCTCTTGTGGGTTGTTGTACCAGTTGTTTGAGGCCCTCTCCCTGCAGGGAATCCACCATGTGTCTAGTTCTGGCAGATGTTCCTACTGGTATTGACCAACCTGTATCCGGCATGTTGAAGTCTCCCATTATCAGAACCTCCCCTTTAGCTGTCATGTTTTTTTATATCTTCTAACAGTAATGTGTCTATGTCTTCCACCTGGTCTGGTGGCCTGTAGACAACAGTTCTTATGGCTGTCCCATTTCCTGTTTCCAGGGTGACCCACAGTTCTTCTGGCTCATTATGTGTATTCTGAATTTCGGTAGCTTTGATATTTTCATTGACATACAGGGCCACTCCACCCCCCCTTTCTGCACCTTGGTCTCTTCTGAACAGTACATAGCCAGGTACTGAAGTCTCCCAAGTGTGGTTACTGGTAAGCCACATCTCACTAATTGCTACAATGTCCAGTTTAGCCTCTGACATTATTGCCTGCAGGTCTGGGATCTTATTTCCTAGGCTGTGAGCATTTGTGTACTTGATTTTCCATTGGCCAGATTTTGGTGTGTTAGTTATTGGGTGAGGTTTGGCATTTCCCCTGTGTGTCGTATGGGGAGACGGACCTTTTTTTTTACCTGGTGATGCAAATGAACTGCAAACATGCTAAATCCCTGTTTGACCACTAGCTGAGTGGGAAGGGGTGTTCTTTCTCCCCATTTGCTAGTTAAAACATTCTGTAAAGATGTCAAACTTCTGCCCCAATGCACTGACTCCCTCCTTAGTCAGATGCAGTACATCAAATTTAAAGAACTTTCACTCCCAGAACTGTTGCCAGTTCCCTACAAATCTGTGTCCTTTTTCCTGGCACCAGCCCTTGAGCCACATGTTTAGCTCCCCTCTCTCCCCTTCTCTGACCTTCCGTCCATCTGCCCCCCCCAGACTGGCAGGATCTCAGAGAAGGAGATGTTGGACGAAATGGATGATAGTTTGTCACACAGCCTAGTTAGGTGTTCCTTGGTCTCCACAACTGACCGGCTAGCAAGATCATTAGTCCCTATGTGTACCAGGACGTCAATGTTTTCTCCTGCTTTCTGAACAATTTTATCAATGCGGTCAGTGTCTCTCCACACTGACGTACCTGGGAGACATCTGACCATTACCCCTGGCTGGAGATGGGTATCAACTTCCCAAATCATGGAGTCTCCTATGATCAGAAGTTTTTTGGATTTCCTTTTTGCTTTTTTTGTTTTGGTTCCTGATTTGGGCGAGTTTTGTTGTGCTAGCTCCTGTGCTGCAGTGTCGTGCTCTGCGTGTCCTCTGCCCCTTTGTTTGATTTTGGAGATAGAGGCAGATACCTGTTTGTAGTGTTTACATGGTTTTTGGAGGTAATATGTTGGAGAGCACAGAGTGATGGGGCACCTGATTTGCCCCTCCTAACCACCTGCCAACCTCCTGGACCAACTACCCTCTGCGGTTGAGGTTCTTTTTTTGGATGTTGGGGAAATGGCGGGTGGTTCTTATAATGTATTTCCTCTTGAATATAAAATTTGAGGCGCGCAATCTCTGCCCATGCTGTCCTGAGCTGAGTCTTAAGAACTCCAATGGCTCAGCATGTAGGACAGTGTCCTAAATCCTGAAAGACTGTCCTTCTGAAAAGTGTTCCACAGTACCTGCAGTTAATGATATCCATTCCAGATAAGTTGCTGGGTTTATAACCTGATCAGAGCAATTAGAAGGAAGAAAATGCAAGTAATGTTTTGATTTTGTGTTTTGTTTTCGTGTAACTTGTTACAACAAGTCAAATTACTAGTGCCCCTGTAAATGAGCTCACCTTGTGGATGCCCCACTGATCTGCCCCTTCCTGCTTTGCCACAGGAAATATCACAACTGTGGTACCCTATAAAAGAAGTGTAGTGTGGGGTGGTTGGGGATGGGGGTGGGTGGCTGGGCCCTTGCCCTGCTGAAAAAGAAGAACCACGAATGAAAGAACAAGGAGGTAAGAGCAGAAACAATCAGTCAACAACAAATGCAGTAACCCTGAAAGCTTATCCTAATGTTAGCTAAAACTCTAAAACCTGTAAAGCACCACCTGTAATAAGTTCAGAAAAGATATACCCTGTAAGAAACACTCTGCTACGGAGAAAAATAAAGCAGTAACAGAAGATATACCTTGCAAAAGACAATTTGAATCAGAAGATTACAGCAGTAATCTGTTAGCACACACCTGTAGGCACACCTTGTAATAATGCAGAAGAAGGTATACCAGCAACAATAATTTGAATCAGAGAAAAATAAAGCAATGAAATGTTAGCAACAAACAGTAGCAATACCTGTGAGTACAAAATAACAATAACAACACACAGTAAATCTGCTTAGCCAAAAGAAGTCGTAATCCTTTTCCCTTGCTCTGGTAAGGTTCTCTGCTCTGTCCTTTCAAGCAATCTTAGAAGGAAAGAGCTCAGGTGAAGCTAGGTGCCTTGGCCAGCAAACCAAGTCTTCTACCTGCTCAATACACGCTTGTAAAACAGTCATTTTTGGGAATTTTTTCACCAAATTTTCAACATAGGGTTTTTGGGGGCCTACCTCATGAACTGTGACAGTGTTGCTTCATTACTCAGTCCCAAAAGGTGGTTCCGTGCAGTGACCACAAAATCACCTTTCGGGACCGAATAACAAAATGACAGTGACTGAGTTCATGAGGTGGGGCCACAAGTAAGTAAGTAAGTAAAAATTTATTTTTAAGCGCTTTTCCAAAGACCAAAGCGCTGTACAAAATAATTAACTAACAAACATTAAACAGTAATAAAATCAATCACCAAGAACCCCATGTTGAAAATTTGGTGAAAAAATTCCCCAAAATGGATGAGATATGCACTAAAGTAAAAAAAAAAATTTATGTCATTATATAGCTTACCGGTATTTCTTCAGTTCACGGTCAGCTTTGAAGAGTGCAGACATGTTCCTGGTCCACTGAAGATCATTGCGCTGAGGGTAAGTATGGGGTCTGGGGGTGGGCGCAGAGGTGGAGTGGGTTGGGGAGGGGGCAAGATAGTCAACGAGGACCATTTTGTTTTCAGGTATTTCTTTTCTTTTAGAAAATGATGTGGGACGTTGCCACGCTGGGTGGGCTCCCAGCATGGTAGCTGGAAGTTTTTTTGGAGGGTAGTGGAGATGACGGGGATTGGGCACCCCTGTCGGCCATACAGATGTTTGCCACGCTGGGGCTGGCTCCCAGCTTGGTAACTGGAAGTCTGTTTTTTTGGGGGGTACAGTGGAGCTGATGGGGGATTGGGCACCCCCATTGCAATATGAACTTTTGCCAGGTTGTAGTGGCTCTCAGCATGGCAACTGGAAGTCTGTTTGGGGGGCAGTGGAGCCAACGGGGGATTGGGCACCCCCGTCGGCCATACGGTGTGTGGGGGAGTGCATGAGCACACTGGGATGGGCTCCCAGCGTGCTACTTGGGTGTTTGGGGAGGGGGGAACTAGAAAACAAGGGAGCTGTCTATGACAGCTGTGCTCAGATGCAGTGCTGAGTGTAGGCACTTTGCATATTGCCAACGGCAGTATGTAAATTGCCTGCCGACAGCAGTATTCAAATTGCCTACACGTTACCAATGCTGATTGTAGTGGTGTTTTGCTTTCAAGTGTATGTCACTGCATCTGAACTGCTGTCATAGACAGCTCCGACATTTATTGGTGCGGTGAGGCAGCACCTGCAAGAAGGAGCAGGGCATTGGAAGCTGAGTGTCACACCCACAAAAGTTTGTATGGTGGCACTATGTTTCTTGAACGCAAACATAAAAAAGCCTTGTTTGCCTTTGATGTCTGGAGGGTTGCTGCATCTTCTCAAATGAGTACTGTCTCACTGAGCCTCTTGCTGCATATAAAAAGAACATTAGGTATAATAGTAGGCAGTAGCCCATGGATATAGCCCCATTGGAATGTGGTGTGATCTTGGAATACTGCTAGCTACTTATGTCTTTGACTGGAGAAGCCTGCACAGGAGAGAGAGGAAAAGAGAGAGAGAGCTCTGATGTACACCTCTGCTGCCAGCACTGACTGCAAGCTGTTTTCTACAATGGCCTGCTGCTGCTTTTGTGAGTCTGTGAGTGAGTACAAAGTTTCAAACTAGAAGTATGTTATTGGGAGTCAAGGCTCAGGATCTGTCATAAGAAAAGTGCACTTTGGACTGCGTATCTACCGAATCACTTTGCCTGCTGTTTTATGAATATTGTCAGAGAGTGAGATGCAGATGTTCCTAAATTGATCCTCATCAGCACTCTTGTGAATTGTCTCGGCTGTGGTAAACCTTTTGGCCTTTTCTGTGAAATGTTATCTGCCTAGAGGACAATTAAAAGAAGTGTGTTGGATGCTGGTTGAAAGAAGATAAGCAGCAAAGAATTATTGCAGCTTTCAGAATGTTGTGTCATTTTGTACAAGAAAAAAAGGCCACACTAGCATTTAACAAATATGGGCTTAGTTGAATAAAGAAAATTGGCTCAGTTCTTTACAGATATTGAACCAATTTTTTTTTTTTACTGTACCCATCCTAGGCCAGTATTTGCTAAATGTTAGTGAGACCTTATTTTCTTGTGCAAACAAAATTTCAAAAAATCTGCACTAGTTCTTTGCTTTTGATCTGATCAGGTAAACGTTATTCATTCTCACCTACTGTAGAATCTCAGGCTGCTGCAAAGCAATATGCCTTTGCCACCGGTCCTCTTTACTTACTCTTTCTGGTCTGCTACCCCTACAGCGCGCAACAAGTCAATACATGCATTTCCAACATTGCCCCCTTTCCTGGTGCTTCAGCCTGAACCCCAAATCAAAACCCCACAGCCGACCTGTTAATATTTGCAGTAAGTTGCAGAGTTCATAAAACTAGCCATGTTCTAAACGAGGGAGACCTGAATATATACAGTAATTTGTTATTTTGTTCTTGAGTTTCTCAATTAAAGGGCTCAAGTGTTGTCTTGGTTCTTGTTTCCAGCATGTCATCTTGTTCACCCCCACCAGCGCCACCAAAAGTGGAACCATTTACCTTGTGGAGCCAGGTTGCCATGGAAACGGATGACAGCAAACGTTTTCTCAACACAAATAAGTTGTTAGTGCACATTGGTTTTTGCTTGTTACTGTGCAGATCTCAAAATGATGCCCTTTTTGATTGCCAGATACAGGTTGTTTAACATTGTTTTAAAGAGTATGACTGAGTCTTTGAAATTAATGGACCTAACAAACCTGGCTGTGACATTGTGCAGGCTTATACTGAGTGAGTAAGCTGGTCATGAGGGGGGCTGTATCGGGCTGGGTTTGTAAAGATGGGGGTGTAGATTAGTCTCACCCTTAAATTAATTCAGGGCTTACTCACAAGTGTGTCATCAGGAAGAAAAAAAAAACCTCCACTAAAAGAAATGCAAGAGGCACACTTTTTATGTTTGCTTGCACGCATGTGCAAGAAAAATAGTGCCACCATACGAGTTTTCATAGGTGTGCCACCACCGCTTCCAATGTCCTGCTGCTTTTTGCAGGCATGGCCGCACTGCTCCAATAAATGTCCGAGCTGTCTATGACAGCAGTTCAGATGCAGTGAGGGTACAGTTCCAAAGTAAAGGACTGCTACAATCAGCGGTGGTAACGTGTAGACCAATTTGCATACTGCCGGCGTGGCACAGGCTGCTGCGTCAGCACACATCTGAACTGCTGTCATAGACAGCTACATTTTTCTCAGATCCCCTGCTGGCCCTGTGCCTCAACAAACACCCAAGTAGCATCCGCTGGGGAGCCCACCCCAGCATGCTCATGCACCTCCACCCCGCACACTGACTGGCTGATGGGTGTGCCCAATCCCCGTTGTCTCCACTGCCCCCCAACAGACTTCCAGGTGCCATGCTGGGAGCCCACCCCAGCATGATAAAAGTCTGTATAGCTGATGGGGGTGCCCAATCCCCCATCAGCTCCACTGCCCACCCACACACACTTTCAGGTGCCACACTGGGAGGCATCACCAGCATGGCAAAAGTCTGTATGGCTGACGGGGGTGCCCAATACCCCATCAGCTCCACTGCCCCCACAACAGACTTCCAGGTGCCACGCTGGGAGCCCACCCCAGTGTGGCAAAAGTCCTGTGTTGTCTTTGTAAAAAAAATAAAAAACCCTATTAAGAAAAAAATGGTCCCTCGTTGACTCTCTTGCCCCTCCCCAACCCCTGCCCACCGTCTGCGTACCCCACCTCCCCACACCCCTGCCTCACCCCATACTTACCTCTGGAGGTTGGCACGACAATCTTCAGTGGACTGGGAACGCATCTACACTCTTCAAAGCCAACCGTGAACTGAAGAAATGCCGGTAAGCTGTATAATGGCAAAAATGTTTTTTTTTCAACTTTGGTGCATATCTCGGCCATTTTTGGGAATTTTGTTCACCAAATTTTCAACATGGGGTTCTTGGGACCCCACCTCATGAACTCAGTCACTGTCATTTTGTTATTTGGTCCTGAAAGGTGATTTTGTGGTCACTGCACGGAACCACCTTTTGGGACTGATTAATGAAATGACAGTGTCACAATGCATGAGGTAGGCTCCCAAAAACCGTATGTTGAAAATTTGGCAAACAAATTTCCAAAAATGACTGTTTTACAAGCATGTGTTGTGCAGTTCCTACGCAAGCTCATAACTTCGAGAATTTTTAAAGTTTTCACACCAGATTTTCAACATTGCCATTTTACCACACCTCCTTATGAACAGTACAGCTGTCATTTTTCACATCTTGCCCAAAATGTGTTTTCACACATGTAGCACATAATGGCATGGTCAGTGTGCAAAATCAATGTTTGGGACAGATTAAGAAAATCCCAGTGACACTATTCATGAGCAGAAGTGTTGAAATGGCTATGTTGAAAATTTGGTAACAAAAGCCCATAAAATGATGGTGTTACGAGCGTGCATTGCACAATTTCCATGCACCCTAGTAAGTTCATGAATTTGTAATATTTTCAGTCCAGATTTTCAACATTGAAATTTTTCCACACCTCCTTATGAAAAGTACAGCTGTCATTTTCCACACCATGGCCGAAATGTGTTTTTGCACTTCCAGTGCAGAATAGCGAGGTCGCTGTGGGAAATCAGTGTTCAGGGCAGATTAAGAAAATCACAGTGACACTGTTCATGAGCAGAGGTCCCAAAATGCCTATGTTGAAAATCTGCTGTAAAAATTCCCCAAACTATTTACATTATGGGTGTACATTGCGCAGTTTCTATGCACGCTCATGACTTCACCATTTTTTTTATATTTTCACTCCAGATTTTCAACAATGCTATTTTTTACACCTCCTCAAGAACAGTACAGCTGTCATTTTTCACATCCTGTTTGAAATGTGTTTTCGCACCTGTGGCACCAAATGGCGCAGTCACTGTGCAAAATCACCTTTCGCCTAACAAACTGATAGTGTCACTGTTCATGCGGTGGGGTCACAAACAGCCCATGTGGAAAACTTGGAGTAAAAATACCAAGAAATGCCCAGGGCTTTAGGGTTTTCTACCACAACACCCTACCCTATAGGGATTGACAGGCATCAGGGGTGTGATTTGGGACTGTCAGCAGTAATGCTCATGCCATTCCACTCCCACCTTGCAGCCAGTGACAGGCATCAAAGTGCACCTTGGCCCCTTTGGCCCCAGAGTTCACCCCATTCTCCTATACTGCACCCATTTCAGTGTATTTCCTTATGGAATGAGGTAAATGTATAGCCCAAACACCCCAAGGCACACCTCGACACTTGTCAGTGTCTGAAGGGTACGGTGAGGTGAAGTGTCATGACTGTCATGCGCGACGACCCAAAGGCACACCCCAATGCCTGTCCATCTCTGCCGGGTGTGGGTGGAGTTGGTGTCAGTTCAATAATTCAGTGCCATTCCTATATTGTATCTGTCTAACTCCTGCACTTCCACTGCTAATGCCAGCAAGCAAACATTCGGCATTGACAAATGCTTGTTTTTTACTTAATCTGTTTACTCCTCCTCTGTGGCCGGTGTAGGCTATCCTTCTCAGCAACCCCCCAGCCCTGTCACCTTTCATCTCAGGGACCTACCTCAATCCTGGTGCTTCCCCATGGCTTACCCCCCATGGTGGGTGTTGGTGGCTTACCACCAATGAAATGGACTAGTTCTAGCAGAGGGCCCTGTAGCCTGGTGCAGAGCCTGTGAGGGGTCGGTATCATTCTGCACTGCATCTGGCCATTTTCCTCCACTGTTTCTCCCTCGGAGGAATGGACATGAAATGCTGTCCAGACATAACCATGCACACTGTTGTGTGTGGGACATCGCCAACTGCCGTTCCTCCCCTCCCCAAAGTTGCAGTCCCTGGCTGCCTATGCCCCTAGTCACCATTAGAGGCCAGATGTGTGCCTGGATTCACATCCCTCCCTCCCTAGAGGAGGAGTGCAATCTGCCGGGCACTCAGTCCTCCTCTCCCCAGCCAAACTCCAGCGACCTGAGTCCATTCCCAAACTCGGGTCACCAGTGTGGCGGCAGGTGAGGCATAGAGCCTCAGCCCTCCATGCTACTGGGCCAGCATGCAAGGGACATATTGAAAAAATGTGTTTGTTTTATTTATTTATTTATTCAAAGTTTGGTAATCGTGAGAGGCACACTGAGCCTAGTCTAGTTTCCAGGTGTGACCCGGGGGAGGGAGAAAAGGATGCAAGGTTACAAAATAAATTGTCAGGCTGGTTACAGATAGCCTGCAGACAAGTACAGGATTCAAAGTTTTGTCAGGCTGATCACAGGTAACCTTATATTATACAGTATACACATTTAATACAAGATTTTAAAAAAAAGGTGACATCATTGCATACAGCAAGAGCACTTAGTTGGGCTTTGTCAGCTAAGATAATGAGATAGCACATCTTAAGCAGGCTGAAATAGGTAGTAGGGGACTTAGCTTGGCTGATAGCAGGAACAGGAGGAGGTAAAGAGCAGGAGAGGGCACGTTTAAAGAAATTTAGGGAGGGAAGTATATGGAGTGTTGTTGGAAAGGAGTTCCAGTTATGGGGGAAACGGTAGGAGACAGCAGCCTTCCTGGAGTCTGAGTAGGAATGGGGAAGGGAGAAATTGCGAGGATCTCTACAGTGGAGATGATAAGAGGTGTGGGAGGCAGGGGAAAAGAGGGAGGTGAGGTGAGGTAAGGGTGAGTGAACCGAAACCAGTATTTAGTTGTGATGATGGAGGTGTGGTGGTGGTGGCAGGAGGATTGGGGGGGAGATAGAGAGGAGTAAAGAGTGCAGTGGTGGGACCTAGGGGGAGCATTTAAGGTGAAGTGGCAAAAGGCATTGAATAAAGAGTCCAACCTAGGGAGAGTGGAGGCAAGGTGGACCCATAGACAACGTCAGTTACATACCAAGTAAGTAAAAATCTAAATACCTTGTGTCTCTTGGCTTTCATTTTTTACCAGCTAAGGCTTCAACTGTATTTTGAACATAACTACAAAACTGTCAGTTTTAGCTTACAGTTAGATACTATTACAGATCAGCTGTTCCATCTGTTAGGCTCAACTTTGAGACAGCTTAGGAATACAGTGTGATGGCTTCTGGGGCTTTCTTTTGTTATTGCCTTCACACAAGTTACTTTGAGGAAGAAAATGAATTACTAAATGTGATAATGAACTTCACAAAATTTCACTGTTGGAGCTTTTTGTCTCTTGACAGTAGCTGCTTGGTTGTCACGGCAGCAGACAACACTGAGCGTGCGACATTCCTAACACTATAAGAGTATCTCATGCACTGATAAAATCTTATCACCTGATTGGTAAGTGATGCTACAGGGATATATAATACCAGAAGAATGCCACACAAAATTATTCTAGAAAGCAGTGTTTCAACCATCACACAATTCTATTTGCATGCCTTTAATTTATACTCCACTATATTACACATTCAGATGGTACAGTATACAGTCTAGATATTAAAAGTGTTTTTATTTACATTTCATAAGCACTCCGAGTTAACAGAGCTGAATATTTGACAAATAATCTACCAAGTGCACAGTGAATGATTGTTCATGATGTTTAGAAAAGCTATGAGTGTAATGTTTAGACAGGTACTTCTTTAATAAAGATACGGTAGTTACTTTTTTCCAGTTCTTAGGGAAACTGTCTGTGATGGTAAAAAAAAAGAAGTAAAAGAGACCAGCAGGTTGACAGAAAATTTCTATTTTTTCATTCAATGTATGGTCTGTGGGGAGTGGAAAAATGACAGGCTAGCACCAGAAATGTCTGCTGGGCCAGCTCTGTGCCTCCGAGTGAAGGGGTTCACTCGACACGTTGGTGACCTGGGTTTGCACCCCGAGCCCAGGTACCAGGAGCAGAGTCCGGCAGGGAGGGGATGCATAAGCATCCATGGGACACTTCCCTCCTGGGGGGAGGTGGGGACTGCCTGGGCACCTCTGGGTGGATTGAGCACATGCTTGGGGGACGTGATGCCTCGACATGCCCACTGCATGCCCCTACCCAAGGATGCCACCCACACAAGGCTGAGAACTTGATGGGCTGGGCACAGAACATGGAAAATGGCATCTCGGCTGACCAGATGACAGCTGCCAGACCATCGCCACCAAGGAGCCCCCAGACAGCCGGGACCGACCCCAGCAGCACCCAGGGACAAGCAGGTAAGCCATAAGACACATTCTCCAGAAGGAGAGGACCAGCCCGATAAAGAGATACATCGGATTACCCTGGGGGGCTGCAATATGGGGCTACAGTTGGTGACGGGGGTTGCCTGCGTCGAGTAGGTCCTAGGAGGCCCAAAGGAGAGGCCAGCCCAGATACAGAGGGAGGAGCAAAAATACATAACACACACACACAAAAAAAAATAAATGTCTTTTACCGGTCATCTTTCTGAATTGATACTGTTTGAATTAATCAGATCTGGTTGGAGAGATAGACAGACATGGGGACAGGTAAATGAAACAAGTTTAGTATATAGCGGGTACATGTCACATCTTTCATATTGATATCAGACAGCCAGCAGTGCCCCTATGGCCAATGGAACTCCCAGGTACCTCTGACGTCTGGACCATTCCTCTTTTCTTAAGCTAATTGTTAAGCTTTCTTTTCCTGCACATTCTCACTCATTTTAAATTTGTTATTCAGTGGGTAGCCCAAGTTCTCCAGGAATATAGCCCCGCTGCCCATTCTCCTAGCTACAGCATGGATACAGTTTGTGGACTCCACCAACTCATCTGTAAGGTTTTTTTTTATTTTAGTAGAGTTGCTGTTTCCCTTTAAAATCAGACACCCTCCCGAGTGGCCAGTTATTATCTGTGTGACTGATCCAGGTGAGAGTGCATTATCTAATGCACATAATGTATAAACAAGCCTGGGCTATTATTTAAACTGCAAAATATGTCATTGAGTATTGATGCTTAAAAAATGGTCATTGGCACACATACCTTAAAACTATTCCTAGATGTAAAATGAGTTCAAGATCTTAGTGCTTTTAGCATACCTTCATGAGAAACAAACACAGTACAGACTCAAAGGAACCACACATTCTACTGCATGCCCTATATTTATTGTACACAGCTCTATAATGACAGCCGGTAGTTCTAAAGCTGTGACATTTACAGCATCTGAAAACTGGCAATTGTTGCTCATCTTGCTCATTAGAAATCCTTTCTAAGCATATGGACCCTAAATGCATAACTGAAGCCAGGGTCACAAAATAGATCATTTAAAGTGCACAGCGTTGTTTATTCGTGACACATCTAAAGTTCACAAAATGCAAATAGAAAGTTTAATATTTGGAAACGTGCAGGGGTTAAATTGTACAGGAACCTACAGGAACTCAATTCCACCACCCCTTTAAAAAACTGCATAACAGTTCCACCACCTCTGTCACCTTTCACCATTGACTATTATAGGAAAGTTCCATCACCTAGAAATGACAGTTCCACCACCTAGAAATCTACTATAGATGTGAGATTTCCCCACCAAAACATTTCCGATTTAACCACTGGAAACGTGTGTAAACAATGGATAACTATGAGGCAGTTTGCAAATGTTAAAATTCAGTAAACATGCTACTGGATTGCTTTTCACTGAAGAGAGGTTTTTGTTGCAGAGAACTGGAAATTGTGCGCATTACATTTCCACTGAAAACTTAAATGTGAGCAACACAACAGAGTCCATGCAGGCAGCAATTTGTTTTTTTTTTTTTTGGGGGGGGAGGGGAGAGACGTGAAATATTTTATACCAGAGCATGAAATGTTTTTATACAATCTCTCTAGACTAGTGAATCATCTTATACTGTGAGACTTGAATTGCTGCTGTCCCTTCATTAATGATTCTGAATCCCAATCCATAGAACCAGGGGTATGCAGCTCTGATGCCCCCACCTTTTGCTTTTCTTGGCTCAAAATAAATAAAAGCAAGACCTTGTGCAGGGCCATCACTGGTGCTGAGCTGTAGTGCTGAAACAAGGGCAGGCTGGGGGCAGCCTGCCTAGGTAAGGATAAATTAATATTAGGAGACATAGGTGAAAGGTCAGGAAGTGGAGGGGCGTGGGAGAGTGCAGACAGGAAGGGGTATAAAAGAATTGACCTAAGAAGTTTGCATGTATGTCCTGAATTGTGAGGTGTTGCCGAGAAAAACAAAAGCAGGACATGAATGCCCAGAATAATTTGATCTGCTGGTAACTCTTGAACCCCTCCCTCTGCATCTGAGTGTTTGGTAGTTCTCTTTCTCTATAATCCCTTCAGTACACTGCGGTTCAGTTCAGTGAGTTGCTCCAGCTTCCAGGAATTTGGCCTGACTGGAGTACAGCACAGCCAGGGTAAGGAACTCCTGATGTGGGTCAGTAGCACACAGAAACAGAACCCGACATATTTTATTTCTCAGTTGCAGACAGCTAAGGATTGTTGGTAGGCAGTTGTTTTATATTCGAATTTTGGGCTAGGAAAAAGCACACTGAGCCAAAGTTCACTTCCAGGTGCAACCTGAAAGCACGAGGAGGGTAAGTGACTTGTTCAGGGTCACACGTTATGCAAATGACAGGTTGTGAGTTTCAAACACAAGGCTGCGTGGGCTCCATATTCACAACTTTGTGCTCTAAACCTCTACACTGTATTGCCTCCCAAAAACCAATAATGATTGTTTCTATCACCGGACCCAGATGTGAATCATATGACCCCACCCAAACAGAGCCCTACTAAGCAACAGTTACTTACTTAATCTTTTTTTGAATTTATTTTTCATTTGATTTCTTATCAGTTTATGCCATTAGCACAGACCCCGACCAGATCACGCAGTCCACTTCCACTCCACCCCCCAAAACAGCACTAAAATGCAGCATAGGAGGGAAGCCAAACAGATGCATAACATAAAGCTTCTCAATAAGGATATTTGCTCATGGTCTAGTCTCACCCTCACTCCTTAACTAACCCATAATATTTTTATTAGATATCCACAAGTAGTATAACCATATACTTTTGCGACTTTCTTTCATTGAAAAAACATCAATTAATCGAGAGGCTGCAAGGCATCGCAGCAAGTGGCCATTTGTCTGGAGCCTTCCCTCCCTGGACCTGGAAAGAATAAAAGGGACCTCCTCTCGGGAGTACAGATGTCATGGCAATGCCATGAGGGGAGGTCCCATAAGGCTGCCCAGAGGCGGTGGCATTCAGAGGAGGATGGGGAAAGAGGGGTCAAGTGAGCTGAGGGCCAGCATCAATCCCTTCTTTGCCCTTCATTCATCAAGCTGCGAACAACTCCAGTGACAAACAGTCAGACAGAGGTAAGGGTCTTGTTCTGTGCCTTGCAGTTGGGTGGAGGGGAAGAGCACTGAAGAGCAGAAGCTGTACTGCTGTAGATTAAAGAGCTGCCTTTCGTGCTGAGCATACCTCTCAACTGCTATGTATTTTGCATAGCACGCTGAGTTTTACACTCAGTTTTATCCTGGCTCAACATAGGTTACTGTTGTTCTTAATAATGTTAGTGGGCACATTATTTGTAGATGTGGTATTGTTTGAAATAAAAAGTGCTACACTTTCTGGCCTTTGCTTTGTTCCTGGCAGGCCAGCGCTGTAAGTTAATGCTGAGAAGTTGAGAGGTTTGATGCTGCGCCTTACGGGGCCTGTGGGTTTAAACATGTAAGGGATAATTCAGACAGTGAGCTGCAGAGTAGGTCCAGGCCTGAATGGCTTAGTTAGAAATGGTTGTGTCTACTATAACTAAAAGACATGGTAGCTATGCTACTATGTTAAAACAGAGATAAGAGGTCTCACATATCCTCAAACACAGTAATTATACTCAAAAAAAGAAAAAATCAAGCCGTTCAGTCAGGAGCACTGCACAGCCCAGCAGGGCTCTGTTCCTCCTGACCAGCATTCAGGTGCCCTTTCTTTCCTTCCCCTTACCTCACAGCACTCCTGTGGCCATGAGAGTGCTGGTTCCTGGCCCAGTGGTAGAGTTAGGCCACTGTCTTCTTTAGCGCTCTGAGGTGATCCCTGGACAGGAGGTTCATGGCTCTGTTTATTTAAAATCCATGGCTCGGTTCACCTGTAGCAGTGGTTCTCCTGGGAGGGGGTTATACCACCCTGACAGCTTGGGCAGCAAGGGCAGTGGCCATTTTGTGGCTGGCGTGTTTACATTCTGTTTCAGGAGCGCTTGATCTCACATGAGCCGTGAGTTTGGCGGCCATCTTGGAGGGGTGGGGTAGTGCTCCCCCCCCCCGCACTGCTCAGGCCTGCTGTTTGGCAGCTTTCTTGGGACCTGCCGCATCTGAGTGGGGATGTCGGAGGCGCGTCCTCATGCCACTTACGTGTTTGCTCTGAGTCTGGTCCGTGTTCGCACGCTACCATTGGGAGAGGCCTCTTGGAGGTGGTTGTGAAGAAGCATAGTACAATGGGCGCAATATTGCGTGAACCGCGAGGTCGGCAGCCATCTTGGGGTGGGCACAGGGTGTCCATTTGCTGAATAGGGAGGCAGCCATCAGTATCTCAGGCCAGGAGGGATCGAGCGGGCCCCCACCTCTCCCAGGGGTGATCAGAGGATTGCCAGTATGGCTATGTGTGGGGCCATGCTGGCTAGGCACCCTATTTGGTCTCTTACCCGTGGCTATATGCTGATGGATCCGCTAGAGGTCTGGGTACTTCTTGGTCCTTCGTTGGGCAGCCCAGCAGCTACAGAACTATTGAATTCAAGGGCCATGGCATGCTAGGCATGTGGTCTGGCCTAGCGCCTCACAGGTATTTCCTTAGCAGGCCCACGTTAGAAGCACCGCATGGGGCTGCTCATATTAAGTAAAAAAACAAACAAACAAAAAAACAAAAACAAAAACAAAACAAAAACAAAAAAACAAGAAAGCAAGGAAAATGTTTTGGCATGCTTGCCTTGAGTCCAGTGGCAAGGTTTTATTCCCATGGCATGTTTATGTGGGGTGTTTACCAAATTAAGTTCCCACGATGGTGGGCAATACCCTTGGCACTCTGGGCGGGGCACGGTGTTTTGGCGCTACATGGGTGTACCACCTCATCCCCAGCCCTGGGGATGTGGAGCCACTTCTTGGTAGTAGTGAGCCATTCAGGACACAGGCTTGGCTGGCAGGCGGGGGGGCAGGCCCACTTCTGGTATGTCTTGGCAACTCAGGCTGAGCAGCGACGGCAAGTGCCACAGACTTGGGGTTAGACCTGCGGACATACTGGAGTGGCGCAGCCATATCCCTTGGCATGGGAATAAGCAGTACGGGATGCTGGAAGCTCAGGTTTCCAGCCGGGCATCTGTGGTATCCACGGGTTATCTTGGAATATGGCACAGAACAATAATGAGATCAGTGCCTACGTTTCCGGTCCTTCTACAGGGATAGCTGAGCTATATGGGAGTATACGCAAATGGTAATGGCTGGCATGGCAACTCTACCCGGACATCAGCATGGGGATTTTGCCTGGGCACTGTTTTTTGCATGAGCTGGGGGTCCATTGATGGCCAACCAGTTTAGGGGCATGGGACCCAGGGTATATATATTCCCACTGAGCATGCTTCGGTGTATAGACAGTCCCTGCAGAAATGGCTGGGCATACCTTATAGCATCCAAGGGCATGCAGCAGGGTAGGGGACTCACAAGCCACAGTGGAACTGGAATGCTGAGCAGGCACATGGGCCAGTGGTGCTGGGTACAGCTCTCATTCCTAGCAGCAAGAAATAGGCTGGGTGGCAGCACACTGGCTGCCTGTGGGGCAGCAGGCTCAGAGTGCACTGAAATGTAATCACCGAGGGGATTGTACCCATTTGATGCCCACTGGGTGACAATAGTTAATACATAAAGTAAAAAGTACTTAAAAGGCAGATTTAAAAAAAAAAACAGCGAAATACAGATTATGGGCAAGACACATCATGGCAATTCTAGCAGGACATTGGAAGTGGTGAGCATTCCGGGTCTGGAGCTACTGTCCTTAGTGGAGGCAGCACCTGCCATCATGCTGGCCCACAGGAGCAACAGGAGTCCATCTACCAAGTCCCCACAGGTGACTGATTTGCGTTCACCAGGCAGGGGATCCATGATCAACGTTTACTACTATAAGCTCAGGGATAGTAGAAGCCCCAAGCTTACATGACATACGTCTATTCACAGATGAAGGGATTAGTCTCCCAGCCTGTCTGTGCACTCAGAGTGGGTCTGTACACACGTACTGGACAGCAGCATTTCATATGGCTAGCCAGGGTGCCATGTACTAAGGGACTGTCATCAGTAAGGGGTGATCAGATCACAGCACAAGCAGCAGGGTGCATAGACAGGGAATGATTGAGGAGCTGTGCAATGAGGGGGGGGCATGACAGACTGTGCAATGGAGTGCCTAGGATAAGGTCACCATGACATACCACAAGGGCATAGCATATCAAGATTCCTCACTAGGTCAGGGGATGAGGGTTAGTGGTTCAGACCCATCCTCATGGGCTGATGCACAAAGGAATACCAAAAATTTGAAATCCGATCTATTTCATCCTCCTTTTTCTCTTCCATAATCCTCAGTACAAGCTCTTCCACAGCTTGACATACTCTTGAGAATGATAGAAGCAGCAAAAAAAAAAAATTACACTAATGGGCTCCATTGGGGTGCTGTTAGGGAATGACATATCTGCAAGATCGGTTTCATTGTCATATTCACTTGCTTCAACAATGGCTGACAGAATTCCCATGCATAGTAGCTTCAAACTAACAGCATATTCAGGTGTATAAGCAGCTTCTCTAAGCGGACTATTAATTGGACCAAGGGGCGAGGAGAGCCAATGGGCGCAGGGCCCCATCTTGGGTGGGCTCTGGGCAGTTGGGGCAATTGCAATGTGGATTAAGGCATGGTTTGCAATAGTCAGGATTCAAGGAAAGCAAGACAAAGCGACTACCGAGGCTGGCCTGCAAAAAGCAGATCAGTCGGTAACCTTCTTTCCTTATCGGGGTTCCCACACGGTAATGGTCTGGTCCCAGAGTCCATAAGGAACTATTAGGCTGCAGCCCCCCCCCAAAAGGGGACATGGGTAAGGCAGGGCACATACAACCAGGTGCTTATTTTGCAGTACCAATACCCTGTTGTAACAATTATCTAGACCACCGTGTGCAAGGAGAGCTACTTAGCTCAGGCCCCCCCCCCCCACCTTTCGCATGCCTCAGGCTTAGGCCATGATGGGGTCAGCACGCCTTCCCCCTTTTGGTATGGCAGGGTAGGGGCACTCTGTTTGGCCTATGGAGGACAAATAATGAATGAAAAGCATAATAAAAGCCAACAGACAAATAAATACACCTATGGGAGGTGGTCTCGGGGAGCATGAACTGGGGCTCCTACAGAAGTCTGTGTGCCTCCACCTTGGTTTCATATGGTCCAGTAGCTACTGGGCTTCAGAAGGAGGGAGTGCCAGGGAAACATGGGTAGGCCCATTCTTGGAGGCATCACCTAGGGAGTCCCCTGTGAAGAAGCATTCAGGGGACCAAGTAACACCAATCCCCCCTCAACAAGGAGCCCTAGACCAGGCAACAACAGAAGTCGGGTGGAGGCTCACTGGTATAACAAGGTATGGTAGGGGGAGAGGGTACAGTCGGGGTTCCAGAAACTTGGGAACTAGCCAGGGATGACTAGGGAGGCCCTGGCAGGTCCAGGACCCAACTGTTGGGAGCCTATTGATGGTGCTGTGGCAGGGCAAGCACCCAGGCTATGGTGGTCCTTAGGCCATTGGTAGTGGGGTTCCTTCTGGAACAAGAGGGGTTTATCTCTGTGAGAAGGGGCTCTGACTGAGTTGGAGTGTTTGCAGGCAGACCAGTAGGCCCCAACTACAGGGGCTTGCAGAGATGGAGGCCGAGTGGCCAGCCCCCAGGCATAGCACAAGGTGTCATGCAGACAGCTGGCAGGTTCATAACAAGGATCTGGTTGGCAGGAGCCCAGCTAGGATTCAGAAGGAGGGGTTCCAGCAGCTGCAGAAGGCATTTCAATCCCATAGGATTAGCCAATTATTCAAGGGACTAGTGCGATAGGATAGCTTGAAGGGGTGAGTTTCGCATCCCTTTGGGATTCACTGGAAGAGTGTTTCCCTCCCAAACAGCTAGAGAGCTTTGGGAAAAGAAGGCTCCAAGGCTCCCTAGGCAAGTCCAGTTTGGCCAGTCACAAAGGCAGCAGCGGGCACCATGATCCGAGGAGAATGTGTAGTAGTTGTAAACATTTTTATTACAAAAAAAACAGGGGGGGATTATGAACTGTGATTAAAACTCAATTGAGTCACAGACTCAATTACAACTAGGTCCATAGGTACACCAAAGATTATAAATTAGCAAGCATTACCTCAGGGGTATGGAATGGTGCAGGGTGGGCCAGCTGGAAGAACAGAAGGCACAGAGAGGGCTTCTTCCAGCCCAGGGATAATAGAGTGGAATGGCAGAAAGGTTGGGGGTGGGCTTCGTGGCACCCCAACCGGCAGGTGCTATCCCAGCAAGGGGTCAGGGTGAATTAGGAGAGGCAGGGAGTTGTGCACTGCAACAATGGCATTGGCATTGACATTTTTGTTGTCTCTTACAGGTTCCATGAAGGTACTAAGAACAGAGAATATGGGATGTGCAGACTCACTGGGCAGTGGCAGGGGTGGCCAACTGGACTAAAGAATGGGCTCCTAAGGTACTACTAGAACAGCACAACCTCCCGATGCAGAGTCTAGTGCAGGACAGCACTCAAGCATGTTGATTCCTCCTGTGGAAAGGTTCTCAATGGGTCACATCCAGTGCAGCAAGTAAGCCGGCCAGGTTGGATCATTGGCGGCAAGCTGCAGGCAGAGGGGGATAGTGAGTCGGGAACCTAAGGCTGGGGGGCTGGAGAGAGTCTTACCCACAGCACTTCAGGAGGTGAGAATGGTTAAGAACAGAATAGATCGTTAGATAGGAGTTAGCTTGGTAGGCGGGTCTTGGAGCCTAATTGGAGCAGCGACTTAGGGGGTAGGACTGCTTCCGTCCTGTGGCAGCTCAGGAGGATCGCAGACTGATGGTACAAGGGGAAGAAGGAGGAGACGAGTTCAATTCTCCAGAACAGCTAATCACTTCCAGTCGGCATGAGGCTGGCGACTGCAAGACAGGACCCAGATGGGGGTCATGGTCCAACTTCATCAGGATTATTCCTCTGGAACAGCGGCACCAGACGTGGGCAGCTGCAAGGGTACTGGGCCATATGACCTTACCCACTCCTGTCGGAGAGGTTTCGACTTAGGAGGTACATCAGTTATCAGGCCCACACTAGGGTGGCCCCAAGAATTGGGGGCAAGAGTGTGGGAGGCCTGCATGAAGGCTGGGTATCCAGTGCACGCTGCTCCTAAAAAGGTGGTGATTTATTTCAATAAATGCATGACTGTGGCCATTTCCTCCAAGACCAGTGTTGTGTGGTTATTTCAGGGGAAGGGAAAGTGGAGGGCTACCAGACAATGACTATGTATATCAACACAATGATCTCAGGACAAATTGCCCTTTTAATACAAAGCATGCCGTTTTGACCATGACACATCCACTATTTCCAATCTTCTGGTACCCACGGATTATACAGTGATGGCAGCATTTACAGTCAATTGTAACCAGGAGCACATGGCATTATGCATTCATTTTATTAACTTAAACAGTCTGTACAATTTATATTATGACGGTGTTTTCAAGGAGTGGTTCCCAGTAGATTAGAGTTTAAATCTGAAGCCAATGACAACTTTGATTTCAAGGATATAGAGCAAAATATTAGGTTACATTTTAAATGGCATGCAGACATCTAAGCAGTGCAGAGTTCTACAACAGTTTTGGGTTGTAACAAATCCCAGTTGCCTGCTGCATCACGTACAGAGATAAAACAAAGATAAAAACGAAATCCCTGAATCCATTTTGACCAAGCTGTTGCCCAAATATATTATAAAGTACATAGCATAATATCCATTAACAAGCATCTGTCAATGCCGAATGTTTGCTTGCTGGTATTCGCATTGGAAATGCAGAAGTTAGACAGATGCAGAGTAGGAATGGCAGTGAAGTATTGAACTTCATGCCAACCCCACCTCCAACCTGCAGAGATGGACAGACATTGGGGTATGTGTTTGGGTTGTTGCCCATAACATTCATGCCATTTCACCTCACCTATCCTGCAGACACCGACAAGTGTTGAGGTGTGCCGGATATTTCGGCTTTACAGTCACCCCACTCCATAAGGACATACGCTGAAATGGGTGCAATATAGGAGAATGGGGTGAACTCTGAGGCAAAAGAGTCCAAGGCACACCTTGATGCCTGTCACTGGCTGCAGGGGTGAGGGTGGGGTGGGGTGGAATGGCATGAGCATTACAGTCGGCAATCCAAAGGCACACTCCTGATGCCTGTCAGTCTGTACAGGGTGGGACGTTACGGTTAGAAACCCTAACACCCTGTGTGTTTGTTGGTATTTGCACTAAAAATTTTCAACATGGCCTTTTTGTGACCCACACCTCATGAAAGCATTTGGGACCTCTTCTCATGAACAGTGACACTGCGAGTTTGTCAATGTGTCCTGAACTTTGCGTTCCCACAGCGATCATGCCATTGTGCGCCAGATGTACAAAAACACAGATCGAGCAGGATGTGAAGAATGACAGCTACACCATTCATAGGGAGGTGTGAAGAGATGGCAATGTTGAAAATCAGAAGTGAAAATATTAAAAATGCTAGAACGTCTGAGCGTACGTGGAAACTGTGCAACGCATGTGCGTAACACAGGCATTTAGTGGAATTATTTCACCAAATTTTCAACATAGGCATTTTGTGACCTCTGCTCATGAACACTGTCAGTATGATTTTCTTAATCTGTCCCAAACATTAATTTCCCACAGCAACTGCTCTATTCTGCGCTTGATGTGTAAACACATATTTCGGGCAGGATGTAAAAAATGACAGTTGTACTGTTCATAAGGAGGTCTGAAAAAATGCCAGTGTTGGAAATCTGGAGTGAAAGTACTACAAATTTGCGAAGTTACAAGGGTGAGTGGAAACTGCACAATGCACGCTTGTAACACAGTTATTTTATGGACATTTGTCACCAAATTTTCAACATAGGCATTTTAGGACCTCTGCTCATGAAAAGAGTCACTGTGATTTTACATATGAACATGCATACGAACATACGAATCTGCCAGCAGAACAGACCAATCAGTCTATCTAAATCTGCCCTAGTGTGCAGTTAGCACCCTAGATTGCAGCTGCCCCAGCCTCCTCCTCCTCCTCAGTTCCTCCCCCGCTTGTCCCAGCCCCTGCCCCCTTGACTCTTCCTCTTGCATTATCCCAGTCCTTCTTAAAGATATTGACTGTTCTACATGTTACCAGCACCTCTGGCAGTGCATGCCAACTAGACACCACCCTCTCAGTGAAGTAGTGCCTCCTCATTTCCCTCTTGAAACATCCCCTTCCAACCTTAGTCCATGCCCCGTTGTCTCTCTTCCACTCCTCAGTTTAAACATCCCCTCGGTGCTAAGTTTATTTACCCCCCTCAGGTATTTAAATGCTTCAATCATATCCCCCCATCCCTCCTCTCCTCCAGTGTGTACATGTTCAGCTCGTTCAGCCTAACTGATAATGGGAGACTTCAACATGCCAGATACAGATTGGTCAATACCAGCAGGAACATCTGCCAGAACTAGACTCATAGTGGATTCCCTGCAGGGGGAGGGCCTCAAACAACTGGTACAGCAACCCACAAGAGACAGGGCTATCCTAGATCTAGTACTGACTAACAAAGAAGGGATCACAGATCTCCAGGTAGAAGGTCACCTGGGGCCAGTGACCATCACATGGTATGGTTCAATTTGGCTACTACATCTAAATCATCCCATTCCAAGGCAAAATATGGGACTTCAGAGGAGCTGACTTTGATAAGATGGCCAACAGAGTTAAGCTAGCCCTGGCAAAAGAAACACAGGTGAGGAGGTACAGGCAAAGTGGGCAAGCATTAAGGATACAATACTTGAAGCAACATCCCATTGTGTTAGACAGAAAAGAAAGTGCAAAGAAGAAGGAAACCACTTTGGTTCTCAAATACAGTAGCAGAAAAGGTCAGAGCCAAAAGGCTGGCCTTCAGGAAATATAAGGAACACAGCGGGATGAAGATAGGGAGGCATACCAAACTGCCCTAAGGGAAGCAGGTAAGGCAGTAAGGCAGGCAAAGTCCCAAACTGAGGAAACACTAGCACGAACAGTAAAGAAGGTGACAAGACTTTCTATAGATACATTAGTGAAAGGAGAAAGTCCAGAGGGGTATTGCTAAGCTTAATGGAGAAAAGGGAGCATGTGAGGAGGAGGACCCTGTAAGGCATCTATCCTAAATAGATACTTTTGCTCAGTATTTACTGAAGAGAAGGTAGGGCAGGGCCCACAGCTCAGCATCATGGACACAGGGGAGGGAGGTGAGCACTACTCCTTCACAAAAGAAAGGGTCCTACAAGAGCTTGCTAAGCTCAGGGTGGATAAGGCAATGGGACCTGATGGCATACATCCCAGGGTACTTAAGGAGCTAAAGGAGGAACTAGCAGAGCCATTAGCAGAATTGTTTAGTGAGTCTCTGAGCACAGGAGAGTCCCAGAAGACTGGAGAAGGGCTCATGTGATCCCGCTCCACAAGAGTGGTAGCAGGGAGGAGGCGGGAACTACAGACCAGTCAGTCTTACCTCAGTAGTGGGCAAGATTATGGAGCACTCCTTAAGGAAAGGATAGTGCAACACCTGGAATCCATAGGGGCACAGGATCCAAGACAGCATGGGTTTACAAAGGAAGGTCCCACAACTAATCTCATAGATTTCTTTGACTGGGTAACCAGAGTGGTGGATCAAGGGGGAGCAGTTGATGTTGCCTACCTTGACTTCAGCAAAGCTTTTGACACTGTTCCACATAGAAGATTGATAAATAAGCTAGGTAGGCTTGGGGTGGGTCAGAAGTTGGTCAACTGGGTGGCAAACTGGTTGACTGGCAGAAAACAGAGAGTGGTGGTAAATGGTATACAGTCAGAAGAGATGCAAGTCACAAGTGGGGTACCTCAGGGATCAGTCCTGGGGCCAGTCCTATTCAACATCTTCATTAGTGACCTCGCAGATGGACTAGAGGGTAAGGCTTGTCTGTTTGCAGATGACACCAAGATCTGCAACAGAGTAGATGATCCAGATGGGGTGGGCAGAATGAGAAGAGATCTGGATAAACTAGCAAAATGGTCAGAAGAGTGGCAACTGGGATTTAATGCAAAGAAGTGCAAAATCATGCACATAGGGAAGAGAAACCCTGAAGCCACTTATAGGCTGGGAGGGAGTTGCTAGCAGTCACAAGGAAGAAAGAGACTTGGGCATCATCATCACTGATGACCTAAAATCATCAAGCAGACCTCTAAGCAGTAGGTAAAGGCTAGGGGGTGTTAGGGTGTATTAGTAGGGTGTCATAAGTCGTGAAGAGGGAGGTAATAATCCCTCTGTACAAGACATTGGTTAGGCCCCATCTGGAGTACTGCGTGCAGTATTGAGGCCACACCTTCACAAGGACATTAACTAAATTGAGGCAGTCCAGAGAAGGGCAACAAAATGGTGCAGGGACTGCATCAGAAGACATATGAGGACAGATTAACGGAGCTCAATATGTATACCCTTGAGCAAAGGAGGAGAGAGGTGATATGACGAGACATTTAAACACCTTAAGGGCATAAACAAGGTGAAAGAGTCTAACATGTTTAAATATAAGAAAAATAGCAGGACAAGAGGACACAGCATGAGATTAGAGGAGGCCGATTAAGGGGAATGTGAGGAAATTCTTTTCACAGAAAGGGTGGTAGATGCATGGAATAGCTTACCACAGAAGTGGTGGCTATGAATACAGTGCAGGGCTTCAAACAGGCATGGGATAGGCATAAGGGAGCAATACAAATGACTATGAATAGATAGGTCACTGACAGAGCAAAGGCCGATGGCACATTTATAAAGTAGAAAAAGAAATGGGCAGACTGGATGGGCCTTGCGGTCCTTATCTGCCGTCAACTTCTATGTTTCTATGTTTCTATGTAACTTCATATTCCTTTCCTTTTATCCCCTTTAACATTTTTGTTGCCCTCCTTTGCACCCCCTCCAGTAACTTTATATCTCTCCTCAGGTATGGCCTCCAGTATTGCACACAATACTCCAGGTGCGATCTGACCAATGATCTGTAGGGAGATAGGATCACATCCCTGTGTCTGGATGAGAACCCCTTGTAATGCACCCCAGCATCCTGTTTGCCTTCGCTGCTGCTCTCTCCTACACTACAGTTGTTCATGCTCCCAGTTACCAACACCCCTAGGTCCTTCTCCTCCTCTGTGATCCCCAGCCTCACCCACCCAACCAATAGTCCCTCTTCTGGTTCTTAGGCCCGAAGTGCATCACCTTACACTTGTTTGCACTGAATCCTAGCTGCCACTCCACCAACCATGTCTCTAGTTTTGTTAGATCCCCCTGCAGTTTTTCCCATCCGTCCTCTGTCCACCACTGCCCCCAATTTGGTATCATCTGCGAACAGACTAACCCTACTCCCCACTCCATGTGCTATATCGGAGATAAAGAGCCCAAATAGCACCGGGCCCAGCACTGACCCCTGCAGCACCTCACTTGTTACTGCTGTAGGTGCCAAGAGCTCCACCACCACCATCACCCTCTGCACCTTCCCCTGTAACCAGGTCTCTATCCATTTAGTCAGCTCTTTTCCCACCCCCACTGCCATCACCTTCCCCCCAGCCTCCCATGAGGCACTGTATCAAAAGCCTTACTGAAGTCCAAGTACAGGACATGTACTACATGGTCCCTGTCCAACTCCCTTGTCACCCAGTCATAATACTCTATTAGGCTGGCTTGACAAGACCTCCCTGAGATGAACCCATGTTGCCGCCCATCTTGGAGGCCATTACTCTCTAGGAATGCCACCAGCCTCTGCTTTAGTATCACCTCCATAAGCTTACCCACTATGGATGTGAGACTGACCATCCAATAATTTTCTGGCTCCTCCCTAGGCCCACTCTTGTGTATGGGCACCACATGGGCTACCCTCCAGTCCTGGGGCAGACACCCCGTTTCCAGGGAGGTGTTGAACAGATCTGCCAGTGGCTCAGCCAACAGCTCCTCCATCTCTCTCAGCATTCTGGGGTGGATGCCATCGGACCTGATGCCTTGTCCACCCTTACTGTCCTCAGCCCCTCTAGCACCCTAGTCCCTGTGATCACCTTGTCCGTCACCTCCTCCCCTTTCCCCACCCTCCCAGCCCATGCTGCTAGTGGACCATTCCTCTCCTTAATGAAAACGGAGCAGAAGTACTCATTTAGAATTTCCGTTTGCTCCTCCCCCTTTTCCACCCAGTCCACTCCTCGCTTTATCCTCACAATATGTTTCTTGCACTTCCTTTTTTCCCTGACATACCTTAAAAAGTCCTTTTCCCCTCCCTTTATGCCCTGGAGGCCTTACCTTTTTACCCTCCTGGCCACCTCCTTTGACCAACTCCCGTAAGCCTCCTTATCCTCTCCCTTCCCTGTTCTCCTGAACTTCCAGTATGCAGCTCTCTATGCCCTCACCCCTTGCAGCACTTCCTTATTCAGCCAGCATGGTTTCTTGGCTCTGCTCTTCTTACTCCTGGCCCTGGTGCAGGCTACTGTGGCCTCTGTTAGCCCAGTCTGTATGACTCCCCACTTTTGTTCTGCATCCATCCCCAGCCTTATATCCAGGAGTCTCCCTCACAGTATTGCTCCCATCCTCCCAAAGTCTACCCTACTAAAGTCCACCACCTTAGTGCCTGTACCTCCTGTCTCCCTGCCCAGCACGAGAACGAGCCACACTGTTTCGTGATCGCTACCTGCTAGTGGGTCCTCCACCCTTACCTCCCTCACCACCTCTCCATTTGCCAGTACTAGGTCCAGAGTGCTTCCAAGCCTTGTACAGTAGGCCCACTTACCAATTGCATCAGAAGGCCGTCTTGGAATGCATCAAGGAGCACCTGCTCCCTGGTACTGCTAGTGGCTGGGGTGCTCCAGTCAACCCCTGATAGGTTAAAATCCCCCACTATCACCACACTCCCCCTTCTACAGACTAGGGTTGTCAGAACCCTCTGAAGTTCTGGGTTCTAGTTCTAGTCTAGAACTTTTGAAAAAGTTCTAGGGTTCTAATCTTTTTTAGAACTTTTTAGAACTCAAACCCTATTTTTTAATTGTGCTGCCAGTAATGAAGATATTGATAAAATACATGCGAAGGAAAAACTGTTCAGTATAAGGTGGATGAGAAATTATCATGTGTGACATTGATAGGAATACAACTAGGTTTATCTATGGTTTCTTCTGTTTGCTAAAAGCAGCAACTTACGTAACAGGCCTAGACTCATTGTGGGACAGGAGTGTGCCAAGAGGCAGATTGCACCGATTTGCTTCAAAACTTTGTGGGAAAGCTGACAGTGTCCCTTTAAGAGATGATCTGTTATAAGTTAAACATTTGGATACACATGCCTCTGGTGATGTAAATGAGTCCTTAAATGTTTGTGAAGTACAGGTACACTGAATTACTTGACTAGGGTGACCACAATTGGATTATTGCACTTCTAAAATGGCTTGTTAAAATGTTGCTGTTAGAAACTGTTAGAGCTGACAGAATAAAAAAAACGGAACTGCAGTTTTTATCAGGAACATTTAGGAAGCAAGATGTTTCAACACTTCAGTGAGCACTGATGTCAGGCTTCGTCGGGCTTTTTGTCTGTGTTGGGGAAGTGTAGGTGGAGCAGCCTTGCAAATGTTAATACCAGCTGCAATTAACAACTAGGAGCAAAAGAGCAAATGGATGGGTGTTTTTTTTTATTCCCTTCTTTCTTTTTACTGATAATATAAACCGAGTCAGGAAAACAGTAAGGCTAAATGAAGTATCAATATAGCAGTAGCAGACATGGGCATGGGGGGAATAAAATCAGAGGTAGACATTGCTGGCAGTATAGCCTAGAGGTTAGAGTAATGAGCTGTGAATGAGCTTAGTACATCCAGTAGACTGACATGGGTTTGATTCCCACAACCTCCACTTGCATACTGTGTGATGCTGAGCAAGTCACTTAACCTCCCCAGTAATCCCGGATCACCCCTGAAAACAGGCACCTGTGCCTAGTGGGCCTTACCCTGTTACCAAAGATTAACATGAAATAAATAGACATCTGCTAATAAAAGTATACAGGACAAGCAACAGACCTGAGGAATGCAGCATTTTTTTTTCATGTGAGCTCTGATCTGAATAGCTTCTGATATCAATGAAGGACAGGCATTAAACGTGTAGCCCAAGACAGCCTCCAAGATATATGGCATGCTCTGTACTTCAGAATGGCTTTGCAGAGGAAGGTGAGCTGTGCAATTGAAGCAGCGAAGGTCTGAACATCTTGTTGCACAATAAACTTGGCTTGCACAGCTAAGGTTCTTCTGCAAAACCATTCTGAAGTACAGAGCATGCAGTACATCTTCAGAGGCTGTCTTGGGCTTACATGTTTATTGTCTCATTAGATGACATTGCCCCTTGCATTTTTTGTTTTTTTTACAACTGAATCTCTGCAGCTTTGCTTAAAAGAAAAAAAAAAAACATAACGGTCTCCCATATCTGTGCTGCTATCTGACTATTGGTGACAAAACCATTCTGAAGTTTAGAGTACATATAGTATATCTTCCAGGCTGTCTTGGGCTGACCTGTTTAATGTCTTTCATTGGATCACATTAACCCTTGCATTTTTTTTTTACAGTTGAATCTCTACAACTTTGCTTGAAAAAAAATTTAAATAAATAAAACACTTACTAGTCTCCAGTATCTGGTGCTGCTATCTGACCAGTGGTGACAGACTCCCATACTGCAGCAGACTAGTTTAAAGGGGCCACTGTTAGCTTTACCTCTCGTTTTTGCTTTCATTATAGACAACAAGTGCAAGCCCTCATCTGATAATATAAAGTGCTGGCTTTGTTTTCTTTTGTTCATTTCATAGTCACGTACAGTGTGTTTAACACTCCTTTAGTTATACCATTAAAAATGGACTTAATTTTTGTTACAATTGACTTGCTCGGTATATAGAACACAGGAGAATGTGACTTGTTAGATGCCTATAAACCGGTTTTCTCATTATCCTAATAAAGTTCTACCAACCCTCCTATCAAATGATCTAAATAAACTTAACTTCGTTAGTAAAGTGTAACTGGATACTAATTATTCTAATCTGTACATTAACAGATATGTGTTAACAAAGTGATGGTCTGCTAAATCTTGCCGACAATATCTCAAATAACCAGTGTAACACTAAATACACTTAAAATGTTATTTGTATGCTCCAAAATGTGTCACCTTGTCTTGCTGAAATGGCAGAACCCAACCTTCGCTAACCAAGTTAAGTTTTTGTTTTCTTTAATTAATATTTTATGTGTTTTTTGTCCCCCATTTTATTTAGAACATTTGCTAGGAGGGTTGATAGAATTTTATGAGGATGATCAGAAAGCTGGTTTATGGGACTCAAATTAAAGTATGATATTTGATTGTGTTCGTCATGTAAAACAAGAGGCAAAGAGAGGCGTATGAACAGTGAAAAGACCGGAAACTAGATGCCAGACAAGTGGGATTACAGTGTGGATATTAAACCAGAAAACACACAAAAAAGACAGGTGTGAGAGAAGTTGAAAGGGTAATATTTCAGCTTGCTTTCATATCCTGGACAACAACAATTGCACTGCAGGTAAGGAAAAAGTCTGTATCCACGTGACATGAAAACAAACCAAATTGTTACAGGACCAAATAATAGATGTTTCATGTATGTACAGGATTACAAAAAAATTAAAAAAAAAAGAATACAGTAAACAGAGGTTTATCAAAGACTGGGGAAAGGAGTGCAATGAGGGCAGAAAATATAAATGAAAACATTTTGGGCTTTTTAGAGTGGGACCAAGATGTTACTCCCAAGGCAGAGTTCACCAAACTAAATGAATGAACATTTTATTACTGCACTACATGCCTTTGAATGTTTTTTCTGTGTTATTTAAATGTTTAGGATTTTAATGGGTTATACTGTAGCACTTTAAAAAGTTTCTAAAGTTTTTAAACACTGCTGTAACTTAATAAAAACAAGCAGGTGACATCTGAGGTCTTTCCCAACCTTTTTATAGGCAGTTTACCGCACCTCATTACTCCTGGAGAAGAAGGTGATTAGCACCACTTAACACATTTCAGTAGTCTCTTTTGCTACAAGGAGATGGATTCCTGATTCACCTGGTGTGTGTTCTCGTTATAAAATAGCACCCTGACTCACTGCTGTTTACTCAAAGTGGAAAAGCTTCATCACAAGTTTCGTTCTGTGGAAGAAAAGCAAAATTTGATAGAAAAAGCTGAGAGCTCAGCAGAAGTGATAAAGAATTGGATGGAAATTCAATTGATATAGTGATGGTATTAAGACGGAAAGGTGATGGTGCTTACGAAAATCATGACATGCAGATTTGAAATTGTCTCTCCATGTCTGATGCCGACAGTTGTCTGTTTCCCCTAATCAATGACTGGCACCCTAATCCAGCAGCCATTCAGCAGTTCAGAGGTAGGGGAATAAAGTACAAACAGTATTTCAGCTCATTGCTGTAGTAGGCAATAGAACTGGGTTTGGGGTAACCAGCTGCTGACTATGCAGATTTGCAGTAGTGTCACATACTTATATATATGTGATACACCTGTCACGATAAACACTGTGCAGCAACCACTATGCCCTAGTCCCAGATTTAACCCGGTGCTGTTCTGCCTCTTTGGAGAATCCCACCCCCACCACAAACAACAAAATCCCATGGACTATGGTCCCAAAAAACTTTATTAGCTTTGGATCATCTTTTCTTATCTCTGCAGACCCATTATATATGCCAATACTGGAGGTGCGCAAATACAACATGGCATCCACCTATGAAGACATGACAAGCAGAGGGCAGTATGCAAAGCATATCTGATGACCAATGTCTTAAAACTGTGTACAATTAATGCAATTGCACTGTGTTCATTAACTGTGGAGTGCTTTCTGGTAACTAGTCTAACGTCAAGCTAGCAAAATAAATGCATTATTCTGGGTGTGGTTCTTTATATTCGTTGGCCAGATGCTAAATGATTGTTAAAATAAATACTCGGGAAAGGTGGCACAAATGAGAAAATAGAGTGCAGCCGACAGACTTTGTAATTTCACTCAGCCAGTGAACAGATCCTAACAGGGACCGGACTGAATAATAGTAATCATTTGAAGGACTCTTGCAAGAATAATTGTTTGAGTCAGAATACAAAACCTGTGCAGATGCATGGGTGTGCGAAGTGCTAATGGGTGTAAATGCAGTTCAGTCAGATTTACATAAACATATTGTTTTTTAACCAATAAACCAGATACAACCTGCACTTGATGTAACTGTGCTATGTAGAGTACAACACTTTACTAGACATTGGGCCATGTGTACGGTGTTAGCAACACAAACTCCCAACCTTTTATCTGGTTCAGTGCTATTTTTTATCCTTTTGTTTATTGCGTCTAGATGTGTGATGGTAAAAAAGGGAACATATTTTAAATCCACCAATCGCATTTATGAGTGTGATGACCCCGGACCTTGCAGCAAAATCTTAGAGGAATGGTTTCTCCTCGATGATACTTATGTGTCCAAAAAACAAAGTAAGAAAAATAATAGTCACAAAAAAATAAAAATAAAATGAAGATCACAGGGTGGGTAATGTGTTCGGCAGTCGGGTAGATAACTGCAAAATTCAACACTATAAAAACTCAAATGAGATTAAAAACATATGGGGCAATTAGAAGATACCAATATGGTAACCTACATTTGGGGATCGAACATTTCCAAAGTGGTAAGGGAAACATACACAGGACATGAGCCTTTACTGTGACTGCTCTGTGCAACTGGAAAGGGGCAACAGCAAAAAGATGGTGATCAGAGTATAGAAAAATGAGACCCAGGGCACATTAGTAATCATACATAAGTTAAAAAAAAAAATAAGATGTATACAAGGAAAACAGAGATAGACAGCACAGCGAAGAACTAACAGCGATGGATGTAATGACACCACATACATGAAAAACTACTATACTTGCTAACCCAGAGCCAATCTCCAGTTTACTCCTTTGTTGTGAAACTTACATAGGGCCAATCACAAAAAGCTGCTGCTGCTGCTGGAATACAACCTTGGATACGGCGATCACTGAAGCCCTAGAGAGACAGTTCAACCATGGAATGTTATGCTCTTGCAGATCACAGGATGCTGAACAGACAGCTGTCGACGAGAGAGAGAGAGAGAGAGGGGAAGGAATTCTGTGTTCGCTGTCTGTGCTGCATATCGGGGAGGTTGTGTGTATCTCGTTCTGTCCGAGAGGGGAAACCGTGACAAGTTCAGGGGACAGTGGGACACTGCAGGATGCTGAGCAGACGGCTGCTGACTCTCTCTCATCATCGGGAGTCGGGACCCCCCCACCGAGCTGGTGCTGGGAAGGAGAAGTAAAAGAAAAAGTAAGCTGCCGCCTGCTTCATTATCAATGATTCGAACCCTTTTGCGAACCGTCTAGTGTTCGAGTTCTAAATTAGAACTCGAACACCAGGGTTCAAATCTTTCTCGAACTAGTTCTGACAACACTGCTACAGACCCTCCTTATCTGCTCTGCCAACTCCTCATCCAGTTCCCCGTATTAGGCTTGTGGTCTGTTCACCACTCCCAGCCTCATCTTTCTGCACTTGGAGTCCAGGAGTTGCACCCAAGCGCCCCTGTCCTCTCTTCTCCCTCGTCCGTTATGCATTTGATCCCTTCCCTCACATAGAGTGCAACCCCCCCTCCCCCCAGTCCCTGCTGTATATTTATTTTTATTTTATTTCATTTTTGTTGACTAGGTAAGTGCACTAGACAAATCCTGCCTATTTTCAGGCATGACCCAGGGAAGGGGGATACAGATTAATGCCCTGAACCAGATTAAGCTGTTGGTGGTATTTTTAGTGAATGAGGGAAATTTGGCCAGGACATCGGGAAATTCCCCTACTCTTTTCGATAAGTGCCATAGGATCTTTAACATCCTCCTGAACTACCACCAATCTAGGCAGATGGGACCTTGGTTTAACGTCTCATCTGAAAGACAGCACCTCAGAAGTGCAGCACCCCTCTCATGCTGCTCTACAGTGTCAGTACTGGGATAGTACAGTGCTGCGGTCCTCCTCATGGCAAAAATGGACCCATCTGGCAGTCGTGAGGGTCTCGGGAGAACCGTCCCCAACCCCCCCAGCACTGCAGACAGGTACAGTGAATGGACTGCTACTGCGTTGAGCTCCGTGAAGTTAGAACGCCGGGAGCTTCTGAGGCGCCATTTTTAAATACCAACACCACAAATACCTGTCGGCACAGTTGTGGAGATAGTTTCTTTTCTGCAGTTTTGGCCAAAACAGTGTACTTCTACATTGACTCACTGCTTCACCTTAATTTAAATCAGTTTGTTAGTAATTCTTGCTAGTAATTGCATAGTTGGAGAGCTCACTAGGGGTGCCGAAAGTAAAGCCGCATTTTTTTATAACTGAAACTGCATTTTCCACTTGCACCTTAATTGCCTGAACTGTACCTAAAGATAGTAGATTTCTTGCCAGTAAGTTATTGCATAGTTGGAGAGCTCACTAGGGGAGCCAAAAGTAAAGCCGCATTTTTATAACTGAAACAGCATTTTCCACTTGCACCTTAATTGCCTGAACTGTACCTAACTGATAGATTTCCTGCCAGGCACTGCGTAGTGGCTAGCTTCTAAGGCTGGTAAAGTTAAACCGCATTTCACAATTTGAATGGAACACGCCACTCAGTTCCCTGTACCCCCACCCCCAAAAGTCTTGCTACTATTTAATCCCCTACCTCTCTCCTCTCTCCTCAGGCTGCTGTGGTCCTCCTCGTGGCAAAAAGGGACCCATCTGGCAGTTGTGAGGGTCTCGGGAGAACCCTCCCCCACCCCCAGCACTGCAGACAGGTACGGTGAATGGACTGCTACTGCATTGAGCTCCATGAAGTTAGAGTGCCGGGAGTTTGTGAAGGCCCCGCTCCCCACTGCCCCCACCACCACCCTTGGTGAGTGTGGCCTTTTATAGAACTCTTGGATGCTTGAGCAACCAATCAGCCCATTTCTCCACCTGCAGCTTATACTGCTCAGTCACTAGGGGCATATGCTGCATCACCTCAACTTTTGCAGGTTTTCCCTTGGCAATGCCTCATGTTCTAGCTGCTATATTACAACTACTCCTCCTGCTCTATGTGCAGCTACCCCATCAAACAACTCCCCCTGTCCCCCTCCAGGGCAACACACTGCTTCTATACCCACTATGGCTGCCTGACTGGCAGTTGCCTCTACCTTCAAGCCCCAAGTCCTCCGCAACTCAGGAATCCATAGGTACCTACCCCTCTTTTGTACTGTTCCCACTAATCTTGCTGCCTCCCCAGACCTCTGCTCCAACTCGCAACACCCTATGTGTAGCACCCTCTGCCACCCCTACAACCACTACCGACCTTGCCATCTGAGACTCCTACCCCTGCCCCCTGTCCCCTCACCTTGTCTCCTACTACTGGGCACACCCCACTTAACTAGCTTCCCCATCCCCACATTCCCCACCCCTAAAGGACCCCTGGGTGGTCACATATGACCTCACAAGGCCTCAAAATGGTACCCCAATTCACAGGTTCTTCCTCCTCTTCCTGCTGCTCATGTCTGGTAATGTACACCCTAACCCTGGCCCTGCCATAACTACTGCGCCTCCACATCCTCCAATTAGTGGACTACGCATTGCCTCCCTTAATGTCTGTAGTCTTCTTAAAAAGTGGGACTTCTTCTAGGGCTGGGTCCACCAGCACCAGCCAGATATCACTGCACTTAGTGAAACCTGGCCCTCTCCATCCACCCCAGACTCATCGCTAAATCTCATAGGGTACAACCTTTACTGGGCAGACCGAAAGGGTAAAGGCGGGGCGGGGGCTGTGCCGTTTACACTAAAGACTTCCTACGAGGACAACTTCTTCCCACCCCCCAGCTACAACCTGGCCCACAAGCCCTCACTATAAAAATCACACTGGGAACCTCCAAATCCCCCCTCCCTCCTCATCACCACCGTCTACATCCCTCCCAGACAGCAGAAGATGGCCTTCCACTCTGTTCTGTCCTACCTGACCACTCTTCCTCCACAAGCTGAGAAAATTGTACTAGGAGACTTTAATATTAACTGGCTTGACAAAACTGCCGCACCATTCGTAGACACCACTACTGCCCAAGACCTTACACAAGTCGTCACATCCCCAACAAGACTGAACCAGCACACTGGGTCCTCCTCCCTGCTGGACCTGGTATTCACCAACTGCCCCTCTAAAATCGCCTGTACTACTGTATTCCCAAACGCCCTTAGTGACCACTTCCATGTACTCTGCTCCTGGACATGCAAATCACCCAAAGCACCCCCCAGATTAATCTATCAGCACAAACTTGGCCCAGGCAAACTTGCGCAACTCAAAAGGTAACTTAGGACTATGGACTGGTCCTTCATCATGAACGCCCCCGATACCGACCGAGCCCTTGACCTCTTCATCCATGCCTTCAACACCATCTGTGATATATTTGCCCCAATCACCAAAAGGGTGGCCAAAGGGAACCTGGCGCCGTGGATCTCAGAACATCTCCTGGACCTCATGCGGGCCAGAGACTCACTATGGCACCTCTCTAACGAGACTGGCCTGCCAGCTGACAGGCAGAACTATAGAGAGGCTCAGAACAAATGTACTTGGTCCCTGTGCAAAGCTAAAGCAGAGTACTACAAGACCTCCCTCACCAACTCATGGGACTCAGGACGAAAGTTCTGGGACAATATTAAGGACCTGTGCGGAAAAGCTCCCAACACCTCCCCTAGTCAGATTAGGGTTGATGGGTGCCTTACCTCCGAGCCAGCACGTATGGCCGATGCCTTCAATGACGTATTCTCTAACCTCAGCTTGGTTCTTCCCCCAAACTTCTTTGACCCTCCTCCAGATGCACCTCCCACACCCCCAACAACCCCACCCTTTCGCCTGCACAGCATCTCACCTAAGTGTGCCGAGTCTTATCTGAGAAGGGCACAAAGTCACTCTCGGTACAGCAGTGACACCTTAGACCTGAAACTCCTTCGTCTCTCTCTCCCTGAGGTCCTCAACCCCCTCATCCACATACTAAACAGCTCCTTATGCCTTGGGAGGTTCGCCTCCTGCTAGAAATCTGCCCATATCATGCCGATATTTAAAACCGGGGACCGTGTCCTCACTAACAACTACCGACCTATCTCACATTCTCCCACCCCTATCCAAGGCCCTTGAGAGGATAGTCTCAGACCAGCTAACGGACCACCTAAACAAATACAACCTGATTAGTATGCACCAACACGGCTTCCGGAAGGGGCACAGTACCAACACTGCCCTCCTGGAACTCACCTCTCGTATCCACTCTGCTTTAGACTGAGGTCAAATCTCAGGGGCTGTCTTCATCGATCTCACTAAGGCGTTCGACACAATGAACCATCCACTCCTGCTATCGGCACTGACCAGGACTGGATTCTCTCAGGATGCCCTTTACTGGTTCTCCGACTATCTGTCTAACCATTCCCAGCAGGTCAAAATTTGAGACACCGTATCAAGTAGGCTTCCTGTCCTCTCGGGTGTCCCGCAAGGGTCTGTCCTTTGACCATTACTCTTCAGCCTCTTTCTCAACTCCTTCCCCAGTACCTGCTCTGGGAACCTTCTCCTCTATGCGGATGATGCCATACTCTACTCCTCCAACACAGACCCACTGCAACTCCACCTCTCCCTCCAGTCCTCCTTTAGATCCGTAGAAAAATGGTTCACCTCACATCAGCTTATCCTGAACTATTGCAAGACTAAGGTTATGTACTTTTCCCACCCGCTCAATACTAAAAAGGAACTATGCCCTCAAGTACTAACTGCCAATCAGACCCCCTTGGAGCAAGCGGTCTCCTTCAGATACCTAGGCTTAACACTCGACCCTGCACTCACCTTCCACCAACATATCCACCTCCGATCTACTGACCTCAATGTGTGGCTAGGGCTCCTGTATCGCCTCAAACATTGCTTTACCCCAAACGCTTTGAGGCTTGCTGTCTCCTCCTCTGTCCTCTCCCTGCTAGATTATGGCCTAGTCATCTACGGGGCGGTGAACTTATCGGCCCTCAGCAGACTACGTATTTCCCTAAATAAAGCCTGTCACCTCACCTTGGGCTGTGACTGTCTAACTCACACATGCTGTCTATATAACGATACCAACTGGCTGAACCTTGACAACAGGATTAAGTTCCACACTTTTCTCATGGCAAAAAAAATAGCTCTAGGCCTCTGCGCAATAGGACTCACACCACTAATAAGGCCGGCCCTGACACTCAAGCACTCTTGTAGCTTTGGTAAGCAACTCCTCTCTATCCCTCACTGCCTTACTTCCCAATACCAAAGGTCCTTCAGCTTCAGAGCCCCTTCCTGGATGAATGGTCTGCCCACACCACTTACAAAAGAGAGCAGAATCGGCCCGTTCAAAACCACCCTCAGAAACCTACTACAGTCCTCGAATCACTGTGATTGCCACTGAAATACCTTACACTATTCTGACCGGCATAGGCTGTGGCCGGACTCCCCTCACTCCCTTCCTCAACCTGTGCCCCCTTAGTCTAGTTTTACACATGTTGGCTATCTGCTTAGTATGTTTGCACTAACTTTTCCCTAGTTATTATTGCTTACACTGTTAGCCTCACAACTGCTACTGTAACTACCTGACTATGTACTGCTGTACTGCTATGTAACCTGTCTTTCTCTGTTTTTAATACTTGTGACGTGGAACCTTTGTAAAGGAGTCTCTGACTCAAAGGTATTTCCAAATCTCCAATAAATAAAAAAAATAAATAAATATTAACCCAAGTGCTAGATGTGGGAACTGAACCCACAGCCCTCTGATCTCCCGGCCTCAGAGGAGAGTGTGCTACCTACTGAGCCACTGACACTGGTACCCTGGGATAGCTGAGTCCCAATCATGGTACTCTGTGGCCCAAGTCTCTGTCACTGCAGCAGTGTCCACCTCCCCCTCTGAAAGGAGCGCCTGAAGCTCTGCAATTTTGTTCCCCAGGCTTCTTGCATTGAGAGATACCACCTTTCACCTGTACCCCTCCTTCACCTCACTGCTCTCCTTGGCCTGTGTTCCACCTCCTGGTAGTCCGTACCCTTTCTCCTCATTATTCTTACCAGGTGGTGGTGGTGCCTTCTGTATTACACTCAGACCACTCTGTCTGCCCCCTCCCAGGGTTACTACGTCTCTGTCTTTACCTATATCTAGGGGGTGAGCTCTTTAGGCTCCCCTGTCCGGACCTTTCTACCAACCTCAGTCTTTTGGCCCCCCCCCACTAGTATAAATCCACCTTATTAGAAAAATACCCCTCTAATCCCGCCTTTAATACACCTATCCCCTCCCTGCACAAGTGTAGCCTGTCCGCCATGTACAAGTCACTATTCCCCCAGACCCTACCCCAGTTAGTCACTAACCCATAATTTTTGGTGTGGCACTATTCCCTCAGCCACTCGTTGAACTCCTCGCGCCTACCTTTCCTCCCCACTCTTACACATGGTACTGGAAGTACCTTCGAGAATGCCACCGACTCCCCCACGCTCTCACACTGCCTGCCCAACTCCTAGAACCTCCCCCTCACTACTTCCACAGTCTCCCCTGCCAAGTCGTTTGTACCCACATGCAACAGTAAATGAGGTTTCTTCCTTCCCCTCACTGCATATTTGAGCAGTGCCTGCCCCATCTGCAGTCAACCCAGGGTTAGCTTCAACCCAAATACGGCTGTACCTTTCCTCTCTTCTGCCCCATCTCACTCCTTTCAGTATAGAATCCCCAAGACAAGTAATCACCCATCTCTTACCCCCTTTCCCTTCTAATGCCCCTTCCACCACACCAGTATTCTTTCCTTCCTGCCCCTTACCCCCACCAGCTGCACCTTCTGTGACTTCTGTATCTGCACCCCCTACTTCTGCCTCAATCCTTTTCTCCGTCTTATTCCTACCATCCCATTTGAACCCCTTCCTAGCCTGACTACTTCCTACTGGGCTTCCCATGTTGACCTCCGCTCCCCTCCTCCCCTGCTAATTTCCAACCCCTCTTCTATCACCAGTGTTGTCGATTTAGAGCCCCCATTTCCTTCTACCTCGATAGTGATGCCCCTCCCATCCTTCCCCTTCCCATAGCCTTCTCTCCTCCAATCACCCCCCCTCTTCCTTACTGGCCCCCTTCTACCCTTTCGTCCTTGCTATCTCTTCCCCTACCTGTTGCCATCCCTCTCATGCCCCACTTGTCCTCCCCCTTCAGTATGTTCCTCTCCCCCTCTCCAATAGCAGAGGCTCAAATCTATTCCTAGTTCAGTACCCCCCTACATCTCTTTCCCTATCAGTTCCCCCTCCTACTTGTTCCCCTCCATTGCCCCCTGGTCTCACCCCAGGTCTCTCCCTACACACTGCCATCTGCTCTCTCCCCTGGAACTCCTCGTGGTCTCTTCCTCCCCCTCCCTCACCTCAGGCACCTCCTCCTCCCTTCTCCTCTCTTTTCTGCTAGTGTCTCTGATACTGGGGTCAGTTCCAAACCCTAGTTGTTCTTCCCCCGTCCCTCCTTGCCATCCCCTATCCCCCCCCAGCTAGAATGCCTACCATACTCATCTGTCCTGCCACTTAGACTCCTCCCTAACCTCCACAGTTCCTCCCTCAAACTAGCCAGTTGTCTACAGAGCATACACCCCCCCCATCCTCCAAGCCCAGTCCAGGATCTTAGCGGACCCACACCCTGTACACCCTACCACCCTTCCCACCCTATTGACACACGGCACCTGCCCCATTTTGGCACCCATCTTATGTTATGGGCTCTTACACCCGGTTTCTGTACCCTACTACAACTGTTAGGGCCCTATTAACTCAAATTCCTGTTTCCTCTCACACTAGTCCCCTTACTGTCCCCTTGTCGACCGGGTTAATTCATTCTCAAATCTCATCTGTAGATGCAGTACTGTATTACTGTAGCAATCCTAAAGCCTCCTTGTCTGTTTTTCACCCCTCTGCTACCATATGTTTTGTTCTTAGCCCTCATAGTTTCACTTAGCCCTGTTAGAAATTGTATTGCACTCCAAGTATTACTCATCTCAGTTAGAGAAATAAATAGAACAACTAAATCTGTATTATTACAGCAATAGTAAAAGTATCCAGTCATTGCTTTGTCTCTACCCCGGAGACCCTGCTGTAATATAGGACCACACAGGACCCTGGGCAGGTGGGTGGGCAACTCTAAAGTCCAGACACAGCTCCGTTGAGTTCACTCACTCCCTCTCTCTCACTCCCTTGTTCTGTTTCTCCTGATGCTGCAGGCTGCCCTTTTGTATAGGGCTCCTGCCTGCATTGGCACTTTTTCTGCCCTCAAAGAAATCTGCAGAATTCCCGACAGAGCTACGCTGAGCTCGCTTACTCCCCCTCTCTCACTCACTCGATCTGTTTCTTCCAGCGCTGCAGGCTGCCCTTTTGTACTGGGCTCCTGCCTGCATTGGCGACTTTTTCTGCCTACAAAGAAATCCACAGCAGTCCCAACAGAGCTCCATTGAGCTCGCTCACCCCCCCCACTCGCTCATTCTGTTTCTCCCAGAACTGCAGGCTGCCATTTGTACTGGGCTCCTGCCAGCATTGGCTCCCTTTTCACCCCACAAAGAAATTTGCAGCAGTCCCGACAGAGCTCCGTTGAGCTCGCTGACTCCTCCTCTCTCACTCTCGCTCATTCTGTTGAAGGTGTGAAAAAAATGCCAATGTTGAAAATCTGGTGTAAAAATATTGCAAATTTGTGGAGTTACAAGGGTGCATGGAAACTGCGCAATGCATGCTTGTAACACAGTCATTTTATGGACTTTCATCACCAAATTTTCAACACAGGCATTTTAGGACCTCTGCTCATGAACAGCATCACTGTCATTTTCTTAATCTGTCCCTAAAACTGATTTCCCACAATGACCGTGCTATTCTGCGAAGTGTGAAAACACATTTTGGCCATGATGTGTAAAATGACAGCTATACTGTTCATAAGGAGATGTGGAAAAATACCAATGTTGAAAATCTGGAGTGAAAATATTACAAATTCATGAAGTTATGAGCATGTGTGCAAACTGCGCAACGCAAGCTCGTAAAACAGTCATTTTTGGGATTTTTTTCACCAAATTTGCAACATAGGCTTTTTGAGAGCCCACCTCATGAACAGTGGCACTGTCATTTCATTAATCTGTCCCAAAAGGTGATTCCACGCAGTGACCGCAAAATCACCTTTCAGGACCAAATAATGCCATGACAGTGACTGAATTCATGAGGAGGGGGTCCCAATAACCCCATGTTGAAAATTTGGTGCCAAAACTCCCCAAAATGCCTGAGATATGCACCAAAGTTGTGAAAACTCTATTTATACCATTATACAGCTTACCGGCATTTCTTCAGTTCGTGCTCGGCTTTGAAGAGTGCAGACGTGTTCCCGGTCCACCGAAGATTATTGCGCTGGGCTCCAGAGGTAAGCATGGGGTCGGGGGGTGTGGGGAGGCAGGGTGCACAGAGGGTGGGCTTGGGTTAGGGGAGGGGGCAGGAGAGACCGCGAGGGACCATTGTCTTGTTTTACAGGTAAAAAAAAAAAAAAGACTGTGGGTCGGTTTTCTTCTTTCGCAAGTGTGTTTAGTACACTGGGGTGGGCTCCCAGTGTGCCACCTTCATTTGTGGGAAGGGGACTGAAGCCAGTGGGGACTGGGCCCCCAACTGGCACAGAAACGGGTGCATGACGCCGAGGGGGATTGGGCACCCCTTCGGCACACAGCAGAAATCGAGGGGTTGGGAACATTATATCGATGGGGAGTGGGCTCCCCCATCGGCAAATTGAACTGGGAAGGGGGACTGAAGCCAATGGGGATTGGGCCCCCTGTTGGCAAAGAAAGACTGTTGGGGGGTGCATGATGCCGAGAGGGATTGGCATCCCCTTGGCACACAACAGAAACTTGGGGGTGGGGACATTATGCTGACGGGGACTGGGCTCCCCATCAGCAAATGAAGGGGGTCGGGGCATGCTGACAGGGGAATTGGGCACCCCCGTTGGCCATGAGGTGGCCGCATAGAGCCACCATGTTCCTGGTACTGTTACACCAGGTGAGGTACCGCCCTGCAATGACAGGTCACTCCCTCATTGCAGCGGAATTGCTGATTCTGCAATGATGAGGCGGCCCCTCATTGCAGTGGCCAAATTGTTTCAAGCTGGTGGCACTTCTGCAGAACCAGTGTCATCAGGATACTGGGCCTGCATTGGGTGCACACCACCAAGCCCACAAATGCAGTGCTGGCATTGGCCGCCACACTGCTGCACCTCCACAACCCACTTCTCTCCTAAGCTGCCACATAATGTTTCTTGCGCATACGTGCAAGCAAACAAAAATGACAGAAAACATAGATTCAGCTTTTCTTGTCTGATTGGAATTTCAGCCTTGCATGTGGTTTCTAAGAGCAGGTAGCCATGTAAAAAGTTTAAAACCATGATAGTTCAACAATTATGATTAACTTCAGTGTTTTTTCCCCAACTTCTGCTGCTGTTGTTGGTCCACTATGTACATCTCATAATGCAGTTGTTTTTTCACTGTGTGTTTCTAAAAAGCTTCTGTCTGTCTTCTACTGACATCACAGCTGCTGTTTGTGACATCAGTCTGGTTTTATGGTAAGCACTATGACGTCATAAACCTCACCACTATAGATACCTTGGGGACAAGCTGATGCTTATTATACACACTTATTGCACAGGCTAGCAAATAATTATTTTAAATTATGAAAAGGAAAACTGAAAATTAAGAAAGTTTCTCTAGTGAACTCTAACAGCTAAAACATTATGCTTATGATAATACATGCTGTAGTTTAGATTTTCTTTTGAGAGAGGACCTTCATTTACATATAAAACAATCACAACATCCCGATTACATAGCAATCTGCAAGACTGAATTTTAAGTCACTCTTTACTTTAAAAATAGGGATGTATATCAAAACAGGGGCCTTATCTTTAAATGTAATTTTGCTCTGTACTGTTCATGAGCTGGGGGTGAAAATACCCACATCATATTTAGAAGGCTATGTTGAACATTTAGGGTAAAAATATTACAAAACAACAGTTATGAATGCATGCTGAAATTTTTCAACACACACTTGTAACTCTGGTAATTTTGAATAGTTTTGACCCCAGGTTTTCAACATATCCATTTTTATACCACTTCATGAACATGAGAGCTGTCATTTTTCAAATCCTACCCAAAACTGTTTTCATATTTGTGGCACAAAATGATATTGTGGATGCTGTTTTATAAATGACACCTGTCATGCTTAGAAGAAGTTGCCATAAAAAGCCTATGTTGAAAATTTGGGGTCAAAATGTGAAAAAAAAACCAATTAAAGCAGCGGTACAACGAAAATGGGGTAAAATTTGACCCCACCTGTTTTCCTTCCTAATCAATACCAGATGTCTTCCAGTTTATTTTTTGGTGGTAAATTTTCAGTTTCTGTTATCGTTTAAGGATTTTATGAGAGTTTTAAAATAATTATTTCTCAAGAAAAAAAGATGGCTGCTTCATTTTTGCATATAAATACTATTGAGGACCTGAGGAGAGTAAGAATCCAGACAAAAAATGTAAATGTACAGTAAATGGCATAGGAAGCATCCAGAAAACACAAATCAACAGTTCTACCAATATTTTTCATAACCACAGCAGAAAATTAGCTTTTTGGAATAGCTTTTTTTATTGCACTGCTGCTTTAAGTTATATGAGGAAACAATGAATTGTTCTAACACTTACTTATAACTTTATTTTTGCACATTTTGGCCCCAAATGTTCACCATATTCCTTCTGTTACCCCACCTCCTGGACATGACAGGTGTCATTTTTCAAATCAGTATTGACAAATGCTTGTTAAACAATATTGTGATGGTCTCAAAGGTGTGTTTAGTAAAGGGAATCAAAACAAAAGGTGACCAAAGTGATGAAAATCAGAGACCATGACGCTTGCCCAGAAACAGTTCATGCCTGCTTGTGTCTTGAAGGTGACATCATAAAAGGTATGCCCTGGCCTGGGGTGTGAATGAGTGCATACAGTTTCAACAGCATAAAACTTTAAATGGTCTTTAAGTAGGGTCCTGGCAAAATAAACACAGCCAGGCACTTCTTCAAACCCACCTTTATACTTAATGTGATTAGTGTTACATCTCTTGGCTGGTTCTGCTTTTAGCAGAAAAAAAAGTCTGTGTAATGTCTCTATTCATGTTGTTGGGCATTCATGGTTGGGGGGGGGTCAGTTTCAGGAAGAGGACCAGTGGAGCCCTTTTTCTGCTGTACCTGTGGGCCTGGGTCAGGGTTTGAGGAGCCACTATGAGCTTGTGGGGTTCAATATCAGGAACCTTTTCTGCTTGTATATCTGGATCAGATCTTATGGGGTCTCTTATACAGTGGTAGGCCCCTCCTTTACAGGGTTGATTTCAGACTTTGTGGTTAACTCTTGATTGGTGTTTAAGGACACAGGCTCTTTAGGAGGGAGGAACTCAAATACTGTAGAAGAGTCATCCGCAGATACTTTAAACAATCCTGGGTCAAGATTTTATGAAAACTTAAAGCTAGTAGTAATTTCTAGGGGTAAATGACAAATGTACAGCACCTTAGCTCAGTTCTGTTTCAGCTGCCCCAGGAGGTTCCTGCCTGCTTTGAGCTTCCTGAGAGTGGGGGGAGCCAGTAGCCTCATCTGAATGTAAAACTGAAAATGAAATAGTAGAGTTTTTTGCCAACTTAACACCACCTTCAGCTGAGACTGTAGCAGGCTGTTACAAATCATTAAGATTCATCCTGCCAAGGGTTTGATTCCCCTGTATCTGAGAGGTCTAAAGAGCTGCAAGGACTTTTTCCAAATTCCATGTTGAAGGCTGACTGTGCACTAAAAGTCAGGTGTTCTGGTGAGTGCCAGTCTGAATCGTCTGTTTTTTCTGCAATCCAGCCATTAATATGGCTTCCTCTACTGATAAAGATGAAATGGGGGGATTCTGGCTGTTACCACGGCCTGCACTGTCGTATATCTAGCCCCAGGCCCACGGATATAATGCACATCAGAGAAGCTGCTTGCTCACTGCTTTTTCTGACAGCTATCTGACAGCCCATCTGACAGCCCATCTGTACTTCTGACACTAAAAGGATTCAGGACTGTTATGGAACCTTTTACTGCTGTACCCTATAATTCACCACTCCCACATCCTGGCTAAACAGAAGGAACCTGTGGACCAATTCCAGGAGGCATGGCACAACTCATGGGTGTATGCGAGTTGCACCATGTGGCGTTATGCCAGGGACCCTGCACCGTATTACAGAACAGGCAGGGTCCCCAGTACTTATGCCCATGACTTGCGGCAGCCACAGGCTAGAGCCACACACATGGTGCACTGAGCCTGGGTGCCGCATGTCATGGCATGCATACAACTGCCGCCCGCCAGAGCCCCTTTTGCCCTGGAACACTGCCGCATGCACCAGTGGGCTTTGGTAAGGGGGTGGCCAGGTGGTATTGGCATTTGGAGGGGCACCATGAGTTATGGAGCCTGGGGGTCTCCGCCATTCGGAGGTGGGGGGCATTGCTGTGTCGGGGGGACGGGGAGTCAGGCCACATGCTTGCCACAGTGCAGTAGAGTTGGCATCCATCGATTGGCATGGACTGATGCCCCTTAGACCATCTCCCTGCTGGTCTAACTCCACTGTGCCAATGCAACTCTTGGAATGGTGTTGGTGGGTTATGGCAGCTGCCCTTTTAGAATAGGGTGTAGTTGCTGCCATAACTCAGCCTTGCACCATGCCACTGTGGGTTGCAGGCATAGTGGGTAGCGTAATCCACACCTGGAGCAACCTGCATTTGACATGGTGCAGGGTGCCTCTTGGAATACCAATTGGCATTATGCCTGGTGTAAGTTGAGAGTTGCACCATCGGGTTTGGCGTAACTTGCCTTGCACCAGGCGTAACACCTTTTGGAATCAGCACCTGGTCTCTTTGTGGCAATGTCTTCAATATCTTAGAGGAAGCAGATATTGGGGATCTAGAGCAGAGTACCGATCTTGTTTTTTTTTTTAGGCTGGCAGCATTCATCCTCACTTGTGATCAGCTGCAGCATGGCAGCTTTTTCCTTTCAAGCTTCTCATCAAGACAGTTCTCTGCACCAGCCACTGCCCATTTCATAGATAGTCATCCCTGGCTAGGGATCTCCTACATATTACCTGAATCAGGATCCACTCTCCCTCTGATCTCCACAACTTTACTGACCTCCACTATGGCAGACCCGACAGCCATCGACTTCAGATTCTAGAAAGCTGGTAAGTTCAAACTTGAAACAGATTCATCAGAACCCATTTACAAGTCTCCTGTAGAAACAGGGATAGCCATGCTGGTAACAGCCTCAGTATCTTCCTGTCTACTCTGGGAGGGGAAGGACACAATCTCCAGCACCCTGGACTCTATCACACCTTCCGCTCCAGGGTCCGCCATCTCTCCCCACAGGGAATGTACATTGCCTCCTGCAGGAAGAGTAGGGGAATTTTTATTAGGAAAAGAAAAAAAAATCACAGAAACAGTACATACATATAAGAAAACTCATAGGTATAACAAACCTGTCAATCCAACCAAAACAACAACAAAAAAACAAAAAACACATTATACAGCAGTTAATGAAGTAAAAGGCCAAAGGTACACTTACCTCATAGGTTAGATTAAGTCAGATACAAAAGACAAATACTGTTATGAACCAAGGAGCACGTATATGCAAAAATAAATAAATATACTACTAATAATAATAATAATCCACGTGATATCTGAGGATACAATCCAGTCACAATTTTTCCAGTATTTCTGAAGTGCATGAGGAGGAAGGCAACTATGCTCCTTACTGTGAATTTTAAATAAAGCAGTAGAAAAGATGATACTTCTGGCGCCTCCATAAGTTTCTGCTGAACTGTCCAGGCACACTGAGCTAGCCACAAATTACTCCTGCAAGCACCAAACATTACCCTCAGTGTTCTGTGGTGGATGGATGAAAGATGTGAAGGATAAAGCCCCAGCACTGTAACTTCATAGCACAAGCTGCCCCTATTCAGTTCCAGTCATATGGTGGTCAGTTTAGCCCAACAGTCTTTTGCTTGTGGATGCTCCAAAAATAACTGTGTCGGTGTTTCAAGTAGTTGAGGGCATGTAGTACATGGAAACATCCTATCTTCAATACATTTATGATTTAGGGAGTTTTTAACCCCCATTCTCCTGTGACAGGCTTATTAAGACTGATCCCCCATCTCCATCGGGAGCCTTATGTCTGTTAACTGAAGAAAGACTTCAGATTCCCTCCCAGGAGGGCAAAAAGGTAATTGCACTGGAGGGTAAATTGTTTTCTGAATAATTGAATGGTATGACTGCTTTCTTGATTGGGTAACAACATTTTATGGGGTGGTCTGCCATTGTCTGATTTTTTAAAAAAAAATCATCACAGAGAATGGCAAGAGGAAGGCAACTTAAGTTTCTTCCATCGCACCTGTCTTTTATTGTGGAAAACCAGTTTGATACTGTATGATGCCAGACCATATTTAAATAACTCAGATGACTTCCCCCCAGAGACCTTGGAAAAAATACAGTATAACCAGGCTTCTGTATTAGAAAGGGGTGGAAATACATTGGTTAAGTGTAAAAACAATGGTAAAAGTAATTTTTTTTAAAACTTGCTTTCTTCTAGAGGCAGTCCTTATCTTCCACTGAGCAACCTCCTGGGTGGCTAAAGTGAGAGTGAGTTCCCAATTATGTCCCGCATCATCCTGCATGCCTCCCCAAAAAATGCCTAGGATTTTTATAGGGCCTAACTGTGTCTGAAAGTACTGTAAAAATGTACTCATTCATTGGTGTGAGGTCCTTATCTGTTTACCATGGTTTTTATCAAAGTTAATCTTAGCCCTTGATATTGCCTCATAGCTAGCCAAAGTGCGGACCACAGCAGTTTCAGATGAGCTCTCTTGCAAAAGCAAGCATATGTCATCTGCTTATGCCGGCATTTTAGGGGAATATTGACCTTGGCATTTAAATACCCTTAATCAATTGATTCTAGCTGAGTTTCCTTAAAATGGGATCCAAAGAAAATACATAAAGTAACGGACTAAGAGTGCAGCCCTGTCTAACTCCAGTAAGTATTCCTGTCACATTACCCAACCATCTGTTTACATGAGGTTTAACAGTAGCTTGCTCATACACAATCCTAATGCACCTGATGCATAATGGGGGGTTGGGCATGAGGCTGCAGACCGAGTGCGTCCAATGCCCCAGGCGTGGCATTATCCCAAATGACACACACCCTGGAGTGCATTATTCCTATTATACAATGGCTTATTGTTATATATAAATTAAAAAAAAAATAATTTTAAAGAATGTTTTTATTAGCGTAGAAAAATATTTTTGTTTCTTAAGAGGAGATGCAAAAAAAGAGCATAGGCTCATGCTCCATATGGTCCTCCATACTGTTTCACAGTGCTGAGACTGGACCCATGATGTTGTGCTGGGATAACGCTATGGGTCCAGCCCCAAACTGACCAATCACAGTCCAATATTCTTTCTTGCCATTGTATAATAATAAATTTGCCATTTTTACTAAACTATTGGCTAGTATGCAAGCAAGGATCTTGATGCCCATGTTCAGCAGGTTGATAGGGAGCCAATTAGCCAGCTTGTTTCTCGTTCCCTTTTTTTAAAATTTGCTGTACTTTTAACTCCCCAAAGGACTAGTCCCCATCGGCCCTACCTGTGCCCAGCCCCATCATCCACCACCATGGGACTTATCTGACCTGAAGTTATGCCCTGGATTGCCTCCCAGGGCAGGGATTTCAGGAGGGAGCCCTTCTTCCTGCTGGATGATGGGATACGGCACTGGGGGTGCCACATGTCATTAGTGCGGGACCTGCAGTGTGAAGTGGATGGCATCCTGCATCGCCCAAGTTTCTCCATTTACTCCCTGGGAGGCAGGATGTGCAATGACATCAGGGGTGCATATGCCGATGTATGCCCCACCTTCAACAACTGCTAGCACTGGCTGTTGCACTCTTGTCCTCCACCAGTGGTCAGGTAAGCAACGGGAACTTCCCCACCCTCCCCCCAGAGGAGAAGGAGGAGAGCAGTCCATGGGATGCTCAATCCCCCCCCGGCCATCCCTCTGTTGACCAGGCTCCTTCCAAACCTGAGTCATCAGCATCGCAAGTGATAGCGCTACCGCTGCACTAGTGGGCTGGCCCTTTGGCTCTCTCTTCTTGAATAAGAATATCAATATGTCTTGGGTCAAGGACTGTAGCAAACTACCTTCACTGAGGAGTTATGAAATAGTTCAGCCAAAACAGGGCTGAGTTACTCTAACAATGTGAACCTGGGGCAGAGATATTAATCAGTTTCATAATGACCCACTTAATTTCAGATGGAGTAATAGGAACCTCTAACTCATGTCAAGTACGAGCTGCAATTTGGGGAAAAACGCCATCAGAAAAGAAGGCCTCATCTTATGAATATCCATGTCTAGTTCTAAAAGTGTTGTCCACATGTTCCTGTACTATTTGCATGATTGCTTGCAGAGTAGGGTAAACAGTGTTACTGTGTGCTGGTGACAGATCCATAATTACCTTTTTCTGACATTCTGTCACAACCACCTTCAAACGTGCCCAATTTGTGCTTTTTTCCTTGCATACCAAATGGCATTTCCTATTTTAAGGAGGTTGTTCTATTGTACTAATACCGAAATATTTAATTCTTTATATCGTTTATTTCCATGGATAAATTATTCTTTTCCATATGCAGTTGTGAGATTAAATGGTATAATCTTTTCCTCAAATGCAAATATTGTAAATACTTTGATGGAAATGTATGGCTTGTTTTTGAAAAAGGGTTCTAAAATCCTGTTTGGATGTATCCCACCACCCTACAAGAGTATCATATGCCCAGGATATTGATAACATGGCTGTCATGACAGTTTTCCATGTTTATCATCAGATAATAATATTTGAGAGTTTAACCTCTGCAGTTGTGTGGCTTGTTTCCTAGATAGAGTTCCAGAAAAACAGCCGCATCACACTGCTAGGTGGTCTGATTTTTCCACAGCGAATGTTCAGGTGCCATGAATGGTAATATTCTGAGGAAAAATAAGAAATCTATTCTTGTAGCCAATATACCTTGTATGTACATTTTGCCTCTGTTCCCATGAATAACCCAGAAGACATCTTGCAGGTGGGCAGTATGAATCATGTTTTTTAAATTTGTGTCACTATACAACTTGGTCATGTGTACCCCCCAGTCCTGCAAAGACAGGCCACAATTTAACCCTTAGACTGCCAACAGAATTAGAACATATAGGAATTTTGGACTGATGTATCAGTCCATGGCCATGCAATAGTTAAATCACTGCCATAAATCAAAAGTCAACTGGTATATAAAAAGGGCTGAATACAACAGAATAACTCTACCCTTGCAGAGACAGCTTGCAGGATGTATATGTTAATAAACCTGTACTTTTTACTACAATATTCCAGATCATCATCAAAGCCAACCCTGGTTCAATTTTCACCACCTTGTGGATTGAAAGTGAATTGCCCTTAAGTAATACGGCCACCCCGTCACAGACATCCATGCCCTAGGACCAATAAGAAATCCTTGAAGGCCAGAGTTGTTTTGCCTGTCCCACTTCATGACTGGTTTTGACTCTGGTACCATGAATAAAAATAAGGTTATTGGGCAAAGTAGAAAGAATGTTTAAAGAAGTTAACTTTTTAAATAATTTTTGATACTAGTTAAGTTTACGATTTAGGAATTTAATATTGGTCTCCTGCACATCAGGTGTTTTATTTAAGAATATCTTGTCTGGGACCAGGTTCTGCCTTTAAGTCTCTTGGCTTGAGATATTTCAGTCTGGGAGTCAGACGAGTAGTCTGGAATTGATGAAAGAACTGAGGAGGCATCAGAGTCACCATCCTCTTCCTAGGTATCCACCCACTGCTTCCTTTTACTTTGGGCTGAGAATCTGTTCTGAGTGGAGATGGAGGTGGGTGGGTTCTGTGGCTTTTATTTTCCCTTGATGTCCTCTCCCACATCTTTGCCTAGAAACTATTTGCATACCTTGATCAGTGTGAGAGGGAGCAAAAGGGCATGTCTTCTTTTGCCGTTTCCACAAGAGCATTGCATAGTAGTGGTAGAGTTGGGGGCCTGTGCTAACACAGAAGAGGGGTTAAGTTGTGAAGTAGAGCTTGTACTTGAATTAGCATGTGCACCATTTGGTTCCTAAGTGTCTTGGGAGGCAAAGACTGGTGCTACTGGGGTTTCAACCTTTTGTGCTGAGCTGTCTTGGCATGGGGATGGGGGGGTATTGCCTCCACCATCCTGGTCGGGTTTGAAAGCAGGCAGATTCCTTGGTGCTGAACAAGAAGGGAGGTCCTACAGCATCTGGGCCTTTACCTGGGTCTCAGTAATAATTTTCTCCTGGTACTGGTCGACTCTATCCATGCAATTATTGGCAGCATATGGGCATTGTCAGTATGCATGCCCTGTCACGTCGCACAAGTTGCAACATAACGGATTAGGACGTTACTCACCAATATGCCTATATTCCATACAAAGATAGCACTTTGGGTGATCACATAAATAGCTTAGGTGTGTCCTAGATCTGCATTTGTGGCAGGTCTGAGGCTGGATGGGGTAAAAGACTCCTGTCCCACCCAATATATAAACTTCTAGGCAGATGTACTGTAGCAAACCAATGTTTGTTTGTCTGAGTTTGACTTTTACCTTCCAGTTCCCTGTTTGTACACAATCAGGGTCCAAAATAGGTATAGGTCACTCTAGAACCTTGCAGCTCTGGCCAAGCCGATATACCACATCTGCAATATTCACTCCCTTGCTGCAAAAGAGCAGGGAGATGGTTCTGATGGTGGGCTTTGTCAGGGGTATTCCTAGGAAGGGGTCCCCAATAGAGTGTTTTTTACATTTTCATACCTTTGCAAAAAGCACTCAAGGGAAGTGACTGTGTTAAAGCTAAGATCAAAAAAATGTTTCAACTGGTACATGTATCAAAGCATACGAATCCCCAGCCACAAATACCACTGAGTCTTTAAGGATTTACCTGATAGCCGGTCAATGGCACAGAGGGCTGAGGTGCTGGATGCTTTACCTCACATCACACTGGCAGCCTGGGTTTGGGAACGGACTCAAGTCATCAGAGAGCTGACATATGGGGGGTGGGACTGGGAGGGAGGGATCAGGATAGAGCAGCTGAAAGACAGCTCTCCTCTCCTGGAAGGCTGTTACCCCCCGTAGTTCCGCTGCCATTGAGTGGAGGTCTGATGGTCAGCATAGGCGGGGGGCATCAAAAAGTGGGAGGGGCATCCCAGTATCATGACATGCATGTGCCTCCACACATGCTTGCATGGCCGGGACAGGGCGGGAAGAAAACGGGGAAAAAAATCAGGGCCATAAAAAAAAAAAAAAGCATTGACCTGATAATATGAGATCTGTTAGGCAAATTTTCAAAGTTCCCTTTAAATTTCAGTTTTACTGCATTCCTGCACTGTGCTGGTTTGCCATGCACAGTGAATAGGTCAGCCAGTTTAAATCTCTGTGACCCATTCTCCTCTGCTGTGTGAGTGCCAGTAGTTTCCTTAACACTCATAGAGCCATCCCTTTCCCTATCTTGTGCTGCACTCCCTCATCATGGAACAACTAGTGGGCACTCGCCTGTTTCATTGTCCAGAGGGGGGATTCCCCCATGTCTTTCAGGTTCATAGTCCATATTGTAGGACATTGTTGCTGTCAGTTGAAAAGGTGCTTGTGTTGCTGTGATACTGGGTTCTGTAACAGGACTTGTATTGTGTTTTGATGGAGGGAACGGAGGAAGCCAAGACAGTACTAGAAGGTATAGCGTTCTGCATGCTAGCATTCATAGTAAGGGTGTTAAGTTCTTTCTCCGTTGTGACCTTAATGTTATTAACAGTACCCTAGTCAGGTGTAACAGATGGTTTACTGCTGGCACTGACATGGGAGTCAGGGTCAAGAAGTGACTGCTGCAGTGAGGCAGGAACAACACTTGTTCTCTTGGAAAAGTATGGATTTGGACTAGAAGCTAGGGAATGCATGTTGTTTGAAGCTTGTTCCCTGGTAAGTGCTGGCCTTACTTTGTGACTGGTGTTCCTGCAGGGTGCGCTTAGGAAGAGTAACTACCTGTGGCACATTACCCTGTGTTCCTTTGTTCAAGTGCTGACCAGATGTTCAGGTTCGTAGCACACCTCCCTGGTCAGGCATGTCAGCTGTATCTGTCAGGCAGTTCAGAGATGTTGGGGTTAGTGCTGTGTGGAATTTTCAGATTCCAGCAGAACGGAATTCCATGGAATGTTCAAAATTCAGCTGAAATTCTGCCAAATTCTGCCAGAAATGGAATGGTGGAATTCCACAGCATAAAATAGTTGCGGAATGATGTTCTGCAGAAAAATCACTGTTCCACAGAATATTATTCCGTGGATCTCAATATTTTCCATAGAAATTCTTGTAGAATAATTTTCCACAGAAAAAATTCTATTCCACGGAAAATTATTCTGTGGATCACAGTAGGCAGCATTCCACAGGCAAACAAGTGAAATTCCGGCCGAAATTCTGCTGGTGCAATGGTAATTCCGCATCAGTTCTGCATGCGGAATTCCATATTCCGCACAGCACTGGTTGAGGTGCTTTGTAGTAATGGCTTCACTTTTCAGTAGGCTTTAACATGGAGGACAGAGGGAGTCTGTTAGGTTTCACTCAGGGCAGGGAAACCATATTTGTTTCAAAGCATGTACTTCTAATGTGGACTAGAGACACAGGAATATGTTTCCCTGATTTGGCCATGATCGAGGCCACACTTGGAGCTTTCCCAGGATCCCAATCTCATCCATCCAGGCATCTTGTCCATCTAGCTGCCACAAGACTGGATTCAGTGGACAAGGATTTAGCAGAAGTTATTATAGGAGGAGTGGGGTTGGGACGCCCCCTTTGTGGAGCCCCAGCTGAGCTGCAACTGATATTCTGTGGTCTTTTGATACTGTTAAGTGACTCCTGGACAGCGTCTTTGATGAAACATCTGATATTGTATTGTATTTATTTATTTATTCATTTATGGTTTTGGTAACTGGGTGAGCAAACTGATCCAAAGGACCATTTTCAGTTGCGACCCAGGCCGTACAGTGGCATAGACAGTAGGTACAAGTTATAATACAGTAGGTACATATAATACAGTGAGTACAGTGGTATCAGAAACAGTGATACATAAACATATCTTAAAATAGGGGTTAAGGACATAAAAAACAAGTTCATGACAAATAAAGTGACGCTTCTCTGCTTGCAGAGAACTAGGACATACACTTAATGTACAGCAAATCAAGACATTATTCAGGCAGTTCAAGGTTTACAAAACAGTGCATAAGGGATTACACTATAGCAATCAACATTTTCACAGTGGAGTAAAAAATGTGTCAGTTGTTTATGTGGTAGCTAGTACTTGGGAAGTAAGGCAAATGGTACACTGGGCCCCTAAGGCAGATTTCTGGTGAGGCTCTTTCCAAGGGAGCAGGCACAGATGGCCTGAGACATAAGCCAATCTCTTAGCTTCAATTTGAAGGACTGATGAGAGGGTAACACATGGATAGCAGGTGGTATTCTGTTCCAGAGGTAGGGGGCAGAGACAGAGTAAGCCTTACTCCCCATGACAGTAGATACATGGGAACTACCAGGGGGGAACGGAAGAGACCCTGAGACATCAAGTTACCACCCTGTCAGTGAGAAGCGAGGAGTACAGGGACTCATGTGAGTTTCTGAGAGAGGCATCGACTAAACAGCCCATAGCATATTCAAAACAGCCCTGCAGGGAGAGTCAGCCTAAGGACTGATATAGAGAGCAGTGATAAGCAGAGGAAAGGACCTGAAGGGCAAAGCAACAGATAGAGTTGTATGTGATATTTAGATGAGAAAGAAGTGAGGAGGACATGGAGGAGAACACTGGGGAGCAATAGTCAAGTAGGGGGCAGTAGATTTTCCCTGGGCAATTGCAAGACAAGCCTCTGGGGTCAGGAAGTGGTTAACATGGTAGGCTGCCCCCAGCTTCTGGTGGACTCTCTTCATAGTGTTAGAAATGCGGTCATAGTAGGTAAGGGAGGGATCAAGAGCCACTCCTAGGTATTTGAAGGAGGATACAGTGTCAAGAGGAGGGCCTGCAGAGGTGACTATGTGTAACAAGGTTTTTTGATTTGGTGGCCTTTACAAGGTATGGCTTTGAGCCAAAGAGAATGGCCTTCATTTGTTTCTCATTTACAAGACATTTTTGCAAAGGAACCAATGTTGAGCTGATCCATAGTTTGTAGTGAGTGTAGAAGATATAGATTTGAGGAACTTGGTGTTATGGCAGACAACAAGGTCATCAGTGTAGAGGAGTGCATTACAGTTTATGCTTTCTGCAGGAAGATTATTTATGAACAGTGAGAATAATAGAGGCCCCAATATGGAGCCCTGGGGGACACCAGTATGGATGGATAATGCAGCAGAGGTTTCTTTGCCTATCAGAACAGACTAGGGTCTGTTAGCGAGGTAGCTGCTAAATCAAGTGGTGGCATCTGGGGAGCAGCCTAGGTTTAGCAGGGTGGATTGGAGAAGGTGGTGGTCAACAGGGTCAAAGGCCTTTGACAGGTCCACAAACACTGCACCTATAGCCATACCCATGTCCATGTTTCTAAGGACATGGTTGAAGAAAAGGGCCAATGCCAAAGAGGTGCTGTGGTGTTTGCAGAAGCCATGTTGGAGGGGTCTCAGGGGTTGTACTTATCTAGATGCTCAGACAGCTGGTGGTGAATGATTTTTTTCTAATAGTTTGCTTAGATGTGGGAAGAGGGAGATGGGACAGTAGTTTTCCGGGGCAGTGAGATTGCTGGATTTGAAAATAGGCACCACGTGCACATGCTTCCATGAGTCAGGCATAGTAGATGATGAGAGGGCAAGGATAAATATGTGGATCCATGGCTTTACAAGGGCAGGGGAGAGGAATTTCAAAAAGGTGGGATACAGACCGTCGCTACCTGGGCTGCCCCTGGTGCTAGAGAAGTTAAGGGGTCAGACCTTTTCACTTTCTCTAGGGCAATGTTTTCATCGTCTTCAGCAGGAAACTCCAAAAGGTATGTTCTTCTGGCCAGCATTCCCACCATCAATAGAGGTTCACTGCCCTGGGCTTTAGCACCCTGGGCAATGAAGTGTCCATTTCAGCTTCTTCACTGTTTAGGTGCTCGCCAGTCTCTGGAACACTTGCCATCTGTGAATCAGAAAATATTTCCAACTCCATATTATCTTCCATAACAGGTTGATGACTGAATGAAGTGTCAAAATCAGAAGCCAAAGTGCTCTGGATCACCCTGGTTGGTTTACCTCCTTCCACCAAGCCAGCCGGGTTGGCCATCTAGCTTGCAGGCATGATTGCCAGAGATTCCCTGTGACAGGACGCTCCTGCCACTCTTGAAGACTGACATTTCCTTAAATCTGTTGCAACAGTTCTTCTATTTCTAAGCCTAATCTATCCTTTACTGTTTCTAGTCCATAAGGTTGACCACCTATGGGCACCCCCTTCTTTCTCTCTCTCTTGACTATGCTATAGTGGCCTCTTTAATTTTCCTTTTCCCTCTCAGGTCCTCATACAGAGAGGCTATTGTGGTGACCTCCAAACATATGTAAAACAGGTTGTGTTTATCGTTGTTGGATTTAGTATGTAATAGCACTATGTCATAAAATAACTTGATATATATACCCTATGTTTATGAAACCTGTATATCTTGAAAATACCAAGACATTAGGTATTTTTAAAATGGTAAACGTACTAAGTGACTATTATAGAAATTAAGTTAGCTTTGCTATTTAAAATTCATGTACATTGCTGTAAACTGAACAAGTCTGAAATTTCATGGTGATTTGCATATATCCCGTTATGCTTTGCATTATGGAAGTATGTATGATGTTGTATTTCTTTGAAACTTGATTTGTTGCCAATGCCCTTTGGGTTAACCCTTGTTTCAGTGTTTCTGCACTGAGGTTCTTTGTTTTTAGTTGTTTTTTTTTTTTGAGCCCCCACTACACAAGCAAACGGGGCCCACATAGGGATGAAGGGTTTTCAATGAAAAGTGGTTAGATCAGAGATCAGTGTCAGTAGCTGCTGGCTAAGTGCAGAGACAGAGCATCATAGTCTGTTGCTGCAAACTGATGTACTGAAGAAGGAATATGCCATTGCTAAAGGTTATTTCTTATATTTTGAATAAACATCACACTGAGATTGTGTGTTGAACTTGAAGTTCAGTGTCCGGTCCATCTTTATCCCACAGCCCCTCCACAGACTTGGTGTCAGAAGTGTGATAACTTGCTGGAAGCATCTGGACTGGCTGAAGAGGGACATTTTCTGGTGGATATTGCCCAGATATCCCAGGTGGACTAATGCACCAGGTGTTTCCAGAGAAAAACCTGGAAAAGAGAGTCTGTGGGGTTCTGTCCAGAACCATGGCTGACAGATGGAGAGAAGCTGCTGCCTGGACTGGACCTGGGAGCTCAGAGGACGGCCAAGCCTGAAGACAATGAAGAGATGCAGGTCAAGGCAGACTGGAGGTGCGATGGACAACACCCCGGAGGTGGAGACCCTGATGAAGATGATCTGCTGGATGAGTGGGCAATGGCTGGAGGAAGATTGACTATGCAGAGAGGTGGAACACCAATGCCAGGTGCTTGAGAGGTTCCTGCTGGAGAGTTTGGATAAAGAGTCGGAGGAGGATTTTTTGTGGGCTCAGTTTGAGGAGGACACCCTGACTGAGAAGGATATTCCTTTGTTTCCCGTGTTCCCAGGATGTTACCTGTTGGAGGTCGGAGATGCAAGTATGGAACTTGAATGCGAGACCCCAGGTAAGACTGTGTCCAGTGCTATTGCACTGGGGTTGAAGACTCCAAGCAAGCAAGAAGAAGCCTATGAGGCTGAAGGGACTTTTTCTTGTATTGATGCAGCCAAATCTATTAACAGTATTGATTGGGGTATACTGAATGCTAAAAATGCTAATGTTACAGCTGGCCTGCCAGTGCAGTGGTTGGATTTCCGCTTGTGATGCTGGTGACCCGAGTTTGGGAATGGACCTCAGTAGTCAGAGGGCCAGCCGGGGGAAGAAGGATCAAGCGTCCATAGGACTGCTCTCCTTCTCCAGGAGGGAAGGAAGTTGTGTGTCTGGTGCATCAGTGACACCCAGCGGAGGCTGGGTTTCTGCACATGCACAGACACCACTGTAACACTCAGGGGTGGGGCAGACACCAGTCATCATTGCATGTCCCTGCCCCTGCTTACAGGGATGAAAACTGCAGCCTGGGTCATCTTCATGAGGCCCTCCCCTGGGCATTGATTAACCTCTGGTGCCAGGCTCCCCCAACCAGGAACAGTAGTGTGGCACCATCATGGGGAGGTGGCATCGCAACCCCACCCTCTGAGGGTAAGCCAGAGGTAACCGTGGGGAGCGCTAGCCATTACCAGAGGTGGAAGTGCAAGGGGTCTGTGACCAGGGCTGAGGCAATGATGACCCAGGGGGCACAAAAAGTACAAATAAATAGAAATAAATGCCAATGTTGCCAAACTGTTACAGTATGTTAAGGTTAAGGAAAGTAAAAACTACTATTGCTTCTTCTACATTCCCTCAGACACTTTGTGTAAGACACAGGGGTCAAGTTAGTTGCAGGAATGGCCAGATGTGGCTCTACAATAGTCCCTTTCTGTAGGCAAAAGTGTAGCGTGTTTGGTTAGGGGGTGGGCCTGATGTCAAAGAAAGAGGTACCCAAGGGCAGACAAGGAGTCTGAGGTGGTAAGTGTGTTTTATTCTTTTCTGGTGGAAAATCTTCCAAGGAGGAGGTGGATGGAAAATGGATAGGAACCTGTGTTGGGGTAACACCTAGAGTGTCTATCCTCTGGTGTCTGTATCAGTAGCAAGTGAAATGAATGAGTCAAGAGACATAGTGGGTTTACATAGAGGGGTTGAACCTAGGACTGGGCCCCTGCTTAAAACTGACATGTTTGGTGGGGTTGGAGCAGGTAATTACTCACCCCAGAGAAAGTCTTTCTATGGTACTGGACTTCACAGTTGTCCAGATTTTTGGTTAAGAAATATGACAGACTTTCCCTAAAAGGAGATGGGAAGGTACCATTAGTCTGTGTTGAGAAATGTGTTCATGCCTCAGGGTAAAGAATGATAATATCAACGATGTTTATGATAGAATGTTTATCATTAATAGGGACCCTGAGGCAGACTTTCTGAAGATGGATGGTGGAAGCTCCATCCCTTCCTGGGAAAGGAAGGTGGTAAGCAATCTGCAATAACTGCTTCCCTCTTAAGGTGGGGGATATGTGACAGGAAGCACCTGCCACTCTTGAGGACTGACCTTTCTTTAAATCTGTTGCAACAGTTCTTCTATTTCTAAGCCTAATCTATCTTTTACTATTTCTAGTCCATATGGTTGGCCACCTATGGGCACCCCCTTCTCTCTCTCGACTATGCTACAGTGCCCTCTTTAATTTTCCTTTTCCCTCTCAGGTCTTCATACAGGGAGATTATTGTGGTGACCTCCAAACGTATGTAAAACAAGTTATGTTTATCGTTGTTGGATTTAGTATGTAATACCACTATGTCATAAAATACCTTGATGTATATACCTTATGTTAATGAAACCTGTAAATGTTGAAAATACCATGGCATTAGGTGTTTTTGATAATGGTAAAATGTACTAAATGACTATTATAGAAATTAAGTTAGCTGTGCTATTTAAAATGCATGTAAATTGCTGTAAACTGAACAAGACTGAAATGTCATGGTGATTTGCATATATCCCATGATGCTCTGCATTATGGAAGTATGTATTATGTTGCATTTCTATGAAACTTGATTTGTTGCCAATGTCCCTTCTGGTAACCCATGTTTCAGTGTTTCAGCCCTGAGGTTCTTTGTTTGAGATTGTGTGTTGAACTTGCAGTTCGGTGTCTGGTCCATCTGTTATCCCACAACCCCTCCACATTCCCCCTACAGGAAAAGCAGGGGAAGTTCTCTGGTGTCATGGCTAACATTACCCAAACAATAAAACAGATCCATGTAACCCACCCCCAGGATACACCTGGAAACAAGCAATCAAAACTTAGTGTAAAATACTATAATTTGCCATTGAGAGCCCTTTTTATGTTTTCTTCCACGTATGTGCAAAGCAAACTTATAGCAATTGGACAGAGTAAGTTCTGGATGGGCCTGTCCTGCAGTCAGCAAATGCAACTCAGCCTGAGGAGGTTTGCTGTGCACACCCAATCCTGGCAAAGCTGTTGCTTATGTCTCTTTCCCTGTCCTGATGCACTAGGTCTTACAAAATGCCACCCACAGTGGCTGCACTTCTGCCCACCAAGAGTGCTTCAGGGAATGCCATGGTGGCTGCTGTCCTGCCTCTTCCTGCCACCAGGAGGAGGGGCATGGGATATAGGTGTGGGGTCCCACTATCCTGGGCAGTGATGTCAGCTGTCCATTGGCTCCACAGACATTGAGTTCTATGCTCTGTCTCCTTCATTGGACAAGCAATGTGCTCAGTTACATAGTGCACAGGCTCGAGGAAAGACGGTCACCGACAGCATGGTTTCCAAAGTGCAGGTAGGCGAGCACATGGCAAGCATTGTGGGGCTCTGCACGTTAACTGCCGAGGGTCACGCAGCTGGGATGTCAGTGAGATGCAGTTGGAACTCACAGGCATTTTGTTTAGGGGTGGCTGGGGATGCCATGTGGGCCAGTCTCGGGGATATCGGGTCAGGTTCTGCTATTTCTGCATGGTCCTGTGTTGTAGGGTTCCTTTATTGCGGCCAAAGATTGGCCCCTGATGTGGGGTTACAAGGGAGGGTTTGAAGGTTCATTCTATAGCTCATGTGTGAGGCACTTGAGGGTAGGCAAAGTGTAAAATTCAAACTGCCATAAGCCCCTCCCTCATGTTAATGGAGGGGCAGGGGAAGGAACAGGGCAGGCCAGGTACATTCTTTCCCCCAGCGGCTCAGCTCAGTTGTACTACCAGGCAGACATGAGGTGAGGTATATCATGTGGGTACTATTTTACCAAATGCAACCTACACTACTTTACTGATGGTGCAAGGAGCAGTACCAGAGGGGAGCTGGAGCAACAGATCCATGATGGTAGTGAGGGGGTGGGGTGACAGAGGAAAACAAACTGTAATTTTAAAGGAAATGTTAGTGTAGTAACCCAGTAACTGGAGAGTGCAAAAGAGAAACATGGGGTGCCTGCCTGCATTTCCATAAGAACTGTCCAAACTAGTACAGACTAACCTAATGTATGACATGTGCTTTGACCACATGACATGTCGGATTGGTTGGGTGGTCTCTCCTTGCCTTTGTTGTTTTTTTTGTATTATCTGTTTTTCTGTCTGCCCTGGCCCCCACAGCCCACCACTCCTTTGGGCTGCATATGCCCCTGTTACCCACCAGTCTCACCACTGATGCCAGCTCCTGCCACCTGGATCCCACAATACCTGTGTACGGAGGGTTCTGACTTATCCCTGCTGGGGGAATCCATCCCCTGAAGAGGGGGCATGGGGGAGAGCAGTAGTGCTCTTTGATCCCTCTGGAATAACAGACATGGATGATGGGAGTAGTGCACCTTGGGGACTGCAGTGTGGTGGGACAGGCAGCCATCATCTGGCTGGCTGGGACAGGCCTCTTTCATTTTCTGTCCCACCCACCTCTCACTAATAGATGTGGCTACAGCAGCATCCTGTGGCTGGGATGTCTGGCAGTGTGTGGTCACCCAGGACATTGCAACAAGCCCCCACCAGAATCTGCTGTAGAAGCGGCACAGCCCACTCCCCCTAGGAGGAAAGCATCCAAAGGATGTTCTGAACTCCCTTCCCACCAACCTCTGCTCCTGACATCTGGCTTGGGGTGCAAACCCGGGTTGACAGCATGCCAGAGCAATGCACCATTGCTTGGTGCCACAGAGCTGGCTGTTGTTTTTTTATTGCACTAAGAGTGTTTATCTGTACCATATGGGCACAAGTTTGGTTGCTTCTGATGGAGTTACAGGTGGCCAGTTTTGTTTGCACTATTTGTGTTCTCCCTGCGAGCACTACTGTTCTTTGGTGCCACCTTTTTACTTTCTGGTAAACCAGTAACTGGACTGCTACTTCACATTTAACCTATGTTTTTAAAAATGGAGGAAAAAATACTGTTTAAACAGTGAGGTGGAAAGGGCTATTTTGTGGTCAGGGAGTTGTGATGTCATTGCCCCCCAGCCTATATAGTGAACAGTGAGGTCTTTGCTGATGAGGACTGAGATACTGATCATTTGTGAAGAAAACATGGGATTTCAGTTTTGTCAGAGCTATGAAGGTGAACCCAAGAAGTGGTTTTCTTCACAGTTTAACAGGATCCCTGTCAACATGAGCTAATTGTTCTTTCCTGCATCACTGCACACTGCTAGGGCTGTGAGGTCAAGATCTCATCACAGCCCCCTGTCTACAAAACAACTGTCACCATGGAGTATGCCACCATACTGTCCTGCTTTTGTGTCTGCAATTTATAATTTCTTGACCTCCCTTTCCTCACACAGGCTGCCCCCTCGGGCATACCTCTGCTGTCTGCTCAGCCCGAGAACCAAGCCACTGCCACTTCTTGGAGGTCCTGCCCACCCTCGAAACATCAGACCCAGGTGAGCACTCAGACTAGCCCAGCACCCACTCCATGTGCCAACTGGAGCATTCAGAGGCTCTCATTGGTTGCTGCTTGCTGCTCCTTCTACCCCATTGGCCCGGTTTCAAACCATCAGGAATAGACTCTTATTCAGACTAAAACTAAGCCCCAGAAGCCAACTATACCTGTTTTTTCAGCCCTCCCGCTCACCTGCACCCCCACTCTCTATTAAATACACTATTTGAAAGCCCCAAATCCCAGGACCCTCTCCCACTGGCTAACCAAACCCCTCCTTAATTGGATGCCTAACTCAGCCAACTTCCAATCATATTACTGGCTGCTTATCCTCTGCTATTACCCTAACCCCACAGAGCTAACCGTGCAACTAACATGCTAACACAACTTGAACTTGGAGCCATGTACCTACTACCTGGTACCCAGCTCCTGCTAACTACTCTTATCATCTGCCTACCAACTCGCTTCTCTAATATGCCACCAACAATACCTAATCTGCCACCACCTATCATGCCTGACCTTGAAAGCCCTCTCTACCCCTCAAACTCGGCGATCTTCCCATCACACAGCCAGAATTGGCACCACTCCCACTCTCATCCCTGCCCCTTCCTCTTCACCCCCTCACATTCCTGGATAATTCTGCATCTAATTACCTCCCGACCAGCCACGCATAGTTACTCACGCCCACTACCCAGATGGTGCTTGCTAGCTACTTGGGGGCTGCAGCTGTTCGCATGCTATCTAACAATTGCCCTCCTGCTCCTTTCAGCAAGGGATATACACCCAAATCCAGGCCCTCCGTCCACCCTCTCTCAGCCCAATACAGTGGTTCCTTCCTCAGACTTAGACGCAACAACAAATCTCATCAGTAGCCCCTTCCTTCATGGCCTGCGCCTCCTGCACCTAAACATAAGAAAGCTTGCCCTCAAACTAGACTCCCTCCAGGTACTTATGGCTCACTATGCCCAAGATGCATCATCCTCTCTGAAACATGGCTAAACAAAGGCATCTCTGATCCCTCAATCACTATCCCTGGCTATGCTATGGCTCGCCAAGACAGGCGACCAGAGATAGTGGCGTGGCCATCTATGTAAACTCTGACTTACATTTCTCCATAGTCTTAGCCAAGGCTGAACCTCAAGCCTATGAGCTGCTATGGCTTCAGCTGACCCTCTCCTTCTCACTCTCAATCTATATTGCCAGAATATACTGCCGCCCTGGCACTCCAGCAACATCTGTCACCGACCTCCTTGCACATATCTCCTCTCAAACCTCGGCTGGAGAACTATATATTTTGGGTGACTTAAACCAAAATTGGCTAGCTCAATCCCTCTGCAAAGTCTGGACAGAAATATCTGTGCTAAACCTAACTCAAACCATCAGCGAACCCATCCGTCTAAACCTCAAAACTGGCAACCACTCGCTAATAGACTGGGCTCTTACCACCAACCCCCACCGAGTCTTCAAGTCCGGCCTACTCTCTGACTCCCTGAGTGACCACCATATTATATACTTAGTCCGCAAAACTCAGCGCCCCAAATCCCCCCAAAGTTCTTAGTCCAGCACTCATACAAATCCCTTAATCTTGCCCCAGTGCTCGAGGATCTAGCGCTCTCTAGCTGGGTCCCATCCACTACTTTCTACTCCATAGACGATGTCTTCCTTCACTTCCGTAGGACATTCCTAAATGTCTGGGATGTGCATGCTCCACTGCATTGCACCAGAGTACGTGGCAACTACCTGCCTTGGATCACCCAAGAACTTATAGCATGCCAAAATGCCCGGGACAAAGCATGGAGATCACATAAGTCCTCTTGCCTCCCACAAGACTTTGACACATACCGGAGGCTTTGAAATAAGTGCACCAGAGCTACCCGTCTAGCTAAAGTGGACTATTTCTGCTCACCCCTCCAGTCTAACTTAAATAGTCCAACAAAATTGTGGAAGGTCATCCACTCCCTGTTCTCCCCACCAGCCACTAATCCCACTCCGCTCCTAAATATAAACAACACTCTTCTTTCGGATCCCAGTGCTGTTGTTGATTAATTTAATTATATATATCCTCATGCGTGTCAACTCTCCTCTCCTCCCTGCTCATCCCTGCCCCTTACAGCCCTCCTGCAGGGTTAAAGAATATACCCAGCCCGGACACCTTCTCCTTCAAAAATATCATGGCAACTGAAGCTCTAGAGGCCCTTCTGACTCCCAAGCCCTTTGAAAGGTAAATCCCCGGATCGGCTGGATTCCAAACTCCTCAACCTCTCCACCCCCACCATAGCAACCCCCCCCTTGCCAACCTCCTAAACCTCTCTTTTTCCACTACAACTATCCCCCAGTCATGGAAACATGCTGTTGTCATCCCCCTCCCTAAAGGGGGAGCCCCCACCTCCACCTCAAATTACTGCCCCATCTCCCTCCTTCCAATTCTTGCAAAACTACAAGAACATCTGGTGCTCGCTCAACTTACCTCCTTTCTCGCTGACTCAAATTTCTTCACACCCTTCCAGTCAGGATTTAGGAAGGGGCACTCTACTGCTTCCTCCCTAATTAGGCTCAAAGACACCATCCTTCCTGGTATGGACCGAGGGCAGATCACTTCGGGCCATCTTCGTCAACATTGCCAAAGCGTTCAACACTGTCTCCCACCCCTTGCTGTTATCATGCCTCTCTGAGTCTGGCCTTTCAAAGCCAGCCACCAACTGGTTCAGTGCCTACCCTTCAGGCAGAACTCAATCAGTGAAAATAGCTGACGCCATTTCTTCCCTCTCCCCATGACTACTGGAGTCCCCCAAGAGTCGGTACTTGGACCCATTCTATTCTCCATTTTTCTAAATAACATCCCGCTAACCTGTTCATCTTCATATATCCATGTGTACGCTGATGACACTGTCCTCTTTACCTCTGGCTCATCTCCTGAAGAAGTATCAACCAATCCCCAGTCTGATTTCAACAAAGTCCAGTGCTGGTTCAACTCCAACCAGCTCTCCCTCAACGCTAAAAAAAACATCACCATGACCCTTGGAACTCGTCAACGTCTGTCCAGGCTCCTGTCCCTCCACTCCTTCCACACCCTGGATGGGACTATACTGGAAGATGCCTCCGCCTTCCAATACCTAGGGGTTTGGCTTGATCATCACCTATCTTTCTCCAACCACATCGAAGCTATCATAAAAAACTATGCCCCAAGCTTGGTGCCCTCTACCGGAACCGCCATAGCCTCCCTCTTACAGTTAGGCATGACCTTGTGCAGAATATGATCTTCCCTTCCTTTGACTACTGTGACATAGTCTACTGTGCCACCCCCAAATCTACCTTAACCAGACTGGACCCCCTCTTCTATGCCTTCTGTCGCTTCACTCTCGAGGTCACCCCCTGCACCCATCACTGTGACCTCTACCATTTTTGCACTCCCATCCCTTGAATATTGCCACCTGCTTCACTGTACTAAATTTGCCTCCAAATTCTGGCTCAGCACTCTCCCATCTTACCTCTCCTCCTTGCTTTCATCAGCTCCCACCCCCACTCATGCCCTTAGATCCCTCTACTCTCGGCAACTGTCAATCCCCAGGCGGAGGGACTCAGCCGGTCAAGCTGCCTTCTCATGCCACTTCCCCAAACTCAGGAATGAACTCCCTCCTCAAATCCGCCACTCTTCCACTACCCACTCCCTATCTATGGCTCCGGAAAATTACCTCATGGTAAACTGTTCCTTCACTTGATACCTACAAGTGCTCCTCCCCCGTGCCCACCCACCCCCAACTGCCTGACCAGCGGCACCTAGCTTGTGCTATGAAAGCCAGCTTATCTGCACCAACTTCGGCACTTACTTGTCATGTGTTCCCTGTCCTGCCTAAATTAGTGCTTGCTACCCCATGTTTTATACCTCTCAGAGTCTTATACTTTATGTACTGTGTCTAACTGTTCCAGTGTTGTTAGCTTGTTCTCTTCCATAATCTCTGTACAATGCATCAGGTACTAAATGCACTCTCATTCCATTGTATGCTTGTAAATGCTTTCTTGATTGAATTCACTTAATATCCTGCATGACATCCTACTTGTTAAAGTACTTTCACTTGCTAATTGTGTATTTCTCCCATTGTACCCTAGCCCCCAGGTCGCACCGGGAGATGAGCATCTTCTTTTTCAGTGTGCCTTTCCTAGTGAAACATTTCAATAAATAGATAAAATAAAATACTGAAGACATAAGCCAGCACAGTAACATAATCCCTGTCGACATGAGTGAATCATTCTTGCCTGCATCGTTGCATACTGCTAGGTCTGTGAGGCCAAGACCTCATCACAGTCCCCTATCTACAAAACAGCCTCCTCCATACTGAAGATATAAGCGAGCACAGTAACATAAAATAATCTTAGTTGAAGTGGTACACACAGATTCTTTTAATGCTCCCCCCCAGTTTTCACCTTTATTCCAGCACAGATCTTTGGGGCTCGGAGCTGGTTCACAGTCAACATCGGTGCCACTCTGTTCAGCCAGCTACACCACCACAATTTGCCTGACCTACATGGCTGAACCCTTCCTCTGGCCATGGGCAGCTGATTTCACAGCTGACACCAGTGCCAACTCATAATCAACTAGCTACACTAACCCTATTGTGGGGTACTCTGCCCCCTGATCAGCTGTCTACGCCAAGGCCAGTGTGGGATATCATGCTCCATGATCAGCCAGCTACACCTCCATAATGGGCCAGACCACAAGGCTCCAGGACTCACATGTAATTTCAGTCTCTCAGCTGGCTACATCGCCACAATGCCTGCCTAAAATCTCCAAGTCACCTTACTTTGGAGCTGCACTGAGTACTGTATATATATATATATATATATATATATATATATATATATATATATAGACATAGATGTACAGTATATATCTTTGCAAAAAAACTTTGTTAATGCATCAGTTAGATTGAATACCACAGTGACAAAAGCAAGGAAATGAGGTGTTAGGGTTTCCAATCCCCAGGCCCCCAACCCCAGGGTTCCCACCCCTATCTCCCCACCCCTTCCCCCCACCCTCCACATATCAACAGACGTTGGGGTGTGCCATAGGGTCATAAGGCCTAACTCTTACCCCGTTGTCCTATACTATAGTGTGTAAGCATGTTTACGTGTGGAATGGGGTAAGAGTTAGGCCCTATGACCCCATGGCACATCCCAACGCCAGTTGGTGTGTGGAGGGTGGGGGATGGGGGTGAGGCGGTAGTGGTGGCACTCCTGGGGGGTGGGGCCATAGGATTGGAAACCATAATGCCTTATTTCCCTGCTTTTGTCACTGTGGTATCCACCCTAACTGATGCATTAACAAAGATTTTTTCCAAGAATTTCCTTTCTTTTTCAGATAGTATAATTGTATCCTCATTTTACTGTGGGAGCGCAGGGTCCAAATTCCCTCCATCGAGATAGTATAACAGTATCCACATGTTATGGTGGGAGGCAGGGTCCTTCGGATCCTGTGCCCCAATACCTCCATTCAGATAGTACAACAGTGTGAAAAATGGGAAACACTGGCAAAGTTATAAGCGTGCGTACAAACTGCGCAATGCACACTCATAATACGCTCATTTTTTTTAAATTTTTCACCAAATTTTCAACATTGACATTATGGGACTTCCCCTCATGAACAGTGCAACTGTGAATTTGTTAATCCATCCCAAAAGTTGATTTCACACAGCGACAGTGCCATTCTGTGCCACCGGTTCAAAATCACATTCCAGACAGGATGTGCAAAATGACAGCTGTTTTGTTCATAAGGTGGTGTGAAAAAATGGGAATGCTGAAAATCTGAAGTGAAAATCTGTAAAATCACAGTTAAGGGCGGGCATAGAAAGTGCGCAATGCGCACCCATAACGCAGTCATTTTGGGAATTTCTTCACCAAATTTTCAACATGTGCTTTATGAGTCCTCCCCTCGTGAACAGTGACCCTGTCATTTTGTTAATCCATTCCAAAAGTTGATTTCACACAGCAACCGTGCTGTTCTGAGCCACAGGTGCAAAAACACATTTTGAGCAATATGTGAAAAATGACAGCTGTACTGTTCATAAGGAGGTGTTAAAAAATGGCAATGTTGAAAATCTGGATTGAAAATATTAAAAATTGGCGGAGTTACGAGTGTGCGTAGAAAGTGTGCCATGCACGCTTGCAACACAGTAATTTTGGGGAATTGTTTCACCAAAATTACAACATGGCCTTTTTGGGATCCCAGCTCATGAACAGTGGCACTGTTTTTTCGTGAATCGTTCCCGAAAGGTGAATCGGTGCAGCAACCGCAAAAACACCTTTGGGGCCGAGAAACGAAATGGCAGTGATATATTTGCAAGGAGGTGTCCAAAGAACCCCGTGTTTAAAATTTGGGGCCAAAATTTGTAAAATTGGCTAAGATAGTGACCTAAGTTGAACCCCCCATTGACTCCCATTATCATGCTTACCTCGTTTTACATTACTGCTATGCGCTGCGAAGAAGCTTTTGGGAGAGTAGCACACTTTGGAGGTGTGCCTCTCCCTTGCAATCCAGTGCTCCGTTGAGCAGGCGTGGCGGTCCTGCACCAATAGGTGCGGGAGCTCTGTATGACAGCGGTGGTCCTCTGCTTCAAAGAAAACCACCGCTGTCATACCAAGCACCGCGTCACGCTCACCCCCCTCGCGTCACGCTGCCCCCCCCAAAGCTTTGGTGCCACGCTGGGAGCCCACCCCAGCGTGGCAAACGTGTTTGCCGACGGGGTGCCCAATCCCCCTGGCTCCTCAGCCCCCAGCCATCTTCTGCCACGCTGGGAGCCCACCCTAGTGTGGCAAATGTCCCACATAGTCCTTTTTTTTTTTAAACCTGTAAAGAAAAAACGGTCCCGCGTAGTCTCCCAGTCCCCCCTCCCACAACCTGCACCCACCCACTGCGCACCCTGCTTCCCCACCCCCCACCCCATACTTACCTCCCGGAGCTCGGCGGCGATCTTGATTGGACCGGGAACACGCCTGCACTCTTCAAAGCCGACCCATGAACTGAGGAAATGCCGGTAAGCTGTATAATGGGCTAGATAGGGGGTTTCAACTTTATTGCATATCTCAGGCATTTTTGGAATTTTTGTACCAAATATTCAACATGAGGGTTTTGGGACCCCTTCTCATGAATGATGTCACTGTCATGGCGTTATTGGGGCCGAAGGAGTGATTTCGTGATCACTGCGTGAAATCTGCACAATGAATACCATGACATGACATCATGAAAGAAGGCATCACTCTAAAGTTGGTGCAAAATTCAAAACTGACTTTTCTGGCGATGCATTGCGCGCAGTTCCTCACATGAGGCTCATAAGTTCGCAAATTTTCAATATTTTCCTCCAGATTTTCAACATTGCCATTTTACCACACCTCCTTATGAGCAGTACAGCTGTCATTTTTCACATCCTGCCCAAAACATGTTTCCGCCCATGTAGCACACAATGGCGCAGTCGGTGTATGAAATCAATGTATGGGACACATTAAGAAAATCACAGTGACACTGTTCATTAGCAGAGGTCTTAAAATGGCTATGTTGAAAATTTGGTGAAAAATTCCTAAAATGACTGTTTTTTTAGCGCATGCTATGCGCAGTTCCTACGCACGTCAGAGGTTTGTGAATTTTCAATATTTCCACTCAGATTTTCAACATTGCCATTTTACCACACCTCCTCATGAGCAGTACAGCTGTCATTTTTACATCCTGCCCAAAACATGTTTCGCCGCGTAGCACACAATGGTGCAGTCCGTGCTAACTCAATGTGTGGGACACATTAAGAAAATCACAGTGACACTGTTCATGAGCAGAGGTCTTAAAATGGTTGTGTTGGAAAATTTGGTGACAAAATTCCTAAAAATGACTGTTTTATTTGTAGTGTTCTTTTAAGCAGTTCCTATGCACGCCAGAAGTTTATTAATTTTCAATATTTTCACTCCACATTTTCAACATTGCCATTTTACCACACCTCCTTATGAGCAGTGCAGCTGTCATTTTCGATCTTGTCCAAAACGTGTTTCCGCCTATGTAGCGCACAATGGGGGTAACAAAAAGGTCATGCTGAACATTTATTGTGCAAATACCAGCAATCGCTCAGGGCATTAGGGTAAAGCACCATACATGCCAAACACCACTGCAAATACCTGCAAGCGAACGTTCGGCATTGACAAATGGTTGTTTATGTTTGCTTGCCTGCATGCACAAGAAACATTATGTGGCAGCTTAGGAGAAAAGCAGGTTGTAGCAGTGTGGCAGTGTGGTGGCCAATGCCAGCACTGCATTTGTGGGCTTGGCGGTGTGCACCCAATGCAGGCCCAGTGTCCTGATGACACTGGTTCTGCAGAAGTGCCACTAACTTGAAACAATTTGGCCACTACAATGTGGGACTGCTTCATCATTGCAACATCAGCAATTCAGCTGCAGTGAGGGAGTAACCTGTCATTGCAGGGAGGTACCTTGCCTGGTGTAACATTACCAGGAACATGGTGGCTCTATGCGGCCACCTCAGAGCTGACAGGGGTGCCCAATCCCTCTGTCGGCATGCCCCCAACCCACTTCATTTGCTGATGGGGAGCCACTTCACATCAGCATAATGTACCCAGCCCCGAATTTCTGTTGTGTGCTGAGGGGGTGCCCAATCCCCTTTGGCATCATGCACCCCCACAACAGTCTTTCTTTGCTGATGGTGGGACAAGTCCCCATCGGCTTCAGTCCCCCCTTCCCAGTTCAATTTGCAGACAGGGGAGCCCACTCCCCGTCGGCATAATGTCCCTGTCACAAACCCACTCAGCAGGTCAGAACCTCTACTCCCAAAGTGCCAACCTTTGAGCGCAGTCTTGTAAACAGTGTAACAGACAAGCTAACCCTCTTGTCTGTTTTTGTGAGTTTGGATCAACCTTTGGTCTCAAGTTCTGGAGAGATTCAAGCTGTTAACCTCTTGCTAGCACACCCAATGCACAGGTTCAGATATATCTGTCTTCAGGGGGCCAGATATCTTTGCCTACAGGCACCTAACCAGGTATTCAGAGATGAATCCTTAAAACTTTACTAAAGACCTCAGATTTAAAACGCTTCTCTTTCCAGTTTGGTACCACCATACAAGCTTATGTCTGCTGTCTGCTATAACCATAAATATTTCTTAGTGTAACCCACCTGTTACCTGGTGTTACTAGAATCCCAGTACTACCTAGTGGTAGGCAGGGAAGGCAGCAGGGGAGGAGGAGAGGTTGACATGGGAATCCCAGTAGGAAGTAGTCAGGCTGGGAAGGGGTTCAGGGGGATGGGAGAAATAAGGCAGAGAAAAGGAATGAGGCAGAAGTAGGGGGTGCAGATACAGAAGTCACAGAGGGTGCTGCTGGAAGGGGTAAGGGGCAGGGAAGAATGAATACTGGGGTGGTGGAAGAGGCTTTAGATGGAAAAGTGGGTAAGGGACGGTGGGGTACTCATCCTGCGGGATTCTATACTGAAAGAGGTGAGATGGGGCAGAAGGGGGGAAGGCACAGGCATATTTGGGTTGAAGCTATCCCCAGGTTGACTGCAGGAGTGGCAGAGCAGGCACTGCTCAAATCTGCAGTGAGGGGGGAGGAAGAAACCTCATTTACTGTTGCATTTGGGTACAAACGACTTGGCGGGGGAGACTGTGGAAATAATGATGGGGAGGTTGCAGGAGTTGGGCAGGCAGTGTGAGGGGGTGGGGAGTCGGTGGCATTCGCGAAGGTACTCCCAGTACCATGTGCAAACACAGGGAGGAAGGCTAGGATCGAGGAATTGAATGAGTGGCTGACGGATTGGTGCCACACCAAAAATTATGGGTTAATGACTAACTGGGGTAGGGTCTGGGGGAATAGTGACTTGTACACGGCAGACAGGCTACACTTGAGCAGGAAGGGGAGGGGAGTATTAAAGGTGGGATTAGATGGGTATATCTCTACTAAGGTGGATTTAAACCATTGGGGGGTGGCCAAAAGATGGAGGTTGGTAGAACAGTCCAGACAGGGGAGTCTAATGAGCTCACCCCACTAAATATAGGAAAACTTGGAGGTATAGTAACCCTGGGAGGGGGCAGGCAGAGTGGTCGGAGTGTAATACAGAAGGCATCACCACCCAGTAAGAATAACAAGGAGAAAGGGTGTGGACTACCAGGAGGAGGGACACAGGCCAAGGAGAACAGTGAGGAGAAGGAGGGGTAGGGGTGGAAGGTGGAAGGTGGTCTCTCTCAATGCAAGAAGCCTGGGGAACAAAATTCCAGAGCTTCAGGCACTCCTTTTGGGAAGAAGGTGGACACTGCTGCAGTGACAGAGACTTGGGCCACAGAATACCATGATTGGGATTTGACAATCCCGGGATACAGGATACACAGCAGGGACCAGGGGCTTGGAAGGGGGGGGGGTTACACTCTATGTGAGGGAAGGAATCAAATGCATAAGGGGCGAGGGAAAAGAGGAGAGGGCAGAGGTGCTTTGGGTGCAGCTTCTGGACTACAAGGGCAGAAAGCTGAGGCTGGGAGTGGTGTACAGACCATCAGCCCAATCCGGGAAACTGGATGGGCAGCTGGCAGAGCAGATAAGGAGGGTGTGTAGAAGGGGGAGTGTGGTGATAGTGGGGAATTTTAACCTACCAGGGGTTGACTGGAACTCCCCGGCCACTAGCAGTACCTGGGAGCAGGTGCTCCTTGATGCATTTCAGGACAGCCTTCTGACACAATTGGTAAGTGGGCCTACAAGGCTTGGTAGCACTCTGGACCTAGTACTGGTAAATGGGGAGGTGGTGAGGGAGGTAAGGGTGGAGGATCCATTAGCAGTTAGCGACCACCAAACAGTGTGGCTCATTCTTGTGCTGGGCAGGGAGACAGGAGGCACAGGCACTAAGGTGGTGGACTTTAGTAGGGTGGATTTTGGGAGGATGGGAGCAATACTGCGAGGGAGACTCCAGGATATAAGGCTGGGGATGGATGCAGAACAATAGTGGGGAGTAATAAAGACTGGGCTAACAGAGGCCACAGTAGCCTGCAACAGGGCCAGGAGTAAGAAGAGCAGAGCCAAGAAACCATGCTGGCTGAACAGAAAGTGCTGCAAGGTGTGAGGGCATAGAGGGCTGCATACCAGAAGTACATAAGAACAGAGAAGGAGAGGATAAGGATGATAAAGACATACCTAGCATCCTTGGGGTCCGACTAGGTGAATACAAAAAGAATTAGGTTGCCAGAGGGTCCCAAATTTAAATGCCAAGCATTTTCTGATCACCAACTGAAAACAAAATGGCAGATTTGTGAATGTAAAAGGGCAATTTGGTAAAAGTAAAACTCGTTACGGCGACACTTTCAAACTTTGCTAACTTTTCCCATTGACTTATAATGGGAACTTGTTTTTGAATAACTTTTGAACTGTTTAACTTTTGAACTGTTTAATATTTTTCACGAAATCTTCAAAAGGCACATCAGGCACCCTGGCATTCCTGAAGTTTTTGGACCAGTCGGCAAACGTATGCGACATGTAGGCAAGAGCAAAGAAATCACAAAAAGCATAATCATGCAATTCATTGTCGCTAATAACTCCACAGCTGTAAATCTGACTGGTACAACTTTGCAGATCCCAAGATCTACCATGCCCAATCATGCATACCAAATTTCAGGCAAATCCATTGAACAGTGGCAAAGTTATTAAGGTGCAAAATTTGACCCTTTAACCTTAAAAGTGCTACTCAACTCTGTCTATGGTAGCACTACCATGCTACCATAATATATATATCTATATAGATGATTGAAGTGTGCTTTTTAAAGTTGTGTACCCTTACAGGTCAGCATTGATTCCGCCACAGATACAGAGGTATGCTTTTTTTTGTTTATAAGGAATAGCACTCGGTTCAATTAGCTGATTATCAATAAATTTACTTTTCTGGGGGGAAGCGGGAAGAGTTAAAGCACTGGGTATCACCCCTGGTTACAGGGACTTCAGTATCAAACCCAAGAGACATCTTTCTTGAGAATATTTAACAACATAACCACTGAGCTACAGGTCAGTGCCGGAAATGCAGTTTGAAAATGATCCTGTTAACAAACAAACAGATGTCGCTACTTGCTGGATTTCTTCAGGAGCATTTTATGCAGGGGCAAAGATCTATCTATAGCGCTTATGTCCTGTCCCAGATCCCATGATGCAGCTGCAGCTGAACTGTAACTGGGCCCAACTGCCCCTTGCAATCTATTGCTATTTGCGTTGGTATCTGGTATCTTAATATTATCGTGTTAATGATTTTTTAAAATCTGTATTTGACATTATTTCTATTTTGTAACTTTGATCCTCGCACCTCCTGCTAGCCATAACTGTGATGCATGTGTGATTCTACCACAAAACTACCTGCATTCATCAAAAGCAATATCCCTCTGAAAACAAAGATATTGCATCTCAGCTGGTCACTATTGGGAAAATACATTGTAACAGTGGGCACAACCAGGATCTCATTGAAAATGAGACACTGCTGTTAGATGAGCAAGACTGGTTAACTACATTATACAAATGGATGAAGGCAGCACCCCAGTAAAATGAGATGTTGCATTTTGATGTTTATGGTTTTATTTTTATTTTTCTACAGTTGTGGTGTGAATGTGGGACTTTTACATCACAATAAAACGAGGACATCCACTTTGCACATTAATTCTTATGGCTCGATTTTCAAAGGGTGATGCAGGGCTTCCGTCAAGCCATGCATCATCTCTGTTGCTTGGCACAGCTGTGCCAAACTCCTCTGATGCAGCTGCACCTGGTTTTAGTACATTGGGCACAGTTGCAACAGTCTCCACACTTTACGTTAGCTTACACCAAATATTTGGTGCAAGTCACATAAAAAAGGGTCCCCCAAATGGTACACATTAGACCAGGGAAAAGCTGGTCTAACTTGTGGCATTTGGCCCTTGGGATTGAGAATCCTAATTGTCGGTCCAGAGAATGCTGCAAGTTAGTGCGCCAAATGACTGGCACACCAAGGGCTTGTGGAATTCTCGGGACTCTGAAAATCAAGCCCCATATCTCTTACCACATTAATGTATTAGCAGCCATTATGGCTCTGACCAGACTTTGTTTGTTTTGGGGTTTATGGACAGATATTTGGATCTGGGCAACCTGACATTATACTACTGTAACCCCCTTGTTACCCGGGGTTACTAGAATCCCAGTAAGACCTAGTGGTAGGCAGGGAAGGCAGCTTGTGAAACTCCAGTTAAATGGATTTCACACTGTCTCACTCTGTTCTCAGTCTCAGCTGAGACTGAGGGATGACATCACCATAGAACTTTCGCAGCTGCATAAGCCACACTGGAATGTTGCAGTTGGAGGTTAGCATAGAACGTTGGGGATTTTGAATTCAGTCTGTGTGCAGTCTTGGAGAGAGACAGTAGTACAGCTGTCTGTGTGCAGGCTCTCAGAGCTTTAAGCTCTATTTTAGAGCTACCGATTAGGAAGGTGTGTGTTTCCACCATAAGAGGAACACAGAAACTGGTAGTTCAAGTGGTGGAGACTGCTGTTACTGGTCCAAGTGCCCCATCCCTGAGGGGATGGGGGGGAAAGGTTTGCCTGTTTTCCAGGGGCAATCCTCCTGGTTCTGGCTAAGGGAAGAAGATGCCAATTCAAGCTGTGCTGCGGCACCAGAAGCTCTGAGAGAGAAATCCCTGTGGAGGAATCGCCTGTGGGGCACCTGCAACCAAAGGGTGAGTTCGCTCTGAAAGAGGGCCAAGTGTTTTTCACCTTAACAGAAGGAAACTAAAGGGACTGTTACTGTGGGATCAGGAAAAGACAGCCAAGTACAGTTGTAAAGTGGGGATTGGACTGCTTAATCAGTGAGGGGCCTAGAGCAATGGGCTATGCCAATCAAAAGTATGTTCAAGTCCAGCACAAAGGAAAACAAGACAAGTAGAGGGAATGTGACATACATTTAGCAATAATCTACATTGCCAAGCTTTACAGTATGAGGTGTTTACTTTCCAAAGAAATGGCCAAGTATGAATTGTGGGAGCGAGAGGTGGGAGACCCCCCATCAGTAGTAACCAAATTCACCTCTACGGATTTGCTCTGAGGCATCTTTTACTTTCTCTCAGGTACTTGGCCAGTGCCTGAGGAAAGTACCCAGATGTGGGATTAAAAGGAGAATTCTCTGATAGAGTTGAGGTGCTCTTAGGTGGTTTAGGGAGCCACCAGAAAATGTTTCCATGACATATGGAAGGTGTCCGAGTGGCTGGCAAGGGAGCCGAGCCTGGGAAATCCCAGAACAGTGTGTGAAGTTCGGCTGTGTACCCAAAGTAGCATGCAAGTCCGGCTATGTGTCTGTGGGTTCACAGCCTGAGGGCTAAAGTGTTGAGGAAGTGTTCTTGATTATTTTAATCTGCATTACCAGGAGTGTAGCCCGTGGGGTCCATCTATGCTTTGTTTATTCTGTTTGGATGTGAATAAAGCCACACTTTAGAACCCCACTTCTGGTATTGGACATTACAGTTATTGCTTCCTATGTTCGGAATTACTTGGGTGCCCCTGTGCAGAGTAGCCAAACCTAGCCTTTGTGCCGAGTGACCTATTCCTCCCCGAACCCAGCCCACCTGGTATTGCTGTCAGATACAAACAGTATACCACCTGGTCATTACGCTACCATTAAGCCAGTGGGAGGTCAGTTCTGATGGGATCTCACCTGCTACTGACCTTACCACAATACCATGATATAGTATCCTAGTATTTGAAGTTCAGTCACAAAATTACCTGTTGTGAATATTTAACTCAGCAGTTCAAAATCAAAGATTTCCATTTACCACCAAAGAGCTAAATAACTATGTCAGTTATCTGTTGGGTTATCATTCATCGTGATTTAATAGCCTCACCAACCAAGAACTGATCTATCACTTTTTTGCCTCATCAAGCAGTAAATGTCTCTGAACAATAACAATAATAATAATATAATGCTGTTGCAGTTTACAGGAGGTGAGCATTTCAGACCATTCATTTTGTTTGTAGTACTTAATGTGGAAAAATATATGTACGCATTATTATTGTATTCTGACTCAAAACCCTTTGAAAATAGGCTTCTGCCTAAAGGGTTTGTTTTCGTGAAATAAAACTAAACTAAACTTGTGCTGTTGCTTGAGGGGAAGTGACTCATAATTTCTGACTAAATTAAAGATCATGAAACAAATTGTTACCAGAAATATCTAATCTTATTCTTGTAAGTGCAACAGCTGTTTGATCCTTTATGCTGTAGAAACACTTGATGTGGGACCAGAAGGTACCAATTAGCAAACCTGCCTGACTAAATAATGTTTATTACTTACTTGGCTTTATAATAAACAGTTGATGTAGTTAATCTTGCATGTATGCACCCCCTGCCCATTGTCTTGATGTAAATAGTAACCCAGGTGCCTGTGAATGATGTCAGTGAGGGACTCGGTCCTGGGACTGGAGCATATCACAGCACTGAATGTTGCTGACACTGCCAGTACCAGACTCTCTCTCCATGCTTTGAGGATGGAGACTGGCCATGGCCATATCCAAACTGTTCATGAACAGCTAGGGGGCAGGATCAACCTGATAAACTGTTAAAAAAAGGCAAGCAAGAAAACAATACCACTTTACCAGGCAATTTTCCTAATAAGGACCTTCCTGTCACACTGCATTTACTCCTTCCACAGCATGTGACCATTCCACTTTAAGCTGGAATATCCTGTAGGGTTCCATATTTTATAGTGATTAGTAAAGTAGAATTCAGGGAAACTGAATTCTATGACACAAGTGGTACATAAGAAAGGGCATGAGCTGAAGGGCAAGCACTGGCGCAATCAGAACTTATGAGCAGCAGAGCCATTTCCCAGTCCTGCTGCAGGACAACATGTCACTTACTGTTCCTGCAGGTGTCCAAAACAACTTTACCCAGTATTTGTTTAAATATTAGCAGTAGCCTGGAGAATGGTGCTCACGTAAGTTCTTTTGGGCTCCCAACAACTGAGTGCAGGGAATAAAATTTTGGCAGCTGTGGTAGACTTAAAGAAAAAGGTATTTACACTGAGCTGGTGGGAGGGAAGAACAGAATGGAATAGACTTCATTCTTCCATGAACACTGTGTGTAACATGTACAGTGCCACTTAAAAGAACAAGGCACTCTATGATGATAACTATATGCAAGTTTTTAGAAAGTATCATTAAGGATTTCATCACCCCTGTATTAGATAGCCTTGATACAGAACAACATGGATTTAAAAAAGGACATAGCTATCTCTCCAGTCTTATGTGTTTCTATGAGGAGGTTAGCTTTCAACTAGACTGTATGATACCGTTTGACGTTATCTTCACAGATTTTACCAAGGCATTCGATGCTATGCCACATTGGGCTCTTATCTCTAAACTTCCTAACACTACTATCAACAAAAATATAATTAATTGGGTTTCAAATTGGTTAAGTAACAGGTCACAAAGAGTTCTGATTACCGATCAGCTATCTAACATCGGCAAAGTCACAAGTGGTGTACCACAGGGCTCTGTCCTGGGCCCCTGCCTGTTCCAAGCATTTACTGCAGACCTAATTAATAACTGTGTTTCCTTGGCAATAAAGTATGCAGATGTCAAAATTGGAGGCCCTGAGCTAAGCCAGATCAGACTCATATAATTCAAAAAGATCTAGATAGAATAACTCAATGGCTTACAAAGTGGGGTATGAAACTTTAATGTTGACAAATGTAAGATGATGCATCTGGGTCCTCAAAATCCATTATCATCATACACATTAGGTGGGACAACATTAAAAATCACTTCTAATGAAAAGGAACTGGGGCATTATCTCGGATGACTTTTGTCAATCTGCTCAAATTAATGAGGCTATTAATAAAGCAAATCCAGTCATCTGGTCAATCAAAAGAAACTTAAATTCCAGGGACAGTAAGGTGATGATGCCCCTATACAGGGCATATGTTAGACCACACCTTAAATATGCCTCCCAACTTTGTTGACTGTACAGAAAGTCAGAAATTGCTCTATTGGAAAGAATTCATAGAAAATATGTGAAACATATTGTTGGTCTTTACAATGAGTCATTTGACAAAAGATTTGAAATCTTAAAACTTATGCCATTATCCACTTGGCGACTAAGAGGTGACCTCCTCTTCATGTATGATATTATTCAGGACCCATATCTACTTTCTGTCTTAGGCTTTGAATTTAAAAACAATATATATAACACGAGAGGTCATCCACTGCAGTTACAGTATACAGTAAAAAAATTAATCAGATTGGGCATAAATATTTCTTCACACTACGAATTGTGAACCCTTGGAATAAACCCCCCACCTGAGGTTATCATCAGCAAAACTAAACCTGAATTTATCTGATGCCTAGATAAACTCATTCTTTCTGGTCATAAAATTAGTTATTATTAATTCAATAGGAGCAATCATGGGCCTACAAGCCTCCTGGCTCCTTTATCACCTTAGTATGTCAGTTTCTTACGGAATTTTCCCCAGTGTCCTGAACAACATTACCCCTGTCAATAAGACAGGTCCATGTACCCAACTCTTTGGAACACACCTGGGAATGATCTGTCTGTGCTCAATGTGCCTTTCCAGGTCAAAAATGACAAATTACTAATTAAAATCAATCAGTCAAGCAATAGAAACATAGACAGTGACAGCAGAAAAAGGCTAATTGTCTATCCATTCTGCCCATGGTTCCCTATCTAACCTTGGGACCTATTATCCAAACAGGATTTTAGCCCTCCCTATCCACCATCCATTTCCCTCCCTGTTACTGTCACCATGAGTAACCACAATACCCTTCACTACATCCAAATCATGCTTGAAACCATTAATGATTATGGTGCCCACCATGTCGGCTGGTAGACTGTTCCACAGCTGCACCACCCTTTTTTTGTAAAATAATACTTTCTCATATCCCTCTTGAACCTCTGTTCTGCCAGTTTCCACTCATGCCCACATGACCTTGAACCATTACTCATGCTAAATAATTCCCTGCAGTTCACCTTGTTTAATCTTTTTAGAAACTTAAAGGTCTTTATCATATCTCCCCTCTCCTGTCTGTTCTCCTGTGAGTACATGTTCAGTGCCTTGAGGTGACCCTTGTAAGACCTGGCCTGTTGGCCTGGAATAATCTTTGTCAGCTTTAGCTGCACCATCTTGACTTAGCTGTGACTGTTTCCCCTGAGCCTTCCCCTACCTTAGCCGTGTTTAACATGCACTTCCCATTGCTTTCTCCTCCCCTATCACTTGCTCCATTCCTAGCTCATCTATTCCCACCACTCCATCCCTCTCATTTCACTCTTTTCACACTCCTGATGACCCCCACTCTCCTGAGCTTCCTGCAGTGAAGTAGCAGTACTGGCTAGGCCATTCTTTGGCTGATTCTCGTAGTTTGTATTCCTGTATTAATTGTATGTTTAACTTGGTGTTCACTGACAATTTTGCTCTATGCACATTTATGTTTTATACAGTACTTATGAAATGTTGTGTTACTTATTCTATTATGTATGTTCATCCTACCTGTGTATTTCCATTTTTGATGTGGAACCTTTGTAAAAGAGAATTATTTCTCAAAGGTATTGTAATCCGAGATTTTTTTTTCTACTCCGTGCCTTGGGGAACTCTCTCTGGCATCCACCACACTGCCAACTCTTCCTCCTACCTGAAGCTCTCTCTCCTCACCCCTGCACTGGCCAGACAGATCCCCAGCTATGAACCCCCCGAGGTGGGTCTGCCCTATCAGCCCAGGGCGCTCTATCTAGAATCCAATGTGCCAGAAGATCAGTTGTCCCTGGCGAGGAGAGGATCCTGGTTCTGGAGCATTGTTCGATGCGTCAGTGGTGCCATTGCCTATCCTCGAGGATGGGGATTTTCTTTGTATATTTCCCCAGGAGTGCAACGGTGCAATGACATCGTCATAGCATAATGCTGCAGACATCCATCGCACTCCTCCCACTCATCAGCCCGAGAATGTGTAGTGCCTCCAGCATCCACTGGGGGCTGCTACTTCACTGGGCATGCCCTTGAACCCTCCCCAGAGAGAGAAGAGCAGTCCATTGGATGCTCCATCCTCTCTCTCCACTGCCGAACCCCGGTGCCCTAGCTCATTCCCGAACTTAGGTCGCTGGTCTGGCATGAAGTATGGCATCCAGCACCTCAACCCTCAGCACCATCAGGACAGTCTGTAATCTGAGATTTAATAAATAAAAAATAAATAAAAATCTCCAGCCTGTCTGTAACTTTCCTGCAGTGAGGACTCCAGAATTGGGTACAGTACTCCAGGTGTGACCTCACCAAAATAAATAAATAAATAAAATATCACAAAGGAAGAAACTCTTCTCATCTCCATTGTTTTGTGTTTTGTTTTGCTCTAATTATTTTCTTCATTACCTCTATTTGATATTTTTATTATTTAGTTATTTTTATCTGAATTCATGATTAGTGTTTTATTCTTAATTTTAATTTTTGAGTTTATTCAGCTTAATGAGCAGTATTTGTTGTTCAGCAAAACCAAAAAATGAATTTATTTTAGAAATAATATATTTATATTATTATATAACAACAATAATAAACATATACTGTATGACTGGCATCTTTTGGTTCATCATTGGTGCATTTATAATTTCCTTAAACATTTTTAAAATAAAGAATAATGCATGAACGACTGTGCGTTATGAAGCTTTCTTACACGCTCGAGGTGTGTAATGACCCATAAACACTGAGAATGAAACTCGAGAAGTTTATGTGGATATCACACAGCGACAGGCTGTAAAAAACTTCACAAGCACACAGTTGCTTATGTTTTATTGTTTTATAATAACTGGTGCAGGGACAGGAGCACAAAAATCAAGTTTCCCAACAGGGAAGGTGAATAGCAAGCACTCCAAACACTAATAACTGGGTAAAATGTATGGTAAGTGCCTATTAACCACCATAATCAGCAGTCACACAGCTTTGTTTTGCACTGTTTAGAATTGTAAAAGTTGTTAACCACACTTTGGAATTTCCAAACAGTGGCATAACAAAAAAGAATGCACCAAAGTTCCATAATTCTCACACATAGAATGCAAACAGGTTTTTTTTGACCATACACTATAAAAGATGATGGTTAGATCGGTGACAACCACGTTGAACAGCCTTGTGGGGTTGCTAAGTAAACTCTCAAGCTGCGCCTCAAGGTTTACCATGTTGCCCTAGCAACCACTCGAGGTGATTACAGCATGGTTATCACCCAAACCCCAGCCATTATCCTCTATGTTATGCCATTGTTATCACATTACTCTGTTGTTATCCCTTCTTGAGTATGTCATATCTATGGTGCAAAAATAGGAATGCTCACAACAATCAATGTTCTAACAAAACAGAATGCTCACAACAATCAATGTTCTGTAAAGTAATTCAGTAAAGCAAAGTAATTCAGTCTGTGATTACACAATCTGGTAGCCCATACACTATAAAATGTAATGTATGGTCTTTGGTTAACAACCATGCTGTAAACACTTCGAGAGGTTGCCATGACATCATTGTAAACCTCGAGAGTGCAGATAATTAGTGTGATAAATGGGGTCACCAATTATTATATGGTTTTATTACTAGTTTTGTAATTGATGACTCAGATCAATTAATTTGACTACCACCAGCATTTCTTTTCTTTAATTCCATGACACATTACTTTTAACTACACATTTAGTATTAGATTCACACCATGAATGTATTGGGGTGGTGCTAGTTAGGGGTGTGAGAACACTGTACCATTTTTCAAACAGTCAGAAAGTGTTCGTAAAGTACTTAGCACCCCAGATTCTCAGTACTTGTTTTCATATATCTGGATTTCAGTAGAGTCTTTGATGCTGTACAACACAGAAGACTAATACATAAACTAGAGAACCTATGTATAACCAGGGGTGTGATGAAACAGGTTTGAAACTGTCTGTATGATGGAAAACAAAGGGGCATAATAAAAATGTTAATCTATTAAGATGGAAGCAAGTGACCAGCGGGGTCCCACAAGGGTCTGTCCTGGAATCTATGTTGCTCAATATATTTTTAAGTGACCTTGAGGTGGGCACCAACAGCTGGGTTGCCAAGTTTGCCAATGTAACCAAGATCTGGAAAGTAGTTACACTGAAACAAGAGCCAGATGAAAAGCAAAAGAATCTAGACAGGACTGAGAAGTGGGCAAAGAAACTGCACATGACCATCAGTGCTGAGAAACATGCTGCTCAGCTGCTGTGAATTTGATTTAACGCTATGATTTTTATACTTAAATTTACCCTTGCTTCACAAATATTTCATAATGTTCTTCATAATGTTAGAGCTATTTCTGGACATACAAGCTAACAAAACATTCAACTAACTTGATAGAAACATTCCTTAAGACTTATAGGGGAACTGTCAGCACTAAGAACCCCACATCCAAGTAACTACAAATCCTAGCATCCCATGCAGCTGACATCAGAGGAGGGCTGCAGCAGTTCGTGATTCAATAGCCTACAGTGTATTTTAGAGCTTTTATGAGCTCCGATCATATTTATTTATTTATTTATTTAGACAGCAGTTTGGAAAACCTTTGAGCCATAGGCTCATTTACAAAGGTACCTTGTCACACAAAGGTACCTTGTCAAAACATATGTTTGCTGGCTCAGTTGTTCTCCCAGGCTAAACGCAACCATCTGTGACTGTAGTTAGTCCAGAGAAGACAACAGGAACAGCAAACAAAAGATCAGAGCGTAAACAGTAATATGTTTTTACACACTAGAGGCCCAGTTCTCAAATCTCCCTGAATAGCACAGGGGGCTTGCACCACAAGGAATGGCACAAGGTGCAGCTTGTACCAAATGATGTGCCAGGAGCAATTCTCAACAACTTCCTGCAGCAAACGCAGGCTGCATGCACCAAAGGGGGCTTGCGCTGACCTTGTGGCACAAAATGGGCAGTGGCATGGCACTAGAGGGCTTGCGGCAGATGCAAGCTGCCATATCCCCTAATCCAGGATTCTCTAAACCCTCCCAGAGGGCACACATCTAAGTATCTTTGGACCAGTGAGGTTTGGTCTCTAATGGTACTTAGAGGTGTGTCCTCTGGGAGTTTAAAGCACTGCACCACCGCAGGAGCCCTCCCTGGGTAGGAGGGAACAGGTGCCATGGTCCCCCCCATCCCTGATTGCATATGGACAATATTTTAATACTGCCTGGTGTCCAGTGGCCCTCCATCCCTGATCGCATATAGAGGAAATTGTAATACTGCCCTGGTGTCCAGTGCCCCCCCCCCAGCTCCAGTCACATAGACAGGAACCTGTAATACTGCTCCGGTGTCCAGTGGCCTCCCCCATCTGCATTACATATAGAGTAAATTTTAATACTGCCCTGGTGTCCAGTGCCCCCACCCCAGCTCCAGTCGCATAGAGAGGAACCTGTAATACTGCCCTGGTGTCCAGTGCCCCCCACCCCAGCTCCAGTCGCATAGAGAGGAACCTGTAATACTGCTCTGGTGTCCAGTGGCCTCCCCTATCCCCATTGCATATAGAGTAAATTTTAATACTGCCCTGGTGCCCAGTGGCCCCCTTCCCCAGCCCTGATCACATATAGAGTAAATTTTAATACTGCCCTGGTGCCCAGTGGCCCCCTTCCCCAGCCCTGATCACATATAGAGTAAATTTTAATACTGCCCTGGTGCCCAGTGGCCCCCTTCCCCAGCCCTGATCACATATAGAGTAAATTTTAATACTGCCCTGGTGCCCAGTGGCCCCCTTCCCCAGCCCTGATCACATATAGAGGAAATTTTGATAGTGCCCTGGTGTCCAGTGGCCCCCTTCCTCGGCCCCGATCGCATATAGAGAAAATTATAATACTGCCCTGGTGTCCAGTGGCCCCCTTCCTCAGCCTCGATTGCATATAGAGGAAATTATAATACTGGTTTAGTGCCAGTGCCCCCCCATCCCCAGCCCTGATCGCATATAGAGGAACCTGCAATACTGCCCTGGTGTCCAGTGATCTCCCCCATCCCAGACTGCATATAGAGGAACCTGCAATACTGCCCTGGTGTCCAGTGATCTCCCCCATCCCAGACTGCATATAGAGGAACCTGCAATACTGCCTGGTGTCCAGTGATCTCCCCCATCCCAGACTGCATATAGAGGAACCTGCAATACTGCCTGGTGTCCAGTGATCTCCCCCATCCCAGACTGCATATAGAGGAACCTGCAATACTGCCTGGTGTCCAGTGATCTCCCCCATCCCAGACTGCATATAGAAGAAACTGCAATACTGCTCTGGTGTCCATTGGTCCCCTTCCCCAGCCCCGATTGCATATAGAGGAAATTGTAATACTGTCCTGGTGTCCAGTGTCCAGTGTCCCCCCTCCCTAGCCTTAAGCACCCTGTCCATTAATACCATATAGTCCCTGGTGTCTAGGGATCCCCCCACACTGGCAGGAAGTGCCCCACCACCCCCACTCCCTCCCATTCCATCCCAGAACCGGTGACTGGCACAGCCTTCCACTTTCCACCATGGCAAGCTGCGGACTGAGCTGTCGGCGAGCGCTGCATTGTATAATCATCAGCTGTTACAGTACCCGGCCCTTGACCGCCTCAGTTGGCAGCTGGCCATGGTGGAGATCGGAGGGTTTGTGCCGGTTCCTGGCTCCAAGATGGGATGGGGGGAGTGGGGTGGTTGGGCACTACCTGCTGGGGTAGTGGAGTGTGGGGATCTCCTGGACACCAGGGACTATTACGTATTGATAGACAACGTGCTAGGGGCTGGGGAGGGGGAGCACTGGACACCAGGGCAGTATTACAATGTTCTCAATATGCAGTCAGGGGTGGGAATGGGGACTAGTGGACACCAGGGCAGTATAACAATTTTCTCAATATGCAGTCGGGGATAGGGAGGGAGGCCGCTGGACATCAGGGCAGTATTGCAAGTTCCTCTATAAGTGATCAGGGATAGGGAGGGGGGCCACAGGACACAATCTCATGATAGTTAAGTTACTTTAGGTCTGCTTCATGCCTGGTTCTTAGCTTTTGCTGGTCACTGTCCATGGATGCACCTGCTGCCCGACCACCCCGCAGTTTGCAGCAAAGCCCTCAGGTGTGCTGTCCTTTCAACGCATGGCCACAGTTGCCACAACTGTAGTACTTTGCTGCCAGGTCTCTACCCAATAGAAAATCAGGTGCAGGGTCCCTGGCACTCTGAGTGATGCAGCAAGCTGCCATCTGCTGCAGTTTGTGTCAATATAGAGGCCCTTTGAGAATCAAGCCCAAAGTGTAAGTTAGAACCAGTTGGGGCTCTTAGTCCTGACAGTTCCCCTTTAACATACGGAGTCTATTATTTTTAGGCACATTATTCTTTAAAGTAAGAAAGTACTACACCGTCTGGCTGTTTACTGTGAATTTCAAAGGCCAGTGCTATGTATTTTAATGCTGAGAGGTTGAGAAGTATGGTGATAAATGTGAAGTGATGCATCTAGGAAAGAATATTAAGGCAAAATGCTATTAAAATGGCATAGAGATTTTTTAAACCAAGCAGAAAACTGGCACGGGGAGTACTGATCAGCAACAACTTTAGTCATGGCATGCATCAAGAGGAACTTTATGATGCCCCAATACAGATCCTTGACACCCCCCCCCCCCCAAATACAGTGTGCACTTCTGGTAAAAAAAAAGTGCTAATGCAGACTCAAAATGGGGAAAAGGAAACTGTACAAGACAGAAGAACAAGGTCACTGTAAAACAGAATTATCAGGTATGCACAGCTGTTAAACTAAATGGGTGTGGATCATACAATATACATTTTAAAAGGAGCTAAACCAATATTGGCCTTATAGGTCAGCTTATTAGGCAGTGACTTCAACTGTCTTAATCTCCTGAAGGAGAAACAGAAGCCTGATTTGGAAACCCCACTTAAGAAGGATGAATGGGAGACAGCCTGTACCTATCTGAAAATGGTAGATCAGTGCCTCAGACTGCAGCCCACTCATGGTAAATTGTTTCACTATATATATAGAAAAATGCATGGGGTGGTGTGTTTAATGAGATTTCACACATACCACGAGGTGTTGGATGCTACATAAATCCTGAGAGCGAAGCTCGATGGGTTTATTTAAGCATCCGACACTGAGGGGTGTGTGTAAAATCTCAAGTTAAACACACCACCCCATGTTTTATTTTATATAATTGCTGGGGATCATTTTTTCAACATCAATTGTGTAAAATAAAACCACATCTCTCTGCTGCTGCTGTCCACTATATTTTCAGTGGTAGTGAGTGGTTGGAAGCGGCAGCTGGGGAAACGACAGCTTTCCTTTGTTTTGTTTTTTTAAACAACTGTTTAAGTTTTTTCCCCCTTTGATGAGTTATTTATTTTAATAAACTTACTGCCAACTCCGTGTGGCAGTGTGACGAGCATCATGGAATGCCAGCTGGCATGGAAGAAAGACTGAGCACAGCTAGCACATGTGTACAAGGGACACCGGGCGCATGTTCACCATTATAACCTGCGGGTTATAATAGTGAATTATAACCCGGTTTCCCATGGGGAAAAAAATGATCCCCAGTTATTACAGTGCTGTAATATCTATCTTTCTATAATTGTCAAACCTGCTCACATCAACATAAGTCTTTCTCAGGCTGCTCAGTATAGACACCAGACATACTGAGGAAACAAGAAGCATGGATTTGACAAGAAAGAAGTAAAACATTTTCCCATTCCTCATGGATTACAGTATATTTGTGTGTGCTTACTTTAAACCATGCTTGCCCAGGGATATTCTTCTAGAGACTGCATATAAGGACTCACCTATCCCACTAATACAAAGACTCATGGGCAGCATGTACAATTCCCCATACATATACTTCCCACGATGGTTTGTATCAATGAGATATATGTAATTTGACATTTCATTGAAATCTGGCTTTGTTAGGAGTACCTTTCCTATGTTCTGCAAATCTTACTTCAGTGCTTTTGGACTGACATTCTTGATGCTCTTGTCTTTAAATTTCTCTCATATTTTGGGGTTATCATGGTCCAAACAAATGAGATCACAAGGCAGGTTTCTTCCTCTCCCAAGGCTGAGGTGACAGGGACCCTATACGCATGCTCAGTGATGGACCAGTGACATAATTATCATTATGGGCAAGGGGATTGGTGAGGGTGGGGTATCCATGGAACTACCAGGAACATTATTAGCATTAGGGCACAGGAACTGGGTGAGAGTCTGAGGGAGAGAGTTCTACTAGACTACCAGGGACAATATTATCATTATCACCACAGGGATCAGGTGGAAGGGGAGGGTTGCCAGGCATGTGGGAGGGGGTTGCTGTGCAACAGCACCAATGCAGTCAGTGGTTCAGTGGTAGAGGTGGGGGGTGGTGCACAATTTATGTAGTGCATGTATTTAAGACTAGGTTTACGGAGGCACTAAAAGCTGGCAAACACTTTCAAAAACCTTCAAATACTGTATGCCAGGCCTTTCTGTTTGTAAGTCACATTCTTGTGATTTGTGTAGGTGCCTGGCTTGATTTAGCACTTACCTGCTAACACCTTAGTGACACAGTAACTGTGCCTTCCAGTCTGGTAATTTTACCATTTGTTTCTTGTACAAAACAAACAGTGTGGTGCCAACTATTTGCATATCCTGCCCACTGTCTATTAAGGCACAACACAATGTCATTTTCTTCATCCCACAAACTGAGCATTATTGCTACTGTGCAAAGGAAGCAAAATAATGATTTTTTTGTAGCCGACACAATACATTCCAGTTTGTGTGCTGTTTGGAGAGGTATGACATTCTGCAAGTGGAATAATTCAGAATGCTGATTTCCTTTATTCCATTATAAACAAAGATTCCATCTATTATTAAAAAGAGTCTATAGCATACAGCTGCCTGATTAATTCATCACTTTGTAAGAGCCTTACATATTATTTTATAATCGCTAGTGATCCCTTTTATCATGCTGATAATCAGTGTGATTAAATGCTGTAATAATCAGGTATGATATAATACCCTGTTATTACAGTGTTTGGAGTGCTCGTGCTTCACTTTCCCTGTTAGGAAACTAGATTTTTGTACTAATGCCCCTGCACCAATTATTAAAAAGTAAATAAACCATAAGCAAATGTGTGCTTATGATGTTTTTTTTTTTTTTACACACACCCTTGATGTATGCTGACCACATAAACCTCTTGAACATTACTCTCAGGGTTTATGGGTCATTATACAACTCGGGTGTTTAAAAAACTTCATAACACACCGTCACCTATGCATTATTCTCTATGTAATATACCTCCACAAAATCAACAATCAGTTTTCTGGGTTCAGCGGTACATCATTTTTCACTCAACCCAATTTTCATAGCAACAATAAGACCCTATTAGAGGGATACATTAACAGTCATTTAATCACCCTTTAGAGGCATCTGACACTCAGCTCTTCCTTGTGCCTCATTACATTCCTCAAGGGTGATTAAGAGACTGTGAATGAATTCCCTGGTCATGCCTTATTACTTAATTAAATATGTGAAATGACAGAATGATTGACAGATTGTGACAAACTACTTTTTACTATTTACTGTTAACAAATCGGTTTTGTGCATTTTTTTTTAAGAGTTTAATTTAGCTTTGGTAGCATACAGTGATGGCTAAAATAAAGTATTTGGATTGGCTGACATCATTCTGAAAGGGTTTTGTAAATGGTAGGAAACTCTCAATGTTAGCTATAATATCATTCATTTAAAAAAATCAAAACATTTTTGTTCAATAATAGCATAGGGGCACTCTATGTGCTGGGTTACCTTCATTAATCTAATGTGTCTCATGAGCGCTAGGGTTAGATTAACAGATGGTAACCCAACCCCTGGTTATGCCTCAGAGTTTAAAAATTGATGATGGTCTGTGCCTGGTTGTCTCAGTGGCAGTACCATAAGTGAACACACATGCCCTGGCAATCTTTTTAGCTTTATGTCTCTTCAGACCAGTGGTATTTTACTAACTCTGCTGTCATTTCAATAACACAAATCATCCTTCAGTCCTAACAAGAGTTAGCTATTCTATATCCATGTGAGACTCACAAGAGTGACTCCAGCCAAGTTGGAAAAAAAGTTGAGAGACAGCGCCACAGTGATTACAGTTTCTATATAAGACCAAATGTGTCTGGAAATGTAATGCACTGCTGTAGTGTTAAATGCTGGATGCTGAAGCATTGCTCTTTTTGTGTTTCTGTACACAAATAGCATTTCTAGCATCAGGTAATAAAAAAACATTCTGATAGGTATTGAACTTTCTGAGAATAAGATAGCAAAAAGTTGAAAAAATATACTTTTTTCCTTGCTGAAGAAGTGAATCATATAGTAAATTACTTCTGATTTTCATATTTTGCATGGAGGTAGAGTTTGACCTGAACTAGGGAGCACATTATGTTTGAACTCTGAAGACCTTAAAGGGACATTATCAACCCTTTCTGCATCATATTACTGCTAGTTGAAAACCCACATTTTATTATTGCTTACCATCTCTTTCTTTTATATTTATATTTTGTTTTATCATAAAAACAATTAAATACAAGCTACTCATGCCAGATGACACATTAGAGAGCATCTTCATACATTCAATGTAACAGGTTTACTTTAACTAAGCATTCTTGTTCACTATAGATGGGGATATTCCTTTAATTTTAATGTCCCTTATAAAGTCCACAAAAGGAACAGGCTACACCCCACAAGACTTTTGAGTGGTCAAACCAAAAATCACAAAAAAGTGTTACAAACATATTAGAAACAATCTGTGTTATGACCCTCCTCCGATCATGGATTTCCTCAAAAGGAGTAGTTTTCAGTGAGTTACTGCATCTTAATCAAACTGTTGGGAAAAGACAACAGTGAGAAACATTTGCATCAGCTAACTGATTCCTGAACTGTATTATGATACAAACACTGCCATTATAGACTATTATGGGACCGGGCCATGAGAAAACACTATATTGACACCCAGAAAATTGCCCCCTAAGTTTAATGAGAAATTCGGCCGTAAAGTAAACTGGTACAAAAATATCAATTCCCTATTCAAAACAGCAATAGTGCCCAAATGTTATTCATATTCCTGGAAGAGGCAAGAAATATACTGTTTAACTATCTTTTAAAAGAAAGTCAACAATTTATGAAAAAACCCATAGAGGGTAACCTCCTAAAGATCAAGTCTCTTCTTCAGAATTGGATGACTCCTGTCACCTGGATCGATCCAATTCTTCAGCTAGGGCCTCAGCTTTCTTTCCAGCCTCCCCTGGATCAGTATATTGGTAGGTTCGACCTCCATAATGGAGCCTCAGATGAGCCGGCATCAAAAGTGAAATCATAACCCCCAGGCTACGCAGTTTGGCCCGCACACCATCAAATTTCTTCCTCCTCACCCTGGTGGCAAATAAAAGGTCTGGGAAGATGAGCACTGTGGCTCCCTGGAAATTCAGCTGGTGAGTGTTTCGGGCTGCTTGAAGAACTGCATCCTGTATTGTTGGATTTGATGTAACCACCAGAATGGTTCGGGGCATGGTGTTGCTGGCAATCACAGATGGAGATGAGATCTGATAAGCCTGGATTAGGTTTTCTGCAGATAAGCTTGTTTGTAAACTTAAGGCTGTCAGCAACCATTCCGAATGAAATGCAGCACATTGTCACCCTCTACATTTTTGGTAATCCAACAACTCGTATATTGGAGGCCCTCTGAGAGTTCTCTAAGGCCTCCAAACAATATTTGAGCTGGGCATTTTCTTGTGTCGATTGGGTCGAAGATGCAAGCGCCTTTGTGGCCATAGATTCTGCCGTGGTTGCCGTTTTAGCAATGGTAGCGATTCTAGCCTCCTGTTCTTCAAATTTGGTCAGAATTTATTCCATTTTGGCATCAATAGCCTCCACTGATTTTTGTAGAGCTCGCCAGGGTGGATCAGGCTCCGATGCAGATTTTGCTGCAGCAGCCATAGACGTTGTCTCCACCAGCTGAGATTTAGCATTAGGTGTCTGTCCGTTGTTAGTGCAGCCCATTATCAAAAATAAAGTATCAAAATAATCCTCTGAAGCTCAGGAATTCCAATCCAGTCATAGGAATCTGATTTTTCTGCTTAAAATCGACGTTTTAATAGGTAGAAATACAGTTGATTAGAGAGCTCCCACTGAAAGCTTCTAGTCAATGGGTGTGCTCAACAGCGCCCCAGCTTACCATCTCTAAAACTCAGTAATGTTGTTGGCTGTTTTATCTGCTTCCTCTCTTAGTAAAACTGAAATGCATGTTTATGGTGTAATTAAACCCAGCTTTGTTTTGTTTTGGATCCTTGATATACTCTAATTGCATACTTTCTGAACATTGGGACCCCTCTCCCAACAGTGCAACCACTCCTGATGAAAGCATTCTTTCCTCACTCTGTATCTTGAGTGGCTAAACTGTGCTGGGGTGTTCCCAAGTCCAGGAAAGAGGCAGTTGGAGTTGACCAAGGAATGTAGACAAACACTGTTTTTGTGTGGTAAAACCACTATGGTGGGCAGTCTGGATTTCACTTTTAAAAGGAAATAAGAAATCAGAATTAAACTACCAGCCACATCATCAGCCTTTACATAAGGTGAGCAATCATAAAATGTGTCTTTTAAACTAGGGACAGTTTGAGGCCTATGGGGGTTGTCAGTGACCCTTTAAGGAAAAGAAGTAATGACTGTAGAGATCGTTCATGTCCCAGCGAGTGAGTGGAACAGTGAAGGATTGTAATAGGCAACTGGCATCTTCGGCATCAGCAGGCATCCATGGAAGGAAGTGAGAAAGCAGGAGGCTCTGCCAGGTGACTGGGGTAAGATTCCTGTTCACTTTTGTGTAACACTCACTGCAAGAAAGGGTGAAAGGTAAAAGGCCAAAACTGGGAATAGATGCAACACCCTATCTAGGGCAGGAGTATAAAGGGCTTTAACGAGGGTATAGGAGACAAAAATAGCAACCTATCTAGGGTCAGATAGCAAAGGGTTAACTAAAGTGTAAGTGCTGCTGCCTCAGTAGGAAAAGCAGAGAAAGATAAGGGGGTAAAGGAAGGAGGTAAACACTTTATAAAGGATGGAACTACTTTTTGAGGGGTTAAAAGGGAAACCCTCTTGAGAGTAAGGGTACAAATGAGCAAGGCAAGCAAAAAACGGGAAAACTAGAAACACCTCATCCGGGGTAAGGGTACAAATGTATTTCCAGGTGACACAGGGAGAGTCGAAACTGGGACTGCTGGGAGTGGTGCAGTGTAGTGGCTGTGGAGTGGCCATTTTCAGAAGGACCTTCTGGAGACTGCGGTACAGTCCCATCTGCATGCACCTTTCTGGGCTGAGGGAGGAGGTCACTAGACTCCAGGCCTAGTTGGTTAGGATTCAGGGGATCTCTCCCCCCACCCAGGGGCCACAAAGTCAGCCACTGTTACCTCAGAGGATGCCAAGGAAGAGGAATGGCTGGACTATGGTGGGCTCTGGAAGGTGGTGGGTGGTGGGTTAGGGGCACATTCCTCAACCCGTACCACTAAGTAATTCCTACGCTGATCTAGTGGTATGGAACTGCTGGGAGAAGGCACCCATAGTAGTGGCCAGGAGGGATGTTGGGGTTCTTCACAGTGGAGACCCCAAGGAGGGTGGTACAGGACCCCAGAGGAGGAGGAAGCAACTACTGGTGGGGGACTTGATTGTAAGGGGGATATATTTAGGAATAGGAAGGAGGGGAGAGGGGGCAAGGTGCCAGCCATGGTGTTTAGAGGGATGGGAAGCAGATCCTGAGGATTTTAGGTGGCAAGGTGGGAGGAGAGCAGAATGTAATTGTCCACCTGGGGACCAATGACCTGCTAAGGATTGTGCTAGAATAGTGCAGGGAGTTTAGGTGCTGGGGAGGGTCTTAGACAGATAGTGCACTCAGTGTCTTTTGCTGAGGTGCTACCTGTCTATGACAGGAGGGAGGAAGTTCTCCACACCATGAGCTTCAACGCATGGTTTAAAGAATGGTACAGAGAGGAGAGTTCAGCTATACTGGGGACTGGGGACCTACTTGGAGGGATAAGGGCCTCTACAGGGGTGATGGCCTATATCTGTCCGGGTGAGGGACTGCAGTCCTCAGTGGATAGTTTAAGTGTTACTTTGATGAACATTTGAACTAGCTGTGGAAGGGGGGCTGGTAGAAGGAATCAAGGAGGCATAAACTGCCCCACCAGAGACTGAGGTAGAGAGTAGGAACAACCCAAAGTGAGATGAATTTACCAGGGAGCAAGTTAATTAAAGAAGCAGGCTGGTAGAAATGAAGGGGGTGGTGATGAGAGCATTAAAAAAAGGGTGGACGAAGTAGGGAAGAAAAAAGGAAAAATAGTGCTAGCAAGCAGAGTGGTAACAAAATCTGGAAGGCCATGTGCATGAATGCTAGAAGTCTAGGAATAACATTTCAGACCTACAGGCCATCGTGGCACAGGCTGACCTGGATAGTGTGTCCATTACCGAGTCATGGTGCTCTGAAAATCATGACTGGGACATGGCCATACCAGGCTATATTCTGTTCAGGAAGGACAGAGTGGGAAGGAAAGGAGGGGGTGTCATGCTTTATGTGAGGGAAAACATAAAAGCAACAGATTCAGGTAATCTAGGGGGGCTGGAGGTACTGTGTGTCACTCTGAAGATGAGGAACAGAGCCACTACTCACACTGACATGATCTACAGAACTCCAGCACAGGGGAAAATTTGGATACGGTGTTGGTAGAAGCCACTCACAGACCACTATGATTCTCAAAAGAAGTGGCTAAAATGGTAAAGGCTAAAAGGGTAGCATTCAGAAGGTATAGGGAGATGCAGAGGGAGGAGGATAGGGAGATGTATCAGTGAAAACAGAGGGAAACAGGGAAAGCAATAAGGAGCACGAAGGTGAAAACTAAGGAGAGAACAGCCCAGGTGGTAATGAAAGTGGACAAGACATTTTATAGGTATGTAAGTGAAAACAGGAAGACCAGGGGAGGGATTGTAAGGTTAAGAAGGGATGGGGAGACTGTACAGAGAAGGACCAGGAAAAGGCAAATATCCTGAACAAATACTTTTGTTCAGTGTTTACACAGGAAGGAGAAAGGGAGAGGCCACAAAAAAGTAACAGGAGCTTTGGAGGGAGGGTTTCTCAGAGGCTAAAGTCCTGAAGAAACCCAAAAATCTGGAAGTGGACAAAGCAATGGGGCCAACAAGGTGCATCCAAGGGTATGGAGGGAGCTCAGAGAGGTATGCGCTGCACCTCTGCCAGTCCTATTTAACAAGTCACTGGAAAGAGAAGTGGTTCCGGAGGACTGGAGGAGGGCAGATGTAGTCCTACTTCATAAAACTGGTAGCAGGGAGAAGGCTGGCAACTATAGGCCAGTCAGTCTGACATAAATGGTAGAAAAGTTAATGGAATCACTGCTGGTGGAAAGAATTGTGGAATAACCTGAATCCAAGGGGTTACAAGACCTGAGGCAGCATCGATTCATATTGGGGTGGGGGGGTCATGTCAAATGAATCTGTTAGAGTTCTTTAACTGGGTGACCAGATAATTAGATCAGGGTGGAGCAGTATAGCGCAGTGGTTTAAGGCTCTGAGCTGCAAATCTGGTGACATCTAGCAGACCAGACCTGGGTTCGAATCCCACAGCTTCCACTTGCATACTGTGTGACCCTGAGCAAGTCACTTAACTTCCCTGTGCTCCCAGGTTGCACCTGTAAAAAAGCTTTCAGCTTAGTGTGTCTCACCTGGTTAAACAACTAAATAAATAAAAAAAAAGTAGGCTTGGCCTGCCTAGATTTCAGTAAGGCTTTCAACACTGTTCCACAAAGGAGACTCGTAAGAAATCTGGGCAGCTTAGGGGTGGGTCCAAAGGTGGTAAACTGGATAAGAAATTGCTTAGGGGATAGATGACAGGGGGTGATGGTAAATAGAATTCACTCTGGAGAAGGGAGGGTGACCAATTGGGTGCCTCAGGATCAGTACTGGGATGGGTCCTTTTTAATGTCTTTATAATTGACATTGCAGAGGAGCTGAAAGGGAAGGTCTACCTCTCTGAGGATGACACCAAAATCTGTAATAGGGTGGACACTCCAGGGGGTGCAAAGTAGGTGCAGAGACCTGAGAAAACTCGAGGAGTGGTCTAGAGTATGGCAGCTGGGTTTCAATATGAAAAAGTGCAAAAGCATGCACTCAGGGCACAGAAACCCAGGGCCAGAGTACAAAATGGGTGGAGAGGTAATGATGACCACCAAATAGGAAAGAGATCTGGGGGTAATCGTATCTGATGACCTAAAGAAGTCCAAGCAGTGTGACAAGGCAGTTCAGAGTACTAGTGGGATGCTACGTGCATAGGAAGGGTTATCACCAGCAGAGAGAGGGAGGTGGTGTTGCCTCTATATAGTTCACTGGTGAGATCCTACCCAGAGAACTGTGCTCAGTTCTGAAGACTACGTCTCCAGAAGTACATAGACAGAGTGCATAATGTCCAGAGGAAGGCAACTAAAATGGTGCAAGTCTGCATCAGAAGCCTATGAGGAGAGACTAAAGGACCCCAATATGTACACCCTGGGAGAGTAGGGAGAGGGGGATATGATAGAGGCCTTTAAATACCTCATGAGAGATAAGATACAGGAGGAGAGCATCTTTCAGAAAAATATATGCTGAAGAACAAGGGGACATGCAATGAAGCTTGAGGGGGTAGATTCAGGAGAGATGTGAGGAAGTACTTCTTCACAGAAAGAGTGGTGGATGCCTGGAACAGTCTTCCAGCTGGGGCAGAGGGCCAAAAACAGTGGTGGGGTTCAGGAATGCATGGGATAGGCATAACGGAATCTTAGTGGAAATAGGGGAACAGGAGATCAAGTAGGGTCTGCTGTGACACTGTAGGTAGGGATAAATGGGCAGACAGGGTGGGCCAAGTGATCCTTATCTGCCATCAAATTCTATGTTTCTATGATAAATTGGGACACAAGTTTAAGGCAGAAGTGTGGAATCTTTTCTTTTGTAATGGGAAAGGAGCTGGGCTTTGAAATCATAGGTTATTAGTTTGATTCCCACAGTGGGTAGAATTAATATCTAAGGCTCTGAGCTGCAAATCTGGTGACATCCAGCAGACCAGACCTGGGTTTGAATCCCACAGCTTCCACTTGCATACTGTGTGACTCTGAGCAAGTCACTTAACCTCCTTGTGCTCCCAGGTCGCTCCTGTAAAAAAGCTTTCAGCTTAGTGTGCTATACTTGGTTAAACAACTAAATAATAAAAAAAAAATATATATTGTTAATATATATTGTTTTAGAATTTTGCATACAAAGTTAGCCTTATTTAGGTGAAAAACTTAATTTTATAAGAGGATCCCAGAATTAATACTTTACAGTTACAAATTTTATGGAGAACAACAGTTTCCAAAACGATTGAACTATTGGTACCATATAGCAACAGTATATACCGATGTAGAAGGGTCCAGACGGATGGAGGGTGCAGTGGTACATACAACAACAATGAAAAGTCCAGCAGTCACATGGGCTTTGCAGATGGCGTTTTGATGGATCTTAAGTTTTTGGCTTCTTCTATGAGATCAGGTAGAAAATTCAAGGTTGCTGGGGATGCTATCGCAAAGGTGCTTTGTCAAAGGATTTGGATGTCCTTGGAATATACAAGAGATTTCTAGTCTGGGAGTGCACTTGATATTTCTGATGGGGTTTAACTAGAAGTCTGCTGAGACAGCCTGGAAGGGGGTCATTCATGCTCTTGAATATTACAGTGGTGGTCAGTGTCATATTCCTTCTTCGATGTGCTTACGCAACTGAATGAGATAATATGAGATGATGCTTGTGTAACTTGATTTGCTTTGTGGCTTTCCGCCTCTCTATCTGTGGGATATACCACCCTGTAGGGCTATGATGCAAGGAACCCTAGAGGAGGGTTCCTCCCCTACAGGTGCCGGGAATTAATGCGTCAGCTAAAGGTAGGTTAGGAAGAACCCCATGGGGAAGAGAGACAAGCTGCTGGAGGAGGAGGGGTGGATGGTGGGCACTGCAAAAGAATCCTGGTGAGCCCAGGATGTTTGTGATGCTTTTAAGCTCAATGGGGAAGTGACGTTTTGTTGCTCTGCCCATCGAACCACGGGCTTAAAGCCCTCCCATTCGATGTGCTTACGCAGCTGAATGAGATACTATGCGATGATGCTTATGTAACTTGATTTGCTTTGTGGCTTTCTGCCTCTCTATCTGTGGGATATATACCACCCTGTAGGGGTACAATGCAAGGAACCCTAGAGGAGAGTTCCCACACAGGTGCCGGAATGAATGCGTTGGCTAAAGGTAGGTTAGGAAGAAGCCCAAAAGAATACCCAAAGATGTCAAGCTCAAGAGGCGAGGATGATGAATGAATTCTGTGAAGAGAAGGGCTAACTTCCTAAGGCGAGAGAGGAAAGCCGGGCCACCATCCACCTCCGTCCAACAGTGGAACCTAACTAACTAACGAGAAGAAAGCACTAATTCTAACTAATATTATGACCATTGGCACGGAGGAGAGGAAAAACCCTCTTTGAGAAGGAAACCTCTGAGGATCCAAGGCATAGGTCGCCTTCCCTCCAGACTGATGATGTTTGATTTGAGGACATATGTTGGTAGAGAGAATGGTTCATAGATGAGGGATATAAGTAAGGAAGATGACAATAGGATAGGGAAAAAGTTAAAAGCACAGATAAAATAAGGAACATAAGGTAGCAGGGACCCAAGGAGGATACGCTACAGTAGTCGATGAGAGATAGAAGATCAGAGAAGCAAGGATGGGAGGGAATAAATCCATGTATGAGACAGAGGAGTAAGGGGTATCTGGATGTGCTCACGAGGAGATTCCAGATGTGCTGATGAGGAGACAGATGATAATGCAGACTGGCTTGATTGAGCGATGCGCTTGATTGAGCGATGCAAGTGAGCATACACTAAGATTGAAGAGGCATGCTTGATTATGTGATGTAAACAATTAGACTCTGAACGATTAGACCCTGAGGTTGTAGTTGATGAGGTAGTATGGAATTCAATTATAGGAATGTTTGAGTAAATGATGTAAATAGATAAACCTTGAGGTAATGCTAAGTGAATGATAACTGGATTTATGAACTCGATATGACTGGTGTTATGAACTCGATACATGTGGCAGGATGGCCACAGTGGATAGGTGGCAAAGGAATTACGGTAGGTATGCCCCCCAAAAAATATCGATAGGCCACAAGTGGATTGAAGCCTGGATAGCCGGTACGGAACCGGAAGAAGAGGAGACAGGAATGAACCTGAAAATAAACTTGTATGAAGGAAGTAAAGGAAGTAGGCTCCTCAAAAGGAGGTAGATTCCGAGGCCAAGAAGGGAGATCTTGAACCAGAGACAACTCAGGTTAAGCGAAAGAGGATCAAAACTGGATGAGGTATGATGAGGAGTGAGCAAAATTGGACGATGTATGATGAGGAGTGAAGCTAAGAGCGGAGTGAAGCCATGATGGCTGAATCCTGAAGAGCCGGTACGGAACTGGAAGAATAGGAGATGGGAATGAACTGGAAAAGAACTTGAATGAAGGTATCATGCTCTTTGGAGTGAAATGAACAATAATGCTCCTTAAAAGGACACAGACACCGAGGCCAAGAAGGCGGGTCAGGAACCAGAGGGTCTGCGAACCAGAGGACAAGCTCAGGATGGTGATCAAGGGGAGTCAAATCAGACAATGTACAATGAGGAGGGAAGTCATGAGTGGAAAGAATCCACAACAGTCAGGACGAGAATAAGCACTAGGCTGAGGAAGATAACAGGAATGGAGGAGGTACGATGAGTGACAGACGCCATGACGGTAGGTACTGGAAAGCAAGGTATGAAAGGACGAAGGATGGTAGGGAGGGCAATAGGTTAGCAGAGGACCCAGCCGGTATGGGATGAGAACTGCATGGGGGCGAGACGGATTAGGCGGTATATGATCCATGATAGGTATGCCCAAAGAAACATCGATATCAGGTCAGATGGAGCAAGTGAATAGTGCAGACATGGCAGCAAACGATGCCAAGGCATACTGATAGAGATGTTCAGTGGTAGGCAAATGGACTCTAAGGTCGGACTGAAGGAGAACCAGATGGAGGCACCTGGACACCAGATGGACCAGGGGGATATACAGAGATAGGGGAAACTCCACAGAAAGCAGTGGACAAGGAAGGAAGGAGAGCACTCATCTGATCCAAGGAGAGGTATGCATAGAAACATAGAAACATAGACTTTGACGGCAGATAAGGACCGCTTTGCCCACCTAGTCTGCATGATCAAGCAATGTAAATGAATGGACCCTGAGGACAGACAGAGAACCTGGGGTCAGCAAATGAGAACAGGACTCCAGCAGGGACGAGTAAGAGATGTCGATGGCATTAGGCAAATGATGAGAAATGTACTGCAGGAGTTCAATACAGGCAGGAAACAGAGAATGTGGAAACAGCATGAAAATGCATACCGCACAACAGTACCAAGTTGTCAGGGACGTCCCTGAGTTTGCTGCAGATTATTCCTGTCCCTCATAAAATTCATGGTCTAGTGACAGAACAGAAAGCATGGACTGAATATGGAACATGTGGCTGCGCACGGATCGAAAGAACAGGAGGCAAATACAACTACAGATGGTGACTGCCACAAGAGGGTGGCAGCTAGATGAGGTAGCATAAGATCAAATGAGAGGTATGACTGATTGAGCAAGGTGAGGAAGTAGACACCGAGGCCAAAAAGGCATGAACATGTGATGTGAACTATTAGACCCTGATGGTGTGGGTGATGAGATGTCAAAGGATTCAATAGAGTGATGCAAGGAATGAGGCTCCTCGAAAGGATACATATGCTGAGGCCAAGAAGGCATGTCTGGAACCAGAGGGTAGGCGAACTAGAAGGATGGCATGCATGGTAGAGCAATGTGACTAATTAGACTCCTCAGAAGGAGGTAGACTAGGAAATGAATAGAGTGATGTGAGTAAGTAGGCTCCTCGAAAAGAGGTAGATTCGGAAATGATTGTGAAAGGACCTTGAACAATGGTGGAGAGCTTCCAGCCAGCCCTTAGCAAAGGGCGACAGACAGAAAGGCATGGCTCTTGAGTGGAGGTAGTCTCAAATGGAGGTAGCAGGGATGGATGAGAAGTGAAGCTATGAGTGGAGTGAATCCCTGATGGCTGGCACTAGAAAAGGCATTCCCGGAACCAGAGGTTACACTCAGGTCGAGTGATATGGAGAAGCAGTGAAGCCTTGGGTGGAGGCATGGCATAGGATTCCATGATAGAAATCCTCAAGTAATCGATGCACAGAGAGGAACTAGGAGGGAATGAGGAGTGAATGATGACTGGAGTCAAGAATCTGATACGGAGTCATGAACCTAAGACATGCGACAAGAGGGCCACGGGGCGATGATGTGGCATACGATTCATGATAGGTATGCCCAAAAGAAATATCAATTGCAAGCCAAACTGAGTCAGCCAGGGACGGCCAAATGATGACAGATGATGGGGATTGCCACAGCAGCACAGCCGGCTGATGAGCTCGAATGAGTGATGTGAGTAAGCAAAGAAATATTGAGTGGAGGCCAGATGGAGCCTACCGAGGTATACTGATTGGGCAGCCGAGGCAGACCGATTGAGAGATGGAAATAGATTAGCAGGTCAGCACGAGGCATCGTGGAGGAGAGAGGGCTAAATGAACTGGAACAAGTCATCTAGAGACAGGTAGAGTCATATAGCAACATAGGGAAGCCCTGAGTGGAAGGCAGACTGATGGAGCGAGGTGAATGATGACCATAACGGTGGCTGAGGAGAGGGAGAGGGAGAAGAACAATCTCATCCAGTTTTTTTGTTTGTTTGTTTATTTTGTCTTTCTTTGCTGGTACTAGAAAAGGCGCTAGGACAAGGACGGTAAAATTAGGAAATGGATGAGGTACAAAGAGGGAATGAAGCCACGGAGGTTGGTACAGGAAAGCAAGGTATGAAAGGACAAAGGACAGAGGGAGGTCAATGGGCTAGCATAGGACCCAGCCGAGACAGGATGAGAACAGCAGGAAGGCGAGCTAGAGGAGGTGGCATGCAGGCCAGGTTCGATGGAAGGCCAGAGGGAGTCAGTCGCATATGGCTCAGTTATGTGAATAGCAGAGCAAACTAATAGAAAAACCATGGCATGATAAGATATGGAATGACTGGAGTGAATCCTTGACGGCCGATGACGGATGGAATCAGGAACATTATACATGCTGCGTGAGGGCCGGGGATTGATGATGTGGGCATATGAATAATGATAGTTATGCCTCCAAAAAAAATGATGAATGCAAGCCAGACTAAATCAGTAGAGACTGACGGCACAATACGGAGAAGACCCAAAAGTCGAGAGCAGCCAAAGAAAAATGATGGCAAGAAGGACTGTAGAAGGCCATATTGGAGGCAGAACGAGGAATGAGGTAGGGCCTGGAGTAGCAGGACAAAGAGGGAGAAAGAGTGCCCTGATATCCCAGGAGTGCAGACAAAGAAGAGCGAAGCAAGTCCCTGGAGGGGATGGGTGGCCATGGAGAAGAGAAGCTGCTGGGCAGAGGAGGAGAGCAAGCCAGGCTGCTAAACCAACAGCATCTCCCAACCATGCAGCCTGCAAAAGAAAACACAAGCCACAAAACAGAGCAAGGGGCTAGAACATGTACGGAAGAGTTGCATTATCATTCAGGCTGCTGAAAACATTACATTGGTCAGGCATAAATGTCAAAATGAATTTAACTACCTCAATTCAGCTGTAGCACTCAGCCAGACCGGAACAGAGACTGAAGCAGAGCAGCAAAAGAAACATTCCCAGCTCCCTTCAAAAGGCTAGTGGGGAAGGTGGACCAATGATAGAATCAATGTGCCCATCCCCAATATAAGGCTGACCTTCAGGCAGGGTGTCATGAGACTGGTTAAACAAGAACAAGCTACAAGTTCTGGAAAACCAGAACTACAAATGCTTGCCGGCAGCATCATCCACGATACAAATGGTGCCATGGAACTAAAGAAAATAATGTCAGAAGTAGGCACGCTACTGGAATTGAAGTAATGCCTACAACAGCTGTGATTCGTCAGTGCCAGCTATTACTCACTGGACAACCACCTCTTGCCATATTGATCCGTTGTCTCACTAACCGGGAGGCATTGAACACAAAACTCCCTTCAGAAACAGTTTGCAAATGTAAAAGAAGCAGGCACCAAACTGAAAGGTCGATGTGCAAATGTGATGTGAGGAGCAGAGAGCACTGCACGGATACCAAAGACTGAACAGCAGGAGCTGGCATCAGTGAGGGAGTCCAGCAGGAGATACTGAATGGCAACTCCAGGAGAGCAGGAGGCAATGCAGCACCAGGCGGTGAATGCCAACGGAGGAATGAGGAACGAGAGCAGTGCACAAATAAAGCGGCAGAGGTGGGGAAGAGACAGCACACAGGTGGAAAGGAGTGCTCAAAAGCACCGAAAGAGACGGGGGGTGGGGAGCAGGAGGAGGCGGGCACCAGTATGCCCATGGAGCAGAGGCATAGGATGGCAGGTCGGGAGGCAGGGAAAGCACTGGCTGAGGAAGGGCTGCCAGAGGTGGCAGGAAAAGAACCAGAGCTGCTCAGGAGGAGCGGGGAGGGAAACAGGCAGGCAGCTGGAGGTGACCGTGAATTTAAACAGACAAAATGTGCGAGGGAGGGTGTCGCCTCCAGCTGCAACGCAAAAGAATCCTGGTGAGCCCAGGATGTTTGTGATGCTTTTAAGCTCAATGGGGAAGTGACGTTTTGTTGCTCCGCCCATCGAACCACAGGCTTAAAGCCATCCCATTGTTTTGTCATGTTGTGGCACTATTGTCATGATACCTTGAACGATGGCTGGACATGCTGATTAAAAACACATAACAATCAAGCAATTAGTGGTGACGGTTCTTTCCATTCTTGGCAGTTAGTGTCCAAAGGTGCTGGCTGACATAACTAAGCAAGAATGAACATGGCACTGAGCAACACTGCAGATATAGTCATTAGAGATCCTGTCTTTTTTCAGGGGAAAGAAGTACTAGGCTGCTGTACATTAAGCAGTGGTGTCTTGTTTTGTCGCTGTTAGTAAATTAAATTTTGTGTAAAGCGTTTGCTCCTGTATTCCAGCAATGGTGTAAATGATTGCTTTAGGATCAGGTTTCTGGTGTTGAGGTCAATACAGCTTTTGTTGTGAAGAAGGAGTCATGACTTTTGGTGTGCCATTCTGACAGACCTATTAATGTGCTCTATATAGGGACTTTACTATCAAGTCAGAAACCCATGCAATTAAAATAATGAACATTTTCCAGAGGTGGTCTTGTCGAAGGTATGATGTAGTGAGTTGGAAGGGAAACTCTTTCCTCTGAGCAACATAGATTTAGTTTCATAGTTGTTCAGCAGCGGGCAGTTTACATTCATCCAGGTCAGAGTTTCAGTGAATGCTGTACATGTTGCATTGTGCTGTTTAAATCAGAGAATAACCTGACTCTGGTATATATTACTGTCTGAAAAACAGACAATGATACTGTAAAACATTGTAGTATACCTTCCCTAACCCACATTCACCAGCACAACACACTAGTGCTAACTGTACCACTTTTCCTAACCCACCCTCACCAGCACAAATCACTGACGTTCTGTGTCGAGATTTCATATTTATTTATTTTGTCAGTTTTTATTTATGGTGCTGTTTGATTGAGGGCCCCAAGACACCGATTCACAAACGCAGAAAACACACAGTGCTGATACACTGATCAGCCTCCCCGATTAACATTTCTAACCATCCCTAACCCAGCCTTACTGACACAAGTCTTGCACAAATTGTCATGTACCTCTTGGATAAACTGCTGTATGTGAAAAATCTTACTGAAAAAAAAGTCTACTGCTGTACCTTTGATGCCAAGTGTTGCTGCGTCCTCTGAATGCTGAATGTTGAATGAACATTCCAATAACTGCCTTCACTCTCTCGAGCTCTTGCGAGTACGAACATGAATTTGTACAAATAAGACAGCAGGATTCATTGCAAGAAAATAAAGGTGCACAAAATTATTTAGTTTTATAGTATAACAAAGGGCTCTCATGCAGCAGTGAGTGAAGTGCCAGGACTTCAGAAGAGTGGCTGGAAAACAGACAAGAATGAAATCTGTTGCAGCTACTGATAAATGTACTGTAATAGTAATGGGCTCTCAAACAGCAGCAAAAGCTCCACAGGTAAGTTGACCTCACGTATAAGTCGAGTCCCCTTTCTTCAGTGCCCATTTTTGGCAGTGAAAACTTGAATTATACATGAGTATATATGGTAATTTTTTATTCCATCCCCTGCCAGCATGATTCTCCACTCTAGTGAAAATCCAGCAAACAAACAGTTAAAAAAGTGTGTCACTGTTAAGATCTGAACTATGGCCTCTTGCTGAAATACAAAATGATTGTATACTTACGTGGATTCAAACAGTTTATCCTTTTGTCCCTAACCCAAGACATAAGCAGTGCATTACTAGGCTGTATGGACACAAACTGTAGCACATGTAGTCTAGAGGGTATGCCACAGTTTATGAGGCAAGCATTCAGGGTCTTAATCCCAGCAGGGGCTTTTACACTACAGACTGTATAAATAGTGAATGTTTCTGACAGGAGCATTTCATGTCACCTACTAAACTACCTTATCATGATGTCAACCGATACTGTGTGGAAATATTCAAGTGCGAAGTCCCCCTGTAGGCATCTAACAGAAAAACATGAAAATGATTAAATTCACCTTTTTTTTTTAACTTTCTTTCATTTATATTTACTGTTATAACACTATGTATTGCCATGTATCACCATTCTGGTGAAAATTAATTAAAAAGAGGTCTACAGAAAGTACTTAGTAGTGGTCAGGACTGGTGCTCACAAACAGGGATAGTATTGCAAATGTCAAGCTGGGATGCCACCTGGGGACCAGTGATCACCATACATTGTGGTCTAACATAACGATGGTGCCTGAGGCAAACCACACAAGGACAAGGGTCATGGACTTCCGGAGGACAGATTTAAATAACATGAGTGAATGCCTCACAGACAACCTTGCAAGTGGTGATTGTCAGGGCAGGGTGGAGGAACAGTGGGGCAAATTAAGGGACAGCATGGTGAAGGCAGCAAACCTCTGTGAGAAGGAAGTCCTGTCTCTCCTAAACAAGTTGTACCCCTGGATAGTCACCGCCCAACCATGATTATTTGTGAACCATGCTTCGGTCATGGCCACCCAGTCTAGTCCTGCCTCCAGCTATTGTGGCAGTGAGGTCAGTCATCTTGTTAGCCAGACTGCGTGCATTGAAACATAGTGCTGACCACTCTTGCTGTGTCACTTTGTTTGTCATGCTTCTTTTGATCTTATTGTTCATCACTTTGTAGTTTTCCCTGTTTATGGTTCCTCCCTTTCCACTGTGATGGTCAATGCCAGAGCCGGAAAGGGTTTTATGTTCCCAGCTATCTGCTTTTGCTATCCTGGAGTGTGTAGATTTGGTGCTAGCTGGAGGGGGAAGAGACAGTAAGCTCTATGTATGCTTCTCCTAGAGCTACCATCATCTCCCCTCCCGCTAGTTTAAATGTCCTACATGGATGTCAAAATTCTGGCTCAGTGCTCTGGCTCCCTCTTTAGTCAAGTGGAGGCCATTGAATTTGAAGAACTCCTTTTCCCAGAAGTTGCCCAGTTTCTGACGAGGTGGTGCCCCTTTGTGTGGCACCAGTCCTTGAGCCATGTGTTGAGCTCACTTATCTCTTTGTCTCTGATTTTCTGACTGTTCTTTCCCTTTTCCCAAACAGGCAGAATCTCAGAGAATTCAATGCTGGACAAAAATGAAACCAATTTCTCACCAAGCTGTGCAATGTGCTCCTTAACCTCCTCGACCGACCAGCTAGCAAGGTCATTGGTCCCTAGGTGGACCAGGATGTTTGAGCTCTCTTCTTCCTTTTTAACTCTGTTGACTATTCGGTCAGTGTCCCTCCAAGCGGATGCTCCTGGGAGACATCTGACCTGCACAGCTGCACGTTTGTTTTGCCTCAGGTGAGGGTCCACACTGCGACTCATGGAGTCCCCTATGATTATGAATTTTTTTTCCTGTTGAGGTTTTGTTTGTGATGTTGTTTTGCTATCCTGCTGCATTTGGCATTCCTTTGGCCTGAGACATCTTCCGTCGTTACGGATGATATGGATGTAAGAGGTGTGTACCTGTTTACTGTGTTTAGAGTACTTTGTTGGTTTGGGAGAGTTGCCCGAGCTCTGCCTCCTTTTCCTGCAACCAGTTGCCATCCCCCAAGCATGATCATTTTCTGGGGAGAGGTGTGCTGGTTTGGTGTCGGCGATGTGGAGGTGCACTCCTAAAAGAAATGTTTCCCTGTAGGTGGTTATGTAGGATGCTGATCTCACCCCATACCTCCTGCATCTGAGCCCTGAGGTGACATATCTCTGAGCATATGGGACAGCGGCCCTGCCTTCGGGCAACATGACCATTGAAGAGTGTCCCGCAGTGTTGGCAGTCAATGATATCCATGTGCGTGCCAGTGGATGGAAAGAGTACATAATTATTAAAATTTAGAGGATTTCCTTATCCTCCTCCCCAAAATGCGCCCCCGGGTTGGTTATATAAATATAGGGGGTGGGGGCATATAAAGTAAGTAAATATTGGTTCCTGATAATGAACAGCAATATCCATCGCTGTTTTTGTAGTCAGTGGAGTATACATCGTCGAATGTAGATTTCAGTGGTGTACACTCGTCATTAAGGAAGTCATTATTTTTCAGTCACTGAGATCACATTGAACCTGATGGCTCTTAATATTGTCAAAGTAGGCATATTAATACCTCACTATAGTGAATTGTTGTTATAGTGACCAAATCAACTGGCTTTGGAGCGGTTCACTATAAAAAGGGACCAAAGTGCATGCGGGATATGCAGTGGTCTGACTAGGAATTTGTCATTAATCTTCATGAGTAACAGTGTGATACATACTGGGAATGTGTTGCTGAAAACTGGAAAATCAGTAAAAGAACACATATAATTAATAGATAAGTGCCTGGGGAATGTGCAATGGAGGGTATATCTACTGGATCACCTGTGTCTGAAAACTAATTAAGGATTTGTTTGTGGACACTGGACCACCATGAATGATGGAGAAGATCATACATGAAAAACAAGATCAGTCCACAACCTCCTTCAGCGTGCAGTGGACTGTGTCTCTAGGTGCACAGGCTTATGTATATCTATGCATGATAGTGTACCACAGATGACCCCTTAATGTGACTACATGGAGCAACTGCTGGAGTGTGGTTTTACATTCTGAGATGTGTGTGTGTGTGTGTGTATGTGTTAATGCAGACAAGACCAAAACCAAAGTATTTGGAAACAAGAGAAGAAAAGGATATAGCATAAGATTTGATAACTTTACACTAGAACAAATAAGAGATTTTAAATATTTAGGCATCAGCATGAATGAAAATATATTATGGAATAAGCACGTAAAAGAATTTGAAATAAAATTAACCATTTTTTACCGGCCATAATAAGCTTCTATTACAGATTTGGAGGTAGCTCAGTAAAAGGAGCATTAAAAGTAATAAATGCCAAAGTAAAGTCACAGATACTACATGGAGCAGAAATATGGGGCCAGGAAATATATAGCAAAATAGAAAAGACCATAAATGTATTCTACAGGAAAATAATTTGATTACCACCAGGGGCCCCGGCAGCATTAATGAGAGCTGAACTGGGTCAGGAACCAATAGAATGCCTGGTACAGGAAAGAATAAATTTATATTTTTTTAAAGTCTATAGGATGCCAAATTGTCGATTGCCACAACAGCGTTTGGATGAGGCTATAACTTATCATGACAAGAAGTTTTGATTTCCAATAATAGAAGTACTGGAAAAGTGGATCAAACCATATAGGCTTATATCACACATAGTAGATACTTATAGAAAACCCCAGGAAGAGATTTGCAGGGATATCAAAAACAAGGATAAGAGACATATTTAAACAGAAGGATCTGGAAAGATGCTCCGAGTACAAAATTAGTAAATGGTTAGCCATCAATAAATAAACTTTTGGACTAAAAAAATAACTAAAATTAAAAATCCATGCAGAAAGAATCTATTTATAAGATATAGATTTGAATATCATAAAAGTGAGAGATTAAAACATATTATAAACAAAACACCAGATTCCAATGGAAAATACAAGTGTAACTTAGATACAGATGGTATAGTCCATCTACTAATAGTACGTCCCCTCTACTAGAAGGGGAAAGCAAAAATATTGGGGCTAATCTTGGGTCAAATGGAAGGTAACCCCCAAGTACTGACAGCGAACTTGCTAAACACCGAGTTAACAAAAACTTTAGAAACAGTAGTATCTTTCTTAAAGATTATTGATTTACAAAGATTACATACCAACGATAAAGCAGATTAAACATAAAGTCTAGAGGAATAGGGAGTCCAAAATAAGACATAAAAGTTTTTATAAAAAATTAGAATGATAATTGAATCATGACAATTAACGAAAGATGAACAAATAAGGAAAATGTAAACAGAGTGCAATATTTTTATTATGTATGTTTTGTATCAATATGTATTATGTAAGTGCAAACATGTGGATGACAATCAACAAAAGGTGAACAAAAAAGGAAAATGTAAACAGAGTGCAATATTTTTATTATGTATGTTGCATGTAGAGGGGAGAGGAGGAGATGTTATTTTACTGAAAGGGTGGTGGAGCCATGGAATGCACTGCCCAGGGAGCTGGTAGAGGCGGAGACCATGGATGGGTTTAGAGGGGATGAGACAGGTACAAGGGGAGGGTAAATCTGACCAGGCCCAATACAGGTGGAACATCTGGGACTGGGGACAGTATAACCCAAGGTGGGGGGGATGACAAAATCGGCCCTCAGTGCAGGTGCTGAAAATCGAGCAGACTCAAGAGACCGTTAGGCATATTCTGCTGCCATTTTAGTATGTTAGTATGTTTTGTATTAATATGTATTTTGTAAGTGTAAACATTTTTGTATGTAATATTAGTGTTTTATGTGTTTTCAATTGTAATAACATAACTTGTTAAACAATGAACTTTTTGATGATGGTGTGTGTGTGTGTGTGTGTGTGCTGTGGGGTCACCACCTTTGTTAAATCTAAAGTTTTCAGTACAGTATAACAATTTTATATGTTTTCATGATGGAGTGCCTCTACACCACACTTTGCAGTCCGTGTAATTACAACTGAGAATCTGGTCATAGAACTCTGTGTATTAAACAATCTATGGGTCATAACTGCAATTTCTTCCCTGCTGATATGGACATTAATGATATTAACTGTATTGATCAGGCCACCACTGCAAATACTATTAGCCATCACTTTCCCAATCTATCTGTGTATACTGGGTGACTCCCTGCCACAGTCCACTCCACTAATTGGCATCTTATCATCACTTGCTGACCCTCTAAATCAATGGTTCTTAGACTTCATCACAGTGAGCCTCCCCAAATCCATGGAAAAGATTTGGAGCCTCCCCCAAAAACTGAAATAATCTTGGGCCTCCCCAAGGAAAAATAACAAGCTGTACTTTGCATAGTACACCATGAATAAATTGAAACCCCTTTGAGTACTTGGCTCACATTCAGTTCTTTGTCTTATACTGATGTGGAACCTTTGAAAAGAGCTCTTGTGCTCAAAGGTGTTATCTGAATAATAAATAAATACAATAAACAAATGTTATTATTCAGTTTATTGTAACACACCCCGGTCAGCCTACTTGCTCTGCTACTTTCATTCTTGAACCATTGTTACCCCTTGTTGCAGTATTGGGTCAGACTACTTTCTTTGTTTCCTCTCTACATGAAATAACCTTCCTGCATACTTTGCCTCTCCCCTCTTTCTCTGCTCCTAAAGCAACTTCTCTAGGATTACTTTGCTCCTTCCTACTATTGCTCTAGACTTCTACTCAACCCTTGTATTTGGACTGTTCTGCCATCAGTCTACAAATTGATCAATTACCACCACTCATTATCAGTTTATTGTTCATATTTGTTTGCACTATAGTTCATTGTGTATTTCTTGATTGTTTTGCAGTTACTTTTGAAATGTATTCACTACCTTCCCTTCCCGGGTACACAAGAAATGAAGCTTGGCTCATTCCACTTCCTTGTCACCTATTAGTAAATAAATACATAAAATTCACCTACTGTTATCCCTTTCAGTTTGCTTAATCTCTTCACACAAAATACATAAAACTCAAAATTTAAATACTGTACTTTTTCAGACTTGCCTGAGCCTCCCCTGGAACAGGTTGGGGCCTCCCCAGGGAGGCTGGCCTCACCATTTGAGAACCCCTGCTCTAAATTAACCCCCATTCTACTTCAAATTGGCTAAGGTGCCTGATATCTATAACATACTCAAACAGATTCCCAAATCCATATCAACTGGCTTTGATGGTGTTGAACCCAAGCTATTCCATGTAGCTGCAAATTAAACCACTCCAGTGATTACTAGAATTATAACTCTGTCTCTGGTGTCTAGGATTGTACCAGACACTTGGAAATTGTCCCACATTGTTCCAATTTTTAAGAAAGGAGATCCCAGAACCATTAACAACTTTAGGTCCCTTGCAATCCTACCTACACTTTATAAAGTCCTTAAAACTTTGCCTCTACCCAACTTGCAGGCCTCAGATGATATGATCTCTTATTCCCTTTCCAGCGTGGCTTTTAAAGTGACCACAGCACCACACCTTCTCTGTTCAACAGATCCAGTACTACTGTCAATGCAAAGGAAAGGGGTGACTTTACTGGTGCTGTATTTGTTGATCTGTCTAAATTATTTGATCTTGTTGACCACGCTCTGCTCTGTACTAAACTTCACAACCTGGGTATCCCTCCTATTGCTCTCCCTTGGTTTAAGAACTACCTGAGTGTTTACTGATTATATTGGTGCATGTACTAGGTAATGAAGAAACCAAGACGCAAATGATAATCTACTGCCCCTCATGGACACCCCTAATAGAGAAAGATAAATGACATTAAACCTGGAATACTCTTTGCATATAGCTCAACTGAATAAACAGGCAATCTGGTACATGAGTTGATATATTCCTAATACAGTTTCATGTGGCAAGGGTTATCCTTGGTATTTTGTAGACAACATGTTAAGTAGCATGGTACTAATGCATGTTTCTAAGTTTTCATGTTTCAGATGTACGCATTGCACTACTAGATGTTTGTTATGTCTGGAAAATAATTAAATATTTCATGATAAAAAAATTACCTGATTAATAGGCACAAGAGAGTTAAGTTTGGATCCTCCTTCTCTAAGCCAGCACCCCCCACCACATGGCTGGAGTCCCAGAAGGTTGGATCCTGAGGCTCCTCTGTTCTTCATTCATATCAATTATATTCGCTATTATCTGTCCCACAGTACATCGATACTTTATGCCGATGACTTTGTTCTCTTTCTAATGTCAAACAATACTGAGAACATTAACAATCATCTCTCCTCTTACCCCTAGGCTGTCTAAAATTGGTTTGTTCATAATAAATTAATTCCGAATACTACTAAAACCCAAGCAATGCTGTTTGGCTCATCACTCAAACTAGAAAGTTGTCCATTCCTCCTTTCACACTCCTGCAGTGACTGAAACATCCTTGACTTGGTACTGTTGTTCAGCTATCTAGGGGGTAACCTTGGACCCATCCTTGATTACTCCCTGCAGATAGCAGGCATTTGCAAAACTGTTAACACTAGGCTTGGACTTTTGTACAAGGTCAGTCATAATCTTACTCATATGGCTTGGCTTGCCATTGCTTGTGACATCCTTCCTTCACAAATTTATGTATAGAATACCTGTCACTCTTTTACTGTCGAGGCCACATTATAGAAATGGAATGTGACATATGCCACTTTGCACTGGTTACAATCCACCATGTTCACCATTGCACTCTATGGTTACAATCCACCATGTTCACCATTGCACTCTATACCCCAGGCTTATGGTTCCCACCACGATCCCTTTGGGACTCTACTGTGGGCGGTATCCTCTATAAAGTCTTCCATAACCCCAGCTGGCTGCCCATGTCCCTTGTTTAATTTTTCCTGCCCTCTCACATCACCTACCCTTCAAGGTCCGCTGATCAGGCACTCTTATCCATCCCCAAAATGAGAACTAACTTGGGGAAGACTGCATTATGGAGTTTTGGCCCAAGGCTATGGATCTCCATCCAACATGATTTATGGCTGTGCCAAACCATCCATGTTTTTTGCATTGGTCACCGTAGGCATTTATTAAATGCTTATAATTGCACCTGTTACAAGCTGAGCCCACCTTTTTGTAACTTAGTATTGTGTTTGACTTTTCATTTCAATTGATACCTCAGTCCTATTCATCTATCAGATTCTGATTCAAATTATTTTATTCATTCATCAAAAGACACTATGAGCACATGTACAGACAGCATATAGTAAAATTTCATATACCAATATTGTTCAGTTATGGAAGACATGTACAAACAGCATAATAAATATTATTTCTATACATACAGTAATGCAACACAAGTACAACCTTATAAATACCTGTTTGCTATACATCACATTTCTATTGGTAGCATGACCTGGTCCCTAAAATAAGTACAGAGGGGGCTCATTCATCTCTACATTTTTCTAACCTTCTTATTCTTAAAACATTCCTCAGGAAAAGTCTTAATCTTATGAGAATATTACAGTTTGTATTGTTGTACAAAAAACTACTAATTCTTCTCTAGTGGGGTATTTGTTACCTATAATACAGACCAACTATTTTTTTCCTGCTTCTTTCATATTTTGGGCAAACTAACATAACATGGGCTAGATTCTATAAGTGCCCATAGCTGCAAGAGCAGTTTTCATTTATTTCTAATCCTGATTGTTTTTTACTAATGCATTTCCACAGAATGTTACTGGTGAAAGTATTCGTTCTGTACAAAGTCAGTAGCACTCTTAGCTTTGAGTCTTTTACCATCCTTAAGTAATCTTCCATTTTAACCTGTTTCTTAATCTGTTTATACATTGTGGAAAACCTGCTTTCATTTAATTTGTCGAGGCCGTTTTGTGATCTCTGCCCTTAATTCTTTGTTTAATAACTGTGTAGTAGTCAACTGATATAGATATTCCTTTAATATACCAGAACCAGAGGTATCTTTTGCCAGTTTCTAGGAGAGTAGTCTTAAAGAATTTTAGCCAGGGTGTGCTACGTACCCTGGCTTACTTGAGAAAGATTTTTTTCTGCCAATGTGTCATTAGCTAAACCTTGCATTTGTTGAATTGCTAGCCAATAACAACTCAACCTCCATGTCATCAGAGCAACTACTGAGGTTTAACCTAGTTCAATGCTTTTTTGTTTAATCTTGTATTTTCCCCCTTTGGCCACCCAGCTGCCCCCATTGGACCAACCCCCCCCACCAGCTCTGTCACCTAGCTTTTCCGGGTCTTACCTCACTCCATGCTTACCCTTGGCCAGAGGGTCTTTCTGTGGAGGTGCCAGTCACAGGTGCACGGCCTGCGGGGGGTTGGGTGTCATCCTGCTGCTGGGGATGGGGCCCCTTTTTCACCTCAAGGACCCACCTCACATGCCATGGAAGTGATGTGTGAGCTTTGCCTCCACAGAGACACCCCCAGCATCCTGCATGTGGTCCCTCTTCCCTGTGTGACCCTGCTGTGCTGTCACCCAGATGTCTCCAGGTGGCAGATGAGCAGAGGGACTCTGTAACCCCCAAGAGAGGAGAACTGTCCTATGGATGCTCAATCCTCCTTCCTGGTGGCCCAGAGTGACCTGCATCCATTTCCAAACCTGGGTCACTGGCATGGCAGGAGGTGAGGCACCCAGTGCCTCAGCCCTGCACGCTGTTGGGCCAGAGCTTAATTCAGTTCTTGCATAGATGTTGGGTGTATAAGTAGGAAGCTTCAGAATTCTTTTCTAAAATTGGTCCAATGTTTTTTTCAAGTAATTTCTAGCTTTGTAACCCCAGACCTCAGAACCATATATTGCCTGTATTACTGTTTTAGCATTTGCTACTTGAATACCTGCTTTCACCGTGTTACACCCTGTTTGTTATTGTAATGTAAAATTACCTGATTGGTTTGAGACATTTTTTAATCAAGATTTTATTTTAACTTGTCCAAGGGAATGTCTAATAAAATGTGACTCCTAACTATACATACTGTATTAGCCCACCACCTCTGTCTTCTGAACATCAGTTTTCCAGGTCTTTTTTTCTGTCTGTGGTACCCTTTTTTAGAATTATAATGTTGCTTTTGCTTTGATTTATAATCAGGTACATTTCTTTACAGTCGGCAGCAAGGAGATTTTATTGATCCTGTAGTCCTTTGCTGGTTAGTACTAAAATGACCAGGATGCCTGCAGAGGCGAGGATTGAGCTGAACCTTAGGCCTATTTTTGCATATCCTGGTTTGTGGTTATCTAGTGTGTTAATAATATAATTAATATAAAGGTTACATAAAACCGGCATCAGGACACAGCCCTTTTTAATGTCACAATTAACTTGGATTTTTTTTTTTGATAAATTACCTTTGAGGTCTTATCTGGCTTTACTCCAGTTGTTTGAGTGTAACTCCATTACTAATAACTATTAATGTAGGGTTATGCTAAATATCCACCAGTGTCCTACCTAATATATTTCTATAAAGAGAATATAAAAGGTCTTGTTAGAGCTATGAAGGCCCAGTATACAGTTTGCCTTCTCAAATATACATATTTTTCCCCCCAAAATATGATTAAAAAACAGTGGTTGAGTATGGATCCTCCTTTCATAATACCTGCTTGCAGTGTAGAAATGAGGTACAAGCGCTCTAAGGGATTAACAAAATGTTTACGTACTAATTTTGGATACTGAGTCCAGGAGGCTAATTGGCTGGTACATAAACTAATTGACGTTCCTTTTTTGTAAATTGGAATGATTATAACTCCTTTCTATGATTTAGGAAGAGACTGTAAAATGTTTTATTTATTTATTATTTATTCATTGATTGTATGGTTGATTGATTGATTGAATTTTGTTGACCGGGTAAGCCCAATGAGACTAACGGGCCGATTCTGGAAGCTGCCTGTGTTGGATGCAACCTGCGGCAGAAAAGGAGGCTGCGTCTGACGCAGTTGTGACAAACACAAAAGGTGCTATTCTGGAAAGTTTGCTTCTTGCAGCAAACATTCTGGAATAGCTGCATTTTCTTGGCCTGCACCAGGGAGAGGGGTGCAGTGGGAGGCTATGATGCAGGGTGGGAACGCATTGCTGGAGAAGGTGGCAAGGGGCAGCGAAGGTGCCCCAAGGACAAGCAACCCAGAATTGAAGGGCACAAAAGGGTCAGCCCCACAAGCCGTGGCACAGGGCATGTTGTCACCAGAGGGTAGAGCCTCTGTGCATGCCAGGTGCCCCTCTGCCACACTGTGTCCCATCTGCCTGCCACGAATATTGACAGCCCCACCAATCCCCCATATGGCTGATGTCCGGTGGTGATATAGTGCCCCCCATCACCCAAGAATCATAACCCTGGTCACACTCCCCAGTGGTCTATTGGGCCCAACCCTTCTCACCCTGACCAAGAGTGGTGCAGCCCCCCACTCCAGCCACTGTCACTGACCCACTTCTGGACTGGCACATCCTTCCATACACCACCACGGCCTGCCACAGAGTGCGATCACACAAATGGCATAGTGTACTGTACACGTATGTGGGCTGTGCAATCGCATTCTGCGGCTGGCCATGGTGGTGTGTGGAGGGATGTGCCAGTACAGGAGCGGGTTGGTGATGGGGGATGGGGTGCCTGGCCTTGTCCATCAGGGAAGGGAGGGGGGGGCCACTAGACAGGGTACATCCTGGACCTTATGTGCAGGTACGGCAGCAGCACGGGGAGGGGTTGGACTGGGACCAGAGTTTTTTCACTTCTCAGTGGTCATCGAAGGATTGGGGCTCATTGTGTGTTGGGGGGACCTATCTGTATATGACTTAAGGGGGTTGGTTATAGCCTGCCACAGCAGGTATTCCATCCTGTTGGCACACGGGTGCCCAGACAGTTGTGGCACAGTGCCCTATGGGGGCAGGATGCCATCTGTTACAGCCTTATGGGGCCACAGCACCTGTTTCCTTCCCCAAACTACTGGCTCCTATGGCCTTGCTGCTCCACCACAGGACCACTGCTCCCTGGCTCTGCTGGTTGCAAGCCACTTAGACCACCTCCAGGCTGGTCTAAGTGGTGACTCTTCCTGCATCCATTGTGGGCCTACCAGAATCCCAAATAAGGGGATGTGGCAGCCCTGCCATGGCACAAGCCCCCTTGTAACCTGGTGCACTGGGTTGTTGGATGCAACCCTGGTGGAAGGGGGTTTTGGTGCATTGGGCCTGTGGTAGATGCAGGCTGCCTACCAGAATTGCAGTGTGATGCAAATTGTGACGCAATCTCAGAAACCTGGCTCAAACGGCAGGTACATGACCATGAGATTGAGCTAAATGGATTCAAAATATTCAGACAGAACAGACTGAGGAAAAAGGGAGGTGGAGTTCTGATCTATGTAAGATCCTCCTTAACTGTTTCCATAGTGACAACCCATGACATACAGAACACCGGTTGTGAAATTATATTCATAACACTGCTGATGGGAGGCACCAAACCCTTGACAATTGTATCCATCTATAGCCCCCGAAAAGCAGCTGATGCTGCCCTGAACTCGCTTCTCACAGCACTGCCCAATCTCCCAAAGGGTGAGAAGGTGACCCTGGGTGATTTTAATATACATCGGGGGCCTCAGACAAAAGGATAACTAAAGAACTTACTTCTTGAAGCTGATCTAACTCAGCTAATTCATGAGCATGCCAAACTGAACACCAAAACAGGAAATCATACTACACTGGACTGGATCCTGTCCTCTAAGCTGGATAGCATAAGACTGGCAGGTGTTTTCTCTGATGCCCTAAGTGATCACTCGTCAGTGTTCTCCATTTGGAAAAATCATTTTAAAGTCCCCTACCTAGAATACTCTGGACACGGAACTTCTCTAATTTTGACACAGATGTCTTCCTAGTCACACAACAGGAGGTGAACTGGACCCTCATCAAGAAAGCCCTAGCCTTGATGCCGCCCTAGAATTCTTCATAAACAACTTCCTTTCTGCAGCCAATAAACATGTTGCATTGAAAAAAAAATCAGGGTAAAAGGTCAGGACTCAAGGTGGTTGTCCCGGGATCATAAAAAACTCATGGAGAGAGACAGGGCCTAGGGGAATTATAAATGCACCCATGAACCCAACGCCTGGCAGCATTACAGAGAATTGCAAAACAAATGTAAAAAAGAGCTAATATTGGCAAAAAAAAGATACCTCAGAGATTTCCAGAGAAAAACTCTATCTGACCCAAGGAAATTCTGGTCACAAATCAACACCCTCATCAAGGGTAGTCCCACCCAGGGTGATTGTGATATAATAGCAAATGGTACCAGCCTAAAGAGCCCATCCGCCACTGCCAATGCAATCAACTCCTTCTTCACAGACTTATATAAGTTCAAGACTCTTTATACTAGGGCTTTCCCACCCAATATATCAGACTTGAACAGCACTCCACCCTACCTTAGCTTCCATTTTAAGATGCTGTCTAAAAGCAAGGTCCTAAAACTACTTATGAACATTAAACCCCATGGTTCAGCTGGTTGCAACAAGCTAGAACCAAGACTACTAAACACTGCAGCCCCAGCCATAGCTGCTCCAGTCTCATGGCTGCTCAACAGGTCCCTCCTTGAAGGGAAGGTCCTAGCACTCTGGAAAGTTGTCCTGGTCACTCCCATCCATAAAGGTGGATCACGGGAACTGTTGGAAAACTATCATCCCATATTGATCCTTTCCATTTTTAACAAGGTACTAGAGAGAGCCGTCTATAATTTGCAGTGTCTATCTGCAGTGTCAGTGGCTCAGTAGGTAGCACACTCGCCTCTGAGGTTGAGAGATCAGAGGGCTGTGGGTTCAGTTCCCACATCTGGCACTTGGGTTAATATCCCAGTACTGACACTGTAGTGCAGCATGAGAGGGGTGTTGCACTTCTGAGGTGCCGCCTTTCGGATGACACGTTAAACCGAGGTCCCATCTGCCTGGATTGGTGGTAGTTCAGGTGGATGTTAAAGATCCCATGGCACTTATCGAAAAGAGTAGGGGAAAGTTTTATTGAAACAGAAATCGTACAGAAATACACAAAAACAGGTTCCAGAACAAAAAAAAGGAAAAACACTGGGTAACTAATATGTATACATTCATGTCACAGCAAAATCAGAGTATGTTACCCAAGGAAGGGCCTTCCAAAGTTTCAAACGTTATGACTCAGATAAAGAAGTACTTTCCTGCAGGTAGATATTCTTTAAATCTTGTACAATTTTTTTTTCCAACTCAATATACGTGCATTCTTTTTGTTGTAATGTAAACAAACACCTAGCCATCCATATATTCCACTTTATAACAACAAACACCAGATTCAAAGTGTCAATATGCCAAAAGGACCACTGAGGGGAAAAAACTCCATAAACAATATTCAAATAGGAAACCGTCTGAAACAAGGGAAGTTTCCAGGTATATGCCAAAAAAGACCACCAAGTCTGAATAAAAGAACATTCAAAAAATAAATGAGATATAGTTTCAGGTTGTGTTAACATAACGGTCTCGAGCACATTCGGTCTTGGAATTGCTTATGTTTATTATCTGCCTTCACGTTAATTCTTTCACGGCAAGATAGCCAATGAAAGTCCCACATATGGGCAGGTACCCTCTTACAACGTAACAAAAACAAAAGGGAGAGGATATATTGGCTGGGGCATTTATCAAAGGGTGTCTGTACAGCACATACTGTTGAAAGTAAAGTCTTATATAATACTTTATGAGAGGAAGGCAATAACATCCAGGCCGATATCTTCCATTGTTTCAGATGTAAGAAAATATGCTTAACGTATACTGTTATACCAACATTATGTCGTATCACAGACAGGGTATTACTTTCCCATTGGCAAAACCATAATCTACAAGAATTGTAAAACCAAGGTTCCCACCCTCTTTGGGTATTAATCAACAAGGGCCTGAGGTTCACTGCAAGGAAAATACAGGTAAAAAATAACAGAGGATTAATCATAAGCAAACCACCCTCTGAAATGGGCAAGTATGTCACATTCCTTTTAATTGGGTTCAGCCTACTCCCCCAAAATGCTTGAAAAAACAAGCTAAGGACTGTAGTTTCTAATTGTTTAGGAACAGGGAATATATAACTCAAATAAAGGAAAGTTGGTATCAAATAAGATTTAATCAGAAAAACGCTTCTTTTTCCCAAGTTGTCCTCCATTCCAGTAGGCCACCTTAGTTTACCCTGTTTTAATTAACATCCCAATTATAAAATCAGAGTCCACTGTCCCAAAATAAACCCCCAAATGTGAATAGGGCTTTCCACCATACGTAAAGGACCGATATGGTCTAAGCATGCTAAAGCAGAGCCTAACCGGACTCCCACACATTTATCATAATTCAAGACTGCACCAGAAAACATACCAAAAGTAGAACAAACCTGAAGAGAGATAACTACAGAGGGCTCATCGGCTACAAGAAAGCAAACATCGTCAGCATACACAATAGCTTTATAAGGCGAGCTTAGGACAGAGCTAGAAATAGCATGAATCTGAGAATGGGCATTCAACCGACGAAGCAAAACGTCCAGAAAAAAAACATACAATATAGGGCTCAATGGGCACCCTTGGCGAACCCCTCTCTTGATGGGGATCATTGATCCCACCCAACCATTAACTACTGGTACAACAGTGGCTGTTCTATAAAAACCATGAATCCAGTGAATTAAGACCGCCGGTACATGCAACAAACGAAGTGCTTCCCATAAGAAATCATGGTTAACCGAATCAAAAGCTGCTTTCTGGTCCACAGAAACCACTAATCCCGAAACCTTATTGGCATGACCATGAGAAAACAATTCCCGAAGAAGAATCAGATGGTCCGAGATTCTTCTAGTAGGTACCGAACATGACTGTGCAGGATGCAAAACCACCTCTGCTATTCTCACGAGACGCTTAGCAATTATTTTCATTAATACCTTAAAATCAGTATTCAACATGCTTAAAGGGCGCCAGTTTTCAAGGGAATGTAAATCCCCTTTTTGTTTATATATATATAAATCAAAGTACCCTTCATAAAATTCAAAGGAAGAATTTTGCACGTTACTATGGAGTTAAAAGTATAGTCAATTCTGAAACCAAGTGGTCGCCCATCACCTTATATAAGGTGGCTGGTAGACCAGGAGTCCTCTGTAAAGTTAAAGAGGAAATGGCTAATTTCAAATCTAGCTCTGATATAGGTAAGCTAACTTGGTCCAAAAGAGACTGAAGGGATTGGGATTTCAAGGTCATTATACAAACTTGCAGAATCAACAGCTACTACTGGAGGAGAAGAAAATAATGCCAATGTATGGTCTGTTACAATTTGACAAATATCTGATTGAGAAGTATATAGATCACCTACAGAATTAACTAAACACATCATAGTTTTCTGGGAAATTTGACAGGAATTTGCCTCAAAAGGGCATACAACATCATGTGTTCCAGCCGTACCAAATTTTTGTTGATAATAAAGTTGTCGTGATTGCCTGGTTTGGAAATTCAACATATCATCCTGTACCAGTTTTACTTGGTGAGATAGGTCATGAACTGTCGTATATGCAATAGTTAGTAAGGACTGAAGATGAACCCTCTTTTGCAAATAATCCAAGTACTCCCGTGTACATTTCTGACAGCTGTAATTTTTCAAGAAAACAACTAAATCATGCTTAGTGTCCGACCACCACTGAATAGGGTCCGTATAACAAATAAAAACAAATTTACGGGCCCGAAGAAATGACAACAGAGACTGCATAAAGGCTGGGACTTGTAACAGGGAGGTGTTAAATTTCCAAAGTCCAAGTCCCTTATGAAAGGGAGCAACAGGCCCCAAACCAACAGACAACAACTTATGGTCTGAAAATGCAACAGCTTGTACCTTAGCAGAAGCAATATTTAAAGTACGAGACAAAAACACAACATCGATTCGTGTTGCCAATTTACCCTTCTGAAATGTAGAGGTATGTTGTTTTGTAAAGGACAAATAAGCGTCAGTTAAATGGGCAGCACGGACCAATTTCCCTAATTCCTGAGAATCACAAAACAACTTTCTAGTAGTTGCAAAAGAACTCTTATCTTGGAGACTCAATCCACAATTAAAATCATCAGAAAAAATAACTTGAAAGGAAGTATGCAAAAAGGGACGGAGTAAAGAAAGTAAAGCTATATGTGCCGTTTTGGTCTCAGCGGCATAATGATTAATCACCCGATAGGGACAGGGCCCAATCACAAAATCTAGAATGAGTGCTCTACCCGGAGCCACATCATACAGTTTTAATAAACGGAACCCCGGGACATTAATAAGAATCCCCAGACCTGAACAGGAATCTTGGCCAATGGACCAAAAGGAAGGTCCCTGCAACCAGTCTTGCTGTGCATGTCGGATTTCCTGTGTGGTATGGAATTGGGTATCTTGCAATAAAAAAATTCCCAATGGCAAAAGTCATAAAAAGGAAAAAAACAGTCGTCTCTTCGTCACTCGCATCACACTATTTACATTAATAGTATGACAAGTATAACGAAACATAGTAGTTAAATAAGGCTGAAAAACTCATCACAATTTCCTTTTCCCAACTACCTTTTTCCCTTTAAGTTTCACCCTAACCTTCCACTTTTGAGAAAGACCAGAACCTAGTTGGAACTCAGATTCAGCAGGTCCATCAGGGAGAGATGAAGCAATGGAGGAAGAGTCTGACTCGCCTCCAGCATCATCTGAGACAGATTGGAGTAGCTCAAAAGGGTTAGACAAAGGCACAGAAGAAGACTCTAGTACCACCGGAAGGGAAGGTAGTACCCGGGACGTGTTCCTCATGGACCTCCGACAGCCAACAGTGGCAGATACCTGAGGAGGAGGAGGAGGAGGCATATTGCTAGGACCTGGAAGAGGGTCAGGAATCGACAAAACAGGCTGGGCAGGCTGAGAGATATCTGAGGTCTGAACCAGAGTACTCTCAGAAAGGGAGACCATCGGGCCCTCTGTACCTGGTACTTCAACAGACACAGAGACCGGCTTAGAAGTCTGTAAAACCGCCAAGGGCTGGACTGCCTATGTGGCACGAATATGAGCCTTCTGTGCTTGTGTAATAATAAAACGCTGATCAACCCCACCATCATGAGACTCCTGATTATGAGCAGCCCAGTGACAATTCTGAAATGTGTGTCCCAGTTCATCACAAAGGTTGCATTTACACTCGTTCACACAATGTGCTCCCACATGACCCAATTCACCACATGTATTGCATTTCAGTTTGTCACACACATTACTGAGATGTGTGGGGTCACCACACCGTAACAAGCCTTAGGTTGACCCGGGTAAAATAGGACCCCTCTATCCCGGCCAATAAAGACGGAATTAGGCAAGTGTACAGGACCTGACTCAGTAGTGTGCAATAAAACCCTAATCTTCCAACCCCCTGTCCAAATATTTTCTGTATCCAGGATGGCCTCCGCTTGACCCTGGACGTTACAGCGCTGTTTCAACCAATAGAAAACAACAGCCACATCAACACCCTCATTTTGGAACAACACAGTAATGGTTTTAAAAGTGGGTTTTGAAAGAAGGATTGCCTGGAACGGGGTCCAAAGAGCAGTGTTCCGCAAAGCAGAGTACTTCGTCCAGAAACGTTCCAAACCACGAGCTGTTTGAAAACTTATGTCAAAAGATGATTCACCAGAAATGTGAATCATCACATAAATTCATGAAAAAACTTCAATGAGTCTTTAAGAAGTGTACGAGCAACATATACACTATTAGGGAGCTCAGGTAACCCCCCCTTATAAACTAGACGTACTGCATTGTGTCTTTTTGCTGCTTGAATCGGAAACTTGAATAAAGAGGAAAACGAGCGACTCGGCTCAGTCTTGTGTGACACAATTTGTTTCGAAACAGTACCTGTAGCCCCTCGAGATGTAGCAAGAGGAAAAGTCCGTGATTCTGGTCCCAATAGATGTGCCAAAGCAGGGTTTTGTGTCAAAGCCAGTTCCTTCGGTAAGTTCAAGGGGTCGGGAGAGACCGCAGCCTTGTCTGCCAAACTCTGTAGCTCGGGGAAATCATCAGGACTGGGGGACCGCATAGGAGACGGACCAGAAATCCATCTTCTTGCAACTGGTTCCTGTACCCAGCCAGCACCCTGTTGAGCCCTGTCCACTGACCAGGGAAGCCGCGTAGGGGAATCCAAGACCTGTGGTGCCGGCAGCAATGGAGGTGAGGTAGCAGTCTCCATTCCACGGATATCATCCTCCTCTAACAAATGGGAGACAGAGGGAGCAGCCTCAACAACAAATGCACTCAAGGCCTCAGAACACTCCGGGACAGCATCCGACGGGTGAGTCTCCTTAATATTTCCATCTGACACTTTCAGCACAACAGGGAGAGAAGTAACAAGTCGTTTAGTTGTAAGTTCTTTCAGGGATTGAAGTTCTTGGCAGAGTTTACTTTTAGTGAGCGCAAACCTGTGTTCAGCATCAGCCAGGCGTTCACACAACGCCTTCTCTGCATTACAAGCCACTTCATGATCAGAGAAGGAAAAATCCTCCAGTACAGCATCTGTAGGCAGAAAACAAGATTCCATGTCTATGTCAAGTAACTGAGGTGCGGGCACTGTCGGCAGGACAAGCAAGGTAGATTCCATAACATCACAATTCTGTTGTACATCCACAAGAATTCCACTGGCAGTCTCCACAAGAGCAGAGGTGGGAGCCAAGACTAGAACTCCCACCTCCATAGCTTCCTCCACAGCAGGCACAGGGACGTCCGCCATCTTGTACAGAGGTTCCCCCTCTGAGAAGAGTAGGGGAATTTCCCCAGTGTCCTGGCCAAATTTCCCTCATTCACTAAAAATACCACCAACAGCTTAATCTGATTCAAAGTCAGTTGGCATTCATCTGTATCCCCTTCCCTCGGGTCGTGCTTGAAAATAGGCAGGATTTGTCTAGTGCACTTACCCAGTCAACAAAAACTAACTAAATAAATAAATAAATAATCAAATAACAGATTACATTGAGAGGAAAGGCTTATTCACACTTAAACAACATGGTTTTAGAAGAAAACCATGGCATGGATACAGCCCTAGTCTGTCTCACTGATCATATCTTAACAGCTCTCGACAAAGGCCAGTCCACCAGGTCAATCTTCATAGACCTAACTAAGGCCTTCGACCTGGTAGACCATCAGCTGCTTCTAGCAAAACTCAAGCACCTGGGCCTTGATAGTCTGACAATTTGGTGGTTTACAGACTACCTCAAAGGGAGATCCCAATTTGTCAGATGGTAAGGGGTGCAATCTCAGAACTGCAAAATTCTCGATGGGGTCCCTAAGGGGTCCATCCCAGGGCCCCTACTATTCTCTATTTTCATAAACGAGATGCCAAATCACTGCAGTGAGTTTAACATACTTCTATATGAGGACGATGCAGTACTCTACAGATCCACTAAGGACCTGAGCTCTCTGAACACTGCACTAACAAAGGATCTGCAACTCCTTGAGGACTGGCTGACTAGCAATAAACTTGTGCTCAATAGCAAAAAACTAGGGCCGTGTTATTTGGCCCCTCAAGCCTAGGGCAAGATAGAAGCTCAATCCTAACCCCAAGCCTCTCAAATGGCACCAGGATTGAGGTCGTAGACACAATGAAGTACTTCGGCATTACACTAGACCAAAACTGCTTTTACAAAAAGCATATCGAACTACTGACCAAGACACTGAATCAGAAATTGGGGGTACTTTACCATCTTAGCCCTTTTCTTACACAGGATTCCCAGCAAAGTATTGCAACTGGAACCCTACTGCCCACCCTATTGTATGGGTCACCAGTCCTGCTCACAGTAAAAGCTGGGGAAATGCAAAAACGTGCTACTCTTTATCACAGGGTGTGCCGGTTTGCCATGGGAGCTCAGCCAAGGGATCATCACTGCCAGGTGCTCCAAGCTCTGTCTTGGCCACCACTGAAAAGGCATCTTGAGTATCCATCCTTATGCTTAACCTATAAGCTAAGGTCAGAAAATGCCCCACCAAGTCTTGCTAAAACACTATGCGGGATGCGGCAGGAAAAGAACTGAGGTGGAGCTGGGTCCGCCCCCTTTTGTACCAGGGCCGTCAGGGCAGGGCCGGCGTTGGAGTGGTCCCTGCTGTATACTGCTGGCTGAGAAGTTTTCCAGATGGTCCTAGTGCCTGTGGCATAGTCCTGAATGTTACAGCCTGCTGCAAGAGCTCCCACCCGAAGTAAGATCGTGTCCTATAGATCAGTGAGCAGAACCACATGTTTTGCTCCAGAGATAGTATGATCTGGACCAGAGTTACCATCCTGAAGGTGCGTGGCCTGAGATACTGATTCAGGTTATGCAGATCAAAAATGGGGTGCCAGAGCACCTCCCCCCGACCAACGTGCTACTCTTTATCACAGGGTGTGCTGGTTTGCCACGGGAGCTCAGCCAAGGGATCACCACTGCCAGGTGCTCCAAGCTCTGTCTTGGCCACCACCGAAAGGGCATCTTGAGTATCCATTCTTATGCTTAACCTATAAGCTAAGGTCAGAAAAGGCCCCACCAAGCCTTGCTAAAACACTATCGGCTAAACACAGCAGGCCCCTTAGATCCTCCAGCTGCCAGCTCCTTACAAAGCTTAGAGTTAGGTCTTCCCAGGGGCAGAGGTCGTTCTTACATACCACCCCTCTGGAATGCTCTCCCAGGAAGTGTGCAAACATGTAATTTCCTAGGGGGTTTCAAGAAGGGACTTAAGGCTCATCTGATAGAGCTTAACCAATGCACTTGCAATCGCTGATGCTCAAATCCCCTCCTGCAACCACTCATGTCCCAATTACCAACTTATCTGTTACCTCCAATGTCACCCATTTATCAACCTACGACTGTAGGCTGTAAGTGAGGGTTGTAATCTTGGAATCTGATGTAATGTTCACCTGTATTTATATGATAAGGTTTGCCATGTACAACATTCTGTACCCATTATAATACTGTCTGTTGATTTATGTGCTAACTTATGTAACTGTCAATGTGTATATGTTCTGTAACTTCATGAAATGTTCTTATCTGTGTTTAATCCCGGGTGGTCCCTGAAAAAGGGACTGTCATGGTCTCAGTGGGTTTACCCAGTTACCAAGATTTAAATAAGTAAATAAATAAACTTGTGTCACACTCTTTTGACACAGGTCACTTGTGTCATTCTACACTCTTTTATAATTGGTCCCCTAAGAGTCCCTTTTTCAGTGGTGATTGGGGTTTAATTACATAGAGGCAGATCAGAATAGACTAAATACACTCACAAGGTCATAAATTACAGCGGATTATAAACATTCAATGCTTAGAGCAAACAGGGGCCATCAACAAAGTTGTTGATTAGCTAAGTACAACAATGCTCTTGCAGACCATACATGTAGCTGACTGAACAGGCCAGGTACAAAGAGTAACAATCATGAGACAAATACGGACAATTTGTGTAATAAGTAACATTTAAGGGGAGAAAAAACATATCAGTAAAGGCATTAACAAAGAGGGAAAAGAGAAGGGGACCAAGGATGGATCCTTGTGGGACACCATCTGTAATCAGTTGCAGCCCTGATTGACTGCCCTTCTACTGTAGTCAAATCTTCTTTTATCATCTCAGGAATATCGCCAGGATTAAGCATGTGGTTCCATCTGGTGACCTTACTACTTTGGTCCACGCCTTTGTGTCCTCACGCTTAGATTACTGCAACTCCCTCTACCTAGGGCTTCCTGGAGTGGAAATCTGCCATCTGCAGCCGGTGCAGAATGTGGCAGCCTGGCTTTTGATTGGATCTGCTCGGTCCCGTCATTATTTTGCTGGTGGTGCGCAAACTGCAATGGCTGCCAGTTCAGTGGCGGATCACCTTTAAAGTCAGTTTGCTGACTTTTAAAGCCCTACATGGACTGGGCCCGGATTACCTGAAAGATCTCCTGGTTCCTTACTGCCCTGGATGATCACTCCGCTAGGCCGATGAGGGGTTGCTATAGGTTTTCCACCTGTGGTGGGGCAGGGAAGGAGAGGGCCACCCTCCCTTGACCTGGTGACTCTCATCCAGAAATGGGCTTGGTGGTCCAGCTGGTAGTGCAGGGCCGGGGGTAAGGTGGGTAGGGCTTCATGAAGCCTGCATCAGTCATTTTCTATTTTTCCCCTTGGTCCCCTGCATGTAACTATGTGCACATGGAGACACACACACGCTACAGAATCACAGCCCCTCCCTTCTATGCTCCTTGAGTGTCAGCATTACCGTCTGGCCCTGCCTGGTGTCAGCCAAGGGCTGAGGCAGCATGCCTTCCCATCACAGAAGAGGACAGCTGTCTGATGGATACTCGATCCTCCCCCCAGATGACCCCAGGCAACACAAATGAACTTAGGCTGACAGCAGGGCAGGAGATAAGGTACATAGAGCCTCAGCTCTCCATGCCACTGGATCAGTCGCTCCTGTGTGGTGCCCCAGAGCTCCTGGTGCCCTTCCAAAATGGGCATCCAGGTGCTCCAGGGCTCATCAGGGGAAAGGTGCCCATGATTGGTTCCCCAGGTTAGGTGCCCCCTAAGTAAGGTATCCCTGGCCAATAAAAATCCCCAGCTGGGATTGAATTTTAAAATGTTTTCTTCTTTTTCTCATTTTTTCTGTGCCTGCTCCATTTCTTAGACACCCCCACCCCAGTTGCCTGGCACTGGGAACCTGCACTCTTGGTTCCCTGGTGCATAGGCAGGCAGGGTCGGGTTCATGGTTTGAATGGCACTAGCCTATCAGTTCATTGAGAGGAGCCAGAGGAGAAGCTGCAAGTGTGAGGGAGAGCATTCGTTTGGTTGGGGCAGTGCCAAAAGGGAGGGACTTATCTGATGTTCCTGCGTCCCTCCAAATGACCTGGCCGGTCCAGCAGCTTGTCACTCCCATTCTGGTCCTAGGTGGCAGCAATTGAGTTTCCCCAGTGCTCCCAGTGGTGAAAGTCCCACTGGGAGGGGCAGCAGTAGTGAAAGGCTGGCCCCTCCAGCAGCAGCAGCATCAGCCCAGCAGCAGTAGCAGTCTGCAGAGGTTGTGGGAGGAGGAGGGTCCAGGCCTCCCCACTGATCACTCCATGCAGCAGCCCAGCAGTAGCACCTGGAGAGGAGGCTAGTGGGAGGATTCAGGTCCAGGCCTCCCCACCAGTCCTGCAGCAGCTCTGGCCCAGAGAAAGTGGGCATCAGAGTGAGTGGCGGCAGCACATGTCCAGGTGCTGGTCACTGGAAAGTAAAGAAAAACTGTTTTTTTTTTAAGAAAAAACCTGAAATGAACTTTGGTGCATTCAGGCACCAGTGATGAAGTAGGGTCTTTTGGGCCAAGCCAGGTTCCAGAAAGAAGGATCAGCCACGGGACAGAGTCAGGAAAACAGCTACATAGGAACCAGAGACTGGGGGGTGGTTAAGCCTCGCCTACTGAGCCACCTACAGGGTGGGATTTAAAAAAATAGCCCCATAGAGACAGTAGTAAAAGGGACAGGGGCTATGCTGATGAGGTAATAAATATGAATGAAGGCACCAGAAGGCCAGATATAAAGGGGCAATGCACCAGACTGATGAACTGCAAATGTTTTTTTCTGTATGTTACTTCAACTGAACTGTTCACCGCTCTGTGTGTGGTTTGCCTTCTGATACCTGTAATTGCCCCGAACTGTGTGAACTGAGTGCACTTGAAAGCTTTGTTGAAATAACCACCACCATAAATGTGTTTGAAAGAACTTTATTGTGCCACCACCACCCCATTCTGCATGTGGTCCAAAGTGTGTTCTAGCCCTGTTGTTCCAGACCAGCTTCATCCTCGACAGTTCTTCCAGGAGATTCCTTCTTCATCCTTCATCTAGTGACCCAGGTGTGTTCCGATGACTGGTGTCTCTTCAGTTTTCTTCTCCTCGAGGGGTGATCCATTCCAGTGTTCCATGTGGCCCTGATGCTGATGATCCTCACCACCTCAGTGGAATGCGGCTCTTCAACCCAGGAAGGGGTAATAAGTGCCGATGGTCTACGACAGACCCAAAGCCGATGACAAGTATCCTTGCATTGTGTTTTCCTTTCTTCTTCTTGAGTGTCCCTTCTGGAGTGGAACTCTCTGACCTGTTCCCCTTTTCCCTTAAAGAACCCACAATGGTGGATGGCCTCTAAATGTACTGCAAAGTTTGATGCATCCCAAATGAATGCAGAGCAATAGTTATAATTTAGTTGATTTTACGGATCTTTTTAGAGCATAGAATGTAGAGCAATAGTTACAATTTAGTTGATGGTACAGATCTTATAGTGTTTAAATATTCAGTGTAGATGTTGTTGTTATTTTAGAAGTGTCCAAATAAAATATTTTGTTTGCATTCCAGTCAGCTTCACACCTTCCACTTCTGTGTCCCAGCTAGTGGCAATTGGCCTGGGTTCTTTTCCCCTAAATTCTCCTGACACCTGCTTGCTGGGTGTCACCTGAAAATCCACCTCCGGGTGGTTGGCATAGTCGAAATTCACTTTCCCTCCAAGATGTAGCTGAGTGGACCTGCCCTGACCTGTTCAGTTAGAGTGCTATCGGCGTCAGTGGCCTTCTTCATGCCCATTACACCTGTCTTTATAGTTAAAGGTATGATCAGAGTATTGTGATTTTGGTGCAAAACATTTTTCAGAATTAGGTGTTCATCTACTCTGACTGCTGTCAAAACTCCACCCAAGGGATGCCCCCTTTACTAGTTTTTCAGTTGTCTGCATAAATACACAGGGTAACCAGTGATGATAGTGATTAAAAATGAGTGACTGCAAAAACAGTGACTCCTTTTTAACACCATCATCATGAGCTACCCTGCAAGGCTAGTGATGAAACAGCAAGGAGAGCGACTGGAAGGGGAGGGATAGGAAGGAGGGTTTACGTAGGGAGGACAGCCTGCTGCAGCTGAGCCAACCCTGTGGTGTGGTGGTGAGGTGGCTGGCTACAGTGCAGTATGCTGGAATTGAGCTGCACCGGAAAACTTTACCACTGCTTGCAGCTGCCGTTTTTTTTTCCCGGAATGAGTTTTGCTCCCTCCTTGACATGCACCTCCCTGGAGTTGATAATCTAAAAGCAGGGGGGTGCGCAGCGCCCCCCCAAAAAAAAACACTAAGTGCTCCCAGAAGTGGGGTCACTGAGAATTGGATATTGCCAATATTCTTTGTGGCAATATACACATGCCATAATAGCGATCACTGTTTTGCAATCACTATTATGACATGGAACCAATACCCAGTACCCATTTAATGCAAATGAGTCTACCTCAAGTAACCATGTTTCTTGTATACAAAACTTTCAGGAAAATCAATACAACCTTGATCAAAATTTTTTTCTGAATATCAGCAAAATTCCAAGAGATTATTATGTTTGCTTGCTCATGCAGTGCACAAGAAATATATTGAGATAGTACAGCCTTGCAGAGGTGAGGCATTGTGGCCAGTGTAGAGGACACTTTATTGGGTGCATCCCTCAAGTACCAATTAATGCTGAAGCTGCCAATGATGACAGTTTCAGAGTGAGCGCCACACTTGAAAGAAATCTGCTGCTGCAATCAGAGGCAGTTTCGTCATTGCAGTGGCAGTCCCCCCTCCCTCCCAACCAGGAACACAGCAGGACAACAAATTTAAATGTTAGCTCACTCCCACTGCTGCCCGGCACCCTCTGTTCTCCATCCCCTACTGATATTGGGGTGCTCAATACCTGTGTCAGCATACATCCCCCCTCCCCCCTGTATGCCCAAAAATACTTCTTTGATGTTTCTGACACTGGGATGCCCACTCCTGGTGTCAGATGAGCTGCCCCCATGCCCCAATGTTACATAGATACATAGACAGTGTCGGCAGATAAGGGCCTATGGTCCACCCAGTCTGCCCATTTGAGCTTGTAAGTTCAGTTTATGTTTTCCAAGAAGTCTGTTGCCCTTAACCCCTGACCTCCAGAATTCCTTTATGTCTATCCCATGCATTCTTAAATCTCGTGATTGTTTCAGCCCCCACCACTTCCTCTGGCAGGGTGTTCCACTTGTCCACCACCCGTTCTGTGAAGAAATTCTTCCTCACGCTTCCTCTGAATCGTCCTCCCTCCAACTTCATCCCATGCCCTCTAGTCCTGGAACATCTTTTTCGCTTAAAAATAGTGTATTCCTGCACCCTGTTCCTCCCTGTAAGATACTTGTATGTCTCCATCATATCACCTCTCTACCTCCTTTCCTCCAGGGAGTACATGTTCAGTTCCTTCAACCTGTCCTCATAGGACTTGTGATGCAATCCATGCACCATCTTTGTTGCCCTCCTCTGAACCTTCTCTACCCTGTCTATGTCCTTACATAGGTAAGGTCTCCAGAACTGTACGGTGTACTCAAGGTGGGGCCTCACTAGTGTCTTGTATAGCGGAATTATGACCTCCCTTTTCCTGCTGTTGATGCCCCTGCCTATGCATCCCAGCATCCTATTTGCTTTACCTGCTGCCTTGTCACACTGTTTCCCTGCCTTGAGGTCATCAGAGATGATAACCCCAAGATCCCTTTCCCGCTTGGTGCATGCTATATCCTCACCCCCCAACTGATATATTGTGCCAGGGTTTTTGTGCCCCATATGCATTATCTTGCACTTCTTTGCATTGAATTTCAACTGCCAAACCCCTGACCATTCTTCAAGTTTCTGCAGGTCCCTTCTCATTCTGTCTACACCCTCTGGTGTGTCTACTCTGTTACAGAGCTTTGTGTCATCAGCGAACAGTGAAATTCTGCCTTCTAGGTCCTGCACAATGTCACTGATGAAGATATTGAATTGGACCGGTCCCAGCACTGATCCCTGTGGTACCCCACTGCTCACTCTTCCCTCTGTGGATTGACAACCATTTACCACCACCCTCTGTGTCCTGCCGCCCAGCCAGTTACCTACCCACCACACTACTGTCCGGCCCACACCCATGTTCCCCAGTTTGTGCAATAGTCTTCTATGTGGCACAGTGTCAAAGGCCTTGCTGAAGTCCAGATAGGCCATGTCCACTGCCCTCCCGATCCACCTCCTAGTCACCCAGTCAGAAAATTCAATGAGGTTGGTCTGACATGACCTCCCCTGGTGAAACCATGCTGCCTTGGGTCCTGTAGTCCATTGACAACCAGATGTTCCACCAATCTCTCCTTCAGTAGTGCTTCCATGATCTTCCCCACTACCGAGGTGAGGCTGACTGGTCTGTAGTTCCCCGCTTCCTCTTTGTTCCCACTTTTGTATAAGGGGACTACATCTGCTATCCTCCAGTCTTTGGGTACCTCCCCTGTTTCCAGTGATCGGCTAAACAGGATAGCCAGAGGTTCAGCCACCACCTCTCTTAGTTCTTTAAGGACCCTGGGGTGCATAAACAGGATAGCCAGAGGTTCAGCCACCACCTCTCTTAGTTCTTTAAGGACCCTGGGGTGCACCCCATCTGGCCCCATTGCTTTATCAACTCTTATTACCTCCAGTTCCTTCAGGACCCTTTCTCGTGTAAAGGGACTTGTGTCCATTTCTGCACCATTCTCACCCCTTGTACTCCGTTCAGACCCATTACCCTCCTCTTCCTCAGTAAAGACATTCTCAGCCAACATCGGGGTGCCCAATCCCTGGGTTGGCATTGATCCCCCCCCCCCAGTACTCTGGCACACTAGGAGCCCACCCCAGTGTTCTGAAATCCATTTTGTTAATATTTCACATGTAAAGAAAACAAAAAGTCCCACAATGTATTTTTTTCTAAACTTGAAAAAAAAAAAGGTCCCTCGTATTCCTGCCAGCCCCTCCCACTACCGCACCTCCTTCTGTGCACCCCACCTCCCACAGCCCCTCACCCATCCTTACCTCCAGAGGTTGGGAGCAGTGATCTTCTGTGGACCAGGAACATGTCTGCATTCTTCAAAGACCAACCAGGAACTGAAGAAATGACGGTAAGCCCTATAATGCCACTCAATGGGGGGGAGGGGTGGTTCAACTTAGGTTTACATCTCAGCTAATTTTTGGAGTTTTGCTCCCAAATTGTCAAAATGGGGTTCTTGGGACCTCGTCTCATGAACGCTGGCACTGTCATTTTGTTTCTTGGTCCTGAAAGCTGATTTTGCGGTTGCTGCTGGAATCACCTTTTGGGACCAATTAATGAAACAACAGTGCCACTGTTTATGAGGTGGCATCCCAAAAAGCCCTTGTTGCAAATTTGGTGAAAAAATTAAAAAAAATGACTGCATTACGAGTGTCCATTGTGCAGTTTCTACGCATGCTCATAACTTCATCAATTTTTAATATTTTCACTCCAAATTTCCAACATTGCCATTTTTTCACACTCCCTTATGAACAGTATAGCTGTCATTTTTTGCATCATTCTCAAAATGTGTTTTTGCAGAATGGCGCTGTCACCATGCAAAATCAACTTTTGGGACAGAATAATGAAATCACAGTGCCACTGTTCATGAGGGGAGGTCCCAAAAAGGCCATGTTGAAAATTTGGTAAAAACGTTCAAAATAAATGACTGCATTACGAGCGTGCATTGCACAGTTTCCATGCACACTCGTTACTTTGACACTTTTTAATATTTTCACTCCAGATTTTCAACATGGCCATTTCTTCACACCTCCTCATGAATAGTACAGCTGTCATTTTTCATATCCTGCCTGAAATGTGTTTTCACACCTGTGGCACCGAATGGCACACTTGCTGTGTGAAATCACCTATTGGGATTGAGTAACGAAATGATACTGCCACTGTTCATGAGGTGGGGTCCCAAAAAGCCCATGTTGAAAATTTAGAGCAAAAATACCAACAAATGCCCAAGGCATTAGGGTTTCCAACCGTAATGCCTACCCTGCACAGACTGACAGGCTTCGGGATGTGACTTGGGGTCATCTGCCGTAATGCTCAACCCATTGATTCCCACCCCCAACCCCACCCCCACCCTATAGCCACTGACAGTCATCAAGGTGTGCCTTGGGGACTTCAGCCCTAACATTCACCCCATTCTACTATACTGCATCCATCTCAGCTTATTTCCTTATGGAATGGGGTGAGCGAAGGGGCCAAAGACCTAAAGGCACACTGCGACACCTGTCGGTGTCTGCAGGGTGGGGTGAGGTGAAATGGCGTGAGTGTTATGGTTGATGACCCAAAGGCACACCCCCAACACCTTGCAGTCTCTGCAAGGTGTGGGTGGAGGTTTCCGTTACTTCAATACCTCACTGCCATTCCTATTATGCATCTCTCTAACTCCTGCACTACCAATGCCAATACCAGCAAGCAAACATTCAGCATTGACAAATGCTTGTTTTTAAATTGTTAGAATTAGTTTTAGATGTTTACACTATCAATACTAAGAATGGATTCTTGTTCTAGTCGAGGAGATGGACAGTTCAAGACAGACTCAAATCTATTAGGGGTGGTAAACAATGGATTAATGGTTAGAGAGTTAGTTGAATTACTCTTTCCTTAAAATTATCTTGTGGATCAATGATCTTAAGACCCATAACATCCAGGGCTTCCACATTTAGCAACAGTTGTTTTGCAAAATGTTTACTGCCACAATACAAATCAATCTGTCCCATCTCTGATGTCTTGGGCTCTCCTGACACATAACAAATTTGTATCAGTGACCCTCAGAGCACGCACAACCTGAAGAAGGCACAGAACCCTTCTATACAAAGTAATTCTAGATTCACCTCGCAGTTATTCCAAACCATATAGACTTACAATTATCGGGGAGGTGATGTTCTCGTTCTCCCCTCTGATCTCCTATCTCTTGTGGTAACATTAGTGGTACTGCTTGCACATTTGCCATTGTAGGTCTTGTATGAAAAGAAGCAGACTAGTTGTGATTCCTCATTTACTTAGTAAACATTGTTTGACCAAATCTGTATATAATATCCTGAGAATGTGAGTAGTTAAAACCTTGGGTGCATTTTCACTAGTTTTAATTCTAAAACCTTTGTAAGTGTAACATTGTTCTACACTTACCCCTAATTCAGATTCTGCCAAGTATCCTAATACTGTAACTCTGTTGCTGTTTCTTGCGTCTCAGGATTTTTCAAAAATCCTCAGTACTTCTATACACGATTTCTGGTGCAGGACCACCTGCTGTTTCTATTCCTGTTTCTTGTGTCTCAGAATTTTTCAAAAATCCTCAGTACTTCTATATACGATTACTGGTCCAGGACCACCTGCTGTTTCTATTCCTGTTTTCTAGTTTTACTTTGTCATAGGTTATGTGATGCCTGACCTCTGGGTGCAGTAACTTCAGCAGAAGAAGCTATGTTTTCAGGACATGTTTTTATCATATCCACTTCTGTACTGACTGCTGGATTATTACCAGTGCTATTAACGGGCAGATTATTAGCAATTATGCTTTATTTATTTTATTTATTTTCTTATTTAGTTATTTGCCAACCAGGTGGGTACACCGATCCCAGGGACTGTCATCAGGTGTAATAGAAATAAGGTAATGGAAAAAGAACAAAAGTGACAAGATACATTAGATTGTTACAACACAGTTGATGATACAAACATTTGATTCAGTACAGGTGAAATAAACATTAGGTCACAAAGGAGCATTTTATTAATAAATAACAATGTAAACAATTTGCAGAACATGCATAGCAGCACAATGTCTCAGATACGAAAAGGAGATCATAGAAACATAGATATTGACATCAGATAAGGACTGCTTGGCCCACCCAGAGTTCCTATTTTCCCTACCTACTGTAACACCGCAGACCCTACTTGATCTCTGGCTTTACACCCCCCCACCACCTCTAAGGTTCCCTTATGCTTATTCCATGCATTCTTGAAGCCTGTTACCATCTTTGCCCCCACCACCTCTGCTAGTAGGCTGTCACAGGCATCCACCACTCTTTATGAGGAAGCAATTCCTCATATCTGTCCTGAGCCACCCCCACCCTCCAGCTTCATAGCATGTCCCCTTGTTCATGAGCATCTTTTCCTCCAAAAAATGCTTTCCTCTTGAACCTTATTCCTCCAGGGTGTACATACTGAGGTCTTTCAGTCTCTCCTCATAGGGCTTGTGATGCAGACCCTGCAACATTTTGGTTGCCCTCCTCTGGACTGCCACTACCCCATCTATGTCCTTCTGGAGATGTGGTTTCCAGAACTGGACACAGTACTCTAGGTGAGGTCTCGCCAGTGATCTATACAGAGGTAACACCACCTCTCTCTTTCTGCTGGTGATACCCCTCCCTCCCTATGCACCCTAGCATCCCACTAGCTTGCTCCACTGCCTTATCACACTGTCTGGCCACCTTTAGGTCATCAGATACGATTACCCCTGGGTTCTTTCCTGTTTGGTAATGGCTAATACCACTCCCCCATTTTGTACTCTGTCCCTGGGTTTCCATGCCCCAAGTACATTATTTTGCACTGAAACTTAGCTGCCACACCCTTGACCACTCCTCTAGAATTCTTAGATCTCCATTCATTTTTATACCCCCTCCCAGAGTGTCTAACCAGTTGCAGATTTTACTGTCATCTGCAAAGAGGCATACTTTCTCTCCTAGCCCCTCTGCAATGTCGCTAATAAAGAAATTAAAGAGGACCAGCCCCAGTATGGATCCTTGTGGTACCCTGCTGGTCATCCTCTCTTCCTCAGAGTGAACTCCATTTACCACCACCCTCTGTCACCTGTTCCTTAACCAATATCTCCCCCGGTTTACCACCTTTGGACCCATTCCCAGGCTTCCCAGCTTGTTTAGTGTCTCCTATGTGGAACGGTGTCAAAAACCTTACTGAAATCTAGGTAGGTCACATCCACCACTCTACCCTGGTCTACTTCCCTGGGGCATGCACCCCTGACATCGACATTTCAACAGTGGAGTCCCCTACAGTGACAACAGTGCCACGTCATTGTAGGGAACCTGCTGGAACCTGGCACTGTCTGTTGGGGGGTCCTGAACCCCACCAAATCAACTCTGATTTGGAGTTTAGAATCCTAAGTGGGGGGGTGCAGGGGGCACAGACCCTGTGTGGGGGTTCCGGGGCAGAGCCCCCCGAAGAAAACACTTGTGTCCTTTGGAAACCGGCAGTCGACTGCAAAATGCAGTCAACCTGCCAGTTTCGCTGTCAGGTCATTTGACAAATATTTTGTTGATGACCCATTGTGGATCCATTCCCTGGTCACGTAGTCAAAGAAATCTATCAAATTTGTTTGACATGATCTCCTACCAGTAAATCCATGCTGCCTCAGATCTTGTAGGCCACTGGATTCAAAATATTCCACAATCTTCTCCTTTTGTAGTGATTCAATGACTTTCCCCACCACTGAAGTCAGGCTGACTGGCCTGTAATGTCCAGCTTCCTCTTTGCTCCCACTTTTGTGAAGTGGGACCACATCTGCCCTCCTCCAATCCTCCGGAACCACTCCCAACCCTAGTGAGTGGTTGAACAGGGCTGTCAGAGGTGCAGCCAGCCCCTTCCTGAGCTCCCTAAATATCCTGGGATGCATCCTGTCTGGCCCCATAGCCTTGTCCAGTTTCAGATTTGCAAGTTCCTACAGGACTCTGTCCTCTGTAAATGGACTAGTGTCTACCTCCCTTCCTTTGATGCTCCTGGCCCTTATCTGTGGTCCCTCGCCTTCCCCTTCCTCTGTGAACACTAAACAAAAGTATTTGTTCAAGATGCCTGCTTTTTTATGGTCCCCCTCCATGCACTCCCCTCCTTCACTCCTAAGCCTAACTATTCCTTCCCTGTTCTTTCTCTTTTGCATTTACATACCTGAAAAATACCTTGTCCCCTTTCTGTATTGCCTGGGCTATTTTCTTCTCTGTTTGTGCCTTTGCAATTCTAGTTTCTTTCCCTGCTTCCCTCTATTTCTCCTGATACACTTCCCTGTTCTCCTCCCCCTGTTCTCCTCCCTCTGTGTCTCCTTATACCTCCTGAATGCTAACTTTTTTGTCCCTACCTTCTCAGCCACCTCTTTTTAGAATCATACTGATCTCTTTTTCCTCCTGCTTTTGCTTACATGTCTGACACAGCGGTTTGTTGCCTTCTCTGTCCTTTCTTCTATATTCACCCACTGTTTCTCCTCTCCTTCCAAGCCCCCGCCAGGGCATCCCTGAGGCATTCCTCCATCTTTTTAATATTGGCTCTCCTGAAGTCCAGGACCCTCACCTTTGTGTGGTTCGAGTTTACCACCATACTTATCTGTATATTGAACCACACAATAGCATGACTGCTGGTCCCCAGGTGGCCACCCACTGTAACATCTGCAACACTGTCCCCATTTGTGAGTACAAGGTCCAGTATTGCCCCGTCACAAGTGGGCACTCTTACTAGTTGCCTGAGGAATGCCCCCTCCAGGGAATCCAGGATGTCCCTGCTCCTAGCTAAAGCTGCAGCTGTGATGCTCAAATCTACATCCGTCAGACTGAAGTCCCCCACCAGCAGCACCTCTCCCTTATTTACCATCTTCCACCAGAATCTTATTCGACTCCCCCACTATGTGCTGAAGACCTGTAGATCACATCAGTGCAAATAGTGGCTCCCTTCCCTGTTTCTAGGGTGACCCACAGAACTCACCTCCAATTTCCCTGTATCTCAGTGGCTTTTATGCTATCCCTCACATAAAGAGCCACCTTTCCCCCTTTCTTTTCCACCCTGTCCTTTCTGAATAGAGTGTAGCCTGGTATGGATACATCCCAGTCATGGTTCTCATTGCACCATAACTCAGCAATGGTGACAATGTCCAGGTGAGCCTCTGCCACGATGGCCTCTAGGTCTGGGATTTTGTTTCCCAGACTTCGAGTATTGCACAAATGGCCTTCCAGAATCTGCTACCACGCTGTTTGTCAACACCCTCTGTCCCATTTTGCCTTCTGTTCTGTCAGTCCCCTCTGCTCTCCTTCCCATCTCTCTTCACTTCTTCCATATTGTTTCTTTTGTTGTTGGGTATCCTGGGGGATTTCTCTCCCTTAGGATTCTCCCTACTGCCTACTTCAGTTTGAAGGGTGGGATAGTTTGTGTCTTCCTGTTTCCTTCCGCCCCTCCCCTTGGCTAGTTTAAATGCTTGCCAGTGTAGCATTTAAACTGTTCATTGAGGACTGTGGTTCACCTCCTGGATGGATGCAGGCCATCTTTCCTGTACAGACCCCCATCTCTCCAGGTGGGAATCCAGTCCCCATTGTAACCAAACCCCTCCTCTCTGCACCATTCCTTCAACCATGTGTTGAAGCTCCTGGTGCAGAGGGCCCTATCCACCCCCCTGTCATAGACAGATAGCACCTCAGAAAAGGTCACTGAGCATACTACCTTCCTAAGACCCCTCTTCAACTCCCTTCTCTCATCCTGCACCGTCCTAGATTCATCTCTAGCCATATCATTGGTCCCTAGGTGGACAATGACATCCAGCTCTCCTTCCCATTCTGCCACCCTAGCCATCCCCAGGATCTACTTCCTCTCCCTCTGAGTTATGGTGCTTGGTAGGCACCTAACCTGCCTCTCCCTCTCACTTCTTGTTCCCAAATCTATCCCCCTAACAATTGAGTCTCCCACCAGGAATTGCTTCCTCCTCCTCAGGGGTCCTTTTCTATCCTCTTTGGGGTCTTCACTATGGAGGACCCCCACATCCTCCTTGGTCACTATTGCGGGTTTCTCCATTGGACTGTCCCACCCTGCCAGAGTGGCATAACAATTTTGTAGTGGTACCACGTGCGGGTTGTGTCTCTGACCTACCACCCTAACCTTTCCTGAGCCCACCACAGTCCAGCTTCTCTCATCTGCATCCTTGGAGGCCCGCCAGCGCAGACTTGGCGGTGCCTGGTGGGAGAGGAGGCACCCTGAATCTTAGCCAACCTCGGCCTGAAGTCTAGCAACCTCCCTCCTCAGACCAGAGAGGCGCATGCAGATGTGCAGCACCGCACTCTCCAGAAAATCCCCCTGAAGACTGCTTCCCCACAGCCACTGCACTGCACCACTCCCAGCATATGTATATACTATCCTGCTCGTTTTCCTGTTTTGCTTCCCTGTAGATCCTCTTTAACCCCTTCCCTATATTTTGTGTTTCATTTATACCCAAACTATTGCTTGACCCTAACTCACCTCTACTCTACCTGTCTTTGTTTTGCTCTTTTTATACCCTTATTTACTTCTACCCTAGATAGGGTGTTTCACCTTACCCAAACTGTTAACCCTAAGTGTAGACCTTAACTTCTCTGACCCTGCCTGTGTTTATTTTGGTTTTTGTTCTACTTTCCTTTTGGTTTTGTTTTTTTTTTCCAACCCTAGATAGGGTGTTTCACCTGTACCCTACATTTTGCGTGTCCCTGACCCTTCCCCCTCCCCTGCTATGAGTGTACAGTTACAGGAATTTAAACAAGAAGCTTACCAAACATGCTCTATGTCCTGCTTTCTCCTTTCTTACTCCTTCATTGTTCCTCTGCTTGTCAGTTCAGCTTGCAGAGTGACTGGCCGCTGGCTGCCTCATTGGTTGACTCCAGTTGGCAGACTCTGCTGTGCTGTCCTTGCCTTGTGGGTCCTTAGCATGGGGGTGCCCTCTCAAAGGCCTCTTCCTTATGTAGCAGTAGGAAGTGGGCTGGGTCCCCGCGATTGGCTGCTGATGGGACAGGAGGTCCGGCTTTGTCTTTGATTGGCTCCCACTGGAGCCCTGCTTCTGCCACTAAGCTCTACTCTTCTTGTGTCTCCTCGGGGCAGGAAGGAGGACACCCTTTGTGAAAATCAGGAGACCCTCACTGCCTGATCTCTGCTCTTCCAAATGCCACCCACTGCTTCGAGTGGGGTTTTAAATCACTGACTCCCCCTTTGTTTAAGCAGTAGGAAGTGGGCTGGGTGCCTGTGATTAGCTGCTGAGGGGACAGGTGGCACGACTTTGTCTTTGGCTCTCACTGGTGCCCTGCTTTTGCCACTAAGCTCCGCTCTTCTTGTGTCTCCTCGTGGTAGGGGGAGGTCTCCCTTTGCTAAAATCTGGAGACCCTCACTCCTTTATCGCTGCTCCTCCAAAACAGCTGGTTCACCCAGAAATGAAATCAGTGGTACTGCATTCTGTCAGACTTGGTTATGTTTCTTTTGTTAATTTTTTTCTTTTTGTCATGGTTTTCTTTTCCTCTTCTTCTTGTTTTTAATTTTCTCTGGGGTTGTCCCACTGATACTTTGTCATTCCATCTTTACATGAACATGACTTCCCATTTTTGAGGATGCCTGACATATTTAGGACTGACTTCTTGGAATTACTATAACTGGAGCCCATGGAATGTGGAAGAGCATTTTACCCATGTTACTACCAAAGTAACTATGGGAGGACTACTTTGTGCCTCCTGTCACAGTAAATGTGATAGTAACATGTACCTAGCATTCCTTCCTCATTGTTTTCCAGCCGGCCACCCCCTGACTGCTCCCCTTATGCTGCCAGCACCTAGTCCTCACCACTACACCTTTGGATTACAAAAGCATGCCCTCCATGGCTGGCCACCATGACTGCACTAGCTAGTTAAAGTGACCAGATGTCTGAGCACATCAATGATGACATCATAATACAAGTTACCAACATGGAAAACATCCGATAAACACCAAAATCTGCACTTGGTGGCATTCTGTGGCCCAGAAATATCAATGTTACGACCATCATCATTCTCTGCCCTCCTCAGTACAGTGGGCCAGAAACTCTAAAGGTGCTTTTGGGAGCATTCTCCTCCCCCCTCCCCCCGTAGAGGGCCAGAAATGCCAAACTCTACAAGCAGCAGTATTCTCCCCCCCTGTGATTCCCTCCTTGTTTTTTACCACCACAGGGCAGGGATGATTTAAAGGATAATATTCACTGTTATCTGACCTTGAAGTATAGTCTCATGTCATCGTGGATGTAGATGGCATCAAGGAAATTTTTTAAATTACAGGCAGAACGCTGATTAGCCACTGATCGCCTGAGTCACTGTTGGCATCTTTTTTTCCATCATGACCCCACTACCTGTTTTGTGGTTAAGGCTAAAAGTAAATTGGAAGAAAGTTTTATTTTTCTTTTTTTTAATTTCATTGTTTTTTTTACTCTGTTGCCCCCAGCCTGAACTCTCTCAGGCCACTGCACTCACCAGCTTGTTCTACCACCCGCTGTGTTCCCCAATCATCTTCAGTTCATTACGGCTCCCCGGTCACGGGAGACACAACCCGGGAGACCGTGGGGACAGTGGTGGGGAACCAGCATTGGGTGTGTGGCAGTGATAGGTGGCAGGACCGCTGCCTATCCAGGGCTGGAGGGTGCTTCTGTGGTGAGCCTAAGATCCCTCCACCCTGCATGGGCATGTCTATGCTGGCGCATGGCAATCCTGCCTACATCAGCCATGCTCACGCAGCCTGGTGGCTTGATGGCACCTCCGGCCCTCAACGGAGTCACCAGAGCAACGGGCATTCCTAACCTCCCCACCCGGAGAGGAGAGCTGCCCAGAGAGCACTCGATCCGTCTCCCTCCCTTGCCGACTCCTGACTCCTGAGCTTGCTCCTGAACTCGGGTCATCAGCGTGGCACGAGGTGTGGTGTCCAGTGCCTCAACCCTCAGTGCCACCAGGCAGGCTATTTCATTGGGGTTGAGAGGGGGTCTGAAATGAGATGGAAATTTTGATTCAGAGGCATAGTAACTTCTTTTTTGGAGGGGAAGGGGAGCTGACATTGTGGGACCAAAGATATTGTTGGAATTTGTGTTTGAGTCTCATCTTCAGGCAGAAGAATATTCTTGTAAAATTATGAAACTAACATTGGATTGGAAACTGTGAGTCCTAGGGTCACTGCATAAGCCGGTGACAGTAACTAGCTGGACACATTAACAACAATGTCACAAGGCCAGACTGCAAATGGGAAAAGCATCTGCTGGCAACACAAATGATGTGCATCCTTGTGAAAAAAAAATATAGACAACTCTAAAAAAACAACTTGCCCTGTACACACAAACTTACCTCGACGTGATTGGGTGGGACTCACGGCCCCCCCCTAAAAGGTTCTATATTTTTAACTTTTAGTTGTTTAAATTACTGCCTTAGCGCAGCCTAAATTGTGACTGGTGGCTTGCTGTGTTCTGCTGACAAGGTGCATCACTTGTGATTGTATGGGGGGTGGTAAGGGGAACTCTGCAGCTTTCACAGTCCCCCTCAGTGGAGGGGGACACAAATAACAAAGCCACAGTAGACAATGATCACCAGCAGTAGTGCGCCAGGCTGGAGCACCTGTGTCAGCTGTCATAAAATTGTGTACTGCCACTCCTGCCCTGTTTGCTGGACTCAGAGTCTGACATTTTTCCACCCTGTAATGAACATAGCTGGTGAGCACTAGCACTGTCTGTTTCATTTTGCCAGTCTGTGTCTTGGGAGGAGGAGAGGTCTTCCCGCATGGTCCCTAACTGACTGGTTCTTCAATATTGTAGTGCCACCAACAAACTGAAGCAGGAGCATGTGGTGACTGGGCAGGAGTGGTGATTCATCCTGTCTGAAAGGACATAGCTGTGGTGGAGGTGGTGCAAAGGAGGGCAACAAAACGGTGGGTGGCCTGCATCAGAAGCCCTATAAAGAAAGGCTTAAGGATTTAAATATGTACTCTGTAGACAACAGGAGGGAACGGGAGATATGATAGAGGCATTCAAATACCTCACAGGAATAAGCAAGGTACAGGAAGGAGCATTTTCCAAAGAAAAAGACACTCAGCAATAAGGGATCAGAATATGAAGCTAGGGGGAGACTCGGAGGAAGTGTGAGGAAGTACTTCTTCATGGAGAGGGTGGTGGACACTTGGAACAGCCTACCAGCAGATGTTATAGGGGCTAGAATGGTGACATGATCTAAGACTCATGAGATAACCGGCCCGGTGGCACTTAGGGTTGAGGCGCTGGACGCCACACCTCGCTACCAGCTGGTGACCCGGGTTCAGGAATGGACTGGGGCACCAGGGGTCTGCAGGGAGAGGGTGATTGAGCATCCCAGGACTGCTCTCCTCCCTCTGGGATGGGCTGGGGAATGCAAGTTGTGCTGTAGCAGTGCCTGGCAATGGCCGGGCATGGCACAGTTGCAGTCCACAGCAAGACATTGGCTTACGTGTGGACGTCATTGCACTGTCAGCTCCTGAGGGAAAAAAAATTGGAGGAAAATGGCTGAGTGTGACTGAGGCGGCTTGATGGCCACATTCCCGCTGATCCAGAGGAGTGTCATGGAATCACGCTGGGGGCCCAGTCCAGCTCGGCTTGGAGAGGCATGGGGAGGCCCTCCGGTGGGTTGGGGCAACCGCACTGGACCCCCATCATGCGAGTGAGCCTGCTATTCTCTGGGACAGTGGGGGCTGGCAGCTGGATGCCCCCGCCGGATGCACCACAGAAGGTGACAAATAATGACATGTTAAAAGAAAAGAAGCATGAGTAAGACACAAGGGACTCTTAGAAACAAGTTGGGGGTGTAAGCTGGAGTCCAAGTGAGGTCTCCGGTGGCACCATGGGCAGGGATTTTAGGGTAGACTAGGTGGCCAGGTGCTCCTTATCTGCCAACAACTTCTCTTTGGTGAAAGGTCTCAGCATTTAAAACAGCCAGCCAGTCTTATGCTGTGTAGCTGAGCATCACATGCAGTGTAGACTCCACACACCATAGCCTGTGTTCTGCCTGATCAATGAAGTAGGTGAGAGACTCTTCTCTACTTTGACTCTGCAGTCTTTCTTCCCATTGTTTGGCTACCTAAACACACTTGCATCACTATATAATCATTCAGTCTTTCTCTGTTCTGTCTCCTGACCAGCAGTAATTTAACAATGATTTAATCGCACTCCCTAACTGAAAAAAAAAAAAACTCCTGCAAAATCCAGCCAGACCAGTAACTTCCATCATATGCTGTGCTGCTTCTGCCTTGTTAGGTGGTCATGTCTGCAGCCTGGGCCTCCATGTGGTCATCATGTTGTGTTCTATGTCCTGTTGCTTTCACCCAGCAGTGGGTGAAGGTACAGTGAAGGTACTAGCCAGCTGGTCAGGGCTAGGGATGAGTCTGAAGCTGCAGCCTTCCTAACTAGTACATCTCCTTTTGTAATAGCTTGATAAGGTGTAGTGCCCCCAAATGGTGGCTTACCTTGTTGCCCATTTGTCTCTCACTGCCCCTGCTTGTCCCTGTCTGTCTCTTCCTTCTGCCTCAGGCATCCCTGTTGTTGTCCCCAAGCACTGCTGTCTAGCCAGGTCCCTAAATGCCCAAAGGCCCCTTACAGCCCGTGCACCTAAATTCAGCCCTCATTGAGCTGGTGGAGCTGCTGCAGAGCCACCTCCTCTTCCCATTTCCTCTTCACGGCATGTGGGTGGCTCAGGCACAAAAAGCACTTCCGTGCTCTCGCCACAATCTGCAGTAACCCAGTTGCCGCTGCATGGTCCCGATCGCTAGATTAAATAATGGCTGCAGGGGGACTACAAACTTCTGTAGCACAAGGAGTCGAAAGCAATTGTTAATAAAGAGTGCAGATCATGCTTGAGACCCCACTCATAAATATTAATTAGGCAGGCATTAATGTTCATAAGCAACCTTGTCCTAGCGCAAGGGCGGATTAAATATTGGCACTAGCAACAGGCACAGGAGTATAAATAAATGAAAATAAATGTGAGGGCTTAGGAGGGCATAAAGGAGCGAAGGAATAATGGGGCTAATGTAAATAAATAATTATTCTGATTGCTCCACAACTTAATGTTGGGACCTTAAGAGCTGCCTGTCTGCTGCCTAGGCACTGTGTTATGGCAGCAGTGACAGGCTATAGACTGCATCAAACTGTTTAAACGGGAAGTGTTCAGAGGGGCACAGAAGTGGCTGCAGAACGGTGGGGCAGTGATTAAAATAAAAATGTTTTTCTGGCTGCCCCAGAACTTTATATTTGGGACTGCAATAATCTGCAAGGGGACTATGCATTCGAGAAGCTATGATTGCAGGGCAGCAGCCAATCAGAAAGCCAGAACTTCAGTGCAAAGACTGTTGGGACTATGCCAGAGGCTTATGGGACTTTGCTAAAGACTTGTGTGGGAAATCGCGGGGACCTAATTCAATCGCCAAAACAGGGATCCTATTGAACGTCAAGTGAGGCTAATGAATATTCATTTTTTGGACTGACAAGCAGATTCAGCCAATTGCTGTGGGACTGACAAGTGGATTCAGCCAATCAGGAGCCCTAGAAGAGCTTCTTAAAACCCAGGGACATTGCGGGTTGAGCTCAGTTCTCCAGTGAGCCCCTCCACAGGGAGGGGCACTCAGGCCCCCAGCTAAACAAAATGGTCCTAGTAATTCAGTGTGAATGAGTTAGATGAACGTTTATGTTTCTCGTTTTGCTCTGCTATATCCATTGCTAAAAACTGCTTCAATCTCTGTCTCCACTGAATTTTTGGCTTATTGGATTTCTGCGAATGCTGTGTGAACTCTTGTAGATTTTGTCAGAGTCGAAGGAGGCAGTGAAGCATGATATCTATGGAGAAATTTATCTCTCCCAAAATGAATACCGGGAGGGCCGCTCAACCTCGGGGAGCAGCAAATATGCAGCTCCCAATTGGGGAGATGTCTTCACCGGCTGTACTGCGTCCGGAAGGTGCGAAGGCAAAAAACCCACAGAAGCCTACTTTGGCTTCTATGCAAGGTTTCTGGTGGAATTACAAGGGGATATCAAAGAATCATTCAACAAGGTGCAAATATCGCTTCAGGAGATATCACAACGTTGTGGGAGTATTGAGCAAAAAATGAATAAAATTGAAGAGCGTGTGGACACTGTGGAGAAAATGACAGCAATTGGCTTCGAGGATTTTGACAGCTGAGGGGGCTATAAATGCCTCATTGCACGAGCAGATAAATACCATGTCTAAGTTGGAAAAAATGGAAAATACTTTGCTTATGAAAAATCTGAGATTAATTGGTCTTGCAGCTGATATCCCTCTTTCTGAATTAAAACTGAGGTTGAAAATCTTAATGATGGCTTTTTCCCTGATCAGAAGGTGATATTGGAATCGATATTTATCCACAGTCTAGATTGAAACAAGGTGCTGATGAGTTTCTATCAAGATACATTATTTGTACTTTTTCAGCTCTCGACCAGAGGAATAAGATGTTGCAGGCAGCTAGAAATAAGAAGGGATTTGTGTACAAAGGTCGGAAAATCCACTTGTATCCTGATTTTTGTTTGATGACACAGAAGCGAAGGAAGTGCTTTTTTAACTTGCGCTCAGAGTTTCGACAGTCAGGGGTTACTGCAGTATTGCAGGCTCCTGCGAGGTTAAACATTTCTTTTCAAAATAAAGACTATATTTTTGAGGATGTTGACTCTGCTAAGATTTTTTATGATAAGAACATTGCTTTACCCGCTGAAATGGACTCTGATTTGTCTGAGGAGGAAGATCAAGTGAATAGTACTCAGTATATTCCAGTAACTTCATGATGTGAGTTTTCTATTATTTTGTTGTTTGAATGATATATCTTTGTTTCTCCCCTATTTTGTCTTTTTTGCCAGATAGAGATTTTCGATTTTTTCTTAAAAGGGAAGTAATAACTTGGAGACCGAGGAACAGTATTATGGTATAAACTATTGATGCTCTTAGAATAAATGAATTTAAAGATTTTCTTTTTATCCCCCCCCAAAAAAAATATGCTTTATGGTACTTGTTTTGTATTGTATTCTGTTTTGAGATGGACCTTTTATTTGTTACTTTTGTCACACATATATTTTCTCTCTGAATAAAATAAAAAGTATAATAATAGTAATTCAGTGTGAACCCTTTCACAGGGGAGGGGGATTCTTGTCTCCTGCTAGAGAGAAGTGGCTGTCAGCAACATAAGTCGTTGATCTGGGGGTTGCCAGAGATTGTCCTCCAGGGCTAGCAGTTCCTTGCCACATCAGGAAAATGTGAAAAAGAAGCCAGCATCTGTGTGCAATTGTGAGAGAGCTGCTAGAAATGCTTCTGCATTAGCAGTGAGAGTGCTGAAGAAAGCCTGTAACTTCCAGAGAAGGACAGTATTGAGAATCCTTCTGAGTGAGTAAACTTCTACTTAAAAATGTAAGCAATTGAGACAATTGGTGAGTGGCAGAGAAGCCCAGAAAGTGTAGAGTTGTGACTGTCTGCATCCTGCGTCTAACCAGAGCGCAAGATATGGGTGAACATCTGTTTCAAGTGACCAAGAAAGGGTCCAGTGATTTGTAAATGCTGAATGTCACTGTGTAGTTTACCTACAGGACCGAAGGAAGTTCCCCAGCCACGTGGAGCTTTGCTTAACAGTGCCTGGGAGGGCCAGTAATACTTTCTTCTGTCCATCTGGGGAGCTGCAAATGCCAGCGAAAGCCAAGAGGGACTTTGTTTAAGGTGTCTGAATGTCAAGTTGGAGCTGCTAATGCCAGCAAAGCCACAAGGGACTGTGACATTGTATTGTGAGACCAAGACAGCTACAGTAATCAGTTTGCTGACAAGTAAAGTGTTCTGAGTTTGAGAGAAGCTACCAAGTTCAGCTTTGCCAACAAGTAAAGAAAGCATGTTAGTGGGGAGCCGAGCCCCAAGCTCGGCTGTTGTTTCAAAGGTTTCTAATGTTGGGGAGCCATGGCTCAAGCTCCAGCTGTTGCTCAAACATCTTAAGTAGTTGAGAGTCAAGCATCAAGCTCTTCCTGATATTGTGTAAAAGATGAAAGCTAAGCTCCTAAGAAGTTTCTGCATGGACTGTGAGAGTCTGGGTCACTCTAACCCTAGGGTAGAAGCACCCGTTCTGTAACCGCAAGCTAGGAAAATGCCTAAAGAAATAAATGTGCTGAATGCAATATAAATGTGCAGCATGTGACAAAGCCTTAGACTAGTTTGAAAGACAGCCTGGTAGTGTGCTGCCACCTAAGGCACTGCCATATGCCTTCCCCTGAGGGGTATAGCCTAGATCGGGTAGGGCATGCTGGCCCCATTCCCTGCTGGTCTTTTCCACAAGTTTCTACTAAATAAGACTGTGAACATAAAGAAAAGGGAGCAGTTGTTCAAGTCTGAGAAAAAGCATTAGCCCACCTAAAAAAAAGCTGCAAGAACCTTCCCCACCAAAGGGAACACCGAAGCTCCTGCCATGTTTCAGCCAAAAGTCTACTCATGCAACTACCTCAATTGTTCCAACTTGTCTAACTTGACCAAACTGTGAGTATGCAGGGCCTCCCTGGCTTAACCCAGATTGACCTGTAAATAGTTATTGTTGTTGCTAAGTCAGGTTCTGTATTCAGAGTACAGCCTCTTAAGATCAACAAGCTGTAAGTTCTGTATCCTACAGTTAGGGATTGTGTCCCAGAATTAAAAGTAAAGTTAATTGTTTATTTTCTTCAAGGGCCCTAACCCAGCTGGCCATCATCAGCTGCACTGAACAACAGGCCTGCACCTTTAAGAACTTTAGTACTGGGTACCCAGAAAAAGTTAGAATTGCAGGGTTCTAATGCAGTTCTGGAACTGGTACCAGTGGGGATGTTTGAATAAATGTGTCACCTTTCTAGTGTAGCTAGCTTAGATAGCATCAGGGATCTGAATGCCTCAGAGGTTGGTAGGTGGCTACTATGATTAATGCCTAAGGGTAAAATGCAAAATGATATTGTGATTTCATGCCAGTTTAAACCAAATACCAATGCTAATCAAATGTAAATAGCTACCCTCTGCTCCAAATCACCCTTCCTAACCCTTACCCCTTGTAAACAAATTGTTGTTACTGTTTTTGCATAAACTTTGGTGCGTGAGCATATTATTAGAGAGTCAAGAATTGCAAACTGTCTAAAATAAGAACATAAGAAAATGGCCAGCAGAAGACCACTCAGTCTATCGGGTTTGCTCGTAATAATGAGTGTCACCCCCGACTTTTAGTCTGCATCTGCGACCCCCTCCTCCCTCCCCCCCGGACCTCTGGTCTTTCTCCTTACCAGGCCTCCTGACATTCCTTTATGCCTGTCCCAGGCTTTTTTGAATGATCCCACTGACTTTGCATCCACCACCTCTTGTGGCAGCTCATACCACGCCATGCCATCACCACTCTTTCTGTAAAAAAGTGCTTCCTCATGTCTCTCTTGAATCTACCCCCCACCAATTTGAGGTTGTGCCCTCTGGTGGTAGTGGTGGCCCTCCTATTGACTAGGATCTCACAGTCCACTCTGTTAATTCCCCTCAAGTACTTGAATGTCTCAATCATATCTCCCCTCTGCCTCCTCTCCTCTCCTCTCCTCTCCTCTCCTCTCCTCTCCTCCAGAGTGTACATCCCCAGGTCCTCCAACCTCTCTGTATATGATCTCTCTTGCTGTCCTTTTATCATTTAAGTTGCTCTCCTTTGTACCCTTTCCATCATGTTTATGTCTTTTTTCAGGTGTGGGTGCCAGTAACTCACTCCGTATTCTAAGTGAGGTCTGACCAGTGTCCTGCACAGTGGCAGGATGACCTCACTCCTCCTACTGCCAATTCCTCTAGCAATACATCCCAACATCCCAGTGGCCTTAGCTACAGCCTTTTTGCATTGAGCCAAGTGTTTCAGATCACTAGAAATTATTACCCCCAGATCTTTTTCCTCCTCCATTGGTGTAACCTGGACTTTTCCCATGTAGTACTCTGTTCTCAGGTTCTTTGTCCCTAAGTGCATCACTTTGCACTTTTTGGCATTGAACCTGAGCTGCCATATCCCTGCCATCTCTCCAGTTTGGCTAAGTCATTCTTCCTCCTGAGTATCCACCCTACCACAGAGCTTGGTGTCGTCAGCGAACATGCACATCTTTCCCTGGATGCCTTCCCCTATGTCCCCAATAAAGACGTTTAACAACACTGGCCCCAGCACTGACCTCTGTGGAACCCCACTGGTGACCTCCATCATGCTGGAGACCTCACCCCCTACCACCACCTTCTGTGTTCTGCCACGCAGCCAGTTTTCGACCCACCTAGTCAACCTTACTCCCACCCCCAGGTCCTTCAGTTTTGTGATCAGACTTTTGTGTGGTACAGAGTCAAAGGCCTTGCTAAAGTCCAGATATATAATATCCACTGCCTGGCCTTAGTCCACTGTCCAGGTGACCCAGTCAAAGAACTTGACCAAGTTCATTTGGACACGACCTGCCACACGAATCCATGTTGTCTGCTATCCTGCAGGCCATTTTCCTCTAAGAACTTGACCAGGCTCTCCTTCAATATTGTCTCCATTATTTACACACAATTGAGGTCAAGATGACCAGTCTATAGTTACCCGGTCCTCCTTAGGGCCACTTTTATGTATTGGCATGATGTGTGCTAATCTCCATTCCTCTGGTACCACTCATGTGTCAAGAGATCTATTGAATAGTGGGACTTGTTCTTTGGGTTATGTTTGGGGTGGCACTGTGGTATTGTGGGTGGGTACAGCATCCCAGAGGGTTGTACCAGTATAATTCTAGCCCACGTAAGTATACTCTGAGTGGAAGCACTGTGCATTTTGTTATTCTAGGAAAGAACCATTTTAAAGTTAAAGTAGGAACCCAGGCACCTCAACCTTGGTTAGGCCTACAAGGCAAGTGAGTGTAGCCCTCTAGATACCCAGCACCAGGGTTACATAAGTGTGGTGTAACATACATAGTGTGGGTTATAGAACTTATATTGCCTCTCAGTGTCCACCACATTATCTATCACACACTTTCATCACAATACTACAACACGTAAAAAACAAAAAAATATACATCAAGTTCATGCCCAGGCAGTCGTTGTTGGATCTATACAACTCTTGCTTTTCATGGCTTTTCTGAAGGACAGACAGTTATTAGCCTGGTTATCTGGCTGTAAGTTGAGTTTCATATCTCTTCTAGTTATTTCTTTGTCATGTTTTTGAATGAAAGTTTCCAGCATTACTCTGTTTTGTGTTATTTCCTGCTTAATGATATTCATTTCATCCCTGAATAGATGTAAATATTCCATGATTAAAATATTGGCCATATGGGGGTGGCTCAGTGCATTAACCATCTGATTTATTAAACAGGATGGATATTTATGCCAGCAATAAGACACGATGAGGTGTGGGTTATGGCCTGATAAGAGCACGCCCCAGGTGCGTATGAGGCACGAGGTGCTTGTGCCGAGTGCCTTCAGCACCTGGGAAGTGCTCTGATCAGGCCATAACTCACACCTCGGAGTGTCTTATTGCACTTATAAAATGGGCTCCATAGTAAAGAAGTTAATTACAAAAAAAAGACATAGGAACTGTATATAAAAATAGTAAAAAATATGATTATTTTAAAGATAGAAAAAGTAGTCCCTGTCATTGTGCTGTAATGGAGCTCTTTACAAGCAGATAAACCAAAATTCCCTTTTGGTAAAGAAGCTGTAAAGTTATATTTTTTGAAGGTATTTAGTTTCACTCACTGGCCACCTGCTAGTGTCAGATTAATTCTCTGTGCCACTCACAAGTCTGCTGAGTACAAAATAAGAGGTTCTGTCATTTCTGCATTCCATGCTGCTCCCCACGGCACCAGCCCTCCGCCCATCATTTCCTCTAAATATGAGCGCAACAACGGAGAACTTGGTGGCATCTAAGTTTGATGTTTGCTTTTTTAAGATGCATCTGTTTCAGTCGGTTTGTTTTATTTTATAGTGACAGGGTGTTTGACTGGGAGCGAGCATGTCCGTCTACGGCTTCTATAGTGTTTTGTTTCTTGGTTTGTGGTTGCTCAACGTGGAAATAAAAAGAAAAGCGAGTCGGCACTGTTGGGGGTAGTACGGAATAAGGACATGGCAGAAAGTCTTTTAAATGTGATGCAGTACAGGTGACAAGTTTAATTTTTCAGGTCTTTGGGATCCTGTTATGTGCCAGGCGCTGTAGGTGCCGCCGCTGTGAGGAGACGCTGTGCGAATGTGCAATCTTTTCTTGACAACCCGCTGAGGTGCTCGCCCTGTCAGAAAGTGATAGCGTGGGCACGACGATATGTTACTTGTCCAGCGGCGGGTCTCTTTGAAGTAGTGCAGGTTGTAGGAATATGGCACTATAAGGACACGGGTCTGAGAGGGTCTTAGCCAGTCAGGTTGCTGACATTTTTTTGCCCATTTTATAATATAAGCTGTGGTATTTATGGTGGTACTCATAACCTCTTTCTTAATTTTACTAAACAATTCCTCTAGTCCTATTGATTTTTCACTGGGTTTGTGTGTCTCCATTTCCAAATGCATATCACAACTAGAAGATATTGGACTGAATAGATTTAATTTTGTACTGTTTTGTCTGTTTGTATTTGAATTTGAAGATTCTTGATCTCATAATTTCTCAGAACTGAGATTTGATTTTACTTGAGGGACAGGAATTAAGGGCAGGCCAGCAGGAGAGTTAACTATGAGAATGCTATCACTGTGTTTCCCTTTATTATCAGTCTTATTTTCAAAAAAATTGAATGATTGTTTACTTACCTTTTAACTTAATTTTGCCCTTTCCTGTTTTCCCTTTCCCTTTCAGCTTAGTTGTCACTATTTTTTTTTTATTCTTCTTCTCCTCTACATTTGAGGAAAGATTCTGAGAGTCTGTGCCTTCGTTTTTATGTTCAGGACACTCTTTTGTTATAGAGTCATCAATTTTCATGTCAACTGGCTGTGCACCACAATCATCCTCACCTGACTGCATGCCTTCTAGTGCGTTTGTTTTCTGGAGAAAACTTCTTTTTTTGTTTTGTAGTTAATTTATGCCTTTTTTTGTTGATTTTTGTTCTATAGGTCTTAATATAGGTATGGATGTCTTTAAGGGGGAGTGGTCCCTAATAACATGGGCTTGGATGATGTTAACATTTTTACAAATACAGTCTGTTTGATTATCTTTCAGATGATTGTTAAGTACAGTAATTAAATTTCCCTCCATTGTTTCTACCCCACCCCTTTCCATTTTATTGAGCTGACTTCAGTGGTGGGCAAAGTTATGGAATCCATTACAAAAAGAAAGGATTTTGGGATACCTTATGACCAATGGATTGCAGTAACCGAGACAGCATGGGATCATGGGGGAGGACGGAGATCTTGCCAGACAAACCTGATAGGGTTCTTCTACTAGGTGACTAGGGAAGTGGATCAGAGAGGGGCAGAGGATGTGGCCTACTTAGATTTCAGCAAGGCCTCTGACACTGTTCCACATAGACAGCTGGTAAACAAGCTGGACAGCCTGGGAGTGGGTCCAAAGGTAGTAAAATGGGTACAATGTTGGATGAATAATAGAAGCCAGAGGGTGGTGGTAAGTGGGTTTTAGTCGGAAGATGGCATGGTTACCAGCAGAGTGCCACAGGGGGCAGTTCTGGGACTGGCCGTCTTCAATGTCTTCATTAGCAACATCACAGAAGGCTGAAAAGGAAAGTATGCCTGTTTGCAGATGACACAAAAATTTGTAAGAGTGGACACACCTGGGGGGGGGGGGGTTGAAAACCTGAAGAAAGACCTGAAAAAGCTGGAAGAATGGTCAGGGTATGCAACTGGGCTTCAATGCTAAAGAACAAAATTATGCACATGGGGCACAGGAACCCAGGGGCAAAGTACCAACTGGGGGCATGAGGCGACAACAACAAAGCAGGAAGGGACCTGGGAGTCATCATATCTGATGACCTGAAGGTAGCAGAGCAGTGTGATAAGGCAGTATGAAAGGCTAATAGAATGCTGGGGTGCATAGGAGGTATCACCAGCAGAAGGAGAGAGGTGGTGTTACTCTGTATAGATCAATGGTGAGGCCACACTTAGAGTACTGTGTCCAGTTCTGGAGGCCCCATCTCAGAAAAGACATAGATCAGATGGAGATGGTACAGTATAGAGGGGCTACCAAGCTGATGCGTGGCCTGCATCGGAAGCCTATGAGGAAAGGCTCACAGAATTAAATATGTACTCCTAGAAGAAAGAATGGAATGGGAGACATGACAGAAACATTCAAATACCTCAAGGTATTAATAAGATTCAGAAGGGTACCATTTTACATAGAAAGAGATGCTCGAGGACAAGGGGCATGACTTGAAGCTGGAAGGGAGGAGGCTCAGAGGGGATGTGAGGAAGTACTTCTTCATGGAGAGAGTGCTGCATGTCTCAAACACTACCAGCAGAGGTGGTGGTTACTAAAAACAGTAGCAGGATTCAAGCATGCATGGGATGCTTGCATGGAGACCATATAAACAGGTCTAGTAGGGTAAGCTGGAGATAGAGTAGGGGTTTACAGAATTACAATAGGCAGGGATTTTAGGACAGACTAAGTGGGCTAAGGGTTCTTTTTGCTGACAACTTCTATGCTTCTTTGTTTCTGGTTTCAACATTTATTTTGAGCAGTGCTAAAGTGTAAATCAACAGGAGTTAACAATATTATTAAAAAAATTACAGTGTATAACTGAAAGAGGTAAAAAGCATTTACAGTCCAAATGACCAGTATCCAAGAGTCCTGCCTTCTGGTCTTAAGGATCCAAATTCTGCTACAAATGCTTAGTAGTGCTAAGCCAGCTATGCTGATCTGTAAATCTCCTGTAGAGGCTATGAGTTCTTTGCAGTACAGAGCAGGGTAACTGAGTCCCAGTGGCTTTGGAAATCCCTTTCTGAACTTTCTTACAAATAAAATGAGGAAATGCAAATATTTACAGTCCCTTTGATACACCAAAACTGTGACTGTTTTAGTTAAAAGTTATTGACTCACAGAGACAAACTGCATCACTGATCACAGGGGCTGCTCAAGTCTTTACATATTCAACAGTCTCTGTAGCACTATTAAAGAGAAAACAGGGCTTACTTAATTTTTGGTCAATAGTAATTTTAAATACCTAGAATCAAAAAGTTTTCAATAAAATTGGAAACTAATTTGAGACTAACTGCTTACTCGGATTTTAAAAGAAAACCGTAAAGCTTCCAGTTACTTACATCTGGGGTAAATTTTTAGCAGGGTCGGCCTTAAGGATAGGTGAACTAGGCAGATGCCTAGGGTGTCCATCAATAAGGGGCACCAAACACACAGTTCAGTTTTAAAAAAAAAGGTTTCCAGTCTGAGTGCTGGCAGCATGTGTGACGAAGCAAATTCCCTCTACATCCCCCCACACCAACTGAAAGCAGTGCAGACAGTGAAAGGCTGCGCGCAGATGCAGTAGGAGCAGTTGTCAGATAGCAGCAGTTTTGGTGGCACAGTGGAGGGCAAACAATTTGAATCAGTGAGTGGAGAGTGGACTGCACTCACACTTGCTCACTCAAACAGAATTAAGTCGGTAACTTGGCTGAGGGTGAGGCTGAGGGCTTAGAGTGGTTTGGACTGTAGGGCGATGTGCTGATGGGCATTGGAGTGGGCTGTGGATGTGGTCTGATGGGAAGGTTAGGGTGGCTGGTCCATTGGCTCTTGGTGGCACTAATCATTGTGCTGGGGATGGGCTCTGGAGTGGGACTTGGGAGGTTGACAGTCAAGACCCAGATTCCTCAAGAGGACTAAGGAGACCAGTCCAGAGTAGATTCAAACCAGAAAGCATTAGCAGGAACAGGAGTAATATAGTTAGGCTGGCAGGCCAGAGATGAGACTGAAAGAAGAGTTGGAACTCGGACCAGAGACAGCAGATGTAACTGGGTCCAGTAATGTTAATGTGAATGTGCTCTGCAAGGCAGCAGCAACTTTAAAGATGTCTAACAAGGTGAGCAATGAAACATCCAATGAGCTTACTTAAGCTAAAAAATTGCTCATGTTTTTTCTTGTTCCTGAACTCCTAGCCCACTTCTGACTTCTCTGACTCCCACACATTTAGGATATTAGTTTCTGAACAGCACTAAAGACAAAGAACTTCAATACAAAACACTGAGGCAAGGGTTACCCCAAAGGACATTGGCCATAATGCCACGTTTTAAAGAAATACAAAATCACACATACCCCCCACAATGCAAAGCATCATAGACTGTATAATCACCATAAGATTTTAGGCTGGTTCAGCTTTAGGCAGGAATGCATGGCGCCAAAAAGCCTCTCAAACAATCTGCAAAGGGTGCAAACAGAAAACACAGACACATGTTTCATCCTACCCAGGATTTGTCAGGGTGCCTTATCTGTGTGACACCTCAAGGGAAATGGACCAGCTGCCCTAAGTTGATCTTAAGAGTTAGTCATGGTGAGCCCCAAAAAAGCAAAAACAAGCTAAAGACAAAGAACCTCAGTGTAAAACACTGAGGCAAGAGTTACCCAAAGGGCATGGGCCATAAAGCCACATTTAAAGAAATACAAAATCACACATACCCCCCATAATGCAAAGCCTCATGGGCTGTATATGCAAATCACCAGGATATTTCAGCTGAACCAGCCTAAAATAATAAGTCTAAATAATCCTAAAAAAAGCCTGCATTTACTGTTATCTCTCCATTTTCTTATTACTTCTTTAATTTCAATACAAGCAGAATCTCTATCACTTGGTCTTCATTTGCATGGACTGCTTTTCCATAAGTAGCAAGGAAAGCAGTCATTTTTTACCTATCCTGCCCCAGCAAGCTTACCCTCCAGTTAAACTTTTAATGTATGTTGAGGCATTTTCTCGTGCCACAACATACATTTAACTTCATAAAAATCTGTATCTGGAAGCATGGCGACGCAAGGCCATTATCTTGGGGCTGGGTGCAGCGACGCACCGCCACTTCAGTACATTTTGTACTGAAGCGAGCAGTGTTTCACTGCACCTTTACAGATAATGGAGCCCCCATGTCCGCCTATACTTGAGTTATGGATTTTACAAGTTAGTGATGTACGTTGCAGCATGAGAAAATGGCAACATACATTAAAAGCTTAATCGAAGATAAGCTTTGCTGGGGCGGGAGCGGGTAATAATGACGGCTTTCCTTTAATAACCCTCTGCTGTATCCTTATAATAATTTCTACAGCAACCGTTATGATGTCACTCAACATTATTATGATGTTACTTGTATGCAAGCAGCCAGAACAGATGAAGAGCAAGTGACAAAGTTCCTGTTTCAATGAAAATTTCAAAGGTAATAAAGTAGGAGAGGAAGATAAGTAACAGTATATAGCATAAAGGCTGTATTATGAGTACCTGTTGCATTTTAAAAAGTTGCCCTGTGGTATCAGAGGCTCTTTTATTTTAATTTTATTTTTGGCTAGGAAGGCACACAGCTGAAGTTCGCTTTGAAGTTCTTGTCCAGGTGCAAGAAGGTTAAATAACTTGTATAGGGTCACAAAATATGCAAGTGGTAATTGTGGGATTCAAATCCAGGACTACTAGGTTTTGAGGTCCACAGCTTGGGGCTCTAATGACTACTATACTGCTATATTTTAGTTGATGATGTGTGATGGTGCTGCTCTGGTAGCTCTCGCGAATCTTCCCTCTGAGATGTGGATGTAACTGTCTTACTACTGGCACCAGTGTCACTCTCCAGCAGATATTGTGGTGGGGCAACACTATAGGTTCCTAGGTGGGTGGATGGAGGTACCCAACAAGGAGAGGCAAGAGTCATCACAGAGGTCCAATGAAACAAAGATGTTTATTTGACAGGAGGGGAAGGAGGACATGGTCATAGAGGAAACCACCAACGGTAAAAATGACAGGGAGTATGGACAGCAACATTATTTAAACAGTAAAATTGCAAGCAGATATACGAAACAAAAGATAATATTTCCTGCGCTATAATCACATCAGCTAAACAATTGCTAAACAAGGATCCTATCATTCTAAGAAGTGTACCTCGGCCTAAGGCCACTATATTTTAATTCTGCCCTTAGCGCTTCTATTGTATCACCATGGAACAATTACTAGTCCTCAAAGGGCACTTGCAGCCTTGGATTGTACAATACAGTTGCAACCATTAGACTCTATAAGGAACATAAGAGTCCGCTCTCAGCAGGAATCTTCATGCGCACAGCTGAGGATGAAATGAAGAGAGCAGAGGAATTAAGAAGGGAAGTCCTGCAAAGCATAACACTGGCACCGTGGTGCAGGCCTAAGTGAGGACGTTGGGATAATGAGAATTTGTAAACAGGCCATAGGTTCATTGGCATAAAATCCACTCTCACAGGCTGCTGGTATATGCTACTAGTCAGCTGCTTGGTCACGGACACGATTCTGTCTGTAATGAATTGTGGACATATCACATCTGCCATATTAATTGATCTTGCTAAAGCGTTTGACACAGTCTCCCACTCCCTCCTATGCTCCCTGTCATCCGCTGGTCTGGCCGATCACGCCGTGAAGTGGTTTAGTGCATACTTAAATAGCTGCACACAATTGGTAAAATCTCTGATACTATCTCCCTCCGCTCCCTATCTGCACCGAGTCCCTCAGGGATCTATACTGGGTCCTATCCTCTTCTCCATTTTTCTGAATGATCTACCATCGGTATGTACCTTGTCTTCAATACATATGTATGCTGGCGTCAGGTCCTTTTCTCCACAGGGCCATCTCCTTCAGTTGTTGCCTCAGGCTCCAGCTGGACTTCAGTAATGTCCAGAGTTGGTTTCAATCCCATCAGCTATTCCTAAATGCTAAGAAGACGTCCATGACTTTTGGCACTAGACAGAGACTGGCTAGACTCCCAGCACTGCCCTCTTTCTTTACTCTAGATGGGACAATTATTGAGACCTCTACATCCTTCAGCTATCTGGGCGTCTGGCTGGATCAACATCTTACTTTCTTGGACCATATAGAAGCTTTACTGAAAAAACTACGTCCCAAAATCGGAGCCTTATATAGAAACCACGTCTGCCTCCTGCTCCCGGCAAGGCGTGAATTGGTCCAAAAGATGATTCTCCCAGTCATCGACTATTGTGATGTCATCTATTGCTCTGCTCCCACCAACTCCCTAGCCAGGTTGGATACCCTCTTTAACACATTTTGTCTCTTTGCCCTGGATGCGCCTCTGCTAACCCATCACTGCCACCTATACCATGCTGGCCTTTAAATCTCTAGCAAATAGATGACTGCAGCATAGTACAAAATTTGTCTCCACCTACTGGCTTGGTTCTCTACCTCCCTATCTTACCTCCTCCCTTTCCCATACACTCCCACCTCCCACCCTCTCAGATCCCATGACCACAGAACCCTGGCTGCACCCCAGAGGTCCACCTCAATTGGCCAGACTGCTTTCTCCTACCATCTCCCAAAATTGTGGAACTCGATTCCCACTCAAATCTGTTTCTCTTCCTCCACTGGCTCATTAACTATGGCACTCTTAACTTCCTTGATCTTAATTGTACCTGCATCTAACGCTCCACACCCTCCTGGCCCTATACTCTCTACTGACCAGACACTAGGCTACCTACCGCAACCTGCGGGGTCATAATGTCACGCACTTAATAGCGTACATTTGGCCCATGGCTAACCAAAACAGCCGCAGTAGGTTATCATACTGGTGCACACCGCGATACTGCTGTACACGGTATTGCACCAGTAGTGCTTTCCCAGGCAGAAGATAAGACCTCTGCTGGGAGCTGGTTTCGTTGAGCAGCTGCTGTGGCTCACAGGACTGAGCCACAGCAGTAGGAACCCAGGCACTGCGTCTGGGACCGGGTTAGATTCCCGGACCCAGAAACATTTTATTTGTTTCCAACTTTTGCGCTCCTCGAGTTGGACCCCTTCCCCCGTAGTTGAGAATCTTTAGTGGAGGGTGTCTGAGGGTGCAGCCCCCATAATGGGGTGTTGAGGCAAACCCCCCACAGAAAAAGACTTATACCTCATGGCATAAATTCGCTCTGTATTGCGTGATTTTATGCGGCATAATGTCTTGCGACATTATTACCCCGTGCCCACATGCAAGCCCTTATTATAACTAATGCACTTAAAGCTATCCTCTGCTGTATGTTAACAAAACTGTGTATGGTGGAATATTTGAGCAACCACTGAGAGCTCCTTCAAGCAAACTCTGTTATAACAAATGCGGAAATCCACCCATTTCTGGAACTCACCTCCCTATATGCAATCAGTGCTACTTGAAAGTCTGAACACCTTATGTCTATTTCAGATTTACACAGCAAAGTTTGTAACTGTCATCCATGCAATGTATTCTGTTACTTTTCTGTTTTATGTGCAATGCAGTTTAATATTTATCTATGTAACTACTCCTCTCTCTCCCAGGTCGCAAATGGGAGACGGTAACTTGTTGTTCAGTGTCCCTTACCTGGTGAAGCTTTTCAATAAATAAATAAATATGGAATGTACTGAGCTAGTTCCTGCACAAGTCTGCTGGTAGGCTGCCAAAATACAGATGATCACAAAGGAACAAGACTCTGGCACAGATCCATGGGGGCTGCCAGAGTACAGAAAAACTGCAGGAGATACACGGGCAAAAAACCCACTGGAGAGCTGACAACCACAAAATGAGCTACTGGAGATTCTTCAGCACAGAATCCACTGGAGGGCTGCCAGGGAGAAGATGGGCTGCTGGAGATTCTTTGGCACAGAACCCACAAGAGGGCTTCCAAGGACCAGATGAGCTGCTGAAGGGAAAGTCTTGTGCTAGCAGGAAAGAGCAAAGAACCAGGATGAAGCAAAGGACACCTAAAAGAGAAGAAAAATAACAAACGTAATGAAGCAAGATGGATGGAGACAGAAGATCTTGAAGTGTCCAGAGCAAGAACCAGGAAGAAAACAAGAAAATGGCGGCCGTGAATCACACTGGTTTTCGATGGACTACGGCTAGTAGCGAATGACATGGGGACACTGCTGCAATTTTTTAAGGACAAGCACACTCTGGATGAAGATGATTCTGACCAAGACCACAGGCATGGAAACTGGAAAATGGTGGTGAAGAGTGAAGCTAGAGGATCTCTCAGTATAGATGGAGAATGACTCCAAGGCGACACGGTTGCAGACAGTTCTTGCAGTGCAGTATCATGGCAGAAGACTGAGTCTATACACACAAGTCTTTAGCAGTCAAGACTGACTGATACACTGGAGATCTGCACCAAGGCAATTCAGCAGTGCCTTGGGCAATTGTTCGAGTGCAAGGGTAATTTGCCAGAATTAGGGGCTAATAACTCAGTGCAGGGCAACTAAGCAGTTCTGGGGCAAGTGTTTGGCTTCCTAAGTAACTTTGCCAGAAGGAGGACAAATAATGCAATGCAGGACAAAGTGTTCATTGCTGGGGCAATTTGCCATGAGCAGGGCAAATAACCCAGTTTAAGGCAATTAAGACATTCTGGCAGTCCAGAAAATCAGCCCAACAATAAAACAGTCTTGGTACTCTGCAATTGGCAGAACAATTCAGATGCTTGCATTCAGTAAACAATTCAATACATTGACAGTCAATAAACAGTACAAGTGGTTGCAGGTTCGTTGCCCACTGAATGCCCAGTAGCCCTCTTAATCCAATTGCCTTAATGCCCAATGAGTGATACTAGCCTATTTAAGGAGCCACTAGCCAGATCCTGCCTTGGCCATCCCTATGGAGTGGTCCGAAGGTGCGAAATATTTTAAATCTCCCTTCACCACCTATGAGACCACAGTCACTGTCCCAATACACAATCAATGAATCAGAAATCTCCAGAAACAACTGCTTTAACTCTGGGCTAAAAGAACCCCTACTAGGTGTCAAGGACTAGGGTGTAACAGGGATGCACAGGGCACCGGGGATTGCTCAGCCCTCTGAATTTATTCTGCTGGGCCCCTTTAACTAGTGGGCCTCTTTCTGACTGGGCCCTTGACTGGTGGGCCTTGTCTACTGGACCCCTTTCTATAATGCCCCTATGAGCTGCAGGCTTTCCCTTAACTGGGCCCTTTAATTTGCCTGGGCCGCCTTAATGGGCCTACTTGATTATCCTCTAAATAATCTGGGACTTGCTTTTGCTCCTTTAAATCTTTTGGGCCTGTCATTGCCCTTTAAATATTTTGGGCCTGCCATGAGGCCTTACTGCTAGTCCTTTCCTTGCCCTGCCTCTGTGCCGCCTTTCATAAATATTTAAATGTTCCCCTGTGGGGCCCTTATGCTGGACCCCTGTCCTTGGGAGTTGCTGCCCACTAAATATTAAAATATTCAAATTAACCTGGCTCCCGGTCTGACCCCACCCTTTCATCAGCACTCTAAGCACAATTTAACATTTTTAAAACACAACATTTTTCTTTTTAAAGTCTTTAAGTGGACAGCACTCTTAGTGTGCTGCCGCTGACTCATTGCCCGGGCCCGGGGTGAAGATGCTGCTGAGGGAGGTGGGAGGTACTGTTGGCAGTGGAAGGGAACCGCAGCAAGAGGACAGGTAGAATGGCAGATGGCAGGGGGCCTCGGGAGGGCCGACAAACTTCAGGAAGTGACAACGTGGCTCTTCAGTGCTGCCGATGAAGGGCCGAATCATTAAACATTTTAAACCAGGCAGAATAAAATAAAAAATGGGGCCAGAGCCCACACTGGAGTGCAGGGGATGAGGTCTTCTCTTCCCGACCACCGGACTGTAAGGCTGCACACAGCAGGATCGGACAACATGGAGCAGGAGCAGTCTTCACCTGCTGGTGGAAGGGCACCACTAAGGAGTCGACAGGACTGGCTAAAACACTTTCAGATAAATCCAGTGGTCCCCGTCGTACTCTAGTGGGCTGGTCCACTCCACAGTCAGGCAGGATTCCCCTTGAAAACTGCTGGGGTCTCTAATTCAAAGTGCTGCACTCAGGGTTCTCATTCTGGACCCCCTGAGCTCATGCAGAACAACCATCCACACACTCTTAATTATTATTTTTTTTTTTTTTTAATTCGGCCCCAGCCTAAGGTGCCATGCATGGGACAATGACAGTAGTCCCAGCGCGTGGGCAGAGAATCCAAAGTCTGCTGCCTGCTCTTGGGGGGTCATGGAGTGGAGCAGGCAGCAGGGAAGAGACATTTTTTTTCTTTTAAAATAAATACTATTCTGCCTGGAACTTAGAGGATCGGGGAACAGGGTTACAAAGACAGGGGCCCCTATCATGCCCACTTTCCCCATACTGCCCCTGATGCTCATGAATAATGCACATAAACATAGGGTTCCCAAGGACACTTCTTTAATAAATAAAAACTTTCTTTGGTGCCCCACACTTTTGGGGCACGACAAAATCGACCCACCTAAAATACGTTCTCATGTATTCCCTCTTAACACTCTGTAAAACATTTCTAAAATATTACTTCTAAAATTATTCATAACATTTCTTAGTAACTTACCTCTCTTTTTTTTGAAATTAGATAAACTTTATTGACACTATTAAAACCAATACAGATACAGAGAGAGTCTAACAAGCAAGTTTATAAAGAACTTCCCTTAAACCCCTCCACCCTCCCTCCTATACCCCTCCCCACGATGCTGGAGCTACCAACAAATAGTATCCATTTCAGGCCTAGAGTATACTACATGACCAGTCCAAAAGGAACATCAATAGAGGCACTATTTCAGGACATCATACAGTATATAGTGTATACAACTTTCCCATTTTTATCAAAGCTAGGAAGTCTATGGAAAGGCTTGCAATCATCGTTTCACCCTGAGGTTGAACAATAGCTCCTGTAGCCACTCTGATATGTAATGGAGTTCTGATCGAGTCAGTGCCTCAGAACCACCTTCTTCAGAAAAGGGAATTTAGGGCCATATGATATTTACGTTCCTTGACCAAGATACTAAAGTCTCCCAGTATGCAAATTTCCGGTTTGAATAAACCTTGCAGCCCCAACCGAGGATCAGCATTGGCCTCAATCAAGCTCCTTAAAGAAGCTATGCTGGGGCAACTCCAGCAAATATGATACATAGAGCCCTCGTCCTGACCACACCTAGTGCAGTTAGATGATGACATCGCCCATATGCGCCAGCTTCTGTGGAGTATAAAAGGTGATTCAAAATATTAAACTGAATGAGTCTCAGTCTATCCTGAGCCACATACCGATATAAATCAGTCCAGACAGACTGCCACTGTGAGGGGGATATAGGAAACAACCTATCCCAGTAAGGATGAGCCATCCAAATTCGGGGAAATTGTGGAAAACGGTAGTGAGTACAGTGTAGACACCACGTGAGGGTTGGATGCCAACTCCATAAAAGAAGAGAGGAGCTCTGAAGAATCAGTGGTCCAGGAGCCCAGTCCAAACCAGTGACTCAGGACGTGTCTCAGCTGGAAAATTTAAATAATAAACCTGTTCCCCAAGTGCAGTCGCTCCAGTATATTTACTGATGGTAGTAATATCCCTCCATTCAGCAGATCACAGACTCTCACATCAGCCAGCTGGGGAATCCAATCTGCCTTAATAGTCCAACCCCAATTTTAAAGTTAAGGTTGCAAAATAGTGGTTGGGTAATATCCTTTGAGATAGGATATTTAATTAGGACCAAAATTAGGAATAGACACGTACAGAGGTTCCATGACCGTGTCCCTCAACTGCAAGGGAATGGATTTTCAGGGAATAAACAGTACTGGTGACATGGAGAGTCCAGACTCCTGTAACAACTTTAGTTCTAACTCCAGCCACAAGGGGACATATTCAGTGGTGGGGTCCAAGGGAGAGGGGAGAAACCACCTAAAAAATGTTCTGAAGTGACTGGCAAAATAATAAGTAAGGAAATGAGGGAGTCTGAGGCCCCCTAAATATTTAGGGGCAGCAAGCTTCTTATAAGCACACCTAGGGGCTTTCTTTTACCAGACAAATTCCGTGATCATACCATGAACACATTTGAACCATGCAAGAGGGAGCCAGCAGTTTAACATATGCATAGGATAAAATAACGGGGGAGGACATTTATTTTGATAATAGCCATTCTTCCCTAGAGAGTCAAAGGAAGAGCCTACCATCACTGTAAGTCTTGTTGCACACAAACCACTAAATCATCTAAATTAAGCTTACACATAAGAGATGTGTCTCTTGAAAGATACAAACCAAAATATTTGATATTGTGGGGAGACCAAGCCACCCCAAGAGACACCACATTTTCTTTGGATACAGTTGATGTAAGGGGCAGCACTTCTGTTTAACTGAGATTGAGCTTATAGCTAGAAAATATACCGAACTCCTCAATAACATGGAAAGCAGTGGGTCAGGAGGTCTCAGGGTACACAATGTATAGCAAAATGTCATCTGCATATACAGACAACAAAAAAGTATCGGCTCCCACTGTAATACCAGATAAATTGGGTCAGACCTTCAGTTTATGGGGGAGCAGTTCCAAATACAGACTGTAAAGGAGGGTCAGAAGGGAACAGCCCTGCGTAGTACCCGAGGCCAACTGAAAAGAAATGGATAACACCCCATTACAATAGATTCTAGCAGTTGTGGAAGAATATAATACATGAATCCAGCAGAAAAAAAGCCTGTGGGAAGCCGAAGCTTCCAGCATCAATAGTAGGAAGTCCCAATTACCCTGTCAAATGCCTTCTCCAGTGAGACCAGCCCATTGGAATAACAGAACCCTGGATGCGGATAAGACATTGGCCAGTTTCCTGAAGTGATCCACAGAGGATCGATTAGGCAGAAACCCCACCTGCTCTAGACTAAGCAGGCCCACCCAGACCTGGTTAACCCTACTGGCGAGAATTTTAGATAGGATCTTAACACCACAGTTGATCAGGGAGCTGGGTGTGTAATTAGATACCAATTCTGGGGATTTACTGGGTTGAAGTAGGAGAACAAATAACGCTTCTAACACCGTAGGGTCAGAGATACCCAACTCGTATATATAAAGATAAGACCGGTGCTGGAGAGGGACCAGCTGATCAGCAAAAAGCTTATAAAAATTAGGAGTGAACCCATCTGGCCCAGAGGCCTTGCCCAGTGACAAAGTCAAAATAGCTGAATGAATTTCAGCTTCAGAAATTGGCTTGGATAATATAGCCTGTTGAGCTGGGGCCGGTTGCGGCAGGGAGATGTTATTGAGATAATTTATGCAATCAGAAGAGGATGGAGGGGAGGGTCTAGGACTATATAATTCCTTGTAAAAGGAGGCAAATTCCCAAGCAATTTCTCTGGGTTGGGTCTTCAGGACCCATCCCAGCCTAATAGGTGATATCAGCCTAGAAGACTCCTGTTGTTAGACAGTGCTAATAGTCGACTTGCTTTGTCTCCTTGATCAATGTATTTCGCTTTAGTTTAAAGGATAATGTATTCAGCCCTCTCTCTTAGGAGTTCTGCATACTTGTCTCTTAAAATTGCAAGCTCTTGTAAGACAGTATCTGGGGTTTGTGGGGAGATGGTTTTGTTCAATAGGGTAATTTGCACAAGAAGGTCTGTAGAGGCCTGTGTACAAATACGTTTATGCCTAGACGTGAGCCTAATAAGTTCCTCCCTAAGGAAGCATTTGCATGAGACCACTCTAAATCAGTCTGTCTGATGGAGCCAATGTTATGCTGTGTGAATAAAGCAATCTGATCCTTAATCCATTCAACAACAAATTTGTCATTGAGGACTTGGTTGTTTAGCTTCCATATTGTATCCTTGTCTAAATTAGAATTAAGGAGAAGCCTGACCCAGACCAGAGAATGGTCCGAAAGGACCCTGGGGCAATCTCCCTACCAGCATCCCACTGAAGAGAGAGTGACTTAGGAGAACATAATCAAGCCTGAAGTACGACCTATAGCGGAAGAATAAAATGTGTAGGTCTTATGCTGAGGGTGCAAAATCCACCATGGGTCACATAGTCCCAGGCAGTTGGTCATGTCCCGTAATGAGCTACACAGGAGAAAATCCCATCCTGGGTCCCCAACTTGTCCAGATCTGGTGAGGGAGCAACATTCGGTCCTCTCCTGTAATTAGTAGGGTAGGGAACTACTAAGAGGAGGTTTGTCAGGTCCATAAAAAGATGGGCCAGCTGCCATGGGACCATAAACACTGCCCAACACAATGTCCATGAGGTCTAAAATCTCCTGACAAGTACATACCTACCCTGAGGGTCAGACAGGCATTGAGGGCTTTGAAAGGTAACCCCTTTCAAGATCAAAATGGCCACTCCCTGCTAGCCCTAGCACACCCTGCCACAAATACTTGTCCAACTCTTTATCTTCGGAACAAATTACCTTCCGATGAGAGAAGAAGTGTTTCTTGCAGGAAGGTAATATGACACTGAGTATGTTGCAAATGTTTAAGGATTTGATGTCTCTTAGTGGGTGACCTGGCTCCTTTAATGTTTCAGGAAGCAAATTTTAAAGCATTAGCCATAATCAAAACACAGCCAGTATAAAACAATGCCTAGGAGTGACTCCAAATAGATAGATAGAGATCCCACTGGTAAGCTCCACCAATCTAAAGAAACCCACACAGCCCCCCACTCCCCTACCAACCCTGAAGATACCCTTAAAACCAACACCCACCCCATATCCCAACCTCCCTCTCAAAACACTCCTCCCCATAAAAAGAGCCTAGCAAACCATACAGAAAAAAAGGTTATCCGAGGAGAGAACAATCCCACATTGACATTGCTAACCCCATTACGTAGCAGCATTAATAGCTCCATGCCACACTCCCACCCTACAAAGTCGACCCCAGAAACAACTCACAGATAAGAGGTTATCCTTACCTCCAACAGAACCAGCCATCTCCAACCCCCGCCTCATAGGGCTATTAAATAGCAGATAACGTGCCCAAGAGAAATAAAATGAGAGTCCTGGGGTAGAAAAGTGGGGAGGGGTCTCAAAACCCACCTTCTGAAAATCTGAAAAGGTGACTACCATTCCCACCAAGGGTTCATGGGTCTCTGCCCCTCCTTAAACCATTAACCTTCTATATCCAGCCAGGAGGTCCAGCATATAAGGAGCAATGTCCACCCTAAATAAGCACCCACATGAAGCAACTAACAGAGACAGCCCAGAGTAGGGCCAGGCCTGAAAAAGAAGAAAAGAGAAACCAAAAAGTAGGGGGAGGGAGAGGATAACTGCAGACCCTGGTCCACACCCAATCAAGATCCCACTCCCACTGAAAGGTAGAAGCTTGACATTAAGATTAAACTAGTAGGACCCACCTATAAAACCATTAACAAGATGGGAGGCACACACACAATACTTTGAAACCATGTAACCACATACAGACATGCATAAACATATTTCTCTTTCCTAACTTGATAAAACAGAACAGCCCAACAAATGTAATAACCACGACCCTCTCCCTCCTGTCAATGTTCAGTTAAAGTATATCTCAACAGAGCTGTCCAGTTATGGAACAGAACAAGAGGAGATGAATCTCTTGAGGTAAATCTTAGTGTTACAGCGTATGAGGAGACAGGGGAAGTGGTGAAATCGATGTTGCTGATCTACCACCGAGAAAAATCAAACTATCCTCCATCCAGCACGAACCGGTCTGTAGACTCAGAAGCCAAGTGGGGACAAAATTTGAAGGTCGGTCCCAATGTGTACCATGTAGAAGTATGCGCCCAAACACTATCCGTATAGTCCGATGTAGAGTCTCTGACTAATTAATCATGTCTTGTAGAAAGCTAAGCCACTGATAACATCTTGTACATCGGGGTACCTGGCAACTTACACAGTAGATATGTGACTAGTGAGTCATGGGCTAGGTAAACAGTTTACACTAAAACCAGGCACTGGGAGCCCAATATCTAGTGATGATCCCTAGACTAAAAAATGTATAAAATTAGCAATGTACTGAATCATAGTCATCCTTCAGTTACTTTGTATGTACTTTCTGTTTGATTCAACGTAGGCTTATCCTGAAAGGTACCCCCACCCCTCGCTGACTCCAAGAGCAGCATTTAAGAATCACCTCCTAAAGATGATACTCAGGTTAATACAGGTAGGATGAATTATTTTGTTGTTTATATTTTGGTTTTATATCCAGTAACCTACAGTATAATCTTTGAAGGTTCCTGACACATTACACCTACCACCCTATTGTATCAGGCATATGTTGGAAGCCTAGGGAGGTTAGATGTTTAAGTAAGTTGGATAAAGTTTTCCTGCATTGCTTGTATAATCCAAAATGTGAGAAATCCTACAAAATGTATTGCATTGCCTTATAATTGAAAAATAAAAAAAACTCTTAACAACAAAAAAATGTAGGAAATCCATCTATTCTGACCAAAACACAAAACATAGGCAACAACCACCATAGAATCAAAAAGGTCATCCCAGGCGGGTGAGGATGGATGATAGGGGTTTCTGGAGCACAAGGGATGGGAGGGCCTCGGCACCCAACTAAGGATCTAAGGTTCGAGCAGACTCGATAGACCGTAAGGCCTAATCTGCTGGCAAATAGTATGTTAGTAACTTATGACCAGTCCATCAAGTGTTGCTAAACAACTCAGGCAGCAGATGTTTCAACTCTAAACTTGACTGCTCTGCAGTATCAAAAGAGTGCCAGGCATCCTTACAGTGAACCTGCAGCTGAGCTGGATATACCATTTTGAATTTGATAGTAGCAGCCAAGAGCTTCACCACAAAGGGATGAAATGCAGCTCTTTTCTGATGGGTTGTCACTGGCAGATCTTGTGAAAGACGAATCTGCTGCTCCTACAAGCAGATTTCCTTAAGCTCCCTGCACCTTTGAAGCACATACTGCTTATCTTGAAAATTGAGAAGCTTTATTATGAGAGGCCTGGAGGTGCACCCAGAGGTGGTTGGGGTCGCAATGATCGGTGGGCCCTTTCAACTATGTAGCAGTTGTTAGGAGACTGTCCCGCTATGCACTCCAGAAATTTATGCACAAATTTAATGGGAGAGGTAGTTTTGGCATCCTCAGGCAGGCCAAAAACCACCAGATTATTTCTCCTGCTGTGTCTTTCCAAATCTTCCAACTTACTTTCCATTTTACCCAGCTTGTGACGTAGCTAGACCACTTCTGGGTCGAGTTTGTCTCGCCAGCCTTCCATTGATGTAGACCTTGCCTCCGCATCCCCCACCCTCTGCATAGTAGTGTTTAAATCCACTCTCAAGGTTTTCAGCTCCTCTGTGAGTGATTTCATATAGTCCTTCAAGGGCTGAATCTCTGTGAGGAACTTGTCCTCAGTAAGAGGAAGAGGCAGTGCATTAGCAGTTGAGGAGTGGCCTGAAGAAGTCCCCTGGGCTTTGGACTTCTTAGTGGTGTTCGGTGCAGCAAGGCCTGTTGCATTTCTGAGTCTATCGTGGAGAAACACGTGGGCTGATCAGGGAAAAGAAGAGAGAGACAATTTCTGGGAGGTAAGGCAACCCAAAATGTTGTACAGTCTTACTTTATCGGAGTAAACTAGTTAAATTAATGGGGTAGGCAGGAGTGATGACAGAACACAGCTACTAGCTCTGAGGCATCACGTGACCTCATAACTTACCTTCAGCTAGAAATATACTTAAAACATCTATAACTTCTTATTCATTGCTGTAACTTTGGTAGGGACTCTATTGTCCTATTAACTAAGTGACTGTGTCTTCTGGTTACTCTTATTGGGACTATCTGAAAAAGGAAGGTTCAACTTGGCGGGCTTCCATTATGTCTCTTTTTGGGGAGACACCAAAAGTAAACCTCTGGGACCAACAGATCTGGAAAGCTATGGGCTCTGAATACTCTCTGGTTCTGGAAAATCTGGGGGTGTAAGATCTGCCATTGGTACAGTAACTTGGCAGTGAAATTAGTTCACATGGGATGGATGAACCCAAGGATCTGCACACCACTCCATTGGCGATTTAAGTCCCATCATTCCATCTTTCTGGTACTCCTGCATCTCCTTTGACAGATTCCTTGTCAGTTCCTTCTGGCAAGATGTCTCTGGACTTGCAGGGTTTGAGACGGTTATGGTCTACAATCTTGATAGCACTTCCAAAAGCGGGGTGATTTAGCATTCCTCAAGAGGGTGTGTTGTTCAGCTGGAAGTAATCAGTTTCAGGTGATACCATACGTGGCTCCATAAGTGTTCTCTTCAGAGCCTTGACTGTGCATTGGAGCGCTTTAACTTCTTGGTGGAGCTGTTCTTTCTCTTGTTCATATTGGAGGAGCCATGTGGTCTGTTCTTCTGCCTTTCTTCCTTGTTGCTGAAGAGTCTCCCTGAGTGATTCACACTCTCACTTCAATTCCATTCTACGGTGAACAAATTCCTCCACTTGCTGTTCCAATTTCCTGCATGCTTCTCAATCTCAGTGTTCAACCATACCTGAAAGCTTGCTTCTGCAATCTGCATGTCCAGCATACAAAGGACAATCATCGGGGCTAGTATTGCGGACTGGTGGTCGGTTTCCCGTGGGCATACTTGCTGTGGCATTGCTCTGACTTATTCTTCATAGCTCTCTCCTGGTGTCCTCTACAGCTTTCACCTTGCCCTTTCAGTCTCTTGTCTATTGGCAATTTTCCTGAGGCCCTGCTGCTGATTGGGTCCATTGATACTACACCTCCCATGGATGGGTCTCTTCTGGTCATCAAAATGATTCATCTGACATCTCCTTTCACCTTTTCTAGGATGGGACTGGGGTCTATTAAATCTCCTCTTCCCCTTGATCTGGTTGTGGATCATATCTCTCTCCTCCAACCTTCCTTAAGGCTCTGCAATTCCTGGCAGACCTCTATTATCTTGTGGGTAAGGGCTGCAATCTGCTCCACCAGTTCCAGATTTGAGGTTGAGCTAGTTGTCACCATCTACGGATAGGTTGCAAACTCTTCTCCCAGCTGTCCCAAACCTAGGATCTTTACCACCTTCTCTTCCTCTGGTCAGAACTGGACTTCCTGATGGGCTGCTCCTTTCAATTGCCCAGCCAGTATCTCCACTTTCTGTTGTTTCGGTATCTGGTACAATCTGAACACCATCTGAATTTCTGAGTGGAACTCTCCCAGGTTGCTGGTTCGGTTGCCATCTCTTTCTCCGGTAAACTGAGGAAGCAATGGTGCTAAGAAATAGTAGGACATACTCAGGGGTGAAGGAGGCATGTGGCTTGGGTCTCCTTCCTCTACTCCTCCCAGCAATTCATGGTTGCATTCTGACCCCACCGACAATATTGCTCTATGTCTTCTCCGGCTTTAAACGCCTTAGAAAATGTTCTGAATCCTGCCAACTATGCCAATTTCCTGTGATGGTGCTGCTCTGGTAGACCTCTTGGTTCTTCACTCTGAGATGTGGATGTAACTGTCTTACTACCAGCACCAGTGTCACTCTCCAGCAGCTGCTGAGGAGGAACAACACTATAAGTTCCTAGTGGGAGGATGAAGGCACCCAACAAGGAGAGGCAGAAGTTGTACACAGAGGTCCGATCAAACAAAGATGTTTATCTGACAGGAGGGGAAGGAGGACATGGTCATAGAGGAAACACCAACAGTAAAAATGACAGGGAGTATGGACAGCATCATCATTTAAACAGCAAAACTGTAAGCAGATATACAAAACAACAGATACTATTTCCTGCGCTATAATCACAACAGCTAAACAATTGCTAAACAAGGATCCTGTAACTCTAAGAGGTGCCCCTCAGCCTAAGGCCACTATATTTTAATTCTGCCCTTAGCGCTTCTATTGTATCACCATGGAACAATTACTAGCCCTCACAGGGCACTGGCAGCCTTGTATTGTACAATACAGTTGTAACCATTAATCTATAAGGAACATAAGAGTTCACTCCCAGCAGGAATCTTCGTGCGCTCAGCTAAGGATGACATGAAGAGTGCAGAGGGAATGATGAAGGGGGAAGTCCTGCAAAGCACAACACTAGCACTGTGATGCAGGCCTAGGTGATGCCACTGGGATAATGAGAGATTTGTAAACAGACCATAGGTTCATCGGCATAAAACCCACTCTCATAGACTGCTGGTATATGGGAATGCACTGAACTAGTTCCTGGGCGCAAGACTACTGGTAGGCTGCCACAACCAGGATGGGCACAAAGAAACAAGACTCCAGCACAAACCCACAGGGGCTGTCAGAGCACAGAAAAACTGCAGGAGATTCACTGGCACAAAACCCACTGGAGGGCTGCCAAGGACCAGATGAGCTGCTGGAGGGAATGTCTTATGCAAGTAGAAAGTGTAAAGAACCAGGATGAAGCAAGGGACACCTAAAAGAAGAAGAAAACAACAAGTGGGATGTAAGATGGATGGAGACAGAGGATCTTGAAATGTCCAGAGCAAGAACCAGGAAGAAAACAAGAAAATGACGTCTGCGAATCACATTGGGTTTCAACGGACTACAGCTAGTGGCAAACTGCAAGGGGACGTCACTGCAGTTCTTTGAGTACAAGTACACTCTGGATGAAGATGATTCTGACCAAGACCACAGGCACGGAAACTGGAAGATTGTGGTGAAGAGTGAAGCTGGAGGAGCTCTGTCAGGATGGATGGAGACTGATTACACAGAGATACAGTTGCAGACAATGCTTGCAGTGCAGTATCGTGGCAGAGAATTGAGTCCATACACACTAATCTTTAGCACTTAAGACTGGTTGTTACACTGGAGATCTGCACCAGGGCAATTCAGCAGTGCCTGAGGCAACCCTTCAGTTGCAGGTGTACTTTGCCAGAAGCAGGGGCAAATAACTCAGTGTGGGGCAATTAAGCAGTTCAGGGGCAAGTGTTCAGCTTCCCATGTAACTTGCAAGAAGCAGGACAAATAATCCAGTGTGGGACAATTGTTCGATGGAGGGGAAAACTGCCAGGAGCAGGGGCAAATAACCCAGTTTGGGGCAATTAAGCAGTTCTGGCAGTCCAGAAAAATCGACCATCAATATAATAGTCTTGATACTTTGCAATCAGCAGAACAATTCAGATGCTTGCATTCAGAACAATTCAATACATTGACAGTCAATAAACAGAACAAGTGGTTGCAGGTTCATTGCCTACTGGATGTCCAGTTGCCCTGTTAATCCTATTACCTTACAGCCCAAAGAGTGGCACTAGCCTATTTAAGGAGCTAGCACAACTCCTTCTTTGGGCGAACCTATGGAGGTGGTCCGAAGGTGGGAAATATTTTATAACCCCCTTCCCCGCCTATACTACTGCAGTCACTGTCCCAATCCACAAACAATGAAGCAGGAACCTCCAGAAACAACTGCTCTAATGCTGGGTTAAAATAAACCTGCTAGGTGTCAGGGACTAGGGTGTAACAGGGACTTGAACTGTGCCTGGGCTTGCTCAGCCCTCTGAACTTATTCTGCTGGGCTCCTTTAACTAGTGGGTCTCTTCCTTATTGGGCCCCTTTGACTGGTGGGCCTCTTCCTTACTAGGCCCCTTTTACTGGTGGGCCATGTCTTCTGAGCCTCTTTCTATAAGGTCCCTATGACCTGCGGGGTTTCCCTTAAGTGGGCCCCTTTATTCTGCCTGGGGCTTGCCTTTGCCCCTTAAATTACGGACCTACTCTGCTGACCCCCCCCCCCAAATAATCCGGGACTTGCTCTTGCCCTCTTTAAACCTTTTGAGACAGTCATTGCCCTTTTAAAACTTTTGCCTGGCCAGGGCCTTACTGCCAGTCCATTTTCCTTGCCCCACCCTCTGCGCCTAATCCCCTTTCATAAATATTTAAATGTTCCCCTATGGGCCTTTATGTTGGCCCATCCTCTTGGTGTTCACTGCCACTGAATATTAAAATATTCAAATTAACCTGGCTCCCATCTGGCCCACCCTTCCAGTAGTGCTCTAAGTGCTATTTAAGATTTTTAAAACACAAGAACTTTCTTTTTTAAAGTCTTTAGACTGACAGCATTCTTCCTATGCTGCCGATGACTGCCGCTGAGGGAGGCGGGGATACTGCTGGCAATGGGAGGGAACCTCAGCAAGAGGCAGAAAGAGCCGCAGAAAGTAGAGGGCCTCAGGAGGACTGATAAACTTCAGGAAGCAATGACATGGCTCTTCAGAACCACAGAAGAGGGACCGGATTGTTAAACTTTTTAAACCAGGCACAATAAAATTAAAAATAGGGCCAAATAGAGCCCATACCGGAGCGCAGGAGACGGCGTCTTCTCTTCACGACTGCGGACTGTAATACCACACTCAGCAGGACCGGACAAAGTGGAGCAGGAGCAGTCTTCACCTACTGGAGAAGGGGCACTGCTCAAGAAGAGAAGGAACCGGCTTCAACACTTTCAGGTAAGCCCAGTGGTCCCTGGCCGCACTGTAGCTGCCCACTCCACTGCATGGCAGAAACCCCTTGGAAAACAGTTGGGGTCTCTATCTAAAGCGCCTTTGACTGGGTTCTCATTCTGGAAACCTGCGCCTATGCAGAACGGGCCATCCACCCACTGTTTATTTTTTTAGTTCAGCCCCAGCCATTAGGTGCCACGCGCGGGACAATGACAGCAGTCCTAGCATGTGGGCAGAGAGTCCAGAGCCTGCTGCCTGTTCTGAGGGTCAAGGTCATAGAATGGAGCAGGCAGCAGGGAGAAATATTTTTTTTTCTTTTAAAACAAATACTATCCTGCCTGGAGCTTGGATGATGGGGGGAAACACTGGTAAAAAGACAGGGGCCTTATTACGTAGCACTTTCCCCATACTCTCCCCTGATGCCCATGAACATAGGGGTCCCATGGGCACTTTTAAATAAAATTTTCTTTTGTACTGCATACTTTGGGGCACTACAGATTTGGCCTCCACTCTAAAATACACGCCCTCATGTATTCTTCTAACACTCTATAAATCTTTTCTTAACTATTACTCTATAAGTATTCATAACATTTCTTAGTACTTTACCTTCTCTAAATCTGAGGAACACTTACTCAGCTAGAATTATACTCACAACATCTATAACTTCTCATTCATTACTGTAACTTTGGTAGGAACTCTTACTCTATTAACTAAGTGACCGTGTCTTCTGGTTGATCTTATTTGGACTATTCTGAAAATGGAAGGTTCAAATTGGAGGGCTTCCATTATGTATCTTTTTGGGGGGACACCAAAAGTAAACCTCTGGGAATTATGGATCTTGGAAGCTAGGAGCTCCGAGGGAATACACTCTGGTTCTGGAAAATCTGGGGTTGTAAGATTTGCCATAGGTACAGTAACTTGGCAGTGAAATGAGTTCACATGAGATGGATGAATCCAAGGATCTGCACACCACTCCCATGGCAATTCAAGTCCCATAATTCCATCTTTCTAGTACTCTTGCCTCTCCTTTGGCATAGAGACCTTGTCAGTTCCTTGTGGCAAGACCTCTCTAGACATGCAGGGTTTGAGAAGGTTATGGTCTACAATCTTGATAGCACTTGCAAAGGTGGAGCAATTTAGCATTCTTCAAGAGGGTGTGTCGTTCAACTGGAAGTAGTCCGTTACAGGCGATACCATACGTGGCTCCATTAATGTTCTCTGCAGATCCTCCACTGTGCACCGGAGCTCTTTAACTTCTTGGTGGAGCTGTTCTTTCTCGTGTTCATACTGGAGGAGCCATGTTGTCTGTTCTTTGGCCTTTTTTCCTTTTTGCTGAAGTCTCCCTGAGTGAGTCACACTCTCGCTCCAATTCCATTCTATGATGAACAAATTCCTCCACTTGCTGTTATAATTTCCTACATGCTTCCTTGATCTCAGTGTTCAACTCGCAATTCGACAGCTTGCTTTCACAATCTGCATGTCTACATAAAGAAGGACACTCTTCAGGGCAAGTATTGCAGACTGGTGGTTGGTTTCGTAAGCATTCTTATTGTGGCATTGCTCTGACTTATTCTTTTCATTCTCCTGGTGTCCTCATGCAGCTTGCGCCTTGCCCTTTCAGTCTCTTGTTTGTTGATGGTTTTCCTGAGGCCTTGCTGCTGATCGAGTCCATTGACACTACACCTTCTATGGAAGTGTCTCTTCTGGCCATCAGACTGATCCATCAGGCATCTCCTTTCACCTCTTCTAGGACGGGACTGAGGTCCATAAATCTCCTATCCCCTTGTCCTGGTTGTGGACGATCTCTGTCCTCCAACCTTTCTTAAGGCTCTACACTTGGCAGACCTCTGTCAACTTGCGGGTAAGGGCTGCAATCTGCTCCACCAGTTCCAGATTCGAGTTTCAGCTAGTCGTCACCATCTGTGGATAGGCTGTAACCTCTTCTCCCAGCTGTCTTGAGCCTAAGATCTTTATTGCCTGCTCTTCCTCTGGCCAGGACTGGACTTCCTGATGGGCCGCGCTCCTTTCAATTGCCCAACCAGTATCTCCACTTTCTGTAGTTCTGGGATCTGGTACAACTTGAACACTGCTTGCATTTTTGAGCGGAACTCTCCCAGGTTCCTGATTCAGCTAACATCTCTTTCTCCAGTAAACTTGGGAAGCCATGGTGCTCCAAAATAGTAGGGCATTCTTAGGGGCGAAGGAGACATGTGGCTTGGATCTCCTTCCCCAACTCCTCCAAGCAATCCATGGTTGCATTCCAACTCCACTGACATCTTGCTCTGTGTCTTCTTCAGATTTAGACTCCTTGAAAAATTTTCTGAAGCCTGCCAACTACACCAGTTTCACAGCTGAGGATGAAAAGAAGAGAGCAGAGGGAATAAAGAAGGGAAAGTCCTGCAAAGCATAACACTGGCCCGTCGTGCAGTCCTAGGCAAGGCGACTGGTATAATGAGAAATTTGTAAATAGATCATAAGTTCATCGGTATAAAACCCACTCTCACAGGCTGCAGGTATAGCAGAATGTACTGAAGTAGTTCCTGGCACAAGCCTGCTGGTAGGCTGCCAGAACACAGATGGGCACAAAGGAATAAGACTCCAGCACAAACTCACAGGGGCTGCCAGAGCACAGAAAAGCTGCAGGAGAGTCATGGGCACAAAACCCGTGGAAACATAGAAACATAGACTTTTGATGGCAGATAAGGACCGCTTGGCCCACCTAGTCTGCCCATTTCCCTACATATTGAATAAGCTGCAGATCCTAGTTAACCAACAGCCTACTTCTTCTTCTTACCCCCTCTAGAATTGCCTTATGTCTGTCTCATGCATTCTTGAATTCCCCCACTGTTTTTGACCCCACAACCCCCTCTGGAAGGCTGTTCCATGCATTCACCACCCTCTCCATGAAAAAATACTTCCTCACGTTGCCCCTGAGCCATCCCCATTATCCTCAAACTGTGCCCTCCGTTCTTGCACATCACTTTCTTTGAAAGGTGCTAACCTCTTGGACTTTTTTGATTCCCTTGAGGTACTTGAAAGTTTCTATCATGTCCTCTCTCCTCCTTTCCCAAGGTTATACATAAGAGCTCCTTCAGTCTGTCTTCATATGGCTTCTGGTGCAGACCCTGCACCATTTTAGTTGCTCTCCTCTGGACTGCCTCCATTCTGTCTATGTCCTTGTGGAGATGGGGTCTCCAGAATTGCACGCAATACTCCAGATGAGGTCTCACCAACTGTCTGTACAGAGGGGTAAGAACGTCTTGTTTTTTACTGGTGACGCCTCCCAAGAATCCCAGCATCCCCAGCCCTCCTTACTGCCTTCTCACATTGTTTGCCTACCTTTAGGTCATCTGATATGACTACCCCAAGGTCCCTTTCCATTTTGTTGTTGTTAGTACCCCCCATTGTATATTCTTCCCCATGGGTTTTGTTTCCCAGGTGCTTTACTTTGCACTTCTTTGCATTGAATCTAAGCTGCCAGACTCTTGATTGCTCCTCCAGACTTGCCAAGTCCCTTCTCATCCTTTTCACCCACCCCTTGCGTATTAACTCTATTGCAGATCTTTGTGTCATCTGCAAAGAGGCATACTTTTCCCTCCAGTCCCTCCACAATGTCACCAATAAAGACATTAAAGAGGACCGGTCCCAGTACTGAACCCTGCGGCACCCCACTAGTAACTCCCCTTTCTTCGGGGTGGACTCGGTTTATTATTACCCACTGTTCCCTGTTGTCCAGACAATTTTTTTACCCAGGTTACCACCCTGGGACCCACTCCCAGGCAGTCTAACTTGTTTACTAATCTTTTGTGTGGGACTGTGTCAAATGCCTTGCTAAAATCTAGGTAGGCCACTTCCATAGCTCCTCCCTGGTCTACTACCTTGGTCACCCAGTCAAAGAAATCTATTAGATTCATCTGACATGACCTCCCCAGTGTGAATCCATGTTGCTTTGGGTCCTATGCCCCACTGACCTCTAAGTGCTCAACAATTCTTTCTTTCAGAAGTAATTCCATCATCTTCCCTACCACTGAGGTCAAACAGATCTGTAGTTTCCTGCCTCTGCCTTGCTCCCACCTTTGTGAAGGGGAATCACATCCGCCCTCTTCCAGTCCTCAGGTACCACACCATCCTCCCATGATTTGTTAAAAAGAGTAGTCAGTGGTGTCACTAGTTCTTCCCTTAGTTCTTTTAGAATTCTGGGGTGAATCCCGTCTGACCCCATTGCTTTGTCCACCTTCAGTTTAAGGAGTTCTTTCAGGACCCTTTCTTATGTGAATGGACTTATATCAACTCCCTATCCAGAGTGCTTCTATTGTTTGGTTTAGGTACCTCCCTCATCTTTTGTGAATAATGAGCAGAAGTATTCATTCAGCATCATTGCTTTTTCTCTTCTCACCCTTGCCCACCCTCCCTTAATAAGCTCCTCACAATCCCTCCCTTGGTCTTTTCTTCACCCGTAACATGCTCTGTAAAAGGTTTTATCCCCCTTCCTAACTGAGTTGGCTTCTTTCTTTCCTTGGTTTGGGCCTTTGCTATTCTGACTGCCTTCCCTTTTCCCTTCTTCTTAAGTGCTGTAGTTCTCTGTCCTGCCCTTTCTCTGTTTCCTTATACTTCCTGAATGCTATCTTTTTCTCCCTAACCTTCCCTGCCACCACTTTTGAGAACCATAGTGTTTTTTTCCTTCATTTAGTTTTGTTTATTTGCTTTGCATAAAGGCTTGTTGCCTCTGTGATGGCAGTTCTGATTTTTCCCCATTGTTCCTCCACTCCTCCTTCTTGTCTGTTTGCTAGTGCTTTTCTGAGGTACTCTCCCATTTTGCCAAAGTCAGCTCTCCTAAAGTCCAATACCCTCCCTTTTGTATGGCTTGACTCTATGGCTATGTTTATCGTGAACCACACTGTTTGATGATCGCTTGTTTCCAGATGGCTACCCACTTCTAAATCTGAGATCCTCTCTCCATCCCCATTTGAGAGTATTAGGTGCAAGATCACTCCCTCCCGTGTGGGTTCCAACACTAACTGTCCAAGGCATGCTCCCTGTACTGCATCGAGAATGACCTTACTCTTGGATGTGGCTGCAGCAAAGGTGCTCCAGTTAACATCTGGCATAGTCAGGTCCCCCATCAGCAATATCTCCCCTTTCTCTGCCATCCTAAGGATGCCTTCTATTATTTCCTTGTCCATTTCTTCCCCCTGAGACGTGTGTCTGTATACAACCCCCGTGCGGATTGTGGTGCCATTTCCTGTCTCCAGGGTGACCCACAGTGTCTCCTTTCCTTCCTGTTTTCCCTTTAGTTCCATTGCTTTGATCCCTTCCCTTACATAAAGAACTACTACTCCTCCTCTTTTACCCTCCCTGTCCCTCCTATAGATTGTATATCCTGGTATGTTGACATCCCAGTCATGGTTCTCTGTGTACCATGTTTCTGTGACTGCCACGATATCCAGGCGCCCTCTTCCATCAAGACTACTAGTTCAGGAGCTTGTTACCTAGACTATGGGCATTGGTACTCATCACCCTCCATTTTGTGATGGCCTTACCCCTTTAAGCCCCTCTGTCTTCTTACTGCCTTTGCCTTTTCTCCATTTACCCTGCCCTGCTCCTTATTGACTTCTCTACCTTTGAGTTTACCTCAATAATCACCCTGTTTTGTGGGGGAGCTAGGATTTCCCTGCTCCTTTTCAATGCCTCCCCCCTTTGCTAGTATAAATGCTTGCTAATGAAGCACTTAAACCTATCACCTAGGATCCTGGCTTCCCTCCTGGACAGATGTAGATCATCACACCAGTATAGGCCTGTATCCCTCCAGGTGAAACTCCAGTCCCCAATGAAACCAAAACCCTGAGCTCAGCACAATTTTTCAGCCATTCATTGAATCCCATGGTGTGGAGTACCCTAGCCTTGCCCATGCCATAGACAGGCAAGCACCTCTGGGAAAGGTTACCACATGTGTGCTACATGTCTGAGGCCCCTCCTAAACTTCACAAACTCCTCCTGCACTGCTCTGATCCCATTCACAGCCAGGTCATTTGTCCCTAGGTGGGCAATGACATTCAGCCCTCCCATTCTGCTGCTCCCCACAATCCTGGGGATTCTCTCTCCTGTCGCCTCCCAGCCATGGTGCGCCAGGCAGGCACCTTAACCTCTCCCTCCCCCTCCCCCAGACCTACCCTTTTAATGACTGAGTCCCACCAGGAGTTGTTTCTTCCCGTGGGGTCCTATGCCACCCTCCTGTGGGTCTTCTTTGGGAGGTTCCCAGCATCCTCCTTTGTCTCCACTGTGGTGCCTCCATAGAGGAACCACTCCATGGAGACAGTGTATGAATTGTGAGAGGTACAGCTGGAGGGATGTCCCTGTGCCACCACCCTCACCCTCCCTGAGCCCACCGTGGTCCAACCACTCCTCTGTCTTGGCAACCTTTGAGGCAATGGTAGTGTCCCTGGTGGTCCCTAGGTGGGGGAGGAGGTTTCCCTAATCCTCGCCAGGTTGGCCTGGGGACGGGCAACCTCCTCCCTCAGACCAGAGAGATGCCTGCAAATAGGGCAGCATCGCAACCTCCAGAACATCTCTCAGAAGACTACTGCCCCACAGCCAGTGCATTGCACCACTTCCCACATGTCTCCCTCCCTTCCTGTTTACATTATTTTTTTAGTGTGTGCGAGTGTGTGCATGTGTTTACCTCCTACACAGAGCATGGGCTGTTAAGGATATGACAGGTTTATGTCCTTTGCCTTTTTGGGGAAGTGATGTCAGAATCCCTGTATAAAGGAAATGATACTCTTGGGGTGGGTGGGGTGAACGGCAGGGTGGTGGGATTATGCCCGTTTCCTCCAGAAACAATCAGCCACAGCTTTGACCCACCACCCCAGTGAGTGCTTTCCTTCGCTTCAGCAAGAAAACCTGCATAACAATTTAAAAGAAAATATACCCTGCAAAAAACAATATCAGTTCATGCTCCCTTGCTTCTCTGCTGTCTTCCTAGTTTGCTGGCTCTGTCAGAATTTAAAGGCTTTGTGGGTGGGCAAGTGCTGTTTTCACCTACTGCTCCCTTGATTTCCCTTGCTTCTCTGCTGTCTCAGCAGTTATAAATCACACTGGAGGGCTACCAAGGACAAGACAAGCTGCAGGAGATACACAGGCACAAAACTCACTGGAGGGCTGCCAAGGTCACAATGAGCTTCTGGAGATTCTTCAGCACAGAACCCACCAGAGGGCTGCCAAGGACCAGATAAACTGCTGGAGGGAATGTCTTGTGCGAGTAGGAATAAGTAAGGAACCAGGATGAAGCAAGGGACACCTAAAAGAGAAGAAAAACAACAAATGAGATGTAGCAAGATGGATGGAGACAGAAGATCTTGAAGTGTCCAGAGCAAGAACCAGGAAGAAAGCAAGGAAATGGTGGTCGCAAATCACATGGGTTTCGACAGACTACTGCTAGTGCAAAAGGCAAGGGACATTGCTGCAGGTAATCGAGGGCAAGCACACTGTGGATGAAGATGATTCTGACCAAGACCACAGGCATGGAAACTGGAAGATGGTGGTGAATAGTGAAGCTGGAGGATCTCTGTCAAGATGGATGGAGATTGATTTCATTCGGGAGACACAGTTGCAGACAATACTTGCATTACAGTATTGTGGCAGAAAATTGATTCCATACACACAAGTCTTTAGCAATCGAGACTGGTTGTTGCACTGGACATTTGCACCAGGGCAATTGTTTGGTTGCAGGAATAATTTGCCAGTAGTGGGGCAAATAACTCAGTGCGGGGCAACTAAGCAGCTCTGGGGCAAGTGTTTGGCTTCCCATGTCACTTGTCAGAAGCCAGGACAAATAATCCAGTGTGGGGCAATTGTATGATGCTGGGGCAATTTGCGAGGAGCAGGGGGCAAATAACCAAGTTCAGGGCAATTAAGCAGTTCTGGCAGTCCAGCAATAAAGCAGTCTTGGTACTTTGCAATCAGAAGAACAATTCAGATGCTTGCATTCCGTAAACAATTCAATATATTGACAGTCAATAAACAGTACAAGTGGTTGCAGGTTCATTGCCCACTGGATGCCCAGTTGCCCTATTAATCCAATAGCCTTACTGCCCAACAAGTGGTACTAGCCTATTTAAGAAGCTGCTAGCCAGCTCCTGCCTCAGCCTTCCCTATAGAGTGGTCTGAAGGTGGGAAATATTTTAAAACCCTTCCCCAACTATGCGATTGCAGTCGCTGTCCCAATACACAAACAATAAATCAGGATCCCCAGAAACAACTGCTTTAACTCTGGGCAGAAAGAACCCCTACTAGATGTCAGGGACTAGGGTGTAACAGAGATGTGAGGCACCTGGGTTTGCTCAGCCCTCTGAACTTTTTCTGCTGGGCCCCTTTAACTAGTGGGCCTCTTCCTTACTAGGCCCCCTTTACTGGTGGGCCTTGTCTGCTGAGCCTTTCTATAGGCCCCTATGAGCTGTGGTCTTTCCCTTAACTGGGCCCCACCAATCTAACTGGGGTTTGCCTTTGCCCCTTAAATTATGGGCCTACTCTGCTGAGACTCTAAATAATCTGGGGCTTGCTGTTGCCCCTCTAAATATTTTGGGCCTGTCATTTGCCCCTTAAACCTTTTGGGCCTGGCCAGAGACCTGCCAGTCCCTTCCTTTGCCCCACCTCTGTGTTGCCCCTTTCATAAATATTTAAATGTTCCCCATGGGCCTTTTTGCTGGACCCCTCCACCTGGGAGTCGCTGCACTCTGGATATTAAAATGTGCAAATTAACCTCTCTCCCATCTGGCCCGCCCCTCCCGTAGCCCTCTAAGCACTATTTAACATTTTTAAAACACAAAAACTTTCTTTTTTAAAGTCTCTGGGTGGACAACAGTCTTTCTGTGCTGCCACCGACTCACCACCCCGACCCGGGATGAAGATGCTGCTGAGGGAGGTGGGGGGTACTACTGGCAGTGGAAGGGAACCGCAGCAAGAGGACAGGTAGAACAGCAGATGGCAGGGTGCCTCGGGAGGGCTGACGAACTTCAGGAAGCAATGACATGGATCTTCAGTGCCACCGACAAGGACTGGATCATTCAACTTTATAAACCAGACACAATAAAATAAAAATAGGGCCAAACAAAGCATACACCAGAGCTCAAGGGATGGGGTCTTCTCCAGATCGCTGGACTGTAATGCCACACACAGCAGGACCAGACAACAAGGAGCAGGAGCAGTCTTCACCTGCTGGTGGAGGGGCACCGCTCAGGAGTCGACGGGACCGGCTTCAACACTTTCAGGTAAGCCCAGTGGTCCCCGTCGCACTCTAGATGTCTGCTCCGCTCCACAGTCTGGCAGGAATCTCCTCGAAAACTCTTGGGGTCTCTAGTTCAAAGCTCTGCACTTGGGGTTCTCATTCTGGAACCCCAAGCTTGTGCAGAATGGCCATCCACACACTCTTTATATATGTATTTTTTTTAATTCAGCCCCAGCCTGAGGTGCCATGCATGGGACAATGACAATCTGCTGCCTGCTCAGAGGGGGGTCATAGAATGGAGTGGGTCATGGAATGGAGTGGGCAGCAGGGATAACACTCCTTTTTTTCTTTTAAAACAAATACTATCCTGCCTGGAGTTTGAAGGACGGTGGGGAACACTGGCAAAAGGACAGGGGGCCCTATCATGCCCACTTTCCCCATACTGCCCATGATGCCCTTTGAATGTAGGGGTCCCACAGGGCACTTCTTCTTTATAATAAAACTTTCTGTGGTGCCCCATAGATTCGGCACTTCAGATGTATTCAAAGTCTTGAACACATTTGGCTTTAGTGTGAAGTCCCTTCACAAACACAAACCATAGTGATCTTAAAAGAACATTACATATAGGGCTTGATTTTCAAAGAGCCCATAGATTGCTGCAAGTTGTGTTGATCTAGGGCTGCAGTGAACTCCAGGTGCACCAGGGACCCTGCATTTGATTTTGTAAAAAGCATGGTCCCAGCGCCAAAGTGTGCCATAAGCCGTAATCTATGCAAACAGTAGGCACAGCTGTTGGAATTGCCACAGGGATCTTCCCCCCACCTGGCGCAACACATGAGGGTTCAGGATGGTGAGGGGGTGAAGAAACAGCTTGCCAGGAAGGGGCTTGGGGCATACAGGGCATGAGAGGTGGCAGTGAAGGTGTCGGGGGGAGAGCTGGGCATCAGCGGAGAGATGCGGCGCCCGATGGGGTGTGTTCGTAATGTATTGCATTAGTCCATATATAGTATACATATCATCCCTGGTAGTCTAGTGGATCCTCTGAGCCCCAATGTCCCCCATAAATATTAATACATCTTCCCAGTGGTCTAGTGCACCCCTCTTCCCTGATCTCCCCATTACATAATAGAACTCCATTCCTGTGGCGTAGCGAACCCCCCTCCCTTCCCATGATCACCCCCATATATTATGATATAACTGTTCCTGTTAGTCTGGTGGACCCCCCAACACAGCAGGTAGTGTCCCACCACCCTGCTTCCCCCATCCCGTGGAGCCAGCGACCAGCACAGCCTCCTCTCACCATCATGCCTAGCCACCGACTGAGCTCGCAGCTCTATGCACTAATGGGAGGGTTATACATGCTGAAGACATGTAACCTGCCCATGTAGCACTGCATCTGCAGACAGGTGCACACCAGCCAGAATTAACTGCCAGCTGCCATGTCCATGGCCCCACCCCCTGTTATGCAAGTCTGTGAGAGTGGCTGGGGAGGTGTAGCAAACCCAGCCAGGCATCCAATCAGATGCATACCTTGGGACTGCAGTGGATCACCTGCACAGCTGGGTGTGGGTCCAGGTGCATAAATTGCACCCACAGACACCCGGACACATGCGGCAATACCTCATCAGGCTCAGGTCCTCTGGCATCACTCCTGGTGCATGGGGGCCACATGTACCACCCTCCCCAGCCCAAGGTACCCCAGCGCCCATGTAGCAAGGCACACCCGTGCAAACATCACACACTGGTGCACCCGCTGCCCCATGCAGGTGACCCCTGAACCCCGTACCCCTGACCCTACACCTGTGTTCCGTGGTGCGCCCCCAACAACCCCCTACATGTACCTGTTGGTGCGACACTGGGAGCCTGATGGCCAATGGCATAGCCCTCCCTCACACCCTCCATGGCCGCCGCCATCTGACCGAAGCACGCATCGGCTGTTCACCGGCAGGTGGGGTGGGATGGCCAGTGGCCATGGTGGTGTGGAGGGCTGTGCCACTGGTCATCGAGACTCCGTACCACACCAACAGGTATAGTAGGGGCTGTCAGTGCTGGGGGTTGGCCATGCCCCACCAGGTACCATGCCTGCACGTCCAGGCCATGGGCTGCTTGGGCATGGCCGTGCAGCCATGGGGGGTCAGCTGTGGGTGGAGATCACTCTGTAGAGTGCAGGAGGTGTCTACCAGGTACGGGTCAGGGCTGGCCACTGCTGTGCGGAAGGGTGTACAGCCTGCCATTCATGGGCCTATTCTCCTGTTTGGTGTGCGGGGCTTGGCGCATAGAGGCACTTATGGCAGGGCTTTCCCTGGCATACCTGCCTGTCCCTATGTGCCCTGGTATGCAGCACTACTTCCCATGGTGCTTGGCACATACTTCTGGCACACCCCCAGCATGCCCCCACTCACCCCCTGGCGTGTTGCTGTTCACACGCCAGGGGAATCAGGCACATGCCAGCTGCATGCCCCAGTCATGAATGCTGCATGACCACCACTCCATAGCATTCCAACTTTTCTATGCCAGCATTCCCAGTTTATGCGGCATGTTGGCATAGTGCATAGGGCCCAATGGTGTACTGTATATAGACCACCGCTAGACCACCAGGAAGATATGTATACTATACAGGTACATGGACTAATGCAATACAATGAATGACACTCACCGGTGCCGCATCACTCTACTAATGCCCAGCTGTCCCCCAACACCCCACTGCCATCTCCTGTGCCCTGTATGCATCCTGTAACCCACTGTCAGACCCTCCCAGTGATGCAAGCCACTTAGTCCACCTCCTGGCTGGTCTAAGTAGTGCCTCTTGCTGCGTCCATGGTGGGGCTTGCATACTTCAAAATAAGGGGATGTTACAGCCCCACCATGATGCATGCCACCTTGCAACCAGGTGCACCACTATGTTGGGCACAAGGGTGGGGCAGGGGCACATTGGGGAAAGGGGTCCCAGATGGGTCACCGCCCCCAATAGAAAATTGGGATTGACACAAACTGTGATGCAAGGAGCCAATTGCATCAATTCTGATTGACACAGCTCCTAGCGTCACTCTGGGTGCTTTAAAAATTGAGCCCATAGTCTTTAGGGGCTGATCTAGGATTTTCTTTGCTGGTGGGGGGGCAGAGAATGCTAGGATGTTCACAGATCAGTTCTTCCATCATCCTCTTATCCAAGAATATAGGTTACTATGGGGTTATCATACAATATCACATGTTTTTGAAACCGATTATGCACATCCTTTTTACACAAGGGTGTATTTATGAGCAGCCTTAGTGTACATTGTACACAGTTAATTAATGGCATACATTCTGGTAGCATATGACTTGTATAAAAACATGAAAACATACAATGTTGTGGTGTGGTCTCTCATGGCATACACTCCACTAGCATATGACTGGTATTATATGAAAACATGAAAACATATGATGTTGTGATGTGATCTCTTATTATGTGTCATGTTTTATTTTTCAACTCAGATCATGGCGGGTATTGGGAAGGAGGCAAGCTGCACGTTTTAAGCGGGTTCCATCAACCCAACTGTGTTCCTGAATCAGGGATCAAAGGTAGACTTAATGATAGTGTATTGTAAGACTTAATGATAGTGTATTGTAAGACATAATACACTACATAGACATCCAAACATCACCAGATTTCAAAAGCTAAGTTTATATCTGTGTGAGTGGTGTTTTGACTACACCAGTCTGATGTTTTTCTTTGTTGCTGTAATCACAGATCTGACCTCCCTAATGACAATAGCCCACAACTTGGGGTTTCTCCCCAGCCTGAAGCCTACAGCTAGCCAATTCTTTGCATCCCTAGAGCCAGGAATTCCTCTGTCATCGGTTCTTTAACAGGGAACCCCGATCTTCAGTTGAACGTCAGTATCAGGATCTATTCTGTGCTGCTACCCCTCCAAAACAAGCACTGATACATGGTGTTATGGAGTGGGGAAATTTCAGTTAATGCCTCTCCAGTCCAGGGCTCAGACCCTCTATAACATGATTGGAATTCATTTGTTAAAGCTCCTCAGGGCTTAGAGGGAATTATTATATTAAATCTGCTAATTCCGAGCTTGCATTTTGGACTCACTAGGAGTAGATATGTAAAACAAACTGATGCAGCCCTTCCTAGGCTCAGCCCTGTACCAAACAGGCATGTTAAATTTTTGTATGTCCTTCTTGGACTCCGTCCCACTCAGAGTGAGCACATTAAAAAAAAATCAGCCCCTCCTGGACTCAATCACCCAGTGCTCAAGAGGGGACTTATTAATTTGAATTAGCCCTTTTGGGGCTAGCATCTTGGATCGGCTAAGAGCAGGTATGAAAAAAAAATAATAGTCCCCTCCTGAGTTCAGCCCTGCTTCAAGCAGGCATGCTAAATACTTGCATGCCCTTCATGGGTTCTTGTTCAATATGTACAAATAAAACTGCATTTATTCTGCAAACTTGAGTCTCACTTTGTGTGATCAGCCTCTGACATACTCTAATGTGTGTTAATGAACACACTCAGCTCTGCCTTGTGCCTCAGCATCTACCCAGATAACTTCATATCTTTGCTTGATCACTATATACAATTATGAGTGTAGTTATTCTGAAAATCTTTTGTCACTTTATGTGATCAGCCTCTGATATACGCCCACTTGGAGTACATAAAGACACTTGGCTCTGCCTCATGCCTCACAGCATACCCTGATAAGTGCATGTTACTCTGCAAACCTTGAGTCATTTCACTGTGACTGGCCTCTGCCATATGCTCACTTAGGTTACTTGAACACACTTGGCTTTCTCTCATACCTCAGTGCATACTCAGCAAAGTGCATACCATGGTTCCATCACTATGCACAGATGTGGCTGCACTTATTTTGCAAACCTTGTCTCACTTAGTGTGATCGGCCTCTGACATACACTACCCTGTGTTCATTGAACACACTTGGCTCTACCTCTTGCCTCAATGTCTACCATAGAGGATAATGGCTGGGGATCGGGTGATAACCATGCTGTAATCACCTTGAGTGGTTGCTAGAGCAACATGGTAAACCTCGAGAGCGCAGCTCGAGAGGTTTACTGTAGCCCTAGCAACCACGAGAGGTGATTTCAGTGCGGTTGTCACCCAATCATCTTTTATAGTGTATGGTCAAAAACACTGTTTGCATTCTGTGTGTAGAATTATGGAACTCTTGGTGCTTTCTTTTTTGTTTTGCAACTGTTTGGAAGTTCCGAAGTGTGGTTAACAAGTTTTAAAATTCTAAACAGTGCATAACAAAGCTGTGTGACTGCTGATTATGGTGGTTAATAGGCACTTACCATACATTATAAGGTAGCTTTTCTCCATCATAGTGTACAACTGTGTCTGCAGTTCTTCTGAAAACCTTCACTTTCTGTGATCGGCCTGTGATATATGCCCACTTGGGTTACATGAACTCTTGGCTCTGCCTCATGCCTCACTGGATACACTGGTAAGTGCATAGCATGGCTCCACCACAGTGTACAACTGTGAGTGCAATTATACTGCAAACCTTGTGTCACTTTTGTGTGACTGGCATATGCTGTATGCTCACCTTGGTTACATGAAGACACTTGACTCTGTCTCATGCCTCAGTGCATACCTGGGAAAGAGCATACCATGATTCCACCACTATGTATAAATGTGGCTGCACTTATTTTGCAAACCTTGTTTCACTTTCTGTGAAAGGACTCAGATATGCCTTCACTTCGCTTGCATGAAAACATTTGGCTCTGCTTCATGCCTCAGTGCATACCCAGAAAGAGCATACGTCACTATGTACAAATATGACTTCACTTATTCTGCTAACCTTGTCTCACTTTGTGTAATCGGCCTCTAATATACGCTATCCTGTGTTAAATGAACACAGTTGGCTCTGCCTTGTGCCTCAGTGTCTACCCAGTAACTGCATACCATTGCTTAATCACTATGTACAATTGTGAGTGCACTTTCTCTGAAAACCTTCTGTCACTTTGTGTGATCAGATGATGCCATTGATTGCAATGTGAAGCTAAACATATCATGTGTGTTGCACAGTAGTAATGTACTGATGAATAAATAAAGAATGACACTCATAGACACAAAAGAGAAGTCTCGGTGTTTGCAATGCTCTGTATTTGCTTACCTCCTCCTCCCATGTTATATTCATTCCTTCTTTGGTATTTCCAGTCAGCAATCAGTAGTTTAAGAAGCATTTGAAATGTAAAAATACACTTTTTAAACTAAGTGATCTAGCTCTCCAGTTTCTAGTTGCTGAAAATACTTGCATAACTGATGTAATGTATGAAATCCTGCTGTGTGAGAGCCAGTGAGGCAGCGAGGTAAACACAAGATGTTGGGACTTCACAGCTTCTCCTGTCTGCATATTAACCTTTGCTGTGCCATGGACTGGTATATCAATCCAGAATTCCTATACTTTGTAAATCTGTTGCAGCCTAAGGATTATTATACAATGGCAAGAAAAAATCCTGGACTCTGATTGGTCAGTCTTGGGCTGGACCCGTGATGTTATCCCAGTACAACATCACGGGTCTAGTCTCAGCCTCACTGTGAACCTGCAGATGATCATTTTATGGAGCTTTTGATTGATTGTTCCATCTTCTCTTAAAAAAACAAAAATATTTTTTCACACAAAAACATCTTTAAAATGATTTTTTTTATTCTGTATAACAACGAGCCATTGTATAATGGCATTAATGCCCTCCAGGGTGTGTGTCGTTTGAGATAACGTCACGCCTCAGTTGTTGGACACACTCGGCCTGCAGCCTCGTGCCCAACCACCTGAGGCGTGACGTTATCCCAGCACAACACACACCCTGTTGGGCATTATTGCTTAAATAACAGCACCACACACTGTTCTGCTTAACAAATAGTGCAGAAGAAGGGGGGAGAAGAAAACATAGTGGAGTGAATGGGAGATGTAGAGAGATTTGTTCCACTCACTTGTAACAACAAAAGCTGTGCCGTGTTAAGGATTCAGACACTTTCTGATAGCAATACGCCTGCATGGCTCTGCCCATGCAGCCATAAAAAGGAGACAAAGTCATTGACAACTAAATGTAAAAATAAAATAGATGACTTCTGAAATTGAAGGACTGGAAGCCAAAAAATGATGGATTTTTCCAAAAGAAATTGTATTTTACCACTAACATTATATTAACATCCACAAATTGATCAACTAATGTTTAAATTAACATCCACAAACTGATCATTCCTAGAATACTGGTTTATTAATTGTGGGATATAAGAAGTATTCTAACATCCCAAAAAATTGGAATTACTTGCAGATTTTGACTCATGGAAGTGTTAGACTTCCACTAAAAATAAATTAACTGAACCCCTGGCAACAAGTCCTTATATCGGAGTATCTGTAAAGCACAATGTCTATAGTTACTAGTATCTAATCTGATCTAGTTACTAGTTTATAAAATGCACTGTCCACAGTTAACTGTTACTGTGACATCTCCTTATGTTGGGTATCTGCGAAATGCAATTCCTATAGTAATCAGTATCAAGTTATTAGTTTATAAACTGCACCATCCAGCTAGTTGGTAGTAATATGTCCTTACAGCATATCGGGTACCTGTAAAGTGCAATGTCTATAGTTATCAGTAACTAGTTTTTAGTTGATAAACTGCACTGTCTAACTTTAGCTATTATAGTGAAATCCTTATATCAAGTTATCTGTTAAACACAACGTACAGTTATTTGCCATTAGCAGAACCTTAGATTGGTGTATTTGTAAAGCGCAACATCCACAGTGAGCTGCTGCCAGGACCTCTGGGTGTTTGGAACCTGCAGTGAATTGGTTGAAGGGACAAAGTGTCAGGGCTTTGGACTATCATAGCTGTCTTGTCTCCCTGTACCAGCTATTTTTTTTTCCCCCTAATCTTTCTCTCTCCTGCTGGCAGTGGGCTGCTCCTTCCACCACCCCTCCCAGCCCTGTCACCCAGCATCCCAGGGACTTACCTTGATCTCAGTCTTCCCCCACAACTTGCCCCCCGTGGCAGGGGTCAGCAGCTCCTGTCTGCTGATGGGATGGATCCGGTTTCTGGGAGAGGGCCCTGTAGCCTGGGTGTGGAGCCTGTGAGGTGTCGGTATCATCCTGCCCTGCTGCCGGCCATTTTCTGCATTTTCTGCAGGTAATGTCACTGTTTGATGATGACCGTATCCCTCAATTTAAGCTACAGCAATATGTGGGTTTGTGTGCAAAACATTCTCCTTTTCACTTGCACATGGTACCTGCTTGCTTCATTTTCTCAGTCACCAGTTTACTGCCAGGTAGGTTTCTGGCTATGGAAAAAAACTCTGTTTCTAGTGTTTTGCCCTACCTGTGTAGTGGTACTTAACAGGAGCTCTGTATGTCATTGCCTGCTAGAGAGAGAGAGAGGGGACTTAGACTAAAAGACTGGAGATGGACAGAGAATGAATCCTCCGGCTGTGCCAGCCTGCTTTGAATAACATTTAAGTTTCTTTGTATCACAGTACTGATTGAAACAGTACAGTGATACAAAGAAACTCAACTGAAATTTTAAACTGGCGCGCACAGCCAGAGGATTCATTCCCTCCATGGCTTAGTCTTTTAGTCTAAGTCCCCTCTCTCTCAGCAGGCAATGATACAGAGTTCCCTGCTAAATACCACTACACAGGTGGGGCAAAACACTAGTAATAGAGTTAGGAAATTATTAACTGCCATTATGAATGCTATTTTTTGTGGTGGGGATGAAGATTATAAAAAATTTGGGAGGTGGGGGCATCATTTGCAAGTTCGCTTAGGGGCACCACATACTCTAAGGCTGGCCCTGTTATGTTGGGCACTGGCTCCAGGTTCTTCCAACTTCCCTCCATTTGTTCTGGACTGCTGAGAACCCAGTCTGACCCTCACTTGTCCTGGCTTCCAAACCCCTAGGTCACAGGCAGCCCAGCACCATGCTGTAGTGCCTCTTACAGGACCTGGATCAGCAGCCCAGCACCATGCTGTAGTGCCTGCTACAGGACCTGGATCAGCAGCCCAGCACCATGCTGTAGTGCCTGCTACAGGACCTGGATCAGCAGTCCAGCACCATGCTGTAGTGCCTCTTACAGGACCTGGATCAGTAGCCCAGCACCATGCTGTAGTGCCTGCTACAGGACCTGGATCAGCAGCCCAGCACCATGCTGTAGTGCCTGCTACAGGACCTGGATCAGCAGCCCAGCACCATGCTGTAGTGCCTCTTACAGGACCTGGATCAGTAGCCCAGCACCATGCTGTAGTGCCTGCTACAGGACCTGGATCAGCAGCCCAGCACCATGCTGTAGTGCCTGCTACAGGACCTGGACCAGCAGCCCAGCACCATGCTGTAGTGCCTGCTACAGGACCTGGATCAGCAACCCAGCACCATGATGTAGTGCCTGCTACAGGACCTGGATCAGCAACCCAGCACCATGATGTAGTGCCTGCTACAGGACCTGGACCAGCAGCCCAGCACCATGCTGTAGTGCCTGCTACAGGACCTGGATCAGCAACCCAGCACCATGATGTAGTGCCTGCTACAGGACCTGGATCAGCAGCCCACCACCATGCTGTAGAATCTGTTACAGGACCTGGATCAGCAGCCCTTGGCCTTTTTCTCCATGCTATATCTTCAGTGTCGTCTACATGCTGGCTTGCAAATGGTTGCCACTCTCTTCCTCTCCAGAATTCAGCAGCTCTGTTCACAGTCTACGCTGTGCTTTTGAGGCCTGGATAGCACAGCTTGTACCCACTCCCAGCACTATAAACCTTTCCACCATGGAATATTCACCAGATCTGTCCTCCTTCAGCACAGTCCTGCTTTCATAGGTTCTACTCTGTTCCCAAGCTCCCCACTGGTATAGGTATCCACTTTCCTTGTGATCCAGTGGCCTCCTGCTTTAATCTCCCCACTGGTATAGGTATCCACTTTCCTTGGAGTCCAGTCATCCCCCAACCCCCTGTAGGTTTGAAGCCCCCCAACCTGACCTGCCCACCCAGTTCCCTCTGCTACCATCATTACCCTTCCCCTGTCTGCAGAATACGTGGCCTCACCCCGATGGTGACTGCCACAGACCCTCTGCTCACCTCCACAGCTGGCCACCAACAGAATGAAAGTAAAAGTTATGAGAGGGCTGGGTGGAAAGGGTGGGAGGATTGGAGGGGAGCAGGATCAGTAGATCAAGCTATGGACCCTGCAATTACAAGCAAACTGGATAGATCAAATGGTCTTTTTCTACTGGCTAATTTATATGTTCGTAAAAAGCCTGTCTGAGATAGATTAAATATTGAAGGCTGACTGCTCCTGTTATAATACATTTCCTGGTATTCAGTGCAGTTGCTGTTTGACTGAAAGTGAACTGTGGTTTTCATGCTCCATTACAGTTTGAGAGCAGTTTTGATGTAAGTGTGTGATGTGTGGGTAGGCACCTACTAGTCTGACTGTTTGTAACTGCTCTCAAACCGTAATGTAATATGAAAAAAAGTCAGAACCTCAGTTTACGTTTTAGTCCAAACAGCAACTACACCGAATACCAGGAAATGTACTATAACAGGAGCGGTCAGCCTTGAATATTTATCTATCTCAGAGACATTATTTGTGCATGTGTGATGTGAAGCTGGGAACCTGCTAATCTGGCAGCCCCTACTTCAGTTTGAATCAGGCCCTACTCTAGTAAAAATTAAATAGAGACAAACCACTGTTTAGTTAGCATTGCGGTCCAACCACAAACTTCTTTTATATCCAGCTAATGCCCTACAATAGAAACAGTGAGCCTTGACTATTTTCTATCACAAAGACAAAGTTTTAGAGTGTGTGTGACGTGTGGAGGGGAATATATTGAGCTGACAGTTCCTAACTGCAATCCAACCAGTTTGTTTCACCTCACATAATAAATAAATACATCTGATTGCTGCCCAACTCTGGAACAGTTGATCTCTGTCAAAGGCTGTATCATACTACCAAGTATTCGCTAATGAGAGAATTTTTTTCCTAATGAAGAGACAGCTGCCAATGAATAAGGTGTATGGGAATTATGAATGTCATCAGAGCTGTCAGCTGGAACACACAGCGCGAGCATGGCATTCTCGCTGAACTGAAAAGCTAAGCCGTAATGCTGAATGCTCTGAGATGGAAACTGTATTAGCCAACAGTCTGAGTACAGGAATGTATAACAAATAAACACACCAGACTTTTAATTTGGTATTCATCTTTATTAATCTCAGCCACAACCATTTCCTGTCTCCTTTAACAGTGGGTTCTCAGCAGTTAAAAAAGTAGATTTTTTTTTACATTTTAAAAGTCCAGCCTGCAGAGCTCTGCATAAGTGCTGCTTTCTGCTTGTAGTTGGCAGTGCCTCCTTCTCATTGCTTTGTAAAGCACTTTGGGGTACAGAGTATATTAAAGGCACTATTTAAAACCACAATTCTATCTATCTATCTCTCTATCTATCTATTTATCTATTTATTTACTTTTGCCACTCAGCCCTCTCAGTTGGTCTTTGCTCTCCCATCTGGCAGTTTTAATGATTTTTAATTCATTGTCATTTTTTCAACTGATTTTTCTTCCTAGTTTCTCCCTGCTCTCTGCTGCAATGACTAATTTCCCTTCCATAAGTTGCGCCTGACTTTCATCCAGTGACATTCTCTTGCATTGCCCACTGACAACCCAGCAGATGCCCTTCACTGCAGTTGGTTCCCAGGTGATGGCCGGGGGGGGGGGTCATGAAATGTCAGTTGGGTGCATTCTGGTGGATGGCTTCCTAGTGCAGACATGTGATGACCATGGAGCGCTAATGCTGTACCTGCAGCCTTGCACAGTGTCTGTGATGCACCTACGAGGCATGTGTGTCCCTGTCTCTTCCATCCCTCTCCCAGGGCCGACAATGGGCAGCCACACAGAGGTCATACCCCCCCAACGAGGCACTGCATGCCTGAATGGACTTCATTGAATGAATCCCATGCTTGGGATTCATACCAGAACCTCTGAGGAGTGGAAAGCTGGCACTCCATTAATAGACCATTGGGCTGACCTGAGCAGTAGTGAGGCATTCACTAATTTTTTTTGCTCCTTCATTTTCTGGGAGTATCTGGTGTGACACTTGAACATCTAGTTCTAATCACTGTATCATTTTTTGTGATATAAAAATGGGTTATGGACTGTCTCTCTTGAGAAATGCTGAAACAGCATGTGAGATCACACACACACAGGTTTTAGATACAAGGTGTTACATGGAAGGCCAGAAGCTAATTACAGACTTTAACTAAGTTAATTATAGCTGTAGTTGCTAAGAGGGAAAATCATAAACTTTGATAACGCTTAGAGGAAGAAGAGCAGGTTGTGACGTTTAGTGCAAAGTCATAAAGATGCTTTCATGTCCTGGAAGCTTATTATAAGATCAAAGAGAGTCATTTGAAGAACATGAGTTATGCTGAGGTTGCAGAATTTAACGCTTGGAAAAGACATCTTGTTTTATATAGATTTTGTTTTTAATATTCTGACAAGGAGGAGCTAGGTGACCTCATGCAAATAGGTGGGGAAAACCAGCTTTTAAACATTATTCTGTTTTCCTTCAAAGACACTTCTATCTAGACTCTGATAAAGAAACATCTGTGAGCACTTCAAGCAGGTATTTAGAGAGAGAGAGAAAAATCTAAGTACTGTAGTAGGAATTGCACTGTTAAAACCTGTTTTGTTTAAGAGATTTATATGTCTTGTGATATAATAGTTCTGTATTTTATGTGTTACATATTTTTAACCTATTTTAGTAAAAGTCTATTTTTAGAGCTTACTTGGTCTGTCTTTGATTTCTTTCCTTTACAAGTAGAGTATATATGGTTAAAGCAGACACTGTACATAAGCTTGAACGGTGATACCAAACTGGAACAAGCATTTGTCAATGCCAAATGTTGTCTTGCTGCCATTGGCAGTGCAGGAGTTAGAGAGATGCAGTATAGGAGTGGCAGTCAAGTATTGGACTGATGCCAACCCACCCCCACCCTACAGAGAGTGAGAGGCATTAGGGTGTCCCTGTGGGTGTTTGGTAGTGCAGTGCGGGGAAAACATGCTGGGCAGGATGTGAAAAATGACAACTGCACAGTTCATAAGGAGGTGTAATTAAATGGCAGTGCTGAAATTGTAGCATACAAATATGACAGTTGCGGAGTTGCTAAGGGTGCGTGTGAAATATGCAGAGCAACACAGCACTAGCCGATTGTAGTTTAGCACCAAATTTTAACATAGGCATTTTAGCACCTCTGCTCATGTACAGTGTCACTATCATTTCTCAAAGTGTCCCAAGAAGTGATTTCTCACAGCGACCACGCTATTCTGCGCCGGAAGTGCGGAAACACATTATGGGCAGGATATGTGAAGTGACAGCTGTACTGTTCATCAAGAGGTGTTTAAAAATGGCAATGGTGGAAATCCAGAGTGAAAATATCACAAATGCATGACGGTATGAGCATGCGTGCAATCTGCCAACGCACGCTCATAACACAGTCATTTTATGGAGAATCAGCTCCAAATTTTCAACATAGGCATTCTAGGAGCTCTGCTCATGAACTATGTCACTGTCATTTTCATAATCTGGCCCAAACTCTGATTTCTCACAGCGACTGTGCAATTGTGCGCCGGAAGAGCAGAAACACATTTCGGGCAGGATATGGGAAATGACAGCTATACTGTTCACAAGGAGGTGCAGAAAAATGCCAATGCTGAAAATACCGCATTAAAATATTGCAAATGCTGTGAGAGATTCGAATATAAAGAAGCAACTGCGCAACGCACGCTGGTAAAACAGGCATTTCTTGGATTTTTTCCACCAAATTTGGAACACAGGCTTTTTGAGAGGCCACCTCATGAGCACTGGCACTATCATTTCGTTAATGGGTCCCGAAAGGTGATTTTGTGCAGTGACTGTGAAATCACCTTCCGAGGCCGATAAACGCCGTGACAGTGACAGAATTCATGAGGAGGGGCTCCAAAAACCCCATTTTGAAAATTTGGTGCCAAAATTCCAAGAAATGCCTGAGATATGCAACAAAGTTGAAAAAACCCTATTCATTGCATTATATAGCTTACCGGCATTTCCTCAGTTCAGCGGTCGGCTTTGAAGAGTGCAGAGCGTGTTCCACGATCCACTGAAGATCGTCGCGCGGTCGGGAGGTAAGTATGGTGTGAGGGTGAGGAGGCAGGTGCTGCAGTCGGTGGGTGGGGAGGGGGATCTAGACTCACGAGGGACGGTTTTCATTTCTAGGTAAACAAAAAAAAAAAAGCGTCGCGGGACAGTTTACCATTACAGGACATGCATAGGAACGCTCCCAAAGCACCTAAATAGTTTAGGGGTTAATAGCCAGGAGTTGGGCACCCTCACGGAACATAGAGTAATGCAGGGGAACCCGCACCGCAAACAAAATCGGGGAGCACGGCCAAGGATTGGGCACCCCAGCAGTCAACAGTTAGGTGATGCGAGAGAGGGACTCCAAAAAACAAGTGGGGGGGCCGAGGATTGGGCGCCTCGGCATCCACATTGCGGGGGGGATGCCGACGGTGGGCTCCCGTAAGCACTAAACTATGGGGGGTTGCAGAGAGGGGATTGGGCACCCCTGATGCCGAGAAAGAGGTGAGGCGGTCGCCCGCTCGCCAACCATGGCCATAATGGCAGTGAGCACTTCAAGCAAAGGACCACTGCGTATGATGATTGCAGCGGACCTTTGCTTTGATGTGCTCACCCCATTATGTATGCATGGTGTGGCGGTGGCATGCAGGCTGATTGGGGAATGAGGGACGCACCTACTGATGCGTGCTCTGCATTCGCCCAACAGCAGCCGTACCCCCAAGACCCGCACTGTCACAAGACGTTTCTTGCGCATGCGCGCAAGCCAACATAAAAAGTAAACATGTTAAATCTGAGGTCTTTTATTACAGTTTTTAAGGGTCCATTTCTGTACACCTGGTTAGGTGCCTGTAGGCAAAGATATCTGGCCCCCCCGAAGACAGAATTATCTGAGACTGTACATTGGGTACGCTAACAAGAGGTTCACAGTTTGAATCCCTCCAAGACTTGAGACCAAAGGTTGATTTGAACCCACAAAACAGACCAGGAGGGTTACCCTGTTTCTGTTAACTGTTCACAAGACTGTGCTCGGAGGTTGGCACTTTGGGAGTAGAGAGCTGACCTGCTGAGTGGCTTGTGACAGACTGGTTGGCACAGTGGCATAATTTTGATATCACAAGTTTTATTGTTCAGTGTGTCATTACACTCTAAGCTGACTTGCAAAGAAAAAAAAGGCAGTGATTTATTTTTAAAAAGGAAACAGAACTATATCACTTGGCGTACAGTCAAGTTCCTACCTATTTTTCAAGTTCCTACCTATTTTATTTTTTTTTCTAAAGTGTAAGTCAGAGTAGCAGTAGTGAGGGAAGAAGATGGCTTCTGACTACAGCAGGCACACTGTAGACTCCTTAAAGCAGTTGTGCGGGGACAGAGGAGTCCCGTTTGCGGTGAAAGCCAGCAAGCAGAACCTCATAGATGCCCTGATGGTAGCAGATACCCAGAGCAGCGAGTCATGGACCGTGACTGAAAAGTACCAAACCTCGAGTGTGGCAGGGTTAGCAGCCAGTGCAGTGTCCAGATCCGATGAGAACGGCAACAGGCCACTGTCAGTGAAGGGGCACAGCAGCAGGGGAAGGTCACCAGTATCCTGGATCCAGAAGTACTCAGGCTGCAAATTGAGTTGCGCAGGATGGAGCTGGTGTTCCAGGAGAAGAAGGAGCGAGAGAAGCGAGAGGTGGACCTTGAGGCAGAGCGAGAATGCTATGAGGCAGAGTGAGAATGCCGTGAGGCCGAACGAGAATGCCAAGAGGCAGAGTGAGAATAGAGGGAGGCAGACCGTGAGGAGCGTGAGTGCCAGTGAGCTGCAGAGGAGAAGAGAAAGGAGCACCAGAGGCAACACGAACTGGAGAAGATACGACTCCGACCAGCGGCACCAGAACAGGTAAGTGGCTTGGGTTTAACTGGGACTACAAGACTGGCTTACACATTGAATTCCAAATTAATAGCCAAATTTAAAGAAGAGGAGGATATGGATGCCTTTTTAAATTATTTTGAAAAAGTTTGTATTCAGGCTAAAGTTCCTAGAGAGTCCTGGAACTTCCAGCTATTCCAGCTACTTACCGGGAAAGCTCAGGATGCATTGGGTCAAATGGACAATGAGGACAGTGATGATTACAGCAAACTTAAAGCTACACTGTTAAAAAAATTTGAATTAACTGCTGAATCATACAGAGCTAAATTCCGTAAGCTCAGAAGAAGCCCTGACGTGAGCTACGAGGGGTAACCCGTGAAGTGGGCACATGAGAAAGGGCGCTGTCCATTATGGCGACACCTTCCTTGCGCAATCCACTAACGGCAACCAACAGGTAGGGTGACCGGATGGAGAGGTGTGGGCGAACTAGCAACAGGATGTCACTATATGTACGCACGCAGGAAGGGGGTGGGATGAGCACGCATGAAAGCATGGGCTGGGGGGGTGAGAGGCTGTAGGGGTGGTGCTGGCAGTCATCTGTTGAGCTGCGGCATGGCATCAGGGATTGGGCAATGGCTGGGGTGGCTGAGGACTGGATTGGGTCCAGGCGCTGAATGCGATTTTTATTGCGCCTCCTGAACCTTTTTATTTTACTACTTTCACCCCTACCATGCACCCCCCTGAGTTGAGAATCCTAGTAGGGGGGCGGGGTGTGCCAGGGGTTGTCAGAGTGCTGAAATGTGTTTGCACTTGACTGAGCCGAGTAATACATCAGCCTTTAGGCATTTGCCGCTATCACATAGACCCACTATGAGGAGCTAGCCATTAAACAATGTCAGTTTTAAAACGTTGGTGGGAAGGAATTGGGGCAAACTCTGCTGATAAAATTGAAAATGTGATTTTATTAGAACAGTTTTATTGGGCATGCCCAGCCGCTAAAAACCTGGCTAGAGGACTGAGATCCTAAAACAGTGCAAGAGGCTGCTGAACTCTTAGACTGCTATACCAAGAGCAGACCTGCTCTGAGAGCGAATGGAGCAGAACATGGCAGTGCAGAAAGCGGCGGCCTTCAGGGCAGCTAAAACCCTCACTGCCTCCACCAAAACCAGTTAGCCCCAGGTTTCAGACAAGATTTCTCTGAGAGAAGAAATGAATGTTGGTGTGTAAAGAAACTGGGTGTAGTGCCAGACAGTGTCCCAAAAGGTGAGCAATAATACACAACCGGTGCTAGAAAGGAAGTAGGTTGTTTGTGTGTCCCTGGAAGCATGCCAGTGAACATGAGGGAACACATGCACCCAGTCATGGTGAATGGTGTACAGATGCAGGGGTTAAGGGATGCAGGGGCATCCCTGGCATTGGTAAAGGGGGATCTGGCACAGCCTGGTCAGCTTATACCCAATAAATATGTCACTGTACAGGACTTCACTGGTGAGGCGAAAACATTGCCCCTCGCTAGTGTTCTCTTAGACTGGGGTGAAACAGGGGGAACTGTGCAACAGGTGGCTGTTGCCAAAACCTTAGCAGTGGATGTGATCCTGGGCAACAATCTCCAACAGGGGATGGTATGTGCAGTTACCCATGGCCAAGCGGCAAAGGAAAACTATAGTTCCTGAACCCCACAGAAGCCATTGTGGAAACGCTGAGAGGCTGGTTCCCAGCCTGTGTCTCCTGATAAGGAGATTAACGAAAAGGGGGTAGAAATTTCCCCAGTAGCAAGTAACCAAGTAACCAAACAGCTACAGAGGGTTACTCTGAAGAGGGAGGGGTGACCCATTGTCAGAGGGTTGGGATTGACAGTGATCCTGAAGGCCCTGACGCTAGTGCTAGGTACCCTAGTTTAGCAACTGAAGGGGACCTGTCCCATGCCTTGGGAATGTGTGAGGGGTTTGCAGCTGCTCAGAGAAGTGACCCTAGTTTAGAGAAGCTGAGGGCTTGGGCAGACTCTGACGGAGCACAAGGAGGTGACAGCAGACATAAGGTTTATTGGGAAAATGGACTTATTTATACTCAGGCTGTGCAGACAGAAAGAGGGGTGCTAGAGGCAGGTAGCTTGTCATTCCCGGGGTATCGTGGAGCAGTTACTCAAAATTGCACATGATATTCCCTTGTCTAGTCATCTGGGAATCATGGCGCTCTATCAGCGGTTAGCCCAGAGTTTATTGGCCTAACTTCACCCAGCAGGTGAAGGATATTGCAGGTCTTGTCACCGTGCCAAGAAATAGGAAGGCAGGCAAGAAAACCCAAGCTGCCTGATTCCCTTGCCCATAGTGGAGTAGCCATTCCAGAGTGTGTGAAATGGATATTGTGGGACCTTAAATACCCCAGCTCCTCAGGGAAGAGATTCATCCTGACTGGTGGATTATGCCACCGTACCCAGAGGCAGTAGCCCCATCCTCTCTGAGGACAGACAAAGTGGCAGATGCCTTATTGGGATTTTCTCATGTGTTGGGTTTCCATGGGAGGTTATCACTATCGAGGGTGTTCCTTCATTTCGGACCTGATGAAATTTTTACGGGAGAAGTGTGGGGTGGTGCAGAGATGCATGACACCATATCACGCACAAGCCAATGGACTTGTAGAACAATTCAATGGTACCCTAAAGTCAATGCTCCAGGAGTTTGCTGAACAGCATGGGAGCGACTTGGAGAAATACCTTCCCCACCTGTTGTTTGCATACAGGGAGGTGCCCCAAGAGTCGACAGGATTTTCCCCCTTCGAACTCTTACATGGACATCGGGTACGTGGGTCCCTAGACTTGATCCGGGAGGACTGGGAAGGCAAGCACACTACCCAGGGAACTCCCATTGTGGATTACGTCCTTAGGTTTAGGGAGAGGCTGAAGGAGCTTATGGGGACAGCCCAGAGCAACCTGGCAGCTGCCCAACAGAAACAAAAAGTGTGGTACAACCGCAGAGCCAGAGCTCACTCATACATGGTGGGTCAGGAAGTCATGGTCCTTATTCCGGTCTGGAAAGACAAGCTGCAGGCTGAGTGGGCAGGACCATTCAAAGTGGTTAGGAAGGTAAATGATGTGAACTACATTGTGGAGTTACCTGACAGAAGACAGGCAGAAAGGATGTACCATGTCAACATGATGAAGCCATCTACAAATAGAGCTGACATGGTGTTTGCAGTGTGTAGTCATGGGGAGGGGACAGATGAAGGAGACCCCCTTCTGGATTTGCTGGAAGAAAGTAAGTGGGAGCCCTCTGTGGAGGCAGTAAAAGTGTCTCCCCAGCTGGCCCCGGACCAGATCCAGAAAGTAAGGGAGGTTATAGCAGACTTTGCCCCATTGTTTAGCACCAAGCCTGGACTAACCCCCTTAGCGACACACGATGTGGAGACAGGGACACAGATGTCCATACAGCAGACAGCATATCAGGTGTCATCAGAAGCTGTCCAAAAGAACATTAGGAGGGAAGTGGAGGAGATGTTGGATTTAGGGGTAAAGCAGAGATCCCACAGCCCCTGGGCCTTATCCATAGTCCTTGTTCCCAAGCCAGATGACTCTACTCATTTCTGTGTGGACTATCATAGACTGAATGCAGTCACAAAGTCAGACACCCACCCAATGCCCCAGACGGATGAACTCCTGGACAGGTTGGGAGGGGTGACCTACCTTACGACTATTGACCTGATCAAGGGGTATTGGCAGGTAGAGTTGACAGACAGAGCTAGAGAAAGGTCAGCCTTCATCACTCCGATAGGCTTATTTGAGTTTAAAGTAATGCCTTTCGGAATGAAGAATGCCCTGGCCACTTTCCAAAGGTTGGTGAACTAGGTGTTAAATGATGCTGAGGAGTACGCCGTGGCATACCTGGATGACATTGCCATCTTTAGTACCAGCTGGGAGGAACACCTATCCCACCTTAGGAAAGTGCTGGGCAGGATACAGAGGGCCGGGCTCACTGTCAAAGACGGAAGTACCAGGTGGCCATGGGAGAAGTGGTATACCTTGGGCATGTGGTAGGCCAGGGACAGCTCCATCCTAACCAAATAAAGATAGAGGTAATCCAGGCATGGCCCAGACCAGAAACACAGAAGCAGGTCACGAGTTTTCTAGGGACAGCAGGGTACTACAGAAAATTTGTACCCAATTACAGTGCCCTGTCTGCTCCCCTATCTGACCTGACAAAGAAAAGGATGCCCATGAAAATTACTTGGGGCCCAGCCTGTGAGGAAGCCTTTTCCAAACTAAAGGAGGAACTGTGCAGTGCTCCTGTTTTGACAAGTCCTGACTATAGCAAAACCTTTATAGTTCAGACTGATGCCTCAGCCGTGGGTATTGGGGCAGTACTGAGTCAGACATCCAGCCAAGGGACAGATCACCCAGTAGTGTACCTGAGTAGGAAGTTACCTCCCAGGGAGCAAGCATACTCTATGGTGGAAAAGGAGTGTCTTGCCATAGTGTGGGCCCTAAAGAGATTACAGCCATACTTATATGGGCAGCATTTTGTGGTGCAGACTGACCACAACCCCTGGTTTGGCTGATGCAGATAGGAAAGAACAATGGTAGATTGCTAAAATGGAGTATTGCTTTGCAAGGGTATGATATGACAATCGTACATAGGGCTGGAGCCAAAAATCAGAACTCAGATGGGCTGTCTAGGGTCTATGAGGAGTGAACTGATTTGGGAAGCTCATCCCATGCAGGGGACAGAGCCCCCAAATTCAGCCTAGGTGGGGAGGAATTGTGACACTTGGACAGCTGGTTCTGATTACTGTATCATTTTTGTAAATAAAATGGGTTATGGACTGTCTCTCTTGAGAAATGCTGAAGCAGCATGTGAGATGACACACATACACACAGGTTTTAGATACAAGGTGTTACATGGAAGGCCAGAAGCTAATTACAGACATTAACTAAGTTAATTATAGCTGTAGTTGCTAGAGGAAATCTTAAACTTTGATAATGCTTAGAGGAAAGAGCAGGTTGTAGCGTTTTAGTGCGAAGTCATAAAAGATGTTTTCATGTCCTGAAAGGGAAGCTTATCATAAGATCAAAGAGAGTCATCTGAAGAACATGAGTCATATGGAGGTTGCAGAATTTAATACTTGGAAAATACATCCTGTTTTATATAGATATATTTTTAAATATTCTGACAGGGAGAGCTAGGTGACCTCATGCAAATAGGTGGGAAAACCAGCTTTTAAACATTATTCTGTTTTCTTCAAAGACACTTCTATCTAGACTCTGACAAAGAAACATCTGTGAGCACTTTAAGCAGGTATTTAGAGAGAGAGACAACTCTAAGTACTGTAGTAGGAATTGCACTGTTAAAACCTGTTTTGTTTAAGAGATTTGTATGTCTTGTGATATAATGGTTCTGTATTTTATGTGTTACATATTTTTTATCTATTTTAGTAAAACTCTATTTGTAGAGCTTACTTGGTCTGTCTTTGATTTATTTCCTTTACAAGTAAAGTATATATGGTTAAAGCAGACACTGTACATAAGCTTGAACGGTGATACCAAACTGAAAAAAGGTACACATGTTAAATCTGAGATCTTTTATTACAGTTTTTAAGGGTTCATTTCTCTACACCGGGTTAGGTGCCTGTAGGCAAAGATATCTGGCCCCCCTGAAGACAGAATTATCTGAGCCTGTACATTGGGTACGCTAACAAGAGGTTCACAGTTTGAATCCCTCCAAGACTTGAGACCAAAGGTTGATTTGAACCCACAAAACAGACCAGGAGGGTTACCCTGTTTCTGTTAACTGATTACAAGACTGCGCTGGGAGGATGGCACTTTGGGAGTAGAGGGCTGACCTGCTGAGTTGGTTTGTGACATCTGGTACCTCACAAAATTGCCCTTATATCCTACAATCACTTCTGTCTAGAGACAATAGATCAACTAGGGGAGATGGTATTGTCATCTACATAACCAGTAAATTTGGAGTGTCTGAAATCAGCTCCCTATCATTACCACAAGAATTTGAATGCTTGGCAATCAAACTTGCACTATCTGATGCAGAGGCCGTAAACATCTTTTGTTGTTTATAGGCCACCAAAGATGGCTCAGAACTGCTTAATCATATCAACACCATCCCAAATTTCCATCCTAATGAATTATATTAGGAGATTTGAACATGGACTGGATCTTTCAAAATCTAATAATTTAAAAATTCTTTGTGATGGTGTAGGGCTAACACAATTAATTTCTGAGCCTACAAGACCAAACACAAAAAGTCCAGCCAAGGACTCCACCTTGGACCTTGTAATGACTAATAGGTCCCAGAAAATCACACATGCTGCAGTATTCCATAATGACATATGCGATCATAGTGCTGTGGCCTGTATCAGGGGTTCTGTGAAACATAAGTCCATCTCAAAATTCATAACTAAAAGGAGGCTTACAAGATTCAGTGCAGCAAGTTATCTAACTGATCTAAGTTTTATAAATTGGCAAAAATTCTATTTAGCTAAGACAATTCATGAAACCACTGACCTATTCAACCAACTGGTGTTAGGAGCGGGATATTCAAGCAGTTGCTCAATGCGTAAATGAGTTGCACTGGTGCAACAGCGAAATCTTTTAGAGCAATATTCAAACACCGCGGCTGCACAGCGCAAATCACACTGCACCAAGGCACAAATGTAATCTATGCAGTGCAAGTGCAGGGGGTGTACCCATGAATAAGTGGCGCAACGGCATATTCAGCCACAAACCATGGTGCAACTGAGGAGCAAGACCCCAGATGCGCCACCCCGACTTGAGCCTATAAAATCCAGGCTCAAACACACAGACAGGGAAGTGCAACACTGTGCAGAGAGAGAGAGAGAAACAGACAGACAGACAGACAGACAGACAGACAGACAGTGACAGAGGAACACACACACTGACAGCCAGGCAGGGAGCCAGTGGAGAGCCAGGGCGAGGTGGATAGTGGCCCATTCCACTTGGAGGCGGTAATGAGGGGTGTGAGGAGGCAGGAAGAACAGCAACATGGCCAATGATGGGCCTGGCGGCAGTATGCCCCGACACAGGTGTCACCGTGCCTGCATTGCATTTGAGAACTACAGTGATACAGAGATAGTGGGTCGGTACCGCCTGAACAGGCAATTCTGAGGGAGCTGCAGTGACAACATGCAGGCACCCACCAGGCAGTCATGCCATATCTGTGGAGACTAAGGTGACTGCAGTGATGTGCTTGCTCACCATGGGCACCTTCCAAAGACCAACCAAGGACACCATTGGGATCACCCAGTCGGCCACGTCCTGCCTCCTCACCCAGTTCCTCAATGCTCTGCTGCCATGTGCTGTGGAGTACATACATTTCCCCAGCACACAGGTGGAGTGTACAGCAAACATGCAGGCCTTTCACAGGGTTGCAAGCATACCAGGCATGATTGGGGCCATTGACTGCACCACATGGCCATCCTCATACCACTGGTCTCAAAGGGCGGTCTACATCAACTGTAAGGGTTACCCGTCAGTGACTGCCAGGTGGTGTGCGATGCCATGGGGTGCATCATCAATGTATACGCCACACACCGCAGAAGTGCACATGATGCATTCATCTGGCACAGCTCCGTACTCTGCCACAGGTTTGAACATGGGGACATCTCCACGGGCCACCTATTGGGTGAGTATGGCATGTGCTGTGGTCTGCATGGCACTGCCAAGGGGGGGCATGCCAGAGAGAATAGTGGGCATCCAGGACTAGGAAGTGTCATAGCACAGCAAAGGGCTAACCATGTCCATTCCTTCACAGGTGACGGAGCATACCCGCTGTGGCCATGGCTGCTCACCCCCCTATCAGCAACCGTCGACCTCCGCAGAGGATTGATACAATAAGGCACACACCAGCATGCACGGAATAATCAAGTGTGTCTTTGGCATGCTGGAAATGCATTTCTGTTGACTAGACCGGTCTGGTGGTGCCCTACAATACAGCCAATCGAAAGCCTGTGGCCTATTCCTGGCCTGCTGCATTCTGTACAACATGGCCATTGATCGTGGGATAGCTGTCAAGGCAGATGATGGAGACAGTAGCGGGGATGATGGCGGTGATGTGCCGGAGGGTAGTGGGCAGCCACCCCATGGGAGATGCGACCCAAGACTGGCCGCCCAGGCAAGGTGCTACCGGGACACCATCACACACGAGCACTATGGCAAACACAGGTGAGTGCACAGAGACACAAAGGTGCACAGGCACACAGAGCAGCACCCGACACATAGACCTGGATGAGCACAGCTGGAGGCATGCATGGTATGGAGCCCACAGCAGGCATTAGGGTGGCACTGGCACACATCAGCACACACACAGCACAGGCATGCGCACACACAGACACACAGCGGTACATGGCATGGATCAGATATACTTCACGGTGCACTGGCACAGCCGGTGGCAACTGTAACGACCATCATCACACCCATGCCACATGCCCCAGTGGCATGGCTGGCATACACATGGGATATGCAGCACTGCATGCCAGTGACACAACACAGGCATGCCACACCAGCAACACCTACACCTACACAGGGCAACAACAGCAGATGGGGGTGCATGGCAGCAGACACATTAGGCCAACCGTGTGGTACCCCAGCCGCCATGGCCATGTGGGCGGCCGTGCCTAGGCTGATCACCAGCCACAGGCAGGCCAATGGCCATGGGGTTGTGTCTGAGGTCCCCCCAGGGGTCGATGTATGGGACCGTGACTGTGTCTGCATGGGGTGGAGAGGTGCCCAAACAGGCCTGCCCCTGGTGTACCCGGGATGCCAATATCTGATCCTGGTGTCCATTGTAATGGGGTCACCAGATGCCATGACCGTGGGGTGGATGGTGCACTGCAGGGTGTCCTCTGTGCATGGTTGAGCCCAGTGGCAGCCAATGACGCCAGACCCACTGCAATGGCACCAGTCATGCGGTCCATTGCTGCCACAATTACACCGGACATGTGGTCCGTCAATGCAGTTGTGGCCTCCCACGACTGGCGGAGACTATCCATAATTTGTGCAATGCCCCTGTCCTGCTGCTCTGCCAGCTTTCGCACCTCTGCTCGCAGTGCACGCGCATTTCTGTGGCGAGCAGCACCTGATGTTCCACGGATATGCGCAGCAACGTGTGTGCTCAACCAGGCGATCAGCATCCTGTGCACCCTGTCCGGGCGCTGGGCTGCAGGGGTGTTGCAGTGCCCTAGTCAGCCTCCCCGCCCGTGACACTTCACAGGGCAGCGACATTGGGTCCAGGCTGTTTAGACGCACTGGCAGCAGACCCAGTGCCACGCTGCCCATGTCCCCGTGACCTGCTGCATGACTTGCCACTGGCTAGCGCCATGCCCATCCACCGCCAAGAGTCACCATTGCCCCTGCATGCTACATCGGTGGCACCACCCACCTACATGCAGCCAGGGACGGGTGGTAACCGTGCAGCCACTGGTCACTTGCAGTGCCCAGATACCTCCTGTGATGTGTCCTGGGACGATCGGGCACCACATCCCCAATGCTTTCCAGTATCAGTGTGATGTCATCATAGGAGCTGGACATGTCCCCCAGTTGGGTCTCTTCACACAGCACACTCAGCCTATCATCGTGCATGAACCCAGCCAGGGCAACGTCCGGCACCAGGTCAAAGCCATTAGGTAGCTCAGTGGTGCTCACCCTCAGCCTGTCCGATCTGCACACGCCGGTCGAGGTGGATGGACCGTCCACCTCGGCCATGGCTGGGGCTGACCCTGCCCCCTCATCCTCATGGAGGCGTGATGGTGCTGCAATGAAGGAACAGTACGTCAGTGCTCGAACTACAGGCCTATGTCCCCCTCCACCCTGTGGGCATGTGTCAGATGCCACATGCCACCCTGTGGCTGTGCATGCCCGCATTGAGACATGCAGGTGGCATGCCACAAGACAATGGGCACCACCACATGGCCACTCACACATACCAGATATGTTGGTAGGGTGTCTGCTCACCGTACAGGGATGGGCTGCCGCCCATCTGGAAACCTCCTCCAGGGACGCCCTTCACTGCTGTGCATCTGAGGGTGGATGCCACCAGTTCTTCTGTTGCCATCAAGGTGGGTGCAGTGGATGGGACACTGCTGATGGCACTGAGGAACGCATGTATGGATGCCACCTTCTCCTTTATGTGTCTCCTGTCCGTCCCGACCTTCTTCTTGCACTTCTATGCACTTTGCTGGTGACGTCCGTGCTGGTTCACATAGTTTGCCATTGCATCCCACCCATCCGACCTCTCCTGGGGTGTGCCAGTGGCACCGCTGAGGAACCCCTCCCTGTCGAGGTAGGCCTCGTACAGAGCATTGGTCTCAGCCTTTGTGAAATTGGGCCTTCTCTTCCACGCAGGCCCATGGCCCTCCTCTTCCTCCTGTCCCGACATGTAGCTGCCTGCAGACAATGGCAGCATGTTGTGTAGTTGTCAGCATTTCCCATATATGTCCCCATGACGTTGTTTCTGCAGGCCTCTGTTGCCCTGCACCAGCATACCCTACCTCTTGAGACTGAATACCGGTCCGTGGCCTGTGCTGTCCAACGGCACTTTTCAGGGGCATCACATACAAATTAGTGGATGCACAATGGTAATGAGATGCTAATGCACCCCACTGCGCTGAGCATTGGCTGATGAGGTGATTTTCATACAGCGGCTGAATATCGCAAATTTGCTCCATGAGCAATGTAATTGCACTGGAGCAATCCTGTTGCGCATAGCTGGTGCATGTGTGGTGTGCATTCCTTCTGTGTGCATGGCATTGCAGGGGTCCATTGCACATCCTGCATTACATATGCGGAGCAGTGCTATAGCACAGTGGTATTGCACATCAGCTATTGTGTTGCATGGTGCATCACATGGTGACCCCTGCCAGTCCCGTACCGTGCACATGTGCGATCATATCAGTGCAGTCCACTGCGCATGTTGCACACATGCATGTCTGTGTGTGGGGCCATGACCCCTGACCCTGAGCACCCGGTGGCCATGTGCATAATGCACATGTCCGTGGATGCGCGATGCTACCACATCGCACATCACCATGTTATGCGATTGCTCCATTCAGGTCCCTATCACACATTCCACACATACTGCACTGTCATGCACGATTGTACCACCATCCAGGCCACCATTTAGACCTGATGGAGGACATGGCGCAGACACGGTCGAGGAGGGTCCTCAACTGGTCAGAGGTTGAGATAGTCAACCTTGTGGCAGTGGTGATGCCTTTTGAGGGCCAGCTGTTTGGCACTGTACCACTGCAGCAGGCCAGGGGGGATGTCTGGGCACAGGTGACCTTGGCCATGGAGAGCCACACTAGAGTGGTGCGCAGTGTTGAGCAATGCCGCCACAGGCATGGGGACCTATGAGGCAGGGATCCGGAGTGGCTGCACAGGATGCAGGCGTGCATCCAGTGCAATGCGGTTCCACAGCAAGATAGGTGTCAGCACTAGTCATGCATGCCCCTATGCTCCCCTGTGGTGGTTGTTAGTATGTGTACATGGTCCACTGGGCAGCACTGTCCTGCTGGCTGCTGGATGCCATGCATGGCTGCTGCACATGTTGCAGTATGCAGGTGGGTGGGCCGCGAGGACGGTCAGGGTCACACCTGCTCCACGCTGGCTGTGTGGTGGTGGGGGCGCTGTCTGTGTGTACTCATGTCCACTCACCTTCACATCCACAGGGCCCGAGGACAGCAGGCAGACCAGGAAGGCTGCAGCAGGGGCACAGGGCTGAGGTAGCCCACAGCGAGCAGCACCAGCAGGGCGTTGCCTGGCAGGAAGTTGTGTCTACATTGATGGTACCTGTAACAGTGTGAGTGCAGGTGTGTCGTGGTCGGGCCAAGGTGTCCATGACCCCGTCCGCGAGGGCTGTGGTAGCACACCTACCATTGTCCATGCCACTGTTGCATGTGCTGTGGCGTGTTGTGCAGCCTGGTGGGAGGAGGTGCAGCCCCACACAGTGCCCGTGCCGTGCTCCATGCCATGTGCCCATGGTGTGTGCACATGGGTGCACTGCATGGCACCGCCTGGCTGGCTGTGATGTTGTAGTGTGCTGTGTGGTGGACTGGTGTGGCCTCCATGCATGGGCTGTCTATGGTCCCCTAGTGGTGTGTGCCCCACAGTCCATGGCACACTCTGGGTGGGAATGTGTTTGGTGGCTTTGCACTGATTGACTGTCTGGTCTCTTCCCTAGGTGGTCGAGGATGGTAGCTAGGGAGGCAGCATGCCCACATGTCCGAACATTGATGGGTCCTGCACTCCAGAGGAGGCTCCTTGCCCTGCAGTGGCACCACATGCGGAAGATGGCAGCATTGAGGAGGGAGATCCAGTGGCTGGGGAAGTCCGTCAGGGGCCACAGATAATGGACATTTCCACTCCCTGCTGTACGTGGCCCCCATCCCTTCTGAAGACCTTTCTCTGCTGTCCCACATCCATCTGTATAGCCCCTGCTCCCTGTCCCCATCCCCCCTACCCCATCCCTGATCCTGTTTATTGCTGTTTGTATTGTTCTTGTTATATAAAGCCTTTTGTTCACTGTGAGCCTGTGTCAGTGTCTGATTTGCAAGTGGTGTGTGGAGCCATGCTGCAGTTGTGTGCCTGTGGTGCACCCAGGGATGTGCCACTTCATGGGCAGCGAGTACATGTGGTCCAGCTGTGGTCAGCGCTGTTGCTCATGGCCCTGCCACGTCTGCCTGTGGGTCAGCCATGCTTGGTGTGTCGCTGTGTTGGTGGTATATTGCCCTGTGCTGAGGTTGGGCAGCTGGGGGGTTGGTGTCTTCTATGCATGGGGCAATTGTATTCCCGTTGACTGTTCCATCTATCATCTCATGGCCCTCACTGTGCACTGGTGCACACACATGCCCATGGGTGTGTTGCCTGCCTGTGCCTTGCTCCTGGGATGTCCTGCCCTGGTGGTGCTGATGGCACGGGGACATGTGTGGTGTTGTTCGGGGCCTGTGCTGGGTGCTGTACAGTGCAGCCATGTGGAAACTGGTACTGCATATTGTTGTGCTGCCCATGAGGGTGCTCCTGTGCAGTTTTGGGTTCTGTTTCCCATGTCCCTTGTTGCTGGTCAGGCCACCATTGCTGTGTGTGCTGAAGCTCTGGTGAGTGTGCCTGGTGACACATCATGTTGCTGCTGGTGGTGCCTGACACGCAGGGCCTGTGTTACTGGCAGGGGTTCCTTTCCTGCAGTGCAGGACATGTGTGCATGGGCTGTAGCCATCCTACATGGATCCATGACAGGGTGGATGGCCTGTGTCTCGGCCATCCCTGGTCGGTGAGCCCTTGCGTCCACCTCATCCCTGGCACCATGCCTCCCACACACCTTGGCCATATTTGGTGGGTGTCTGTTGCATGTCACTGTCATTGGCATGGATGGTGTTGCAGCCCTTGGGTCAGTCCGTGTTCCGGGGTGGTGGCCTTTGGTTTTCTGTGGACCTTCCTCTGATGCTCTGTTTGTCCTCTGGGTTTGTGCTTCTCTGTTCATGGGTGTGCCCTGCTGGGGAGGGGGGCATGCTTCCTTCACCTTCTGGGTCCTTGCCTCTGTATCCCTGTGGTGGCTATTTCCATGCTCCATGGGTGTTTGCTCTGGTTTGCTCTGCGTATCCATGGTTGCACTGATGCATCTCTGGTTGCACCATGGCGCATCTTTGCCATATTCAGCTGACTTGCACTTGGTCATTTTGGCCAGTGCAACTTCTGAATATGGCTCCTGGTGAGCCATGGTGCATCTCACTTGTGGTGTGCCAGAATTGGGCCAGCGTTTGGTGCATCTCTGAATATCCAGCCCAGACAGTATAAACAAGCATGCTCCCCTAGTTAAACTGAGGGTCAAAAAGATATCATTCCCCCTGGTTGAACAGAGATATGAAAAAAGCCTTAAGTATTAAGGATGGGCTCTGGGTGAATAACAAACATATGAAATTAGAAATCTGACTGGCTAGCTTTCAGGAAGATAAGAAACACTTACACCAAGGCCTGGATATTCAGCCTGTGCCAGGCAGTGGCGCAAGCCTGGGTGCAGCACAACTGGGATGTGCCAGTGCCAGGGCCAGGTGATATTCAATGGTGATGCGCCATAGCGCAGCACTGTTGAATAGGGCAAGGTCAGCACACATACTGTGCATGGCGCGAGTGACATTGCGCCAGTGCAAGCCACAGATAGGAGCATGGGATGCGCCAGTGCAAGTGCAGTTTGCGCTTAAGCGCATCACCCATGCTATTCAGCAGGGGGCATGCAAATGAGGCCTTAAAATATGCAAGGTGCATATGGGGCCATTGCATGTCATTATGGCCCCATGTGCACGCCTGCAGGGAAGCCTGGCGACTTGCGCCTGGCATCCTGCACAGCATGACATGTGCAGTGGGGATCCCGGGGCATCCCCAGCCCGTAGCTGCAATCGTGTACATGTATAACAAACAATCCCTGGTAATCTAGTGGTTCCCCCCCTCCTGTGTCCCTGAGTCCCCGATAAATGCAATAAAAGACCATCCCTAGTGGTCTAGTGGTCCCTCCTCCCACCCTATTCCCTGAGAAATGTAATAGAAGACCATCCTTGGTAGTCTAGTGGTCCCTCCCACCTGATTCCCTGAGAAATGCAATAGAAGACCATTCCTGGTGGTTTAGTGGTCCCCTCTCCCTCCCGATTCTCCAAGAAATGTAATAGAAGACCTTCCCTGGTGGTCTAGTGGTCCCCCCTCCTGTGTCCCAACAAAGCAATAAAGACCATCCTGGTAGTCTAGTGGTCCCCCACCACCTCCCGAGAAATATAAACTGACTGTCTCTGGTGGTCTAGTGGGGCCCCCCAGCCCATTGCCGTGATCGCGGTAATCCTCTGTAAATAAATGCCCTGGTGATTCAGTGGCACCCCTAGCCCTCTCACCCACACCGAACTCCTTGCCCACCCTGTGCCACCCCATCATTGGCAGGCAGCTGCAACCCACCTGCATACCACCCGGCTGCCCACCGAATGACAGGTACAGTATGGACTGTAAGCCCATTGGTCCCCAGTGTGGACCAATGAGTCTTTGCGAGACTGTACTAGACAGTCCCAAGTATGTTAATGACTTCATTCACATCTTTGGGACTGTCTAGTACAGTATGCCCTGCAGGCCCATTGGTCCACACTGGGGAACAATGGGCTTACAGCCCATACTGTACCTCTCATTCGGCGGGCTACTGGGTGATATGCGGAAGGGTTGCAGCTGCCCGCTGATGATGGGGAGGAACGGGGTGGGCAAGGGGTTCAGAGTGCATGGGAGGGGTGGGGGGTGCCACTGGATCACCAGGGATTTATTTGACAGGGCTGTACCACGATCACGGAAACGGGCGGTGGGGTTCCACTAGACCACCAGGGACAGTCTTTTATTACATTTCGGGAATTGGGTGGGAGGGGGGATCACTAGACTACCAGGGCAGGTCTTTATTCCAGTTATCGGGGAATTGGGGACTGGGGGTCCACTAGACTACCAAGGATTTTCTAATATACATATATCGCAATCGCTGAAAATGGGCAGGGGTACCACTAGACTACCAGGTATTACTTGTACAGTATGTCACAGTGATCACAGCAACAGAGGGTTCCACTTAACCGCCAGGGTTATGTGTGTGCTTGAGGACGGTGTTCTGGTGGACGGGTAGGGCCAACGGCTATTGGCTAAGGTGTTGCGCCTGTACCATCGCAGCCTCCTGTGGTGGCTAGAGTTGTTCTTATCGCACGGGCTCAACTTGAGCCTCCCTATGTGGTGTAATGCCAGGTTGTGCCAGCATATTTGCTGCACATCATGGGCTGAATATCGGATGTGCCGCATATGCATGTGCACACCCCTGCATCTGCGCCACATATGATTACATTGCTCCTGGACACATCAGGATTCTCGTGACTGCACTGGACAGCCTTTTCAATATCCTGTTAGCATACGCGGGTTGCACTAGCTAACTCTGTTGCACCATATGCAACCCTTTGAATATCCAGGCCCAAGTTGATAAGAGATACGTAAACTCAGTTTCACCTGAACACCTTAAACAGTTCTAAAAATAATTCATCCAAAATTCAGGAGAGTAGTATGAAACATTTTATTTTTTATTTATTTTAGTCTTTGGTAACCGGTAAGGCCCACTAGGCACAAGTGCCTGTTTTCAGGAGCAATCTGAGAGCACTGGGCGGTAAGTGACTTGCTCAGAGTCGCACAGCATGCACAGGAGGTTGTGAGAATCAAACTAAGCTCTGGTTTGCTGGATGTACCAAGCTCATTCACAGCTCATTAATCTAACCTCTAGGCTATACTGCCAGCCAACATGGTGGGTCAAAAAAATCTCATCTCCAGTACCTTGTGAAATAGAGTCCCAAGGAAACATAATAACAGCCAGGCAAATAATATTAGAAAAATGTAATACTCATTTTGCTACAGTAAGTCAGTCGCAAGCCCTGGACTGTCTTCGCAACATCTTCAATTGTCAACCAGTCAAAGTCAGCCCAGACCAACTGGGTAGTTGTAATCTCCCACCAATCACCACTCTGCCCATTTAAGCGAGCTGTGCAGATCTTTTATCTGATCTGATCTGATCTATTAAACCACTGCAAGGCAATTTTGAAAATCCAATTGGATTTTCAAAATTGCCTTGTAGTGGCTTAAGTGCATTTGAGAGAAAGAAAGTGGAGGTAATTTGAGTCTTTGAGACTGCCTACGTTGCTCACTTGGCACCACCATAAAAAAAATGTGTGTGATTCAAGGGAAAACTCAGGAAGAATGATTGCCTGAGAGACTCCTGTAGCTCAGATGGTTAAGAGCGATGGCATGGATTGCCAAGGTCTTGGGATCAAGTCTCAGTGGGAGTCACGTTTCCTTTCACTTGTACAATTAAAATTATCTAGGAATTCGGCTAGACAAATGCTTATCTTTCACTGCACATATAGAATACCTCTGCAAAAAACTGAGTTAGATTAGGTTTTTCCTATAGGAACAAGAGCTGTTTTCCACCAGACATAAGAAAAAGATTAGTACAAGTTACCTTCCTTCCATTGTTAGATCATACTGATCTAATATACAGTCACTGTACCCACACTTCCCTAAGTAAACTAGATGTACTCTATCATGGAGACCTTCATTTTGTCACTAGTTCTGCTACCAAAACTCATCATCGAACCTTATATACAATGGTAGGTGGCCATTCCTCACTATAAGGAGGCTCAAAAATCTGTATATGTGGATTTACAAAGCATTAACTAACAGTCTCACTTGTTACAGCTCAGATTTCGCCATATGGTCAAATAGCAGTTATACAGTAAGGAGATAACTATATCTTCTTAGATACCCTAGATATGCTGCCCAATATGGAAAACAGCTATTAGTTGTGTCATTTCTATGGTGTAAAATGAACTGCAAAGTACCCTTAAACTTATAGGTTTTGTAAATATTGATGTATTCAAGTCTCTCCTAAACAAGATAAGCAAATTGACGTTGTGAATAATATGTCATAAACTTGCTACAGTCCCTTGCTTAGATATGTTTTTGTGGAATATAATTTAGTCTGACATTCCAGAGGGTGCTTTTGCTTGTCATATCTACATTATAATTTATAATTAGACTAAGTTAATTTGTTAGGTTTTTGCTATGTTCTTTACACCAATCATTTTTTTACCTTTTCTTGTACTATACAGTGTATAAGTCAGTTGAAATGTAATTTTCTTACCTTGCCTACCACTGGATTTACATTACTGTATGCTGGCCACAATGACTGCATTTATACTGTTATGTGCTGTCCTACCCAGGACCTCCTTGTGAATGAGCTTGCTCCATGAAGTCTCTTCCTGATGAAATAAAGTAAGCTAAAGTTCCATATGGGGTTACCTCTTCACCATGTGGGGAAGGGGGGACTGCCTCACTTCTTTAATAGGTCTCTGTGTGTTTACCCCTTCTCCCTCACATGATGGGCCTTGACATGCTTTAGTCTCCCAGCCTGAAAGTACTATTTGGGGAGAGAGGGAGCAGAGCACCTTGTTGGGGGGTGGGGCAGAGCACTCTTTTTGATGGAGGTGGACCAGTTTTTGGAGGAGTTTGAGCAACAAGGAACTCTAGTGGAGGTGTTGAAGCTCCTGTTGGGGATGGGGTAGGGCTCCTGTGTTGGGGAGAGGCTGGCCCATTCAGGAGGGAGCAGAGCCCTTGCTGAGGAAGATACACTCTGGGTATGAGAGGAGCTCCTCTGATACTGCTGGTCACTGGTCAATTTGTCTTAGCACAGAGGAATCTGTGAACACGAGATGAGTGGCAGCCTTTGCAGTAGTGGATGATCACAGCCCCATCCTTCCACCGCCATCAGTCACCTCGACTGGAGCTTGCCCAGCAACCATCTGCAGTCTAATGTTGCTATTACCTGAGATTCACAAGTCTGCACAATACTTGGCCGCTCCTCCAGCCCGGCACCTGCCTGTCTGTTTCACTGAGAGTGTTGCTGTGGTATTTTAGGCTGATGAGTTTGCACCCTGACTTTAAAATACATGGGAAACTATGCACCTTCTCGGCATTACATTGGCTGCCAGGCTAGAAATTACTCTTCACTGAAGGAGTAAATTAGCATAAGGCCTCCATTTAAAGGTTTACTTTCTATTAAATAAAAGGTGTCCTTATAAAAATAAAATTCATCTAGAAGCTAATGTTCTGCAAGGGACAAGACACAGCGAAACTCGTTGTCATCTTTTGCAAAATAAAAATGTCCACAACTTATTATGATTTGTCTAGGAATTTGTCTAGCACTAATTGCTGCATGATACCTCTAAGAATTGCTGGTAATCTCTGAAAGTCTGTAATTATGGCTGCATAGCAATTTAGCTATGAATACATTAAAAAGAACCAGTGAAATATTCCCCCACCTCCTGGTTCTTTCTTTGGTGTCCCCTCCATACAAATAGATTTCCTCTCACTGCTAAGTATCTCTACACCTCACAGCTCTTCTCTTCTATGTCCCTTGTCAGATTAATGCATTAGCAGCCATTTTGGCTCTGAACAGAACTTGTATTTTCAACCAGGAATAAGATATTGCTGTTGACAATGTGAACATTCCAGCTTTAGTTTGTGCTCTTGGCTGCGTGAACAAATCATTAGATCTTAAACCAGTCATAGTAGAAGTTTTCACCAATAAAAGGTGTGTAAAGTAAACAAGGACTCTGCCCAAGAGCACTTTAAGAACAAACCAACAAATGCCAATGCTGGAGTCTCCTTAGTGTCCATGACACCCGACCCAAAGAAGAATATAATACGCAATGATGAGTTCCCCATGAGAGACCAATGACAAATCTAATTGAACAATGATAAAGAGGATCCAACGTGTCACGCAAAGCGCTGGTGGTATTTCAATAGATAAACTCCCCATAATCTAGTTGTGCCAAAAATAATGAGTTGACCAGCTGTTTATAAAAGAAAACTGTAAAGAGAATCTTATTTCTCTGCAGCAAAAAAAAAAAAAAAAAAGTAACCTCTTTAGTTTACAGGAGAGATGATGAATATGATTATTTAAAAGTAAGACTATTGTCCAAGAAAATTCCTAGATATTTGTATGAACTCTCATAAGTTAAGTACCATCCTGCGTGGACTGAAAGATCAGAGAATAACGTAAGTCTGTTTGCAAGACAACATTAATTTTTTTTAGTGTGTGTTCAGTAGGGCTGTACAGTATTTGCATTTGTGTCAGTGATATTTGTCAAGTTAATGCATTCTTAATAAAAGTTCCAGGCCACTTTGGACTTGTGTATTTTGGTATTTATGTACTATCATAGAATCATAGAAGGCTGTAAGCAGATAAGGATCTCTAGGCCCATCTAGTCTGCCCATAACCCCCCCCCCCCGGAGGATTTCCTCCATCCCTTCTTTGTGGCCTGCACTTTGTCTGCCAGTCCCATGTGCATGTACCATGCCCTTTTGAAGTTCTCCACTGTATCCATCCCCACCACCCACTCCAGCAGGCTATTCCATGGTTGTACAACCCTCTCGGTGAAGAACCTGCCCCTGCTGTCCCCCTGAACCTGCCCCTCCACCTTGTGGTATATCCCCTCATGGAATTGTTTTACTCAATTTAAATAAGCTGTGCCCCTCACCCTGTTTATGCCCTTCAGGTATTTGAATGTTTCACCATATTTCCCCTCTCCTTCCTTCCTCCAGTGAGTACAGGCCCAGCTCCCCAAGCCTCTCCTCACATGGTCCCCTGCATCTCCCACACCATTCTGGTCACTCATCTCTGGGCTCTTTCCAGCCAATCCATGTCCCTTTCCTGTATGGCCTCAAGAACTGGACCCCATATTCCATATGTGGTCTGGCCATGGTTTTATACAATGGCAGGACACCTCCTTCTCCTGCTTGTGAAACCCTCCCTATGCATGCCAGCATACTCCAGTGCCTTTCCTGCTGCCCTGTCACATTGACCCCGGACTTTCAGGTTGTCTAAGATGGTAATCCCCAGGCCCCTTTCCTGCTCTGTCTCCTCCTCTCCTCCCCTCCAGTTGGTATTTGCCTTTGGGTTTGTTAGCCCTATGTGCATAATCTTGCACTTTTTGTGTTGAACTGTAATTGCCACCTTTCTGACCACTCCTCCAACCTGGCCAAGTCCTCCTTCATATCCTCCACCCCCCCTTCCATCATATTCACCCTGCTACTACAGATTTTCATGTCATCCACGAACAGACATGCCTTCCTGTGCAGACCCTCTGTGATGTCCCCTATGTATATGTTGAAGAGTATGGGTCCCAACACAGACCCCTGTGGAACCCCACTTGTCACTCTTTCCTCCTTTGAGTACACTCCATTAACTTTGACCCTCAGAGTCCTCTCCACCAACCAATGTTCCACCCATCAAGTGAGCTTGCTTCCCACCCCAAGCTTTTCACCTTGCCTGGAGTCTCCCGTGGAGGATGGTGTGAAGCCTTCCTGAATTCCAGGTAGGCCACGCCCACTGCCCCTCCCTGGTCCAACTTCTCTGTCACCCTGTCGAAGAATTCAGTTAGGCTGGTCTGACATGACCTGCCACCCATGAATCCATGCTGACTGTCATTCAGTAGGATCTCCCCCTCAAGATGCTTAACCAGTCTTTCCTTAATCAGTGCCTCCATCAGCTTGCTGACCACTGTGGTCAGGCTTATTGGATGGTAGTTACCTGGCTCTTCCCTCTCGCCCCCCCCCCCATGTAGTGGTACTACCTCAGCCTTTTTCCAGTCTTCAGGACCCTTCCTCTTGCAGTGACAGGTTGAATAGCCTCGTGATTGGCGCGCCAATTCCTGTTTCAAGTTCTTTAAGTACCCTTGGCTGGATCCGTCTGGCCCCATCGCCTTGTCAGTCCGCAGCCTGCACAATTCCTCCAGCACTCTAGCTTCAGTGAAGGGATTGGAGTCCATCTCCCTGCCTGTCCTCCCCCTATTTTCTAATTTAGGCCCCCCTTCCTCCTCCACTGTAAAGACCGATGCAAAGTATCTGTTTAAGACATTGGCGTTTTCTAAGTCTCCCTCCACCAGTGCCCCCCTTCCCCTTTGAGCCTCACTATCCCTCTCTTCTAATTTTTCCTGTCACTTACATATCTAAAGAACCTCTATTTTTGAGTTATTATCAGCAATGAAGTTCAATAAAATTCTAAAATTCATGTTATATACAGAACTTACTCCATTATAGGTATTATTTAACAAGGTATCAATTTATTAAAAAAAAAACACAGATGACATATAATGAGTAGCAGACGGACTATTTTATTACCTTGTGCATCTTTCCTAGTGTCACACATTGTACCATTTTGTGTTAGCTGAATTCAACACATAGTTGAAGAAATGATCTACTCTGCATCAGAGGGCCCTCCTATCCTCCCACATCATTACAGATGTTACACAACTAGACAATTTTGGAAAAGTAAGAATAACGCATGGGCTGTGGTAACTTTGTCTTCCAGGTTAGTTGCCTCACCTAAAGTTACTAAGGATCATGCCCTAAACACATACTTTACCACTGTGCACTATTATATCTATTTTGAGTGACACTAATCTCAGCTACGGTGTGAAATGGCTTACGCAAGCTGGTGGACTGATGCAGTCAGCAGCTGAGACAACAATTGATGCTGAATGCAAACCATGGGCCCTGTCCCGCAGAGTAAGTGTTGCTTTCAGCTGGCCTTTCAGGGGCTATGCTACAGCTGCTGATGACAGCAAATTGACACATTGTATGGGATATACTATGCGCCGTCATGATTCTTTGCTGCTTTAGATCTAACACTATACATTTGGTGGCAGCAGTTTGTTTTATTATCTTGTGCATCTTGTCCAGTGTCAAACATTGTATTATTGACTTAGTTAAAAAACAAATTCAACTCACAGTTAATGAAAGGGCTGACTCTACATCATAGGGTTCGCCCACCCTTCACGTCACTGCAGAATGCAGATGTTACAATTACAACAAATTTGGAAAAGTAAGAATAAAGCATGGGTTGTGGTAACTTTGCCTCACCTAAAGTTACTAAGAACCATGCCCAAACACCATACTTTACCACTGTGCACTGTCATGTTTATTTTGTCCCTCAGCCAGTTAACATGGCTTATGTGTCAGGCTGGTGGAGTGATGCATTCAGCAACTGAGATGACAAATGATGCTGAATCCAACCCCTGGGCCCCTGTCCTGGAGAGTCTATCTTTCAGTGACTATGGTATGCTGCAGCTGATGGCATTAACTGATAACATGATATATGGTACAGCACTATGTTTCACATTTAGCACTAGAACTTATGAAGTCATGACTTCTGTGTTTCATTAAGTGTGAGACATTTTTAACCAGACCAGTGGTGAGCAGGCAGGTTGTTACCTTATGCATCTTTCCCAGTGTAACAAAATAAATACATCAAATGATATGCACTTTCTCTCTAAATGAGCAGAACGTGAAACTCAGGGCAATATCCAACACACTGCTATCACCTGGATCAGATAGTATGCAGTGGTGCACCCAATGTTACTTATATGGTACTAGTAGCCCCCCTCCCCCCAAAAAAAAATGAAGTGGAGAAAAAAATATAAAATAGTGGGTTAAATCATGTAAAGTGAAATCACATGAGATAAGCTATGTGACACTGCTGAGTCTGGCACAATAATGTCACTATTTCACTTATAGTCATTATCCAGCGGTGGGAGATTTACTTTCATGGAAACAAGCTCATCTGCCCAGTTTGACTTGAGACTGGACCTGTGAGGTGCTACAACATCACCTGTGGTACTAAATATTCTTTCTGGTGGCACACTCATAGGAGGACAGCCCAAATACTTTACAGCTACTTGAATGAGTGAAGGCTGCACCATCTTTTTTGACATTTCAAAGACTATGCCTGCAGTTCTGTGGGTGGGATCAACCAGCCATGCCCCCTGCCTGTGCTATTTAAGTCAGCTTTCTCCAGCATCACTCAGAAGCACTGTTTCTTTATTGCAGACAGAGGCTCTACCAGGGCTCTGTGCCCCCCCTCCACCCAGAGTTTGTCTCCTGTTTCCCTTTGTGCTTTTGGGCTTTCTGCTTGGTATGTGCCTCCTCCAACTTTCTACTGTATGTTAGTATTTTGCCTTCTATCTTCTGGGCTGCAGTTTGAGCATCTCTCAGTCAACTATTCCTGCTGCTGTCTTGTTCTCATTAAACCTTGTGTTTCTTCTGTTTCAGTTTTTGTGTGCTTCTGGTTTTCATAGAGTCCTGCCTTTGTCATTCTTCTTTTGAGTTGTGCTATTTCAGGCTCCCATTTTTGCTGTTTTTTCCATATCATTTGCAATCTTTCAGTTCAACTACAATCCTTAAATGTTTACATCTGGCTCCTAGCCAAGCAGCCACTCCTTTTTGTGTTCCATTGGTTTAATTAGTTGTTTACTTCATCGGCATATTGCTTCCTAGATTTCAGTTCCCATATGCTCCTCTTTTCCTCTAGCAGTTTCATTTGTTGTTCTTTACTGCCTCAGCCTACCTGGGCTGCAGCACATCAGCAACTAACACTGTCCTCCCTTATGGAACTGGTCGGTATGCGTTTTTACCATTCAGTCAAAGCACATATCATTCAGTCACACAATATTCCAGTTGTAATTTTATGCCACACTCAGTCGTTCAGCCTTGCCTATGTTTTTTTCTACCTTGTGCTCATTGCTGTCAGGCTTCACCATCGTCCTCCCACTACTCCTGCACTCAGACACATGCCGCCTCAACCATAGCATGTCTTCCTGGTCTTCTGCCCTTTATGTCAATGGTCTTGCTCTGCTCCCTTGAAGTCTGCATCTTGAGGGTGGGTCCTTGACTCAGGAACCTCTTTCTGCCCTGCAGGTGAGGATGTCCTATGCTTCATGGAAGGCTTTGGCCATGCATATCAACTTGACAGCACCTCTTGATATAGCGTTTAAGACTTCAGCCACTGGAGGGTGGAGCCTCAAAGTCCATGGGGGCTCCTTTAGCTGTGCAGATCATGTCAACAATATCTACGAAAGCTATTCCTCTGTGGCCACCTAAGCTTTACCTGGTCTCTACCTCCTTCTCTTCTTCTGCTCCTAAAGGGTGAAGATCATACAATTATACAAGTCCTGTCCCCTCAAGGGCTCAACTCTGATGCCTTACCCCTCAAGGGTTTAACTTCCTCTCTATGCCTCCCCTCAATGGAGGCCAGGTGAGTACCTTTCAGTGGTTGTTGCTGTCCTCCTCCTACCTTGGGGGGGTCAGCCTCCTTTATGAGGATCCTCCATTAGATTCAGCGATCAGCTCACAGCCCCCCCCATGACTTTCTTGTTAGAGGAATAGATTGAGATCCCTTTCTCCAAAAATGTCTCCCTGAATTGGGTCTCTAAGTTGCAGTAGCTGATCCATCACTAATTTTATCCTATGCTTGGCAGGAAGGTGACCAAGACTCTGGATCCCAAAAGGTTTCCTCCTCATTGGTTATTTTTATGCTCCTCCATACTGAAGATCATAAATGTTAGGTAGTCTCTGCAGGAGGTAGCCCCTATTGTAGTATAGTTATATTAGTATAGCATTTACCCAGGTAGGATTCTACTGTGAGTTGGGGTTGGATGATGGCCCTCTTTCCATCCTGCCATTCCCTCTCTCCTTACAGAAGTCATGCCTGTTAGGCTACCAGTTCCAATTGCTCAATTCAGTCTCTGTCTGTTATCAGTCATGTATAGCTGTTGCTAATCTGTCCTCACTCAGGATACATGTTCACCACTTGCTGCACAGTATTTTGGGGGTCTTTTCTAAGGTACCTTTAGCCTAAAGGAATAATGCTCCCATGACATTTCTAGGGGTGGAACTCTCCTCAAGAGGGTTCCTTTGCCTTCATGGTACCCCAACAAGGTGGTAGTACCCCAGGGGACAGAGAGTGTGAATGGCCAAAGTATCCATGCATGACAGTCAACAACACATTCATTCAGATACCTTCAGACTATCATCAAAGTTGCACAAGCATAACTCCTCACTAAGCTGAGTACACACATTGAATTCAAAGGCTGTGCCTGCAGTTCAGTGGGTGGGAGCAACCAGCCATGTCTCCTGCCTGAGCTATTTAAGCCAGCTTCCTCCACCATCACTCATAAGCACTGCTTCTTTGCCCCGCCATCCTCCCCTCCTACCTCCAGCAGCACACCCCTCTCCTTAAGGCTCCTTCCTAAGGTACCTTTAGCCTAAAGGAATTATGTTCCTATGGCACCTCTAGAGGTGGAACCTCCTGAAGAGGGCTCCTTTGCCTTCACAGTACCCTGACAGGGTGGTAGTTCTCCATGGGACAGAGAATGTAAGCAGCCAAAATATCCAGATATGACAGTCAACAACACATTCATTCAAATACCTTCAGATTCATCAACCGTTGCAATTTAGCAAAGTAACTCCTCACTAAGTTACAGACACCCATTGAACCAGTATTTAAAGAATCCAATTTAAAGTGTTGCGTTTGTTACCCCAGATAACTAATCCCCATATTCTCCACAGTAACAGTATGCCTAAAGACAGAATCTGAGTCTGTGTCTTCCAAACAACTGATTTGAGTCCACATATCACACCCAGATTGTGATGTTATTGAAGATGTAGTGGTAACAAAACCAGCACCTGCTCTTCACTGGCAAATTCACTGCCATCACTTTCTTCATTTTCAAGTGACTCAGACTCATTACTAATGTGGTCAAGCTGACCTTCCATATTATGGAAATCAGGCATATTGTCTTTAACACACTGAACCTCCTTTAATAAGTCATTTTTAAAAGATCTTGCTACCTCCTTTGATTGAACAGACACTTTCGAACGAGGGCTGAGAACTGTTATAAGAATATACTTTTTGTCTTTAAAGTCTCTGTCAAAATGCCTGTGAAGTTCTTCGATGAAAACATTTGCAAGAGAAGCAACCTCTTGAGGGAAATCCTTTTTTTGGTGGAATGCATCCATTCTGGGTAACACGAGCAAACCATGGATATAATCTGACTCGGGGAAGATGATTAAGTGCTCAGGTCTTTTGTTGCTTTGTCAAATGGTCTTAACATATCAACAAGAGCTTTTATTATACCCCACTGCATTCAAGCTATACTGCCACCAATTATCATGCTCAATCGCCATTGCATTTATTTTTTTTATTTATTTTAGTCTTTGGTAACCGGGTAAGGCCCACTAGGCACAAGTGCCTGTTTTCAGGGGTGACCTGGGAGCACTGGGTGGTTACGTGACTTGCTCAGAGTCACACAGTACGCAAGTGGAGGTTGTGAGAATCAAATTCAGGTCTAGTCTGGTGGATGTACCAAGCTCGTTCACACCTCATTCCTCTAACCTCTAGGCTATACTGCCAGCTCTAGCAATCATTCCAACATAAAAATTGTTGAATTCCACCTGGTCTCGACATCTTGGATCAAGTGATGCTGTGGAGTATTAGTTTCCTTTTGAAAGCTGTTCAAGTATTCATTGGATTTAACTGAATAATGAAAATATCCACATATTTTGCATGCAGTGCTGAGAACTAAGCTCTTCACCTTCTTTCCTCATCCCACCCTTCCCTTTTTTGCTTCTCTTTGCTTTTATTTCCATATCTTATGATTTGTTGTTATAGCCCTAGGATACGTATATATGTATATGATTTATTTAGTCATTTCTCTTTGTAGTTTTGCTGTTAGAGTTTTGGGTGTCTGCGTTTTGAATAGCTATATATGTGTAATGATGAAATTAGGTGCACGTTGCTTTATTTCATACATTTATAAGTGGGGACAGCTACTGTCGATGCTGCCTTGACAAAGTGCACGGTTTTGGTGCGAAACATTGGTAGAAAGGGGGGAGCATGCCACTGTATGTATGCATATTTGTTTTTTAGTTCTTAGTAAACATTATGTATACTTATAACTATCTTGGTGTTTTCTCGTTTTTGCTAGTGAGTGCTGCTCCAATTTAAATTCACACTGGGGAAAGATTCACAAGGTAACTGTTGCTGTGCAGTGCACCACTGTGGTGCCTCTCAAGACCTTATTTTTTTTTTAAATGGTCACACTGGGAAGGACACACAAGGTAACTGACCCTCTGCATCACTTCAGTGCCTCAAAGAACTGATTTTTTTAAACGGTCACACTGGGAAAGACACACAAGGTATTTGATCCTCTGCACCACGATGGTGCCTTAAGAACTGATTTTTTTGTAATGACCATGTTGAGCAAAACTCATAAGGTAACTACTGACCTTCTGCAACACTACAGTGCCTCAAAGAACTGATTTATTTTTTTAATGTCACACTGGGAAAGACACCCAAGGTGACTGACCCTCTGCACCACTATGGTGACTCAAATGACTGATTTTTTTTTAAATGGTCCCATTGAGAAAGACACACAAGGTAACTAACCCTCTGCACCACTATGGGACCTCAGTACCTGTTTTTTTTTAATGGTCATACTGGGAAGACTCCACAAGGTAACTGGACCTCTGCAACCATGGTGCCTCTAGAAGACTCTTTTTTATGGTCACATTGGGCAAGATGCACAAGGTAATTGACCCTCTGCATCCCTACAGTGTCTCAAAGAATTGATTGTTCTTAATGGTCAAACTGGGCAAGATACACAAGGTAACTGACCCTCTAGTCTTCTGCACCACAACCGTACCTCAAGACAAGAACCAATTTGTTTATTTATTTTTTAAATGGTCACACTGGGCAAGACTCAGAAGGTAAACTGACAAATACAGGCCAGTTTATCAGACATGGGCTGCTTCATATCTTTTTTGTCTGCTACCCTACTTCCTACATAGATACATAGACAGTGTTGGCAGATGAGGGCCGACGGCCCACCCAGTCTACCCATTTGAGCTTGTAAGTTCACTTTATGTTTTCCTAGAAGTCTGTTGTCCCTTACCCCTGATCTCCAGAATTCATTTATGTCTATCCCATGCATTCTTAAATCCCATGATTGTTTCAGCCCCCACCACTTCCTCTGGCAGGGTGTTCCACTTGTCCACCACCCATTCTGTGAAGAAATTCTTCCTCACGTTTCCTCTGAATCATCCTCCCTCCATCTTCATCCCATGCCCTCTAGTCCTGGAGCATCTTTTTCACTTAAAAATAGTGTATAGCACCCTATTCCTCCTTGTAAGATACTTGTATGTCTCTATCATCTCCCCTCTCTCCCGCCTCTCCTCCAGACGGTACATATTCAAGTCCCTCAACCTGTCCTCATAGGACTTGTGATGCAATCCATATACCACCTTTGTTGCCCTCCTCTGAACCCTCTCTACCCTGTCTATGTCCTTACGTATGTAAGGTCTCCAGAACTGTACACTGTACTCCAGGTGGGGCCTCACTAGTGTCTTGTATAGTGGAATTATGACCTTCATTTTCCTGCTGGTGATGCCCCTGTCTACCATCCCAGCATTCACCTGCTTTACCTGCTGCCTTGTTGCTGTTTCCCTACGGGGTCATCAGAGATGATAACCCCAAGATCCCTTTCCTGCTTGGTGCATGCTATATTCTCACCCCCCCAACTGACATATTGTGCCAGGGTTTTTGTGCCCCATATGCATTATCTTGCACTTCTTTGCATTGAATTTCAACTGTCAAACTCCGGACCATTCTTCAAGTTTCTGCAGGTCCCGTCTCATTCTGTCTACACCCTCTGGTGTGTCTACTCTGTTACAGAGCCTTGTGTCATCAGTGAACAGGAAATTCTGCCTTCTAGGTCCTACGCAATGTCACCGATGAAGATGTTGAATAGGACCGGTCCCAGCACCAATCCTTATGGTACCCCACTAGTCACTCTTCCCTCTGTGGAGTGACAGCCATTTACCACCACCCTCAGTGTCCTACTGCCCAGCCAGTTACCTACCCACCACACTACTATCCTAACCACACCCATATTCCCCAGTTTGTGTAATAGTCTTCTATGTGATACAGTGTCAAAGGCCTTGCTGAAGTCCAGATAGGCCATGTCCACTGCCGTCCCCTGATCCACCTCCCTAGTCACCCAGTCGAAAAATTCAACGAGGTTGGTCTGACATGACCTCCCCCTGGTGAAACCATGCTGCCTTGGGTCCTGTAGTTCACTGACAACCAGATGTTCCACCAATCTCTCCTTCAGTAGTGCTTCCATGATCTTCCCCACTACCGAGGTGAGGCTGACTGGTCTGTAGTTCCTGCTTCCTCTTTGTTCCCACTTTTGTATAAGGGGACTACATCTGCTGTCCTCCAGTCTTTGAGTAGCTCCCGGTTTCCAGTGATAAACTTAGGATTACAGAGGTTCAGCCACCACCTCTAGAGTTCTTTAAGGACCCTGGGTGCACCCCATCTGGCCCCATTGCTTTATCAACTCTTATTACTTCCAGTTCTTTCAGGACCCTTTCTTGTGTAAAGGACTTGTGTCCATTTCTGCACTATTCCCACCCCTTGTACTCCCTTCAGACACATTACCCTCCTCTTCCTTGGTAAAGACTGAGCAGAAATACCTGTTCAATATGTCAGCTTTACTATTGTCATCCACCACGTGGCCCCCATCCTCCCCCTTCAGTCTCACTGTCCTTCCCTTTGCCATTCTTTTTTCACTTATGTACCTGTAAAAGGTTTTGTCCCCTCTATCCACTGATTTGGCAATGTAATCTTCTGTATGAGCTTTAGCTTCCCTTACTGACCTCCCTGCCTCCCTTTGCTTCTCCTGGTACTTCTCCCTATCTCCTTCTGCCTGTGTCTTTTTTGTATTGTCTAGATACAACCTTTTTGGCTACTTTCTCTGCTACCTCCTTGGAAAGCCAAAATGGCCTCCTCTTGCTTTTCCCCCTTACTAAGCTGCATAATGTATAATTCCGTTGCTCTTGTAATCTCCATTTTAAATACTGCCCACTGTTCCTCAACCCCTGATTCCTGCCCCATTCCCCTTAATGCCTCTTTCAAGCATCTCCCCATTTTTCCAAAGTCTGACCCCCTAATATCCAGGATACATGTTTTTGTGTGGTTTGGTTCTGCTCCTTCTGTGATTTCAAACCACAGTGATTGGTGGTCACTGTTACCTCCATCACACTGTCCCTGTTTGTGAGCACAAGGTGCAGTATTGCCTTCTGCTGAGTTGGTTCCATGACCAGTTGCTTGAGGAAGGCACCTTGAAGGGAGTCCAGGATAAATCTGCTCCTAGTTGATGCTGCTGCTGGGATGCTCCAGTCCATGACTGGAATATTGAGGTCTGTAACCAGCACTATCTCACCCTTGTCTGCCATCCTTTGGATGGCTAGCATCAGCTCCCTATCTGTTCCTTCCTCCTGGGCTGGTGGTCTATAGACCACCCCTGTGCGGATGGCTGGCCCCATTTTCCTTTCCAGCTTAACCCACAGTATCTCTCCCCCATTTTGTTCCTCCTGGATCTCTGTGGCCCTTATGTCATTTTTCACGTAAAGTGCCACTCCTCTTCCCTTCTTATCTCCCCTGTCTCTTCTGAATATGTTGTAGCCAGGTATGGCCATCTCCCAGTCGTGGTTATCTTAACACTATGGTTTCTGTGACGGCCACAATGTCCAGGTCTGACTGCACCATGACAGTCTCCAGATCCTCCAACTTGTTGCTAAGGCTTCTGGCCTTGGCACACATGGCCTACCATGATTTGACCTCCCTAGACTGTTTAACTGTTCTACTCCATCCCCTTCCCTGGTTGTCCTTTATCCTTGGTTCTCCCTGCTGTCTGCCCTTCTGTTGAATTTTGCCCCTTTTCTGACCAGCCACCTCTTGGGTGCTTATCTCCGTCTTTTGCACACTGCTTTGTAGAGAGATCCACTCCTCCAGTTCACTGGTTCCACTGCTAGCTGTGCGGGTTGGGCAATTAGGTACCCTCCTTATTGGCCTGCCACCCCTCTTGGCTAATTTAAATGCTTGTCCATGTAGCATATAACTTATCATTGAGTGTTTGATTCCTCCAGGATGGATGCAGGCCATCAGGCTTAAACAAGCCTCCATCCCTTCAGGTGGGTCTCCAGTCACCAATGAATCCAAACCTTCCCACAGCACCAGTTCTTCAACCATGAGTTAAAGTTCCTGGTGCATGCCTATGCTCTCATGCCTCCTACTTGAGTAGTACTTCGAGAAGGTGACAGAAGTAGCTACTTGCTTGGACCCATCCCAATTTCCTACACTCTTCCTGAATTTCCTTTGGCTCCCATTCACCCAGGTCATTAGTACCTAGGTGGATAATGACATCCATCTCACCCTCCCATCTTGCCTTCCCAGAGATCCCCAGGATCTTCCTCCCATCCCTCCATGCAGTGGCACCTGGTAGGCACCTTACCTCCCTGTTCTCTCCCCCCTGTGTTCCTAGCTGAATCCCTCTTATGATGGAGTCTCCCACCAGGATTTGCTTCCTCCCCCTCTGAGGTCCACAGCTCTCCCCACTGAGGTCACCTACTTGGCTAACCTCGCATCCTTTCCTTCCACTTCTCTGGGTACCTCTATTTGGTTGTCCCAGTTTGCCAGTGTGGCATATGAGTTCTTGAGTAGAATAGGATCTGGGATGTGCCTCTACCTGACTGCTCTAACCCTCCCCGAACCCAATGCCATCCAAGTGCTCCTCGTTCTCAGCATCCTTTGTGGCAGCGGCATTGGACTGGGTGGTCTCTGGATAGGGATGATGGTACTCCTGATCCAGTTTACTTCCGCTCTGAGTCTGGCTACCTCATGCCACAATCCAGAGAAATGCATGCAGATAGGGCAGCACCTCAGCGTCCAGAAGGTCTGCCTGAATATAGCTGCCCTGCAGCCACTGCATTGCACCACTCCCCACATTATACTGCACTTACACTGCTATTCTAGTACTTGTCTGTTACTGAAGCTCTCCTAGTTCCCTTTTTATGACTGTGGGCAGAGTCTACAAGAGTATTGCATGTACAAAAGGAGTGATGTCATGTTTTCTGTCTGTGGAACTGACTGAAGGTGTAAATAGTCTCCTCCGCTTTACCCTCCTCCAAGAAATGTTTTCCACCCTCAAATAAATATGCTTTCATGTTAGTCAATGGTTGCAGGGTACTATTTTTTTTCTTAAATGGTTGGTACAAGAACTGGAACCTGAGTAGTGAGAGGCAGCATTTTTTGGGGAAATAAGTCCACCCACCTCCAAGATCCATCCCACCTTTTATTCATGCGAGGCATGAGGTGGATCTATCATATTGAAAGAAGACTCACCAGAGTTTGGGTGTGGACCAAGGAACAACAAACTGTGGAGTCCCTGCATTTTGTTAGGACTAAGAGAACAGAAGATACTTAAATTGCTCTTCAAACTGACTTAAAACCCTGGGAACAAATGATTATCAGAGTCACCTGGTGTCTCAAAAGGAAACACTAAGAAATGCCTGAAACTACAGCTTAAGGATTCAACTTCAAGGAAACCCTTGGAACAAATGATTATCAGAGTCACCTGGTGTCTCAAAAGGAAACATTAAGAAATGTCTGAAACTAAAACTTAAGGATTCAACTTCAAGGAAAATAAACAACTTTCAGGTATTTCTTAAATATTTATATATTAAAATGGGCACAGTACTTGCTAAACACAGTATGTGATGAAGTGTATTTTTCTTTTTAAGTTTGAGAAGTGGAGATGACTTGCACATGTTAAAAATATCAGCTGCAATTAGCAACCAGTTGTAGAAACAAAATGCTGTTTTTTTTTCCCATTTACTTTTTTCCTGGCTCAGTTTATATCAGTGAAAAGAAAGACCGGAACAGCTAACAGAGCTGCCATCCAACTGGACAAGCTATTTATCACTAATTTTTCATTTAAAATAACATAAATGTAGTTTCACATTTTTATCATGAGGGAAGCAGAAGATAAACCAGCATGGTTAACAAATACATTCATTGACACCTCTGAATGAATGGGGTAGTTTTTTCTAACATTCTTTTTGAGTTAGTACTCCTTGGAACCTGTTATTCCAGTTTTTATGACTGTGCTCCAGGAACTTTCTGCATAACAAATTCCCTTAGGCACCTCACAGCACCTCATTAAGCCATGTGAGACCACCATCTTTGCAGGACATTGCATACTGTAGCAAGAGACCCAATTTGTTTGCCTTTTTCCAAAGAATATACCAACTTCATTCTCAGGCAGGCAGTTCTGGCCTAGTGTTAATATTCTACTGAATTTTCTTAACTTGCAGTTTGTGACTATAGGTGTTTATAACTGAATGATAACAACAACATTTGCTTCTCTTGCAAATAGCCAGGCATTTGTGTGTCTAATTTCTGTTTGACTTACTGTAGGTTACACATGGAATCTGAAAAATTCATAACATGCTGCGTTGTGATTCAATGAACTGATAAATGGGGATTTTGGTTTCTTTTACAAATTAATTTTTCCTGACCATGGATATACTAAAACAAAAAATTTCTCAACAAAATGTTTTTAAATAAATTATCTGGTTTGGGGGGGTGGGCTGCCACAAGCAGAATGGAACTTCACAGATGAGGAAACTCACAGCAGCAGAAAAAAGAAGAAGAATGTTGCAGGGTTTTAAATAATTGATTAGCAGTTTTTTTCTTGGGACGATACAAACTGTACAGAAAGTATTTATATAGATTTTCTAGAAGTGCTGTGTTTGTTAAACACAGTGAGGCAAGAACTATTAATTTTCATAAAGTTTTAGCACTTTTATGAGCAAACAGCTAATCAATTTTTAGAGTTAAAAAACCCTGATGTTGGCATTAAAAGCTGAGTAGCGTGGATGTAGAGGCACCAGTATTTACCCTCAATAACGCACCTACATAGAAACATAGAAGTTGATGGCAGATAAGGACATGAGCCCTCCAGTCTGCCCATTCTTTTCTACCTTATAAATGTGCCATCGGTCTTTGCTTTGTCAGGGGCCTATCTATTCATACTCATTTGTATTTCTCTCATGCCTATCCCATGCCTGTTTGAAGCCCACCTGTATTCATAGCCACCACTTGAGGTAGGCCATTCGTACATCCACCACCCTTTCTGTGAAAAAGAAAGGAATTTCCTCCACATTCCCCTTAATACGACCCCCTCTAATCTCATGCTGTGTGCTCTTGTCATACTATTTTTCTTATATTTAAACATATTAGACATCTCACCTTATTAATGCCCTTAAGGTGTTTGGAATGCTTGATCATATCACCTCTCCCTCCTTTGCTCAGGGTATATATTGAGCTCTGATAATCTGTCCTCATATGTCTTCTGATGCAGTCCCTGCCCATTTTGGTTGCCCTTCTGGACTGCCTCAATTTCGTTAATGTCCTTGAGAAGGGTGGCCTCCAATACTGCCTGCGCAGTACTCCAGATGAAGCCTAACCGGTGTCTTGTAAAGGAAAGGGATTAATACCTCTCTTCATGACTTATGATGCCTACTAATGACAATTCCCAACACTCTCAGCCTTACCTACTGCTTTAGAAGTCTGCTTGATGATTTCAGGTCATCAGTGATGATGGCCGCCCAAGTCTCTTTCTTCCTTTGTGACTGCTAGCAACTTCCTCCCAGCCTATAGGTGGCTTCAGGTTTCTCTTCCCTATGTGCATGAGCTAGCACTTCTGCATAAATACCAATGCACTCTTCTGACCATTCTGCTCAGTTTATCAGATCTCTTCTCATTCTGCCCACCCCATCTGGATCATCTACTCTGTTGCAGATCTTGGTGTCATCTCTGCAAACCAAACCCTCTAGTCCATCTGCAAGGTCTAATAAGTGTTGAAGAGGACTGGCCCCAGGACTGATCCTGGTGCCCACTTGTGACTTGTCTCTTCTGACTGTATACCATTTACCACCACTCTCTGTTTTCTGCCCGTCAACCAGTTTGCCACCCAGTTGACCAACTTCTGACCCACCCGAGCCTACCCAGCTTATTTATCAATCTTCTGTGAAACAGTATCAAAAGCTTTGCTGAAGTCAAGCGTAAACGACATCAACTTCTCCCCTTGGTCACCACTCTGGTTACCCAGTCAAAGAAATCTGAGATAGTTTAACAGGACCTTCCTTTTGTAAACCCATGCTGTCTTGGATCCTGCACCTATGGGTTCCAGGTGTTGCACTATCTTTCCTATAAGTGTCTCCATAATCTTACCACCCACTACTGAAATTAAGACTGACTGGTCTATGATTCCCTGCCTCCCTCCCTGCCACTCTTGTGGTGGGATCACATATTGCTCTCAGTCTTCTGGGACCCTCTCCTGTGCTCAGAGACTCACTAAAACAGTTCTGCTAATGGCTCTACTAGTTCACACCCTAGCTCATAAGTACCTTGGGATGTATGCGATCAGGTCCATTGCCTTATCACCAAGAGCTTAGCAGCTCTTGTAGGACCACTTTCTTTTGTGAAGAATGGGTACTCCCTCCCTCCCCCTGTGTCCATGGTGCTGAGCTGTGGCCCTGCCTACCTTCTCTTCAGTAAATATGAGCAAAAAATATCTATTTAGGATAGATGCTTTACAAGAGTCCCTCCTCCTCACATGCTCCCTTTTCTCCATTAAACAGCAATACCCCTCTGGACTTTCTCCTTTCACTAATGTATCTATAGAAAGTCTTGTCACCTTCTTTTACTGTTTGTGCTAGTGTTTCCTCAGTTTGGGACTTTGCCTGCCTTACTGCCTTCCCTGCTTCCCCTAGAGCAGTTTGGCATGCCTCCTATCTTCATCCCGCTGTGTTCCTGTATTTCCCTGAAGGCCAGCCTTTTGGCTCTGACTTTTCTGCTACTGTATTGAGAACCAGTGGTTTCCTTCTTCTTTTACACTTCCTTTTCTGTCTAACACAATGGATTTTTTGCTTCAAAGTATTGCATCCTTAATGCTTACCCTGCCTGTACCCCCTCACCTGTGTTTCTTTTGCCAGGGCTAGCTTAACTCTGTTGGATCTTATCAAAGTCAGCTCCTCAAGTCCCATATTTTGCCTTGGAATGGGATGATTTAGATGTAGTAGCCAAATTGAACCATACCATGTGATGGTCACTGGCCCCAGGTGACCTTCTACCTGGAGATCTGTGATCCTTCCTATTAGTCAGTACTAGATTTAGGATAGCCCTGTCTCTTTGTGGGTTGTTGTACAGTTGTTTGAGGCCCTCCACTGGGAATCACTATGTGTCTAGTTCTGGCAGATGTTCCCTGGTATTGATCAATCTATATCCGGCATGTTGAGTCTCCATTATCAGAACCTCCCTTTAGCTGTCATGTTTTGATATCTTCTAACAGTAATGTCTATGTCCTCCCCTGGTCCTGGGGCCTGTAGACAACCAGTTCTTATGGCTGTCCCATTTCCTGTTCCAGGGTGACCACAGTTCTTGGCTCCTTATGTATTCTGGTTTCTGCTTAGCTTTGATATTTTCATTGACATACAGGCCCTCCTCCCCCCTTTTGCACCTCAGGTCTCTTCTGAACAATACATAGCCAGGTACTGAAGTCTCCCAAGTGTGGTTACTGGTAAACCATGTCTCATTAATTGCTACTATGTCAAGTTCTAACCTCTGACATTATTGCCTGCAGGTTTGGGATCTTATTTCCCAGGCTGTGAGCATCTGTGTACATGATTTTCCACTGGCAGATTTGGTGTGTTAGTTGTTGGGCGAGGTTTGGCATTACCCGTCGTTGTATGGGAGACAAACCTTTTTCTTACTGCCTGGTGATGCAAATGAACTGCAATATGCACAGATCCCTGTTTGACCACTAGCTGAGGAGGTGTTCTTCCCATTGACGTGTAGGGGTGCTGCCCTCCCCATTTGCTAGTTAAATATTCTGCAGACATCAACTTCTTCCCCAATGCACAACTCTTCCTTAGTCAGATACAGTCCATCAAATTCAAAGAACTTTCCTCCCAGAACTGTTGCCAGTTCCTGCAAACCTGAGTCCTTTTTCCTGGCATCAGCCTTGAGCCATGTGTTTAGCTCCCTATCTCACCTTCTCTGACCTTCCGTCCATCTGCCCCCTCTCCCAGACTGGGCAGGATCTCAGAGAATGAGATGCTGGATGAAATGGATGATAGTTTGTCACCCAGTCTGGTCAGGTGTTCCTTGGTCTCCACACTGACCCAGCTGGCGAGATCATTAGTCCCTATGTACTAGGACATCAATGTTTTCTCCTGCTTTGTGAAAAATTTATTGTCGGGTCAGTGTTTCTCATGCTGATGTACCTGGAAGACATCTGACCATTACCCCTAGCTGGAGATGAGTGTAACTCCCAGATCCTTAAGTCTCCTATGATCAAGTTTTTGGTTCCTTTTGCTTTTTGTTTTGGTTCCTGATTGGTGGCAAGTGGGGCCGTGGGCGGATGCCGCCGGTGTCCGCTTGTCTTTTGAGGCCAGCGGCGTTCCTCAGGGCATGAGCCTTGGGGCGGTTGGCCTTGTGTTGAGTGACTTCACCGAGCGCCGGTCGTCGCGGTCAAGGCGGGCGCCGTCAGAGTTCCGGATTTCCAAGCAGCAAGAAGGAGGCCCTGCTGCCTGAAGACCCAGAGGCCTTGCTCGACTCCCAGGAGTTGGCTTTCGAAGAAGAGGCAGAGTGGGAGGAGGTCTTACCTGTGCCTGTCGAGAAGGCCTTCTCGGAGGGCGGATGTAACTTCAGCGGAAGAAAGGTGGTTCCAGGAAACTTCACAGAAGATCCTGTGGACGGTTTAAGTGCCGTGAGGCGGGAATCATGCCCTGACGACCCGGACTTAAAGCCTGAGGACCTGGGCCTGGATTGGGACCTTTCTTTGTCCTTGTGCTCCCGGTGTTTGTGGTGCTTGTGGGCAGGAGGGTGGTCGGATTCCCCCGAGGAAGAGGCCTGTTCCATGGCGGCCAATTTCAATTCCGCTAAAAAGGCTGAGATGGACTTCTGACGTCTGATCCTTGTGTGGGAGTTGAAGGCCTGACAATGGGGGCAGGCATCGTGGTCGGGCCCAAGGCAGAAGAGGCAAGCCGAATGGCCACCCTTGGCGAGTATCTGTCGCCCACAAGAGCACTTGTTAATGTGCCCTTTTGAAGAAGAGGACATAGATGCTGCAAAAATAATTTTCGAGGACGGTGGAGAAGGAAGGATGCGATCAGTTCTAAGAGCGGTAGCCGAAGTGAACTATCCCTGACCGTGCGGCAGGAAAGAACTGGAGCACATGGGGAACTCCTCCCTTATATAGGGCGACGCCGGGGGTGGAGCCGACGTCAGCAGGGGCGTTCCCACGTCAGTACTGCTGGAAGAAAAATTGCCAGGTGGCGTCGGTCCTAATTGTGGTACCTGCTGCAAGAGCTTCCTCTCGAAGTATGATTTCATATTAATGCTTACCAGTTACCATGGACATTTCCACATATTCTGCATCCTGCTGTACATTTTGGTCATTCATTCATTATAGTTGCTGGATATGTGCATGTATTTAGGACACTTTAGCTATTATTATGGACATTTCCATGAATTTGAGATCCTGCTTTGAAATCTGGACATTTATAATTGTGAAACATTTGCATATCTTTACAATTATATTTTGACCATGGGGATATTTATAGGCTTTCTGACTGAATATGACCTTTTGGGACACTAATTTGTCAACATTTTACTGTGGGTTCTTTTTGTACTTCTTGCTACTACTTATGTCATTCTACTATTCTGCTCATTAACCTGCCCTGATATGTATCTGTGTATCCTGTATCTTGTGGAGACCTCTAAAAACAGATCCTAAATACATGGAAGTGACCTGCAATTATAAATGTCCAGATTTCAAAGCAGGATCTTAAAATCATGTAAATGTCCATAATAATGCACTTCGTGGCAGCAGTGACTAACAGATCACTGTAGATAAAGTACATAAGAAGTAATAAAGACAAAGAACCTCTGTGCGTAAACACTGAGGCAAGGGTTACCCCAAAAGGCATTTGGCTGGGAAGCCAAGTTTCAAGAAAATACAAAATCACACATGCCCCCACAATGCAAAGCATCATGGGCTGCATATGCAAATCACCACAGAATGTTATGCTGGTCCAACTTTAAGCAAAATTGCATGGTGCCGAAAGGCCTCTCACACAGTTTGCAAAGGGTGCTGGCAGAAGTAAGAAGTAATGTTTCCATTTGGTGGACATCAGTAATGGCACGCCATGGTTTACGATGCAAGCAATCACTCCCTACTCCGGTGAAATATTACTCTGATGTTGGCTGGTTTCCGCATTCAAACACTCCATAGTCACCATACTATAAGGCTGCCAATGACTTCTCTCATTATGGTTTGCATGTGTCTCACAGTTATTTCCCTTAGCGGTGGATCTGGTACATAATAAAATATTACATGCTGTACTGCAGCTACTGAAAAGTCAAAGAGTGATCCACTCTGCCTTACTAAAAATTCAGTACCCAGAAACGAAGGGGAAGTCTCACATCTTTTACAAACATAGACTCTGACAGCAGATAAGGACCGCTTGGCCCACCTACTCTGCCCATTTCCCTACCTAGAGGATAAGCTGCAGATCCTATTTAACCAACAGCCTATTTCTTCCTGCCCCCCCACAAAAATTGCCTTGTCTCTCCCATGCATTCTTGAATTCTCCCACAGTTTTAGACCCCACAACCTCCTCAGGAGGGCTGTTCCATGCATCCACCACCCTCTCTGTGAAAAAATACTTCCACACATTGCCCCTGAGCCATCCCCTTCGATCTTCAAATTGTGTCCCCTTGTTCTTGCACATCTCTTTTTCTGAAAGATGCTACCCTCTTGGACTTTGTTGATTCCACTGAGGTACTTAAACATTTCTGTCATGTCCCCCCTTGTCCTCCTTTCCTCAAGGGCATACATATTAAGCTCCTTTAGTCTCTCCTCGTATGGCTTCTCTTGCAGACTCTGTACCATTTTAGTTGCCTTCCTCTGAACTTCCTCCATCCTATCTATGTCCTTGTGGAGATGGGGTCTCCAGAACTGGACGCAGTACTCCAGATGGGGTCTCACCAACTGTCTGTACAGGGGGATAACAACTTCCTGTTTTCTGCTGGTGATGCCTCTCCCTACACATCCCAGTATCCCCCCAGCCCTCCCTACCACCTTCTCACATTGCTTGGCAACGTTAAGATCATCTGATATGATTATCCCCAGGTCCCTTTCCATTTTTGTTGTTGTTACTACCTCCCCTGCCATTGTGTAATCTTCCCCTGGGTTTTTGTTTCGCAGGTGCATTATTTTGTACTTCTTTGCATTGAATCTAAGCTCCCATATTTCTGACCATTCCTCCAACCTTGCCAAGTCCCTTCTCATCCTTTCCATGCCTCCTTGTGTATCAACCCTGTTGCAGATCTTTGTGTCATCTGCAAAGAGGCATACTTTTCCTTCCAGTTCCTCTGCAATGTCACTTATAAAGACATTAAAAAGGACTGGACCCAGTACTGAAGCCTGCGGTACCCAACTAGTAACCCCTCCTTCTTCAGAGTGGACTCCATTTACAATTACTTTCTGTGTCCTGTTGTCCAGCCAATGTTTTACCCAGGCAACCAGCCTGGTTAATTTGACTATTAATCTTTTGTGTGGGACTGTCAAATGCCTTGCTAAAGTCTAGGTAGGCCATGTCCACTGCCCCTCCCTGGTCTACTACTTTGGTCACCCAGTCAAAGAAATCAATTAGATTCGCCTGACATGACCTTCCCGCTGTGAACCCATGCTGCCTTGGGTCCTGTGCCCCACTGGCCTCTACGTGCTCAATTCTTTCATTCAGAAATTATTCCATCACTTTCCCTACCACAGAGGTCAAACTGACAGGTCTGTAGTTTCCTGCCTCGGTCCCACTTTTGTGAAGGGGAATCACATCTGCCTTCCTCCAGTCCTCAGGTACCACTCCATCCTCCCATGATTTGTTAAAAATGGTAGTCAGTGGTGTCACTAGTTCTCTGCTTAATTCTTTTAGAATTCTGGGGTGAATTCCATCTGGCCCCATTGCTTTGTCCACCTTCAGTTTTAGGAGTTCTTTCAGAACCCTTTCTTCTGTGAAAGGACTGGGATCGCCCCCATCAAGAGTGCATCTGTTAATTGGATTAGGCACATCACCTCCTCTTTTGTGAAAACTGAACAGAAGTATTTATTCAGTATCCCTGCTTTTTCACTGTCCTCTCTGCCCACCCACCGTCCATTCTATTCAGCCTCACTGTCCCTTCCTTTGTCTTTCTACACTCCCTGATATAGCTATAAAAGGTTTTACCCCCCTTCTTAACCGAGTTGGCTATCTTTTCACAGCAATATTTTCCTAACTCCTTTTGTGTAAGTGTTGTGTGCTTCCTCCGGTTGCCAGCAGTCCTATTTCTGTCCAAATCTGGTTTGTAAATAAAAAAATTACATCCCCCAGAAGTTATCATTGTATTACTCCTCCATTTTTCAATCAAAGTCACTGGAAGAGTATGTCATTAGAGCAACAAAGATACCATTACAGTAAATGCAGTTCCACCAGTAAACCACTACCAGTAAGGATCTCACAAACATAATTTATGTAAACATGTATATTTACAACATTTATAATTATTTTCCTTTGAAGTACTGTTTTGCTGTATATGACTATTATTTTTGTAATACTGTTAATTATTTAATTTTTCCAACTGTACTATATTCCATACCCCTCCACCAGGACACATATAGAAATTAGCTGCTTGTGTGTCACAGTATACCCTGGAAAGAGCATACTATAACTTTTCCCCAATGCACAATTGTGAATGCAGTTATTCTGCAAACCCTGTGTCACGTTTGTGTGACAGGCCTCTGCTGTATGCCCACCTTGGTTACATGAACACGCTTGGCTCTGCTTCATGCATCAGCGTATACCCAGGAAAATACATACCATGGTTTGTTCAGTATGTACAAATGAGACTGCACTTATTCTACAAACCCGAGTCTCGAGTTGAGTGATCGGCCTCTGATATACGCTAACCTATGTTAATGAACACTCAGCTCTGCCTTGTGTCTCAGTGTCTACTCAGATAGCTGCATACCTTTGCTTGATCACTATGTACAATTGTGATTATAGTTATTTTGAAAATCTTCTGTCACTTTATGTGATCAGCTTCTGATGTACACCCACATGAGTTACATAAAGACACTTGGATCTGCCTCATGCCTCACTGCATAACCTGGTAAGTGCATATCATGGCTGCATCACAAGGTACTGCAAACCTTGTGTCACTTTTCTGTGATCGGCCTCTGCTATATGCTCACCTAGGGTACTTGAACACACTTGGCTCTGCCTCATGCCTCAGTGCATACACTGGAAAGCGCACACCATGGTTCCATTACTACGTACAAATGTGTCTGCACTTATTTTACAAACCTTGTCTCACTTTGTGTGATCGGCCTCTGATATACTATCAACTAGGTTACATGAGCACACTTAGATCTGCCTCATGCCTCAGTGCATACCCAGTAAAGTGCATATCATGGCTCCATCATTATGTACAAATGTGATTACACTTATTCTGCAGACCTTGCCTTTCTTTATGTGATCGGAATCTTGACAAATGCTACCCTCTGTTCACTGAACATACTTAACTCTACCTTGTGCCTCAATGTCTACCAAGGTACCTTTTCTCCTTCTCAGTGCACAACTCTGCAGTGCCTCTGAAAATCTCTCACTTTCTGTGATCGGCTTCAGATATATGCCCACCTGGGTTACATGAACTCACTTGGCTCTGCCTCGTGCCTCATTGGATACACTGGCAAGCGCATACCATGGCTCCATCACAGTGTACAATTGTGAGTGCAGTTATTCTGCAAATCTTGTGTCACTTTTGTGTGATCGGCCTATGCTACATGCTCACCTCGGGTACATAAAGTCACTTGGCTCTGCCTCATGCTTTACTGTATACCCAGGAAAAAGCATATGATTCCATCGCTATGTACAAATGTGACTGCACTTATTTTACAAACCTTGTCTCAGTTTCTGTGAAAGGCCTCAAATATGCTCTCACCTAGGTTGCATGAACACATTTTGCTCTGCGCCATGCCTCAGTGCATACCATGGCACCATCACTATGTACAAATGTAACTGCACTTATTCTGTAAACCTTGTCTCACTTTGTGTAATTGGCCTCTGATGTATGCTACCCTGTATTTAATGAACACACTCTGCTCTGCCTCACACCTCAGTGTCTACCCAGGTAATTGCATATCATTGTTTGATCGCTATGTACAACTGTGAGTGCACTTATTCTGAAAACCTTCTGTCACTTTTTGTGATCAGCCTCTGATATACACTCACTTGAGTTATGTGAACACACTTTGCTCTGATTGTGTCCCACTGCATATCCTTGTAAGTGCATACCATGGCTCCATCACCATGTACATTTGTGAGCGGAGTTATTCTGCAAACCTAGCCACTTGGTGTGATCGGCCTCCTATATACACTCACCTTGGTTACATGAACACACTGAGCTCGACACTGTGCCTCGGTGTCTACTCAGATTACTGCATACCTTTGCTCGATCACCATGTACAAATCTGAGGGCAGTTATTCTGCAAACCTTGTGTCACTTTTGTGTGATCGATCTGATATACACTCAACTTTCTTACGTTAACACACTTTCCTCTGTCTTGTGCCTCAGTGCATACCCTGGTAAGGGCATTATGGATATGGAACCATACAACACTGGTTATTAGTACAAATATAATATTTGTACTAATAACCTGTGCAAAATTTCCAGAGTTCAAAGGGCTGCTTGGAAGGATGATACCAGAGGTGTAAAGTGCTGGGGTGGGGGTTGCTTTCTTTCAGGTGGTGCAAGCCCAGAAAGGTACAAATCACTTCACGGAAAACTGTGATTTTTTTTAACTGTTGTGCCAGATGTAAGCATGGAGCATACAGATGGCATGGGCACCAGGTTTGTTATTATGAAAAATAGTCAGGAAAAGCTGAACATACCCCTTTAAGGTTCAGGGATACAACTTAATAAAACAAGCTCTGTAATTTCATACGAACATATGAAATTTGCCAGCAGATAAAGGCTTAGAGATCTCTCAAGTCTACTCGAATGTACAGCTAGCACCCCTTATTCTGCAGCTGCCCCTTCCTTCCACCCTTCCCCTCCACTGACCCTCCCCCTTGCCCTGTCCCAGCCCCTTTTGAAGCAGCCCACTGTTCTACTGGATACCACTTCTGCCGGTAATGCATTCCAACCAGCTACCACCCTCTCTTTAAGAAGAAGAATAAGAATCAGCATTTATATAGCGCTTTTCATACACAGTATCCCAAAGCGCTGTACAAGCAATGCTAGACTGGTAGTGAAGCGACTGAATGTGTTGTGGCAGCCATATTGCACATCACCCACACACAGCCTGGATAATTGCATGAACCGGTTTATGGGAAGGGGAATGTTGGCCAGGACACCGGGAATGTTCCCTGCTCTTTACGAAGAGTACCCTGGGTTCTTTTACTTCCACCTGGACACCCACCAGGACAACACCAGGATGGGCAGAAGGGACCTTGGTTTAACGTCTCATCTGAAGGATGGGACACCCCAGCAGTACAGCACCTCCCAATACTGCACTCGGATGCCAGCGATTTTTAGGTGCAAGTCCATCCCGGTGTTGGACGAGAACCCACAACCTTCTGGTCTAGAGGCGGATGTGCTACCTACTGAGCCACGCTGACACTGTAAAAAAGTGCCTCCTCATTTCCCTCCTGAATCTTCCTCCCTCCAGTCTCATATCATGGCCCTGGGTGTCCCTCCCCTTCCTTACTTTGAACAGCCCCTCTGTACCTGTCTTGTTTATTCCTTTCATGTACTTGAAGATTTCAGTCATATCCCCCCATCCATCCCTCCTCTCCTCCAGTGAGTACATGTTCAACTTCTTCTGCCTCCTTTCATATGATAAGTTCCCCAGCCCCTTGATCATCTTTGTCGCCCTGCGCTGCACCCCCTCTGGTAACTTAATATCCCTTTTCAGATATGGGCGCCAGTACTGCATGCAGTACTCCAGGTGTGGTCCAACTAATGACTTATACAGTGGCAGAATCACCTCCTCCCTCCTCGAGGACATACCCCTTGCAATGCAACCCAGCATTTTGTTGGCCTCTGCAGCTGCCTTCCTACATTGTGCCGAGTTTTTCACTGACCCTGTAATGAGCACCCCCAGATCCTTCTCCTCCTCCTCTGTCTGGGCTAGCTGCACTCCTCCCAGCTGGTAACTCCTCCTTGGTTTTCACCCCAAAATTCAGCACCTTGCACGTTTTTGCATTAAACCCCAGTTGCCAGGTGTCTGACCAGGTTTCCAGCTTTGCCAGATCATCCTGCAACCCCTGCCATTCCCCAAGGTCGTCCACCACCGCTCCCATCTAGGTATCATCAGCAAACAGGCTGATCTTGTTCTTGATGTCCAATGATATGTCTGCAATGAATATCCCAAACAACACCAGTCCCAACACCAAGCCCTGTGGAACACTGCCCGTCACTACCCTTGGGGATGAGGGCTCTCCACCCACCACCATCACCCTCTGTTGCCTTCCCTGAAGCCAGTTCCCTACCCATCTCACCAGCTTTGCACCTACCCTTGTACCTTCTAACTTACTTCCCAGCCTCCCACGTGGCACCGAGTTGAATGCCTTACTGAAGTCCAGATACAGGACATCCACTGCATGGCCCCTGTCCAACTGCCTAGTTACTCAGTCACAGAACTCCACCAAGTTGGTTTGGTAGGATCTGCCACATATGAATCCATGCTGTCTGCTGTCCTGTAGTGCTTTGGCCTCCAGGAGGGCCACTAGCCTCTCCTTCAGGATAGTCTCCATCAGCTTACCCATGATGGATGTGAGGCTCACCGTCCTGTAGTTCCCCGGTTCATCCTTGGGGCCACTCTTGTGGAGGGGCACAACATGAGCCATCCTCCAATCCTGAGGTACACACCCTGAGTGTAGTGAGACATTAAATAGGTCTGCCAAAGGTCCCGCAAGGACCTCTGCCAGCTCCTTCAGTACCCTGGGGAGGATGCCATCTGGGCCTGGTGTTTTGTCCACCCTTAGGGCCTTCGAACCCTCCAGAACTTTGCCCTCCATCATTTCCCTGTCTGTCACTCCCTCCCCCTTGTTTTTGCTGCTTCTCCCCCTTTGGGTATCACCCCCCTCTTCTCCTTAGTAAATACCAAGCAGAAGTAATCATTTACCGCTTCTGCCTTATTGCACCCTGCTTCCACCCAATCCCCCTCCTTCCTAATCCTTACAGTTTCTTTTCTCCCCGATGTACCTAAAGAAGTCCTTCTCCCCCTTCTTAATGCCTTGTGCCAGCCTGAGCTCCATAGATGTCTTGGCTCCCCTTACTGCCTACATAACCTCCTTCAATTCCTTCAGGTACTCCTCCCTGTTCCAACCCCTCCCTGTTTTCTTGTACCTCCTAAAGGCAGCTTTTTTTTTTTTTTAATATTAAATTATTTATAGACAAAAATTTCTCTAAATAAAATCCTATAAAAATAAACTACTTAAAAGGCACAATTGACATATTTGAATTTTATACATATAAGGTACTCAAGAATGGTTCCCAGATTTTTATGAACGAGTCCAAGCGTTGTATGTTTACATAAGATATTCTCTCATAGTTGGCTCTGGTATATAAAGCCCAAAGCCATTCTTTTAATGCTGGGATCCCCGTGCTATTCCAATGTCTTAATAACACATTTTTTGCTGTAATAAAGGCAGCAATCGACCAGAGTTTTGGGGGAAATGAAAAATGTTCAAAATCTGAACAAATCCCTAGTACAATTAATTTGGCTGAACACCTGATCTTATGCTTTGTTACCTTGTCACAAATCTTTAAAATACCATCCTATAAAGGTTTGATCACAGAGCATGACCATAGAATATGGGATAGTGTACCCTTACTCGCTGAACATCTCCAACACTTATCGTCTGATGACAGGCCTAGTTCAATCATTTTGCAAGGCGTATAGTACCATCTGTGAACAATCTTATATTGTATAAGTCTCCCTTTAGCTTCACCGCATGCTTTTAAAGTCATATTTCAGATTTCATTCCATTCTATCCTGCTGATATGAACAGATAACTCTTTTTGCCATTTATTAATTAATGTAGCTACTGGGTCTATTTGTGAATCTAACAACATTAGGTACAATTTCTTATGCCTTTTATTGGATGTGCAGATCTGATCTAAAACATCAGTTGCAGGAAATGTGACTGTTGTTTATTTGGGGTCTGAGGACTTCCTGTCATTGAAAATATTTATGGAAGTCTGTTCTAGGAATTTTGAACTTGACAGATAACTGCGAAAATGACATCCAGGAGGCAGTTGCTGGATCTATGATATCATCAAAGAAGTGTATGCTCTTAGATATCCAGCTGGACCAACTAATGCATTCGCCATCTATTTTCAGAACAGGGTTTCCCCTTAACGGACAATGAGGGGATAACTTAGGATCCCAACCAAGGGCATTTGCTACTTTTTTCCATGATGTATTAGTTTGGCATAGAATAGGGTTAGATTTAAATATTTTTTTTTGTACTTAGATTTTATTGAGAGCTTTAAAAGGAATACATAATTTAACTCATTTTGTCACATGTTGCCATTTGTGGTATATACAGAAAGTCACACATACATAGGACAAATTATCCCTTATATATTTATCTACTAAAGAATGAATTTATTCGTTAATGTCTTTTCTTTCCTCTACAGGGTGCCCCTATGGGCTGCCTATTTTTAGTATTGTCCATCGTGCCTTCTGCAACACGCTGAGCTTCATTTGTTGGATCAGATGAATATAACTCGGCTTAAACTTCCAAAGCTATACATCATCTTTTTTTGTTAGCCACTTTGTTTCCCTCCATCCATCAATAAAGACCTCAACCAAAGGATCTACATTTGTCTGTTCATTGTTTCAATTATATCTGCTCTCTTTTTTAACAACAATCAAAGAGAATTAAAACTTTAAACATACAACTTTAAAATGCAATTTTAAAAATTGGACGCTATGTGGCTTTATGAACATTTAAGAGACTATCTTGGGGTGGTAGTGGACTGGGCCAGCCTCTCCCCCATGGTTTATGTTTCTGGTTAGCTTGTAAAATTTATGAAATTTGGGACCCCAACTCCCTCCCCTTACCATACTCCAGGTAGGACTATTCTTCGATTTCATCAGTTCAGCAGCAGGTCCAGCACAGTGACCCCCCCTCCACATAGTGGAAGAAGGGTAGCCATCTAGTATTGTACAATGCCTTCTGTAGCCTAAGCCTAGCTGTAATGGCTTCTGAATGTCTGATATTGTTTACAATACCAAGCCATTCAGAGAGTTCTGGGGAAGCCGTGGAAAGCCATCTCTCATCCCCAAGGGTAGTGACGAGCAGTGTTCCACAGGGCTTGGTGTTGGGACCGGTGTTGTTTGGGATATTCATTGCAGACATATCACTGAACATCAAGAACAAGATCAGTCTGTTTGCTGACGATACCTAGATGGGAGCGGTGATGGGCTCTATTGCCCAACCTGGTGTTAACATAGTGCCTACACAGCAGATACCTATAGATATCCCTTTGCTGCAGGCCATACTGGGTTCGTAATGTTTGAAAATCTATCATATTACTACCTGCAATTAGCTGTGTCAGGGTATTTATTCCAGACTTTTCCCATCTGTCAAAGCAGTCATCTTTCCTGCCCACTGGGAACTCTGGCAAAAATCTGAGTGGGATGTACTGCCAGACTGGTTCTAAAATCTCCCATTTCTGCCTGTCCTTTATTCAAACAGAGAGGGTATGTCTAGTCCATCTGTTAGTGATTTTTTGGACCATCTAGGGCATTATTAACCATGGTAAACAGCTCAGAGGCACCTCCTTAGTGCTTTCTCCTTTAATGGTCCACCACCCTGAACCACCTTTGTGGGAAACCATTTTCAGCAGGGGCAATAACTGAGCTGCTAGGTGGTATGAAGGCAGGTGGGGCAAGCCAAATCCCCCTTCTGTCTTTGGTGCTAGCAGCACCATCCATTTTAGCCAGGGTCTGCGCACCCCCAAATAAATTTGGATATTTTTTTCTTTAATATCTTCCAGTGTTTGACTGACACTGGGACTGGTAAGTTAGGAAATAGAAACATGAGCCTGGGTGGTATGTTTGGTTTAACTGTGTCTATTTTATGTGAGAAGGAGAATGGGAGTGCATGCCATCGTCTAAGGTCTGTATAAATTTGGGTGAGTAGGGGGGTATAATTGTAGATATATAATTTGTCCAGTTTTGGTGGGATCCAAATCCCTAAATATTTGACTATTTCTTTTGCTATTTTGAAGGGAACCTGAAGTTTACTCCCCGATAGCAGACCCCCCCCCCCCAAACAGAAGGACTTCAGATTTTTTCTTTATTGATCTTAAAGCCTGATAATTTCTCATACAGTGTCAGTAAGTCAAGTAGACCAGGCAGGAAAACTTCTGGATCTGTCATATAGATCAAGGTGTCGTCAACATACAAAGAGATTTTATAATGCTGTGATCCCAATATCACTTAAAACTGTTGGAAATCATGCCATTAACTTTTACTCTGGCTGAAGGGGAGCCATTGCACATCGAGAGCCACTGCAAAACCTGTCCTCCCATTCCATAATGTTCCATGAAATAAGACCAGTTGATATGGTCGAAGGCTTTTTCAGCGTCTAAAGAAATGGCCAGCAGGGGTTGTCTATAGCTCATACTGTGGGATATAATATTTAATAACTTAAAAATATTATCGCATTAATCTATTTGGAATAAATCCCGTCTGGTCCTTGTGGACTATTTTCTCAGTGTGCTTTTGTAGTCTGATAGCTAAAATTTTGGTAAAGATCTTAAGATCTTGATTTAAGAAAGAGATTGAGCGATAGGCCTCAAACTGATCTGTTGGCTTGTTTGGTTCTGGGAGGACTGTTATTAAGGCCAGGTCCCACGGGGGGGGCCTCCCCTCCTCCAGACAGGTGTTAAAAACTTTTGCCAGTATATTCACTATAGGGATGGTTACTTGCTTGTACAATTCAGGACCAAACCCGTCTGGGCCAGGGAACTTACCCGTGGGGAGGCTTTTTATTGTTGATATTACCTCCTGCACTGAGATATTAGCATTAAGGTCTCTCTGCGCCACCTCCCCTAGTTTTGGCAACTTAAGCCCACTCAGGAACCTTTTAGTGTCTGCTATGATTTGTTCTGGGGAGCTAGTGTCTAAGTCCTGATAAAATAATTTGAATTGTTCCGCAATCTCCCCAGGTTTCGTCCATGGGTATGCTGAGGATTTTTTATTTTGGATTTGGGCTACCCAGCGAGATGCCTGCTGCTTTCTTAGCCTATAGGCGAGGGGTCTCACTGCTCTCCTCCCTATGTCCTGATATCTATGGTTAGAGAATCGGATGGCTTTTTCTGCCTTCTCTTGTTCCATTTTATTAATTTGGTCCCTAATGGCGCACAACTTTTTAAATAGCTTCTGAGAGTTTGGATTTAGTTTGTGTTGATTTTCTAAGTTTTCTTATTCCTTTATTAATTTGTTTAGGGCCAGATTTTGTAACTATTCTTGAGCAGCTGCAAAACTGATCAACTCTCCCCTTGTTACTGCCTTAATTGCTTCCCAAATGAATACTACTGAACAATTCTGAGCCAAATGAATATCATAAACTTCTTGATTTTTGTCTTTTAATTGTTTAACAAACAATGTGTTGCTCAGTAAAGAGACATTAAGTCTCCACTGAAATGACCAGTCTGGGTTTGTGACCCGAATGCACCAGACTAATGGTGCATGATCCGACAGTGTAAATAAATGTATTTTAATATTTTTCGTCCTATGTAAATATTGTTTCTGGGTAAAGAAGAAGTCTATTCGAGACTAGGACTTCTGGGAAGCTGAATAGAAAGTGTAATCATTCTCTTTCCCTTTCTGAGCATGCCAGACATCTTTGAGGCCTTTTCCCCCCATTAAATTATTCAAGACAATTGTGGCCTGTTTATTCATTTTGTCCTTACCAGATGAGCGGTCCAGGACAGGGTCTGATACAGTATTAAAATCGCTGTCTAATAATATCTGCCCCAGGGGCAAGTGTGTTATTTTGTGCATTACTTCTAGTAAAAAGGCATCAGTTCCCTGGTTTGGTGCATAAATGTTCACCAGGTGAAGAGACTCCCCCTGAATCATCCCCGAGACGGCAACATAGCGTCCTTCCATCCCCTTATTGAATGTCTTTATCTGGAATGGAACCCCATTCCTTATTAGAATAGCAACTCCTGCTTTCCTACAGAGGAGGATTCCACAACTGTAACCCACTGCCTATGGAGTCTGGCATGCTCTGCGGGATCTAAATGGGTTTCTTGTAAATAAAACAATGTCCCCACCTGGTCTTTTTAGTTCTGCTAATAACTAGGTCCTCTTAATGGGGGAATGAAGTCCCTTTATATTGGAAGATATGATTTTCAGGTCTGCCATTTGATTTCTATAAAGTAAACAACTGCTTTACTTTGTAGTTCCCTAGGAGAGCCACCCCCCCCCCCACCATTGCCCCGACACTTGCCTTGAGCCGCATGTGTCCACTGAACAACAGTAAGACTTGCAACAGCAACCATACCTTTTTTGTACTAGACAAGTAAGAGCTTAACTTATTCACTTCCAAAACTATGATTCAAAGCTTCGAGCCCTTGAGCCGTCAGGTAAAAAAGAAACACAAAAGTATTCTTTAGTTTTCCTACACTTTTGTAAGCACGGAAAGGGTTGGGATCCCCCTCTATACCAGAAGGAAAAAACAAATCCTGCCTTTATCAGTGGTTAAACATCACCACCTATTTTGAGCTGGATAGGAAAATTAAGGTGAAGTAATTAAGAGTTAAATTCAAATTCTGTGCTCCGCAGCCTCTTCATCCCTGACTCTTGTAGGAGCTTTATAATTCTGTAACCCTTCTGTAACATTAATAAAATATTACCATGTATGTATATAACAAACATTCTCCCTCAATGAAGGCCTTAATAGCTTAGCATTAGACCCTCTCAGACCAATATGAAATGGTTTTCTCAACTGTTACCAAAGTCTGATTTGTGTCTCTGGTCACCCTTCTGGATGCAGTTCTGCATTTTGAGACTGAAATCTAGCAGTTTTTGTGTCCCTTGAGGTCGACGATTTGCTGGTAACAGCTTTTTGTAACAGTTTGGACACGTCTGGGGCCAATGCCTTTAAGCCAGAACCTTGTGCTGCTTGTCTAGTATTAGCACCTGCCACAGTCCATGCACCTTGTCTGAGAGTCTTTTCCAGCGTCTGAATATCATATTCTGGTACTGCAATTTGTTGGGTTTATAGGAAAGGGGCCACTTCCACTATTGAGGCAAAGGTTTTTATCCTGTTGACCGTATATATACCTTAAGGCAGGCTGGATAGTTGATCTGCGCTTTAATTCTCTTTTTCACTCGAAGCTCTCTGATAATGGGTCGTAGTTTTTATCTTTCCATCTGAAGCGCTGGGGAATAATCTTGATCAAAAAAGATCTGTGCTGCTTGATATTTTATTTCTTTCTGTCTCCAGGCCTCCTGTAAGATCATGTCTTTAGCTTGGTAGTGTACCATTCGTGCAATAAAAGACCGTGGCCTGGAGTTTGGGTTTGTGGGGCGGGGGCCCAGGGATCGATGCGCTCTGTCCATCTCCAAGTGGATATCCAATGGAAGGGACAATGTAGACTGTAAAAGATGCTGCAAGCAGTTGATCATACTGGAGTATCCCTCCTCTGCTCCCTCTGGAATACCATGGACCCTAAAGTTGTTCCGCTGGTTTCTATTTTCTAAGTCTTCTATGTGGTCAGTAGTTCTCTGTTCCTGTTGCAGCAGGTATAATACCACTCTCTCTGTGGTTTCTTGAGCTTCTGTGACAGTTGTAAGCGCTGTTGTATTGGACGCTACTTTTTTGTCTAAGGTTTTTACTTCTTGGCGAAGATCAGCTAAATTGGTATCTATACGTTCAACTGTTGCCAGCATTTTATTTAAAGTACTTCTCGGTTTTCTGTGGGACCAATCTTCTCCCTCCGACGAGTCTTTTGATGATATCAACGGAGATCAGCAGCGAGTCGGTTGAGAGGCCGCCATGAAGCCCTCCTTGTTGGCGCTGAGCTGCAGTTGCCTCATCTTATCAGGCTTTGGGGCCCCTTTTAGTGATTTGTTGCAGTTATGTCTGGTAGCCATTCCTGTTCTTCGTATCCTGGTAGGTGTTTTTGCCTTGATTGCTCCTTTTAATCAGTGAATTTTAATTATTTTGGGCCAAGCGATCGTGGAGCTCCGTGAAGCACTCCTTCACATGGTGGTGATGTCAGATTTAAATATTTTTAAAGAATCTAAGATGATTGCCCCCAAGGAGAGTCTTTCTGACTTGGACCCAACCTGGTATATCTTGATTCTTTTCCAGCCATAAGGATTTTACACACTGCGCTGTTATGGAGGCATCATATCTAAGCTGGAAATTGGGAAGGTTGAAGCCACCTTAGATTTTTGTTGTTGCAGTTTGACAAAAGAAATCCGAGGGGGTTTGTTATCCCATATGAATTTTCTAATTTGAGCGTATATAAGAAGAAGATGGGAATATGGACAGGTAGATGTTGTAGAAGATAGTATATTTTTGGTGCAATCATCATATTAAATGCCTGTATTTTTCCCCACAGTGATAGAAAAATTTTCCCCATCTTAAGTCCAATTCCATCTTTTCCATGATTGAGCTAAGATTTTTGAGATAATCTGGGAGATGTTTGGTGTTAAAATGATGCTCCAAAAAGTAATCCCCTGAGTAGCAATTTTGATTTTATGGTTGAGAAAGACCGATGTGTCTATTACCTTTGACAATGGGATAGCCTCTGATTTATCAACATTTATTTGGAACCCTGAGAAAGTCAAGAAATCTTTGATAATTGTTAGGATATGAGGTATTGCTAACTGAGGGTTTGTTATGGAAGACAAGACATCATCCGCATAGGCAGAGATCTTTTGATCTTTGCTCATTCTTATGCCTGAGACACTAGTAGAATCACAGAATTTAACAGGGGTTCTAGAGCCAAAACAAATAGTAGTGGGGAGAGGGGGCAACCTTGCCTAGTACCACTGTGTATTGAAAATGAAGCTGAAGAGGAGCCGTTAATTTTTATTTTAGCATAGACTTGTGAGTAGAGCGTTTGGATAGATTGACAGAAGTAGTCTCCTAAATTATAATTAGTTAAGATTTTGAGTAAGTAGCTCCATTCTGTTCTGTCAAATGCTTTGTTGGCATCTAGTGATAAAAGAGTTGGTTGTAGGGGGTTAATTTTAGCCGCATGGATGGTATATATCATTTTCCTGAATAACTCTGAGCTACGGCACCCAGCTACAAAGCTAACCTGATCGGGGTGTATTAATTTATGTATTACTGAACTCAGCCTGGTGGCCACCCATGATCTTGGCTAGTAGCTTACAATCTACATTTATGAGAGAAATTGGCCGGTAATTCTCACATAAAATAGGGTCTTTTATCTTTTTTTGGTAGTACTATAATTGAGGCTTCACGCATCAATGGGGGAAGAGATTTTAATATCTATTGCATCACAGAAAACTTTATGCAGAATTGGACTTAATAATGAATTAGTGGCCTTATAGAATTCTCCATTTAGGCCATCAGGGCCAGGGGATTTAGCAGAGGGAAGGGAGAGAATGGCCTTACTTATTTCCCCTTGAGTAATAGGTTTGTTTAGAATATTCTTGTCCTGGTCGGAAATTGCTGGCAAATTAATATTTTGCAAACATTGTTCTAAATCCCCTTGATCTGAGTAATCCTCAGATTTATATAAACAGTAGAAAGTTCTGAATTCTTCAACAATTAGACTAGTTGAGTGTACCATCTTTCCCTGTTTGTTTTTTATGGAGGCAATGTTGGTGGTATCTGACAATTTCCTGAGTTTATGGGTCAGCAATCTCCCCTGTGCTTCCCCAGCTTCCCAGTAAGCCTGCTTTAGTCTGTAGAGAGCATATTCTGCCTTGTGATTATATATAGTGTTGATTTTGTATTTAGTATTAATGATATCTCTATATAAATTAAGGTTTTTGGCCCCAATGGAGCTAAATAGCTGCTCTTTAGTTTCTAGATCTTTGTCTAGGTTATTTAGTTTGGATTCTCTTGTCTCTTTTTATGTGATGCAAAGGAAATTTTATGACCTCTTATATAGGCTTTAAAGGAGTCCATTAAAATTGGTATAGAAACATCCCCATTGTCATTTACTTGGGAAAAAAAAACAGCTTAATTTCCTCTGCTAGCCAGCCAGGAAATTCATTGTAGTTCAAGAGGCTGCTGTTGAATTTCCAGCTCCTTTCAGAGGGAGAGTCATATTCTAGGGTAATACCCATGGAAACGGGTGCATGGTCCGATATTACTATGTTACCTATGTGACTTGTGGCAAGGTCTGTCATCAGAGATTTGGCTATAAAAATGTAGTCCAATCTACTGGAGGACCCATGTCTGTTTGATTTAAATGTGTAGTCTTTACCTTTTGGGTTCATGACTCTCCAAACATCCATCAGACCAAATTCCTTGCAAAAAGATCCCAAGGCCTTGGAAGAACAGGAATGGCCTGTTGGATTTGCATATGTACTATCTGATAACACATCAGCCACCGTGTTCATATCCCTGCCAAAATCAAATCCCCCCGGGCATGCTTGTTGATGATCTTTGCCAGATCAGTAAAGAATACAATATGGTTACTGCTGAGGGCGTAAATGTTCACCAGAGTTATTTTCCTGTTTTCAATCCTAGCATTCACTATGACAAATCTACCTTCCGTGTCCGAAAGTGAAGAGACAAACACAATATTTAAACTTTTACGAAATAGGATAATTACTCCTTTACTTTTAGAACTGAATGAGGTGCCATAAACTGTCCCAATCCAAGATTTTTTTAAGTTTTGCCGTTTCTTCGTCTGTATGATGCGTTTCCTGTAAAAAAGCTATGTCTGTTTTCATGGACTTGAGATACGATAGGACTTTGGTCTTCTTTATTGGGTTATTACACCATTCCATGACACTAATTTAATAGTATGTGTAACTGTGGACATTGTTATAACCAAGTGATGTAATACTTTTCAGCTTAAAATTAAAAGCCGCAACCTAGAAACTGGGAACCACTAATATTCTGTGCCTTTAAACCCGAGAACGTACAACACTAAACACAATATAACTAGGATTGCACAGATAGTGGGAATCACACAAAAGCCTGTACTGATGAAGTTAAAGCTAAACTATGAAGGAAAAAAAAATTCTGAATATAAAATATATGTAACTTGCTAATACAAATATGAAAACAAAACAATAGTTTATACAAGATATTTTAAGAACTATTATATATCCATTAATAATATAATATCAAAACAGTGCAATGCGCCGAGTGTTACACTGCAGCGTCTGAAACTGTGTTTACCTTGTTGTGGACCAAGGATAACCGTACCACCTAAATCTAGCTGCTTCCACTGCTACACCATATTACTTTGACAGAACGCAGTCTTTTCTGTAGCAAAGACCATATTTCCTCCTTCCGAAAAAGGACACAATTTTCAGTCATCACTAACAGAAAGCTGGAGGCACTGAGACGCGTAATAAAAGTATAATTATTGCTTGTACTATGTCTACTCATATCAATATATTATTTGCACACATGCAAAAAATGGCACAAGAGTTTCAATGTATGAGTCGAGCTGAAGCAAGAGTACATTCCTCAAGATTTTTTTGTATCATTTTGTAACTGCCTTTCCATCATACCATCTGTCCCCTGTACACATGAAAGAGAGCGAATGGTTTACTAATTTGAATATTGTCCCTAGGTACAAGGGTTGTGACAACACGCCCTTGAGGGGAGTGCCAATAGACCTACATTTATTGTGCTACAATCTCATTCACTATTAAACTCAGCAGCTGCCGCATGGCTATTAAATTAAATACAGGAGATAGGAATCATAATTGGTATTGCTGCAGAGTACACAGAGCTCCAATAGCAGCTAGTCAACCAGCTCAACAAGGGCTGCCGAATTTATAATGCCACATCCTTGAGACACCATCCAGCATTCTAGACAGAACTATCAGCCTGTCACTTTGCCCTTTATTAAAAACATCTCCTGCAACTACCAACACTAACATTTCATGCAATGAACCCTAGGGTTAGATGAGACAAAGGCAGAAAGATGTGGGAGAATTAAAAACTTCTAAAGACAGCCCAAGTACACATATTTATTTTCTTTTTGTACTGCTCAGATTGATTCTTCTGTGCCCTTTTATGAATGGCCAGCATAAAGTTAAAAGTTACAAAATTAATTATAGGTGTCAGTGCATAATCCATCACCTGTCAGCAATGACAAACACTAATTCTGTTTCTGTGTCTTACATAAACTAAGGACCATCAGTATTGAATAACAGCTGATTATTACTATCACAGAGTGCCCATGTTGCTCCATAGGGCTTAACTATATCATTTCTCTACACCAATACACAACTGCGACTATGCATATAATACTTTAGTATTGTGAACTGTACTTCTAATTGCAGCTGTATTAATTTTGTGCAGCATAAGATGCTATTTGCATTGACTACCCTTTACTAAAAAGATCGTCCAGGACTGGTAATCCATGCCATATTAATGTTCTGTAATAAAGCAGATGACTAAATGAAGCAGACTTACACACACTGCTAGGTCAATATTAAACATTAATATTATCCCTGTTCAGTAAAAGCAACAGTAGCAAGAAAGAACCAGAGTGATTTTTTGTTGTTGTCTTTATTTGCAAACGTGCTGCTGACTCTGCACTAATTAGGAAGACTAGAAAATGTCCTTTGACACTGCTAGAGGGAGCATGAAGTTCAACCCACAGCCTGCATTTCAACTGTGGTCAGTAGATGTGTTTTCTTGAAACAGGACACCATTGTTGTGTTGGGAGACATGACGTCGAGGAGAAGACCAAGAAGATTCCTTAGCTGGACTTGGAACTCCACCACAGTTCCGGTAATTTTTCTGAGTCGATGCAGTTGAAAAGTGTCCAGATATACTCTGCTTGTGTGTTAGGTACGATCTGCTTGGTGACTTGCTTTTCCTTGATATGGTAGCAAAGGTCACATTCTTGGGAACAGTTTTATTTGCCTTAACAATATCCACATATGGCAAGGGAGTGCAGACTTTAACAAGGGATTCTTTCAAAGTACTGGTAAATTCCTGAGGGCTGACATCATTATTGGTCTGTCTTGAAGTGCTCGAGGCATTTGCAGCTGCGCTGGGGTCAGGCTCATGCGCAACCTGTGAGCGTGCGGGGAAGGGTTTGAAAAGCCACTGGCAGTTTGGTTAATTTGCCCTGCATTTATTTTATCAATGAGTTCCCATACTTGATCTGGACAGTCGCACTGACGACTGTGGTTGTCAGGTGCTGAACCCATCAGACATGCAAGATACCGTATTTAAAATAGTATGGCATCCCAAGCTTCTGCAATTGTTTTTTACATTCAAAAAAAGACTTTCTCTTGTCAACGATAGCTGTAGAAAAGTCTTGAAACATATATATTCTTTCCCCATGCCAATATATTTGCTAAATATTCCTGGCTGCCCTAAGCACCTCCTCCTTAGTAGAGTACCTTAAAAAGTATGCTATTATTGCTCTCGGCCGTCCCCCCGTTTGGTGTTTAGATATTAGAGACCTATAGGCATGCTCTATTTCTAAGGACCATGGCCACTCATATTTTAACATAGTAGGAATCAACTTTTGTAAAAAGGGAATCATGGCATTCCCTTCTACTCCTTCTGGCAGTCCAACAATGCAGATGTTATTCTGCCTGCCACGGTTTTCAAGGTTGTCAACCTTTTTCATTAAGTACAGAATTTGCTCAGACTGTTGCTGTACCTTGTCTTCCAGAAATGACACAGTGTCTTGTAAGTCCATAATTCTATTCCCCGCTTCCATAATGTTGTTGGTATTATTAACAATGTCATTACTGAGAGACTCCATATTGGCTTTCATGTCAGAGATGTCAATTTTTATATTAGCAAACATTTCTTTTACCATTTCTGTGTCGGATTTGCCAGACAATAATGGGTTAACATTTTCAGCAGTTGGTGTTGGTATTTTCTGTGAAGTCGAGATCGCAGCTCTCCCGACAGCCTTGTAAATAGCACCCACTAATGTATAAATCTGTTATTGCGATAAAATGATGACAGGAGCCTGAAATGAGATGAAACTTACACTAGCTGCTGACGGCTCAATACTATGATATTTTTAACTGAAAAGGAAGGACCCAACCTAATTTTTCTCTGCGATTGGGTAGTAAAACAAAGTAGGTGAGCAGGGGTGCAGAATTCAAGCAGCCATTACAGTTACAGCCATGTGCGTGACCCCAGGCAGCTCTTTCTCTCACCTTTTCCATGCCCTCCTTGCTCACCCCGCTCGGTTTTTTAGCCCCAGCCTTCTTGCTCTGGGCCTTGCTGCAGGTTCTGGTTGCCTCCACTATCCCCAGCTTTATGAGCTCCCACTTCTGGTTAGTGCCCATACTAGGTCGAATTCTGGCCAGCTACCCTTTTACCACTTCCCCATTCTCCCAAAACTGGCCCTCCTGAAGTCCAGCACTCTTGTGCCAGATTCCACTCTTTCCTTGCCCATATCCAATGTGAGCCATACTGAGTGGTGGTCACTCCCTGACAGCGGTTCTTCCACTCTAAGTTCCCTCACAGACTCCCCATTTGCCAGCACAAGGTCAAGGGTATTCCCTAACCTGGCTGATTCACGGACCATTTGCATCAGGAAGCTGTCCTTGAAGGCATCCAGCAGTACCTGCTCCCTTCTATTCCTGGTTGTTGGGGGTACTCCAATCCACTCCTGGCATGGTGAAGTCCCCCACAATCAACTCACTACCATTCATGCAGGTCCTCCTGATTTGTCCCACTAGTTCCCTGTCTAACTCCTCCGTCTGAGAGGGTGGCCTGTACACCACTCCCATTCTGAGAGTCCTATTTTTGGAATCCTGGATTTGCATCCAAGGTGACTCGATACTACCCTCCTCCCCTTCCTCCCTTACACACTTCAGTCCTTCCTTCGCATATAGTGCCAACCCCCTCCTTTCCCAATCACCCTATCCTTACGAAATAACCTGTACCCTGGTACAGACAGGTCCCAGTCACTGTCTTGGGTGGCCCATGTTTCTGTGATGGCTGCAATGTCCACCTCTCCCTTTGCCATGAGCGCCTGTATCTCTGCAGTTTTCCTCCCAAGGCTCCTAGCATTAAGGGTAACCACCTTCCACCCTTCCCCCCCCATCCTGCCCTCCTTTACTAGCATCACCAATAGTACTTGCCATTTGTTCTTTGTCTCTGTTATGCAGGGTAAACTAATATGGCTTCCCAACCTGTGGTCCCTGCATGTCTTTTGCCCACTTGCCACCCCCCCACTCCTAGTTTAAATTCCCAACTTCCTCTATGTACTCCTCCATCCTCTGTTTCAACACTTTCTTTCCCTCCTCGCTCAAGTGTGGTCTGTCCTTGGCATAGAGACTACTGTCCTCCCAGGTTCCTCCCCACCTCCCCAGCCCATACCCTTTAGCATGACACCAGGCTCCTCGCCAACCATTAAATTCCTCTGTTTTCAGCTTTCATGCAGATTTCATGCTATGCCAAGTACGTGGCACTGTCGTTATAGGAGCTGGTAAAGGTGCTTATCCTCCATTGCAGTCCCTCTGAACACCACCATACATAGACTTTTGTCTCTCTTTTTCAGTTGAAGTAAAGGGTCAGTAGAACAATGGTAGTTTACTCACCTGGTAGAGGTGATTGCATGAGCATCACATTACAGCATCCCCCCATCCATTACCTGTGGGGTATGTCCACCTCATAGGCTGCAAATGCACATGACCAGATTCAAAATCTGATCTGCCTAGGTCCTGTCCCTTACCACAGGTCTCCAGTTTGATTTTTCCAAAGCTGTATCCTTTGCAAGTATGCTGTGGTAAGAAAATGTTATGGTACGAACGACAGAGAAATATACACAAAGTGAGAGCAGATGTAGGGTTTATGCACTATAATAATGAGATAAAAATAGGCTTTTGAAAGACAGTCTAATCAATCAATCTGATACTTTTTTCCTATTATTTATACTCTACTTATATCCAGCATGTACGGCATGCTGGAAGACTGATAATCTTTCTATATGTAGTGCAGCATGGTCTATCTGTAGTACAGAAATTGTGTGTTAGCTGAACTGTCATCAGAGTGTGCCCAGGTGAGAAAGGGGATGCTGTAAGGTGATGCTCATGCAATCACCTTTACCAGGTGAGTAAACTACCACTGCATATTGCATCACCTTACAGCATCTCGCCATCCGTTACTTGTGGGTTGTAAGAAGCAGTGAGAGAATATGATCTAGGTATATGGGGTAGGTTGGATGACTGTGCAGCTAAGAGCTAGTGACACTGAGTAACACTTTCCTTGCAAAATTAGCTCTGTTGACATTTGCCACATCTAGCTTATAATGTCTGGTGAAAGTGTGAATCGATGACCATGTAGCGGCAGCACAGATGTTCTGTACTGAGGTACCTAGTTTTGTTCTGCCCAGGAAGTTGCCACGGCCCTAGTGGAGTGAGCCTTGACTCCTTGTGGCTGTGGAAGCCCTAGTGTTTTGTATGCCTCTGTAATGGTTTGTTTGATCCAGTTGGCCAGGGTTTATGTGGCTGCTGCTTGTCCCTTCCTGGGCCCACTGTAGATCACAAACAGTCTATTGGATTGTCTGAAATCTTTTGTTCTAAGCAAGTAGAGATCACTCTTTTCATGTCCCAATGTTTTTTTCTTTCTCTATCTGGCCAAACTGGGAGTTCTATTGGCTGGTTGGAGTGGAAGGGAGATTAGATCTTTGGTATGAAGAAGGAGTTGGTCCATACAGTGACTCCGTCATTATGCGATATAAGAAAGGGGTTCTGCAAGACAGGGCTCTTATTTCTCCTACTCTTTTAGTGCAGCAGATTGCTAAGAGGAATACTGTTTTGAGCGAGACCCATTTGAGGTCAAATGTGGACACAGGTTCGAAGGGTGGTGAGACTAGGGCCTCGAGTACCACATTCAAGTCCCAGGATGCAACAGCGTGTCTTTTTCTGGGATGTATATTTGACACTGCCTTCAGGAATCTAAGTATGTCAGGGTGTCACCCTGGGGTGTACCCCTCAAGAAAGCCTGTACCTGCTCCTATGGCCAATGCCTGTACTCTCAGAGATGAGGTTGATAAGCCTTTGTCTACCCCTTGCTGTAGGAATAACAGTATATGTGGAATGGTGACCGCCCGTGTTTGAATGTTGTTTGTGTTGCACCATGTTTTGAATATTTTCCAGTGTCTCTTGTAGGATGTGGTGGTGCATGTGCGCCTAGAGTGGAGCATAGTCTCGACCACTGTTTGGCTGTAGCCCTTGTCTAACAGTCTTTGCCGTTCAGTAGCTCAAATGGGCAGACTGGGTGGGCCATAGGCCCTTATCTGCCAACACTTTCTATGTATCTATGTATCTAGTAGCCAGGCCATGAGATGGAGTGTCGTTAGGTTCGGGTGGTTGATTGGGCCCTGTGTCAGAAGGTCCACTTGTATGGGCAGTGTCCATGGTGCGCTTATTGACACTGACTCTAGGGTAGCGAAACAGTGTCTTCTGGGCCACAGTGGTGTGATTATGACCACCGTGGTTTCTGACTGCTGAATTTTGTTTAGGACCTGTTGGATGAGCGCTATTGGTGGAAATACGTACGCTCTTTGGAATGTCCAGTTTTGGGTCAGGGCATCTATTCCTAGGGCTCCCGATTCTTTGTATCTGGAGTAGTATGCTGGTAACTGTGTGTTTTTTGCTGTTGCCATAAGGTCTATCTCCAGCAGTCCCCATTTTTGGTTTATTTGCCGAAAAATGTGTGGTAGCAGGGACCACTCTCCTGTTGCTATCTCTTGGCAGTTTAGCCAATCTGCCTTTATGTTCAGTTTGCCTGCCAGGTGTACTGCTGAGACTGATTTGAGATGCTCCTGGGCCCATTCCAGCACTCTCTTTGTCTCTTGTAGTAGGCGTGGGCTTCTCGTTCTGCCCTGGTTCGAGAAGTATGCCACTGTCACCCTGTTGTCTGACCTGATGAGTACCCTCTGGTGTTTTACAAACACTGGAAAGTGGTGTAGTGCGTGATATACCACTCTCATTTTCAGTATGTTTATTTGCATGCCGGACTCTGCTTATGACCATTTTCCTTGTGCTAGCATCTGGTTGAGGGTCGCCCCCAGCCTTTTAGGCTTGCGTCTGTTTCTATTACTACGTCACTGTTGGCCCTTCAGGTCTGCTCCCTTGATTACATTGTGTTTGTTGGCCCACCACATCAGTGATGTTTTGGCATTGTGATCTAATTGTACCGTCTTGGATAGATCGTGTTGCAGTCAGTGGCCCTCCCGTATTGCTTGGGTCTGGAGGGGGCCCATGTTCCATAGAGCCCATTGAACTAGAACAATGCAGGATGCTATGGAGCCCAGAGTTTGCAGGATGGCCTGCAGTGTGGGGTTGCTCTTGGCCCTCAGTGCATGCACTTGTGCTAGCAACTTGTCCGTCCTCTTTTGTGACAGTCTCACTTTCCCTGTTGCTGTATCTATTGTGGCCCCAGATGCTCTATAGTCTTGACTGAGGTTCAGGCTGCTTTTGTCACAGTTGATCACCCATCTGTGTAATTGTAGGGCATCCATGACCGTTTGTGTATGTTGTTGTGAAGCTATGGGATTTCTGGCTTGGATTACCCAGTCATCATATATGGGATTATGTGGATTCCTTGTCTAAGTTTGGCTGCGAGTGTGATGGAAACTTTGCTGAACACTCGTGGTGCTGATGCTAAGCTGAAAGGCAGAGTCTGATATTGGTAGTGGTGGCCCAGAATCTTGAAACCGAGGTACCTGTAGTGTGCCAGACTAATGGGAATGTGAAGGTAGGCGTCCTTCATGTCAATGGAGGTGAGACAGTTCCCTGGTTTTATAAATCGTAGGGTTGTCTGAAGTGTCTCTATCTTGAACTTTTTGTATTGTACAAAGAGGTTGAAAATTTTAGATCTAACACGGGTCTCATATCTCCCATTTTCTTGGGTACTAGGAAGAAGATGGAGTCGATGCCCTGGTCTATTTGGTTCGGTGGAACCTCTGCTATTGCCTTGTTGGAAGAAGGGTTTTGAGTATTGTTTTTACTGCCTATATCTTGTGGGGTTGACGAGATACTGGGGAGACCACTGATCTGTTTGTGAGGGGTTTCTGAACGAATAAGATAGAGTATCCCTGGGAGACTACTTCTAAGTCCCATCAATCTGAAGTTGACCGATACCATATGTGTGAGAACTGACTTAGCCTTGCACCTATGGGGGATGCTGTGAGTGTGAATCCATTGCCCATTGTTGTGTGTAGTGGTCAATTAGTGTTGGGTCTTCCCCACTTGAAGGCTGAGTTGTATCTTCCTCTCTGATGTTGTCCTCTGGTTCTACCTCTTGAATTGTTGTTGAAGTAGGAAGGTTTGAATGAGTATGATTTTCCTTGGGAGTATTGAGACGTTTGCCTCCTGTCCTGCCTACCTCTGAATGGGTGAAATCTGCCAGGAAAGTCCAGGAGGTAAGTATTTGTGGAAGGTTTTTCCTTATCGAGGGTCTTTCTGTCACCTTTTTGTTTCACATACTTCTCTAGTCCTTCTCCAAAGACTAGGTTTCCCTTGAAGGGTAACTTGCTGAGCAGAAACTTGGACTCCGAGTCCGCATTCCAGATTTTGAGCCATATGTGGCATCTTGTTTTGTTAGTCAGGGCTGCCAGCCTAGCTGACATCTTCAGTGTGTCAATGGATGCATCAGCAGTGTACTTGGCTGCTTGGACTGCATATTCCGCTAGGTCCACCTGCTTTGAGTTGGGGTCTAGTGAGGATGTCAGTTCTTCTAACCAGGTGACCAGTGCCCTCGATGTATATGTTGCCGCGTGTTGGCCCTGCAGGACATGCCCGTCATTTCGTAAGATTTCTTCAGCAGTTCCTCCATCTTTTTGTCGGTTGGGTCACGAAGTGGGGTGGTTGTCTCTGATGGGAGAACTCTCTTTTTGCACAGCCCTGTGATCTGGTGGTCGACCGTGGGAGGGTGGGGGGTGTACCATGTCTTATTTACACCATCCTGCACCGGGTAGAACCACTCAAAGGTACATTTTTCTGAGATTCTGGATGGGTCTGAAGATTGCCATTCTTTATCAATGACCTCTGTTAAAGCTTCACAGATTGGGAAGGCTTTGTCCTTCTTTTGCTTTGCTCTGATAAGGGGATTTAATTTTGATTGTTGGGGGGGCTTCGGGGACTTAAAACCACATGGTCTCTTTGACGGCCCTTAGGAGCTCCGGTAGAGCCTCAATGGGAGTGAGGTTTTTTTTGTTAGGATGAGGTCATTGTCATCCTCCCCCTGGTTATCCTCCTCCCCCCTGGACTCGCCATTGTCTGGCTTGTCTGGTTCTGGCTCGTCAGGAACACTTGGCCCGGTGGGGGTTCGCTTTTCTTTATTATTTTGTTTGTCTGGTCTGGGATCATTCCCTTTGTGGGACTGAGCCAGTTCTTCCATTCTTTCCAGGATCTTTAACATTACCGCTTGCTGTGTTTTGGAAAAAATCCTCCACTGTAGATGGTAGCGTGTTTGCGGGTGTGCTGTGTGGGTCTGACTCCTGCTTCATTTCCAGGTCCACGTTGCTTGCAGTTCCCAGATCGGACTGTTGGTGTGAGCATGTGGGGCATGGGGTCCTGTCTGACTGCCCATTAGGGTGATATGGCAGGAGCTGCACTTTTTTGTCTTGACCATCTTTCAGAATCTGTGGAAACAGTGGGGGAGGCAGGGACAAATGAAAATAGATGTTATTCATGTGCATACTGTGCAGCTGTTATATGCTCTCGCTGATGTGCAGTGCCCCCCCCTTTTATTTTTGGTTCTGCCCCTGGGTATTACACCAGAAGGCCGAGCAAGAAATGCCCTGATCCGGGGGCTTTATCCGCTGAAGCTAGGTTTAAAGTATTGGGCTATACCCTGGTTGTGTCCCTTAGATTCGTAGTGGTAATGTATTGCTCTCATAACATGGCGCTGGCAACTTTTTGCGCATGGGTATTGGGTGCTTGTAATGGACCCTCGTGCAAGATGACTGCTGAGCGATCTGCACATGCGTGGAGTGGAGGAGCACTGCGCATGTGTGATATCCCGGTGTCCTGTGGGTTCGCCGCCATTGCAAGATGGCGGTGGGGTCCGTAAGAGTACAGGACCATCGGCCTGTCCTCAAGGAGGATTATTCGAGCTTGCAGTGGAAGTTGGCGTGGGTGTCCTTGTGGATCTGGGGCTTCAGGCAAGGAGAATCGGCTGGGCGAGTAGGAAGTGGTTCCAAATGCTGTCCGTATCTCCGGGGGCTCAACTGAGGTGCAGACAGGATGAGATGAAGCTGCGGGTGCGAGACCTCTGATTTATGGCCTTTGTGTTTGAAAAGGTAAGAGGCACACTGTTTTCTTGGCGCTTTAGTAGGGCTGGCTCGCAAGGGGGCCTGGCCTGTGCTAGGAGTACTGGAGCCGCTCGCAAGGGGCTCTTGGACTTGAGGAGCTCAGTGTATCAGTAGCTTGGAAGCAGGATTAGTACTACGTAGTGGCGGTACTTGGTTGTACAACGCAGTATAGCATAAAACCATAGCTCTTGTCAATCACAGACATAGCGTTGCAGTGTCTCTGAAGTGAATCCTTCTAGTCAATTTCTAGTTGCACTGAGGTTTCTATCTGGAACTGTAATAATCCTGGCCTAGGTATTTCTAGTCCCTCTGTGACCTGAATCAGGGAATGCTGCCTGACTAGCACTAAGGTATGAACAGTAACATAGGATTGCAGAAATGAGAGAACAATTCAGAATCAACAACCACTCTAGCTAGCTAACAATGGAACAAAAATGCTGTCTCTCTGTAGATAATCTCAACTTTCAGCTCCAACTTTAGTGGAGCACCTAGTGGTTAAGAGATTGTTTCTGGTTATTTCTGAGGAAGTAGTTAGCGTTTCCATGTTTTCTGAACTTTAAACATTGCATCGCAGAGTAGTTACTATCTGAATAAGTATCCTGCTACTAACACAGTTAATTATAGTATTTTAGGCATTTAAAGTGTGAGATATAGGCCTTACCTTATTCTTATGCTGTGGAGCTAGGCAATATGCTTGCAACCTCTGCGATGCACATGAAGGAACTGGAGACCTGTGGTAAGGGACAGGACCTAGGCAGATCAGATTTCGAATCTGGTCACATATACATTTGCAGCCTATGAGGTGGACATAACCCACAAGTAATGGATGGGGGGAATGCTATAAGGTGATGCAATATGCACTGACGGTAGCTGCAGCAGGAGTGAAGGTTCATTTAGTGATATCAGTTATAAGTAAACACTGTCGTTGATGGCAATAATTTGAGGCTGGTACAGCAGAAGGGACCGGTGACATCTGTGCTGGAGTGGGGTGGGGGGGGCTTTGTTTAAACAGCACTGCTGGTGCCAGCAATGGATCTGAAGCTGTAGTCAGAAGCAGAGACATTACGGTGAGTAGAAGTCGTTGTGGAGGTTGATGTAAGGTGCTTAAGCACTTGTTTTTAAACTGCAGAGTCAGCGGTCGGTGACTTGATGCTGCAGTTGGAAGCAATAAAGCTATTGGGAGTGGGAGTGATGGGGAGTTGGTGCCATCAGTTTTTGTGATCCGGGCTTACTGCTGTCCATGCATATGTAGTGTTGGGGAGGGCACAGCTGAAGGTAAAGTAGTTGGGAAAATGTGAGTCTAAGATTAGTAGAAGGCTGTGGTATGTGAGGAGGAGGAGGTGAAAGTGGATGCCGGTACAGCCATGATGACTGTAAGCAAACTGTGGGTAGGCGGAGTACTATGAATTAAGTAACAAATAAACCAACAAACAAAACAAGCAAAAACAAAAACTGCTGGCAGGTGCTATTTTCTACCTGTGATTTTATGGTTCAGAACAATCATGGGTACAACATGCTCTCATCCAATCAGATTTCAGCATTTTATATCCCTTTCATAATACTGATTATTTGTTTGTACTTAATGTTATTTAATGAGGTAAATAGCTCCCATATGCACCCCACTTGAGGACGCACCTCGGAATGAGCTATTATACTGGGAACTTACTCTGCGGTTCCTGGCCAAACCTTCATATAAAATCACATATTTTCTACCCCGTGATTTTATGGTTCAGAAGAAAAAATTACTCACTATAGTAATGTTGTTTCTTCTAATGGAGTCTTGCTGTATTCTGACAATATGCAGTAAACCCCAGCACTTGAACTGCCCTGGAGAGGAAAGAGTTAACTCTATGCAGCAGCATAGAACGTTGAGCTCGAGCTCGGTTTTCAAACCTCTGTCTCTGGTGCTTATCAGTGTAACCATCAGATTCTTATGAGCAAACTAACTAACTAGTAGTAAATATGGAAATTGTTAGATATATATAGCCAAAAGGCAACAATTTGGGTCCAAAAAGACTCAAGTCAAGAACTCAAGAAAATAAGGTAGTAACAATGTTTGATATATGTGTGTGTGTAACAACAGAAACAATAAAGAACCGTCCGATCCTTAAGAGGGAGGGTAAAAGGTACACCCCAGAGGTGTAACACTGTACCTGCCAGCCCACTTCCTAAAACTAGGTTCTGAGAGGGGAGGCAGGGAAGGAGGTCAGAATACAGCAAGACTCCATTAGAAGAAACAACATTACTATGGTGAGTAATTTTTTCTTCAAACAACATGAAGTCTTGCTGTATTCTGACAATATGCAGACTACCAAGCAATTTCCCCAGGAGGAGGGAATGCAGAACCTACTTTGGGAACAGGATCTGTAGTACTGCTGTACCAAACCTAGCATCACTCCTAGCTTGGATGTCCAAAGAGTAATGCCTGGTGAATGTATGGACTGTTTTCCAGGTGACTACTTTGCAGATTTCTAGCAAGGGTATACCTCTGGCCACAGACAGAGTAGCAGCTGTACCCCTAGTCGAGTGAGCCCTCAGGCCTGGAGGGAGTGTTTTGCCCAATTTGTCATAGCAGAACTGTATACAAGAGACAACCCACCTGGCAATAGTCCTTTTAGTAGCAGGCTTACCGTTCCCCACTTCCCCATAAGTGAGAAACAGTTGAAGATAGTCCTGCCTGTGTGCTTTGGTATGCTCTAAGTAGTAGCTAAGGGCTCTTTTAACATCCAAACTGTGTAATCTTCTTTCTCCTGAAGAAGAGTGGTCAGTGAAAAACACAGGAAGAGAGAGATGGACTGGTTCAGATGAAAGTCTGATACCACTCTGGGTAAGAACCTCCTATTGGGTCTTAGGACCACCTTATCCCTATGGAAGGATATAAAGTCAGGTTCGACTGACAGGACCTGTAATTCACTAATCCGCCTGGCAGAAGTAATAGCTACCAGGAACATAGTTTTCCAGGTCAAGTAATTCAACTCAGCTGAAGCCAGAGGTTCAAAGGGTGGCTGCATAAGCTGGGCAATGCAGACATTAAGATCCCAAGCCGGAGTAGGTTCTTGAAAGGGAAGGTTAATATAAACCAGACCTTTGAAAAACTTACTGAAAACAGGATGAGATGCCAGGGAAGGACCCATCCCTGCTGAAAGGAATGCAGAAACAGCTGCTAGCTGAACCTTCAGAGTTGCAGGCCTAAGGCCTAGACCATTAAGATGAACCAGATTATCTAAGGCTGTGGCAATGTCTGCAGAATCAGGCACAATGCCCTTCTGACAACACCAAATGCCAAACCTCTTCCATTTGGAATTATACGTTTTTCTAGTGGAAGATTTCCTGGAGACTTTCAAAATATCCAGAACTCCCTGAGAAAGGTGCAGGCCTGCATATTCTAACTCTTCAAGAGCCAGGCCTTGAAGTTGAGAGACTGGAGATTGGGGTACCAGATCCTCCCCTGGAAGGAGAATCGGAGACTGTATCTCTTGGGAAGAGACAGGGTATGTGACACTGCTAGAGAGAGCAGCAGAGGATACCAAGGCTGTCTGTCCCAATCTGGAGCCACTAGTATCACTGTGCACGGTTGAGATCTGATTTTAACCAGGACTCTGAACAACAGAGGGAAGGGAGGGGAAGGAAGGCATAGAGAAACCTGTCCTTCCAATCCAGAATGAGAGCATCCAGAGGCAGAGTCCCAAGGACTGCAGGTCTGCAACAAAACAGAGGAAGTTGGTGATTGTCCCGGGCTGCAAAGAGATCTATCTCTGGAGTGCCCCACCTGGAGAAGATGACCTGTAGAATGTGAGGGTCCAGGGATCATTCGTGATGCCCCTGGGAGATTCTGCTCAGAGCATCTGCTAGTACACTGTCCTTTCCTGGAAGGTGAACTGCTATGAAGGGAGTCTGAAGAGAACGGGCTAGAGACCACCGTTTCATGGCTTCTGTGCACAAGGCCGCAGACCGAGTGCCCCCTGCTTGTTGATGTACCACATTGTGGTGGTGTTGTCTGTTCTGACTTGGACCACCTTGCCCCTGACTAGCTCTGAGAAGACCTGAAGGGCCAGGAAAACTGCCCCGAGTTCCAGGAGATTGATATGAAGGAGAGACTCTTGTGGAGACCAGACCCCTTGAGCCGTAAGGGCTCCCAAATGGGCTCCCCAACCTAGAAGAGAAGCATCTGCAGTTAGGACTACTGAGGGGACTTGAGAGAGAAATGGAACTCCTTGTCTGAGGCTGTCCTGGTCCAGGCACCACTGGAGAGCTTGGACCAGAGTCTGAGTCACTGGAATCAATTTGGTGAGAGAGTCTCTTTTCTGAGATCAAAAGGACCTTAGGTGGAACTGAATGTCCCTCATCTGAAATCTGACTCCCTGTACCACTGCAGTGGAATCTGCCATGTGGCCCACGAGTTATAAAAACTGTCTTGCTGGACGAGAGACCAGAGGTCAAAAAGAGGAAGCAAGATCTGTTAAGGCCTTTACCATTGTCAGGGGGAGGAAAGCCTTTGCTTGGATAGTATCCAATTCTATTCCTATGAAAGTAAGAAGTTGTACTGGTTCGAGGACAGACTTTTGAAGATTGAGAAGAAACCCCAGAGAACTGAGCAAGTCTTGAGTGGTTTATAGAGCTGACTTGACCTGGTTTGATGACTGACCTACAATTAGCCAGTCATGAGAAAATGGAAATACCTTGTCTTCTGAGGTAAACCACTACTACTGCAAGGCACTTTGTGAACACCCTCGGAGCTGATGTTAGGCCGAATGGCATGGCTCTGAACTGGTAGTGGCCTGAAGGCAACTCAAACCTGAGGTACTTTCTGTGGGAGCACCTGATAGGAATATGGAAGTAGGCATCATTTAGGTCCAGGGATGCGAGCCAATCCCCTGACCTTAGAGAGGGAAGAATTATTCCCAGAGTCACCATTTTGAATTTGGGTTTTGAGATGTGTTCGTTCAAATACCTCAAGTCTAGGATGGGTCGCCACTCCCCTGTCTTTTTGGGGGTAAGGAAGTACCTGGAATACAGGCCTCTGCCCCTGTGCTAAGTAGGAACTTTCTCTACAGCTCTGAGAGCCAGAAGAGAGGAAACCTCTGCCTCTAGGGCAAGGGTCTCTGAGATGGATGCAGGTGGAAAAGACCTGGCCCTCAGTTTTGGAAACTTTTTGAAGCTGAGGGCCAGTCCCTGGCTTACTACTTCCAGGACCCACTTGTCTGAGGTAACGGACTTCCAGGCCTGAAAGCAGTAAGCCAGCCTGCCTCCTACTGGGATTGAGGAGTCGACCCGGGCTGACACATTAGGGTGTCTGCTTGGCAGCAGCCTTAGACTGGGAGGATGATGCAGCCCTGCTCATCCCCCTCCTGCCTCTCCCTCGAAAGAACCCCCTCTGTGAGAAGGAAGAGGAGGCCTTGGCTTGGTAAAAAGGCCTGTGAAAAGGCCTGCCCCTACTCCTAGACTGCTGCTTTTGTGGAGTGGCTTGCCTTTCCTTGGCCTGTGCACTCCTGTAAGTGATCCTGTATTCATCCATTTTTTTCATGTAAGCCTCTGTCTGCTCCCCAAACAGAGAGTTACCCACTACAGGGAAATCCATAGCCTTGGCCTGGGTATCCTGTGAAAGGCTAGTACATCTGAGCCAAGCACGTCTTCTGAGAGACACAGATGTAGCCATGACTGATGCCACATCATTGGAGTCCACAGCAGCATGAAATTGCACTTTGGATGCCTCAATTCCATCAGCAGCCACCTCCTCCAGCTCTTTGGCTAGCTGGGGGGAGGCCTGTTTAGCCAGTTCCAGAACAGTATCCCACCTGGACTTCTGGTACCTGGCTGTGTAGGCCATATAGTTTGCCTGCCCGAGTCCCAAAGATGATGCCAAATATTGTTTCTTGGCCATGGCATCAACTTTCCTGAAGTCCTTTTCCGGGGGGTGTGAAGCCAAAGGAATGTTAGCCCTGTCACAGGCTGCAGCCTGCACTACCCCAACATGGTTGAAATGAATGTATAAAAACTCCGTACCTGAGCCTGATAACATATACCTACTGTCCATTTTCTTATACACAGGAGGTAAGAAGTTAGGTGTTTGTAAATTTTTTGTGTCCGTTTCCCCAAGGACTTGTGAAGAGGGATAGACAATCTCTTGGACTCTGGGATGTCCATCATTTCTACAAAATCAGGCTCTTCCTCCTCCTCCTCAGCAGCTTCAACCGTAGGGAGCTGGAGGGTTTCAGCCACCTTCTTGTAAAACAAGAAGTGTGAAGGGGACTCAGAAAGCCTGGGAGGGGAGACATTGGAGGGCCTGTCTGGGGAGATGTCCAGTTCAATGGGCACATCCAGACCCTCAAGGTCGTCACCTTTGTCCTCATCGTCAGGATAGTCTTCGTCTCCCTCCCACTCCTCATAGAAGGCATCTGGATCGTAATCCAATGGAGATGGATCCAACCAAACCGACCGCCTAACTGGCGGTACCGGTTCAGACGGAACCGGGCAAAGCGACTGAACTATGCTAATCGCTTTGGCAATCTCGTCCGAGGTTGGAGTATGTGGTAATGGATCCAAACCGGCAGACTTATGCTTTCTCTTTGACGGAACCGGCCCTTCAGAGTCAAACCTCCCTTTGCCCGAGGAGGTATCGCCTAGGTCAATAGGCACCTCCTCAGGTTCGTCTGTAACCGAACCGGGCTTGCCATTCGGATCTACAGACTTCTCGGCCTCCCTTTCCTTCAGCCTACTCAACCTTTTTCCTAGAGTGGCTTTGGGAAGTTTTTACAAATCTGGCAGTCTGATTTGAGGTGGTCAAACCCCAGACAATAAACACAGATGAGGTGGGGGTCTCACTCAGTACAGTGCTGAAACCCAGTGGGACCATTTTTTCTCTTGGGCTTCTCAGACATGGCCAACCTAACCAATTACCCTTAAAGCTTTCAAGCCAGGTAATAATCAACCGATCGGTTACAAATCATGTCACAGGTTCTGGAAAAGAACCAGAAAAAGTCTGGTTCTTTTGAAACCGATCGGCACCAGAATACCACACTAATCCCAGAAAATACAAAAACAAAGTAAAACAATCAGAAAAAGGTCGGTTCCTAACCGGACTGACCGATGAGGAACCAAAGCAAAAAACAATTTATACAATTCCTAATAATAAACACAGGTCACCACTTATCTACCACACTACCTGTACCATAGACAGAGGCTGGAAATCTGAAAAAATAACAAACAGATTGGTTTAAACCAAACACTTTTTTAAAACTTTACCGAACCGAGCAGAGGAAATCTCCGGAGCGACTTCACTGTTAGGCGGAGTAAAGAATCTGATGGTTACACTGGTAAGTACCAGAGACAGAGGTTTGAAACCGAGCTCGAGCTCAACGTTCTATGCTGCTGCTGCATAGCGTTAACTCTTTCCTCTCCGGGGCAGTTCAAGTGCTGGGGCTAACTGCATATTGTCAGACTACAGCAAGACTTCATGTTGTTTGAATAATCATGGGTAGAACATGCTCTCATGCAATCAAGTTTCAGCATTTTTATATTCCTTTCATAATACTGATTATACAATGGCAAGAAAGAATGTTGGGCTCTGACTGGTAAGTCTGGAACTAGACCCGTGATGTTATCCCAGCATAACATCACGGATGTAGTCCCAGCACACACGACCAAATAACATGATAAAAAAAAATCACTACACGGCATGTCCAATTTGCCTATAATTGGCATACACACACTTAGTAGTCACAATAGTAAAAAAATGCAAATTCCTTCCTCCCACACCACAGAAGCCAGCAAAAGTGAAACACAGAACCCTCACATGCTCCCCCCAAATACCCAAAGTACTGTTTTCTTACTTTCAAAACCCTCTCGTTCTCAACATACTCCCCCACTCACTCACACTGCCCACTGCCAAGTAAGTGAGCGCATGAGTCAGACCGCCCTTTACTTACTTACCCCATCAGCATTTTCTGTCCTCAGTAAAGGAGGACGTCCACAGCTGTCTCCCAGAACACAAACTGTATCCATAATTTTTTCCTCTTTTCTTGTTTGCCACCAAGGAAAAAAAAGAGTGAGCGACCGCTCTGAGCGCTTTCTGTTAAATCAGAAATACAGTGCCACCACCCCCCCCCTCGCAGATCAGAGTGGGGACAGCTGCAGCCAATCACACGGACGGCTTTATGGCAAGGTCATTTTTTTATTATGTTCTGTGAGGTTAGACAGTGAAAATAGAGACACACACGGGGGAGGGGGCCGAAAACAACAAGTGTACACTAAGGAAGGTGGGGGTGGCAGGCAGAGACACAGACTCAGAGTAATGCCACAGCAGCTCCACCTATTGGACAAAACAAACAATCAGCACTGCCTTTTTTTTTTTTTTTTTTACTAAGTATTTCTACCCTTTCAAAAAATGAGAGAAACATGTGGTTTTAATAAACATTTTAATATCTTTCTTAATTTTTTTTTAAATGAGCCATTGTATAATAGGAATAATGCACTTCAGGGTGTGTGTTGTGCTGGGACAACGGCACTTCTCAGGTGTTGGACGCACTCGGCTTGTGACGTCGTGCCCAACCACCAGGCATGACATTATCCCAGCACGACACACACACTATCATGCATTATTCCTTTATTTGTTTGTACATAATGTTATTTAATGAGGTAAATATCTCCCATATGCACCTCACCTGAGGACACACCTGGAAATGACCTGTTCTACTGTAACTCAGTCTGCTGCTCCTGGACAAACTTTTATATAAAATTACATAAAATCAGTCAATCAATAATCGGTAACACAAATTAATTTGCTTGCTACAAAAATAAGCAAAGCTCTGTAACAAAAGACAAGAGTACATTTTAAAGAAAATAAAAGCAGTAATTTCCTTACCCTTGCACACCAGTGCACTTTCCTGCTAGATATCTGCTCTTGTAGTCTGTCCTGTAGTGCCTTAAGCATACCAGTTAGTTGGTCTATTTCATTGAAAAGGTCTTCATTATTATGGTGATACCTGTGATTTGGGGAGGTATCAAGTGTTGTAGTGGTGGTGCATTCTCTGTCATCTTCATGTTTGGCATCCAGCACACTTTCCTGCAAGTCAGACCAGAAAGAAGTGCTGAAAGCAGGCAGAACGTATGAAAACACCAGATGTAATTACAACTGTGCAGGTCTGCATGAGTTATCATGAAGAAAAAATGACTCGCCATAGTAATCTTGTTTCTTCCAAGGTATTCTTCAATATGATTAACTATAGCAGTGAGCCTCCTGTGTTGAACTGCCTCGAAGAGAAATGGAACATATGCAAATCATGGAATATCCATTGGCTTATGCCACCATTCAAACTGCTGCATTCTGTAATGCTCAGATTCATGATAGCCTGTAGGGTAAGACCCCCTAAGTTATATTAATAATAATAAATAAACAAACATTAAATCCCTTATAACATGTCCCATATATTAAAAGTCAGATAGGACCAAAGAGAGGGAACAATGATACCCATCTGGTTTCAAAAAAGGTTCAACACCACCAGGGTATATGCCCACATCAACATAGTAATCCAGCTGTTATGCAGAGGCCAACTGGTTCTGGAAGGGGAGGTAGGGTTGGAGAGTTAATCATATTGAAGAATATCTTGGAAGAAACAAGAGTACTACAGTGAGTAAGTTTTTCTTCTAACCCCAGGAATTCTTCAATATGATTAACTATTGCAGACTATGAAGCAGTATCTTTGGTGGAGGGTATAGAACCTATTTGGGGAACAAGCTCTGCAGCACTGCTGTGCCAAACCTGGCATCATTTCTGGACTGAGTGTCAAAAGTAGTGCTTTGTGTACACTGTTCTCCATGTAGCTGCTTTACAGATTTCCAACAGGGGAATATCTCTAGCTGCTTCTATTGTAGTAGCTGTGCCCCTTGTGAAGTGGGCCATCAGGCCTACTGGTGGCTCCTTAGGAGCTCTACTGTAGCAGAACTGGATACATACCACCATTCAGCATGAAACTGTCCTTTTAGAAGCTGGTTTTCCTCTTCCCACTTCTCTACAGGTCAGGAACAGCTGCTGTCTGTCCTGCCTGTGGGCCTTGGTGTGGTCAAGGTAGTAAACACAGGTTACTCACCTGTAACAGTACTTCTAGGAGTGGTATATGTTGTTCATCCACACTGGTTGGCATGCCTCTTTCCCCTTTAAATCTCGATGGAAGGTCTCAAAGCTTTGCCCCATGATGTCAGATCTTTGCCCACTGGAAGCTAGGTTGTGCATCGAAGCCGGGGAGGTCAGGTGGGTTTGTTTGGATGAACAACATATATCACACCTAGAAAGTGCTGTTACGCAAGAACTTACCGTAACAGTAGATCTTCTACGGACTGGTCTTTTGCAGTAGGTTATTACACTTGGGAGTTCCACCAGGTGGTGTTATCACACGGCAGCTTCTTCCAGCAGTCTTCTTCAGGGACTGCCCACATGACATCACTTCCTCGGCCTCGGTATAAGTGTGGGAGGTCCCATGTATCCTCTGTTCCCCGCCGGCTTCCGCACGCAAAGGCAAAGACCGAGGGAAACTGAGGGACCAGGGAGTCCCAACCCACCGTCCTGAGATCCGGGGACCCTACAAAAAGGCAGGGGGTTGGAGGGCAGGATTGTACCTACTGCAAGAGACAGTTCCTCGAAGATCTGCTGTTATGGTAAGTTCTTACGTGACCACACTATCTTCTACGGACTGGTCTCTTGCAGTAGGTTAACATACTTGGGAGAGTACCAAGCAGTTATGTCCAGATGGGAGAGCATGAAGCCAGGCAAGATGGCGCGACCAGAGGGCGGGCCATGGCAGAAAGCAACCTCCAGCCTGAAAAGCCTGGGTAGGCAAGGAGTGGAGTGGAAGAGGCAGCCGGTCCTGATGACAGGGACAGGACCAGTAAAAGCAGACAGGAATGTTCGGGAGAACGGAAGAGAGAGAGAGAGAGAGAGAGAGGTAAGCAGAGTCCAGGCGGGAGCCGTGGAAGCATCGTAGACAATCCAGGAGACGGCCGTGAGAGCCCAGGAGAGGGACGGTATCAAATCCAGATGTAGACAGGTAGACTCGCACCACACCCGGGAAGGCAGGCATGCGAAGGGTGGGCGAGGACAGCAGACTCCTTAGGATGGCACAGGAGGCCAGGCATAGTGATTCATCCTGACAAGCAGAGGTCGACAGGCCATGGCGAAAGGCAAGTCCACCAGAGCCACCAAAGCGTGGAGTGCGTGGGCAGTTGGTGGGGTGTACCAGGGCAAAAAGTACCGGGAATCTCACAGCAAGGAACAACCGAAGGGCCACCAAGAGAGAGGAGAGCAGGAGTTCCAAAAGTGCCGCAGAGAGGAGCAAAGCATCCAGGAGCAGGAAGCAAGCCTGCCAAGAAGGGGCAGAAAGATTCCCATGCACCTTCGAGATGGGAGAGAGAAGGTGAGGAAGAGCCCATAGGTATGACCAATGAGCAGGGGTGGGCCCAGCACCCCCCAGAGGGACAGGCAAGGGATGCAGGTGCAGCACTGGAAGCTCCACTGGAAGCCCAACCATGATCCCAAGGAGCACCCCGGTAAAGGGGCCAGGAACGGGGACGCTCTGCCAGAAAAGGAGGAGGAAGGGGTCCGGGGGCACGGTAGAGAGCCAGGACCGACCCCAGGACAGGACTGGAAGACAGGAGGGCAGCCAGAAAGGTGAGGGCACCAGGACTAAACAGCCCGTCACCACAAAAAGGGGTGTCGACAACCCGCAAGTGGACATCGGGAGCCAAAACCGACACCTGAAGCAAGGAGTGGTGCAGGAAGGCGACGCCAGTGGCAAACAGATGGGCAGCAGCGTTGACGGCCCATGTGGGATGGGAAAGTGAGAAAATGGTGGACAGGGGTTGCATTAACTGGGCTGTCCCTGGGAGGGAGGCAAGTGGGAAAGGAAGCCCAAAGTGGAGGTACTCAAGGTGCAGAGGCCGGAAACATATGGCCCATATAGGGGGAACCAGAGGTGGAAACCAGCCTGCCAAGAAAACCAAGACACTGGGACACGGCATCCAGCAGCAAAGAACCGGCAGTGCAGGATGAGGACAGCAGGAGGTGCAGGCGGAGCCACAACCAAAACAGAGGCCATGGAGCAAAGGGAACCCAGGCTGGCAAAATCAGGCAAGGCCTCGACAGAAACGTCCAATAAGACGTGATTCCCCCAAAGAAGGACCCACCGACACGGAGTCGCAGAAAGGGGAGGGGGGGCACCAAGGCACAGGGATAGGGATAGGTGCCCAAAATGGAGATCTGCAAGGGCAAGGCCGTGCACCGGGAAGGCGGTAGGCCACAGACTGAGGGGTTTCAAGGGCAGCACCCGGGAAGGAGAGGAAAGGCGAGGAACATCGAACAGCCCCGGAAATCTGTGGGAGGGCATCCCGAACCCTGTGGACAGGCACCAGAGCAGGGGCAAGGAACATGGAGTGAAGGGAAGGGAAGCCCTCATGAACCCCTCCCGAAGGAAGAGAAGAAGAGACACCGGAGGGGCGCAAGAACGATGACGGAGGGGGAACCTCCGCCGACGCGGCAACAGTGTGCCGGTGCCAGGAAGGACAGGGGGACAACAGGGATGGGGGACCCAGAACAGGAAACGTCCGGGTCCAGAGCCCTGCGCTGACAGTGGAACCACCCCGTTGTCGAGAATGCAACAAGGAATGTTCCCAATGGGGAAACATCCTGCCGACGAGGAATGAGAAATGGAAGTCCTTTGATAGGGAAGCAGCCGGTCGATGAGGAATGCTCCGCTGATGGGGAACAGTCTCCGTCGATGAAAATACAAAGGGAATGCTCCCATCGATGAGGAAGCATTTCCGCCAACAAGGAGAAGCAAGCATGCATAAATCGACAGGGAGAACTTCCATCGACGAGAAACATGAAGTAGAGTGTTCCGTCAGTGGGGAATGGTCCCCGTCGATGAGAAATGAAGAACAGAAGGCTCCATCGACTGGGGATGTGTTCCTGTTGACGAGAGAGTGAGCACCATATGTTCCATTGAAGGGGGAGCAGCCCTGTCAACGAGGAACGTTTCATTGACGTGGGCACAATGCTCACCAACCATAAACAGATAGGAGAGCGCTCAGTCGATGGGAGATGCATTCCCATCGACGATGAAGAGAGCAACATATGCTCCATCGATGGGGGGAGCAGCCCCATCGACGAAGAATGCATCATCAATGGTGGAAGAGTAGTAGAAGCCACCATCAAAGGGCAGAAGTGGAGGGAGTGAGAGAAGTGCGTTCCCCTCTCCCCCAGAGCTAGGAACAAGAGCCTGAAGCCAGGGAACCCTTAGGATGGGTTCCCGAGGTCCTTTCCGGCAGGGCGACCAAGCTCAAAGATCTAGCAAGAGTGCCAGGCCAGGGAGAAGCGAGGGTACTGTCAGTGGTTCACAGGCCTGCAACAAAAACAAGGAGAAGTGGGGGTGCTGTGAATGGTTCACAGAACCGCAACAGAAACAAACAGAAACAGGGTAGCTGTGAATGGTGCACAGGCCCATAATAGCAAAAAGTGGGTCCAAGTTCACGTCGAAGACAGCAACACAGAAGACTGAGCTAGCTGCTGTGCAGGCTGAAGCTGGCTGGAAAATGAACAGAGGATACATGGGACTGCCCACACTTATACCGAGGCTGAGGAAGTGATGTCATGTGGACGGTCCCTGAAGAAGACTGCTGGAAGAAGCTGCCGTGTGATAGCGCTACCTGGTGGAACTCCCAAGTGTAATAACCTACCGCAAGAGATCAGTCCATAGAAGATCTACTGTTACAGGTGAGTAACCCGTGTTTCTAGGGATGTGGATATGTTGTTCTATCCACACTGGTTGGTAGACTCCAAGCAGTTCTCCAGGAGGAGGGAGGCAAGGCACATATCCCCTACTTGGGAAACAGAGATTGGAGAACTGAGGCCCCAAAACCAGCATCCCGACATGACTCTAGGTCGATGTGGTAGTGGTTGATGAAGGTGTTTGCTGTCTTCCAGGTAGTAGCCCAACAGATTTCCTGGATAGGGATGTCCCTGGAAGCAGCCACCGAGGCAGCGGTATGGCGGTTGGAATGAGCTCTTATCCCTCTAGAAGGCTCCTTGCCCGCCAACCTGTAGCAGAGATCAGTGCATGATGTAATCCATCTGCCAATCGTCCGCTTTGCTGCAGGTCTGTCAGGTGTGGCTTCAGCATAGGTGACAAACAGCTGGCGAACCTCTCCCTGAATTTCCTCAGTTCTCACCTTGTAATAGGAGAGAGCTTGTCTTGGGTCCAGAGTATGGAGCCTGTACTTGGCATCCAAGGTGTAGTTCGGGTAGAACAGAGGCAGGGTCATCACCTGGTTGAGATGGAACTCTGACACCACCTTCGGAAGGAATTTTGGGTGGGGCGCAGGACAACCTTGTCCCTGTGGAAGACCAGGTAAGGAGACTCCACCAAAAGCATCTGGAGCTTCCCAGTCCTTCTGGCTGATGTGATAGCCACCAGGAAGGCGGTCTTCCACGACGAGTGTGACATCTCACACTTGTGCATCAGTTCGAATGACTTGCACATGAGTTTTGCCAAACCCAGCAGTAAATCCCATGGAGGTGGAGGTTCACGCACTGGAGGGGGTATGTGATAGAGGCCTTTGAAGAAGTGCCAGACCACATTCTCCTGCGCCACCGTCTGCTGACCGTCCCGCGCCTGGTAAGCAGAGATGGCTGCCAGGAGCACCTAAAGGGTTGTAGACCAAAGACCCCCTTTGGACAGAGATCAAAGGTAGTCTAAGATGCTAGCCACTGGACAGGACAGAGGGTCCAGGCCCTTGCCCTGACACTAAATGGAAAACATTTTCCATTTGAAGGCATAGCACCATTTGGTCAACTCCTTCTTGGATGCTTCCACTACTGTGAGTACATCCTCAGAGAGCCTCAGAGCCTGGAACTCTAACTGCTCAGGAACCAGACTGTCAGGTGCAGGGACTGAAGGTCTAGATGGAATACCGTCCCCTAACTGACTGATATCAGGTCTGGGCATGCTGAAAGCCGCCACGGGAGCCTGTTGCTGAGGCTGAGGAGATCTGGATACCAGAAGTGGCAGAGCCAGTCAGGGGCTACCAGGATCACCTGCGCCTTGTTCCTCCTCACTTTAAGAAGCACCCTGTGGATCAAGGGAAATAGAGGGAAGGTGCGGAAGAGGCCTGGGATCCATGGCCTCGAGAAGGCATCCCCATGCAGCATGCCCTGCTGAGGGGGGTGGGCATGAAACAGTCTCAGCTTGGTGTTTTCCCGCGAGGCAAATGGGTCCACCAATGGTTTGCCCCAGTGGGAGAACAGGCTGTGAATTACCTCTGGATGGAGAGATCACTCGTGGGATGTCTCGCCTACGCGGCTGAGAGCATCCGCCAGTTGATTTGAGGCTCCTGCCACATGGATGGCTAGAAGATCTGCCTCCAGTCTGCTCACGAGGGTCCAGATGTGGAGCGGTTATTTGTACAGCAGCCGGGAGTGCGTGCTGCCCTGTCTGTTGAGGTAGTACATGGTCATCGTATTGTCCATCTGGACTTGAACCACTTGACCCCGAAGGATATGAGTGAATGCTGACAGCGCCAGTCTGACCACTCCAGCAGGTTGATATGGTATCAAGATTCCTCGGGGGTCCAGAACCCATGGGCTCTGTGGTTCCCCATGTGGGCTCCCCAGCCCGTGAGAGAGGCATTGGTCATGAGGATGACCGTCGGCTCAGGGTGGATAAACGGGATCCCTTCCTGCAGATGATCCAGGATGGTTCACCATTGGAGGGTATCCCACATCTTCTGGGTCACAGTAATCAGCTGGTCGAAACAACCATGGCGCTGAGTCCATCGGGCGGCCAGCTCCCACTGAAGGGGGCGCATATGCCACCAGGCCCATTGGACCAAGGTGGTGCAGGCCGCCATGTATCCTAGAAGGTGCAGAAAGTCTCGGGCAAGGCGCAAGTGCCCAACCAGAAATGACTGGGCAAAGGAGGAGAGAACCTCCACCCTGTCCGCTGGGAGCTGGGCTCTGGCTCGGCAGGAGTCGGGCTCTGCCCCGATGAAGTATATCACCTGTGAAGGCACGAGCTCTGACTCGGCCTCGTTGATCAAGAGGCCAAGATGAGTGCAGGTTTGGAGGGCCAGATCCCTGGACCTCTCCACCTCTTGCTGGGTGGAACCCACTAAGAGCCAATAGTCAAGGTAGGGATAGACTCTGACTCCTCGACGACTGAGGTGGGCTGCCACCACTGCAATGCATTTCGTGAAGACCAGTGGGGCCGATGACAGGCCAAATGGCATGGCACGAAACTCCTAAAGGGTACTCTCTGCTCGGAAGCAGAGAAACCGCTGATGAGACGGACAGATTGGGATGTGGAAAAACGCGTCCTGGAGATCCAGTGAGCAGAACCACATGTTCTGCTCCAGGGATGGTATGATCTGGGACAGAGTTACCATCCTGAAGGTGCGTGGCCTAAGAAACTGGATCAGGTTGTGCAGCTCTACAATGGGGCACCAGCCCCCCGGCTGCTTTGGGACCAGGAAGTACCTGGAAATGAACCCTATACTGACTGAGGAATCTGTCACTTGGGTCACTACCTCCTTGAGGAGAAGTTGGGCTATGTTGTCTCTCAGAGCTGACCGAGTGTGGATGCATACCCTTTCCTCCCGTGGGGCGCGGGCTCGGCTGGGAGGGTACTGCTCAAATTCCAGAGGCAGACCCTGGCCGACCACTACTAAAACCCACCTGTCCATGGTAACAGCGGACCAGGCGGAAAGAAAGTGGTCGAGCTGGCCCCCCACAGGAGGACCCAGAGCTGGCGTGACGGGAATAGGGGTGGCAGCCCCTATCCCGTCACTGAGCAGACTTGAAGGAAGAGGGTCCAGAATGGAAACTGCCTGGAACCTAACCTCCCTGTCTGCAGGCCGCGGGAGGCCCGGACTTGGTCCGAAGGCGCTAAGCCTGTGCCTGCTGCTGCCTACCTTGGAAGAAGGGCTGCTTGGCCGCAGGAGCAGGGTGCCGAAATTACCTTTTCTTATGCTTCTTGGCACCTGGAGTGTCCTTCTGAGCAGAAGTAGCTGAGTCCAAGGTGGCACTGGACTGCTTGATCTGTTGTAGGTGACTGTCCACACCTAGGCCTAAGAGATCGGTGCACAGGAAAGGAACATCAGTAAGCTTGTGCTGGGTATCTGCCACAAGGTGCCTAAAGGTGGGCAAGCAATGTGAGAGGGCATCAAGGAGGGCTGGGGGGATACTGGGATGCATAGGGAGAGGCATCACCAGTAGAAAACAGGAAGTTATTATCCCTCTGTACAGACAGCTGGTGAGACCCCATCTGGAGTACTGCGTGCAGTTCTGGAGACCCAATCTCCGCAAAGACATAGACAGGATGGAAGCTGTCCAGAGGAGGGCAACTAAAATGTTGCAGGGTCTGCACCGGAAGACATATGAAGAGAGATTAATGGGGCTTAATATGTATAGCCTCGAGGAAAGGAGGGAGAGGGGGGGACATGACAGAAACTTTCAAGTACCTCAAGAGAATCAACAAAGTCTAAGAGGGTAGCATCTTTCAAAAAAAGAGGTGTGCAAGAACAAGGGGGCACAATTTGAAGATAGAGGGAGGGCGGCTCAGAGGTAATTTAAGAAGTATTTTTCACAGAGAGGTTGTGGATGCAGGCAGCCTTCGGAGGAGGTTGTGGAGTCAAGTGGTGGAATTCAAGCATGCATGGGACAGTCATAAGGCCAATCTAGGGGGTTGGGGTAGGAAGAAGTAGGCTGCTGGTTAACTAGGATCTGCAGCTTATCCAGTAGGTAGGGAAATGGGCAGACTGGGTGGGCCAAGCAGTCCTCATCTGCTGTCAAATTCTATGTTTCTATAAGGGTGGAGAGCCTCAACCAAGCCCTGCGGTTCATGGCAACCGCAGCTGCCACCGAACGGGAGCACGAGTCCCCGAGATCCAGGGCCGTCTGGAGTTGCTGTTTGGCAATGGCCCGACCCTAGTCCTGGACCTGCTTGACCGTAGTCTGAAGGTCTGCAGGGAGGTGAGGGAGAACCTCATCCAAAGAGCCCAGAAGGGTGTAGGAGAAATGCGCCATGACGACGGTCGAGCTTGCCTGACGGAGGCCTAGCGAAGAGGCGGCATAGACCTTCCTGGCAGAGTGGTCCAATGTTTTGGATTCCTTGTCCGGAGGTCTATCCGTATCTGCTGAGCTGCCTATGCATCTGGACACGGAAGCGGTCACCAAACCCTCCGCCGAGGGATGTTCCGTGAACCTCGAGAGGGACCCAATGGGCATCGTATATTTGCGGGCCATCTGGGAAGACTGTGTGGGGCAGGAGGCAGAGTGCTTAAAGCTTTATAATCGGACCAACAATGGCCTCAGCCACTAGGAAGGCTTCCATTGGAATGTCACCTCTCTTAAGGATGTCCATAAGAGGGTACTCCACCTGTTTCTGGACAGGCTCCAGGGGCATCCCCATGGATCTGGAGATCAGGCAAAGAATCCCCAAGAAGGATGAAGGACCCTCCTCCATTGAGAGACTGCCCACCAACTCATCGTCTAGCAAACGAGAGTGTAGGTCGGAGTCATCAGAATGCAAAGTATCCAGATAAATCAGCTGGCCACCAAGGTCCCCCTCTACACATCTGGGGCGGTCAGGTGAGGGTGACCAATAACCTGCGAGGAAGATCCAGAACAGTCCAAGATTACTTTGAAGGGACTCCTCTCAAAGGCTGTTTAGGCAGCGACTCCACCACTATCGGTGGAGAGGTTGATTTTGGCTGAACTGGGGTGGGTTTTACTGGCTCCAAGGGCGGGGGAACAGTAATAATCAGTTCTGATGGAGTTGGCTTCGGCCTAGAAGGCAAGAGCCATGTTATGGCCGGTGTGGAAACTGTGGCCAGTTTCTGACCAGACAATATCAGCTGTTGCCACATAAGGTCTTTGCAGTGTCGACGGAGTTTCCGACGAAGGCTCTCCTTATCCAAGGAGGACGAAGATGAATGGCAACGTCGCCTTTTCTTGGAGCGCTTATGTGTCTTCCTCGGCCTATCGGTCGATGGGGTCCAAGACCTCGATCATCGGGGTGACCGACTGGGTCGCTCAGGAGACACAGTGGTGGAGGACCAGTGATTTTCCCTGATCTGAGACCGGCTCCTCGATGGGAATGCCAGCAGGCTGGGTCTCCTCATCGGAAAGAGGCAAGACCGGGTAAGACGGTTGTCAGCCTCGTCTGGCGACAACAGATTGACAGGGTCGAGAGTGATCTCAGTTGTGTAGTCGATCAAGACTTCGATGGGCTGACCAGATGGCAGGGCCAAGAAGCCGGTGGCTGAACTTGCAGTCTCAACTGAGGTCGAGACTGGAGATCCTTGGGACCGAGACTGCTCTCGATTCCAAAAATGTCTTCGGCGAGACACAGAATCTCCTCGGTTCTTTGTCCTTTTTACGGGACTGGGAGACATGTGAGCCCGAAGGTCCCTCACCATTGGTGAGGAGAGAATGGCACATCTCTCAAAAGGAGCCCAAGAATGTGGAGCCCAGATTGAGCAGAACAGAAATCGGCCGAGAGGAATGCTCCATGGCCCGCATTGCCTCTGCCTCGAAGGCCTGCATTTGCTCCAGCTGCTCAATGGACCCCGCAGCCATGGAGACTGCCCACCAGGCCTCCTACAATTTGACTGGCGGATTTAGTTTCTCCGGCATACCCAGTTTTAGATGTGCAAGACAATCATCAAGGAGGTTAGGGTGGAAAGTGAGACATATCTTGTAGGCCTGCCAGTCATGGCCGACACTTGGACAGTAGACACACATGGCATGTGGGTCTGTGCGTGACATCTTCTGTTCGCATGGACACCAGTGGAATCCCGGGGAAGATTTATCTTCCATAGCGGTCGAAATAATAAACTTGCGATCGCCAACTCTAACGAGTTTAATCTTCAGAACATCCTAAGTATATGAAGCCAGGGCCTAGAGAACGCAGGAGCAGTAAGGAGGCAACCTGAATCTTCCAGCGGAAAGGAAGTTCTGGTGTTATGGGGCGGAGCCAAGGGTTATACCACCCGGGTGGGTGGGGGGAGCCTGCTTTGAGACCTTCCAGCAAGATTTAAAGGGGAAAGGGACATGCCAACCAGTGTAGATAGAACATATCCACATCCCTAGAACTTAGAGCTCTCTTGACATCCAGGCTGTGAAGCCTGCGTTTACCTGAGCTAGAGTGGTCAGTGAAGAAGACTGGCATGATGACTGACTGGTTCAAATGGAAGTAAAGAGACTACTTAGGAACATAGAATTTGACGGCAGATAAGGACCGCTTGGCCCACCTAGTCTGCCCATTTCCCTACCTAATGGATAAACTGCAGATAATAGTTAACCAACAGCCAACTTCCTCCTAGCCCCCACTAGAATTGCCTTATGTCTGTCCCACGCATTCTTGAATTCCCCACTGTTTTTGACTCCACTACTTCCTCAGGAAAGCTGTTCCATGTATCCTCAACCCTCTCCGTGAAAAAATACTTCCTCACATTACCTCTGAGCTGTCCCCTGCTATTTTCAAATTGTGCCCCCTTGTCCTTGTACATCACTTTTTCTGAAAGATGCTACCCTCTTGGACTTTGCTGATTCCCTTGAGGTACTTGAAAGTTTCTATCATGTCCCCCCTCTCCTCGAAGGTATACATATTAACCTCCTTTAATCTCTCTTCATATGACTTCTGGTGCAGACCCTGCACCACTTAAGTTGTCCTCCTTTGGACAGCCTCCATTCTATGTCCTTGCAGAGATGGGGTCTCCAGAACCGCATGCAGTACTCCAGATGGGGACTCACCAACTGTCTGTACAGAGGGATAACAACTTCCTGTTTTCTACTGGTGATGCCTCTCCCTATGCATCCCAGTAGGGGGACAGACAGTGCCCCGTCCTCTCGTGAAGCTGCAGAGCTGGAGTCAATGGCTGTAGTAAAAACACAAGGCTTGGGTGTGCTTTCAAAATTGTGCTCTGTGTGCTAGCCCCGGCTCTCCTGATTGGTGGGGAGCTACTGCAGAGATTAGTAAGAATCAAGGGGCTCCAAGGTGCTGACAAGTGGTCTGACCAGGGGAGATGGGTACCAGAGATGGCAGACAGTCCCTCACTTTCTCCTGAAGCTGCAGAGTTAAAGTCTGTGGCTCTAGTAAAAACACAAGGTTTGGGTGCGCTTTCAAAATTGTGCTCTGTGTGCTGGTCCTGCCCCCAACTCTTCTGACTGGAAGGAGATGCTACAGAGATTAGTAAGCAGTAAGGGAGCTCCAAGGTACTGGCAAGTTGTCCAACTGGGGGGAGGGGAAGGGGACAAGAGATTGCAGACAATCCCTCACTCTCTCCTGAAGCTGCAGATTTGAAGTCCGTGGCTGAAGATACCCTTGCTTCAGTTTATATTCTGGTGGTGGAGGGCTCTGCCTTTTTTCGGGCCTTCTTTCTGAAATGCAAGTGCAGGACCTCAGCTCCATTTTTCAGATTTATTTAATATCAGTGCTCAGTTTATTTACAGACACACAAGATGTGATGCAGAATCAAGTACTCTACTAGATTACGTGGTTTCTGAAATACACATGGCAAAAGGTTTAGTTTCAGGACCGATTTGTGTGCCAGATGTGCATTTGTGGTGGGGATATGCTTCCAGTTGGGCAGCCGAAGTCGAGTGAACGGCTCAGTCTGAAAATAATTACCAAAGTGGCAAAAAAGGTTAACAAAGATTAATTTGTTCACATACTGGGACACTCTAGAGATGTAGGTTGCCAAATATGTGCCTAGTGGCAAACTAGTTACCAATGAATAGAAACTGAAGTGAGCAGCTAACAGTGTCCCTTTAAGCACCTTTATTTACATTTAAATCCTGATGAAATCAGGAGAGTGCAATAGAGGCAATCACTGTGCATGCCTATAAACTATACAGGAAACAGAATAAAAGGCCGAGGGGGCTTTCCCTTTAACTAGAACAGACCATACTTCTACTTCGTGGGAACTGGCACAGAAGGTCCATCAAGTGAGATATGCACCAAGGCTGATTTCCAACCATAACCCAATCCTGATGGCTGCAAGTGTAGGGGTGGTTACCATCCAAAGAGACAATTGAGAGTAGACCCCTTACTCCTGCACTACTCCAAAATCATAGATAAATTACAGAGCAATTAACTTTTTTTTTGTTTGGCCAAGCCCTGCTGAGCTGGCCGTTTGGCATAGTGGCTACAGCCAGTGCCTGTGAAGCTCAAGGAACTGGGTTTGGGTCCCAGTGTGAAAAGGAATGTTTTGGTCCAGAAGGTTTAATTTTTTCTAAGTCCACCCACCCCAAGAGTTTAGAATCCTTTAGTTGAGGGGTGCCGGGGGCCTGTAAAAGTGTATTTTCGGTCCAGGTGTTGGATGTTAGCAGCAGTCGCCTGTGCGATGGTCAATCTTATGTTGGTCGCTATTTTTGTTTGGGTGTTTTCTTTTAGTCAACGTTTTGGTCAGCGACATAAAAACATACCCTTATCACATAAAACCGATGGAACAGCTGGAAACAAATTAAAGGTGAAATGTCAGCATTCGAACAGCAAAAGGAAAAATTACTCACCTTAGTAATTGTGTTTCTTCTAATGGAGTCTTGCTGTATTCTGACAATTGCAGTTAGCTCCAGCACTTGAACTGCCCCGGAGAGTGAAGGGTTAAAATTCTATGCCAGGCATAGAACGTTGGGCTTGAGCTCGGTTGAAAACTCTGTCTGTAATACTTTGAAACCAAATCGTCAGATTCTTACGAGCTAAACCTCACTGACTATATAATGTGGAAATTGTAAAATTCCTACTAGCCAACTGGCAACAAAGACTTTAGATTTCTAAAACACTCAAGTCAGGAAACCCAAATATCAAAAACCAAGCAATAAGGCATAAAAAAAAAAAAAACTCAACTAATCAAACACAAGGCACCCAACACAACAGAAAGTGGGCTGAAGACACCCCTGGGGTGCAACACTGCACCTGCCCACCCACTTCCCGAAACAGGTTCTGAGAGGGGAGGCAGGGAGGGAGGTCAGAATACAGCAAGACTCCATTAGAAGAAACACAGTTACTAAGGTGAGTAATTTTTTCTTCAAACAACATGACGTCTTGCTGTATTCTGACAACTGCAGACTACTAAGCAGTACCTCAGGAGGAGAACAAAACCTACTTTGGGAATAGGCTCTGAGTACTGCTGTGCAAACCTAGCATCACTCCTAGCCTGGATATCCAGAGAGTAATGCTTGGTGAAGGTATGAACTGTTTTCCAGGTGGCTGCTTGGCAAATTTCTAACAAAGGAATATCCCTGGCCACAGCCAGAAATGCAGCTGTACCTCTAGTGGAATGAGCCCTCAGGCCTGAGGGTGAAATTTTTCCCAGTTTCTCATAGCAGAATTGGATACAGGACACAATCCACCTGGCAATGGTTCTCTTGGTGGCTGGTTTGCCCTTACCTGCTTCCCATAAGTGAGGAACAACTGGAGGGAGTCAAACCTGTGACCATTTGTACATTCTATGTAGTAACTAAGGGCCCTTTTAACATCTAAACAGTGTAGCCTCCGCTCTCCTGAGGAGGTATGATCAGAGAAGAACACAGGAAGAGACATAGATTGGTTTAAGTGGAAATCAGAAACCACTTTGGGTAAGAATCTTCTATTGGTTCTAAGGACCACCTTATCTCTATGGAATGAAATGAAGTCAGGCTCAACTGACAGAGCTTGCAATTCACTGATACGTCTGGCAGAAGTAACAGCAACCAAAGACACAGTTTTCCAAGTCAAGTACTTGAGCTCTGCTGAGGACATAGGCTCAAAGTGGGGTTGCAAAAGCTGAACAGTGCAAATATTCAAATCCCAGGCATGAGCAGGATCCCTTAAAGGGGGATTGGTATGAAGCAATCCTTTGAAAAATGTACAGAATACAGGGTGAGATGACAGACAGGAAGACTTCCCCACTGACAGGGAAGCAGAAACAGCTGACAAATGAACTTTGAGAGTAGCTGGTTTGAGGCCTAGGCCATTAAGGTGAACCATATAATCCAGAACTGTAGACAACTCAGCAGTACCTGGGGATATATGCTTCTTGGAACACCAAATGTTGAAGCTTTTCCATTTGGAGTTGTAAGTTTTTCTGGTGGCAGGCTTTCGAGCAGCTGTGAGAATATCCAGAACCCCTTGGGACAGTGCAAGTCTGCATACTCTAACTCTTCAAGAGCCATGCCTTGAGATTGAGTGACCGAAGATTGGGGTACCAAATCCTCCCCTAAGAGGAGGTTAATAGGTTGTGATTCCTAGGAAAAGACAGGGGAAGATGGACTGCTAGGGACAGCAACAGGGGGTACCAAAGCTGCCTGGCCCAGTCTGGAGCAATCAGAATCACTTTGCAAGGTTGTGACTTTACCTTGACTAGAACCTTGAACAGTAGAGGGAAGAGAGGGAAGGCATAAATAAATTTCCCTTCCCAGTTCAAAATCAGAGCATCCAGAGGGACTGAGCCCAAGACTGGGGGGTTTGCAACAAAACAGAGGAAGTTGGTGATTGTCTGGGGCTACAAAGAGATCTATCTCTGGAGTGCCCCACCTTGAGAAAATCACTTTCAACACCAAAGGATCCAGAGACCATTCGTTATGACCCTGGGAAATCCTGCTCAATGCATCTGCTAGCACATTGTCCTTTCCTGGGAGGTGGACTGCTACCAGAGAGGTCTGTAGGGTATAAGCCAGGGACCATATTTTCATGATCTCCGTGCACAAGGCCATGGGCCGAGTGCCTCCCTGCTTGTTGATGTACCACATGGTGGTAGTGTTGTCCGTCCTGACCTGAACCACCTTGTTCTGTACTGACTGAGAGAAAGCTTGTAGGGCAAGAAGTACTGCCCTGAGCTCCAGGAGGTTGATATGAAGAAGAGATTCCTGAGGGGACCACAGTCCCTGGGCCGTGAGAGCCCCCAGATGGGCTCCCCACCCCAAAAAGGAAGCATCTGTGGTAAGAACCACAGAGTGAATCTGAGTGACAAATGAAACACCTTGCCTCAGATTGTCCAGGTCCTGCCACCATTGAAGGCCTGAATTAAGGTCTGAATAAAAGGAACTAGCTTGGTAAGAGAATCTTTCCTTTGGGACCAAAAGGTCCTCAGATGGAACTGAATGTCCCTCATCTGAAACCTGGCCCCTTGGACCACTGCAGTGGAAGCTGCCATGTGGCCCAAAAGCTGAAGAAAATGCCTTGCTGGTCGAGAAACCAGAGGGAGGGAGGGAGGAAGGAAGAGGCCAGCTGAGAGATGGCTTTTGCCCTTTCCAGAGGAAGGAAAGCTCTTGCCTTGAGCGTGTCCAGCTCTACTTCTATAAAAGTGAGGAGCTGTACTGGCTCGAGAACTGACTTGGGAAGACTGAGAAGGAACCCCAGGGAAGTGAGAACTTGCTGGGTAACCTGCAGATCCGACTTGACTTGGTCTGGGGACTGGCCTACAAGGAGCCAATCGCCAAGGTATGGAAAGATAGAAATCCTTTTCCTTCTTAAAAAGGCCACCACTACTGCTAGGCACTTTGTAAACACCCTTGGAGCTGAAGTTAGGCCAAAGGGCATTGCTCTGAACTGGTAACGGACTGAGGGCAATTCGAACCTGAGGTACTTTCTGTGGGAGCACCCGATGGGAATGTGAAAATAGGCATCCTTGAGGTCCAGGGAGGCTAGCCAGTCTCCTGGCCTCAGAGAGGGAAGAATTGTTTCCAGAGTCACCATTTTGAATTTTGGCTTTAGCAGGTGCTTGTTTAGGTATCTTAGATCTAGGATGAGTCACCACTCCCCTGTCTTTTTTGGGGTAAGGAAGTACCTGGAGTACAGACCTTTGCCCCTATATGGGGTAGGAACTCCCTCTATGGCTCTTAAGGCCAGTAGAGAGGCAACCTCAGCCTCTAGAGCAAGGGTTTCTGATGTATTTGCAGGTGGAAAGGATCTGGGTCTCAGTTTTGGAAAAATTTTGAAACTGAGAACCAGCCCCTGGCTTACAACCTCCAGGACCCACTTGTCTGAGGTAACAGACATCCAGTCCTGGACAAAGTAAGCCAGCCTGCCGCCTACCGGAATAGGGAAGTCGACCCGGGCTGACACATCAGGGTGTCTGCTTGGCAGCAGCCTTAGGCTGAGGGGTGGATGCAGCCCTGCTCATCCCCCTTCTGCCTCTCCTTCTGAAGAACCACCTCTGAGAAAAGGAAGAAGAGACCTGCGCTTGGTAGAAGGCCTGTGAAAAGGCCTGCCCCTGCCCCTAGCTTGCTGCCTTTGAGGAGTTGCCTGCCTCTCCTTGGCCTGGGCACTCCTATAAGTGGTCCTGTACTCATCCATTTTCTTCATGTAATTCTCTGTCTGCTCCCCAAACAGAGAATTACCCACCACAGGGAAATCCATGGCCTTAGCCTGAAAAAAAATACTCACCATAGTAATCTTGTTCCTTCAAAGGGATCACTCATTATGAATAAACTTAATGCAGTCAGCCTCCTGTGTTAAACTGCCCGGAGAAATGGAATTTTATGCAAATTATGGAATTCTCAATTGGCTCATGCCACTTTCAAACTGCTGTCCTAGCAACTGTTGCACTCTGAGTGCTTCAGATTCTTACCGAGCCTAACTGGGTAAAAAACCCAGTAGCTAAAATTAACAACATTAAATAACATTTTTTGCCCCTTTCAGGTCAAAACATCCTTAACCAGCAAACCTAAGAAACTTTAAGACCACCTGGACACCAACTGGTTAAACAAAGTGAGTCTCTACCTTAGCCTATATATGAGAAAAGAAAAAATACCCTAATGCAGGGATGCAGAGTAATTTCTAAAGGTTCTAGTAGGGGAGGTAGGGAGGGTTTTTAATCATAATGAGTGGTCCCTTTGAAGAAACAAGATTACTATGGTGAGTAATTTTTTTTTTCTAACCCCAGGAATCACTCATTATTTATTTATTTAGTTAGTTTTTGTTGACCGGGTAAGGTGCACTAGCCATAGAAATTACTTATGATTAAACTTAATGCAGACTACCAAGCAGTACCTTTGGAGGTTGGGTAGAGAACCTATTTAGGAAACAAGCTGTGCAGTACTGCTGTACCAAACCTAGCATCACCTCTGGCTTGTAAGTCCAGGCTATAACGCTTTGTGAAGGTGTGTACCTATTTCCATGTAGCTACTTTGCAGATTTCCAGTAGTGGAATTTCTCTTGAAGCTGTTTGTTCCCTTATAAAAGGTACACCCACTCTGAGGTTGTGCTCGTCCAGCCACCATTGTAAAGCTTGGACTAAGCTTTTTGTGACTGGAACCGGTTTGGACATAGGATTCGTCCTTTGAGACCAGTACTGTCTGAGATGGAACTGAATCTCTCTCATTTGAAACCTGAAGCCCATTACCACTGCGGTGGCAGATGCCATGTGACCCAGCAGCCTGAGAAATTCTCTGGCTGGTTTGGGTCTCCCGGACACAAAGGATTTTGCAATCCACAGAATGCTTGTCACCCTGTCTTGTGGCAGGAAGGCTCTGCCTTGTCTGGTGTTTAATTCTGCTCCAGTAAACTCCAGCACCTGGAGTGGTACCTGCTGAGATATCTGTTTGTTGATCAGAAATCCCAGGGATGCTAGAGTAGATTTTGTTAGTGTCAATGACTGTGCTGCATCCTGCAGGGACTGCCCTACTACTAACCAGTCGTCCAGCTAGGGGAAGACTGTTACCCCTTGTTTCCTCAAAAACTCTACCACCACTAATATGCACTTTGTAAAAACTCTTGGTGCCGAAGTTAGCCCAAAAGGGAGAGCTGCAAACTGATAATGGTCTGATGCCAGCCTGAATCTCAAGAATTTTCTGTGAGATGGTCTGATGGGAATGTGGAAATAAGCATCCCTTAAACCTAGGGAGGCTACCCAGTCTCCCTTTTGCAATGAGGGAATGATTATTGCAAGAGTGACCATTTTGAACCTTGGTTTCAAAATGTACTTGTTCAGAAGTCTTAGATACAAAAGAGGTCGCCAATCCCCATTTTTCTTCCTTATGAGGCAGTACCTGGAATAAAAACCTTTGCCCCTGCTTATCAAAGGCACTACCTCTACTGCTTTGATTGCCAGTAGATGCTTTACCTCTGCCTCCAACAGAATCCTGTGTGCAGTTGTTGATGGAGCAAAGGTTCTTGTTCTCAGCTTTGGAAGTGATTTGAAACTGAGTGCCAGGCCCTGGCTCACTACCTCCAACACCCATGGTGATGGAATGCCAAGCGTGAAGGTAATGAGCCAGTCTGCCATCTACTGGTGGTCCTGAAATAGGGGATGCAACCTGCACTAGCCCGTCAGAGGTTCTGTGTGGGCTGTGCCTGAACCTGTGGTGCAGGGGCCATTCTTCTCATGGCTCTCCTGCCCCTTCCTCTAAAATAACCTCTGGCCTGCTGTTGAGGCTGAGAGGCCTGCGCTTGAAAGAAAGGTCTGGGGTAAGAACCCCTACCTCCCCTACTCTGGGGTCTGTAAAAAGTGGAAGGCCTATCTTTGGAATTGCTCCGATAGGTGGATTTATATTCCCCCACCTTCTTCATATATGCCTCTGTCTTATCCCCAAACAAAGAGTTGTTTTCCAGGGGAAAATCCATTGCTTTAGCCTGTGACTTTAAAGTCAGGTTGGTGGCTCTAAGCCAAGTGAACCTCCTAAGTGAAACAGACAAAGCCATTAACCTGGATGCAGTATCATTGGCATCCACTGCCATATGAAATTGGTACTTGGTAGCATCAAGTGCAGCCCTGTAAGTCTACAGCCACTTCACCTGGAACCTTATCAGTCAAAGCTAGAACAGAGTTCTATAGAGCTTTTTGGTACTGCACTGAATATGCCATGTAATTGGCCTGCCTAACTAATAAAGAGGCAGCCATGTACGCTTTCTTCCCCATAGTATCCATTTTTCTTGAGTCTTTGTCTGGTGGATGGGTAGCCAAGGGGATCCTGGCCTTGTCATAGGCAGCAGCTTGTACTACTCCCTCAGGATCAGGATGAGTAAAAAGAAAATCAGCTGTAGCTCTGTCAAGCTGACATTTCTTGCCAGCTTTCTTATCCACAAAAGGGATAGAGGTTGGAGTTTTAAAAATCTGTAGTGCAGCCTTTTTTTAAAGACTTATGCATGGGGAGAAGTAGACGTTTAGTGGGGGTTAACCCCATCATGTCCATAAAAACTGCCTCCTCCATATCCTCTTCTGTTTCGTGAAGAAGGAGATTCAGAGTTTCCACCATGCTCTTGGCAAAGGCATAGAGGGAGGAGTATTACTCAGGGCCCCTAGAAGGGGACCCGAATTCTTGCTCAGGGGAAACCTCTGGATCTATAGGTTCCCTTTCAAAGTCTTCCTCCTCCTCCTCCTCTTCCCCAAACACTTCCAGCATTCCCTGCCTTGCTGGGGGTGTAGGAGGAACCAGGGCAGTCGGTGTAGGAACCGGGATTGTCCCCTGTAGGGCTTGTAGCACTTGAAGTGCCTTAGTAATGTCCTTAGCCGAGGGCATAATATGTTTGTCTGCTGGGAGCTCCTTAGCCTTCTCGGCCGGAGGTGCAGCGACATGTTGTTCTTTACACTTTTTCTTTAATGGAACAGGTTCAAAGCCTCTTTCCGAAGCCCTTTTTGCTTTACCTTGTTCAGATTTATCTGAACTCTTGTCAGGATCCTTGGCTTTACCGCCATCCTTTTTGTGGGAAGAGGAAGAAGCAGAATCAGAAGCCATCTCTTCTAAAATCTTAGACCTTTTCTTTAATGTTTTAGGGCAAAAGGTCTTACAAATATCACAACTGGCAAATATATGTCTTGTACCTAAACAAGAAATACACAAAGAATGTCTGTCTGCTTTTGCTGTAAGTCGCCCACAAGACTCACAACATTTAAAACCTGTGGGTCCTGTGCGCTTTTTAGGTTTATCTAAATGGACCTCTGACATTGATGTACAAAAAGATTACTACACAAAAAACGTTATTTAAAATACCTCGGAACTGGAGGTTCTTTAAATATAACTACCGCTAATGGCTCCTGGAACCGATCGCTATTCCGTTCCTGAAGAAAAAGGAACTGATAAAATACAGAAATTTAAACAAAAATAAAGCGGTTCAAGGAACCGATCACTAAATGTATAAAATAAAGCAAAACTGAGGTAAAAACCTCCCAACAGACGTGGAACCCTCGGTTCCAAGGAACCGTGAGGGAACCGCGAATAAAGACAAAAACTACTATAACACTAATAAAATATACTAAACAATGTTTCTAAGGCAGCAATTGAAAATTAAACTAAAATTTAGTACTTATCTACAGATAACTTTATTCTGAAGACAGTTCAAGGAGAGGTCTCTGGGACATCCTTACTAGGCAGGCGGAGTAAAGAAGTAAAAATTACTCACCTTAGTAATGTTGTTTCTTCTAATGGAGTCTTGCTATATTATGACATATGCAGTGAGTCCCAACCTTCGAACTGCTCCGAAGGTGAAAGAGTTAACTTTCCATGCCAGGCATGGGCAGCTGACTCGAGCTCAGTTGAAAACTCTGTCTGTTGTTCTTCAAACTCAAACTGTCAGATTTTTACGAGCTAAACTCACTAAGGTCCTGTGTGGAAGCTGTAAACCTACACTAGCCAACTGGCTACTAGATATAAGAACACATTTTTGGTCCCAAAACAAAGACTCAAGTCAGGAGACCCAAAAAATGAAAACACACACCAGTCACCCCAAAAAAGGAGGGGTGAAAATAACAAGGTGGGCATCTACTAAGTGCCAACACTGCACTGCCCACCCACATTCCAAAAACAGAGGTTCTGAGAGGGGCAGGCAGGGGGGAGGTCATAATATAGCAAGACTCCATTAGAAGAAACAACATTACTAAGGAGAGTAATTTTTTCTTCAAACAACATGAAATCTTGCTATATTATGACATATGCAGACTACACAGCAGTACCTCCATGGAGGAGGGACAGAACCTACTTAGGAAATAGGCTCTGAAGCTCAGCTGTGCCAAACCGAGCATCACTCCTAGCCTGGATGTCCAGGGAGTAATGCTTGGTAAAAGTGTGAACTGTTTTACAGGTAGCTGCTTGACAAATCTCTAGAATGGGGATGTTCCTGGCAGCAGCCAGGAGCAGCTGTACCTCTGGTAGAGTGAGCCCTCAGGCCTGAGGGAGGAACCTTACCCAGCTTTTCATAACAGAATTGGATACAAGAGACAATCCACCAGGCAATGGATCTTTTAGTGGCAGGTTTCCCTTTACCAACCTCACCATAAGTGAGGAACAGTTGGAGGGAGTCAAGCGTGTGACCCTTAGTGCAGCTCTATGTTGAGGCTCTCTTCCGTCTAGCTGTGCAGCCTCCTCAGCCAGAGGAATGATCAGTGAAGTACACTGGAAGAGATATAGATTGATTAAGGTGGAAATCTGAAACCACCTTAGGCAAGAACTTCCTGTTAGTCCTGAGGACCACCTTATCTCTATGAAAGGAGATAAAATCAGGCTCCACTGACAAAGCTTGTAATTCACTTATGCGTCTGGCAGAAGTGATGGCTACCAGAAACAGAGTCTTCCAACTCAAGTACTTAAGCTCTGCTGAAGACAAGGGCTCAAAGGGAGGTTGCATAAGCTGAGCAATGCAAACATTAAGATCCCAGGCAGGGGCAGGGTCCCTGAATGGAGGGTTGGTGTGAAGCAATCCCTTAGAAAACTTAGAGAATACAGGATGAGCTGAAAGAGAAGAGGGTTTACCTGCTGAAATAAAAGCAAACACAGCTGCCAAATGTACCTTTAGGGTAGCTGGTCTCAGCCCCAAAGTGTTTAAATGGACTAATAATCCAGGACTGTGGGTAAATCAGCAGATTCTGGGGAAATATGCTTCTCAGAGCACCATATGGAAAACCTTTTCCATTTGGAATTGTAAGTAGCCCTGGTGGAAAGTTTCCTAGAAGCCTTCAATATATCCATTACACCTTGGGAGAGGTGTAGATCAGCAAACTCTAACTCTTCAAGAGCCAGGCCTTGAGATTGAGAGATTTGAGGTTCCGGTACCAAACCCTTCCCTGAGCACAGGTTAACAGGTTGTGATTCCTGGGAAGACACAGAGGAAGATGGACTGCTAAGGACAGTAGGAGTGGATACCAGGGTTGTCTGGCCCAATCTGGAGCAATCAGAATCACTTTGCAGGATTGAGATCTGATTTTGACTAACACTTTGAACAGGAGAGGAAGGGAGGAAAAGCATGAAAACTTCCTTCCCAATGAGAACTAAGGCATCCAGAGGACTGAGCCCAACACTGGGGCCTGCAGCAAAAAGGAAGTTGGTGATTGTCTGGGGCTGCAAAAGATCTATCTGAAGGGTGCCCCATCTGGCAAATATTACATCCAGGACCAGGGATCCAGTGACCATTAGTGATGGCCTGGAAATCCTGCTGAGAGCATCTGCCAGGACATTGTCCTTGCCTGGGAGGTGAACTGCCGTCAGGAGGTGTTCAGGAGTAAGCCAGAGACCACAACTTCATTACTTCGGTGCACAAGGCCGTAGACAGAGTGCCTCCTTGCTTGTTGATGTACCACATTGTGGTGGTGTTGTCTGTTCTGACCTGTACAACTTTGTTCTGAACAGATTTGGAAAAAAACTTGAAGTGCTAGAAAAACTGCTCTGAGCTCCAACAGGTTGATGTGGAGCAGAGATTCCTGAGGGGACCACAATCCGTGGGTAGTGAGGTCGCCCATGTGAGCTCCCCACCCCAAGAGGGATGCATCTGTAGTAAGGATTAAAGAGTGAGACTGAGTGACAAAGGGAACCCCTTGTCTCAGATTGCTGTGATCCTGCCACCACTGTAGGGCTTGGATCAGGGTTCTAGTTACTGGGATCAACTTGGTTAGGGTCTTTTCTTTGAGACCAAAAGGCTCTCAAATGGAATTGGATGTCCCTCATCTGAAATCTTGCTCCTTGCACTACTGCCGTAGAAGCGGCCATGTGCCCCAGGAGCTGTAGAAAATGCCTTGCTGGTCGAGAGACCTGCAGGGTGAATGAGGAGGCCAGAGAGACCAGGGTCCTTGCCCTGTCCAAAGGAAGGAAGGCTCTGGCTTTCTCTGTGTTCAGCTCTGCGCCTATGAAGGTGAGGAGCTGGACAGGCTCTAGAACTGACTTTGAAAGATTCAGAAGGAAACCTAGAAAGGTAAGCAGTTGCTGAGTTATCTGTAGATGTAACTTGACTTGGTCTGGAGACTGGCCTACTATAAGCCAGTCGTCCAGGTAAGGGAAGATGGCAATTGTTTGCCTTCTTAGGTAGGCAACTCTGCTGCCAGGCATTTTGTGAATACCCTTGGAGCAGAGGTGAGGCCAAGGGCATTGCTCTGAACTGGTAATGCTGAGGGCAGCTCGAACCTGAGGTACTTCGATGGGAGCTTCTGATGAGAATATGGAAGTAGGCATCCTTGAGGTCCAGGGATGCTAGCCAGTCCCCTGGCCTTAGAGAAGGTAGAATAATTCCCAGAGTCACCATTTTGAATTTTGGTTTTAAAAGGTGCTTGTTTAAGCATCTGAGACCCAGGATGGGCCGCCATTCTCCTGTCTTTTTTGGGGTAAGGAAGTACCTGGAGTACAATCCTTTGCCCTGGAGTAGAGGTGGAACCCTTTCCATGGCTCTGAGAGCCAGGAGGGAAGAGACTTCTGCCTCTAGGGCAAGTGCCTCTGGTGGATTTGCAGGTGGAAAGGATCTGGTTCTCATCTTTGGAAACTTTTTGAAGCTGAGAACCAGTCCCTGGCTTACTAGTTCCAGGACCCACTTGTCTGATGTCAGAGACTTCCAGTCCTGGACAAAGTAAGCCAGCCTGCCCCCTAAAGGTAGTTGAGAATCGGCCCTGGCAACCCCATCAGGGTGCCTGTTTGGCAGGGGCTTTAGGCTGAGGGGTGGAAGCAGGCCTGCTTGTCCCGTCTGCTCTCCCTCTAAAGAAACCCCTCTGGGCGTGAAGCAGAAAAGGAGGCCTGGGATTGGTAAAGGCCTATGAAAGGCCTGCCCCGCCCCTGGAAGGCTGCCTTTGAGAGTGGCCTGCCTTTCCTTGGCCTGTGCACTCCTATAGGTGGTCCTATACTCATCCATTTTCTTCATGTAATTCTCTGTCTGCTCCCAAACGAGAATTACCCACAACAAGAAAATCCATGGCCTTAGTCTGGGTATCCTGTGACAGGCTAGTACATCTGAGCAAAGCCATTCTGCGAAGTGCCACAGATGTAGCCATGACTCTTGATGACACATCATTAGAGTCCACTGCAGCATGGAATTGCACCTTAGATGCCTCAATACCATCAGCAGCCACCTGCTCCAACTCCTTGGCAAGCTGGTAGGGGCCTGTTTTGCTAGAGCCATAACAGTATCCCATCTGGATTTCTGGTATCTAGCAACATAAGCCATATAATTTGCCTGTCTGAGTCCCAAGGATGCTGCCATGTACTGTTTCTTTGCCATGGCATCAATCCTCCTGGAGTCCTTGTCAGGGGTGTGTGAAGCCAAGGGAATATTTGCCTTGTCACAGGCTGCAGCCTGCACTACCCCAACATGGCTGCATTGTTGTGTAAGGAACTCCGTATCAGAGCCTGACAATGTGTACCTCTTGTCCATTCTCTTATCCACAGGAGGTATAGTGTGAGGAGTTTTTAGAATTTTTACTGTCTGTTTCCCAAAAGATTTATGCAAAGGAATAGACAGTCTCTAGACTCTGGGATATCCATCATTTCCACATAGTCAGGCTCCTCTTGATCATCCACAGCTTCCTCCATAGGGAGCTGGAGGGTTTCAACCACTTTTATAAAACATAAAATGAGAAGGGACTCAGGAAGCCTGGGAGGAGACACTCCTGAAGGTCTGTCTGGGGAGATGTCTGGTTCAATGGGCAATCCAGACTTTCAAATCCACATTCACTCTCCTCATACTCCTCTTCCCTCCTCCGGTTCATAAAATTCCTCTAAATCGTACTCTTGAACTGGTGGAACCGGCCAGACAAGTCGCTTACCTGATGGTGCCGGTTTGGTCGGAACGGGAAGCGACTGGACAATTTAAATCGCTTTGGCTATTTCTTCAGCGGTTGGAGAGGAAAGTTTTGGCTCCACACCAGCTGATTTCCTAGTCCTTTTTGCTGGAACCAACTCCTCTGAGTGGCTCTCCTTTTGCCGAGGAAGTCTCGCCCTGGTCAGAGGGCACTCCCTCTCGGATCGGCTGGAACCCGAGCGGGCTGACCATCCGGTTCAGCCGGGACTTTTTGCCTCCCTTTCCTGAGGCCTACCAACTCTCTTTTCCAGGGTAGCTGCAGGAAAATTTTGCAAATCTGGCAGTCTGCATTGAGGTGGTCAAACCCCAGACAATAAACACAGGTGGTGTGGGGTCAGCCTTAGCAAAGACTTCCCCACAGACACTGCAGTGTTGAAACCCAGTGGGCCGGTTTTTTTGGGTTTCTCAGACATAATGCCAGCTAACCAAACTTACCGTTTATGGCAATCCATGAAGTAAGACCCTCTTATCGGTTCCCAACGTGTCACGGGTTGTGGAAAAAACGTAATAAAATCCGTTTTTTTTAGAACCGATAAGAACCGGTAACCACACTCTAAAGGACAGATTAATATATATTAAACAACCTGATTGTTTCAAACTGAACCGATAAACCGTTTACAAGTTCCACACAGAAAGAAATTAATGTAAAACCTATCTAGTACTCACAAATACCAAAGACAGAGCTTGAACCGACCGGTTGTGGTTTAAATTCGGTCAAAAAATGAGAAAATAATACTTTAACTGACAAAATGAACGAGCAGAGGAGAAATCTCGGACGACTGTTCAGTGGTATGATAAAGAATCTGACAGTCTGAGTTTGAAGAACAACAGACAAGAGTTTTCAACGGAGCTCGAGCTCAGCGTTCCATGCCTGGCATGGAAAGTTAACTCTTTCACCTCCGGAGCAGTGCGAAGGTTGGGACTCACTGCATATGTCATAATATAGCAAGACTTCATGTTGTTTGAATCTGAAGCACTCAGAGTGCAACAGTTGCTAGGGCAGCAGTTTGAAAGCGGCATGAGCCAATTGAGAATTCCATAATTTGCATAAAATTCCATTTCTCGGGGCAGTTCAACACAGGAGGCTGACTGCATTAAGTTTAATCATAATGAGTGATTCCTGGGGTTAGAAAAGGCTAGTACATCTGAGCCAAGCCATTCTCCGAAGAGCCACAGATGTAGCCATGACTCTTGATGACACATCATTGGAGTCCACAGCAGCATGAAATTGCACCTTTGATGCCTCGATCCCATCAGCAGCCACCTCCTCCAGCTCCTTGGCTAGCTGAGGGAAGCATGTTTAGCCAGTGCCAGTACAGTGTCCCACCTGGACTTCTGGTACCTGGCTGTATAGGCCATATAGTTAGCCTGCCTGAGTCCCAAAATGATGCCATGTACTGCTTCTTTGCCATAGCATCTATCTTCCTGGAGTCTTTGTCTGGGGAGTGTGAAACCAAGGGAATGTTTGCCTTGTCACAGGCTGCAGCCTGCACTACCCCAACATGGCTGCACTGCTGATAGAAAAACTCCGTATCTGAGCCTGATAAGGTGTACCTCTTGTCCATTCTCTTATCAACAGGAGGTACAGAGTTAGGAGACCTTAGAATTTTTTGCGTCTGTTTCCCAAAGGACTTATGGAGGGGAATAGACAGTCTGTTAGACTCTGGGATGTCCATCATCTCAACAAAATCAGGCTCCTCCTGATCCTCCTCAATAGGAAGCTGGAGGGTTTGAGCCACTTTTCTGTAAAACAGAAAGTGGGGAGGGGACTCAGAAAGCCTAGAAGGGGAAACACCAGAAGGTCTGTCTGGGGAGATGTCCGGTTCCACAGGCACATCAGATTTTCACCGTCATAATCATCCTCTTCAAAATCCTCTCGCATCAAACTCCGGTTCGTAAAAATCTTCAGGGAATAATCCTGAACGGGGAACCGACTGAACTGAACCCCTGCCAGAAGGCGCCGGATTGGTCAGAACCGGACAAAGCGATTCGACAATCTGAATCGCTCTGGCTATCTCTTCGGCAGTCGGAACATGAAGTTCTGGATCCGAACCAGCCAATTTATCCTTGTGCTTTCTCTTTGTAGGAGCCGATCCCTCAGGATCGGCTCTCCTCTTGGCCGAAGAAGTATCACCCTGATCAGAGGGCACTCCTTCTGGCTGGTAGGAACCGAACCGGGCTGGCCTTCCGGGTCAGCGGATTTCTCGGCCTCCTTTTCCCTAAGTCTACCTAACCTTTTATCCAAAGCAGACTTAGGGAAATTCTTGCTAATTTGGCAGTCTGAATCAAGGTGGTCAAACCCCAGACAGTAAACACAAGTGGTGTGGGGATCGGCCTTAGCAAAGACCTCCCCACACACACACTGCAGTGTTGAAACCCAGTGGGCCCGTTTTTTTTCTTGCGTTTCTCAGACATGGCCAACGTAACAAAACTTAGCCTTTATACAGCAACCGCCAAGCAAGACTCCCCTATCGGTTTCTCACCGTGTTACAGGTGTCGGAAAAAAACGTTCAATTCATGTTTTTTTTTTAAACCGATATGGACCAGTAACCACATACTAAACTTTTCACTAAGATTTTCTGAAGTATCGGTTCAGCGAACCGATCAAAAACTTTACAATTTCCACACAATAACTATCCTAAGTACTTACAGTACCACGAGACAGTCTCAAACCGATAAGCGGAACTTATTGCAGACAAAACCGACAATTTTAACCAACTTTGAACCAAGCAGAAGGAGAAATCTCCGGAGCGACTGTTCAGTGAGGCGGAGTAAAGAATCTGATGGTTTGGTTTCAAAGTATTACAGACAGAGTTTTCAACCGAGCTCGAGCCCAACGTTCTATGCCTGGCATAGAATTTTAACCCTTCACTCTCCGGGGCAGTTCAAGTGCTGGAGCTAACTGCAATTGTCAGACTACAGCAAGACTTTATGTTGTTTGAACTAACTTTTGCAATATAAAACAGACTGTGGAAACAACATGTTTAAGATCTAAAATCAGGTCACTTCAATGTATGATACAATAATTCCACAACCGATATTATAAAGATAAACATAATGCTATCATAGACTTCCTGCGGTCCTCCAGGAGGAGGGCTGAAGTCACACACTTCAAAACAGACTGAGGACTGAAGTCTCAAGAGTGGCATCATGACGATTCAGCAAGTTGATGTTGTAATGGGAAATATGCGTCCGAGTATCTGACCAGGCAGCATCCATTCAGGGTTTAAACCCAAGTGCTTGATTTGGTCTTGAACACAACTGTGAATGAAGTGAAGCTTACAAGTGCTTTTGTGTATGCTATGAGGTGAATGGCCAAGTTATGTGGTTACAGGCTTTATGCAGTTGTTAAAATTAAGCTAATATGGGGTCTTTTTCTGTTGAAAATAATTGATAGAATACATTATGTCAATTCACAGATGGCATGGATTTTTGTGTAATATGAAGCAAGCAGGAGAAAGTGAAATATAGAACAGTAGCTGTGAGCTAGGTAATTTTATTTTACTTCAAGAATTCCCAATGCTTTAACTTAACAGTATTATAACATAACAAAATGGTGATAATTTTTTTCAAGTTGTTATACTAAAACATGTTTTTATCATTGTCTAACAGATATACCCGTGAACAAGCTCTTATACAAAGCGAAACGTAGGAGCAGTATAAACTGAAATAAAATCATTACAAAGAAATCTTTGGACTCTGGAGAAGTAATTTTGGGTTCCTAAACAAGATTTTTAACGTGGACAATTGATGACCCCTTGGGAACGGAAGCACAGTGTGCGATTCAATAAGGTTCATTTCTCACGTACCTTTGGGATAGCATCCTGCAGATCTCTACAATATGAATGCTCAGGGTAACAGCCACAGAGGTATACCTGTGTATGGTAAAGTGCATTCCCAATCACGGCAGCTGACTTCTTAATAGTCATAATGCAGCAGAGGTAGCAGGATATTGTTTGCCAGCAGCTGTGCTGGCTGCTGGTCTGCCTTTAGGCCCAGATATTCAAAGGGGTTGTGCATGGTGCAACGAGGGTTTGTGCCATGCGCCAACTATCGTCGGCGTGATGATATTCAAAGGGCAAGCTACGTGGCGCAACTCCTGATGTGCGGGCGCATTAATGTGTATGCGGTGAAGATGCAGAGGGTGTGCCCATGCATATGTGGCACATCAGATATTCAACCGGGATGTGCGGTGCATACTGGTGCAACCCCTACATCGCAGCTGACACTGGTGCTCAACGTTGAGCCGAAAATACAAGGCTCAAATGCTGGCCACCACAGGCGGGTGGATGTATTGCAAGGCGCAACACAGCAGCTGCCAGCCATGGGTGGCCACCCGCTAACAGGAACACCATCCACAAGCACCCGCACCCTCCTGGGGTCTGGTGGGCTCCCTCCCCTCCCTCCCGTATGCCCGATTGTGGGCTGAAGTGAATATAAATATTAACGTGGTGGTTCAGTGGTACCCTACCCATATGCCCGATCGCTGGCTGTAGTAAAAATAGAGATTACCCAGGTGGTCAGTGGTACCCTCCCGTATGCCCGATCACGGGCTGTAATGAACAAACATATTAACCTCGTGGTCCAGTGGTACCCCCCCTACCCACCCAGCACCTCCGCCCGTCATCACAGGCGGTAGCACCCTGCCCGCATACGTCTGGCCGCCAGCAAATGACAGCATACAGTATGATCTGTGCCATTAGTCCACAGTGTGGACCAATGAGCCACAGACTCATACTGTACTACCTGAGAACCAGATATGTGAATGAGCAGCGTTACCATCTGTGTTTGGTTTCCGTTTGTGCTTGCATTTCCATTACCGTTTCGTCACTTTTCCGTTTGCTTTTGCATTACTGTTTCCTTTCACGTCACTGTTGGCATTACCATTTCCACTTGCGTTTGAGTTATTGTTACTGTTTGCATTTTCATTACCGTTTGCGTTACCATTTTGTGTATGCGTTTCCATTGCCGTTACTAATCTCATTACTGTTACCATTTGCGTTACTGTTACCGTTTGCGTTTCAGTTAGCATTTCCGTTTGCATCACCATGTGTGTTACCATTCCGCGTTGCGTTATTGCGTTCACTTACGTTTCCTTTGGCGTCACCTGTTGCTACTATTACCGCTTGCTTTTCCATTTGCATTACCATTTGCATCTCTATATACTGCACCACCTCACCTTATTTACACATAGAATGGAGTGAGAGTTAGGGCCGATGACCTCAACGCACATCCCAATGACTCTTGGTGGGGCGTGGGGTGCAAGGAGTGGCAACCCTAACATCTAATTTCCTTGCTTTTGTCACTGTGGAACAACCCTAACTGATGCATTAAACAGAGTTTTTTGCCATGAATATATATAGCTATAGACACACACATATATATGTGTGTGTGTATATATATATATATACATACACACACACACATCACATATACACACACACACACGTATTATAGTGGATGCGGTAGTGCCACTATGAATTAAGGTTGAGTAGCCACTTTAATGCAAAACCTCAAATTTTGCACCTTAATAACTTTGCCACCATACAACGGATTTGCCTGCAATTTTGCATGCCCTGTCTGGCACCATAGATCTCTGGATCTGGCAAGTGTCATTACGGTTGGATGTACGGTTACAGAGCCACAGAATGCGAAAAACTGCAAAAAAACAGAATTTTTGCACGTCTCTTTGCTCGTGCCTACAGGCAACATGGTTTGTCCGTTAGGTCTGAAAACTTCTGGGAAGATGCAACCTTGGTCACCGATGTGCCTTTTGAAGATTTGGTGAAACAATATTAAACCGTTCAAAAGTTATTCAAAAAACAAATTTCCCATTATAGTCAATTGGAAAAGTTAGCAAAAATCAAAAAACTTTCGTGAGAGGCCGTTTTTACTGTTGCAAATGGCCCTTTTACTTTCATGAGTCGGCCATCTTGTTCAAAGTTAGTGACACAGAAAAATGCCTGGCGTTTAAAATTGGGACCCTCAAAGTAAACACTGATTGTTGTGTTTACCTATTCGGGTTCTGAGGATGCTAGGCATATATTTTTTGGAGGGGTTAACCCCCAGAAATTAATTTTTAACTGTTTGGGAAAAATACTTTCGCAAATGCGAAAGTTTCGTGATTTTTTTTTTTTGTGAACCTTTAGTGATTTGCAAAAGTATTTTGCGAAAGTATGCTCAAAATAACTGCAAATCTCTGGCACCCTCCTGCAACCAGATGGTTGGGTCGTTTGGGCTGTAATTTGCAGGGTAGCAAGCCCTGATCCCACAGATGTGCCTTTTGGTGGTTTGGTACCAAAACATTCAAGGGACACAAAGTTACAGCATTCTGAAGTTGAGCAATTTCCCATAGGATAACATTGCGGCGCCCGTATCTCGAAAAAGAAGCGAAATACGGAGTTTTCACTACTGCCAGCATAGTTCGGTGAACTAACCAGCTGAAACAAGTTTGGATATAGTAGATGACACCTGCAGTGGAATTTTTTCCTACTTGCTATGGTTGCAGAGATATTGGCAAAACATGTTCCAGGGTGACTTCCCAGTGCTTTCGGTTGCCCGCAGCTCATAAACTATCACGAGATACAGGTTCGGTCGATGGCAATGTCGCGAAAAGTGCTGGTTGTCACGACTGTAGGGATGTTTGCATTTTTGTTTTGTAGCGCCTATGGTTCCCGAGATATCGGCAACTTTGTGTTACAAGGGTTCCTTGCACTATAGGGCTGCTGTATAGCTCCACTGTGAAGTCTGAGTCCAGAGTGCCCACACTCACACATATGCATCCCATTATGCAAAAAATGGACAATGTGAAGGGAGCGCAGGGCCAAGAGGGCCCGCGCTCCCACTAACACATACCATTTACGACTTACATTACACTTTCTCAAAAAGAAGGGAAATTCATTGCAAAAAACTCCATTAATGCATCAGTTAGGGTTGTTGCCACAGTGACAAAAGGGTGGAAATTCAGTGCTAGGGTTACCACCCCACTCCCACACACCCATCCTCAAACCCCAACTCCGCATTCCCACCCACCCTTACCACACAAACACATGCAAGACAAAAGCAAGATTGTAAGACAGTGTACCAGTCAGTCACATCTGTAAGCACAATAATCACAACACTGTACTCCTTTCACATACCACTATGTAATGAAAAACAAATACAGTATGATCAGCTCCATACTGCCAGCACAGTATGACAACACATTCTAGCTGCCCTATCATTTTCATAATGTGACACTCAGTCTGCACAAACATTCTAAACATTAGTAGTAGTAAGTAGTAAATTATTTTTATTCAAAGAGAATACTGGAGACATTCCATTGAGCAAAGCTCATTTTCAATGAAGTTCAGGTCCAATAAAGTGCAAATTCCACATAAATTAGACAACACTTACATTACATTGATATTTATGAGTCACAATTCAACGACATGGCTTGCTGCAGGTATCACTGCTATCACACAGGCATTTGGTAGCAGGACAGAGACAGCTGACACATACATAGTACACTTTCACATACTGCTCAGGTATGAAACTAGCACCATCACATGTTGTAATACTGCTGTGTTAACTGGAAATACTCATTAGCAGCATGGTATGGTTTGCTTTGGATGTTACAACTGTTGTCACATGTTGCTTGTAAACTACATTACAAAACATTACTTTTATTATTATTACCACTTGTTATTAGGACTGACTCACTCTATTAGAAAAAAATATGCAAACATCCACTGAGTGTTGCTAGGGTTATGCAAACTCTTATTTCCAATACAGCTATCTATAGATAACATACTGTGTGTTCATCATTTCTTAACAATTGAAATACAGGCATCTGCTTAAATGTTGTTATTGATGTTTGTAACAGAAAAATGCTTACTGTGGGCCATCTGCCATGGTTGCCCAGCATGCGTGTGCACCCACAAGGCACTCTGATGGCAGCAGAACTCATACAGTTGCTGGACCATCATGATGGATGTCTCTTGTACTGCTTGCATGTCTGTGTGTGTGTGTGTGAGTGGTGGTGGGGGGGGATGCGAAGTTAGGGGTTTGAGGATGGGTGTGTGGGATGGTAACCATAACACTGAATTTCTACCCTTTTGTTGCTGTGGAAACAACCCTAACTGATGCATTAACTGAGATTTGCAAAGACTATATATATTCATGGCAAAAAACTCCATTTAATGCATCAGTTAGGGTTGTTCAGCGACAAAAGCGCAGAAATTCAGTGCTAGAGTTGAAAACCCTAACTGTGCATTACTCCCCCAACCCCCATCACACACACACACACACATATGTACATGCAAGCAGGGGAAGGACCAAGGCAACACAACCAATCACACACATCCAGCAGGAGGTGTATACCTGTGTTACTGTAGGAAGTGGAGAAATCCAACTTCAGATATCATACATTATTTACAAAGTTGTTCTTTGAGGTTAGTTCACATAAAGGTGAACCAAGCTGGCAGTAGCGAAAATGGTGTACCTCGCTTTGTTTTCAACATGTGGGTGGCGAAAAGCGGCATGGGCACCGCAATGTTAGTCTATGGCAAATTGCTCAATTTTAAAACAGTGTAACTTTGTAATCCTTAAGTATTTTAGCACAATAGCAGGAAAAAGCACATCTGTGGGACCACGTCTTGCCACCCTGCAAATTTCAGCCCACAGGACCCAACCGTTTGCTTGCAGGATGATGGCAAAGATATGCAGTCATTAGGAGCATATTTTCACAAAATACTTTTGCTAACATGAAAGTGTCATAGCATGACACTTTCACATTTGCGAAAGTGATTTTCAAAAGTATTTCAGGGAATGTGCAAAATCCTGTTCTGGATCTTGCAAACCCCAAAATACCATATGTGTAGTCTGTGTTATGTGTTGGTGGCAGTGTGTGGCCCAAGATGTCCAGTTGTCTGTAGTGATATGTGTTTAGTGGTGCGTGGAATGTCCGGGATGAGAGTTAGTAGTGACAACCCCATGCCACAGCCCGATGGGAGCATGGATGTGTGGTTTCGTGAAACACATAATGTATGTTATTCCTGTTACCTGCTGCTGGTTGTGTGTCTTTGGTCCTTCCCCTACTTGCAAGTATGTGTGTGAGTGTGTGTGTGTGTGTGTGTATGGTGGTGGTGGGGGTGGGTGGGTGGGAATGCACAGTTAGGGTTTTCAACCCTAACACTGAATTTCCTCGCTTTTGTCGCTGTGGAACAACCCTAACTGATGTATTAAACAGATTTTTTTGCCATGAATATCCCTTCTTTTTGAGAATATGCACTATAAATAGTGAATGGAATGTGGTGGTGGGAGCGTGGGGCGCACCATGTGATTTTTTGTCACTTCACTGTGCAAAAACTATATGACCGACTAAGTGAAAATTGGTAACAGACGAAAAATGCACTAAAATGGCAGACTGCGCAGAGGGCCAACTTCAAATGGCCATAACTGTGAGCAGGAACAACATCTTTTCACCAAATAAAAACTGCCATGTTCATTTAACAAAGGTCTTTGTACCTGCCAACTTTCAGACCAATCAACCACACAGTGGCTGTGCTATGTGTCGCGGAAGACAGTGCAGAAAAATAGCTAAAACATAATATTTTGCACTACAGTACACAAATGCAAAACACAAATGGTAATGGTAATGCAAGCGGTGATGGAAACAGTGAAGTAAAATAAAATAGTAATGCAAGCATAAGCGCCAAGCAGTGTCGATGCAAACGTTAGCATAAATGGTAAGAGAAAGCATAACGTTAATGAAGACAAATGGTAACGCAAATGCTCACGGCAACAGAACGCAACTGTTAATGAAAACAGTAATGCAAATGCTAATGGAAATGCAAATGTAAACGTAACGAAAATGCAAATGGTAACAGAAATGCAAACAGAAATGCAAACGTAACGCAATGGCGATGCAGAAGGAAACAGTAACAAAATCGACAACGAAATGCTACTAAAACGCAAACGCTTAAGGCCAACAGAAATGCAAATGGTGATGAAGATGCAAACAGTAATGGTAATGCAACTGGAAATGCAAACGCTGACGGTAACACCAACGATGACGCCAAAGGAAACACAAACACAAATGGAAACACAAACGGAAGCGCGTACGCAAACGCAAATGGTAATGCACACAGTGATGCAAAAAGGAAACGCAAACAAAACTGTAATCGAAATGCAAATGTTAACAGTAGCGCAAACACAAAGGGTAATGCATACAGTGACGTAAACGGGAATGCTAACACAAATGGTTACGGAAACGCAAGTGGAGACGCTAACTGTGACAGTAACGGAAACGCACACCCTTTTTTTTCTCCAAAAGCTGCATTCAGAAGGACAGTGAATACAAAGAATGTATGCATAATAATGGTCCTCGGAGCAGAAAATGAACACTTGGAATACTAAATTGCTTATATCTCATGAACCGTACGACGTAGGAAAAAAATGTAAATTTCATATTATTTATGACTTTCCTGGCTAGTTTGACTTAGCCCTTAGTGGGGGCTAAGCACTTTCTGACAAAAGTCTGTATCTCAAGCCGCTTTCGAGATATGGGCCCTAAAGGCAGAGGATCGTAATGCTAGCCTACGGAAAATCATCAACTTTGAGTGCCGAACTTTGCAGCACTCTAATATTTTGTCACCAAACTACCAAAAGGCACATCTGTGGGATCTTGGCTTTCTTCCTCAAATTTCAGCCCAAAGTCCAAACCATTCTTTTGCATCAGGGTGGCAAGATTTCCTATTCTTTTGGGCATAGTGTCACAAAGTAGTGTCGTGATTTGCGACACTTTCATAAAAAAAATCACAAAAGTGTTGAATGCCACACTACTTAGCGACACTGATTACAAAAATCTGAAAACATATTTTGGGGTGGTTAACCCCCAACCAAGACATGACTAGCATCCTCAGGACTCAACTAGGTGAATGCAGCAAGAATGGTGTCCCTAGAGGGTCCCAAATTTAAATGCCAAGCATTTCTGTGACCACCTATTGAAAACGAGATGGCAGACTTGTGACACTACAGGGGTCATTTGAGACACTAAAAACTGCATTTGCAACACTGTCGAACTTTTTGTTAACTTTTCCCATTGCCTATAAAAGGAAACTTGTTTTTTGAATAACTTTTGAACCGTCTAATGTTTTTTCACGAAATCTTCGAAAGGCACATCGGGGACCCCGTCTGCATGTTCCCTGAAGGAAGGTTGACCGTCGACAGACTGTGCGACCTGTAGGCATGCGCAAAAATGAGTAATTACCACATTCTCCGCGCTGTGTAGCTCTGCAACTGTATATCCGACGTTTGAAACTTGGCAGATCCAGAGATCTATGGTACCACTCTGTGCATGCCAAATCTCAGGCAGATCTGTCATAAGGTGGCAAAGTAATTAAGCTGCCAAATTTCAGAGTTTAACCTTATATGGGGTACTCAACCCTAACTATAGCAGCACTACCATGCCACTATTTTATATACCTATGTGTATGTGTAGCTATATATCTATTTATACACACACACTAGGGGTGGGAGCTTCTAGGGTGTGATAAATGATGACATTAGCACAGTGATGATAAGTGCTGTTTATCCATACTGTGCTGATGTCACCACTCACGCACTACAATCTGTATTCTAAATGAAACTGCTTCAGTTTCTTCACTGAGGCCTGCAAGTTACTCAATTAGTATTGCAAAGTACACTCACATGCGTGCTGTAGTGTTTCTGACAGTCCCAGCCCATTAATGTGCTAATATCAGCTTCACTACTGCCTACATTCTAAATGAAACTGCTCCAATTTCTCTTTCTCACTGAGGCCTGCAAGTTACTCAATTACCCTTGCAAAGGAAACTCACCTGTGTGCCATAGTGTTTCTAAGACTCCCAGCCCATTCAGAAAAACTCACACCACACACAGAAAGAGCAGAAAGCACACAGAAAAAGGACACAGAAAAAATATTTCAAAAGCTCCCACCCCTAAATTATAAATAGCACACACGATGTGCAGATTGCGTGCTATGGAAAATATTCTCACTCCTGCAGAGTGAGCTCTGGATACTCTCACTTGTGGTATCCAGAGCTCACTCTGCAGGAGTGAGAATATTTTTCATATTACATTCCTGCTCATCACATATTTTTATATATATATATATATATATATATATATATACACATACACATACACATACACACACACACACATACATACATTATGGTAGAGGAGCCATGTTAAACCCAAAATTTTGCACCTTAAAAACTTTGCAACCGTTTGACGGATTTGCCTGAAATTTGGAATACACGATCAAGACCCATACGCCGTGGGATCTGCGAAGTTTCATACCGGTCGGATACACGGCTGCGGAGTTATTAAGCATGATCTGCGCGTGCATTTACGCTTTTTCTGGAATTCTATGGTCGCGCCTACAGATCGCACGGTTTGCGCGACCGGCCTGAAATCTTCAGGGAACGTGCGGCCCGGGTCCCCGATGTGCCTTTCAAAGATTTTGTGAAAAAATATTAAACGGTTCAAAAGTTATTCAAAAAACAATTTCCCATTATAAGTCAATGGGAAAAGTTAACAAAAAGTTCGACAGTGTCGCAAATGCATTTTTACTTTCGCAAATGGCACTGTTACTTTCGCAAATCCGCCATTTTGTTTTCAGTTAGTGATCAGAAAAATGCTTGGCATTTAAAATTGAGACCCTCTAGCAACCTAATTCTTTTTGTATTCACCTAGTCGGAGCCTGAGGATGCTAGCCATGTCTTTATTTTGGGGTAAAACACCCCAGAAATATGTTTTTCAAATTTCTGGAAAAAGTACTTTCGTGCTCACAAAAGTGTTGCAAATTTTTGCGAAAGCTTTCGCAAATTGTGACAGTACTTTTCTGGGCTGTGGGGAAATGACAGCAATTCTTTGGCACCCCGCTGCAAAACAACGGTTTGCAGTTTTGGGCTGAAATTTGGAAGGAACACAGCCGACATCTCACAGATGTGCCTTTCAGTGCTGTGTTGAAAAATATTACACGGTGGCAAAGTTACGGCACTCCAAAGCTGGACGCTTTTTCCAATAGGATAACATTATGGCAGCCGACATTGCAACAATCGTTGGCGCCCTGCTGCAAAATAACAGTTTGGTCTTTGGGCTGAAATTTGCAGGATACAGCCAACATCCCACAGATGTGCCTTTCAGTGGTTTGGTGAAAATATTACAGGGAGGCAAAGTTATGGCACTAGAAAGTACAGTTACGTAAGAACTTACCGTAACAGTAGATCTTCGAGAGAGGCTCTTGCAGTAGGTAATTACATATAGGACTGACGCTGGCCGGCGGCAGGACCCCACGGAAAAATTTCTAGCTAGCAGTCCCTGGCGAGGGACCGCCCCCACGTCAGGTGACCGGCGCCACACGACGCCGGGTATAAAGGGCGTGTCCCGGACGCTGGACGAGAGAAGCAGATGTTTCCATTCCTGGAAAAAGAGCTGAAAAAGCCTAGGGGATGGAGGGCGGAGAAGATTTACTGTAAGAGCCTCTCGAAGATCTACTGTTACGGTAAGCTCTTACGTAACTGTACTATCTTACATCGAGAGGGCTCTTGCAGTAGGAATTACATATAGGACTGAATCCCAAGCAGTCTGGAACAAATAAAAGGCACCGGAGGAAGAAACTACTCCAGAAAGTACAGAAGCCTTGCAATCCTCAAGACAGGAGGCCTTGCAAAACAGCTAGCCCGAAGCCTGCTCTACGGCGAGAGGCAATGTCCAAACTGTAGTGTTTCGTAAAGGTATGGACGGAAGTCCAGGTGGTGGCAGCACAGATGTCTGCCGCAGACACATTCTTGAAACAAGCCGTAGAGGCCGCTACTCCACGAGTGGAATTACCTCTGACTTGACCCGGAAGAGTCTTGTTGTACTTGTCATAACAGAAAGTGATGCAATGAGCCAACCACTTCGACAGGCATTGCTTGGAAACAGCATTGCCTTCCCTTTTGTGAGTAAAAGAGACGAACAACTGATCAGTCTTTCTGAGATCCTTTGTCCTGTTGGTGTAGTATCTCAGAATCTGGTGAACATCCATGGTATGGAGTAAATATTCCCCTTGGTTGGAGTACTGCGTGAAAAAGGCAGGTAACTCTATGGACTGATTTATGAGACTCTGCTACCACTTTAGGTAGAAACTTTGGATTCGTATGAAGAGCCACTCGCTCTTTATGAAAAACCAAATAGGGATTTACACATAAGGGCCTGGAGCTTGGAAATTCTTTGAGCGGAAGTAATGGCCACCAAGAAGAGCGTCTTCCATGAAAGAAACTTCAGATCTCATGGTTGTTGCAGGTTCAAGGGAGGAAGGGTAAGTTTCTAGAACAAAGTTCAAGTCCCAAGGGGAGCAGGAGTTCGGATGGGGGGCCTCAGATGAAGGACCCCTCTAAGAAAGGTCTTAGAGACCTCTAATTGGGCAAACGCTTTATCTGTGAAACGAGCATGGTAGGCTGAAATAGCAGCCATGTGCACTTTCGAGGAGGAATGACTGAGACCCAGGTCGAAGAGATGATGTAAATATTCCAGCAGAACAGCCACTGAACAGGAGAAAAGCTCCACGTCCCGAGAGGCGGCCCAAATAGAAAATCTCTTCCATTTCATGGCATAAGTGGACCTAGTGGAGGGTTTTCTAGCCTCCACCAGAATCTCCGCCACTTTTGGAGAGACACCAAAACGAGATTGAGCTAGGTCTGCAGGAGCCATGCATGAAGTTGCAGGGACTTGAGGCCTGGATGGACCAGGGTCTCCTGATCCTGGGTCAGCAAACCTTGAGATAAAAGGAAGAGGAGGAACCTCTGAGTATTGTTGTAGAAGAGAGAACCAGATTTGCCTGGGCCAGAAAGGAGTGATCAGAATCATTCTCACTCCTTCTGTGGTTAGTTTCTGCAATACACGAGGGACCAGAGGAATTGGGGAAAAGCATAGACGAATCTGCCCTTCCAGTCTAGAGACAGAGCGTCCCTCCAGAAAGCGCCTCGCTCTGGAATGAGCGAGCAAAGGTGGGAAGTTTGTGTTTTGGGAAGAGGCGAACAGGTCTACCTGCGGAGTCCCCCAAAGCTGAAAGACATCGTCCAGCACCTTTTGGTCCAATTCCCACTCGTGTGGCAGGGCAGAGGAGCAGCTTAGCTTGTCTGCCAGGGTATTGTCAACTCCTGGAACATGAATCGCAATGAGGTGAAGGTTGTGTTGAGTTGCCCAGTCCCAACCCTCATTGCTTCCCTGCATAGAGGGTAGGATTGAGTCCCTCCCTGCTTGTTGATGTACCACACCACGCACATGTTGTCCGTCTGGACGGCTAGGTGACCAGGAAGAATGAATTGGTAAAGGGCTTGGAGAGCATATAGTACTGCTCGCTCGAGCACATTAATGTGGAGAGCTAGTTCCAATCTGGACCATAATCCCTGGGTTCGGTGAGGACCCAGATGGGCTCCCCAACCTTCGCCTGATGCGTCTGTGGTCAGAGTCTGGAGGGGAGGACATGAAGAGGACCCCCAAACAGGTTCTCTCAACCATGCACCATTGCAAGTCTCGCACATCGGCGAGGAGATCAGAACTAGATGATCTAGGTCGTCTACAAGTTGATCCCACTGGGAGAGAAGAGTCCACTGAGAGATCCTCATGTGGAGCCGAGCCCGGGAACTGTTGGAATAGCGGCCGCCATGAGCCCCAGGAGATGGAGAACCGACCTCGCCGAACCTCCTGCATTCTGATAGCAGGGAGATCTGTGACTGAAGAGAGCCACCCTGTCTGGAGGCAGGAAAGCCTTGCTCACCGTCAGACGAGGATAGCCTCGATGAACTGTAGTATCTGGGAGGGATCCAGATGAGACTTGGAATGGTTGATGGTAATACCGAGGTAAGTAAAACCTGCCGGGTGAGGGCGAAATGCAGGAGCCCTCCCTGGATGAGGTCCGCCAGGAGCCAGTCGTCCAGGTACTGGAACACCTGAACTCCCATCGACGCAGGGTGGGCCGCTACCACAGCCAGGCATTTGGTAAATACTGGGTGCCAAGGAAAGACCAACCGGAGTGCCCGGAATTGGTAATGGTCCCACTGAAAAGCAAACCGAAGATACTTGCTGTGAGAAGGTGAATGGGATGTGCAGATATGCATCCTGCATATCCAGCGACAAAGCCATTGACCCGGCCAAGGAGGGGCAGAAGGGTTGTAGGGAGAACCTTTGTATTCCACGAAGGTTCAAGGAGCTGAGATCGAGAATGGGTCTGAGATCTCCTGTCTTCTTTGGGACCAGGAAGAAATGTGAATAGTAACCCGTCCCTTGAAGGTGAAGGGGAACGGGTTCTATGGCCTGCTTCGCGAGGAGGGCAGAGATTTCTTCCCGGACCAAAGGAAGATGGTCCCTTGTGTAGGACGACTTCAGAGGTGGGTGGCGGGGTGGTTTCTGTAGAAACTCTATAGAGTGCCCTTCCGCTATGATCTGGAGCACCCATGAATCCGTTGTTATCCTCTCCCAACCCGGAAGGTGGAGGGAGAACCTCCCTCGTACCGGTTCCTCCGATGTGTCCGGAGGCGGTGGGAGAGGGGAGGAGTCAGGTGGTGTGGGGCAGTGCCGCAGCTGGGGCACCTGCTGCTTTTTTGGGCGGGGGGGCCTGGCAGCTGCAGGAGCCGATGTTTAGTGGCCCGCCTTCCTTGGGGTTTCGCTTGTGGCCGACTGCGTCTGCGAAAAGGACGGCGCTGCGGGTGATGGGGACGGTACATGGAATCCACGGATTTCAGAGCCGTCCCCTTCTCCTGCAAGTCGGTGATGATGTCCTTGACATCACCACCAAAAAGCACCGAACCCCGGAAGGGTGCTTCCTGGATCACGGACTGCACCTCCGGGACCAAACCTGACACGTGGAGCCAGCATGATGCCAAAGACTCACAGGCGAAAAGCGAGCTCCGCCCCCTGGGTGTCCACTGCACGATGTCGCCCGCGAATGGGCGACTGGCCAAGCAGAACAGACTAAATCAGCCACCCTGCTTGACTTGAGAGTCAGGTAAGGAGTCAATCTTAGATTCCGCCTGGGTGGATGGCCTTCTGGTAATCCCCATATGAGCAACATAATTCAGGGCCGAATTCCCAGTGTGGAAGAGGCGTAAATTTTCTTCCATACTGGTCCAGGAGGTAGATTCCTTATCCAGAGGAGACGAGCTTAGATGTTTGGGATGTGCTGACCGGTCGTGAGCGGCGCTAATCACGACCGAATCTGCATGAGGGTGAGAGTCCAAATAGTCTACACCCTCTGGAGCCTGGTATAGCCTGTTAGACTTCCTAGGAAGCGGGGCTAACGCCGACGGTTGTTTCCAAATAGTGGAAACAAGGTGGGCGGAGGCTCGATCCAGGGTGGCACTAAAGTTGGAGCTGTGAGGCTCAGGTCCAGATGTTCGGCGAGTTTAACCCGCTGAGGATCTGGTTCCAAGGAGTGCCATTGATGTACTTCCTGGATTTTTCGGAGCAACTCCGTAAAGGAAGGATCCTCCGGAGGAGACTTCGGAGGGGTCCACGGCCGGGGCTTGGACGGAGAGTGAGGCTCGTCATCTCTCTCGGAGCACCCATCGGAAGAATCTGAGGAATCCGAGAGGGAAGAAGAAGAATCAGAAGCAGAATAAGACTCCCTAACACGGCTGGGGGCAGGAACGGGTTCCTTGGGGGGGATCCCTAGACGCATGTCCTGCTCCTCTCGGGATCCAGAGGGAGGGGCCCTGGAGTCCGGAGGCGGTGAGGGAGTGTGCCGTCTCGGGCGTACGGGAGCTGGGGGCGGCACTGTCGCCATAAGGCGGCTCTCTACTTCCTTGGTGAGCTGAGCCTTGGCCTCAGCCCACCAGGAAGCCAGAGTCTCCTGCAGATCCACCGGCGGCCGAGGGGGCGGTGGAGGTGGAGGAGGGGGGGGAAAGGAATACGGATTGTATCCGTAAGGCAAGTATCCAAAACCCGGCTGCGGGAAAGCTGGCGCCGGGTATTGTGGCGTTGGGTACTGCGGCGTCGGAGGAACCGGCGTCGGGTACTGCGGCCCCGGGTACGACGGCGCCGGATAAGACGGTGGGTACCCGGGTGCCGGAGGAGCTGCCAGAGCAGACGGCCCGAAGGTGGCCCCACGGGCGGTCAATATTGAGAGGCGAGGGGGCAGGGGCCCGACGGAAGGGAAAATCCCCTGGCCGCGTCGGTGGGGCAGCGTCGTCGGGCCGTGTCAGATCCGGTTCTACAGGAGGAGGTCTGAGTGAGGTGGAACATCCTCGTGATCGCCTGGGATGGGGGGGAATCCTGGGTCAGGCTGGGGTGACTCGGCTCTCGGATGGCAGCGAAGGCTGCGGGGAACCGGGTACGACGGGTGCTGAGGGTCCGCTAGGTTCCGGCTGCACGGCGCACATCAGGGGCCGGGCGCGGCTAGGGGCTAGTTCCCGCGGGCACCGGAGAAGCCGGCATCCATCTTACGGGTCCCCATCAGAGGTGGCCAAGGAGGAGGAGCGGCCCGGTCCGAGAGGGACGAGGTCGTGCGCCGCCCCGAAGGGTTGGGCGTCTTATCGACCTTCTCCCGGCGGAAGTCGGAGGAGCCAACGTCCAACTTATGGGAGTCGCCCGCACCAGTAGGCCGCAAGCCTGCGGCCGAACCGGGGGCAGAGGCCTCCTTTTGCCCGGAGGCGCCCGCAAGGCGCGAGCCAGACGGGCGGGCTGACGCCTCCTCCAAACCCTTGGAGGCTGCCGTCGGATGATCCCCCTGAGGGGATGTTACCTGAGCCGCGACTCCGGCCGGAATCGCGGACGAGGAGGCCTTCTCCCGGTGCCTCTCCTTGTCCCGCTTTTTGCGATGTCCTTCCGGAGAAGTAGACGCCTGCCTGAGCTTCTTCAATTCTTTTTCCATCGAAGACATCTTTTTCTTGAGAAGAAGGGCTTCCAGGGACTGTTAGCGCCGCTCATGGTGAGCGCAGGCATTGGGTCATCGATCCTAACTGTCACCCCATTCTCCTATTCCTCAGCTTCTTTCCACATGTGATGGGGTGACAGTTGAGCTGATGACCACAATGCGTACCCCGATTCCAGTTGGGGGGGGTGGGCTGGAAGGGTGCAAAGGGGTTTTCAACCCTAACATCGAATTTCCTCGCTTTTGTCACTGCGGAACAACCCTAACTGATGTATTAAACGGAGTTTTTTGCCTCTAATATACATATATACATACACACACATACATACACATATATATATATATATATATATATATATATGGATAGATATATTCTTTGTACAAAACTTCGTTAATGCATCAGTTAAGGCAACTTAATGCCACAAAAAGTAGGGAAATGTGGTGTTAGGATTTCCAATCCTAACTACCCATGAAGCAGCAAAAGGAAAAAACATTAGGGTTTTGGGTCTCTGGAGTCTTGGCAAATCAGTGGTGGGGTTTTCCTTGGGGTTGTCAACCTTAGTGGCCACCCCCCCCCCCAAAGCTCATAGCCTGTAATCCAAAGCACAATGAACAGCCCAAGGCAGTGCTTCATAGTGATAGCACTCATTAAAGGTAGAGAATTATGTCTCACCGCATGTTGCTAACACACCCAGTTAGAAGTTTTTCATGCAGGCCCTGTGGGTCCTGCGTGAAGAAAGGAGATCATGTGTAATGTTATTTGCTCAGGGAATGGGTTGGCATTAGGTTGACAACCCCAAGGAAGATCCCACCATTGATTCGCAAGGCTCTGGAGACCCAAAACTCTGTTTTTTTTCCTTTTGTTGCTTGGGAGTGGGTAGTTAGAGTTGGAAACCCTAACACCACATTTCTACATTTGTTGCATTAAGTTATCCTAACTGGTGCATTAACAAAGTTTTTGCAAAGAATTTCTTTTGAGATAGTGGCATCGCATTCTCATTATCTGGGACCTGCATGAATAGATGCAGATGCCCTGCACCAAGGGAAGATTTTATCCCCTACACAAGTGCAGGGCCTTGCTGGCCCTGAAGTTCTGTGCAACGATGGTTGTGAAGAATTCATGGTGCCGTCTGGTGGGTTGCAGAAATGTAGGGCCCTGTGGTCCCTGACTTCCACATGGCTGCAGCTACAGCTTCACAGTGCATCTGTCAGCCAATGCACGGGGCTATCTGCCACCCAAGAGGGAGAGGTGCAGGGCCCTATGCTAAGAGGACAGCTGCCTTCACTATACAGTAGCTGGGCCTGTGCGAACAACCCTGCACCTTTCATTCCCTGGCTGGAGTGGTGTCGCATAACAGCGCTATCCCCCCACCCTCACCAAATCCAGCTGGGTTTCTGGTCTTACCACTGAACTCAGCTCACCAGTACTGTATCACAAAGCATATCTGCTGGGGTCAAGACTAGCACTGTACACACATTTTGTTAAATTCAGTTTTTTTTTTTTTTTTTATTTGACCTAAAATTTTCAAGATAATTGTTTTATGATTCACCTTATAAATATGACATGTACCATTTATAGTATACGGATAAAATATCATTTCATACCAGAAGTTCGAAAACACGTCTTGCCCAGGATTTAAAAAATGACACGTCACGATTATGAGGTGGTGTGGAAAAATAACTATATTGAAAGTTTGAAGTCAAAATTAAAATTAGTGAAGTGCTCTGTATCTTGAAAAAGACAAGATGCCATCACAAAACTTTCCATATCTTGAGACTCTGACAGACTGACCACCCATGCTAAATTCTGGATCTATTTCTCAAATGACACCAAAGTTATTGAGGTGCAAATTTGGGGTTCAACAATTAACAGCCAACTGAACCTAACAACAGGGGTGCCAGAAAATGGATGTCTCAGCAGATTCCTGCTACCCAGGACTGGAGAATTATTATGCAGGAAATCTCACTAGATGGAATGCCTAACGGCCACCATACAATTCTGTATACAGAAATTTAAACTTAAATGGCAGGGTTGGATTATGCATTATTCGGCATAGACCCGACTTTGTTCCTTGAAAGCTTTAGGGGCATTTTATTTTGGTTTATTTAGGTCATTTGATCTGGGACAAACATCACATACTACTGGGACCTCTGGCTGTCATAACCTTAACTGTATGTTGACAACCTGTGACCACTATGTTCATTTTACCTTGCATCAACAATGCATGTGTGTATGAAAATATATAATAAACATATATTGTAAAAAAAAAAAAAGGAAAAGTTCAAGATGGTAACCCTAGCCTCAGTAATACCCAACCCTTTAGCAAAGGGACTGCCTGGGGTCTTTGGACCTGAAGGATGTTTATTTTCATATCCCAATCAGGTCATGTCACAAAAAGTACTTAAGATTCAGAGTAGGGACTGGTCATTACCAGTTCACAGCGCTTCCTTTTTGACTCTCGTCAGCTCCCAGAGTGTTCACAAAGTGCTTGACCTTGGTGACAGCACATCTGAGAAGGCAAGGAGTGATGGTTTTCCCTTATCTCGATGACTGGCTGGGAAATCTCACCAGGAGGCCAAGGCCTTTCTACTCCTCACTCAGGATACCCTGAAGAGTCTGGGCTGCATCACAAACACTCAGAAAGTCCAGTCAGAACCAGTACAAGTTCTGGAATTCATAGGAGCAGCGCTGGATGCCATCCAAGGAGGGCTTCCTCCCACAAGAAAAGTGGGAAATCTGGTCAGCCTGGCAAAGTTCTTCAGACTCGGTCAGCCCAGGCCTGCAAGAGACTTCCTCCAGCTATTAGGCCACATGGCTTTGTCCATGGCAGATTGGACTCCCTCCTGCTGAAATTGTGTGCTCAAAACTATGAGCACCTTCGAGAACACTCTGGGGGCTGCTGCAAGTCCAAAGGGAAGTGCCTGTACTGGAAGCGTTACCCCAGCACCAAGAACCTGAGGACCTTCTGAGGAGACTGCCGAATAGGAATATAGAGATATGCATCTCTCAGTTCTATGGATGCTAAATAATCCCCCAGATGGACAGCCCAGATGACTGAACATAAGGATTCCATCTTGAAGATCATGAGGCAAATAAACTTGTTTGGGTGTTTCAGGTCCAGAATAGGCCTGAAACCCCCTCAACTTCTTGGGAACCACTAAATAAATCGATTAGCATCCCTGTCCCTGTTCTTCGGGAGGCACCGGAACAATCGCCCTGATCTGTTTGAGGTGATCCAGCCTTTGAGACGCTGCTTGTCTCTTCACTGGGTCCTTTAGTACGGAGGACAGCAGAAAACATTCCTTTGAGGGAATGGTTGTAAACTCTGTTGCGTAGCCTAATGTCAAAATCTCCACGACCCAAGCATCTGATGTTATCTGGGCCCATCTTGTGTAAAAATTCTGCAGTCCTCCACCAAGGGAAGGGGCGCAGAGATGGGTCTGCATACACTTAGTGTGATGCGCCACCTCTATGTCCTGAACCTCCATTACATTTTTAGGCAAAGGCACCTCTGCCACTATTGCCCTTGAATCCAGAGTAGGCTCCTTTACTCCTCTGGTTTCCAAGTTCTGAAAGGGATGAAACCCCTCAATACTGCCTCTGTTTATGTCCTCTGTCTTTTGAAGCTGAGTTGGCCTTTTCTGTTGTTTTGATACCGAAGATGACCATTTTATCCTGGATATCTTTCAAAATGTCATCCAAGCCTGATCCAAAAACCAAAGCTCACTCAAAGGCTAAATTAAACAGCCTGGCCTTCGATGCCTGGTCCGTGACCCAATGCTATAGCCATACACCTCACACAGCAGACACATAGATACATAGACAGTGTCGGCAGATAAGGGCCTATGGCCCACCTAGTCTGCCCATTTGAGCTTGTAAGTTCAGTTTGTTTTCCTAGAAGTCTGTTTCCCCTTACCCCTGACCTCTAGAATTCCTTTATGTCTATCCCATGCATTCTTAAATCCCGTGATTGTTTCAGCCCCCACCACTTCCTCTGGCAGGGTGTTCCACTTGTCCACCACCCGCTCTGTGAAGAAATTCTTTTCTCATGTTTCCTCTGAATTGTCCTCCCTCCAACTTCATCCCATGCCCTCTAGTCCTGAAACATCTTTTTCGCTTGAAAATAGTGTTTTCCTGTACCCTGTTCCTCCCTGTAAGATACTTGTATGTCTCTATCATATCCCTTCCCTCCTCTCCTCCAGGGAGTACATGTTCAGTTCCTTCAACCTGTCTTCATAGGACTTGTGATGCAACCCATGCACCATCTTTGTTGCCCTCCTCTGAACCTTCTCTACCCTATGTCCTTACGTAGGTATGGTCTCCAGAACTGTACACTGTACTCCAGGTGGGGCCTCACTAGTGTCTTGTATAGCGCAATTATGACCTTCCTTTTCCTGCTGGTGATGCCCCTGCCGGAATGCCCCTGGAATGGTTTTTGCCCCTGGACACAATGTGATAAGCGGAACGAGCTGACATATGTAAGTTCTCCATCGTTGCATCCCCTAGAAAGGTGGAGGTTATGGATACCAGATTCAAAATGCTCACCCCTCAGAATACAAGGGAACGAAACTACCCAGCATCATGATCCACAAGTGTAATGCTCTGGTGACAATAAAGGATGCATAAGGAGGTGCAGAGGTTTGCTCTATTGGAGGCGAAGGCTCTTCTGCACGAAGCAGCCACATGCTTGTCGTGCATATCCACTAGAGTCAGAGATCCCCAATTAGATAGTGGTGTGCCTTATGGAGTTATGTACAGCCTTATCATCCAGAGCAGAGTGTCCCACTTGCCGGTATTTTCTTTCATAAAAGGGAAACACTGTAGTCTGGGTTTTGGCAAATATGTCCTCTGGTCCGCACTTGCCCATTCCTGTTCAACAATCTGGTCTGTGAATAAAGTTTGAAAAACACTTTGGAGTGGAGGAGGACGTAGACAGTATAGGGTTCACATCTACGGCCTCCATGGATTATACCTCCTTCAGCTGCAATGTCTTACAAGGCTCAGTCATCACATAGGACAGAGATTTGATATGGGACAGGGAAGGACTGGAATCCTTCTTCAGCTCCGGCCCACCCCTTCCTCCTCCTCCTCATCAGAGGGCTCGCCCATATCATCAAGTAACACTTTCGGGTCAGGATTTTCCTCAAGATCCCTGGTATCCTCCTCCTCCTGACCTTCGGACGGTCAAGGTCGGGGTCTGCCTGCAGATCAAGATTAGCAAACTTGTCCTGCTCTGCTGCACCTGGACATGCCTGTGTGGGCCCCCTCTGACCTGAAGGGCCTGGCTTGGGGTCGGGTGTGTCAAAAGGGATGTGTTGCGGGAATATCTGGGCTCAAAAGCTCACCTAAGAGCAGCAACAAAGATTTATGCAATTCTGCTTTGCCACTGCCAGCCAGCATACCCCTCAGCTTGGGGTTCTGACTGGTGGAACTGTGAGAGATACATTAGCTTAAGTAACACAATGGGGGCAATAGGAACCCAGCAGAAAGGCCGCCGATTACCTTCTATAGGTCTTACATAGTTTAAAAACTAGAGGTCTCCGATAAGCCATGGTACAAATGTAGATATAACAAATGGGTCATAGGCCAGAAAATGCCAAATAACTTTTTTTGTTTTGTTAATATTAAAAGAACACCGCGCTGATCCCCACCCCCCTGCTGCGGGGAAAAACACTCAAAAAAAAACGGCTCTAACAAACAGTGGCATTCCTACCAGCCTACAGGAAGTACTGCCAGGTGCATGCTTGTGCGAGTGTGTGCGTATGTGAAGTCATGATGCTGCATGTGATGCCACCACATCGGGGGGCGCGCCCAAGTCAAGAAACATGAAAGTGAAAACACTGAGGCTCAAATGGCCGCCTGACAGAAAACAGAATGCAAGCCCAACAGATAAGGCTCTGTGAAATGGCGGGAATCTGCGCAGCTCAGAAGAGCTGTTAGGATTTTCTTTCTTTTTTTATTTTTATTTTTTTTTATATATCTGTTCACAGCCAAGTGAAAAAGACATTTCCCAAAGCAAGAAAAAAAAAAACTCAGACAGTGTTAGCATTCAGGGCACCTACTGCTAAAAATAACCCCATAATAGTCCCTTGGGAAGAAAAAGGAAATGGCTAACTAGTAGACCCTAACGATTACTCCCTAAAAGAAAAGTGTACTTACCTGAGGCACCATAAAGGAAGAAATCAGAGACCTGATAAGAAATAACATCCTTAGGACACTGTGGCACAAAATGGCCCTCAATCCAAGCACAGACAGGCAGTAGAAATGGAGAAACAACTTAAAAGAGTAATAAATGACTAAAAAGTGTTACATCACTGTGGTTGAAGAAGTAGATTAAATTAGGTTTTCTAAACATAAAGTCAAGTTTACGAAAAAGTATTTGCAAAACATGAACACATTATCTCAATACACAAACTGCGATATTTTCTAAATTAATATGTAGCTCAGATATTTAAACACAACAACCATCATGCAGCACAAATATTTTTCACAAATGCTTTTTACTGCATTAAGATTTATATATTTTAGAAATCTTCACAAATACTTTTTACTGTACAAATCTTTTCCAAATCATTGCAAAGCACTAAAACTACTATGCAGTACAATAATATGAAACACTCCATGATTCATGATCACTTTGAGATCTCTGCAAATCACAAAAACTGCTGTTCAGCAGGAATTTGTTAAAAAAACAGTTTTCAAAAGTCATGCTACATGTAGAGTTTACAGGAAAAAATATTTGTGAAGGATTGTTTTGCGAAGACTTTCATTTTTAATCAAAGATAACTAATAAATGTTAATTGTTTTATCACCCTTAACTTTTACCAAATCAAAAAGTTATTTCACCTTAAACATTTTGTGTTGAACTTTAACATGACAGAAACTCTGCATGTAGTTCTAGCTATGTGTCTTGGATTTTTTTTAATGTGCATGCGTGAACAATTAAATGTAATTAACTTAAAACAAATTAATCTTTTACCCAACCCTATTCCCATAGGATAACTACAAAACCTGTGCCAAGAGCGTGACTTTCAAGGTTTAGTGAAAAAATATTATACTGTCGATCGGTAAAAAAAAAAAAAAACTCAGCATGTGCTTATTTTATGATTTTCCATCTGTGCTCAAAAAATACCAATCGGTAATGGGACGCCATTTTTTTCTCCTTTAAACTCACTAACATTTAAAATACATAAACAAATCTATTTTTAAACACAAACACCGAACCTAGCTAAAGGGGACCTGTTTAGGCAAGGTAAATTTTATTTACATGGCACCCATTCCAACAGCTCAGAGTGCCTCAGAACAATAAAAGAAAACAAAGTATAGATTTAAAAATTCAAAGAACAGCAAAATAAAGACATTAAAATATAAATAAAAACAGTAAATAAGATAGAAGCATCTAGAGTTAATTAACGATCTGGAAAGGCCTGTATAAATATGTTTTTAATGTGTGCTTAAAGGTATTCACGTTGGGGCAGAGTGTACTGATTCTGGGAGGGAGTTCCACAGTAAAGGGGCTGCAACTCCAAAGGCCCTATCCCAGACTGTTTTAAACAGGAACGGGGAAACAGAAGTAAACCGGCATCTGTGGACTGGAGGCAGCAAGGAAGAGGTGTAGGACTTCGGAAGATCTTTCAGGTAGCTTGGGACCAGTCCACAAAGGGCCTTGAATGTTATCAAGCAAATCTTGAAGATGATACACCATCGAACAGAAGGTCAATGCAGAGCCCACAGCACCATTGTGATGTGATCATTACAAGGAAGACCTGCCACCAATCAGACCATGACATTGTTGACTAACTGCAGTCAGCGCACCAAACTTCCAGATGCCCCAGGTACAGAGCATTGCAGTAATCTAATTTGCAGTTGACAAAGGCATGGTCAACTCTCTCTAGGTCAGCCGGTGCCAAATACAGTTTAATTTGAGCAATATTACGAAGATGGTAAAAAACATTCCTGACAACCACCAAGACCGAGGTGCAAAAAGAGGGGGAGAGTGACCCCATATGTCAATGAAAACATCAAAGCTACAGAAATTCAGAATACACATAAGGAGCAAGAAGAACTGTGGGTCACCCTGGAAACAGGAAATAGGACAGCCATACGAACTGGGGTTGTCTACAAGCCTCCAGACCAGGGGGAGGACACAGACACATTACTGTCAGAAGATATACAAAACATGATAGCTAAAGGGGAGGTTCTGATACTGGGAGACTTCAACATGCCAGATACAGATTGGTCAATACCAGCAGGAACATCCACCAGAATTAGACACATAGTGTATTCCCTGCAGGGAGAGGGCCTCAAACAACCGGTACAACAACCCACAAGAGACAGGACTATCCTAGATCTAGTACTGACTAACGGGGAAAGGATCACAGATCTCCAGGTAGAAGGTCACCTGGGGGCCAATGACCATCACATGGTATGGTTCAATTTGGCCACTAAAACTAAATCATCCCATTCCAAGGTCAAAATATGGGACTTCAGAGGAGCTGACTTGGATAAGATGGCCAACAGAGTTAAGCTAGCCCTGGCAAGAAGAAATACAGGTGAGGGGGTACAGGCAAAGTGCAAGATTAAGGATGCAATACTTGAAGCAACATCCCACTGTGTTAGAGAGAAAAGCAAGAGCAAAGAAGGAGGAAACCACTTTGGTTCTCAAAAATAGCAGCAGAAAAGGTCAGCGCCAAAAGGCTGGCCTTCAGGAAATATAAGGGAACACAGCGGGTTGAAGATATGGAGGCATATCAGACATCCCTAAGGGAAGTAGGGAAGGCAGTAAGGCAGGTAAAGGCCCAAATAGAGGAAACACTAGCATGAACAGTAAAAGAAGGGGCCAAGACTTTCTATAGATACATTAGTGAAAGGAGAAAGTCCAGGGGATAAGGGGGAGTGTGTGGAGGAGGACCAAGGAAAAGCATCTATCCTAAATAGATACTTCTGCTCAGTATTTACTGAGGAGATGGTAGGGCAGGTCCCATGGCTCAGCACCATGGACACAGGGGGGAGGGAGGTGTGCACTAGTCCTTTCACAAAAGAAAGGGTCCTAGAAGAGATCGCTAAGCTCAGGGTGGACAAGACAATGGGACCTGATGGCATACATCCCAGGGTACTAAAGGGGCTAAGGGTGGAACTAGCAGAGCCATTATCAGAACTGTTTAGTGAGTCTCTGAGCACAGGAGAGGTCCCAGAAGACTGGAGAAGGGCTCATGTGATCCTGCTCCACAAGAGTGGCAGCAGGGAGGGCAGGGGAACTACAGACTCAGTCAGTCTTACCTCAGTAGTGGGCAAGAGTATGGAGACACTCCTTAAGGAAAGGATAGAGTAACACCTGGAATCCATAGGAGCACATGATCCAAGACAGCATGGGTTTACAACAAGAAGGTCCTGTCAAACTAAACTCATACATTTCTTTGACTGGGTACCCAGAGTGGTGGACCAAGGGGGTGCAGTTGATGTCGCCTACCTTGACTTTGGCAAAGCTTTCGATACTGTTCCACATAGAAGATTGATTAATAAACTGGGTAGGCTCGGGTGGGTCAGAAATTGGTCAACTGGGAGGCAAACTGGTTGGTGGGCAGAAAACAGAGTGGTAGTAAGCGACTTACAGTCAGAAGAGATGCATGTCACAAGTGGGTACCTCAGGGATCAGTTCTGGGGCCAGTCCTCTTCAATATCTTCATCAGTGACATTGCAGATGGACTGGAAGGTAAGGTTTGTCTGTTTGCAGATGACACCAAGCCTGCAACAGAGTAGATGATCCAGATGGGTGGGCAGAATGAGAAGAGATCTGGATAAACTAGCAAAATGGTCGGAAGAGTGGCAACTGGGGTTTAACGCAAAGAAGTGCAAGATCATGCACATAGGGAAAAGAAACCCTGAAGTGGGATAAACATTTAGAACAATTGATAAAAACAATTAACAGATGTATGGGGGCTTTATAATGAATTTAGCAATGTACAACATGTGCAATTAGAAATCATTTGATAAATACTATTATGATCCCCTTATTAGAGTATGGGGACTTAATATATATGGGGGCAAATTCAACACTATTGGGGAAACTAGAAACTGTATATAACAAAACAGCATGTTACATCACAATGGCACCAAGAATGACGATAAGGAGGATTTATATCATACTTTAGGTTGGTACGCACTTGAGATAGGAGGTCTCTACATGTACTGTTGTATATGGAAAACGTTCTCTGACAAAGTACCAAGATATATCATAGAATGTTTGCAGGAAAGAACAATAAAACCAAGTCTTAGGACAGCAAAATGAATATAATATTTGCCATTAAATTGTAATACCAATTTGGGCAGAGGCCATTTCTTCCAGAGGACCCTCTCTTTGGAATTTATTACCAGTAGAGATTAGGATACAAGATAGTAAAGAAGGTGGGAAAAATTAAGAGTTGGTTTGGGACAAGGAAGATAAAGGCACCTTAATGATAAATAAGGTATTATATTTGTTTAGATGAAATGGAAATAGTGCAATACTATATTACATGTTATTGTGCGATAGCTGCTGTTAGTTAATATTTCTTTAGTACATCTGATGTATGTTGATACCGTTTCTATATAAAGATATTCAAAATGTATGTGGAACTGTAATTAATGATGTGAAATTTTATGGACCTCACTGGAAATGAGTTTCAACTCAGCTGAATTGCCAATTCATTATTTATAATGAATACAATTTTTACTACTACTATTACTACCTATAGGTTGGGAGGGGAGTTGCTGGCAATCACAAGGAAGAAAGAGACTTGGGCATCATCATCACAGATGACCAGAAATCATCCAAGCAGACCGCTAAAGCAGTAGGTAAGGCTAGAGGGATGTTGGGGTGTATTAGTAGGGGTATCGCAAGTCGGAAGAGGGAGGTAATAATACCTCTTTACAAGACACTGGTTAGGCCCCATCTGGAGTACTGTGTGCAGTACTGGAGGCTGCACCTGCACAAGGACATTAACAAAATGGAGGCAGTCCAGAGAAGGGCAACCAAAATGGTGCAGGGACTGCATCAGAAAACATATGAGGACAGATTAATGGAGCTCAATATGTATACCCTAGAGCAAAGGAGGGAGAGCGGTGATATGATTGAAACACTCAAACACCTTAAGGGCATTAACAAGGTGAAAGAGTCTAACATGTTTCAGTATAAGAAAAATAGCAGGACAAGAGGACACAGCATGAGATTAGAGGGAGGCCGATTAAGGGGTAATGTGAGGAAGTTCTTTTTCACAGAAAGGTTGGTGGATGCATGGAACGGCCTACCTCAGGAAGTGGTGGATATGAATACAATGCAGGGCTTCAAACAGGCATGGGATAGGCATAAGGGAGCAATACAGATGAGTATGAATAGACAGGCCGTTGACAGAATACAGGCCTATGGCACATTCATAAGGTAGAAAAAGAAATGGGCAGACTGGATGGGCCTTGCAGTCCTTATCTGCCGTCAACTTCTGTATTTTATTTATTTATTTATTTATTTATTATGCTTTATTCCCCTACTGTCAGCCGCCTGGAAACTCAGCCCGGTCACAGACCTCAGGCTTCCACCTCCAAATCGTCCGTGACCCTCCGATACCCCCTGGCTTACTCCCCAGGACAGTGCTGCAGCAAAAGCCCTTAAGAGTGCTGCAAACGATGGGATAGGTCAGAGGGCTGGCCTGGAGGCTAACTGAAGCTGAGGCGGGCTTCATCTAGGGTGGCCGGCAACTATTTTTCCTTGGTTTTTCTGGGGGTGGGGAGACGTGCAATGACGTCTGGTATCCACCCCACCACCCTGAACGTTCTGGCGCCAGTCACTGCAGTACCACCGGTCTCCACTAGGCGTCCATCAAGCACCGGTTGCACTCCCCTCCCTCCCCCCGGAGAAGGAGAGCAGTCCTCAGGACACTCCATTCTTCTCCCTCTGGCCGGCCCTCCGACATCTTGGGTCCGTTCCCGAACCCGGGTCACTGGCTGCAGAAATCTTACTTCTACGCCAATAGGCCGGCAGCTTCTATGTTTCTATGTAACACCTGTTTTCCAAATGTTGGCCTGCAGTCAAGAATGATGCCCAACTCCTTCACCACATCCAGGGCTTGAAGACTGTGACCATTTAATGATGGAAAAGAAAGGTCAACACTTGTCACTGCCGACCCAAAACGACCTGGTTCGATGACCATCACCTCCGTCTTCCCTGGGTTGAGATGTAGCCAGTCAGAGGCCGTTCAGTCGATTTCTTGAAGGCACTGTTTGAGCACCGACACTGCATTTACCTGATCAGGGGTGTAAGACAGGTAGAGTTGAGTACCATAGCATAGCAATGAAACTCAACCCCATGCCACCTTATGATCTCATCCAAGGGCAACAAGTACATGGTGAATAACATGGGTGCTAGAACTGAACCTTGAGGAACCCCACAGGTGACCACCCTGGGTTCGGAGATGATGTTACCCAGGGCCACCTGCTGAGATCTCCCTGTGATGTAGGACTCAAACCAGCACAAAACTGCGCCAGTGAGTCCCACATAGTTCCTCAGGCGATCCAGGGAACTCTAGAGGTGGGTAGGAAAAGCTAAAGTCCAATGACCAAGTAAGGTCAATGACCACTGTTGCAGACAAGGAATACAGGCAGGCTGGGTGGGCCTAGCGGCCCTTATCTGCTGTCAAATGCTATGTTACATGATGATTCAACCAGATAACCAGGTCAACCTCAACTGCACTAATGTCAAGCCCCAATGTAAATACCAGGTCCAGTGTGTGGCCATGCTGGTGAGTGGCAGCGGCAACTACCTGTGTAAGGCCCAGTGATGACACTGACTGGAGAAGCTGCTGACCAAATGATGAGATCTCATCGACCCAGGCACTGAAATCCCCTAACACCAACAGTCTGGGGGCTTCCAACACCTGGTCGACCAAGAAATCTGTCAGCTCCTTAAGGAGATCACTCTCAAAACGTGGTGGCTAGCAACGTTTAGCTAGATTCTGCTGTTTGTTTTTTAAAAAAAGTTGCTTCAAACACCTTTTCTGGGTGGCCCAGTATCTAGGGCACCCAGCTTAGTGAGAGGAGCTGTTGATCTGCGTTCTTTGCATGAGAACACCAGGACTTTCTTGAGTTCTTCTGCTGCTGTAGCTGGAAGTCATGCTGCAGGCTACAGTGACAGCAGTGACCCGCTGATCCCTTGTTCTGTCTCTCTGTCCCTGACTATCTCTCTTTCTCTATCTCTCTTAAATATTTAAGTGGACTGGGGTGCCCAACCCCCCAGCACCGCCTCATTCTCCCCTCTTCCAGGTCACCTACCCACCCTTCCCAGTGTGTCATATGTTTTTGTTTTAAAATAATATAAGCAGACCAGGATGCCCACCCCTGGTACAGCGTCTCTTGAACCCCCTCCCATCCAGGTTGTCCGCCCCCGTTCCCCAATCAATAGCAACACTGGGGAGCCAGATCCCCAGTGTTGGAATGGAAATTTGTATGTTCCCTGTAAAAAAAACAAAACCGTTCTTTGATGATTTTTTAAAATCTCTAAAGCAGAACAGTCCCTCGTTGATCCACTCCCCCACTCAGACCTCCCACTCAGTAACCACCACCCCACACACCCTCACTCACCTGAATATAACCTAGGGTTAAGACCCACTCTCTGATCAAAGACACGTTTTGCTGCTGGAACAGGCGACTGTAACATGAGAAACTAAGTACTGTAAGTGAAGTTCAATGTATTTCAATGGGTTTTGACGCTGACGCATAACGTTGTCACTTTTGGATATTCTGGCCCAAATTTTCAACATGGCCTTTTTGGGACCACACCTCATGACCAGTTGCAGTAGAATTATGCAAATCAGGCCCAAAAGGCAATTTTGCGGTTGCATTGCGAAATCATCTTTTGGATGGGATTTGACATTTTCGCCACCATTGTTCATGAGATGGTGTCACAGAAAGGCTATACTGAAAATCTGGGGTCAAAGCATGTAAAAATAGCAGTTGTGTGTGTATGCTGAAATTTTTCTATGCTCGCCCGTAACTTTGGTAGTTTTAAATATTTTGACCACAGACTTTCAACTTAGCCATTTTTTCACACCACCTCATGAATGTGACAGTTGTCATTTTTTCAAATCCTGGCCAAATGGGGTTTTGTATCTGTGGCACGGTTTCGGTGGTGTAGAATGACGCATTTCAAAATTTTCATCTACCGGGTTGATGAGGTGGTATAATAAGAATGCTATTCTGGAAATCTGGTGTACAAATATGGTAAAATTCCCAGGTTATGACTGAAGATTGCAGTATTTCAACGTTCACGTATAAGTTTGCTAATTTTCAGTATTTTGACTCGGACTTCAACATACCCATTTTTCCACACCACCTCTTAAACGTGAGGGTGTCATTTTTTAAATCCTGGCTGAGATGTGTTTTGGTACCTGTGATGCAGAAATGACATTTCGCCAATATACTATAAATTATACTTGTCATGTTTAGAAGACCAGTCATAAAATTACTATCTTGAAAATTTGGGGTCAAAAAAAAAAAAGTGAATATGTAAAGAGTGAACATGTGAAGACTGAATGTGTGAAGAGTGAACGTGTGAAGTGTGAGTGTGTAAAGAGTGAATGTGCCAGGCCCTGCACTTCTGAAGGTGGATGGAGTCTTCCCATAGCGCACAGCCACGGCCCTGCACATCTGCACCAGTTCACACAGGCTCCGAAGGGACCTGTGTGAATGAGGATACGATTGCACTCTCTCAAAAAGAAAGGAAATTCTTTGTCAAAAACTTTGTTAACGTACAAATTAGGGTAACTTAATGCCACAAAAGTAGGGAAATATGGCATCAGGGTTTCCAACCCCCACCCCACCCCAAGCAGCACAAGGAAAATATATTAGGTTTTGGGGCTCCAGAGTCTTGGCATGTCAGTGGCGGGGCCTTCCTTGGGGTTGTCAATCCTAATATTCACCCCATTCCCTGAGCCAAGAACATCACACATGATCTCCTTTCTTCACACAGGGCCAAGCAAGAAGAAAGCTACAGCAAATTGTGTTGGCAACATGTGGCAAGACATACTTTACTACCTTTGAAAAATGTATCACTGTGAGGCACTGGCATGGAGCTGTTCCTTGTGCTCCGGACTGCAGGCTATGGGCTGGGGGAAGGGGTGAGCATTAGGGTTGACAACCCCAAGACTCCGGGAACCCAAACCCCTAATATCTTTTTCTTTTGCTGCTTGGGAATGGGGGTTGGCAGTTAGGGTTGGAAACCCTAATATCACATTTCCTTATTTTTATAGCATTAAGTTACCCTAACTGGTGTATTAACAAAGTTTTTTTGCAAAATAACTATATAAGCAACATATTGGAAGAACTGGAAGGGAAGGCCTGCCTCTTTGCAGATGACACCAAATTCTGTAATAGAGTGGACACTCTTGGAGGGGTCGATAGAATGTGCAGAGATCTGAAAAGACTGGAAGAGCGGTCAAGGATATGGCAGCTGGGTTTTAATGCACAAAAAGTTCAAAATAATGCATTTAGGCCATAGGAATCCAAGAGCGAAGTATAAGATGAGCAGAGTGATACTGACAAAGATCAAGCAGGAAACAGCCCTAGGGGTAATCATATCGGATGCCCTAAAGGTGGCCAGGCAGTGTGACAAGGCAGTCATAAAAGCAAGTGCGATGCTGGGGTGCACAGAAAGGGGCATCTCCAGCAGGAAGAGAGAGAGGTAGTCCTGCTGCTGTATAAAGGATGTGAGGAAGTACCTTTTTACAGAAAGGGTGGTGGATACCTGGAATAGCCTTGCAGTGGAGGTAGTGGGGGTGAAAACAGTAACTGGGCTCAAAACATTCCTGGGATAGGCACAAGGGAATTGTGGAGGTAGGGTACAGGAGAGAAGATTGTGAAGTCGGTAAAGTAGGAGCTGCAAAGGTAGAAACACACATATACACACACACACACCTGGGCAAACTGGGTGGGCTCAGCAGCCTTATCTGCCATCATAGTCTATGTATCTATGTGGACTGGATTGCTATTGTAATGCTATACTGATGGATTCCTAGGTCAGAATCAATGGTGAAGATTTATTCTTGGAAGACTTTTCATTTTCTTCTGATCATCTCTGGTGGAGGTCTGATTCTGTGAAATTTATCCATAAGAGCAGGAGACTGTGCCTGTGTCCTGGTCAGCATTTCTCCTGTCAATAAACGTCCTGAAACCCACCACCCAGGGGTGCACCTGGGAGTAGTTATTACAGCCCAGTGTGCCTTCTCTACAGCTTTTTCTCCACTGATGGTAGAGATGGCTGCTCAGCCCTGTTGTACCTCCTCCCAAACGATGCCTGCCCACTTTCCTAATCAAACATTACAAGAAGTCATTACAGTGGCTGCAGCAGTGTCTATTTGCACTTCTTACCATCCATTGCCAGTAGATTGGCTCCAGGTGCTTCCATTCCAGATAGGCCTCTAGCTGAGCATTCTCAGATTCCAGGGTCTGCAACAGCTAATTAAAAAATAAACTAGGTTAAATTCACTTAACTTGCTGGGCAGTTACATCAACTCGCTCTAGATCTTAGGTAGTAGCACTTTTGCATAGCTGCTTCCACCACACACACCTATTTTGCTAAAATGTCAAGATTTGTACAGTATATCACATCAGATTATAGTATATGGTGGACTCGTTGTTACTAACGTTCTAGCATAATTTCCATCTCTACTGAAATGCTGTTGTACCACAGTTGAAAGGTCATGGAACGCAGTTCTAGCCTTCTGCAGTAGAACAGTATTCCAGTAGATTTGGAAAGCGTACGAGCCACACGCATTTGAAAACTGGTGTGGCAACAGAAACCGCAGGATCAACCAGATAACAGGACACGGTGATGGTACGATGAAACACTCGCAGATGCAGGATCAACCAGATATGGGAAAAATGCAGGATCAACCATATACATTCTCTTATATTAAAAATGAAATGCAGAATCAACCAGATGTTTGACATGGCTTAAGAAATAAAAGCCGGGTCCACATAGTCCATGTCCTGTTACTAAGTGGAAATACAACCACCATTTTTTTCTTGAAAACTCTCCCACATGATTGGCAACCAACAGAAGTTCACACTATTACCGTAGGGATGTCTGGTCCCTAGCAAACATAACTCACCCTAGTAACCATTCCTAACTCTGGGAATAAGATGCGCCAATGAACAATTTCTTTTGGTATTTAAAAAATGAAAAAAAAGTGCTTCACACTGTATTTAAACAATTTGTGTTTTTTTTTTGGGGGGGGGGCACCACCCACTATAAAAAAAATCCTGGCTGGGCAACTCTATGTCCAACCAGTGTGATCTGTCACCTTGGGATTCTGATTTTCAAGGACCTCTCGAGCTTCGCTCTCGAGATCATAGGGAATCAGAACCCCTCTGTGGCCGAACACATTGGCTGTGCATAGTTGCCCATTCCTTATTCTCTATGTTCAAATTATCAGACGGCATCAGTGCTTTGTTGAATCAGGTCTGACAGCTAGCACTGCTGAAAACCAAAATAAATTGTTCAATTCTACATGTCTGCAGGTTGCAGATCTAAATCAATGTATCATTTTGTTTATTTCATTTGATGAAAATGGTCTTATCAATCTTGCCATCTGACTAAACTCGGTTTGACAGGCATCAGTAAAGATGCTTGAGAATTTGAACTGCCAGCATACAACAGTAAGATGCATGTTACACCAAGTGTGGCTGTTAAGTGCTTTAAGCAACACACAGCCTCCTCTCCTGAGCATTCTCTGGAATCAAAGCCTTGGCAAAGGGATAACGGACACAGGTTACCAAGTCTAGATTCGTGATTAGGGGGCTACAAGAACTGTGGTTGCAGTGGGATCCACACTGTCTGGGGGCCCACTACCTCAGAGTCTGGCATAAAAAAAACTTTTACTGTCATAGAACAAACTTGCAACTTTCCATTTGTAGTTGTGCATTGTTCATCCATTTGAAATCGGGGCTGTCAGCAGTGGAGCCTGTGCTGTAGAATTCACCTCCAGTGTCACAAGCATGAGAACAAAACAAAATACAAAAAAAAGCAGAAGTGATAGGGCTCTGTTTCTTAAACATCAGAGGCCTTGTACACTGTTGCAAAACTGCCTCAAAACTACTGAAGCACAGTTCAACCTTGCACTTGCCTGCACCATACACAAAAAGGTCACAAGGCTTTCATTGCTCCAGCCCAACAGCTAATGCACTGCAATGAGAAAGGGGCTTGGACTGGTATGCTACTGAACTATGGTGTTGTGCTCAGTCACTTTCTAGCCCACAAGTCTACTACTGAATGCCGTAAAGTGCAGCACTGATGTAGAGCTGCTGAAAGTAATTTCACAGGGCTGCTGCAGGTGTGTAGTGGCGAAGAGACTCCATCATGGTGGTGAAGTAGGACCGTGACTGGTGAAGGACCTCATATGTTTCATAGTGTGTGTGTGTGTGTGGGGGGAGACTAGAATAGTTACAGGGCACCACAGGACACAAGGGCAGCAACTTCATTCAGGACCCTGGACCACCAGGAAAGACCAGGATTAGACAAGACAAAATGTCTGTTCTGCCCAAAAGCAGGTCAAAAGGTACAGGGTTGGGAAGACAACTAAGGCAACAGCACCTCTGCCATGGAAATTTGGACATGGCAACATACTATACATATAATTTTCACCATGGCGAATGTCTATGGGTTCTGCAAGTTCAGTATTTGTGCTCACAAATCCCCATTAAGACCAGAAACATCTGGACGCCCACATTTGCACAGCTACGTAGCTGCATGGTGAGATTCTTCCTCAGCAACTATAAAACCTTTCTATGTAGTCGCTTTTGAGAGTGGTGATGGGAAGCCTCTTGCACTATGCTCACCTGTGACTGTGTATAGGACTCCCGATCTTGGTGCCAGTGGCCCTAGGAGGAACAGGGACAGACTGCATTGTTCAGGATGTTGGTACCAAGATGGGGAAGAGGGAAAGAATGGATAAAATATGGAGGCTCAGCAAGACTGAGGCTGAGGCGTACACTGCTCACATTACTGGGGGAGTTAGCAGCACAAAAGAAAACAAAAGGCTTGCACAATCGGTCGAAAACTGAAACATTAAATATAGAAACATCACCACAAACCACTTGAACACTGATACTCCTGTAATCACAACAGGAGTTGTAAAGGAAGAGGTTTGTCTCTTCCTGTGGAACGAAGATCTTGTTTTGTGAGAGGCAGAGCCAGAGAATGACACTACAGGTGGTGGGAGGAGCCAAACTTGAAGATTTTTACGGTTAGATATCAACTCTAATTGATGCATTAACATAGTTTTTAGCAAAGAATATATATATGATATACAATGGGGACCAGTAGAATAAATTATTTAGCTGCAGAAGAGCAGTCTGACCTCGGGTAACCTCACGAGTGGCATAAGCTGTGCTTCTGGCATCAACAAGGTGCTAGAAAAGCAGCTTTTTACCAGAAATGTCAATTCTACCACAAGAAGACACGAGTGGAAACTGAAGGGTGGAGTGTTCAAGAGGGACATCAAAAAGTATTACTACTCAGAGAGGGTGGTGGAACCTTGGAATAGATTACCTCATGAGGTGGTGGCTGCAAAGTCAGTATCAAGCTTTAAGCACGGGTGGGGCAAGTATTGGGAACAAACACATGGCACTGGCAAGGGCTAAACTGGGTGTATAGGAGGACAGAACATCGGTGCTCAATAGGTCCCAGGATTTCTCGCTTGGGCAGATCTCGAGTGGACCTTCTGTCATCTTTCTATGTTTCTATGTATGTTCCACTTATGCAATAGGGATACAATTTTCTGTGGAGTTGTATTTTATTTTTCCATTTTGATTTTTATTAATAAAATAAATGGGATTTTTTTATTGTCTTCTGTGTGTTAGTGCGCATTTCGTTTGTTGCTTGAGAAGCTGGCATGACTGGCATGGAGGCGAGGTAACGTGATTCATGATGCATGCTGTGGTTGGTTAGTTCATTGATGTGGGAGGGCCACCCATTTTTCAATAACATGGCGCCCGCTTTTTTCGCTTAGCGAGAACTTGGTATTGCCTTTTTTTAAATTTTATTTTAGAAGTGAGTAAATAAATATCTGGTTGATCTGCATCGACTGAGGTTTTTGTGGCTGATCTTTTGTTCAGTGGTTTCAGTTTCTCCAGTGTGTGAAAGGAGCAGAAAGTGGTGGAGAGAGCTTGGGAAGATGTGAGCGCCGAGGGGTGGGAGACTACATAGAAACATAGAAGTTGACGGCAGATAAGGACTGCAAGGCCCATCCAGTCTGCCCATTTCTTTTTTCTACCTTACAAACGTGCCATTGGCCTTTGCTCTGTCAGTGGCCTATCTATTCATAGTCATTTGTATTGCTCCCTTATGCCTATCCCATGCCTGTTTGAAGCCCTGCACTGTATTCATAGCCACCACTTCTTGTGGTAAGCCATTCCATGCATCCACCACCCTTTCTGTGAAAAAGAATTTCCTCACATTCCCCCTTAATCGGCCCCCCTCTAATCTCATGCTGTGTCCTCTTGTCCTGCTATTTTTCTTATATTTAAACATGTTAGACTCTTTCACCTTGTTAATGCCCTTAAGGTGTTTGAATGCCTCAATCATATCACCTCTCCTCCTCCTTTGCTCAAGGGTATACATATTGAGCTCTGTTAATCTGTCCTCATATGTCTTCTGATGCAGTCCCTGCACCATTTTGGTTGCCCTTTTCTGGACTGCCTCAATTTGGTTAATGTCCTTGTGAAGGTGTGGCCTCCAATACTGCACGCAGTACTCCAGATGGGGCCTAACCAGTGTCTTGTAAATACAGGTTACTCACCTGTAACAGGAGTTCTAGGAATGGTATATGTTGTTCATCCACACTTATTGGCAAGTTCCTTGCCGCTTTAAATCTTGCCGGAAGGTCTTCAAGCTGGCTCCTCCCACCCACCGGGTGGTAAAACTCGGCCGCTTGTGGCATGAGATCTGGCCGCTGGAAGCTCAGGTTGTGCGTCGAGCCGGGGAGGTCGGGTGGAGTGTGTGGATGAACAACATATACCATTCCTAGAACTCCTGTTACAGGTGAGTAACCTGTATTTCTAGGGACATGGATATGTTTTCATCCACACTTATTGGCAGACTCCTAGCAGTTCTCCGGGAGGAGGGAGGCAAGCACACCCTACTTAGGGAATAAAGACTGGAGAACCGAGGCCCCAAAACCAGCATCCCGGCGTGACTCAAGGTCGATGTGGTAATGGGTAATAAAGGTGTGTGCTGACTTCCAGGTAGCAGCCCTGCAGATTTCCTGGATAGGGACGTCCCTGGAAGCAGCCACCGATGCAGCAGTATGACGGGTAGAATGAGCTCTTATCCCTCTGGGAGGCTCCATGCCCGCCAACTTATAGCAGCGATCTATGCAGGAGGTGGCCCACCTGCCTATCGTCCGCTTGGCTGCAGGTCTGCCAGGTGCGGCTTCAGCGTAGGTGACAAACAGCTGGCGAACCTCTCCCCGAATTTCAGCCGTGCGCTCCTTATAATAAGCGAGCGCCCTTCTAGGGTCCAGAGTATGGAGCCTATATTCGGACTCCGAGGTGTGATTGGGGTAGAACACCGGCAGAGTCAGCACCTGGTTAAGGTGAAAACCGACACTACCTCGGAAGGAATTTCGGTGGGAGCGAGGACAACCTTGTCCCTGTGGAAGACCAGGTGAGGAGACTCGATGCAAAGCGCCTGGAGCTCTCCCATCCTTCTGATGACGTGATAGCCACCAAGAAGGCAGTCTTCCACGACAGGTGAGAGAGATCACACCTGTGCATTGGTTCAAATGCTTGCCCATGAGCTTTCCAGTACCAGCAGTAAATCCACGGAGGTGGAGGTTCTCGCACGGAGGGAATGTGATCAAGGCCTTTGAAAAGCGCCCGATCACCTTTCCCTGCGCCTAACACCGACTGCTCCCCGGCCCGCTACCGTAAGTAGAGACATGCCAGGTGCACCTTTAGGGTCGTCGACCTAAGCCCTTGACTAGAAAGGGACCATAAATAGTCCAAAATGCTTGCCACAGAACAGGAGGAAGGGTCCAAGCCCTTGCCCTGACACCAAATGGAGAATCTCTTCCATTTGAAGGCGTAGCATTTTCTGGTCGACACCTTATGGGATGCCTCAACAACATTGAGGACCTTGTTAGAAAGACCGAAGGCCTGGAACTCTAGCCGCTCAGGAACCAGGCCATCAGGTGCAGGGATTGAAGGTCCGGATGGAACACCTTCCCCTGACTGACTGAGAGCAGGTCCGGGCGAGCTGGAAGCTGCCTCAGGAGCCTGGAGCTGAGGCTGAGGAGATCTGGGTACCAGAACTGGTGGGGCCAGTCTGGGGCTATCAGGATCACCTGCCTTGTCCCTCCTGCTTTGAGAAGCACCTTGTGAATCAGGGAAATGGGGGAAAGGCGTGAAGAGGCCGGGGTCCACAGCCTGAAGGCATCCCTGCAGCGAGCCCTGCTGAGGGGGCGGGCATGAAACAGCCTCAGCTTATGCTCTCCTGAGGGAAACAGGTCCACCTAAGGTGTGCCCCAGTGGGAGAACAGATCTTGTACTACCTCCGGCAGGAGAGACCACTCGTGAGATGCAGCCCCTATCCGGCTCAGGGCATCAGCCAGGGTGTTGGAGGCTCCTGCCACATGAATGGCTAGGAGATCCGCCTCCAGGCTGCGCACGAGTGACCAAATGCGGAGAGCTTCCTTGCACAGAAGCATGGAGCACGTCCCGCCCTGGCGGTTCAGGTAGTACATGGTCGTGGTATTGTCCGTCTGGACTCGGACCACTTGACCCCGGAGAAACGGAGCAAAGGCGGTGAGAGCTAGGCGGACCGCTCGGAGCTCCAGCAGGTTGATGTGGCATCGGGACTCCCGCGTGGACCAGAGGCCGTGCACTCGGTGTTCCCCCAGATGGGCACCCCAACCCATCAGAGAGGCATCGGTCGACAGAGAGACCGTCGGCTCGGGGCGGACAAACAGGATGCCCTCCTGCAAATGGAATGGAACGGTCCACCACTGGAGAGCGTTCCACATCTCCTGGGTCACTATCACTAGCTGGTCCAAAGGATCGCAGCATTGTGACCACTGGCTGGCCAGTCCCCACTGAAGGAGGCGCATGTGCCAGCGGGCCCAACGGACCACGCTGGTACAGGCCGCCATGAGACCCAGAAGGCGCAGGAAGTCCCGGGCAGGGCGCGATTGCCCAACCAGAAATGACTGGGCAAAGGAGGTAAGAACCTCGGCCCTGTCCGACGGGAGCCGTGCTCTGGCTTGAAGAGAGTCGAGCTCTGCCCCGATGAACAGGATCACCTGCTTTGGCTCGAGTTCCGACTTGGCCTCGTTGATGAGAAGGCCAACTTGAGAGCAAACCTGGAGGGCCAGATCTCTGGACCGCTCCACCTCCCATCTGGAGGAGGCTGCTATCAGCCAATCGTCCAGGTAAGGGTACACCCGGACCCCTCGGCGCCGCAGGAATGCTGTCACCACTGCCATGCATTTGGTGAAGACCCTGGGAGCTGGAGATAAGCCGAAGGGCATGGCTCGGAACTCGAAGAGGGATCCCTCCGCTCGAAAGCGGAGGAATCTCCGATATGACGGACGGATAGGGACGTGAAAGAACGCGTCCTGTAGGTCCAGAGAGCAGAACCACATGCCGTGTTCCAGAGATGGTATTATCTGTGCCAGAGTGACCATCCTGAAGGTTCGAGACCTTAGGAACTTGTTCAGGTCGTGTAGGTTGAGAATGGGGCGCCAGCCCCCCGTCCGCTGAACCAGGAAATACCTGGACACGAACCCCAGGTCTGAAGGGGTCCTCCACCTCCGTGATCACCTCCTTTTGGAGGAGGAGAGCGATGTCGGCTCGGCGAGCCGCCAGTGAGGCTGCGGACCCCGAGGCCCCCCGAGGTGCGACGGCTCTGAAGGGCGGGGCCTGCTCGAATTCCAGAGGTAGGCCTTTTCCCACCACCTCCAGTACCCACCTGTCCGTGGTAACAGCGGACCAGGCGGAAAGGAAGTGTCTGAGCCATCCCCCCACGAGGGGAACCAGGGGTGAGGTGACAGGGATGGGGGCGACACCCCTCAGCCCGTCACTGGGCAGGCTTGGAGGAGGGACCGGCCGAGGGACCTCCTGGGCCTTTACCTCCCTGCTTCCTGTTGGAGGAAGCCGACGGCTTGGGTTTGGGATACCAAGGTCGAGCCTGCTGGCCCTGACGTTGCTGGGCCGGGCGTGCCGCGGGCGCAGAAGGACGAAAGGGCTTAGGCTGTGGCTTGCGGCCTTTGTCCTTCTGAGCGGAAGAGACCGAGTCCAAGGTAGCATTGGACCTCGATCTTCTGCAGGTGACCTTCCACCCCAGGGCCGAAGAGGTCAGTCCCCAAAAAGGGAACATCCGCCAACTTGTGCTGGGTATCCGGTAAAGGTGGATATCCTCAGCCAAGCCCGACGACGCATGGCCACTGCGGCCGCCACAGACCTGGCACATGAGTCCCCGATGTCTAACGCAGTCTGGAGCTGCTGTTTGGCCACTGCCCTGCCCTGGTCCCGCACCTGCCTGACCGTAGTCTGCAGATCTGCGGGAAGATGAGGGACAACCTCATCCAGGGAGCCCAACAGGGCGTGAGAAAAATGTGCCATGAGGACAGCCGAACTGGCCTGACGAAGGCCGAGAGAGGACGCAGCATAGACTTTTCGCCCGGCATAATCCAATTTCTTGGATTCCTTGTCGGGAGGTTTGTCCACATCCCTAGCGTTCCCGGCATGCCGGAAAACGCTGTCGGTAACCAACCCTCGGCCAGGGGTGTTCAAAACTGGACAGGGAACGTGGGGACCGTGATACTTCCTGGCCAACCTGGTCAAGACGCAGGGCAGGAAGCAGGACGCTGCTAAAGTTCCAAGGTCGATCCACCATGGCTTCTCGGCCACCGGAAAGGCCTCCGTAGGAGAATCCCCTCGGTCCAGAATCTCCGTGAGGGGATACCTGGCCCGTTTAGAAACGGGTTCGAGCTTCATCCCGGTGGACTCCGAGATGAGTCGAAGCAACCCTAAGAAGGACGAAGGGCTATCGTCCATTGACTGCCCTCCCGAGGACTCCAAGTCCATGAGCTTGGAGAAGAGGGAGGAACCATCATCGGACTCAGAAAAGTCCTCAAAGAGCTGCCTCGGGCCTGAGCCACCCTCCACCTGCCGAGGTTTATCGGGAGTGAGGGTGACAGACAGCCTATGGGGCAAACCCAAAGCTGACCGAGAATTTTTGGTCGGAGCCCCAACTAATGGCTGTGGAGGCAGAGGTTCCACCAGAATCGTGGGGCAGCTGGAATTGGCCGAACAACCGGCCTGAGAACAAGCTCCTCGACTACAACGAGGGGTTGTTTCGGCTGCTCCGGTGACAGCCACTTAATGGCCGGGGAAGACGACTGGGTCGGCTTATTCCCGGTCAAAAGGAGCTGTTGCCTAATAAGTTCCTCGTGCCTCCGGCCGCCAACTTAGCGAAGCCTCCCTCGTCCGAGGAAGCGGCGGCGCCGCTTACGTGGTGCAAGGCAGACCGCCTGGCGGGTAGGGATCGGTTGGACCATGAGGATGTCCAAGACCGAGACCGAGAGTCTCGACTAGGCCGAGGAAGGCGAGGAGAAGTGTCAGAAATCGGCACTCCCCTTGGCTCGGACGATCCCACCGAAGGCTCCAGAACCGGAGGCACAGATGAGCCGACGGGATCCTCAACTCCCACCGGGGGAACCGGGAGAGGATTCTCAGCTTCTCCAGCGACAACCCGCTCAACGGGTCGAGAAAATCTTGACCGGCGACGGGAGTCTCGGTCAACTGGCCTGATGGGGACACCGTGAGCCAGCGGCGAGCTGAGGGCGACCGCAAGTCGCACTGTCGACAAGGGAGGGATCTTTCCCGCTCCCAAGAGCGTCAGCGGGAGACTTACTTTGCTCTTTTGGACCTGGAAAAAGGTCCGAAGAGTTGGACCCTCACCCTTGGTCAAGAGGGTCAGACAACGCTCATAAAAGAAGCGGATGAGGCATCGAGGAGAGCGGGACAAATGCCGCAGCCGAGGTAGAAGCGCTCACACGCCTTCTTCGAGGGCGATCATCTGCTCTAGCTGATCCGCCGAAAGACCGGACACCGCCAATTGGGCCTCTTTAGATTTCACTGGTGGAATTCTTTCTCGGGCGCCCCAGTTGTAATCGGGCAACCTGGTCTTCAAGGACATAGGCCGAAGGAAGAGCACAAATCTAGCGGCCTGCGGGTCGAGTGCTCAAGGCCCAGGCAGTAGACGACGTGAGTGCGGATCCGGCCCTAGACATCTTCTGCCCGCAAGGGCACCTCCAAAACTGGGAGTCGATTGTCCATGAGCATGGAGGAGAAGAAGACCAAGTCTTTTAGCTAAAACTTTTAATTCGAATCTAAGAATTAGGAACCAGTCTTAAATGCAGCTGCTAAGGAGGGAACCTGAGCTTCCAAGCGTAAGGAAGATCAGGCGTCATGGGCGGAGCAGAGTTTTACCACCCGGTGGTGGAGGGAGCCAGCTTGAAGACCTTCCGGCAAGATTTAAAGCGGCAAGGAACCTGCCAATAAGTGTGGATGAACAACATATCCATGTCCCTAGAAAGAGGATTATTACCTCCTCTTACGACTTGTGATACCCCTACTAATACACCCTAACACCCCCTAGCCTTACCTACTGCTTTTAGAGGTCTGCTTGATGATTTCAGGTCATCAGTGATGATGATGCCCAAGTCTCTTTCTTCCTTTGTGACTGCTAGCAACTCCCTCCCAGCCTATAGGTGGCTTCAGGGTTTCTCTTCCCTATGTGCATGATCTTGCACTTCTTTGCATTAAATCCCAGTTGCCACTCTTCTGACCATTTTGCTAGTTTATCCAGATCTCTTCTCATTCTGCCCACCCCATCTGGATCATCTACTCTGTTGCAGATCTTGGTGTCATCTGCAAACAGACAAGCCTTCCCCTCTAGTCCATCTGCAAGGTCACTAATGAAGATGTTGAAGAGGACTGGCCCCAGGACTGATCCCTGAGGTACCCCACTTGTGACTTGCATCTCTTCTGACTGTATACCATTTACCACCACTGTTTTCTGACTGTCAACCAGTTTGCCACCCAGTTGACCAATTTCTGACCCACCCCGAGCCTACCCAGCTTATTTATCAATCTTCTATGTGGAACAATGTCAAAAGCTTTGCTGAAGTCAAGGTAGGCGACATCAACTGCTCCCCCTTGGTCCACCACTCTGGTTACCCAGTCAAAGAAATCTATGAGATTAGTTTGACAGGACCTTCCTTTTGTAAACCCATGCTGTCTTGGATCCTGTGCCCCTATGGATTCCAAGTGTTGTACTATCTTTTCCTTAAGGAGTGCCTCCACAATCTTGCCCACTACTGAGGTAAGACTGACTGGTCTGTAGTTCCCCGCCTCCTCCCTGCTACCACTCTTGTGAAGCGGGATCACATGAGCCCTTCTCCAGTCTTCTGGGACCTCTCCTGTGCTCAGAGACTCACTAAACAGTTCTGTTAATGGCTCTGCTAGTTCCACCTTTAGCTCCTTAAGTACCCTGGGATGTATGCATCAGGTCCCATTGCCTTATCCACCCTGATCTTAGCAAGCTCTTGTAGGACCCTTTCTTTTGTGAAGGGAGTAGTGCTCATCTCCCTCCCCTGTGTCCATGATGCTGAGCCTGGGCCCTGCCCTACCTTCTCTTCAGTAAATACTGAGCAAAAGTATCTATTTAGGATAGATGCCTTTACAGGTCCTCCTCCTCACATGCTCCCTTTTCTCCATTAAGCTTGTAATACCCCCTCTGGACTTTCTCCTTTCACTAATGTATCTATAGAAAGTCTTGTCACCTTCTTTACTGTTACGTGCTAGTTTTTCCTCAGTTTGGGACTTTGCCTGCCTTACTGCCTTCCTGCTTCCCTTAGGGCAGTTTGGTATGCCTCCCTATCTTCATCCCGTTGTGTTCCCTTATATTTCCTGAAGGCCAGCCTTTTGGCTCTGACCTTTTCTGCTACTGTATTTGAGAACCAAAGTGGTTTCCTTCTTCTTTTGCACTTCCTTTTCTGTCTAACACAATGGGATGTTGCTTCAAGTATTGCATCCTTAATGCTTGCCCACTTTGCCTGTACCCCCTCACCTGTGTTTCTTTTTGCCAGGGCTAGCTTAACTCTGTTGGCCATCTTATCAAAGTCAGCTCCTCTGAAGTCCCATATTTTTGCCTTGGAATGGGATGATTTAGATGTAGTAGCCAAATTGAACCATACCATGTGATGGTCACTGGCCCTAGGTGACCTTCTACCTGGAGATCTGTGATCCCTTCCTTGTTAGTCAGTACTAGATCTAGGATAGCCCTGTCTCTCGTGGGTTGCTGTACCAGTTGTTTGAGGCCCTCCCCCTGCAGGGAATCGACTATGTGTCTAGTTCTGGCAGATGTTCCTGCTGGTATTGACCAATCTGTATCCGGCATGTTGAAGTCTCCCATTATCAGAACCTCCCCTTTAGCTGTCATGTTTTGTATATCCTCTAACAGTAATGTGTCTATGTCCTCCCCCTGGTCTGGGGGCCTGTAGACAACCCAGTTCTTATGGCTGTCCCATTTCCTGTTTCAGGGTGACCCACAGTTCTCTGGTCCTTATGTGTATTCTGAATTTCTGTAGCTTTGATATTTTCATTGACATACAGGGCCATCCTCCCCCTTCACCCCAGTCTCTTCTGAACAATACATAGCCAGGTACTGAAGTCTCCCAAGTGTGGTTACTGGTAAACCAAGTCTCACTAATTGCTACTATGTCCAGTTTAGCCTCTGACATTATTGCCTGCAGGTCTGGGATCTTATTTCCCAGGCTGTGAGCATTTGTGTACATGATTTTCCATTGGCCAGATTTTGGTGTGTTAGTTGTTGGGTGAGTTTGGCATTACCCACCTATGCGTCGTGTGGGAGACTAAACTTTTTCTTACCTGGTGATGCAAATGAACTGCAAACATGCTGAATCCTTGTTTGACCACTAGCTGAGGGGAGGGTGCACTTCCATTCGACGATGGGGTGCTGCACCCTCCCATTTTCTAGTTTAAATATTCTGCAAAGACATCAAACTTTCTGCCCCAATGCACTGACTCCTCCTTAGTCAGATGCAATCCATCAAATTTAAAGAACTTTCGCTCCCAGAACTGTTGTCAGTTCCCTACAAATCTGTGTCCTTTTTCCTGGCACCAGCCCTTGAGCCATGTGTTTAGCTCCCCTATCTCCTTCTCTGACCTTCCGCTCATCTGCTCCCTCCCAGACTGGCAGGATCTCAGAGAAGGAGATGCCGGACGAAATAGATGATAGTTTGTCACCCAGCCTGGTCAGGTGTTCCTTGGTCTCCACAACTGACCAGCTGGCGAGATCATTAGTCCCTATGTGTACTAGGACATCAATGTTTTCTCCTGCTTTGTGAACAATTTTAGCAATGCGGTCAGTGTCTCTCCATGCTGATGTACCTGGGAGACATCTGACCATTACCCCTAGAAGAAAGAAGACAGTCTCAGGGAAAGGGCAGATCATGAGAAAAATTTTAAAAATAAAAAGGTACCGTGGCTTTGGAAAGTTGTAATAATGGCACAGGATTTTTTTTAAAAGTTAAACATTTCAGAACTTACCGGGGCTGGAGAGTGAGGTGTTGGGGGCGGGGGGCTGAGCCAAGCCAAGGAGATGCTGCCATAACGTGAAGCAGATTTAGGATGGAGAAAGTACTGTATTATATATATATACACACACATACATACATACACACACAAATACGGGGGTCAACTTTAGTGGTGGTCCGGTGGCCTGAAGCCACCAGAAACAAGTTCAGGCCAGAGAACTTCACTGTTTGTTTGCCTGATTGGCCCGCACCATTTTATAAGCACTGCACCTTTAGGACCGACCCAACGCTTTTCCACATAGCTGTGAGCGTTGGCCAGTGGGTGCACACACATGCACTCATGTACAGCGCAGACGTAAATGTGCAGGAGTTGCAGGAGTCAGAATGGATGATGGGGCACACACGAGATGCACAGTGGAAGCCCAGCATGATGTGATACATTAACCATGTGTTGGTTTCAGAGCTCCCACTCGCATCACCTAATAGACAGTGTATCTTGTGTCCTCCATTGCTAGACTGCGTGTGGTGCAAATGGGGGTCCAATCGGGTGTCCGATTGGTGATGGACAGATCAGGGCATACAATGAGTGTTACCCTGGGTTAGGGTAAGTACTGTCCCTTCTCTGCCCTCGCCACCAGAACATATCTGCCTTGGTGTTGACAGGAGTGTCTGTCTTGTACCCTGGACAGTTAACGGTCTCGTATCCAGATAAATTTTATTTAAAAAAAAAAAAGGTTACATTATGTGCTCAGTGTTACGCAACTTGTTTATCAAAATCAGCAGCTACAATATTTTAAAAGGAACTCTCTCAGGCAGTATTCAGTGGTGAAAAGTGGGGGGCAGGGGCTGGTCCAGAGCTTGCTGCCTGTTTCTAAAAACAAAGAGAAAGTTTTGTAATTTGATTTTATTTTGAATATGTTAATATTTTAAAAAGGAAATCTCTTGGACAGCAGTCAGTGGTAAAAGTGGGGGCAGGGGGTGGCCCAGAGTTTTCTGCTTGTGCAGCCACCAGTTTGTTTAAAAAAAAAAAAAAGGTTTACAAGCCATTGATTTTATTTTAAATATATTAATATCTTAAAAGAAAATCTCTCAGGCAGCAGTCAGTTGTGAAACTGGGGGCAGGGGTTGTTTAAAAAGTTTTATCCTAAAGTGGAAATTCTTAATTATAATCATGCCACCAAAATTTCTTCTGGGCCAGCAAGGTTGACCCATATGCTGGCCTGGTGGTCATGCACACTATGTGTGTGTATATCTATGTGTACATATATGAGACAAAAACTTAGTTAATGCAACATTAATGGTCTAAGTGACAAACGTAGGGAAATGTGGCAATAAGGTTGCCAACCCTAACACCCTCACCCCATACCCTACAAGCATGGAGTGTGCCTTGGGGCTGTCAACCCTAATGCTCACCCCACTCCATGAATAAATAAGCTTAGATAAGTACAGTATAAGAGGATGGGGTGAGCTTTAGGACTGACAACCCCAAGACACACCGCACGCCTGTTGCTGCCTGTAGGATAGGGGTTGGGTGATAGGGTTGGAAACTCTAACATCACATTTCCCTACTTTTGTCGCTTTAACCCTAACTGGTGCATTAACAAAGTGTTTTGCAATGAATTTCCTTACTTTTTGAGATAGTATAATCGAATCCTCTTTTGCCTGTGGAAACACAGTGCCCTCTGGGCCCTAGCTCCCATCCATTGATACTTCTTGAGATAGTGTAATCATATCCTTATTTGCCCGTGGGAGCGCAGGGCCCAGAGCCATCCCTCCATTATAGCTGTGTATATGTACACTGCTGTTGAAGCGCAGGGTCCTGCTTCCCATTTTTGCAAAACTGCAACCAAATTGTCACCACAAACTTCTTATTATCCCACCTCATGAATCTGGTACTGAAAATTTTCAAATCCCCTCCAAAATGTGATTCTGTGCCACCGCAATGTCATGAGTGCAGCATGAGGGGGGTGCTGCACTCCTGAGGTGCAGTCTTTCGGATGAGACGTTAAACCGAGGTCCCATCTGCCTGTTCAGGTGGATGTTAAAGATCCCATGGCACTTCTCGAAAAGAGTAGGGGCATTTAGTGTTTATTGAAAAAATCATACAGGCAGAAAAATACAATACATGAAAAAAAAAAACAATAAAAAGCAAGGGAAAGCAAATACAATACAAGGAATAAAATAAGGAAACAAATGAGAAACACAGATGACACTAGAAAAAAAAGAGGTACAAACTTTGTACAGTCAAAACAACAGCAAGGACAATATCAAAAGAAAATTTTATGTGACTGGAACATCGGAATCCATAATCCAAGGAAGATTCCGACAAGACTGGAAAACCCAGGAATGAGACTTAGTCCGAAGCTCATGCCTATAAATCAAAGTCGAGTCCCACTCAATTTGTTCCAATAATTCAGTAAGTGATACCATTTTCTGCTGTAAAGTAAACCAACAACGGGAATTCCAAATCTACCATTTTATCACAGTAAAAAAAACTTGTAAAGTAGATTTGTCCCATGCAGGCCAAGTCGCATCCAAATTCCCATACAATAAAACCTCTAAAGAGATATGATTGAGATTGGGCAAATTCCATCTCAAGGCCGCAGAGGACCAAAAGGTGGAAATATAAGAACAAGTAAAAAATAAGTGTACTAGGGACTCTATCTGCAAAGAGCAGTGAGGCCTGGAACACATCCGTTCAGACAACTGCTTATGCTTTTGATGTGCCTTTACGTTCAACTGGGTATGACAACATAGCCAATGAACATCCCACATCTTATCCGGAATTCTAGGGTTATTCAGGTAATAAAGTAATCCAGGTAGCAAATGTACAGTACAGCTGGGAAACGTAACTGGCTCCCGAAAATATGCAGTGAGAATCTGTTTATATAAAAACTTCCTATGCTGAGTTGAGAGCATACTAGAAGTCACATGCCAACTTTTAAGTTTAAGAAACACATCACGCAAATATTGGGGACCAATAATAGACTTGCTAACTAATCTAAGGGAATCAGTGGACCACTGGGGAAACCATGGACTACAAGACAGACCATATCAAAATACCCAGGGACATCTGATGTGGGTCAATAGGGGCCCCAACCTCGTTAACATGTACCGGATATGAAACATGACTACAGGGTTAACCATTCCCAGACCTCCCTGAGGTGTGGGTAAATATAAATTATACAATGGCAAGAAAATTTCCTGGACTCTGATTGGTCAGTGTGTGCCTGAGACAGTGATGATATTACACAATAACATCACTGTGCTGATTTTTTGATTGATATGGCTTTTTTTTTTTTTCAGAAACAAAGATATACTGCCTCACTAAAAATCTACTAAAAACATTTTTATTTTTATTTTTGTTTTGTATAACATCGAGCCATTGTATAATTGCAATAAGGCACTCCAAGGTGTGTTATGGAATTGTGTGCGTCACTCCCTGGGGTGGTGGAAACTTCGTGACCCTCGTCTTCATCCCACCCCAGGAGCGACGCTATTACACGATAACACACAATTCTTGTCGCTCCTTATTGCTTAAATATTACGTTTAGAGGGTTAAGTCGGCTCCCCATACAGCCTGAAAGAAAATGCTGCATAATGTAACTTCAAAACCTTGGGAGCAAACTAATATGTAAAAATATAGGAGAAGAAAGGTTTTAACCAAGTACACCCCTTTTTACCCATTTGCCACAAATTCCAACATTTTACAAGTTTTGTGCTTGTTCAACTTTGGCTTCCAATTAAGGACATATAAATTCCCTGATCCAAAAGAAATACCTAAAATAATAATGGGTCCTAGCTAGGGTTATACCAGCTCCTTCGGGGCCATGATTCCCCAACTGTCAACCAATACATCTTTGTAAATTCAAAGAGGAACCAGAAATGGTTCCAAACTCTTGACAGGTATGCAACACTTGGGACACAGAATCTATAGTCTGTACAAGTATGGTAATATCATCTGCATATGCCTGTGCGATATGTGGGACAACATAATCATCTATGGGGATATAGGTCAAACTAGTGGTAGAGTTAAGCTTCCTTAAGGGGGGGGGTCAATGCTAAAGATATATAATAAGGGTCTTAGGGGCCAGCCTTGCCGCACACCCCTTTTGATAGGAATCAAGGGGCCTAACCAACCATTGATCAGAGGAGAAACTGTGGCAGGTTTATACATAGTAATAAGCCAAGTAATAAAGGAAGCAGGTACACCATAGTAAGCAAGTGTGTCCCACAAATACTGATGGTCCACCGGATCAAAGGCTTGCCTCTGATCCAGGGAAAGAAGAAAAACATCCAACTCCTCACAATTGTCTCGTTCTATCAATTCCCTTAAAAGAAGCAAATGATCACATAGTTTCCTCTCAGGAATTGAACATGTTTGTGTAGGCGAGATACAATATAACGCCACTTGTGGTAATCTGGAATAGAGTATTTTCGCAAGAATTTTAAAAATCAGTGTTAAGGAGGCAAATCGGTCTCCAACTGGAAATATCTGTCCTCTCTCCTTTTTTATATAAAAATATCAGAAGACCATTCACCATATACAGAGGAATGGAATCCTGTTCCAACATATAAGTAAATGCTAAGGCCAGCTCAGTGGAAATTAAAGGGCCCAGCAATTTATAAAGCTCCGGGGTCAGGCCATCAGGCCCTGGAGCAGTATTAGGTTTCAAAGATTGGATGGCCAATGTCACTACAGTAGCAGTTATTGCCTTCATTAAATCCTGCAGTATAAAAGCTGGACAGACAGGAAGCTGTCCAGCAGGGAGAAACTCAGGAAGGTGGCCAAGAGAAGCTCTCTGCTGAGAAAAGAGAGGCCGTGTATGTTGTGTGACAATCCTGAAAACATTATCTTTATCAGTAAATAGAAGCCCTGAAGAATCCTGAAGTGAATCAATTTGTTTATGTTTAAGTCTATCATGACAATGCAGGAAGGGGCACACAACAGCCGCCTTGCCCTGAACCCCAAATTTTTGATGGTGGTACAGACTGTTCTGTTGACATAAATGAAAAGTTTGCATATCATGCTTTACAGATTGAATCTGTGAACTAAAATCATGTGTAGTGTTTCTTGCCAAAGACTGCAATTTTTGCAGCTCCTGTCTCTGCTGTAAATAAAACAGATAAGCAGCATCTCTATGGGACCTACTTTCATGTTTTAGTAACTGTCTCAGAACACATTTAACATCTGCCCACCAGAGGGCAAGGGTGTCAAACATTTCAAACCCCTCATTCCTAAACAAAACAGTAATGGTCTTATATGCAGGCCTGGTAAGGGGGATAGCCTCAAATGGGGCCCATAAGGGAGTCTGTTGTAACACATGATACTGTACCCAAAACCTTTGTAACCCAGCATTAAGTTTAAAGCTTACATCATATGTGGTCTCACCAGAGACATGAATGAGCGCATAAACCTCATTATCAAAACATTTCATGGATTCCTTGAGTAAACATTTAGCATACCACTTTTATAAAGCAGTCTGATGGCATTATGCCATTTTGCAGGGTAAACAGGCTGTTGGAACAAGGATGCATACAGTCTGCGTGGAGTTGTGTGCAGCAAATTTAAAGGTGGTTCAGGAGGCCCCTCCGTTGCAGCTGGTACGGAAGATAGACTAGGAATAGGTGAAGGTTCTACAACAGTACTAGGCTTATCAAACCCTAACACAGAAGTCTCGGTCAATCGCAAGGCAGCCGGCAAATGAAGAGGTGAAGCAGTTTCAACAGGCAAAGCTCCTCCCTGCAGTTGTGGAACAGCAGGAGCAACGGGGGTCCTTAGGAAAATCGCTACACTGGCGAACCGGCAAAGTGACAATAGGGGTAGGTCCAGATACCCAATTGCCTTGTGAATCGTGAATCTATCCTGCCAGCTCAATCGCACTATTAACAGACCAGGGTCGAGCCATATCAGAATCAGAAGAAGGGCATCTTAGGCCGGACTCGCAGTCCATGAATGCCATTTCCGGCGCTCCTTCTAATGCGCCGATCTTCTGTGAAACCGCGCGACACTCTGCAGCAGAAGGAGCCTTGGTTCCACAGTCAGGAGAAGACAAGTCAGGATGTGGCGTGCACTGAACAGCAAGCTCAGGCACTGCAACAGGTAAAACATCGGTTAGCTGCATCTCAGGAGGGGAAATGTTCACCGAAGAGTGCAAGTTTGCTAAATTCAATGCAGACTGTAGTAACAGCGTTCACTGAGCATAGCGCTGTTCCTCAGTTTGTAACAAGTATTCTAGACTAGCAACATCCATAGAGTCAGTACTTAACCCAGTCATAACAGCAGGCTCGCTCACCGGGAAAGCAGCAGGTACAGAATGAACAAAGTCAGGTTGGCTCCCAAGGTTGTCCTTCATTTGAATTGATTCCTTCAGTGTCAGTCCTTCAGGCAAAGGTGTCTCAGAACTACAAGAGGCAGGGGTTGAGACCAGGTCCCCAGCCTCCGTTGCGTCGATCAGCTCCTCCGGCTCCTCCACAGCAGCCAACTTGGTCCAGGACTAGGATGTCAGAGTCCCCCCCCTACTGTCAGAGTAGGGGCATTTCCCTGGTGTCATGGCCAAATTTCCCCCCATTTACTAAAAATACTACCAACAGCTTAATCTGGTTTAAGGTCAGCTGGCATTCATCTGTACCCCCCAGAATTTGTCTAGTGCACTTACCCAGTCGACAGAAACTAAAATACAATAAAAAATTCCATGTCACAGGTGCAAAAAGACATATTTACCAGGATTTGAAAACAACAGCTGTCACGTTCATAAGGTGGTGTAAAAATATGTCTATGCTGAAAATTTGGTGTAAAAATACTGAAAATTACCAGAGTTAAGAGCAAGTGTCGCAAAATGTCAACGCGTGCTCATAACTTTGCCACTGTTACATATTTTGATCCTAAATTTCCAACATAGCCTTCTTATGATCCCACCTAATGAACAAGGGCAGTGACAGTTTTCAAATCCTGCCCAAAAGGTGGTTTTACAAAGCAACCATAAAATTGCCTTTCAGTCCGGATTTGCGGAATTCCACTGACATTGTTCATGAGGTGGGGTCCCAAAAAGGCCACGTTGAAAATTTGGTGTCAAAATATGCAAAAATGGCAAAGTTATGAATCAAAGTTGAAAACCCCTTTGAAATGCACTGAACCACATTTACTTTAATTTCTCATACTGCAGTCAGCGGTTCCAGCAGCAAGACATGTCTTCGATCAGAGAGTGGATCTTCAGCAAGTGAGCAGTTCAGGTGAGTGTGTGTGTGTGTGTGTGTGGGGGGGGGTCAGATTGGCAAGGGACCGTTTTACAGTTTAAAAAAACACTGAGGAACCATTTTCTTTATTACACATATAACAAGAGAAAGTGTTTGTATTCTACACAGAACTTTTGTAATTGTTTTCATTAACTGTGTTTTTTGTGTCATTCTATTGTGCATTTATTTTATGTAATTTGTATTTTGTAAGGTTACCATTGTGAATGAGTTGTATACTCAATGGTTTTACCTTGAATAAACAAACAAACAACAAGAGAGGGGGACTGGTGGGTGGGGGGGTTCCACTGGACACCAATGAGAAAAGCAAATATTATGGGATGGCGATTGGAGCATGGGGGAATGCCACTGGACACCAGGGACCATGCAGAAACATATTACAGGGACAAGGATGGCAGGGTGGGGGGACGCCACTAGACATCAGGGAAATAATTAGGGGGGGCAGCAATTGGAGGGTTGGGGTGCCCAGACACCAAGGAAATAACCAATAAATACAGGGGCAGTAATTGGACGGCGGAGAAGCCACTAGACACATGGAATAATAAAAAAAAAAAAATACAGGGAGGGCAATCAGAGGGTTGGGGTGCCACTAGACACCAGGGAAATATAGTGGTATTATGGAGATGCTGATCAGAGGGTGGGGGTGCCACTAGACACCAGAGAACAGATGCCACAAAAAAAAAAAAAAAGTTTCCCTCATGAAAAAGGATTCATATTTTTTCACCAAACCAGTGAAAGGCACATCTGTGGGCCAAGCTCTTTTTAAGGGATTGACAAATTCCACAGCCTGACGTCACAGACTACCTTTTTGCTCCCTTGGACAACCATTTACCAAGGGGCCACTTGCCCCCGGACAACCATCACTGTCTGAGCCTGCTGACATCTTTTATTTTAAATTTACCTGCACTTTTGGCATCCGCCCGGCAGGGGACACACATCACACCCATCAGGACATCCGTTCTGGTGGCCGACCAAGTGGAGCAACAGGCATGTACAGCAAGCAGTGGGTAGTGCTAGTAAGAATGGTATCAGTCTGCCAAAGCCAAGGTCGGGCATGTGCTGCATGGCTGGGGGAGCAGCAACATCACATTATGCTTCTTCATCCAGTCACCTGGGTAAGGGCTGGGGGTGCGGGAGTGAGGAGGAGTGTCCACCAAGGGGGTGGGGGCAGGGTTTGACAAATCCCATAGCCCGACGTCCTGGACAACTATTTTTTAACCAGGGACAAGCAGTCTGCTGTGCACTGCTTGTCCCACAGACTACCAAATCTTTATTTTATTTTTTTTTATTTGTTTCATTTTTCCCAGCCACTAGGTGGCAGCAGCACAGCGGCGACATTCTCAGCAGCACAACAAACCCCCCCTCAGAGGCTCAGTCACCTGATAGCCACAACTGTAGTCATGTGGCACTGGTCTGAATCGCGCCCCTGTTACAGGCTGGCGGGCTGCCTGTCTCTCTATCTTGGGGGCGGGGAGCAGTGGAGCACTGGTGGAGCATGAAGACAGGTTGGGCAGGACTACGGGAGTGGCAGAGACCGTCCCTTGCTACTGGAGGAGACGCATCTTGAGGAGGAGCTGGGAGTGTCGGTAGCTGGCACGGGATGGAAAATGCGCCATTTTGCTACTGACACTTGCAGAGAGCAGAGGCATTTTTGCTGCTAGCTTGTGGTGGGTGGTTACGTGGTGGGGAGTGGGGACAGAGAGAAACGACTGCCTGAGGGGCCGCATACTAAATACTACACTACAACTAAATTAACTAATAAAAAATACGAGAGGGCACTGAGGGGGTAGTGGATCAGTTGAGAGACTGGGCGGGGGGAAGGGAAGGGAAGACAAACGTGGACTCCATGGAGGGAGACTCAGGGAGTGCTGAGAAAATTAAGAAACTTGGAGAGGAGAAGATAAATAAAAAATAAACAGGCAAGCAGGCAGCAGCACTGCAGTAGTGAATCAGAGGGAGTCAACTAAACTTAACTTACTCTCTGCTGATTGGGGTGTGTGGCTAATAACTAGTACACTTAAGTACCTAAATCTAGCTAGTGTTTGTGTGTAGCTGGGGCTGTGAGACCTAATAACCTGCCCTCAGGCTGAGAGGTGGAGGAACTTGGGAACTTTTTTTTTTTACTAGCTACAGAAAACCAACCCAACTGCCTGCTACTGCTGCTAGTCTGGCATCTGCTACCTATACCCCTTAACCCCTACCTCCTACTTACTTTGGTGAAGGTGTAACCTGCCCTGAGAGCCAGGGTAGAGGAGGGACTTGGGGATTAACAGAAAATAAACTATAGGAAGGAGAAAATCTTTGTTGTGCTACACAAAAAAATAAACCCAGTGTAGTCACCTACCTATATAATTATTATTACTTTGGTGAAGGTGTGCGAGACACTATGTGGCTGTGAGACCTAATACCCTGCACTGGTGCACCCCCAGGCTGAGAGGTAGAGGAACTTGGGGATTGGGGAACAACTGCACCTGCGTACATACTGAAGGGGAAAACATTTTTTGTGATACACAGAAAACCTAAATAAACCACCTAGTCCAATATATATTACTATTACTTTGGTTAAGGTGTGCGAGACACTGTGGCTGTGTGAGACCTGCGCACCTCCCCCCCCAGGCTGAGAGGTAGAGGAACTTGGGGAACTGCGTCCGCCTGTGGACTTATTAGATATAAACTATACTGAAGGGGAAAACATTTTTTGGGATACACAGAAAACCTAAACAAACCCTTAGCCTAGCTACCTATATATTACCTACTTTGCTGAAGGACAGTGCGTGAGACATTGTGTGGCTGTGTGTGTGAGACCTAACCAACCTGAGTACTGCTGCCCTGGGAGGGTAGAGCCTCGAGGGACTTCAACAACTAACTGCAGACTTTTGGTCCATTTTGTGCTACACAGAAAAAAACAAATAAACCACCTAGTGTAGCTACTTACCTGTCCTATATATATTACTATTACTTTGGTGAAGGTGTGCGAGACACTGGGGCTGTGAGACCTAATACCCTGCGCCCCTCCAGGCTGAGAGGTAGAGGAACTTGGGGAACTGCGCCTGCCTGTGGACTTATTAGATATAAACTATACTGAAGGGGAAAACATTTTTTGTGATACACAGAAAACCTAAATAAACCTAGCCTTAGCCTAGCTACCTATATATTACCTACTTTGCTGAAGGACGGTGTGTGAGACATTGTGTGACTGTGTGTGTGAGACCTAACCTCCCTGGAGTGGGAGGGTAGAGCCTTGAGGAACTTCAACTAACTGCGGACTTTTGGTCCATTTTGTGCTACACAGAAAAAACAAATAAACCACCTAGTGTAGCTACTTGCATATTACTTACTTTGGCGAAGGTGTGTGAGACAAATAAAACCTGCTGCACTAGAGGGTAGAGGAAGGAACTTGGGGAACAACTGCAGACTTCATAGAAATAAGCAATTACTACAAACTAAGGGGAAAAACATTTGTTGGTAAACAAAAATAAACTCTTCTTTGGTGGAGGTGTGCGTAAGTGACTGTGAGAGACCTAACCTGCCCTGAAGGACGGTATAGGAACTTGGGGTGAACAACTGCAGAAGAGTAGGTACTTGGTGACCATCACCACCTCTACCTCCTCTCACCTCCTACTCCCACCTCCTCTGTTGTCCTGCCCACAGGCCCTTTTGTACTAGTGTTCTAAGCATAAGCACTAACTTCTAAGCACAACAGCTTCAGGTAAAATATTACACAACACACACAAATATAAAATACAATTTTATTGTGTACAACAATATTTCAATATTTTTACAATTGCATTAGAAGGTAAAAAAATGCAAAAAAATAAGCCAAAGCAAACTACTGTATTTTCCCTTTGGACTGGAAAACAATCTTCCATCTCATCTTCTTCAGGTACAAAAAGTAAAGATGCAGACTCGGAGACTTCTTCACAGTCAAGCCAGTCCCAACCAGCTCCCCCTCCGAGTCCTTACCACCCTAGTCAGGAAAACGACCAAAACAATGATTCTCAGTCTGGGTCTGTAGTATTTGTAGACATAGCAGGTGATCAATCTGACTTGGTCATACCAATTTCTGAAATGAGTGAGAAAAATTATAGCAGCAGCAGAAAGCGACCTTTGATTTTAGATGAGGAAAATGAAACAACAAACTTAAAGTCTGATGAGAAAAGAAGTAAAGATAAAAAATATGATGTTGAAAAAAGGGCTCGAACATTTCAGCATCACTGGCTAAATCAGTTTACCTGGTTAAGGTATGATGACCAAAAATACGTCATGTACTGCTCTGCCTGTGAGAAATATCCCACTCTTGCGACTCCTGCTTATTCAAAAAAACCTAACGTGTTTGCCACTGGTTCAAATAATTTCAGAATTGAGACCGTGAGAGCCCAGGAGAAATCAAATCCACATATAATTTCTGCAAACCAGCATAGTCACGAAACTGGTGAACACGCAGTCAATTTTAATATATCTGAAACTGCAATATATCACGCATTTTCTCAGATGGAGGAAGTCACCAAAAATAAAATGAGGCGTTTATTTAACACCGCATATTCCTTGGCTAACAATTTACATCCTTTCTCAGATATGGAGTGGCTTTGCACATTGCAAGAAAAAAAATGGGGTTAAACTCGGCAGCAATTACGCAAATGGTAAACGGGCCAGAGATTTTTGTAACGAATATCAGCTGTCATGTCTAAAACACAGATCCAGACTGTCAAAATACAAAATAGTTACCGTTCTTGCAGATGGCAGTACAGATGCAAGCATTGTAGAGTGGAAAATGTCTTCCTTCGCTTTGTTGATGGTGCAGAAAAAAAGTTACATCTGTGTTAATTAAAGCTGTACCTCTTAAACATTCTCATGCAGATGGAGTTTTAAAGCAATAACCTCCGCACTTGAGTCTGTTGATCTTTCTTTATGGACCTTAACGATGTGAGCAGACCTGGACCAGTTCTCGAGTAAAGCAACTTTGATGGTGCCAGTGTGATGATGGGCCATACAGGTGGCACCATAGCAAAATCCGAGAATATGTCCCCACTGTAACACCCATGCTATGTAGCCCACAAACTGGAGTTAGCAGTTCTCGATGTCATGAAAAAAAATGCCTTTGTTCAAAAAGTAGAAAACACCTTGAAAGGAATTTTTAAATTTTACCACTACAGCACCAAGAAACTTAGGGAACTGCAGGAAATAGCAGATGTCATACACACCGAGTTGGCTCATTTCAGTGCAATAAAACAAGTGCGTTGGCTTGCAAGTAAGACGCGTTCAGTTCATGCTGTTCAAGTCAACCTGCCTACAGTAATTCAACATCTTGAACATGTCTCAAACTCTGCTGGTGATGATGGGACCAAAGCAAAGGCACTTCTAAGAGATGTGCACGCAGTGCAGTTTGTAAAATCACTGTTTATTCTTCAAGATTTTCTGCCAATATTGAAAAATTATCACTTGAATTTCAGAAGGATGACCTACTAATATTAGAAGTCCCCCAACTCGTTGATACATGCTTACTCCAGTTGACTGAGCTAAAAACAAGACCAGGAAAGTTTATGACATCATTTCAAACCAATATAATCCTGCAGAGAAATGCATGAACTATCTCATTTCAAAACGTGGCAGTAAGGACAAGATTGTTCCTTTCACTTTCAGAGGGAACCGTCCAGAAGTAAATTTTACGACTGATACACAGCTGCACAGTTTAATAGATGCAGCAGTATCTTACATTGATCAGCGTTTTCGGAATTTCTTGGAAGAACCTCTAAAATGGTTCAGTTGCTTAGATTTCAAACATTTTGATCTGTCACGAGAAGAGCTTGCACAATTTGGCACAACTGATTTAAGTCATTTATTAGACTACTTTCACAACTTTTTTTCTGAAGATCACGTAACCAGTATAAAAAGGGAGTATTGTGCATTAAAAGCAATGCTTAAGTATACAGTTGATAAGCCATATCTGCAAGTGTATTCACGACTACTACGAGAGAAACCGGCCCAGCTTCCTCACATCCTTGACCTAATAGAAATGTTACTGGCTATGACTGTGTCTACAGCTAAATGTGAGAGAGTATTCTCCATTCAGAATCTTATAAAAACAAAAATAAGAACAAGTTTGGCTGATGACACACTCCAGTCACTTCTGCATATAGCAGTTGAAGGCCCTGCATTAGACAGCTTTGATCCGGATCAAGCTATCAACCACTGGCTACTATCTGGTCCTGGTACACGCCACATTCATGGTCATCATGGTCAAGCTAGTTCAACTACTAGTTCTGTTGATTCACACGAAAATGTCCCTGAGGCTGTCACTAGTCTTGATGATGACATGACTGAATATGATGCTCCGGCTGGAGCAAGCTCAAACTTCCTGTAACTTTTCGATGCTGATGCTGTGTCTGCTACTCTGCTGTAATGATGTTCTCACTGTGCTGCTGGCTGGCACTCTGTGCTGCTGCTGCAACCACACTTGGCTGTCAGTCCCTCGCTGCTGATGCTAATTCTGTCTATGCTCACCATGCTGCCGACAAAAATAAAATCATATTATTTATTCTCCTTATTGTCTGTTTCAACACTAAATAACTACTACAATAAATCCACTGGGCTTTCTGTAGTTTGATACTTTCCATTAAAAATATGCCATTTTATACCGGGACTACCAACTCAAGCACTGGGACTACTACTTTTGGACAAGCCACTTGTCAAGCCCTGGGTGGGGGTGGGGGAATGACATAAGGAACTGCCAATCGGCAGTGCGACTCCTTCCCTTGCTTCCCACAGCATTGACTGAGGCTGTAGAGAGGTGTAGCAAAGTGGTAGGGAAGGAGCGTGTTGCGCATTCAGTTAATCATTTGGAGAGAAGGAGTTGTGTGTTGGAGCACGCAACATACTGGTTCCGGAGCTTTTCAGATTGAGAATTTTTGCAAAGTGTGATATTTTAGGGACATTACTTGTACTGAAATCCTACAGATAAAAGGGGAAAAAGAGATTTACAAAAAAAGGAGAGAAAAGAGAAATTAAAGGGAAACAGCAGGGGAGGGAATTGAAAAGAGGGAGGGAGTGGATCAAAGACAAGTGGGTCATCGTGTGACAGCCCACACAGCAACCATTGGGTTTGTTGGGAGAGGGGAAGAAATTGAGGAGGAAAAAGTAAAAGGGGAAAAACAGGAAGTCCCCTCATTCCACATCATAGAAACATAGACTTTGATGGCAGATAAGGACCACTTGGCCCACCTAGTCTGCCCATTTCCCTATCTACAGGATAAGCTGCAGATCCTAGTTAACCAATAGCCTATTTCTTCCTACCCCCCCCACCCACAAGAATTGCCTTATGTCTGTTCGATGCATTCTTGAATTATCCCCCAGTTTTAGACCCCACAACCTTCTCAGGAAGGCTGTTCCATGCATCCACCACCCTCTCTGTGAAAAAATACTTCCTGACATTGCCCTGAGCCATCCCCATTATCTTCAAATTGTGCCCCCTTGTTCTTGCATATCTCTTTTTCTGAAACATGCTACCCTCTTGGACTTTGCTGATTCCACTGAGGTACTTAAAAGTTTCTATCATGTCCCCCCTCTCCCATCTTTCCTCAAGGGTATACATATTAAGCTCCTTTAGTCTCTCCTCATATAGCTTCTCTTGCAGACCCTGCATCATTTTAGTTGCCCTTCTCTGGACTGCCTCCATCAGCTTACTGCTTGTGCTGGCTGCTGTACGCCTATTGCCTAGTAAGGAAACAGAAGGCAGAGAAGCAGAAACTAAAAAAGATACTTAAAAAAGAGGGGGAAAAAGTCACATTATAACTGCTGCAGCTGTGTGAGATACTAACTGAACACAGTCAGTCCACATCAACTACCTGTGTGTCTACTGAGGGACAGGAGGGAGAGAGGCAGAAATTGAAAAAGAAAAAAAAATACTCTTAAAAAAGAAAGAAAATAACAGAAATCACATTATTAAGCAGCTGCAGCTGTGACTGAACCCAGTCCTCATCAACTGCCTGCAGTGCCTGCGTGTGCTGAGTGACAGGAAGGGGAGAGAGGCAGAAATTGAATAAAAAAAACTATTATTCAAGTAAGGCAGAAAGTTGGATTTTGGAAAACAGCTTATTTATGAGACTCTGTGAGTGAGACACAGTCCAGTCTTTTTTTTTTAGTTGTTTAACCAGGAGTAGAACACTAAGCTGAAAGCTTTTTTATAGGAGCGACCTGGGAGCACAGGGAAGTTAAGTGACTTGCTCAGGGTCACACAGTATGCAAGTGGAAGCCGTGGGATTCAAACCCAGGTCTGGTCTGCTGGATATCACCAGATTTGCAGCTCAGAGCCTTAAACCACTGCGCTATACTGCCTGGTCTAGACTGGGGCACTGGTAGTGAGCCCACACAGTAAGTGCCTGACTGTGTGTGACAGGAGGGAGGGAGACATAAATTGAAAAAGGAAAAAACATACTCTATTACTCTTTAAAAAAAAAAGAAAATAAAAAACAGAAATCACATTATATTATCTACAATAAGCTGCTGCAGCCATGACTGAATCTAGTCTTCATCAACTGGCTGCAGTGTCTTTGTGTCTGTCTGTTGAGGGACAGGAAGGGGGGGACAGACAACAATTGAAATAAGAAACTGAAACAGGAACAAGTGGTGAGGAGGTATGACTGTAATAATACAGACTAGAGGGAAATATAAAACAAATAGAAAACAATATTCTGAAGAAAGTGCAGCAGTGTACGGAGGTTGAGAAGTTTAGTGTACTAGTACGCTATATTGCTGGCAAGTGGGATTCCCCTTCCGCTGCGTCCCCGAGTCTGGCTGCCTGTTGCCCGGCCTGCACTAGTGCAGTCACCTGAGCACTGAGTTTGAGGATAACGCTTTAACAAACAGAAAAAAGTTGGTTCAAGCGTGTACCCTACCCACCACCCACCACTAGTACACTACACTACCAATAAATACCACCCCCAGCTTCCTTCCCAGTTCCCACCCAGTAGAAAGCGCACTCACACACAGTTATTATAAAATACATTTTATTGCAGAGTAAGCAAGTGTTGAAAAAAAGTTAAAAACACAACAAATAAAAATATGGCTATGCAAAAGAATAAAAAACAAGAGACTCTTTTTACAGCTGAGTGGGTGGAGCTCTGCAGATATTTGGCCATCACTGCAGGAGAACAGAGGGTCGGATCCGGAACGTGCCCCTGTGTTCTCCTACAGTGATGTGGCAATGTCAAGGCAGCACTGATCCCATAGGTGCTGTCCTCCACGATGGTGCTCCCCTCTGCAGCACGGTCGCTCCCCTCCCCACAGTGCACTACTTCATGAGTATACTTCCAGTAGAACTGCACATGTGCTGTTTCGCCACACCGCCATCTTTCGAGTGTCAAACCACCGCGACCAGTGCTCCAATGTCACTTCCGCCACTCCATGACCCGTGCTGCTGCCGCTCCACTATCGCCGCTGCCCTGGAAGCCATGCTGCCGCAGCTCTGCTACCTGTACAGGTAAGAGCTCACCACAGCCATATCAGCTCTGCCCAGAACTTGTTTCTATGTGGTCAGCAGCAGCCACCACTACTAGCCAAACACAAAGGCAGTCTTCTCAAGATAAAAGTGACACCAAGTCTTCTGTTGTGGTAATGGTTATAACAGCAGCTCATACTGATGTTCATCAGTCAATTGAATTAAATCGTGAAGCTGAAGCATCTGTTTCCTCTTCCTGTCCTAAGAAAAGAACTTAGCTGGATCTGGATCAGCAAGGAGACAAGATCTCTAAAGACAAAAAATATGACCAAGAAAAAAGAGCCAGAATGTTTCAATCTCACTGGTTGATCAATTATAAATGGTTGAGATACAATGAAAAAAAGGGGACTGATGTACTGCACAGTGTGCAAAAAGTATCCCACTATTGCAACACTAGCCTTTAAAAAAAATTGGTTTGCCACAGACTAACAATTTTAGAATTGAGTCACTACGTGCACATGAAAAATCCAGTCCGCATGTGCTGTGCCAGAACCAGCATGTTCTGGAAAGTGGCCAACCAGCAGTTCAGTATGATATTACTGAGTCTCCACTTCATCAAGCCTTTGCACAGTTGGAAGAGGCCACAAAGAAGCCTTCCTGAGGAGGTCGTGGAGTCAAAAACAGTGGGGGAATTCAAGAATGCATGGGACAGACATAAGGCAATTCTCGTGGGGGGTAGGAGGAAGTAGGCTGTTGGTTAACTAGGATCTGCAGCTTATCCATTAGGTAGGGAAATGGGCAGACTAGGTGGGCCAACCGGTCCTTATCTACCATCAAATTCTATGTTTCTATGAGATGAGACGTCTGTTCAACACAGCGTACTCCATTGCAAAAATTTGCGCCCTTTTTCCGACATGGATTGGCTATGTGAATTGCAAGAGAAAAATGGTATTAAACTTGGTACTAACTATACCAATGATAAGCGAGCCAGGGACTTTTGCAGAGCTATATCTGCTGTTCTATCCAAAATACAGATACAGACTTTTAAAAACGCTAAATATATGACAGTTCTTGCTGACGGCAGCACTGATACAGCTATAATTGAATGGGAAAATGTCTTCCTGAGTTTCATAGATCCTAACACAAAAGCTGTATGTACATATCTGATCCAGGCTGTGCCCTTGGAATCCTCACATGCTGAAGATGTCTTTGGTGCAATAAGAACTGCATTAAATTCATTACAGCTTCCTATCACTGGCCTATCAAATGTGAGCAATCCGGGGCCACTTCTGATTTCTGCCGATTTTGATGGGGCAAGTGTAATGATGGGTGAAAGAGGTGGAACCATCGTGAAGTTATGGGAACACTGTCCTCACATCATTGCCATGCACTGTGTTGCCCATAAGCTGGAGTTGGCGGTTCTCGATGTACTGAAAACAAATGCTTTCATATCAAAGCCTATAGTCCAAAAAAAAGAAGAGAGAGTTACAAGAAAGTGCACAAGTGATAGACACTGATCTGACACATTTCAGTGCAATTAAACAGGTGAGATGGCTTGCCAGCAGATCGCGGTCAGTTCACGCAGTTCAGGTGAATCTACAGTACCTACAGTTGCTCAGCACTTGCAACAAAGTGCATCTGCTTCTGATGGTTTAAAAGCAAAGGTACTTTTAAGAGAGGTACAGTCTGTTCACTTTGTTAAATCTCTTTATATCCTCCAAGATGTTCTGCCCATACTTAGAAATCTTTCACTGCAGTTTCAAACAGATGACTTAATTCTTGAAGTACCACATCTCATCGAGACCTGCCTTCTCCAACTGATGGAACTGAAATCAAAACCAGGGAAATAATAAATGACAGCTTTCCTAGATCATTACAAACCACAAAACAGATGCATGGACGATGTAATTTCACAGAAGGGAGTTGAGAAGACTGTGCAATTCACATTCAAAGGTAACTGTCCTGAAATAAAATTTGGGACCGATACACAACTGCAGACTTTAGTAGACGCAGCAATAGATTACATCGATGTAAGATTTCAAAATTTCTCAAGTGCCTCTGAAATGGTTCAAATCTCTGGATTTTGCGAAAAAGTCCAGAGGGGGTATTGCTAAGATCAAAGGAGATAAGGGGCATGCGAAGAGGAGGACCATGTAAAAGCATCTATCCTAAATAGATACTTCTGCTCAGTATTTACTGAAGAGAAGGTAGGGCAGGACCCACAGCCCATCACCATGGACACAGGGGGGAGGGAGGTGAGCACTAGTCCCTTCACAAAAGAAAGGATCCTACAAGAGCTCAATAAGCTCAGGGTGGACAAGGCAATGGGACCTAATAGCATACATCCCAGGGTACTAAGGGAGCTAAGGGTGCAACTAGCAGAGCCATTATCAGAACTGTTTAGTGATTCTCTGAGCACAGGAGAGGTCCCAGAAGACTGGAGAAGGGCTCATGTGATCCCGCTCCACAAGAGTGGTAGCAGGTAGGAGGCAGGGAACTACAGACCAGTCAGTCTTACCTCAGTAGTGGGCAAGATTATGGAAGCACTCCTTAAGAAAAGGATAGTGCAACACCCGGAATCCATAGGAGCACAGGATCCAAGACAGCATGGGTTTACAAAAGGAAGGTCCTGTCAAACTAATCTCATAGATTTCACTGACTGGTTAACCAGAGTGGTGGACCAAGGGGGCGCAGTTAATGTCACCTACCTTGACTTCGGCAAAGCTTTTGATACTGTTCCACTTAGAAGATTGATTAATAAGCTGGGTAGGCTCGGGGTGGGTGAGAAGTTGGTCAACTGGGTGGAAAACTGGTTGATGGGCAGAAAACAGACAGTGGTGGTAAACGGTATACAGTCAGAAGAGATGCAAGTTGGAAGTGGGGTACCTCAGGGATCAACACTGGGGTCAGTCCTCTTCAATATCTTCATCAGTGACATTGCAGATGGACTGGAGGTTTGTCTGTTTGCAGACGACACCAAGATCTGCAACAGAGTAGATGATCCAGATGGGGTGGGCAGAATGAGAGGAGATCTGGATAAACTAGCAAAATGGTCGGAAGAGTGGCAACTGGGGTTTAATGCAAAGAAGTGCAAGATCATGCACATAGGGAAGAGAACCCCTGAAGCCACCTATAGACTGGGAGGGGAGTTGCTGGCAGTCACAAGGGAAGAAAGAGACTTGGGCATCATCATCACTGATGACCTGAAATCATCCAAGCAGACCACTAAAGCAGAGGTAAGGCTAGGGGGATGTTAGGGTGTAAAAGCAGAGGCATCACAAGTCGGAAGAGGGAGGTAATAATCCCTCTTTACAAGACACTGGTTAGGCCCCATCTGGAGTACTGCATGCAGTACTGGAGGCCACACCTTCACAAGGACATTAACTAAATTGAGGCAGTCCAGAGAAGGACAACCAAAATGGTGCAGGGACTGCATCAGAAAACATATGAGGACAGATTAACGGAGCTCAATATGTATGCCGAGAGCAAAGGAGGAGAGAGGTGATATGATTGAAACATTCAAACACCTTAAGGGCATTAACAAGGTGAAAGAGTCTAACTTGTTTCAATATAAGAAAAATAGCAGGACAAGAGGACACAGTATGAGATTAGAGGGAAGCCGATTAAGGGGTAATGTGAGGAAGTTCTTTTTCACAGAAAGGGTGGTGGATGCATGGAACGGCCTACCTTAGGAAGTGGAGGATATGAATACAGTGCAGGGCTTCAAACAGGCATGGGATAGGCATAAGGTAGCAATACAGATTCGTATGAATAGATAGGCCATTGACAGAGCAAAGGCTGATGGCACATTTATAAGGTAGAAAAAGAAATGGGCAGACTGGATGGGCCTTGCGGCCCTCATCTGCCGTCAACTTCTACGTTTCTATGTTTCTAAATAGGATTTTCTGCATGGTCAAAAAGGAAAAAAATACTTACCATAGTAATACTGTTTCTTCCAAGGGATTTCCTAGTAGGATTAGACAAGAAAAAATTACTCACCTTAGTAATGTTGTTTCCTCTAATGGAGTCTTGCTATATTATAGAAATTAGCAGTTTGATCCAGCTCTAGAACTGCCCCGGGGTGAAATGGTTAAAACCATTCCAAAATAGAATTTTGGCAGAGCAGCTCTATCTGTGTCATTTCAAACTTGAACTGTCAGATCTTCTGAGCCAAACTCACTAAGGTCTGTGGAAGTTGTAACCTACACTAGCCAAATGGCTACCTAAATAATAACAACCATTGATGGTCCCAACACCCAAGACTCAAGTCAGGGGACCAGAAATACTAACACCATTCTAATAATATGAAAATGGAACATAAGTATAATAAAACACACACACGTACACATACACACCCCCAAAGTCCCAAAGGGGACAAAATGCTAACAGGACATAAGTAGTGCCCACACTAAGTTGCCCGCACCCCACCAAGCAGAGGTTCTGAGAGGGGCAGGTTGGGGGGGAGGTCTATAATAGAGCAAGACTCCATTAGAAGAAACAACATTACTAAGGTGAGTAATTTTTCTTCAAACAACATGAAGTCTTGCTATATTATAGACATTAGCAGAATACACAGCAGTACCTCCATGGAGGAGGGCAGAACCTACTTAGGAATAGGCTCTGAAGAACAGCTGTGCCAAGCGAGCATCTCTCCTGGCCTGGACATCCAGGGAGTAATGCTTGGTAAAAGTGTACCGTTTTCCAAGTAGCAGCCTAGCAAATCTCTAATAAAGGAATATCTCTGGCAGCAGCTAGAGACGCAGCTGTACCCTGGTAGAATGAGCCCTCAAACCGGGGGTGCTCTGCCCACTTTCTGATAACAAAATTGGATACAAGACAATCCACCTGGCTAGTGATCTCTTAGTGGCAGGTTTGCCTTTCCCAACTTCACCATAGGTAAGGAAAAGTTGGAGGGATTCGAACCTGTGACCTTTGGTAAGTTCTATATAATAACTAAGAGCTCTCTTAACATCCAGGCTGTGCAACCTCCTCTCACCCGAAGAGGAGTGATCAGTGAAAAATACTGGAAGGGAGATAGATTGATTAAGATGGAAATCTGAAACCACCTTAGGCAAAAACTTCCTATTAGTCCTAAGGACTACCTTATCCCTATGGAAAGAAATAAAGTCAGTCTCCACTGACAAGGCTTGCAATTCACTTATGCGCCTGGCAGAAGTGATAGCCACTAGAAAACAGTTTTCCAAGTTAGAAACTTAAGCTCTGCGAAGACAGAGGTTCTAAGGGGTTGCATTAACTGGGCAATGCAAACATTAAGGTCCCAAGCAGGGCCGGTTCCCGAAAGGGAGGATTAGTATGGAGTAATCCTTAAAAACTTGGAAAACACAGGATGAGAGGAAAGAGGGATGACTTTCCTGCTGACACAAAAGCAGACACAGCTGCCAGATGAACTCTCAGGTAGCTGGTCTGAGACCCAAGAATTAAGATGTACCATGTAATCTAACAAAATGGGCAATTCAGCAGATTCTGGGGAAATATTTTTCCCAGCACACCAAATGGAAAACCTTTTCCATTTAGAACTATAAGTAGCCCTAGTGGAAGGCTTTCTGGAAGCCTTTAGGATCTCAAGAACACCCTGAGAGAGGTGTAAATCAGCAACTCTAACTCCTCAAGAGCCAGGCCTTGAGGTTGAGGATTTGAGTCCGGATACCAAACCCTTCCCTGGGCACAAGTCAACAGATTGTGATTCCTGGGAGGCACAGGGAAGATGGACTGTCAGAGACAGAAGGAGTGGTACCAGGGCTGCCTGGCCCAATCCGGGGCAATCAGAATCACCCTGCAAGGCTGAGATCTGATTTTGACTAGTACTTTGAATAGGAGAGGAAAGGGGGGGAAAGCATAGAGGAACTTCCCCTCCCAATCCAGAAGAAGGGCATCCAGGGGAACTGAGCCCAGCACTGGAGGCCTGTGACAGAACAGAGGAAGTCTGTGATTGTCTGGGGCTGCAAAAGATCTATCTGAGGGATGCCCCACCTGGCAAAAACTATCCCCAGCACTTTAGGATCCAGGGACCATTCGTGATGGCCCTGGAAATCCTCTGAGGGCATCCGCTAGACATTGTCCTTCCCTGGAAGATGAACTGCTATGAGGGAAGTGTTCAGGAATAGGCCAGAGACCACAGCTTCATTGCCTCGGTGCACAAGGCCAAGACCGAGTGCCCCCGCTTGTTGATGTACCACATTGTTGTGGTGTTGTCTGTTCTGACTTGTATCACCTTGTCGTGGACAGATGAAAAAAAGCTGAAGAGCTAAAAGACAGCTCTGAGTTCCAGCAAATTGATGTGGAGCAGAGATTCTTTGGGGACCAGACTCCTGAGTGGAAAGGTCACCCATGTGGCTCCCAAACCCAGAAGGGAAGCATCTGTAGTGAGAGTCAAGTCGTGAGAAGGGGAAATGAAGGGACCCCGCCTTAAATTGCTCTGATCCTGCCACCACTGGAGAGCTAGGATCAAGGTTCGAGTCACTGGGACCAACTTGAAAGGGGTCTCTTCTCTGAGACCAAAAGGTTCTCAAGTGAAACTGAATGTCTCTCATCTGAAATCTGGCTCCCTGCACAACAGCTGTGGATGCAGCCATGTGCCCCAGGAGCTGCAGAAAGTGTCTTGCTGGTCGAGAGACCTGCAGAGTGAAGGAAGAGGCCAGAGCCACTAAATTCCTTACCCTTTCTGGGGAAGAAAGGCTCTGGCTAGCTTGTGTCCAATTCTGCCCCTATAAAGGTGAGTACCTGGACTGGTTCCAGAACCGACTTTGGTAGGTTTAGCAGAAAACCCAGGAGGTGAGAAGCTGCTGGGTGACCTGCAGGTGAGATTTTACCTGTTCTGGGGACTGGCCTACAATGAGCCAGTCGTCTAGAAGGAAAAACAGCAATCCTCTGCCTCCTTAAGTGGGCCACTGCCACTGCTAGACACTTTGTGAATACCCTTGGAGCAGAGGTAAGCCGAAGGGCATTGCTCTGAACTGGTAATGACCTGAGGGCAGTTCGAATCTGAGGTACTTTGATGGGATCTTCTGATTAGGACATGGAAATAGGCATACTTGAGGTCCAGGGAGGCTAGCCAGTCCCTGGCCTTAGGGAAGGTAAAATCATTGACAGAGTTACCATTTTGAACTTTAGTTTCAAAGATGCTTATTCAGATATCTGAGATCTAAAATGGGCCACCATTCTCCTGTCTTTTGGGGTAAGGAAGTATCTGAATACAGACCCCTGCCCTGATGCAGGGAGGAACCTTTCTACTGCTCTGAGAGCTGATAGGGATGAGACCTCTGTTTCCAGAGCGAGGGTCTCTGAAGCACTTGCAGGTAGAAAAAGTCTGCTTCTCAACTTGGGAAACTTTTTGGAGCTGAGAACCAGACCCTGGCTTACTACTTCCAGAACCCACCTGTCTGAGGTTAAAGAACCCCAATTCTGACTGAAGTAAGCCAGCCTGCCCCCCACTGGTACAGGAGAATCGGCCCTGGGCACCCCATCAGGGTGCCTGTTTCATAGGAGCTTTAGGCTGGGGGGTGGGAGCCGGTCTGCCCACCCCTCGTCTGCCCCTGCCTCTGAAGAAGCCCCTCTGAACATAGGCCTGAGTCTGGTAGAAAGGCCTGTGAAAAGGCCTACTCCTACCCCTGGGGGCATGCCTTTGAGGAGTGGCTTGCCGCTCCTTAGCCTGGGCACTCTTGTAAGTAGTCCTATATTCATCCATCTTCTTCATGTAATTCTCTGTCTGCTCTCCAAACAGAGAATTTCCCACCACAGGAAAATCCATAGCCTTAGTCTGGGTATCCTGTGACAAACTAGTACACCTGAGCCAAGCCAACCTACGAAAAGCTACAGATGTGGCCATGACCCTAGAGGAAACATCATTAACATCCACAGCAGCATGAAACTGAACCTTAGAGGCTTCAATGCCGCCAGCAGCCGCCTGTTCTAGTTTCACTAGCCAGCTGGCCATGGGCCTGCTTGGCCAATTGCATAACAGTATCCCATCTAGATTTCTGATACCTAGCTACATAAGCCATATAATTTGCTTGCCTGAGTCCCAGAGAGGCTGCCATATACTGTTTTTTTGCCATGGCATCAATCTTCCTGGAATCCTTGTCAGGAGGATGTGAAGCCAAGGGAATATTAGCTTTATCACAGGCAGCAGCCTGAACTCCCACAACATGACTGCATTGCTGAGAAAGGAATTCTGTATCAGGGCCTGACAATGTATACCTTCTGTCCATCTTTTTATCTACAGGAGGCACAGAATTAGGAGCTTTTAAAATTTTTATTGTTTGTTTCCTAAAAGACTTATGTAAAGGAATAGACAATCTCCTAGACTCTGGAATATCCATCATTTCTACAAAATCAGGCTCCTCTTGCTCATCTACAGCCTCTTCTAAAGGAAGCTGGAGGGTTTCAGCAACTTTTTTATAAAACATAAAATGAGATGGGGACTCAGAGAGCATAGGGGGAGATTCTAAAGGTCTGTCTGGGGAGATGTCCGGTTCAATGGGCACACCCAGACCTTCCCAGCCACATTCATACTGTTCATAATCCTCCTCCCCCTCCTCTGGTTCATAAAATTCCTCAATATCATAATCCTGAACCACTGGGACCGGACGAACCGACCTTTTACCAGATAGTGGTGGTTCGGACAGACCCTGAGACAGTGACTGGACAATTTGTATGGCTTTTGCTATCTCTGCAGCAGTTGGAGAAGGAATTTTGGACTCCAGACCTGCTGATTTTCTTGCTTTCTTTACTGGAATTGGTTCCTCAGAACCAGCTTTTCTTTTGGCCGAGGAAGTCTGGCCCTGGTCAGAGGGCACTCCCTCTGGTTCGGTTGGCACCGAACCGGGCTGGCCATCCGGGTCAGCGGACTTTTTGGCCTCTCGTTCCCTGAGCCTGCCCAATCTTTTTTCCAGGGTGGCTGCAGGGAAATTCTTACATACCTGGCAGTCTGACTGGAGATGGTCAAACCCCAGACAATAAACACATGTGTGGTGTGTGGGTCAGCCTTGGCAAAGACTTCCCCACAAACATCACAGTGTTGAAACCCAGTGGGCCCGGTTTTTCTTTTGGGTTTCTCAGACATAATGCCAGCCTAACCAAAAACTTGCCCTTTAACGGCAGTGCCAGGCAAGACACCCTTATCGGTTCTAACCATGTCAATGGTATTGGAAAAACGCAATAAACCGCTTTTAGAACCGATAAGAACCGGGAACCGCACTCTAAAATAGTAACTTTTAGTTTTAAATGAGTTTTAAACCCACTGATCGGTTCAAAACCGAACCGATAACTTACAAGTTCCACACAGACAAAACCTTCATTTACTTACGGTTACCACAGATAGAGCTTGAACCGAACGGTTTTGCGGTTAAAATAAAACTATTCTCGGTTAAATCCAACCGAGAAAACACTTTTTAAACCGAGAAATGAACCGAGCAGAAGGAGAAATCTCCGGAGCGACTGTTCACTGAGGCGGAGTAAAGAATCTGACAGTTCAAGTTTGAAATGACACAGATAGAGCTGCTCTCGTGCCAAAATTCTATTTTGGAATGGTTTTAACCATTTCACTCCAGGGCAGTTCTAGAGCTGGATCAAACTGCTAATGTCTATAATATAGCAAGACTTCATGTTGTTTGAATTAGCAGCAGTCAGTCTAGAATTGCTACTGTCCCCAGAACTTTGAGGTAGAATGCATGCAAATCAGGGAATTTGGAATGCATCATTCAAAACTTCTGCCTCTAGGTGTCATCTAACTGCCAGATTTGATTTTACAGATGAAAACACTAGACTATTAAATAACTGTAATTATGAACTGAGGATCGTAAATAGAGGAATATGATTGGCCAAGAGCTCTTTGAAGCCGTGATGATATTGGGCTACATCATCACGGCTTCATAAAAGTTCTGGCACCACCAGCCTCCTTGCTCTCTACTGTCTAAGAACTATTTTTTCAAAATGTACTCCTACACCACCCAAAAACTCATTCATGAAACATTTTAAAACCTGTTTCTTTTCTTTTTTTTATTTAAAAAACTTGAAACTCAGTTCATAATGGCAATAAGTCACTCCAGGGTGTGGTATATCATGGGATATCGGCACTTCTCGGGTGGTTGGACGCCCTCAACCACCCAAGGCGTGATGATATCCCATGATATACCACACCCTGTCGTGCCTTATTGCTTAATTAGCAACTGTATAAAAAAATTGGACAAAGCTGATTGGCTCAGAGATATGTGAAGCTGTGAGTATATCCCACAACATACTCACGGTTTCAAAAAGCCTCCGGCCACCAGCCTCCTCACTCACAACAAACTCCTCCGAGTCCAGTGTTCTCACTTGTTCCCACATCCCTCACTGTGCTGCACAGAACACTACCAAAGCGCCTCCTATGGTCTGTAGCGGTGACTCGAGACGGACAGTATTAAGAAAATAAATAAATAAAACCACACAAAATCCTCACCGCAATTCCTGATGACCACCACTGTAAACCTCACACTGACCCGCCCACTTATCAAAGACTACATCACCAATGGTCTGTCTGTTCGTGGGAACACAAATCCCTCCAGCTCAGTCAAACTACAGTAAGTACTCCTGTTTACCCTGCTCAAACTCACAGAAAAAAAATGACGATGTGACAGGGAAACAAACTCTTCTCAAGCTGCCATTTACTGCTACGCAAACATTTCAAACGGCATAGAAGGTTGGAGTAGATGTCTGAAAGAAATCCAGCTGCTATGCCACATGCCTGCACCTGGTCCTGCCACAGCAGAGCAAGAAAGACACAAATAAAAAAAAATGCCTTTTCTCTCTGCTGAGATCTTCGTGTCCCCAAACGGTATTGCCACAACAAAGATTTGTTGAAAACTTACTGAAAGAAGATACACTCTGCTTGATCTCCGATCGATTACATATCCAGCAGTATACGACAGTGCCACCAGCTGCTCACAAGTAATAGAACTATCTTTTTTCTATGTATTCCTCCACATTAAAAATTGAATACAGAAACGTTTTAGAAATACATTTGAAACTTTTTTTTTTGCATTTTTTGTACTACTACAAACATGACTCCAGTTCATAATAGCAATAATGCACTCCAGGGTGTGGTATATCATGGATATCGTCACTTCTCGGGCAGTTGGACGCATTCGGCCTCGTGCCCAACCACCCAAGGCGTGACGATATATCTCATGATATACTACACACTGTTGTGCATTACTGCTTAAGTAACATGCCCTTAACCACAATACCTTCCCCTTGATAAAGAGGAGGGGTTCCAAAAAGGGCAAAAGAGACACAAAAAGGAGAGCTAAGTATCCTAGCCATACTTGTGTGCATTAACAAATATATAAAAAGATAAACCAGTGATTAATGGCAACCTTATAAACTCCCATAAAAAGTATTGCTCCCAGCTCAGTGGCACTGAGGATTGAGGGGCTGGACACCACACCTCATGCCACACTGGCGACCCGGGTTTGGGAATGAGTTCGGGCCACCGGGGGTCGGCAGAGGATTGAGCGTCCAGAGGACTGCTCTCCTCTCCTCTCTTGGGGGAAGGGAGACCTTTCGTCCCGCTGTTGACTGCCCTCTGGCAGTAACTGGAGGGCAGTACGGGTCGGGAGGCACGTGCCAATGTCATTACGTCAGTGGGGGAGGGAGGATGGGAGAAAAGGGGAAAATGGAGCCTGGCAGGTTCCATGATGGCCCACGGGGGTCGGCCCGGTGTATCTGGATTGGGTCTGGGGGTGCTGGTGGCCCTCCCTCCTGGCAATCCATGGGGATTGACCGGGTCAGCGATACGGGGATGCAAGGAAGCCAGAGAGTGAGTCTCTCCGTAAGGAGAGACCGCAGCCACCTGCCAGGGCTCCCAAGAGGATAAAAAGCTCTATGGCAAAAAAAAGTGTTGCTGAACCTATTAAGGTTATGTAAGGGGAGGCAGGGATGGGAGGTCTAATCCTGCTAGAAGATCCCTTGGAAGAAACAATATTACTATGGTAATTTTTTCTTCCAACCCTAGGAATCTCCTAGTGGCATTAGACAATTAGCAGACTACCAAGCAGTGCCTTGGGAGGTGGGTACAGAACCTATTTAGGGGAAAGGTTCTGCAATACTGCAGTGCCAAATCTAGCATCAGTGCTGGACTGGACATCCAGACAGTAGTGCTTTGTGAAGGTGTGGACTGTACTCCAGGTAGCCACTTTACAGATTTCCAGCTGCAACACAGGCAGCAGTTCCATGAGTGGAATGTGCCGAGGCCTTGCAGTGGCGGTTTGTCAGCCTTACTGTAGCAGAATTGGATGCAGGATACTATCCATGTGCAATCAACCTCTTTGAGGCAGGCCTGTCCTTCCCCACTTCACCACAGATAATGAACAGCTGTGAGTGGGGATTCCTGAGGTCCTCAGTATGTGTAATGTAATAGCTGAGAGACCTTTCTACGTCCAAGCTATGCAGTTTCAATTCTCCTGAACTGAATTTGACGGAGAAAAATACAGGCAGAGTGATGGACTGAGTCAAGCGAAACTCAGTTACCACCTTTGGAAGGAACCTCCCTGTTTGTCCTAAGAACTACTTTGTCTTTGTGGAAGATAGTGTAATTAGGATCAGTGCAAAGAGCTTGGAGCTCGCACACCCTTCTTGCTGAAGTGACTGCCACCAGCAAAACAGTTTTCCATGTGACATATTTCAGGTCAACTGTAGCCATTGGCTCAAAGGGGGGGGGGTCCACAAGTTTGGCTATACACAAATTCAAATCCCAAGGAAGTACTGGTTCCCTAACAGGAGGGAACATATGTGCCAGTCCTTTGAAAACATTTTTAAAAATGGGATATGAAGCTATTGCTCTCTGAGCACCTGCAGACAAATAAGCAGATACTGCTGCTAAGTGAACCCTAAGGGTTGCAGGCCTTAGGCCTAGGGACTGCAAATGCACCAGATAATCAAGCAATGTGGGCAAATCTGCCTTGAGTGGATTGATTTTCTTAGGTCTGCACAGTGGTGCAAGTGGTAGACAAGAAGTACAGGAACTCGGACACTGGCAAATATGAAATGCAGAATGAAAATCCTCAATCTGAAGGATAGCTGTGTCAAGACACATCTATTTGTTTAGAGATGAGTAGCTTCAGTTAGAGATATTGAAGTATTTCTAGGAAAATAGAATTGTTGTACAAGTCAGATGTTGTTATGGAAACCCTGATTTCAGATCACAGGCCCAGAAATTGTCATTATGTTGCTGGTTTAAGAATTCCAGTTCTAGTGTCATTGGGAAGAAGTACAGGAACTCCGATCCTGCTGCACAAAAGGTACAGGAACTAAGTTCCTGTGCGTTCCTGTTCACTTTCATCACTGGGTCTGCACCAGATGGAAAATCTTTTCCATTTGGAGGCATGTCTTTCTTGTGGAAATTTTTCGAGAAACTTTCAGCACTTTAAGTACCTCTTCTGACAGGATAAACTTAGAAAATTTTAACTGCTCAAGAACCAAGTCTTCAGGTGAAGGCTCTTGAGGTTCAGAAAAACTATCTGCCCTGAACAGCTGTTAGATGACTGTATGTCTGGGGCAGACGAATGGGTTGCTTGGTGAACAGGGTGAGTAACAAAGGGTGCCATGGCTGCCTGGCCCAGTCTGGTGCAGCCAGTATCATGGTTGCAGACTGACTCCTCAGTTTGAGGAGGACTCTCGATACCAGTGGAATTGGAGGGAAGGCATAAAGAAATTTCCTGTCCAGTCCAGGGTCAGTGCTTCCATGGGCACTATGCCCAAGGAGGGTGGCCTGCAGCAATAAAGTGGAAGCTGGTGATTTTCTTTTGAGGCAAACAGATCTGTTTTCGGGGTGCCCCAATGCATGCCTGTTCAAGGCCCATTCATGATGATCTTGGCTGATTCTGCTGAGTTAATCTACCAGTGTATTGTCTTTCCCTGGAAGATGAATGGCAGACAGATGTACTTTCAGGGAGTATGTTAGGGACCAAATTTTCATGGTTTCTGTGCATAGCCTTGAAGACCTGGTACCTCCTTGCTTGTTGATATACCACATGGTGGTTGTGACTGACCCCTTAACTGAGGGGCAAAGGCCTTTAGGGCAAGGAGGACTGCTCTCAACTCTAAAAGGTTGATGTGCAGCTTGGGTGCCTGAGGAGACCACATTCCACTGATTTTTAGGTCTCCTGTGTGTGCCCCCCACCCTAGGAGGGAGGCATCCGTTGTTAGGACCACAGGGTGGTGCTGTTCCTGAAAAGGGATGCCCTGTCAGAGGTTGTCCCTTTCTTTTCAACATTGCAGGGCCAGTAACAACATTCCTGTGACTGGCACAAGCTTTGAAATAGGATCCCTTCTTTGGGACCAATGGGATCTGAGGTGATACTGAACATCCCTCATCTGAAACCTGGAGCCCAACAATACTGCACCAGTTGAGGCCATGTGATCTAATAATGCTAGAAACTGTCTTGCAGTTCTGGACTGGCCTAAGGCAAAGGAATTTGCTAGGACCAGTAGATCTGACACCTTCTCCTGTGGGAGAAAGGCTTTTCCCTGAACATTATCCAGTTCTGCTCCAATGAACTCCAGTAACTGAACTGGCTCCATCTATTTTTTTTTTTTTTTTAATATTTTCTTTTTATTCAGGGATGAGACATATATATATGAAATACAGTCATTATCATGTAATTACAACACAGAGCTATCCAGTTAAATACAATGTGCCAAGGACAATAAAATACATGTGTTTTAACCTGTGTCTTTGTATTTCATTCTGTAAGGACTGAAATTTATCAGTTTGAAAGATGGTTCACCTAATATAGAATCTTCAAGGATTTGGTTCCTTCCAAAACAAGATTTCTAAAAAACTTAAGGATCCCCCGGTGTGAAGGAGACGCTCTAAGACCAATACTGGTTCTTGATCTCCTTTTAATATAATATGAACAACTGTGGTGTGGCGAGACTCAAGGGGCAAAGTCTGGGTCTTGATTGGACAGATGCATCACCCATGGTCTCCAAAGGGTTTTGAATGTCTGGTATTTATTACGAAGTCTGGCAGTAAGTGATTCCATATAATAAACATCTGAGACTTTTGAACATTGATAAGGAAACTCTGTGATTTCAGGGTACTTTGGGTCATCCTGACGGAATCCTTTACCTGCTGGTATAAATTCTCTATGACTAGCCAGTCATCCAGGTAAGGAATACGCGGATTCCCTGCCTTCTGAGGTAGACTGCCACCACTGATAGATACTTTGTGAATACCAGTGGGGCAGAAGTGAGCCCAAAGGAAGTGCTGAGAACTGGTAATAACCAGAGGGAACAGAGAGCCTTAGGTACTTCCTGTGGCAAAGTCTGATTAGGATGTGAAAGTAAGCATTTTTTTTGATCCAGAGATGCCAGCCAGTTTCCTTTCCTTGGGGAAGGAATAACCAAGGCCAGTGTTACCATTTTGAACCTGGACTTTGCCAGGTGTTTGTTTAGGTATCTGAGATCCAGGATTGGCTGCCAATCTCCATTTTTCTTTTTGGTCAGAAAGTATCTTGAGTACATGCCCATCCTCTTTTGTGTAAGAGGGACTGGCTCTATTGCTCTGGCTTGCAGGAGCTTTTTTACCTTTAACTCCAGCAAAATAGTCTCTGATGGAGACGAAGGCTGGGAAACTCTGTGGTCCTGGAGTTTTGGAAACTGTTTGAACTGAAGATAGAGACCCAGACTCACTACCTTCAGTACCCAACTGTCTGTGGTAATGTTTTCCCAGTGTTGAAAATAGTGAGCCAACCTGCCCCCTACTGGGGGGAAGGGGGGTGGAGGGGGTGCAGCCTGATATGTGCAGTCAGGGATTCTGTCCGGTTTGTGGTCTGGAAGCTGGAGCTGGACTGGCTCGTCTAGCAACTCTCCTGGCCCTGCCCTTGTAATGCCCTCTGACCTGTGTGTACTCTGCAGGCCTATAGTATGGAGCATATGACCTGGGAAGTACCCACTACTCCTACCTCCCCTTCTTGTGGATCTAAAGGAAATGGAGTCTCTCACTAGAGAAGTTACTCCTGTGGGTGGTTTTATATTCCTCCACCTTTTTCATGTACGCCTCAGTTTTGTCACCAGAAAGGGAACTGTTTTTGCAAGGGAAATCCATAGCCTTTAACTGAGTGCCTGGTGTAAGGTTGGTTGCTCTGAGCCAAGCAAACCTTCTTAAAGGAGAGCTGTGGCAATACAAAGCTCCCCGCCCCCAAAAGGCTTACCTCCCGATTAAGCTTTTGACACCGAACCCCCCCCCCCCCTTTTTTTCCAGCAAGCACTTTATTTTTATTTCCTGAAATCCACGAACTGGAAATATGGTGGACCGTCTTCGCAGCTCCATTTACTGTAACAGTGCGGCTCCACACCGCTTGCTTCAATGTAAGTGAGTGGTGCGGCGCCGCAATGTTACAGTAAATAGAGCTGCGCACGGTCCACCGTATTTCCGATTTATGGATTTTAGGAAATAAAAATAAAGTAAGTGCCTGCTGGAAAAAAAGGGGTGTTTCGTGTCAAAAGCTTAATCGGGAGGTAAGCCTTTCGGGGACGGGGAGCTTAGTATTGCCACAGTTCTCCTTTAAAGAGAATGACATGGCCAACATTCTGGATGCAGTGTCATTTGCATCCACAGCCATATGAAATTGGTACTTTGTGGCATCTAAAGCCGTTCTGGCAATACCTGCCATATCGTGTGCCACATCACCTGGAACTTGCTTTCTGGTGCTGAGCAGTATAAGCCATGTAAGCTGCCAGTCGGAGGAAAAGGAAAGAGCCCAAATAAACATTCTTCCCCATAGTGTCAATTTTCCTGGAATCTTTATCTGGTGAATGAGATGCCGGGGTACTTTTGACTCATCACAGGCTGCAGCCTGTATCACACCCTCATGATCTGGATGGGTACACAAATAATCAGCAATACCCCCATCCAGCTGGTATTTCTTCTCCACCTTCTTGTCCACCCCAGGGACAGAGGAAGGTGTTTGAAGGATTTTAAAAGTAGCCTTTTTAAGGGAATTATGGTTTGGAAGGACCACCTTTCTTGTGGGGGCCAAACCCATCATATCTAAAAAATCTGCCTCTTCCTCATCATCCATGGATTCCAGAGAGGTGAGGCCCAGGGTGTCAGTCATTTGCTTGACAAATGAAAAATGGGATGAAAAATCATCATGCCCAAAAGGTGGGGAACCAAACTCCTGGTCTGGGGATACCTCTGGTTCAATGGGTTCCCCTAGATCTGGTTCTTCCTCCTCAATGTACACTTCCAGCCCTTGGTCACTGGGAATTGGTGGTGGGATTTGAACCAGTGAACCCAATATGGAACCTGCAGTCTGTAGAGCCTGAATGACTTGCAGGGCTCTAGCAATTTCCTCCACACAGGGAATTTCAATTTTGTCTGTTGGGAGCTTCTGTACTTTTTCATCAGGAAGCACAATTACATTTTTCTCTTTATATTTCTTTTTGGCAGGCATAGGCCCAGGTGCCTGCTCATTTGTTCTTTTGTGCTTAGTATGCTCATGCCCCTTTTCAGGTATTTGGGGATCTGAGGTGTCTTTAGAGGGTCTCTCCTTTGTCTTGGAGTGGAATGAAGGACCCTCTTCAGTTTGCTTTGTTGACACTGAGGCAGGAAAATAAGCTATTTGTTCTAATCTTTTGGCCCTCTTTTTGATATTTTTTGTACAAAAAGTACTACACACTTCACAATTAGAGAAAATGTGGCTGGGACCCAAGCACTCCGTACACAAATCATGGCAATCAGTCTGAGCAAAGATTTGAAACCACTTAATACAATTTTTAAAACTTGTGGGTCCCGTCCTCTTTTTAGGTCTGTCTGACATGCCAAAATGCCAGGAGACTGTGTAAAAAAGTCCCAGAATAAATTTAAAACAATCACAGTTGTTTCCTTATGTTTAAATGGAACCAAGATTTAAAACAGATTTATTTTAAATCCAAAGCGATCGGTTCCTAGATAAAAACGTGAACCGACCACAACCCAGAACTAAGTATTTAAAATTATGTTTACTCACAAAACACGATCAGTTCCTAGGAGAAAACAGGAATCAACCGTGATGAAAACAAAGTTGTTTTTAAAAACAAAATACAATAAAACTATAAACTAAAGCGCTAGCAGTCAGAACTGCAACAGTTTAAATGGAGTAAACTTGGTTCCTGGGAACTGCAATGGAACAGCTAAAACAGGTAAAAATACCCAACTCAATTAAACTTTTGTAAATAACTACTAGAGGCAGAGTATAAAAATATTGAAAAAATACCACTTTTTCAACAAAATAAGCAGTCTTGCAGCAAAGTTGTTGTGCAGCTCGGGGAGTCTTGCTGTCTAAACAGAAAAACTGAATCTGGCAGTTAGATGACATCTAGAGGCAGAAGTTTTAAATGATGCATTCTAAATTCCCTAATTTGCAGACATTCTACCTCAAAGTTCCGGGGGCAGTCAGCAGCTTTAGACTGGCTGCTGCTAATTGTTTAATACTGCTAGGAGGTTCCTGGGGTTTGGAGCACATTTCTAAGTAATTAATCAAAAACTAAACCCCAGAATCCGATTCTACAGGCCCTGATTAGGCAAACACAACTTTTGGTGTTTACTAAGGCTATTTTTGTTAGTAATTTAACTTTTTTGTCACCGCTAACCGAAAACAACATAGTGGCAGCATGAAAAAAGATTCCGGCACAAGATCCTGCATTTGCGAAAAAGGATTCCGCATTTGCAATAAAGAATCCTTTCTCAAGGTGAACATCTAACTTTTCCCATAGGGAACAATGGGAAACTTTGGAATTGCATAACTTTGGAACGGATTAATATTTTTCACCAAATCTTCAAAAGGCACATGTGTGACCCAAGACCTTTCTACCCTAAAAATTTCAGACAAAATTTTCAAGCCGTTTCTGCACAGCGGCATGACAAAGAATTTGACAAAAAATGGTCATTTACACTTTTTTGACACTCTGTATCTCCACACCCACATATCCAACTGGAACTAACCTTGCCATATCAAGAGATATTTGGTCCCTGATTACGCATGCAAAATTGCATATGGATCGCTTGAACGGTTGTGAAGTTATTAAAGTGCAAAAGTTTCAGTTTAACATAGAACTGAAATATGAACCCTATAATATATTATAATGGCCACTACAGTTAGGGTTGAGTAGGCACTAATGTTAAACCCCAATTTTTGCACTTTAATAACTGGTGTGGATTCCGAGTTCCGGATAGTGCAAAAAGTGATTTTTTTCAGAATTTTTTCCAATTGGTTTTGTTGATGTTTGTTTGAATTTGGCAAGTGCCCATGTATGGAATTTGGGTCTGAAATTTTCAGGGTAGAAAGGGGATAGCCCACTGATGTGTCTTCTGCTTGTTTGGTGAAAAAAACATTAATCTGTTCCAAAGTTATTTAATTTTAAAATGTTTAAAAACTGATTCTGAGCATACTCAGTAAGCACTTCAAAATAGCTGTATGAAATGAAAAAAGTATCTTTTTTCATATGTAGCCAATCTTTTTTGTGAGGGAAAAAAAAATTTTTTCGTTTGCCGTCATCTTTTTGTCTGTTTTTTCCCAAAAAATACGATGTTAAAACCCACAAAAATAGAGGGAGAACAACACATCTATGTGCTCAACAGGACTCCGTTATGTGTACTCTGCATTTAACTGTTGGACAAATGACTCCAAAATGTGTTTTTGTTATATTTTAAATCCTTTTTTGTCACTTGCTTCTGCTTTTTTCATTTGACGTTTATAAGAAACAATGAACATCTCAGTCTGTTTTGCTGTTTTCTTGAAGAGCCCAAGTGCTGGGACAGTTTGGAAATTTGGTCCGATATTTTCAGGGTAGAAAGGGTCTGGCTCACAGATATGCCTTTTGCTGGTTTAGTGAAAAAATATTAATCCATTCCAAAGTTCACAATGCCTACAGATCTTTGGGGCACAATTGCTGTATGATGAGTCTGGAGCCTAAATTTTAAAATGTAATAACTTTGGAACAGATGATGGGTACTGCAATTGTGAACCCTGGATCGGGATTTATAGGCAATGTCTGTGCCTCATTTGGTCAAATATCTTGGATTAGTCACTGGACAGGATGCCTGGAGTGTTCAACTGATAAGTAATTCTCAAAAAAACTTCTACCATTCGGTTCCTGTAGCAATAATATTATGGGGACTTTCTAGGGCACAGCAGGATATCGCTGGTCTTTCTAAATTACTGGGCAATTATTTATGTATTTATTAAAACATTTGTCAGCCATTTTTATTATGTTTCAAAGTGACATTACAAAACAGTATTGTAGCGCCAACATAGAAACATAGAATTTTGCCATCAGAAAAGGACCCCTTGGCCCATCTAGTCTGCCCATTACCCCCTCTCTGTCTGGTTTATCTTACTCCCTTTATTCCATGCCATTGTTACTTTTATTTAGCCCCATGTAGTTGTCCCATGCCCTCTTGAATTTGCTCACCGAATCCACCACCACCACTCATTCTGGCAGCCTATTCCAAGCACCCACCATTCCCTCAGTGAAAAACTGCCCCCCTCATATTTCCTATAAATCTGCCCACCTCCAAACTGAATGCATGTACCCTAGTCGATTTTTTGACAGGAAGCTCCTGCCACTCTTGAGGACCAACCTTTTCTTAAATCCGTTGCAACAGTTCTTCTATTTCTTAGCCTAATCTACCCTTTACAATTTCTAGTCCATAAGATTGGCCACCTATGGGCACCCCCCTTCCCTTTCTTGAATATGCTATAGTGTCCTCTTTAATTTTTCTTTTCCCCCCTCAGGTCCTCGTACAGGGAGGTTATTGTTGTGACCTCCAAGCATATGTAAAACAGGTTGTGTTTATCATTGTTGGATTTAGTGTGTAACAGCACTATGTCATAAAATGCCTTGATGTATATACCTTATGTTTATGAAGCCTGTAAATGTTGAAAATACTGTGGCTCGAGGTGTTTTTGATAAAGGTAAAAAGTACTAGGTGACTATTATAGAAATGAAGTTAGTTGTGCTATTTAAAATGCATGTAAATTGCTGTAAACTTAAGTCTGAAATGTCATGGTGATTTGCATATATCCCATGATGCTTTGCATTATGGAAGTATATATGATGTTCTATTTCTTTGACACTTGATTTGTTGCAGTGCCCTTTGGAGTAACCCTTTTTTCAGTGTTTCTGCACTGAGGTTCTTTGCTTTTAGCTTGTTTTGTTTTTTTTTCCTTTTGAACTCCCACTACCCAAGCAAACGGGGCCCACATAGGGATGAAGGGTTTTCAATGAAGGAAGGTTAGATCAGAGATCAGTGTCAGTAGGTGCTGGCTAAGTGCAGAGAAAGGACATACATAGTCTGCTGCTGCAAACTGATGTACTGAAGAAGGAGTATGACATTGCTGAAGCTTATTTCCTGTATTTTGAATAAACATCACACAGAGACTGTGTGCTGAACCTGAAGTTCGGTGTCTGGTCCATCTGTTATCCCACAACCCCTCTACAGACTTGGTGTCACTGGGATAATTTGCTGGAAGCATCTGGACTGGCCAAAGAGGGACGTTTTCAGGTGGATATCGCCTAGATATCCCAGGTGGACCGATGCACCAGGAGTTGCCAGAGGAGAACCAGGAGAAGAAAGTCCGTGGAGTTCTGACCAGAACCATGGCTGACAGACTGGGAGAGAAGCTGCTGCCTGGACTGGACCTGGGAGCTTGGAGGAAGGCCAAGCCTGAAGACGATGAAGAGATGCAAGAGGACGTGGAAGAATCGAGGGAACTGCCTCCTCTTGAAGACGTTCCACCTGAGGATGTAGGGGAGTTGTTGAAATGGCTCTGCAAAAAACAGGTGCAGATGGACAATAAAGAGGGTGGGATATGTCTATGCCTAGATTTTAGAAAGCTTAACAATGTGTCACTATTTGACGACTAACCAATGCCCCGAATAGATGACATCATTGACAGGCTAGGTGATGCGCAGTATATCTCCACCCTGGACCTTACTAAGGGATATTGGCAAATCCCCTTGTAACCTGTTTGCCTTGCAACCTGATTCGCAAGATAAAACTGCATTTAGCACCCCAGTCAGTTCATACCAGTTTGTCACAATGCCATTTGGACTACATAGGGCCACAGCCACTTTTCAGCATTTTATGGATCACATTCTAAGACCACACACTGAGTACTGTGTGGCTTATTTGGACGATGTGGTCATTTTCAGTTCTGACTGGGAAACCCATGTTAGACACTTGTCCCAGGTATTGCAAGCAATAAAGAAGTCAGGAGTGACCATTAACCCTGCTAAGTGCGCCCTAGCAAAGACCGAGACAAGATACCTAGGGTTCATTTTAGGAAATGAATAAGTGAAGCTCGAGGTAGAGAAAGTTACAGCAGTAGCAAACAGCCCAATACCTACCACAAAAAAAAAATGCAAGATCTTTCCTTGGCTTGGCTGGTTATTAGCAGAGATTTATTCCTAGTTTCTCAGCCACTGCAAGTTCTTTGACTGATCTTACTAAAAAGAGGTGCCCGAATAAGGTTCAGTGGACCCCTGTTTGTGATGAAGCATTTAGGAATATCAAGGCAATTCTATGTACAGCTCCTGTATTGAAAAGCCCTGACTTCAACTAAGTGTTTGAGGTTCAAACTGATGCATCAGAGAATGGTATTGGGGCAGTCTTATCTCAGAAAATAGATGGGGAAGAACATCCGATTATGTATATCAGCAGGAAGCTACATGAGAGGGAGAGAAGCTATGCTACCATAGAGAAAGAATGCTCAGTTATGAAGTGGGCTACTGAGTCTCTGAAATATTACTTGTGGGAGCTGAATTTCAGGTTGTCATTGATCACAACCCCCGCTGCTGGCTGCACCAAATGAGAGAAAAAAATCCCTGTATAATGCCATGGTACTTGACTCTTCAGCCTTATTGATTTACGGTGTTCCACAGGCAGGGACATACCATGTAAATGCTGATTTCATGTCTAGATATGGTACAGGGATTGACGTCAGTAAAATATGACAGACTTTCCCTAAAAGGAGATGGGAAGGTACCGTTAGTCTCTGTCGAGAAATGAGTTAATGCCTCGGGGTAAAGAATGATGATATCCATTATGTTTATGATAGAATGTTTATCATTAATAGGGACCTTGAGACAGACCTTCTGAAGATGGATGGCGGAAGCTCCATCCCTTCCTGGGACAGGAAGGTGGTAAGCAGTTCGCAATAACTGCTTCCCTCTTAAGATGGGGGATATGTGACAGGAAGATCCTGCCACTCTTGAGGACCAAACTTTTCTTAAATCTGTTGCAACAGTTCTTCTATTTCTTAGCCTAATCTATCCTTTTCAATTTCTAGTCCATAAGACTGGCCACCTATGGGCACCCCTTCCCCTTTCTTGACTATGCTATAGTGTCCTCTTTAATTTTCCTTTTCCCTCTCAGGTCCTTGTACAGGGAGGTTATTGTTGTGACCTCCAAGCATATGTAAAACAGGTTGTGTTTATCGTTGTTGGATTTAGTATGTAACATCACTATGTCATAAAATGCCTTGATGTGCTTACCTTATGCTTATGAAGCCTGTAAATGTTGAAAATACCATGGCTTGAGGTGTTTTTGATAAAGGTAAAAAGTACTAGGTGACTATTACAGAAATTAAGTTAGTAGTTGTATTTAAAATGCATGTAAATTGCTGTAAACTGAACAAGTCTGAAATGTCATGGTGATTTAAGCAATAAGCCATGAGGAGGTGTGGGTTATCAGGGGATTTACCATGGCTGGAGTGGTTTGCCTACGTGGGTAAATCCTCGCCAACCATAAATCCCAAATGTATCTAAATAAACTTATTATGGATTATACCAGGAAAAGGAAATGAAGGATTAAGAAATATATAAAAAATTTAAAAATTTTTTTATTGATTTTAGGTGAGGTGTCTTTGCGTAATGTTAAGTAGTCCTGTGTAGCTAGGGTTCTGTAAGTGGTAATCCAGTCTACCGAGCTCCACCATGCGGTGCCGACATCAATTACAGAGGACAGTGTCCTGAGACAGAATTTTCTGTTCGGGAGTATAACGGGCATTTTGTTTGTTTTCGGTAATATTTTCTTGTAGCTAACGTAAATGCTGCCGCTGGGGGACTTCCGCTGTGACACGGGAAGTTTGATTATGCTTAACAGTATAGTGGCAGCGCCGTTGAAGGAGCAAAAGTCCATGATTCCGAGAAGCAGGTAGCAATTTTATTTTATTTTTCTGTCAGCTGGTAAAGGACAGTGAATTTGTTTTTCAGTGGCACAGTCGGGTTGCAGGTGCGATTGCAGATTTGAGTTCACAGTGCAAGTGAGGTTCACAACAGTTTAGCGGGGATTAAACATGGCGGTTTGTGGCTGTGGAGTTCGGGGGTTGGATGAATTTGAGAGCTGCAGCTGACTGGCACCTTTGCCATGGGTATATCGTAGGATTTACCACGGCAGAAAGGTGCCAGCCAGCAAATTAAAACACAGGATTGTGTCTTTCGTTCTTAGTCCATGGTATAACTGCATATATCCCATGATGTTTTGCATTATGGAAGCATGTATAATGTTGTATTTCTTTGAAACTTGATTTGTTGCCAATGCCCTTTGGGGTAACCTTTTTTTTCAGTGTTTCTGCACTGAGGTTCTTTGTTATTAGCTTGTTTTGTTTTTTTTTTTTCCTTTTGAGCCCCCACTACCTAAGCAAATGGTGCCCACATAGGGATGAAGGGTTTTCACTGAAGGATGGTTAGATCAGAGATCAGTGCCAGTAGGTGCTAGCTAAGTGCAGAGAAAGGACATACACAGTCTGTTGCTGCAAACCGATGTACTGAAGAAGGAATATGACATTGCTGAAGCTTATTTCCTGTATTTTGAATAAACATCACACAGAGACTGTGTGTTGATCCTGAAGTTCGGTGTCTGGTCCATCTGTTATCCCACAACCCCCTCCACAGATTTGTTTTTCACTCATCCTGAATATGCTTTCTTCCCTCGTCTTGTTTATTCCCTTCAGATATTTGACGGTTTTTACCATATCTCCCCTCTCCCTCCTCGTCTCCAGTGTGTATAAGAAAAAAATTACTCACCTTAGTAATGTTGTTTCTTCTAATGGAGTCTTGCTATATTATGACATATGCAGTATAACCCCAGGTTAGAACTGCTCCGGAGGTGAAAGAGTTAACTTCCATGCAGAGCATGGAATCTTGAGCGCGAACTCGGTTGAACACTCTGTCTGTTGTAGCTCAAACTTATACTGTCAGATCTTACGAGCAAAACTCACTAAGGTTCTGTGTGGAAGCTTATAACCCACACTAGCCGTTGGCTAATAACTACGAAAAACACCTTTTTGATCTTGATCCCAAAACAAAGACTCAAGTCGGGGGATTCAAGAAGAAACTTAAGCATAACACCTAAGCACCCTAGAAGGATGAAATAAAGTGGGCAAAGAAGTGCCAACATTGCATTGCCCACACACCTCCCAAAAACAGAGGTTCTGAGAGGGGCAGGCAGGGGAGGAGGTCATAATATAGAAAGACTCCATTAGAAGAAACAACATTACTAAGGTGGGTAATTTTTTCTTCAAACAACATGAAGTCTTGCTATATTATGACATATGCAGACTACACAGCAGTACCTCCATGGAGGAGGGACAGAACCTACTTGGGAAATAGGCTCTGAAGCACAGCTGTGCCAAATCGAGCATCACTCCTAGCCTGGATATCCAAGGAGTAATGCTTAGTAAAAGTGTGAACTGTTTTCCAGGTAGCTGCTTGACATATCTCTAGGACAGGAATGTCCCTGGCAGCAGCCAGAGACGCAGCTGTACCTCTGGTAGAGTGAGCCCTCAGGCCTGAGGGAGGAACCTTACCCAGTTTTTCGTAACAGAATTGGATACAAGAGACAATCCACCTGGCAATGGATCTTTTAGTGGCAGGTTTCCCTTTACCGACCTCACCATAAGTGAGGAACAATTGGAGGGATTCGAGCCTGTGACCCTTGGTACGTTCTATATAGTAACTAAGGGCTCTTTTGACATCTAAACTGTGCAATCTCCTCTCACCAGAGGAGGAATGGTCAGTGAAGTACACAGGAAGAGACATGGATTGATTAAGGTGAAAGTCTGAAACCACCTTAGGCAAAAACTTCCTGTTAGTCCTGAGGACTACCTTATCTCTATGAAAGGAGAAAAAATCAGGCTCCACTGACAAGGCCTGTAGCTCACTTATCGCCTGGCGGAGGTGGCTGGCTACCAGAAACACAGTTTTTTCAAGTCAAGTGCTTCAGCTCTGCTGAAGACAACGCTCTGCAAGAGATGTATAAGCTGAGCGATGCAAATATTAAGATCCCAAGCAGGGGCAGGATCCCTGAACGGGGGATTGGTGTGAAGCAACCCTTTAAAATACTTGGAGAACACAGGGTGAGCTGATAAAGAAGAGGGCTTACCTGCTAACAAGAAGACAGACACAGCTGCCAAGTGCACCTTTAGGGTAGCTGGCCTCAGTCCCAAGGAATTCAAATGCACCAAATAATCCAGGATCGTGGGCACACCAGCAGATTCTGGGGAAATATGTTTACCAGCACACCATATGGAAAATCTCTTCCATTTTGAATTATAGGTAGCCCTGGTGGAAGGCTTCCTAGAGGCCTTCAAGATATCCAATACACCTTGAGAAAGGTGTAGGTCAGCAAACTAACTCTTCAAGAGTCAAGCCTTGAGATTGAGAGATTTGAGGTTCGGATACCAAACTCTCCCCTGGTCACAGGTTAACAGGTTGTGATTCCTGGGAAGGCATAGGGGAGGGTGGACTGCTAAGGACATGAGGAGTGGGTACCAGGGCTGCCTGGCCCAATCTGGAGCGATCAGGATCATCTTGCGGGATTGAGATCTGATTCTGACTAGCACTTTGAAAAGAAGGGGGAAGGGGGGAAAAGCATAGAGAAACTTCCCTTCCCAACTGAGAAGGAAGGCATCCAGAGGGACTGAGCCCAACACTGGGGGCCTGCAACAAAAAAGGAGAAGTTGGTGATTGTCTGGGGCTGCAAAGAGATCTATTTGCGGAGTGCCCTATCTGGCAAATATTTCCTCCAGTACTAGGGGATCCAGTGCCCATTCGTGATGGCCCTGGGAAATCCTGATGAGAGCATCCGCTAGGACACTGTCCTTGCCTGGGAGGTGAACTGCTGTAAGGGAGGCATTCAGAGAATATGCCAGAGACCACAACTTCATTGCTCTGGTGCACAAGGCCGTAGACCGAGTGCCCCCTTGCTTGTTGATGTACCACATTGTAGTGGTATTGTCTGTTCTGACCTGAACTACCTTGTTCTGGACAGCTGTGGAGAAAACCTGAAGTGCCAGAAAAGTGCTCTGAGCTCCAGCAAATTGATGTGGAGCAGAGATTCCTGGGGACCACAGCCCTTGGGTGGAAAGGTCGCCCATGTGAGCTCCCCACCCCAAGAGGGATGCATCTGTAGTAAGGGTCAAGGAATGAGACTGGGGAATGAGGGGAACCCCCTGTCTCAGATTGTTCTGATCCTGCCACCACTGGAGGGCCTGGATCAGGGTTCGAGTCACTGGAATCAATTTGGTTAGGGGGATCCGTTCTTTGAGACCAAAAGGCTCTCAAATGGAACTGAATGTCCCTCATCTGAAATCTCGCTCCCTGCACTACTGCTGTAGAAGCAGCCATGTGCCCCAGGAGCTGTAAGAAAATGCCTTGCTGGTCGAGAGACCTGCAGGGTGAAAGAGGAGGCCAGAGACACCAGGGTCCTTGCTCTCTTCAGAGGGAGGAAGGCTCTGGCTTCTTTTGTGTTCAGTTCTGCGCCTATAAAGGTGAGAAGCTGGACAGGCTCCAGAACTGACTTTGGAAGATTGAGAAGGAAACCTAGAGATGTAAGCAGGTGCTGGGTTACTTGTAAATGAAGTTTGACCTGTTCTGGAGACTGGCCTACAATGAGCCAGTCGTCCAGATAAGGAAAGATGGCAATCTTTTGCCTTCTTAAATGAGCAACTGCTACTGCCAGGCATTTTGTGAACACCCTTGGAGCCGAGGAGAGGCCGAAGGGCATTGCTCTGAACTGGTAATGGCCTGAGGGCAGTTCAGATCTGAGGTACTTCGATGGGAGCTTCTGATGAGAACATGGAAGTAGGCATCCTTGAGGTCCAGGGAGGCTAGCCAGTCCCTGGCCTTAGAGAGGTAAAATAATCCCAGGGTCACCATTTTGAACTTTGGTTTTAAAAGGTGCTTGTTTAGATACCTGAGATCCAGAATGGGCCGCCATTCTCCTGTCTTTTTTGGGGTAAGGAAGTACCTGGAGTATGGGTAGAACCCTTTCCACGGCTCTGAGAGCCAGGAGGGCAGAAACTTCTGCTTCCAGGGCAAGTGCCTCTGATGGGTTTGCAGGTGGAACAGATCTGGCTCTCATCTTCGGAAATTTTTTGAAGCTGAGAACCAGCCCCTGGCTTACTACTTCCAGGACCCACTTGTCTGATGTTAAAGACTTCCAGTCCTGGACAAAGTAAGCCAGCCTGCCCCCTACGGGTAGTGGAGAATCGGCCCTGGCCACCCCATCAGGGAGCCTGTTTTGCAGGGGCTTTGGGTTGAGGGGTAGAAGCAGGCTTACTAGAGCCCCTTCTGCCCCTTCCTCTAAGAACCCCTCTGGGCATAAGCAGAAGAGGAGGCCTGGGCTTGGTAAAACAGCCTATGAAAAGGCCTGCCCCTGACATGCTGCCTTTGAGGAGTGACTTGCCTTTCTTTGGCCTGTGCACTCCTATAGGTGGTCCTATACTCATCCATTTTCTTCATATAATTCTCTGTCTGCTCCCCAAACAGAGAATTTCCCACAACAGGAAAATCCATAGCCTTAGACTGGGTATCCTGTGACAGGGCAGTACATCTGAGCCAGGCCATTCTGCGAAGAGACATAGATGTAGCCATAACTCTAGATGAAACATCATTAGAGTCTACAGCAGCATGAAAATTGCACCTTGGATACCTCAATACCATCCGAAGCCACCTGCTCCAGCTCCCTTGCAAGCTGTTCAGGGTCCTGTTTTGCTAGGGCCAGGACAGTATCCCACCTGGATTTCTGGTACCTAGGTGCATAAGCCATATAATTTGCCTGTGAGTCCCAAAGATGCTGCCATGTACTGCTTTTTGCCATGGCATCCATCCTCCTGGAATCCTTTTCAGGAGGGTGGGAGGCTAGAGGAATATTAGCCTTGTCACAGGCTGCAGCCTGCACTACCCCCACATGGCTGCACTGCTGAGATAGGAACTCTGTATCAGAGCCTGATAAAGCATACCTCTTGTCCATCCTTTTATCCACAGGGAGGATAGAATGAGGAGTTTTCAGAAGTTTTACTGTTTCCTAAAAGATTTATGCAAGGGACTAGACAGTCTCCTAGACTCTGGAATATCCATCATTTCCACAAAATCAGGCTCTTCTTGATCATCAACAGCTTCCTCAACAGGGAGTTGCAGAGTGTCAGCAACTTTCTTGTAAAACAAAAATGAGAAGGGCTCAGATAGCCTGGGAGGATACTCCTGAGGGTCTGTCTGGAGAGATGTCCGTTCAATGGGCACATCCAGACTGTCAAAATCACACTCACTCTCGTACCCCTCCTCCCTTCCCTTGGTTCATAAAAATCTTCAAAATCATAATCTTGAACCCGGGAACCGAGCGAACGGCGCTTGCCAATGGTGCCGGTTCGGACGGAACTAGGGAAAGAGACTGGACAATTTGGATAGCTTTGGCTATTTCCTCAGCAGTTAGAGAAAGAACTTTTGGCCCCAAACTAGCTGACCTTCTAGCCCTTTTAGTTGGAACCGGCTCCTCAGAGCTGGCTTTTCGTTTGCCCGAGGAAGCATCGCCCTGGTCAGAGGGCACTCCCTCAGGTTCGGTTGGAACTGAACCGGTCTGGCCATCGGGTCAGCGGACATTTGGCCTCCTTCCCTGAGCCTACCAACTATTTTTCCACGGTGGCAGCAGGAAAATTCTTACAAATCTGGCAGTCTGCATTGAGGTGGTCAAACCCCAGACAGTATATACACAAATGGTGTGTGGGTCAGCCTTGGCAAAGGCTTCCCCACAGAGGCCACAGTGCTGAAACCCAGTGGGTCCGGTTTTTCTTTTGGGTTTCTCAGACATAGTGCCAGCCTAACCAAAACTTGCCCGTTAATGGCAATCCACCAAGCAAGACTCTCTTATCGGTTCCCAACCGTGTCGCGGGTCGTGGAAAAAAACGTAATAAAATCTGTCTTTTTTAGAACCAATAAGAACCGGGAACCGCACTCTAAAGGGCTAGAAAGTAATTTTTAAACCCCTCTGATCAGTTCAAAACCAAACCGAAAAAGACGTTTACAAGTTCCACACAGAAGAAAAAATAATAAATAAGCCTATCTATTACTTACAATACCACAGACAGAGCTTGAACCGATGATTGCGGTTAAATTTCGGTAAAATAAACCGAGAATTACATTTTAAAACCGACAAACAAACCGAACAGCAGGAAGAATCTCCGGAGCGACTGTTCATTGAGGCGGAGTAAAGAATCTGACAGTTTAAGTTTGAGCTTCAACAGACAGAGTGTTCAACTAAGCTCGCGCTCAAGATTCCATGCTCTGCATGGAAGTTAACTCTTTCACCTCCGGAGCAGTTCTAACCTGGGGTAATACTGCATATGTCATAATATAGCAAGACTTCATGTTGTTTGAAGTTTAGTTTCTCCAGTCATTCTTCATATAATCTCCTGTGTAGTCCCTAAACCATTCTGGTTTCCCTTCTCTGGACCCTCTCCACCCTGTCTTTGTCACATTGTAAGCGTGGTCTCCAGAACTGAACCTCATATTCCAGATGTGGTCTGACCATAGTTTTGTATAGTGGCATGCTCACCTCCTTCCTCCTACTTGTCATGTCCCTCCCTATGCATGCCGACATTCTGTTTGCCCTCACCACAGTCTTGTTGCATTGGTTCCCAACCTTCAGACTATCTGAAATAATGATCCCCAGGTCCCTGTCCTGCTCTGTTGCCACAAGTTCCTCCCCTCCCAGCCAGTAGTTTGCCCTCGAGTTCTTTCGCCCTATGTCCATAATTTTGCTTTTTTTTTTTTGCGCTAAAGTGCAGTTACGACTTCCCTGACCACTACTCCAGCCTGGACAGATCCTCCCTCATTCTTTCCACCCCTCCTGGTGTGTCCACCCTGTTACAGATCTTCATATTGTCTGCAAATAGACACACGTTTCCATGCAGGAATGTACATGTCAAATGACATAACATGTTTCTCTTTTAGGTCAAGTAATATTCTGTATAAGTTCTGAGTGAAAATACTAATGATTTAAATGTAATGTCTCACTTTACTGTGTCTTGTTTTCGTTCTTATATTGACAATATGCTATATTTTAATGTAATATTTATTAGTCTTGTGATATTTGATTCTGTTCTGTTTTTGTGATGTACCTTCTTTTTTTATATAATAAAAATTACATTGATAAAAAAAAAATGAATAAAACAGTCTTCAGCTTTTGCTAAAAATTCCAAGCGATTCTGCAACTCTAATATCCAAAGAAAATTTATTCCACATGGAGTCCAATATGTATAAAGATACAAATGTACTGCGTTAGCAGTTGTTATCAGAAGAGTTATGAATTAGCTGCAGCAGACTAACAGTAAGGTGGAAGACTAGGTTTGCTGGCCAAGGTATCTAGCTTCACCTGAGTTCTTTTCTTCTAGGTTGCTTGAAAGGACAGAGCAAAGAACCTTAACAGAGCAAGGAAAATGATTAAGGTTTCTTTTGGCTAGGCAGATTTACTGTGTGTTGTTATTTTTATTTTGTACTCACAGGGATTCTTACTGCTTGTTGCTAACATTTTATTGTTTTATTTTTCTCCAATTCAAATTGTTGTTGCTGGGTATACCTTCTGCTGCATTATTTCAGGGTGTGCCTACAGGTGTGTTCTTACATATTACTGCTGTAATCTTCCGATTCAAATTGTCTTTTGCAAGGTATAGCTTCTGTTACTGCTTTATTTTTCTCTGTAGCAAAGTGTTTCTTACAGGGTATATCTTCTGTGAAATTATTACAGGTGGTGCTTTACGGGTTTTACAGTTTTATTTATCATTAGGATAAGCTTTAAGAGCTACTGCATTTATTGCTGGCTGATTGTTTCTGCTCTTACCTCCTTGTTTCTTTCGTCTGTAGTTGTTCTTTTTCGGCAGGGGAACGGCCCAGCCACCCACCCCCATCCCCAACCACCCCACACTACATTCCTTTTATAGGGTAGTACAGTCGTGACATTTCCTGTAGCAAAGCAGGAAGAGGCGGATCAGAGGGGTATCCACACAGTGACCTCCTTTACAGGGGCACTAGTAATTTAACTTGTTATAACAAGTTATACAAAAACAAACAAACAAAACACAAACTCAAACTTTTGCTTTCATTTTCTTCCTTCTAATTACTCTGACCAGGTTATAAACATAGATACATAGATACATAGACAGTGTCGGCAGATAAGGGCCTATGGCCCACCTAGTCTGCCCATTTGAGCTTGTAAGTTAAGTTTGTTTTCCTAGAAGTCTATTTCCCCTTACCCCTGACCTCTAGAATTCCTTTATGTCTATCCCATGCATTCTTAAATCCCGTGATTGTTTCAGCCCCACCACTTCCTCCGGCAGGGTGTTCCATTTGTCCACCACCGTTCTGTGAAGAAATTCTTTCTCATGTTTCCTCTGAATCGTCCTCCTCCAACTTCATCCATGCCCTCTAGTCCTGAAACATCTTTTTCGCTTAAAATAGTGTTTTCCTGCACCCTGTTCCTCCCTGTAAGATACTTGTATGTCTCTATCATATCCCCTCCTCCTCTCTCTCCAGGGAGTACATGTTCAGTTCCTTCAACCTGTCTTCATAGGACTTGTGATGCAACCCATGCACCATCTTTGTTGCCCTCCTCTGAACCTTCTCTACCCTGTCTATGTCCTTACGTGGGTATGGTCTCCAGAACTGTACACTGTACTCCAGGTGGGCCTCACTAGTGCCTTGTATAGCGGAATTATGACCTCCTTTTCCTGCTGGTGAGTGCCCTGCCTACATCCCAGCATCCTATTTGCTTTACCTGATGCCTTGTCACACTGTTTCCTACCTTGAGGTCATCAGAGATGACAACCCCAAGATCCCTTTCCTGCTTGGTGCATGCTATTTCCTCACCCCCAACTGATATATTGTGCCAGGTTTTTGTGCCCCATATGCATTATCTTGCACTTCTTTGCATTGAATTTCAACTGCCAAACCCTTGACCATTCTTCAAGTTTCTGCAGGTCCCTTCTCATTCTGTCTACACCCTCTGGTGTGTCTACTCTGTTACAGAGCTTTGTGTCATCAGCGAACAGTGAAATTCTGCCTTCTAGATCCTGTGCAATGTCACTGATGAAGATGTTGAATAGGACCGTCCCAGCACTGATCCCTGTGGTACCCCACTGGTCACTCTTCCTCTGTGGAGTGACAGCCATTTACCACCACCCTCTGTGTCCTGCCACCCAGCCAGTTACCTACCCACCACACTACTGTCCTGCCCACACCCATATTCCCCAGTTTGTGTAATAGTCTTCTATGTGGCACAGTGTCAAAGGCCTTGCTGAAGTCCAGATAGCCATGTCCACTGCCCTCCCGATCCACCTCCTAGTCACCCAGTCAAAAATTCAATGAGGTTGGTCGTGACATGACCTCCCCTGGTGAAACCATGCTGCCTTGGGTCCTGTAGTCCATTGACAACCAGATGTTCCACACATTTCTCCTTCAGTAGTGCTTCCATGATCTTTCCCACTACGAGGTGAGGCTGACTGGTCTGTAGTTCCCTGCTTCCTCTTTGTTCCCACTTTTGTATAAGGGACTACATCTGCTGTCCTCCAGTCTTTGGGTACCTCCTGTTTCCAGTGATTGGCTGAACAGGATAGCCAGAGGTTCAGCCACCACCTCTCTTAGTTCTTTAAGGACCCTGGGGTGCACCCCATCTGGCCCCATTGCTTTATCAGCTCTTATTACTTCCAGTTCCTTCAGGACCCTTTTCGTAAAGGGACTTGTGTCCATTTCTGCACCATTCTCACCCCTTGTACTCCCTTCAGACCCATTACCCCCCTCTTCCTTAGTAAAGACTGAGCAGAAATACCTGTTCAATATGTCAGCTTTACTGTTGTCATCCTCCATGCGGCTCCCATCCTCCCCCTTCAGTCTCACTATCCCTCCCTTTGTCTTTCTTTTTTCACTTATGTACCTGTAAAAGGTTTTGTCCCCTTTAACCACTGATTTTGCAATGTGTTTTTCTGTCTGAGCTTTGGCTTCCCTTACTGGCTTCCCTGCCTCCATTTGTTTCTCCTGGTACTTCTCCTCCCTTCTGCCTGTGTCTTTTTGTATTGCCTGAATGCAATCTTTTGGCTTTCACTTTCTTTGCTACCTCTTTGGAACCATAATGGTCTCTCTTTCTTTTCCTCTTGCTAACCTGCTTAATGCATAATTCTGTTGTTCTTATAATCCCCATTTTAAATACTGCCCACTGTTCCTCAATCCTGATTCCTGTCCCATTCCCTTAATGCCTCTTTCAAGCATCTCCCCATTTTCCCAAAGTCTGCCCCCTAAAATCCAGGATCGTGTTTTCTGTGGTTTGGTTCTGCTCTTTCTGTGATTTCAAACCACAATGACTGGTGGTCACTGTTACCCAGGTGCTCCCCACTGTTACCCCCATCACATTGTCCCTGTTTGTGAGCACAAGGTCCAGTATTGCCTTCTGCCGGAGTTGGTTCCATGACCAGTTGCTTGAGGAAGGCACCCTGAAGAGGAGTCCAGGATAAATCTGCTCCTAGTTGATGCTGCTGCTGGGATGCTCCAGTCCACGCCTGGTATATTGAAGTCTCCAACCAGTACTACCTCACTTCTTGTCTGCCATCCTTGGATGGCTAGCATCAGCTCCCCATCTGTTTCCTTCCTCCTGGGCTGGTGGTCTATAGACCACACCTGTGCGGATGGCTGGCCCCATTTTCTTTCCAGCTTAACCCACAGTATCTCTCCCCATTTTGTTCCTCCTGGATCTGTGTGGCCCTTATGTCATTTTTCACATACAGTGCCCTCCTCCTCCCTTCCTGCCTGCTCTGTCTCTTCTGAATATGTTGTAGCCAGGTATGGCCATCTCCAGTCATGGTTATCATTACACCAGGTTTCAGTGATGGCCACAATGTCCAGGTCTGACTGTACCATGACAGCCTCCAGATCTTCCATCTTGTTGCTAAGGCTCCTGGCATTTGCACATGTTTTCCATGATTTGACCTCCTAGACTGCTTCACTGTTACTCCAGTCCCTTCCTTGGTTGTCATTTATCCCTGGTTCTCCTTGCTGTCTGCCCTTCTGCTGAATGTTGCCCTTTTCTGCTTATCCACCTTTTGGACACTAATCTCCATCTTTTGCACACTGCTTTGCAGAGATAGCCACTCCTCTGGTTCACTGGTTCCACTACTAGCTGTGGGGGGTGAGCAAGTAGGTACCATTCTTGCTGGCCTGCCACCCCCCTTTGCTAGTTTAAATGCTTGTCAATGTAGCATTTAAACTTATCATTGAGTGCTTGATTCCCTCCAGGATGGATGCAGGCGTCCAGGCTTGAACAAACCTCCATCCTCCAGGTGGGTCCCCAGTCACCAATGAATCCAAACCTTCCTCACAGCACCAGTTCTTCAACCATGAGTTAAAGTTCCTGGTGCATGCACTCCTATGCTCACCCTTGCCTCTCACAGGTAGTACTTCTGAGAAAGTGACAGAAGTAGCTACTTGTTGAGACCCTCCCAGTTTCCTAAACTCTTCCTGAACTTCCTTTGGCTCCCCATTTGCCAAGTCATTAGTACCTAGGTGGATAATGACATCCAGCTCACCCTCCTGTCTTGCCTTCCCAGTGATCCCCAGTATCTTCCTTCCATCCCTCCATGCCGTGGCACCTGGTAGGCACCTCACCTCCCTGTCCTCCCCCCTCCTGTGTTCCTAGCTGGATCCCTCTTATGATGGAGTCCCCCACCAGGATTTGCTTCCTCCTCCTCTGGGGTCCACTGCTTTCCCCACTGAGGTCACTTCCTTGCCTAACCTCCACATCCTTTCCTTCCACTTCCCTGGGTACCTCTATTTGGTTGTCCTCATTTGCCAGTGTGGCATATGAGTTCTTAAACCCAGCAACTTATCTAGAATGGATATCATTAACTGCAGGTACTGTGGAACACTTTTCAGAAGGACAGTTTTACAGGATTTAGGACACTGTCCTACATGCTGAGCCATTGAAGATCTAAGGGCTCAGCTCCAGGCAGCATGGGCAGAGACTGCACACCTCAGATTGCATATTCAAGAGGAAATATGTTATAAGAACCCGCCCATTTCCCCAACCGCAGAGTGTAGCTGGTCTGGGAGGTTGGCAGGTGGTTAGGAGGGGCAAATCGGGTGCCCCACCACTCAGTGCTCTCCAACATATCACCTCCACAAACCATATAAAAACTACAAACAGGTAGCTGCCTCTATCTCCGAAATCAAACAAAGGGGCAGAGGACACTGCAGAGCAGGACACTACAGCACAGGAGATAGCACAACAAAACTCACCCAAAACAAAAAAAAGCAAAAAGGAAATCCAAAAAACTTCTGATCATAGGAAACTCCATGATTCGGGGGAGTTGATACCCATCTCCAGCCAGGGGTAATGGTCAGATGGATGTCTCCCATGTACATCAGCATGGAGAGACACTGACCGCATTGCTAAAATTGTTCAGAAAGCAGGAGAAAACACTGACATCCTGGTACACATAGGGACTAATGATCTTGCCAGCTGGTCAGTTGTGGAGACCAAGGAACATCTGACCAGGCTGGGTGACAAACTATCATCCATTTCATGTGGCATCTCCTCCTCTGAGATCCTGCCAGTCTGGGAGAGGGGGACAGATGGACGGATGAAGAGAAGGGGAGCTAGGGGAGCTAAACATGTAGCTCAAGGTCTGGTGCCAGGAAAAAGGACACAAATTTGTAGGGAACTGGCAACAGTTTTGGGAGCGAAAGTTCTTTAAATTCGATGGACTGCATCTGACTAAGGAAGGAGTCAGTGCATTGGGGCAGAAGTTTGACAATTTTGCAGAATATTTAAACTAGCAAATGGAGAGGGGGTGCAGCACCCCACACATCAAATGGGAAGAACCCCCCCCCCCTTAGCTAGTGGTAAAACAGGAGTTCCGCATGTTTGTAGTTCATTTGCATCACCAGTAAGGAAAAGGTCCGCTCCCATAATGATGCCAAGGGGAAATGCTGACCCGCCCCAACACAACTAACACAATCGACATCTGGCCAATGGAAAATCATGTACACAAATGCTCGCAGGCTGGGAAATAAGATCCCAGACCTGCAGGCAATAATGATAGAGGCTAAACTGGACATAGTAGCCATTAGCAAGACATGGTTTACCAGTAACCACACTTGGGAGACTTCAGTACCTGGCTAAGTACTGTTCAGAAGAGACTGAGGTGCAAAAAGGGGGGGTGGAGTGGCCCTATATATCAATGAAAATATCAAAGCTACAGATATGCAGAATACACATAAGGAGCCAGAAGAACTGTGGATCACCCTGGAAACAGGAAATGGGACAGCCATATGAACTGGGGTCGTCTACAGGCCTCCAGACCGGGGGAGGACATAGACATATTACTGCTAGAATGATATACAAAACATGACAGCTAAAGGGGAGGCTCTGATAATGGGAGACTTCAACATGCCAGATACAGATTGGTCAATACCAGCAGGAACATCTGCCAGAACTAGACACATGGTGGATTCCCTGCAGGGGAAGGGCCTCAAATAACTGGTACAACAACCCACAAGAGACAGGGCTATCCTAGATCTAGTACTGACTAACAGGGAAAGGATCTCAGATCTCCAGGTAGAAGGTCACTTGGGGGCCAGTGACCATGTCATGGTATGGTTCAATTTGTCCACTAGAAATAAATCATCCCATTCCAAGGCAAAAATATGGGACTTCAGAGGAGTTGACTTTAATAAGCAGGCCAACAGAGTTAAACTAGCCCTGGCAAAAAGAAATACAGGTGAGGGGGTACAGGCAAAGTGGGCAATCATTAAGGATGCAATACTTGAAGCAACATTCCACTGTGTTAGAGAAAAAAGGAAATGTAAAAGAAGAAGGAAACCAGTTTGGTTCTCAAAAACAGTAGCAGAAAAGATCAGAGACAAAAGGCTGGCCTTCAGGAAATATAAGGGAAGGCAGCAGGATGAAGCTAGAGAGGCATACCAAACTTCCCTAAGGGAAGCAGGGAAGGCAGTAAGGCAGGCAAAGGCCCAAACTGAGGAAACACTACCACAAACAATAAAAGAAGGTAACAAGACTTTCTATAGATACATTAGTGAAATGATAAAGTCCAGAGGGGGTATTGCTAAGATCAAAGGGGATTAGGGGGCATGTGAGGAGTAGGACCACGTAAAACCATCTATCCTAAATAGATACTTCTGCTCAGTATTTACTGAAGAGAAGGTAGGGCAGGGCCCACAGCTTAGCACCATGGACACAGGGGGGAGGGAGGTGTGCACTAGTCCCGTCACAAAAGAAAGAGTCCTATAAGAGCTCGATAAGCTCAGGGTGGACAAGGCAATGGGACCCGATAGCATACATCCCAGGGTACTAAAGGAGCTAAGGGTGGAACTAGCAGAGCCATTATCAGAACTGTTTAGTGAGTCTCTGAGCACAGGCGAGGTCCCAGAAGACTGGAGAAGGGCTCCAGTGATCCCGCTCCACAAGAGTGTTAGCAGGGAGTAGGCAGGGAATTACAGACCAGTCAGTCTTACCTCAGTAGTGGGCAAGATTATGGAGGCACCGCTTAAGGAAAGGATAGTGCAAGTCCTGGAATCCATAGGAGCACAGGATCCAAGACAGCATGGGTTTACAAAAGGAAGGTCCTGTCAAACTAAGCTCATAGATTTCTTTGACTGGGTAACCAGAATGGTGGCCCAAGGAGGAGCAGTTGATGTCGCCTACCTTGACTTCAGCAAAGCTTTCGATACAGTTCCACACAGAAGACTGATTAATAAGCTGGGTAGGCTCGGGGTGGGTCAGAAGTTGGTCAACTGGGTGGCAAAATGGTTGACGGGCAGAAAACAGAGAGTGGTGGTAAATGGTATACAGTCAGAAGAGATGCAAGTCACAAGTGGGGTACCTCAGGGATCAGTCCTGGGGCCAGTCCTCTTCAATATCTTCATCAGCGACATTGCAGATGGACTGGAGGGTAAGGTTTGTCTGTTTGCAGATGACACCAAGATCTGCAACAGAGTAGATGATCCAGATGGGGTGGGCAGAATGAGAAGAGATCTGGATAAACTAGCAAAATGGTCAGAAGAGTGGCAACTGGGGTTTAACACAAAGAAGTACAAGATCATGTTCATAGGGAAGAGAAACCCCGAAGCCACCTATAGGCTGGGAGGGGAGTTGCTGGCAGTCACAAGGGATGAAAGAGACTTGGGCATCATCATCACCGATGACCTGAAATCATCCAAGCAGACCACTAAAGCAGTAGGTAAGGCTAGGGGGATGTTGGGGTGTATTAGTAGGGGTAATACACAAGTCAGAAGAAGGAGGTAATAATCCCTCTTTACATGACACTGATTAGGCTCCATCTGGAGTACTATGTGCAGTACTGGAGGCCACACCTTCACAAGGACATTAACCAAATTGAGGCAGTCCAGAGAAGGGCAACCAAAATGGTGCAGGGACTGCATCAGAAAACAGATGAGTACAGATTAACAGAGCTCAATAGGTATACCCTAGAGCAAAGGAGGGAGAGAGGTGATATGATTGAAACATTCAAACACCTTAAGGGCATTAACAAGGTGAAAGAGTCTAACATGTTTCAATAAAAGAAAAAACAGCAGGACAAGAGGACACAGCATGAGATTAGAGGGTGGCTGATTAAGGGGTAATGTGAGGAAGTTCTTTTTCACGGAAAGGGTGGTGGATGCATGGAATGGTCTACCTCAGGAAGTGATGGATATGAATACAGTGCAGGGCTTCAAACAGGCATGGGATAGGCATAAGGGAGAAATACAGATGAATATGAATAGATAGGCCATTGACAGAGCAAAGGCCGATGGCACATTCATGAGGTAGAAAATGGGCAGACTGGATGGGCCTTGCGGTCCTTATCTGCCATCAACTTCTATGTTTCTATGTAAACACTGGGAGATAAGAACACAGATTACAATAGTCCAGTCCCGTTATGAGAGCATAAACAAGAGTCATAGTATGTATATATGAATGCTGCTCATGTGCAACAACTGCTAACAGTAATAAATGAAAAATGACAGGGCTCAGGTCCACCTCACAAACAGTGTAATACAGTCATAAAAGGATTTCACTAACTGCTGCAGAGACAGACCATGTAGCGGACTATGTCACAGTAATAAATGACAGAGCTCCAGCCTCAAGGGCATCTAACAAACAATGTCTAACAGCCGTAAAAGGATTTCAGTGCTTTTGAGACAGACGGTGTAGCTGACTATGCCACTGTAATAAATGACAGGGCTCTGGCCTTGGGGGCACCTAAGAAACAGATATAGAATACAGAAATTGAGTCGGAGCATTCTCTGAACCAGACTTAGAGTCAAATGACTGAAATGACTCAACTCTGTTGCTGATTATTATTGGAACCACTGGTGTTAGCCAGCATTGAGAGACTATAGGGAGGATTATTAATTTAAAGAAGTTTCATTTATTTTATAAAATAACTGGATATGTTATTTATGGTAGAGTATATGCATTACCTTATTCTGGCCTTCAAAGTCTCATATTGGAGTAGAAACAATCAGTCCATCAGTACATATGTCAAATTGCCTTGCTCTGGCAATCATGAACAAGTATTAAGGTAATGACAGGCATAGATAACAGCGTTTATAAAATACTTAAAGCAGTAGTGCAACAAAAAATGTTTTTCTAAAAAAGCTAGTTTCAATTATATTTACTAAAGATATTAACATAGCTGTCAAATCTACTTTTCTTGGTATCTCCTACGCTGTACACCATAATTTTTTTTTTTCTCTCGATCACAACACTCACCAAGTTTACAATGGTATTTCTAAATCAAATTTTCTTGAGAAAAAAACTATATGCAAACATGTATAAAATACTCAAATTTTAGTGGAACTAGAAAATTTTACCACCAACTTAAATTGTAAGATGCCTAGAATCTTTTATAGTGAAAAAGATAGGGTCATTTTTTTTTTTGCCCAATTTCATTGCACTGCTGCTTTAATTCTGGACTTCAGGTCTTGCATTGGGATAATAATGATTTGCCTTTCATGCTATATAAACTACCTTGCACTGGCCTTTGAGGTTTATATAAGGACCATTACTGTAAACAAATTACCTTGTTATGACTGTCAGAGTCTCGTATGAGGTTGGTTTCCATTATGGACAGGTGACTGAGGCTTTGATCAGTGTGGCAACCCTGGGTGTAATGATGGATCTGAAATAACACAACAAGATAGAGAACTGGTACTTAGAACAGAAAACAGACATCAAAACACCCGGAACACAAGTAGCCTTGCTATGGGGTGTGAACTACAGCACACCTCTGACATCTCTTACAACAGAACACATCATTTACCATTTTGTATTGTCAAGTGTGCTATCTTTTTATGTATACGAGTCTTGCTGAACCCCCTATGTGGCAATATTTGTTATAAGGTGTTGTATACAGCTGTAATGGTTTGGATTAACTTTTCTTTAGACTCTGCATAACCCCGAGTAGGCACTATCCCCAAGGGCTACTACCCCTGCCTGCTTTGCCACTAACAGGTTGAGGGTCCTGGATCCGATAGCGGGTGCCTCCACCCAGAGGTCGGGGTTAAGACAGTCTGATATGACTTGGTCACAGCCCTCTGGGTCACTGCAACCCCCCTTTCTTCCCACTAGTGGCCCACACAATATATCAGAATTACCTTCACAGTATACACTTACCCCCAGGACTGGTTCGGTCAGCTTGGTTCCGGGGAACCCCTGTAAAACAAGATGATACAGTACGAACACCACAGTACATTACTTTAACATAAACAAATACCTCAGGCAGTGAAACTTTGCTGAAACAAACAGATCTGATTTATTTAGGGGGATATAACAAGGACTGAGGGAAATCAGGTTAATTAGTTTAGCCAGATTAATAATCACAGTACTGTGCACATATTTCAGAGTCCCAAATGTCCCAAACATCACTCCTACTGGGTACCCAGGCAACAAGAGGCTAGCCTATTTGATGCAGCTGGTTGGGGCCCTGAAGATGGAAAATGCATGCACAGCACCCACTTTGTGATCCGGAGCCGGTAGGCTCAGTTCGTGAAGAAAAAAAGGAAAAGTAATCCGATGGAACACTTGCAATTCGATAACAGATGGTGGGGAGTTACCCTGCTTTGTACTCACAAACTCAATGCTAGGAACTGGAAAGAAGGCAGACTGTCCTGGATTGCCAGGAGGAGCAGACCATGTGGAAAAGGTCCTTGTGACTGGACCCCACTGCAGTTCAAAGCAAATGGATGTAGACTGGCTTAAGCTGGGATTTACTTCCAGCTTCATGCACTCTGTTCACTGTACAGGGGATTTGAAACACGATTCCCCACAGCACTACACACATTTATATGTAAAAAGGGAAGTACTATACCAGGCAGGCTGCTTCTCTATCCCTATCGCAATAACTGCACAATACCCGGGAGAACACATATCAGATTCAGTTTCTGACAGACCGAGCGCGATTTAGCAATTTCTCCAGTCTTCTACAGGGTGAGCCTGGTTTCCTCACTTCTGGTGCTTCTTTCTCCTTATAACTCTGATTCAGTCCACACCGGCACTCACAAACAGCTGCAGGCCGAACTTTGGGGCCCCACACGAGCTTCCCGCGCGAAAACTAAATGGCGCAGGAGCACGGAGCTCCTTCCATCTTCACAGTCACAACTCAACTGAAACTCCAGTAGACAGAACCGGGCACTTCCTTTGAGTTCCTCCCAGTTCTTGGCTGGTTTGGCTGTCACCCACAATAAACTCCCCCTGTTGGTGGAAAAAGGCGCCGAGGTCAAAACTACATTTCCCAGAGTCACTGCCCATACAATCCTCTTATGGCTGGCTCAGCTTAAGAGTCCAAGTTCGGATTTGCCAGCTGCAGGCTCCAGTTTAAAAGATCCCCACACTGATTGGTCCAATTCAGCAGTTCAGGACCAACATGAGGGAGACAGTCCTGGCTATAAGAAAGCAGGTTAAAGCAAACTGCACTTTCATTATTATTTTAACAGGTTACAAGCAAACAATTACATCTTCTGAAAGAGCTCCCTCTGCCCATATAGTGACTGCAGAACGGAGTGATTTGCTCAGTGGCCCATATGGGGACTCGAGCAGGGAAACACACAGACCCCCCATTTCAAAGTAATTATCTGCAGTTTGGCAACTCTTAAAGCGACAGTATATGGAGGTATTAGGCACTCTCACTCAATTATTTTTAAATCGGCTGAAATACAGAACACCAGCCTGGCAGACAGCATTTGGGCTCACCCAAAGAAGGCTTTTTAGTGACCCCCATTTGTAGGGGGGGGTTACATCTGTATCTAGTATTGCATTATGTGATTTTTTTCAACAAAAATAACTAAAACAAATTTCCATCCTATTCTGCTTAAGAACACAGAAACACAGAATTTCAGATTTAAGCCTACAGTATGGTAGAGATGAAGTAATCCTACCACATGCTGTTGTAGATAACATTCCTTTTAAAAACAATATTTTGGATTAAAATAACTCTTTAGATTTGCTCACAATCTTTCAGACTTGTGGGATTCTATTTTCAGGCATTCCCTAAGCTTTCAGAAGAAACTATAAATGAGACTCACGAAGGACATCAGGAAGTAATTTGTTTACAGAAAGAGTGGTGACGGAGAGAAACAAGCTTCTGGAGAAGGTCAATATGGCTGAAACAAACAGTGTGAGGGATTAAAAGGGGTTGGGACAGGCACACAAGCATAATGTACAAGGGTGCTGATTGGGGGGAGGTAGTGAGGACCAATAAGGGCACAGTCCACAATAACACAGACCTGAGCAGACTGGATGAGCTGCTAGGCCTTTATCTGCCATCATTTTCTGCATTTCTACAGCATATTTAGATATTCAGGACTCCCAGATCTACAGTGATTCCTGTATTTTACAGGAAAATTGAGCCATTTACAGGGAAATTGCTCCCATAGACTTGCACTGGTTATACAGAAAAACAGCAATTTGGCTTCCATGGGAAATCCTGTAATCTACAAGAAAATTGCCCTGAGTTACAGGAAAATGCCAAATCAGTCTGGGAGCACTGGATATTTTCCCTGGTGGAGAGCTGCTTGCTGTTTATCCCCCACCCCGACATGCAGACAGAAAACTACATTTCTATACTGACTGCTCTGTTGCCAGACTGAAAGCTGGATACTAACACACACACACACGCACACACCCTAGCCCCACATCTTTTGTGAATAAGTGCATGGCTCCTCCCCAAAGCTATTTGTAATGTCAGAGAAAACTTTAAGGAAGTTTCCTCACAAGATGGTCATCTAAAAAGATAAAATATCTGACTTGCTTGTGCTATACTACATCTGCAGTTCTATACTTCTGTTGGGCATTTCTGTGCCATTTTATGCAACTTTTTAATACACTGTGTGTGTGAGACTCCTTAACTGCACTGGAGCCCTGTTTCTTAACCAGGAACAGGAAGAGGGGTGTGACGAAGTTCGCCCAGTGTGAAGGGCTTATGTTATTACAAGACTTAAACTGCATTAATTTTATATCTGGGAGTTTAGTACACAGCAGCAGAGTCAGGTTCACGAATGTAGTGGACCTCGCTCACTTTAACTGTAGCAGAACTAGTGACATTACTGGATTTTGGTAGCAAGAGTGTACTGACCTGAGGAAACCATTTCTGGGTCACTATTCGCTCCTAAGGGCAGCCTGCTGCGAGCAGGGCGAGCACATCGGCACGCGAAGATGCCCACATGTCTAGCAGGGCCAGCAGGACAAAGGTTGACACAAGATGGCATGTACACTGATCAGCCTCCTGTATGTGAAGTTATAAACAAGATACAGATAATTTGATACTCCTGTGTGTCACAACAAAGAGGTCTCTAACAAACACCCCAGTTTACATTTATCAGCACTAACTGCAGATATAGTAGTTTTAAATAGCAAATAATATCTACTACACAATACAAAATCGCAGTGTGTTTTACTACAGAAGCAAAGTGGCTATTGGAATGCAACGTATGCCACATGTTTAAAATAATAGACCAGGAACATAAAGTTATGGATTATGTATGTACTAAATGCCTTCAGAATACTGAACTAACCAGAGACTGAAGAGTTCAATACAAGATTAGAGGCGGTAGAGACCAGACAGAACCAAATGGGTCTAAGATTTCAAGCAGCATCAGGGAATGCAAACAACAATAAAACAAATGATGTGGGGAAATCTAATCAAAATCAAAAACAATTAACAAAAAAAGTGAAAAAAGGTAGAAACCAAGAACAAACCAAAACTACTCATGTAAAGGAAACAGGTACTTTAAATACAACAATAGGAAATAATACAAGACAGGAAGGGAAAAGTCAAGAAAATAAAGGTAGAAAGAGACATAGGAATGAAGAAACTAATGAAGAGTCAGAAGAAGAATGGTATGAAATTCAATACTGTAAAGTGTCTAAAAGAGGGCACAGAGCTACACAATTTCAACTCCCTGTGACACATCAGTTTGATCCCCTACTGTTAATAGATGAGAACCAGGGTAACCAATTGCTAGACACTAATGAAGTCCCAAAATCAGTAGGGAATAATGTCATAAATGAGACACAGAACAGACACTTAAAGAAAAGAGAATAGCTGGTACAGAGAGAAATACTAGCCAAAGCCCATCATTAATAGATTCTGAAGCAGAATTATCTGATAATGTAATACAGCTGAATCTGAATAACATCGAACAAGATATCTTAGTCCTGTGAGACTCCATGATTAAAAATCTGGATAGCATTATAGAGAGGGCTCATCGCTCATTACGTCCTAAACCATCAGCTGGGAAGACCCCAAGACCAATCATTATAAAATTTCTCAATTTTCTGGATAAAACACACATTCTTGAACGTGTCAGGAGTCTGCAGCAAGTTATATGGGAGGACCACCAACTGAGATTTGCACCGGACTTACCAGCCTCAGTGAGACAGAGAAGATCGGAGTACCATCCCCTTAGTTTCTAAATTAATAGCAGCAGGGATCAAGTACAGGGTACAATATCTGTCTCATTTAGCCGTTTTACATGCTGGTACGTGGCACTCTTGATTCCGTGCAGCAAGCTACTCCTGCTCTGCATGCTTTGCTCCCAGATTTATTCACTGCCCGCTGATGCTCCCAGACGAGGATTTTCCTGGGGTTTTCTTTCCCATTCACCTGAAAAGGAGAATGTGTTGGTTTCTCTGGGTGGCTTCTGATCATTTTGTTAAATGACCACAAGAGGGCGACAGAGACCATGGCATTGCCAATGACAATTCGTCATGTATTTCTCTGTGTTGCTATCCATGCCTAACCTGATTTTCCGAATCCACTGATCCTTTTTAGGACAGGACGTCGATATAAGGAACTGGTAGACTGGTAAGCTCATCTGCTGAGAGAAACAGCCTACTTTTGTTTGTGACTTTCCCCAGTGGTCTTCGTTCCCCTCTTCTCTGTGCACGAATGCTACGAGTCTGTTTTTGGTTTTATTAAGAAGGACCACAAGAGGGCAGCAAATACTCACTGTTCAGACAAGGCGTAGCAACAGCCTTTTGTATCAGAAATTGGAATTTTTACAATTCTTATGAGTTCCAAAGGCTTGTTTAAGGGTGTTTTTCTTTTTTACTGTGCATATTAAAGATATTGTAGGTTCATGTCTCTGCTGGCCTCAGACCATTGGGAAGAAATATCTGACTTATGGCTGTTGGTTTTTTGGGGTGTTTTTTTTCTTCGCCAAACTTGCGATCTTTGGGTGTTATATTGTCGCTCATGTTACTGCTTAGCTAAGTTTGTCATTAAGTCATGCTAGTTTCATTAACATGTTAGGGTTGGGGCGGGAGATAAGAGCTCTGGATTATTCTGCATCTATCCAGTGCACCATGTTCCGGCATAGTGTGGGGAGGAGTTCCACAACACATGTAGATGGTTGGATGCTATGGTTTGCAATATTTATGTTCCAGAGGCTGTTAAGGGTAACAGTCTCTGTACCAAATCAACCCATTAAGGGTACAGACTACCTTGTTGTGGAAGGGAAATGTTGGTTAATGGGAGAGGGGGGAGGGTTTCGTTGGCTATTTTGGTAACTTGTTTTTTCTCTATTTTTTTTTTGTACTTTTAACTTTTATCTATATAGTACATGATGGGGTGGGGTATTTGGTATGGGGGACCACAGTTACTTGGGAACTGGAATTAGCAATAAGGATGGGGAGAGGGGGGAGGGACCTACATTGCTCACCACTGGATGTTTATGAAACAGCTTACTGGGGGTTTGGGGATTTACCACTACGGGTTTGTTTTATTTTTACGGAGTATACTGGGATATTTTGCCTGGCTATGGCAGCATCATTAAAATGTTGCTCTTGGAATGTTAAAGATGCCCAATCCCCCACTAAAAGAGCCAAGATTCTTTTACACCTCCATAAACTTAATGTTGATGTGGCTTTTCTTCAAGAGACACATCTACCCACCTCACATATTTTTGCTTAAACCAACATGGGTGGGTGAAGTACTGGGGGTGGGTTTGGATACCCGTAAATGTGGTGTTGCTGTGCTGGTAGCACATCGCGTACCCTTCAGGTTGCTACAATCGGTAATCGATCCCCAGGGAAGATATATATTGTTAAGAGCTATTTGGGGCCATACGGAACTCATATTGGGCCCTGTTTATGGTCCTGTAGGGGATGACCCACAGTTCTTTACCAAACTTATGACCAATTTGGCTCCTTGGTCTACTCTTCCAATACTAATTGGTGCGGACTGGAATTTAGTCCTTTGTAATACTCTGGATAGGTCCAATCCATGACGTTCCCCTTCTACTCCTGCACAATTGGTGCTGAGGGAATTGATGGACTCTATGGGTCTTGTGGATCCCTGGAGGGCCCTTTTTCCTTCAATGAGAGACTACTCATTTCATTCCCTGCCCCACAATACGCTCTCAAGGATTGACTACTTTGTGTTGGGGAATCGAGCACCTATCAAGGGTTCAGACTTGTACTTACCTAGCTAAAGTGATATCTGACCACCCAACCCTCTTACAATGGTCAGTACCTACCTCAATGGACCATGATAAAGTCTGGAGGTTTAATCCTCAATTATTGAAATCCCAGTATCTGGTAGATCATCTTCAAAGGTTTATAGAGAATTTCAACAAATACAATGCCCCTTCCATGCCAAAATTCTATGTGTTATGGGGGACTTTGAAGTGTTCGCTGAGAGGAGAGATTATTCGTTTAGCTTCTATTAGGAAAAAGAAAATTTCCCAAGACTCTTCCCAACTGTTACAGCAAATTAGAGTCTTGGAACAATCCCTCTCCGCCTATTCTAACACAATAGAATTTGAGAAATTAGAAAACCTCCGTTTCCGATATAACATCCTTCTCAGCGATAAAGCTGAACACGTCCTCTTTCGATCAAAAGCTACCTATTTTGATCAGGGAGACAAGGCTGGAAAACTATTAGCTATGAGGTTCAGGGCACAGGTGGCAGATAGAATTGTGTCAACTATTCAAGATGCCACTGGTACCCTCCATACTTCCCCAAGAAACATTGTCTCTTGATTTAAATGATATTATCAATCTCTCTATTCATGTTCCCCTCTATCCTTTAATAATACTGAATTAGATCATTTTCTCCAAGGAATAGACCTTCCATGCCCGTCCCAACATCAGATAGCTCTTCTGCAAGCCCCCCTGACTTTAACAGAAGTGCATGAGGCAATTGACACACTCCCATTAGATAAAGCACCAGGCCCAGATGGCTACACATCAAACTTTTATAAAACTTTTAAATCCCAACTAGGTACTACCCTCCTTAACATTTACAATTACATTTATAGGCAAGGCCTTTCAGATTACAGTTTCACTTCTGCTACTATTGTGGAGCTTCCAAAGCCAGGCAAGGACCCTATGTTGCTGTCAAATTACTGTCCAATATCCCTCATAAATGTTGATTTGAAAATTCTAGCAAAAATCCTTGCCAATCGGCTGGCTCAGGTATGGCAGACTCTACTAAGTCCTGAACAAGTGGGCTTTGTGGCTGATCGCTTATCAGCGGATCACCTGCGTAAACTTTCCTATCTTATTTCTGTGTCCAGGGACTCTAATATTCCATTGGCTTTGGTGTCTCTGGACGCAGAAAAAGCTTTTGATCGAGTGTCCTGGGACTATCTGTTTAACCTACTTCCAAAATATCATATCCCTATACAATTTATACAGTGGATACAACTTCTCTATTCTCAACCGTCAGCTCGTATACTTTGTAATGGAGTTTTCTCCCCTTCCTTCATATTACAACAGGGCACTCGACAAGGGCATCCCCTTTCCCCTTATTTGTTTAATCTATTCTTAGAACCTCTTATCAGGAAAAGTAAGACCTCAGCATTAATCACTGGTATCCCAGTCAATCATTTCCAACACAAATTGTCAGTGTACACAGATGACATTTTACTCCATATTACCCATCCATCTAAATCTATACCGGCTACACTAGGTATTATTCAGGATTTTGGGCAACTATCCAATTACAAACTGAACTTGTCCAAGACAGAGGTAATGCCTTTAAATAACCAGACTCTAAAAGCGGACATTCAACATCTCGGACTTTCTTGGGTAAGAGACAAGATGTGATATCTTGGCATATATCTATCTCAATCTAATTCCAAAATGAAACAATATAATTTAGATCAACTAATAACGCATATTAAGACAGATTTGAACCATTGGGCATTACTCCCTATTTCCCTTTGGGGACGTATTAATATAGTCAAAATGAATGTCCTGCCCCGTTTGTTGTATCCCCTTCAGATGTGTAATCAATTCCTCCCTGAGTCCTGGTTTAACCAAGTTCATGGCATTATATCTAAATTTATTTGGAAACATAAATCCCCTCGAAGGGCACTTTCCAAATTACAGAGATCAAAAGAATTAGGAGAGCTACAAGTCCCTAATATTTATCTTTACTATCCTTCTATTAACTGCTCAGTTGTTTCACAGTGGTTGAAATCTGCCCCGGAATCTAGCTCGAACCATTATTCCCCATTGTGGTTACAAATAGAAAAGTCACTCTGCACCTCGTCTGGTATAGATATTATGGTGTTACCGCATCTTTCCCTTAACAAGGTTCCTGGCCAGCTTAAAACCACACCCATTATGACAACTCTTCGAACTCATATGCAACTTAATAAGACTCTAGGCTATTCCTTGGAGAAGGATTCCTCTCAACTCATTCTGGGCAATCTCAATTTTAAAATTGGAGGAAGAGTCATTACTCACTCTTTCTGGCCGGGTGGAGTGGGGAAAAAGGTTACAGATTTAACAGAGAATTACAAGTTGTTAGTATTCTCAGATATAAAAGTAAAATACAATTTGCCTATTTCTTTCTGTTTTAAATATATCCAAGTTTCCCAGGCTCTAATACAGCACTTTGGTTAGGGCCTCTGGGACCACCATATGGTTGGCCCAGTTCTCAGTACAATCTCAAAGAGGCCTACCTCTCACTTAGTCTCCTTTTATTATAAAGAGCTGCACAATAGAGTTATGGAATTAGATGGTACCCCTCATTATGTATGGGATAGGATCCTCCCCCCAACATTCGCGGTCCCCCGACACTGGCCACAAATCTGGGACAGACTGTATAAGGATGTCAGGTGGGACCATTATAGATTACTCCAGTTTCAGATATTACAAGACTTATATTATACCCCGGTAAAACTTTGTAAAATGGGAAAGCTTCAGTCAGACATGTGCACCAGATGTGGGCTTCAACGAGGTACACTGTTTCATATTCTCTGGGAATGTGCTAAAGTGTCCCCTTTCTGGGAAGGTATCCGCTCAAGACCTGACCCCTTACTAGGGTTACAAAATACTTGTCAACCAGAAATTTGTATTCATGGGTAATCGGGGGATACTCTAATCGGGAATCAACGGAAACATATGATCTTAATTTCACTATGCGCCAAGAAAGTTATATTATGACATTGGCTGGACCAGCAAACCCCTACGTATACAGAATGGCACCAAGAAATTCTTTTTTGCTTTACAAGCAGAGCACCTCCTGGCAAGTATCTCTAAATGTAGCAAGAAATACCAGGAGATCTGGGTCCTCTGCATACTCTACTGTCCATTTAACATTCTTTAAGCCCATACTAAGGTTGGTCTGGTTGTGTCAAATTGAGCTCCCTAGATTTTAATAACTCTAGTAACAATCATTTATTTCATAGATTGTACTGGATTTATCCCCAGGTTTATGTAACACAAGCTGTATATTTTTGGAGGTTTTTCTGTCTTCCTACCAGTGGTGAAGAAGGGAGGGGGGAGTGGGAGGGTAATGGGTGGGTGTTATTTTATTTTAATTTTATTCTACTTTATTCTTTTCTTAGATGTCAGTGTTAACTGATCTCAAATAAATCCTGTTATTTACGGTAGGGTGTTAATTTTGATCAGAAATGCTATACAGGTGCTTTGTTAGTAATTAATTTCATCTATGATTCCTATATGAAATATTGAAATATAGGATCTAGCATTTTGGACTATTGTTTCTCAATCCCTTATGGAATGGTGTTTTGTGTATAATTTTGTTAAATTGAAAATACAATAAAGCTTATTAAATCTGAAAAAAAAAATCTGGATAGGACAATATGTGACCCAAACAAGGCAAAACAAACATTGTCCAGCTTCAGAGGTGCAAGGATTAATGAATCACAAATATGCTGGGAGATACCCTTACAACGACTACATCGAAACCATTAGTTATAATACGTGCCGGAGCTAATAATATCTTCAGAGAACCAACTCAAAAAATAGAACAGGATTTTGTAGCTCTCATGAATAAGTTAATAGACTATGGTTATATACCAGAAATATCAAAGATATTGCCCATTCCAAAAGTAACCCCGAGTCAACTCAAAAAATTCAAAATGGTTAATAATTGGTTAAGGGCATGGTGTCTGCGCCAAGATATTGAATGCATATCCACTGGGAAGAATTTGAAAGCAGACCAGACCTATATTGTATGGATGGGTTACGCCTCAGCAAAAAAAGGAATGCAAAGTTAGGTAACCATATCAAAACCAGTATAGAAAGAAATGTAAACTGTTAATGAGGGGGGAAGGGAATGGCCAGTCATCATCTGACAATATTTTCTATAGCAACGAAGCTAATAATGTACCTAATGAAGCACATAATTTGGACAGATCTAGTACAAATTCTACAACTAAAGAGGTTATAAAAATATTACTAGTAAATGATAGAAATTTGTGAAATAAAATTGAAGAATTACATCACTTATTAGAAGAGCAAGCTATAGACATTTGCCCGTTCACTGAGACATGGTTTTCCAATGGAGGCTGGAATACCAACATCCCTGGATATTACAATATATATAAAAATAGAACTGAGAAAAAAAGGTGGTGGCATTTCACTATATGTAACAGAAACCCCCACAGTAATAGAACTTAAAGATAAAAACGGATACAATAATGAAACTGTCTGGGCACAATTAAAAACACAAAATAACTCACTACTAACTGAAATAGAGAATAGAAACATGCTTGGAGAACAATTAATTATGGGAGACTTTAATTTCCCTAAAATACAGTGGAAAACATTTATTTGTTTATTGAATTTTGTTGACAGGGTAAGCCCAATGAGACTAGAAGTCCCTTTTTCAGGGGCGACCCCGGGGTGGGGATACAGATGGTAACCAACTGAATCTGAACCAGATTAAGCTGTCGGTGGTATTTCTAGTGCATGGAGGAAATTTGGCCAGGACACCGGGGAAATTTCCCCTACTCTTTTCGAGAAGTGCCATGGGATCTTTAATGTCCACCTGAACAACTACCAGAACAGGCAGACGGGACCTCGGTTTAACGTCTCATCTGAAAGACGACACCTCACGAGTACAGCACCCATCTCATGCTGCACTACAGTGTCAGTATTAGGATATTAACCAAAGTGCCTGGTGTGGGGATAGAACCCACAGCCTTCTGATCTCCCAGCCTCAGAGGCGAGTGTACTACCTGCTGAGCCACTGACACCGACTAAACATATAAGGGTACAAATCATGCAGAGAATAAATTTATAGATATTATGGTATATCTCATAATCTAGAACAGCTGATTATGGAACCTACTAGAGGCTACAATGTACTTGATCTGATTTTCTCAAATAATACTGCATTTATTAACAACATTAAAATGTTATCGCCTTTGGCCAATAGTGACAATAATACAATCTATTTTGAATACATGAGCAGTCACAATATAACCAAAGGCAAAACCACAATACTAAACTACCAAAAGGCCGATTATAACAGTATGAAAAATTATTTAAATAATTGAAATTGGGAGAGAGAATTAAATGGAACAAACCTGACAGAAACATAGAACATTATCAATAAACACATAACGTACTGCATTAGGACATGGGTACCAACTAGATGGAAGTATTATAACTCCAGAAGGGTTCCAGCATGGTGGACACACAAAATAGCAAAACTTGTAAGGAAAAAGAAAAAGAAAACATTATAGGGTATATAAAAAGAATCAAACACCAAAAAACTGGCAAAGATTTAAACAAACAGCAAAACAAATTAAATTAAGTATCAGAAAATCAAAAAAAGATATGGGACTGAAACTTGTAACCTCATGTAAGGGACAATAAGAAAAGATTTTATAGTTGCATAGGCTCCCTAGAGGAAAACAACCTACAACTGGACCCACTGAAACAAACGAGGGAATAATAACTGATGAAACAGAAATTGCATCAAAACTAAATAATTATTTCCTGAGTGTATACGACCCTAAACATACTACATATAAACAGCAGCAACTAGAGGTATTGAACTGTCCAGTGTTTACAATCAGAGAAACTAGACATCATAAACAATGAAAACAAATAGCTCACCTGGACCGGATAGTATAACACCCGCTTTTTTAAAATCCCTTGTCTATCAACTTGCAGGTCCACTGACCTGTATGTTTCATATTTCAATCCAGGAGGGGGCAACCCTAGATGAACGGAGAACAGCTACCGTAACACCAATTTTTAAAGGTGGAAATAGGGCAGATGTGGGCAACTATAGACCCATCATCCTTACATCAGTTGTTGGGAAAATAATGGAGAAACTCTTACAGAAATGCATACAGAGACATTTACAAACCACTGGAAATACATATTTGACTCAGCATGGTTTTACAGCTGGACAGTCATGTTTATCAAATCTCATCAGCTTCTTCGACCCTGTTAGTGCAGCTCTAGACAAAAACATACCTGTGGATGTAATATTTCTGGATTACTCCCAAGACTTTCGATAAGGTATTCCATTCCATTTTGATGGAACAACTTATAAAGATCAACCTATATACTAATATAATCAAATGGATAGATTAATTGTTGGAACATAGAATCCAACGTGTAACCGTAAAGGGACATTTGTCAGATTGGGGATTAGTGACAAGTGGAGTGCTGCAGCGATTGGTGCTGGGTCCAACATTGTTTAATATTATGATCTCCACCTTTACAACTTCTGGAAGTGTGTGAGCAGGAAAGTATGCAGATGACTGCAAACTGGGAGGGTTGGTACAAACTATGGAGGATGCTAGGGTAATGCAACATAACTTAAATAATATTGAACAATGGGCAGACAATAACAAAATGAGATTCAATATAGAGAAATGTAAGGTTACGCATATGGGAAAAAATAACCCAATGTATCCATACAAAATAAACAGCATTACTTTAAAAACCGTCAAAGAAGAAAAATACTTGGGAGTACTTATTGCTGATGATCTCACCTTTGATAGGCACACAACTGAGACAACCAGAAAGTGCCAAAAAATCCTAGGATGCATTTTGGGAAATATTAAAAGTAGGGATAGTAAAGTTATTATTCCTTCATATACTGCTCTGGTGCGTCCCCACCTGGAGTACTGTGTGCAATTCTACACACCCCAACATAAAAGAACCCATAAAATGGTAGAGAAAGTCCAGAGAAGAATGACCAAAAAAAACACTATTAACTAAGCATATGAGACACAGAGACAGGATTCACACATTGAATTTATATATTCGACCGAATACAGAAGAATTAGAGATCTTTGCCTTTTATATATATATATATATATATAACATCATAAAAAAAATTACTCACCTTAGTAATGTTGTTTCTTCTAATGGAGTCTTGCTATATTATAGACATTAGCAGTTTGTTCCAGCTCTAGAACTGCCCCGGAGTGAAATGGTTAAAACCATTCCAAAATAGAATTCTGGCACGAGAGCAGCTCTATCCGTGTCATTTCAAACTTGAACTGTCAGATCTTTACGAGCCAAACTCACTAAGGTCTGTGTGGAAGCTGTAACCTACACTAGCCAAATGGCTACCTAAATAATAACCATTGATGGTCCCAACACCCAAGACTCAAGTCAGGGACCAGAAATACTAACACCATTCTAATAATATGAAAATGGAACATAAGTATAATAAAACACACACGCAGCATTACACATCACACCCCCAAAGTCCCAAAGGGGACAAAATGCTAACAGGACATAAGTAGTGCCCACACTAAGTTGCCCTGCACCCCACCAAGTAGAGGTTCTGAGAGGGGCAGGTTGGGGAGGACTATAATATAGCAAGACTCATTAGAAGAAACAACATTACTAAGGTGAGTAATTTTCTTCAAACAACATGAAGTCTTGCTATATTATAGACATTAGCAGAATACAGCAGTACCTCCATGGAGGAGGGGCAGAACCTACTTAGGAATAGGCTCTGAAGAACAGCTGTGCCAAAGCTGCATCTCTCCTGGCCTGGACATCCAGGGAGTAATGCTTGGTAAAAGTGTGTACCGCTTTCCAAGTAGCAGCCTGGCAAATCTCTAATAAAGGATATCTCTGGCAGCAGCTAGAGACGCAGCTGTACCCCTGGTAGAATGAGCCTCAAACCGGGGCCTGCCCACTTTGATAACAAAATTGGATACAAGAGACAATCCAACTGGCTATTGATCTCTTTAGTGGCAGGTTTGCTTTCCCAACTTCACCATAGGTAAGGAAAAGTTGAGGGATTCAACCAGACTTTGGCACGCTCTATATAATAACTAAGAGCTCTTAACATCCAGGCTGTGCAACCTTCTCTCACCCGAAGAGGAGTGATCAGTGAAAAATACTGGAAGGGAGACAGATTGATTAAGATGGAATCTGAAACCACCTTAGGCAAAAACTTCCTATTAGTCCTAAGGACTACCTTATCCCTGTGGAAAGAAATAAAGTCAGTCTCCACTGACAAGGCTTGCAATTCACTTATGCGTCTGGCAGAAGTGATAGCCACTAGAAAAACAGTTTTCCAAGTTAGGTACTTAAGCTGTACAGAAGACAGAGGTTCAAAAGGGGGTTGCATTAACTGGGCAATGCAAAATTAAGGTCCCAAGCAGGGCCGGTTCCCAAAGGGAGGATTAGTATGGAGTAACCCTTAAAAACTTGGAAAACACAGGATGAGAGGAAAGAGGGATGACTTTCCTGTTGACACAAAAGCAGACACAGCTGCCAAATGAACTCTCAGGGTAGCTGGTCTGAGACCCAAGGAATTAAGATGTACCATGTAATCTAACAAAATGGGCAATTCAGCAGATTCTGGGGAAATATTTTTCCCAGCACACCAAATGGAAAACCTTTTCCATTTAGAACTATAAGTAGCCCTAGTGGAAGGCTTTCTGGAAGCCTTTAGGATCTCAAGAACACCCTGAGAGAGGTGTAAATCAGCAAACTAACTCCTCAAGAGCCAGGCCTTGAGGTTGAGAGATTTGAGGTCCGGATACCAAACCCTTCCCTGGGCACAAGTCAACAGATTGTGATTCCTGGGGAGGCACAGGGGAAGATGGACTGTCAGAGACAGAAGGAGTGGGTACCAGGGCAATCAGAATCACCCTGCAAGGCTGAGATCTGATTTTGACTAGTACTTTGAATAGGAGAGGAAAGGGGGGGAAAGCATAGAGGGACTTCCCCTCCCAATCCAGAAGAAGGGCATCCAGGGGAACTGAGCCCAGCACTGGAGGCCTGCAACAGAACAGAGGAAGTTTGTGATTGTCTGGGGCTGCAAAAAGATCTATCTGAGGGATGCCCCACCTGGCAAAAACTATCCCCAGCACTTGAGGATCCAGGGACCATTCGTGATGGCCCTGGGAAATCCTGCTGAGGGCATCCGCTAGGACATTGTCCTTCCCTGGAAGATGAACTGCTATGAGGGAAGTGTTCAGGGAATAGGCCAGAGACCACAACTTCATTGCCTCGGTGCACAAGGCCCAAGACCGAGTGCCCCCCTGTTTGTTGATGTACCACATTGTCGTGGTGTTGTCTGTTCTGACTTGTATCACCTTGTCGTGGACAGATGCAGAAAAAGCTTGAAGAGCTAAAAGACAGCTCTGAGTTCCAGAAACTGATGTGGAGCAGAGATTCCTGGGGGACCAAACTCCTGAGTGGAAAGGTCGCCCATGTGGGCTCCCCAACCCAGAAGGGAAGCATCTGTAGTGAGAGTCAAGTCGTGAGAAAGGGAAAATGAAGGGACCCCGCCTAAATTGCTCTGATCCTGCCACCACTGGAGAGCTAGGATCAAGGTTCGAGTCACTGGGACCAACTTGGAAAGGGGTCTCATCTCTGAGACCAAAAGATTCTCAAGTGAAACTGAATGTCTCTCATCTGAAATCTGGCTCCCTGCACAACAGCTGTGGATGCAGCCATGTGCCCCAGGAGCTGCAGAAAGTGTCTTGCTGGTCAAGAGACTTGCAGAGTGAAGGAAGGCCAGAGCCACTAAATTCCTTACCCTTTCTGGGGGAAGAAAGGCTCTGGCTAGCTTTGTGTCCAATTCTGCCCCTATAAAGGTGAGTACCTGGACTGGTTCCAGAACCGACTTTGGTAGGTTTAGCAGAAACCCAGGGAGGTGAGAAGCTGCTGGGTGACCTGCAGGTGAGATTTTACCTGTTCTGGGGACTGGCCTACAATGAGCCAGTCGTCTAGATAGGGAAAAACAGCAATCCTCTGCCTCCTTAAGTGGGCCACTGCCACTGCTAGACACTTTGTGAATACCCTTGGAGCAGAGGTAAGGCGACATTGCTCTGAACTGGTAATGACCTGAGGGCAGTTCGAATCTGAGGTACTTTGATGGGATCTTCTGATTAGGACATGGAAATAGGCATCCTTGAGGTCCAGGAGGCTAGCCAGTCCCCTGGCCTTAGGGAAGGTAAAATCATTGCCAGAGTTACCATTTTGAACTTTGGTTTCAAAAGATGCTTGTTCAGATATCTGAGATCTAAAATGGGACCATTCTCCTGTCTTTTTTGGGGTAAGGAAGTATCTGGAATACAGACCCCTGCCCTGATGCAGGGGAGGAACCCTTTCTACTGCTCTGAGAGCTAACAGGGATGAGACCTCTGTTTCCAGAGCGAGGGTCTCTGAGGCACTTGCAGGTAGAAAAAGTCTGCTTCTCAACTTGGGAAACTTTTTGAAGCTGAGAACAAGACCCTGGCTTACTACTTCCAGAACCCATTTGTCTGAGGTTAAAGAAGCCCAATTCTGACTGAAGTAAGCCAGCCTGCCCCCCACTGGTAAAGGAGAATCGGCCCTGGGCACCCCATCAGGGTGCCTGTTTTGCAGGAGCTTTAGGCTGGGGGGTGGGAGCAGGTCTGCCCACCCCTCGCTCTGCCCCTGCTCTCTGAAGAAGCCCCTCTGAGCATAGGCAGAGGAGGCCTGAGTCTGCAGAAAGGCCTGTGAAAGGCCTACCCCTACCCCTGGGGCATGCCTTTGAGGAGTGGCTTGCCTCCTTAGCCTGGGCACTCTTGTAAGTAGTCCTATATTCATCCATCTTCTTCATGTAGTTCTCTGTCTGCTCTCCAAACAGAGAATTTCCCACCACAGGAAAATCCATAGCCTTAGTCTGGGTATCCTGTGACAAACTAGTACACCTGAGCCAGGCCAACCTACGAAAAGCTACAGATGTGGCCATGACCCTAGAGGAAACATCATTAACATCCACAGCAGCATGAAACTGAACCTTAGAGGCGCCAATGCCATCAGCAGCCACCTGTTCTAGTTCACTAGCCAGCTGGCCATGGGCCTGCTTGGCCAATTGCATAACAGTATCCCATCTAGATTTCTGATACCTAGCTACATAAGCCATATAATTTGCTTGCCTGAGTCCCAGAGAGGCTGCCATATACTGTTTTTTTTTTTTTGCCATGGCATCAATCTTCCTGGAATCCTTGTCAGGAGGATGTGAAGCCAAGGGAATATTAGCTTTATCACAGGCAGCAGCCTGAACTACCCAACATGACTGCATTGCTGAGAAAGGAATTCTGTATCAGGGCCTGACAATGTATACCTTCTGTCCATCTTTTATCTACAGGAGGCACAGAATTAGGAGCTTTTAAAATTTTAATTGTTTGTTTCCTAAAAGACTTATGTAAGGAATAGACAATCTCCTAGACTCTGGAATATCCATCATTTCTACAAAATCAGGCTACTCTTGCTCATCCACAGCCTCTTCTAAAGGAAGCTGGAGGGTTTCAGCAACTTTTTTATAAAACATAAAATGAGATGGGGACTCAGACAGCATAGGGGGAGATTTTAAAGGTCTGTCTGGGGAGATGTCCGTTCAATGGGCACCAGACCTTCCCAGCCACATTCATACTGTTCATAATCCTCCTCCCCCTCCTCTGGTTCATAAAATTCCTCAATATCATAATCCTGAACCACTGGGACCGGACGAACCGACCTTTTACCAGATAATGGTGGTTCGGACAGACCCTGAGACAGTGACTGGACAATTTGTATGGCTTTTGCTATCTCTGCAGCAGTTGGAGAAGGAATTTTGGACTCCAGACCTGCTGATATTCTTGTTTTCTTTACTGGAATTGGTTCCTCAGAACCAGCTTTTCTTTTGCCCGAGAAAGTCTGGCCCTGGTCAGAGAGCACTCCCTCTGATTCGGTTGGCACCGAACCGGGCTGGCCATCCCGGTCAGCGGACGTTTTGGCCTCTCGTCCCTGAGCCTGCCCAATCTTTTTCCAGGGTGGCTGCAGGGAAATTCTTACATACCTGGCAGTCTGACTGGAGGTGGTCAAACCCAGACAATAAACACATGTGGTGTGTGGGTCAGCCTTGGCAAAGACTTCCCCACAAACATCACAGTGTTGAAACCAATAGGCCGGTTTTCTTTTGGGTTTCTCAGACATAATGCCAGCCTAACAAAAACTTGCCCTTTTACGGCAGTGCCAGGCAAGACACCTTATCGGTTCCTAACCGTATATCGGTATTGGAAAAACGAATAAATCCGTGGTTTTTTAGAACCGATAAGAACCGGAACCGCACTCTAAAATAGTAACTTTTAGTTTTAAATGAGTTTTAAACCCACTGATCGGTTCAAAACCGAACCGATAACTTAGAAGTTCCACACAGACAAAACCTTCATTTATTTACGGTTACCACAGATAGAGCTTGAACCGAACGGTTTTGCAGTTAAAATAAAACTATTCTCGGTTAAATCCAACCGAGAAAACACTTTTTAAACCGAGAAATGAACCGAGCAGAAGGAGAAATCTCCGGAGCGACTGTTCACTGAGGCGGAGTAAAGAATCTGACAGTTCAAGTTTGAAATGACACAGATAGAGCTGCTCTCGTGCCAAAATTATATTTTGGAATGGCTTTAACCATTTCACTCCGGGGCAGTTCTAGAGCTGGAACAAACTGCTAATGTCTATAATATAGCAAGACTTCATGTTGTTTGAAAGATCCTACAAGATGGAAACTTTAGGCCTAAGAAATAACAAAGGCATTAACTCTACTAGGTGACATAAACAGAAATTACTCAGGGAAAACAACAAAACAGTAAAAAGAACTAAATTTTACACACAGAGGGTAATAACTAAATGGAATGAACTACCTAAAGAAATCACAGACAGTAAAAATACAGTATAACAGCTTTTAAACATAAACTTGATATCTACATGGGGGAAGAAAAATATATGTTCCAGCCATAAACTAGATGGCAAGTTCATTAAAGGGCCTTGGCTCACTGAACTGGGACACGATCTATGAACCTCTAAACATTTAAAATCCACAAAAAAGGGTTTCCATGCTTGTCTTTACTGTACCTGAATAAAAGGTGATAGGAGGAACTGTATTTTGCATGGTTTTGGTTTTATAGGCAGCATTCTGTTACAGTTTTCTTCATGGAACTAAAAGTTTGAAGTTTTAACTATGTCATGGCTTGTGCACAGAACTCTCGCATAGTTCTGACAGGTCAACAGCTCATAATTAGCATTCTGCACACAAACCATAACATAGTAAAAACTCCAAATTATTGGACCCATGAAGAGAACTACAACAGAATGCTGCCCATAGAAACAAGACAATGTCATTTACATAGAGATATTGTAGGGGAATGCATATAATTTCTGAGAATACTTTGTAAACAGATTCCAATTAGCACACATTTCCTGTCTCCTTTTCTCTTTATGGAAAACACCATAAGGGGTCAGACTGTGTTATGTATTTATAACATCAGTGTTTTAGGTGTCAGCAAGAGTGTGAAAGAAAAAGTGAAACAAGAACATATCATTTGCCATGATATTTTCATTTTTTCCACAGACATGAACATAAAGCCCCTTGAATGATCCCAAAGGCTGCAATTGTGGGAGCTTATTTCCTTGCTGCCATCCTGTATATATTTTTAGCTAGACATGACATAAAAGGATAAATCATTATTCTAATAACACTTCCATATATATTTAACAAACTCTAGTAAAAGCCAATATGGCTGCAAAATAATTCGTATTGTGGACAGTGAGAAATGTGTGATGTCTTGGAATGTCCAGGTAGTATGAAATCTCAAAGCAGTAGCTGCTCAAGACTCGAGGGAAGGATTCAGTGTAGTGATGAAGGCAATAAAACAAACATATCAGAAAAAGAAGACACAAAAGGGGAAACAAGAGCACATAAAAATTTAAAACCATTTCCTACCACTGCAGTAAATGGCCTTGTTTAAAATACAGAGTGGAAAACATTACTCCAAATGATCTTATTAGTTATACTTTACGCCTCTCAGATAGTCTGGTTTTACTAACAAAGGTCTATGTGACATCAGAAATTGTCTGGAACTTAGAAAAGCAGCCAGAACAGTGAATGTTTTGATACTATCTGTTTTAAGAGTAGGTGAGCGCTCAAAATGGCTAAAAAGACAGACTACCTTGGAGCAAAACCAGATGACTATACAAGCACCCTAAACTCTGGTTTATCTAGTCCAAAACTGGACAGGTGGTAACCCTATTCAGTGGAGAAAAATAGATTACTGACCTGAAACTGTAGTTCTGGGAGTGGTATACAGTCACATCCACACCCTGGCAGTTCCACTAGAAGTGCTGATTCATAGGATGTTTTGAAGCTAAGCTCCTCCTACCACCCGGGCAGTATATCCTCCAACTACACCCCGTGATGTCAGATCTTTGCAAGATGGAAGCAGGTATCCATGAGTCACTTGCCTCGTGGGTGAGGGTGGGTTGTGTGGATGTGAACAGTATACCACTCCTAGAAAGTGCGGTTACGCAAGAACTTACTGTAACAGTAGATCTTCGAGGAACTGTCTCTTGCAGTAGGTTATTACACTTGGGAGTTCCACCAGGTGGCGCTATCACACGGTAGCTTCTTCCAGCAGTCTTCTTCAGGGACCGCCCACATGACATCACTTCCTCAGCCTTGGTATAAGTGTGGGCGGTCCCAGATATCCTCTGTTCCCCGCCGGCTTCAGCATGTAAAGGCGAGGACCGAGGGGAACCGAGGGACCAGGGAGTCCCAACCCAATGTCCTGATATCCAGGGACCCTGAGCAAAAGGCAGGGGATGGAGGGCAGGATTGTACCTACTGCAAGAGACAGTTCCATGAAGATCTACTGTTACGGTAAGTTCTTACGTAACCACACTATCTTCTACAGACTGGTCTCTTACAGTTAGGTTATTACACTTGGGAGAGTACCAAGCAGTTACATCCAGATGGAAGGACAGGGAAAGCAGGAAGCCAGGCACAAAGGCGTGGCCGCAGGCAAAGCAGACAGAACGTTCGGTGATAACACCAAAAATAGAGGCGAACACAGTCCATGCGTAAGCCGTGGAGGAGTCACAGAAAAGCCACGTGACGGCCATGAGATCCCGGTATAGGGATGGCGTCAGAGGTAGGCGTAGGTAGGTCGACTCGCACTACACCCGGGAAGGCAGAAATGCGAAGGGTGGGCGAGCAATGGATACTCACATGAAGTTGAGATGAGTAGGAGGCCAGGCAAAGTGATGCAACCTGATGAGCAGGGGTCGAAAAGCCATGGCGTAAGGACAAGACCAGTAAGACCAGTAGAGCTCCCAAAGCGTGGAGTGTGTGGGTAGGTGGCGGAGTGCACCCGGGGCAAGAAACACCAGGAATCCCACAGCAAGGAACAACTGAAGGGTCACCAAGAGGGAGGACAGCAGGAGGTCCAAATGATCTGCAAAGAGGAGCGAAGCATTCACGATTGGGAAGCAAAGCTTCCAAGGAAAAGGTGAACCCCGCCCCAAGCGCCTCCGAGGCTTTCAAAAGGAGGTGGGGGGGAAGCCCTGAGGTGCAGTCAATGAGAAGGGGCAGGCCCGGCCCCCCTAGAGGGACGGGTACGGGATGGAGGGGCAGAAGTGGAAGCTCCTCTGGAAGCCCTACCGCCGTCCCAAGCAGCACCCCAGTAAGGGGGCTGGGAACGGGACGCCCCACCAGCAGAGAAGGATGATGGGGATCTGGGGGCACGGTAGAGATCCTGTACCGACCGCAGGGTATGACCGGAAGCCTGGAGGGAATCCAGAATGGCCTGGGTACCAGGACCAAACAATTTGTCACCACAGAAAGGGGCGTCGGCAACCAACAATTGGACGTTGGGAGCCAAACCCAACACTCAAAGCCCGGCATGGTGCCGCAAGGCAACGCTGGTGGCAGACAGACGGGCAGCAGCATCGACCGCATCATATCCCAACCGAAGTAGGTGATGGGAAAGTGAGGAAATGGCGGACAGGGGGCTGCACCAACTGGTCCGTTCCCAGGAGAGAGGTAAGTGGGAAAGATGGTCCAAAGCAGAGGCACTCAATGTGTGGAGATACTGGACCATATGGCCCACATAGTTGAGGAATGCAATGCAGAAAGGCACTAGAGGTGTAAACCTTCTTGCCAATAAAAATCAATGCACCCAGGAGTCCTTATCCAGCGGCAAAGAACTGGTGTGTTGGGGCAAAGCGGTCCGGTCATGAGCCACTGTAATGACCACGAAGTCAGCCGCAGGAGCGTTGGACAAATAAGGATGGTCCAACGGGGCCGGTGCAGCCTGTAAGGCCCACACGGGGTGGGCGGAGTGGAAAAGGGGTGACGCCAAGCCACAGTCATGGTGTTCAAATATGCAGGAATCAAGAGAGGGACGACAAGGACAGGTTTCTCGGGCAGGTCGAGGTAGGCAGCCAAGTCCTGGCGAAGGGTATCCTGCTCAATAGAGGGGAATCCAAAAGCCTCCTGGATCTGCAACATCAGATCTGTGAAAGAAGAGTCAGACAGAGAGGAGACATCAGGAGGGGCAGACGGGGCCGCGTCCAGAATAGAGGACATGGAGAATGGGGAATCCGGGTCCATAAAGTCAGGAAAGCCTGCGTCAGAAGCATCCTCCACGTAGGGATCCCCCAAGTCTGGACCCCCAGACTTGAACTTCGCATAAGCAGGAGGAGGGGGGCACCAGGTGGAGATGGCCAGATCTGGACGAATCTGCTTAGGCGGAGAGGGGGGACTCGTACGGTGTGTATAGTAATGCAAAATTCCATGCACAAAGTATGGAGCAATGCTTACCCTGGATTGGTATGCTCTGGAAATTAAACAGGCAGGTGGATGGATTGATTCAGAGTAAATTCAGACACCACCTTAAGAAGAAACTTAAGACTCTCATCGAGGCACAGGTCAGGAAGCATAGGAAAATCAGGAGCAGTTGTAAAATTCGCAACAAGTGATTTATTTTTCTAATAACAGTAAAATAAAACAAATAAAATTGATCAGTATAACTATTTAAAAAAGGCAGTATAAACAGAGAAAGTCTATCTGGGTTTCTTCTCAATTTCCAGTCTCAGTCTCTGTGTTGCTCTCTTGCAAGAAATTGCAGCTCTATTTTTGTAAGTCTTTGCAACCCCCCCACTCGTTAAGAAAATAGCATGCTTCTCACACAGTGTTCTTGTACGTTTCAACAAGTCCAGCAAAAAGAACATTGTGATCCAGAACCGACCTCTTGCTTACAGCTTCTCAGAGAGTTTGCAAACAGGTTAACCCCTTGAGTTCCAAACAGCTTTTTGCAATCATTTCAAGAGTAAAAAAAACTAAATACATTTCTAAACAAAGGGATCCCAGTATTAGTTACATTTCCACCCAATGATTCATATATATTTTTATAGAAGCAGATATGCAAGGAGGGAGAAAAGACAGAACAGCAAATGAGGGTAAAGAGATAGCAAGAGGCAGAGAATTGCAAGACCGTTGGTGTGATCAAGTCCTAGGTTTCACGAGAACATTTGGTTGCGCAACGAGACAGAGAAGAGACGAAAAGGAGAGAATAAAACAGATCCTTGCATTTAAACTCTTTCTCCGTAACAGGGACAGGGCCCTATTCAACCCTGTCACACCCCGTAAGAGGGAACCTATTTTACAAAAACAGGTTTCCAAAACTTTCTTTAAATTCTCCTTCAACATGACAGTAGCTTATAATCTTTATAGGTCAGTGCATATGCAGTATATCAAACAGGGAAGTTTCAACTCACACATTTTTTTTCAACCTTTGGAATTCTCAATTCCAGATCCATATCTAGATAGAAAATCAGCATTGACATTCTCTTTCCCAGATTTGTGCATCACTTTAAATTTAAATGGCTGCAGAGTCAGGTACCATTGTGTGATTCTGGAATTTGTATCCTTTATTTGGTTAAGCCAACAGAGAGGATTGCGATCTATTACAAGTACAAAGTCAGCTCCTAGTAAGTAAAACTTAGGGGACTCCATTGCCCACTTTGCTGCAAGACATTCCTTTTCAATGGTGGAGTACCTTTTCTCCCTGTCGTGCAATAGAATAGGATATTCTTTCCCATCTATATTTTGACTCCGAAGTGCACCAAGGCCTACCTCTGATGCATCAGTTTGTAACAAAAATGGTTTCTCAAAGTTTGGGCTTCTTAAAACAGGGACTGAACATAATACAGCCTTAATAGCTTGAAAAGCTTCATCACACTCTGGGGTCCATTTCACATTATTCAGGTACCGTTTTTTCATGAGTTCTGTGAGGGGAGTAGCTAACTCTGCAAAGTTGGGAACAAATCTCCGATAATAATCAGCCAGCCCTAAAAATGACCCGATGTGTTTTTTGATTTTCGGGACAGAACTGTTAGCTACAACTTCTATCTTACAAACCTCAGGCTTGACTTCTTCATTTCCCAAAACATAGCCCAAATATCTGGTTTCCAGCATGCCTAATACACACTTGGTAGGATTAATTGTCAGACCTGCCTTTTTGATCAATTGGATAACTGCTCGTAGGTGTTCCAGGTGGCTTTCCGAGTCTGGACTATACAACATGACGTCATCCAGATACGCAGCACAATAACCATTGTGAGGGGATAAAATTACAGCCATGTACCGCTGGAATGCAGCAGGTCCGCCATGTAAACCAAACGGCATGGCACTGAACTGACAGAACTTTATAGGAGTGGCAAAAGCAGTTTTGTTTCTGGATTCTTTAGCTAGGGGAAATTGCCAGTAACCCTTGGTGAGATCAAGGGTACTGATATACTTAGCACTTCCCAGGGTGTCCACCAAATCATTTATTCTGGGCATAGGATAACTCAAATTCTGACACTTGATTAAGTTTCCTAAAATCAAGGCATATTCTTACACTCCCTTCTTTTTTGTTTACAATCACCATTGGTGATGATGAAGCCTTCTCGACTCTTCTATGATACCCAATTCTTTCATTTTTTGTATTTCCTTAACCACGTTAGCTCTTAACCGCTCTGGTAATCTGTATGTCTTTTGTCTAACAGGGTGAGCATTCCTTGTCACTATTACATGCTCGACCCCTTTTGCTCGATCTGGTACTGTGATAAAAGTACTGTTAAATGTCTTTAGCAAATTACAGATTTCTGCAGTTTGTTCAGAGGTTAAGGAAACATTCACCTTTATAGCATCAGCAGTTACAGTCTGTTCCAGTCTGTCATAAGCTACACCAATATCTTCTTTATCAGTTTCTGGTAAAATCAGCATAACAGCGTTTGGTGTTTTTTCAACCCATTTCTTGAGGAGGTTAGCATAGTATATCTTAATAGGATTTTTTCTATCAGGGTCTCAATCTCATAGTTAACTGTGCCAGTACATCTAAACACTTTATAAGGCCCTTGCCACTTCATTAACAGTTTATTTTCTGTAGTGGGTAACAGTAGCAAGACCTTTTCACCTGGCTCAAAAACATTTCCTTTTTCCCCTATGGTCATAATACACCTTCAGCTGGTTTTGGGCCTTTTCCTGATTATGGGCAATTTCAACATATTTTGCCAGATTCTTTCCCAGGGCACACATATAAGATATAATTTATTGTTTCTGATTGAGGTCATCTTCCCATGTTTCTTTTAGTACATCTAGTGGCCCTCTAGGTTGTCTACCATATAGCATTTCCAATGGTGAAAAACCTGTTGATGCATGTGGCACTTCTTTGCAAGCAAAAAGCAGGTAAGGTAAGTACTGGTCCCAATTTTTCCCTTTCCCTTTTACAAACCTTTTTAATATGTGTTTTAGGGTTTGATTAAAACGCTCAACAAGATCGTCTGTCTGAGGATGATAAGGGGAGGTTTTTATGGCAGTGATACCTAGTAGTCTGTACAGCTCCTTAAGTAATGAAGCACCAAAATTACTACCCTGATCAGTAATAATTTCTTTTGGTATGCTCACCCTGCTGAAAATTTTGGCAAGCTCTACTGCCATTTTTGGGGCTGTGACAATATGCATTGGAACATCCTACGAGTATCGAGCAGCATAGTCACATACTACCAAAATGAATCAATTACCCATTTTACTTTTGTCTAAGGGGCCAACCATATCCATTGCAATTCTCTCAAAAGGCACATCTATCAAGGGGTAGAGGCACCAGGGGCATCTTGTCTTTTTAGTCACTGGGGCTACTTTCTGACACTCAGCACAGGAACTGTAATAGGTAGCAACATCTTCATGAATTCCAGACCAGTAAAATCTGTACAGCAATCTGGCAAGGGTGAAATCCCTTCCTGAGTGACCAGCCATAGGACTATCATGTGCTATCTGTAACAACTCAGATCTATACTTTGTGGTATAACCAAATGTTCTATCTGGTCCTGTGTCTGAGATTTAACCCAAACTCTGTACAGTAGCCCATTACATTTTTTTTAAAACATAGATTCACCCTGTCTTCATTTCACCCCCAGCTGCTTAAAATAACCCTGGAGAGAAACATCATTAGCTTGCTCTGAAATAAAATCACAATCAGTTATCAGTTTACTTTCAGCATTTTCATATGTTAATCCTTTATGTCCATCAGTCTTTTTTTGCCAGTTTCTTCAGGTGTCGTCTTTCTTTCCTGGATTTCCGGATCTTGGAGCTGTGCTCACACAAGTCCGAATCAAAATCAGTGAAAGGAAAAGAGTCCCCATCATTAGAGATTTGTTTTGCTTGAGCTCTTGTCACCACAGCTGCTGAAACATCAGGACTTACTCCTTCTTTGATTAACTCAGTAAATCCTGGAAAGTCATTTCCAATAATCACAGGTACAGTTAACTTAGGTACTACCCCCACTTTCATTTGGCATGACACCCCATTAATAGTGAGAGTCACTTGGCTGGTGGGATAGTATTGAGTATCCCCTGTGGATGCAGATGACACCAGTACCTGGTCCTTTAGTGCATATTGAAGTGCTGGGAAAACAATGTCCTAGAGTATGTCTGCTTCCCAAATCTATAAGTCCCTTCACAGTGTTATCTCCCACCTTCACATCTTTCAAGTACTTGCCCCAATTTACTAAAGACAAATCTGCTCCAGTGTCACTCTTCTATCGGTAATTTCTTGCAATATCTATCACTCAGTCAATCAAACTTTATTTAACCAGGCTATACACCTTTGAGCAGGCTCATTTACAAGATGGTCCTGGAAGACATAGAGGACATTACCGATACAATGGCAATTGAGAAAATATACAGACGATACATAAACACAATAGTGCATCTAAACAAGTAAGGAGGTCAAGAATTTTTATCCGTTTATGCACCACTTTGCAACACCTGACAACATGCACATGCCTATTACAGAGTACATATAACACGTCCCAGGATGGATACAAAGCTATACATGGTATGACTGTATAAACATAGCAACCCGAAAATACCTATGCAGTACATTCACTGGGAGGTGCAGGGAGGAGGGAGGGGTAGGGGTACTAGAAAAGGTGTGTGGGGAAGGTGGGGGGAGTATGGGGAGGGATGGAAGGAGGTAGTGGAGGGGTTGCAGGATTAGTGCGGGAAATGGGATAACTGCCCAAGTGACCTGGCTTATTACAGTTAAAGCAAATAATGTCTTTGGGCACAGATTTATTACCCCCACCAGAGTTCTCATCAGACTTGGAGTTTAAATGGGAAAAATAGTGTCTTACCAGTGCTTGGCTGTTACCTCGCTGCTGTGGTGTTTGTCTGGCCATGTGGTAGTCTTTGGCCAAAGAAACAGTCTTTTCCCCACTTTCTGGCCAGTGTTCCTTTACCCAAAGCTGCACATCTGTAGGCAGGATGTTGATGAATTGCTCCATTGCAAATGTGACTATCTGTGGGACTATTTTGCTCTCTGGTTGGAACCAGTTTATCAGGAGTTCTTGGAGTCGGGTGAAGGCCTCTTAAGGATTGTCAACTAAGTTATACTTCAGAGATCGAAATCTCTGCCTGTAGGTCTCTCCTGAGATTCCATACCTTTTCAAGATTTCGTTTTTCAGCAGGTCATAGTTTTCTGACTGTGTAGTATCCACATTTAGGCAAGTTGGACTTTCCCTGTCAGGTAAGGTACCTGTCTGATTGACCATTGCTGCTTTGGCCACTGACAGGCTGCGGCAACCCTTTCAAAAGTTGTCAGGTATGCTTAGATATCATCCAAGGGACACAACTTTGTAAGTTTAATGTATTTTAAGTTGTTAGTGTCTTGTTGCTCTGCTGGACCAGTGTCAGATCCTCCAGCTTTGATGACTTGCAAGGCATCCATCCATCGCTGCTTCTCTTCTTTTCTCTGTGCTTCTAAACATTGAATCTCTTTTTCTCTCTGCTTCTCCATCTCTTTTTGTTGTATAACCCACCATTTGAAAAAGGCAATCAGGCTTTCAGGTTCTGTCACTGCCTGTTTTTTTTCTATAACTGGTGCTAGCTGTACAGTCTCAGATTGGACTTCTGTCTCTGCTAGTTTGGCTGCCATTCTCCTGGTAACCACTCCTGGGTTTGTTGTTGCAAAATCCATATATTTCTTCTATGCTTCCCTGGTACCAGGGCTAGTACCCACGCACAAAACTCCTGGCTTAGAGTATGCATGGCATGAATCCCGCTTAGGCTGACACCATCTGTTGTCGAGAAACAGGTCAGGAAGCATAGAAAAACCAGGAGCAGTTGTAAAATTCGCAACAAGAGTTTTATTATGAATAACAGTCAAATTAAAAAAAATAAAATTGTTCGATGTAACTATTTACAAAGGCAGTATAAACAAAGAAAGTCAATCTGGGTTTCTTCTCAATTTTCAATCTCAGTCTGTGTTTCTCTCTTGCAAGAAATTGCAGCTCTGTTTTTATAAGTCTTTGCAACCCCTGCTCGTTAAGAAAATAGCATGCTTCTCACACAGTGTTCTTGTAAGTTTCAACAAGCGCAGCAAAAATAACATTGTGATCCAGAACTGACCTCTTGCTTACAGCTTCTCAGAGAGTTTGCAAACAGATTAATCCCTTGAGTTCCAAACAGCTTTTTGCAATCATTTCAAGAGTAAAAAAAAACTATACACAGTACATTTCTAAACAAAGGGATCCCAGTATTAGTTACATTTCCACCTAATGATTCACATATATTTTTATTCCAACAGATATGCAAGGGGGAAGAAAAGACAGAACAGCAAGTGAAGATGGAGAGATAGCAAGAGGCAGAGAACTGCAAGACCACTGGGGTGATCAAGTCCTAGGTCTCACGAGAAAATTTGGTTGCACAACCAGACAGGGAAGAGACAGAAAAGGAGAGAATAGAACAGACTCTTTCTACATAACAACAGGGACAGGGCCCTATTCAAACCTGTCACAAGGATTAGTACGCAAAGAGTCCCTGTATTTGTGGAAAATCAAATAAGGCTGCTCACATGAGAGCCTATAGCTCGGAAATTCTTTGAGCAGAAGTAATAGCAACTAAAAATTACTCTTTCCATGACAGAAAGCGTAGCTCACAAGACATGGCTGGCTCAAAAGGAGGCAGGGTCAGCTTCTTCAGAACAAAATTCAGATCCCAAGCCGGAACCAGGTTACAGATAGGAAACTTCAAGTGGAGAATGTCACGCAGGAAAGCACGGGCCACATCCAGCTGTGCCATAGTACGGCCATCAATGGGCACATGAAAGGCTGATATGGCTGAAAGGTGTGCACTTTAGGAGAGGAGTATCTTAGTCCTGCATCAAATAAGGTCAGGAGATACTCCAGAACCTGGTTCACTGGACAGGTGAAGGGGTCCAGGCTATGGGAAGTGGGCCAGATAGCACCACGCTTTTCCATTTCATACAATAGGTGGCCCTGGTGGAAGGCTTTCTGGTGGCCACCAGGACATCAGCCACCTTCTAAGACACATCAAAGCAAGCAACAGCTACATCCTCAGGAGCCATGCATGCAGGTGGAGGTTCTTGAGGTCTGGATGGGCCAGGGTCCCTAAGCCTGCATCATCAGGTCCCAGGAGAGAGGCAGGGGAACTGGAGGTTCCACAAGCAACTACTGCAGTAATCAAAACCATATCTGCAGAGGCCAGAATGGAGCCACCATAATTAGGGTGGTGCCCTTCATCTGTAGCTTGATGAGTACCTTCTGAGTCAGAGGAAAGGGTGGGAAGGTATACAGAAACCTCCAGGAGAGGGACAACACATCTCACCAAAAATCTCCAGGCCCTGTATCTAGCGATCAGAAATGCAGCAGTTTTGCACTGAGTGGGGATGCAAAAAGGTCCAACTCTGGATGATATCACCTGTTGAACACGTCTTCTGCTACCGAGGTCAGCAGTCCCACTCGTGCCTTTTAAACTGTGACCTGCTGAGGCTGTCTGCCAAGGCTTTTTGGGCACCTGGCTAATGGACGTCAGACAGTCCTAGACAGAGATCTACAGCCCAGTACCAGACTCTCATTGCTTCCCAGTACAGATGATAGGAATTGGTCCCCCCTTGTTTGCTGATGTAATAGACCACACTGAGATTGTCTGACTGCACCAGCAGAGGGCCCGGAGAGAGATGTTCTGGAAGACTTGTAAGGCATACAGCATTGCCCTCATTTCTCAGACATTTATGTGGAGGTGAGTCTCCCAGTGGGACCAGAGATCCTGGGTCTGACAAGGACCTAGATGGGCTCCCCAACCCCGAGCCGAAGCATCCGTGGTGAGGATTTGGTGAGGAGTGGGGATAAGAAAGGGGACTCCCATTAAGAGATTGGCCAGGTCCATCCACCTGTGAAGCACTTTGCGTACTGGTGAGGAGACAAGGACCAGCTGATCTAAATCATCTGAGTGCTGATCCCACTGAACCCTGAGGGTCCACTGCAGGATCCTCATGTGCAGCCTGGCCAGAGGGACCGTAACAATGGCAATGGCCATGAGGCCAAGTAGGCTAAGGAATGTACTGGTTGGGACATGCTGGCTCTGAGACACCTCCTGGACCTGGGTAATAAGGCAGTCCACCCTGCCTTAAGGGAGAAAGGCCTTGCCCAGAATAACATCCAAGACTGCTCCTACATACTGCTACTGCTGAGATGGGGTCAGCACAGACTTGGGCTTGACTGACAGTCATGCCCAAGTACTGGAATAACTGTAGGGTGCATTCTAGAGTCAACAAAAGGAGCTCCCTGGACTGGGCTTTCAGTAACCAGTCATCCAGGTATGGGAAAACATAGAGGCCTTCACACCGGAGGGCTGCTGCAACAATTGCTAAGCACTGGGTAAATATCCATGGTGCAAAGGATAAGCCAAAGGGCAATGCCCTGAAATGGTAATGATCCCCCTGGAACAGGAACCACAGGTATCATCTGTGAGGAGGGCAAACCATGATATGCAGGTAGGCATCTTGCATATCAAGGCAGCGTAGCCGGTCACCCTGCTTGAGCAGAGGGAGTAGGCCATGCAGAGTGACATAGATACATAGATACATAGACAGTGTCGGCAGATAAGGGCCTATGGCCCACCTAGTCTGCCCATTTGAGCTTGTAAGTTCAGTTTGTTTTCCTAGAAGTCTGTTTCCCCTTACCCCTGACCTCTAGAATTCCTTTATGTCTATCCCATGCATTCTTAAATCCCGTGATTGTTTCAGCCCCCACCACTTCCTCTGGCAGGGTGTTCCACTTGTCCACCACCCGCTCTGTGAAGAAATTCTTTCTCATGTTTCCTCTGAATCGTCCTCCTCCAACTTCATCCCATGCCCTCTAGTCCTGAAACATCTTTTTCGCTAAAAATAGTGTTTTCCTGCACCCTGTTCCTCCCTGTAAGATACTTGTATGTCTCTATCATATCCTCTCTCCCTCCTCTCCTCCAGGGAGTACATGTTCAGTTCCTTCAACCTGTCTTCCATAGGACTTGTGATGCAACCCATGCACCATCTTTGTCCCTCCTCTGAACCTTCTCTACCCTGTCTATATCCTTACGTAGGTATGGTCTCCAGAACTGTACACTGTACTCCAGGTGGGGCCTCACTAGTGTCTCTGTATAGCGAATTATGACCTCTTCCTGCTGGTGATGCTCTGCCTCATACATCCCAGCATCCTATTTGCTTTACCTGATGCCTTGTCACACTGTTTCCCTACCTTGAGGTCATCAGAGATGACAACCCAAGATCCCTTTCCTGCTTGGTGCATGCTATATCCTCACCCCCAACTGATATATTGTGCCAGGGTTTTGTGCCCCATATGCATTATCTTGCACTTCTTTGCATTGAATTTCAACTGTCAAACCCTTGACCATTCTTCAAGTTTCTGCAGGTCCCTTCTCATTCTGTCTACACCCTCTGGTGTGTCTACTCTGTTACAGAGCTTTGTGTCATCAGCGAACAGTGAAATTCTGCCTTCTAGATCCTGTGCAATGTCACTGATGAAGATGTTGAATAGGACCGGTCCCAGCACTGATCCTGTGGTACCCCACTGGTTACTCTTCCCTCTGTGGAGTGACAGCCATTTACCACCACCCTCTGTGTCCTGCCACCCAGCCAGTTACCTACCCACCACACTACTGTCCTGCCCACACCCATATTCCCCAGTTTGTGTAATAGTCTTCTATGTGGCACAGTGTCAAAGGCCTTGCTGAAGTCCAGATAGGCCATGTCCACTGCCCTCCCCTGATCCACCTCCTAGTCACCCAGTCAAAAATTTAATGAGGTTGGTCTGACATGACCTCCCCTAGTGAAACCATGCTGCCTTGGGTCCTGTAGTCCATTGACAACCAGATGTTCCACCAATCTCTCCTTCAGTAGTGCTTCCATGATCTTTCCCACTACCGAGGTGAGGCTGACTGGTCTGTAGTTCCTGCTTCCTCTTTGTTCCCACTTTTGTATAAGGGGCTGACATCTGCTGTCCTCCAGTCTTTGGGTACCTCCCTGTTTCCAGTGATTGGCTGAACAGGATAGCCAGAGGTTCAGCCACCACCTCTCTTAGTTCTTTAAGGACCCTGGAGTGCACCCCATCTGGCCCCATTGCTTTATCAGCTCTTATTACTTCCAGTTCCTTCAGGACCCTTTTCGTGTAAAGGACTTGTGTCCATTTCTGCATCATTCTCACCCTTGTACTCCCTTCAGACCCATTACCCCCTCTTCCTTAGTAAGACTGAGCAGAAATACCTGTTCAATATGTCAGCTTTATTGTTGTCATCCTCCAGGCGGCTCCCATCCTCCCCCTTCAGTCTCACTATCCCTCCCTTTGTCTTTCTTTTTTCACTTATGTACCTGCAAAAGGTTTTGTCTCCTTTACCCACTGATTTTGCAATGTGTTCTTCTGTCTGAGCTTTGGCTTCCCTTACTGACTTCCCTGCCTCCCTTTGTTTCTCCTGGTACTTCTCCTATCCCCTTCTGCCTGTGTCTTTTTGTATTGCCTGAATGCAATCTTTTTGGCTTTCACTTTCTTTGCTACCTGCTGGAAAACCATAATGGTCTCTCTTCCTTTCCTCTTGCTAACCTGCTTAATGCATAATTCTGTTGTTCTTATAATCCCCATTTTAAATACTGCCCACTGTTCCTCAACCCTGATTCTGTCCCATTCCCTTAATGCCTCTTTCAAGTATCTCCCATTTTTCCAAAGTCTGCCCCCTAAAATCCAGGATACGTGTTTTGTGTGGTTTGGTTCTGCTCTTTCTGTGATTTCAAACCACAATGACTGGTGGTCACTGTTACCCAGGTGCTCCCCACTGTTACCCTCATCACACTGTCCCTGTTTGTGAGCACAAGGTCCAGTATTGCCTTCTGCGAGTTGGTTCCATGACCAGTTGCTTGAGGAAGGCACCCTGAAGGAAGTCAGGATAAATCTGCTCTAGTTGATGCTGCTGCTGGGATGCTCCAGTCCACGTCTGTATATTAGAGTCTCCAACCAGTACTACCTCACCCTTGTCTGCCATCCTTTGGATGGCTAGCATCAGCTCCCTATCTGTTTCTTCCTCCTGGGCTGGTGGTCTAAGACCACACCTGCTGGATGGCTGGTGCTCATTCCTTTCCAGCTTAACCCACAGTATCTCTCCCATTTTGTTCCTCCTGGATCTGTGTGGGCCTTATGTCATTTTTCACATACAGTGCCTCCTCCTCCCTTCCTGCCTGCTCTGTCTCTTCTGAATATGTTGTAGCCAGGTATGGCCATCTCCCAGTCATGGTTATCATTACACCAGGTTTCAGTGATGGCCACAATGTCCAGGTCTGACTGTACCATGACAGCCTCCAGATCTTCCATCTTGTTGCTAAGGCTCCTGGCATTTGCACACATGGCTTTCCATGATTTGACCTCCCTAGACTGCTTCACTGTTCTACTCCAGCCCCTTCCTTGGTTGTCATTATCCCTGGTTCTCCTTGCTGTTTGCCCTTCTGCTGAATTTTGCCCCTTTTCTGCTTATCCACCTTTTGGACACTAATCTCCATCTTTTGCACACTGCTTTGCAGAGATAGCCACTCCTCTGGTTCACTGGTTCCACTACTAGCTGTGGGGGTGAGCAAGTAGGTACCGTCCTTGCTGGCCTGCCACCCTTTGCTAGTTTAAATGCTTGTCAATGTAGCATTTAAACTTATCATTGAGTGCTTGATTCCCTCCAGGCTGGATGCAGGCCGTCAGGCTTGAACAAACCTCCATCCCTCCAGGTGGGTCCCCAGTCACCAATGAATCCAAACCCTTCCTCACAGCACCAGTTCTTCAACCATGAGTTAAAGTTCCTGGTGCATGCACTCCTATGCTCTCCCTTGCCTCTCACAGGTAGTACTTCTGAGAAAGTGACAGAAGTAGCTACTTGCTTGAGACCCCTCCCCAGTTTCCTAAACAAGCTTGTGACCATCCAGAACTTTTTGTTCTGGATGAAAAGATTCAGCTCCCTGAGGTCTAGAATGGGCCTCAAGTCCCCTATTTTTGGGGGAACCAGGAAGAACCTGGAGTAGAACCCCTTGTTTCTTTGCTGCCTGGACTCTGGATTCATGGCCTGCTTGTACAGCAAGGTGAGGACCTCCTCCCTTAACACCTGTGTGTGGTCTGGAAGATAAAAGGTGGGGACTGGGGGAAACATCTGGAGGCTGTTCTAGAAGCTCTAGAGCACTGCCCTCTTTGAATATCTGCAGGATCCAGCATCTGTTGTGATGGTTCTCGACTGGGACAGATGGAGGGAGAACTGACCTCTGACCACCACCTCCTGGATTGGAACAAGGAGGAGGCTGTCAAGGAGTCATGCTGAAGCTGAACTGGCTGCAAGGGATGCACCTTGTCCTCTGGATTGCCTAGGAGAGGGACCCAAGGTGGAGGAGGTGGCAGGCAAGGCACAGCTGCCCTGTGTGTGCCCTGGAGCATGGTCCTGGAACCAGACTTGTGACAGATCTTACAAAAGGAAGGCCTCGGTCTATTCCTGGGCCAGGTATAGTACAGGGAGTGGACCGACCGAATAGCCCTGCCAGGGGCCATGCAGGCCATTGATAATATCCTGCTCAAAAAGTTTATGACCCACAAAAGGGGCATTTAACACTTTTTGGTGGACGTTAGCTGCAAAGTCAGAGACTCTTAGCCAGGAGTGTCTTCTGAGGCAAATGTCAGAGGCAGCTGCCCTGGCTGTAGTATCAGCAATATTATAGGTGGCTTCAAGGAGATGCTTACTGACATCTTTTGAGGCCTGGAATACTTTGATAAGCTCTCGTCTCTAGCAGCCCTCAGAGAGGGCCTGCATGGCAGCTTTGCCCTTCCTCCAGAGCCAAATAATGTGCAATCCTAAGGCCCACAGTGGCAGAGGCGAATGTCCTCTTGTCCCAGAGGTCTAGCCTTCTGGATTCTCATTCAGGGGGCAAGAAGCTAAGGTGCTTGGGAGCCTTATTTCTATAATGAGCGGCCTTAATACCTATTGAGTTGGTTTCCGGCTGAGCAGCATAAAAGGGAAGCCACTGAGGTGCCTAGTTAAGCTTGTCAGCCTTTCTGGGCATGGCTGGTACAAGGTTTGGCCTGCGCTAGGCCACAGTGGCAGCATCATTCAATGCTGGCAGCAGAAGAACAATAACTTTGGATGGACACTTTAGGATCTCCAAGAAGTCTACCAGGTTCCCCCTTGTTTCATTCTTTTCGTCTATCTGAAACCACATAGTGGAGGAAAGCTGCCTCATAACATTGAAGAAATAGGGGTCCTCCAGGGGTGTGTTCTAACTAAGTCCTCAGTCCTGGAGGAGACAGTGGACCTGTCAGAGGATGCCACTTCAATATCTTCATCCTTTTCTTCAGGAAGGATGAGGTCAGGGTGGTATTCCTCCTCAACGTCGGCCTGCACTGAAGCAGGGATTGATGATCAGGGCACAGACGGTTCTCTGGAAGGCACAAGATGAACGGGTCGGGCTGGCATAGACACTGAAGCAGCATCCGGAGGCGTGGACAATGACGGCCAGGTAATGGAACAAACTGTTGTATGAGAGACATGGTAATGGAGGAAAGAATAGTGTTAAGGTCGATGGCAGGAAAAGGAATCGTCATCAACATAAGCATCAACGCAAGGGGCATGTAGCCCAGCTCCGAAGACAAAACGCTAACAATAGTGGAAGTGGTTGGTCCCGGTGTCTGTGGATCTTGAGTATCGAGAGGTCTCAATGGCAGGGATGTGGCCAATGGCCCCTCCATAGCCCTGTGATGACTGAGGGAAGAGTTCTCCATGGGGGGCCTGACAGGAGCAGAGGCCTGCATAGGATGAGGCATCGATGCCAAAGCAGTCGATGGAATGATTCCAGAAGAAGAGAAGGAATTCTATGGGGACTGGGATCACCGATGGGGGGGGGGGCGGTCCTTAGGCCAATCCTTGTCCTGAAAAGAATGTTTCCCTGAGGATTTGTCTCAGACTTTGGTGAGCTGAGAACCCAAAGAAGAAGCAAGGAATTAGGAGGGTGGGCCCCGGAAGACCCCTGCTCTCCACTGGCTGCCTGTTGCTCCATGAGGAACTTCTGCAGGGTTTTCTTTTTTTTTTTTTTAGTCTTTTTTGGCCCTGCTGCCAGCCGCCGATCTTTCGCCGGTCACAGTGCATCTCCACTTCCACCTCTCCTGTTCCATGCTCTTCCCCTGAGACCACTGACTTGCCCCTCAGAGGGTGGGGTCGCAGCACTGGCCCCAATGCCGCGAAACTAGTGACTGACTGGGGGAGCCGGCAGGAGAGGCTAATTAAAGATGGATACTGGCTTCACGGAGGCGGCTGACAGAAGGATTACTATTCTTCCCCATTTTTGCGTGAGGGAGGGGATGTGCAATAACGTCCTGCATCCACCTCGCCCCCCCGAGAACTGTAACACGTCGGTAGCTGCAGTACCCCTGGCCTCTGCCAGGAGTCCTACAAGCACTGGACGGAGTCCCAAACCGCCCCCTGGAGCAGAAGAGCAGTCCGTGGGGTGCTCCATCTTTCTCCCCCTGGCTGGTCCTCCAGCAACCCAAGTCCGTTCACGAACCTGGGTCGCTAGTGTCGCAAGCAGAAATACAACCGCTGTGCTGATGCGCCGGCTTCTGCAGGGCTTTTTTGCACTGACACCAGGTGGTGAGGTTGAACTTCAGGCAGGACTTACAGGCGAGAACACTGTGGCTAGGCCCAAGACAGCAGACACAGAGTTCGTATTTGTCAGCTGAAATATCTTCTTTCCGCAGCAGCAGCAATGGAAGAGAGCTGACGAGGGATTATTTCTAGACATACAAAGGACAAAAAATCATTTTAAACTAAAGTGATTCAAAGGGAAGTATAAATGAAAAAGGTAGTTTTGGCGGTCGAACTGAATGATGAAGCTTCCATGGAGTCTGTGTGCGAATGGTCAACGGTGGGAAAACACTGAAGAGGGAGCAGGGCCACCCATGTTTATACAGTGTGTGTGACATCGGGACCGGACGTCGGAGTGGACAGCCCCTAATAGACTTCTGCAGAAAAAGCTTCTATGGAATCCTGATGCCTGATGGCTAAGTTCCATAGGTGTGACCTGATGACAGCGATATCCCCCAAGAAGATCAAGTCAAATTCACTGAAGAAATTGGAGAAATCACCAACTGCGCACTTTGGTAGCCTACAACACTGCAGAACTGTGAAGGAGAAGACCTGACTCTTATGGCGAAAATGAAGATCTAATGCCTAGGAGCAGAGCCAGAGGACATACTGCCCAGGTGGTGGGAGAAGCTTCACTTAAAGATGTTCCAACGAATCAGCACTTCCAATGGAACTGCTAAAGTGAGCATAGTGAACTGTATCCACGCCTCTAGAACTAATTTTTCTAGGGGTGTAGATACAGTTCACTATCTGCCCTCTGGCAATCTTCTAGCAGTCCTTTGGGAAGAGGGGGCAAGATGAAAAAATTACTTACCATAGTAATCTTATTTCTTCCCAGTGATGCTCAGGAATTCATAACTTTATGCAATAAGCCTGGAGGGTTGGACTGCCCGGAGAGATGGAACACATGCAAATGAGTAGAATTCTTTGCACTTGAGCGTCTTTCAAATACCGCCTCTACCAACTGTGGTGTTCTAACCTCTTTAGATTTGTGAGAAGCCTGGAAGTCAGGCATTAGGAACTAATTTAAGTAATATTCTATAAAAAGAGGGGTGTCTCATAATTAAAGCATAGCATTTAGATAAAACCTCCAAAGGGAGGATAACTCCTGACAAAAACACATCAAATAAAACTCCAAGAGGAGAACATTGAAAAACTCCAGTTAAAAATGATTAAAACAGAAAAATGCAACAAAATCAATATGGCTTGGTGGCACCAGCATGCGGAGTGCAGAGGCTGAAGTTCTGGAAGGGGAGGAAGGGAGGAAGGGAGGAAGTTATGAATTCCTGAGCATCACTGGGAAGAAATAAGATTACTATGGAAAGTAATTTTTTCTTCTAACCACAGTAATGCTCAGGATATTCATAACTTTATGCAGACTACCAAGCAGTACCACTGGAGGTGGGCACAGAACTTTACTTTGGAAACAGGCTCTGCAGGACTGCTGTGCCAAACCTAGCATCACCCCGGATAAAATATCCAGGTTATAGTGTTTTGTAAAGGTGTGTACTGTTTTCCAGGTAGCTGCTTTGCAAATGTCCACCAAGGGAACCTCCCTGGCTGCTGCAAGGTTAGCAGCAGTTCCTCTTGTAGAATGCGCCCTCAAATCGGTTGGGGGCTCTTTACCTGCCTTAGTGTAGCAGGACTGAATACACTGGACTATCCACCAAGAAACTGATCTTTTTGAGGCTGGTTTACCCTTTCCTACATCCCCATATGTAAGGAAAAGTTGTTTTCCATTTTTCCTATGGTCTTTAGTGGCTGTCATCTAATAGCTGATAGCCCTTTTCACATCCAGACTGTGTAATCTTCTTTCACCAGAACTGATATGGTCTGTGAAAAAGGTAGAGTGATGGATTGATTCAGATGAAAATCTGAAACCACTTTAGGGAGAAACAGTCTGTTAGTTCTGAGGACTACCTTATCTCTGTAAAATGAGAGATAGTCTTGGTCAATGAAGAGAGCTTGGAGCTCGCTAATTCTCCTTGCAGAAGTAATAGCCACTAGGAAGACTGTTTTCCAAGTAAGGTATTTCAAGTGGGCAGTAGCCATGGGTTCAAAGGGAGGGTCCATGAGCTTGGCTATACACACATTTAAATCCCAAGCAGGCACTGGTGCCCTGTGAGGTGGGTGTAAATGCATCAGTCCTTTAAAAAATTTTTTGAAAAGTTTATCAGAAGCTACTGACACCTTGGTCCCCACAGAAAGGTAGGCAGATACCGCTGCTAAATGAACCTTAAGGGAACTGGGTTGCAAACCTTGTGAGTGCAGATGAATGAGATAGTCCAGGACAACTGAAACTCCGACCTTTAGTGGCATAAGGTTCATGCTGGAACACCCAACAGAAAATCTCTCCCATTTGGAAGAATAAGTTTTCTTTGTGGAGGGTTTTCTATAACCTTTTAAAATATTTAGGACAGCTTCTGAAAGATTTAAATCTGCATACTCCAATTCCTGAAGAGCCATGCTTTGAGATGAAGGGACTTGAGATTCGGATACAACAATGTTCCCTGATTGGAAGTCAGGAGGTTGTGTTTGAGGGGCAACTGTATCGGTTTGCTGACAGACATGGAGAGCAGAAGAGAGTACCATGGCTGCCTGGGCCAATCTGGAGCTATCAAGATCAGAGATGCTGAGAGGGACTTTAGCTTCGGTAACACCCAGTAACACCCTGAAAACCAGGGGAAAGGGGGGAAAAGCATACAGGTGCCTGCCTGTCCAGTCCAGAACCAGGGCATCCAGAGGAACAGTGCCCTGTGCTGGTGGTCTGCAGCAATATTGAGGTAGTTGATGGTTCTGGTGGGATGTGAACAAGTCTATCTCTGGAGTGCCCCACCTTCTGAAAATAACTTCTACCACCTGCTTGTTCAGATCCATTCGTGATGGGCCTGGTTGATGCGGCTTAGTGCATCTGCCAAAGTATTGTCCTTTCCTGGCAAGTGAATTGCCTGTAAAGAGACCTTCAGAGAGTACGCCAGTGTCCAAATCTTCATGGACTCTATGCAGAGGAGGCCTGACCTGGTGCCTCCCTGTTTGTTTATGAAATACATTGTGGTGGTATTGTCTGTTCTGATCTGAACCACCCTGCCCATTATCAGTGAAGAAAAAGCCTTTAGAGCTAGGAAGACTGCTCTTAGCTCCAGTAAATTTATGTGCTGAAGGGACTCTGCTGCTGACCAGATTCCCTGAGTCATGTGCTTTCCTAAGTGGGCACCCCAGCCCAATAGGGATGCATCTGTTGCGAGTATCAGAGAGGGGTTTTCACTCTGGAAAGGCACTCCCTGCCTTAAATTGGATTCGTTTCCACCACAAAAGGACCCTTAATAGTGGCCTTGTTACTGGTATAAGCTTTGAAAAAGGGTATTTTTTCTGACTCCAGTGAGACCTGAGGTGAAACCGGATATCTCACATATGGAATCTGGATCCTTGCACTGTGCCTGTGGATGCAGTCATATGGCCTAGTAGCTGCAGAAACTGCCTTGCAGTTTTTGACCTGTTCAGGATGGAGGAGTTTGCTATTGACTGAAGACTTTTCACCCTGTCTAAGGGTAAAAAGGCTCTGCCCTGAAGTGTGTCGATTTCTGTCCCTATAAACTGCAAAGTTTGAGCAGGGGTTAGAACTGATTTCTTTTGGTTTATTATGAAACCCAGAGACTCTAAGAGGGCCTGGGTGTTTCTTAGGGAGTTCCTTACTTGGTCTGGTGAGTTTCCCACCACCAGCCAATCGTTCAGGTAAGGAAAGACAGTCACTCCCTGTCTTCTTAGATATGCCACTACAGCAACTAGGCACTTTGTGAATACCCCTGGTGCTGAGGAGAGACCGAAAGGAAGAGTTGAAAACTGATAGTAGCCTGAAGGGAGTCTGAATCTGAGATATTTTCTGTAAGATTCCTTTACGGAGATGTGGAAATAGGCATATTTCAAGTCCACTGATGCCAGCCAGACCCCTTTTTGGATTGTTGGCAATATTCGAGCCAAAGTTACCATTTTGAACCTTGTTTTTTTCAGATGCTTGTTCAAAGCTCCGAGATCCAATATTGGCCGCCACTCCCCACTTTTTTTTTGTTGTTAGGAAGTATCTGGAGTAAAAACCCTTTCCCCTCAGCGTGGTAGGGACTAACTCCACTGCTCTTAGATGCAACAGTTTCTGAACCTCTGCTTCTAGTAGTGTTCTCTCTGCTAGAGGAGGTGAGCAGTAAACCCTGGTCTTTTGTCGAGGAAAAGATTTTAAATCCAGAGACAGACCCTGACCCACTACCTCCAGCACCCACTTGTCTGTGGTGATGCTTAGCCAAGCCTGAAGGAAGTGTGAGAGTCTGCCTCCGACAGGGAGGGAGGAGGCAGCCTTAGCCTCAGGGGTTTTGCTTTGGTTGGGGCTGAGGTTGGGCTTGAGAGCCCCTCCTAGAGCCCCTTCTACCCCTACCCCTAGAGTATCCCTGTTGTGAATACTGCTGATACTGGGGCACAGCTACTGGCTGGAAAAAGGGTCTGGTCATAAAAGACCTTCCTCTGCCCCCCCCCCCTCCACAGGGCCTAGTGGATGGAGAAGCACGCTCCTTAGCAGAGTTGATTCTATAGGTTGCTTTATACTCATCCACTTTTTTTCATGTATGCAACCGTAGATTCCCCAAAAAGAGAGTTTCCCTCTAAAGGAAAATCCAGGGCCTTGGATTGAGCATCCTGAGAAAGGTTAGTGGCCCTCAGCCAAACAAACCTTCTCTCTGCCACGGTGTTAGCCATCCATCTGGCTGCAGTGTCATTAGAATCAGCAGCCATCTGGAACTGGTACTTAGCCGCCTCCAGCCCAAACCTGGCAGTTTCAGCCAGGTCTTCAGACAAGGGTGAAGGGGCTTTCATGGACATGTCCAGTATCGACTGCCACAGAGATTTTTGATACTGGGCAACATAAGCTTGAAAAGTAGCCTGTCTCATGGCCATAGAGGCTGATAAGTAGCCTTTGTTGGCCATGCTATCCATTTTTCTGGAGTTCTTGTCCGGAGGGTGGGAGGACAGGGGGACTCTGGCTTTGTCGGCTGCTGCCTGCTGTATAACCCCTTGATGGTCAGGATGAGAGAAAAGGAAATCAGCTCCCATCCTGTCCAACTATTTTTTATCTATTCTCCTATCAATAGGAGGAGGAACAGAATTAGGGGTCTGTAGAAGTTTTAGAGTGTCTTTTTTGGAAAATGTGTATACTGGCAAGAGGAGGGCTTTTGTGGGTGTCAAACCCATCATATTTAAATATTCAATTTCCTCCTCATCCTCAATCTGCTCTGTGGTAGTAATATCAAGAGCATCTGCCATTCTCCTTACAAATGTAAAATGTGAGAAGTAATCCTCTGACACCCTGGGAGGAGAACCAAAATCCTGCTCAGGAGATACCTCTGGAGGAATTGGTACATCATCCTGAAAAGGATCATCTTCCTCTTCATAATACTGCTCCTCCTGTAAAGAGGGCAACACACCACTGCTGGCCAGGGTACCCTGGACAGGGGCAAGCTGCTGGGGAACAATGTTTTGCAGTGCCTGGATAACTTTAAAAGCCTGGGCTATCTCTTGAGCCGAGGGCATAGCAGGCATCTGCGCAGAAGTCCCTTGTTTAGCAAGGGAGGGTTCTGCATGCTTGTTTTTTTTTTTTTAAGTTTCTTTGAGGGAACCGAGGAGTCAGACGGTTCTTTCCCTCTTTTTGCCTGTATCAGGAGCAGGGGTAAGCAAACTTGTGGGTTCAGCCACAGCAGATTGGGGTGTCAGCTGGTCAGAGCCGGAAGGACCCCTAGGAATTTTTTTGTTCAGCCTTTCAAGGAGTTTTTCCATGTTTTTTTCTGGGAAGGTTTTACAGACTTCACAATCCTGATCCAGATGTTCAAATCCCAGACAAGCCACACATAAGGTGTACTTGTCTGCTTTAGCAAATACATCGCCACATTTTAAACAATTCTTGAAACCGGGTTCTCCGGTTCTCTTTTTGGGTTTCTCTGACATGGTAATGTCGAAAAACGAAAACAGTAACCGCTAAGTAAAGAATAAAGTGTGGTTATTTAAAGGCTAAAACCCTTTTTTTTTTTTTTTTTGCATGGTCAGTTCCGGAACCAATGGGAACCGGAGGAACTGAACCCAGGAGATGACAAGTGAACCGGATCACCGGTTCTGTAACCGATAAAAAGCGATTACAAAAACAATACAATAGACTAAAAAACTAAACTAATAATAGACCAAAATAAGGCTCTTTAATCAGAGAACCCCGATAACTTAAAACGACTAACCTGGTTCCCCCACGGTTATACGGTAAGTGTCAGTGACTTAGTAGGTAGCACACTCGCCTCTGAGGCCAGGAGATCAGAGGGCTGTGGGTTCAGTTCCCACATCTGGCACTTGGGTTAATATCCCAGTACTAACACTGTAGTGCAGCACGAGAGGCATGCTGCACTTCTGAGGTGCCATCTTTCGGATGAGACGTTAAACCGAGGTCCCATCTGCCTGGATTGGTGGTAGTTCAGGTGGATGTTAAAGATCCCATGGCACTTATTGAAAAGAGTAGGGGAATTTCCCAGGTATCCTGGCCAAATTTCCCTCATTCACTAAAAATACCACCAACAGCTTAATCTGGTTAAAGGTCAGTTGGCAATCATCTGTATCCCCCCTCTCCGGGTCGTGCCTGAAAATAGGCAGGATTTGTCTAGTGCACTTACCCTGTCAACAAAAACAAAATAAATAAATAAATAAATAAATACCAAATTGCGGGAACTGGAAGAAATATGTAATTTAAGCAATAAACAAGATTTACACTAACAATTAGTAGAGGCAATAAAAAAATAGAAAATACTTAAGTTTTTTAAGGTTTTGAATCTTCTTTCACGCAAAAGAGTAAGATGACCACTCCGAGCAACCAGACTTTCAGGTGGAGAGAAAAATCTGAAGAGGTTAGAACACCACAGTTGGTAGAGGCAGTATTTGAAAGATGCTCACGTGCAAAGAATTCTACTCATTTGCATGTGTTCCATCTCTCCGGGCAGTCCAACCCTCCAGGCTTACTGCATGAAGTTATGAATATCCTGAGCAATATTGGGGTTAGAAGCACACCCCTATTCTGCAAACAGAGATTGGAGAACTGAGGTCCCAAAGCAGTATACCAACAAGAAGAAAAAATTACTCACCTTAGTAATGTTGTTTCTTCTAACGGAGTCTTGCTATATTATGACAATTGCAGTTTGTCCCACCATTAGAACTGCTCCGGAGGTGAAAGAGTTAACTCCATTCCATGAATGGAACTTAGAGCACGAGCTCTAAAGAGAAGCTCTGTCTGTGTAGTTTCGAACCTGAACTGTCAGATCTTTACGAGCAAAAACTCACTAAGGTCTGTGTGGAAGCTGTAACCTACACTAGCCAACTGGCTACCTAAATATTAACACCCATTGCTGGTCCCAACACCAAAGACTCAAGTCAGGGACCAGAACTAATAGTATAATTTAACAATATGAGAGAATATAAGGAAAAAAGAAAAACACCACACCCCAAACCCCAAGAAGGGTGAAAACACATAAAGGGCATAAAATAGTGCCCACACTAGGCTGCCACCCCATACCCAAGTAGAAGTTCTGAGAGGGCAGGCTGGGGTCATAATATAGCAAGACTCCATTAGAAGAAACAACATTACTAAGGTGAGTATTTTTTCTTCAAACAACATGAAGTCTTGCTATATTATGACAATTGCAGACTACACAGCAGTACCTCCATGGAGGAGGGACAGAACCTACTTAGGAATAGGCTCTGAAGCACAGCTGTGCCAAACCGAGCATCTCTCCTAGCCTGGACATCCAGGGAATAATGCTTGGTGAAAGTGTACCGTTTCCAAGTAGCAGCTTGACATATCTCCAATATAGGGATGTCTCTGGCAGCAGCTAGAGACGCGGCTGTACCTCTGGTAGAATGAGCACTCAAGCCAGAGGGGATCTCTGCCCAGTTTCTGATAACAAAGTGGATACAAGAGACAATCCACCTGGCAATTGATCTCTTAGTGGTAGGTTTCCCTTTCCCAACCTCACCATAAGTGAGAAAAAGTTGGAGGGATTCGAACCTGTGACCCTTGGTACGCTCTATATAGTAACTTAGGGCCCTCTTAACGTCCAAACTGTGCAATCTCCTCTCACCAGAAGAGGAATGATCAGTGAAAAACACTGGAAGGAGATAGATTGGTTAAGATGGAAATCTGAAACCACCTTAGGCAAAACTTCCTGTTAGTCCTGAGGACTACCTTATCCCTGTGGAAAGAAATAAAGTCAGTTTCTACTACTAGGCTTGCAACTCACTTATGCATCTAGCAGAAGTGATAGCCACTGGAAAACAGTTTTCCAAGTTAAATACTTAAGCTCTGCAGAAACAGAGGGTTCAAAGGGGTTGCATTAACTGGGCAATGCAAACATTAAGGTCCCAGGCAGGGGCCGGATCCCGAAAAGGTGGATTAGTATGAAGTAATCCCTTAAAAAACTTGGAAAATACAGGGTGAGCAGAAAGAGAGGATGGCTTTCCTGCTGAAACAAAAGCAGAGACAGCTGCCAAATGAACTCTCAGGGTAGCTGGTCTCAGGCCCAAAGAATTAAGATGGACCATGTAGTCTAACACAATGGGCAAATCAGCAGATTCTGGGGAAATATGTTTCCCAGAACACCAAATGGAGAACCTTTTCCACTTAGAATTATAAGTAGCCCTAGTGGAAGGCTTCCTAGAAGCCTTTAGGATTTCAAGAACACCCTGAGAGAGGTGTAGGTCAGCAAATTCTAACTCCTCAAGAGCCAGGCCTTGAGGTTTGGATACCAAACTCTCCCCTGGGCACAGGTTAATAGGTTGTGATTCCTGGGGAGACACAGGGGAGATGGACTGTCAGGGACAGAAGGAGTGGGTACCAGGGCTGCCTGGCCCAATCTGGGCAATCAGAATCACCCTGCAAGGCTGGATCTGATTTTACTAACACCTTGAATAGGAGGAGAGGAAGGGAAAGCATAAAGAAACTTCCTTCCCAATCCAGGAGAAGGGCGTCCAGGGGGACTGAGCCCAACACTGGGGGCCTGCAACAGAACATTGGAAGTTGGTGATTGTCTGGGGCTGCAAAAAGATCTATCTGAGGGGTGCCCCATCTGGCAAAGACTATCCCCAGTACTTGAGGATCCAGAGACCATTCGTGATGGCCCTGAGAAATCCTGCTGAGAGCATCTGCTAGGACATTGTCCTTTCCTGGAAGGTGAACTGCTATGAGTGAAGTGTTCAGGGAATAGGCCAGAGACCACAATTTCATTGCCTCGGTGCACAAGGCCGAAGACCGAGTGCCCCCCTACTTGTTGATGTACCACATCGTTGTGGTATTGTCTGTTCTGACTTGTACCACTTTGTTCTGGACAGAAGCAGAAAATGCTTGAAGAGCTAAAAAGACAGCTCTGAGTTCCAGCAAATTGATGTGGAGCAGAGATTCCTGGGGGGACCAGACTCCCTGAGTGGAGAGGTCGCCCATGTGGGCTCCCCACCCCAGGAGGGAAGCATCCATAGTGAGGGTCAAAGTGTGAGAAAGGGGAATGAAGGGGACCCCCAGTCTTAAATTGCTCTGATCCTGCCACCACTGGAGGGCCTGGATCAGGTTCGGTCACTGGGACCAACTTGGAAAGGGGGTCTCTTCTCTGAGACCAATAGGCTCTCAAGTGAAACTGAATGTCCCTCATCTGAAATCTTGCTCCCTGCACTACAGCTGTGGACGCAGCCATGTGCCCCAGGAGCTGCATAAAGTGTCTTGCTGGTCGAGAGACCTGCAGATTGAAGGAGGAGGCCAGAGCCACCAAGTTCCTTACCCTTTCTAAGGGAAGAAAAGCTCTGGCTAGATTTGTGTCCAATTCTGCACCTATGAAGGTGAGTACCTGAACTGGTTCCAGAACCGACTTTGGTAGATTTAGCAGGAAGCCCAGGAAGGTGAGAAGCTGCTGGGTGACTTGCAGGTGAGATTTTACCTGTTCTGGGACTGGCCTACAATGAGCCAGTCGTCCAGATAGAGAAAAACAGCAATCCTTTGCCTCCTTAAGTGAGCCACTGCTACTGCCAGACATTTTGTGAATACCCTTGGGGCAGAGGTAAGGCCGAAGGGCACTGCTCTGAACTGGTAGTGACCTGAGGGCAGTTCGAATCTGAGGTACTTTCGGTGGGAGCTTCTGATTAGGACGTGAAAATTGGCATCCTTGAGGTCCAGGGAAGCTAGCCAGTCCCCTGGCCTTAGAGAGGGTAAAATCATTGCCAGAGTTACCATTCTGAACTTTGGTTTCAAAAGATGCTTGTTCAGATATCTGAGGTCTAAAATGGGCCGCCATTCTCCTGTCTTTTTTGGGGTAAGGAAGTATCTGGAGTACAGACCCTTGCCCTGGTGTAGCGGAGGAACCCTTTCTACCACTCTGAGAGCTAACAGGGTTGAGACCTCTGCTTCTAGAGTAGAGGTCTCTAAAGAGTTTGCAGGTGGAAAAGACCTGGTTCTCATCTTTGGGAACTTTTTGAAGCTGAGAACCAGACCCTGGCTTACTACTTCCAGAACCCACTTGTCTGAAGTTAAAGACACCCAGTTCTGACTAAAGTAAGCCAACCTGCCCCTACTGGTAAGGAGAATCGGCCTGGGCACCCCATCAGGGTGCCTGCTTGGCAGATGCTTTGGGCTGAGGGGTGGGGCAGGCCTGCCCACGCCTGCCTGCCTCTCGCTCTCTGAAGAACCCTCTGAGCATAAGCAGAGGAGGCCTGGGTTTGGTAAAAAGGCCTGTGGAAAGGCCTACCCCTACCCCTGGGGGTGTGCCTCTGAGGAGTGGCTTGCCGCTCCTTGACTTGGGCACTTTTATAGGTAGTCCTATATTCATCCATCTTCTTCATATAATTCTCTGTCTGCTCCCCAAACAGAGAATTTCCCACCACAGGAAAATCCATAGCCTTAGTCTGGGTATCCTGTGACAAGCTAGTACACCTGAGCCAGGCCAACCTACGAAAGCTACAGATGTGGCCATGACTCTAGAGGAAACATCATTAAAATCCACAGCAGCATGAAACTGCACCTTAGAAGCCTCAATGCCATCGGCAGCCACCTGCTCCAGCTCACTAGCAAGCTGGCCAGGGGCTTGTTTGGCTAAATCCATAACAGTATCCCATCTAGATTTCTGATACCTTTGCTACATAAGCCATATAATTTGCTTGCCTAAGTCCCAAGGCGCTGCCATGTACTATTTTTTTTGCCATGGCATCAATCTTCCTGGAATCCTTATCAGGAGGATGTGAAGCCAGGGGAATATTAGCTTTATCACAGGCTGCAGCCTGAACTACCCCAACATGACTGCATTGCTGAGAAAGGAATTCCGTATCAGGACCTGACAGTGGGTACCTCCTGTCCATCTTTTTATCTACAGGAGGCACAGAATTAGGAGTTTTTAAGATTTTTATTGTTTGTTTCCTAAATGACTTATGCAAAGGAATAGACAATCTCCTAGACTCTGGTATATCCATCATTTCTACAAAATCAGGCTCCTCTTGCTCATCCACAGCTTCCTCCAAAGGAAGCTGGAGGGTTTCAGCAACTTTTTTGTAAAACATAAAATGAGAGGGGGACTCAGAAAGCATAGGGGGAGATTCTAAAGGTCTGTCTGGGGAGTTGTCCGGTTCAATGGGCACACCCAGACCCTCCAAGTCACATTCATACTGTTCATAATCATCCTCCCCCTCCTCTGGTTCATAAAACTCCTCAACATCATATTCCTGAGCCGATGGAACCGACCGAACTGACCTTTTACCAGATAGTGGCGGTTCGGACGGAACCGAAGAAAGTGACTGGACAATCTGAATAGCTCTTGCTATCTCTGCAGCAGTTGGAGTAAGAATTTTGGGCTCCAAACCTGCTGACTTTCTTGTTCTCTTTACTGGAACGGATTCATCCGAGCCAGCTTTTCGTTTGGCCAAGGAAGTCTCGGCCTGGTCAGAGGGCACTCCCTCCGGTTCGGTTGGCCATCCGGGTCAGCGGACTTTTTGGCCTCTCGTTCCCTGAGCCTGCCCAATCTCTTTTCCAGGGTGGCTGCAGGGAAATTCTTACAAATCTGGCAGTCTGACTGGAGGTGGTCAAACCCCAGACAATAAACACATGTGGTGTGTGGGTCAGCCTTGGCAAAGACTTCCCCACAGACATCACAGTGTTGAAACCCAGTGGGCCCGGTTTTTCTTTTGGGTTTCTCAGACATAATGCCAGCCTAACCAGAAAAACTTGCCCTTTAAGCGGCGGAAGTGCAGGAGACACCCTTATCGGTTCCTAACATGCGGTCACGGGTATTGGAAAAAAACGTAATGAAATCCGGTTTTTTTAGAACCGATAAGAACCGGGAACCGCACTCTAAAGTCTCAAGTTTAAAAACTTTAAGTTTTACCCAAGCTGATCAGTTCAAAACCGAACCGATAAAACTTACAAGTTCCACACAGAATTAAAAATGAAATTACTTACGATACCACAGACAGAGCTTGAACCCGATCGGTTTTGCGGTTAAAAATAAAACTATTCTCGGTTGAATCGAACCGAGAAAACACTGTTTAAACCGAGAAATGAACCGAGCAGTAGGAGAAATCTCCGGAGCGACTGTTCAGTGAGGCGGAGTAAAGAATCTGACAGTTCAGGTTTGAAACTACACAGACAGAGCTTCTCTTTAGAGCTCGTGCTCTAAGTTCCATTCATGGAATGGAGTTAACTCTTTCACCTCCGGAGCAGTTCTAATGGTGGGACAAACTGCAATTGTCATAATATAGCAAGACTTCATGTTGTTTGACTCAAGTTTGATGCTATAATGGGAAATAAAGGTGTATTCCGACTTCCAGGTGGAAGCCATGCAGATTTTCTGGATATGGATGACCCTGGAAGCAGCCACCGAGGCTGTGTTATGTCTGATGGAATGAGCTCTAAGCTCTACAGGAGGCTCCCTACCAGTCAACCTGTAGCAGAGGTCAAAGCAGGATGCTATCCACCTGCCAATCATCTGCTATGCTGCCCGTCTGCCAGGCACAGCTTCAAACAACTGGTGAGCTTCACCTCAAACTCCACCCATGTGCTCCTTAAAAGACAGCGCCCTCCGCTGGTCCAGAGTATGGAGCCCGAGGTCAGCCTCTGAAGATGGGTTCGTAAAGTATGTCGGACAGTTGAACACCTGGTTCAGGTGAAACTCTGATACTACCTTTGGGAGGAACTTCAGGTGGGGGCAATGGATGACCTTGTCCTTGTGGAAAACCAGGTAAGAAAATTCAACTGGGAATACCTTGAGTTGGCTGATGTGATGGCCACCAAAAAGACCGTCTTCCATGACAGAAGAGACATCTCACATCATCATCAAGTTTTATTGGCGTGCAAATTGAGAAATTATTCTCGTTTACAATTGCATCCAAAATGCACATGAGTGCACTGGCTCAAATGCCTTGCCCATGAGTGCAACCAGCAGTAAATCTCATGGTGGTAGTGGTGTGTCAAGTGCCGGTGGGGACAGGTGGTCCAGGCCTTTGAAAAAGCACCCGACCACCTTCCCTGTGCCACCATCAGCTTACCAGTCCATGGCCAGTAAGCAGAAATAGCTGCCAAGTGCACCTTGAGGTTCGTCGCGTGCAGTCCCAACTGAAAGACGGATCAGCGGTATTCCAAGATGCTTACCGCAGGCAGGCAAGGGGATCAAGCTCCTTGCCCTGGCACCAAATGGAGAACCTCTTCCATTTAAATGCATAGCATCTGCAAGTTGACTCTTTTCGGGAGGTATGCACAACAGCACGGCTTCAGACAGACTCTAGCCACTCTGAAACCAGGCCGAGAGGTGCAGAGACTGAAGGTCCAAGTGCAGGACCTTCCCCTGTTGTCTGGTCAGCAGATCTGGATGAAGAGGCAGCCACCACAGAGGTCTGCTGCTGAGGCTGAGGAGATCTGGGTGCCAGAAATGTCTTGGGCAGTCTGGAGCTATCAGGATCATTCGCAGCTTGTCCTTCTGGGCCTTAGCCACCATCATGTGGATCAAGGAAATGGGAGGGAGGGAAGGTGTACACGAGGCCTGGGGTCCAGGGCCTCACGTAAGGCATCTCCCAACAGTGTCCTGGACTGTGGGGGGGCAGGCACAAAACAGCTTCAGCTTGGCATTCTCCCAGGAGGCAAAGAGATACACCAGAGGCATGCCCTACTGGAAGAAAGAACAGTTACATAAGAATTTACTGTAACATTAAATCTTCGAGAGAATCTCTTTCATCTGACTACACCTTTGGAACTATAACCACGTCAGCACTAGGAACACACGGAAACTTTTCAAGCCAGGGGCTGCCCACGATGACGTCATGTGCCCCGCAACTACATAAACATGGGCGGCCCCTCCTCTCCTCAGTTCCTTGCTGGAGATCATGCTCAAAGGACCTTAACTCTAGGAAACCAGGAGAGACACCAGCACTCATTTTACCAGGTGAGACAGACTACAGACAAAAACAGCAATGGAAAAAAAAAACAAGACAAAAATCCTTTGCCGCAGCTCTGAAGGGGGAAGGAGGGTGGGATGGCATGACCTGATGAAAAAGATTCTCTTGAAGATCTACTGCTATGGCAAGTTCTTACAAAACTGTTTATCTTCTTTTAGGACATCTCATTTATCAGGCCACAACATTGGAATGGGTCCCAAACAGTACCAAAAGCTAACAGTCTGTGCGGCTGCATCCTGTAGGTTTATGATAATAGGCCTCGTAGCACAGCTAGAACAAACCCATCTCATCTATGAGAGAATGTCCAGTACTCCATGCGACAGCTGTGCAGATTTCTGCAGCAGAAACATTCCGAAAACAAGCTACAGAAGTGGCAAAGCCTCTTGTGGAATGACCACGAACCACACCAAGAAGTTCCTTACCGTACTTCCTGTAACAGAATGTAATACAGTGTGCTAGCCATTTGGATAAGCACTTTTAGAAACTGAAGCACCCTCTTTCCCAGGGGAGAATGAAATAAAATGCTGTAAGGACTTTCTGCAGTTTTTTGTGCAATGTGTATAGTATTTGAGTATTCTATGCACATCTAAGGTATGGAGCAATGCATCCCCTGGACAGGCATGCTCTGAATAATACAATGGTACTGTAGGTGGATAGTTTGATTTAAAGTAAACTCAGACACCACCCATGGCAGCAACTTAGGATTAGCACGCAAAGACACTCTCGTCTTTGGGAAAATCAAATGAGATACATATTAGAGCCTGCAGCTCTGAAATCAATCAAGCAGAAATGGTGACAACTAAAATTAACACTTCCCAAGAAAGAAAGCATGAGCCACAACTCATGGCTGGCTCAAAAGGAGCCAAAAGTTAGCTTTTTAAAATAAAATTCAGGTCCCAGGCCAGGACTGGATTTCTAATGGGAAACTTTATGTGTAGAATGACTCAAAAACGTACAGGCTACTTCTTGTTGACAGACTATACAGCCATCCACAGGCACATGGAAGGCTGATATAGCCACCAAGTGCACTTTGATGGTGGAATACTTCAGGCCCGAATCTGATAAAGACAGCAAGTATTTTAGAACTTGATTGACCGGCAGGTAAATGGAACCAGGTTACATGAAGTGGCCTAAAAAGCAAACCACTTCCATTTTGCAGAATATGTGTCTGGTGGATGGTTTTCTGGCAGCCACAGAACATCAGACACTTTCTGTGAAACCCCAAAGCGAGCTATGGCTATGTCTTCAGAAGTCATGCATGCAGATGTAGAAATTTCAGGTCCGAATGGACTAGGATTTCCCATTCCTGCAACAGCAGACATTTTCACAAGGGCAGAGGTACTAGGGGTTCCACTGGTATTTGTTGTAGCAGGAGATACCATATCTGCCAAGGCCATAGGGGAGCAATGAGTATTAGAGTTACCCCCTCCATCTTCAGCTTGAGCAGTACGCTCTGAATGAGCTGAAATGGAGGGATGGGACACAGAAACCTCCCTTTCCAGGACAGGGACAACGTGTCTTGCCAGAAAACTCCTGGACCTGCAGCGACAGAGCAAAAACGCGGCAGTTTTGGGTTGCGCGGGAATGCAAAAAGGTCCAACTTTGGACGATCCAATCTTTTGAATAGGTCACCAGCCACCAAGATCAGCAGTTCCCACTCATGCATCCTGGACTGTCACCTGATTAGCTTGTCTGCCAAGACGTTTTGGACTCCTGGAACATGTACTGCTGACAGTCCTAGACCGTGTTCCAAAGCCCAGTACCAAATTCTCATTGCTTCCCTGCACAGTGGATAAGAATTAGTCTTCCCTTGTTGTAATGCATCACACTGACGTTGCCAATCTGTATTAACAGAGGACCTGGGAACAAGTGTTCCTGAAATGCTTGGGAGCCCATACAGCACAGGACACTGATATGCAAAGAACACTACCTGGTTCCATGTGCCTTGTGTCTGAAGAGGCCCTAGGCGGGCTCCCCACCCAGATCCTGAGGCATCCGTAGTGAGGATCTGGTGTGGGGTAGGAATCAAGAATGGGACATCTTTGAGCAGGTTGATGTGTTCCATCCACCACGTCAGCACTTTGCGCGCATGGGAAACATTATTAGAACTGTTTATTCTAGATCATACGTTAATTAGTCCCACTGGACCCTCTGGGCCACTGTAGGATTTGCATGTGTAGCCTGGCAAGTGGCACTGTGACATGGGCTGCCGCAATAAGACCCAGCAGCACAGGAATGTCCTTGCTGAGACATAATGGCTGTTGTGTACCAACTGTACTTGTGCAATAAGTCATTCTGCTCTGTCCAGCGGCAGAAATGCAGAACCTTGGGCTGTATCCAACACTGCCCCTATGTACTGCAGGCATTGGCAGAATGTCAGTACAGACTTTGGTATACTGACCGTCACCCTCAGAGCATCGAACATCTGTCTAGTTTGAGCTAAGGTCTGCAGTAGTCTGTCCCTGGAGTTGGCTTTTAAGTCAGTCGTACAGGTAAGGAAGCACATATAGGCCTTCCATGAGAAGCGCTGCTGCCACTACTGCCAAGCACCTAGTAAAGACCCGTGATGCAGAAGACAAGCCAAAGGGAACACTCTGAACTGGTAATGTTCTCCTTGGAACAGGAACCTCAGGTATTTCTTGTGAGGTTTCCTGACTGATATGGAGACAGGCATCCTTCATATCCAGGGAGTATATCCAATCCCTGTTTGCAGCACGGGAAGGAGACCTTGTAAAGAGAATATCTGAAACTTCTTATATTCTATGAAAAAGTTGAGGTCCCCGACATCTAGAATAGGCCTCAGATCTCCTGTCCATTTGGGGACTAGGAAGCATTGAGAATAAAAACCTTTGTTCCTCTGTCTGGGAGGTACAGGTTCAATGGCCTGTTTTTGAAGTAGGGTCAATACTTCCTCCTGAAACAGGTGCATGTGCCATGGTGGATATGCTGCTATAGCTGGTGGATCATCTGGAAGGTTGCCCAGAAGCTCCAGAGCATGACCCTTTTCTATGATCTCCAGTACCCATTTGTCTGTAGTCACTGACCTCAACTGATACAGATGGAGAAATAAACAACCCCCTACAACCACTCCTGGAGGTAATGGTGGTTGGGGGGGGGTGTTTGAAGAGTCATGCTGAGCAGGGGGTGGCTCAGCCCCGTACCTCTACCTTGCTGTAGGCCCGACGGTTTCCTCTGACAGCAGATGGGTGAAACTTGCTGCCCTTACCTTTACCTTGGGTATGGTAGAGGGATTTTCCTGACCTCAGACTCTTGCCAGAGAATTGAAGATTTTTCAATGCTTCTTCAACATCATGGCCAAACAATTTCTAGTTGGGAATTTAAAAACCTGTCTGCCGCACATCAGTGGCAAAGCCTGCTACTATAAGCCAAGAGCAGCACCTTATATGGATGCCTGAGGCTGCAGCCCTGGCAGATGCATCAGAAACATCATATGATGTGTAGACCAACTGTTTCCCCACATCAGCACCAGAAACAAGGGTTCTGAGTAACTCCTGCTATGCATTACCCTCAAGCAAGGCCTGTGCAACAGCCTTAGCCTTCCCTCCATACAGAATTCCGCTATTTTATCATATGGGCCTGGTAATTGGCAATATGCAGGCCAGAGAGGCAGAAGCATAGGTACATTTGCCCAGTACATCCAACCTCCTGGATTCCTTATCAGAAGGGAGGGAACTCTGGTGTCTAGATGCCCTGCATCTATCATGGACAGCCGTGATCATAACTGAATCAGTTTCTAGCTGATTAGCATAAAAAGGCTTACCAGAAGGAGCACAGTACATTTTGTCAGCCTTTCTGGGAACAGCTGGAATAGTGTTCGGTCTATACCAGGCTGCATAGGTAGCATCCTCTAATGCTGGATACAGGGCAGAAACAACAGCAGAAGGAGATTCTGATACCTCCAGAAACTCCAGCAGGTTCTTCTTAGTGGAATCCTGCTCCAAAAGGTGAAGCCCATGACAGCTTGCATTTGTTGCATTATGGCAAACAAGGAAAGATCCTCTGGAAGTGACCTGGGTGTATTCACTCCAGAGTGCTCACTGCAAAAGGAGACTGTGGAGCTGGTGCCATGCATATATTGGCTATCCTCAGTATAGTCTTCCTCCTCCTCCTTCTCCTCCTCATCATCCTCTTCCATGATGAGATCAGGATTATACTCACATTCATCGTCAAATCTCTCACTGACGGGAATGGAGGAGTGCACCAGCAACACTGACTGTGGTTGAAGAGGTTTATTCCACACTATATTAACAGAGTGGCATTGAGGGGATAGTTGTAGTAGTAGTAGTCCCCATCAACGGACCTACTGTAAGTGGAGACAGGCCTGGCAGTAGGCGTCATATTATATCTGAGAATGATAGCACTGCCTGTGTGTCAACATCACTTTAAGTACTGGTCATGACTGCAGTAGTCAATGGCAGAGGTTGGATTCTCTGGTGACGACAGCAATGTAATAGCGATGGTAGGCCCGGTAACACCTACACCAAGCCCAGATCTTGGTGTCTGCTCGATGGTCAGGGGCAATGGTAGGTGCTGCTACCAGAACAGATGGCATCATAGTTTGGGACATACTTGAAGCTCATAGTGATGACCTAGACCTCACCGGGGAAGCCCTATCCTTGTCCTGGTGCTAGTGTTTGTGGTTCCCCCAAGGAGGATTTGTCCTTGGATTTTGACAACCACGATTTGGTCAACAGGGTAGATGACGCAGACTTGCCCTGTAGCTGCTTTTCCATTTCTGCTAGGGTTTTTTAGGAGGAATTTCTCTAATGCCCTCTTCCTGCATTGCTTGGTAGTGGAGTTGAATTCCCGGCAGATCTCACAGGATTTCATGTTGTGAGGGAGGCCTAGGCAGCAGATACACATCTTGTGTGTCATCCTTGAAGATTTTTTCACCGTAAGCACAATATTGAAGAAGCACCAACAGTTCTTTCGGCTGCATACAGGTCGCCGAAAATCACTATTAAAGTGATTACTATTTTTATAGGAAAAAGAAGGAAAATGGCATCCTTTCATTGCGGCATTTCTGATATGAGTCTGACGAGTGTAATTGATGGTGGGAAAAGAACTGAAGAGAGGAGGGGCCACCCATGTTTATTTAGATGCTGGCACATGACATCATCATGGGCAGCCCCTGGTTTGCAAAGTTTCTGTGTGGTCCTAAGGCTGACATAAGTATAGTTCCAAAAGTGTGGTCTGATGAGAGATATACTCGAAATAGGTCTGGTGGCTCATCACCTCCTGATTCAGGGACCATTCTTGCAATGTCTCTCCTACACAGCTGAGAGTGTCTGCCAGCTGACTGTGAACTTCAGTGATATGGATTGCCAGGAGATTTACACCCAGGCTGCACATGAGGGTCAAGGTATGGAGGGCATCCTGACACAAAGGAAGGGAGTGTGTTCTGCCCTACCTGTTCAGGTAGAACATGGTCATGCTGTTGTCTGTCTGGACCTGCATGACCAGACTCCTGACCAGAGGAGTGTATTCCATCACAGCAAGCCACACTGCACAGAGCCCTAGCAGGTTTATGTGGGAACGGGACTTCCTGCGTGATAAGAACCAGTGGGCGCTGTGCGCTCTGAAGTACCCTACCAGAGGTGTGTCTGCTGTGAGTATGACAGTCAATTCTAGTCGGAGAAATGGAATTCCTTCCTCTGGATGTTCTGGGATCCGCCACCACTGGATGGCATCCCACATCAACTGAGTCACTGTGACTGGACGGTTCAAGTGGCCTAGGCACTGGGACCACTGATGGCCCAATTCCCTCTGCAGGTGATTCATCTGTCAGCGAGCCCAATGGATCATGCTGGTGCAGGACGTCATATACTCAAGCAGCCACAAGAAATCCAGGGCATGATAGCCCAACCTGAAATGATCAGACAAAGGAGGTAAGATCCAGTCCTGGTCCACAGGGAGGTTGGCCTTAGCCTGTAGGAAGCCTACTTCTGCCTCGGTGAACTTGACCACCTGCACGTGTACCAGCTCAGACTTATCCGGATTCATTGGAAGGCGTAATTGTCAGCAGGTCTGAAAAGCCAGATCTCTGTACCTCTTGACGGTCTCTCTGGATGGCCTGACCAGCAGCCAGTCATCCAGTTAAGGATATACCTTGAAGCCTTTGCACAGCAGGAAGGCCGCCACTGCTGCCATGCATTTGGTGAAGACTCAGGATGTCAAGGAGAGGTCAAATGACCAGGAACTACAGGACTCATTTCACTCAGAACCGGGAGTACCAGTGGTTGGATGGACTGGAATGTGGAAGAACATATCCTGGTGATCCAGGGAGCAGAACCACATGTTCTGCTCCAGATACAGAATGATCTGATTCACCATGACCGTCTGGAACTTGGGCCTCTGCATGAACTGGCTCAGATTGTGCAGATCCAGTATGGGATGCCAGCCTATGTCCGTTTCAGAACCAGGAAGTACCTGGACATGTAACCCAAAATGATCAGCGTATCCAGACACGGGCTATGGATCCTTTTGACAGGAGCTGAGCTTTTTCCTCCCGATGGGCGGGCAGTGTGTCCTCTGACACCCTGGAATCCTGAGGAGCATGGAGTTGGTAAGGTGGGACAGCTCTTAAGTCCAGAGGCAGCCCTCTGTCTACCACTTCTAGCATCCACAGGTCCATTGTGGTAGCGGAACAACCTAGCAAGAAGTGACACAGCCAACTCCTGATGGGGAGCACAAACAGGGAAAGGATGGGTGGATGTATGACACTCCCCCACACCGTCACTGGGCAGCTTTTGCAGGGACAATAGCTGCTGCGGATGGAGGGGCACCACCACCCCTGCCCCCACTTCTCTTGGGGCCATGGCTATCAAGCTTGGGCTCCAGATGCCAGGCCTGGTGCTGGAGCTGCTGCCAAGGAGACGGTGGCTGAAAGGGCCAACACTGACAAACCTTCTTCTTAGGCTTTGGTTTTTGGGTCCTTCTGGGACAATGCCACAGAGTCAAGGGTGGCACTGGACTTCTCAATGTGGGTGGGATGTCCCTCCACCCCAGGGCCAAAGAGGTCAGTTCCCAGGAAAGGGACACTGGCCAGCTTATGCTGGGTGTCCACCATAAAGGTGTACAAAAGCAGCCAGGCACTGCAACACATAGAGATGGCTACTACCATGGCACGGGCAAATGAGTCACCTATGTCCAAGACCATTCGGAGCTGGTGTTTAGCCAGCATCTGACCTTGGTCTTAGAGCATCTTCACCGACAACTGCCAGTCAGCAGAGGTGAGGGAGAATGACATCAAATTCTCCCATCAGGGAGTGCCCAAAGTTGACCATCATGACAGCATAGCTCACCTGATGGAGATCCAAGGATGCCACAGTGTACACCTCTTTAGCAGAGTGGTCAGTCTTTCTGGACTGCTCGTCTGGAGGCTTTCCCACATCCCCTTGACCCCCCCCCCCAATCTGTGGAAGGCCCAGTTAGAAAACAGCCCATCGGCAGAAGAGCAGTCAGAGAACTCAGAGAGGGACAGAGTACTTGGGTGAGTCCCAGAGGCAGCCATAGACAAAAGGTCCAAGTCATCTGAGGACTCCTCAAAAATGGCCCTTGATCATTTCTTGCCGTGGACAACCATAGTATCTTCTACTTGAGTGATCGTTACTCAACTGGCATGGCAAGCCAATGGCCAACCAGGCCTCCTTGGTCAGATCGGTTATCTTCGGTTGCGGTTGGTGGTGGCTCCACCCAGGTGGGACAGCAGTTGCAGAGTATCTGCATTGTGTATATTGGTGAGGGCATAACTGGCGGCTGCCAGGTAATCGAAGATCTGCAGGGTAGAGCCCTACTCCGCCCTACAATGGCCCACTGTTGTCACAGAAACTCCTGGCAGCAACGGCACATCATTCAACAGTGCCTCTCCTCCTCACCAAATAATGAGGAGATCGAGAAGCATCAATGGCGAGACCTCTTGGTTGAGCAGGATCAAGAGAGTACAGTTACGTAAGAACTTACCGTAACAGTAGATCTTCGAGAGAAGCTCTTGTAGCAGGTGACACTAGTAGGACTGACACCGCCTGGCGGCGGTTCCCAGCAATTTTTTTTTCCAGCAGTACCGACATGGGAACGCTCCCCCCCCCGATGTCAGCTCCACCCCCGACGTCACCCTATACAAGGGAGGAGTTCCCCACGTGCTCCAGTTCTTGCACACCCCCAGTCAGGCAGAGAGATGGTAACAGGCAATAGTCAGAAAGGATGAACCAAAAATTTTTCCTCACAATGCAGGAAAGGTCAGCCTGGAAAAGGCCTGATCCCTGGGGGAAGGAGGGCGGGAAATACACCTGCTGCAAGAGCTTCTCTCGAAGATCTACTGTGATGGTAAGTTCTTATGTAACTGTACTATCTTACTTCAAGAGGAAGCTCTTGCAGCAGGTAACACAGGTAGGACCGATTCCCAAGCAGTATAAACTTATAACAACCCATGGGTGGGGAACAGTATGGAAAGGAACAGAGAGGGGCCCTCAGGAAACAGGCCCTGTAAAACTGCGAGACCAAAAATTGCTCTGCGTCTGGAAATGATGTCAAGGCTATAATGCCTGACGAAGGTATGAACAGAACTCCAGGTAGCGGCAGCACAAATATCAGCTGCAGGTACCCGCTTCAGCACTGCAAAGGAAGCAGCAACAGCTTTGGTAGAGTGAGCCCTAACCGGCCCCGGGGTAGACATGTTATGCTTCTGATAACAAAAAGTAATGCAATGAACCAACCAGCGCAACGTCATCTGTTTGGTGACCGGGTGACCTAAGGACCTTTGACCAAAGGATATAAAAAGTTGATCAGATTTCCTGTCCCCTTTGGTCCTGGCCAGGTAACATCGGAGAGCCCTGTGGACGTCCAAGGAGTGAAGCAGGGCTTCCCCCCATTAGAATGCTCCGGGTAATGCACCGAAGCTGAACAGATTGGTTCAGGGTGAGCTCTGAAACCACCTTCGGTAGAAACTTTCGGTTAGTGCGAAGGTCAACCCTATCCTTATGAAAAACTAAGTAGGATTCTTTACACATGAGGGCATGAAGCTCTGAAATGTGCCTCGCCGAAGTAATGGCTACCAAAAGCAGAGTTTTCCAGGACAGGAAATGAAGCTCAGCCTTCATAGCCAGTTAGAAGGGGGAAGCGTAAGCTTCTCCAGTATGAAAAGGAGATCCCAAGGGGGTACAGGATCCCGGATGAGAGGTCTGATATGCAGAATACCTCACAGGAAGGCTTTAGAAACCTCCATCTGAGCCACCATCATATCCAGCACTGGCAAGTGATAAGCGGAGATGGCGGCCAGGTGTACTTTGATGGAGGAATAACTGAGACCTGACTCTGAGAGGGAAAGCAGGTATTCTAAAACAGAGTTAACTGGACAGACCAGTGGGTCCACCCTCTTGGCTGTGGCCCAGATACAGAAACGTTTCCACTTCATAGTGTAAGTGGCCCTGGTGGCAGGCTTACATGCCTCAACCAGAACTTGCGCTACCTGATCGGACACACCAAATCTGGCTTTAGCTAGGTCCTGAGGAGCCAGGCATGCAGGTTAAGAGAGTGCAGATTCAGATGGATCAGGGACCCTCTGTCCTGGGACAGAAGATGAGAGGAGAGTGGAAGAGGCAGTGAAGGCTCTGCTGCTAAGCACTGAAGCAAAGGAAACCAAATCTGACAAGGCCATAGTGGGGCGATCAGAAGGGTGGAAGGTTCTGACTGTGCCTTGAGGAGAACCTTCTGCAAGAGCGGGAAGGGAGGAAATGCGTAGAGAAACCTCCCATTCCAGGACAGGGACAATGCGTTTTGCCAAAAAGCTCCAGAATCCAGACCTAGCAAGCAGAAACTAGGAAGTTTTGCACTGAATTGTGACGCAAAGAGATCCAGCTCTGGTGTCCCCCACCGACAGATGTGATCTGCGACTTCTTGAAGCAGCTCCCATTAGTGAGCCTGTGACTTTGTCCTGCTGAGCGCATCGGCTAACATGTTTTGTTTCCTGGAACGTATACTACCGTTAACATGAGTTGATGCTCCAGAGCCCAATCCCACACCGATGGCTTCCCGGCAGAGGGAATAAGAGTGTGCCACCCTGTTTGCTGATGTAGAACATCACTGAAGTGTTGTCTGTCTGGACCAACAGGTGGCCCGGCACTAGGGCCGAGACCAGGGCTTGAAGGGCATAAAAGACCGCTCTCAACTCCAAAACACTGATATGCAGATCTTCCTCTATTGGGGACAAGAAGCCCTGAATGAGATGCGTCCCCAAGTGGGCGCCCCATCCAGAGGACAACACATCCGTGGTCAGAATCTGGGTCGGTGCCTCTGTGTGGAAGGGGATACCCGCTAGCAAATTTTGTGACAACATCCACCAGCATAATTACCAGTGGATTGGCTCAGAAATCTGGATCGAGGCATACAAGCTATCTAGAGTTTGGTCCCACTGAACTCTTAATGACCACTGGATGGTTCTCATGCGTAGTCACGCCAGAGGGACCGAAACTATGGCGGATGCCATATGCCCTAACAGCCTGAGGAGGAGCCTTGCAGGGACTCTTGAGGCTAAAGAGATCTGGTACGCCAGGACCTGAATCCGACCTGCTCTGTTGGAGGGAAGAAACACTTTCCTGAGAGTGGTATCCAGAAGAGCTCCAATGAAGTGGAGGTTCTGGGATGGGAGAAGATGAGACTTGTCCCTATGGACCATGATTCCCAAGCGCTGAAACAGCGAAATGGAGTCCCTGATGATTTCCAACAGGCAGGACCTGGAAGGAGCTAGGAGGAGCCAGTCATCCAGATAAGGAAACACGAAGTGGCCCTGTCTCCGCAGTGCCGCAGCAACCACTGCCAGGCACTTGGTGAAGACCCTGGGTGCTGAAGAGAGAGACCGAAGGGAAGGACTCGGAACTGACAGTCCTTGTCTTCGAACCTGAACCTCAGAAATCTTTGATGACTCTTGGCGATAGGGATATGCAAGTAGGCGTCCTGCATGTCCAGGAACGCCAGCCAGACTCCCGCCAAAATGAGGGCAGGAGAGTGGGGAGGGAGAACATCCGGAATCTCTGGTAGGAGACCAATTGGTTCAGATCGCTCTGGTCCACAATGGGCTGGAGGTCTCCCGACTTCTTCGGGACTAGAAAGAAGTGGGAGAAGAACCCTCTCTCTTGCTCGACCGCGGGTACCAGCTCGATGGCGTTTTTCTCCAAAAGGGATAAAATCTCCCTTCTGATCAGCGCCTGGTGTTCCCTGGGATAACAGGATGGGGGGTGGTGGTCTGTCTGGCGAAATGACATCAAACTCGATGGAGTGCCCAAACTCCACGAGCTTGAGGACCCACTGGTTGGAGGTCACTTGATGCCATGCATCTGCGTAGAGGGAAAAGCAACCTCTGACCGGCTCCCCTGATGAGGTGTCATGGGAAGGAGGGTGGTCTGGATAGTCAGGGCAGGGGTGGGGGGTGGGAAGAGCGGCAATGGCTGCCGTGGCCTGCCTAGAAGAGGAGGCAGAGGATCCTCTGGCTCCACCCCTGTGACTGAAGCCGCCTCACTGCGATTGTGGCTAGAAGTGAGACTGATGTCCCCCATGGCCACAAAAACAGGGCTTCAGAGTTCGGCCCTGTTTCGGGCGGTACATGGACTGCACAGTTCGGATGGCCTTGCCGGAGTCCTGCAGCCTGGTGATGATCTTCTCTGTGTCCTCGCCAAAGAGAACAAAGCCCTTGAAGGGAGCATCCAGAATGTTTGTCTGGACATCTGGATTGAACCCAGAAACCCGAAGCCAAGCATGGCGTTGGAGGCAAATACCAGTGGCGGCCACCCTTGAAGAGGTGTCCGCAGAGTCGTAGGCCGACCTCAGAACATGGGTGCCCACGTCTGAGCCGGTCTGAAGTAGTTTCGCAAGCTCTGCCCGCTGAGGGCAATCAGGCATGCTTTGCACAATGTCCAATCCCTGTTCCCAAAGGGCGTTTTGGAATTGGATCATGTGTGTCAGGAAGTTGAGACTCCTGATACTGCAGGTGGCAGCAGAGTACACCTTGTGCCCCATGGAATCCAGCTGCTTTGACTCCCTATCAGGCGGCTGGGTGCTCAGGTGTTTGGGCCTCTGCGAACGGTCATGAGCTGCCAAAATCACCACCAAGTCCACTGCGGGTGGTTCGGCCAAGAAGGGGTGGTCCTTAGGGGCCCAGTAGAGCCAATGAGCCTTCTTGGGCACGGCAGAGGAGGAGTGAGGGTGCTTCCAGGTCGCGAACATGACATCCTCAAAGGTGTCGACCATGGGAGGGATGACCTTAGGGTCTTTTTGGCGGAGGTATTTATCCAACCGCAGTCGCTCGGGGTCCAGGGCCTCAGTGTCCCAGCCCATGTTGGCCTAGATGTGCCTCATCACCTCCATGAAGCTAGGGTCATCCGGAGGAGATTTTGGGTGTTCCTCCGAGTCCCCTAAATCCAGATCAATGTCAGAGTCTGCACAAGAAGTGTCATAGTCTACGTAGGAGTCCAAGGTCGAACAGGATGGGGACCTGTGCTGTTTCCTCTTACGCCTCTTGTCCGCAGAGGGAGAGTGGGAGGAACTGCTGGACGTGGTCCTCCTACGTCTCTTGTCCTTATGTTTCTTGGGCGCTGGCTCCTTCCCTGCCTCTTGGTCAGATGGCTCTGAGGCATCTGGCACTGGAACCGGAGTGGACGTGGGAGGAGGTGCCCCCGCTGGGAGATCGTGTTTCACCGTGTCCCACCAGTGGGAGAAGAGCTCCTTAACCTGTGAAAGGTTCAGTTTAGGGGAACCAGGCATAGGGGGTGGAGGAGCACCAGCGTGTGTACCGGCGATGGCCCCGTCGTCAGGGGGTACCGGCATTGGGTCCGTACCCTTGTCACCAGTGTCGATGGGCAACAGCTTCCGTCTAAGGGGCAGTGTCGGAGGGGCATCAGCTCCACTGTCATCAGGCTCTGACGTCAGGTGGACCGGCGACTGTGGCGATAGGGTCTCAGAACTGACGTCCGGAGGTGCCGTGGTGGCCAGCGTTGGGAGGACTTTGACCGGTGGCAGGATGGCCTTTGCCGGAGTGGTGGCTGGAGGGGCCACAGGTGGACGTTGTTCCGGCGTCCGCTTGTCCCTTGAGCCAGATGGGCGTCCCTCAGATGCATGAGCCTTGGGACGGTCGGACTTGTGCTCCGAAGATTTTTTGACCGAGTGTAGGTCAGCCGCAGAAGGTGGGCGCCAGTCTGAATCTTTAGATTTTGGCGGCAAGGACGAGGCCTTGCCGCCTGAAGACCCGGAGGCCTTGCTCAGCTCCCAGGAGTTGGCCTAGGAAGAGGAGGCTGAGCGGGTGGAGGGCTTACCTGCACCTGGCAAGAGGGCCTACTCGGCAGGCGGATGCACCTTCTGAGGTTGGAGGGTGAACTCTGAAGACTTGGCCGCGGAACATCCCACAGACAATTTGAGGGTTGTGAGGTGGGAATCATGCCCCGACGACCCAGACTTCGAGCCCAAAGACCTGGGCCTGGAGTGGGACCTCTCTTTCTCCTGATGCTCCCGGTGTTTGTGGGCAGGAGGATGGTCGGACCCCCCCCCCCCCCGAGGACGAGGCGCGTTCCATCGCGACCAATTTCGACTCCGTTAAAAAGGCGGAAAGAGACTTCTGATACCCGATATGCGTTCGGGAGTTGAAGGCCTGACAATGGGGGCAGGCACTGGTGTCGTAGTCGGGCCCGAGGCAGAAGAGACACACTGAATGGCAGTACTTAGGGGGTATCTGTCGCCCACAGGAGCACTTGTTGACATGCCCGTTGGAGGAAGATGACATAGATGCAACGAAAACTACTATGAAAACAGTGGAGAAGGAAGGAGACCGATCAGCACTGCGAGCAGTAACTAAAGGTGAACTAACCCTGACCGTGCGGCGGGAAAGAACTGGAGCATGTGGAGAACTCCTCCCTTATATAGGGTTACGTCGGGGTGCAGCCGACGTCAGCAGGGGGCGTTCCCACGTCAGTACTACTTGTGTTACCTGCTGCAAGAGCTTCCTCTCGAAGTAAGATCACAGGCTGCTCGACTGAGACCTCAACCTAGACCTCGACCACTGACTGGACAGTCAACGGCAAGGACAGTCTTCCGGCTGGTTGTGGTACACCACATGCCTGGCCACATTAACGAGGACAGGCTTGGAAGACTCTGCCGCTGGTGGAGGTCGCTCCGAAGGTGAACAGGTCGGGTACACTGACTGGTCCACATCCTCATGAATCAGGACCAGGAGCACCAGGGCCTGGGAGATTGATTCCTCAGTCTCATCTGATAACTGGTTGACAAGCTTGAGGAAGATTTTCACGTCCTGCCTGACCGGAGTTGAGATCGACAAGCCAGATAGGGACACCAAGGGGGTCTCAACCAGAGTCGAGCAGTCAGTGGAGTTGAAGGATCGGGAGGTTCTTGATCTCCCCCATCCCCTGACTGGTGCCAGTGGCATCTACGTTTCTTGTCATAGTGAGCAGAGCTCTCTCTCAAGGTCTGGAGGGCCATGCACATTTCATGGAACCCTTCCATGAATGACCCTCTTGACACTGACTCCTGTCGGAAGCAGCACCAAGAACAAGGAGGTACCCGGCAGTGGTTATCACCTTCTCCTCAAGGGCTGAAAGCTGTAGAGGAGATCCAGCAACCACCTAGGCCTTCTTGTGACCTTTAAGGCAGTCTATTGGGTCCAGTTCCAAAGGTCATCAGAGGGTAAGCTGATGCTTCTGATCCTCTAGGGATTCTGGGAGCATCAAAAGGCAGAGACCACACCCAGCCATGTTGTGCTGCCCACTCAGGCAGTCCAGAAACACAATATGAGGGTTTGTGACTGACAACATCTGACGGCACTGACTGATCGCAGAGCTTGAACCCGAGCTTCTGTTGCTCCATCTTCAATATAACTACAGAGACAAGGGGATCAAGGAAAAAAAATTGAAGCAGTTCGAAAAACTTTGACGTAAAAATTTACCTATGGTGCACTAATTCCTAACAGAAAGCCTCTAAGGAGGTGACTTGTTCTTCTAGCGTTAATAAAGATCTCACATCACAGGGTGGAGTCAGGGCATACACTACCCAGCTTCTAGACATACAACAAATCAGCACTTTCAGTGGAACTGCCAGAGTGTGGGTAGTGAACTGTATTCATGCCCCTAGAACCATGTTTTTATAATAAAGCATGATTTAACATTATAAACAAAGCCACAGTCTCATAGTAATCAATCCTAAAATAAAGAATACAGTACTAACACAAACCTCAGGAACAATTAATGGCTCCCTCTGGGGCAATTTCAGATGTTTTTTGTCCTCCTGAGACAACTCCTGTTATTTGCCCTTTTGATACAGTTTCCACTGTTTTTTTTCCCCAACTAAGGCAATGCCAGCTGTTTTTTGCTCTCTTGAGATACACTCTGCTGTTCTGTACCCTTCTGAGGCAGTTCATGCTGGACTTTGCCCTCCTGGGGCAGTTCTTGTTTTTCTCCTGAAGTTGAGAACTGCCAGCGGGTTGTTCTCTCCTGTAACATGGCTCACCAGGAGATCGGTCTGCAGGTTATGCATGAGGGTGCAGGTGCGAAGTGCCTCCTGACACAAGGGAAAGGAGTACGTCCCACCTGTCTGCTCATGTAGAATATGGTAGCCATGTTGCTCATCCAGACCCTGAATGAACTGAACGAATTCCGTCAGAGCTAGATGCACAGCATGGAGCTCCAGCAGGCTGAATTGGCACTGGGACTCCCAGGGTGACCAGATCTGATGGACTCTGTGGTCGCATGGGCGAGTGCCCCACCAGAGATGTGTCCATCAAAAGCATAACAGACAGCTTCAGGTGGATGAACAGGATTCCCTCCTTCAAGCCCTGGGACACGGCCACCACTCAATGGCATCCCATATCGACTGGGTCTCCAGGACTTCCTGGTGCAAACGGCCAAGGTGTTGGGACCACTGCCAGACCAACACCCACTGCGAGGGGCACACCCATCAGTGAGCCCAATGGACTACACTAATTGAAGCTGTAAAAAGCCCCAACTGCTGCAGGAAATCCCAGATCGGCTGTGAGTGCCATCCAGACATAATCTGGCAAAGGATGTACGGTTCAATGTTCTGTCTCAGGAAGGCAGCCCTTGGCCTGAAGGGAGTCCAATTCCACCTCAGTGAACTTTTTTGCCTGCATGGGGACAAATCCTGACTTTGCTGTGTAGATCAAAAGGTTTGAGTCCCAACAGGTCTGTAGGGCCAGATACCTGGACTACACTACTGCATCCCTGGTGGCAACTTTGGTCCCACTCCTAAACTACTCAGCTTGCTTACTAGTTTCCTGTGTGGAATGGTGTTGAAAGTCTTACTGAAATCTAGGTAGGCCATGTCCACTGCTCCACCCTGATCAAACTCCTTCGTCACCCAGTCAAAAACATCTATCAAATTCATTTGACATGACCTCCCCACCATGTATCCATGCTGCTTCGGATCTTATAACCCACTGGATTCAAGGTATTCCACAATCCTTTCCTTCAGTAGTGTTTCCATTAACCTTCCTACCACTGATGTCAGGCTCACTGGCCTGTAATTGCCAGTCTACTCCCTGCTACCACTTTTGAGAAATGGGACTACATCTGCCCTTCTCCAGTCCTCTAGAACTACTCTGGTTTCCAGTGATCTATTAAATAAGACTGTCAGAGGTTAAGCTAGTACCTCCCTGAGTTCCCTCAACACCCCTGGATACACCCTGTTTGGCCCCACTGCTTTGTCCACTTTCAAATTAGCAAGTCCTTTTAGGACTCTCTCTCCTAAGAAAAAGGACCAGTGCCCACCTCCCCCATTCAAAGTTCCGGTTACTTTTTTGCAGTTCTTCCCCTTCCTCTGTGAACTATGAGAAGTAGTATTTGTTCAAAATGTCTGATTTTTCATGGTCCCCCTCTTTCAGTCACCCCCTTCCCTTTTTAATCTTACAATTCCTCCCTAGGATTTCCTCTTTTTTCCTACGTACATACAAATGTCTTAACAGACAGGACAGACTGGAATGTGGAAGAATGTGCCCTGGAGGTCAAGAAAGCAGAACCATTGCTCCAGAGGTGGTACAGTTTGGTTGAGAGTGACCATCCGGAACTTGCACTTCCACAAAAACTTGTTTAGGTCATGCAAGTCCAGTATGGAGCATCAGCCCCCGTCTGTTTCAGTACCAGGAACTACCAATACACATAGCCTTTTGTGGCCAGACTCTGAGATCCATTCTAGTGCCTTGTGCTCCTGGAGCTGAGCTACGTCAGCCCATAGTGTGGCCAACATGCCCTCTGGCATCCTGCATTCCAGAGGAACTTTGGGTCGGTACAGTGGAAGAGTCTCAAAGGTCAGAGGCAACCCTATGCTCACCACTTTTAGCGACCACTTGTGTCAAGTAATAAAGGAGCATGCGAGAAGATGTGGCGCAACTGACTCAGACCAGGAGCTGGGACAGGGACTTAACGGGAGGGGAAATTGCACCCCACAACCCATCACTTTGCTGGTTTGGGGGAGGCTCCAGCCAGCTGGGCTCTGAAAGCACCTCCACCCCCCAACCCTTTTCTGACCCTGGCCACCAAGCTTGGGTTTTGGATGGCAGTGTTGAAATTGCCCTTACTGGGGCTGCTACTAAGGATGCTATGGCTGAAAACTCTGAAACCCAAAAGCCTTTTTCTTAAGACTTAGGCAGTTTCAGATGTTTCTGGAATGAAGTCACAGAGTCCAGGGTGGCACTGGACTTCTCAATACATTAGGGGTAATTTCCACCAAAGGCATCCTGGTAGGCCAGTAGCAGCATGGAACCCATTGGTGGGGGACCCAACCCCATGGCTGCAGTGGAGGAGGCTCTACCACCACGAAAGGCAGATGTTGTGATCTGCTGAGTCACGGTCAGGGGAACAGCCAGAGGCAGCCAAGGGACAGTCAGTCCTGGAAACAAACCTCTTTCCCTTCCTGCGAGAGAGCATTCCTGCCACATAAGAACACCAATAATTTCCAATTTCCAGTTGCGCAGGATCAAGACAGCGAGCAGTACCTTGACCTTGACTTGAGGTTCCACTGGGGCTCAGAGTAGATAACGTGCTTTGGTAATGAGACCACCAAGGGACTTTGAGGCAAGACTACCAGGATTGCCACCTCCCAAGGTGGGTCGATCTAGGGCACCACCAAGGTGTGTCATCCCAAGTGAGGACTGGTAGAACCGAGGTCTGCTAGACTGATGACTCCCTGTCAACCTCCTCCAACAGCTGGCTGACCTGCTCAAGAAAAATCTTGACTGTCTGACCGCAGAGGGGATTGAATGTTCCAGCTTGATCTGCCCCTCAACTGAAAGAAGTACGACCAAGGTTGAGGGGTCGTGGGAGTCAAAGAAGAAGGAAGAGCATAATCGATCTTCGACAGCGGTGCTTCCTATGCTTCTTGTGGTAGGGTGGGCTCTCTCCATAGGTATGAAGCAGCAAATACACTTCACTGAATTTATCCTGAATGGCCCTCAGATGCTTGGGATAGCTGGGATCAGTGCCCGAGACCAAGGACAAGCCTGTGCCTGCAGTCTGCTCTTCCAAGGCTGCAAGCTTAGTCATGTCCCAGCTGCAGCAGACCATGGTTTGCAGTTCTTACACTTACTGAGGAGGAGACAAGCCTTCTGTTCTGCAAGCAACAAGGGCTGCATCACTAGACAGCGAAAGCAAGTGGAGGTGTTGTGTTCTTTGCCCAGGCAGCAGACACACGTGTCATGAGTGTCAATGGTCGACATCTTCTGCCTGCAACCCACACGGAATTTAAAGCTGGACTTCGGCCATTCCATCCAAATCGTTGCAATGGAGCAAAACCGGGAAGACAACTGTTAATAATTTAGCTGAAAACTGAAGTGTAAATCAAAGTTTGGCAAGAGAAAGCACTTGAAAACAGGAAATGTCTCTACTCATACAGAGCTGCAAAACAGCAAACCTGTCCCTTCCAGGAGAAAGAAACATCTGATATCACAGGGCTGAGCTTGAGGATTTACTACTAGTGGCGGAAGGAGCTCAGCTTGAAGATGTTCCAGTAACAACTGTCTTCAGCTAACTGTCAGAGTGAGGAGAGTGAACTGTATCCATGTTTTCAGAAATTATATTCTCTGTAAAGCACCCCGTCAAGTGCAATCCCTAGAAAGGGAGAATTTCTAGGCATCACCCAAGGACTAACGGTGGTGCTCACACGCCAATGGGTGCTCTCATCAGGGCAGCCAGGGACCAGTTGTAACAGATGTGAAGGGTTAGAGTAAAAGCTGTGTGACCCTTGTGATGCTAGACTTTTTATGTCTCTTCTAGAGACAGATAAGAGAACCAAGTACTTTGTGAGTGACTGCACACTTCGTAATGTGTCATTTTTCATCTGGATACAGATAAGAACCACATACCTTGTGTGTGGCCCCACTCTTCTCCAGCTGTGCAGCATGCAGGAATCTCAAGTGGAACTGCAGCTTCCCCTGTAAACAATGCAGGTATCGGACATCCAACTCTCCTTTCCCAGGAAGCAGACCTGGAGTTTCTGGTCTTTGCCAAGGTCTGGTACCAGAGGTCTTTTTACACTAACAAAAAGAAAAATCAGTACATGTGATACCATGCTACACCTCTTTTGCTCTTGCTCCACTGGACCTAGTAGTGATCTTCTTGAATATCTTCTCCACTGAGTACCCTAATGAGTCTAATGGGTCTGGGCCGTAGGCACTAGGACGATGCAGTACAAAATAATTTTGGCAAGGGGACCACCAATGGCTACTGGTCATGGTGCCTGCGCCCCTACACTGTACCGCGCACCTGCCAATAAGTGGTGCCAGCTCTCACATACCTCTGATCTGTTCACCAGGAGAGAAATACAAAGTTGGAAAAAAGTACACGCTGGAGTTTGAAACCAATCAGCCCAAAGGGATAGGGAAAAGGATACAGGAAAATAAGTAACCAAATATATCCTGGCTACCAACTCAGAGAAAGAAAGAAGGATGGGGACGTACTTAAGGGGCACAGATAAAGGTAGTCTGGGTTACTGAGTCAGAGACTCAAGTCACCTGATAGCCAGAAAACAAGGCTAGACTGGCAAAAAGGGTAGTGGGAATACAACACCAGCCCTGTATGCTTTGGGCTGTGGATAACATGTAGAAAGGGGTTAGCCAAAGGTGAGAAATGAAAATTACGTACCTATCATAATTCTGATCTTTCTGTGTATCTTCACCATTCATCACCTTTGGGTATATTGGCCAGAGGTCACGATCCCGCGGTAGCTCTTTTTTTTTTTGGATGGGCGAAATCGACGCACCATCAGCACCCCTTGAGGCCGACACCGCGTGGCACTCTCATGAGCTGGCCGTTGGGAGTTGCTGCTGACCCCACCCTCCAACCACTTCTGAGTCGCCGTAGAGTAAGAAGGTTTTTGGGGGGAGGGAGTCCAAGGGACAGATAAAGGAAAAGATATACAAACTAAATGGAGAAATAAACTACTGAGAGGACAGAATAAGCTTGAAAACTAAGGGGATTGGGAAGGGGCCCCAATCTCTGGAAGTAGAAGAGGAGGAGGGAGGGAGGGTTAAAAGGATAGAAGTAAGGATGGGGGGGGGAGAGAGAAGGGAACATACCCTGGAACCTTGTCCTGTCTCCAGATTGTATAGGAACTGCGAAGGAGTAGCCAGAAGGCTAAACTGCCAGAATTCAAGGCACAGAATCACTGGCAATAACTCCAACATAAGTAGAATCCGCCTGGGTTAGAGAGCGCACCTGGAGCCCCAAAGGAAGAGGGAGCTCCGGAAAACTCAACAGCCGACAGCTGGTCAACCATACTGGAACTGCTTAGGCTGCGCCCTAAAGAATCCCCCCCCCCCCGTGAGGTGACCGGAGCCGTGAAAGTCCAAAAGGATGGTCCCCTACCTCCAAAGAACGGGGCCCTCTCGAGGAAACCGAAAAGGAAGGGCAGAGATCCGCACTACGACTCCTTCCGGAACCCGGATGGGTCCCAGAAAAGGGTCGCCGCGTCAAACCCCTACCCCTCGACCCCTCGGAGTCAGAAAGGGCCCTTCTCCTCGAAACAGCCAGCCTAGGCAGCTGGCAACCCTGGTCAGCCTCCGAAGGGACTATCCAGGGAGCAGCATTCTCCCCTCCTGTGGGTGCTCCAATCGGCCCCAAAGTAGGGCGATCCAGGCACACCACCTGAGGGGGGTACCACCACTGAGGGATCAGAAAACCCTCCGAGGCCAGGCTGCAGAGCAATGGTGGCCTGCACCCCTGCCTGCTGGTCGGCACCCCTGGACCTGGGAGCAACTGTCCGCTTCTCAGAGGGGGGCTGGCTCCGGTCTGTCGAGGACACTACCAAGGTGTCCACGTGAGCAGCCAACTCCAAAGAGTCAGACTGCCTATCTGACTCAGAGTCCGATTCCGCCTCTGAGGAGGTGGAGACTGAAGTCCTGTGCCAGATGGTACGTGGAGGCCCGCTGCCATCCCGACTGAATGGGGCACCAGATCAAGTGACTGCACCAGAGTCGGCAGTGAGGACCTCGACTGCATCGCGAACGGTGTGCGAAGAAGACATGGCGCTGAGAACAGCAGCAGTATCGGGGCCGGGGCCGGGGCCTGTCACGGCGCCATCCCAACCCATGGCGCCGTGGCCAGAGACGGCACCACCAACGGCTCCGACCACACTCTTGGCACCAAGATCAGAAACCTCCATGGTGCCGTATCCTCGCTCGGTGCCGCAAGCGGCACCAGAGCTGGACATGGCGCCATGCTCAACCACGGCACCGCAAACAGTGCTGAGGCGAGAAACAGTAAAAGACGGCACCGTAGAGTCTCCCACGGCACCGTCGGTGCCAGAAATGGCACCGACAGCAGAGATGGCGCCGAGTGACAGATCGGCGCTGACAACGGCACCATCAGGGCCCACGGCGCCACAAACAGCGCCGAGGCCCAAGACGGTGCCGACAGACAGCATCAGTGACGGCGCCGACCCAGGCCTTCCGACCTGAGGAAACGACACCGGGGGAGCCTTCACCCCTGAAGTGGCGATTCCCAATACGGTGTCTCCCGCTCATCCTCCAAGGGGAATGGACTGGGCCTCCTGCACTGCGGAAGGGGCTTCTGCAACGGTGAGGCTACTAGGAGCAGAAGCCCCCCCCCTCCGCGGTCCACACAGAACTGGAAGAGGACCCGGAGAAAAGGCAGAGACACCAAGGATTTGGCCCGACGAGTGCGCGCTCGTCCCCCGAAAGTCGGCAGAGCTCGTCCAACTTTCCACGCGCGTTGTTCGATGACACAACGGTTCATGGAGAAGCAGGTGTTGCACGAATCCATGTCGTGTAGCAGGCCAAGACATGTGAGGCAGCGGCCATGCTGGTACTCATGGCCCCACAGGCACCGACGCATAGGGGGCTGTCCTGTCTTCGAAGTTTTCTTGCCCCCCGACCGAGACATGACCTATGGAAAAAACAACAAAAACAAGACTCGACATCGCTAAAGAAAAGAAACAGTCTTACCAGGCGATGTCGAGTGGTGGCAGACAGTGGAACCAGCAGGAAATTATTAGGATTTGAATACTAGGGAGTCAACGGACTCGGCGCCGAGAGAGAATGGAGCCGAAGGCTTCAAAACAGACAGCAGGCCTCTTGGCGCAGCACAGCTTCCATTAGGTGCGACCTCCGCGCTAGGAGACAAAGTGGCGGAGGGCGGGCTGATAACACCTAACGGCCAACCTGTGAGTGCCAGGCAGTGCGTCTGTTTTGCGGCGGCACCGATAATGCGTGACTACGCCCATCCAAAAAAAAAGAGCTCCCGCGGGGTCATGACCTCCGGCAACTATACCCAAAGATGATGAATGGTGAAGATTGACACAGATAAGATCAGCTTGGAAATGAGATGGCAGTGTGAGCCAGACCAGCAAAGGTACGTAACCAATCAACATGCCACTTGAGATAAAACTTTATTTATTTTTTTTAAACAGTCAAGCTGCCACCTTATTTGGGGGGGGGGGGCAGAACAATCGGTTATTGGTGCAAGGGGTACTAGCTTTTTTTTTTTTTTTTTTACATTTACTCTTTTTCCTGCCCCCTTCTCTCCACCACAGTGGTTCTCTTCGGGGTTCCCTAGGCTGCAGTTCTCCTAGACCCTTCCCCGGTAACTCCCTTGAGGACCCACCGGACCTACCTCCTTCCTGCCTCCCCAGGCGGGGAGGGGGGGGGAACCGAGTATTCCCCCTCCCAGTCCATTGTAGTGTGTGTTAGGAGGTCCATGTGGTGTTCCGCCGGGAGCCTGGTTATGGGATCTGGAGTAGCCAGATCCCCTTCTACAACTGCCGTGGTGGGGTGCTTTTCCTGTTTCTGGTTCTGCCCCACAGGGTGGTAGCATGCTAGGGAAGCCTAGGGGAGGAGCAAGTCACAACGTACTCTTACTCTGGCTCCTGGCCAACATCCTCCCACCCACTTACATGCCATCCTGCTGCACCTCCACCCATGGTCACCCAGGTGGTGATAAAGCGACACAACAGGCATCCCACCCTCCCCCAGAGAAGGAGAGCAGCCAGTGGGTGCGCAATCCTTCTCCCCCCAGCCAGCCCTCCAGCAACCTGAGTCCATTCATGAACCCGGGTCGCTGGCATCGCAAGCAGTAGCTGTACCACTGCACCGGCGGACCAGCCCCGAGGGATACTAGCTTGAAGGAATAGAAACATGCCAGTCTCACAAGTTGTCACTAAATCTGCTGGATATGAAGGCCAGAGTATGGCCACAGAAGAAAACATTTCAGCTGGGCAGATCAAAAGAAAAACCACTGAATAGCACATGGCTAAGAAAAAAAAAAAACTACAAAAGCAAAATGCCAGAAAAGGTTGACCCAACCCTTCTCTACAAACAACAGGGGTGTATCTTGGCTGAAGGTGACTACTTCAACTTCAAGCACAATTCCACAGATAGGGCTACTATCAGGTGGTAATATGACTGGATGACATCAACTGGGTACAAGCTGCATTTAGCAACTAACAGGGATATACCCAACAAAAGGAGATATGGCCCAGGTAGGAGAAGGGAAGAAAAAATTACTCACGGTAGTAATGTTGCTTCTTCCAAAGGAATCCCTCACTATGCTTAACTACTGCAATCACTTCCCTGGAATGAGCTACCCCAAAATTTTTAGAATTTTATGCTAATTATTGAAATTAGAATGAAATTCAAACTCTGCTGTGTGGTCCCGCTCTCCCCTGCGTACCAATGTCAGATTTATTTCTAAAGCTAGGGTGAGCATTGACCATTAAAACTAGCTAAATGACTACCAAAGATAAAACAAAATGTATTTCAAAAATTTCTGTAAAACCATTTAAACATGGCAGAACAGTTTTGATTATTATGAAAAATTGGGTGGCTTAGACCACCGAGTATCAATTGTAAAAGCACTGTAACAAGTAATGCTCTAACAAACAGAAATGACAGATTCTTGTCTGAACCTTTTACCAAATTCAGGAAGGGAAGAGGAAAGAGAGGAGAGGAGGGGAGGGGAAGGGAGGAAAGGGAAGGATTAGGGACTGGCCAGGCTACATATAAGAATCCCTCAGTGGATGCTGTGGGTCCAGTGGGAGCAACGCATGGACAACCTGGATCAACCAGTGTTGGTATCGGATCCAGTCAAGAAGGTACTGTTGTGGTGGCTGGAGCCCAGCAACCTGCTTCGGGGGGTTCCCTTTTATATACCTACCCCACAGCAAGTCCTTTCGACAGACACCTCGGGCCTCAGGTGGGGGGCTCACCTGGGGGCCCACCAAACTCAAGGGATATGGTCCAACGCGGAGAGGGACCACCACATCAATGTGCTGGAGATGTGAGCAGTCCTGTACGCCCTGCAGGACTTCCAAACTCGGCTCTCCCCGGGTCCGTTCCTGATTAAGGCGGACAGCATGTGTGTATTTTATTACATACACAAGCAGGGGTAACTCATTCTTATCCCCTGTGCAGTGAAGCGATGAGAGTCTAGTATTGGGCCATCGACCATGGCTTAGAACTCTCAGCCGCCCATGTTCCAAGCATCCAAAATGTCCTGGCGGACAACCTAAGCCACTCTTGGTCCAGAGCCCATGAGTGGGAGCTTCTGACCTCAGTGGTAGAAGACCTCTGACAAATGGGGTCGGCTCGAGTTGGATTTTTTTGCGTCCCCACACAATGCAAAACTGCCACTTTTCTGCTCGGTAGATCAAGGGCTTGGAGTTTTCTGGCAAGATACATTGTCCCTCTCCTAGATGGGGAGATTTCTGCATGCCTTCCCTCCCTTCCTCCTCTTTCAACGAGTCTTGATCAAACTTCAGATGGAGGAGACTACACTGATTCTCATTGCTCCCCTTCTGGCCTCATCAAAACTGGTTCCCCTTGCTCAGCAACTGGTAGTGGAAACCTCTCTTGTCCCTTCCCCCTGTGCACAGGCTTGCACTCCCAGGAACAGGGCACCCTGGTCCATCCGGACCTCAAGTCTCTCCATCTCCATGCATGGCTCCTGAGGACATAGCCACTGCCAGAGTTGCAGGCATCCTGGTGGCAGCCACAAAACCCTCTACCAGAGCCACCTATTCTATAAAATGGAAGCACTTCGCTCTTTAGACTGAAATCACACTATTTACTATAGATCCCGTCACCTGCCTAGTGGATCAGGCCCTGGAGTACCTTCTGTCCCTCTTTGACTCAGGTTTGTGGTACTCTTCTATCAAGGTACATCTCTCTGCCATCTCTGCATATTATGTAACTGTGGATGGGCGTTCTGTGGCTCAACTTGATGTATTTCGCATGTTCTTGAGGGGAGAGTAAAATGACTAAATTGGGTGATTTTCTGGAGGCCACTCGAGATGTTCTAGGGGAGTGGCTGTGTTCTATGAGCTGAAGAACCCAATTGTTGGAGGTTATGTCCCTCCACCTGTCTAGATGGAGGGAGAAGTGACCACCTTCTACATTATTGGAGGGATGGAGTCTGGCAAGAAATCAGGAGGCGGGGGAAGCAGCATCTGGGGCTGCGGGGCTGCCAATGGAGCTTTTGCTGGTGGAAGGGGTAGAGGCAGGCAGAGCAGAGGCCGCGGCCCTCTGATTGCCTTGAGGCTTGGCCAATGGCCGAGGCTGCTAGGCAGTGGTCCGTTGAAAGGAGGATCTCTGGTGAGATCTGGGCTGTGTGTGATACTTGAAGTGGACAGATCTGATGGCGTACCCCAAGGTCTGGAGCTTAGAGAGGATGTCCTCAACATCACCTCTGAACAGTAGGTTGCTCCTGAAAGGAGCATTCCAGATGGACAACTGGACGTCTTGGGCAAAGCCAGACACCTGGAGCCACGACTACCGGTGCAGGCATATGCTGGTAGCTGCTGCCCAGACCAAAGCATCCACAGCATTGTAGGCCACCCATAGCAGGTGGGTACCAATGTCAAGGCCGACTTGAGAGCCTCCAGGGCTTGTTGCTTGGCAGATTTGTCGGAAAGGGACTGGACAACATCCCTGGCCTTATCCTACAGTGCATTCCGATACTGCAGCATGTGGGCTAGATAGCTGAGGGCACGGATTGCCAAAGTAGAGGAGGCGAACGTCCATTTCCCAAAGAAGTCCAGCTGATGGGACTTTCTGTCCAGAGGAAGGGAGCTTAGATGCTTTGGCTGCTTAGTGCAGCCATGAGCGGCAATGATGACTGAGTCAGCATTGGCCTGCTCCTTCTGGAAAGGCTTGCCCGCCAGGGCATGATACAGCTTGTCAGCTTTAACGGACATGGCTGGGACCAAATCTGGCCAGTGCCAAGCAACCATGGTAACATCCTCGTATGTGTCAATAAAGGGGGGGGGGGGGCGCTACTGAAGGAGGCGAGTTGGGCTTGCGAAGGTAGGTTGTTAGCTGACATCATTCTGGATCCTGCTCCTTAGTTTTGAACCCCACTGTCTCCTGGGTGTGCCTCATAATGGCACAGAAGGAGGGGTAGTCTGGAGGGGACTTAGCGAAGTTCCTAGGGGTCCCTGGCTCCTCAGAGGAGCTTGTGGAGGGGGTGAGCAAGCCACTAATATGGCTGTTATCCTTGTCCCCCAAGTCTGGATTTTCCACCTCATCGGACAAATGCAAGTCCGGGTGCTGACCATCCCAGTCGTCGGGTGGGCGACATGGGGTGTGAGCCTGCCGGGGTGGCAGGTTTGACCTGGGGGGGGCTAGAGAGGTAGGCCCCAGAGGTGGATTCTGGGAGGCAGTAGTCGCTGCGCCTTGAGGCACAAGGACCTGCATCTACAGAACACCCCAAAGAGACAAGACCAGCATTTGGATATCCTCCAATACTGGCGATGGTTCAGGTGGCATTGAGTAAGGGTACACAGGCGTCGTCCCTTTAGGCACCAGTGTACGGTAGACCATTGGTGGTCCGATGGGTGCAGACTGGGGAAGAACAGGTTGAGGGCCCGCGGGCCATCAGCTGAGAGTAAACCAGTGTATGCTGGGGGTTAACGGGTGTAGGTCCAACCGATGTTGGGTAGGACAAAACCAGCAAAGGCCAAACAGGTGCCGGAGGAGAGGGTGGGCAAGTGCCTTCCAGAAGGCACAGCTTGGAGGGAGGGGAATTCAGAGGATCGCCACAGTGGTGGCAAAGGGGGGGGGGGGGACTGGAGGTCTTGGTCCATCTGAGGACAAATGATTTATCCAGGGAGGAGGTGAGCACAAAGCTGGTGCAAGAGGACTTCAGAGGGTTGGGTTGGCGCGTTGGAGAGGTAGCATGCTATGTAACATTCTTGGAGGTGCTGCCAGTCCATGGCAGGGGGGGAGGCTCAGACTCTCCCCATCGGCAAGTTCAACACTTGGTAGAGGGACTGGTGCAGACATAATGGCTTTGGTTTCACTGGGGACCCACCTGGAGGGATGGGGGCCTGTACGGGGGGTGGCCTTCATCTGCCCAGGGAGGAGACTGAGGTCCTCAATGAAAAGTTTAAATTCTTCCTTGCTAAGCATTTAAACTTGCTGGGGGTTGGGGGCGCAGTCGGGAGCAGGGAGACTTAGGCAGCCCACCCTCACAGGTCAGAGTACCTAGCAGGGTGGATCAGGAGGAAATGTTGAAGGCAGATATTCGAAGAGCTCATTAAATGGGGTAAGACAGAGGAAGGGAGGCAACAAAATAAAGAAACTAGGGTTGGAAAGGCGGAACAGAAGGGCAAGTGTAGACTTACAAGGGGGGCAGGCTGGGAAACAAAGACAGATATGCCTGGGTGCATTACAAGAGATAAGACAGAGGTAAACAGGCAGCAGGAGAAAAAAAACAGGGTTGGAAGAAGGGAGCGAAAAGGTAGACATGCTGCGAAAATGGACAGCCATGTATACAAATGTCTGGAGTCTGGGAAACAAATTTCCAGATCTGACAGACTTGATGGCAGAGAAGGACCTGGACATAGTGGCAATTCGTCCTTTTTCTACTCAGTTTCCAATCTCAGTCTCTGTCTCTCTCTCTCTCTCTTTTGCAAAACATTGCAGTTCCTTTTTATAAGTCTGTGCAGAAGAGCATTAAGAAAATAGCATGCTTCTTACACAGTGTTCTTGTAAGTTTCCAATGTTCTTGTCAGTTTCAGCAGGTGCAGCAAAAAACACTGTGACCCAGAACCACCATGGTTTACAAAGGAGGTGGCAGAGAAAGTGAGAGACAAAAAGGGGGCTTTCAGAAAATACAAGGAGACTTGGAGGAGGATAAGGCCGCATACCTAGAGAGACAGAGGGAGGCAGGGAAAGCAGTTAGCAGCGCAAAGGCGCAAACAGAGGAGAGACTAGCTGAGATGATAAAGCGGTGGAACAAGACATTTTATGGATACATAAACAATAGATGGAAGGCCAGAGGAGGGATTGTAAGGCTCAAAGGAGAAAAAGGGGTGTGGGTAGAGGGTGACTTAAAAAAAGCATAGATACTGAATAAGTACTTCTGTTTGGTATTCAAGGTGGAGAGGGAGGGACAGAGACCACAACTGGGCAGCAAGAACAATGGGGGGAGAGAGAGAGAGAGAGGTAAACACCAGTCCATTTACAGAAGAGCGAGTCCTGGAGGAACTCACAAAACTGAGGGTGGAGAAAGCGATGGGACCTGATGATATACACACTAGGATATTAAAGGAATTACAAACAGTGCTAGCAGCACCACTGGTGGCCCTGTTTAGTGAGTCACTCTGTTCAGGGGTGGTTCCAGAGGACTGGAAGGGGGGCCAAGGTAGTCTCCACAAAAGTGGTAGCAAGGAGGAGGCAGGAAACTATAGACCGGTCAGCCTCAGCTCTGTGGTGGGTAAGATTATGGAGGCGCTGCTTAAGGAAAGGATTGTGAAACACTTAGAAACCATGGGAGCACAGGATCCGAGGCAGCATGGCTTCACAGCAGGAAGGTCTTGTCAAACAAAGCTGATTGACCTTTTTGATTGGGTGATGAAGGAAGTGGATTTCAGCAAGGCCTTCAACACCATACCCCACAGAAGACTGGTGAACAAGCTAGGTAGCCTGGTGGTGGGCTACAAAGTAGGAAACTGGGTTAGAAACTGGTTGAAGGACAGGAAGCAGAGAGTGGTAGTAAATGGGATCAAATTCAAGGAAAGAAGGATGACCGTGGGGTGCGCCTCAGGGATCAGTCCAGGGGCCAGTCCTTTTTAATGTCTTCATCAGAGACATTGCTGAAGGGATGGAGGGGAAGGTTGCCTATTTGCAGATGATACCAAGATCTGCAACAGAGTAGACACTCCAGAGGCAGTCGAAAGAGTGAGGCGGGATCTGGGAAAGCTAGAAAAATAGTCACAAGTTTGGCAATTAAAATTTAATACAAAGAACTGCAAAATCATGCACCTGGGGCAAAGAAACCCTGTACAGAACTACAGGATTTGAAGGTGGGAGAGTTTCTAATAGTGACCAGGGAAGAGGGGGATTTAGGGATAATCATCTCAGATGACTAAAAGGTGGCCAAACAGTGTAACAAGGCTGCTGAGAGGGCCAGTGGGATGTTGAGGTGCATAGGAAGGGGTATCACTAGAAGAAGGGAAGTGGTGATGCCATTGTACAAAATGCTGGTCAGGCCTCATCTAGAATATGGTGTTCAGTTTTGGAGGTCGCCTCTTCACAAGGGCACAGACAGGGTGGAGGCGGTCCAGAGAAGGGCGACCAAGATAGTGCAGGGCTTGCATCAGAAAACATATTAGGTCAGATTAAAAGACCTCAATATGTATACACTTGAAGACAGGAGGGAACAGGGGGATATGATAGAGACCTTCAAGTATTTTAAAGACTTGAACAAAGTGCAGGTGAGTGACATCTTTCAGTACAAGAGTTGTACATGGACAAGGGGGCACAATATGAGATTGGAGTAGAGCAGGATAGGGGGAAATGAAAGGAAGTTTTTCTTCACGGAAAGGGTGGTAGATGCTTGGAACAGCCTACCCCAGGAAGTGGTGGGTGCTAACACAGTGGGGGATTCAAACATGCATGCGATAGACATAAGGGAACCCTAAATATGGGGAAGAGTGGCAAAGCCAATGATCAAGTAGGGTTGGGAGGCTGCTGATGCAAGGCAGGGACTCTGAGCTGACTCAGGAGGGCCTAGCAGTCCTTATCTGCTCAACTACTATGCTACTATACACTATAGGCAGAGTCTGAGGTGGTCCCATAGGCTGGAGGCTGAGAAGAGGAGGAGGCAAGCAGCCGGTGTGGGAGGAGCCTGGACGTGGCACAGAGAGAGGACTCTGCTCAAGGAGAAGCCAGCATCCCTGTGTGGACCTGTGAAGGAGGGGTGGTGACTCTGGTGGAGGAGTCCGATGCCAGAGAGGCACGAGGTAGAGGTAGGAAGAGGAAACCCTGACCACTGAACCCATGCTGACTGAGGAAGTGCCAGCTGAGCCACCATGCTGAGTACCCAACATTAGTAGAGGCATAAGCAGCAGGGGCTGAGGGGCAGGGAAAGAATCCTGACCCGAGAAGCCTCCGCCTGAGACGGTAATAGAGGCAGGAGGCTGGGCCACTGATGACCCTGTGGAAGAAAAAGCGTGCACGGCTGACCCCCTGGAGGACAACACCGGAGCAATCGAGCGATGGTGTGGTGACCGCTAGCATCAAGAGGAGGACCAGGGCCTATCGCAGTCCTTATCCCTGTGTTTATGCTTCTCACTGGCCTTGTCCCAGGACTTAGAAGAGTTGGGAGGCCAAGGAGCTCCTGGCCTACAGTTCCAAGTAGGCAGGCTTCTGCTTTAGAAGAAAGTTGTAGTAGTAGTTGAGTTTATTTATTTCGGGTGCCCTTCCCCACAGGCTCAGGGTACCCTTACAACAAGTAAGGCTAACAGCATTTAGGAACATAAAAACAAATACAATATCTATAAAATCAATAAATGCAATCCTTTAAAATACAATACAAACTGGTTCCTAAGCTGTCCAACAGTTAATGATTCCACAGGTCCCAAAGACCTGCTGAAAGAGGAGAGTCTTAAACTGCTTTTTAAATACCTCTAGGGAGGGCGCCTCCCAGAGGTACCCCGGCAATGAATTCCAAAGGACCAGGGCAGCCACCTCGAATGTCCGGTCCCTGGAAGATTTCAACTTAGCTCTAGGTACCTCCAGGAGGGCCTCCCCTGCCGATCTAAGAGAGCGACTCAGAGTGTAGGGATACAGGAGCTCCTTCAGGTAGCCTGGACCCAACCCATGTAGGGCCTTACATGTCAAAAGGCCTATTTTAAAGGTGATGCATCAGCGCACTGGCAGCCAATGCAATTCACGCAGCAGTGTAATATGACTGAAGCTCGAGTGTCCAGTCAACAACTGAGCCGCCGCGTTTTGCAAAATCTGCAGGCGCTACATCGCATCTCCTCTGATCCAGAGGTAGAGTGCGTTACAGTTGTCAAACCACGAGGTGACAAACACATGTCCCAGCATGGCCCGGTCAACAGTGAGAATAAGGGATTTAATTCAGGCGATGTTCCAGAGATGGTAAAAACTGGTACAGACAACAGCAGACACCTGAGCTTCAAGTGTCAGCTCATTGTCCAAAACAACGCCCAAATTCTTCACCTTCGGGGAAGCCTCCAGTTCAGTCGGCCCAATAAAAAGCCCCAACCTATCCCCAGAGGCCCCGGACCCGGCTCAACCACCAGCACTTCGGTTTTCCTTGGGTTAAGTCCCAGCCAGTTTGACAATGTCCAAGCCCAGATCTCGGCCAGGCAATCATTCAGCACACTGACTGCATCTTATTTTCTGGGTGTGAAGGACAAGTAGAGCCGAGTATCATCAGCATGGCAATGAGAACTCAGCTCATACCACCTTATGACCTCACCCAGGGGCAGCAAATACACTGCGATCAACATGGGGGAGAGGAAAGAGCCTTGGGGTTCTCCACAGGGCAGGTCCATCGGGCCTGAGGAATAATTCCCCAGTACCACCCACTGAGACCTGCCTCGAAGAAAGGACTCAAACTAGCTGATGACTTTGCCAGTGAGTCCTACATATTCCCTCAGCCTGTCCAACAACACCCCAGGGTCCACAGTGCCAAACGCTGATGAGAGGTCAAGGAGAACGAGAATCGATCGCTCTCTTCTATCCCTCGCCCTGAACAGATCATTCAACACCTTAACCAACACGGTCTCTGTGCTGTGCATGGCTCTAAATCCGGACTGGAACAGTTCCTTAATCTGACAGTCTGTGATGGGACTCTAGAGCTGTTCCGTGACCACCTTCTCAAGAACCTTTCCCAAAAAGGGGAGGTTTGAGATAAGCCAGTAGTTCACCAAGACAGCAGAGTCCAAAGATGGTTTCTTCAGCAAGGGCTTCACCAGAGCCTGTTTAAGGGACTCTAGGAAGACCACTGCTGCGAGAGAACTCCCAAAAATCTTGGCAACAACCGGACCCAGGACCCCAACGCAACGAACAAGTAATCGCATCAGGCCCGGGTCAAGGTTGCAGAATGTTGGCTTAAGCCCCAAGATCACCTCAAAGACCTCCACCATCGTCACCGGTTGGAACCCCAGGATGCACGAATGCATCTGCCCACCTGGGGTCCACCATTGATGGATGCTGGTATTCCGCCTGGAGAAATCCCAGCCCTAACGGAGGACAGTCGGTCCGAGAAGAACCAAGCGAACTCCTCACACTTGTAAGCGTAAAAAGCTCTAAAGGGTTCTAGACAGGCTGGATGTAATAGCCTGTCCACAACCCAGAAGAGCTGAGCCAGTCGATTCTGCAGTTCTTGAGCATCTGCTGGCTGCACTGCCAGGTGGCCTGGTTGAATCTCTGGCAAAACTCGCAGGCTTAGATGTCGTGGTCTGGGCCTAAGCAGCAGGCAGACACAAGCAGAGTGGTCATCCTTCACGGGAAATTGCTGATCGCATGCATACTCTGTGGAATGTTCCATAGAAGATGTCAGTTTCAAAGACATAAATGACCGAGAAAGCCATTGAAAGATGGAAAAAGAACTACGGTGAGAAATCAGAAAAATAAAGAAATGTGGTACAAAAAGGTGAGAAAATGGTAGTCGACTGAAGCTGCGGCAGTGTCCAAACAGCCAACATGCATTGGTCGACGGCAGGAAAAGAACTGGGGAGGCTATGGGTGCCACCCACTCTTATAGAGTTGGCCGACTTCAGTGGGTGACGTCGGTGGAGGGTGGCGCCCTCTGGTAGACTGCTAGCTTGAAAGTCTCCATGTGATCCTAGTGCCTAACAGCTAAGTCCTATTGGTGAGGCCTACCGCAAGAGATACCCTCGAAGTAAGACTCACCCTTTCCAGAACAGGGGCAGCGCGTCTCACCAAAAACTCCAGGCCCTGGAGCAGGCAAGCAGAAATACAGCAGTTTTGCACTGTATGGGGATGCAAAAAGTTCGAATTCTGGATGACCCCATTTTGTGAACATGTCTTCAGCCACTGCAGTCAGAAGTTCCCATTCATGCATCTGGGAATGTGTCCACCAAAAGCAGCTCAGCACTCTAAGTGCAATAAGAACCTAGCAATTCAGTATTTCGTTCAAAAGAATTTATTCCTTCACAAATGGTTCAATACATACAGCGTGCTTGCTTCTTATTCAAACAGGTGTGCCCACCAACAAACTCACTCCCCAGTGCTTCGATTAGGGGTGTGGTCAACCTCAGGGGGTCCTGGGAATGTGACCTGCTTAACTTGTCTGCTAAAAAGTTTTAGGTACCTGGGAGATGCATGGCTGATAGCTCCAGGCCATGGTCCACTGCCCATACCAGAATCTCACCGCCTCCTGACATAGGGGATAGGAATGAGTCCCTCCCTGTTTGTTGACATCATGGATTACACGGATACTGTCAACTTGGATCAACAGAGGGCCTTGTTTTAGGTGCTGCTGGAATTGCACAGAAACTGTACAGTATAGTCACATTTCTAGGATACTGATGTGCAAACTGGTTTCCTGTTGGCTCCACAATCCCTGTGTTTGATAGGACCCCAACCGGAGCCGGATGCATCCATGGTGAAGACATGCATTGGTATTGGAGTCACAAATGGGACACCCTTGAACAGGCTGGTGCAGTCCATCCACCACAGCAACAGGTTTTTTCCTCAACAGGGATGTGACAAAGACCCGTTGATGCAAGTCATCCGTTAACTGGGTCCACTGAACTCTTAGTCCAGTGTGGAATATGCACATGAAGGCGTGCCAGAGGTTCTGTAACCATGGCCACTGCCATAAGGCCCAGGAGACATAAGAAAGATCTTGCTAGGACCTTGTGGCTGTTGTAGAGAAGCTGGGCTTGAGCACAGATGTGTTCTGCCCTGTCTAATGGCAGGAAGGCTTTGCCCTGAGCATTGTCTATGACTGCATCTATGTACTGCAGCCACTGACATGGTGTTAGGATTCACTTCGGGATACTGACTGTGATACCCAAGTCCAAGAAGAGTTGTCTCATTCAAGACAGGGTCTGCAGAAGACTATCCCTGGAGCTTGTCTTTAGAAGCCTGTGGTCAAGGTATGAAAAAACATGCCTTTCCTGTAAAGGGCTGCTGCCACCACAACTAAGCATCTGGTAACGACTCATGGCACACAGGATAAGCCAAAGGGCAGCACTTTGAATTGGTAATGCTCCCCCTCCAACATAAAGCGCAGATACTGTCTAAGTCTTTCTGATCCTGATATGAAGATAAGCGTTCTTTATATTCAGGGAACATAGCCAGTCCCTGGGTTGTACAGGGGAATAAGAATCTAAAGGGAGGCCCATACAATATGCTATGAAGAAGCTGAGCCCCCTCAGATCTCCTGTCCATCTGGAAACTAGGAAGTACGTAGAATAGAACCCTTTGTTCTTCCAGGTTCGAGGAACTGGTTCTATGGTACATTTTTGTATCAGTGGTATTTCCTCTTTCAGCAACAATATATGTTCTGGAGGATAGCTGGCAGGAGGCGGAGGATACACTGGAGGAGTTTGTCAAAGTTCCAGAGCTTACTCCTCTGCAACTATCTCCAGTACCTATTTGTCTGTGGTGATCTGCCTCCATTTTGATAAATGAAGGGAGATACAACCCTCTATAGACACCCTGGAGGTAAATGTGGCTGGGGTGATTGTGGAATGGAGTCAGACTGAACCAGCCACCGGTCCCAATGGTCTTTGGTGTTTTGGAGTGTGCACCTGGGGGGAAGTGGCATGGCAAGGCACCAGTACCCCTGGTTCTGGAGGGATGACAGAAGGTGGCACAGCCACCTCTGATAGCAGTTTTGCAAAAAGACCCTCCACCTCTTGCAGGTGTGGAATAGAGGACTTAACTGACCCGACAGTCATTTTGGATGACTGAAGACGTCTTAAAGTTTCTACAACATCACAACAAAGGCCACTGGTTTTCCGTTTTTACCAGAAAACCCAGTGAAATTCTGGAATTTGGATTGCTTGAACACCAGCAGAAACAAAGAATTTCACAGAATTTGGCATTTTACGCCAAATCAGTAAATCCACAAAACCTACATTTTTTTTTTTTATAATTGCTTCCTACACTATTTTCAATTTGCTCCATTTAATGCTCTGTATATTAACCCTTCTTTTACTCCAGTTAGTTATACACAGACTAAAAGAATGACAGTAGAATCCTGGTAAAATAGGAAATTAGACTTACATTCACTGGTGTAATTTGAATTTCAAGCCTTGAAAAAAGGAATTTCATTATTTTAATCGCCGTAAATCAGTGGCTTTGGTCATAACTAAATAGTTTCTTGTTCTTGAATGGCACGTTTAACACTGCCTGCTAGACATCAATGGCAAAGTCAGTCACTCTTATCCATGAATAGTATTTCATACAGATGCCAAAGGCAGCAGCCCTGGCAGAGGCATCCAAGACATCAAAGGCTAAGCGTTAACAGGTGCTTACCTATCTCAGCACCAGCATCTGACTGTTTCAGTAACTCCGTTTTTGCAGAACCATCCGGTAAGGCTCAACTGTTTCGGTAACCCAGTTTTTATAGAACCATCTGGTAAGGCTTGTGCAGCTGCCTTGGCATTCTTCCAGATGACATTTTGATATTTAATCAAATGGGCTTGATAGTTAGCTATTTTAAGGCCCAATACGACTAATGCATAAGTTATTTTGCCCATTACATCAAGCCACTTAGATTCTTTATCAGGTGGCAGGGAACTAAGATGCTTGAGTGTTTTAAATTTGTCACAAGCAGCCATAACCACCACAGAATCTGTTTCTGGTTGGGTGCCATAATATGGTTTAGCAGTATGTGCAGGATACTGCTTATCAGCTTTGCGTGACACTGCAGGGATAGTATTTGGCCTGTGCCAGGCAGCAAAGGTAGCATCCTCTGGATCCTCCAAAGCAGGATAAACAGGAGGTATGAGGATGAAGGGAGTGCTTGGCACTTCCAAAAACTCTCTTAAATTATTTTTAGCAGTCTTCTTCCATTGCAAATCCCAGCTCAATCTGAACTTGCTGCATTAAAGACTGAAAAGAGGATCCTCAGAAGGAGACCTTGGAGTATAGACTACAGAGCCTTCACTACAGGAAAACAAAGAAGAACGAGAATGAAGATTATATGGCTGTTCCCCATATTCTTTCTCCATCATGAAGTTTGGATTATACTCCACATCATCGCTGCTAGGCCTGTTGACGAGAGAGGTGGATGACGGGGCTGGCAATACCGGCAGCAGTTGTGAGGAAGGAATAGGCAGTGAACTAGAAGCATCAGTCAACAGGGCTGGAAAAGTCAGCAGTCCTGTCAGCTGTAACACGGGATGCAACAGCAGGCTTAGCAAAAGGCATTGAATCATCTCTGAGAAAGACGCCAATACTGCCTGCGAGTTGACTGCACTCTGGCCAGGGTCCGCACTCGGAATAGTAAACAACTGACTGAGACGAAACAATGACAGCACTGTACCAGCCGTAGCAGGCCCAGAAGGGCCAAAGCCAGACCCAATCTTGGTGTCTGATCAAAAGTCAGGAAGGAGGGGGGCTGTAATCGCCATCGCCAAAGTGGACGGAGACAAAGAAGGCATACCACCTTCTTCTAGTCTGTCCATTGAATTTGTCGTCTGTGTGGTCTACTCTCCTCCCAAAGTTAAGACTAATCACTTTGAGAAGCTGGTTGATGTTATGGGGACATATGTTAAAGATAAAAAAAATAGTTCTAGTGGGGGATTTTAACACTGCCGGGGGGATGGAGAAGAGAGGTCAAGAACTAGAGGAGTCAGTTCAGAGTTTTAACCTGACACAAGTAGTTACAACTCCAACTAGGAAAGGGAAGTTTGATAGTCCTGGGAATAGTTTGGACCTCATTTTCTTGTCCCATGGCATAATGGTTTTAGAAATAAATGTTTGTTCCCCAAATTTGGGAGATCATAACATTGTATCCTGTAACATTAGTGTTGAACAAACTAACTGTCACCCACAAAGAGCTGAATTTATTGTAAAAAGGTGCTTTAGAAAATACAATAAACAACTCTTTCAACAACAGATGTCATAATAAAAATGGTACCAGATTTCCCTCATCCCTGATTTAAGTATAGCAGTAGAGGAATTTACAAGAATGTTTTTAGAAGTATGTAACAAACGTGCTCCTTATAAAAAGGAAGTGAGGAAACCATGTCACCTACCCTGGATGAATGATATATTAAAAAGAACTGATTTTTCCAAAAAGGTACTATGGAAAAAGGCAAATAAAACTTTAAATCAAACAATATGGGATCGATTTAAAAAGATCCAAAACAAAATTATTTAGGAGGTTAGGAGAGTAAAAGCACAATATTATAAAAATAAGATTAATGAAACAAAAGATCCAAAGAAATATTGGGGACTACTGAAAACCCTTACTAATTCATCAGTAAACTCAAAGGGCATGAAGGTTATTGAAAATGGAGTTCTGCAAAATCCTAAAAGTGCAGACAATATTTTGAATAGATATTTTACTGAGCTTCCAGACTTGGATATTCCTAGCAGGCAAAACAATTTAGGAAGCCTTGGATTGGAAATAGAGCCTACCCAGATTGAGTAAAAAAATTTTCCCACATTTAGATTTAAAATCATAGCAAAAAAAGAAGTTATAAAAGAACTAAATAAATTACAAATCAAAGAAGGCCAAAGGTCTAGATGATGTTGAAACAAGACTTCTGAAAGATTGTACCTCTGAGGTGGCTCAACCTTTAACATATCTTTTAAATAGGAGCCTGCTCAAAGGAAATTTTCCTGAGCCATGGAAACGGGCTAAAATCGTGCCCATATATAAACAAGGCTCAGACTCTGGACTGACAAATTATAGGCCAGTTGCCTTATTATCTATTCTTTCTAAATTGATGGAGAGACTGGTCCATAGTCAACTCATAAATTACCTTGAAAAATGCAATAAGTTAAACAAATTTCAATCGGGATTTAGAAGGGGTATGTCGACGACTACCGCACTCACGGATTTTATAGACTTAGTATCAACTACTCTCGAGGAGCCTAGATCCATGAGTGCGTGTTCATCGACTTATCAAAAGCATTTGATTTGGTCGATCATCCAATATTAATAAGTAGATTGAAGCATATAGGCCTAGCTGAAGAACCATTAATTTGGTTTTAATCCTATTTAAAAAAATCGATCTCAGATGGTAATGGTGAATGACTCGTGTTCTAAATTTCTTCCTGTGGCATGTGGAGTTCCACAAGGGTCCATATTAGGACCCTTGTTATTTATCATTTGTATAAATAATCTTCCTAGTCAAATAACATTTACTGACATTAGGCTTTACGCTGACGATACCATCCTGGTTTCTGTGGGTTCGGATATTGGAGAGGTTGAAACAAAGTTACAGACAGATTTTAACATATTACAAGATTGGTTCAATTCCTCAAACCTTATTTTAAGCACAAAAAGACCCAGATAATGTTATTTTGTAATGATACCCTTAAGAAAAATTCTAAAGAAGGTAAACTGTAAATACACTCTGCAAATGGTAGTCAGTTAGTCCAGGTTTCAACACATAAATATTTGGGAGTGCATATTGACCAAAAACTTTCTTTTGAACAACACATAAATGTACTGACCAAGAAAGTTCATTCTAGGATAGCTCCACTTAGGAAGGTAGCAAATTGTTTGAGTACTAAGGATAGGTTGGTTATAGCTAACCAACTAATAATTCCCCTGACTGACTATGGGAGTCAAGTTTATTCCAGTGCTAATAAAAAATTACTTAATAAACTTGATATATGTTACAATGGACTAGCTAGGTTTGTTTTGAGATGCACATATGACACTCATTGTACTATGTATACAAAGTTAAACTGGACCCCATTAGAATATAAAACACAAAAAAGTTTGACTAAATTAGTTTACAAAATACATAAATCTGCTTTCCCGTCTGGCCTAGCAGATAGGTTAATTAGCCCTTCACACCAGTTTAATTTACGAAAAAAGGAGCAAGAGACCTGGTAGTCCCAATAAATAGAAACAGGTTTATCAAAATGACCTTCCAGTGTAAGGCAGCCATAACCTGGAACGAACTTTCATCTGAATTTAAAACCCAAGACATGACCATAGCTAAATTTAATACAGCCATGAAGCAGGAGATGTGTTTTCGTTGCTTATGCAACAGATGAATTATTTGTATTTATAAAGATGTTTATTGGATAGTAATATTTATGTGATTCTTGTTTGTGAACTTTTGTGATTACGTGTTTTTGTATGTACAATGGTAGCTATTGTTTTAATAATGACACCTAAACAGGTACACCTTGTAAAGAGGGCTCTAGTGGCCCTCATGGTGATTGAAGCTGGTCTTCTTTCCCGTATAAACAAACATTTTACTACTACTACCTGAAGGCCGCAACAGTGACTGGGATCTTGCATGGAAAAATGCATTTTCCTTATCTCTGTGTGTATGTTTATGAGTCAATGAAGACTTCTGCTTTTTGTGTTTTTTGTACTTCTAATTTGAGATCATGGAAGGAACACGCGTCGCCTGTTTTTCACCATGGTTTATTTATTTACTGAAATATTTCACCAGGAAAGCACATTGAACAACAAGTTGCTCATCTCCCGGTGTGATTTGGGGGGGAAGGGGAACATAAGGATTGAAAGACAGGGATTTGGTACAAAAACACAAGATTAAAAAGATCTACATTTGAACACAAGATAACAAGATTTGCATTTGAATACAGGCAAATGCGAGCGAGTAGACTGTTCAGTGAGCAATGAAATACTGGAGTGCTAACAGTTATGAACTAGGGAGCTAGATGATAAACACCTGAAAATAGATACAATGTCACAAAATTTCCATTAGGATGCAAGCATATGCGACTCCTAACTGTGTAGGAAATGACTGAATGGAAAACTAGTAGTTAGAGCTAAGGTCAGGCTAGTGAGGAGTAACACAGACAGCACAAGTTAACTAAGCTATACCTGAAATGCAAGCAGTCTACAAGTGCAGTAACAATTCTGGGCAGTCACACAAAAGCTGAGAACCCCGTTGGGGGGTCTGGACAGGAAATGGAGGAGGAGGCGAAAGAAGATGAGTAGGAGAGAGAGGTCTGCCAGGGTCTGATCTCTCCAGGATGTTGAACCCCTGCAAGAGGCAGAGGTAGAGCACATCAGGAGGGAGGCAGGTAGTAGGCGGATTAAAAAGGGGGGAGAGAGAGAGGTAGGGGGGTGTTAAGGAGGAGTAGGATTAGGGTGAGTTGAGAAGAAAATTAGTAATGGAGTGGAGAGGGAGTAGGGGGTCCGGGCAGGTAGTGGGCGGGAATAGAGGGAGAAGGAAAGAGGTCTGCCAGGGTCTGCCACATCCAGGATGTTAAGAACCCTGCCTGCACAAGGCAGAGGTGGAGCACCTCAGGAGGGAAACAGGTAGTAGGCAGTGAGGGGGAGTAGGTACATCTGAAGGATGTAGGTAGTAAGCAGTGTGGGGGGGTGGTAAGGAGGAGTAGGATTAGGTAGGAAAGAAGGAATTTTTTTTAGGGAGGGGAGGAGAAAGGGGCGTAATGGGGATACATGTAGAGGAGCAGTAGTTGCAGGTATGGGGTGTGGGGGAAGTTTAAATGCATGAGCAATTTACTGAGACAAAGTTATGTAAGGCAGAGGATATGGAAGGGGGGGGAGGAGTGGCGGATCTGTAGGGGGAGTGTGTTCCAGAGGTGCAGGAAACAATACAAGAAAGCACTGTGACCAGCAGAGGTTGATTTTCTCTATGGTAGCCACCAACATTTTCTTAAGTCAAAACATTTCTAGGTCTTTCCAACAGCGTCGCCGAGTGACTTGGTTAATTTATTTTACTTACTGAGTTCTTGGATTACACCAGTGAGCGGTTGCTCATTTATGGGTTCCACGTCAGTTATAAGGACAAAGGTACATCAAAACAGTAGTACATGTTTTAGACAGAGTTCCTATAATAAATACACCAAATTTAGGATCATAGGCAGCAAGTAATTTGCCTGAGTCAAAGTTAGGGCACCCTACTGGGTTGCATGAAAGGAGAGGATAGTGGTAAGGGTGCTAGAGGGTGGGTAGGGAGTGGGGGGAGTATACAGAATGGGTGGGATAGAGGTAGCAAAGGTTGTGAGGTAGGGTGGTGACCTGAAGTGCTAAGGATAGGTCACGTCAGACAAGTAGGTTAGATGTGAGATAAGAGTGCTAGGGTGCCCCTGAGGCACAGGAGGAGTGTTAGGGTGGCAGCCACAGCTACTGGTTGAGATAAGGTGCTGTCGTAGTTTGTATTTGAAAACACCAATAGTTGCGGCACCGGAAATGTCAGGTGGTAAGACACTGATCCAGTGAGGCGCATGGTAGCAGAACGTGCATTGTGCTAAGGCAGTGCAGAATCTAGGAATTTTGTAGATCTGGGTGGTGGAGTTCCTTGTGAAACAGGAGCTTGAGTGCATGGTTAGGAGTTTCTGGACCCTTGCCATTAGTAGATTGAGACAGCATTTCTTGGCAAGGAGGCAAGACTGGTATCTTATTCTTTCCTTTAGTTGTAGGCAACCGGCCTGTGAGTAGAGGGCACAGGTGTGCGTGAGTCTTGTAGCACCTGTGAGAAAGCAATTCGCCTTACTAAGCGCGATGGAAATGTGTTGTAGGGCAGTGTTGGTTGCCAATCCATAGATAGCCAGTCCATAATCGACAAGGGAGACTACTGAGCTGTTGATGGCCAGATTCAATGCTTCATAGGTTAAGCAGTGCGTGTGGCAGTAAAGAATCGCTATTCTTATATTGATAGCCTTTGCAGTGTTATCAGTGTAGCAGTAGTAGTAAAAATGTATTTATACAGGAATAAGAAGAGCAGCTTCAGTCACCATTAGGGACATTGGCCCTCTTTACAAGGTGTTACCTGTTTGATGTCAAGTATTCAATAGTTACACAATTAACAACCAACAAGACTCCGATTTGACAATACAAAATCACTAAAACACAGAAACAAACAAGTTGTATATCGCATTGCAATGTTGTTATTAAAAATGTGCTGGACATAAGACAGAGTGGAGTCTACTGTGATATCCAGGTATCTGAAAAACTGGACGTGCTCCAGGGTGTCACCGCTTTCATTTCTGATTGCAAGTGGTGATGCTTTGAACTTACTCTGGGTGCAGGAGAATAACATTGTCTTTGTTTCTTTACAGTTCATGATTAATCTATGCTCCTTAAACCATTTCTCTGTGGGAGAATCCCCTTTGGAGTTCTGCTGTTAGTTGTTCTGGATGGAGTTTCTGGTGAAGATAACCGCTCCGTCTGCGTAAAGGAGCATCCAGGTCAGACAGGAGGCCGGCAGTTGGTTTAGGAAAAGACTAAATAGTATGGGCCCCAAAATTAACCCCTGTGGGACCCCGGACGGACAGGTCTGCTAATAGAGGTGGCGTCTCCTAGCCTGACCTTTTGCGACTGGTTGTGAAGGTAGCTGTTGAACCATGAAACAGATTCTGGAGAGAGCCCAATAGCAGACAACTGATTCGGAAGGAGCTCTTGGTGCTCTGTATCAAAAGGTTTTGATAGGTCAATAAATGTTGCTCCTACCAGAAGGCCTTGGTCTAGGGAGTGATGGATGTAACCTGTGAATTCCAGTAATGCTATGATGGTACTATGACCTGGTCGAAAGCCATGTTGTTGAGGACAAAGGAGTTGGTACTGGTTCAGATACTCAACAAACTGATCTGCTACAATCCGCTCTAGGGCTTGTGGGGGAGAGTATGGAGATAGGTCTGTAGCTGTTGTGTAGAGTCTGATCACCTCCTTTGTGCACAGGGGTTACTGATGCCGATTTCCATCGCAGGAAGAACTTGGAATGGCAGAGGGAGAGGCTGACAATCTTAGTGAGAGGACCAAGGACTTTCTCCAGTGCCATGCTGACGAACTTAAGGTCCAGGGCATCACCGCTGTGTCTTGATTCTCCCAGAGCTTGCACGAGGTACTTTCTTGCTTCAGATTCAGAGATTACCTTGAAATGGAAGAGCAGTCTCTTGGAGGGTGGTTGCTGGACTGTGTTAAGGTCAGCCGGGATTAAGGGATTAAAGTAGGCTGCTGGTAGTACACTACTGAGGTCTGTAAATGCATCAAGTGCACTGGCAATTCGCTGTTGGTGCAAGGATAGTGCACTGTCAACCATGAGCACTGATGGGGCATTTTGGGTTCTTTGCCAGTTATGTTGTTGAGATTATCCCAGAACGACTTGTTGTTGTTCCAGGAGCTGGAGAGGGCTTCCTTGTGGAATGTGCTTTTGGCGTGTCAGATGGCTTTTATGCACTTATTTCAGGCTTGTTTGTACCTTTGGATGTTAGTGGTGGTATCGTGCACTCTCGCGATCTGCCAGAGATCATCTCTGGCATTGAACTGATCCAGTAGGTCCGGGGTAATCCAAGGATTGCAATGCCCTTTTATTTTCCTTGTCATTACCAGGGCACGCTTGTCACAGATGGTGTTGAATGCAATTATGAAGTGGTCAAGAGCTGAGTCTACATCGTTGGCGTCACTGAGGTAAGTCTAGTCGATGCCTTGAAGCTCCGCTTTTAGCAGTGCAAGGTGATCTTTTAGTAGAACACGGTTTGTAATTGTTCTGGGAGGTGGCCTGCAGTAGTCAGATGTAGGACCAAGTACAGGTGACAGGGGAGTGGTCACTCAGTGTATCAGGGAGAACAGCAGTATTGGTGATGTGGGCAGGTCGACTGGTGAGAACACAGTCCAGGAGTGTGCTGGTCCCAGTTTTGTAGTCAACTCTGGCTGCTGTCGCGACCATTTGAGAGAAGTGGACCACAGATAAGGCATCCTTGATTGAGGCAGCAGAGGGGGAGAGCCAGTTGATATTGAAATCTCCCAGCATCACGACTTCTGTGTTTAGGCTCAGGGTGCTCACATGGTTCATCACGTCACTAGTGCCAGCCATGGTTAGTTTAGGCAGGATGTAAACAGAAAGAACCGTCAGTGTCCTGTTATGGGGTCCCTGCAGAAGTTTTATGGTCAGAACCTGGATGTTGTCAGCACCGGTGGGTGAGGGAAGTATGTAACCTTGAAAAGGATCCCTAATGTATTATGTACAGCCCCCAACTCTTTTTGAGAGTTGCTCCTGTCTGAACAGGATGTATTCAGGCAGTGTGATAGCAGTGTCCGGTACCTTGGGGAGAGCCAAGACTCTGCTATAGAGAGTATGTCTGAGTTGTGCCGAGTGACCCATACTTTCAACCTGTCCATCTTTAGGAGTAAACTGCAGATATTTATGGAGGCAAGGAGTGAGTAACGCTGTGTTGTGGGACTGGTTTACACTGCATGGTGGTGGGCCTGGATTCGGGTGCACATTTCCTGAGAGCAGAAGAAGGAGCAGCACCAAGCGGGTGAGATGGTTTAATAAGAGTTTGTTATTCTGACCCTTTTTCTCTTGCTGGGTACTAGTACTTTCATGGTGCTAAAGTGCATCACAAAACCTCGGAAAAAGGCCACCAGGGAGGGGTTCTTTAGCTGGGGATCTTGGGTCCATGGGATATAATCCCTGTGCATGGTGAAGGCACATTTGCTACATGATGTGATGGTGCCATATATGTTTAAGCACTGTTGTCTCGAAGTTGGGCTTTGCAGACTGTGGGAACGGTCAGCCAGAGAGGCCTGTGAGTGATATTAGGATGAGTAGGAAGATGCCCCCTACAGTCCCAAGTGTCAAGTGGGACATAGTTGCAATGGCTGTGGAGTCAGAATGGGTTAATTCGGGGCAAAGTATTCTGGATAGTGGTAGGTTTTGAAGTCAGTAGGAGAGAACACGTAGACAGCCGTGATAACAGGAGGGTGAACTCCCTCTAGTATCAGCAGCCTATAAGGAGCCAATGAGAATTTAGGCACTCAGTATCTGTATGTCATGTGGTCAGTGCACACTATATAAGTAAGTGTTGAGACAGAGTGGGTGGGAACAATACATGTGGGGGTGAACAGAGTCAGGGCTTCCCCATGAGCTGGAAAGGTGACGGCTGCAGTAGCAGATGCAGCCACACGGTGTCCTGGGTGGGCAGGTTCCGGGTCTTCCGGCAGTAGAAGCAGAAGCAGAGCATAGGGAAAAGCTGAGTTTAAGTAAGAGAAGGAGACAAGCAGCAGAGTGGGAGCTGGCGGCAGCCAGCCAGCAGGAGATTGGGGCCAGAAAGACAATATGAGGATTAGGCAAATAAGAGTGTGAGGTCAGTTAGAGAGAGAGCAGGGAGAGGTTGTAAAAGGGGCCGGGTGTAAATCAGCGCCGCTTTCCGAGAGGCAGACGCCTGATCAGTTGAGAAGGGTCAGAGTGAGCACAGGTTCAGGCAGGGTGAGCAATAGAGGCTTAAAAGCAGTCAGAGGTTAGTGCAGAGGGAAAAGTGCTGAGCAGCAGCCGCCGGCAGGCAGTTAGGACTGAGAAGTATTTTTTAAAGCTCTAGCAAACACTGTAGCCTATGAATCTTTAGCAAATCTTAACAACACAGGCAGTGAAATGGTACAATTTCCAGCTAACAACTAACAGGCTAAAAATTCACAGATATATTAGTAATAATAAGCGTCATATCGCTGAAGGAATATGGGCAGTGAAGAGCGATTAAGGAGGGCATAGAATTAACAATGAAAGATTCTCTTACTTCAGTCATGCTGGAAAAAAAAAAAAGGCCCGACAAATCTTACAGGCCCGAATGATGTGAGAGAGGCCCAGGCAGCTGACACAAACTTCATGGGTGTTGTTTAAAATCTTCTCCCCATGCTAGCAATATCAGAAGAGTGTTGATGGCTTGGAAGTCATGCAGAGGCAATGAGAAGAAACTTTTCTGTATAGAAAAACAATCATGTCGATGGCGTTTCTGCAACAGGTCTAATGAGGCTAACTGACAGTGGGAAAAGAACTGAGGAGCGGCAGGGCTGCCCACAGTTATATATGTGCTGATGCATGACATCGATGTGGGCAGCCCAAGTTTGGAAAAAGTTTCTACGTGGTCCTAATGTCTGACATCTGTTCCAAAAGTATGGCTTGAGGGACAAGATATCCTCAAAGTAAGATACCTGTTTGCAGGCAGATACCAGTACACTATACTATTCAAATCTGAAATCCCTGCTGGACATTTAAGCAGTCCTAAGCACTTAACTCCCTGAGCAATGCCTGCTTGATCCAATATGACTTTCAAATCAGGCATAGAGTGTATACAATATTCAGTCGGACACAGAAAGAAATATAAAAATTGCTATTTTTGCTACCTGTTGTTACAGGGCTATTAAATAATTCAAACATACTTAAATTTCTAATTAAAATATATTATAAATGCAAAAAACGTTTATGTTGTGTTGGCTGAAATAAATCTTGTTTATTTTAATTAGAAACAGCCAATGAGGCTGGTGTCAGCTCTAGTGTGACTTTCAAAATCCAAATGAGAACATAACATTCAGCAAGGGGTCTGTTTAAAACTATACAAAAAAGTTTCCATCCAATTTGGCCCTACATTTTGCAGGCACCATAACTGAGAAGCTGCCAACTAACCTAACCAGTTCCAGTTGCTTAGGGTTAATTATAAGTCACTTACTGTGCAGTGTGAAACATCATCCCTGACTCGGACATGGTGCAGATACAGGAGCTGTTCCAGCAGACAGATCTTGTGTAGGAGCCAGGAGAAGGCAAGCAGTAGTTCCCTGCTGCCTTCTGTCCCATCATCTGGAAGCTGATAAAATTCCCAGAGGCCATAACCATAGTACCAGAGCACGGACTTAACAAATGTAATCTGGGCACCTGTTAACAGCAAGCACTAAACATTAGTCATCAGAACATCTGGGCCTGATATTCAAAATAAATAGAAACACAGAAACATATATTTGTCAGCAGAAAAGGAAAGAAGGTCCATCCAGTCTGCCCTATTTTCACTGCCCGTTTCTACACCTTGGAACCTATTTGGTCACAAGTTTCCCTTTCTCCTCCCTTTCCTCTACCTACTGGGCACTATTCCTCTGAATACAAGTCCATTTTAGCCCAGCGCTAAGCCACTTTCCACTGCCCCATAGCAGCCCCAGAATAGGGCCCCCGCAATGGCTAGCTTCAGTGCTAAATCTGCAATATTCAAAAGTCCCCATGCAAATGAGCCCATCGGGCATGCAAGGTGCTAAGAGGCCATTTACATGTCCATAATGGACTCATTTGCATGGGGTTGGAGGCCCTGTAACCCAACTGCCCATCCCATGAGCTGTCCCTGGCGCTAGTGGCTTCCACCCTCCTCCAATCCTAGTCCCGGTGTCGAGTACTCCCCCCCCCCCGTTCTCTGATTGTTATCCCCATAGAAAAAAGTATATTCCCTGGTAGTCCAGTGGTCCCTCCCCCATCCTCTGATCGCCAACCCTGTATAAAAAAAAACAACATTCCCAGGTAGTTCAGTGGTCCCTCCTCCATTCCCTGATACGCCGTCCCCATATAAAAAACTACAGCCCTGGTGGTCAGGGAGTCCCCCCCATCTCCATTCTCGATCGTTGTCCTCGTATAAAAAAAACTACATTCTCTGGTAGTCCAGTGGTTCCTCTCCCCCAAAATCGCTAAGCCCGTATAAAAAACTATATTCCCTGGCAGTCCTTTCCCCCTCCTAAATTCTTGGATCGCCATCTATACTATGCATTCAATGGCAGCTCAGTTGGTGGCTGGCTGTGATGGGGAGGTCAGGGCTGTACCAGTTGCCAGCTGGGGGTTGGGATGGAGGGGGTGAGCGAGGTGGGCCTGCAAGGTTGGCAGTGAGGGGGTGCACTACAACACCAGGGATATGTTACGCAGTATTTAACAGGATGACGATCAGGGACAAGGAGGGACCACTAGACTACCAGGGACAATTTGAGAAGATTAAATAACAGGATGGCAATCGGGGCCACTGGACTACCAGGGAATGTAGTTTTTTTATATGTGGACAGTGATCAGAGAATGGAGCAGGGACCACTGGACTACCAGGGAATACAGAAATGGCAAAAACCGCTCCAACCACCTAAGAGTGTGCAAGGTTTAAAAAGTCAAAATAGCAAAAGAACAAAAACCAGCACACTCAACTGCAAAAAGCGTATTTAATTACATACCACCACAAAACATCATCAATGGCGTTTTGTGGTGGTATGTAATTAAATCGCTTTGATTGAAGTGTGCTAGTTTTTATTCTTCTATTACCAGGAATGTAGTTTTAAAAGGAGCGGCGACTGGAGAAGAGGAGGGACCACTGGACTACCAGGGAATGTAGTGTTTTATATGAGGACAGTAATCAGAGAACAGGAGGGACCACTAGACACCGGGGCCTACTGTGTTGGGGGGGGGGGGGTGCCGATGCATTACCTCCAGCGGCCACTAGGGTTGCGCCGGGTTAAGACGTTGTTTTGTTCAGCAGTATTTCCTCCACACAAGGGGGCCGCACAAGGCACTCTTGCATGGGGCAAATACTCTGAATTTCGGACTCCACCGATATTCAGGTCTGCCCCCCCATTTGTATAGTTTTTCCTTGCGCTCCCCTCCACTCATTGCCCCAGCACAAGCCCCAGTGCGTCTGCACTATCCAGGCTTTTGAAAATGGCACTTCTGCACAAAACCCAGTTTGCGTGGGCAAACTGTGTTTTGCGCTGGGGCAAAGTTTTTAATATCTGGCCCCAGAGGTCCATCCTGTCTGCCTATATTCCCTATAATCCCTGGAACCTACCCTGCAACCTATTTTTCCTCCAGGGTACTAACCCTTCCCATCCTACCCCCATTCTTCTCCTTGGTCTTGTCACCCCAGGTGACCACTATTCCCTTCATTTGATCCCATGCCTACCTGAATCCCTTGACTGTGTTTGCACCCAACACTTCAGCCAACAGACTGTTCCAAGTTTCCACCACCTTTTCTGAAAAGTAGTACTTCCTCATATCCCTCCTGAACCTCCCAGCTGTTAATTTCCACTCGTGACCTCGAGTTGGTATTCAGGTAAATAATTCCCCACAGTATACCTTGTCAATTCATTTAAGGTACTTGAAGGTCTCCATCATATCTCCTCTCTGGTTTCCAGTGAATACATATGTACCTTGAGACGCTCCTCATAGGATCTGCTCCTGCTGGCCCTGAATCATTTTTGTTACTCTGCGCCGCACTGTTTCCAACCTATCCCTGTCCTTTCTGAGGTGAGGACTCTAGAACTGGACGCAGTACTCCAGGTGAGGCCTCACCAGGGATCTGTATAAGGGAAGTATTACCTCTTATTTTGCTATCAATACCCCTCCCGATACATCTCAGCATTCTGTTAGCCTTGCTATAGGTCTTGTTGCACTGGTTTGTTTGTTTAAGGGAGTTACTGATAACTCCTAGATCCCGTTCCTTTTCTGTAGTGCTAAATCTCACCCCTCCAATCCAGTATTCCATCTTGGGGTTCCTTTTCCCTAGGTGCATTACCTTGCACTTTCTGGCACTGAATTTTAACTGCCAGACCTCTAACCACCCCTCTAGTTTTTGTAGGTCCCTCTGCACATCCCATATTCCCTTATCACTATCCACCCTCTCACACAGTTTTGTGTAATCTGTGAAGAGACACAGTCTGTTCTGGATTCCCTTACCAATGTCACTAATGAACATGTTGAAGAGGACCAGTCCTAGGACAGATCCCTGTGGAACCCCACTCATAACCTCCCTTTCCTCTGATTTAACCCCGTTGATCACCACCCTCTGCTACCTTCCCTCTAGCCAACGACCCACCCAGTTCACTATGGTTTTAGCTGCACCCACGTCTTCCATCTTTTTGAGCAACCTTTTGTGCAGTACTGAATCAAAAGCTTTGCTGAAGTCAAAGTAGAACAGATCCGCAGGGTGACCCTTGTCTACTTCCTTGGTCACCTAGTCAAATAAAACAATCAGGTTAGTCTGACAAGACTTTCCTGCCACAAAACTGTGCTGTTTACTATCCTGGAGCCCGTTGCTCTCTAGGGAAGTCCACAGGGTCCTCTTTGATTAGTGGTTCCATCAGCTTCCCCATGATGGAGGACACAGTGACAGGCCTGTAGTTCCCTGGTTGCTCCCTATCCCCCCCCCCCTTATGAAGCCATGGAACACCTGTCATACTCCAATCCCTTGGAACATCTCCAGACCTAAGTGAGCTGTTGAACAGCCCAGCCGGTGGCCAGTTCTGTTGCTAATTACCTAAAGTATACATGGATGCATCCCATCTGGATTTGGATCCTATCTGACTTGGGAACAACTTCAGAGTGATGCTTCTTCTCAGGCGAAGAAATAAATCTGTCATTAGAGGGCACAGGGCAGAGGTGATCATGACCAAGGCCACTGTTTTTCGTTTTTTACTGGAAAGTCCAGTAAAATTCCGGAATTAGGGCTGTCTGAAGACCAGTAAAAAACAAAGATTTCATGGAATCTGGCATTTTATATCAGATCAGTAAATCTATAAAACTTGTGTTTTTCTTTTAATTCCTTCCTGTTCTATTTTCAGTTTGCTTTATTTAATGCTCTGTATATTAAGCCTCCTTTAATTCTGATTATTTATGCACATACTAAAAGAATGATAGCAGAATCCCGGTAAAATACAGAAATTTGAGTAACAAACACTGGTGCAATTCCGGAATCTGAAGTCTTGAAAATGGAATTTCATTGTTTTAATCACCGTAAATCAGTGGCCTTGATCATGACCACACAGCAGAGGTTTGAATTTCATTTTAAGATTCCTTAATTAGCACAAAATTCCATACTCCAGGGCACCTCATTCCAGGGGACTGACTGCAGTTGTTAAACATAAGTGATGGATTCCTGGGGTTTGAACTGGAGAAACCACAAATCACTGTAAAACCTAGCTAAACACAGAGTAATCAAAAAACTAGCTAGGAAACACTTTAAAACTACACTACAAAAAATAAGAAAACCGACTGGATAACCAACCAATATCAGAGTTCACTATGTCATGACTGCTCTCTTCAAGCGGGGAAACAGATCTGAGCAATGGCCAGAGTGAAGTGCAGATACAGAGTTTGAACCTACATTCAGATTCTAAAATGTGCACAGGTTGCATCTCTCCGAGGTGTGACTCTTGGATGAGATGATTGCATAAAGTGTAAACATTCAAGTGAGAGATTTCTGGGGTTAGAACAAGTGAAAAACTGGCCTCCAACTGGGCATCCCTGATGACATCACTCTGTATTCAATCCTGGCATCATAGCATTTTAACGTCAACTGTCTTGATCACATGGCCATGTGATTCCGGTTGATGCTAAAACATCCTAGGATCTGGGGCATACCTCTCAACTGCTATGAATTTCAAATAGTGCTATGATTTTCACACTTAAATTTACCTTTGCTCCACACAGGTTTACTGATGTTCCTCATAATGTTAGAACTATTTCTTTAAACACAAACTATTAAATCATTAAACTAAATTGGTAGAAACATTCCTTATCACTAACTATGTGGGGTCCACTATCTGTAGACAAATTATTGTTTAAAATAAGAAAGTGCTACACATTCTGGCCCTTTGCTTTGATTTCTGAAGGCCAGTGCTATGATTTTTAATGCTGATAAGTTGAGAGGTATGATATGGGGTGACATGGAGAGTTTCTCTTAACTCCAGTAAAACTTTTTGTGAACTTTTACTCATTGTAGTCCATGTTTCTGGATGAATCACGCTAAGTTTGCCGGGACTCTACGTGCTGGAGATTGCTCCACTCAGTCCCAGTGTGAAGGCACACACCTCCCTCCCAGGTTCATCTGAGGCAGAAAAGCCAATCCTTGGAACTGTCTGCCCAATCAGGATTCAGCACAGACTGGAAAGAGTCCGACCCAAGTGTGTTCTTTGTTTATTCTTGAAGTAAGATACATGTACAGTATGATACTTTACAGCATGATCCAAAAATGTTAATTCAACTATCCAAATTTTGGAGCTGTAAAAAAGCAGTTTCAGTCTGCTGGCCAATAAAGTCACACTATGTGAACTTTTATTTGAGGAACATAAACCTTGAGTTGAGAACACAGGTAGGGACAGTTTTTTCTTTTGCTTAAAGGAATTTGTAAGACTTTTTCCCTGAGAAATTCTAATTCCAACACCTAATGTCCCTGCCACCAATGGACCCACGAATTGTCAGCTGGAGTGAGGGGCCACAGAGTGAGTCAAAGCTCTCAGTAGCAATCATGCTGCTGCAGTAAATGTTCTGTTCTGATCCCTTCTTCTAGAATGACAGTGTCAGTGGCTCAGCAGGTAGCACACTCACCTCTGAGGCCAGGCAACCAGAAGGCTGTGGGTTCTATCCCCACACTGAGCACTTGGGTTTATATCCCAATACTGACACTGCAGTGCAGCATGGTGCTGCACTCTTGAGATGCCGTCTTTAGGATGAGACATTAAACCAAGGTCCCATCTGCCTGTTCTGGTGGTAGTTCAGGTGGATGTTAAAGATCCCATGGCACTTCTCGAAAACAGTAGGGGAATTTCCCCGGTTCCCTGGCCAAATTTCCCCAATTCACTAAAAATACCACCAACAGCTTAATCTGGTTCAAGGACTGTTGGCATTCATCTGTATCCCCCTCCCCCCAGGTCGTGCCTGAAAATAGGCATGAATTTGTCTAGTGCACTTACCTGGTCAACAAAAACGAACTAAATAAATTAATAAATAAATGACACCACCGGTGGTGTCCTGGAAGTGCAATTCCCTAGGCAACCACCAGGATGCACTAAGTTTGAAAAAAAATTCAACATTACTGTATTTTATGGCATAACATGGGCTTGATGGGGGAATCTGAAATTAGGTGTTTTATACATGATACCTATATCACTTGCTTTAGAAGTCCCTCAATCAAAGCTTAGAAAAATACTTCTAAATGATCTACAATCAAGGAAGATCAGTTTTCATTTAGAAAAACAAGACTTGTAAACTTTTTTACCAATTTCATCTCCATCAGTTTGGACACAAGCCACTTCTTCATGGATTTGCTTTAGAAGACAGTAAAGGATTTTCCAAAACTCAACAGTCTGAAAAAATAAAAAATACACATACATGAAAGTCTGATTTATTGCTGAAAAGTCACATACTAGTCCACAAGTTTGCCTTTAACCATTAATTAGGTTACAGAATGGACCGTTCCCTTCTTCAGATGGGACGTTAAACCACAGTTCATTTGGTCCATATCAGGTGGCAGTCCAGGAGGAACTTTTCAAACACAGTAACAGATTACCACAAAAAGAACAGAGGGTAACCCCAGTGAGAACCAGGGACAACAGCCAGTGAGAGTCATGGATAAGAGTCAGGGATAACAGCTTCTTAGAATCAAAGAATAACCCCCAGTAAGTCAGGGATAACCTTAGTGAGAGTCTGTGGAAACCTTGGTGTTCTAACCAGCTTGCCCCTCCCAATAAAACAGGTTCCAGTGCCATGAGAAACAAAATTACTCAATGTAGTAATACTGTTTCTTCTTAAGGAATCACTCACTATGTTTACACTTTATTCAGTCGTGCCGGTTGAGAGTGACACCCTGGAGACAGAACCTATGCAAATTTTGGAATTTGGAATGTAGGTTCAAACTATGCATTCATGCTCAGATCTGTTTCCAAGACAGAGTGGAGCAGCGACCAGTGAAACTAGCTAAAAGGCTATCAAAATGTTTTTTAGAAAAACATTTATAGAATTTTTAAAACAGCAGATTTAGCATACTTGTAAAATGTTACCACATAAACAATAGCAACAAGCTTACAATTGTAGGACTTGCAACAGTAATGCTCAAGCAACCTTGGTGAAAAAAGGGGCTGATTCTTATGTAAGCCTACTTCAGGTTCTGGAAGGGGAGGGCTAGGGTTAGGGAGTGTAAACATAGAAAATGATCTTTTAAGAAGAAACAACATTACTACGGTGAGTAATTTGTTTTAAACCCCAGGAATCAGTCACTTAATGTCAAGGCCCCAATTCTTCTGCAGCGATTTGGGTCTAAATTCTGCGGCAAGTCCCCCTGTTGCTACAGAAGTTCTGCGGCATTAGTTTCCTATTTTTGCAGAAATTCTGTGGCAGCAGTTGGGGGCTTTGGTAGCAGTCAGCACCCCCAAAGCACCCAGGTAGAGGAAAAAGAAGACCTAAACTTCATACTTACAGTAATTTCCTTTTCTGTTAACTCCAACATTGTCAATGGGTAATCAAAACAACTGGATATAGTGCACCCCTACCAGGAGAATGGCACAGCCCAAGCTTTAGAATGTTGGGCATATGGATTCCATGCAGCAGCAACTCTCCAGTTACTACCTACCTCGCAGTGCCACAAGAGCTACACACTGCATATAATATAAACAATCACCTACTATAATAAAAAAAAAACGTCTTACCTTCCTAGCCAACATCCGAGGAAGGGATTGTACTTCATGGATCCAAAAAAGGCCTGGAGTATTCGGTTCTTCTTGTAGAGAAAACCATGCAACAGCAAACAGGCTTCATAACAGTCACCAACCTGTGAAACTGAAGCTAACACACAATAAGGTATACCGTGTCTTTGTTTTTTGTTTTTTTAAACTGAGTGCACAGAACTAACCTCTAACTGGAAAATACACCTTAAGAAAACGAATGAAACCTGCGGTCACAGATACTTGACAGATCAATCTATAAATATACATATCTAAGTACAGTGTAGCAGAATAGTGACAGATCCCAGTAGGGGATTTAAAAAAAAAAAAAAGACCTCTGTCCCAGCATACCGGATAAGATTCTCCCTCAGGAGCCAAGCCATTGATAATGTTGGAGCTAACAGAAAAGGAAATTACGGTAAGTATGAAGTTCATTTCTTCTTTCTGTAGCGCTTCACATTGTCAACAGGTAATCAAAACAACTGGATTCTAAAAAGCAGTACCCAGACAAAAAAAAAAAAACGGGGGAAGGGGGAGAGAATATTATCCCATATAACAGATGCATCAGAATTACTTGTGAACTGTTGCTTGCAACACTCTGCGACCGAAAGCTGCGTCAGCAGAACTCTGAACATCCAATTTGTAATGTTTTGTGAAACTGTAGACTGAAGACCACATAGCTGCCTTGCATAGTTCTAAAACTGTGGCTTTGCCTCTCTCTGCCCAGGAAGTTGCCACCGCCCTGGTGGAGTGAACCTTGATATTTTTGCAACATAGGCCTGCACCCACCTAGCTAGGGTGGGCTTAGAGGCTTTTTGTCCTTGTTTGGCTGCCCCAAAAAGAACAAACAGATTATCTGACTTACAAAACTCAGTCGTTCATTTAAGGTAGATCCTAACTGCCCGCCGCAGGTCCAATCTGTGCAACTCCTTCTAATTGGAGGTGAGAAGGATGCGGGCAAAAGGACGGAAGGCAAATTTCCTGGTTCACATGGAAAGCTGTGGGCACTTTAGGGATGAAGGAGAGGACTGTCCTGAGTACCACTTTGTCCTTATGCATAATAAAATATGGCTCCTTGTGAGACAAGGCCTGGAGTTCACCCACTCTCCTGGTTGAACACATGGCCACTAAAAAACAGACTTTGTAGGACAACACATCCAGTGACATGGATGATAGCGGTTTGGAGAGTTCTACATAGAGAGCATTCAGAACCAAGTTAAGATCCCATGGAGGCACCGGGGGTCAAAACAGCAGTCAGCTCCTTCCAACCGCACAAAAAATGAATAACCTCCCTATTAGTTCATAGGGAGAACCCCAAGGAAGCTCCGAGAGTGGAAACCTGACCTCTTAGCATGCTCAATGCCAACCCCTTTTCCACACACCCCTGATGGAAGTCCAGGATTTGAGGAATGGAGACTTTTGAGGGTTTAAACCCCTTCCCTCTGGACCAAGAAGAAAATATTGTCCAGACTCAAGCGTAAGCTGCCGAAGTAGAGGTTTTTCTAGCCGCCATCAAGGTTTCAACTACTTTTGGGGAGAAACCTAATTTTAGGAGTCTCCTTCTTTCAGAAGCAAAGCTGCGAGCTGTGCTGCGCCTAGATTCGGGTGGAGAATGGGGCCTTGCAGTAGTAGGTCCCTTCGTACCAGAAGGGGGAAGGGTACTTGCTGAGCAAGATTCACTAGGTCCGGTAACCACCGTCTTCTTGGTCACTCCTGGGTTATCAGAAGAAAGTTTCCACTTTAGCATCTTATTTTCCTTAAGACCTTCTGAAGAAGAGGCAGTGGAAGAAAGGCATATGCTCTGTGGAAGGACCACACCCGAGTCAGAGCATCCACTGCCTCTGCCTGTGGACATCGATACTGACTGAAGAACCTATGGGTCTGAGCATTGTGGCCTGAAGCAAACAGAATCTGCGGTTGCCTGAACTGACTACTTAGGAGTATGAACACGTCCGGGTTCAACAGCCACTCTCCAGGGTGAACAGTTTCGCGACTTCGCCAGTTCGCCTGAATGTTTATTTCCCCCGCAAGATATACTGCCGACAGAGAGAGAGAAGATTCTCCTCCGCCCAGCTCAGGAGTTTGGAGGCACCCCGAAGCATTTCTGTGCTTTTTGTGCCTCCTTGGTTGTTTATGTATGCCACTGTGATGGCACTGTCTGACTGCACTTTTACTGCGGGGTTCTTCAGTACAGACTGAAACCAAAGCAGAGCAAAGTGAACTACCCACATCTCCAGGACATTTATGTGAAGACGCTGTTCCTGTACTGACCAAATCCCCTGGGTGGGAAGTTGGTCCAGGACTGCCCCACACCTGTGCAGACTTGCATCCCTTGTGAGAATCACCTCTGGTGGTAGTTCCAATGGAACTTCCTTGTTGAGATTCTGCACATTCAGCCACCAACTCAGGGAGTGATGAAGGTGAGGGGTGAGGAGGATCCTGGCTTGATAGTCCTCTGACGACAGATCCCAGGCTGTCAGTAACCTCATCTGAAGGGGCTGCATGTGGAATCAGGCACACAGAACTTAAGTCTATTGCTGTCGCCATGAGGCCAAGAATCCGTAGTAGACTGTGGAACAACACCAAGGACTGATTCCTGAGCCACCGTATCTCTGACAACAAAGTCTCCTCCCGGGAGAGTGACAGAAACACCCTGCCTACTTTTGTGTCAAACACTCTCCCCAGGTGCTTCAAGAACTGAGATGGTTTGAGGGAGCTCTTCTCCCTGTTCGTTATCCAGCTATGTGATTCCAGGATCTCTAGGGTCCCGAGTACCAACCTCATTGCTAGATGCATGGGCGGTGCCCCAATTAGCAGGTCATCCACATAAGGGTAGACATGATGTCCCTCCTGTCATAGCTGAGCCACCAGAACTATCAACACCTTTGAGAAAACTCAAGGAACTATTACAAGGCCAAACAGAAGTGCCTTGTACTGGAAATGTTGGCCCAGTATCGCAAATCTGAGGTACTTCTGGTGAGACTGATAGATGGGGATGTGACGGTAAGCATCAGTCAGGTCTATTACGGTTAACAAGTCCCCTGGCTGAACAACCCCGGTTATTGACCTCAGAGATTCCATCTTGAATGTCCTGTGGTGAACAAACTTGTTCAGATGCTTCAGATCCAGAACGGGCTGAAACCTCCGGACTTCTTGGGAACTATGAAACAGATGAAATAGAACCCTTGACCCTGGTCATTTGGAGGAACCGGCACAATGGCCCTGATTTGAATGAGGTGGGCCAGAGTGTCCAACACTGCCTGGTGTTTTGTAACTTGTTTTGAAACTGGGGATGGCAAGAAATGTTCCCTTGAGGGAACCTTTAAAAATAATTCTATGGCATAGCCCAGTTGAAGGATTTCCAGGACCCAGGCTTCTGACATTGTTTGGGCTCATCTTACAAGAAACTCCTGGAGTCTTCCACCAAGAGAAGAGGGCCGTGATGGGCCCACGTACCATCAATGTGAGATAACAGGCTTTTGTGCTGGTCCTCCTCCGCGGGTGCCTGGGAAAGGACCCCCTATTGCCATAACTCCTATTACCAGAGTAGGCATCTCTGTTTCTTTGGTTACCAAAGTTCCAAAAAGGATGAAACTCCCTCTTGGGACTGCCTGCACCCACCATTGCCTTGACCCCATTGGGATGCTGTGGTCTTGCACTGTTGCTTAGACACTGGGAGGTGGCCCTTCTTATCCTGCACATCCCGCAAGATAGAATCCAGACCAGAACCAAACAATAAGCCTCCTTCAAATGGAAGGCTAAACAGCTTCACCTTTGAAGTCTGATCAGCAGACCAATGTCTGAGCCACACGCCCCTCATGGTCGACGCAATGTGGTAGACCGAGCGGGCTTGACATGCATAAATTGTCCACTGTAGAATCACCAAGAAAAGTGGAAACGATGGCCACAAAATTCAAAATGCTTGCACCTTCCTAATCGGGTGGAACAAAATTGGTCAGTGTAGTGACCCAGAGGTTTATGGTTCTGGCAACAATAAATGAAGCATTGGAGGTATGAATTTTTGTGCTAGTAGAGGCGAAAGCCCTCCTGCATATGGTATCCACCCGCTTGTCATGTGAATCCACTAGTGCCAGAGCATCTTCAATTGGAATAGTGGTGTGTTTTATAGAATTATAAACTGCCTTGTCTGTCAGAGGGTGAGATTCCCACTTGTGAGACCTTTCCCCTAAAATAGGATAATTCCTAGTTTTTGGTTTGGGAAGATTTTTTCTCTTATTCACACCTGCCCATTCTTGCTCAATAATTTGGTCACAATGAATAAAATCTGGGAAGCATTTTGGAGCAGAGGAGGACGCAAACAGATGTGGATTAACATCCACCGTCTCCATGGACTACTACTCCTTATGCTGTAAGGATCTACAAGCCTCAGCTATCAAAAGGAACAAGGGCTTATTGTCAAATAGGGGTGGAATTGGAATCCTGGTCTTGAGCTCCGTCCACTCCCCTTCTTTACCTCCAACTCGGAGGGAACGTCCTCCTCGTCTGAGAGTAATATTTTTAGGTCAGAGGTTTCCTCAAGATCCCCAAAATTCTCCTCTTGGCCTTCTAAGAAGTCAGGATTGGGGTCTGCCAGCACATCTGATTCTGCAGCCTGCTCTTGCTGCATTGCATCTGGATGTGCCTGTGTGGACCCACCAACTGAGGGGCCCAGTCTGGGATCAGGTGTATCTGCTGGGATGTCCTGCGGGACATCGGGGCTCAGAAGCTCACCGAGGAGCATAAAAGATATTTTTGCAATTCTGTTTTGCCACTGCCAAGAGACGGACCAGGTGTTCCCCTCCTCAGCTCGGAAGACAGGCTAGGGGTACCGTGAGCGAAATATTATGCTCAGCAACACAATAAAGACAATATGTACCCACGGAGGAAGGGCTCCTCACCCTTCTGCAGGTTTTACATCGTTTCATAATTAATGGTCTCCTGTAAGCCATGCCTGCCAATAACAGAAAAACCCCGGTTTAAACTGTATTAGAGTTTGTTTGCTTTAAATTTGCCAAACCAACAGCCACACTCAGTGCTCTCAAAAATGCTAAACTAAGTGGGCACGTAGGAGCATTAAGCGGCATGGCCTGTCTTATTGCTGTGTAATAGGTTTCAATAGGAAATAGCACTGTGCAATGAGTTTTAGAGGCGATGCTCGCGCACTACAAGCGTGAGCTCTGAACACTGGTGGAAGCCAAACCACATGAGAGTGTGTGCCAGCCCTAATGGCTGCCACGCAACGGAAAACAGAGGTCGAGGTGAAAAATCACCGAAACACTTCAGAATTACTCCAAAATGACAAATTAGCTGTAAAACACTGTCAAACACAAAATCTCAAGCTGGTGGGGGGAAAGGGAACAAACACCAAACTCGAGTGAACTCCCCCCCAACCATACACTCCCAATAAATAAATTTGTGCCTAACTGTGGCACTTTTTGTGTTTTCTCTTAAAGAAGACCATAAAAAAAACACCCCAGCAAGGCAGAAGTGTCTCCATATCCACACAGGGAATGAGAAAACAGGCAACTTATTCAATTCCAAAGCCACAGCTTAACAGGCATGATTTAAACAGGCAGCCTCACCCTGCAGAGCAGAACTGCAGCCCCTTCTGAAGTCTTGAAATCTTGATACCTGAAATTCTTGAGAGAAGAGAAAAGTAGCTCTGTCCCATTTGAATGGCACAGCTTAACTGGGGAGTTGATGCTGTATGGAATCGTCATATGCCCAACATTCTAAAGCTTGGGCTGTGCCACTTCCCTGGTAGGGGTGCACTATACACAGTTGTTCTAATTACCCACTGACAATGTGGAGCTCTACAAAAATGTTAGTTTTGGGGCTGGGAGCTACAAACCAGAGAAGGTTGTCAGTTAAGATGGCCTAGATCCTAAACTCCTGAAACTGGCAGCATGGGAGCTCACTTCTCCCTTAACTAGAATCTTCAACCTCTCCCTTACATCTCTGGTGTGGTACCATTAACCTGGAAAAACGCAAATATTATACCTGTTCTTAAAATAGGTAACCCCAAATTGTTGTCCAGCTATTGACCAATTGCCATACTCCCTGTACTCAGTAAAATACTAGAGAAAATTGTTGCCACTCAACTGCCTGACTACGTAGAAAAGTACAACCTCTAATGCCCAGTTCAATATGGTTTCTATAAGAACTACAGCACTGCTTACCCCAACGAATGCAATCTACTTGGCAACTGACCAAGGCAACCTGGCAGGCGCTGCCTTTGTAGATGTAACAAAGGCTTTTGATACAGTGAATTACCTTATACTATTGAATCATTTTAGGTATCTCTGACCATGCTAGTCCATAATTCTCCAGCTATCTCTCAGACAGGCGTCAGCAGACCAGGATTGGCACCACCCAATCCGATTACCTTCCCACCTCCTTGGGTGTACCCCAGGGGCCTATCTTGGCCCCTTGCTGTTCTCGCTGCACATTAATTCCATCACCCACTATCTTAAACATACTACTCCCATCCTTTATGCAGACGACCTAGTGTTCTTCTGCCACTCCCCAAGTGTAACTAACCTCAATCAGAATCTTATGTCTGGCCTTGACACTGTTCAATCCTAGCTCAAAAGCAACAAACTCCTCTTGAACTACTCCAAGTCCCAAGCCATGCTTGGAACCCTTTATCAACTAAAAAATGTACCCACCTCTTTAACCCTTACAACTATGAATGGCACCACTCTTGATACTAACTCCCTGTTCAAGTACCTCGGAATCACACTGGATCCCTCCCTTGATTTCTCATCCCACATTTCTTCTGTGTGCAAGGGCATTAACTCCAGCCTGGGCATTGCATACCGAGCCAGAAACAACCTCTCCCTCTCTGTTCGGATCACAACAGCATGTAGTCTCCTTCTCCCTAAGCTAGCCTATGGTCTACCCGTGTTCGCCCACTTCTCTAGCACCCTGCGTCACAAATGGACAGTTAGCTATAACAATATATGTAGATTTGCCCTTTCATGTAATCATCTCACTCATCACTACTTCTTTATAGTAAACCAGGATGGCCCTCCCCCACTGCCCTATTTGACTTCTCCCTAGGCAAGTTGGTACATGATATTACCGCTACTGAGAAACCGTACTCCTTGGCCACTCACCGGGTACCTTGTTCAAACCACTATGCCCTCAGATCCTCTGATACGAGACAATTAGTAGTCCCCAGGTCTCGTACCAAATATGGCTCCAAGGCCTTCTCCACAGTTGCTCCCAACCAATGGAATAGTTTTCCAGAAACCCTACATTCTTGTCAAAAACTTATAGCTTTCAAAAAACAACTACATTCGCTTTTGATGAACCATTCCGAATGTGTCTGTCACTAGATAATTACCCTGGTCAGCTTTCGAAAAAATACTACTTTCCCTCTTGGTGGACCATTCCTGTATGTGTTCGACCCTGGTCCCCTCATTCCCCTGTCATTTTCGTTAGCTATCTTATTTTCTCTACCTCTGCTCCTCCTCCAAATGTGCACTTATTGTACTCTTATTGTATTCCCTTGCACTGACACCCGCTGGACTACTATTGTTCTTGTACTCAGAATAATGACATACCTTGTCAGTCGTATGGTTGATCTCTTGGTCTTCTAATCAGATACTCATTGCTTGTATTGTACTGCCTTATACTGTATTACCTTTGCACGGTTGTTGTGTTCTCTGTTTACTCTCTTTTCATCAATGTATTGTCTCTCTCCCGGGTCGTACCTGAAAATAGGCATCTGTTTGCCTAGTGTACCTTACCCAGTTAACAAAAGATAAATAAATAAAAATAACTCCTGAGTTCTTAATATTAGAAAGTAAAAAATCCACCCCATCCATCTAGGCCTCATCATCCTCCCCACCCCAGCCTGTGAGTCCCCAGGGCCACCAAATTTGAATGAGTAATATTGTTAGCAGCTACCACACTGCACAGTGATCCTCATCCTTCTAGTTTTACCACTGGGCCAGAATGCCAGTTTCTCATTCCAGTAGTACTTTGTGCGGCTGTGCTCAAAGCACTTCTGGGACAAGACACTGGAATTCAGGCCCTGCGGTGAAATTAGAAGAATGAGGATTGCTGCACAGTATGGGACCTGACACAAATATTTCTACTTCAAATAAAGGGACTCAGAGGTTCTCCGGGTGGGGTGGGAGGGCTGAGCTGAATGGGGAGGGATGTAACTGTTTTGATTTTTAAGGTAAAGCCCTAGCAGACAAACTAATGGGCAGGGACTGTTCCAAAATGCTTTTCAGATTTTTGTTTTTAAATTCAACAGAATTCCAAGAAGTATTATGCAGAATTTAATATAAACCACATAATAGTTTTCTGGGATTTATATGATCCATAGAATAAATTTCATTGGTCAGAGTCAATGTCAACTGCAGATCTGTTTTACTCACAGTTTATACTGACTCTTCATTTTGAAAAAAATATTTATTATGCTTTATCTCATCTGCCTGCCCCCATCAATCCAATCTACACATGCTCAGCCCCGACACACAACCCGGGACATACTCACTCCCAGACACCCCCTGGCTTATCGCCCAGGGGCGTGGCCACCGGGGGGGTTCCTTCCCATGATGGAGACTGAACAGTAGAATGAGAGCGAGAGTGGAGTCTGCAGCATGGGAAAGAATGTCATCATGCGGTGGCAGAACCTCCATTTTCCTGTTTTTCTTCCCCGGAGGCGTGTCATGCAATGATGCTGAGGCAGCATGCTGAACATCTGACACACTTCCTAAACATAGTCCATCCGAGCTGACATACCCCAGGCTACTATGAGGGGTTACCCGAACATCGGCGACTCCCCCCCCCCCCGAGAAGGAGCGCAGTCCCAAGGATGCGCGATCCTCCTCCCCCAAGCCAGCCCTCCAACTTCTCAGGCTAATTCCCGAACCCAGGTTGTCGCGTCTTGAGCGGTAGCAGTACCGCTGCGCCAGCAGGCCGGGTAAATATGGCATCTTCAGTATAAACCGCGGAATAATATTCCGCAGTTCAAGTAAAACAGCAGAATAATATTCCATGGTTCATGTAAACCATGGAATATTTTTTCCACGGTTTACATTCAATTTTGCGTCAATCTCCACGGCCGTGGAATCACAGAAAAATCAGGGTCTTGCTTAATGTTTACACTTTATGCAGACTTATTAGCATTACCTTGGGAGGTTGGATCCAGAACCAAGTTAGGAAAAAGGTTCTGTAAGACAGCAGTTCCAAAGCTGGCATCCCTTCTGGGTGGTAAGTCTAAAGAATAGTTCTTTGTGAAGGTGTGTACTGTTTTCAAGGTAGCGCTTTGCAAATGGCTAACAATGGGATACCACATGAGAATATCACCGAGGTAAAGGTACCTCTTGAAGAGTGTACCCTTAAGCCTCTTGATGGCATTTTTCCAGCTTTTTCATAGCAGAACTGAATGCAAGAGACTATCCAGCAAGACACAGATCTTTTTATTGCTGGTTTGCCTTTGCCCACCTCACCATAGGTAACAAATCGCTGGTTACTCTGGGACCTGATATTTGTCCTATCCACGCAGACAGATGGGACTTGCGTACTGGAGAGCTCTGGACAGAGTACAGGGAAGGTCACTAACTGATTCAGGTGGAATCTAGATACCACCTTAGGAAGGAATTTTCTGTTGGTTCCAAGAACTACTTCATCCCTGTGGGGAATTATGTGATTTGGCACTGTGCGGAGGGCTTGCAATTCACTTACCGTCCTAGAAGAGGTCACTGCAGCCAGGAATATGGTTTTCCATGTGACATACTTCAGGTCTGGCCCAGTCTGGAGCTATTATGATCACTGTTACAGGTTACCTCGTGAGTTTCAGGAGTACTTTCTGAATGAGTGGAAATGGCTGCAAGACATACAGAAACTTCCCAGTCTACTCCAGTACGAAGGCATCCTCTGAGAATGTTCCTCTGACCAGTGGTCTGCAACAAAACTGTGGGAGCTGACCATTTCCCAAGATGCAAACATGTTTACATTAGGAGTGCCCCACCTTCTGAATACTGTGGACAGGACCTGCTGGTTTGAGGGCCACTTGTGATTTCCCTGGCTCATTCTGCTTAGGGAATCTACCAGGACATTCTCTTTGCCTGGCAGATGTGCTGCAAAAAATGTTTGCTTCTAAGTAACATGCCAGGTCCCAGATCCTCACTACCTCTGTACACAGTTTTGAGGATCTCGTTCCTCCTTGCTTGTTTATGTAACCCTGGCGCTGGGTATATAAAGGGCTACACTACCCCTGCCTTGTAGGCCTAACCATGGTTAAGGAGCCTGGGTTCCTACTTTAACTTTAATCTGGTTCCTTCCCAAGATAACATAAATGCGCACTGACTCCACCCAGAGTATACTTTCAGTGGGCTAGAATAGTACTTCCTAAATTTTTTATAATGCATCATCCTGCCGGTAGGATAGTAGACTTTAACCCTTTTTTAATTTGGTTGAAATTAGACTATGGCTGGCTCAGTGATGTAGAGGGTTGATGCGCAGGTGCCTTACCTCACACCACACCGGCAACCCGGGTTCGGGAATAGACTAGGGCGCCGGAGGGTCGACAGAGGAAGGAGAAGGGTCGAATGTCCGGAGGACTGCTCTTCTCTCCTGGGGTGGGCTGGGGAGAGGTGTTGTTCTGTAGCGGCCCCTGGTGGAGACAAAAGAAAGTTCAGATGCGGCCCAAATAGGGGAATTGGAGAAAAAACATAGAAAAGTGGCCTCTCCACCTACAGGATGACAGCTGCTCGGACCAGTGCCTCCTCGGAACTCCACGACAGCTGAACCAGCTTCGGCAGCACCCAGGGCCAATGCCGTTGGCAGCCAGGCCCTTTCTCCTTGGAAGAGGAGGACCCACCTGACGAAGGGTTACATCGGGTTACCCTGAGGTGGCTGCGATGTGGGGTCGTGATCAGTGGCGGAGACGTGAGAGTCCTTGGGCAGTTGACCTGAAGGAGTGGCAGATGGGGACGCAGGGGAGATAGATAAATAAATAACACAAAAAAAGAAATTAGACTATGGATGCTGACCTTGGCAACACTTTAACTTTGTACATCTCTCCCGGTGATGCAAGGCTAAACCCTGCATCATCACAGTTTAGTAGTCATCGTAGGCAAATCACGATCAGCTTGTACAAGGCAAATCTTAGAAGTTGCAGAAGTAGCTTTTAGCAGCAGCAAGGCAGGAGCTTTGGTGTTCCCTTGTTTTGGGAAGGCTCCTACAGAGCTGAACAGACTAGACACTTTCTCTCAGCACTTGAAACAACTGCCTCCTTCTTCTGGGCATTTGGAATTGCTTCTGTGGAAACTTCTGGAGTAAAACCAGCTGGGACTAGGACTTGCACGCTTCAAACCTCACGTCCAGACTATGCCCCTCAAGAGATGCACATATGGCAGTGTCCTAGATGGTGGCACACTACTGGGCTGTCTCCCAGGCCAGTCTAAATCTGCTTTGTTACATTCAGCACAGTCATACGTTTAGCAGTTTCTTTTAGCAGTCACAATCTATTAGCCATGTGCCCAGCGTGGCATAGACCCTTTGTTAGTTGGGTTAGAGCTTCAGAACCAGGGGCGCACTCCCAGCGATTTCAGAGAGACACACTCAACCTCTTTCACGGGGTGCACAACCAGAGCCCAGGTCGTGGCTCCAAAGTGGATCACAGAACAGTCTTTCAGGCAAAATCTTGTCTTTATTTATAGTAGACGCAGGAGCTTAAGGCATGACTTCTCACCAACACACCAGACAGAGCTTGAGGCTTGGCTCTCCACCACTTGAGACATTTGAAACACAGATGGAGCTTGAGGCTCAGCTCCCCACCATTTAGCAGACGTTACTTGTTACTAAAACTGATACTGTAGCTTCTCTCATGCTTAAGATTCAAAATCACAGTCCCTTGTGGCTTTGCTGGTGTTAGCAGCTCCACCTTGGACATTCAGACATTTACTGGCCTCCCAGGCACTGTTAGAACAGTGCTGCGTGGCTAGAGAACCTCCCTCCAGTCCTGTAGGTACTATCAACAGTCACATTCAACACATACAAATTCCTGGACCCTTCTCTGGTCACTTGCTTGGATGTCCACCCATCTCTGATGCGTTAGTTAAATGCAGGGTGCAGACAGTCACAACTTTCATTTGGCTGGGTTTCTCTGCCCCACGACAGATCTTTCTCTAGTTTGCATTTCAAGTAGAAGTTTACTTGCTCAGATGGATTCGGAACACTTTTTCTTGCTGGAAATTACAGGTTTCTTCAACACTCCCACTGCTGAGGCAGAAGTGTTTCTTGCAGCTCTTTGGCAATTGCAGGTGGATGCTGGCTTCTTTTCCACATTTTCCTAATGTGGCAAGGAGCTGCTAGCCCTGGAAGACAATCTCTGGCAACCCCCAGGCTAAAAACTTCTGTTGCTGGCAGCCACTCTTTCTCTCTGGAAGATTCAAAAACATCGCTCCCCTGTGGAGGGGCTTTCACTAAACACACTAGGCCCATTTTGTTTAGCTGGGGGCCTGAGCCCCCCTCCCTGTGGAGGGGCTCCTGCTGGAACTGAGCTCAGCCTGAAAATCCCTGGGTTTTATGGAGCTCTTTTGGGGATCCCGATTGGCTGAGTCCACTTTTGTGTCCAACAACGATTGGCTGTAATCACCAGTCAGTCCCCAAAATAAATATGAATTACCCTCCCTCAACGCTTGATAGGTTTCCTGTTTTGGCACCCGAATTTAGTTCCTGCGTTTTCCCCACAAACCTTTTACAATGTCCCACAAATCTCTAGCAATGTCTCAACAATCATTGCTCTGAAATCCTGGCTTTCCAATTGGCTGCTGTCTGCAGAATATGGCTGCTCAAGAATAAGTCCCTTTGCAGTTTAACACAGTCCCCAAAATAAAGTTCTGGTGAATCCAGGTGAAATATATTTATTCATTTGGTGCCCCACTGTTTAAAATCCACAACTGTGCCCTGTCAAACGCTGCCATACTTAAGCATTTTCATGCAGTCCTTAGCCTGTCGCTGCTGCCAAAATACAATGCCACTAAGCAGCAGACACGCATTTATCAAAGTACCAACAGCAGTGGTCTAGAGCAGCCAACACAAACATATGGAAATTACGTACCTTCCGTAATTCTTGATCTTATCTTGTATCTTTGCCATTCATTACTGACTGGGTGTAAGCCAGAGAGGCACACCCGCCCTGGGAGTTTTTCTGGTTTTTAGGAGAAGGAGTCGGCGTGTGGTGCCGCCCCAAAATGACGCGTTGCATGGTGCGCGAGGGGCGGAAGTTAGGTGTCAGACTCCTCCTCCATCCCAGTTCTGTTAGCCGGAGAGGCGTAAAAAATGATAAGAAAAAAGGGGAGCGAGACAAGAGAGCCGAGGGATAGGTAAAGGAAAGGATATAAACTGAAAAAGGAATAAGCCGATAGAGGACAGGAAAGAGGAGAACCTACCCTATGGGACCGCAGGCCTCACTCCTGGGGTGGTTCCGGGGGGACAGGAGGAGGAGGAGGAGGCGAAGGAGAAAGAGAAAGAGAAGGAGAAGGAGGGGGGGAGGAGGATGATGCTGGGAGGAGTGAGAAGCTCTGCCAAGCTGTGAGGATTGGCTTGAAGGCTCGTTAGCTCGGGACCAAGAAAGGGAGTAAGGATCCCATTTAGGAAAGACTGATGAAAAGGTTCGACACAAAAGGCAGACTCTCTGCATCTCCCGCTATCCCCAACCCTTACACTCCAGCTGAGAGCTCACAGACTGCCCAGGCAGAAAATCTGTTCCAAGGAGAGCGCCCAACTAGGAAGGGGAAGGAAGCCCACTAGCACCCCTGTTTCGTGCTAACACAGATGTGTGTAGGGATGGGGGGGCACAGAGCCCCAGAGAGCGCACCCCCTGCGAAAAGGACAGAATGGAAACTCAGTCTGACTCCCTGAAGGTTGGGCAAAGCAGATCACCAGATCAAGACAACAGATTGCCAGGACAGCGTTTGACTAGCAAAGGCTGGCGCAACAGATTATTTAGCCATGCCAGAGGGGACCTAGAAAAATGAACCGAACCAAGAGAAATGTTTTTTTTAACTGTGAATTGAACAACATGGCTTAAGAAGGAGCCAAGAGGTCACCCCCAGGGACAATCAGAAAGTTTCCTTAGGATAGAGATAAACAGTACTCGTTCCTCTCCCCCGCCAAAAAGAGGATCCGTTCCGAGAGAAGAACGGAAGGCTCAGGAAATTTTTTTTTTTTTTTGCATGAAAAGGAGAGATGCCGAAGAAGGAGGCCGGTGAGGGAAGGTGGGCGGGTATCAGTAATGAATGGTGAAGATACAAGAGAAGATCAAGAATTACGATAGGTACGTAATTTCCATATCTTCCTTGTCAATCTTCACCATTCATTACTGCTTGGGTGAATACCAAGACCCCCTGAAGGGGGACTTGGAAAAGCCCTGAGGGAACAAGACCCTCAGCCTGCTGCTGGTGAAAAGCAGAAGGAAGAGACCCTGGCCTTAAAGACAGGAGTCTAAGGCCGAGGGAGCTAGGTGGTGTCCCTTGGAGATGAGGAGACGGAGGAAGCCCCTGCAGAAGCCTTCTAGCCCTGGTGGAAAAGAGGCGTGTCCTTGGAAAGTGGAGCAGATCACCCTACGCCGGGCCAGGGGTGACAATCTTGACAGACAAAGCCATGCCATCCGCTTAATGCAGATCACTGACCCCGCAAGCCTGGAAGCCACCTCACTGGCGTCATAGGATGCCCTTGCTTGGTGCCTTGCCAGTTCCAGGCCTATAGCGGAGAGGGCAATGGCTTGTCTGGATTGCTCCAAATCAGGCATTGATGCTAGGACTTGGGAGAGCATCGACCAAAAATGCCTACTGTAGGCAGCATGGTGAGCCTGATGTGATGCAATTCATAACATCGCACGAGAGGAAGAGAACACTCTTCGCCCCCCACCGGTCAAATTGTAGGGAATCTGAATCCAGTGGATGGTCGTGCACCAGGAGAGAGTCTCTAGGGACACCAATCCCGTGGTCGGGTTGGGGAGTGTACCCAGAGAATCCAATGGGACACAATACTTCCTCCTGCAGTCTACCGGGGCTGGAAAAGGGGTGGCTGGAGACTGCCAGACGTGGATAGGACGCCTCCTGGAAAGGAATAGGCCAGGATGGTACCACAAGATGTTGGGCACTGAATTCCCCAAGGAATTCACGAGTCTCTCGCTCGGTATTGTCACATCTGAGAAAAGAGAAATGGAGATCCTTAACCATCCTCAACAGGAATCACTGATATTCTGTGAAATCAGCGTTGGATGAAAGGTGAGCAAAGGGTTCCTCTCCCTTGGAGGAGGGAGACGAGGAAGGTGAGGAGCTTGAATGTCCAGAGGAGTCCTGCAGCAGTGGGGAGATGCAAAACACCTGATCATGCATATACCTAACACATGAGGGGAAGGCCTCTGCCGAGCCTCTGAACATCTCCCAGGATAACGGGCCCGTAGGACCAAGATGGCCTCCAAAAGAGGGAGGTGGCTGCAGAGGAATGGGAGAGGGGCACCTACAAGAAGGCAACTGTCCTCTGCTAAAGCTCTGAATCCGAGGAACGGAGCCTGAGCTGGCAGGGTCCCAGATATCAAACCAGGTCACAACACGGAACCCTGGGGAAGTGAACTCTGGAAGAGCCTAGATGGGGAACCTCCCCCTGTGACACACCTGGGGTTGCAAGAGTCCAGAAGGGCAACCCGCAGCAATGCCACCAGAGGGGTCCCTTGAGCCTAAGAGGGACAGGCGAGGTTCGGTGTTTCAGCTCCTTCCTACACCCAGAGGGACGGAAGGCAGAACTCGACGCCCCTCAACCCCTCAGATTCTGAGGACACCCTCCTCCTCTACCCCAGCGACAGGTTCCGTCAAACTTGAGGCCTCCCGGGGGGGGGCCCCTGGAGACAGAACCCCAGTCCACCCTGAGAAGGCACGGCAGCACCGGGAACGGCAGCAGCCACAGCCCCCTCTGAGGAGACAGCCTGCTCCTTAATCTCCAAACTGTTCTCCCCGATGGACTCCAGGCCACCCCAGGCCTGGAGATCCTCGGAGGAAGATGGATCGGGGACTCAGGAATGGGAACGCTGGATCACCTGACTCCATATTCCAGAAACGACTCTGATTCCGAAGAATCGGGGCGCCAAGCCAGGTCAACCTCTGAATCGTCTGCCTCCGAGGAGGAATCGAGCAGAAGGACCTTGATGCTGGCCACCCCAAGAGTCCATTGAGAAATGGCACCGCTAGCGGCACCGGACTCAAGCAAGTCGCTGCGTGATCCTTACGCATCATTTGCCACTCCAGAGCCCAGCCCTGATCCACCCACGGCTCCAGCTAGATCCCTGGTGCAGCCCGCGGCACCAGAACCCAACATGGCGCCACTAACGGAGTCGACCAGACCTGAGTGGTAAGGCCTGCGAGGGTGTCAACTAACACGGCATCGCGTTCGATCACCGACACCAGGAACGGTGCCGGGATCCAAGACGGTGCCGGTGGTGACGCCAAGGGTCCACCAATGCCAGACCCAGAAACGATGGGCCGCGACACTAGGGAAGCCTGCACCTCCTAAGAGGTGACTGCCAAGACGGTGTCTCCATCGCGGCCCTGGAAGAGACCACGATGTTCCTCCGACACCATGAAAGAGGCCTCCTCCTCCTCTGCAAGGCTTGAAGATGAGGAGATCCCCTCCTCACCAGACCGTACAGGCCTGGGAGGGCACCCGGAGGAAGGGTCTAGATACCTGGCTTGGGAGGTCCGAGAGCGATGCCATCCTCCAAAAGTCTGCGGGGCCTTGCCAATTTTGAACTCGCAGACTTCGAGAACACGGCGGTCAATCGAGAAACAGGCGTCGCATCTGTCCATATCATGGTTAGGTCCCAAGCACCGAAGGCAGACATCATGTCAGTCCGTCACAGAGAAATGCCGGGCACAGGAGCACCGACACATGGGGGCATGGCCCACTTTAGACTTACACTTAGCTCCTGAACCAGACATGATGCAATATAAAATATAACACAGGAAAAGCTCCCGGCGCCATTAAGAAATAAAAGGAACAAACTTATTGGCGTCAGGATAGAACCGGGATTGAGGAGTCGCAGACAGTGTCTATGAATGATGGAGTCGCAAAAACATAGAAACATAGACTTTGACGGCAGATAAGGACCGCTTGGCCCATCTAGTCTGCCCATTTCCCTACCTACAGGATAGGCCGCAGATCCTAGTTAACCAACAGCCTATTTCTTCCTATCCCCCACAAGAATTGCCTTATGTCTGTCCCATGCATTCTTGAATTCTCCCACAGTTTTAGACCCCACAACCTCCTCAGGAAGGCTGTTCCATGCATCCACTACCCTCTCTGTGAAATAATACTTCCTCACATTGCCCCTAAACCCCTCCTTCTATCTTTAAATTGTGTCCCCTTGTTCTTGCACGTCTCTTTTTCTGAAAGATGCTACCCTCTTGGACTTTGTTGATTCCACTGAGGTACTTAAAAGTTTCTATCATGTCCCTCCTCTCCCTTCTTTCCTCAATGATATACATATTAAGCTCCTTTAGTCTCTCCTCATACGGCTTCTCTTGCAGACCCTGCACCATTTTAGTTGCCCTCCTCTGGACTGCCTCTATCCTGTCTATGTCCTTGCGGAGATGGGGTCTCCAGAACTGGACACAGTACTCCAGATGGGGTCTCACCAACTGTCTGTACAGAGGGATAACAACTTCCTGTTTTCTGCTGCTGATGCCTCTCCCTATACATCCCAGTATACCCCCTAGGTAAAGGCCTAGTGGCGTACTCCGCACTGAAACTCGCACAGCAGGTGCAGCCTCGACGGGGAGAAACAGAACTGGGATGGAGGTGGAGTCTATGAGCCCAACAGCCGCCTCCGCCACCACGCCCCTCTCCAAAAAAAAACTCCTGTGGCAGGTGCGCGCCTCAGACTTACACCCAAGCCATAATGAATGGTGAAGATTGACAAGGGAAGATTGACAAGGGAAGATTGCTTATTTACACATGACACTTTATTTGCTAGCCCCTTTAGTATCCTAGACAGTGCTGCTTTGGGTTTTAAATTTATTTACACTTTGTCCCTGCAGCATCTGCCAAAACTCACAGCCCCCAGTAGAAGAGCAGACCCCCTCATGAATATTAATGCCCCCTCATCAATATTCATAGGCTAAACCTACGCAAACAGCTAGCCCTTTAGCAGCTTTTATCTAATTTAGATGGCGGCTTCCTCCGGTCTGACTGGACTCACTGACCCCCGCCCTGCACCTTACGGGGACCAGGACCCCCAGAGAAGCCACTCTTTGACCGCGATTGCAGTCGATACTCGGAGCACGCCTTCATGCAAGTGCGTGCTCACCAACCAGCTTAAGGAAATGCCGGTGGCTCGCGATCCTACTCCGTGAGCCTGACACTGGGCTAAACTGCGTACAGAGGCTCTTCAATGAACCTGAGCAAGTGGTGGTGAGATCGGGGACGCCTGAGCAATCAGGAGGCAGACTGGAGGTGCTCCAAAAACAGGAGCAAACGCGAGAACAAGCAATAAAATAAGCCCCCATTTGTGGTGGAGGGGTTACACCCTCCGTCCCCTGCCTGAGAAAGCTTATCGTCCTCGCTAAGCATGTGCCAAGACTAGCACCCAATAAGTGACATTCAATCACTTTTAAACAATTAAACGGGTCTAACGAGACACATGGCTTCCTACCCAATGTCCCAGTCTAGACAACTACATTTCTATCAAAGCAGCAATAAAACATTTGCAAAATAAATTGTGAGCATTTTCTTGATACACTCATTCCCTGGGGATCCTTGCAGTAAAAGATTTTACACTGGAATACATAATGGGTGCATTTCCACTTCCAGCCACTAGGGGATGATCACTCCCCCAATACATTTATTGACCAGCAGTAAACAAGCCTACAGCAAAATCTGGTGCCAAAACACATTTTCATTAGTTTGTACAGGTGGCCGCCATGTTAAGGGTCTCAATGCCTAGACAGCTGGGGGGAAGGTCCATGCTAGGTGTGACATGGCATACAGGAGAATCCCAGCGGTGCCTCCATTTATGTAACCCTGGTGCCGGATATCGAAAGGGCTACACTACCCTGCCTTGTAGGCCTAACCAAGGTTGAGGGGCCTGGGTTCCTACTTTAACTTTAATGTGGTTCTTTCCCAATATAACAAAAATGTGCAGTGCCCCCACCCAGAGTATACTTTCAGTGGGCTAGAATAATACCTGGTACAACCCTCTGGGATGCTGCACCCACCCACATTACCACCGTGTCACCCCAAACATGACCCACAATTCAAAACCCCACGTTTCAAGCATTTTTCTAATTATTGACCCTCAAATAATATGCTCACAACAACAGATGTATGCAAAACACAAGAAACAACAACATATTTACATGGGGTGAGGGTTAGGAAAGGGAAATGGAAGTAGAGGTCAAGCTATTTATAATTGGCATTGGTTTAGATTTGGTTTAGATTGGCATGTAGCTTAAACTGTAATTTGCAATTAAAATCATTGTAATCATTTTACGTTTAAGGGCAAACATAAAATCACAGCGGCACCTACCAACCTCTGAGGTAGTTAGCTTATCTGAACTGGCCATCTAGCTTGCTGCATTAGATGGCAGAACCTTATATTAGATGCCCACACGACACCAATTTTCAGAACCGTATTAGAACCCCGCAATCCTAAAACAAAAAACTGGGTACCCAGTACTGAAGTCTTAAGTTGTAGGCCTGTTAGCGTTGCAGCTGTGATGGCCAACATGAAGCAGGCTGGGGCCCTCAAAAGAAAAGCAGATCCCTCTTATTTAAAATTTTTAAAACATATCATCCAGACGGTAGGATAGAAGACTTCACTCCTTTTTTAATTTGTTTGAAATTAGACTATGGATGCTGAACTTGGCAACCTTATAACTTTGTACACCCCTCCAGGTGATGCAGGGCTAAACCCTGCATACTTATGGTTTAGTAGTCATCATAGGCAAGTCAAAATCAGGCAGTACAAGGCAAATCTTTCAAGTTGCAGTATGCCCCACAGGGGAAGCACATATGGCAGTGCCCTAGATGGTGGCACACTACCAGGCTGTCTTCCTGGCCAGTCTAAATCTGCTTTGTTACATTCACCACATTTATACATTCAGCATAGTCATACGTTTAGCAGTTTCTTTTAGTAGTCACAATCTTTTAGCCATGTGCCCAGTGTGGCAGACATAGACCCACTGCTAGTTGGGATAGAGCTTCAGAATCAGGGGTGCACTCCCAGAGATTTTAGGGACAAGCACCCACACTCCTTCATGGGGTGTACAACCAGAGCCCAGGCCATGGCTCCTAAAGTGGATCACAGGACACAGTCTTTCAGAAAAAAATCTTGTCTTTCTTTACAGTAGAAGCAGGAGCTTAAGGCATAAGAAAAAATTACTCACCGCAGTAATCCTCTTTCTTCCAAGAGGTCCTTTAGCATCAGTAACTTTTTTTGCACTTAGCTGGCAAAATCTTTTCTTTATTTATTTGCTAGGTGCAACTGCCCTGGAGGTATGCCTTTAAGAGATATTTAAATGAGCTTAGCGCCAAGCCAATCAAAAGACAGGAAGGGGTGAGAGCTGAGAGCTGTTGAAGGCTTCAGAATTTTTTCAAGGAAAAACGAGGGCAAATGCCCCCAAAAAGAATCAACAGAATTCAAAAAACATGCAAATGTCCACAAAAGTGGAAAAAGAAACAACAGCAACACAAACTAAAAACTCATCAATAAGAAACTCCAAATTTGGTAAAAGGTGACATAAAGAGCCCTTCTCTGACAGGTGAACCGGGGAGGAAGGGTTGGAGCTTACTGATACTAAAGAACCCCTTGGAAGAAAGAAGATTACTGCCGTGAGTAATTTTTTCTTCTTACCCCAGGAGTCCTTTAGCATCAGTAACTTTTTTGCAGACTACCGAGCAGAACCTATTTAGGAAAGAGGCTCTGCAGAACCGACCTGCCAGATTTGGCATCAGATCTGGTCTACACATCCAAACTGTAGTGTTTCACAAAGGTGTGCACAGATTTCCAGGTAGCTGCTTTGCAGACAGCCAGTAGGGGAACGTCCCTTGCTGCTGCAAGCGAGGCTGCAGTGCCCCTGGTGGAGTGGGCCCTGAGCCCCACTGGAGGTTGGTGACCAGCTTTCTCAAAGCAGAATCTAATACAAGAGACCAACCAATGAGAAATAGTTCTCTTGGTAGCTCATCTTCCTCTGCCTACATCCCCGTAGGTGAGGAACAACTGAGTGGAAGAGCCTCTGGACTGTCTAGTATGCTCTAGGTAATGAAAGATGGCTCTTTTGATATCCAAGCTGTGGAGCTTTTGCTCACCAGCAGAGGATGGCTCAGTAAAGAAGACAGGCATAGTGCAACCGACATTGACACTGCCCTCGCCTTCTTCTCACACACCTTCAACATGGCTTGTGATCTCTTTGCACCCTTCACCAAAATCCGATCCAAAAAGCAGAATGCACCCTGGGTTAGCCCTGCCCTTCTACAATTACTAAGAAATCGGGATAACCTCTGGCACCTTGCCACTGAAACGGGTCGGCTCTCTGATAGGCAGGCTTACAATGCAGCCCGAATAAGTGCTCTTGGGCCGTCCGAAAGCCAAGGTCGACCATTACCAGGCCACCTCACCTCCTCCTGGGGTTCGGCCTGGACTTTCTGGGATAAATATAAACAACTAAATGGAAAATCATGCTCCCTCTGCCCCATCCCAGCTCACTAGCAATGGCACTACCTCCACCGAGCCTGCCACCACAGCTAACTGGCTCAACACCGCTTTCACTGACCTTAGCTCAGTCCTCCCTAGTAATTTCTTTGACCCTCCCCCCAACCAACCTCCCCCTGTCCTCCAGCACCCCAGCTTCCACCTGCGCAAGATTTCTGCCCGGGAAGCCAGACCCATCCTAATCAAAGCTTTGAATAGCAACAGTCCCTGCAGTGACTCACTGGACCCCAGTATCCTCAGGCTGGTGCTAGATGAAGTCCTTGCCCCACTCACCAGCCTAATTAACCGATCGCTCTGCCTGGGACAATTTCCCATGGCTTGGAAAACAGCCATAATCACGCCCATTCATAAAGGGGCGACAGGTCGTCGGCCAACAACTACCGGCCAATCTCCATCTTCCCCCCCCCAAAGCCCTGGAGAAAGTGGCGGCCATTCAAATCACTGAATATCTGGCTAAGCAAAACATCTTATGCCCAGAGCAACATGGCTTCCATGCTGGTCACAGTACCAGCACTGTACTAATTGAATTCTCCAACTTCCTACACTCAGCCCTGGATACCAGCTCCCTAGCTGGTGCAGTGTTCATCGACCTCTCAAAGGCTTTCAACACCGGCTCCCACCCTCTTCTGCTGAATGCTCTCTGCCACACTGGTCTCTCTCGGCTGGCCCCCTAGCATGGTGCACGAGCTATCTAGCCGCTCGATCACAGTGTGTTAAAATCAATGGGATACTCTCTGATACCCGTCCCATTCACTCTGGGGTCCCCCAAGGCTCCATCCTGGGCCCCCTTCTCTTCTCCCTCTATCTGAACACCCTGCCCAGTGCATGCTCTGGCAAAATTCTCCTGTATGCTGATGACGCTGTCCTTTTTGCCACCCACCGCAATCCCGTCTCCCTTCAGGACACCCTACAGCAGTCTTTCAATAATGCCGAAGCCTGGTTCAAGGAGCGCAGACTCGTCATCAATCCTAAAAAAAACAAAGCTATGCTCTTTTCCCACCCCCAAAACAAAGCTAGCAACCACCCACTCTATATCCTTCCTAGTACCAAACAGCCACTGGAACAAGTCTACTCCTACAAATACCTTGGGGTTACTTTCGACTCAGCCCTCACATTTCACAACCACATTGACGCCCTAACATCCGCCACTAACACACGGCTTGGCATCCTCTTCTGCCATAGAACCTGCCTTCCCCCAAATGCACTCCGGCTCGCTGTAACGTCTTCCGTACTGTCCCTTGTAGACTATGGTCTACCAGTCTATGGTGCTGCCGACATGACTGCACTCAAAATAAATTCACTTAACCCTGAATAAAGCCTGCAGATTGATTACTGGTGCCCCCAGGCTCACACACACCTGTCAGCTGTATGACGAGGCTAAACTCCTTACCCTGGATGAGCAGCTCTGATATCAAACCTGCCTCCTCACAAAAAAAAAACCCTACTCGGGCTCTCCCCTCCTGGGGTGACGGCATCCATCCACCGGATCCCACCCACTATTGCAACACGGTCATCCAACAAGACCACTCTAATGGTCCCCAGATCAAGAACCAGCCGTGGCCAGAGGTCCTTCTGCTACAGAGCCCCATCCTGGTTTAACTCTCTCCCCGCACCCATCACCAATGCCACCACCATCTCCAAGTTCAAAACCACCCTTTGAAACCAACTCTTCAACACTTGTAGCTGCTCCTGTCTTTGAAGGCAGCCTCCACCTCAACTTCTCATGACAACGCCCACTGGGCGGCTCTCCACCTAGCCCTCCCCACCACCTCTTCCCGGTACACCGTGCCTATGTCTAACCTGGCCAGTGCCAGCTGTTTCATGGTATGCCTATTAGATTGCTCAATTTTTGATACCAACTCGTGTAACACCTGTTCTCAATTACTTGTACCCTGTAACCTAAATGTATTTTGTCTGTACCTCAATGTGACGTGGCGCCTCTGATGAACGCCTATTTTTAGCAAACCTGTGCTATGTAGCCTAAAACTCTATGTATGTCTTTAATGTGACGAGGTACCTTTGGAAACGAGCCTCTGGCTCAAAGGTTGTAAACTGATTTCACAAATAAATAAATAAATAAATAAAATCAGGCAGAGTAATGGACTGGTTCAAGTGAAACTCTGAAACCACCTTTGGCAGAAATGTCCTATTTGTCCTGAGCTCAACTTTATCATTGTGAGGGATGATGTAATTCGGCTTGGTGCACAGGGCCTGTAGCTCTGAAATCCCTCTGGCAGACATAATGGCTACCAAGAAGACGGTCTTCCAAGTTACAAACTTGATGTGGGCCATGGACATAGGCTCGAAGGGTGGATTCATGAGCCCATTTATGCAAAGGTTCAGGCTCCAAGGAGGAATGGGCTCCCTGGTTGGAGACTGGAGGTGCAAGAAGCCTTTGAAAAACTGTTTAAAAATGTTGTGGGAAAAAAATTATTTCTTCTTTCCCACCGGAAGGTAGGCCGAAATTGCCGCCAGGTGTAGCTTGAGTGAAGATGGTTTCAAGCTTGACCCCTGTAGGTGTACCAAGTAGTCTAGCAGCTGATGGTCTGAAGCTGATAGGGGTTCGACCTTATCACTCTTGCACCAGAGGGAAAACCTTTTCCATTTGGCTGCATAAGTCTTTTTAGTGATCGTTTTTTAGCCATCCTCAGTATCTTAAGGACCTTTTCAGAGTACTGTGAGGATGGAAACTCTAACTCCTCAAGAACCAGGCCTTGAGGTGAAGAGAGTGTATGTCTGGGTACTGCACTGCCGTCTGAGGAAGGGTCAGCAGGGAGTGAGTTGGAGGCAGGCGAATGGGCCTGCTGCAGGACATTGAGAGAAGGAGAGGGTACCAGGCTTGCCTGGGCCAGTCCGGAGCCACTAGGATCATCAATGCAGGCTGCTGTCTGAGTTTCAGCAAAATCCAGAATATCAGGGGAAAGGGAGGAAATGTGTATAGGAACCTCACTGACCAGTCCAGGATCAGGGCATCCAGAGGAAGCGTTCCCGGAAGTGGGGGCCTGCAACAGTACTGAGGAAGCTGAAAATTGAGAGAAGAGGCAAACAGATCCACGTTTGGTATGCCCCACCGCCTGAACACTGTGGCTAGTACTTGCTTGTTCAGTGTCCATTTGCTCTGGCCTTGACTGATGTGGCTTAGAGCATCTGCCAGAATATTGAGTTTGCCTGGGAGGTGAATAGCCGAGAGGCTGACTCCCAGGGAGAATGCTAGAGACCAGAGCTTCAGAACTTCCCAACAGAGTATTCCTGATCTGGTACCACCCTACTTGTTTATGTAGACCATTGCAGTGGTGTTGTCCATTCGAATTTGAACCACCTGCCCCTCTATGCTGGGAGTGAAAGCTTTGAGAGCTAGTAAGACTGCTCTGAGTTTCAAAAGATTTATGTGTAAGATGGCCGCCTGGCTGGGTGCACCGTAAGTTGCTCCGCATTAGCCGTTAGCTGCTCCGTAATACTCAGTAATAGCTTTCCAGCAGTTCTAAAGTTTTTACGTTTACGTTTGTTTGCAGTTTTGTTTTATTTCCGTTTTTGTTCATTATTTACGTAGGCATGCTGGTACCATCTTATTTTGACTGTAATTCTGCTCCGTGTGTTGGACTCCTGGATTATTTCTTGGGATTTCGCTTGTTGCCGGACCCTTATTACCCCCATATTCTTTGTGGTGGCGATCTATTCGGGAAAATTAGTTGAGCACACTTGTAGTTCTCTGCTCCGTGTGTTGGATTCCTGGATTACTCCTTGGGACTTTGTTTGCTGCCGACCCCTTGTTTATTACCCCCGTATTGTTTGCGGTGGTGATTTATTTGGGGAAATTAGTTGAGCATGCTTGTAGTGTACTGAAGCTGCTTTTCATCGGCCCCTGCAACCGCTTTCATTTCTGGCGGTTGGTCTTGCTAGTTCCCCTACTATTGGGGCTGGCTGTTTATATCAGTGGATGCCTCAATTGAGCTGGAGGTGATCGGAAAGAGAATACCCTACTGGGAGGCTGAGGAGTGTTTGAGGTTGGTCAATACTTCAGGAGAAGATTGAGAAGTATAACTTTTGGTTTTCTGCTAAGGAAGAAGCTGACTGTCAAATTTAAATCGATTGAGTGACAGTAAATGACTGGCTGGATTTGGTGCTGGGTGTTGTAAGCCCAATCTGTTGGGTGGGCTGGGCGTGGGTTCACAGCAGTGCGGGGGGTCTGCACCTCATCTGTTAGGGAGCTAGTGATTGGGGTTGTTGGCCTCTAGGGATCCCTGAGGGATCTACTTGTTGTTGGGTTTGCTTGGGGACCCATGTTAGCTGCTGCGGACTAGCACCAGCCGCCCACAGCTTTTTGGGGGTTTACCCCCAGCCCAGAGCGATCCACTTTCAGAAGAGGCCTCTGTTGGATTTCCTTCCCCTGGTTTTTCGATCATGGTTTGATTTCCTATTCTATCTATTCGATTGGCAGTGAGAGTGCCATATGTTCATTCCTTATAACACAGTTGGGAGAGTACCTGAAGTTTGGAATTTACTTTTTTATTTGGGTGAAATCTTCAAGATATTTCTATCAGTCTATTCAGGAGGTGGGAGCTCCTGAAGGTTTTTTTCAGTCTCCAATGGTGGTGAGAGACTCAATGGGGCCTGGAAAACTGAATTTTTTCCCCAAATACTTTGATTTTTCCGTTACAGTGACATTTATCTGTTGATTTTGACTGATATTGTTTTTGAAAGTGTTGCTTTGGATTTCATGATTTAAAGTTTAATATTGCGGTTTATCTCCTGAGGCTGTGGGAAAGCCTGGGGAGGTGAGGATTTTGTTGATTTATTTTGTAGTTTTTTTTGTTTTTTTTTATTTGTTTCGTTTTATGAATGGTTAGTTTTTATTTTTATGGGGGTTGGATCTCTGAGGGATATTTTTTTTAATAAGTGGTTTGTGTAATTTTGTTCTATTTTTAGGCATTTTGTATGCTGTTTTAGGCTGATAATAGACTTGTTGAGGGAGTGCTGGTTGATATTTTAGTCACCAGAATGTGTTGGAACCCTGCCCCCACGGTTGTGCGCTATTCACCCTCTGCTCTCCGCGCCCCCCCGTCCCCTTTTCTCCCCTCCTTTGCAGTCTACAACTTACCAGCGCTGTAGGGTGCTGGGTATTGCTCGCAGGGGGAGAAGGAGGGTGGGGGCTGCTAACAGTGGAGGGTGAATGAGCAGAGCCATCATATCGGGGTTGTAGGATCCAGAAGATGCCCTGAGGCGAAATGGAACCAGGATGGCGGTCCGCCATGTCTGGTCTCCATACCCAAGGGCACCACCAATTTTGGTGGGCAGGTGGTTCAGCCAGCCCAGAAGGTTCATTCAACTCGGGTGTTGCTATGCAATGCCAGGTCCACTAAAAAACAAGACTGCAATTATTGCAGATCTTGTTAGAATGGTGGACCTGGCTTGCATCACCAAGACCTGGTTGGATGAGAATTCTGGCCCCATTTTGGAGGCCTTAACTCCAGCTGGACATGCGATGATTCACTGCCCGAGATTGGATCGTGGGGGGGGGTTGCAGTCTGTTTCAAGACCGAACTTAACCTCACGAATGTCCCAGTTAAGGAGGCTGAGTCATTTGAGTGTACCGTGGTAGCAGGCGTAGGTTTTAGGAACGCCCTCTTCTACCGTCCACCCGGCGATGAGAAGTGGTTCCTTTAGGAAGCCGTGGACTTCGTCGTCGACATGGCATTTGAGTCGCCCAGGCTGATGGTCCTGGGTGACTTCAATGCCTGGGTCGATGACGAACTCTCGCAGTTTGGACAACACTTCCTCCAGTTGATGGCATCTCTGGGTCTTGCACAGATAGTTACTACTGCTACCCACAAGCACAGTCACTCTCTTGACTTAGTCCTCCTCCTGGGGATCGAGGCCTCTGATTTGGGGGTGGAACCAGCCAGATGGTCCAATCATTACACCGTGGGGTTTAGTTTTAGCGCCCCCCTCCGTAGGCCCACCCCTGTGGAGATGGTCAGGTATCGCCCTTTACGAGATGTAAGTTCTGAAGGCCTGGCGGCGGTACTTGACCTATCGTCCCTCCCAGTGGCAAGCAGTGATCCAGAGACCCTCGTGGTGGCCTATAACTCAGCCATTTCGGCGGCCCTGGATGTCATTGCTACAGTCCGAGTTCGCCCTATCTCCCTTCGCCCTCGGTCCCCATGGTTTGATGGGACTTTGAGGAGATGCGGTGACTAGGACGAAGGTTAGAGTGCTGCTGGTAGAAATCCGCCCTTGATGCCGACCGCCTTAGATTGACGGATCATTTTCAAGTCTATCAATCTGCAATCACCCGTAAGAAGGCAGAGTTCCTGTCCGGGGAGATTGTGGCCACTCAGAATCGACCAGCTCAGCTTTCGAGCGGTAGACAGACTGTGCAACCCAGCCTGTCTACAAGTTCGAAAAGCCTTCATAAATAAGAATAGATGACCCTGCTAGATTCTTTGCGAAGGTGGCTGACATTAGAATGGAATACTCCAGCCGGCACACTATGGGTGGTGCTGTGGATCGGGCCGAGGCTTTCCTGGAGTACCTTTGACTGATCAGAGTTCATGGATGTCATGCGGATTGTCCAAGGTGCTCGCCCTACGTGCTGTAGTTTGGATCCTGGACCAACTTCCCTGATTTTGGGTTGTCTTGATTCTATCAGTCCGGTCCTAGCATGGATAGTATGGTGCTGCTTGGAAACAGGCGAGTTTCCTGGCTCCCTGAAGAAGGCGGTGGTAACACCGCTCTTAAAGAAAGTTTCTTTGGACCCAGACTGCCATGCAAACTACAGACCAATCTCTAACCTTCCCTTTTTAGGGAAGGTGATTGAGAAAGTAGAGGCTGTGCAGCTAGAGAACCATTTGACCATCCATGACATCTACATGTATGAACCCCTCCAGTCCAGATTTCGAAAGAGACATAGTACTGAGACAGCGTTGGTTCGGGTGCTCAATGATCTCCTGATGGCTAGAGACCAGGAAAACCGCTCCATCTTGGTTCTTCTGGATCTCTCATCAGTATTTGACACTGTGGACCATGGCATGCTACTTGACCACCTGAGGTTCACCTGCGGACTGTCTGGGACAGTCCTCAGGTGGTTTTCATCTTTCCTCACTGAAAGAACTCAGAGTGGTGTCTGGGGTTTATTCCTCGGACCCAGTTTCTCTGTCTTGTGGGGTCCCTCAGGGCTTGGTGTTGTCGCCCGTGTTGTTTACAGTGTACATGCTGCCCCTCGGAGACATTGTAAGAAGATATGGGCTGAGGTTTCATTGCTATGCCGATGATACCCAGCTCTACCTATCTTTTGAGTGGATGGATTCCAGCTGGCTAAAGTTGAACTCGGATAAGACTAAGGTGCTGGTTGTGGATCCGGCGTGCTAGATGGGGGGCCGGGAGTGGGTGCGCCCTCTGGGCTTCTTCTTGGGGCGTTTCACTCCCATCCTCTGAACGGGTGCGAAACCTGGGGTAATTTTTGACAAGAGGCTGACTCTGCATTCGCAGATGTCAGCCATTGTCAAATCCTCTTTTTACCATCTGAGGAATATCTCCAGGGTTAAACACCTCGTTCCGTCCAATGATCTTCCTATGTTGGTTCATGCCTTTGTGTCCTCGCGCCTGGATTACTGCAACTCCCTCTACCTAGGGCTACCTGGGGTGGAAATCCACCATTTGTAGCTAGTTCAGAATGCTGCGGCCCGGCTTTTCACGGGAACTTCTAGATCCTGTCATATTACACCGGTGCTGCGTGGACTGCACTGGTTGCCAGTACAGTGGCGGATCACCTTTAAAGTCAGTCTTTTGACTTTTAAAGCCCTACATAGACTCTGCTCGAATTACCTGAAAAAGCTTCTAGTCCCCTACTGCCCTGGATGATTGCTTTGCTCAGCCGATGAGGGGTTGCTAGAGATCCCGAGGGTTTGCTTGAAAGCTTCTGGGACCCGTGCATTTGTACACACGGCCCCAACCCGCTGGAATTCTTTACCCTGCCAGTTACGGGAGTGCACAACCGTGGAAGGATTTAAACAATCCTTAAACACGTATTTGTGGGCTTAGTATTTTGGCGAAGGTTAATTCTGTAAAGTTTTATCTGTTTTATTACTCTATGACTTGGATAACTGATGTTTTTAAAATGTGTTAGATGCCTGGACATTTTGAAAGGTGCCTTAAAAATAAAATCATCACCATCATCACCACCACCACCACCACCACCACCACCACCACCACCACCACCACCACCTGCAACTGTGACTCTTCGGGAGTCCAGTTGCCACTTATTGAGGCACTGTCCAAATGTGTTCCCCAGCCCAAAAGGGAGGCATCTGTGGTGATCACCTTTGTGGGAAGAGGAGATTGAAAGGGAACCACTACCTGCAAATTTGCAGGGTTCTTCCACCACAGCTTTGAAGGAACTACTCTGACACAGGTATCAACTTTCAAAATGTGTGCTTCTCTGAGACCAGTGAGCTCTGAGATAGGCTTGCAAGAGTCTCATCCTGTACCTGGCCCCTGGGACTACTGCAGTCATAGGGGCCATATGTCCCTGAAGTTTGAGGAAATGCCTGGCTGGTCTTGGCTGTCCCTGGATGAAAGAATCTGCCACTGAAAGGAAACTCTGAATTCTTTCCTGCGAGAGGAAAGCATATCCCTTCTGAGTGTCCAGCTGGGCCCCTATGAAGGTGAGCAGCTGGGTGGGTTCTGGGTGAGACTTCTTTAGATTTACCAGGAAACCCAGTGACTTCAGAGTGAGTTCTGTGAGGGAAAGAGATTTCTTGACCTAGCAAGGAGACTTTGCTACTATGAGTCAGCCATCCAGACAGTGGTAGAGAGCGACACCCAGTCTCCTGAGATATGCTGCTACCACTGCGAGACACTTGGTAAAGACTCTTGGGGCCAAGGACAGACGACAGAGCATTACGGTGAACTGATAGTGACCCGAAGGAAGTTTGAACCTGAGAAACTTCCTGTGAGATCTCCTTATGGGTATGTGGAAGCAGGCGTCCTTTAAGTCTAGGGAGGCTAGCCAGTCTCCCTGCTGTAAGGACTGTATGACCGGTGACAGAGTGACCATTTTGAATTGTTATTTTTCAGATGTTTAAGTATCTGAGATCTAAGATAGATCGCCACTCCCCAGTTTTCTTTTGTGGCAGAAAATACCTGGAGTAGAGGCCCTTGCCCTTCTCGTGGGCAGGGATCCTCTCCACTGCTTGTAAAGCCAGAAGGTTTTGTACCTCCATTTCCAACAGCAGTATCTGTGTTGGGGACAGAGGTCTTGACACCTGGGTATGCTTGAGGTCTGGCAGCTGCTTGAACTGTAATGACAGACCCTTCTCCACTGTCTCCAGCACCCACTTGTCCGACGTGATGAGGGACCAGTGCTGAAGACAGTGGGAGAGTCTGTCTCCAATCAGAAACGGGGAGGCGACCTGGACACTCACATCAGGACTTAGACTGAGAGGCAGATGACTGGGTAGAGGTGGCTCTTCTTTGGCCCCTCCTACCCTGCCTCTGAAAGACCCCCTGTACTGGCCGAAGTCAGATTGGAGATAAGGACTGTAAGGCCTGGGAACAAAACTTCTGCCCCTACCGCCCCTGGGACGAGATCTCTGAGGGGTGGCGGGGCTTAGGCTTGGATGAGTGGCTCTGCCAGGAGACCTTGTACTCGTCAACTTTTTTCATGTAGTCAGTGGTTCTGTAATCAAACAACATATTTTGATCACAGAGAAAATCCATGGCCTTGTTCTGAGTGTCTGTGGTCAGACTGGTTGTTCTAAGTCAGGCAAAGCGTCTCAGAGAGATGGCATGAGCCATCGCCCTAGAGGCTGCATCATTGTTGTCATCTGCCATGTGGAATTGTTACATAGTAGCTTCTAGGACAGTTTTTGACATATCCACCAGCTCCTGCACCACAGAATCTGATCCGTTGCAGGCAATAGCCTGGACAGATTTCCAAACGGCTTTCAGATATTTGGCTGTGAATGCTATGTAAGAAGAAAGTCTGAGAAGCAGGGAAGCTGTGGCATACATTTTTTTTTGCTATAAAGTCAATTCTCTTGTAATCCTTGTCAGGGGGTGAGGGGGACAAGGAGACTCCAGCTTTCTCACAAGCTGCCTGCTGCACTATGCTCTCGTGGCTAGGATGTGCAGCCAGGAACTCGGTACCATTTTTAGACAATTTATATTTTCTCTCAAGCCGCTTATCAACCACTGATACTAAAGTGGGTTGTTGAAGCACCTTCATGGTATCTCTTCTAAACGCATTATAGATAGGGACGACCAGGGTCTTTGAGAATGAAAGGCCTCTCATCTCCCTTTAAGCTTTATTTTCATCGACCTCCTGGTTGGGCTCCTGTGTAGAGAGGTCCAGGGTGTCCAGCATAGTTTGTATAAATGTAAACACAGAGGAAGGATCCTCGTGGTCACTCAGGGGATCCCCAAGATGAGGGTCTGCGGACTCCTGGGGCTCAAGGCCCTCAAAATCCATGTCAGGGCATCATAAAATTGATCATCTGCATCACCCTCAATCTACAGAAGAGGGAACTGTGGAAGAGTGCTTGCCAGTCCCAGTAAATAGAGGACCCATCTTCTGAAGGGTCTGAAACAGTTGCCATGCTTTTTCCATTTCTTGCGCTGATGGAAGAACCTGCGCAGACTTGGTTTGTAAGTGTTTTGTTTTTTCTGTATGCTTTAAGCTGCCTGTTGTCTCAATACTGGCTTTCCCAGGAGCAACGGGAGCATTTTTGTCTTGACAGAGTTTCTTTTTAGCCACTTCATCAGATGTTTGATCAAGCTTCCTTTTTTTGTCACTCCTATTATTTTTTAATTTGTGAGGAACTTCATCTTTGAAAGCTTTGTTTTTTGGCTGGGATCTGGAGGGTTCCTCAGCACCTCGGCTTTTAGTACTAGTACTTTTGGATGACCCCTCATCAGAAGCCTTTGATTCATTCTCAGCCATAATAATCAAAAGTTTGTCTGCTACATTTGCCAATTTAAGCAAATCAAAACAGTCCTGGACCTACGAACCGAGTGCAGGTTTATGTGAAAATGCCACCGGACAGTCCTGCCCCAGTTAATAAACTCTGTCTATTACTAGTGCCCTTTTTTTTTGGTTGTAGAACTAGGATCTATGCCAGTGTCAATCGTAATAGAAACCTAGTAATACTGGTCAACTGAGCACAGGTGGCTGCTGAACCCTTACAGACAGTCCTCACACAGATGATACCAAGGTCCAGTAACATAACAAAAAAGGTTTCCTCGTAATTGCCAATCTAGAGATTTTTAAGTACTGACTTTTCCATTAGCAGGTTATATATTTTAGCCACTAGAGGGCCCAGTTATAGCACTCTTACCCAATACAATACAATCCTGCTGACTGTCACATCATGTTGTCCCTCCATGCACTGCAGTTTCTGCTTCTCCTACTCTCATCCCTCTTTCCGCTTTTCTTCCTCCCTGGAGCTTGCTTCCCCTCTCCCCCCCCCAGCATCCTACTTGGCACTGCCCATCATCATCACTCAGGTACTCTCCATCATAAGCTTGCCCCTCCCCGGGTGCTCCCCTCTGCAAATGTATGGCAGACCCCGCCTACCACTGTACACAGGCCCTGGACACTCTCATCACTCTCTCACGTGCCATCACTCTGGGATCATTGCCACCAACCTAATGTAAGTTCCTGCAAAAAATGGGCATGTAGACTCACGCTCAGGGACTTACGCTGGTGCACCCTGAAGCTTGTGCTCCTCCTCCCCCCGCTGCTGTCAGGAAACATCCATCCTAACCCTGGCCCAATCACCTCCAGTTCTATCTACCAGGAAAAACCCTCTGGAGCACTCTCCATAGCATTTCTCAACATCTGTAGTCTACTCCCCAAGCTGGATGCCCTACAAATCTTTACCAATCAGCACAACCCAGATATCCTGGCTGTTGTAGAAACCTGGCTTACACCCAAAATCCCCGACCTGGCTATCGCTCTTCCAGACTACACTGTTTTCAGGCTGGACCGGAAGTCCAAAAGAGGTGGTGGATGTGCAATTTACCTTAAAGATTCGCTACTGGGACACCCCATCACTACCCCCCTCCCAGTCAGTGCTGCTCAGATTCTTCCTATCAGAATCTTATTAGGTGCCCATAACAAATCCCTCACAGTTGCCTCAGTGTATATCCCCCTGAAAGAACACGGTAATGACCTTAACGCTGTCTTGGAATTCACCAGGTCCCAACCTCCTGACTCTGAAATGATTCTGCTTGGAGACTTTAATATAAACTGGCTCACGTCTGATGCAGGGGTCCATAAGGATGCCATCTCATCGGCCAATCTCACCCAGATGGACATTTCTCAGACCAGAAAAATACTACAAATCCGGCACCAGCACCCTCCTGGACTGGATTCTTACTAGCCACTCAACTCGTATCACAAATACCTCAGTCCTCCCTGACTTGCTTAGCGACCATTCCCCTGTCATCTGCGAATGGTCAAACAAATTCCACAAGCCCCCTCCTAATATCACTAGTAGAGTCTGACCACATGGCTAGTTGTTGCACCTCAAAACACGCCTCAACCTCCAAGACTGGTCCCCTATCTACAAAGCAACAGATGTAAATACTGCGTTGGATTACTTCATCAACACTTTAAATGCAGCCTGTGACTCCAACGCTCCTTTAAAAAGCGCAAAGTCAAAGCCCTTTGCAATCCCTGGCTCTCGGCCGATCTCTTACGCCAACTAACATCTAGAGATCGCCTCTGGGATCTGGCCAGACCCACTGGTAAAGAAACTGACATCCAAAACTATAAATGTGCATGGAATGACTGTACCAAATCTATCCAGCAAAAAAAATCTACCTACTTCAAGAACGCTCTCCACGGATACCTAGGCTAACGGGGTAGGGGTGGGGGTGCATTTGGAACAATATTAAAGAGGTCACTGGGAAGCAGCCAAAAACCTCCCCTACCTCGCTCAACATAAATGGGTCTACTATGCTTGACCCTAAAATCATAGCAAATACCTCCGCAGTGTTCTCCCTTCTGACTTTTTCCAGGACTATGACTCTCCCTCTCCACCACCCAATGCCTCCCCCTCCTCCTCTAGCCACCCGCCTTTTTATTTCAAAGCAGTCAAGATGCATGATGCCCACAAATACATCACCAAAGCCATCACCAAATCCAGATTCAGCAGTGATACACTTGACCTTAAACTGCTGTCCCTCACCCTTAAAGAGGTGTTACGGCCACTGACATATATTTTCAACCTCTCGCTTAGGCTTAGCCAGTTCTCTGATAAAAGGAAATCCACCACTGTTATCCCTGTTCATAAAAGTGGTGACAAGGCCACTCATGGAAACTACCATCTGATCTCTATATTGCCACCCCTCTCCAAGGCACTTGAACGTACTGCAGCAGATCGGCTCACAGATTTCCTGGACAAATACAATATCCTGTGCTTGCAACAACATGGCTTCAGGAAAGGTCACAGCACCTCATCTGCCCTACTGGAGTTCTCTGGCATTCTTCACAGCTCACTGGACAATGGTCAGTTAATTGAGTCCATCATTATCAATCTGACTAAGGTGTTCACTGTTCATCACCGCCTACTACTTGTGCAACTTCTGAAAGCTGGGCTCTCTCCCGACTCCACTGCCTGGTTCAAAAGCTACTTGGAGAACTGGTCTCAAAGAGTAAAAATTGCAAATGTCCTCTCTGATACCATGCCTGTTCACTCAGGTGTCCCCCAGGGATCCATTCTGGGCCCCCTACTATTCAGTTTGTTCCTGAACTCCCTTCCAAATTCTTGTGTAACCCCCCTGCAAATGGGGGTTCCCAAAAGACTTCCAGGAGCTTGCTTGAATGCTCCAAGCCTGAATGGTGTTTGGCGTTTAAGCCATTTATCAGTGAGTGTTTTTAGAACCTCTGGTACTGTCTCTTTAAGAGCTGTCTGCTTGCAGACATAATTAGTTTGTATGGGGGACTGTGTGTTTCTTTGATTGAGTACCACCAAGCTGCTGCAATTCACTCCATTTTGCAGTCACTAGGAGTGCAAAGGAACCTATCTGAAAGATGTAACTGTTTGCCAGAAATCATTTACAGTAATAATGAAATTACAGTTTGTCTAACTTACTTTCTTTTGCAGTCAGAACAGTGTCTGCCTAGTTCCCCATTCTGGTTTTGAACTGCTGAACTGGACCAATCAGTGTGGGGTAAGCTAGCTCTAAATGGTGCCTTGGACGAATCAGAACTTGGACTCATAATCTGAGCCAGCCACAAGAGGATTGTATGGGCAGTGACTCTGGGAGATGTAGTTTAGACTTCAGTGCCTTTTGGACCAACAGCAGCAGTCTATTGTGAGTGACAGCCAATCCAGTCAAGAACTGGGAGGAACTCAAAGGAAGTGCCGGTTTTGTGGTTGGAGTTTCAGTTGAGCTTTGGCAGTGAAGAAGGAAGGAGCCCTGTGCTTTTCAGTGTGCAGTTTTAGTCAAAAACGTGTAAGGCCCAGAGTTCCGGTCTGCAGCTTGTGTAACTGCTTGTTAGGACTGAATCTGCCCTGTGAAAAGAATCAAAGGATCTCTGAAGAGTAGAAGCCAGGCTCACCCTGTAGAAGACTGGAGGAATTGCTGAAATTGCACTCGGTCTGTCAGGAACTGAATCTGCTGTGTGTTCTCCGGATTGTGCAGTAATTGCATGGGATACAGATGCAGCCTGCCTGGTATAGTGCTTTCTTTTATATAAATGTGTGAAGAGGTTTGTGTACCTCAAGTGATCCCTGCTGACATTGAAGGACCCTATCTTATTTGGAGGTCGTGAGTACTAATTCAGGGTCGCTCCCTGTTGAATTGCCATTAAATCCAAATGGAATTACTGTACTGCTGACTGTTTAATTTTCCTTTCTCTGTGTGAAAGGGCCCCTACCAGCTGCCACGGTTTGGACTAGCCACTAGGGCTTGGGTACCCAGGGACAGTAACTGATAGGGATAGGCCTGTGCACAGAGCCATAGGTAGATTATTAGAGTGATAAGCTAATTAACCTGACTTCCCCTGTCCTTGTTATATCCCCTAAATAAATCAGAGCTGCTTGTTTCAGCAAAGTTATACTGCCTGAGGTATTTATCTATGTTAAAGTACTGTACTGTGATTGTTGCACTGTATCTCATTTCAGGAGGTCCCAGTGCCGGAACCAGTCCTGGGGTAAGTGTATACTGTGAAGGTAATTCTGATATATTGTGTGGGCCACTAGTGGGAAGAAAGGGGGGTTGCAGTGTCCCAGAGGGCTGTGACCAAGTTAGTTTAACTATTGCAAACCCTGACCTCTGGGTGGAGGCACCCGCCATTGGATCCAGGCCCCTCAACCTGTTAGAGGCAAATCAGGCAGGGGTAGTAGCCCCTGGGATAGCGCCATCTAGGGGTTACACTTGCTCCGAAACAATCATCCTCTATGCAGATGATGCTGTAATTCTTGCCTCCCACAAGGATCCTAAGCCTCTACAAGATAACCTTCAGCTTGGCTTCACATCTGTTGAAAATTGGTTCTCAAATCACAATCTGGTCCTCAGTAATAAGAAAACAAGGTCTATGATGTTCAGCAGCTCTCATAACAAGCATAAGCTGCACTCCCTAGCCATCAAAACCATTCATGGAGTCACCCTGGAACAGGTTCAAGCCTTTAAGTACCTTGGGATCACTCTAGACCCTCATCTAACTTACAATGCCCACATTGACTCTGTAGCCAAAGCAGCAAATACTCGCCTTGGCCTTCTCTTCCGGCATAGGCAACATCTTACCCCAGAAGCCCTGACTGTCGCTGTTCAGAGCTCTGTTGTCTCCATTATTTACTATAGGCTTATCATCTATGGCTCTGCCTCCACTACCGCTTTCAGACGCATATCCACCTCCCTCAATAAGGCCTGCCGACTTCTTACTGGTTCCCACCACCTCACACATACGTGCGACCTCTATGCACAAACTGGATGGCTACAACTCACCAATCAGATAAAGAACCTAACCGACACCATGGCGAAGAAAATGACTATGGGTCTTGCGCCCCCTGGAGTGTGTGCACTCCTGCACCCTAGTAATAACCCCGCTCAACCAGGGGGTTGGAATCACAGCTCCTGCAGGTTCCACGTTGTCGTACCTCACAGGGCGCCCAGCTGGCTAAATGGTCTAAACAGTTACATCTCCTCCACTCCAACCCTTGGTGCATTTAAATCAAGGCTCTGCCTCTCTCTCACTGCCTCTAGCTCCTGTGACTGCCTCCACTAGCCGACCCCATGAATATTTCCCTAACCTTACGTAGTTCTCTCTCCTATTAGTACTTGGTTACCCCTTAGCACGCACTTCCCCATGTTATGTCTACATACAACAATGCCTCTGGCTGCACTCCTCCTCTACAGCTCTCCACCCCCCCACTCTTCCTCTCTCGTCTTCTATCCTCTATGCACCTCAGCCGCCATCTCCTTGTAACCTAGTCTCCAAAACTTGTTTTGTTTTTCAGATGCTTTGTAACTCTATTTAGCTTACACTTTTGTAACCTTGTCCTATGTATTGAATTTGTAATCTGACGTACATGTCTTATGTTTTGAATTGTAACCTGACATGGAACCTTTGTAAAAGAGCCCTGGCTCAAAGGTATTGTAATCCTAGAACTAATAAATAAATAAAAATAAAAATAACCCAGGCACTGTTTAATTTGAAATCCACTGCAAGTGCCTCACGGTAAACCCATGAGGTCTAAGGTAAAAAAAACAAGGTAACTGTCCCTAATCCGACAGTTCCCACAAGAATTTGCCCAAAAATGAAGGCAACCATCGAAAATAAGCACCCATGATAAAATTAGGTTTTAAAATGAAAGTTGAGGTAAAAATAAAGTCAAAATAGCACTGTCGTGATAAAAATAAAAATTTTGTGCGGTGTTAAATGAAAAAAAGTAACATTTTCACTCAGCATACTGATAGAATTTATGAGGAAAACTTTACCCAGATAAGCACTTGGAGGCTGTCAACAAGGAAAGTTGAGAGACACCTCAGGGGCAATGTTGCTCAGTCCAGCAAAGAAAAAATTCTGACGCCTTCAACAGCTCTCACTCAGCTTACACCCCCTCCTGTGTTTTGACTGGCTTGGCTCAAAGCTTATTTAAGTACAGTATGTCTTAAAGGCACACCTCCGTGGCAGTTGCACCTAGCCAGCTACACTTAAGTGCAAAAAAGTTACTGAGGCTAAAGGACTCCTGGGGTAAGAAAAGCGTGTTTTGGAGGGTTGGTGGGTGGTGTGTGCCTGCAGTCTCCAGGGAAAGTGGGGTGGGGTGAGGTGCCCTGCTGGGAAAAGAAAAGTTTATTCAAACTGCAATTTCACGTTTTCATGTGCACAAAGTTTATGCAAAAGTATGTTGTGCCATTTGTGGCTGTACAAGCTATATTTATGGTTGCTTGCACGCATGTGCAAGAAACATAGTGCCATGAACGGAGATTTCGGAGGTGTGTCACCTCCTCCTCCAATTCAGGCACTGGGCTAGCAGGCACGGCCCCTGTAAGCCAATGCATTTGGAGCTGTCATGACACGCTCCAAAATGCAGTAACCTCTGATTGAAGAGGCTAAGCAGGTGAGCAGCGATAAGAAGCTGCTCCGCGCAGCCCCCAGCCGCAGACGCGCGCCCCTGCACGCAACTCTATAGCCGACGGGTGCCCAACCCCGCCGGCTGTGCTGATGTCTCCCCCCCCCTTCCCAGTATTTGGTGCCCGCTGGGAGCCCACCCCAGCGTGGCAATGAATGATGTTGCCGGCGGGGTGCCCAATCCCCATCATTTAACGCCCCCAAGGTCCTTGTGCCACGCTGGGGCCACCCAGCGTGGCAAGCTGATGCCAATAGTTTTTTGGCCGGCCAGGGTGCCAATCCCGTCGGCTGAAACGCCCCCCAAAGTCGTTGTGCACGCTGAGCCCCACCCCAGCGTGGCCGTAATCCTTGACGTCTTTTTTTCCTATAGCGAAAACTTGTCAGTGAGCGTCTCCGGGCCCCTCTCCCAAATCCGCACCCACCCACTCGCGCAGCCTCACACCCCCTCACCCCATACTTACCTCCGGACTCGGCGCAGCGATCTTGGTGGACCGGGCGTCTGCACCTTCAAAGCCGACCCGAATGGAGGAAATGCGGTAAGCTGTATAATGGGCTGAATAGGAGGGTTCAACTGTAGCATATCTCAGGCATTTTTGGGAATTTTGCACCAACTTTTCAACATAGGTTTTGGGACCCCTTCTCATGAATGATGTCACTGTCATGGCGTTATTCGAGGTTGAAAAGGGTGATTTTGCGCGGTACTCTCGAAATCACCCTTGGACCAACCATCACGTTACAGCGATCATTCATGAAGAACTGCATGACCAGGCTAATTTGGGCAAAATTCAAAAATGACTGTTTAACAACGTCGTTGTTCCTCACGCTAGGCTCGTGAGTTAAATAATTTCATATTTTCACTCCAGATTTTTCAACATTGCCATTTCTGACTGGCTGCCTTATAGGTAGTACAGCTGTCATTTTCACATCTCACCCAAAATGTGTTTCCACCCTTGTAGCGCAGAATGGCGCAGTCGGTGTGCAAAATCAATGTACGGGACAAATTAAGAAAATCACAGTGACACTGTTAATGAGCAGAGGTCTTGAAATGGCTATGTTGAAAATTTGGTGAAAAAAATCCTAAAAATGACTGTTTTACGAGCGTGCGTTGCGCAGTTCCTACGCACGCTCATAGGTTTGCGAATTTTCAATATTTCCACTCCAGATTTTCAACATTGCCATTTTTCCACACCTTCTTATGAGTAGTATAGCTGTCACATCTCACCCAAAACATGTTTCTGCCCATGTAGCGCACAATGGCACAGTCGTGCGAACTCAGTGTATGGGACACATTAAGGAAATCACAGTGTCACTGTTCATGAGCAGAGATCTTAAAATGGCAATGTTGAAAATTTGGTGACAGAATTCCTAAAAATGACTGTTTCTTGGTCAATGGGTTGCATGAGTTCCCCTTATTTCGTAAGTTTGCGAATTTCAATATTTCCACTCCAGATTTTCAACATTGCCATTTTCCACACCTCCTTATGAGCAGTACAGCTGTCATTTTTCATCCTGCCCAAAACATGTTTCCGCCCATGTGGCGCACAATACGGCGGTCGGTATGCAGGCTCAATGTATGGGACACATTAACAAAACCACAGTGACACTGTTCATGAGCAGAGGTCTTAAAATGGCTATGTTGAAAAATTGGTGGAAAATGCCTAGAAATGACTTTTGACGATCGTTGCACAGTTCTATGCATGCTCGTAAGTTTACCAAATTTAATATTTTCCTCTAGATTTCAACATGTCCCATTTTGTTAAACTTCCTTACGAACAGTACAGCTGCAGTTTTTCATATGTCACCTTAAATGTGTTATCGCATATGAAGTATAATGGTGCTGTTGGTGTGCGAAAGCAATGTTTAGGACACATTAAGAAAATCACACTTACACTGTTCATGAGCAGAGGTCTTAAAATGGCTATGTTGAAAATTTGGTGACAAAAGTCCATAAAATGACTGTGTACTAGTGAGCATTGTGCAGTTTCCACGCATCCTGGTTAGTTCATGACTTTGTAATATTTTCAGTCCAGATTTTCACTAGTGGCATTTTTCAACACTTCCTTATGAACAGTACAGCTGCCATTTTTCCAACATGGTCGAGTGTGTTTTCACACTTTCAGTGCAGAGATGCGTGGTCGCTGTCGGAAATCATTGTTCGGCACAGATAAAGAAACTCACAGTGACACTGTTCATGATCGGAGGCACTAAATGCCTGAGTTGACAATCTGCTATAAATATCCCCAACCTACTTATAAGCGGATGTGCGCGTTGACAGTTTCTGCACGCTCGTGACTTCACCATTTTTTAAAATATTTTTACTACACATTTGTAAACATAGCCATTTTACACCTCCCCATGACAGAATACAGCCGTCATTTTTACAGCCTGTTCGAATATTTTGCACCTGTGGTGCTAAATCCCATAGTCACTGTGCATAAGCAGCTTTCGCTACCAACCTGATATTCCCCTGTTCATGAGGTGGGGTCACAAAACAAACATGTTGAAAATTTGGAGTTAAAATACCAACAAATGCCTGAGGTATTAGGCTTTCAACTAAATCACCCAACCCTATAGAGAATGACAGGAATCAGGGTGTGACTTGGGATTCTTGCCTGTGATGCTCATACCATTCCACACCCTGCAGTCACTGAGAGGCATCGAGGTATGCCTTGGACTCTTGACCCCAAACTTCACCCCATTCTCCTATATTGCACCCTTCTCACCGTGTTCCTAATGAAATGGGGTGCGCATAAGGAGCCAAAGCCCCAAGGAACATGTGACACTTGTCGTCTCTGCAGAGGGGTGTGGTGAAAATGGCGTGGCGTATGCCCGACTTGAATCTAAAATGCACACACCCCTATGCCTGTCACTCTCTGCAGGGTGGTGGTGGGTTGGCTTCAGTTCAATACTTCACTGCCATTCCTATTACGCAGCTCTGTAACTTCTACACTACCACTGCCAATGCCAGTAAGCAAACATTCGGCATTGACAAATGCTTGTTTCTCAATCTTTCAATAAAATTTACCTTTTTTCATTGACCCAAGTGTCAGTGTCCTTGTGTAATCCCTAGGTGGCGCTGCTCCTAGAGTTACAGCTCTGCATTGCCTGGCCTAAACAAGGTTGAGGGGCCTGGGTTCCCAAACTTACTTTAAACTGGTTCTTCTCCATATTGTTTCATAATGCGCAGTGCTTCCACCCACAGTTTACCTTTAAGTGGGCTAGCTGTTACCTGGTACAACCCCCTGGGATGTCATACCACCCACTATTACCATTTTGCCACCCCAACACACGACCCAATAACATTTACCCACATTTCAGACACTTTTGTAATTAAAGATTTTTTCTAATAATATGTTCACGACAACCAAATTGCAAGACAGTAACAATAATATTTATTTTGGGGTCGTAGGAGTTAGGAATGAGGGAACAGGAGGAGTAGAGGTTATGCATTGATTCAATTTACAGAATATACAATTGATTGGATTGGTTGGTACTGGTGAAATCCCTCCAGCTGGGTAGATACTAGTAAAGCCGAAATCACAATCATATTAGACCAACGGGAATGACACGCAGAGCCCTGGCTATCTAGCTGCTGAATAATAATCAGACGTTACACATTTAATTCCCCCACCACTGGTACCAGTTCCAAGACATGTAGGAGACCCCGCAACCCCACACTATACCCTGGGTACCCAGTTACCTAAGTCCAGGCCTGTTGGTCGTTGCAGCTGTGGCGTTGGCTGGCTTTGATTTAAAGAGAAAAGGAAAGTGGTTTTTAACTGTAAAGCAATTTTAACCAACAACAAACTTTAGAGCTTTTGCAGAAGTGCAGGGGTTGCCCTGCATATAGCAGACTGAACTTTTCAGGAAACAGTAACCAACCGGTTATGAAAGTTGAAACATTGGATTAGACATCCTGAATATTCAGCACATTTATCTGGTCAGTACACTCAGTACAGTTACATGTTTGACACTTCAGGTAGCATGGAAACCTGTCATTTCCTGGTTATAAAGCACAGTCCGAATTTTACTTTTGGGGTCGCCAACCTTTAAAGTGGCTTGCGGCTATGGCTGGTAGCTCCGAAGGACATTGACCAGATTAGATTAGCAGACACAGGACCTCCCAGACAAAGTCGGGATGAGCCCCTTCTTGAGTGCTCCCCTTCCATTTCAGTCTGCTCCAGCTAATATTACATTTCAGTACATTTATAATTTACATCCAGTACATTTATGCAGTGTGGGCTCACTATGGATTCCCCCAGCACATTACGATCAGAAACAGTTCCAAAATACTAGGTCTCCCTCGCTGGGCTAGGGTTATGCGCTGCAATGTAGGGTGCAGTCCCAGAGCGTGGTTACTTAAACAGCCACTTAGGCAAGCGGCACAGATTTACTAAGATTGCTTTCCTTCTTGCACTGGGAGGTACAAGAGTACTCACTCAGGCTCCTCGTGGTTGATCCCGCTATGAAGGCTCCCGAACACTTCAGTCCTCTCACAACTGAGGATCTTCAGCTGTCTCACAGCTGCTTGATGTCATCTCTGCTTCAGGTCACATCTTTCCCCGACATGGAAGGGAGGGCTAGCACCTGAGAACATTCTGACAACTCCCAGGCTAGCAGGTACTACTAACTTAATTGCTTTAAAAATAAAAGCACACATCCTCCTGGAGAGAAGATTAGCTGGATCTCAGGCTTGGCTGCTGATTGTGGGCCAGAGCCACCACCATGGGTTCCCGCTTGAATCTGGCAAAATGCTGGAAAACACAGTCTCTTATACGGCCCTCCTGAGACTCCCGAGTGGCCGAAGCTTTTGGGTGACTGGCCTCTGATTGGCTGGAGGGCCTGTCAATCAAGAAAATGAATTATGCATGAACCTCACTCAATGCACTGTTGGGTTTCTGTTTTGGCGCCTGAAATTAGGTCTCTGTAAGTCCCCATGAGTACATTTGGCTAATGTCCCACAAGTCCTGGCTTTATTATCCTGACCTTCTGATTGGCTGTGGCTGCTTGCAATGGCTACTTAACCCACTGCCCTTTAAGCAGAACAATGACAGTCCCAAATCAAAGTCCTGGTGCTGCCAAAATGAATAGAATATTTGCCCCAATGCCCCACAGTCCATTAGCCCTGAGTGTGTACTTGCTGTTGCTGCACAGCTTAGCTAAATTGCTCAGTTCATTTTCCTGTCACTGCTGCCAATATGTAAGGATCCTGATTTGCAGCAGCAGACAGGCTATCTCTCTCAGTTCCACAGCTGCTGGTCCAACCAGGATCAAAATATTTATTTAAACATCTTTCCCCCTGTAAGCATCTTCCCCCAAACATACACTTCAGCAGATACAATATTTATTTTAGGGGACATATTTCCTTTTCTTTTCAGTCGCCTCTGAGAACAAGCTTCCCTGAGAGCAAACAGACCCTCATGAATATTCAAACGTGATCAGGGCTCTGGCTCATCAATATTCATGAGCCCTGATCGAAACACTCGGTGGCTCTCTTTTTAATTTTAAAGAAAGCGGGCACTCAGGGTCCTGTCTGTGGTCTGGGTCCCACTTAGCACATGGGGATCCCGGGACCGAGGGAACACTCGCTGGCTCGACCGCAACTGGAGCGGTCACAAGATCAAAGGCACCACTCGCACCTTCGCAATCCCTGCTGCACCAAGGTGCATTGCTGAATGGGCAATCGCAGTGTGCTTTCTTGGAGCCTCAGAGATGGAATTTCCACAGGGGCTGTGACTGGGGCACCAGGGAAGGCAGAGAAGATCAGGACCAGGACCAGGGGACAGAAAAAATGCAGGCTATTCCTGGAGGTGCTAAAGAAGAGCGGCTGGAAAACAGGAGCTGCTGGCAAGGTAAACCCCTAGATTGGCAGGGGGGGAGGGTTACACTTACTTGCAGAGTCAGTGTCTCATATTCCTGCAGGCCTCCAGGTCAGTCCAGTGCAGCATCTCCCTCCCTTGACAGCTCTCAGCTACACCAGTTGGGGAGCTAAGGTAGGGTATACAGGTAGTACCCAACTGCAGGTATGTTGTCAGGGGAAGGGACAAAGAACTCCTGACACCCACTATTGTGTGGAATGGTCACATATGTGGCAAGAGGGTAATGCAGTAAGTGGGTCATCTTAGTATCATTGTCCTTAGTGTGACCATCATGAATTGACATTTTTTTTACGAAATCTGAGGTCTAAAATGGGTTGCCAGGAAGTTTTTTTTTTTTTTTTAAGCTTCCAGTTCCAGCAAAAAGAATTTCTGTGAGAGAGTGAGCTGGCAAACTTTTGTGTTTCTGAAGGTTTGGAAAGTGTTTGAACTGCAGACACAACCCCGGACCACTACTTCCAGTACCCACTTGTCTATGGTAATGTTTACCCACTCCTGGAAGCAGCGTGTCAGGCTTCCTCCCACTGGCAATTGTTGGGCGACCTCAGCAAAATTGTCAGAGGTATTGTATTGCCTGGGGCTTAGGCACTAGAGCTGCAGCCTTACTCCTGGAAGCACCCTTTCCCCTTCCCCTATAGTAAGCTATTTGTAACTGGTACTCAGAGAATGTAAGAGACATAGGCTCTTAGGAAGTATCCTCTGCTTCTGCTTCCACTTCCATATGACCTCTAGGAGATAAGAGGCCTTTTCCTTCTCACTGTTAAGCTTGAAAGTGGTTTTGTATACATCCACTTTTTCATGTAGGCCTCTGTTTTGTCAACAAATAATGAATCTCCCTCGAATGAGAAATCTATAGCTTTGTTTTGAGTATCGTGGGAAAGGATGGTAGTCCTCAGCCAGGAAAACATTCTTAAAGGAATTGTGCAAGCTGAGAGATTGGGCTTCATAGCCCACTACTCTGGGGCAGGGATGGCCCCTATGTGTGAAAAAAAATGTTTTACTCACTGTATGACGTTTAGGAAGGGTCGTAATTTTGTTGGAACTGGGAGCCAGATGATTCCTCCCCACTTCCGAGTCTGCCTGATACGCCCCCACGTTCCCCGTTTTGTGACATGCTGCCAGGAGGCGTGGGGATGCATGTCTGGGTCTATGGGCGGCTAATTTTTAAAATGATTTTATCAGCTTGAAACTAATGTTTGATAAAAGTAAGCCACTGCTCAACTAATAGGGTCCTTTTAGTTGAGCAGTGGCTTTTCATTATCAACGTTAATTCAGCGTAATAAAACATTTTTTTTTTTCACACAGAGGCGGCTATCGCCGCTCTAGAGTAGCGGCTACGAAGCCCAAATTGTGATTTTTTTTAAAATCATACATTTACTTTAAGGACACGGCATGAGCCAGAACTCTGGCAACAGTGTCATTAGTGTCCACTGCAGTGTGGAAATGATATTATGTGGCATCTTGGGCTGATCTTGCTGCAGCAATGTGCCAAACTGTCCTCTGCTGTTTTTGCCAGTGCCAGAACTGTGCTACAATGTGCATTCTGGTACTGTGCTATATGTGCTGAATAACCTAGGAAGCAGTATAGAGCAGTAGTTTAAGACTCTGAGCTACAAGCCTGGAGACCTGGGTTTGAATCCCATAGCCCCCACTTGCATACTGTGTGACCCTGAGCAAGTCATTTAACTTCCCTGTGCTCCCAGGTTGCACCTGTAAACAAGCTTTCAACTTAGCGTGTCATTCCAGGTTTAAAAAAAAAAAAAGTCTGCCTGCCTGATATGCAGATCTAATTTTTTTAGCCTTTTTCAGGGGGCTGCACAGAGTAATTTTTGCTCTCTCACAAGCAGCAGCCTGGACTACCCCATGATGATCAGGATGGGCACACAGATATTCCAGTCCCTGCTTGTCCACCTGATATTTTCTCTCAGTCATTTTGTGGATGGCTAGAGCTGAAGTGGGTGCAGCCATGATTTTTTATATGGCCTTTTTAAGTGGTTCATGTATGGGAAGTAACAGCCTTCTTGGTGGAGCTACTCCCAGCATGTCCACAAAATCAGTATCCTCTGCATCCTCCTCTGTTTCTATTGGGGGAGGCTGATGGTACCAACCACTTGTCTGACAAATGAAGAAAAAAGATGAGTTATCCTCAATTTGCCTTGGATGGGGTTCGAAATCTTGTTCCAGGTGTGCCCTCTAACTCTATGAGGTCACCTTCCTCCATATGCACATAATAATCTTCTTCCTACTCCTCCACAGGCAGAGAAACTGGAGCCTGAGCCGGGCGGGGAGTGTGAAGGTATCTTACTGAAATTTCCCATGGCCTGAACCACCTGAAAAAATTGCCACATTTTTGATATGTCCTCTAATGAGGACATTTTGTCTATGCCACATCCCTGTTCCTTGCAGGAAGAGTGGCAGTGACATTATTTTCTTTCAACTTCTTTCTGGCAGTCACTGTTTCCAGTGCCTCCCCTAAAGCTCTTTTTATTTTTGCCATCACTGGATTCAGGATTCCGCTTTTTGGATACCTCGATATCTGAACCATCTTTACTAGAATTATAGTCAAAATAGCACAGGCACAATCACGTGGTAGAAAACCGTGGAAGCAACACAGCGCCACAGATAAACAGCCTGGAGCACTGTTATATATTACATACTCAGAACCGCAGCAAACACCAGAAAAGAAAAAAATATATACAGGAGGGAGCCGGAGTCAAACCTTGGTCCGCTGGCCGTCCCACGCATCACAACCTCTCGCTCTACCTGCTGAGCCACAAGGCCAGCTTGCTTAGCCACCAAACAAAGGAACTCTTAGCTTACTCAGACTGAATGAAAACACCTACAGCCGGAGCTGTTTTCACTCATGCTGTTTTGGCCGCGGTTATTTTAACCACGCTATTCTGTCCGTGCGATCTTGATTGGATACCTCTTTATCAAGCCTTTCTGATGCTGTGCAGCTTCATCTTTTTCCTTTTTTCTTGTCATCTTTTGCATTTTGTACTGCTGTACATTAAAAGACAGATCTTCAGAGGCATGCTTTCCACCATTGTTGGGACCATCAGAGCCTTTTATTATTTTTAGGTGATACAGAAGCAGACTGAGAAGGCGTGCTTCTTTTTAAAATTTTTACCCTTTTAAATGAGTTTTTTTTGGGGGAAAATATGACAGGACTTGCAATTTAAAGTCATGTTTTGGTCCTAAACACTTTAAACAAAGCTCGTGACAGCCTACCCTTGCTAGGAGCTGAAAGCAATTTGTACAATTGTTGATGGTCCACAAGGTCTCTCTGAAATACCAATTAGATCCTTGAAATGATCAACCAAGAAAGGATGCAGTACAATAGCCCAATAACAAGAAACAGCTCTGAAGAAACTGTACCAAAGGTCGAATCGCAGCTCCTGTACCAGGAAACTATTAAAGAGCTAGTATACTGCCTAAAACTAATATTAGATTTTAAAAGCAGCCAACCATTACCTTTTATATCCGAGGTACTTTTTCTTTTCCCTTTGTTTAATTATAAGATTGTTTACTTGATGTTAGTAGGTGTGATGTGTGGAACAGCTCTTAGCCTGGCAGCTGACATATCTTGCACTATTGCCCCACATTACATCATCAGCATTGTGACCTCCCTGTGACATCACTGCTACTTAGGAACAGCAAGTGACTGCCATGTCATTCGTCTGTGATGTCACTGTCAGTGAGATCATAATGCTGATGATGTAGTGTGGGGCAGTGGAGTTAGATATGTCAGCTGCCAGGCTATCAGCTGTTCCACACATCCAGCACAATATTACCACACAGAATACTTTCTGATCAGCAAAAAGGAAAAGAAAAATACTTCAGAAATAAAAAGTTACAACTGATTACTACCTAAAATTTATATTATATTGCTGACTGCCTGTTTTGGCTCCACTAGCTCTTTAATTAAGGTGAAAGGGCACAGACAGAAATGTAAAGTGAAACCACTCCATTCTCTGGAAATTAGATGGCTAAAAATAATAAACCACTAAATTTATCAAAAAGGGACATGGTTTACTAGCAAAAATCGGGGAAAAAAAATCACAGTAGTCAACTAGGACATTCTCCAGTTCCTAGGACTCAAACGGGAACCAGAGAAACCTTAATTTACAGAAAACCTTATCCAAACACAGAGTAATACAAAAAAACTGACTGAAGTACACTTTTTGATGCAACTACAAAATAAAAACCCAACTGAAGAACCAGCAAATACTGGAGTTCACTACAGGTAAACTGCTTTCTTCAGGTGAAGAAACAGATCTGAGCAATGGCCAGAGCAGACCATGGATGCACAGTTTGAATCTAGATTCCAGATTCTAAAATTTGCATATGTTCTATCTCTGAAGCATCACTCTCAGCTGAGATGACTGCATGAAGTGTAAACATTAAGTGAGTGATTCCTGGGGTCAGAATATCTGCTTAAAGGGACACTGTCAATCCTTTTTGTATCATTCTGTTTCTAGTTAAAAATATATTTTATGACTATTTACCATTTCTAATATTAGCTGGTGTTACTGGTTGTTTTATCTGCCTCCTTTCTTAGAAGAACTGAAATGCACGTTAATGATGTAATCACAGTGTAACACCCCCCCCCCCGTTACCCGGGGTTACTAGAATCCCAGTAAGACCTAGTGGTAGGCAGGGAAGACAGCTTGTGAAACTCCAGTTAAATGGATTTCACACTGTCTCACTCTGTTCTCAGTTTCAGCTGAGGCTGAGGGATGACATCATTTTAGAACTGTCGCAGCTGCATAAGCCACACTGGAATGTTGCAGTTGGAGGTTAGAGCAGAACATTGGGGAATTTGAAGAGAGTCTGTGTGCAGTCTGAGACATCTGTGCCACATAAAAGACTATTACACAAACTGGGGAATATGGGTGTGGGCAGGACAGTAGTGTGGTGGGTAGGTAACTGGCTGGGCGGCAGGACATAGAGGGTGGTGGTAAATGGCTGTCACTCCACAGAGGGAAGAGTGACCAGTGGGGTACCACAGGGATCAGTGCTGGGACCAGTCCTATTCAACATCTTCATCAGTGACATTGCGCAGGACCTAGAAGGCAGAATTTCACTGTTCGCTGATGACACAAAGCTCTGTAACAGAGTAGAAACACCAGAGGGTACAGACAGAATGAGAAGGGACCTGCAGAAACTTAAAGAATGGTCAGGGGTTTGGCAGTTAAAATTCAATGCAAAGAAGTGCAAGATAATGCATATGGGGCACAAAAACCCTGGCACAATATATCAGTTGGGAGGTGAGGATATAGCATGCACCAAGCAGGAAAGGGATCTTGGGGTTATCATCTCTGATGACCTCAAGGTAGGGAAACAGTGTGACAAGGCAGCAGGTAAAGCAAATAGGATGCTGGGATGCATAGGCAGGGGCATCACCAGCAGGAAAAGGGAGGTCATAATTCCACTATACAAGACACTAGTGAGGTCCCACCTGGAGTACAGTGTACAGTTCTGGAGACCTTACCTACGTAAGGACATAGACAGGGTAGAGAAGGTTCAGAGGAGGACAACAAAGATGGTGCATGGATTGCATCACAAGTGCTATGAGGACAGTTTGGAGGAACTGAACATGTACTCCCTGGAGGAGAGGAGGGAGAGAGGGGATACGATAGAGACATACAAGTATCTTACAGGGAGGAACAGGGTGCAGGAATACACTATTTTTAAGCGAAAAAGATGTTCCAGGACTAGAGGGCATGGGATGAAGTTGGAGGGAGGACGATTCAGAGGAAACGTGAGGAAGAACTTCTTCACAGAATGGGTGATGGACAAGTGGAACACCCTGTCAGAGGAAGTGGTGGGGGCTGAAACAATCACAGGATTTAAGAATGCATGGGATAGACATAAAGGAATTCTGGAGGTCAGGGGTAAGGGGCAACAGACTTCTAGGAAAACATAAACTGAACTTACAAGCTCAAATGGGCAGACTGGGTGGGCCATAGACCCTTATCTGCCGACACTGTCTATGTATCTATGAGAGAGAGACTGTAGTGCAGCAGAGTGTGTGCAGGCTCTCAGAGCCTTAAGCTCTGGTAAAGAGCTACTTTTGTTCAAGGTGTGTGTTTCCACCTGAAGAGGAACACAGAAACTGCAATTGAAGTGGTGGAGACCGCTCTCAATGGTTAAGAGCCCCATCCCTGTAGGGATGGGGGGGGGGGGGAGGGGTCAGCCTGTTTTCCAGGGGCAACCCCTCTGGGTCCGGCTAAGGGAAAGAAGCTGCCTGTTCAAGTTGTGTTGAGGCACTAGAAGCTCAGAGAGGAAGGTTCTTTAAGGAGGGAACGCCTGTGGGCACCTGCAACCAAAGGGCGAGTTCGCTCTAAAAAAGGGCCAAGCGTTTTCACCTGAACAGAAGGAAACTAAAGGGACTGTTACTGTGGGGTCAGAAAAAGACAGCCAAGTACAGTTGGAAGCTGTGGGGGATTGGACTGCTTAACTCAGTGGGGGGGTCTAGAGTAATGGACAATGACACTTATTTTAAGTATGTTCAAGGCCAGCACAAATGGGAAACAAGACAAGTAGACTGAATGTGAAATACATTTAGCAAGAATCTACACAGCAAAGTGTTAAAGGATGAGGTATTTACAGTCCAGAGAAATGGCTGGGTATGAATTGGGAGAGCGAGAGGTGGGAGATCCCCCATCAGTAGTAACCAAATTCACCTCTACGGATTTGCTCTGAGACACCTGTTGCTTTCTGTCAGCTACTTGGGCAGTGCCTGAGGAACGTACCTAGATGTGGGATTAAGAGGAAGATTCCCTGATGGAGCCGAGGTGCTCTTGGGTGGTTTAGGGAGCCACCAGAAAATGTTTCCATGAAGTATGGAAGGTGTCCAAGTAGCTGGCAAGGGAGTCGAGGTAGGGAAAACCCAGAACAGTGTACAAGTTCGGACTGTGTAACCCAAAGCAGCGTACAAGTCCGGACTGTGTGCCCAGTGTGTGGTAGAGCCTGAGGGCTAAAGTGATGAGGATGTGTTCTGGTCTCCATTAATCTGCATTACCAGGGGTGTAGCCCTGTGGGGGTCCATCTATGCTTTGTTTATTCTGCTTGGATGTGAATAAAAGCCACACTTTAGAATCCCACTTCTGGTATTGGACATTTCAGTTATTGCTTCCTGTGTTCGGAGTTACTTGGGTGCCCCTGTCCAGAGTAGCAAACCTAGCCTTTGTGCTGAGTGACATATTCCTCCCCGGACCCAGCCCACCTGGTATTGCTGTCAGATGGAAACGGCAGACCGGGTAGGGGTTACAATAGACAACTTTGTTTTAAATCCTAGATCTTCTCTGATTGCATACTTCCTGAACATTAGAAACACCGCAAATACCTGTGGATATCAGCTGATGAGATCATCAAGCTCTGCACCTGTCGCAACTGCACATGGTCACACTATAAGTCTTCCCTTTCCCACACCGATCTCTCTACCTACCGCACTTTAAGAAACTCATGCACCAAGGCTGTTAGAGCAGCCAAAGTCCAATATTTCAGAACTACATTACAGGAAAACATAAACTCTCCTCACAACTTCTGGCAAACCCTCTTTTCCCTTTTGAACCCTCACTCAAAATTTCCCCCCACTCCTCATAGACAAGCAGTTAGTATCAGACCTCATCAGCATTGCTGCTACTCTAAACACTTATTACCTGTGCCCTTCCCTCCACCTCTGCTAACCCACCTTCTTCCTTGCCAACTCCCTATCCCCAAAAAGCTTTCAGTTCTCCCCCATCACAGCCCAGGAAGTCCTCCGTGCCTTTAATTCAATAAATCCTCATAAGCCAAGCCCAGATGGGCTAGACCTTCTCCTCCTACAACTCTCCATCCCAGCCACTGCCCAACCCTGCCACATCTGCTAAACCTCTCTTTCTCTCTAAGCACTGTCCCCCAGGCCTGGAAGTCTGTAAAAGTGATCCCCCTTCACAAAGGCAGTGGCCACTCCTCACCAGGTAACTACCACCCCAACTCCCTCCTCCCTGTGTCAGCCAAGCTCCAGGAATCCTTAGTCCTAACCAGGCTCACCCACTTCCTCTCCTCCATCAACTTCCTCTCACCCTTCCAGTCCAGTTTTCAGAAAAAAAATCACTCAACTGTCTTCTCTCTTCTCCGGGTCACAGATGCCATTCTTACAGGCATGGACCAAGGGCAAATAACCTCTGCCATTTTCATTTACCTTTCCAAGGCCTTTGATTCTGTCTCCCACCTTTTCCTCCTCACCAAACTCAGACTTGCTGGCCTATCCACTCCCACAGTTGAATGGTTCAGAGCCATCTGATTGATCGCACCCAAAGTGTACAGGCAGGGAACACTCTTTCCCCCTCTCCCAATTCTAGCTGGCGTACCTCAAGGCCCTATCCTTGGTCTCATCCTATTCTCTTTCTTTCTAAATGCTCTCCCATCTGTCTGCTCCTCCTCCCAAATTCACCTTTATGCAGACAACACCATTCTCTATTCCTCAGGGTCCTCTGCTTTCATGGTAACTACACAGCTACAAGACGACTTCTACCGTGTCCTACAATGGTTCGAGTCAAACCAACTTAAAGTCAACACCAAAAAAAAACAGTATCCATGTCCTTCTGCACTACCCAAAAACTCTCCCAAAATTTCCATACCCACCTCCTTCTCTACCCTCAATGGCTCCACCCTACACATGGTCTCTGCCTACAAATACCCAGGTGTCTGGCTGGACTGCCACCTAGACTACACTACCCATATAAACTACATCCACTCAAAGTTGCACCCCAAGTTCGGTACTCTTTAAAAAAATAAAGGTGCTCTCTCTCCCCCCAGGCCACCATATACTATTCACTAAAACCATCTTACCCACCTTCGACTACGCGGACTTCGGATATGTGTACGCCTCCTCCACTACCCCCTCCAGGTTGGACTCACTATTCAATGCCTTCTGCCATTTCACCCTAAATGCTCCCCCTAGAACTCACCATTGCTCCCTTTACTCCTTCTCCCCCCCCCCCCGTCCTACCGTCACCAGCACCACGCCTCCACTATCATAGCCAAATTCTGGTTTGGTTCTGTCACCCCCTACCTCACCATCCTAATTTCCCCTACCACCCACCCATCCTACCACCTCTGTTCCAGGGACACTCGCACCTTTGCCCTTCCTCGACCCCACTCAAATTCTGGACAGGCCGCTTTCTCATACCGTTTCCCTTGCATCTAGAACTCCCTTCCTTCATCACTCCCCCTGCTTCCCTCACTAAACCTCTTTAAATGTGCCCTCTCCCACACTCGGTCCCCCTCCTGTTCTTGTCACCAGCCAAGCTAGTCCCCACCTACCATACATGTTGCAGCTGACTCATAAACCCTTTTTGTCTCAGGCCTAATCGAGTCAGTATGCTACTTGTAACTGCATTATTTTTACCTCTTAGTCCTACCATAGGTTCAGAGATGTATTACGAGTTAGGAGGTCAGAAGACCTATAAATAACGAGCCACTTGTTAGTGGTAGTACCTGCAGTTATCTTCACCCATGTATTTCTCCAAGGCCTTTTTAAATGTTGACATGGCAGGTCTAGTATGATTGTCCGTCATGATATTTCCCGCAATTTACTTATAGTCTTTACATTTCCTGACGCGATGTTTCCCCGGAAATCATTTGATCGCATAGTACATAGTAAGTCAGTATCAGCTGCAGGTACTGTAGGATTTCGCTGCTTTCTGTAAAGTCTGTATAATTTGCAGGTACATGCTATTACTGTGAGATGGATCGCAAAGTGCATAGTGCATAGTTAGTTTGCTCTGCTTTCAGTAAAGTCAGTCTAAGTTGCAGGTTCATGCTATTACTGTGAGATGGAAGCCGTGGCACACATTTCCAGGATTGTTCCATGTTTTACCTGTAGCCTGTACAATCAATTACAGCACAGCATTTGGCAACTAGTAATTATTATTAATTAAATAAATGTAAGCCAGTGTGTGTCCCTTTCTCCTAGTTACAGCAAAAGTTCTCCTGTTGCATCATGGCTGAAGCAGATCCCAGTTTGTAAAGTTGTTGCATCTAAAAGAGGTCATGACAAGCTCTGCATTGAGGGGTTTCTGTATGTAAAAGATCGAAGTCGTGGAGACCTATGGTATTGGTGCTGTGAGCAAAGGAAGTCAGTATGTTGTCACGGCCGGGCATCTACAGTTTTTGTTGGGGGACAGCACCACCTTCGTAGCACAGCTCCACACTGTCACTCACCAGATGCTAATGATTTTTTTGTTGCAAATGCAGTGGCACCTCTGAAATCGCGAGCTGTTTCCACACATGACACCCCTCCACAGCTTATTCAAACAGAGCTTGCAAAGGTGTCCGCTGAGGTTAGGCACAATATGCCCTGCCGTCAGGCACTACAGCAAATGGTGAAACGCACTAGGCGTGAAAATATGCCTCCAGAGCCAAGAACATTGGCTGACATAGTAATTCCAACAGAGCTTAGTGTCATAAATGGTGAACTGTTTTTGCTCCGTAACTCAGAGTTGGGTAATGATAAAATTCTACTGTTTAGCACTAAACAGAACAACGAAATGCTGAGCAAAGTTGATAATTGGTTAATGGATGGCACACTTTTTTTTTTGCCGTTAAATCTTTATTCCCATTTTTACAGAGAATACATACAAGAAACATAATCCAAATCATAACACATACAGGAGTGCACCAATACATCGTACAATTATTGACAGGAATGTTCCTCTGCAATACCCCCCCCCAATAATGGAAAAACAAAACACAATAAACACCCCAAAAGTAAATAAAATATGAACCCCCAATAAGGGCAGGGTTCCCTTGCCCCCTTTCCCCTCCTCCCTCTCTACACAGAACATTCAAACTAATTTCAACTAAGAGGTATAAAATCCTCTGTGAATAAATAATATAGAATAGGCCCCATATTTTTTCAAACAAAGGAATCTTGTTATGGAGGACAGCTATCATCCTCTCAATCCTAAGACTGCAGAAAGTTCCTCCAGCCATTCAGAATAGCTGATCACACTATTGTCCTTCCAATGCCTAAGGACCACTTTTTCAAAGTGATCGCGATCAAGGCCATATAAATTTCCTATTCTTAACCGTGTCTGGGACATATCCCCATCAGACATATCTCAGGCCTAAAAGGTCATCCAGGCCCAACAAGGGGTCTATCTTATTTTTAATCTCTGTCCAAAGTGGGACAATTTTTGGGCAATTCCAAAAGATATGTAACAGGTCTCCGTTACCAAAGCTACATCTATTACATTTGGGATCATTTATCAACTTCAAATCCGCAAGTTTTTGAGGGGAGTAGTAAATGTTATGGAGAATTTTGAACTGTATAAGCCTTAACTGATCTTGCCGGATAAATTTATGGCAACCTTGCCAGAGGGCCGGCCAATTCAGAACTTCATCGGGAAACACTGTGGCCCAATACGAGCATGGAGCTTGATTCATAGAATAGGCCCAATTAAATAACACGGTATATACCTTGGAAATTGCCTGTGAGAGTCCCACCAGAGGCTCCAAGGTCACAAGAAAGTCAACCTGCGGAGATTGAACTGGATTTCTACCAACTTTTTGGAGTAGAAGGTGCCGAAGCTGATATGTTTTAAAAATTGCTTTAGAGGGCAGCTTAAAATTATGCAAAATCTCCAGAGAAGAACTTATATGTCCTTCCTCATTAAGAAAATCTTTCAGACAACATTTATCCGGCAACATCAACCAGTCGGGTCTGATAGGTTTATTATCAATCAAAAAACGCGGATTACCCCAGATAGGTTGGGACCAGTCTTTAACCTGGTCATATTTTAGGAAGCTACAAAGTTGAGCATGGATGTTTAGAGATACACCTATCGGGGATTTCCTCAAAGGAGAGGGAAGTAATTTTGGAGTAAGATAAAGTAAGGCCTCTGGGGCAAGACCATATTTCTTGATAAGGCTTATCTCCAAATTTATCCACAAGGGTACATAGGATGATCTCTGAAGCAAATCCATTATGTTGGGCCCATCTACAATATATGGATGGCACATTTAAAACTGTGCCTACACTGTTTAGGCAATTGTATTCTGAGCATGCCCCGGTGGGAAATCAAGAAACATGTTGCATTCTTCCACTGGTATATTGCCTAATGTCAAGTAAATCACAAGTATGCTATCCTCAGTTGTTTCAAGATTTAATAGATGTTGCTGATGAGTTTGACTATACCCTCGTGCCAAAATACATAATGACTGACTTCGAGCAGGCTGCAATCAATGCTACAAAAGTTGAATTTCCCACATCACAGAACAAGGGTTGCTTATTTCATCTTGGCCAAATTGTACGGAGAAATATACAGCGCTGTGGCTTGGCTTCTAAGTATGGTGCTGAACCTAAGTTTAGCTTGTTAATGTGGCAACTGGTGACACTGACATTCCTACCACCTAATGAGATACCCACAGTATATGAAGAAATCAAAGCTGAAATGCCCACTATCACTAATCCTGTGTTAGAGTGGTTTGACGAGAACTACATTTATGGCCGCATAAGAAGACGGATGAGAAATAACAGTACAATAAGAGCCCCACCACTTTACCCACCACAGTTCTGGTCTGTGTACGAACAAACTGTCCATGCTATGCCACAAACACAAAATAATGTGGAAGCTTGGCATCGCAGACTGGGCACTCTTGTTGGGACCACCCATGTTGGAATCCTTCGTTTTATTGAAGAATTGAGAAACGAGCAGCTGATAACTGAGTACAACATTGAAAAAATTAACCGTGGCATGCCTAAATCCCCCTTGAAAAAAAAAATACTTGAAGAGGGAGAAAAAGATTATAAATCCGCAGAGGAGACTAAGGAGGCTGAGGACAACTGTCACAAGGGAGGCCCACAGGAAGGAGGCAGAGGACACCACAAGGAAAGGAAGCAGCTCCTGGTGGGGACTCAATCATTAGGGGGATAGAACTGGGAGGAGCTGGGAAATCTGAAGTAAGGTGCCTGCCTGGTGCCATGGCTTGGAGGGACAGGAGCGCATCCTCAGGATCACAACAACAGCTGCAAGGGATTCTGAGCTGGCGTGATTGTCCACCTAGGGACAAATGACTTGGCTCATCATGAGGTTAGAGCAGTGCAGGAGGACATTGCAGAGTTGGGGAGGGGCCTAAGACAAGTAGCAAACACAGTATCCTTCTCAGAGGTGCTGCCTGTCAAAGGCATGGGGAGGCGAGGTAGTGGCACCATGCAGTTTAATGAATGGTTGAAAAATGGTGCGGAGCACAGGGTTTAGCTTCATTGGGACTGGGGTTCCACCTGGAGGGACACCAGCCTATACTGGCAGGATGGTCTGCATCTGTCCAGGAAGGAACAAGTCTTTTTGAGCAATCGGTTTAAATGCTTCATTGGCAAGCTTTTAAACTAGTCAATGGGAGGCACTGACAAGCAGCAGAAAAATCCCAGCCCTCCCTACAAAACAGGGTACTAAATGAGAAAAAGACCAAGGTAGAATGGTCAGTGGGGGATGCTGCAACAGAAGGTAAGGCCATCAAAAATGGAAGCAATGAGTACCAATGCCGTAGTCTAGGTAACAAGCTTCCTGAATTAGTGGCCTTGATGGAGGAGGAACATCTGGATATCGTGGCAGTCACAGAAACATGGTACACACAAAACCATGACTGGGATGTAAACATACCAGGATACACTATCTACAGGAGGGACAGGGAGGGTAAGAGGGGAGGAGTAGTCTTACATAAGGAAGGAATAAAGCAACAGAACAAAAGGGTAAACAGGGAGGAGAAGAAGCACTGTGGGTAAATTTGGAGACAGGCAATGGCACCACAATCCGCACAGGGGTTGTATACAGAACCCCTTCTCAGGGGGAGGAAGTGGACAAGGAAATGATAGAAAGTATACTTAGAATGGCAGAAAAAGGGGAGATATTGCTGATGGGTGATCTGAATATGCCAGATGTTAACTGGAGTGCAGTTGCAGCTGCCACTTCGAAGAGTGCAGTTATTCTAGATGCCCTACAGGGGGCATGCCTTAGACAACTAGTACTGGAGCCCACTCAAGAGGAGCAATATTAGACTTGATACTCTCAAATGGAGATGGAGAGAGGATCACAGATGTAGAAGTGGGTAGCCATCTGGGAACTAGCGACCATCGAACAGTATGGTTCACAATAAACACAGCAATAGAGTCAAGCCATACAAAGACAAAAGTACTGGACTTTAGGAGGGCTGACTTTGCCAAAATGGGTGAGTGCCTAAGGAATGCACTAGCAAATGGGCAGGAAGGAGGGGTGGAAGAACAATGGGGAATAATAAAAACGGCCATCACAGAGGTAACGAGCCTTTGTGTGAAGCAAATAAACAAAACAAGACGATGTAAGAAACCACTATGGTTCTCAAAGGAAGTGGCAGTGAAGGTTCAAGAGAAAAAGAAAGCATTCAGGAAGTACAAGGAATCGCAGCAGGAGCAGGACAGAGAACTGTATCAGTTAAAGCAAAAGGAGGCTGGGAAGGCAGTCAGAACAGCAAAGGCCCAAACCGAGGAAAAGATAGCCAACTCAGTTAAAAGGGGAATAAAACCTTTTATAGGTACATCAGGAGCAAAGGAAGACCAAGGGAGGGATAGTGAGGCTTAATAAAGGGGAGGAGGGTGGGCAGAGGGAGAATGTGAAAAGGCAGAGATACTAAACAAATATTTTTGCTCAGTATTTACAAAGGAAGAGGGGGAGGTACATAAAACAAACAGTAGTAACACTCTGGATACAGAAGTTGATACCAGCCCATTTACAGAAGAAAGGGTTCTGAAAGAACTCTTAAAACTGAAGGTGGACAAAGCAATGGGGCCTGATGGGATTCATCCCAGAATTCTAAAAGAACTAAGGGTAGAACTAGTGACACCACTGACTAGCCTCTTTAACAAATCATGGGAGGATGGGGTGGTACCCGAGGACTGGAGGAGGGCAGATGTGATTCCCCTTCACAAAAGTGGGAGCAAGGCAGAAGCAGGAAACTATAGACCTGTTAGTTTAACCTCAGTGATAGGGAAAATGATGGAATCACTTCTAAAGGAAAGAATTGTCGCGTATCTAGAGGCCAGAAGGGCACAGGACCCTAGGCAGCATGGATTCACAGCGGGAAGGTCATGCCAGACGAATCTGATAGATTTCTTTGACTGGGTGACCAAAGTAGTAGATCAGGGAGGGCTGTGGACATGGCCTACCTAGACTTTTAGCAAGGCATTTGACACAGTCCCACACAAAAGATTAATATATAAGTTAGCCAGCCTGGGAGTGGGTCCCAAGATGACAGCCTGGGTAAAGAGTGGCTGGAGAATAGGACACAGAGGTAATAGTAAATGGAGTCCTCCAGAAGAAAGGAGGTTACTAGCGGTGCCCGCAGGGTTCAGTAATGGGACCAGTCCTCTTCAATGTCTTTATAAGCGACATTGCAGAAGGACTGGAAGGAAAAGTATGTCTTTGCAGATGACACTAAGATCTGCAACAGAGTTGATACACAGGGTGGGGTGGAAAGGATGAGAAGGGACTTGGCAAGGTTAGAGTAATGGTCAAATGTATGGCAGCTTAGATTCAATGCTAAGAAGTGCAAGATAATGCACCTGGGAAACAAAACCAGGGAAGAGTACACAATGGGGTGAGATACTAACAACAACAAAATGGAAAGGGACCTGGGGTAGTCATATCAGATGACCTAAGGTGGGCAAGCAATGTGAGAAGGCAGCAAGGAGGGCTGGGGATACTGGGATGCATAGGAGAGGCATCACCAGTAGAAAACAGGAAGTTATTATCCCTCTGTACAGACAGCTGGTGAGACCCCATCTGGAGTACTGTGTTGCAGTTCTGGAGACCCAATCTCCATGAAGACATAGACAGGATGGAAGCTGCCCAGAGGAGGGCAACTAAAATGGTGCAGGGTCTGCACGGAGGACATATGAAGAGAGACTTAAGGAGCTTAATATGTATAGCCTCGAGGAAAGGAGGAGAGGGGGACATGATAGAAACTTTCAAGTATCTCAAGGGAATCAACAAAGTCCAAGAGGTAGCATCTTTCAAAAAAAGTGTGCAAGAACAAGAAGCTGAATTTGAAGATAGAGGCGGCTCAGAGGTAATTTAAGAAGTATTTTTCACAGAGGGTTGTGGATGCATGGAATAGCCTTCCGGAGGAAGGTTGTGGAGTCAAAATCAGTGGTGGAATTCAAGCATGCATGGGATAGTCATAAGGCAATTCTGGGGGGTGGGGGTAGGAAGAAGTAGGCTGCTGGTTAACTAGGATCTGCAGCTTATCCAGTAGGTAAGGAAATGGGCAGACTGGGTGGGCCAAGCGGTCCTTATCTGCCGTCAAATTCTATGTTTCTATGTTTCTATGTAAATATTATTGCAGACAGACAGCAGCATTTTGGAAAGGACTTTGTTACAGGCATAGCTCATAACATGGTGTTGTGATGCTGAGAAATCTGCCAATTTTTAAATCTGATTTTATGTTGTGGAATTTTATGCTAATAAAGTTTTGAACTATTAATTTTCGACATATCAAGTAAAGATGAAGAGGGAATGCAGACTAAACTAGGTAAGCTTTCTTTGTATCACTAAATTTCTGTACTATTTTGCGAAATGATCGCTGCTTTGGTTGCTAAACAAAGCTGCTTGCTTTGCGGATGGAGAAGGGACCGATACATTTCCTTTCGTTGATGCAGCGCTTATTTAATTTAATTGATGTTGATGAAGTGCATTTAGTTGCTCAGAGTTTAATGCTGCTTGCGAAGGGAATGACGATTTACTTTAAATAAGGATCGTTGCTGCATAATAATAGAAATGTAAGTTTTAAAAATAATGATCGAGAAGGAGCGCTGATTTCATTAAGGTTTAGTCAGGAAACTATTAGTCCATCATTAATTAAGTCGGGATTACTTATAACGGGAGAAAAATGTTGGTTAAATGAGTGACGGGAAACCTCATGCCGGACAATCGTACGGATCCCGACATGGCATTACATGTAACCACCCATACTGGTAGGGAATTCCAAGCTGTTATGACCCTCTGATTGCTCCATTTAGTTCTTTTGACAGTGGTGGCTACCTCACCATATAACTGTAAGTTGTAAGACATAGGCTCTCTGGATATTATTCTTCTGCACAGTCCAGAACATTCCCAGATCAGTTCATCATTCATAGCTCTATAAACAAAAACAAGCTCTCCTCTTAATCTTCTGCAATGCATAGAGTAAAGGCCCAGGTCATTTAGACTTCCTTCATATGACTTATACCTTAGCATACCAATTTTTCTAATCATTCGTCTTTGGACTCCTATTAATTTTTTACCTCTTATACTTTGGGGCGCACAGAAGGCTGAACAGTATTCTAAGTGGGGTCTCCCCAGGGATGAAAAAAGTGGGATCATAACCTTGAGCTCTCTACTTTTGATATTTTGAATATACTTGCTTGAACCCTGTTACATTTTTAACAGCATTTCTAGTATGTGCATCAAAAGATAAATCATTTGTTATAATGACACCCAAGTCCCTTTTATTAGATGTTTCTTGTAATATAGTTTTGTTCAGTTTATACTGATGTTTTGGGTTGTTTTTTCCAAGGTGCATAACATGGCTGGCCTATGTTTTTGGCATACTCCTATATCTATATATTTTGTACGTACCTGTAATTAAATTGTTTACTGAACTTGTATAGTTTTATCCAGGCTATTGTAACCTGCCTGAATATCTGTACTAATGCCTCCCTCATTCCCCCTTCCCAAGATCGCACCTGGAAACGAGCCTCGGCTCAGTGTGCCTCTCCCAGTTTCCAAACATTAAATAAATAAAAAACAGTGCAGCCACTCATGATGCAATAGTCTCCTCTCCTCCCACTGCATCACGAGTGGCTAGACTATGTTGTGGGTGTTCCAAAGTCCAGGAAAGATGGTATGGGAGTTGATCAACAATTGCAAACAAATATATTTTTGTGTGGCAACACCAATATGGTAGGCAATCCATTTTTCACTTATATAAAGAAAAAGGAATTAGAATAAAAAACCAGCTACATCTGCCGGCCCGGTGGCGCTGAGGACAGAGGCGCTGGGCGCCACCTCACGCCACACATTCGAAACGAGCATGGGCTGTCGGGGGTTGGCAGGGAGGAGATGGATCGAACATTTGATGAACTGCTCTCCATCTCCGGGGAGGGGGGGTGACTAGCAGCCGGTGCACGCCTGACCCCTAGCAGAGGCTGAGGCTCAGCATCACGCTGCCACAAGATGCTTCATGGGGGTGCATGCGGGAGCATTCATGAGCCCGCCGCAGGTGTCATTGCCCACCATGCTCCCACATGGGGAGTAAACCAAGGAAAAAGACCCTGGCAGCTGGTCGTTGCAGCTTGATGGCCGTCCCGGAGCACCGTCTCCGGAGGTAACACCCCTGAACTGGATCCAGAATCGGCGTGTGAGTAAGGGGGCTCCCCGCTGCCCCACCATGTGGGGTAAGCCATGGGAGTTACAGAGGGCGAGGGCCTGATGGAGTGGAGCAATGGGATGGCGGCCGCAGGAAGGGCCGACCAGGGCCAGGGAGGGAGAAGAGATAGCAAAAAAAAAAAAAAAAAAAAAAAAACAGCTACATCAACAATCTCTACAGAATGTGAGCAATCATGTGTTTTTTTTTTTTGTTAAATTACAGACACTTTGAGGCTCAAGGGGGTTGAGTGTTCCTTTAAAGCGATGATGTCACATATGAGATCACTTTAAAACAAATTTAGGCAAGTCAGCTTATATTTTATCGTCTTTGCTTATTTTCCCTTTATTCATCATTTCTAGGTTAATGTATAAGAAAACAAAGTCTGTGTCTCCTAGAGTTCACCCCCGCTTCTGCTGCTTTATCATTCATAGCAGTCTCGATTCTGTTTGTGACATCAAAGTTTGTTGCTCTACATTATGACATCACAGTCAGAGTAGTGGGATTTCAGCAAAGGATTCACTACCAGGAGCACACCAACTGTAAAAGGCAAGGACTCCGGTACAGAGCTGCATCTTCAGAGCACAAATACTGCCATCTCGGCAAGCACACAGCACCTGCTGAAGGGATCTGTGAGGCACTAAAACCAGCATACTATAAAATAACACAGTCTGCATACACTCATGAATAAGGCCCTGTCAAGACCAGCTGAACAAACTTATTTGGTTGAAAAGTGTTTATTGTTGGCATACAATCTAATATGGTTTTAATACTGTTATTGTTATTTTATTTCAGAAGTAACAGCACTTAATTTTGAGACAGCCACTTTCAGAAATGATTATCATTGGATATAAACTAACCCAGAGTTAGGGAATTTTTTTTAGTTAAGTCACAGCCAGAAAACATAAAAATGTTTACCAGCCTGTGGATAATCTTACTAGCCAGATAGCGAATAAACCGTTTTAGCATTGTAAAGAATTAATTTTATATACACTAGCCAGAGACTTGTTTTAGTAGCCCCGGCATGTCATATGATTCTACTACAGACAGCCGGTAATAAAAGATTACTAATATGAATGTGTGTATAAATAGTCACATTTATAGTCTTGTGACCTCAGCACAACTCTGTTAATGAATGTCTTATACATAATAGTAATAAAAATAGTGCAAGTATATGAACCCTCGCCAAACAGTCAAAATTAACTTCTGCAGCCACAAGGGCTAAGGACTGCAGAAATCCACTGGCCTGATGTAATAAACTAGATACTGTACTAAAGAGGTGGGCATTAAGCGGGGGAAGGTAGACATGTCACCATAGTGCACATGGATATAAAGTTTCAATGAAAAGTGCCCATTATTCTATCCTCAAAGGCAATTAAGGCTAAGCTTACTTTATGTTGCTTGCATGCAAGTTTCGCAGTCTGTGTCAGGATTTTTTCACTCTGTGACAGCAAGATTGCATTTAACCAGTTTCTGGTACAATATAAATGTGCACCTCAAAGACAGCTCAGGGGGCATATGAATGAATAACAGACACTGAGAGGCAGAGGATGCCTGACCTAGAATGTACCAGACAGGGCTACTTAACAAACTGTTTTACTGTGCCCAAAACAATCAACCAGCATATGCCTAGTGGTTAATGCCAATTTAGTACAGCTCAGCTCCCTTACCATGTCCTGCTGCCGGTTGTATTTCGCCTGCCGGAACATTTCTGCATTCAGCTTCAGCCCAAAGCCAATCAGCACTTTACAAAGAGAGCCAATGGCCCCTCGCAGTCCTCTGTTACCACTTGCCTCCAGCACTGCCCTACTGCCACTCTTCCCCCTTGTTGCCCCACTGCTTGTGACCTCCTGTGGCCCACCTTTCACTCCCTTTGTTGCCCCACTGACCCTCAGCACCTGTGACCCATCACTCACACCCCTTGATCCCCCCCTGCCACTCACACTCTGTGGGCCACCACGCACTCCCTGGTTCATGCTCAGCAGGGCTGTCAAACTTACAGCATCTGCGAGCCTAAGATGTTCCAAACAGCAGAGTAAAACTCTAATATCCTTCATATAGCAGTTAAACTGTCTGCCACCCAGTGGCTGAACTGGAAACGTTTACGTGGGGGACCTTGTTATATACAGTTATCTATTCTAACTGGTGGAACGCTCCTATAGTAGTCAATGAATAAATACGATAGACGTGGTGGAACTGTCATACAGCTTTTTAAAAGTTGATGGAACAGAGTTCCAGTCAGCCACCACTCCATAAATTATCCAAGAGACCCTCCCTCATGCAGGATATAGAAGGCTTGTTAACGGGTGTGAAGGAGCAAGATTGTCAAAAAACCCATAATTCAGTAAACTGCAATATTTAGACAATTTTTGGAACACCCAATGAGTGGGGCCGCGGATAACATTTTTATGGTGCGGTGGAAGACTAAAACTCGAGAGCAATGACCCAACCGGTTGATTCAGACGCACAGACCCAATACCGGAAGTATGCAAGAATCCACTGCCCTACAGTACACAAAACTCGAGTTTTGTGCTACACTACGCGCTGGTTCGGACAGCCTACCCAGCTCACTGGTCTGGGCTCATTGCAGCTGCGGGTTCACTTACTTGAACCGCATACACAGTATGCCAGTTTACTATAGCTCTCCTATTGCCCCCTCTAGCCAACCCAGCATGACAGCCGACTGCGGGTACAGGTCTCGGGCTTGTTAATTTATTCAGCCGACCACAAGCATGTCAACTCGCTCGCCAATTTACCGGAGGATAAGGGTATGAAAGCTGTCAGAACGGATCTCTCGACGTATCCCCTACCAATCTTATAGGTACAAGTTCAAATCTCTCCGGTTTCCCCGCCGCCTCTTAAGTTAGAGTGTCGTTGCTAAGCAAGCGCCACCGAGTGCGACTGAGGAGAGGAGCGCCCCCTGGCCACGAGGAGGCCTGAAAGCAACAGTAGTGCGAGTAGCGGCTGTTGACGCCGTAGAAAAACACAAGCATTACAAAAGAAGGTCCCAGTATCTGACGGGAACATACCTCTCAACCTTTTTTCCCCCAAATGTGGAACATTGCCTGTCAAAATGTGGAACAAATGGATAAAATGTGGAACACTTAATCAAATCTTTACTTGAGAAGCTGAAAACACTGTTAACGTTGCATTTATGTTTAGGAAGTCTGTTATTAATTAAATAATATATTTTTTGCATGATTTACTATAGATTTTTGCTATGAAATGTTGATTTTGAATGTGGAACAAGGAGCTTTTGTGAAGTGAAATGAGGAATGTTCCTCGTAATGTGGTACAGTTGAGAGGTATGGACGGGAATTAGATTGTTGTTTTTGCTAATAATTAACTTTCATGTGATTTGTATTTTATGACTGTGTTTATTCATGGTCAGCCTTGCTGGGCGCCTTAACTTCTGAGTCTGACCCATCACTGCACTTCAGCCATCTCATCTGTCAGCTTATACTAGTTGCAGCTTTGTCTGTAAGGCTTCAATCACCGCCCCACTCTCCCCGCAGCGGGTCGCTTGCTCTCTGACTCTAGTTTAATGCCCCAAAGTTGGGGCACCACAGTAAATAACGTTTAGGGGTTAACAGGTGCCTATGGTAGTAGTGGGCTGCAGAGTACAGTTAAAAGGGGCCCCTGTGAGTACAGTTTCCCAGGAAAAACACTGTAAATAATAAGGAACGTGCCTTGTGCACTACAAACTGGTCAAAAAATAGATTTTTTTGCAAGCTGTAAAAGACAGTGGCTTGGATGGAATGCTGTGCTGAGCTGCTCAAGCACAGCATTACAGTCCAAACACTCCAGAACTAGCAGCTTAGTGTTAACAGTTTTTCTTGGTAGTTCCTGCTGGCTGTGGAGAAGAGAGGACGCAGATGGTTATGGGGAACCAGGAAAAGGGCTTAGCTGTGGGTTGAAGCTGTTCCCCGAGGGCCATTATGTGTGCCTGCTCTGGCTCCAGCCAGTGAAGATCCTCAGTGAAGCTCTGTTGGTCCGTGGTGCCATCGGGGCACCAGAATTGAAAATAACATCCATTTGCCGTGGTTTGGGCTGGTGAGCCCCATCGTTTTGTTATTTTAGCCCTCCCGAGTTGTTTAAAGTTAAATCCGGTACCTCAGCGGCAGAGAAGAGTCGCAACGCGACTGTGCAACTGTCCCAGCTGCCTGCCAAATTCCCTCCCACTGCCAGAACGCCTCCAAACTACAGCTATCTTCACCCCAGCCGGGGCGGTGAGTCAGACGGCAGCACAAAGAGGCATGCTGGCCGTCCAACTTTAAGGAGAGACTGTGTTTTTTTTTAACTGTTAAGCACTGTAGGCGCTGTGGAAAAACGACCAAGTGCTGCAGGGTAGTCGGGTCAGAAGGACCCTGAATTAATAGTTAAGAGTGGGCGGGGAGTAGCGACACCCATGGGGAGGGGCTAGTTAAGCCAGCAGCCCAGAAAAGGGGGGACATTTATGAATATTCATGAGGGAGGTACGGCTGAGTGTAAAGGAGTGACAGCTTTCAGTGAGCTGCATAATTAAAGGGGCCCAGCCAAACTTCAGCTCCCAAGAGTTTTAAAAGGGCTAACAGGCCCACGATTTCAAGGTGGGGCTACCAGGCCCGGGATTTAAAGGTAGGGCGCCAGGCCCCAATAAAGTTTAAAAGGGCTACCAGGCTCATGATTTAAGGCCCAGGATATAAAAGAGGGCACAAGACCCATAAGATTAATAAGGGCACCAGGCCCACGTTTAAGAGAGGGCACAAGGCCCATGATATTGGGAGGGCTACCAGGCCCACGACATAAAGTAGGGCTACCAAGCCCCAGTAAAGAAAGGGCAATCCAGGCCCTTCGTAGTAAAGGGCACCAGGCCCCAGTGAGAGCACGGGGCCCACAGTAGTAAAGGGCACCAGGCCCCAGTAAAGGAAGGGCACCAGGCCCACAGTAGTAAAGGGTGCCAGGCCCCAGTAAAGGAAGAGGACCAGGCCCCAGTAGTAAAGGGCGTCAGGCCCCAGTAAAGGAAGGGCACCAGGCCCACAGTAGTAAAGGGTTCCAGGCCCCATTAAAGGAAGGGCACCAGGCCCACAGTAGTAAAGGGGGCCAGGCCCCAGTAAAGGAAGGGCACCAGGCCCAGTAAAGGTAGGGCATCCCAGCCCATAGGGAATAGGGCAGCAGGTGTACGGGCAGTTAGCGTAACCAGGCTAAATAGCTGGGACAAGTACATTAGAGTGCTCAGGGGTAGCCAGATCCTAAAGAAGTTAGATCCCACTAGGAAAAGGGTTCGACTAAGGGGTGCTTAAGCATACAACCTGTTACAAAGTGATTACCAGCTTTTGTACTGTTTCTTTGAACTGTTTATTCTTCCAGCATCTCAACTGTTGTGTTATTGCATGAAGCACCGAGACTGTGTGGTATAAATATTAGGATTGTGGACAATTGCCCTGAAAGTGAACAATTGCCCTGGATTGTTACAATTTGCCCCTGCTCCAGGCAAATTGCCCTGACAGTGAACAGTTGCCCTGGAAGTAGACAATTGCCCTGAGTTGTTGCAATTCGCCCCTGCTCCAGGCAAGTTGTCCCTGCCAGTGAACAATTGCCCAGATTGTTGCAATTTGCCCCTGCTCCAGGCAAATTGCCCCTGGAAGTGAATATTTCAGTATAATGTGCTAACAGAAGTACCATTGTGCAGAAGCAGGTTCTGATTCAATCTTCAGCCTCCAGCAGCTCTTCACCATAGCAATCTTCAGTCTTCATCAGCTTGTCACCATAGCAATCTTCGGTTTTCATCAGCTCTTCACCATAGCAATCTTCAGTCTTCATCAGCTCTTCACCATAGCAATCTTCAACAAGCAGAAGACTTCAGCAACTTCTTGCCCTTTCGTCCACCGAAGTCGAAATCGACGTCCTTTGAGTAGTCGCGGCCGCCAGTTCTTGATCAGCTTGGAAGAAAGACGACTGGAAAGTGTCTCGTCCGTCCCTCCCAGACACGTGCCAGTAGACGAGTCCGTCATAGCCAAGTGTGTTCGTGGCCGCCGTTTCTTATTTTGCTCTTCATCCGTGTGGAATTCTGATCTTCACCTTTCAACTCTTCTTGCTTATGTCGTCCTGCATCGCCAGAGCAATCCACAGGGTAGCAGCTCGAGTCTGGTGGGCCTTCAGGTGGATCTGTCTCCAAAAGCAGCCCAGCAGTTTTTCTTCTTCATCCATGGTAGTCCTTCTGGATTCTTTACCAAGTCCGGTGTTTGTTTGGCAGCTCTAATTGAGGGTAGGTGCCAGGAAAAACCGCAGCAGTTCTTCGTCCTTGGCGACCCTGATTGAGGGTTGCTGCTAAGGGGAAAGCAGCAGATTTCTTCTCCTGTGGCAATCCTGCAGGTGGATTCCTTGCCACATTTTGGTTCTACCTTGGCAGCCCAGTTCAAGGGTTTTTGTGCCAAGAACAGAGCATTTCCCCCAGTTAGTCTGTTCACACTCTTGTGTTCCAGCAACCCTGGAGAGAGGGTTGGCCGATGCCTATGGTCTGTTTACCAATCTCTTCCTTTCCCGTTTGCAACCTCTCATAGGTCTCCTGGTGAGCTTGGCGCCAAGTAAGAGTTTTCCCTTTCTCTTGACCCCTAATCTTCAGTTGTGCATGAAGACAATGGACATCTTCATCTTATAGACATTTGAGACTGTGAAATTGTTTGCTGATTGTATTTTGTATGCTTAGCACATGATATGATGAACTATAAGGTCCTCTTAACATATAGAGCTCTGAGTAGAGAACTGTCAGAGTTATAGATAAGAATATTGTAGAGTGACCTTAGGTCGATATACATATAGAGAAACAGAGTGGTAATTGTTAGCTATTATCTAAAAGTAAGAGTTGTTCCCCGACTTTCCCTTGTGATCGTGTCTACTTTCCCTGGTGTAAATAAAAGCCTGCTGGGCATCAAATTTCAGATTGTCTCCTGCCTCTCCTTAAAGGGTGTTTCCTGGCACCCAACCTAATTCAGACCACAGGGTTGTCTTGCCATTCCACCTGCTTGAGGCGACACTGGGTGTGCAGCTGGGACAGGCATTTTTCTAGGATAGCACCCCAATTGATAAGATCTCCACACCATGATGTTGTCACCATCATAACACATTACACTAGAATCAGATGTTTGAGTTGGGTCTTCTGTCAGGGTTAAGCACTTGCAACCTGGAAAGGTGTGTCCAGGCATGGTCCTGCTGTTGCCTGCCCAATTATTTCCCCTTGAAGCATCTCCCATCTATAGGTGAACCAAATTGCCCTGCATGGGGATGACTAAGAGTCGGGCTGCAGTCAGGAGCAGTTCTTCAGCACCGCCAAGACAATGGCTAGACTTCAATTTAGAACATACAGTATATAAGGAGCCCAAAGTTCAAAACATTGCTGGGGAACTGGTACCTGCAGAAGTTCCAAACTGCATGCCCACATTGAATGTGCATACAGTACCTGTAGTTTCTGTATTTATTTACTTTGTATTTTTATTTGGTAACTGGGAGAGGCACACTGAGCCAAGGCTGGTTTCCAGGTGTGACCCAGCGGGGGAAGGGAATGTGGAAGAACAGTAGCATAGTACATAGTAGCAAAACATCTTTTTTACCTTTGTTTTTACCAGGAGAGACACACTAAGCTGAAAGCTTGTTTACAAGTGCAACCTGGGAGCAGAAGGAAGTTAATTGACTTGCTCAGGGTCACACTGAGCAGCATATGGTAAAAAAAAAACTTGGTACAAAATTAGAATAAATACAAAACAATTGTATATGCAGATAATAAAGTGATACACAGCTCAGTGAGAATGCCTAACAAGTGCACATTCAGAAGTAGCAACAATGTTTGGTGAACAAGAACAATGCTGACAACAGGTGACTGACCTGAGTGGCGAGTTATTGCCAGACCTAGTAATGGAGGAAGAAAACGGTTGTGGTGTGGAAGTTAAACCAAGGCAGGACTGAGGACCCATCTAGCTGCTTACAAGGATGGTTAAGGCGGTATCAGGAGGAAGTGTATCAGAAACAGGTGGGAAAGAGTTGAAGATTCAACTGGTGCTTGAGGGAGCCAGGGGATGGGGCGAGGCAGAAGGAGGAGGGGAGTTAGTTCTAGAGTGAGGGAAGATCGATAGGAGAAGGCAGGTTGCCCAATAGAAGAGCGGGGTGAGTAGTGACAAAAGTGCTATGGTCTCTGGAACAGAGGGAACAGGAAACGGGGGAGCTGGGAGAGAAGAGGGAAGGCAACCAAACCAGTGTTTGGATATGAAGGGAGTACAGTGAGCCTGGGAACAAGAGGGCAGAAGGAGGATGGATAGGGATGAGTACAATGATCAATGGTGGGTGTGAAGGGGGAAGTTTGTAGCCAAATTACCGAATGAGTTGCAGAGCCTGTCCAGTCTAGGAGGAAAGTGGAAGGGGTGGTGCAATAGACCACATCTGCATAGTCAAAGACAGAGGAAGTGGACAAGGGTCTTGGTCCCGAGACTGGCATATAGGCAAAGTCAGTAGCATGTATTTATTTATTTATAATTTTCACCACACTAATGGCAGCACATCCTCATGCAATACAGTATCTACTTTTCCTGGGACAACTTGGGTACAGTAGAATACAAAGGTGCTTTGTTAATATTATGGGGGGTGGGGGGACTGTGTTGAACAGCTAACAGTCCCATGGGGGCATGGCAGGAGGGGGAAGCAATAACATCTTGTTTTGCTGTTGTTTTTTTCCCCATGGGTGGGTAATTTAGCTTTGGACCTAAAGAACATCAGCATTACAGGGAAAGGGGCATTTTGCCCTATTGCCATGCTGGGGCCAAGGTGGGTGGTGATTTGTCTTTTTTATTGAATTTCACTTTCATGCTCCCAATAGGCATAGCCTGACCCCCTTCTGTGAGTCACCTGAACCCTAGCACCAGTCATCTCTGGAACATACAAAATCACACATGCCCCCACAATGCAAAGCATCATGGGCTGCATATGCAAATCACCACAGAATGTTATACTGGTCCAACTTTAAGCAGAATTGCATGGTGCCGAAGGGCCTCTCACACAGTTTGCAAAGGGTGCTAACAGAAGACATAGACACGTGTTTTGTCCTACCAGGACTCATCAGTATGCCTCGTCTGTTTGACACCCCAGTGGAATGGACCAGCTACCCTTAAGGCAGTGTGCCTTGGATATATTGTGGTGAACCCATTAAAATAAAAAACAATTTAAAAGACAAAGAACCTCTGTGTGCAAACACTGAGGCAAGGGTTACCCCAAAGGGCATTTGGCTGGGAAGCCAAGTTTCAAGAAAATACAAAATCACACAAATCTCTGGAACATACCTTGCTTCTATCCCATGAAACATGATTTTCCCCATGGCAGGCTGTTGGCATCTCTCAGACTACTTCCAAGATCCAGATACAGTTGGGAAGGAGGATCAGCAGCAGGCTTTTAAAGTTTGCTGATGAAACTAAATCTGCAAGAAAAGTGAATAGGGCACAGCAGGAGGAGGGACTACTGGAGAACCTACACATTAGGGTAATCAGCCAAAAATTGGAGATTAAATTTAATGTGAGACACCCCATATAATCTCTATCGCACATACACCCTGTATTCTTCCCCCAGGAGTCCTTTAGCATCAGTAACTTTTTTGCACTTAGCTGGCTTGGTGCAACTGCCCCAGAGGTGTGCCTTTAAGAGATATTTAAATGAGCTTAGGGCCAAGCCAGTCAAAAGACAGGAGGGGATGTGAGCTGAGTGAAAGCTGTTGAAGGCTTCAGAATATTTTCTCCGCTGGACTGAGCAGTATTGCCTCTGAGATGTCTCCCAGCTTTCCTTGTTGACAACCTCCTAGTGCTTATCTGGGTAAAATTTTCCTCATAAATTATTTCCTTAAGTGCGCTGAGTGAAAGTTTTACTTTTTCTTTAGCACGCTATTTTGATTTTATTTTTACCGTGACTATTTAGTTTAAAGCCTAATTTTATCGCGGGTGCTTATTTTCGACAGTTTCCTTCATTTTTGGGCAAATTCTTGTGGGAACCATCGAATTAGGGACAGTTGCCTTCTTTTTTACCTCAAACCTTGCAGGATTTACCATGAGGCACCTGCAGTGGTTTTCAAATTTAAACAGTGCCTGGGGTTTTTCTCTCTAGATTGGCAATTACGAGTAAACCTTTTTTGTTATATTACTGGACCTTGGTATCATCTGTATGAGGACTGTCTGTAAGGTCCAGCAACAACGCAACACAGTTAGTATTACTGGGTTTCTGTTAAGATTGGTACTGGTATAGATCCCAGTTCTACAACCAAAAAGGCACTAGTAATAGACAGAGTTTATTAATGGGGGCAAGACTGGCCGGTGGCATTTTCACAGAAACCTGCACGCAGTTCGTAGGTCCAGGACTGTTTTACTTTGCTTAAATTTGGCAAACTTAGCAGACAAACCTTTGATCATTATGGGGGAAAATAAATCAAAGGCTTCCGATGAGGAGCCATTCAAAAGTACTAATACCAAAAGCAGGGGTGCTGAGGAACCCTCCCGATCCCAGCCAAAAAAGAAAGCTTCCAAAGATGAAGTTCCTCACAAATTGAAAAATAATAAGAGTGATGAAAAAAAGGAAGCTTGATGAAACCTCTGATGAAGTGGTTAAAAAGAAACTCTGTCAAGACAAATATGCTCCTGTTGCTCCTGGGAAAGCCAATAGCAAGACAACAGGCAGTTTAAAGCTTACAGAAAAAGCTAAACACTTACAAACTGCAGGGTTCTTCCATCAGTGCAAGATATGGAGAAAGCATGGCAACTGTTTCAGACCCTTCAAAAGATGGTTCCTCGATTTACTGGGGCTGGTAAGTACTCTTACACAGTTCTCTCTTCTGTAGACTATGAGGGTGACACAGATGATGATCAATTTTATGATGCCACTGACATAGATTTTGAGAGCCTTGAGCCCCAGGAGTCCCCGGACCCTCATCTTGGGGATCCCCCGGGTGATATGAGGATCCTTCCTCTATGTTTACATTTATACAAAATCTGCTGGACACCCTGGACCTCCCTACCCAGGAGCCCAACCAGGATGTCGATGAAGATGAAGATTACAGGGAGATAAAGGGTATTTCATCCTGAAAGACCCTGGTTGTCCCTATCTATAATGTGTTTAGAAAAATACCATGAAGGTGCTTCAACACCCCATTTCAGTATCAGGGGTTGACAAGCGGCTTGAGAGAAAATATAAATTGTCTAAAATGGTACAGAGTTCTTGTCTGCACACCCTAGCCAAGAGAGTATAGTGCAGCAGGCAGCTTGTGAGAAAGCTGGAGTCACCTTGTCCCCCTCTCCCCCTGACAAGCATTCCAAGAAAATTGACTTCATAGCAAAGAAAATGTATGCCACAGCTTTCCTGCATCTCAGACTTTCTTCTTACATGGCATTCACAGCCAAATATCAGAAAGCACTTTGGAAATCTGTCCAGGCTATTGCCAGCAACGGATCAGATTCTATGGTGCAGGAGCTGATGGATACATCAAAAACTGCCCTATAAGCTACTATGTACCAATTCCACATGGCGGATGACAACAATGATGCAGACTCTAGGGCAATGGCCGATGCCATCTCTCGGAGATGCTTCTCCTAGCTTGGAACAACCGGTTTGACCACAGACACTCAGAACAAGGCCATGGATTTTCCCTGTGATCAAAATATGTTGTTTGATTACAGAACCACTGACTACGATACATGAAAAACGTCGATGAGTACAAGGCCTCCTGGCAGAACCACTCATCCAAGCCTAAGCCCGCCACCCCTCAGAGATCCCCGTCCCGGGGCGGTAGGGGCACAAGTTTTGTTCCCAGGCTTTACAATCCCTATCCCCAGTCTGACTTCAGCCAGTACAGGGTGTCTTTCAGAGGCAGAGGCAATCAATCAATCAATCAATCAAACTCTTTATTTATCCAGGTGAACATTATTGAACAAGCTCATTTACAAGATGGACCTGGTTAGCTCCGGTCAAATGGTATAATGCATACAGAGATATTTACAATACAGTCAAATAACACAAGTAAAGAACAATTAATGCTAGTAAGTACTCAATGTTACATCAGTCATATCAGTTCAGAGTGTTTCTGTAATATTTAAGGAGGACATAAGATGAGGCTTAGTAGGAACTTCAGTGGGGAGAAGTGATCGGCCACTCATGTAGGGAGCGGACACAAGCACAGAATTTCAAAAGTAGTGTAATCTCACAGCATCCCTAAATGTAACACTCTAAACAGAAGGATACGGGTCTTAACAGTCAAGGAGAAAAGTAATTACAGCTCTTTTTTGGCAAATTTCAGCATGGAAATCAGATTTATGCTTGGTTTAGAACAGACGCAGAAGCAGACTGCAGGAACCAATCGGAAGACAACGCCGAAGACGTTCACGTTCCTATTGGATGGCTGCTAATGCTGTGCTTTGCTAATGGGGAGTCTCAGCTTAGGTTCTCAGACGGTGGTAGAGGCAGCGCCGACCACCCAGTGCCCGAGTTTCTCATGCCTATGGGCAGCGAGCCTGTGGAGACATATCTTTGGCAGGGATGGAGGAAGGGTCGGTATTAAATACTGGGCCACGGACAATGGAACATCTGAACCAGCAGGAGGACCAAACAGCAGGACAACACAATTGGGTATTCCTTGATGCCTGAAGTCTGGCCCAACCACAGAAACTTAGAAAGGACTATAATCAAATAGAGTCCCAACTCTTGACACTCTAATCAGGAAAAATAGAGGTCATACACGGTTAGGCAGTAAGTAAGTACAGCACTTTTTGTGCAAGTTTTAGACAGAAAATCAGACTTTAGCTTAGTATTGAGGGAGACACAGGAGCAGTATGCAGGTGCCAATCAAACACCAGAACATAAAAGCTCGCGTTCTGATTGGGTATCGACAATGCCGCACCTCGCTAGTAAGAGTCGGTCTAGGTGTCTCAGGCAGTGGCTATGGAAGTGACAACCACCCAGTATACACATTTCTCCCACCTGAGGGGCAGGGAGCCCCTGAAGGGCTAGTCTACAGCAGGGAAGAGAGTTAGGGGACAGAGGAAAGAGATAGTAAGAGTGGAATGCAGTGGAAAGGGAATATGAAGATGAAATAAGGCAGTTAAATGGTACAGGATAGGGGAATAAGAGCCACAGAATAAACAATATGTAAAATACAGCGGGGTGAGTAAGATGTAGCAGCCGCGAAGCCATGAAGAGATAATAGCCCTACAGGGATTTCTAGAGGGGAAAAACATTTAAGGCATAAGACGCTCACAGAGTTAAGGTCACCAAAGTTTACAAGCGATCATAAGTTCAACTATGCTCAGAAAGCAGCAGCCTGATGCTTCGGAAAAAATTAGGGGCTGGGGTAGCAATTGCATGGTTCACACACATACCGAGTATATAGCGATTTAAAGGCATTCATACTGTGGAGGCAGCTTAATTTCAATAATTTTTATACTTTGTTCCACAATGTTGGCAACAGAAAAGTAGTGGCCACTCTGGCATAGTGAGAGGAAGCATCGGGGATACATCATTTGATGTAGAATGCGCTTCTTAGGGCATACGTTCCTGGCTCACTTAGTGGGAGACCGTCTACTATTATTATTATTGAGCCTCACATCCATTGTGGGTAAGCTAATGGAGACCATCCTGAAGGAGAGGCTGGTGGCCCTCCTAGAGGCCAAGGACTACAGGACAGCAGACAGCATGGCTTCATACATGGCAGATCCTGCCAAACTAACCTGGTCAAGTTCTATGACTGGGTAACTAAGCAACTGGACAGGGGCCATGCAGTGGATGTCCTGTATCTAGACTTCAGTAAGGCATTCGACTCAATGCCACATGGAAGGCTGGGAAGGAAGTTAGTAGGCACAGGGGCGGGTGCAAAGCTGGTGAGATGGGTAGGAAACTGGCTGCAGGGAAGGCAACAGAGGGTGGTGGTGGGTGGGGAGCTCTCACACCCAAGGGCAGTGACGAGTGGTGTTACACAGGGCTCGGTGTTGGGACCAGTGTTGTTTGGGATATTCATTGCAGACATATCATGGGACATCAAGAGCAAGATCAGTCTGTTTGCTGATGATACCAAGGTAGGCACGGTGGTGGATGACCTAGGGGGATGGCAGGGGTTGCAGGATGATCTGGCAAAGCTTGAAACCTGGTCAGACACCTGGCAGCTAGACTTTAATGCCAAAAAGTGCAAGGTGCTGCATTTTGGGATGAAGAACCCAGGAGGAGTTACCAGCTGGGGGAATGCAGCTAGCCCAGACAGAGGAGGAGAAGGATCTGGGTGTGCTCATTACAGGGTCAATGACAACTCGGCACAATGTAGGAAGACAGCTGCAAGGCCAACAAAATGCTGGGTTGTATTGCAAGGGGTATATCCTCGAGGAGGGAGGAGGTGATTCTGCCATTGTATAGGTCATTAGTTAGACCACACCTGGAGTACTGCGTGCAGTACTGGCGTCTGTATCTGAAGAGGGACATTAAGTTACTGGAGGGGGTGCAGCGCAGAGTGACAAAGATGATCAAGGGGCTGGGGGACTTATCATACGAGAGGAGGTTGAAGGAGTTGAACATGTACTCACTGGAGGAGAGGAGAGACAGGGTGACATGATTGAAACCTTTAAATACATGAAAGGAATAAACAAGACAAGTACAGAGGGGCTGTTCAAAGTAAGGGAGGGGAGGGACACCAGGAGCCATGATATGAGACTGGAGCGAGGAAAGTTCAGGAGGGAGATGAGGAGACACTTTTTTACAGAGAGGGTGGTGGCTGGGTGGAATGCGTTACCTCCTGAAGTGGTATGCAGTAGAACAGCAGACTGCTTCAAACGAGGATGGGACAGGACAAGGGGGAGGGTTAATGAAGGGGAAGGGTGGAAGGGAGGGGCAGCTGCAGAATAAGGGGTGCTAGCTGCACATTCGAGCAGACTTGATAGACCTCTAGGCCTTTATCTGCTGGCAAATTTCGTATGTTCGTATTATATATTGTGTAAGCTGCTTCAAGAAGACTCAATAAGTCCAAAGTACTGCATTTCTATTATGCCTAAACATAAGAGAGGACCACCCTATGGCTTTGTACAAGGAATGATGATGGGTAGAGATGGGGAGACCAGTAATAAACCGGATGGCCCTGTGGTAAAGTGTATCAAACTTTGCAAGCGAGGCTTTGGGACAGTGACTATAAAGGAAATCTGCATAATCAATCAGCGAAAGAAAAGTAGTTTGGACAAGGCGCACTTACCCAGGGCCGGTATGCCATTTATATCTAACAGCAATACCAGGTGGGCTGGGTTCGGTTAGGAAAAGGTCACTCGGCACAAAGGCTAGGTTTGGCTACTCTGCACAGGGGCACCCAAGTAATTCTGAACACAGGAAGCAATAACAATGTCCAATACCAGCAATGGGATTCTAAAGTGTGGCTTTTATTCACATCCAAACCAGAATAAACAAAGCATAGATGGACCCCCACGGGGCTACACTCCTGGTGATGCAGATTAAAAGAAACAAGAACACTTCCTCAAAACTTCAGCCCTCAAGCTCTGAATCCACTGGGCACACAGCCTGGATTTGCACACTGCTTTGGGTGACACAGCCCAAACTTGTACACTGTTCTGGGTTTTCCCTGGCTTGGCTCCCTTGCCAGCCATTTGGACACCTTCCATACTTCATGGAAACTTTTTCTGGTGGCTCCCTAAACCACCTAAGAGCACCTCAGCTCCATCAGGGAATTCTTCCTTTCAATCCCACGTCTGGGTACTTTCCTCAGGCACTGGCCAAGTACCTGAAAGAAAGTAAAAGGTGTCTCAGAGCAAATCCATAGAGGTGAATTTGGTTACTACTGATGGGGGGTCTCCCACCTCTCGCTCCCACAATTCATACCCGGCCATTTCTCTGGACAGTAAACACCTCATCCTGTAAAGCCTTGCAATGTAGATTTTTGCTAAATGTATTTCACATTCCATCTACTTGTCTTGCTTCCCATTTATACTGGACTTGAACATACTTTTAAGTGGCATTGTCCATTACTCTAGACCCCCCACTAAGTTAAGCAGTCCAATCCCCAATTTCCTTCAATCTTTGTGCTGGACTTGAACATACTTGAATTAAGTGGCAGTGTCCATTGCTCTAGACCCCCCACAGATTAAGCAGTCCAATCCCCACTTTCCAACTGTACTTGGCTGTCTTTTCCTGACCCCACAGTAACAGTCCCTTTAGTTTCCTTCTGTTCAGGTGAAAAACACTTGGCCCTTTTTCAGAGCGAACTCACCCTTTGGTTGCAGGTGCCCCACAGGCGTTTCCTCCACAAGGAATTTCTCTCTCAGAGCTTTTGGTGCCTCAGCACAACTTGAACAGGTAGCTTCTTTCCCTTAGCCGGACCCAGGGGTTGCCCCTGGAAAAGAGGCAAAAACCTTCCCCCCATCCCCTCAGGGATGGGGCTCTTGAACCACTTGAAAGCAGTCTCCACCACTTCAGTTACCAGTTCCTGTGTTCCTCTTCAGGTGGAAACACACACTTTCCCAAAGTAGCTCTAAAACAGAGCTTAAAGCTCTGAGAGCCTGCACACACTCAGCTGTACTACTGTCTTTCACTCAGATTGCACACAGACTGAATTCAAAATCCCCAACATTCTACACTAACCTCCAACTGCAACATTCCAGTGTGGCTTATACAGCTGCGAAAGTTCTATAATGATGTCATCCCTCAGTCTCAGCTGAGACTGAGAACAGAAATGAGACAGTGTGAAATCCATTTAACTGGAGTTCCTAGCTGTCTTCCCTGCCTACCACTAGGTCTTACTGGGATTCTAGTAACCCCGGGTAACAGGGGGTTACACATCTCTAGTAAGAAACTGGTTAATTCTAAAGAATATCCCCAGCCTCTGCCTTAACTTCTTTACAAGGTCCTCGATGTGCTCAGTGAATGATAGATTATGGTCTAACCACACACCTAGGTATTTAAACTTTGAGACAAACTCCAGTTTCTCTGCAAGAATTGTGGTAATCTGAGGTAGCACTCCAGAGCTGGCTGGATTCATCACACGGCTATAGGGTGAGAACAACATTTCTTTTGTTTTTTTAGCATTTAGAAGAAGATTTTATGGAGGATCTGGTTCTGGAGCTGGTTAAATTCCTCCTGGAGGTCCTAGCACAAGCAGCTTCAGGTGTCGGACGACTTATATATACAACCGTGTTGTCAGCAAACAGGTGTATGTTGGCCTTGTTAATACTGTCATCAATGTTATTAACATAGACAGTGAATAGTAAGGGACCAAGTATGGATCTTTGCGGTACTCCCTTCAGTAGAGGTTTGAGTGGGGAATAACTCACCCTCAGCCTTAATTTGTTGACGCCTTCCTACAAGGTACTCAGTAAACCAATGCAAAGAAATTGAGTCCAGACCTGTGCTCTTCAGAGAAGAGAGAAGCAGGCTATGATCCACTGTATCAAAAGCCTTACTAAGGTCTAGAAATATAGCACAGACAAAGTTTCTGCTGTCCAGTTCTCAGTACCAATCATTTGTTACTTTGGCAAGGGCAGAAACAGTGCTGTGTTTAGTTCTAAAGCCAGATTGCACAGGGTTTAGTAGGTTACTGGATTCAAGGTAGTCCTTTAGTTGGTTGCTGACAATCTTTTCAGAAGTTTCGACAAAGTTGGGAGGAGAGAAATTGGTCTATAATTGTTAAGATCGCAGGGATCACTTGATTTAAACAAGGGGATGACATGAGCAATTTTCCAGATCTGGGGAATAAGCCCTTGGGACAATGATAAGTTAAATAAGTGGGTGATAGGAACAGCTAGGACATGATAGGCGATTTTAAGGAAATAAGGATCCAAAGAATCAGCACCAGCACTTTTCTTAATATCCAATTGGAGCATGAGGTCTTCAGCCTCTTTCAGAGAGACCGGTGGAACAAGAAGCCAGGTATCAGGGCAGGAGAGTCTGAGCATGGGACACTTAATTGGGAGCACACCAGGGATGCGGGGGGAATTGTAAAAAGCTAGACCAGCTGTGGAAAAATGATTGTTAAATGTATCTAGGATTCCCGGTTTATCATTGATAGTAGTACTCCCAGTTGTAATCTTAGGTGGCAAAAGAATTACCAGGCATATATCCGGACATGTCCTTGATTGAATTCAGAATTTGGAGGACACTTTGCTGCAGAATCCAATTTGGTAAGATATAATGCTGCCTTAGCATCCCTGACCATTTTCATTACAAGCACTGTGTACCCTTCTGAATTGACACCAGTCTGGAGTCAAGTTTAGTCCGCGAGCTTTTTCCACAGCTTATCCCAGCCAAGCAATGCAGCTATCAGCTGAGCAGAGAACCAATGACATGTTTTGTTTTTTTATACAAATTTTTACCATAGGGGCATACATATTTAGGGCCCCAACAAGTATATCATGGAAAATATCAAATGCCGAGTTAACCGTGTTAGTTAAGTAGAAGTTCTGCCATGGCGGAGTGTTCCAACTCATAGACATAGCAGCCACGTCAAAGTTTTGATGGGACCTTTTGTAAGAAATTTAGCTGTAAGTCCTGTATGATGCAGTGATCTGACCACAGCAAAGAAGGTTCCAGCATGTGAGAAGAGATGAGGCTTATTGACTAAAATAACATCCAGTAGTGTGCTATTGCTCATGTTCTTTTTGTTTGGATGTGTGGGTTCATGAATTAGTTGCACCAACCCACGAGGATCACAGAAAGTGTTTAAGGGTGAAGCAGTCTTCGATAACCAGTCAAAATTAAGGTCCCCATGGATGATAGTTTCAAGGTTCTCTTTCTCCATAGTAGAGCCAAGATGTGTAAGAAGGAGTGTACCAGCAGATGGGGTCTATAGCAACCAATCACTCTGAGGGCAAGAAGTAGATAAATCCATCTTTATGGTCAAACACTCAAATTCATTTTTGACAGAAGTAGAATCCAGGCAGGACATTACAAACCTTTCCTTAATGTATACTGCCGCGACACCTCCCCCAGTAGGCCTGTCCATTCTGCATAACTGGTAGGAAGGAATACTAATCTCCCTGTCCAGAGAGGCTGGCCTAAGCCAAGATTTGGAGATTATCAGAACATCTGGCTGAGTATGGCTGACCCATGCCTGAATCATAGAGAATTTTTTTAAGAGGCTGCAGACATTAACATGCCAGAAACTCATGCCTTTAAGACAAGCAGCATCTGAAGGGGATGTAATGGTAGCGATAGGACCAGGGTATAGCTCAATGTTACCCGAGCATAACAGTAACAGAAGTAATATCTTTGATAGGGCGGTGATAGTTAGTTTAAGAATCCTGGTCCTAGTACGTCTATAAGGCTTGCCAGGTTGGGTAAGCCAGTCACCACCCCTGAAGGTGTACCTCCAGTGAGGGGCCAAAGAAGAGCCACCTCTACCCAGCCATCTGCCTCTCAGTCTAAGTCCTGATGTGAGTGTCCAGGTCGCCTCCCCAATTCCGGTTGGAGGCAGACTCTCCCACTATCTTCAGCACTGGTTCCCTCATCATGTCGGACAAGTGGGTGCTGCAGATAGTGGAGAAGGGTCTGTCATTACAGTTCTAGCAGATGCCAGACTTCAGGCATACCCAGGAGTCAAGACCTCTTTCCCCAACACAGATATCGCTGTTGGAATTGGAGGTACAAAGCCTTCTGGCATTACGAGCAGTGGAGAGGGTTCCCGCCCATGAGAAGCGCAAAGGCCTCTACTCCAGGTATTTTCTGACACAAAAGAAGACTGGAGAGTGGCAACCTATCTTAGATCTTAGATATTTAAATAAACATCTGAAAAAAAAAACAAATTCAAAGTGGTCACTCTGTCACTGGTCATACAGTCCTTACAGCAGGGAGACTGGCTAGCCTCTCTAGACTTAAAGAATGCCTACTTCCACATACCTATAAGGAGATCTCACAGGAACTTTCTCAGGTTCAAACTTCCTTTGGATTACTATCAGTTCACTGTAATGCCCTTCAGTCTGTCCACAGCCCCAAGAGTCTTTACCAAGTGTCTCGCAGTGGTAGCAGCACATCTCAGGAGACTGGGTGTCACTCTCTACCCCTATCGGGATGACTGGCTCATAGTAGCAAAGTCTCCTTCCCAGGTCAAGGAATCTCTTTCCCTCACAGAACGCACTCTGGAGTCTCTGGGTTTCCTGGTAAATCTAAAGAAAGCTCAACCGGAACCCACCCAGCTGCTCACCTTCATATGGACCCAGCTGGACACTCAGAAGGGATATGCTTTCCTCCAGCAGGAAAGAATTCAGTGTTTCCTTTCAGTGGCAGATTCTTTCACCCGGGGACAGCCAAGGTGTCGGGCCTGAAAAGGGACCTTTGGTCCAGTGCCTTTACCCGGTTACCAAAGAATAAATGAAGAATGAAAATGAAAGACAAGCCAGACATTTCCTCAAACTTCTGGGACATATGGCCTCTATGACTGCAGTAGTCCCAGGGATCAGGTACAGGATGAGACTCCTGCAAACCTATCTCAGAGTTTGCTGGTCTCAGAGAAGCAACATATTTTCAAAGTTGATACCTGTGTCGGAGCAGTTCCTCCAAAACTTGCTGTGGTAGAAGAACCCAGCAAATTTGCAGGCAGGGTATCCCTTTCAAGCTACTCTTCCCACAAAGGTGATCACCACAGATACCTCCCTTTTGGGCTGGGGAGCTCATTTGGACAGTGCCTCAGTAAGTGGCAACTAGACTTCTGAAGAGTCACAGTTGCACATAAATCTTTTGGAACTCAGAGCAGTCTTTCTAGCTGTAAAAGCTTTCGCTCCCAGCATAGAAGGGCAGGTGGTTCAAATTCGAATGGACAACACCACTGCAATGTTCTACATAAACAAGCAGGGTGGTACCAGATCAGGAAACTCTGAAGCTCTGGTCTCTAGCATTCTCCCTGGGAGTCAGCCTCTCAGTTATTCACCTCCCAGGCAAATTCAGTACACTGGTGGATGCTCTGAGCTGCATCAGTCAAGGCCAGAGTGAATGGACACCGAACAAACAAGAACTAGCCACAGTGTTCAGGCAGTGGGGCACACCAGACATGGATCTGTTTGGCTCTCCTCTTAATTTTCAGCTTCCTCAGTACTGTTGCAGGCCCCCAGTTCCGGGAACACTTCCTCAGGATGCCCTGATCCTGGACTGGTCAGGGAGGTTCCTATATGCATTTCCTTCCTTTCCCCTGATATTCAGGGTTTTGTTGAAATTCAGACCAGCAGCCTGCATCGATGATCCTAGTGGCTCCGGACTGGCCCAGGCAAGCCTGGTATCCTCTCCTTCTCTCAATGTCCTGCAACAGGCCCATTTGCATGCCTCCAACTCATTCTCTGCTGACCCTTCCTCAGACGGGAGTGCAATACCCATACATACACTCTCTTCACCTCTAGGCCTGGTTCTTGAGGAGTTAGGAGTTCCCATCCTCACAGTACTCAGAACAGGTCCTTAAGATACTGAGGATGGCTAAAAAAACAAACACTAAGAAGACTTATGCAGCCAAATGGAAAAGGTTTTCCCTCTGGTGTAAGAGCGAAAAGGTCGAAACCCTATCAGCTTCAGACCCTCAGCTGCTAGACTATCTGGTATACCTACAGGCGTCAGGCTTGAAACCATCTTCACTCAAGCTACACCTGGCGGTAATTTTGGCCTACCTTTCAGTGGGAAAGAAGAAATCATTTTTTTCCCACAACATCTTTGAACAGTTTTTCAAAGGCCTCTTGCACCTCCAGCCTCCAACCAGGAAGCCCATTCCTCCTTGGAGCCTCAACCTTTGCTTAGATGGGCTCATTAATCCACCCTTCGAGCCTATGTCCACAGCCCACATCAAGTTTGTAACTTGGAAGACACTCTTCCTGGTAGCCATTACGTCAGCCAGGAGAATTTCAGAATTACAGGCACTTTGCAGTAAGCCGAATTACATCATCCCTCGCAATGATAAAGTTGAGCTCAGGACAAATAATACATTTCTGCCAAAGGTGGTTTCAGAGTTTCATTTGAACCAGTCCATTACTCTGCCTGTCTTCTTTACTGAGCCGCCCACTCCTGACGAGGAAAAGCTGCACAACTTGAATGTCAAAAGAGCCATCTTCCACTGCCTAGAGCATACTAGACAGTCCAGAAGCTCTTCCACTCAGTTGTTCCTCACCTATGGGGATGTAGGCAGAGGAAGACCAGCTACCAAGAGAACTATTTCTTGTTGGTTGGTCTCTTGTATTAGATTCTGCTGTGAGAAAGCTGGTCACCATCCTCCAGTGGGGCTCAGGGCCTACTCCGCCAGGGGTACTGCAGCCTCACTTGCAGCAGCAAGGTACATCCCCCTACTGGATGTCTGCAAAGCAGCTACCTGGAAGTCTGTGCACACCTTTGTGAAACACTACAGTTTGGATGTGCAGACCAGATCTAATGCCAAATTTGGCAGGGTGGTTCTGCAGAGCCTCTTTCCTAAGTAGGTTCTCTGCCCACCTCCCACTTGGTACTGCTCAGTAGTCTGCAAAAAAGTTACTGATGCTAAAGGACTCCTGGGGTAAGAAGAAAAAATACTCACTGCAGTAATCTTCTTTCTTCCAAGGGGTCCTTTAGCATCAGTAAGCTCCCACCCTTCCTCCCCGGTTCACCTGTCAGAGAAGGGCTCTTTGTCGCCTTTTACCAAATTTGGAGTTTCTCATTGATGAGTTTTTAGCTTGTGTTGCTGTTGTTTCTATTTGCACTTTTGTGGACATTTGCATGTTTTTTGAATCCTGTTGATTCTTTTTCGGGACATTTGCCCTCATTTTTCCTCAAAAAAATTCTGAAGCCTTCAATGGCTCTTACTCAGCTCACGCCCTCTCCTGTCTTTTGATTGGCGTGGCCCTAAGCTTATTTAACTATCTCTTAAAGGCACACCTCTGGGGCAGTTGCCCTAGCCAGCTAAGTGCAAAAAAGGTACTGAAGCTAAAGGACTCCTTGGAAGAAAGAAGATTACCGTGGTGAGTAATTTTTTCATGTGCAACAGTGGACAGCACAACCTAGGAGACGGATCAAAGGGTAATTGAGAACAATGAGACAAATCTAAAAAGACAATGTACCGCTACATTCATGAGACCAAAAGCCATGTTGGGATGCACTGGGAGGAGATATGTCAAGGGAAGTGGTCCTCCCCCTGTGCAAGGCCTTGGTCAGATAGTGCTGAAAGTATTGCACAGGCCGGGCCACCAAGATGATTAGTGACTTAGTGGGCAGTAGTTACAAATAAGAAATTGGATGGTATTGACTGGTGTTGCATGGAATAGTTCAAAACGAGATAGGGATATACTGTTGGCCTTACACTGTTATATTACTAGAAGATGAAGGCTGATTGCAGTATGATTGTTGAAGGTCAATAGTACATTCATTCCAAGGAGGATCTGTTTTTTGACTATTCAACGAAAGAAAATCAGTCAATATATGATTTATTAATTCTTGCCACCCCAATAAACCAAATTTCACTGAGATTTTTCTCTTTAGAGTCTAAAGTCTTTTAAAAAAAAAATTAGAAAAAAAGCAATTCCTTGGTGGTATGGTCTACTCTTCTTGCTTTGTTTTTAATATGAAATGTTTTCCCTCATAGTCTATTGCCCCCCCCAATTGTAATCATCAGTAAATGTTACCTCCCCTGGCCCCCCTCCCCACTGACCTTGGACTGGCAGTCAGCATTTGCCCTCCACTCACCTTAGCTGCAGTCCTCTGTCTCACAGTTCTGCAGTGACAGAGGGTTTTCTGACACACCTAGGCCCCTTGGTATCAACCCTAGAGAGAGACAATGGCAGCATTTGGTGACTTCTGTAGGGACCTCTATGCTAGTGAAACCCTGGAGGCAGAAGCACTCATATATGACGTTCTAACCAGAGCTCATCTGCCCAAATTGGCTTCTGACCAACTGGAAGGTCTAGGGGCCCTATATCCAACAGTGAGGTACAACGAGCCATCAAGACCCTTACAAAGCACCAAGTCTGAATGAATTCTCCCCCAAGTTATATTAGACCCTAGCACAGGTGGTTTCAGGATCTCTAGCCCCCTATACAATGCTGGGAAAGAGGGCGAAGAACTAGCCCTGCATTTGCAAGAAGCAGTTATTACCCTTATTCCCAAACCCAGTAAGGTTCCTGAGATCCTAGCTGGTTATAGGCCAATATCCTTATTGAACATAGATAAACATTAAAATACTGACAAAGATCATGTCCACATGGATAAACTCTGTCTGGAGCTCTTTAATGGGACATGAGCAGGTGAGATTTATGCAGGACAGACTCTCCACCAACCACCTAGGGAAACTGAGTCATATTGTCTTTGCATCCAGAGCAGGATTTTAAATAATTGATTTGCAGTTTTTCCTTGGGACTATACTAACTCTACAGAAAGTATTTATGTAGATTTTCTAGAAGTGCTGTGATTGTTAAACACAGTGAGGCAAGAGCTATGCATTTTCACAAAGATTTAGCACTTTTATGAGCAAAACGCTAATCAATTTTTAGAGTTAAATAAATCCCTGCAGAGAATTAAAGCAACTGAAAGTGATGATATCTCTGGATGTGGAGAAGGCTTTTGACAGGATCTCCTGGCCCTTCCTGTACCTCACTTTAGAGTTCGGCTTTCCCACCTGCTTAGAAACATAGAAGTATACACAAAGACAACAGAAAAAGACCAATGGCCCATCTTGTCTGCTCGTGGGTTGCCTGCCCAACCCTGTGACCTAATGTCAACCCCCCCCCATCAGCCCATCCTTTGTCCGCCCTGTACACAGTGCAGAACTTGCTATTTCCTTTATTCTGCCCCATCCATGCTTGAAGCTTGCCATGGTTTCAGCATCCACCACCTTGGCAGGTAGACTGTTCCATGGTTCCACCACCCTGTTGGTAAAATATTATTTCCTCAATTCCCTCCTGAAGCTCCCTCTTTTCAGTTTCCAGCCATGTCCTCATGTCACTGAGCTGATGTTCTTGCTAAATAATTCCACATAGTTCAAGTTATTAATCCCTTTCAGAAAGTTGAAGGTCTTTATCGTATCTCCCCTCTCCCTTCTGGCCTCCAACGGGTGCATGTTTAGTGCCCTAGGACGCTTCCTGTGTGACTTCCCCTGTAGACCTTGAATCATTTTTGTAGCCCTACGCTGTACTGCTTCCAACCTATCTTTATCCTTTCTGAGGTGGGGGCTCCAGAACTGGACACAGTACTCTAAATGTGTCCTCACCAAGGATCCATAAAGGGATAGTATTACTTCTTTTCTTCTACTGTCTATGCCCCTCACAATACACCCCAGTATCCTATTTGCTTTGCTGTAGGCTGTTACACTGGCTTGACTGTTTTAGTCTCTAACTGATAATGACTCCCAGGTCTTGCTCCTCTGCTGTAGTGCTAAGTTTAACCCCATCCAGTCAGTACTCCATCCTGGGGTTCCTTTTCCCTAGGTGTATTACCTTGGACTTCTTGGCACTGAATTTCAGTTGACAAACTTTTGACCATCTCTCCAGCTTTTGAAGGTCATTTTGTAATTCCCTAACTCCCTCAACACTGTCCATCCTTCCACAAAGTTTAATGTCATCTCTAAAGAGGCTAATCCTTCCAGGATTCCTTTACCAGTGTCGCTAACGAACATATTAAAAAGGACTGGGTCTAGGACCGATCCCTGTGGCACCCCACTTTGACCTCCTTCACTGCCAATTTAGCTTTGTTCACAACAACCTGCTAATGCCTACCCTTGAGCCAGTTTCCCACCATCTGACTATATCCTTTGGTGCCCCCTGATCCTCCATCTTTTTCAGTAAGTATCTGTGAGGCACTGAGTTGAAAGCTCTGCTGAAGTCGAAGTACAGTAGGTCCACTGCATGGCCTCTATCCAGCTCCCTTGCTATCCAGTCAAAGAAGACAATAAGGCTGGTCTGAAAGGACCTCCCTGCCACAAATCCATGCTCCTTACTATCCTGAAGACTCTTTTTCTCCAGGTAGTCAATGAGATTATGCTTGATCAGTGATTCCATCAGCTTCCTTATAATAGAGGTAAAACTGACTGGCCTGTAGTTAACTGCCTGTTCCTTACCGCCCCCACCCCTTTATGGAGTGGAACCACATCCACCACCTTCCAAGCGCTAGGAACCACCTCCATCTACAGTGAGCTGTTGAACAGATTTTCTAGAGGATCAGTCAGTTTGTCTGCCAGTTCCCTTAGCACTCTTTGATGTACCCTATTTAGACCTGAGCCTTGTCTATCATGAGGGCTACTAGCCCTTTTTGAACCCTATTGCTAGTAAATACTGGTGTTTCTATCTTTGGAATACCTCTAGTGGTCACTTGGATGCCACTTTCAGTTAACTGGCCAGTATCCCCGTAGAAAACAGGAAAAGTAGTAATTTAGGATGGCAGCCTTTTGCTTATCTTCTTTAATTACCCTGCCCCCCCATTTGACAACTAACGATTCTCCCTCCCTTTTTACTTTTCTCTCTCTGATATAGCAGAAGAAATCTTTTTCTCTGGATTTGATTCCCCTCGACAATCCACAGCTCTGTATCAGCTTTTGCCTCCCTAACTGCCCTCTTTGCTACCCTATTTTTCTGAATGTATTCCTCCCAATCTTCCTTCCTCTGCTTCTCCTCAAAGCTACAGAAGGCCTTTCTTTTAGTTCTAAATTCTTCCCTTGCCTTCGCTGAGAACCATATAGGTCTTTTAAATTTATTTCTCTTTACTACTGTCTTTAAATATAATTGTTTTTCCTCAAGGATGGCCCCTTTTATTACCCCCACTTCTCTTCCACACCTACTATACTACCTACGTCGGTTAGTTTGTCCCACACCAGCATTCTCTGTTTTGTGAACTCTGCCCCTGTAAAGTCCAGGACTTCCATTCTCAAGTGGGCCTTTTCAGCCCTGAAGGCCAAATCAAACCAAATGAAATTGTGTTCACTTTTTATTAGTGGTACCTCTACTCTTACCGCTTCTGCTACTTACAAACAGGTGAGTACCACATCCAGAATGAATCCCTGGGTTCCTTTACCAGCTAAACCAGCGCAGTCCTGAAAGGTATCCAACAGAGCCTGATTTTTACCACTCCTTGCTACTGAACATCCCAGTCTATGTCTGGCAGGTTTAAATCCCACCACCGCCACCCTTCTCAGCCATCTTTGTATTTCTTCCCCCAGCTCTTTGTCACCTTCCTCCTCTTGCACTGGTGGTCTGTACAGCGGGCATAGTTTCCTGCCTGATGCTCTTGTGAGCTGCACCCACAGTGACTCAGCCTCCCCCGTACTATACTTGATGTTCCTATCTTCCACTACTTCAGTACCCTCCCTCACATGAAGGGCTACATTTCCCCACCACCTTCCCTTCTGTCCATCCTGAACAGTGAGTACCCTGGTATTGTGAAGTCCCAATATTTGTTGTTGTCTGTGGCATGTTTTGGCAATAGCAACAAGGTCCATCTTAGTATCTGTTATCATTGCCTGTAGCGCACTGATTTTATTGCCCAGGCTCCTAGCATTGAGGCAGACCCTTTCCAGATGCCCTGTGAACGTTCTCCATTATGTAATGGATCTTCTCCTTTTCTTGTTCCTGAGCCCTTTTGTCTCATTCTACCTGCAGAACCCTTTTTGTACCCCCTTTTTGTCACTTCTTCCCCTACTTCTGTTTGGGTCTGAACTGTTTGTTCCTCCCTTGTCTGGAGGCCCTGTCCAGCCCCCAGATGTGGGGGAGTACTAGATAGGTTCTCCTTCCCCCAAATTAGCCATGTTGGTTCCTCTAGCCCCAGACCCCTCTGCAGTCAGTTTAAACATCTGACGTAGACATCAAACTTCTGCTCAAGTGCTTCACCGATTGGGTCAAGCTGTTATACTTTCACCCCACAGCCAGAACTTCTGGTAATGGTGTGCATTCCCAACTCTTTTCCCTACAAAAAAGGAACCAGACAGGGTGCTCTTCTTCTCCATACCCCTTTAATTTATATCTAGAATCCCTTACCTGGAAGCTCCTGGATGATGATGATTGCATTAAGGGCATACAAATTGGAGAACATTGTTACAAAATCTCCAGCTATGCAGACGATGTTCTAATCAATCCCAGCTGCACTAGAACTCTTGCAAGAATTCGGTCAATTATCGGTGCATAAACTGAACCAGACTAAAACTTGCCTGATGCCCCTTAACTTCATACACAAAGAGCATGGGATGCAGTGGAGGGTACATGGTGCCCAGAGGCACTCAAATACTTGGGCATACTAATAAGCGGGAGCAAGAATGGCATGTTCAACAAGAACTTAGAAAAACTACTAACTCAAGTAAATCAAGACCTCATTAGATAGTCAGCCCTCCCCCTGACTCTATGGGCCTGCATCCACATTATTAAAAAGAATATCCTACCCAGAACTCTATACCCTCTGGGTATGATAGGACTATTGTTGGTTCACTTGCCTCAAAGCCGCACTATCAGCATTTCTGTAGAATATGAAAACACCCCATAGAGCTTACCACAAGCTTACTCACGCCAAAGAACCGAGGTGGGGTGTTTAGGCTCCAGCTACCTGATTTTAGGTTCTGCTATCTAGCTCTCCATGCAGGACAATTCCTGTGGTGTAAAGGTGACTCTTACCAGCAAGATGACAGACCATACATCTCCCAGTGGAAGCAAATGGAACTGGACATATGCCATAAAGCTGGAGTTAATATCAAAAGCTTTCTTATACATACCATTGGTAAACTGTCCCAGGCCTTGAAATTGAAAAACCATACCTATGGGCACCTCAGTTCTTGTGGCTAAACAGGTACATAGACTCCTGGGTAAAAAACCCATGTATGATCCAGAGCAACCACTTACAGGGAACCCTATCTTCAGGATCCAAAACAAATTCATACCTTCAGCCTCTTTAAGCCCAGCAAATATTTCTATCCTAGTGTATGTGATACAGGGCAACAATTTAATCTCTTTTGATAGGTCTAAAGATGACAGTGGTAATGCTAGAATACTGGTTTTCCCATTCCTGCAACTGCAGCATAAACTAACTGCCATCTTAGGACCACGGCCTTGGGTTTTCACCCTGTTGCAGGCATGGAAGGAACTCAGAATATTGTCTACACAGAGGCACTCTACTTCTGTCATCTATAAAAAGCTGTTATGCCTTACCACACCAGCAAACGGGAACTTGTGAAAGTACTGACAACAAAATGAATTCCCAGAGCTTGTAGACCCTGGTACAAGAACCAAAATGTGGCATAACCTATAGAGGTACCTTAAATTCGATGGGCTCAGACTCACACAATACAAAGTGCCCATAAATTATACTACACTCAGTAAAATTACACAAATTCAGTCACTTGGACTCTAACAATTGTTCTAGATGCCACCTGGAATGACACATCCTCAAACCTATTTATTTAGTGTTTGTTGACCAGGAAAGGAGGGCTCGGCAATTCTGCTTATTTCCAGCCTCATCCCAGGAGGAGAGATACAAATGGAAACCAATGAAAACTGAACCAGATTAAGCTGTTGGTGATATTTTTAGTGAATGGAGGGAATTTGGCTAGGACACTAGGGAAATTCCCACCTGCAGGAGGAGTGTCAGCTAACCTGAGCGATGGTCAGTTGGGCCCAGGATCAGAGCAAGATGGATGTGTCGGTGGCTGAGGTCTTGATCTCTATGTTAGCCATGGTGGTTCCTGAGACTACGATGGTTGTTGAGGAAGTCTTTTTTGATGCTATGGACCCTATGGAGGAGGATTTACCCACAAGGAATACTAAATTGGATGTTGTAGAAATTATTACAGATTCTGCTGCAGAAAGTGGAGGCATTATACTGGAGGAATTGGCAGAAAAATTAAGGGAGGAAGAGGTCTTATATCGGGAAAGCTGTTTACTGTTACAGCATGAATATAGGGTCCCAGAGAAGGCCAGTCTATTTCAACGCCCTGTTGCTGAAACCCCGACGTTGGTCCCTGAAGCTGGTGGTGATGCGCCTCAGATTAATGCTCCTTCAACTGGGCAAGTACTGAAACCCATTTTCTATCAGTCTAACTCTAACAATCAGGATGCTGCTACTGTGTTTACGTTTTCAAGTCTATGGCCAAAAATGTCTATTTTAGCAGGCCAGGAGCAGACCCTTATTTCACTCCTGGGGGTGTCTTTCATGGAAAAGCCATGGCGGTGGGACAGGGGATGTGTGGCAACAATGTGGGGCAGGACAATCTAATGTTGATAACGGATTGACTGAGCCAGTAAACCGACCTTCAAGTTTGGATTTCATCTCGCCTTCTGGTACCCTAACCCAGAAGCTGAATGTTGGGGCATTCCAGGCCCCAAAGCTAATTAAAATAGACAACATTGTGCATGGGTTGCAGTCAGGAATGGCTACTTCAGGGTTTTCTTCCCTGGGCCTAAGACAGACCCATACTGCATCTAGCTTGACAGGGGCTACCGTTTCTGGGGTGTCAACTCCGGTGGGTGTCATAGAGGATGTGCTTGCTCCTGATCGAGAGCATGGAGGCAGAGCTACAGTATATGCACAAGGGGATGATACAGGGACAAAATGAAAGACAGCAGATTCAAAAAAAGGAGGGAGAATGTGGTTCTTCAAAATAGGAATATCCAGGACATGGAAACAATTGGCAAGCCCCCGAACACATTCCTTCTAATTTCTCTCTCCCCCTTTCTATGACCATGGCACTTAAACAGGCATTTGGGCTAGCCTCCCCAGCCACTTGGGAAACACCTTGGACTGATTTGACCCTACAGGATGCAGGGTGGATTCAAGATGCAAAAGGGCATTGGGTCCCTGACCCAGCGTGGGATGCCACGTTTTTTTCCCAGTCCTCGACTTCCCCGGAGTGGCGACCTCTCTTGATGGACAAAATAATTCCTCACCCCGACACCCCAAAGTCTGATGAGGGGCAAGGGCCCCCAAGGCACAGAGCGAGCCAACCTTGTGTGGCCACAAATTCCACCACTTCTGGAGGTTCAGGAATAGGGTCATTGCCTCCCCCCCACCACGACAGTTACAAACTCTAAGCATGGGCAAGATGGGCAGGAGTTACTGATCTCAGAGAAAGCATTGCTGATGAACTTAGCTCCAGGGGACTCCCAATCTGTTGATCCATCTGGCCCTATTGACCCCCAGTTTCCACCCCAAAGACCACTTCTTTCGGATCTGTTTAAAACTAATGCGACAGAACCTCTCCCCAGGAAGCACACAGTTCACCTGAAGCATAAAGAGGGATTGGACACCCATCCTGATTGCCAATATGTGGGAAAGACACTGATCAAGGAGTCCTTACAATTTTACCTGGCGGATGTCTTCGCTTTTATACATATTTCAGGTGAGGATATCTTTGATATCAGCTTTAGATCAGCTGCTTTGCTGGAAGTCTTCTGGGGGAAATATAATCAACTAAAAACTTCCCTATTATGGATACCATTTTCAGCTATTCCGTTAACCAAGCCTCTGACCAAAACAGTGACTGTCATGTTCCGGAACGAGAGTGTTCCAGTTGGGAATATTTATCACTGGCTCCAACAGAAAAGCCAAGTTCTGGGTAAGCCTGTGGTAGTCTTAGATGATGAGCAATTCTGGACTGGAGGTTGGAAATTTCAAGTCAAGTTACATCAAACGGAGGAAGGGATTGTCCATATGCCGAACTGTTTTTTTCTGGGCCAGGATTGAGGGGTCTGCTACTATCCAGGGCAGCCCCAGGCTTCTTACCAATGTGGCTCACACACCCATCTCTCAAGTGTGCGTGACAAATTGCACTGTAGCTTCTGCAATGAAGTCGGTCATATTAACTCTCAATGTTCTAATCTTTCCCGTTGTAATCTCTGCGAAGAGATGGGTCATGTGTACAAGAACTGCCCATGGGCAGCAGCAAACACCTGTTCTTCGCTTGATCTGGAAGACCTGATTAACCAAGCCCAGAGCTCTGAAGAACAAGAGCCTGCCCATCCCCCCCAGTTCGGCAACTCACTCCTGAGCCCAGGATACCTTCTAAAGGATTTGTTCTAGGGGAACGGAAGGATGTGGTGAGACTTCCTGCCCCAGAATTACTTTCCTCTCAACTACCGGATGTGGGGACAGATATTTGCCTTCAACCGGTCTGTTACACAGACCCCCTGGAGTCCAGTCAACCTCCTGGGAGACTACAGGTACTGCCAGCCTCCCCAGTTTGCGTTCCACTGGCCCAGAGGAGATCTTCTCGGAGACTGCCAAAAATGCCCCCCCAGTGGAATCGAAAAATCAATTTAAGGTCTTGGGCTCATCTGAATGGGGAGACTCAAGCATTAGAAGAAATCAAAGGACCTGATAGACATAGAAGAGGCCCCTTCCTCTCTCCCAGAAAAACTTTACACAGGCAAGAAGAAGAAAAACAGGAAAAATAATTTTATTTCTTTTTTGACATATGAACGCTTCAAAAACTGTAATGGCAATTACACAGCCTGTGTAATCAAAATGGAGACATGCTATTTTTCAGTTAATTGCTGATTCCAAAATAGATTGTATGTTTTTTCAAGAGACGTGTCTGTCTTCTGGGTTTCAGTTACGAGCCTGTAGATCAGAATGGCCCTGGGGTCCATCCTTTTGATCGTTTGGGACTGATCGGGCGGATGGGGTTGTTTTTTTATTTAGAGGTTCTAGATTCTCCCTTCTTCGGATTGTGGATCTAATTCTGGGTAGGGCCCTACTTTTAGATGGATATTGGGATGGTGAACCGTGCAGATTTGTCAACGTCTGTGCTCCCCAGCTCAGAGCTGATAGAACTAAATTGTTTACCCAGGTTCAGCCTTAACTCTGTACTGCATGGCTGATAGTTTTTTGGGGGGACTTTAATTGTTCGTTGGTGGTTCCGAGGGGATCGAGGTCTGGAGCAAAGATCTATTGTGACTCCCTGGCTTTTAAGCAGTGTATTACTTCAGTAGGATTGCTCAATTGTAATTCACATATTTCCACTCCTCAATATTTTACACATAGAAGGGCACAGTATAGTACAGTGAATGATTACTTATTTATTTCTAAGCATCTGACCTTGGCCTCTACCATTCTTTGCCCAGTCGAGTTTTCTGATCATCAGATGATCATCACGGCATTGTCTTTAGACACATCTTACCCAGTTTTAAAGTCTAGTTGAAAGCTGAATGTTCAGTCAATGGTAGCTCCATGTATCCAAACATCAATCAAACAACTTTTGGCATCCCATGCCTCAGTGTTTGATCTTTATGAGGATGTTGGAGACTGGTAGTATCAAACAAAAGAGGACATTGCAGTGTTGTTCCAGCAGTATGGGAAACGTACGTCCAGAAACCAATACTTTAAGTATTTAATTTTGTAGAGGAAACTCCAGCATCTTTTCTCTCTTCCTGCAATGAAGGGGGATGATCTTTTTTCTAAGATAGATGCCATTAAACTCCAAATGAAAACTCTACAGTATGACAGGGTAAGTTCGATTAGAGCGGAATTATCATATGGGACACATAAAACCCCTATTTTAGACCCCAGTGCGGCATGTAAAACTAGGAGACTGGCCTCCTCCATTTCCTGTCTACAAGATCAGGAAGGTAGGACAGCCACCTCTCTTCAAGAACTATTTAATATTATTACTGACTCTGCAAAACCTGGGGGTATACAGACACAGGGACAGTACCCTTATATCTCATCCTTGAATAAACACACGTTTTCGAAACAGGAGTTAGCTTCCTTGACACAGGACATCTCTTACCAAGAAATCCTTGTGTCTATTCGTACCTGAAAATCAGGTACCGTCCCGGGCTTGGATGGTTTCCCCTTAGATTTGTTTAGCTGTTTTGCCTCAGAATTGGCTTTTTGTCTGGAAAGGAAATTTGCATATTTTTATTTCCACAAATTCGCTGCCAGCCCACTTCTCCAAAAGTTTAACTATTTTTTTATTCAAATCAGGGGATAGATCCTTACTTCATAATTGGAGGCCAATCAGTTTACTGAATGGTAATTTTAAGATTTTGACTAGTATTTTACTCCTCAGGTTATGGACATTGGCCAAACATATCATTCACCCATTTCAATTTTGTAGTTTACTAGATCGATACATCCACCACCCCTTGATAATTTTGAGGGAACTTTGGGAACTGTATTCAAAACAGGGTAAGGAAGGTTGGATTATTTCCCTGGATCAAAGGAAGGCATTTGATGCTGTAAATCATTCATTCCTTTTTCAAATAATGGAATCCTATGGGCTTCCCCCCTCTTTTATTGATAAAGTAAAACATTTTTTATTTTTTTTTTATTTTATTGAAATCTAGGATTACAAATACCTTTGAGCAGGAACTGCTCGTTTACAAAGGTTCCACGTCGAAGGAATGGGGGGTATACATACATACAAAGGTCAACATAATAATACATAGTTACACAATAACAAGAAGTAAAAGACTGAGACTTAAGAAATTCCAGTAATTCAAAATGTGCCAAATGTTAGTTAGCATGACATACCAGCCAAGGGCAACCTTGGAAATAAGCACTGCAGGTGAGAGGGAAGGGGGTATGCAGGCAGGAATGCTGTATCATGGAACATGTTGGAGTCCGTATGTTAGGGGAGTGATAGGGCCTGAAGTGGCAGTACATACGGGAGTTCATCAAGGCTGCCCATTAAGTCTACTTTTGTATATTTTTTCTCTGAACCCCCTAATTCAATACTTTATGCACAACCCTAGGATCCATGGACTGACAGGTCAAGTGGGGGGGGATGAGGTCAAAGTCCTGGCGTATGCCGATGACACTTGTTTATTCCTTCAGGATACTGCCAGTGTGCTGGAAGCTAGTGTGGAACTGGATGGTTACTGTGCTGCTTCAGGGGCAAGTCTAAATCTGGCAAAGTGTAGAGCTGTCCGGCTGGACTCGGATGTAAATCCTCCAGTGGTGATAGGACAGTTTCCGGTGGCCTAGGGCCCGGTTAAAATATTAGGTGTTATCTTTGGACCCACCGACTTGGCACTGACTAACTGGCAAATAGTCCTAGTGGACTGTGAGGCAAAGGTACAGTGTTGGAAGGGTTGGGAAATGTCAAAATGAAAAAGAATCTCGATAATAAAGAAGTTTCTTCTCCCTAGAGTGACCTATATTGCCACAATTTCCCCGGTATCTTTCTCCTTGGAGAAACATGTGTACAGCTTTTTACTTAGTATATTGTGGGGGAGTCGGCTTAACCCTGTAAAAAGTGGGTATACTTATCTATCCAGAGGGAAGAGGGGGTTGGGGATGATCGACCCGATCGTTTTTTTTCCACACACTTTTTTAGGTACACTCCATTAAAGCCCCGTGGACCATGTCTAATACACTGGTTCACAAATGGTTTATGAACAACTGGTACATATACACCTCCAAATGGACTGGTCTCCCCTCAAAATTTTCCAAGACCTTGTCCATTCCAAACTCCATGAAATCTACTTTTCAGAAGTCGAATAATTGGAAGATTTTGAAAAATGTTTTAATGGATCATTCCAGAGTGCAACTGTATCAATATATGTTGGACACTGTGGGGCCAATGGCCCCCTGAATTTAAACATTGTCTTCCTAGAGATCATGACAAAGTGTTGAAAATGTTGAATGAGGCCAGAATTCCGTAACACATGTGGGAAACCATGTGGCTTAGTGCATATGGGAGACTGTATGTAAGGGGTAATAATAAACATAAGTCAATGGAAGAACATACGTGCCCATATCAGGGGTGTGGTTCCCCTGAGGAGTCAATGGATCATTTTGTCCTTTGCTGCATCTATTCTCGGAACCCATGCCTATTTCTGGCTACGGCTTGGAATCTCCCCTGGCTGCAAAAGCTCACCTATGGTGCTTTGTTGTTGGGTAATTACAGTTCTAGGTTGTTGAAATATGATGGGGACACTTTAACGGTGGTGTTTGCTGTTTTGAAATTTTATCTTTGGAATGCCCGGGTCCAATGGGTGTTAAGACAGCAACAAATGCCTTTTACAGTTTTTCAACTATTGTGCGAAAATGCATTATGGCATATTAAGGCACAGGAAGTAGTGAAGTATGGACTATCTTTTACTAATTTAAAATGGAAAGGGCTTTCTTTCTTTGAGTATTAATGAATTTTGCAGATTGTGTACTTCCTTGTAACAGAGTGGTTTTGATCTGTTTTTTTTGTTGTTGTTGGTTTCTTTCTCCTTTTCTTTTCCATACTGTAGGTATGTTGGGGGTTCCGGTCTTGATCTAAACTGTATTAGTTTTTTTTCTTTTCAGTACGGTTTGTTTTGGTGGTCCACTACTTAAAGAATGAAGGAATTCTGTTTTTTTTCCTGTTGGTTGTTTTATACTTTTTATGGCATGATCAGTACATTTTATAGTTCTGTATTCTTTTTTTCTATTTTCTGTATATTGTATTGTTTACTTTAATAAAAAAACACCCCTACTCTTGCAGTAGGGGGAACCCTTGGCCATTGAAAGTTTGCCAAGATGACTACAACCGCTGAGTTGGAAAATAGGATGGACACTTCTGAGACTGGGGAGCTGGACCCCTCCTTTACCTACGCATCACAAGGGGCCGAAGAAATGACTTTTGCATGGCATGCTGAGTTGCTGGATTCAGACAAGGAAGTACCAATGGAAGAAAGTACACGCCCGCCTCAACGTACTGGAATTACAATAGGTGAGCATTTGGCTTCACAATGGACTGACACTGTTCTTGTACAGAGAGCTTGTTTATGAGAACAATTGGATATGGCTAACTCTTTGTATGAAACATTCAGGGGAATGTTGGTAGGCGAACTGCTTAGACTGGATACTGATGCAGTCCAAAGTTGTGGGCGACCCATAAGCATATCAGCTCAGCTGCTCCCTTTGGTTGCAGCTGCATCAAGGGGTATGGCAGCACCTGTTGCAGTTACGCTCCAGTTCCAGTTAGGGAACTCGGCTCTGTCAAATTCCAAGGCAGACACTGACATGCACGTCAAGATACAACTGGGGAGTTTGCTGGGAGTGGTCCACTTGAGCAATACACAGTTCGGCCTAAAGCGAACCCCCACTTCAGATGGTACAAACTATTTTTAGTCTACTGACCTGACACCTGGGGGAGTTTGGCAGGGACACACATCTGCTGGACCATTGTCTCTCTCTTTGTTTGGAACTTTGCCTGTTGGGCTCGAGACAACATTTTGTAGTGCTGTTTCTAAGCACACTGCTGTGCTCTTGCAGTTGGAGAATCCTGGGCAACATGGTCGGCTGCTCCAACTTGAATCTGGGACCTCAGATAGAGCCCTAGAGACTACAGGTGGGATACAATCTGAGGTACCTTCCCCTGCTACCATTTTGTCTGCAGCCCTTTTTTCAGAGGACTCCCTTGATGATGCTTATACCTTGCGCAGACAGCAGTTATTGCAGATGCTGGAGAAAAAGGAAACCCGCTTCTTGTCACTTGTGGAGAAAAGTCCTGATCCTCTTTCCATGGATTTCCTGGTGTTTGCTCCTTGTATCCTGACTTTCCCACTCTCTGTTGCCCCCTACTGGACATGGCAGGGATTCCGTACCAGATCTGCTTACTTCCTCGCATGTTGATACTGCACTGGGGAACAATGTTTCTGTCTCCCTGGCTCCTCTGACCCCTGAGACTGCTCAGATTTTGGCCGCAGACACTGCCTCTGCCTCACTGCATCTACGACTTACCTGTCTCACTGACCGAATCTCAGTTGCATGCAGGTCTTGACAAGTCCGTTGTCTCTGGACCCTCTTCCACCACTGCTGCTTCTCTTTCTGCCCGTACTGATGCTGTTCCTGTGCCTCCAGTTGTTAACAGGTCCCCCGTCCCCTCATTCTCTGCTGCACTGCATAATACCTCTTCGAGTATGTCCCCTCCAACTAGTGCCTCGGGTGTGAGAAGGGACCCTGCTTTGGCCCACAAACAACTTAAGAAGTGGTCCGTGAAAGCCTCCCTGTTGGAGGCAGGTTGGAGGAAGGCTAATGATGGTGTTTCCTGGGAACCCATGGATAAATCTTGTTATCACACTACCTCTCCCCTCCCCACAAACTTGTTCTGTTTCCTCTGATGTCCCCCGGACTACATCTGCCCCGGCACCTCTGCTTGTCAGTTCTCAAATCCTACTGACCCTTTGGACACTCCTGGGGTGATTTCTGGGCCCCCTCCTGCTCATAAACTTGTCTGCTCCTCTCCCACCTGCTGGTGTTGATTCCTGTACCTCATCCATCCCTTCTTCTACAGCTACTAGACCATTTCATGTATCGCATCTCTTTGCCTCTATTAAAGAACCTCCTCAGTGGTGGAATATGGTCCACCTCCTTTTCTCAGGTGGTATGGAACAACCTCCCGACAGACTGTTTATTATTAGGACTTTGTTGAAGAACTCGATGAGATTCTCTTCAGATGATCTGTTTGCTGTACTGCACGTTTTAGGGAATACTGTCTGATATTAGTTTCAGAAATGTGCCTGCTTTTGTATGTTTCTGAGTTAAGTGAGACCTGCTTAACAATTCCCCTCAGTGGTCCCCTTTTCAGGCAATCTTCCTCTCTAAATCTGCTACTAAGACTGTTATGATTATGTTTCGTACTGAATGTATTCACATTTCTGACATCTGTTATTGGTCAAAGAAGAAATGTGATGTACAAGATAGGCCTCTCCCAATAATAGTGAGCAGGAATGGACAGTGGGATGGAAAATCAGGGTTAAACTCTGTCACACTAGCTCTGGCATCTGTCACCTTCCTAATAGTGTTTATATAGGGAGGTACAGAGGGGTATGTTTTTACCCAGGCCAACCCTGCTCTTGTTATAATTGTGGTTCACCCACTCATGTGAGTTCAGTCTACAATACTGACTGTTGTAATAGATGCTTAGAATTTGGTCATTCCAGCAATTCCTGTTTCAATCCTTTCCACTGTAACTTGTGTGAGGGGCAAGGTCATTCCTTTGCACACTGTCCCTGGGCCACACACAATACCGGAGGAGGATGGGCTCAAGATGATATTATTGCTAGGGGACAGGCCCAGGGTGCCACAGTTGCTAGTTCTAAGAGAGCTCCCCACACAATCAGACTCTGTTCTAAACCCAGATCCCCTGCCCCTACAGCCAGTATTACAGACACTGAAGGATCTAACTGAGGCCGTGGGCAAGTCTCCTCTGTGACTGTCGCTCCTCCCACACCTGTCCCTCCTGTCTGATCAGACCACAGAATTGCTTAATAAATACAGTCTCTTAACACCACAGCAACATGGTTTCAAACAACTACATAACACTGAGACGGCCTTGGTGGGGTTCACAAGCAGCATTCTGGGTGCCCTGGACAAAGGGCACTCTGTTGCAGTGGTATTTGTGGACCTCACCAAGGCCTTCGACCTAGTTGTGCATTGTTTATTACCTGGTTTACTGTCAAGTTTGCATTTTTCTTCAGAAGCTGTTCTTTGGTTTTCTAACTATCTTAGCAATCATTCTCATGTCACGTCTCCTGACGGTTTTCCTTCTTGATCCACCTCTATTGTTTGCAGAGTCCCTCCGGGCTCAATATTGGGCCCACTGATATTTTCATTATACGTGAACACTGCTCCTAGCATTTGTACACAGACTTCAATCATCAGTGTGCATATGATGCTGTGTTATTTAGTACTGCCCTCAAACAAAATGATGCTATTACAGAAGTTCAAACTGATTTCAAATTTGTTCAAGACTGGTTTTATCAAAATCACATGGTACTTAATGTTCAGAAGCCCAAACTTATGGTCTTCCCTAATAAACCCAGTGTCAAGGACCTCATTCCCCTTGTTGATTTTAAAGGTACCCCAATTCAGCTTGTTGACCATTTCAAATATTTGGGGTTAGTTTTGGATTCAAAATGATCTTTTGAGAATCATGTTGCCCATATTAGGAAGTCCATTCATTAGCGTTTTGGTGCTATATATCGCATCGAAGCGTGTCTTACTAAAGAATCCAGGACTCTGTTAGCTCACAGTTTTTTATTTAGTAAACTAGACTATGGTCTATTAGTTTATTCCTCCACTTCTAAAAACATCTTGGACCCACTTAGGGTCACATACAATTCAATTCTTAGGTTTATTTTTCAGGTCCCACAACGCACTCACCATTGTTTTCTTCTCCAGGAGTCTAACAGTCTTTCATTTGATCATCAGATACAGTTCAAATGTTGTATATTCATGTTCAAAATAATATTAGGTCTTCTAACTCTTTCTGTTTCTAATCTGTTTCCCAGGTCTATTAATGGTAGTGGTACCCGATCTCAAGACAAATACACTTTTCAGACACCGTTTTTCCACAGTGCCATCGGTCAAAGATCAACTCTTTATAGGGCTCCCAAATTTTTCAACTCTCTCACATTTGATTTTCTTCATTTTAAAACTATTGGTAACTTCAAATATAAACTTTTAATGTTTTTCTGTAGTTCTCAAAAATGCACGTTAATTGTTTTGTTTAATTTTATATTGTATTGTATTTGATGTATTATAATATATATTGACCAAGTGTTATTTATGTCTTTTTGTATTATGCTTGTTTTTTGTATTTGCTTGTCGCCTGTGGAAATGGGCACATTGCTCATCAGGCTCACAAGGGTAAAAAAAGAAAAATGAAAGTACATGGTCAGGAGAATCTACTTAGGACATTAATTTTAAAGTGCTAAAATCCTTGGAAAGATTCTGGCATAAGTATAAGAGTTTAAAAGACACTGCACTTTGGTCTCAATTTATAGCCATTCCCTTGACTAAACCAGTAATCAAAAATATTGCCTTTTTATTAAGGGATGATGGAGTAAGTGTGGCAGATACCATGTACTGGCTGCGACAGAGAAGTGAATTGACAGAGAATCCAACCCCTATCATAGATATTGAGTAAGTGTGGCAGATACCATGTACTGGCTGTGACAGAGAAGTGAATTGGCGGAGAATCCAACCCCTATCATAGATATTGAGTAAGTGTGGCAGATACCATGTACTGGCTGTGACAGAGATGTGAATTGGCGGAGAATCCAACCCCTATCATAGATATTGAGTAAGTGTGGCAGATACCATGTACTGGCTGCGACAGAGATGTGAATTGGCGGAGAATCCAACCTCTATCACAGATATTGAGTAAGTGTGGCAGATATCATGTACTGGCTGCGACAGAGATGTGAACTGGAGGAGAATCCAACCCCTATCATAGATATTGAGCATGTGTGGACTGGGGGTTGGAAATTTAGGGTAAAGGCGAAACCAATAAATAACGGAGTATGTCATCTCCTGGGAAGTTTTTATTTAGGCAGAGATAGAGAAGTGCGTTTTTACCCAGGTCAACCATGCACGTGTTATGAGTGTGGATCGCGTAGACACCTGAGTGCAATGTGTGATGCCACCAGGTGCAATCTGTATTTTGAATGCGAACATGTTAGTTTACATTGGGGGGGGTACCTGGATAGGTTACATTTAAGCAGAGAATGGCAAGAGGTCTTACAATGTAGATTAGGAGAGTATATAGCAACAAAGGTGAGTTTAAACTAGGTGGGGGGGGTGGCAAGTGTGTTGCTGGAATGAGGAGTCTCCGGTGTGAGGAGACAAGCATGCTTACCGCCCCCCCATTTTAACAGTGAAAGGGTCATCAAAGGGTCGAGGGGTTGGGTGAAAAAGGATAATAAATGGTATGGGGATAGCAGGGGTAGTTCTTGAAGGGTAGTCTCCTTTAATGTAAGAAGGCTGGGGAACAAAACTGCTGAACTGCAGGCTCTTTTAGTGGAGGGGATGGTAGACGTAGTGGCCGTCACAGAAAAATGGGCCAACAAATACCAGGAATGGGATCTGTTGATCCCAGGGTACAGGATTAACAGGAGGGACAGAGATAATGGGAAAGGGGGGGGAGTGGCGATATACGTGAAGGAAGGGATAATCTGTGACAGGGAGGAAGGGCAGGAGTGTAAGATAGAGGCCTTGTGAATGCAATTCCGAGACACAAGGAATAGAATTCTCAGGTTGGGAGTAGTATTTTGATAACCGTCTCAAGGAAAAGATCATAACAGGGAGCTAGCAGGGCAAATCAGGGAAATGTGCAGAAGAGGTAACACTGTGATAGTGGGGGACTTCAATCTTCCGGAGGTGGATTGCGGTACGACAGCCACCACGAGTGCTAGGGAGCAGATTCTCCTGGATACATTCCAGGACTGTTTCCTGGCACAGTTGGTCAGTGAGCCGACTAGGTTAGGGAATATATAAGATCTAGTACTGATGAACGGGGAGGCTGTTAGAGAGGTGAGGGTAGAGGAACTACTGTCTGGGAGCGACTACCACTCGGTGTGGTTCTCAATTAGCAAGATTAGAGAGGTAGTGGGTACAGGGACCAGGGTGATTGACTTCAGACATGCTGATTTTGGCATGATGAAGGAAACAGTAGCAGGTCACCTGAAAGGAATTCATCCTCAGTGGGATGCAAACCAGAAATGGGAAAAAATCAAATTGGGGTTGGTGGAGGCCACTGAGACATGTGCCAAGGTAAAGAGCAAAAATGGAAGGGCTAAGAGACCAAGTTACCTGAGCAAGTAGGTTTTAGAAATGTGAGGGCTAAAAAAGCAGCATTCAGGAGATACAGGAAATCAGGAGGATTGGGATGAGTATGTGAAGAAGTTTTTTTTGTTTTTTTTAGTTGTTTAACCAGGAGTAGCACACTAAGCTGAAAGTTTTTTTACAGGAGTGACCTGGGAGCACAGGGAAGTTAAGTGACTTACTCAGGGTCACACAGTGTGCAAGTGGAAGCTGTGGGATTCAAACCCAGGTCTGGTCTGCTGGATGTCACCAGATTTGCAGCTCAGATCCTTAAACCACTGCGCTATACTGCCTCTCAAGTCCAGGTCCAGGGTAGTCACCAGGGGAGTCAGGGTTGCTAAAGCTTTTAAGGAATTGAGGCTGGCGCAGGGTATCAAAGAAGGAGAGAAATACTTTTTCAGATACATACAGGAGAAAAGGAGCTGTAAGGGCCAGATTGTAAGGATCAGGAGGGAAGGGGGATGGGCTGAAAGTGGGATGGAACAAGCAGAGGCTATAAATGAGTACTTCTCTTCTGTGTCCATGAAAGAAAAGGGTGGGCTACTTCCAAAAGGGGTGGGGATGGTGAGCAAGGGGAATGAGGAGTTAACAGATGGTGTGATTACTGAGGGCAGGGTATTGGATGGTCCAAGGGCTCTGAGGGTGGATAAAGCACTGGGACTGGACGGCATACATCCATGGCTGCTTAAAGAAACGGTGTATGTGTTGGCTAGACCACTGATGGATCTATTCAGTACTTCCATGAAAACAGGATGTGTGCCACAAGACTGCAGGATGGCCCATGTGGTGTCTCTCCATAAAAGTGGTCCAAAGGATGAGTCGGGTAATTACAGACTGGTAAACCTAACATCTATTGTGGGAAAGCTGATGGAGACAATACTTAAGGAGAAGCTGGTTTCCTTCATGGATGTCAGTGCACCCCAAGATGCCCATCAGCATGGGTTTATCTCTGGAAGATCCTGTCTGACTAACCTTGTTGAGTATTATGACTGGGTTACGAGGGAGCAGGACAAGGGTCATGCTGTGGATGTCATTTACTTGAACTTCAGCAAGGCCTTGGATTCAGTTCCCCATGGGAGATTGGGTGGTAAGCTAAGTAATTTGGGGGTGGGTGCTAAACTGGTTAATTGGATTGTGAATTGGCTGCAAGACAGACAGCAGAGAGGAGTAGTGAGGGGGGGAACTCTCATCTCCAAGAGCTGTGATGAGTGGGGTGCCGCAGGGATCAGTGTAGGGGGCAGTGTTGTTTGGGATTTTCATTGCTGACATCTTGCAAGGTGTCAAGAATAAGATCAGTCTGTTTGCTGATGACACCAAGTTGGGGGCGGTGGTGGATGATATAGAAGTTTGGCAGGGGTTGCAGGATGATCTGACTAAGCTGGTGGAGTGATCAGAGGTATGGCAGTTGGGGTTATGTGAAAAAGTGCAAAGTATTATACTTTGGTGCAAAGAATTCTAGAAAGGGTTACCAGCTGGGGGGGGGGGTGCAGTTATGTACCACTGAAGAGGAAAAGATCCAGGGGTGGTGATAATGGCGAATATGAACAATTCAGAGCAGTGCAGGATGGCAGCAGTGAAGGCCAACAGGATGCTGGGTTGTTTAGCGAGGAGCATCTCTTCCAGAAGCAGGGATGTTATTTTGCCGCTCTACAAGTCACTAGTCAGACCACACTCTCTTTTCCTCCTCCTGTGCATGAACCCCATTATGGCCGTCCTCAGGGTACCTTTAAAGGCCTCCCAAGTGTTGCCTGCGGATGTGTCTGATATGGGGTTGTCCAGGAAAAACAAGTTAGCCTACCAATGTATCCATGGGGCAAAGTCTGGGTCTCTCAGTAAAAGGGAGTCCAGTCACCAGGAGTGGGAAGAGAAGGAGGGGGGCCCCAGGTGAAGCAAAATTGAAACTGGTGTGGTCTGAGATAACTATTGGGAGGATGGTAGCCTCTAGGGCTGCCTTGGTAATGTCAGGGAGGTGAGCCAAAAGTCTAGTCGGCTGTGGGAGTTGTTAACCGAGGAGTGAAATGAGTAGTCACATTCCCTGGGGGAAAAGACTATCTAGATATCCGTGAGGCACGTCCTATTGGAGTTGTGCTAGTGCTTTGGACCCTCTGGATGAGCTTCTGTCTAGGAAGGGGTCAATCGTGAGGTTGAAGTCTCCCCCCATAAGCAGTGGAATGTCTTCCCTGGTCAGTTCCCAAGCTCTTGGGCCACCATATGAAAAGAAAGGCTGGAGTGTCTTCATTTGGGCCATATATGTTCCCTAGCCTTAAAGGTCCCTCTGGGGTGGGCATCAGGACCATTACCCACCTCCCACTAGGGTCGCTCACCTTTTTTGAGACCATCCAATGGTATTTTTTATTTATAAGTATCACAACCTCTCTTGTCCTGGTGGAGCAGATGCATGAATTACCAGGCCCACCCAATCCCCTCTTGCCTGTTGTGGTTCCCCAGAGTTAGTTTGGTCTCCTGTAAGAAGGTCAGGCTGGCTCACAGTCTTTTGAGGTGAGATAGTACCTGTTTCCTTTTGGCGGGAGTATTCAGCACCTGTACAATCCAAGTGTGACATGTGATGTCACCCATTGGAAATCAGCAGTGGAATAATGTTGGAGCAGCAATCAGTGAAAGGAGTGGAGACTGTGAGCCGGCTGCTGGACCCCAGCAAGAGTACCAGAAATGTCACATCATGTAGGCATGGAGAATGGACAGTTAGAGGCATACCACAGACTTGAGCAATATCAGTGTAGACAGTACTTAGGAACAGCTCTATGTGTGTAAACCAAACAGTAAACAATACAACATAAACACTATTTACATACTTCCTCATATAATGAGCTTTGGGATATAGACGTGGTCTGATGACCACAGCAGTCTGCTGAAGGCTCACCTCTACGACCTGGATGCGTGTGGGTAGATTGTACTCGAGAGCTCCTGAGGTCAGAGCCCAGGAGGGGATCCTCTCAAGATCTCTCTGTGGTGTCAGGTTTGGAGGGAGTTGTTAGGTAGTGTCTTCTACATCTAGCCTTCTAGGGGAGGCTGTGAATCTGGAGCTGTGTGTTATGGTGTCAAGTGCATGCCAGAGACTGGGGAGTAGGAGAGCGAGAAAAGAAAAGAAAAGGAAAGGGAGGACATTAGGGTACTAGCATAGGGGGGTGCTACCCTGTGCAGTAAAACAATAACCAGTAGGCATATGGCTATGTGCCAGACACTCTGGTGGGGGGGGAGGGCTAGGTAAAACTTGACATGACATAACAGGAGGCCCTGGGGGAGGGGGAGTGCACTGTGGGAGCAGTAGATAAGGGTTCCATGGGAAGGAGGGGTGTCTACTTCTCCATCTGACAATTTAATATAGCTCAATGGAGTGCTAGGGGAAAGCAAATGACCAGAGTTGTACCTCTAGGAGCTTAGCGAGGAAAGGGAGGGCAGGGACCCAAGTAAAACCATTCAAAATGGTGTCTTTCCCCTATACATAGCTATTCCTCAAGTTATTGCATTGGGGGCATCTTATCTGCCAAAGGCAAAGTACAACAGGGCGCACTATAAGCCCACAAGTTCTTGATGGGGATGCTTAGATAAAAAGTGTGCGGAGGGGGTTGGTTGCAACAGCAAGAGCATAGGAGCTTGTGACAACCCCCTCCCTCCATTCATTCACACCTGAGCTGGCTCCTCGTCTCCCCAGTACTTCCCACCCAGTATAGGAGTGGGGATCAGAAAAGCACCTGCATGAGGTAGCATCAAAAGGAAAAGTTAAGAAAGGGGAGGCGGTTCCGAGTTCCCATCAAGCAGCCCTTGAAGCATGGTCCTGGGCCTAGAGACAGTGTTAACTGGGGCCTTCGCCAGCCTTCTCCACAAGACCCCACCCCGGCCCCTGCCCCCAGCCTGGATTGAATTAGTAATCAAGGAGAAAACAGTTACTTATCTGATGCTTCATTTACAGGATCTTGCTGTGGCGGAGTATGGAAGTATTCTGGGAAAGCTGAGTGCGGGCTTTGGTTGGCCCTACGGCGGCTTGATGGAGGAGGCTTTGGGGTGGATGCTTGAGGTCGCTCTGGAGTGTTGTCCGTGAGTGAAGCCGCAACCTAAGTGGCCCATGCTCCAGGAGGAGAGGAAGCCTCGGACTGATGCTGATGTGGGGATTCCTGAAGCTCACCGGGTTTTTTTTGGATGCAGCTCCGGTGAGTGTGGCTGCAATACCTCGTAGCAGTTTCCAGTGGGTAAATCTTTCAGCATTTCATTGAGGGCAGTATCCATCTGGCAGTCCTCTGGGCGTTCCTTAAGGAATCTCTGTTGGGTGGTCTCATTTCCCATGGCGACATCAGGAGTACCTTTTCCTGCTGCGGAGGGAGGGGTAATCTCCCAGTGATTTCCTGATGTAGACTGCCATTCTTCTGACCTTAGGTGGTCCCCCTTGCACACTCTATCAAGTCCCTCCAAGTCACCCTGAGTCCAGATGAGCTATGGGTTGGGAAACTTGTTGCCTTAAGTCATTGGGCCAATTTCATTCTAGGAAGTCTGTTAGGGCCTCCAGAGTGGAGAACAGCAGCAGAACTCTGTTATGTTGAACTCACATTGTGGCTGGGTAGCGCAATAAAAAGGTTAGGCCAATCCTATGCATGGTGTGGTGGGCCTCTGTGTAGGCCCGCCTTCTGTCTGAGTGCTCCTTTGAGTAATCCAGGTAGATATTTATCCAGTGATTATGCCATAATAATTGTTTTAACTCTCGCAACTTTGCCATCACCATTTCTTTATCCCTGAAGTCCAAGAAGTGGGCTATGATTGGCCACGGTTTGTCATGAAGTTTGGGCATAGAGGCGATGGAGCAGTGGGCCTGCTTCACCTGCAACACTCATGAGGGGTCCAGTTGCAGGACCTTGACCATGGCCCTTTGGGGGAAGCTTCGGTATTTTGGGTTTCCGCCCGCTCCGTGAAACTTAGGAACCAGAGGTTATTTCTATGCCCCCAGTTCTCTAGGTCATCAGTTTTTTCCTGTATTTTCAGGATAGTCTGTTGCTTGTCCCAGGGGGTCGCTGAGAAGTCATGTACCTTGTTTTCTGTGGCTGTAAGCTGGCATTCCATTTGAAACATGCAGGCTTCCAGCGACTGAAAAACTTGTGCTATATTATTTGCTGCCAGGGTTACTTGAGCCATTTGAGTTAGTAGCTGTCCAAACATCCCCTCGACTGAAGCATGGTCCCATACTGCGTGCTGTAGAGGCTGTGTCATGCTGGAAGCAGTGGGCCCTACCAACCTAGGCAGGATTTTTTCTCTGGCTTTGCTTCCTTTTCTGGGCAATGAAGGATGATAATGTTGGTATTTATAAGATCCTCGTTGTGCTCTGCACAGCTATATGTCCTTATATTTGGATAATAGAATAGGATCAAGCAGGATTTAAGTGGATTTAGCCCTTGAGGCGAGAGAGCCTGTAGCTTATGCTGCCATCTTGGTAGGCGCCCCTAGTGGCAGTTGTCTGGGAATATTTTGTCTGTCATTTTTGAATGGAATTCTAGCCACATAATTTCACAGGCTTTCACACAGGAAGTCTAACACTACCATGAATTACATTGCAAAATAAACCTACTGTTTTAGCAATAGCGATTTACATTCCAAGGTTTCCTGCTTGATCACTGCCTCTGTCAGTTTTGGCTTTTCAGGCCTTATTACTCACCTTATGGTGGATCCTGACCTTTTTGCTGTGGTATGTACCAGTTCCTCTTCTGTTACTATACTACAGAAGGACACTTTTGCTGCACATTCAAATTTTTAAGCTGTTCCTCAGTCTACTCATGAGGTACTTACTTATGACATCCCAGACTGCTATAATTGTATGCTACATCCTCCTTCTCTATGGCAGGTAGAACCTGTGGGAGGTAAAGTCTCTCTGCACTTTTCAAAATGGCAGGAGAGCACAGCAGATCCATGGATCATGGGCAAACACTGGCGTCCCCCGGGATGACCGCAATTCTGCAGCATTTTGCAGCACTCTGCAGAATGCTGCAGAAGACCTACTGAATAAAGCAATGTAATTTCAATGATAATTAGTTCCCTTTGTCATTCAGGAAAATGTGACACTGTCAAGATGAAGCGAATGCCACAGTTTCCTGCATGACAAAGGGGACTAATTGCCATAGAAATTACATTGCTTTATTCAGTAGGTCTGCTGCAGTATACTGCCAAGTGCATTAAAAATTTGTTTCATCCTGGGCGACACCACTGTATATGCTCATGGCTATGCATTAAAGTAAATTTCCACCACTCCTCTCCATCCTCAACAACCTGGTTTTGGTCCTTTTTCCTCATAATATGTATCTAATGTTTAGAAAAGGAACTACAAATACTTCCCCATAAAAGGGTTATTGAAACTGTGCCTGAGGTTTGGGTTGTTCTGTTTTCTTGCAGTTAACTATTTTTATTACTTTTCCACATTTTTATCTTGTACTTACAGTATAAAGATGGTACAGTCAAAATCAACTCATACAAGCAATAACAACAGGCATGTTTTGATTTTAAATCAGAAATAGAGAAGTACAGAGTCAATCAGCAAGTTAAACGAGTAACAACTAATGGGGAACAGATAGCTCTAAGTCAGTCTTATTATAAAGAGGAAAAGCTGCACTGCAGAATAATACGCCCCTCCTTTTAATAGTTGTTTAAACAGTGTGTGTGTGTGCGCGCGTGTGTGTAGGGTTGATAAGGGGTATTGAGCTGACCACACACATACTGTGGTATGGCGGGGTAGCTCGAGTATTGGACTCCTTCAGTGTATAAGGTAGGTCTAAAATAAGGAAGGGAGAGAGAGATCACCATAGAGTTAAAGGGGGAAAGCCAAACAGGAACAGACACTTGCACTCATCCATTCATGGGGGGGGGGTGCACCTAGTAGGTCTATGTGTAGACCTTTCAGTCTCTTCAAAGTCTGGTGATGTATATACTGTATGTTATATATGGGCCCCAAACCTTATACTATCTCCAAAGTGTATTCTTGCAATAGTGTGATACCCAAATTCCAGTGAAGCATGCCATTCTGCCACTGTGGGGATGTCCTTGATGTGCCAGTGACAAAGTATCAGGTGCTTAGTCTCTATACTGGCTGTGAGAAGCCACTGCTGGTGTTGGCCAGCAAGGCTGTTTACTCCCCCACAGGAAGACCTAGTAGGACCAGTGCTGGAGAGAATGGGATAGGGGTCTGCAGTATTAAAGAACATTCCTGCAAGACTTGGGAGCAGAAGCCTTGTCGCATTGAGCAGCCCCATAGTATATGTAAATGGTCTGCCCCTGGGGCATCATTACTGTCACTGCTTACATGGAGTAAAAGGCCCAGTGTTTTCAACTGGGCTGGGGTGCGATACCATAGATGCTTTATCTTGTTTTGAAAAAGTAGGCATCTGGAGTCCAGGGAGGTCTGGTGCACTAGCTTCTAACAGTGAGACCAGGCAGCATCAGACATTGTGACCCGGGGAGAGGATTGTGATTTTTGCCTACCCTTACATGTTGGGTCATGGACTGCATCCTGAACTGTTCTATATATAGTACCTGCTATCCCAGATTTGAGCTTGTCTCAGGCAGTGATTGAGAGGTAATCTGATTGCCCTGGGGAGCCATTGCACCTTGCAGAGCAGAGACATTTCCTTCTGTATTGCTGACTTGTCAGGTTTTTACTTGGAGGTTTTTCCAAAAATCAGACCTCAGGTGATCATAACGAAGTTGCAGGTTCTCAAATGAGTAAATCTGAGTGAGTTCATGAGCTAACGTCACCTGTTGTGTTTATATGTTTATCAGTCCACCCTCTCCAGTAGAACAGTTGGTTTTCTATACACAAAAAGGAGGGTTGTCTTCTTTGAGGAGATCTCTTTTATCAGGTTATGTCTTTGGAATTTATACTGTGTCAGCATTAGGACCACATGGACATTTATGCATGCAGTCAGTCAGGGGCCGCCCATGATGACATCATGTGACTGGCATCCATATAAGCCATAGGCAGCCCCCTCTCTTCTCAGTTCTTTTCCCACCATTGATTATGCTCATCAGACCCACCAGCAGAAACAAAAACATTTGAAAGACATCTTTCTTCTCTTTAAGTTTAACTAAATCACTTATTTTCATGATTATCAGCTTCCTGCATGCTGCCAAAAACAACGTTGAAGCTCTTCTGTTAATGCAGTTGCAGGGAGAAAATTTATAAGGACGATGTGCATGCGGTGTGCGTCTGCCGTCTAGGTCTCTCTCATGACATCAATACCTGCGAGATCTGCCAGGGGTTTAACTCGGCTACTAGCCCACGCAGACAGGGAGTCATTAAGACATTTTTCCTCAAGAAAATGGTAGCTGTTATGGAGAAGCAGCTGCAAGAGGGAACCATGTTGCTCGGTCCATTGGCTGAATCCCGGTCATCAAAAACCAAAGAGAAGATGTTCTTGGGGGGGCCATAAACACAAGAAACACCAAAGACATAGGGATAAAGCCTCCCCATTGAGGTCCATGTCACCATGGCAGCCAATAAGTGCATCGCCCACCTCCTCGCCGTGCACCTGTTTTGAAGTTATATACTGTTTGGACATTAAATTGTTGTTTGGAGTTCTTGTTGCTTCTAACCTCCTTGCTTTGTAGCCCTGTACGGGCCTGAAGAGCGCCTAAGCTGTGGGAGGTTGCATCATATCTGGGATGTCAAATAAGTGGTTTGTGTGGGTCCCCTCCTTGAAAACAAACTTTGCCATCGTTATATCTCTAGACCTCGGAGGAGGGTGTACACTTGATATGAGGCAGGGTAAAAAAAAAAAAAGGTTATTTTGAAAATGTGGGCCAAAAATGTTACAAATTTATAAAGTTATTAGCATAAGTTAAAAAATGCTTTAAAAAGCCATTAACTGCACTTACATTGTTTTCAGTCAGTTCATGGTTGGCTTCAGGAGGATCTGAACATTTTGCATTCAAGCGAGGATTACAATAATGGACATTGTTAGGTAAGTAAAGGATGTGTGTGGGGGGTGTGGGGTGGTGGGTTCCGAGAGGGTGGTCTGTCTGGGGTCAGAGGGTCTGGGGGACAGATCACACTGATGGACAGTTTTCTTTATTTTAGGTAAAAAAAAAAAAAAAAGAGAACAATGAGGGACCACCAAGGCTGGCTTGCTGGTTGCACCCTCTTTCTGCCTAAAGAGATCTGGTGATAGAGCATTTGGTACTGCTGTTCCAATGTTGTGGAATCCCCTTCCACCTTATATTCGTGCAGCCAGAACGGTGGAGGTCTTTAAAGCAAAGGCTTTTAACTTTATCTGAAATATTGATTTTATTGTGGGGATGTTTTACTGCATATTGATTATTTTATCATGTTTTGTACTGTGCTCTGAGCCCCTGGGTAGGGCACTATATAAATCAAATTTGCCTTGCCTTGCCTTTTTTTTACAGGTACTGACACTGGTGAATGGGCACCCAGTATCAGTGGAGTGTTTGGTGGCATGGGGGTGTGTACCCACTTGTCATGAAGTGTCAGTGGGGGGGGTCAGAATCTACTGGGGATGACTATCAGCATCCGGAGTGGTTACTCCAGTGTCACAAAGTATTGGTGGGGGGGACTAATCGATGCCAGGGGAACCCTAGTGTTGGAATCTGTAAAGGATACTGCCAGCAAGACTCATCACCTGCTGCCGTTTTTTCACAAAATCTCAGTCGTGTGAGAGGCGGGATATTGGTGGGGGGTTAAGTACTCACAGGTAGTTTCAATAAATTAATAAAAAGGTGGGGTGGTGAAGTGACACCAGCAGTGGGATTGAACACCTGCCATTGGTGTCTGAAAGAAAAAATTTGTTATGTGAGTGGAGGATAATGGCAGAGCCCAGGAACAGGAACAGTGCCAGAGCCTTAAGCATGAACTGATGTGCTGACACAGTCCTGCCCCCTGAGAATAGCTGCATGGTGTGCTAAATAAAAGCATTAGTGCACCATGCGGCCAAGTGAACAAAACCATTTTGTTATGATTTTGCCAAATGAAACCATAACAAAATGGTTTCTTAGAAATACTGCTATACTTAGAATGCTCCTTTTTGTTAATGAACTTGCTCCAAAGCTTTCCCCAAAATGGTAGTGTTTTGAAAATAATTCAAAAATTACTAAACCTAGGAAGATTAAAAGTTAAACAGATGCACATTAGACCAAACTCTAGAAAACCTGAAAGTTTCAAGTCAAATGTAAATTGCTTATGAGCTATAGATGTGCAAACAAAAAAAACCCTTACATTTTCATAAATGTATGTGTTTTTGCACCTCTTTTACTTTACCCCCGCTGTACCAATTATTATCAAATTTAGATAAGCCAGTGATCCTGGTGCTAACACTATGTCTACTAAAGTTCAGGCATATCTTTTAAACAGGGGCTGAGTTATTAAGTGCAGGAACCGGAATTTAATATAGAATTGCTTGCTCGTCCCTAATACACCGCACATGTATAATATAGTTAATCATGATTATACATGGGAACTCCCTTTGCTTCACTAGGGACCCAGCTGTGGAAGCACTGTAGGCCAGGTGATGTTTCATGTGGTTGTCTGGCACTGGTACAGCTTAGAATTAAACAAGAACGACAGTATTACTGTGTTAGAAACCCAAAAGTAAACTTAAACCCAAGGTAGGTATTTGTACTCCCAGCCAGAGGGTCTGTAGTTGAGGAATGATGCAATCAGAACAAACTCCTTCTAAACTATATAAAAAAAAAAAAATGATGCTGTTTTCCAATCCTCAAAATGAAAACAAGTCTATCTGACAATCTTTTAATAGTAGGCATGAACCACTAGAGCAAGTAAGCACGTTTAAGCACCTACGCATCACCCTTGACAGCTCCCTCGCCTGCTCCCAGCACATACTGTAGATCATGTAGTAGGAAACAGTCAAAACCATAATCGGTTTATTCTATAGACACTGTTACTACATGACAGCGGAAGCCCTATCACTAGCAGTTAACAGTTCAATGCTATTCATCATTGACTATGGCCGTGTTGTGTACAGCACAGCTACTAATACTACCCTGAAAAAGAGTTAGAATAGCTCTAAACAAGGTCTGCAGACTGGTTCTAGGTACAGGCAACCTCACACATACCTGTGACCTCTATGCCCAGATGAAGTGGCTTAACCTCCAGCGGAGAATCAAGTATCAAGTGTACCTCCTATGTAAAAAAAAAAAAAAAAAAAAAAAGACTTCTAGGCCTCACCCTGACATCCCTTCAGAGGCTCCTCAAACCAGCCTTAAATTCACATCTGACCAGAGGAAAGGTAAGAAACACCCTACACATCCCTTTTCATCACACATCACTAGCCCAATGATCTTTCCTCAATAAGGCTCCACTATGGCTCAGTGAGCTCCCCTACAAGCATCATCAACACTCCAAAGCTTGAGCCATTTAAACAAGAACTCAGACAATACCTTTCTGCCCTAAGTATGTGCGAATGCTCGGACTAACTATTATTATTTCCCTCCTCTCTACCTATCACCTCTCTCTCCCCCTCCCTCTCCACCCCTCAGCTCAACACCTAGCTCTACGATTAACCCCCCCACTACCTAACTCTAACACTTTCCTCTCTTGACAAAATACTATCTACCGCTACCCTCCTCCCTCTACCACCTTCTTTTCCTGACAAATACCTCCCTCTACTTCTTCCACCTCCTCCTCCCTTGTACCAGTCCATATCTCCTTACTGTCTCTCTGCTCCACACTGCCCTTTGACAAAGCTAAATCCTGGCTGCATACCACTCTTCCCATCTTTGCTTCTAACAATCTATCTTTTCTCCCTTATTTTAGATTGTACATTACAGTTAGTTTCATTAAGGTCTCCTGTAAATGCTCTGTTAATAATCTTGTATTTATGTAACTAGCCATTTTGAAATCCTTTCTGTATATAGCACTCGTCTTTGTCTTTTACTTTGGTGTATGTTTCTCTGTTACGGACATGGAACCTCTGTAAATGAGCTCTAAGGTTGTTATCCAAGACAATTAATAAATGAATAAATAAAACAGACACTTATTAGTTTCCAAACAGTGGTAGCGGTGGTGGTCAAAAGGCCTTGAATTACTCATGGTTTCCCAGACCAACGGTATCTCCCTTGTGTGCAAGGTGTAGTGACACAGCAGCAGCAAGTTCCTTCTCTGTTAGGTTCAATGTTTCTTTTAGTCTCAGACCTCTGGTTGGCATGCAAAACTGAAACATGGAATGTGACAGCAGATAAGGACCGCTTGGCCCATCCAGTCTGCCTACACTTTTACCACATACCATACCTGAGCTACAGCCCTTTCTTCTTCTCCCTCTTCCTTTCCACTATGATTCCCTTGTGCTTATCCTTTGCATTCTTGAACCCCACCACTGTCTTTGGCCCCACCACCTCCACTGTAAGGTTCTTCCAGGAATCCACCACTTTTTCTGTGATGAAGTACTTCCTCACATCTCTCCAGAATCTATCCCCCTCCAGCTTCATAGCATGTCCCCTTGTTTTTGATCACCTTTTCTTCTGAAAAATACTTCCTTCCTATATCTTATTTAATCCAGTGAGATATTTAAATGTCTCTATCTTATCCCCCCTCTATCTCCTCTGTTCCAGGGTGTACATGTTGAGGTCCTTTAGTCTCTCCTCATAGGGCTTTCGATGCAGACCCTGCACCATTTTAGTTGCCCTCCTCTGGACCAACTCCACTTTATGTCCTTCTGGAGATGGTCTCCAGAACTGAACACAGCACTTTAGGTTGGCTCTTACCAGTGATCTATAGAGTCAACACCACCTCCCTCTTTCTGCTGATGATACCACCCATACACCCCAGCATCCCACTAGCCCTTCCAACTGTCTTGTTTCACTGCCTGGCCACCTTTAGTTAATTCGATATGATTACCCTCAGATCTATTTCCTGCTTGGTGGTCGTCAATAACACTCCACCCATTTTGTGCCCTGTCCTTAGATTACTGTGCCCTAAGTGCATTATTTTGAACTTACTCACATTGAAACCCAGCTGCCGTGATCTTGACCACTCCTCTAGTTTTCTTAGGTCTTTGCTCATCCTTTCCACCCCCCTTGAGTGTCGACCCTATTGCAGATTTTGGTGTCATCCACAAAAAAGCAGACCTTACCTTCTAGCTCATCTGCAATGTCACTTATAAACACATTAAAGAGGACCAGTCCCAGCACTGATCCCCGGGGCACCCCAGTGGTTACCCTCCTTTCCTCAGAGTGAACTCCTTTTACCACCACCCTCTGTTGTCTATCCCCTAGCCCATTTCTTATCCAGTTTACCACCTTTGGACCCTCTGCTAAACTACCCAACTTGCTTACTGGTCTCTTATGTGGAATGGTGTCAAAAGCCTTACTGAAATCTAGGTAGGCCATGTCCACCGCTCTACCCTGCTCTAAATAATTTGTCACCCAGTCAAAGAAATCTGTTTGCTTTGTTTGACATGACCTCCCACCCATGAGCCCATGCTGTCTCAGGTCTTGTAACCCACTGGATTCAAGATATTCCACAATCCTTTCCTTCAGCAGTGATTCCATTAATTTTTCCACCACCGATGTCAGGCTAACTGGCCTGTAACTGACAGCCTCATCCATGCTATCACTTTTGCATAGTGTGACTAAATCCACCCTCCTCCACTCCTCTGGAACCACTCCTGTTTCCATTGAGCTGTTAAACTAAACCATCAGAGATGCAGCCAGTATTTCCCTGGGCTCCCTCAATACCCTTGGATGTACCCCATCTGGCCCAATTGCTTTGTCCGCTCTCAGATTAACAAGCCTTTCAGGACTCTGCTCCGCCTAAAAAGAACTAGTGTTCACCTCCCTTCAAAGCTTCTGTTACTTTTTTATAACCTCTCCCTTTCTTCTTCCTCTGTCAACACTGTTTGTTCAGGATGTCTGCTTTTTTTCTGGTCTCCCTCTGCACAGTCCCCCTTTCCTTTTTTCACATTACAATCCCACCTCTGGTCTGCTTCTTTTCACTTACATACCTAAAAAATGTTATGTCCCCTTTCGATAACTCCTGGGTGATTCTTCAGTTTAAGCCTTTGTTCTCCTTACTGCTTTCCATGCTTCCCTCTGTTTCTCCTGATATACATCCCTATCTTCACCCCCCCCGTGTCTCCTTATACCTTCTGAATGCTACCCTTTTAGCCTTTACCTTTTCAGCCACCTCTTTTGAGAATCATGGTGGTCTCTTTTTTTCTCTTGCTTGTGTTCACTTGTTTGACACAGAGGTTTGTTGCCTTTACTATGCTCCCTTTTAGCTTTGCCCAGTGTTCCTCCAACCCCCCCCGGCCACCCCCACCAGGTTATCCTAAATTCATTCACCCATCTTAATAAAATCTGACCTCCTGAAGTCCAGGACCCTCACCCTTGTGTGGTTTGATTCCGTAGCTGTTCTTATAGTGAATGACATCATATGGTGATCACTGGTCCCCAAGTGGCCTCCCACCTTTATGTCTGCAGTGTGGTCCCTGTTAGTCAGTACCAGGTTCAGCATTGCCCCATCATGAGTGGTTTCACTGACTAGTTGCCTGAAGATGTCCCTGCTTCTAGCTGAAGCCACTGCTGGGAGGCTCAAACCTACATCTGGCAGGTTGAAGTCCCCCACCAGCAGCACCTCCCCCTTTTCTGCTATCTTGCCAGTGGCATCCACCAGAACCTTATGTAACCCCCTTCTTACCCGGGGTTACTAGAATCCCAGTAAGACCTAGTGGTAGGTAGGGAAGGCAGCTTGTGAAACTCCAGTTAAATGGGTTTCACACTGTCTCACTCTGTTCTCAGTCTCAGCTGAGACTGAGGGATGACATCACCAATAAAACTTTCGCAGCTACATGAGCCACATTGGAATCTGCAGCAAAGGGAATTAGACAGAACGTTGGGAGTTTTCAAGTGAGTGTTTGCAGTTGGTGTTCAGTAAGTGAAGTTGGAGGGAGGGAGCTTGCTGTTAAGCAGCTCAGTAAAGGCTCTAGGAGCCTCAGCCCTGACAGAGGGCTACTTTTCAGTAATAGGGTGTGTGTCTCCACCTTAAAGAGAGACACAGGAAGATTACTGAAGTGGTGGAGACCGCTGTTTCGGGTCTCAGTGCCCCCTCCCTCTGGGGGGGGATGAGAAGGATTCCCTGCAGATTCCTGGGGCAATCCCCCTAGTCCTGCTTGTGGAGGAAAAGCTGCCTGTTCATTCCAGTATTTATTTTGGGAGAAAAGAAGATTTGTGAGTCGCCTGTGGGGCACCTGCAACGTGAGGGTGAGTGTCTGCTCTGGTTAAAATGGCCTATGTTTTCACCCTGGGACTTGTGTGACAATGTGGGGATTGAACTACTAAATATTGAGAAGCCTAGACAAATGGGCTAAGCAAAGTAAAAGTAGTTTCAAGTTCCTGACTTGGTTGGGATGCAAATAATATGTAGAGGAGATGTGACAGACATCTACCCTTAATCTACATTTCAAAGTTCAGTAAAGGAATTGTTCAGTTTTCCAGAGAAATGGCCGGGTATGGGCTGTGGGAGCAGGAGGTGGGTGGCCCCCCATCTTCAGTGACCAGGTCCACCTCTACGGATTTCTTCTGTGATTTTCTACTTTGCCTCAGGCACTTGGCCAGTGATGGGGGAAGTACCCAGACATGGGATTGTAAGGAAAATTCTCTCTAGGAGTCGCAGACTCTAGTGTGGTGTGGGGAGCCATGACAGGATAATTGGTTCATTCCTCAAATGGACTGTGAACAGGATAATTGGTTCATTCCTCAAATGGACCGCGGATCAAGTGGCTGGCAGGGGAGCCGGGCCAGTGGGGAAAACGCAAGTGTGTACAAGTCGGGCTGTATACCCAAAGCTGCGTGCAAGTCCGGGCTGTGTGCCTGGTGGGTTCAGAGCCTGAGGGCTGGAAATGGTGATAAAGTGTTCTGTAGTCTCTAATCTGCATTTACCAGGAAATGTAGCCCCATGGGGGTCCGTCTATGCCTTGTTTGTTCAGCTAGTATGTGAATAAAAGCCACATTGAAGAATCCCATTCCTGGTTCTGGACATTACAGTTATTGCTTCCTGTGTTCAGATTTACTTGGGTGCCCCTGTACAGAGTAGCCAAACCTAGGCTCCCCTGTGCCGAGTAACCTCATCCTTCCCGAACCCAGTCCCCACCAGGTACTGCTGTCAGCTTCAACAGCATGCCACCTGTCATTTTGGCAAAAAGGCAGGGGTGAGGGGTTACAAAAATGGCGGCACCGCTTTGGATTTTGTTCTGGGAGGAAGGTGCTTGGGCAAGGGGGCTAGCATTTTGGCTATCTGGCACTAGGTAGCCCAAAAAGCTGAAGCAATTTCCCTATTGTGTGTTGCTGCGTGCTGTGGATCTTGTGCTACTGTTTAAAATTACCACCTGTTTACCAAGGAGCAGTAAAGCCAAAGAGTGTGCCCTTGTCCTGCATCAAATTGTTTACAGCATTTTGCCTGCTTGTTAAAATAAACTGTGGTAAAGAAAAGTGTGGAAGACCAGGGGTAGCAACTGGAAAATTGTGCCCTGGATGTTGGAAATGCTTTTTGAAATGAATGAGAGACTTGCAGGTGTTTAATGGCTATGTTAAATGGTTGAAATGGGCTCCCGCCGTGGAGTCAGTTGGTGAAGAAAAAAAAGTTGCATTCTGTAGTTTAAATTTGCCTGCTCGATGATCGCCGTGAGGAGAAGAGGCTCATTAGCATGGCGTCGTGCGATTGGTCAGGTGCAATCAGTCCTGCTCCTCAGCCAGCTCTACAGAGACTGCCCCAGCATTCGAGGGGGAGTGTAAGTGGAATGCGTGTACTGGCAGTGGAGGAGTGTCGCGGAGTGTTAAAATCATTGTAAACAGTTTAAAAATTGACTTTCTTGTTTAAAATCGGGCTCAACCCGCTAATCGATCATCGGAATTGCAAGTTTGGTGGTTGAAAAGACGATTGGTAGGACTGCCCGCCCGTTTCTGTTCTGAGGCCTCCAAGAACTGGCTGCAGGCCGTTTTTCCCTATCGCAGCAAACTGCCACTGATAACAGTAAGTAACAACCTTAAAACTGCTCAAACAGTGATTTTTCAGCCCTATGCCATATACATGTGTGTGCAGCAGTGTAGTCGCTTTGCAAGTAATGACTGTGTAAAGTCCTGCCAGCAAGTGCAAGTCTGTTAAGCCATTGACTGTGTGCATAGTAACGAATTTAGCCTCAGTTTAAAGTTTGCAGCCAGAGACAGAGACTGTGGGTTGTAGCCAAAGTGCAGCACTAGTTATGCAGGCAATCCTGTGCTAAAAACCTGAAGCTTTAAGGGACTGTGAATAAAATGAATGTTACCAGCATGTAAAAAGTCCGTGGAAAATCCTGTAAATGTGTTTAAAGCAAGAACAGAGCAAGTTGTGCAGTCTGAGCAAAAGTTATCAGTAGTTTGTGTAAATCAGGTGTGCAGTGACTTGACGCAGATTCTGAATGTTGATGCACAGGAGTGCTGCTGCCGCCATTACAGGGTGGGGTAGTAAAGTAAACACAGCAGCAGAGGAGCCATTTTACAACTAAAGAGTGTGTTCAATAAAGTGGGACTTTCAGTTACAGTGAACTTTTGTTTATTTTTCTGCAGTTATGGCCTCAGGACCAGCTCGTTACCCGGATCATGCCCGGGTTGCAGTAACAGCAGCAGTAATTAGACTGAGGGATATTGAAAAGTGGTGCTATGGAGGGCAACTGCCTCCTCATGTGGCGATTCCTAATTTTTCAGTGCATGTATGTCAAATACGCTTGAGAGCTGGAAGGGACATCTTCATGATTCCTCACTGTGCTGGATGCCTAGAAAAATATGGCTTGTATAAAGCGCCTCCAATTCGTTTGGCTCCCACATGAACAAAAATTCAGGAATCTGCAGTTGGCAGCACACAGCACCAGGCAGAGCCTGTGGAAGGCCCCTCAGGGGTGTGGCACAAAGCTAGAGGATGCAGAGTTAGAGACAGAACCAGAAGTTGAAGTTTGGGATGCTGGATCCCAGAAGGAAAGTTCGGGTAAACATCGATAGACCCCTTGGAGAGCTTTAGCCAAGTCTCTTAGGTGAAGATGAGATGCGGAGGCCTTTGAGTGGGAGGTGTCGCATCGCACCTAGTGATGAGTGGATAGTCTCGGGAGTGAGAATGACTGCTCACTCCTGGGCTCAGATCCTCAGTGAAGAGGAAGATGAGGGGGAACCTATGTGGCCTTGTGAAAAAGGAATGGGTACACAGCCTCAAGATCTTGCCTCGGAGGAATGTATGGAAGAAAGTGGTGATGCCACTGCCCTGGCTTCACAAGAGGAAGAAGTCAGGGATCTGTTTCTACTATCTTTAAGGATGCGAAGCTGGCAGAACCAGGACTGGCCACCCCCAAGCCAGGCCAGCGGTCTCAAATTGACGAAAGCAAGTAAAGAGGAGAGACTGGTTTGTAGAAAGGCAAATGAGATCTATGGTATGACCTTTCCTACCTTTCCTCGAAAAGTCTGGGAGGAGATTGAGAACTGCAGGAAATCCTGGATCTGGGATGAAGCAGTGAAAAGTGTGCATCCTGGGGCCAACACGCATGTAAAGAATAGACTGTTCCACGAAAAGTATACCCAGTGGAAGAGAGGAAGGACACTGTTTATAGACAGAGTGAGAATAGTGGACGGAGAGGGACGTGAAATCTCCCACTGTGTGAATTATGTGCACCCAGATGGGGTAATAATTCAAGCTCCTGACCCCCGGTACTATTGGCCTCAGTGCAAGGACCTCTCAGCAAATGTGCCCGTGCCTACAAAATGGATAGCTGAGCTGTGGTAGTCAATACTGCCACACCAGACTGTGAAGTGCCTTATTGATCCGCCAATATAAATATCCAGGACTCAGGTGCCCCACATTCATCAGTCTACAGTGTACTGGCCTTTCCAGAAACCATCGACTGGCCCACCAGATGACTTCAGATCCAGAGAGGACACCAGCCCAGCTGTATCCTGTTCATTGCCTGGTAATCGGATGACATTGAACCAGCTGTTTTCTTTTTGTTCCTGTTCAAAGGTTCCATCTCCAGAGATGACGTCATCCCAGCTGTTCCCAGATGTGCCCTCCTGTGGTTCCCGGAAGATGTCCGCCCAGCTGTATCGGAAGAAATGCTGCCAGGGAGAGTCTTCGTCAGAGGTGCAGGTCGGTGCCGAATTTCATACTACAAGTGGCTGGTAAGTCTGAACTTTTCTATCTTTATGACATTGCAGTACACACCCTACACTAACAGACTTCAGATTGTGTGAACTGTCCTCAAAGACTCTCCCCTTTGGGACTTTGGCCTGTTAGAACTGTGCTTCACTGGGCTCCGGCCCAGGAGAGACTCTTTATTGGACTAGCCTTCGGGCATTGTGGTCACTAGTTGGGACTTTTAGGGCATTCCACCCCCCCCAAATGTGTATTGTAAATAATGTCGTTGTTTTCTAATGTAAATACTGCTTTTTTACCTTTTTTTTTTTCTAAAAAATCTTTTTGGGATTTTTCAGTGTTTTGATGGTAGGGGTCTAGGTAGACTGTGTATGCAGATTAGGAGTGTGTGTTGTCTTTCTTTTTCTTACAGGTGTTCCTGGGAAGACAGAAGAGAAGACAAGAAGAGGAGGAGGGGTTCATCGGAGTTCATCATTAGTACTTTAGTGTGTAGAAATTTAAAGTACTGTGGTATTGTTGTTGTTATTGTTGTATTAACCCTTTCCTTCCACAGGTGTGGTTGTGGGGGTAGGGAGGGTACAGTAATATGGTTTTTAATGGTGTGTGGTTGCAGGTTGCCAAAGGTCGGGGAGGTCCCCGGGTTGTTTTTGTTTTGGGGGTATTAGGTTAGAAGCAGATAGGTTCTCCCTAGAGGGTTAGGGGGGATAGACAGGCTGTGGTCCTGAGTGGCCATTGGGACTGCAGTGCGGATCTATCATGGCTATGCTCTGGATAGTTCTACCAGAGCCACTAGGCGTCCATAGTAAGTGGATAGAGTAGAGGCTGATATATCAGCTAAAGGCCTCTCGGCCCTTAGTGTTGCCAGCCTGTGCTTGCAACTGGTAGGAGGGGGCCTGATCACCCCCCTCCGCAGGTAGCACATAGGGTGGGATGGCCTAAGGCCGGGTAAATAATGACTGCGGACAATCATTTTCCTGGTCAAGGGCGGGTGTAACCCCCTTGTTACCTGGGGTTACTAGAATCCCAGTAAGACCTAGTGGTAGGCAGGGATGGCAGCTTCTGAAACTCCAGTTAAATGGGTTTCACACTGTCTCACTCTGTTCTCAGTCTCAGCTGAGACTGAGGGATGACATCACCAACAGAACTTTCGCAGCTACATGAGCCACATTGGAATCTGCAGCAAAGGGAGTTAGATAGAACATTGGGAGTTTTCAAGTGAGTGTCTGCAGTTGGTGTTCAGTAAGTGAAGTTGGAAGGAGGGAGCTTGCTGTTAAGCAGCTCAGTAAAGGCTCTAGGAGCCTCAGCAATGACAGAGGGCTACTTTTCAGTAATAGGGTGTGTGTCTCCACCTTAAAGAGAGACACAGAAAGATTACTGAAGTGGTGGAGACCGCTGTCTCGGGTCTCAGTGCCCCCTTCCTCCGTGGGGGGGGGGATGAGAAGGATTCCCTGCAGATTCCTGGGGCAATCCCCCTAGTCCTGCTTGTGGAGGAAAAGCTGCCTGTTCATTCCAGTATTTGTTTTGGGAGAAAAGAAGATTTGTGAGTCGCCTGTGGGGCACCTGCAACGTGAGAGTGAGTGTCTGCTCTGGTTAAAAGGGCCTATGTTTTCACCCTGGGACTTGTGTGACAATGTGGGGATTGAACTACTAAATATTGGGAAGCCTAGAGAAATGGGCTAAGCAAAGTAAAAGTAGTTTCAAGTTCCTGAGTTGGTCGGAATGCAAATAATATGTAGAGGAGATGTGACAGACATCTACCCTTAATCTACATTTCAAAGTTCAGTAAAGGAATTGTTCAGTTTTCCAGAGAAATGGCTGGGTATGGGCTGTGGGAGCTGGAGGTGGGTGGCCCCCCATCTTTAGTGACCAGTTCCACCTCTACGAATTTCTTCTGTGGTTTTCTACTTTGCCTCAGGCACTTGGCCAGTGATGGGGGAAGTACCCAGACATGGGATTGTAAGGAAAATTCTCTCTAGGAGTCGCAGACTCTAGTGTAGTGTGGGGAGCCACGATAGGATAATTGGTTCATTCCTCAAATGGACCGTGAACAGGATAATTGGTTCATTCCTCAAATGGACCGCGGATCAAGTGGCCGGCAGGGCAGCCGGGCCAGTGGGGAAAACCCATGTGTGTACAAGTCGGGCTGTATACCCAAAGCTGCGTGCAAGTCTGGGCTGTGTGCCTGGTGGGTTCAGAGCCTGAGGGCTGGAAATGGTGATAAAGTGTTCTGTAGTCTCTAATCTGCATTTACCAGGAAATGTAGCCCCATGGGGGTCCGTCTATGCTTTTTTTGTTCAGCTAGTATGTGAATAATAGCCACACTGAAGAATCCCATTCCTGGTTCTGGACATTACAGTTATTGCTTCCTGTGTTTGGATTTACTTGGGTGCCCCTGTACAGAGTAGCCAAACCTAGGCTCCCCTGTGCTGAGTAACCTCATCCTTCCCGAACCCAGTCCCCACCAGGTACTGCTGTCAGCTTCAACAGCAGGCCACCTGTCGTTTTGGCAAAAAGGCAGGGGTGAGGGGTTACGCTTATCTTGCTCCTCTTCTTGTGCTGGAGGTCGAGTTCACTCCACTGTGAATAGTGGCTCCATTCTCCATCTCCAGGGTGACTCACAGTACCTCCGTCTCCCCCCCCCCCGTACTCCCTGTACCTCCATTGCTTTAATGCTTTCCTCACATAAGCACCACACACACACACCCTTCTTTCCCACCCTGTCCTTCCTGAACAGAGCATAGTCTGGTATGGCCATGTTCCAGTCATGGTTTTCAGTGTACCATGACTCGGTAATGGCCACAGTATCCAGGATGGCCTCTGGGTCCAGAATCTTATTTCCTAGACTTCTAGCATTCACACCCATGGCCTTCCAGATTTTGTTTCCACTCTGTGTGTTGCCCCCTTTTTTCCTTTTGCCCTCCCTCCTTCCCCACTCTCATTTTAATGATCCTGTTCCTTTTCCCCTTTATCTCTACCACCCTGCTTCCTTTATTAATTTGCACCCTAAGGGATTCCTCTCCCCTCGAATTCTCCTTGCTCTCTACTTCAGCCTGTGGGGGAGGCAGTTTCTGATTCCCTGATTCCTTCCACCACCCACCTTGGCTAGTTTAAATGTTCTTTGAGGTAACATTTAAACCATCCACTAAGGACTTTTGTTCCCCTCCCAGATGGATGCAAGCCATTACCCATGATAGGCCCTTATTCTCCCAGTTAGATCCCCAGTCCCTACTGTAGCTGAAACCTTCCTCTCTGCACCATTCCGTCAGTCATGAGTTGAAGCTCCTGGTGCAGAGATCTCACTCCTTTCCCCTTGTTGCAGACAGGCAGCACCTCAACGAAAGCCACTGAGTGAGCTGCCTGTCTAAGACCCCTTCCCAGCTCCCTAAACTCCCCCTACACTATCCCAGCTGCATCTCTAGCCAGGTCATTAGTCACCAGATGGACAATGGCATTTATCTCGCCTTCCCGTCCGGCTTCCCTTGAGATCCTCAGGATCTGCTTCCCATCCGTCCAAGCTGTGGCACTGGGTAGGCACCTAACCTGCATCTCCCCCTTTTCCTATTCCCAGATCTATTCCCCTCACAACTGAGTATGCCACCGGAAGTTGCTTCTTCCTCCTCTGGGGTCCTCTACCACCCTCCTTGAGGTCTTCACCATGGAGGGCCCCCACATCCTCCCTGGTCACTACCATAGGTGCCTACTCCAGGCAGTTCTGCCCCACCAGAGCAGTGTAGAAATTATGTAGTGGTACTTGTTGAAGACTGTGCCCCTGTTCCACCACCCCATCCTTCCAGATCCCACCATAATACAGCCATTCCTCTTCCCTGGTATCCTCTGAAGTAATGGTGGCAATCTTGAGTGCTGTTGGATGGGGGAAGAGGTCCTCTGAATCCTGGCCAACTTGGTCTGGAGTCTTGCAACCTCCTTCCTTAGCCCAGAGATCTGTGTACAGATGGCGCAGCACCACAGTCTCCAGAAGGTCTGTCTGAAAAGTGCCCCCCCCCCACACACAGTCACTGTACTGCACCACTACCAGCGTTCTCAGCTTCTAGCCTTTTACTTTCCTCTGTCTGCCTAATACCCTTAAACTATAACCAAAATATATGGAGTACTTCCTACACCTCCCACACTCCTTTAACCTTACATAAATATAATATACAAAAAAAAAATAGAGAGAAGTATCTGTTTCACATGTATCAAATCTTATTCAAATGTTAACAGCAAATCTCAATATTCTAGAATTCAGTGGGCTGCTGCATCAGATGTCCTATTAGAAGCAAAACACTATGCAAGTAATAATACCTGACAGGGTGGGTGGTATTGGTTCATACCGGACCACCCAGGGGCATAATGAGGCCCAATACCACAGGCAGAGGGCCTTATAACCCCTGGAAGGTCTGGTATTGCCCAATACTGCCCACCCTGGAGGGTATTATTGCACTTAGAAAATGGACTACATGTTGTATTCTTATGTAAGAAATAAAAAGTGTCAAGAGAATGAAACATTATTTGTAGAAATGATTGTAAAGTTGCTTTTTCTGCAAAATAGTCCCTCCACTGGTATATTTTCCAGTAGAGGGCAGTGCAGTCTTTTGTAATTGCTTCCCTGGTGAGACATTCCTTCTGTCCAGTTGTCGACTTGCCGAGATTGAATCGGGATCAAGAAGGGCAGTAGTGCTTACAATCAGGGAATGGAGCAGAGGAGAGGCACCCTTTTTAAAAACAAAATGCTGAAGCCGTTTTTTTTTTATTATGGTTTGTCAGCAGGGGGAAAAGGGAGTTAAACATAGGAATAGCACAACATTAGTGCTGTCAGGGACTGGCGTAAGTACGGTGGTACAAAAGCATGGTCAAGTAGGTGCGTAAGAACCCGGGGTAACAGCGCGGTTAAGAAGGAGTGTACCAGAATGTATCTGGAAGGGGGTCTTTGTGCTGTGGCAATTTCTGGAGAATGAGAAGGTTCTTTTTTTTTTTTTTTTTTTTTAACAGCCGGGGAGAATGGGGGCATAGTACAGTTGAGAAGGACTGTAGCACAGAAGTAACATGCTCGCTCATTCGCTCGGTGAGCAAGCAGCAGAAAACATGGCATTGTGGAATTAAAAAAGTTGTTTTTATTTTCTTCGTATATTGCTGAAATTTTTTTACATTACTGGGTGTAGTGTCTAGTGTAAGGACTGAGTGGGGTGGGGGTCTCTCACTCGCTCTCTCGCTAAGCAAACAAAAACAAAAAGTGGTTACTGACTTTTGAATTTCACACTGGCACAAGGATACCAGTTTGACATTGGAGCATCGAAGGCTGATACTTTAACTTTCAACAGATACCCAGGAAATATAATGTACCCCTCTGGAATGGGTATCAACTGATCAGAGCCCAGGAAATAAAAAGCCCATTTTCTAAGCCAGGAAAGTTGTTTCTAAGCAACAGTTGGATTCTGGCTACAAAACAAATGTGGTGACCACATAAAAAATGTGGTTACTATCCTGCTCCCAGAGAACATCAAACACACAAATCCTACCCTTTCATGTAGACAACACAATTCCCTCTTTCTCGATCCACCAACAGCAGACAAGAAAAAATATTTAATATTGGGAAAAAGATGGAAATTTGTCACTTAGCTGTGGGAGCTCTGCATAGACACAGACACTCTGCTACTGCCAGCATTCTAGAAACAACTAGCATTCTAGAACTACCTCTGCATGTTGGATCTGGCACCCCTTCCCTCGTATGTAGCAGATATTCCTCCTTCTAAAATCACAGGTGCAGTGTCAGCCTGTGAAGTTCGACCATGACAGATCTGTACATCACATCCTGGGATCTAGTTCCTACATGTACTGCAACAACACCAGGACCTGGCAGTGGTGCTGGTTGGACAGCTCCCCAGACACTGAGCTGCTTTCTATTACAGAATTAATGCTGTAATGCAGCAAAGTCTCTCAGGACTATACTTGCAAACACCTCTCCTGACTTCTTGTTTAATTCTTTCAAGTCTGCGCTGTGCAAGCATGTGATCACCTCCACTGTTTTTGTGCAGAAATTCTGCTTGGCTCTGTCAGACATGTGGTCTGTCTCCTTCAGCTACCAGCTGCAGTTCATTCCAGCCTGTCTCCCTCAGCAGCCACTCGCAGATGGATGAAGTTCTGGAACATACTCTGCTGTCCACTGGAAAACTCCAGCTCTCAATTTGTTGGAACCAGTATTAAAGTCCTCCCGTGTCGCATTAGCCCTTCTGGCTCCCTTTGCAGGCTCTGCAGCTTGATTAGCTGTGCTTGTACCCCTTAACCCTGTTGCCATGCTGAGAGGGGTCAGAGACAAACAAGATTATGACTGATTTTGTAGGTCTAAGGGCTCTCAGCCCAGAGTCCTTATTTTGAATGGTTCATAGCCTTAAAAAAATATTTATGCCCCCTTAATGTTTGTGCTCTGGTACTCTAGTGTCTGAAGATATCAGAGCTGTGATCAGGGGATCCACTGGTTTCATTGTGAGTGCTGCTTGCTCACTCCATCAGCAGTAGTGGAGCTGCTCTGTATAATGGCATGGCACACTCAATATTCAGTTCTCCATCATTGGCTGCTGTCCTATACTCCTAGTCCACAGGGCTGGAGAGAGAGCAAGATCAGTGACAGTGTAGCTGGGCTTCATGAAGCCAAATAGTAAGCCCCCACACTTTGGTAAGGTAAACAGAATTATTGTAAAACTCTATTTCATAAAGGAAGTCTGTACCCAGAACATCAACTGTACAGAAATAAGACCCTTATCCCCTACTATAACCCTAGATGAGTACGTACGGGACCAACTAGAACTCCTACATACACATTTTGTAACTTTTATAACCTCCCAATACCTCACCATCTTTCCCCAGTGCTGGGGCATAGAGGAAACCATGGTCCATCTTGATGATGTCCATGCACCACCATCTGGTGAGAGCATGAATGTGTGTACACAGTCTCCAGCCTAATGTGTTTCCTTGTGTGCACCTATGGCACAATCTGAGCTAAAAAAACATGTACTGGTATAACAGGCGTCACTCTTCATCCATGCCCTGTACCAGTTTTCTGCACTGCTAGACAGAATTCAAAGGTGTTGCTGTATTTTACAATTCCAGGAATAAGCTATACTATGACATGGCCATGCACACACCACCGGCTCTGAGTGTGCTCTAAGGTGAGTGTGCACACCCTTCCTTCAGGAAGCCTGGAGTACTATGAATCTAATAGGGGAAACAATAATAACACTACTAGAAAAGTTCCGCTACTGGTAAAAGACACCTAGGTAAACTGCTGAAGTGGTGCCTGCACTGAAAATGAATAGTTAAAGAGCCACCGACACCTCAAGAAGAACTTTCAGAAACATAATATTTGGACACAAAGCAGCTTACATTTCTCAACAGCTTTGTATTTCGTGTCCTTGTTGCTTATTACTGAGGTCATTTGACTCGAAAACAGGATACTCGTTTCTTGAGAGTTCATCAGCTCCTATTGCTTCTTCCCAACCTGATGTCATAATACTCTGTGACATCACAGTTACAGTATTCCTATGGCAGCAGACTGTGATGTCACAACAGGGCATTATGATTTCAAGTAGGGAATACCTATTGAGGCAGCTGAACTCTGAGGGATAAATATCTTGTTTTTGTGGTAATTTCTTCAGTAAAAAATAATGGCGAGGAGAAAGGTATACAAGTTATATAAAATACAAGCTGACTTGTGTCTAAATATTATGTTTTCCAAAGTTTTCCCAAAGGCATCAGCTGCTGTTTAAGCCACTTCCCAAATTTTTAACTCACTGCAGTGACAACTCCGCTGTCGCAGTCGCATACTCACAGTAGTGAGTTGCAAACTTGGAAAGTAGCTTAACCAATACTCATTTTTGGGGTAGCCACCACTCCAGCAGTTTACTATGGTGTCTTTTACCATAGGTGCACTTTTTTAACAGTGTTATTATGTTTCCTCTATTAGATTCATAATACCCCAGGCTTCCTGTAGGAAGGGATTTGTGTGCTCACCATACTGCACACTCAGAGCTGGTAGAAGGGGAATGATAGTGTCATAATGTAGCTCATTTCTGGAGTTGTAAAATACAGCAATATCTTCAAACGCTGTCCAGCAGTGTAGAAAAATTGTGCCGAGCATGGACAAGGAGTGGTGCCTGTTATTCCATTAGATATTTTTGAGTTCAAATTGTACCATAGATGCACACAGGGAAGTTGATTAGTCTGTGTACACGCATTCCTGCTCTAACCAGTTGGTGAGGCACGGATGTCATCAAGACGGCCTATAGTTTCCTCTATGTCTGAGTACTGGGGAAAGATGGTGAGGTATGGGGGGATTACAAAGTTATAAAATGTGTATGTAGGAATTCTAGTTGGTTCAGTACTGTATGTATTCATCTAGGGCTAGATCAGGGGGAGGGTGGAGGAGTCTTATTTCTGTGTAGCTGATTATCTGGTACAGATTCCCTTTAAGTTAAGGAGTTAAAATGAAAGTTTCATAATTTTTAGACAGCACAGAAAGAAAAAGTAAAAAAAACAAAAATGAAAAAATTGAAAATAAGATGTTCACATGACTCACTCATAGTGACAAATATGAAAGCAGTTATGGCCTTACAACATTAAAATGAAGTTTTGGAAAATATCTTAAGATGCAGAAATGCAAGCATTGTTGCCCTACTTCATAGTACAATTATACATCAGGGGAGGATTGTGAAAAACTGCATGTATAGTCACTACAGCTTCCTGGAGCTAATATTCTGTTAATTGCAAAAGGCTTCAAATTTCCTTTAAAAATTAAAAGGGGTGTGAATCCATAAATTCAAGGTACAAATCCACATGGCAGCAGTATTGTAAGTTTGCATATGACACTGGTAGTAAAATAGGGGTTCAGACAGCAAGGAGAAAGAGCCAGTTACTCATCTTCAGAGATCAGAAGTTTCATATTGTAGTGAACACCTCAACTGCACAACAAAGGAGAAAGCATTTGTCTTTCATTTCCGGGACATTGGAGCAACTTTGATGGGAACTGTCGTTTTTCTTGCCAAATGCCTTCTAACTAAGGCAAAAAAATAATGTTTTATATCCTGGATCAATTAGAAATGAGTTCTAGTCAAGAGACATAAGAATCAGGCAGAAAATGTAGATTCTGAAGACAAGGAGACAGCAAATGAAAATATGGCAATCCATCAATGGAAGTCTGACAAATTAAATACACTTGAAACTGAATCCAAAACAACCAATTTCATGTCTGTATTATGATTTATATTGTCACAGAAAGGACAATCAAAAGAATTAATTTGAAGGGGATACATCTTGAAGACACATTTGGCTTTCTTCTTCCCTTTAGAAAAATTACTTTCTGATTTGTAGAGTTAGTTGTGGCTTTTTTTCACTTTAAATGACCTATTATAAGCTAATATACCATGTTTTGTCAGCTTCTGTAATATATGGTTTAAAGAAAAATATTCTTTATGTACTAGTAAGTATTTTCTTTACTTAGAATCTCTCTCAACACTAGAGGGCACTGTTTGACTTTAAGCTAAAAATGGCATACTAGTATGAATGATACATTATTTCTCTCATTTTAAAAATATTTTTGGTCATCATAGTGATTTGTTTTCTTGTTTTCAGTATTTTAAAGCAAATTGCTAGGAAAAAAAATGTGCTTGTACTGTATAGCTGATTGTCATCTTATATTTACTGTGAGGTTTACCAAAGTATAAGTAACAAGTTTAGCAAAAGATATGGCTTGAGATCAACTGCAAGGATTTCTGCTGCCATTGCATCAAGTTCCCTGGATGTTGTGTGATTATGGAGTAACTTAATAAAACCTTTCCATGACTGTACTGTTGTAAGTTGATGAAATAATACTATCAGATCATAACTGCTTTTTTCATGATTTTCCCACCAGATGTATGTGACAAGTATGCCCCCCCAACATCACCACCACCCAAAAGGAACTCCTCTGGTGATGACAGAAAAGAAGTGATGCTTTCCTTTGATGTCTCTGACCCATCAGTAACGCTAGTGGTGCCTCCTTTATCAAGTCCCCCCACTGTGTCCTCTTCTGTCTCCTCTTTCTCTGCCTTCATAATAAACCGGTGCTCTCAGTACTTCTCCATCAGTCTTCTTCTGATATTTTGCCCAGATCTGTAGTTGATTGCATTTAAGGTGGGTGTGCTGTCCACCAATGCTGAGATGTGGTCCCTTTTTACCATGGCTGATATGAGTCTTGCAAGTTTACATACTTTCGGACTCCCATCTGTGGGATCAATGATCGCACTTTATTTTTTATCAGCTTCAATGTTACTGCAGGGTAGGTACACACATGTGATATCTCCCTCTTTACGCAGGAGACTCCTGTTTCTTTTGACTGAACTCCCTCCCTCCTGCCTGGGAAACAAAATCTCCTGCTTAAGTAAAATTCTGTCCAAATATCCATGTTTTTTGGGCAGATAAAGACACATAAAAATTAAATCAGTGATGAACAATGTATCTGATAACTTTATATAACTAGTTGTTTATTCTTTTTAGTGTTTATTCTTGACAAAATTAAATACATTAAATTTTTGTAATGACTTTTTTCTTATTTTTTTGACACCATTTAAGGACAAACTCATGACGTTATGGCATCTCCCTACTAGCAGGCCAATCTCCCTCCTAATTTGACCCAAATCTCCCTCTTAAGCAAGTTGGCAGGCCAATCTCCCTCCTAATTTGACCCAAATCTCCCTCTTAAGCAAGTTGGACATATCACATGTACTGTATGTAGGTAATCAGTTACATACAACTGGGTATTTACACTTTAGTTATATGTTTGTTGCATGTAACTGCATTGCAGTGTAGTTACAGTGTAGTTAAGGAAACAAAGTGTTACCGGATTAATTAGAAAATAATCCCTCACAAGAGATTTTGATGCACATCAGTAAGTTGATGTGGAGGGAGCTGGGGCTGTGTCTCCACAAATACATTCTCTGTTTATGTGGTTTATGCTTTCTTCTGTGGAGGCCTTTGGGACGTTTTGATTTAAGGGGGTTTGTCCACCTTATCTGTGTGGTTGTCACCTTTCACGTTTTTTCCTTGTTTATCACTATGCTAAGTAATGAGATGACGGATACATGTTGTCACCATGGCACTTGTTGGCTTGTTTTTTTGGGCTTAGGTTCCCAGGAAACATTTTGTAACATCATTATCATCACTCTCAGACTCCTCTGCTTCACTGTCCACCCAGTGTTCAATCTCACTGTCTTTATCCTTGATGACAACCTGTTCTTCGACTGACTGACCCTCCTTAGATGTTGGAAGATCAGTGGCTGTAGGCTAGACCTCATTCTTTCTGCTTTCCACATCTAAAATCATAGCAGCCAAATCAGCTGTTGCCACCCTGCCTTGACCTTCTGATGCTGAATGGCCTTCTGATGCTGAAAGGCAAGTTCATTACATAGCTGTGTTTGGGCTGTAGACGGAAGCGACAATCAGGGGGAGCCAGTAAAAGTAATTCAGCATTTAAAACAAGCAATTTTACTCACTTTTGTACCTGTTTTTTATATCAAGTTTGCAGAAACAGGAAGCAGAGCCATATTGGAGAGGAGAGCTCAGAGGCTTTGGACTAGACCACGTGATTCAAACAGGCCAATCAGGGAGCAGCAGGAAGCAGCTCCACAGCATATAAGGAGTTGCTTTTTGTGCTGCAGTTGCATTTATGCTGCTAAGGAAAGGGCCGATCAGGGGAGCCAGCAAAAGTAATTTCACATCTAAAATGAGCAGTTTTACTCACTTTTGTACCTGTTTTTTTTTTTATTTCAAGCAGGCTGAAACAGGAAGCGGAGCAATATTGGGTGAGGACAGTTCAGAAGGGATGGACCTGATCACATGATTCAAGGCGGCCAGTGGGGGAGTAATAGGAAGAGCTAAGAGCTAAAATGAGGAGTTTTACTCCCTTTTGTACCTTTTTTTATTTTAAGTAGGACAAAGCAGGAAGCAGAGCAATACTGGGTGAGGACAGTTTGGAGGGGATGGACCACTTGATTTGAGGAGACCAGTTGGAGAGTAATAGGAAGAGCTCCATAGGATAAATTGTGCCACAGTCAAGGGTCCCATCATGTTCACCTCTCATCGCATGAGTGGAACAGAGCAGGAGTGGGGGGTCAAGATTTAGTATGTCTGCAGAGCATCTGCAGGAGACCGCAGGATCACAGGGGCCTCTGAAGGTGAGACCCTGGACAAAGTAGGAAGGACACTTTCAAAAAAAATGACAAAAAGTCACGCTCAAGGTATGGGAGTGGTGCTGTAAGAAGCAGCCAGCCAGCTACTAAGAAATCTGACAAGTAAACAGCACTCAAGACAATCACTGAGATGCGAGCCAAATGTAGTATAAATTGCTTTATGTGACAAAAGTGAGAAAGCTGACTAAAATCCTGAGCCCCAGGATTTTAGTCGGCTTTCTCACTTTTGCCACATTAAACAATTCATACTACATTTGGCTCACATCTCAGTGATTGCCTTGAGTGCTGTTTACTTGTAAGTTGAGGAAGGACACTTTACCTGTCCTCTATTACACTGTGAGAGCCAGCTAACAGACAGTCATATAGTCTATGTAGTAGCAGGGTAAAAGGGAAGCAGGTAGGTAACCTGGAAGTCATGAAGAAGTAAGAGCAGGAAATGGGTTAGAACAGGGAAAACAAGGTAAATCCTATATAGGGTAGGTTGGTAAGCAGGTTCAGGGGCAAGCAGAACAGGGTAAAAAGGAAGGAGATAGTAAACCCACAGGGAGAAGTAAGAGCAGAAAATGGGTTGGGACAAGGAAAGTAGGGTAAACCCTCTCTAGTGTAGGTCAATAAGCTAATTTCATGGCAAGACAGAACAGAGGGATAGGATACCAGGCAGTAGGAAAAGGATATAAGGGCAAGAGTAGGTACCAAGCAAAGACAGAAAAAGGGATAGTGATCATGGGAGTGGTGCAGTGTAATATATGTGGTGAAGCAGTCTTTCGGAGACCTTCTGGAGACAGAGGTGCTATACTCACCTTTCTGGGTTGAGGGCACAGGTTGATGAACTCCAGGCTGAACTGGCAATGGTACAGCTGATCTTCTGTCCCAACCCAGAGGTCACCAAGTCCACCACTGCACTACCAGAGGATGCCTAGACACAGACAGAGCAGATGGACCCTGGTAGGCTCTGAGATGGTGGGGATGAGGGAAAGGAACAAACTCCTCCACTGATACCACTGCAGAACACCTTTGCCATAGTGGTGGAAAAGGGCAACTGAGAAGAGATTCACAGTAGGAGGGAAGGAGGGGGTCCTCAGAATAGGAGACCCCAAGGAGGGAGGGAGAACCCCCAACCCCACTCAGGAGGAAGCAGCTACCGGTAGGGGCCTCTATAGTGAGGGACATAAAGGGTTGGGAGCTGGTGTGTGGAAGGATAGGGAGGTGAGGTGCCTGAGGGGTGCCTTGGCTGAGAGGAACAGAGAAAGGAGCCTGCGGATCACTAGGGCAATGGAAGCTGGGAATGAGCTGAGCATCATGGACCATCTTGGGACAAATGACCTAGCATGACAGAAGATAGGGGTAATACAATGGAACATCAGGGAACTGGGAAAGGGCCTCAAGCAGAACGCATGCATGGTGGCATTTTCCAAGGTACTATTTGTGAAGGGCAGGGGACAGGCAAGCGTACTCCACATCAGGACCTTTAACAACTGGCTGAAGGCATGGTGCATGGAGGAGGACTTTGGCTACATTGGGGACTAGGGACCAGCCTGGGAAGATGTGAGCCTCCATAAATGAATTACCTACATTCTTCTAGGAAGGGGACTGCAGTCCTTGGTGGGAGGTTTAGATGCTACTTAGATGAGCATTTAAACTAGCCATGGGGGAGGCAGCAAAAATGAGGAAAACAACAACTGCCTCCCCTCCGATGGCAAAATGGCAGGGGGAGAAGGCCCAAGAGGTGATAACATCCCAAGAACAGAGAATAAGGAAGTCAGGGACAGGAACAGGAAAATGAAGAAAGGAAAAGGACGTACAACTAGGGTAGGGGAGGACAGTGGACCAAGAGGGACTGGAAGTGAAGAAAGTGAATGAGTGAGTGAGTGAGTGAGTGAGTCGGAGGAACTCTAGGTAACATAATAGAGTGGAAGGGGAGGAAGACACTGGACATCAGGTTGGGGGGGAGTGGCATGGAGAGCCATATGTGCTAACTCCAGAAACCTCAGAAATCAGTGCCAGACTTAGATGCTATCATGGCATAAAGGCAGGAGCAGAGGCAGTTTAATGTAAACACAGGAGCAGAGGCAAACCACTTGAGGATGAGAGTCCTGGACTTTAAAGGGCAGATTTTATAGAACTAGGAGAATTCCTCATAACTGCTTCATGGAGAGGATTGCCAGGGAGGGGTAGAGGCACAGTAGGGAACAATAAGGAAGGGCATAATTCAGAGAACTAGCCTCCGTGTGAAGGAAGTGAATAAAAAGAGAAGGAAACAGAGACCATTATGGTTCTCTAGGGAAGTGGCCAAGGTGGTGAAAGAAAAAAAGGTGGAATTCTGGAGGTACAAGGATATGCAGAGGATGGAGGACAGCGAGGCATACCAAGAAAAACAGAGGGAAGCAGGAAAGGTGGTGAGGGGAGCAAAGGTGCAGACAGAGGAAAAGATAGCCACAGGGATAGCTAAAGGGTATAAGACTTTCTTCAGGTACATAAGAGAGAAGAGGAAGGAAAGGGTCAGGATAGTGAGGATTAGGAGGGTGGCAGGGGGATACTGCCAACAAGAGAACCAAGAAAAAGCTACCATCTTGAAAAGGTACTTCAGTTCAGTCTTCACAGTGGAGGGAGAGGGCATGGACCACCAGAGAGTAGCAGGAACAAAGAAGAGGGGAGCGAGGTGGACACAAATCAATTTTCAGAGGAAAGAGTCCTTAAGGGACTTGCAACTCTGAAGGTGGATACAGCTACAGGACAGGACATGATACAGTCAAGGGTCTAGGGAAACTCAGGGAGGTGCAAACTGCCCTACTGATTGCCTTATTCAACAGTTCCCTGGAAATAGGTATGGTTCCAAAGGACTGCAGAAGGACAGATGTGGTTCCTCTTCATAAGAGCAGCAGCAGGGCTGGGAAGAGGCTAGCAACTATAATCTGGTCAGTCTCTCTTCAGTGGTGGGGAAATTAATAGAAACTCTGCTTAAAAAAGGCTGGTAGAATATATTGAATCCAATGGGCTGCAGGACCACAGACAGCATGGATTTGTGTGTGTGTGTGTGTGTGTGGGGGAGTCATGCAAGATGATTCTAATTTATTTCTTCGAATGGGTGACCAGTGAACTGGGAAGGTCAATGGATGTGGCCTATGTGGACTTACCAAGTCCATCAACATTGCCACACAGGAGACTGATACAGAAATTTAGCAGCCTAGGGGTGGGATCCAAAGTGGCGATTTGGGTTAGAGACTGGTTAATGGATAAGCAGATGGTTAATGGCACTTACTCTAATGATGGGGGAGTGACCAGCAGGGTGCCGCAGGGCTCAATACTGGGACAGGTCCTCTTCAACGTTTTCATAAGTGAGTTTGAAGAAGAACTAGAAATGAAGGTATGCCTTTTTGCAGGTAATACTAAAATCTGTACTAGAGTTGATGGGGGGAGTAGAGAGAACGTACAAGATCATGAAAGCCTTGAGGAGTGGTCAAGATCATAGCATTGGAGTTCAATGCAAAATAAAAAGCAAAATCACGCATCTGGGGTATAGGAACCCAGGAGTGGAGTATAGGATGAGAAGGGAGTTACTGACAGTAACTAAGCAGGAAAGGGAACTTGGGGTTATCATAACCGATGACCTCAAAGTGTCAGGGCAGTGCAACAAAGCAGTGGGTAGGGCTAATGGGATGCTGGGGTGCATAGGGAGATGTATCTCTAGCAGGAAGAGGGAGGTGGTGTTGCAACTGTATTGCTCACTAGTGAGACTCCATCTGAAGTACTGTGTCCAGTTATGGTGGCTGTACCTCAGAAAGGACATAGGGTGGAGGCAGTCCAGAGGAGGGCAACTGGAATGGTACAGGGCTTGCATGAGAAGACCTATGTGAAGAGACTGAGGGATCGTAACATGTACACCCTGGAAGAGAGAAGAGTGAGATGGGACATAATAGAGACCTACAAGTACCTCACAATGGGGAACAGGATGAAAGAGGGGTACAAGGAAGTTGGAAGGGTGAAGTTTAAGAGGGTTGTGAGTAAGTATTACTTCACTGAAAGGATGATAGATGCCAGGAACAGACTGCCAGCAGAAGTAGAAGCAGAAACAGTGTGTGTGTGTGTGCATGGGGGGGGGACCTTCAAGCATGCATGGGATAGATATAGGGCAATATTAGTAAATAGGCAGGGAGGATCACCATTGACCAGTTAGGGCCCGCAGATACAGATTAGTCAGTGAACACCTGGGCAGAATGGGTGGGCCAAGCAGTCCTTTTCTGCTGACAAATTCTTTGTTTTTGTGTTTCTAGGCTAACTCAGATCTAGTGGCCATAATGGAATCATGGTGCACTGAGCATCATGAGTAGGACATAGCCATACCAGACTACTTTCTATTTTAGGCAGGATAGAGAGGGGAGCCTATACTGTCACCACAGTGATGGGAAAACAGCAAAGACCATCACAGTGACCGATTCTGCTGTTTGCTGTGATGGTCCGCTTGTTTCCCAGTGCTGCTGTCTCTGGGGAATTCGCCCCCTCCCCTAACCAACTCCAACTCAGAGCTGGTAATCTATAGTGTGGGGGGTGTGGGTGGCAGAGTCTCCTGCATGAGGGATGTGGGGGTGAAGCCCCTCACAAAAAAAACCTTTATACAGTGATGGCACAATGCCAATTGTTGCCATTGTGCCATCGCTGTAATGACGGTCGGCAAATTTCCTGTTGCTGCAGTGACATGGAACCAGAAGGGAGGAGGGGAGGAACAGTGGCTTTATATGTGAGAGAGGAGATAAAGATCACTAAGATTCAGGTGCACTGAGGTAAGGGTCTGGAAGTGCTGTGGGTCATCCTGGAGACAGACTAGTAATAGAACTAATTAGGGATTGGGCAGTGTTGGACCTAGTGCTAACAAACAGGGACAGCATTGCAGGCATCATGCAGGGGGAGACCCCCAGGGGTAGCAGTGAATGATGATCACCATACAGTGTGATTTAGCATAAGGAAAAGGGCAGAGGTGAGCCAACTGAACCCAGGGCCCTGAAATTCAGGAGGGCAGATTTTAAAGAAACGAGAGATTGCCTCAGAAAATGCCTGTAAGTGGGGTTTTACCAGAAAGGAGTAGAGGAACAGTGGTGAACAATAAGGGCAGGTATAAGTAGGGTGACAATTATCTGTGCGAAAGAGGTAAACAAAAGAAGAAGGAAAAGAAGACCGTCATGGTTCTCCAAGGAAGTGGTAAAGCTGGTGCAAGAACATGGGGTGTCATTCAAGAGGTACAAAGAAATGCGGAGAAAGCAGAACAGGACACATGTACCAAGCTAGGCAGAAGGAAGCAGATAGGGTGGTTAGGGGAACAAAGGCACAGACAGAGGAAAAGATTGCTAGAGGGGTGTCTAGAGGGGACAAGATTTTTTCCATAGACTATACTTAAGCAAGAAGAGAACAGCAAGATAGACTGCCAACTAAGGGAGAGTGGCTAAACCTGACAAGAGAGATTTATGGGTTGGAGAGGATGGCAGCCAGAATATGGGATAGGGTGGATGCCTTTGATATAAAATGGAGAAAATGGACTATACATCAGTTAAGCACTTACCCAGATTTTGTTCCCTGAAATTAATCAAATCAGTGTCTGAGAAAAGTTGATATATGATTTTTTCATTATATGTGATTAATTAGACTCTGCTGGGAGCAGTTTTTAATGTTTAATGTATAATTTTATCTGCTGAACAAATGTATTTATGCAATAACACCTGTGTGTATGTAAATATCCTCGTGCCTAATAAAAACATTATTATAAAAAAAGAAGACAACAGCAAGGGGAAGGATAGTGAGGATTGGAATGGTGGAAGAGGTAGACTTTGCAGCTGACATTTAAAACAGGTACTTCTTCTAAATTTTCATGGTGGAGTTGGGGGGCCGGAGACAAGCAACCAGGGAGAAGCAAGAATAGTAGTGTGGAAACAGTGAACACAAGTTAATTTTCAGCAAAAAGAGTCCTAAAAGAACTCACAGCCCTGAAGGTGGATAAGACTATTGGACTGGATGGGATACACCCCAGGATAATGAAATAACTCATGGAAGGGCTAGCTAGCTGCTCACTGACAGCCTTATTGAAGAGCTCACTGGAAACCATAGTGGTTCTGGAGGGCTAGAGAAGGGCTGACAAGGTTCCTCTACATAACAGTGGCAGCAGAGAGAAAATCAGCAATTACAGACCTGCCAGCCTAACTTCAGTGTTGGGAAAACTAATGGAAACCCTACTGAAAGATAGGCTGGTTGAGCATCTAGAATTCAGTGGACTGCAGGACCACAGGCAGCACAGATTCACAGTAGGGAAGGTCACACCAAATGAATGTGATAAATTTCTTTGAATGGTTGACCAGATTTTTTTGACTGAGTGACCAGGGAACTAGATTAGGTGAGGGCAGTGGACATATCCTATCTGGACTTCAGGCAAGGCCTTTGGCACTTAGCCACACAGAATGCTGATTAGAAAGTTGATCAGCTAAGGAGTGGAGTTCAAATTAGTAGATTCGGTTCAAAACTGGTTCTTGGATAGAAGACAGAGGATGGTGGTTATTGACACACACTGAAAGGTCAGGAGAGTGACCCACAGGGTGCCACAGGGTTTGGTACTGGGACCAGCCCTCTTCAATATCTTCTTTGGAGCTATTGCAGAAGAACTGAAGGGAAAGGTATGCCTTTTTGCAAATGATGCCAAAATCTGCACTAGGATGGATACTGAGTAGGAGGTAAAGAGAAAGTGCAGGGATCTAGGGAAACTGGAGAAGTGGTCAAGGACATGGCAGTTGGGGTTTAATGCCACAAAGTGCAAAATCACGCACCTAGGCTGTAAGAACCCTGGTGCTGAGTACAGGATGGGGAGGTGGGGGGGTATTGGCAGTCACTACGCAGGGAGCAGAAGAGCTCAAGGTGGCAGTGCAGTGTGACAAGGCCATAGGCAGGGCTAGTGAGATGCTGGTGTACATAAAGAGGGGTTTCACCAGCAGGAGAAGAGAGGTGATGCTACCACTGTATCACTCTCTGGTATGTCCCCACTTGGAGTACTGTGTTCGGTTCTAGAGATTGCACTTTAGAAAGGACATGGGCGGGTGGAGGCAGTCTAGAGGAAGGCAATCAAAATGGTGCAGGCGTTGCAAGGGAAACCCCACAAGGAGAGACTGAGGGATCTCAACATGTACACACTGGAGGAAAGGAGCATGAGAGGTGACGTAACTGAGAACTACAAGTACCTCACTGATGAACAAGGTGTAGGAGGTGAGCCTTCTCCAAATGTGGATGAGCTACAGGGCTGGGGGCATGCAATGAAGCTGGGGGGAAGGGGTTCAGGAGGGATGTGAGGAGATATTTCTGCACTTAATGGGTGGTGGATGCATGGAACTGACTGCCAGCCAAAGTGCTGGAAGCCAGAATGGCAGAGGGCTTCAAGCATGCATGGGATAAACACAGTGTTGTAGTAGAGCAGAGGTAGGGAAGAGAGAGGGTTGCCAGAGACCAGGTAGGGTCTACAGAGGCAGAATAGGCATGTCACACTTGTACAAACTGGGTGGGTCAAGAGGTCATTTTCTGCCAACAGAGTCTATTTTTCTAGGTGCTGGCACCACCTACATCTGCTGGTAGTGGTGATTTCTGACTTTCCTTCCCCTCAATCCTGATTATAAGCTCCCTTGCTCTTATTTTCCCCACCTTTATCATTTCCTCAAGAACACTGTATTATAGAACAACTGCGGCCACTAACTCACATGAGCACCAAAACTGGATGGCAGCTTTAGTTCACAACCAAAAATAAATATTAAAAGTGAGTGATGTCCTGCACTAAACTACCAGATGTTTGATATTATTTTTCTGCGTGACTACCAGATGGTTGATATTATTTTTCTGCCTGTGTATTATACAGTTGTTGCTACTTCCAAGCAGCATAATCCACTACAGGCTGGAGTGTTGCTTCACAACCCCCTGTAAAGAGTGAAAATTGTGACTACTGCTGCCCAAGGTTTTGGACAAAGCACAGGATTTATTTTTACGATGCCACCCCCACAATAAAAATAGCAGCTCTTTTGCAAAAGGTACTCGTACTCAATGGTATGCAGCCAAGAATAACAAACATTAACTGTAAAGCACCTTAAAAAGTCAACAAAAGCTGTACTGATGGTACTGTTAAATCAAAACCTCTTTCAACAAAAAACATGCTACCCCTGCAAGTTCCAGTGCAGTCTTTTAGACTCACAGTAAACTACATAAAGACAGTGTATGCTAAAACTATTTCTTCATAACTAAAACCTTTCAGATCTTGTTTTGAAATTTTTCTTCAGTGAAAGTATTTGAAGATTAATGCAGTGAATATGATTTTCTGAAGATTTTAAGCTTGTTTCTCTCGAGCACATGGAGAGAAGCATCTGCTTCAGCTCTCACTATCCAACTACGCAAGCAAGTGGGTCCTTCCGGGAATGTCTAGCAACAACACTTAAAACTCAGAGCATTTAAATTTTATGTGGATTTACAGTGTAGAGTAAGAACACCAAAGTATAAAGTAATTAATGTGCAATATTGACCTAGATATTTAAGTAGTTAGCACTGTGCTAGCTGTGCCTTGTGCACTGAATTTTCAGCGCACTGTATAACATATCCAAAAACACAGTGAGCATGGCACTAAACCGTTAGCGCATGAGTGCTTATGAATACCAAGCATGCATCTTGTGTGCACTGGTATACTGAAAAGGTTTTGGAAGTGCTAGCAGGCTACTGGTGCAGCAGTAGTTAATGTTATCAAAACCCTACTTTTACAAATGCACACAGTGGTGCATGGGCCACACATCCCCTCCTCACCCAGTCATGGTTATCAATTAAAAAAAACAAACACTTTCCCAGGAAGTTTACCCACCCCCCACCATCCAGTTCTGGCAGTGCACTAAAAAAAATCCTTGGTAGTCTAGTGGTCTTTCCTGCCTTTCCCAGTCTCAGCAATTCTATAATTCTTCTGGTCCCTTACCCCCATGCCATGTGAAATTTCCCTGGTGTCCAAAGGCCCCACCTTGCCTCCGCAAGCACACGCCCACTGATCCTGGTTCTGGAAACAGTAGCCAGTGCATACCCACCACTCACATCCATGGCCTGCTGTCATCTGCTATGCAGTTCCAGTATTAACTGATGAACTTGCAAGTTCCTATTGATACAGGACATGTTGGAGAGCTGAGTTTGAAGGGCTACCCTACAACTTTTTTTTTTTTTTTTTTTACCAATTATTTTACCAGGTGAGACACACTAAGCTGAAAGCTTGTTTGCAGGTGCAACCTGGGAGCACGAGGAAGTTAAGTGACTTGCTCAGGGTCACACAGTATGCACCTAGGGGGCTGTGGGATTCAAACCCAGGTCTCCAGATTTGCAGCTCAGAGCCTTAACCCACTGCGCCATACTGCCTCCAACTTTGCAAGTCCTATATCAATAAGACTGCACACAAAACATAGAAACATAGAATTTGGTGGCAGATAAGGACTGCTTGGCCCACCTAGTCTGCCTATTTTCCTGCCTACTGGATAAACTGCAGATCCTAGTTAACCAACAGCCTACTTCCGCCTACCCCCCACTAGAATTGCCTTATGTCTGCCCCATGCATTCTTGAATTCCCCCACTGTTTTTGACTCTACGACCTCCTCAGCAAGGCTGTTCCATGCATCTTCAACCTCTCTGTGAAGAAATATTCCTCACATTACCTCTGAGCCACCCCCATCTTCAAATTGTGCCCCTTGTTCTTGCACATCTCCTTTTCTGAAAGATGCTACCCTCTTGGATGTTGTTGATTCCTTGATGTATTTGAAAGTTTCTATGATGTCCCCCCCCCCTTTCCTCTAGGCTATACATCTTAAGCTCCTTTAGTCTTTCTTCATATGTCTACTGGTGCAGACCATGCACCATTTTGGTTGCTCTCCTCTGGACAGCCTCCGCCCTGTCTATGTCTTTGCAGAGACGGGGTCTCCAGAAATGTACACAGTACTCCAGATGTGGTCTTACCAACTGTCTGTAGAGAGGGACGACAACTTCCTGTTTGCTTGAAAGCTGGTTTACCGATAGTGGAATTATTGGCAGCTTACTGTGTAGATGAGTGGATGGTAAGTGTGGGCTGTACCATCTCTGTGACTGGGCCGGGTGGGTGCTTGGGGGCATAGGCGGATGAGTTGCCACCAGTTAAAAGATAAATTGTATTATGGACATGGCAAGGATGGCTAAAAGAATGAGAGGGCACTTAATAATCAGAGAAAGTTTTTTTTTTTATTAATACATACCTGGACTGGATGAGGGATGCTGTGCCACTATTAGGCTTATATTCCTACTATGAGTGGGGGAGTACAGGTCCACACACAATGGGAGGGACAGTTCTCCACGCAATCTAAGGAGCAAATGCTTGCACCTCACTAGTTAAATGAGGCTACAATATGGTGGAAATTACCCCTTAGTGAATTGTAAGGAGAAGAGGCCATTTGCATGGGACTTTCGAATATAGAAACAGTGCAAAAGGGGTTACAGGTTTGGGATGCCATAACTGCTGTTGCTTCTTGACACCCTGTATGTATAACAGAGGTACATACAGCACCTCTCTGTGACCAGCAGAGGGATGTGCTTTGTGCTGAGCACACTTGTTAGAGGCTTAGTTTGGGCTGTGTTGTATGGGCTATAGTTAAACAAGTTTATAACACGGGCAAGGATGTTTCTGTGATCTGATTGGCAGAGATTGATCATGTGACTGTTGAGTAATCTCTGTTAATCAGTCAGGTTTCTTGCTTGTGGTGATCAGTCTCCTGTGTAGGAAGCCAGATTAGGGGGCACAGCCGCATTTATTATTCCTGAGCGATTTCATTCCTCGGCAGCAGCCATTTAAATGTTTAGCTAAGTGAGGCATAGTGTTCCTCCACACAGTAGAATAGTCATGAATCTCAGTACATCTAGGGGAGTCCCCTAACCCAGTGCACGGCTCCCCCTAATGCTGGTGAGTTACCTACTCTGCTGACACCTCTATGAGAGAGACAGAGAGAGAGAGAGTCTGTTGCCAGGTCACTGTTGCTGTGCGATCACGACCCGCACAGAGCGAAACAGAGAGAAGCTCTTTGCTTCTTGTAGAAGTGGCTGGAATGGGAAGTCCTGCAATGTCATCTGTGTCTCTCAAGACTCTCTCTCTTTCCTTGTGTGCTTCTCCCACCCACCCACCCTGTGGACCTCCATGAACCATACCATGATGTTCTTCATGGCAGCAGCGATGGACGAGAGCTACCAAGCAGGACAAATGGTGAGTCACTGTATCTGAATATAGCAGCCCATTGTAAAATAATTCAGTGTCTGTGCATTCAGCAGCACCTTGGGGTAATGAAGAGGAGAGAACCATCCCCCATTCGAGAGAGAAAGAGAGAGAGAGAGAGAGACACAGCGAATTTCCATTCAGAGCAAGGGAGACTGATAAAGTCTTCTATTTCTCTGTTACTGTGTGTTTCTCTCTCTACGGAACAGCCCAGAGTGTTAACGGGGCATCATGCAGTTCTGTATGTGTGTCTCTGTCTCTCTCCCTCTGTATAGTGTGACACAGGGCATCTCCAGTGTTGCAGCAGTTGTCTTACTGGTTATCTCTATCTGGCTAATAAAAAGTAGCACACCGAGATGAGTAAATAGAGGGAGAGAGACAGCAGCAACACATTGACAGTATAATAACAAGATCGAGCTGCTCCTTGAATTTTAACTACTAGGCCTGTTTACCACAGGCATGGGGTCATTATGTCGCAAGACATAATGCCGCATGGCACTATCGAGCTGCATGATTTATGCCATGAGGCATCATGTCTTTGTTCTGTGGGGGGCTCTGCCCCCATGCCCTCAGACCCCCCCCACACTAAAGATTCTCAACTCCGGGGGGGGGGTTCAACTCGGGGAGCACACAGGTCCGGGCTTCGCCATAATGCCATATGCTATTAAGTGTGCGACATTATGACCCGGTACGTTTACCATGAACTTCTCTTAGTATAACTATTTTAGCTGGTTTTACTGTGACAGAACACAGAAAAGTGTAGTGTTGCAGCCAGAAACAGTGGAAGAACACAAAATAGTTTCCACATTTTCTTACTGTTATTCCACTATTTTTTGTCCATTTCTCTCCACATAAGGCCCATGTTATAAGCGGAATAACCCACTCCAAGGTGTGCAGTTATTGAGGATTAATCAATACCCTGTGTGCTGTGAGGACACTCGGCCTGTGGCCTCATGCCTCACAATGCACCCGGGGTGTTCATTAATCCCCAATAACCGCACACCCTGGAGTGGGTTATTGCTTACTTAGGGCACTCACACTGTGCTCAGAACCTGTTAGCATATATTATTTTATTTATTTATTTAATGTTGTTAACCAGGAGGGCCCACTGAGAGAAGAAGTCCCTTTTTCAGGCGTGACCAGAATTAGTTACATTAATTTATTACAGGAATATGCAGAAGTATATGGTAACACATAGGACAAATATATGCAGTATCCACAGGGGCATATATTTAGGGTCTTGCATTAATCTGCACTCAGGCTAGGGCCTTCACAAGCTGTGAATTCAGACTTTCATACAGTACATGGGGTCCACTGATTTGTTCTAGCTGATAGTTTGAAAAGAGAATATTATGAAAAATTATTTCCATATTTATCAATGTGTGGGCAAGATTGGATATACTTATTGCACAGGAGGTAAAGAAATCTGTTTAACATCACTGTGAACATCTATAAAGTAAAAAAAAAAGAAATTAGAACAAAATGGGTGTTGATGGTTTAAAATACTTTAGTGGCTGCCATTCATACCTGAAGGTCCCCTCCATAACATTCTTTATTTTAATTGTGTCCTCTGCTTTCTTCACCATTATTGTTACTGTGGCGGTAACAATATCTAATTTGGCAACAATTTCTGTAAAAGCTTGATGGCATTATGAGCTGAATTCTGCAATTGTAGTCTATGGCAATTCTACAGAACCTCAAAGTTTGTGGAATACCAAAGAGAGGATCATTTTCTATTACAGCTGCAGCTTGTTTTGCTCTTGTTGATGTGCGCATTTTGCACATAGAGGGGTCTCTAGCTTCACCCCTGAGCAAGAGCCCTGGTCAGACCCACCATGAGCATTGTTCTGGGCCACCTCCTTGCTATCTTGCACAAAACTTCTTCAATAGCCTTGTCTTTTTCCACTTTTTTCAGTCTCTTTTTTTTCCTAACATAGATCATTTCTTATCCAATTCCTGATTCATTTTTATACAGCAGCAGAGACTGTATTGCAGTGACATTGAGGAAAAAGCAATCATCCTCCAAGGGAGCACAAATCCATTTTGATCAGCTGCCCAAAATATAAATTTATTAAAATGCTATTTGGGGATCTGTGAGTAATACACAAAAGAATCCAGATGGATTAAAAAATAAAATATTCCATTGAGGAACGTTTTTCCATCTAGATGGAATACAGTGGTTATATCCTGAGATATGTTAACATGGTGCTGAAATTGGCAATACCACGAGGATGTGTTTGCTACCACAGTGCCAAATACAACATAACCTGACTTGCATTCCCTTTACATAGCCTTTGTGCTACACTCTGCTCTGGGAATTAATCAGCGTGTTCTAAGAGGATCAGATTTTAGCATATAGTAAAGTTAGTTGAATTCCAGGCACTCTGTGGAGAGCTATGAACGTATTTATACACACAGCATCATCTATTTAAATTTCTAGTTTCATCCTTGAGGTACTGGAATGACCCTACAAAATACACCTACAAATGGTGGTCCTGCAGTATTATTACTGGAGCTGCATACTTGTGAATCAGGCTGATCTGTTGAGTTACAGTATTTATTTTAATTTGTTTAATTAGCGACTGTTTATACAGGATTGAGTGACCTATTTTCAGGGGTGTGTTATTAATAATACTTTGCTGGCAAACACATACTGTACACACCCATTCTCAGCAGGTTTTTACTTAAATGACTGGGTAAAAGAAAAGATTTCAGAAACTTTTCCCATATTTATTCCAAGCTGTTAAATGGATTTACAATGGTCTGGTTATGACTCACACTCCTTTCACAGAGCAATTCGTTTTATATTTTTGTATTTCACAAAGACAGTCTGGGAAGATGAACAGTAGCTAAAGAGGAAACCAAATGAACAAATCACTGAGGTATAATTAACCTGAATAAAGAAACAATTCTGCTGGGAAGTAATGGATAAAGTTGCTATTAGGACCTTAAGCTGGTATTATAGATGATATGTCTCTGAAATACATCAAAGGAGTGTTTGTTAACATTTTCCTGCTTGCAGATTTTGGCAGAAATTCATGGCTCTCATTCATTGCACTCCCATTTTACTGACAACAGGCAGATAGTGTGGACAAGACAAAATGGTCTGTGCATGTGTGAGAATGCATGTGGTTTGAGTTTATATGATGGAATGTGGTGCCTATGAAGAGAGAAGACTGATGACCACTTCATACAGTGTACACTGCTTCATCGTTCAACTTCAGGTAGATCAGAAGGAAAGCCCAACTTGTAGTCCCCTCCTGTACTCCTTTAAGTACAGTGCGGAGAGTAGAGACTCCTTTTGAGCAGAGACTGGCAAGGTCTGACATCCAAAGGACCTGCAAAAGACATTCTTGACTAGGAATGCTTCGATCCTCCATTGACACTTCCAAGCCCACCCATATTTGATGATTTTTAATACAGATGTGTGAATACCACATCTGGGTAAGCTGGAATTGAATTCCCAAAGCTGAGCTCCAGGGTATGTGGTGGCTCAAGGACTCCAGGCTATGTGCGTGCCACAGCAGGGAGCACATCTGACCTGTCCAGAAGCATTTGCAGATCAAATTTGTAGCAGGCACATCATCGGCCCTAAAATCTCCATTTTGGACTGGGGCAGCAGAGAGAAAACAATTGGTTTCAGTGCTCTGTGAAACCAGCCCAGTTTCAGCAGAAATCCTTTAAAAGATCAAAAATAAAACTACATTAGGCAGTTGTACAGTAAGTATAGCATAGTGCTGGTGCAATTTTTGATCTGTCTTTATTTTGTGGCAGATTTAATGAGTTGCTGTGTACAAGGCTTTGGTCAGCATGGGTGAAGGGAGAGAATTTTCATTTTGCTCTTCAGAGATATTAATTATCTTCGGAGTCAGTATTGCTGAACAACATTTTGCATGCATGCATGCTGCAGTCAAACCTCACAGCATCACTACAACAGTTACCCCACCCCTCCCTCATGATCATGTGCTCCCTTGCTGACAGTCTCTACTCTGACTGGTTTCAATTTTGTTTTTTTGTCATAAATCTGCACTTTGCATTGTTTATTTTATTAATAGCCATGGGAAACCTGCTGGGGATGGACACTAAAGAGCAAAGCATTGCAGTTGTAGACTGGATGAGGGATACATTGGGGGGGGCACTAACTAGTCTGGATACTACTGAATGGAGGTTGCCACTAGCCCCCCCCGTCACAGACTTGTTCTCTTGAAGAACACAGTCTGCAGCATGTTGCCAGTTTCACAGTCCCACAGACACCTGAAAGAGTTACCTTACAATGCTGCCAACACTCACTGCTACTTCACTCAGGGGAGCTCTAGGTCTGAATCAGACCAGAGCCCCTGCTCACACACAGTGCAGTGCTCATTACCAAAGAGCAAATGATCCCCCCCCATTATACCTAAGAACCCCTTTGCTTCAGATATGGCAACTTTAGCCTACCTCTTCAGAGGCAGATCACAGACTTGCCAATTTACCCCCCGGCTATCTATACCTAAAATCACTCAGTCACAGAATGCATGAAGTTTACAATATTTGCATATTTTACAGGATAATACACACTAAAGACTATGGGGAATACAGCATCTTACTAGGACTAGAAGAGGAGCTACACAGTGACTCCCACATCACTGTGTAGCTCCTCTTCTAGTCCTAGTAAGTTACATGTTCACGAGGATGCTGCGGTGGATCGCTCTATGTGCCGCCTTGTAATTTTTGAGCTTTTGGAATACAGCATTTCTACAGGGATTAAAATAAAGACTTTTCTAAAAGATAGAGGATGGACAGAAGAAGTTATCTCAATACCATCTAAATTCTAAGTAGATTAGAAACTTACCCAACTAATGATTTATGGCAGACTCTAACCCATGATGTTGCTAGTTCAAAAATCCCAAACCATAACTGTGCTTTCAGAGACAACACACACCAGAAATTTGTTTGACTGGCCAGACCACTATGTCACATCATCATCATCCTTGCCTCTCTGACATCACATTCTAGACCAGGCCATTGAACTGTGGGGGCCACTTTTTTCACAACAGATCCAAACTGGTTTCGTTATTTTGATCTTGGCTTTGTGGATTGCATTTTGGGCCCTTTTGTTCTCCTATCTGGCTACCCAGTAGGAAACTGTCTCATCTGCCTGGGCCTTGTTTACACTCAAAGCCATGTCTTTTGTTGTGAAAGAGAAGCAGCTTTTTGAAGTTTAACCCAAACCAAAAAGTCTTTTAGATGAAAAGGGGTGCTCAGCCCTTGATGTTTGAGTAAAATAAAAGTGCCATCAGTTCCATATCACACTCTGAAAACCAAAACCCTAATCTTCGTGGGGTAGCTTTCAGGGTTCTCGAAAGAGATTTGGAAGTGCTGCTTTGAGACTAACTGTTGCTGCTTCTACCCCCTCAAAGGTAGCCCATGAAACGGAGAGAAAAACCTGTAGCTGAGCTGGGTATCCCATTCTGAATTTAATCCCAGCTGCAATCAGCTTGGTTACCAGGTGGTGAAATGAAGCCCTTCTTTGCCACACAGAAAGCGGGAGGTCTTGAGCGACCCTTATCTTCATGCCCTCCCATTTGAGCTCTTGAATGTCCCTTATTTTATTAAGGAAATGGCGCTTTTCCTGGTAGTTTATAAAACACACAAACCAGAACTCCATTGTGCTGTACACAGTTGGCATTTGCCACAGTGGAGTTTGGCAGTTTAACTGCTCGATAGTCCCAGGACTCTATACACTGTAGGATGTGGTAGTGTGACTTTTCTCTCTTGCACTTCATGCTTTTTTTCTATCTGTATTAGGTTGCTCTTTAGATGTAATTAATAAGAATTTATTGTCTGCACCTCAGAATGGACTTTTTTGCAAAAAATTTATTACATAATGTGTATGTTGTATATGTTAATATAAATAATTAAGAGTATTAATTAATGCTAGATTGAATTTTGATATTATTAAGTTATTTGGTTTATAGCACAGACTTCAGAAAAATGGATTTAAACTTGATCTGAACTGTTCAGATGTATATATATATATATATATATATATTTAATTTTGATTTTGTAGAAGTTTTCATCACAGTTCATAGTAATGAGATTTACAGCTTAATCGTGCAGTAATTGTGTATTTAACATTTTTCTTAACAAAATGATGTTGCTGTGATAGCTAGCACTAATGTAAATGACATGACGTAAGCACTGATTAGTATATCAGGTAGTGTTTCACCTGTATGGCTTAACCCCCTTGAAGACTCATGTAGACGAGGCACTAGGGGTAACCATTCACTACGCTCCTGCTCTGTATGTGACTTTTGTATTCACACATGCAGTAAAAAATTTGCTGAATAGCAACACTGCGTTTTGTATTCCTTGCACACCACTCACCGCTGGATTTAGTTTATAAAACAGAAGATAAAGGTATGTGGAGGGGCACCTTGCACTGGATTTGGGTGCAGGGCACGGTGGGCCCTCTCAATGTTGTATCTGGCTCTGAAGGGAGAAGGGCCTGCATCTTTTTTGACAAGTTTCTGGGCAAAGCTGATTGGGTCAGGACCTTCTTCTTTTTCTGGCAAACCGATCAGCACCGCATTATTGCGGTGGCTGCGGCCCTCCAAGTCCTCCACCTTACTTTCAAGCTCGGAGATTTGTTGATGAGCAGCCACCAGATCAGGCTCAATTTTCTCCTTCCTGTGTTCCAGGGAATGGATATGAACCTCGTTGTCCGAGGTACATGTTATAATATCTTCCAGGGCTTCGTGAAAGATTTGAGTTCCCTGGTAATCAGCCTCAGCTCCTCTTTAAAGGGTTTAAACTCTTTGAGGAAACTGGCCACCATCAGGGGTTCTTGATCCAGACTGGAAGCAGACGATCTCTGTGCATTTGCAGCAGAGGAGGCCCTGGATTTTTTGGGGGCCTTCCCGGGAGTAGCGGGCGGCGTGTGTTTTGGCATAGCCTTTTTCATTTTGACATCCATGCAGACCGTTATAGTGTAGTAGCAGGTCCTAAGAGTTGGTTGCTTCAAGTTAGGTCCACAAAACTGAGCAAAAATTTAAATTAAAGTTAATTTAAATGGTTGGGTGGCTGGAGCAGATGGAGGAAGCTGCTGTCTGGCGCTTTGGATCACGTGACCCCCGATGCTGAGCTTTTAAACTGTACTGCATCATGCAGCAACAGAAAGTGAAACTGTAAGAATAAAATACTTTCTTAGCATTTCATTGTTAAGTAAAGTTTCTAAAACAGATTGTTTTAATAAGAAAGCAATAAGACATGACAGGGTGTGGGTTGTTGATTGATAAGAGCACACCCCCAGGTGTGTTGTTAGGCACAAGGCGCTTGCGCTGAGTGACTACAGCAGCTGGGTAGTGCTCTTATCAATCAACAACCCACACTCTGAAGTGTCTTATTGCTCTTATAAAATGGGTAACAACTATTTCTATAACAATCAAACAAAACTCTGGATGCATTATTAAAGATTTAATAATAGTATGTTATTTTATTTAAATATGGTGAAAAAATAGTCCTCAGACTTGGTAGAGAAGTAGTAATATTTATTGAACAGCAACTCACTGAAAAATGCTAAACCAGTGAGTTGGAGGGACAGCCATGTATTATTTGAGCAGTTTGGGTCTGCCTCTGTAACTGTGTTTTCCCACCTTTTCTTTTTGTTGATACAGTATTACTGTATTGCCTACTTTCTTCGTCCTGATTTTTTTTCTATTTTTTTTCCCTCATTCAAATCACAGAATGTTTATCAGGAAATACAGGGATTCAAAATTCTGCTCAGTTCCGCTGGTAGAATGTTACTCTCCCAACATACTGTACACACAGACAACAAAGGCCTATTTTAGAGCCAGTGACTCAATTATCTCACTGTCAGGGCAAGCAGAAGAGATTTACCTGATGAACAGGTAAAGACAGAACGGGGAATTTTTACTGTTAGTAAAGAAACAGTTGTAATGAAAACTATAAACAATACTTAATGTTTCTAATTTGTTTATGTGTGCAAGGAGAATGTGATGAGCAGGGAAACAACGTTTAATTTGTTTTATTTTTTTTTTATTTAAGATAGTTTTATTTTTAGGGCCCAATTGAAGGTTTTTACAGTGTGTAGCAGCCATGTTTGTGATGGAAGATCAGTTCTGGTTGCAGAGGGACTGATGGAAGATATCAGTTGCTCAATGATATTGCTGCCCTTTCACCTATGGAGATTAAGGTATTAGGAAAGTAGTGCCACCTTTCAGTTTGTTGACAGGTAAGGACACGCCTTTTGACCAATCAGGGTGAAGGATTTCTTTTACCAATATTATAAGTAAGCCTTAATGACTGAGACAGGAGGTCATTTCCCAGGCATTAATGCATGGTTGGGGTGGCCAAGGGCTTCCCACCACCCAACCATGCATTAATGCTTGGGAAATTACCTCCTGTCGAGGTCATTAAGGCACTTGTAATATGGCTCTTGGTGTGGTTTGGGGTGTTATTTGTTATTAGACAAAAGAAATGTACAATGTATAAAGGAGTAAAGTAATCTTTATTTAGGTTTTATTGCTGTAGTTATAGTAATACAGTTTGAACAACATTTAGTTTTTTTTAATAAAGTCAGGGTAAATGTTCTTTGTATGTTACTGCTGTCTTTATCAATGTTGTACTACAGCATATTACATGTGACCATTTTGGAGTTAATGTCACTTATCAACATAAAGTTGTTGATTTGGTCGCAGTAATGTGAGTAGGGTTGTTATTATATTCATGACAGTTTTCATTCTAAAAGCGTAATTATTTAGAACTGTTGCTGTTTCATTAAAGTCATGGACCGGTGTTTGAGATCACTGCGAGGTTTGTTTGAGGCAGTTTGTGATGTCAGAAGTTTGTCATTTTCATTTGTAGAGACAAATATTTTCAAATGTGTGTGTGTAACACCAGATCATGGTAGCTTGTTTTAAAAGCAGTGTTTCGTTATTTCTGTAGTGAATGTTTTGGGTATGTGGGGTACTTATATGATTGGTAATTTGTTTTACCTGTTGATGTGTTCGTCTGCGGTAGTGTGCGTTTCTAATGGATTAATGACCGCTTAGTTTTGTGTCACGGGGTGTGTTTAAGCCTATGGTTGTGCTGCAATTTTGACAGAGATTTGTAGCCATATTACAATGTAACGTAAAGTCCATATGAACATGCTGGATAGGTTGCTCCTGTCCTCCAATTTTTAAAGATGAAACATGCTTCCATGGCAACTTCCTTTTGAATATCCTGAGAACAGACACTTTCCTCTAGGAGCCAGAGGAAAGTGTAGAAATATTCAGTGTTTAAGCACTTTAGAACAAAGTGAACCTTTGTTAAATGAAACTCAGTGGCTGGTTGAGGAGATTACTGTGTTTAGAAAGGTGAGAACACTGTCTGACAGGGTTAGTGATTTGTGGCCATAAGCAGGAACAGTTGGTGTTGTGAGCGAGCTGAAGTATGGCCCATGAATCTTTCATAGGGAAATCCGGCACGTGTTCGCAGTTATAACCAGCTTGTTATAACAGTGAATTATAGCTGGGTTTCCCTATGGAAAAAAAAGAGCCCAGTTATTATAAAGCAATTAACCCATCTTACATTGTTTTCAGTCAGTTCACCATCAGGCTTGGTGGCAGAAGACGTTCACTAGTTGCAGACAGAATTACTACAGTTCACCATCAGACTTGGTGGCAGAAGACGTTCACCAGTTGCAGACAGAATTACTACAGTTCACCATCAGGCTTGGTGGCAGAAGACGTTCACCATTTGCAGACAGAATTACTACTGTTTACCATCAGGCTTGGTGGCAGATGACGTTCACCAGTTGCAGACAGAATTACTACAGTTCACCATCAGGCTTGGTGGCAGAAGACGTTCACCAGTTGCAGACAGAATTACTACTGTTCACCATCAGGCTTGGTGGCAGAAGATGTTCACCAGTTGCAAACAGCACTACTACAGTTCACCATCAGGCTTGGTGGCAGATGACGTTCACCAGTTGCAGACAGGATTACTACAGTTTACCATCAGGCTTGGTGGCAGAAGATGTTCACCAGTTGCAGACAGGATTACTACAGTTCACCATCAGGCTTGGTGGCAGAAGACGTTCACCAGTTGTAGACAGAATTACTGCAGTTCACCATCAGGCTTGGTGGCAGAAGACGTTCACCAGTTGCAGACAGAATTACTACTATTCATGATCAGGCTTGGTGGCAGAAGATGTTCACCAGTTGCAGACGGAACTACTACAGTTCACCGTCAGGCTTGGTGGCAGAAGAAGGTCCGCTGGTTGCTGACAGGATTACTACAGTTCACCATTAGGCTTGGTGGCAGAAGACATTCACCAGTTGCAGACAGAATTACTACTATTCACCATCAGGCTTGGTGGCAGAAGACGTACACCAGTTGCAGACAGAATTACTACAGTTCACAATCAGGCTTGGTAGCAGAAGAACATTTGCCGGTTGCAGACAGGATTACTACAGTTCACCATTAGGCTTAGATAGATACATAGATATATAGAATGTGCCGGCAGATGTGGACCACAAGGTCCATCTAGTCTGCCCATGATTTTTACTACCCCCTACTTGGAATCACTTGTTAACTTACTGACATGTTTGTCCCATGTGGATTTAAACTGCCTGACTGTCTTTGCTTCCACCACCCACTGAGGCAGTCTGTTTCATGGGTCCACCACCCTTTCGGTTAAAAAAGAACTTTCTACTATTGCTCTGAAACCTACCCCCCCAGTCACATCACATGCTCTCTTGTCTTACTGCAACTGCTAATCTGGAAGAGGTCCTGTGCTTGTGCCCTGTTGATAACCTTAAAATACTTGAAGGTCTCAATCATGTCCCCCCTCTCCCTCCTCTGCTCCAAGAAGAAGAGGTTTAGTTCCTTCAGTCTTTCCCTGTACATCTTATGGTGCAGGCCATGAATCATCTAAAAACTGAGTTTGCAGGATACTTTTCTTGCAAAGCTCTGTCCCCTTTTTTCCACAAGGGGACTTAATTATTATTTCCATTTTTTTTTATTCTTTTGGAAACCAGGTAAGGCCCACTAGGGACAAGTGCCTGTTTTCAGGGGTGACCAGGGAGCACTGGAGTGATTAAGTGACTTCCTCAGAGTCACACCATATGCAAGTGGAGGTTGTGGGAATCAAACCTAGGTCTGTTGGATATACCAAGCTCATTCACAGCTCATTACTCTAACCTCTAGGATACACTGCTTGCTGTCAGAAGAACGTTTAGCAATTGTAGACAGGATTATTACAGTTCACCATCAGGCTTGCTGGCAGAAGAAAGTTTGCCAATTGCAGACAGGATTACTACAGTTCACCATCAGGCTTGCTGGCAGAAGAATGTTCACCAATTGCAGACAGGATTACGACAGTTCGCCATCAGGCTTGTGGCAGAAGAATGTTCGCTGGTTGCAGACAGGATTACTACAGTTCACCATTAGGATTGGTGGCAGAAGAATGTTGCCAGTTGCAGACATTATTACTACAGTTCACCTTCAGGCTTGGTGGCAGAAGAACATTTGCTGCTTGCAGACAGGATTACTACAGTTCACCTTCAGGCTTGGTGACAGAAGCACATTCACTGGTTGCAGACAGGATTACTACAGTTTGCCATCAGGCTTTGTGGCAGAAGAAGGTTCACTGATTACAGACAGGATTACTATAGTTCACCATTAGGCTTGGTGACAGAAGAACATTTGCCAGCTGCAGATAGTATTACTACTGTTTACCATCAGGCTTGGTGGCAGAAGAACATTCACCAGTTGCAGACAGGATTACTATAGTTCACCTTCAAGCTTGGTGGCAGAAGAACGTTTGCCGGTTGCAAACAGGATTACTACAGTTCACCATCAGGCTTGGTGACAGAAGAAGGTTCACCGGTTGTAGACAGGATTACTACAGTTCACCTTCAGGCTTGCTGACAAAAGCATGTTCACTGGTTTCAGACAGTACTACTACAGTGCACCATCAGGCTTGGTGACAGAAGAACATTCACTGGTTGCAGACAGGATTACTACAGTTTACCATCAGGCTTGGTGGCAGGACAGCATTTGCCAGTTGCAGACAGGATTTGTACAGTTCATCATTAGGCTTGGTGGCAGAAAAAGGTTCGCCAGTTGCAGACAGAATTACTACAGTTCACCTTCAGGCTTGGTGGCAGAAGAATGCTCGCTGGTTGCAGATAGGATTACTGCAGTTCACCATCAGGTTTGGTGGTAGAAGAACAATCGCCAGTTGCAAATAGGATTACAACAGTTCACCTTCAGGCTTAGTGGCAGAAGAACATTCGCTGGTTGCAGACAGGATTACTACAGTTCACCATTAGGATTGATGGCAGAAGAACGTTGCCAGTTGCAGACAGGATTACTACAGTTCACCACCAGGCTTGCTGGCAGAGGAATGTTCACCGATTGCAGACAGGATTACTACAGTTCACCATCAGGCTTGCTGGCAGAAGAATGTTAGCTGGTTGCATGCAGGATTACTACAGTTCACCATCAGGCTTGGTGGCAAAAGAACGTTTGCCAGTTGCAAAGAAGATTACTACAGTTCACCTTCAGGCTTAGTGGAAGAAGAAGGCTCGCTGGTTACAGACAGGATAACTACAGTTCACCATTAGGACTGGTGGCAGAAAAACATTTGCCAGTTGCAGACAGGATTACTACAGTTCACCTTCAGGCTTGGTGGCAGAAGAACATTCACCGGTTGCAGACAGGATAACTACAGTTCAGGCTTGGTGGCGGAAGAAGGTTCTCTGGTTGCAGACAGGCTTACTACAGTTCTCCATCAGGACTGGTGGCAGAAGAAGATTCGCTGGTTGCAGACAAGATTACTACAGTTCACCATCAGGCTTGGTGGCAGAACAACTTCGATGATTGCAGACAGGATTACTGCAGTTCACCATCAGGCTTGGAGGCAGAAGAACATTCACTGGTTGCAGAAAGGATTACTACAGTTCACCTTCAGGTTTGGTGGCAGAAGAATGGTCGGCGGTTGCAGACAGGATTACTACAGTTCACCATCGGGCTTGCTGGCAGAAGAATGTTCGCTGACTGCAGACAGGATTACTACAGTTCACCGTCAGGATTGGTGGCAAAAGAACATTCACCGGTTGTGGAAAGGATTACTACAGTTCACCTTCAGGCTTGGTTGCAGAAAGGATTACTAAAGTTCACCTTCAGGCTTGGTTGCAGAAGGAGGTTCGTTGGTTGCAGACAGGATTACTAAAATTCACCTTCAGGCTTGGTGGCAGAAGAATGTTCACCGGTAGCAGACAGGATTACTACAGTTCACCATCAGGCTTGCTGGCAGAAGAATTTTCGCGATTGCAATCAGCGTAACATTTTTGTCAGTAAGCCTGATGGAGGAATCAGTGGTAATCCTGTCTGCAGACAGGATTACTACAGTTCACCATCAGGCTTGGTGGCAGAAGAACATTCGCTGGTTGCAGACAGGATTACTATAGCTCACTTTCAGTTTTGGTGGCAGAAGAACAGTCGCCGGTTGGAGACAGGATTACTACTGTTCCCCGTCAGGCTTGCTGGCAGAAGAATATTCAACAGTTGCAGATAGGATTACTACAGTTCACCATCAGGACTGGTGGCAAAAGAACATTCACCGGTTGTAGATAGGATTACTACAGTTCACCATCAGGCTTGCTTTCAGAAGAATGTTCGCCGATTGCAGACAGGATTACTACAGTTCACCTTAAGGCTTGGTGGAAGAAGAAGGTTCTCCGGTTGCAGACAGGCTTACTACAGTTCACCATCAGGCTTGATGGCAGAAGAAGGTTCTCCAGTTGCAGACAGGATTACTACAGTTCACCATCAGGCTTGGTGGCAGAAGAACATTCACCCGGTTGCAGACAGGATTACTACAGTTCAGGCTTGGTGGCAGAAGAAGGTTCTCCAGTTGCAGACAGGCTTACTACAGTTTGCCATCAGGATTGGTGGCAGAAGAAGATTCACTGGTTGCAGTCAAGATTACTACAGTACACCATCAGGCTTGGTGGCAGTAGAACTTCACTGATTGCAGACAGGATTACTGCCGTTCACCATCCGGCTTGGTGGCAGAAGAAGATTCACCAGTTGTGGAAAGGATTACTACAGTTCAGGCTTAGTGGCAGAAAAACATTAGCTGATTGCAGACAGGATTACCACAATTCACCATTAGGCTTGGTGGCAGAAGAACGTTCACTGGTTGCAGACAGGATTACTACATTTTACTATCAGGCTTGGTGGCAGAAGAACATTCTCTGGTTGCAGAAAGGATTACTACAGTTCACCTTCAGGCTTGGTGGCAGAAGAATGGTCGCCGGTTGCAGACAGGATTACTACAGTTCACCATCGGGCTTGCTGGCAGAAGAATGTTCGCTGACTGCAGACAGGATTACTACAGTTCACCGTCAGGATTGGTGGCAAAAGAACATTCACCGGTTGTGGAAAGGATTACTACAGTTCACCTTCAGGCTTGGTTGCAGAAAGGATTACTAAAGTTCACCTTCAGGCTTGGTTGCAGAAGAAGGTTCGTTGGTTGCAGACAGGATTACTAAAATTCACCTTCAGGCTTGGTGGCAGAAGAATGTTCACCGGTAGCAGACAGGATTACTACAGTTCACCATCAGGCTTGCTGGCAGAAGAATTTTCGCCGATTGCAATCAGCGAACATTTTTTTGTCAGTAAGCCTGATGGTGAACTTTAGTAATCCTGTCTGCAGACAGGATTACTACAGTTCACCATCAGGCTTGGTGGCAGAAGAACATTCGCTGGTTGCAGACAGGATTACTATAGCTCACTTTCAGTTTTGGTGGCAGAAGAACGGTCGCCGGTTGGAGACAGGATTACTACTGTTCCCCGTCAGGCTTGCTGGCAGAAGAATATTCAACAATTGCAGATAGGATTACTACAGTTCACTATCAGGATTGGTGGCAAAAGAACATTCACCGGTTGTAGATAGGATTACTACAGTTCACCATCAGGCTTGCTTTCAGAAGAATGTTCGCCGATTGCAGACAGGATTACTACAGTTTACCTTAAGGCTTGGTGGAAGAAGAAGGTTCTCCGGTTGCAGACAGGCTTACTACAGTTCACCATCAGGCTTGATGGCAGAAGAAGGTTCTCCAGTTGCAGACAGGATTACTACAGTTCACCATCAGGCTTGGTGGCAGAAGAACATTCACCGGTTGCAGACAGGATTACTACAGTTCAGGCTTGGTGGCAGAAGAAGGTTCTCTGGTTGCAGACAGGATTACTACAGTTCACCATCAAGCTTGGTGACAGAAGAACATTCACTGGTTGCAGACAGGATTACTACAGTTCAGGCTTGGTGGCAGAAGAAGGTTCTCCAGTTGCAGACAGGCTTACTACAGTTCACCATCAGGATTGGTGGCAGAAGAAGATTCACTGGTTGCAGTCAAGATTACTACAGTTCACCATCAGGCTTGGTGGCAGTAGAACTTCACTGATTGCAGACAGGATTACTGCCGTTCACCATCCGGCTTGGTGGCAGAAGAAGATTCACCAGTTGTGGAAAGGATTACTACAGTTCAGGCTTGGTGGCAGAAAAACATTAGCTGATTGCAGACAGGATTACCACAATTCACCATCAGGCTTGGTGGCAGAAGAACATTCACTGGTTGCAGACAGGATTACTACAGTTCACCATTGGGCTTGCTGGCAGAAGAATGTTCACCGATTGCAGACAGGATTACTACAGTTCACTGTCAGGCTTGGTGGCAGAAGAGTGCTCACTGGTTGCAGACAGGATTACTACATTTCACCATCAGGCTTGGTGGCAGAAGAACATTCTCTGGTTGCAGAAAGGATTACTACAGTTGACCTTCAGGCTTGGTGGCAGAAGAATGCTCGCTGGTTGCAGACAGGATTACTACAGTTCACCATCAGACTTTGTGGCAGAAGAAGTTTTGCCAGTCGCAGACAGGATTTCTACATTTCACCATCAGGCTTGGTGGTAGAAGAACGTTCTCTGGTTGCAGATAGAATTACTACAGTTCATCTTCAGGCTTGGTGGCAGAATAAGTTTTGTCGATTGCAAACAGGATTAGTAAACTTCACCTTCAGGCTTGGTGGCAGAAGAACATTCACCGGGTGCAGATAGGATTACTACAGTTCACCATCAGGCTTGGTGACAGAAGAACATTCGCCAGTTGCAGATAGGATTACTTAAATTCACCATCAGGCTTGGTGGCAGAAAATGGTCTGCCGGTTGAATATATGATTACTGCAGCTTACCACCTGGCTTGGTGACAGAAGAACATTAACCAGTTGCAGACAGGATTACTATAGTGCACCTTCAGGCTTGGTGTCAGAAGAATATTCATCGGTTGCAGACAGGATTACTACAGTTCAACTTCAGGCTTGCTGGCAAAAGAATGTTTGCTGGTTTCAGATAGTATTACTACTGTTCACCTTCAGGCTTGGTGGCAGAAGAAGGTTCACTTGTTGCAGACAGGATTACTACAGTGCACCATCAGGGTTGGTGGCAGAGCAACATTCACTAGTTGCAGACAGGATTAGTACAGTTCACCATCAGGCTTGGTGACAGAACAACATTCGCCAGTTGCAGACAGGAGTTCTACAGTTGACCTTCAGGCTTGGTGGCAGAAGAATGCTCGCTGGTTGCAGACAGAATTACTACAGTTCACCATCAGGCTTGGTGTCAGAACAACATTCGCCGGTTGCAGACAGGATTACTACAGTTCACCTTCAGGCTTTGTGGCAGAAGAAGTTTTGCCAGTCGCAGACAGGATTTCTGCATTTCACCATCAGGCTTGGTGGTAGAAGAACGCTTTCTGGTTGCAGATAGAATTACTACAGTTCATCTTCAGGCTTGGTGGCAGAATAAGTTTTGTCAATTGCAAACAGGATTACTAAACTTCACCTTCAGGCTTGGTGGCAGAAGAAAGTTTGACGGTTGCAGACAGGATTACTAGAGTTCACCATCAGGCTTGGTGGCAGAAGAACATTCGTCGGTTGTAGACCGAACTACTACAGTTCACCATCAGGCTTGGTGGCAGAAGAACATTCGCTGGTTGCAGACAGGATTACCACAGTTCACCATCAGGCTTGGTGGCAGAAGAACCTTCACTGGTTGTAGACAGGATTACTACATTTCACCATCAGGCTTGGTTGCAGAAGAACATTCTCTGGTTGCAGAAAGGGTTACTACAGTTCACCTTCAGGCTTGGTGGCAGAAGAATGGTCGCCGATTGCAGACAGGATTACTACAGTTCACGATCGGGCTTGCTGGCAGAAGAATGTTCGCTGACTGCAGACAGGATTACTACAGTTCACTGTCAGGCTTCCTGGCTGAAGAACATTCGACAGTTGCAGGTAGGATTGCTACAGTTCACCATCAGGCTTGGTGGCAGAAGAATATTCGCTGGTTGTAGACTGGACTACTACAGTTCACCATCAGGTCTGGCGGCAGAACAAGGTTCGCCAATTGCAAACAGGATTACTATAGTTCACCTTCAGGCTTGGTAGCAGAAGAACGTTCACCGGTTGCAGACAGGATTACTACAGTTCACCTTCAAGCTTGGTGGCAGAAGAACATTCGTTGGTCGTAGACTGGACTACTACAGTTCACCATCAGGCTTGGTGACAGAAGAAGATTTGCCGATTGCAAACAGGATTACTATAGTTCACCTTCAGGCTTGGTAGCAGAAGAACGTTCACTGGTTGCTGACAGGATTACTACAGCTCACCATCAGGCTTGATGGCAGAAGAGCATTCGCTGGTTGTAGACTGAACTACTACAGTTCACCATCAGGCTTGGTGGAAGAAGAAGGTTTGCTGGTTGCAGACAGAATTATTACAGTTCACCTTCATGTTTGCAACCAGTGAACCTTTTTCTGCCACCAGACGGGATTACTGCAGTTCACCTTCAGGCTTGGTGGCAGAAGAACGTTCGCCGGTTGCAGACAGGATTACTACAGTTTCTCATCAGGTTTGGTGGCAGAAGAAGGTTCGCTGGTTGCAGACATGATTACTACAGTTCACCATCAGGCTTGGTGACTGAAGAATATTTGCCAGTTGCAAACAGGATTACTACAGTTTAGTTTCAGGCTTGGTGGCAGAAGAACGTTCACCGGTTGCAGACATGATTACTACAGTTTACCATCAGGCTTGGTGTCAGAAGAAGGTTCACCAGTTGCAGACAGGATTACTAGAGTTCACCTTCAGGCTTGGTGGCAGAACATTCACCTGTTGCAGAGTGGATTACTGCAGTTCACCATCAGGCTTGGTAGCAGAAGAAGGGTCGCCAGTTGCAGACAGGATTACTACAGTTCACCCTCAGGCTTGGTGGAGAAGATCATTCGACGATTACAGACAGGAGTACTACAGTTCCTCATCAGGCTTGGTAGCAGAAGAACATTCACCGGTTGCAGACAGGATTAGTACAATTCAGGCTTGGTGGCAGAAGAAGGTTCTCCAGTTGCAGACAGGATTACTACAGTTCACCATCAGGCTTGGTGGCAGAAGAACATTCACCGGTTGTGGACAGGATTACTACAGTTCAGGCTTGGTGGCAGAAGAACATTTGCTGATTGCAGACAGGATTACTACAGTTCACCATCAGGCTTGGTGGCAGAAGAATGTTCTCTGGTTCCAGACAGGATTACTACAGTTCACCTTCAGGCTTGGTTGCAGAAGAAGGTTTGCTGGTTGCAAAGAGGGTTACTAAAGTTCAGTTTCAGGCTTGGTGGCAGAAGAATGTTCGCCGGTTTCAGAGAGGATTACTACAGTTCATCCTGAGGCTTGGTGGCAGAGGAACGTTCGCCAGTTTCAGATGGGATCACAACAGTTTACCATCAAGCTTTGTGGCAGAAGAAGGTTTGCTGGTTGCAAACAGAATTATATCAGTTCATCTTCAGGCTCGGTGGCAGTAGAACATTCGCTGGTTGCAGACAGGACTACAGTTCACCATCAGGTTTGGTGGCAGAAGAAGGTTTACCAGTTGCAGACAAGATTGCTGCAGTTTACCATCAGGCTTGGTGGCAGAAGAATGTTCACCGGCTGCAGGCAGAATTACTACAGTTCACCATCAGGTTTGCTGTCTGAAGAATGTTCACCGATTGTAAACAGGATTACTACAGTTCTCCATGAAGCTTGCTGGCAGAAGAAGATTCACCGGTTGCAGACAGGATTACTACAGTTTACCATCAGGCTTAGAGGCTGAAGAACATTCGCCGGTTGCAGAAGTACTACAGTTCACCTACATACGAACATGCAAATGCGTTAGCAGAAACAGGCCACCCGGTCTATCTAAGTCTGATCGAGTGTGCAGCCAACACCCTAGTTTGCAGCTTCCCACCCCCTCCCTTGTCATCCTACTGCCACCCCCACCTCCCACCCCTCACTCTCCCTGTTCCTGTCCCATGCCCTTTGAAGCTGTTCACAGATTTACATGATACCACCCATTCTGGCAGAGCATTCCATTTTGCTACCACCCTCTCTGTGAAATAGTGTCTCCTCATTTCCGTCCTAAATCTTCCCCCCTCTATTCCTAGCCTGTGCCCCCTGGTGACCCTCCCCCACCTTAACTTAAAGACCCCATCTGCCCTATCCTTATTGATTCCCCTCAGATACTTGACTGTCTCTATCATGTTCCCCCGTCTCTTCTATCCTCCATGGTGTACATATTCAGGTCTCCCAGCCTGCCGACATAGTCTCTCCCCTCCATTCCACATATAATCTTTGTTGCCTTCCTCTGCACCCCCTCCAGTAGCCTGATATCACGCTTAGGTATGGCCTCCAAAACTGCACACACACGGCGGCCTTACAAGCGACCTGTAGAAGGGCAAGATCACCTCTCTTCGCCTGGATGAAAACCCCCTCGCTATGCACCCCAGCATTTTGTTTGCTTTTGCAGCTGCTCTCCTGCACTGGGCAGTGTTGTTAATGGTCCCTGTTATCATTACCTCTAGGTCCTTCTCCTCCTCAGTGATTCCCAGCTTAACCCCCCAGCCAGTATTCTCTCCTTGGATTCTTCACCCCAAAGTGCATAATCTTACACTTCTTTGCATTGAACCCCAGCTGCCACCTCTCTGATCACTCCTCTAGCTTGCATAGGTCCCCCTGCAGCTGCTTCCATCCCTCCTCTCCATCCACCACTGCTCTGATTTTGGTGTCGTCAGTGAACAGACTTACCTTGCTTAACACTCCATGTACAATGTCTGATATGAAGAGCCCAAACAATACTGGACCCAACACAGAGCCCTGTGGCACCCCACTTGTCACCGGCCTTGGAGTTAAGAGCTCCCCTCTCACCACCACCCGTTGCAGCCTGCCACTCAGCCAGCTTGCAATAATTTTTGCCCTACCCCTACACCAGTTAGCTTCCCCCCAAGCCGCCCATGAGGCACCAAATTCAAGGCCTTGCTGAAGTCCAAGTAAAGAACATCCACCGCATGACCCATATCCTACTCACCTGTCACCCAGTCATAATATTGCATGAGGTTGGTTTGACAAGACTTCCCTGAAACAAACCCATGCTGCCTCACATCCTGGAGGCCATTGCCCTCCAGGTACTACACCAGTCTTTCCTTTAGTATCATTTCCATGAGTTTGCACACTATGGAGGTGAGACTTACCAGACGATAATTACCCGGTTCATCCTTTGGCCTGCTGTTGTGTAATGGTACTACTAGTGCCATCCTGTAGTCCAGTGGCACACATCACAACTCCAGTGAGGTGCTGTACAGATCTGCCAGCGGCTCCGCCAACACCTCCGCCATCTCCCTCAGCACCCTGGAGTGGATACCATCCAGCCCTGGTGCCTTGTCTACCTTCAGTGCTCTTAGTCCCTCTAGGACTCTATTTGCCTCAGTTCTTCCATCTGTCACCTCCTCTCCCCCCTGTCCCCACCCTCCCAGCCTATGCTGGTAGCGGTCCCCCCTTTTCTTCCGTGAACACTGAGCAAAAGTGTTCATGCAGTGCTTCTGCCTGCTCCTCCCCCTTTTCCGTCCATTCCCCACCCCTTTTTATCCTCACTATTTTCTCCTTGCACTTCCTTTTCTCCCTGATGTATCTGAAAAAGTCTTTCTCCCCCTTCCCATTAATTCCCTGTGCTAATCTCAGCTCCCTCTGGGCCTTGACTTCTATCACTTTTCTGGTCACCTCCCTGGACCATCTTACATATTCCTCCCTGTCCACTTCCTTCCCCGTCCTCCTAAACCTCTGGTGCACCACTCGTTTTGCCCTCACCACCTCCACAACCTTACTGTTCAACCAGCATGGTTTTCTTGCTCTGCTCCTCTTACTCTGTGCCTTGGTGCAGGCTTCTGTTGCCTCTGTAACCCTCTCTTTAATAATATCCCATTTCTGCTCCACGTCCATCTCCTGTCTTATGCCCTCCAGTTTCCCTTTCAGTACTTCCTGCATCCTCCCAAAGTCCACCCCCCTGAAGTTTACACCCGAGGAACTGATTTCACTGGCTCCCCGCACATCGTGATATTAAACCACACCGTTTGGTGATCACTGTCGGCTAGTGGGTCCTCTACCTTTATTTCCCTCACTGCCTCCCCATTCAACAATACCAGATCTAAAGTGTTCTTTAGCCTAGTGGGGACAGTAACCAACTGTGTCAGGAGACCCTCCTAGATTGCATCCAGGAGCACTTGCTCCCTAGTACTGGAGGTGACCGTAATGCTCCAGTCAACCTCCGGCAAGTTGAAATCCAACACGATGACCACCTTCCCTTTTCTACATACCTTTTTGATTTGTCCCGCAAACTCCCCGTCAAGCTCCTCAGATTGGGACGGCGGCCTGTATACCACCCCAGACCTCAATTTCCTACCCCTTGAGTCTAGGAGCTGCAGCCAGATTGCCTCTGTTCTCCTTTCTTCTCCCTCGTCCCTTGTGCAATTGATCCCATCCCTCACACAGACTGCAACCCCACCCTCCCTCCACTCCTTATGGTTCCCTCCTGTATAATTTGTATCCTGGGATTGCCAGATCCCAGTCCTGGTGCTCAGTTGCTCATGTTTCTGTGACAGCTGCATTACCCACCTTCCACACTGCTAAGAGTGCCTGTAGCTCAGCGGATTTGTTTCCTAGGCTTCTTGCATTCAATGAGACCACTCTCCATAATGCCCCCTTCCATTCACTAGCCTCCATCTCCTCCTTTCTACTCCCTCCTTTTTTGGCCACCCCGAGTGCTTCCCTGCTAGCCTGGGGGTTAGGCTGCGACTCCACTCTATCGGATCCCTGCCTACCTGCTGTCCACTTGCCCATCTAGTTTAAATCCACCCTTGTCACAATATACCTCTCTGGTCTTTGCTTTAATACCTCCTTCCCCTTCCCATTCTGGTGCAGCCCATCCCTTGCAAACAGACTGCTATTATCCCAGAAAGCCCCCTGGCCAGCGGTTGGATTTCCGCTTGCGACGCCAGCGACCTGAGTTCAGAAACAAGCTCAGGTCGTCGGAGGCTGCGGGCCGGGGAAGGATCGAGCCCCATGACTGCCTCTCCTTCTCCGGGAGGGCGCGGGATGTCACCGATGCATGGGGACACCTGGTGGAGACCAAGAGTACCTCAGCATACGGGACAGAAAGGTTTCCAAGGGGCGGGACAGATGCTGGCGTCATTGCACGTTCCCACCCCTCTAAGGGGAGAAAATCTCAGCCCACCTCTCGCCGCCTAAATGATGCCCACCCCTCGGGCTGCTATCAGCTCCCCAGGATGACTCCCGCCCTATCCCATTGTTTTGGTGCCACATCTCCACCCTGGGGGGGTAATCCAGGGGTCCCGGAGTAGGGCTCATGGGGATGTCATAGCCGAGGGTCCGTGACCAGCTTGGACGGATCATGAGACTTGAGGGGTACAAAAGTATAAATAAAAAAGATTGTTATTATCCCAGGTACTGCCCCAGCCACCCACAACCCCATACCCCTTAGTTCGACACCATTCTACCAACCATGTGTTCAACTCTCTAATCCTCTCCTTTCTCACTGTGCTTGCACAGGGTACTGGGAGCACTTCAGAGAAGGCCACAGACTCCTCAGTCTCCCCGCACAACCTTCCCACTTCCTCAATCCTCTCCCTTGTTACCTCTGTCCCCACATGTACCACAATGCGTGGTTTCCTCCTACCCCTCTTTACGCACCTTAGGATTGCCTATCCTGCCATGTCTGCCTTTAATCCTGGTATGGACTCCACCCATATCTGACTATGTCTCTCCCCCTTGCTGCCCCATTTGAGCCCCTTTAGTATGGAATCCCCAAACACCAGTACACCCTCCTCTTTCCTTGTGCCCGCGCACCCCCAACCAGGTTCTCATTTATGGAGCCACTCAAGACTGTGTTTTTATCATGTGCCCCAGTGTCTTCCCCCATCCCTCCCAATTAAGACTCCTTCCTCCTCTTGTTTGACTGCCAACCTCCCTCTCCCTCCTCACCTCTCCGAGTATTATCCCTCCCCATGCCACACCATGCTCACTCTCTTCACTAGTAATGCCCCTCACTCCCTCTTCTTTGTGAGTGCTATCCCTTGTGCAATCACCTCCTGCATCCTCTTTCCCATGTGTTGCTAGTAAAGTAAACATGTTCCCTATCCCCTTTGCCTTACTCTGTGCTTTCTCCTCCCTCCTGCCTACTTCTGCTCCTCTTTTTCTAGGTCCTACTAGAGTCCACCCTTCATCAGCTGGCTTCCTGTCTAGTTGGCCCTCTCCCCCTCCTTTGACCCACTGTTTCTTCTCTGTGGTGCCCCCACAATACTCTCAGATGTCATCCTGGCTACTGACACAATCTTCCTCTCATCTCTCAACCTCCCCAGCTCCCTGCCAAGCCACTGAACCTCTTCCTCGAGCCTCCTTAGCCTGTGGCATATTGGGCACCCTCCCAGCCTCCACAGTATATTCATCCACATTGCTGCCCCACAACCATTGCACCCAACAATCCTACCCATGGTCCACACTACCTATACAGCCTCTCCACACTAACTATCCCTACAGCAAGTAGAATTAACTAATACTAGCCGAGCCTCAAACAGAAATTTTACCTGATATATTCCAGTTGAAGGCCCTACACAATATCGACCTATCACACTAATCAGCAATTGATTGTGGATGCTGTACTTCTATTTGAGACCTACCTATGCTTTTTCCCTGCCTCGTGGCTACATTGTTGGATAGAACTACTTGAGCTGCACTTGAAGCCCCTTCCTCCAATTGCAGGGTAGGTGTTCCCCTGTAAATGAGCTGTGGTCTGGGGAGGGAGGGGTGGGGGAGGGTGGGATTAGGGCCCTCTCACAACTCTCACGAGCGTGTATCAGCCCTGTGTCTACCCCTCACTGCACCTCCAAGCACTGCAACCTCCTCTGGAGGAAGGTAGCACGCACGCGCACACACACACACACACACTGTATTAAACAAGTCAGTACTACTGCCCTAAAGTCCATAGACTGAAACAGAATTTAAAGCTTATCCAGCAACTAAATCCTTTCCCCAACTGCAAAAGAAGGCTCAGACAACCTCTGCCAGACCCCAACTGCTTCTGCAGTCATGCTATGTGAGAAGCCCTGGTATTTAAGCCTCAATGAGCTGTAAATTGATCCTGGCTGAGAAGGACAGAAACATCCAGAAAGCTGCTCACAATGCCTGTAGAAAAGATAAATGAAAATCCAGCTTCCACTATGGATCCCCCTCACCACACAACACTATTACACAAGTCAGCACTACTGCCCTAAAGTTCACAGACTGAAACAGAATTTAAAGCTTATCCAGCAACTAAATCCTTTTCCAAACTGCAAAAGAAGGTCCAGACAACCTCTACCAGACTTCAGCTGCTTCTGCCATGGTGGCAGAAGAAGGTTCACCAGTTGCAGACAGGATTACTACAGTTCACCATCATGCTTGCTTTTAGAAGAACGGTTGCTGATTGCAGACAGGATTACTACAGTTTACCATCAGGCTTGGTGACAGAAGAACATTCACTGATAGCAGACAGGATTACTACAGTTCACCATCAGGCCTGGTGGTAAAAGAACATTCACTGGTTGCAGACAGGATTACTACAGTTCAGGCTTGGTGGCAGAAGAACATTCACCGGTTGCAGACAAGATTACTACAGTTCTCCTTCAGGCTTGGTGGCAGAAGAATATTCTCCGATTGCAGACAGGATTACTACAGTTCATCGTTAGGCTTGGTGGCTGAAGAATGTTCGTCAGTTGCTGACCAGAATACTTTGCAAGATCCTAGTTAAGTAAGTGTGGGACTGTGGTGTGTGTATAATGTTGAGGGTGCTGACAAGGGGTCAGGGTGGGAGGTGGGGGGAGTCGAGTGGTGGGTTACAACCCATCACTTTACATGATTTTTTCCAGGGAGAATAAGTGAAACAATGATGAAAAGATTACTTTTTTGCAGGGACTTCACTCTAGGGGTTGGGCACCCCAGTGCTGGTATGTTGTTTGGCAGCACTGCATGTTGAGAACCACAGTGGTGCATGTTGTAGCAGGAGGGTTGTTATATGGCATGGGGGTTGGGCACCCAGGTTTCAGAGTGTATCAGGGAGGTGTTGTTTGCCAGTACTGGGTGTTGGGCAGCGCTGTGTCAGACTGTGTGTGAGGGAGTGTTTTGTATAAGAAATAATCCACAACACAGCCTTCAGTTATCATGTAATTACCGCACTCCCCCCCCCCCGGTTGGAAGCCAACTTTAAGCTAGTAAAAAAATAATTTTTAAAATTGTTTTTGTTACTGTACCGGTCATGCATTCTACTGCAGGTGCAATGTCGCAGCACGTAGTCTCCATGGTGACTATTCGGCTTACTTTGAAACTGAGGAAGACTGATGACTAAATCATAATGTGGCTGTTACTGCATGCCAATCTCAGAGTTGATGCTTTTTTTAACCTTGTTTGTTTACTGGTTTGGTCGTCCAATGTAGTGTTCTCGGCCATTACTTGCAACTTGTTAGTGGAAAGCTGCACCGCCACAAGAAATCTCTCTCCGGACTTTACAGACCCCTGCAGTTATCAGTCAATTACTGCATGGGTCTGCACAACAATGGCCCAGTCAGGACACAGGATTATCCCTGCCCATTTTATAATTTTTTTTTATAGCTGGGTTGGGCGGGAGGAGGTGATATTGGCAGCAGGGTTGAGCACCCACCAACAGTAAAGGTATTGTGCAGTTTGGTGCTATCTGCCAGTTCAGTAACTGAGGAACACCATCTATGTCAACATTCAAATCTGCCCCAGAATGGGTGTTTGCTGTCTACTCCTGCATCCAGCACAAACACCCATTTCAGGAGGAATTTGAAAGTTGACACCCATAGGGTTCATAAGGGTGGAGATAAAAGCTCTTGACAGAAAAAGATTTGAATCACAGAAAAAAACATTAAAATGAATGGACCCACACTGCCTTTTTTTTCAATTTTTTTCATAACTTTTTTGTTTTTAAATATTTTTTACCTACTTTTTTCTGTTGAGATATAATTTCAGCAACATTCTGATGAACCTTATGGATGTCAACTTTCAAATTCCACTCAAAATGGGTGTTTGTGGTGGACTCAGATGTGCACTGTGAGAACCCATTATGGGGGGATTTGAAAGCTGTCACCTATAAGGTTCATCTGGATGGGGCTTAAAAAGACCCTGATAGAAAGTAAAGTAGGTAAAAATATTAAAAAACAAAACAGATGTGAATTAAAGAAAAAACATTGAAATAAATGTTCTCCTTGAAATTAATGGGCCCTATTCATTTCAATGTGGTCGACAAATGGAGGAGTACTGCTCTGAAGGACCTTGAGATTCCACATTTAAGGTCTAGAGGAGCCATGAAGAGGGACTAAGGTAGGTGTTAGGAGGGGAGGTGGGTGTTAGAGTGCATAGAGGGAGGGAAAGGGAGAGGGTTATTTTTTTTATAGAGTTTGTGGGAGGGGAGATACCAGCACAATGTTGGGTGGGGGCCATAACATCTGCCAGCAGTGGAGGTGGGCAATTGACCCTAGACTGTGTGTGTGTGGGGGGGTTTACATCAGTGTCTACTGGTGGCAGGATTGGGCACCCAACCACTGGACATTGTTGGGGATGGGGATTTGACACCTGCCCACTGGACTTGGCAAGGTGAGAAACAGCAATGTGTACTGGCAGAAGGGGTGGGCACCTGACCACAGGGGGAGGACAGTAATGTGTAATGAAGGCAGGGTTATACAACTGACTAATGACTGTTGGGGGAGACCATAATGTGTACTAGTGGCAGGAATGGGCACCCAACCACTGGACTTTGTTGTGGGAGCAGTAATGTGCAGTGGGATTGAGCACTAGACCTCCAGATTTGGGTGGAGGTTAGAAGCCTCAATGTGCACCAAGGGTGGGGTTTAATGCCTACTGCTTCAGAAGTTGTGCAACTGGGAAGGCAGGAGGGGGGACACTGGCAATGGGGTTAAGCACCCACCACTGGCAAAACAATTGAGGTGGATTTTGACATGACAGCCACAGCCCGGAAGAAACTGTGGTCATTGTACAACATCTCTGCTGTCCCCAGGGTGGCAGAGAAACAAAGCACTGGATGGCACCAGTAAAACAGAACAAACTGCACAGGAAACACTGGTAGTAGGAAGTACAAGCTGCACACAAAAAAAAAAACTCTACCACCTTGCATTTTCCAGCCTTGTGATTGGCCAAATATTTCAAAGAAAAAAGGCAGAAAGTGGGTGGAGGAAAGTGAAGCATGGGTGGAATTGAAGAGGAGATGGGGTATTCTGAAGCTGTGAGAGGTGGAAAAGGGGCACGTATCAAAAGCCCTCTCAGAGCTCAGATGGATCACAATACAGTTGCTAGCCTTTGGCAAGCAAACTTAAAAGGGCAGCAGCCTTTTCTCTTCACAGGACCAGCAACTGCCACTGTGTGGAACAGGGAGTCAGTAAGAGTTGCAGAAAGCAGTAAACATTTATTGGACTTGTGACTGTTACACTCTGCTTTGTGCTTCACTGAATATCAGGCCCGTGGTGCTTAAGCAGTACTGGGTGGGCACACTACTACCACCCCTAGTGGAAACCCATCAGTGGAGGTACTGTTTTCTGCCAAACTGACAATATTTCAACATTTCTACATATTATTAAATAAATTTATAAAGAAATCTGAGAAAACCTATATTATAAGTGCAGTGTCGGTTATTCTGTGATAAACGCACTTCTACTTCAGCTTCTTGCCTCAATATGCCCCTCAGCATGTGTTTATCACAGCATAACCAACATCCTGTTGTGTGTTATTCCTACATGAAAAGTTACATCTCCACCCACCCACATAGCCTGGCATCCTATGTACCACCTCCTTTCTCCACCAATGATACCAGTGAGTAAATGACAATAACACTGTTTTCCACCACCCACTTAACCTTCCAAAATACCACCCTCCTCCTCCTCACATAATTCCAGAAATGTTCTTTTTTTGCAATCTCTTCTATCCATCGACCCCCTCAATATACCAATCCCTGCTCTGTTCCCTACCTAGACCCAATATACTGTGAGGATGGTGGTGGGGGGTGCAGAAGCTGGGATACTACATGGATTGGGGATTGGTGAACAATTACAAAAATAACATTTCTGTGACTGTGGAGGGGGGTTAGGGTTGGGAGAAGAAGGGGAATTTGGAAGACTAAGTTGGTTGGGAGAAGGGTGTGTTTTTTAAATTTATTTAAAACATGGTGGTTTCCAGGGTAGAGCGTCATAGTGCACAGCAGGGAATGGAACGGAAGAAAAAATTACTCACCTTAGTAATTGCTTTTCTTCTCATGGAGTCTTGCTATATTATAACATTAGCAGTCAGCCACTGCAGCTGAACTGCCCCGGAGAGGAAGGAGTTAACTCCAGAGGATCTGGAGTTCTACAGCGCGAGGGCGCTGTGCCCAAAGCTCTATCTGGCAATTTCAAATGAAACTGTCAGATCTTTACAAAGCTAACATCAAAGAACAGAAAGTCTGTGTGGAAAAACTACACTAGCCCATGGCTACCTACTAGTAGTAGTAACAACAATATAAACAACAAAGAAACACCAGAACCATAATAACAAAAATTGATGGTATTATGGTTCGTTTACCACCCAGACAAGACTATTATGAACCCCTTCCCCCAAGACTCAAGTCCAGGAAGGGGCAATATAAATAACCTAAATGAAAGCAACCAGATCCCTAACCCAAAGGAAAGAGGGTAAAGGATAACTACAATGGCATGACACAGTGCTTGCACTACTGCCACCCTACCCAAGTAGAGGTTCTGAGAGGGGCAGGAGGGAGGGAGGAAAGAGACATAGCAAGACTCCGAGAAGAAAAGCAATTACTAAGGTGAGTAATTTTTCTTCAAACACCATGAAGTCTTGCTATATTATAACATTAAGCAGATTACACAGCAGTACCTCCATGGAGGAGGGTCAGAACCTACTTAGGAAATAGGCTCACACACTGTCCAAAACCAGCATCTCTCCTGGACTGGACATTCAGGAATAATGCTTGGTAAAGGTGTGAACTGTCTTCCAGGTAGCAGCTTGACAAATCTCCAGAATGGGAATGTCCCTAGCAGCCGCTAGAGACGCAGCTGTACCCTGGTGGAGTGGGCCCTCAATCCTGAGGGGTACTTACCTAGTTTCTGATAACAGAATTGATACAAGAAACAATCCACCTTGCAATTGTTCTCTTAGTGGCAGGTTTTCCTTGCCAACCTCGCCATAGGTAGAAACAGTTGGAGAATTTGAACCTATGACCTCTGGTGCGCCTAAATAGTAGCTTAAGGCTCTTTTGACATCCAGCTGTGCAGTCTCCTCTCACCTGAGGAAGAATGCTCAGTGAAAAATACTGGGAGAGAGATAGATTGATTCAGGTGGAAATCAGAAACCACCTTAGGCAAAACTTTCTATTAGTCCTAAGGACTACCTTATCTCTGTGGAAAGAGATAAAATCTTCTTCCACTGACAGGGCCTGTAACTCACTTATGCGCCTGGCAGAGGTGATAGCTACTAGGAAACGGTTTTCCAGTTAAATACTTGAGCTCTGCTGAAGACAGAGGCTCAAAGGGGGTTGCATTAACTGAGCAATGCAAATATTCAGGTCCCAGGCGGAGCTGGTTCTCAAAAGGAGGGTTAGTATGAAGCAACCCTTTAAAAAACTTGGAGAACACAGGGTGAAGAAAGGAGGCAGGCTTCCTGCTGACACAAAAGCAGAGACAGCTGCCAGATGAACCTTCAGGGTAGCTGGTCTAAGGCCTAGGGAATTCAGATGGACCAAATATTCCAGAAGAATGGAAGATCAGCAGATTCTGGGATAATCTGCCTCTCAGAGCACCAGATGGAAAACCTCTTCCACTTAGAATTATAAGTGGCCCTAGTGGAAGGCTTCTAAAGCCTTTAAAATATCCATGACACCTTGAGAAAGGTGTAAGTCAGCAAATTCTAGCTCCTCAAGAGCCAAACCTTGAGGTGGAGGATTTGAGGTCCGGATACCACCTCCCCTGTGCATAGGCCAGTAAGTCGTGGACTCTGGGTAGGCTCAGGGCAGGGTGGACTGCCAAGGACAGAAGCAGAGGGTACCAGGCTGTCTGACCTAATCTGGGGCAATCAGAATCACTCTGCAAGGTTGAGATCTGATTTTACTAGTACCCTGAAAAGAAGAGGAAAGGGAGGAAAGGCATACAGGAACTTCCCTTCAGTCCAACAGAAAGGCGCCCAGAGGGACTGAGCCCAGTACTGGAGGCCTGCAACAGAAAAGAGGAAGTTGATGGTTGTCTGGGGCTGCGAAAGATCTATCTGAGGAGTGCCCCATCTGGCAAAAGACGGACCCCAGCACTTGTGGATTCAGAGCCCATTCGTGATGGCCCTGAGAAATTCTGCTGAGGGTGTCCGCCAGGACATTGTCCTTCCCTGGGAGGTGAACCGCTATCAGGGAGGTGTTCAGGAAGTAGGCCAGAGACCACAACTTCATTGCTTTGGTGCACAAGGCTGAAGACCGAGTGCCCCCTTGCTTGTTGATGTACCACATTGTGGTGGTATTGTCTGTCCTGACTTGAACCACTTTGTTCTGGACAGAATCTGAAAACACCGAAGAGCTAAAAAGACAGCTCTGAGTTCCAACAGATTGATGTGGAGCAGAGATTCCTGAGGAGACCACACCCCTGGGTGGCAAGATCGCCTGTAGAGCCCCCACCCTAACAGGGGAGGCATCCGTAGAGGGTGAGGGAGGAGAAATGGAATGAAGGGAACCCCCTGTCTTAAATTGCTCTGGACCTGCCACCAGTGGAGGGCTAGGATCAGAGTTTGAGTAACTGGAACCAGCTTGGTAAGGGGGTCCTTCCTTTGAGACCAATAGGCCCTCAAATGGAACTGAATGTCCCTCATCTGGAATCTTGCTCCCTGCACGACAGCTGTGGAAGCAGCCATGTGCCCAAGGAGTTGCAGAAAATGCCTTGCTGGTCGAGAGACCCGCAGGGTAAAGGAGGATGCCAGGGGTGAGTCTGTCCACCCTTTCCGAGGAAGAAAAGCCCTGGCTAACCTTGTGTTCAATTCGCCTATGAAAGTTAGGGACCTGAACTGGTTCCAGAACTGACTTTGGTAAGTTTAGCAGGAATCCAGGAAGTGAGAAGCTGCTGGGTGACTTGCAAATGGTTACCTGACCTGGAGACTGGACCCACAATGAGCCAGTCGTCCAGGTAGGGAAACACAGCAACCCCTTGCCTTCTTAAGTGAGCCACTACTACAGCGAGACATTTTGTGAATACCCTTGGCGCAGAGGTCAGCCGAAGGGCATTGCCCTGAACTGGTAGTGGCCTGAGGGCAGTTCGAACCTGAGGTACTTTCGGGTGAGAAGGCCTGATCAGAACATGAAAATAGGCATCCTTGAGGACCAGGGAAGCTAGCCAGTTCCCTGGCCTTAGGGAAGGCAATATCATTGCCAGAGTCAACATTTTGAACTTTGGTTTCAACAGATGCTTGTTCAGGTACTTAAATCTAGAATGGGCCTCCATTCTCCTGTCTTTTGGGTAAGAAAGTATCTTGAATAAAGCCCCTGCCCTGATGGCAAGGAGGAACCCTTCCACTGCTTTGCAGTCCAGAAGAGAAGAAACCTCTGCTTCCAAAGCAAGGGCTTCTGAAGGATTTGTAGGTGGAAATGTCTGGCTCTCATCTTGGAAAGTGTTTGAAGTTGAGAACCAGACCCTGGCCTATTACCTCCAGAACCCATCTGTCCGTAGTTAGGGACAGCCAGTTCCAGCTGAAATAGGCCAACCTGCCCCACTGGTACAGGAGAATCGCCCTGGGCACCCCATCAGGGTGCCTGCTTAGCAGCAGCCTTAGGCTGAGGGAGGGGACGGTCTACTTGTGCCTCGCCTCACCCTGCCTCTGAAGAAACCTCTCCAAGAGACAGCAGAGGAGGCTTGAAATTGGTAAAAGGCCTGGAAAAAGGCCTGCCCTACCTCTGGGAGCATGCCTTTGTGGCATGGCATGCTTCTTCTTAGCCTGGGCACTTTTGTAGGTAGTTCTGTATTCATCCATCTTTTTCATATAGTTTTCTGTTTGCTCCCAAACAGAGAATTTCCACTACAGGAAAATCCATAGCCTTGACTGGGTATCTTGGGACAGATTAGTGCATCTGAGCCATGCCAACCTCACGGAAAGCTACAGAAGTGGCCATGACCCTAGAGGAAACATCATTAACATCAACAGCAGTATGAAATTGAACTTAGAGGCTTCAATGCCATCAGCAGCCACCTGTTCCAACTCACTAGCCAGCTGGCCATGGGCCTGCTTGGCTAACTGCAATACTGTGTCCCACCTAGATTTCTGATATCTAGCCACATAAGCCATATAATTTGCCTGCCTGAGTCCCAAAGAAGCTGCCATATACTGTTTCTTCGCCATGGCATCAATCTTCCTGGAATCCTTATCAGGAGGATTGAGGCCAGAGGAATATTAGCCTTGTCACAGGCTGCAGCTTGTACCACACCTACATGACTACACTGTTCAGTAAGGAAGTCTGTATCCGAGCCTGACAAAGTATACCTTCTGTCCATTTTTTATCTACAGGAGGACAGAATGAGGATTTTTAAAATCTTTGTTGTTTGCTTCCTAAATGACTTATGCAAAGGAATAGACAACCTCCTAGACTCTGGAATATCCATCATTTCCACATAATCAGGCTCCTCTTGCTCATCCACAGCCTCCTCTAAAGGAAGCTGGAGGGTTCTTGCAACCTTTTTGTAAAAAATAAAGAAAGAAGGGGACTCAGACAGAATAGGAGGAGATTCTAAAGGTCTGTCTGGAGAAATGTCCGGTTCAATGGGCACGTCCAGACCCCCCCAGCCACACATATATATTGATCAAATTCCTCCTCCCCCTCCTGTGGTTCATAAAAATCCTCAACTTCAAAATCCTGAACCACTGGGACTGAACGAACCAACCTTTTACCAACTGTTGGTGGTTCTACAGATCCCTGAGACAGTGACTGGACAATCTGAATGGCTTTAGCTATCTCTGTAGCAGTTGGAGACACAATTTTGGACCCCAAACCTACTGATTTCTTTGTCTTTTTACTTGGGACTGGTTCCTCTGAACCAGCCTTCCTTTTGCCCGAGGAAGTCTTGCCCTGGTCAGAGGGCACTCCCTCTGGTCCAGTGGGTACTGGACCGGGCTGGCCATCCGGGTCAGCGGACTTTTTGGCCTCTTGTTCCCTGAGCCGGCCCAATCTCTTTTCCAGGGTGGCTGCAGGAAAATTTGTACACACCTGGCAGTCTGACAGGAGGTGGTCAGCCCTCAGACAATAAACACAGTGGTGTGGGTCAGCCTGGCAAGGCCTCCCCACAGACATCACAGTGTTGAAACCAGTGGGCCCGTTTTTCTTTGGGTTTTCAGACATAATGCCAGCTCAGCCAAAACTTGCGTTCTTTGATGGCAGTGCCAGGCAAGACACCCTTATCGGTTCCTAACCGTGTCACGGTATTTGAAAAACCGTTATAATTCTGTTTTTAGAACCGATAAGAACCGGGAACCACACTCTAAAACCCACTGTACACTTTTAAAATGTAGAAATAACAAACCGATCGGTTCAAAACCGAACCGATAATTAATTTTCCACACAGACTTAAAATTTAGTACTTACGTTTACCAGATAGAGCTTTAAAACCAAATGCGGTAAAAATATGACTTTGCCGGTTCAAATGAACCAAAAATACCGCTTGAACCGAGAATGAACCGAGCTGAAGGAGCTGATCTCCGAGCGACTGTTCAGTGAAGCTGGAGTAAAGAATCTGACAGTTTCATTTGAAACTGCCAGATAGAGCTTTGGGGCACAAAGCCTCACATTGTGAACTCAGATCCTCTGGAGTTAACCTCTCCGGGGCAGTTCAGCTGCAGTGGCTGACTGCTAATGTTATAATATAGCAAGACTTCATGGTGTTTGAAACCTACATGCTGTATCCATCACGTTATCATCATTCAAGAAAGATTACATAGGTAAGGTATTATCATTTGTGGTGGGGCTGTGACACACAGCTCCAATGTTACATCCACACTGCCGCCCCAGGCCAGATACCAACATACAACTTGAATATATTCTAGATCCCTCTCAGATGGAGAGTAGCAGTCAGTGGATGCTCATAATCCTCCCTGTCATCCTACACTCCTCCTTCAGGGAAAGCAGGGTCATAAATGGCTACCACACTATAGTCAGTGAGTCTCAGAGACTCCCCCAGCCACCAACATTTCTCCCTGTGCCCCAGCAGTGCAGTCAATTGCCATTCCAGACTTGCAACGTGCCTCTCCAGGGCAGCAAACTGCTTGCAGGGGCCGTGGCTGTAGATGTCAATGACACAAGAAATTAAAAAGAAATAACAATTCTGTAATATTGTCTGTTAGCAATTAAAATCAACAGCTCATTACTGATTTTTAGCCTTATTTCACTATTATTTGTACTTTGTTTGCAAATTGGGAAAGCGTGTACTTGAGTGAGATAATAAATAATTTATTTATTTAGTTTTTGTTGACCGGGTAAGTGCACTAGACAAATCCTGCCTATTTTCAGGCACGACCCGGGGGGAGGGGGATACAGATGAATGCCAACTGACCTTGAACCAGATTAAGCTGTTGGTGGTATTTTTTTAGTGAATGAGGGAAATTTGGCCAGGACACCGGGGAAATTCCCCTACTCTTTTCGATAAGTGCCATGGGAACTTTAACATCCACCTGAACTACCACCAATCCAGGCAGATGGGACCTTGGTTTAATGTCTCATCTGAAAGACAGATTTGCTTTGCATTCTCCTATTACACCATCTTGGAAGTGTGTAGAAGCTGCACGTGTGGGCAATCACTAGCTATTATGTCCACATTCAAAACAGGCTTTTTAATACTAGGTAAGATGATAGCTGATTTGAAAGCTACTGGGAAAACACCAGTAGATGGAGAGATTGTTATGACAGGAACCGAATTAGAACAGAAATGTTCAAGAAACCACAGTTGCACTGGGATAGAGAAAAGTTCTTTCAAAATGAGAATAAAGTCTCTTCTTCAATTGAAAGGGGAAAGATAAAAAGCTTGTTGAACACTTTAACCATGGTAACAAACACATTGTGGAAAAAACAGAAATATGACAAAACTGCCTTGTTGAGTCGTTCCCCGTCCTGAACTGTTTTAGGTTCACACTTGACAGCCCCGGATGCCATAAACCTACAGCTCTGTTCATGAACTTCTGAATTACTTCTTAGAAAACAGGAAGGAAGATAGCACACAACTGAGATAAACCCTTCATTAGGGTTTGCTTTCTGGTTGCTGTCTGAAAGAGTTACCTCACTCACTTACTCACTCACTCAGTCACTCACTTCTCTTGGTGGTATTCTTTGGCTGCGCCTCAGTGGCACAATTTTGGAGTAAAGCATAAGAGAGAGATTTTATTTTATTTATTTATTTGCAAAGTATGGGGAAAGGACACCCACATCAACCAGGGTCACTTTTGCTTGTTATGTTTCTGCTGTTTCATGTATTCAGCATATTAACTCAGATCACCCACTGGTGAAGAAAAGATACAGGAAGTTTAAACTGTGTTTGCCCACTAACCCAATGCTTTGTTTGACAGGTCTGCCCAATCTAACAAAATATGCATTTTAAATTAGTTGAAGGAAGCAGTGTAGCGCAGTGGGTTAAGGATCTGAGCTGCAGACCTGGAGACCTGGGTTTGAATCCCACAGCGGCCTAGGTGCAGACTGTGTGATCCTGAGCAATTCATTTAACTTCCTTGTGTGCCCAGGTCGCATCTGGAAACACGCTTCAGCTTAGTGTGCTACTCCTGGTTAAGCAATGTTCCCTTTACCTTTACCTTCTCTAGTTAGTGCTTCTGCTGGACATCAGAAATTATTAGTTTAGAACTGTGCTCTTTCACAGAAAAAACACCATTTCCATGTTGTGTGTTGTTCTGTTAGATAAGTCATGAGCACTCCATTAAGTGCCCAGGGCTGTGTATCACACCCATGACATCAGATGCTGGCATGCATACATGACATCAAACATAGAAATATAGAAACATAGAATTTAATGGCAGATAAGGGCCACTTGGCCCACCCAGTCTGCACATTTTTTTTACCCTTAATCCAGTTGCAGACCCTACTTGATCTACAGCTCTTTATCCTCCTCCCATTTCCTTATCCCAGTGATTCCCTTGTGCCTATCTCAGTCATTTTTGAACCCCACCACTGTGTTCACCCCCCCACCAGCTCTGTTGGAAGGCTGTTCCAGGAATCCACCACTCTTTCAGTGAACTGAAGAAGCACTTCCTCACATTTCTCCTGAATCTACTTTTCTATAGTACAAGATTACAACACAGAAAGAGAAGTGATGAAATAGAAGTTTACTGAGAGTGGAAATTAGGAAGGGGCACTTTAAAAAAGCAGTACAAAGGGTACTCTATATATATATATATATATATATATATAGAGAGAGAGAGAGAGAGAGAGAGAGAGAGAGAGATCTTAAAACCAAAACCTAAACTACAGGCAACCTATCAGCAGAGGTGGTGGGTGCAACAACCATTAATGGTTACAAATACAGTTGAAGCTGAGTAAAAGGCTTGATACAGTAGTTACAGGGGGGAAGTAGTAGGGCAGAGGGCAAGGAGGGGTGAGGGCAATAACCCCATCTAGGCAGTAGGTCCCAGGGTAGGATAAGGGAAACAGAGCAGGCTAGATGAACCAGTGGTCTATTTTCACCGACATGTTCTATATCTCTGTGTTAATATTGTGAGCACAACACATGACTTGTCACATGAAGTAGAAATACAAGCAGTGCCAATAACATACTAATGTGCATATCAGACACTACTGAAATGAGTGCAGCTGCACACACATTTCACTAAAAATACCACCAATAGTTTAATCTGGTTCAAGGTCAGTTGGCATTCATCTGTATCCCCCTTCCCCGGGTCGTGCCTGAAAATAGGCAGACTCTGCCTAGTGCACTTACCCGGTCAACAAAAAACTAAATAAAGAAACTGCATGAAGCTGAATGTGTCAAATCTCAGCATGTTCATTCAGACAAAGCACAATATAATGGGAGTCAAACACACTGTGTTGCACCATAAGGAACAATAACAACAAACCAGTGCAGAGTTACAGGCAGCCAGAGGACGCTGCATGACATGGATGGCTGAGTGACTATGGTGTAGTGTCTGCAGATGGCATTATCAGCACTGAATGACAGTACGCAACAGCGTGCAAACAGAACAAACATGAATAATGTATCAAACTGTGTATTCAAACACTCCGACAAGCATTAAACAGCAAGCCAGAATTAGGCAATGAGGCATGACAGGGGATGCATTATGGTTGGATAATGCCCCACATCAGGTGGGCTGAAGCATGAGGCAAAGCTGAGTGCTTCTACCACCTCAGAAGTGCCATTAGCCCACCATAACACACTCCCTTGAGTGCCTTATTGCAATCTAGAGATTTATGAAATGGGTTACTTTGTACAGAACAGGATATTTTTTAAAAATATATACTTAAATTTATTTTAAAAAATGACTATAAAGTGAATATTCAGCCTAAACAAAAAAAAATAGCCCAATATGGACATTATAATGTTTGCTGCCTTCCAGTAGGTGGCACCAAACTGCTTTACTGGAAGTATTGAGGGTAGGCAGTGATTTCACTTAGTGTACTGCCATGATGTGTCATGGAGTCAAGTGGTTTGAGGTTGGGGAATGGTGGCTGCTGTAAAATAGAGTCGGAACAAATGCTTTATGGTCAGATGAATAGCAGCTACAGTTTTAAAACACCCATGCAGTCTTGTTGGGCATTTGAAGAAGAGTCACGCTGGGTGGCAGTTTCAAATGAGCAGCATTCAGTGGCATTTTCAGACCAGGGAGTTGGTGAGATCCAGGACTGAGAGCAGGGTGGGAGGTTAGAAAGAAGGTATTGTTTAAAAAGGCTGAGTCGGGAAGGGAAAGTTTGTGTCACCATATGAGCTGCACAGTTGAGGGCAGTTGTGATGAAATATGCCTCCAAAAAAAAAATCAACCAGTCTTTTTTTTTTTCAAGTATGATCTACTGTGTGTGTGTGTGTGGTGGGGGGCTCGATGATTGGCTGAGGTGGACAGCTCCAGAGGTGCGTGCTGAGCCTGTTGGACTGGGAGTACTTTCAGCTGGGCTGTTGTGCTGGGTTCATGGGGGCTGATACTGGACCTGGTACTGTCAAACAGGGACAGTGTCGTTGATGTCACGGTGGGTAGCCACCTGGGAACCAGTGATCATCATATGGTGTGGTTCAATATAAGAAGTGGGCCAGAATCAAGCCACACTAAAACAAGGGTCCTGGAGTTCAGGATGGCTGATTTCAAGAAAATGGGAAAATGGGAAAGTTCTAGTAGTGATAGGGAAACTGGATTGAGTTAAGGAACAGTGGGCAAAAATAAAGGCGGACATTGAGAAGGCAACAGACCTCTGTGTCAAGCAGGTTAAAAAGGGCAAGAGAGAAAAAAGACCTCTATGGTTTTCTAAGAAAGTAGTGGAGAAAGTAAAGGCAAAGAAGCTGGCATTTAGAAGGTATAAGTCAACACAGAAGGAAGAGGATAAGGAGGGTTATCAATGGAAACAAAGGAGGGCAGGGAAAGCAGTTAGGAGCGTGAAGGCACAAATGGAGGAGAATATTGTCAAGTCAGTAAAAAGAGGGATAAAACATTCTTTAGGTATATAAGTGAAAAAAGGAAGAACACGGGAGGGATAGTAAGGCTAAAAAGAGAAGGAGGGGTTTGTGTGGAACAGAACCAGAAAAAAGCAGACATACTGAACACATACTTTTGTTCAGTATTTACAAAGGAAGGGGTAGTTGACAGGCCACAGATAGGGGAAAGGGCATTAAAGGAAGGGAGGTGGTACTAGCCCTTTTATGGAGGAGAGAGTCCTCAAGGAACTAGCAAAACTAAAAGTGGACAAGGTAATGGAGCCAGACAGAGTACATCCTAAGATACTGAGGGAGCTTAAGGAGAAGCTGACTGCACCTCTGACAGCCCTGTTCAGCCTACCACTAGATATGGGGGAAGTTCCAGGGGGCTGGAGGAGGCTGGATGTGGTCCCTCTTCACAAAAGTGGGAATAGGGAGGAGGCAGAAAACTACAGAACTGTCAGACTGACTTCGGTGGTGGGCGAAGTAATGGAAACACTACTGAAGGAAAGGACTGGAGAATACCTTGTGACCAGTTGATTACAGGATCCGAGGCAGCATGGGTTCACAGGGGGAGATCTTGCCAAAAAAACCTGATTGAATATTTTGACTTGGTGACCAGGGAAGTGGATCAGGGCGGGGCAGTGGATGTGGCCTATCTGGATTTCAGTAAGGCCTTCAACACCGTTCCACACAGAAGACTGGTAAACAAGCTGGGCAGCCTGGGAGTGGGTCCAAAAGTAATAAAATGGATACAAAGTTGGTTAACAAACAGGAATCAGAGGGTGGTGGTAAATGAGGTTCACTCTGAAAAAGGCATGGTAACCAGTGTGGGGAAGGGGGCCACAGGAGCCAATACTGGGTCTGGTCCTCATCAATGTCTTAATTAGGGACATTTCAGCAGGGCTGGAAGGGAAAGTATGTTCATGGATGACACCAAAATCTGTAACAGAGTGGACACGGGGGTGGGGGTGGGGGGATTAGGGATGATCTGAAAAAGCTGGAAGACTAGTCAAGGGTTTGGCAACTGAGCTTCAATGCCAAAAAGTGCAAAATTCTGCACATGGGCACAGAAACCCAAAGGCAACATACCAATTGGGTGGGGAGGTGTTGGCAACCACAAAACAGGAAAGGGACCTGGGGGTCATCATATCTGATGATCTGAAGGTAGCAAAGCAGTGTGATAAGGCTGTGGGAAAAGCTAGTAGAATGCTTGGGTGCATAGGGAGGAGTATCACCAGCAGAAAGAGGGAGGTAGTGTTACCCCTGTATAGGTCAATGGTGAGGCTCCAACTAAAGTACTGTGTCCAGTACTGGAGGTCCATTTCCAGAATGACGTAGATCGAGTGGAGGCAGTACAGAAGAGGGCAACCAAAATGGTGCATAGCTTGTATCAAAAATCCTGCAAGGAAAGACTCAAGGAATTAAATATGAACTCCCTAGAGGAAAGGAGGGAAAGGGGGGACATGATAAAAACATTCAAATACCTTAAAGGCATTAATAAGATACAGGAGGGTAGCATTTTACATAGAAAGAGATGCCTGAAGACAAGGGGTCATGGCATGAAGATGGGGGGGGGCACAGAGGGAATACTTCTTCATGGAAATGGTGATGGACACCTGGAACGGCCTCCCTGAAGAGGTAGTGGGTATTAAAATGGCAGAGAATTCAAGCATGCATGGGATAAACACAAAGGGACCATAGTAATAGGGCTATGGGGGGAAGGGGTAAGCCCGGAGATCGAGTAGGGTCTGTGGTAGCACAGTAGGTAGGGAATTTAGGGTAGACTAGGTGGGCCAAGAGGTCTTTATCTGCTGACAACTTCCATGTTTGTATGTTTCTATGTAATGACCTAGCTGAAAGTAGCTCTTGACAATCAGGATTCAGCATTCTTTAGACCTATTTTATAATATGGTGCTACAACCCCCAGCCCAATGCAGAAACAATATATCCAATACCAAACCACATGATGAAAAAAGTGTTCAAAAAAATAACCACTCCAACAGGATAAATATATCCAACATATTCCCCAATTATCCCAATAATTAGAAAAAAAACATAAAATTCCATACCATTGTCTAGCATGGCTATCTAATACGACAGCCCCACATCACAAATACAAATGTAAATGGGTTACCATATGCTAAAGCCTCAATCCCACTTCCCCAAAATCAAATCAAAGAAAACCAACCACCCACAAAATAACACACCAAAGCAGTGTGGGCCCTCATGACAACTGAGCTATGGCCACAGCAGTCCTGTATCAACAGTGTGCATTTCCAAACTACATGTAGGGCCCAGGTGGTACTGGGGTGGCTCTTGTGTGGTTTGGCTAAACCCTCAACTCGAAACAACAAAAATCCATAGGATAGGTAGCACGAAGGAGTAGGGTAAACAGCATAGGAATGTATTCTTGCTGTTAGTAGCACCACAAAATATATTCAAACACCCTGACAAGTACCTTTATCACTTTTATTCAGTGGTGCCTAATTCACTTCAAAGTGCATACAGTGCAGTGCTCAAAGGTACTAATACAAACACAGGAAACAAAGCTCCATTAAGCAAAGTGCCAGAGTGGGTGCACAGCTGTCTCATTTGGGGTAAGGTGTTGTTACTTCTATTTAAGAAACTAGTGTATTTGTATCAGCACCTTTCAAGCACTGCACTGTGTTGCACTTCAAATGAATTTGACATCACTGAATGAAACTAAAAAAAAAAAGTACTTGCCAGAGTGTTTGAATAGGTTCTACCCAATTCAGAACACCGCCGCCAGTGCGTCCAGTCATTAGGGTGCCATGTTTCCATGTCACCGTTCCCTCCTTTTTGTGAGGGGCTGCAGACCCACACACCCCTTTCTAAATATTCAAACTCCAGGGAGTGTGGACCTTGGGGAGGGAGCGGTGAATTCCATTATTTGGTGCCCTAATGATGGGCGCACTGCTAGCTGGAAGGGGCTTGGATACATTTTGTGGTACTACTAACAGCAGGGATATGTATTCCTGTGCTGATCACCTTAGCCATGAGTGCTGCCTATAGTCCATGGATTTTTGCTGTATTGACTGTGGATATGACTCTATTAATGCTGTTCTGCTTGGTGCTGTTCAGTTTGGTGCTGCTGCTATGCCTGAACCTCCATCAGGTGCAACATGCAGTCCACAGTTTGCACCATCTAGGACACATAACTGAACAGTCACTGCAGGAATCTTATGTTGTGTTGAGCCTGTCCGCCATGATACTACTGTATCCCCAACCCAAGGATTTCCGTAGACACACAACGGGTGGAAACAAGATAAAGTGTGAGTGGTGTATGCATGCAGCATGTAGCATATGACAGATCCCATGCCATGCATTTGCTAAGCATGTGACAGTATAACACCGTAAACACACAACTTGGGCATACAATACACATGCAGTAGTGTATGACAAGTATGTGCACAGAGTGGAGTGTGTAATGCCATAAAAATGATGGTGTCAGCCCTGCAGAGCACAAACCAGGCATAGGATATACTGCCGAAGTACCACTCATCAAACAATGGTGAAGGATGATGCACAAAAAACAGTGGCACACAAGCAGACATCAAGACAGATACACTGATTTACCATAACTTGTACTGTATGGTGGTACACATGCAGAAATATCCATGATCATTTGTATTCACCCTGCACACAGACAAAATACACATCCTGTAAATCACGCAAAGTGTACCAGGTTCACAAAGATATGCATTGTGATACACGTATAAGCTGAACAAAGTACACATGCTCTCAGCATGCTGTAACATACTATGAGTAACGTGTGAGAATGTCCCACAGAATACTGTGTCAAAGCCACAAGTGGAGTGCAATATAAAACTTAAGAATCATTCAGTACAGCTGATCATGTTGCATGCGTGCTAGCATGTGCTCCGTGACAGCCATCCTCTGTATGTATGATACAATTCTGAAAAGAATGTGGGTAAAGTCCAAACTGCAAAGAAGTATTGCGGAGAGCAACATGCTGGGGGATTAGGCTGCCCCTTGGGTAGAACATGTTGTTAACTAAGTAACAATACAGGTAAGAGGGAGAGGGGGGACATGATAGAAACGTTTAAGTACCTCAGTGGAATCAACAAAGTCCAAGAGGGTAGCATCTTTCAGAAAAAGAGACAAGCAAGAACAAGGGGACACAATTTAAAGATGGGGGGGGCTGTTAAGGGGCAATGTGAGGAAGTATTTATTCACAAAGAGGGTAGTGGATGCATGGAACAGCCTTCCTGAGGAAGTTGTGGGGTCTAAAACTGTGGGAGAATTCAAGAATACATGGGACAGACATAAGGCAATTCTTGTGGGGGTAGAAAGAAATAGGCTGTTAGTTAACTAGGATCTGTGGTTTATCCTGTAGGTAGGGAAATGGGCAGACTAGGTGGGCCAAACGGTCCTTATCTGTTGTCAAAGTCTATGTTTCTATGCCAGCCAGGCCCTAACTGTGTAACTGCCAAATGTTGTTGGAAGTGTAGACACATGATGTATGCATATTACAACATACAGGGGCACCAGCTGTGATATTTTTGTACTTGGCACAGATGGACTCAAACGGAGCACATCAGTTCAGTAGCCATCTTTATTTTAACTGGAGATACTGGTCACACTCTGTTGGACACAGACAAAGAATGCCCACTGGGCATGACAGGAACTTTAGATACTTACATAGGACTACAAATATCTATATGCAGGGACTACAGCCCTAATGGCATTCCTGTACTTCCTACTACCATGCATATATCTACACTATATCTGTATGTATATACTACATTCCTCCTCCTTAGATAGAAACTAGTCAAAAATACTTCAACAATATTTCCTAACTTCCAGGCTGAAGTAGACTATTCATTACCTAGAAACAAGTTTGGGGGATTAGTCTGCCCCTTGGGTAGAGCATGTTGTTAACTAAGTAACAATACAGGTAAGAGTCCAGTCGCACAGAGGCACAGGTTCAATACATGACTTATAGGTCAAGTCTTTGTGGTGGTCTTCGGTGCCTCACAAGATATCTGTGAGCTGGAACAACCACTGCTGATGAAACAGGTGTTCTGTTATTATTTGGCACCAGCCCCAGTGGAGCTTCATCGGCAGGAGCAAAGTCCTCTGTGTCACTGTCCTCATTTGGCATGACATCTTCTACCTCATGCACTGGAGCCTTGGAATGTAGCAGGTGATCCACATGTAGATGAACAAGTCAATGTCCCATGCAAACTGCATAGGTCAAAGGTCCATGAGTTGCTATATCCACTCCCAGAATCTAAAAAACCTTGGGATGTCTATAGTCTTGAACCATCACCCTCTCCCCAGGATGGAAAATCTGTACTGGTTTTGGTGATGTGCCATGACACTTTTGCTGTTGCAGTTGATGGTTTGTGACAGTGTCAGCCAAATCTGGCTTGAGCAATGCCAAATGGGTACAAGGCTGACTTTATAGGAACAGTTCCACTGGTTTTCGCTCTGTGACTGTATGAGGAGTGTTGGAAATGAGCCAACCTTTGAGTTGTAGGTATTGACTGTGAATCTTCTTTAGTCCAAACTTGTTTGAATGTCTGTAGAGCTCATTTAGTTGCACCACTGGAAGCTGGATGGTAAGGTGGAGTTAAAATATGTTGGACCCTGTCCTGCTTTAAGAACAGTGTAAAGTCATGGGCTGAAAACTGGGGCCGTTTTTCAACACTAACTGCCGTGGTAATCCATATGAGGCAAAACATTGTCTCAGAAGGTTTGCACTCTTTTCTGTGGTTATGAGTGGTGTGGAAGCACTTCCAACCATTTGAAGTGGACGTCGATTACTACTAAGAAATGTTGTTTATCCATGTCTCTGTGTAGTCAACATGGATGCATTCCCATGGTGTGGTAACCCACGACCAGGGATACAAGAATGTTGGTGCAGGTTGGTTGCAGACAGCTGCACATGGCATGCATTGGTTGACAAGATGTTGGATATCTTGATAAAGTCCTGTTCACCACAGGTATCCCTGGCCAATGCCTTCATCTGAGAGATTCCAGGATGACTGTCACATAAGTTGGAAGGCAACCTATTGTGGAACTTTGGAGGTATCACGACTCAAGCTCCTCAGAGAACACAGCCTTATTCTGTGGACACATGGTTCTTCTTGTCCAAGAAAGGTTGGGGAGTCTGGTCTCCTGTGAAGTTGAGCCAACCATTTAGGGTGAAATCTAGGACTTTGGAGAGGACAGGATCTCATCGTGTCTCCTCAGCGACATCCTGTGAAGCAACGGGTAGTTCCTTGAGATGTGAAAGATGGAATACTGTCCCATCATCTTCCTTCTCTGTAGCTTCTTTGCATGGCAGTCTTGATAATGTTCCAGATTTGTATAATCCTGAGAACATCAGCATTTGATGTCATAGTCATAAGCCAACAAAATCAGGGCTCATCGCTGCATCCTGAGCGCTGAGAGAGTTGGTATTGTGGCCTTTGGCCTCAGAATTGCCAGCAGAGGCTTGTGATCTGTTAGCAGAGTGAATTTCCATCCATACAAGTACTTATGGAACTTCTTGACACTGAATATTATTCTCTAGGCTTCTTGCTCGATCTGAGCATAGTTTCTTTCACTTAGGGACAAGTCCCTGAAAGCAAAAATGATTGGGTGTTCTTCTCCAGAAGGTAACACATGAGCGATGACGGCCTCCACTCCAAATGGGGATGCATCACATGCCAGCCTCAGGGGTTTACTGGGTTGTATTGTGCTAGCCACTTGCTATTTAGAAGACGTTGCTTGCAAGCCTGGAACGTTTTCTCACTCTGTGGTGACCAATTCCTTTTAGCTTCTTTCTGTAGTAAGCCATGTAGGGGTTGCAACATATAGTATAGTGTATAGTTTACCATTCGTAACAAGGCTATTCTCGACCCGAGTGGTTACTATGATGGCTGCCGACCTCGAGAGTGAAGCTCGAGAGGTCTATCAGCTGTCATAGTAACCACGAGGGTCGAGATTAGCCTTGTTATGAATGGTAAACTATACACTGTTCTATATAGTGTATAGTAGTTTCCCAAAAGAAATCACACACAAAAAAAGACTATGTGACAAGTTGTCAGTCCCAAACAGTTTACTGTAAAATTTTGATTTTTAACATCTACGCATTTTTCTGTGCAGTGATATGACTTTTCAGTGCCACACTCTCCAGTTCAAACAGACCATCTTCAGCTAAATTCTCATCCTGCAAAGACAAATACAAAAAAGAAAGGAACAGTTACTTTCCATTCACCATGCTGTACTGTCTGACTCCTGGCTTTTAACGTGCGTCGACACGGATTCATTGATGGCCAGCACTCCCCCCCCCAATTAAGCGTATTGGTATTAGCAGTGTAGAAACCCCAAACACCAACACTGGACCAACTCTACGAACTACCCTTCCACACACAACACTTCCCAACCCTGGCCCCCAATTTGACTGCACTGAATGATCGAAAGTTACCCAATGATGAACACTTTAGCCAGAGTCGGATGTTGAATCTTCTATTACTGCTACTCTCTTGTGTTTCGGGCCATCAGCGGGGCTTACAAACTGCACAGTGACACCTTGGTTAAAAATGCAGCCGCCTCCAAAGATTTGGATGTTGCCTAGCTCACTGAATGGCTGCTGGCTCACTTATTCGTTACTCACTTGGACTGTGGACAGAGTCACTGAAGAGCAATGGGGTAGAGGGTGAGAGTCTGAAGTTGTGGCAGTACGTGCAAAATTAGCTGAATTTCTTTTCTGTTTTCCATCAGAAAGGAACGAATAGTTATTGATGGATTGCAGGTTCATGTGACCACAAACCTGCGCAACTTCAGTTGGGGGTATGTTGTTATCTACGAGCCTCTGGATTGAAGTTTTTTCTCATAGAGTGATATGTCACTTTCTTGGTATCGGGTAGGCCTGCTGCTACTTTTATTTTCTGCATCGTGGAGAGGATTTTGTTCTCACCAACTGTCATCAAACGGAACCAGTACGAAATACCAGGCTTGTGGTTCAAGTTAGGGGCTATGTAAAAAGGTGCATCACTTTCCAACATCTTAGGGGGGTCTTTCTGATTTGTATTTCAGATAGGCTGTGATAGGGTCTCTTTCAGTGTTTTGGCTCTGGTACATTCGCGGCTTTACTGGCCATACATCCCTGGAATTTTCTCCAGAGTGTGTCTTTGTTTGATGCTCATTATATTCAAGATAAGGTGTGCCTTCCATGTCGGTGCAAAGCTGCAAGTCTCCCCACTTGAGGCTGTACTGCTCTGTTGTACGGAGAGCAAAATATAGCCTGATGTTAAAAAACATTAAATTTAGTAAGGTGGTTGGGCTTTGGAGACCAAGGGTGCCTGTGCTATACAATTTGTCAATTTCACTGTCTGTGAGTGCTTCAGCATGGTTAGGCTTATTACCTTTACCCAACTTCTTAAGATACTTTTGCTTGGCAGCTAATGTTTTTACTGTCTCTGGGAAACAGGTTTCTGCACATTTGTATATTAACTGCTTTTTACCAAACTTTTCCAAATGACGATCAACGCTACCCAGCATACCACGAAGGGTAGATGGCTCATATTCTTTTTCATCTAGTCATTTTGCTTTATAGATAAAATCAGCTAGCAATGGGTCTAGTTCATTGGCGGGGATGTCCTGCAGTGCCCTATGCTCATTGCTATCCCTCAGGAAACTGTGAATTTGCCTAATGTCATTTTCCATCTTTTTTACAGTTTTTACATTCTCTTGGTCTAAAATAAACGTTTCCCATACCGACATGGGTTTGGAATAGACCGTGGCTGACATTGCTTGTTCAGAATTATTAATTTGTTTATTCTATTACTGCTGTTACCTGTGTGGGTGGCACTACTGTGAGATGGATTTTACTAGTTTTTTTTAAATATTTATTTTCTCTCTCTGCTTAGAAACAGAATGGAATGTGGCTGTGATAGGCTGTTTAGTGGGCATTATTGCTCGAGGACACAACTGTATGACATCCGTGGTGCAGCAGAATGAAAAGTCGTTCTACTGCACTACGGACGTCACTACTGCAGCAGAACAACATTTTACAGAACATCAATTTCGGGTTAGAACTGCATTCTACTATACACTATAATGTGGATGAGTGTGCTAGGAAATGTCCAGAATAGTTTAACAGGCCTAAGAATGATCTTAACTCAATGACATTTGTTGGCATGGGTGCATTGACTATGGAGTCCACCTTGCTCTCTGTCAGGTGCAGGCCTTAAATGTTGACCCGATAGCCTAGGTGTTTAACAGAATTTTACAGAAATTGACATTTGGCAAGCTTCACTTTCAGTCCATACTGCTGTAGCCTTGACAAAACTTGGTCCAAGATTGTCAGATGCTCTTCCACTGTGGGAGCTGTTACCAAGATTTCTTTTTTAATTGAATCAATGTTATTGTTTTATAAAACACAACATACATCAGGAAACATTAATAGCTGTTACCAAGATTTATAAAATGGCAGGGTGAAACCCAATAATCTGATTGGCTCTTATTTATGTGTAAAATATGGTTTATACATGGTTAAAAAAAAGGACTGATCAGCAGTGAAGAGTCTGGAACCCAGATCAATGGGCATTTGGAACACAGGCATTTCAGTTAGCTCACTACAGCCAGAACTAATCTTCCACCACAAACATGGCTGCCACATTTACACTGTAAAAAAAACTTTAACTGGGCCCTAAAAATAAAACTACCTTAAATAAAAAATAAAACAAATTAAGTAAATGATGTTTCCCTCATTATCACACTCTTCTTACACACATAAACAAATTAGAGACAATAAGTATTGTCGGGGTGGGCGTTGAGGTTGTCGGGCCTAACTCTCACTCCATCAGATGTGTGAAGAAGCAGACGTATAGGAGAATGGGGTAAGAGTTAGGATCGACAACCCCAACACACATCCTGATGCCGGTTGGGAGTGTAGACAGGGGGGTCAAAGGGGAGCTTTCAACCCTAACACTGAATTTCCTCGCTTTTGTCGCTGTGGCACAACCCTAACTAATGCATTAAACAGAGTTTTTGCCTCTAATTTCCTTCTTTTGAGAATGAGAATAAGAAATAGTGAATGTAATGCAGCGGGCGGAGCGGTCCTTTGGGCCCCGTGCTCCCGCCACGTGATGTCTTGTCACATAGTAACACGGTGCCCACAAACTCAAATGGTAATGCGCATGGTGACGCAAAGTGAAACAGAAAGATAAACAGTACTGTAGACACAAATGGTTAAAAAAACGCAAACGCAAGCGCAAATGAAAACGCAAAGGGTAACGCACATGGTGCCGTAGACGGGAACGGTAAGTGAAACGGGTATGGAACTGCAAGCGGTAAGGGTAACAGTAATGCAAGCGCACAGGCTGGTTTTCCTCAAAAGCTGCACAGAGAAAGAAGTGAATACAAAGAATGTATGCATAATAATGGGTCTCGGAGCAGAAAATGAGGAGTTGGAATACTAAATTGCTTATATCTCAGGAACCATACAACGTAGAAAAAAATTAAAAAGTCATATGATGTATGACTTTCCTGGCTAGGGGGCTAAGCATTTTTCTGACAAAAAGTCCATATCTTGCACCGTTTCCGAGATACGGGCCCTGAAAGGCACGGCGAATGCCGTAATGTTATCCTATGGGAAAAAAAGAGAAGTTCGGAGTGTGATAACTTTGGCTCCCTGTAATATTTGTTCACCAAACCACGTGAAAGGCACATCTGTGGGATGTTGGCTTTCTTTCCTCCAAATTTCAGCCCAAAAGACCAAACCGTTATTTTGCAGCAGGGCAGCAAAGGATTCCTGAAATGTGGCAGACGCCATAATGTTATCCTATGGGAAGAAAGTGTCAACTTTGGAGTGCCGTAACTTTGCTGCCCTGTAATATTTTTTCACCAAAACAGTGAAAGGCACATCTGTGAGATGTTGGCTGCGTTCCCTCCAAATTTCATCCCAAAAGACCAAACCGTTCTTTTGCAGCAGTGTGGCAAAGAATTGCTGTCATTTTGCCATAGCCTGGAAAAGAAGTGTCACAATTCGTGAAAGCTTTCACAAAAATTTGCGACACTTTCGTGAGTGCGACACTACTTTGCGAAAGTACTTTTTCCAGAAACTTGAAAAACATATTTCTAGGGTGTTTAACTTCAAAATAAAGACATGCCTAGCATCCTCAGGGTCCGACTAGGTAAACACAAAAAGAATTGTGTTGCTAGAGGGTCCCAAATTTAAATGCCAAGCATTTTTCTGATCAACTGAAAACAAAATGGTGGAGTTGTGAAAGTAAAAGGGCCATTTGCGAAAGTGAAAACTGCACTTGCGAAAGTGTTGAACTTTTTGTTAACTTTTCCCATTGACTTATGATGGGAAACTGTTTTTGAATAACTTTTGAACCATTTAATATTTCATGAAATCTTCAAAAGGCACATTGGGGACCCAGGCTGCACGTTTCCTGAAAATTTTGGACTGGTCGCACAAACCGTGCGACCTGTAGAGATGACCAAAGAATTGCAAAAAAGCATAAATGTGCACGCAGATCACACTTAATAACTCCACAGCCGTATATCTGAACAGTACGAAACTTGGCAGATCCCAAAATGTATGGTTCTTGATCATGTATACCAAACTTCAGGCAAATCCGTTGAACAGTTGCAAAGTTATTAAGGTGCAAAATTTTAGGTTTAACATGTACTGTAAATGGCTCCTCAACCCTAACTATGGTAGCACTACCGTGCTACCATAATATATATATATATATATATATATATTCATTGCAAAAAACTCCATTAATGCATCAGTTAGGGTTCCTATTACAGTGACAAAAGTATGGAAATTCTGCATTAGAGTTCCCAACCCTACCACCCCACCCTCCACCTTCCACACACCAACACCCATCAGGGTGTGCCTTGAGGTTATCGGCCCTAACTCTCACCCCATTCCATGTGTAAACAAGCAGACATGGTACAGCACAGGAGAATGGGGTAAGAGTTAGGCCCAATGACCAAAAAGGCACACCCTGATGGCTATTAGTGTGTGGAGGATGGGGGGGTGGGGTGGTAAGATTCAGAACTCTAATGCCGAATTTCCATACTTTTGTTGCTGTAATAGGAACCCTAACTGATACATTAATAGAGTTTTTTCAATGTTTCCCTTCTTTTTGAGACAGTATAATAGTATCTGTATTTTACTGTGGGAAGGACCCTGCACTCCAGTCCCTCCGTAGATGCACATACATATGTAGGTGTGGAAGCACAGGGCCCAGAGAGGGCCCTTCACTTCCATGTGTCAAACAACAGTGCCCAAATTGTCAGAATAGTCATCTTATTACCCCATCTCACGTAACCCAGTACAGTGAAATTGTGAAATGCAAGGCAAAAAGTAATTATGTGCAACTGCAATGCCATTCTGCAGGATGTGAAAAATGACAGCAGTACTGTTCATGAGGTAGTGTGAAAAAATGTCTATGTTGAAAATTTGGTGTCAAAAGATCGAAAAGTAGCAAAGTTATGCACGTGCGTGAGTAGAATAAATTCAACGGATGCACGTAACTCGGGCATTTTCAGGAATGTTTTCATCAAATTTTCAACATGTCCTTTTGGGAATCCCACCTCATTAACAGTGGCACTATCATTTCATTAATCCATCCTGAAAGTTGATTTTGCACAGGGACCACACCATTCAGCACAACAGGTGCCCGAAAATATGTTTTGGGCAGGATATGAAAAATGACAGCTATACTGTTCATGAAGAGGTGTGAAAAAATTCCAATGTTAAAAATCTGAAGTGAAAATATTAAAATTGACGATGTTACGAGCATGCATAGAAACTGTGCAACACACGCTAACATGGGCATTTTTCAATATGGCCTACCACATGGGCTTTAGAGTCTTCATGAACACCGACACCGCCATTTGTTAATCAGTTCAAAAGGTGGTCCCATGCAGTGACTCAGAAATCACCTTATGGGTCTGATTAGCGAGATGACAGTGACTGTGTTCATGAGGTGGGGTCCCAAAAAGCCCATGTTAAAAATTTGGTAAAAAAATTTTGAAAAATGCCCAAGATATCAACCTAAGTTCAAAACGCCATAGATTGCCATTATACGGCACTTACCCTGATTCTTCAGTTCGCAGTTCAGCTTTGAAGAATGCAGACGTGGCCTGGTCCACAGGAGATAACAGCACCTGACCTTCAGAGGTAAGTTTGGGGTAAGGGGGAGTGCAGGGAGGCGGGTGTGCAAAGGGAGGGTGGTGATGGGGGAAGGGGACGGGGAGATGGCGAGGGATCATTTTTTTTCCAGAGGATTGAAAAAGACGTCAGGGGACTGTTTTCTTTGTTGCAGGTATAGAACAAAAAAACATTTTATAACACTGGAGGTGGGGCTCTCCAGTGTTACTTATTATTGGTGGTTATGGGGGGTTATAATATAACTGGGGATGCTGGGAGTGGGCTATCCAGTGTCCCACCTTTGGGGGGGTCGATTGCTGACGTGGGGATTGAGCACCCTGCTGTCGGTAAACATGTGGGGGAGTTTTATTCTATTGGGGGACACTGGGAGTGGGCTCCCCAGTGTCCCATACTGGTGTGCTGACATCTAGTGCCGACATGGGGATTGGGCACCCCGATGTCGGCATAAACAGTTCTTTTCAGCAGTTTCATGATACAAAGTATGATCTTACTTTGTATCTTGTCATATGAAGTAAGATCCTACTTCATATTATGTGGATACGAATGAAGAACTGAAATATAAATTTAAAACATTTTAGGACATTTTTCAAGCAGTAAAGTGCAGAATGCACTAAGGAGGTCACAATAAGCAAGCTACATGTGTTGATTCCTCCCCAGAATATCATTTTGGGAGGTTCCTAAATTTGAATTGCAGGCAAAACTGTAAACAAGATGGTGGCCATACAAAGTAGGAATTTTGCCATACAAACAGGATTCCTACTTTGTTTCATACAGCTATACTGAAGTGCCTACTGAGCTTGCTCAGAAATGATTTTTTCACATCTTTAAATTGCAGTAACTTAAAAATGGCTTATTATTTTTTCATCAGACTAGCAAAAGGCACATCAGTCCCTTTCTGCCTTGAAAATGTCAGACCCCCCCCCAAAAAACACATTTGGGATGTAGGCAAGTTCAAAGAAAAATCCCAGCAAAGTCAATGGGTGAAAACATGTTTTGTTCATCTCTATGTAACTCAGAGACTACACATTCAACTGGAATGTAACTTACCAGATCGCGAGATCTACCCCACAGGACTGCGCATAGTAATTTGTGCAAATCCATTGAATGGTTGCAAAGTTATTAAAGTGCAAAAATTTGAGTTTAACATTGAAGTGTCTACTCAACCCTAACTATAGGGGCATGACCACATCCCTATAATAGATAGATAGCTATATAGATACTGTACATGATCAAACTCACGCAAAGAATGCTACAGTACGTTGTTCAACTGCCTATTTGCCATGACTCCATGGGAATATCACCCACCTGAAAAACATAATAATGAATCCTGGAACACAATTTGTGGTGTAAGCACATTGGCACTCTGTGGTTGCTGTGAATTCTTCACATCAGCCCCTGCTGAGGGCTGCATTGTCCTGTGCAAGTGATGGATCCTGTGATCAAAGTAAGGGATATGATACCTTTTATTGGACCAATAAGACATTTTCAGTTGAGCTTTTAGGCTACACAGAGCCCTTTTTCATATGAAGGCAGTTTCTACAAAAAGCATTGCTTTTTATGCAGTGAATAGTTTGTCTTACTCAAGCACGTAACATATACACAAGATGGAGCTGTAAGACTTAATGACAGTATCTCTAACATCTTGTAATGTGTTCCAGGACACAGCAGTCAGTGGAAATGGTGGTGGTAGTTGTGGGAAAGAGGGGAGAGAGAGAGACAGGAGAATAAAAATGTGTATATATATCTGTGCTACACAGGCATGCCGCATAGACACACATACACATAAGAATACATATCCTTTTGATGCAAAAGTACAAACAAGCATAATAATAAAGTCCTAGGAAGATACAGGGCTTGATAAAAGACAAATAGTAAATGTGAGATATTGTTTATTATGCACCCTATAGTTAGGATTGAGTAGATTGTTTAATGTTAAACCCCAATTGTTGTACCCTAATAACTTTGGTGTCGTTTGACAAAATTGCCCAAAATGTGGCATGCACCGTCAGGCTGCCAGAGTCTAAAGATGTGAAAAATGTTATGACAGCATCTTGTTCAGTTTTCAAGATATAGGACAGCAAAAATGGGGAAAAAAAAGTTTGGTCTTGCTATACTTAACATTGGGTATTTTTTTCTCTCACCTACAGTCTAGACGTTGTGGAATTTTTTCATGAAATTTTCAGAGCTGATAGGACCAAGGCCAGAGGTGTACCTTTGGAAGGATTCATGAAAAAAATATTTTATGGTTCCAGAGTTGCAGCGATTTTAGCAGTGATGCAAAGGGTAAAACAAAAAAGATCACATTTGTTTATTTCCATGATTTATTTCTCGATTGGTTAAAAAAACGATCGCATCAGCTTATTTCCATCATTTATCTCCCATGCTGACAAAAGTACTTGCTGTGTTGGGCATCATTTTTTTTTCTTTCTAATTTTCTGCTGACAAACATGGAAAATTCATCAAAATATATCTTAAAAAACAAATACCTGAACCTAGCTAAACGAGACCCCATTTAACTAGATTCTGCTGTTTGTTTGTTTTTATAAAGTTTTCCCAAAATACTTTTTCTGGGCACCTCAAAATCCAGGGTGCCCAGCTTAGCAAGAGGTGTCATTCACCTGTGTCCTCTGTATGAGAACAGCAGGATTTTCTTGAGTTCTGCAGCCGCAACTGGAAGTTGTGTTGTGGGCTGCAGTGAAACCAGCAAGCCGGCAATCCCCTGTTTTGTCCTCCTGTCTCTGTCTTCCTGTCAGTGTCTGTCTGTCTGTCTGTCTGTCTGTCTGTCTATCTATCTATCTATCTATCTATCTATCTATCTATCTATCTATCTCTCTATCTTTTTATGGAGTGGAAAGGAGAGCCCACCTTGGTGCTGCTTTTCTTGACCACCCTTCCCTGAATGTCACCCGATTGTTCCCATTTTGTAGGTCACGGCAACAGGGTACCCACCCCTGGGCCACTGATCAGTTGCCCAACATTAGGGTGCCAAATCCCCAGCATCAGAATGAAACATGCCTCCTGAAAATGAGTTTTCTTTTCTGCCAAAAAGAAAACTGTCCCTCGCCAATCTGACTGTCCAACCCAACCTCCCACTCAGCACCCACCACCCCACATCCCCCCCACCTCCCAAGCATCCTCATTCACCTGAACAGGTCCCACAGCAAAGATCCACTCTCCAATCAAAGACACGTCTTACTGCTTGAACTACTGACAGCAGTATGAGAAACTAAGATAAATGCAGTTCAAGGTATTTCAATGGGGTTTTGAACTTTGATGTACAGTATGAGTTTCTCATTTTTGCATATTTTGACCCCAAATATTCAACATGGCATTTCTGGGACCCCACCTCATGATCAGTGGTGGTGGAATTGTGCAAATCAAGCCCAAAAGGTGATTTTGAAGTCACTTGTCAAACCCTTGTTCATGAGGTGGGGATATAAAAAGTCAATGTTGAAAATATGGGGTCAAAATATGTAAAAATGGCAAAGTCATGTGCATACCTTGAAATTTTACTACGCTCGCTCGTAACTTTGGTAATTTTAAATATTTTGACCCCAAATTTTCAACATAGCCATTATTTTACACCACCTCATGAACATGACAGCTGCCATTTTTCAAATCCTGGCCAAAATTTGTTTTCGCACATGTGGTGCGGAATTACATATTGATGCTATGGACTAAATTTTGGTGAGGATTTGAACATTTTCACTACCAGGTTCATGAGGTGGGATAATAAGACTGCTACGCTGACAATTTGGTATACAAATCTGATAAAATGCTCATGTTATGAGTGAATGTTGCAGTATTTCAATATTCACTCATAACTTCACTAATTTGCACTATTTTGACTACAAACTTTCAACATAGCCATTTTTTCAAACCATCTCATAAATCTGATGTGTTATTTTTTAAATCCTGGACAAGATGTGTTTTTGTACTTCTGGTGCAAAATGACATTTCAGCCACTATAAATTTCAGAATGCATATGTGGGTGCATGCATGTTAGCTCAGCCTCTGTCCCCTCTCATTCATAACATGTTTTCAATTTTACAAGAGTAATGTAACATAAAATGAAATGGTTATTGCACTCACCATTCACAGTTTCATACACAAATATACAATAATAGTTAATACATACAGAAAAGATACTATTGTACTATTTTCCATAAAACAGTCATAAATGGTACATGTTGTGTTTATAAGGTGAATCATAAAATTAGATCTTGAAAATTTAGAATCAAAATTGAAAGAAAAAGCAATATATAATTGTTAACAAACTTTGTGTGTAGTGCTACTCTTGACCCCAATGGGTATGCTTTGTGATCTCTTGCTGGTGAGCTGAGCTCAGTGACTCATCTGGATGGGGTGAGGGCGGGGGTATGCCACTGTTATGCAACCTCCCCCGAGCAAGAGAATGAAAGGTGCAGGGTTGTCTGCACAGGCCTGGGAACCATATCGTGAAGGCAACTGTTTTCTTGGCATAGTGCCCTGGACCTCTGCACCCCTTGGTAGCAGAGGGCAATGTGCATTGGTTGACAGATGCACTGTTTGCCCTGCAAGTCTGTATCTGTGGCCACATGGAAGTGCAAGGATCACAGGGTCCTGCACTTCCGCAGCCCACGAGACAGCCCCATGAATTCTTCACATTAGTCACTGCACTGAAGTGCTGGGCATGCAAGGCCCTGCGCTCTTGTAGGTGGATGGAGTTTTTCCTTGGTGCATGGCATCAGGTCCCAAAGGGACCTGCCAGAATGAGGATATGATTCCACTATCTCAGAAAGAAAGGAAATTCTTTGCAAAAAACATTGTTAATGCACCAGTTAGGGTAACTTAATGCCACAAAAGTAGGGGAATGTGGCATTAGGGTTTCCAACCCTAACTTCCCACCCCTACCCTCCAAGCAGCAAAAGGAGAAAACATTAGGGTTTTGGGTCTCTGGAGTACAGTATTAGTGAATCTGTGATGGGGTCTTCCTTGGGGTTCTCAACCCTAATGCCTACCTCTTTCCCTGAGCAAACAATGTCACACATGGTCTCCTTTTTTCATACAGGGCCTGCAGGGCCCAGTGTGAAGAACGCTATAACAAATTGTGTTTGCAACATGTGGCAAGACATACTTCTCTACCTTAGAAAAGTGTATCACTGTGAGGCACTGACTTGGACCTGTACCTTGTGCTTTGGACTGAAGGCTGTGGTTGGGGGGGGGGCATTATGGTACAATACCCCAAGCAAGACCCCACAACTGATTTGCCAAGAATCCAGACACCCAAAACACTAATATTTTTTTTCCTTTGCTGCTTGGGGTGGGGGGGAGTGTTGGAAACCCTAACACCACATTTCCTAATTTTGTGGCATTAAGTTACCCTAACTGGTGCACTAATTAAGTTTTTTGCAAAGAATGTAGGGTTTACATTAATGTGAGAGATTGTTTATATAGGGTAAGCATGTGGACCTGAACCAAAAGAAAATTAAGTTGTCAGTTAAAATTTGTAATGGGTCATGAAATTGAGTGTGTATTAAGTCCAGTATTTGTAGCATCCATGAGATTAATAAATTTGAGCACAGAAATTCATCATTCTTGTGTATTTCCTGAAGTGTACTTTGAGAACTGGGACAAAGAGGTAAGAGATGGAGTAATCCGATTGTGAAAAATGCTGTCTGACTGGATTTCAAACCTTTTTCTCCTTTATGGTATGCCTGTGTAAGTTCATTCAAGTTCAGATTGGTTGCTTGGTTTCACCTGCTACATATCCAGAAATTTCTGGGTGCAATTTTTGTGTAGTTTCTGTGATTTTTGCCTTCCTCCATGACCCCAACCCTGTGATTTTTCAATTTTCTAGATGTACCACACAGCATCATGCTGAAATATCCTTTGTTTTTTAATTTTATTGTGTCCTTGTTTTTGTTGCATGTATTCTGGCATTCTGGACAAAGTAAACAAGCAAACAGAGTCAGTTTTACCCTGCAGTGGCAGCGTGTGATGTGCCTACAGGGGCAGAATGCATCTGAATCTAATCATGGTTTCTTTTCCTGTTTTAAAGCTGGTATTATTTTCTGAATTTTTTTTTTATCATAGAACAAGTTTATTACATTTTTCATAAACAGATAACATACACAGTACCATAATATAACACAGTGCGCTTCTCATCCAGTGAGTATAGCACAAACATGTCACACTCCTAACTCAAACACTAGTAGTTCACCAACTAGATACGTTAATCACATATGAACAGGTAACATACATGGGTTTAATTCTGCTCTCTAAGATCCCAATGCTCTGCCCTGAAGGGTGAGTGCCAGTTGGAGTAAAGAGCAGTACATACCTCTCAGCTGACAGAGAGAAGATGAGATGAGAGAAAGAAGAACAGCCCTGAGGAAAGGAGAGAGCCATAGGCCAGACCCCATGCATCTTGCTGTATGGGGACAACACCATCTAGGCTTTGACCATGGTTACAGGCTTCAGTTAGTGTATTTTAGCACATTGAGATACTAAATGGGAGGGTTACCAAGTGGGGGTAGTGGGGCCCTGTAGAGGGAGAAGTTTAGATATGTCTCCCATTTACAATAGTAGGTACTGAGTTGATCCCTCCTAATATAAGTGAGACTTTCAATAGTTGCTTACTTGGCTAGGGCAGAGTGCCAAGAGGGGATAGTAGGAGGTGAAGCCTGCCTCCATTTAGAGATTGATCAGGTGCCCCAAAACACTAGAGCAGTCTATTGCCACCGTGGACCAGAAGGGAACAAGATTTGGGCTTTGCTAGAGCACATGAAGGATATCAGCAGGACTGTGCTTGCACCTCCAGCACTCAGCATGTGGGATCAAAGCCCAAGCATAAAGGGTGTCCGGAGTGCGATATCAACAAAGGAGGATTCTAAGTTGGATTAACCGGCCCCTGGCATCTCTATAAGTTGAATGCACCAGTTGCACACTGTGCGACAAGATCTCAGGTGCTATGGGGTGTCCTAGCTCCTTACCCCATGCAACTCTACAGGATTCTGTGTAGTCAGGCTGGGAGTCCCTCCAGGTATGGTAAAACTGACTGGCTAGGCCCCAGGATGCAAGTTTAAGATGTAGGGAGGACAACCATTGCCACTTAGTGTCAGCAGCGTATGATGCTTTAAGAGCCAGCATGGCATTCTGGAGCTGTAGGTATCTTCAAAAATCCTTAAAGGGTATGGGGTATTGGGCCCCTCAGTTGATCAAATGATATGAGCTCATCGGAGCTAGACATGTACTGTATAAGTCCTGAATCGCATGGATTCTACACCCTTCCCAACGGAGCCAGTGTAATGGTTTTCAGTCCACAACTATGCGCAGGTTGTTACAGATGCCTATGCCTGGTTACCAAAGACTAAAATAAAAATAAATTTACCACATGGAGGGAGACCATGCCAATTTTTCTGTACCAGCTGCAGCCATAAGTTGGGTCCAGGCTTTCCTGGTTGCTGCAATGACCGGAGTTAGCTTGTTAGAAACTGGGGGCACCTTCATCAGCAGCAGGCTAGGGGAGCATCCCTGCAGGATTTGGGTCTTCAGCTGTACTCAAAGGGGAGGTGGAGATGAGGAGGGAATTAACAATTTAGTAGCTTGAGCCGATAGGTAAGACCAGTGGTAGCCTTGCAGCCAAGGGAGCCCTAACCCACCCCTGGACCAGAGGACCTGCAGTTTGCTACGACTCCGTTGCAGCTTCTTGTCCTCCCAGATAAGAAGTGAGACAAATTTTTTCAAAGATCAAAACAGTTTAGGGGATAGGATGATATGGAGATTGTTAAATAGATAGACTACCCTCGATAAACGAAGCATGTGGACTGTGGCTATATTACCAGAGAGGGCTAAACTCAACCATTACCACCGGTTGACCTCCGTTGACAGCTGAGATAGCAAGGGTGAAAAATGATTAAACTCCAGGTGCCTCGACTTCCGTTCCGACACAGCTCTGTTCAGAGTCTAAATGGTGAGCTCCAAGCTGATCTGCCATCAAACCCTTCAAAATACAAGGAAAACAAAAAGAAACTTGCTTAAATGGCATCAGGAGGGTTACAAAAAGAAAGAGGACCACAAAATAGATCACACCAAGTGAGAGGAGAGAAACAGAACCCAGAAGCCAGGCATGCTTCCCCGGCACGAGGCCTCGCTACCCCCTGACTGCAAAGTACTAATCAAGCTTACGATACTGATGGACAGGGATCAACTCTCCAGAAGTCGATTTGAGTCACTAATGAAAGAATTAAAAGATATGCGCTCAGAAAATAAGATGGAATTTAAACAACTGAATCTGAAGCTCACCCAAGTAGAAAATCATATACTTGAAGCAGAGGAACAGATTTCTAACACCGAGGATGGTCTTCAGCATATGGGAAAAACAGTCTCCACTCTCTACATGCCATAGCTATGGAGACAAAATGCCTTGATCTAGAAAGCAGATTGTGGCAAGAAAACCTAAGGCTCTACGGTCTCCATGAAGGGACAGAGGAGGGAGACATGACAGAATTTATTTCTAACTTGCTCAGAGACATCCTTAATCTGCCTCAAAGGTACATGTATAAAATCAAAATAGAAAGAGCCCACAGAGCTCTTATTCCAAAACCGAAAGACCAGATATCAAGACCTCGCTCTATAATAATAAAAATTCCACAGCTTCAGAATAAAAGAAGATATCCTAAAAAGAGCATGGCAACAGAAAGAAGTTAAATACTTGACCTCACGACTTTTCTTTGACCATGATTACCCACCAGACATACAAAAGCAACATCAAGAGTATTTTCTTCTAATCAAAGCCCTTCGCTCCCAGAATGTGCGGATCCAAACACCAGGATGAGGGTCTATTGGAAAGAAGACCTTGAAATCTATAATATGCCACAAGCAGTAAGGGAAATGGTTTTAAAAAGAGGCCTGGAGGTCCTGGAGCTTCCTAGATATCCTAGCCAAAAACACAGAGAACAAGACCAGGAATGGCAAATAGCTCCAGCAAAGAAAAATTAGCCACTAGCACTTACCACCAGCTCAGACAACATCAAGTACCCGCAAGATCTTCTTAAAAAGCTCCCCGGCATTTCCAAACAGGATTTACTGCTGATGGAAGGATGAACAACTCTGAGTTTCTGACGTTTTTTTCTTGACCCCACTCTCCTGGAGGCCCTGGGCCTGGGCCTGCGAAAACTGTGTTTTGGGGCTTAACTGTGTCACCCTGCTCTGGCAGTTTGACTTTGCCATCATTAACAGGTGATTCTGACCAAAAACGAGCCACCGGGAAAAGCGCACTAGCCTGTAAACAACTCTGATCCTCTTCGATGTGATCTCACTGCAACTGATTTTGATACCTCCTCCCTACCTACACAAATTCTCATGGGCTTGCTACGATCTGGATTTCTGAGATGATATATTTTCTAAGATAACCAACTGCAAATACATTTTGATTTATGAGACTGTGGAAATTGTTTCTATGGGCTTTATTTTTAAGGGGAACCCCCTCTTCCAAGTTAGATGTCTATATCAGCCTGACTTAGGCAGCCCTCGATAAAAATAAGTGATTACAAATCCTTCTAATGGCAACGAGCTTTGGTGGGGGGGCAAGGGAGGTCAAGCTGCTTATTGTAAGGGAGAGGCAGTATTACAACCTAGTTCATATCTTCTAGGACCTCAGGGAGTTATGGATTCAGTATTACAGAATATATAGCAACAAAGGAATATACCCCTCAAGATATTTGCTGTATTACCCACCTCTCCATTACAGCCAGTTTCCCTCAACATGTCATAAGTAATAATTATTTTACTTAAGGGCAGATCAGCTCACTGCCCACATCTCCACTCTGCCAGCCATAATATTTGGGCCAAACATTACTCTGACCCAAGAAGAGATCCTCCAACCCGGGAGGAATGATTCTGTCTTCTACCCACCTATTTTGTTAACACGGTGGGTGCAGAGGTCTCTTTCTATAGTAGACCTCCTACCTTGGAAGCGTAGCAGTGTAAATAAGTTACATGCCCCGTTGGCAATCTTTGACTTATTTTTTTTTTTTTATGTCAGCTAAGCTGTATTTGGTCTTATATAGAATGTTGCAATGCTAGCTGTATAGCTTTAACAGAGATATAACATTGTATTATCGTAGAGGTATAAAAGAACTGATCTTACAGACAGGGGGAATATACAGTTGTGGTGAAACATTTATTAACCAAAATGACTTATATACTTTGTACATATAATGTACATGGACTCACAAGTCCAATCATGCACGCTAAGGTTCTGTCCTCTTTAAAACATTCGGGAGCGGATCTCATCATGCTCCAGGAAATGCATCTCTCTGCTGAAGAGCACCGAAAATTCAAGCACTTGGGATTTAGCCAAGTATATGCATCCTCATATAAGGGAGGTAGAAGAAGGGGTACAACTGTCTTGATCCCCCCGAAGACCCCATTCATGTGCACAGATAGTCTAGTTGATAAAGAAAGACGATTTGTCCTAGTAAAACGTAAACTTAATGGAAGACCTATTTCTCTAGCATCTGCATATTTTCCCCCAATACAGAATTCTCAAGTTATAGATCTTTTTTTCTAATGCTTTCACAGTGGGTGGATGGTCCTTTAGTCTATGGAGGAGATTTTAACCTAAACCTTAGCCTCTCACCTGAGCATGGACCCAACAGACATAAGCTAGATAAGAGAACTCGGGAATTAGCTAGACTGTTAATAGAGTTGGGCGTAATGGACATGTGGAGGTACCTCAATGGCACAGATAAGCACTGTACTTTTTTTTTTCCCAGATCCAACAAAGTTACTCGGCCCTAGATTACTTCCTAATGTCTCAGGAACATATACAGATCTCTCAAAAAACCTGGATAGGAGATTTTGTGTTATCAGATCATGCCCCGGTTTATTTAAAAATTAAAATTGACCATTTCCAGAGAAGTACGGTTTGGAGATTAAATATATCTCTACTCAGAGATAAATAGATGGTCCAGGAAATGCAAGACTTGATGAAGCAAGCCCTAATTGATAATGATACTCCAGGGTTGCCTATATCAATACTATGGGACACCCTAAAAGCTCTATGTAGAGGAAAGCTCATTGAGATAGCTGCCAGGAAAAAGAAAATCAGAGAAACAGAAATCAGATTTACTAACACAAATACAAACTTTAGAAGAACAGCAAAGAAAGAAATCCTCCCCCAAACTTAATAAAAAGTTAAAAGCGTTGAAACAAGAGCTTAATACCCTTCTAGATTAATATGTTGAGCAAAAGCTCATATACCTGAGACAAAAATACTGTGAGGGAGGCCCTCGATCCTTGAGGTTGTTGGCTGGCTGTTTGAGAGTTCAACAGGCCAAGGCTCAAATAACAGGCCTTAGAATCTCACCTACGAGCCCAATACAACACTCAATAGCCCAAATATGCTATAATCTCAGTGATTCCCAAACCTAAAAAAGATCCCTCCCTGCCTGGTTCCTACCGCCCAATATCAATTCTTAATACTGACTACAAAATGTTGGCTGCAATATTAGCCTGTAGACTTAAACCCTTAGCTCCAATACTTATTCATCAAGACAAAAGTGGCTTTATTCAAGTTTAACAAGCTCAGGATAACATTAGGCGCAGTATATACTTAATTAAACACACTATAAACCAAAAAAAAACAAACCTACTCTTCTGCTCAGCCTAGACACTGAAAAAGCTTTTGATATGGTTTCATGGCCCTTTCTTAGACAAGTTTTAACCCATTTCTGATTCCCCAACCGATTTATAAATCTCATATTTAAGTTTTATCATAATCCACAAGGATACATCTGATCTAATGGCCACATAACCCAACATTTTCCCCAAATAGAGGAACCAGGCAGGGATACCCAATCTCCCCTCTGCTATTCACCTTTTACATTGAATCACTGGCTCAATTCATTAGACAGAATAAGACTCTCCCAGGACCACAATTCGGTGGAACAGAGCATAAAATAGCTCTGTTCGCAGATGATGTTTTAGTTTACTTTCCCCACCCAGATACTTCTCTCACTCTCTTATTCCAGAAACTCAACCTTTTTTCCAGACTATTGGGATATTCCCCAAATACCTCCAAAAAAGAAGTGCTAGTTTTTAATTATACGCCATCTGCGCAGATTGAAAGTAAATATAAGTTCAAATGGGGCCTATAAGAGATAAAATACTTAGGTATTAAAATTCCAAATGATTTAAAATGCCTATTTGACATTAACTACTCTCCCCTAATGAAGACCCTTAGAACAGACATAAGAAGATGGTCTGTCCTTCCCTTAACTTTCTATGCCAGAGTCCAGTCTATTAAAATGAATGCCTTCCCAAGGCTACTATATTTATTTCAATGTGTTCCATGTATAGTCCCCACTAAGACCCTCTCCCAATGGCAAGGCATCCTATCTCACTTCCTGTGGCTGGATAGGAAACCAAGGCTCAAATTTCAACTATTAATACAACCCAAGGAGGGAGGGGGAATTGCACTTCCAAACTTACAGTATTATTGGAATGCTTTCCAGATGAGGCTTGCACTCCTCTAGCGGAACCCATGCTATACAGCACATAGGAAGCAAATGGACCTTTCCAGGTCCCAGACACTCTCCCCAGCTATGGCCCTATTTTCAGCCTCCCAGATGAAAGAGCAGTTGTCAATATTACCAGACAGCACCATCCCGATTTTGGAGGGGTAGAAGAGGGGATACTCCCAGAGGGGTAATGCAACCAGTAAGTGGAAATATGCATGGTTTACTGCAAATCCAGATTTCTCCCCAGCAGAGGTATTCTCATGGTACAATTCCCAAATGACATGAGGCCTATAGGCACCATGGCAATCAATGAGACAATATGCTGTTATTGCTTTTACAGAGGCCCAAATTAAATTTTCCTGGACCTCCAAGGATCTAATTTTCTATTTGCAGATTGGGGACTTCATAAATTCCCAACTTAGAATACAGGCTGCTAATGGCCTTATTCAGGAGGATAATTCCCCCTTTATTCAGATATGGACCACTGAGGAAAGTGACCATGCAGTCTCCAAACGATATAAGTTTTTACTCATGCAACAAGCTCATATGCCAGATCCTTTAAAAACTCGATGGAGAAGGACCTGGGTACTCCCCTGTTAAAGGCCACCTGGAGTAAAGTGTGGCGTATGACCTGGTCTACAACAATGTCCCCAGGGTGGCAGGAATATGTTTGTAAAGTCCTTACCCGATATTTCTTGGTGCCCCAATTCCTTGCTAGGCGAAACACAGGAACTACATCTCATTGCTGGAGACTATGTAACACTATGGATGTGTCCCATTCTCATATTTTCTTAGTGTGTCCAAAAATCCAGTCCTATTGGCACTCACTGTCCCAGAAAATTGTAACAGTACTTAACATACAGAATCAGCTTAAACCAGAGCATCTCCTGCTGGGTATTCCCCCTGGGGATCTTAAAGGGAAGGACACCCTATATCTATGGTCCATCTTCCTGGTGGCTGCTTATAAGGCCATAGCAAAAAAAATGGCTACAACTTGACCCCCCCTGTTGTGGATGATTGGCTAAAGATTATAAATTACATACAAACCTGTGAGCAACTAACACACAACTTGCACAATAGAAGTGCGGCCTATCGGAACCGATGGACCAGATGGGACCTGAGAATTAAATAACATCTTAAGCTAGACTTCCCCCCCCTTGACTAGCTTCCCATGAGGCCCTAAGTAATCAGAGGGACTTGAATAAACTATATGGGTGATATGTACTACCTAGCTGTTATAAAATACAGTATATACATCTCTTATGAGTTATTAATACACTTCTCTTTTAACAATGATAAGAAAAGAATAAGCTAACTCAACTTTTATTTTAAATTACAATTTCATTTTTGTTTTTTAATTTTTACAAGAATGACCTTTTAGTCATAAGTTCATGGTTCTTGTTTTATTGTTAAGAAAGTTCTAGAATGTATTAGCTTTCAAACAATGAACATCGAAATTACGGTACACTTAAAGAGTCATTAGTTAAACAGACAAACATTGACTTCTGCTATGTACAATATGCTAAGTGTGACATTTTCTTGAAGTATCCATTTGGAGACAGCAATGTATGAAATATTTAATAATTCCAGTGTTGATAATGCAATGCTGTAAAACAGTCTGTACTTTTTATGCACCTGGAAAACAAAATATAAAATACATCAATAAAAATGAAGTATAAAAAAATATAGCTCCAGCTGCCTCCACTCAAATGGGACTTTAATCCTGAGATAAGATAAGTCCTGAGAGGCCCATGACAGCTCCGTGCCCTGTAGGCAGTCCTTGTTACAGGCTTTGTTCAGGAGCTCCAGACTAGTCTTTCTTTGGTTAGCCTGTAGCTCCGACAGTTGTGCAAAGTCATGCAAGACTTCTAGCACTTTTGGGAAGGAATCCCGGGGGTGTGTCAGGGTGAGCAGCAGGTCATCTGCATAGGAGGCAGCTAAGTAAGAGTGTTTCCCCCACTTGTATGCCTTTGATCTCCTCCATGGTGACGAGTTTCTGAGTGAGTGGGTCCAGGGCCACCAGGAAGAGCAGGGAGGAAAGAGGTCAGCCCTGTCGGGTACCCCTATGTAGGGATAAGGTAGGAGATATATCCTTGTTAGTAAGGATTTTAACTGCCGGTGCATTGTATAGCATTCAAATCCACCGTCGAAAGCATGGGCCAAAGCCATAGAGCCGAAGGATGGCATGAAGGCAGGGCCATTCAACTAGTCGAATGCTTTTGAGAAGTCCACTGCCATCTCTGACCTGGGGATTGGAGAGCGCAGGGCCAGACACTTGAGGTTGAGGATCAATCTAGTATTGTCCACTGCCACCCTTCCCTTGGTGAAGCCAACTTAGGAGGGGTGTATTATAGATGGAATCACCTCTAGCAGCTGGTTGGCCAGTATTTTGGCCTTGATCTTAGTGTCAACTGAAATGAGGGATATGGGGCAGTAGTTGGTACAGTCCAGCGCCTCATCTGATTTTTTTGGCAGGAGTATGACCATGGCTTCTTGCATAGAGGGAAGGAGTATACCAGAGCTATGAGCTTCTTGAAGGGCCGACATAAGAGGAGAGGTAATCTCCTGACTTAGATGTTAGTACAATTCTTTGGTCATACCATCAGGCCCTGGTGCCTTACCCTTGGCTAGCTGAGACAGTGCCAGCCGAAGTTCAGTGGCGATGAAAGATTTATCCAGGGCTTCCTTCATGTCCCCCCGATAAGGGATGTTAGCAGTGGAACAGAAGTCATGCAACTCCTTGGCCAGCTGGGTAGCTTCAACCGAGGAATGGGATTTGTACAGCTTTTGGTAGAATTGTTGCATGCAGCTGTTGATCCCTTTAGGGTCTGTAACTACCACACTGGTTGAACCTGTGAGCGCATGTATGCGAGAAGCAGCCTGTTGTTTCCTAAGTTGGTAGGCTAGGAGTTTGCTGTCTTTATCTCCCCCATCCCAGTACATGTGATCAGTATTAGTGGCTCAGCAGGTAGCACACTCGCCTCTGAGACTGGGCGATCAGAAGGCTGTGGGTTCTATCCCCACACCAGACACTTGGGTTAATATCCCAATACTGACACTGTAGTGCAGCATGGGGGGGTGCTGCACTCCTGAGGTGCCATCTTTTGGACGAGATGTTAAACCGAGTTCCCATCTACCTGTTCTGGTGGTAGTTCAGGTGGATGTTAAAGATCCCATGGCATTTCTCGAAAAGAGTAGGGGAAATTTTTATTATGAACCAAAAACAAAGTACAATAAAATGAAGAAACGTACAATAGTCAATAAACAATCTAATAATGATCAAAAAACCAATAGAAGAAAAAAAACATCATTCAATCAAAACAATATAGAAATCATACAGTTGGAAACAAGAGAAGGGAAAAATTGAAAACATCAACCCACCCATCCAAAATCTTTCCATAAATGATTACCTACTTCATCTCCTAAAGTTCAAAGTTCATATTCATAAAGTTTATCTAGCTCATCCTGTATAAGAAAAAATAAATCTTGCATCTATATCATTTTATTTTGAAGAACTCTAAAACACCTAGCTTGCCAAATATGCCATTTAATACAAGCCAGTATCACAAAAACAGTACCTTTATGCCATTTTTCCCATAGTCCCGTAATCTGACCCAAAACTAGGATATTATAAGTCATATTGCGAAATAAAGGTTCTCCCCACCAGTGTGCCAAAACGTGCCAAAAATTTCTTGTAACAGTACAGTGAAAAAATAGATGTTGAATAGTTTCAACCTGACCCTGGCAGGATTGTTCCTGACAAAACCTATCAACTGTTTATGCTTATGATTGCTCTTAACATTAAGCTTTTGATGAGCACAAAGCCAAATCATATCCCTCATTTTGGAAGGGATCCTAGGTTCTATGATACTTGCTAATAACAAGGCAGTATCAATATCTTCAGAGACCTGAAACAAAGGTTCATCATAGTAACAAGAAATAATAACTGAAGAGTAAAAGGACTTTCTCTCATGAGAAATGAACCAACTAAGTTCTACTTTCCACAATCGTATATATATTTCAGAGTGAGTCTTACAGTACATAAGTGGGACGTTGTTTTTCCGAGGAATGCCACTTTCCCCTACCCCATGCTGATAAAAAAGGTTGTCCCCACAGATCCATACACAGACTTCCCATCACATCGGTCTCAAGTAACATAGATCTAAGTAAGCCATAAAAGAAATTACTAAAGAAGTAAACAATGGGATTAATCATACCAAGTCCACCAGACTTCCAAGGTCTATACGTGTGTTCCCTCTTCACTGGGTTCAGACAACTGCCCCGTAACAGCTGAAAGAAAAGACTCATTATTTTTGCATGCATTTTAAATGGCAAGGGAAAAATGCGTGACATATAAAAAAATAGAGGAGCAATATAAGATTTCAGAAGGAATACATTTTTCTGTCTTGTCATTTTCCAGGATTGCCATTTCACTATTTTTTGATATGCAACATCATTTATCAAATCCCAGTTAGACTGTATGGCCTCATGAGAACCAAAATAAATCCCCAGTATTTTCAGTGCACCGGTTACCACAGGAATAATAAAAGTATCTGACTGCAAAGCAGTACCCAAAACCAATACCTTACTTTTTTCAGTATTAATCTTTATGCCAGTACTAGACTGTAAAGTTTGTAGAGTTGTAAGAATCGTCCTACCGGAATCCAAATCTGCCACAGAAAACACACAGTCATCCACATAAGCCAAAACCTTCTGAAAAACAAGACCCTCCACTGTGACAATGGCCGATATGTTAATATCTGTTTCAATCAGTCATAACAAGGGATCCAAACCAAAGACAAATAACAAGGGGCTCAAAGGGCATCCCTGACGAACACCAACTTGGAAAGGTACTGGAAACCCAAATGTCCATTAATCAATGGCGTAACCTGTGCAGACATGTACAATGTTTGTAATAAATCTAGAAATAAAGGAGGAATACCATAATGACGTAATACTGCCCATATGTGATCGTGATGAATGGCGTCAAATGCCTTTTCTTGATCTAAAGAAAGATAGCCAGATAATTTATTTTGTAAACCTTGATCTATAATTTCCCTAACTTATATAAGATTATGTGTAATGTTTCTCCCAGGAACAGCACACGTCTGTGTAGGAATTAGTAATTTATTTACAACCTTAGAGAGATGGTGTGATAAAATATTAGCCAAAATTTTATAATCTGAAGACAATAAACTTAATGGTCTCCAGTTATGCAACAATGGTGGATCACCCTTTTTAAACAAGAAAATCATAATTCTGTTATTCATGCTAGATGTTGATCTCTTTTCAGACCAAATTGTTCGATACACTAAGTGTAACCAAGGAAGTATTATATCTTTATATGTTTTATAAAATTCATTAGGGATGCCATCAATACCTGCTTTTGTACGAGTTGACAATTTACCGATTGCCTGATCTATTTTCCCTATTGTAATAGGAACCATCATGTCCTCAGTATCTGACAACGATAGCAGGGGAATAAGAAGACGTTCCAAAAGGGAAGTGGAGAATTAAGAGTCGGGTTTTTGGAATGTATTTCTCACATACATCTGTACTACCTGACGTAAATCCCTAATATCGTGCATAAGAGTCCCATCTATGTCCCTTAAAGCAGTCATACACAATCTAGGTGAATCTTGAATAGAGAGATCATAAGGATGCACATAGTCTCATGTTCCTGAGACCACATATTTTTGTTGATAATGAAGTCTATCATCCCTTTTTTTAGAAAATTAAGCATTTTATTCTTAATAACCGAAAATTGTTGACACACAGCACCGGATGAGAGGAAACCTGAGTTAAAAGCTTTAAATACTGGACCCTATAACCTAAGTATGTTAGATCGGAGTTCCTGGCCTTTGTCTTGTAAAACTGCATAAAAAGCCATTTCAGATCTTGTTTAGTATCTTCCCACCAATCTAGAGGGCTATCATAGAGAAAAAGAACTTCTGATCATGCCAGAAAAAAGGAGGGGATATGGGAGCGAATAAGGTCATCCTGTAAGAAGGACAGATTCAGCCTCCAATAACCATGACCCAACTGAAGTTTTTGATAAGTGCCAGTTAGTAATTTTAAGGCCACATGGTCTGAAGTTTCCAACGGTAGCACTATAACTTTGGAACAAGTAATCCTCTCAGACAAAAACCAGAAATCTATGCAAGATGATAGGGAGCCTTTAAAAAAGTATGCACTGGGACGAGGTGTAATATCTCATAAACATCAAGAAGGTTATTATTACATAATATTTTCAAAAGAGAAGTGGTATCACAGTATACTTTCTGCATTTTCCTGCCCCAGTCCCTGGGAGCGAGACCACAATTAAAGTCTCCACCCCATAGTACTAGCTTAGAAATATGCAAATATGGAGAAATGCGCTGAAAAAGAACCGACCTATCAGTGTGGTGCGTAGATATTAATAATACGGTAAACACAATGGGAAAGCACCACATCCATTAACATAGCTCTACCTGGATAAATATCCAAAATCTGCAACACTTGTGCTGAGATATTAGAAAACAAAATACCTACTCCATCACAAACATCCTCTCCCAAGGACCAAAAGGAAGCACCCCACCTCCAATCCTTTTCTGCTTCTCTTAAATCACTCAGTGAGTGCAATCTGGTATCCTGTAAAGGATAACAGTACCAGTGTTTTCACTCAAACTAGAAAAAGTGAGTTGTCTCCTTTTTTTTGATTTAATACTGTTAACATTAACAGTGAGAAAGGAAACACGGGCTGCCATGAAGCAGAAGGAGTTTGTTTAAAAAAAGGATCCTTAAACAACATTGGGAACCATCATTACTTCCCTTTTTTTTCATTTTTTTGGTTTGGGTTTATCTTTAAGGCCCACATCTGGGGAGGGATCAGCAAGGGAAGATGCGACAGAAGATATGTCCGAGTCCATACCTTCCTCATCACCTTCCGGATCCTGTAAAAGGGCTAAATAATTCTGGACTACAACCAAATCTGGCTCACTAGAAAAACAGGTAGTATCAAAACCTGACTTCGAAGATTTTGATCGAGTAACCCTCTGGAAAGGGATCTCTGGCTGTACTCCCAGGGGCAGCATACAAGAGGCCTTCATATCCTCTGAAGGTGTACAGGATTGGTGAGTAATCTTGTCACTTGATTCGTCACCCACCAATGGTGGGACAGGGGTCGAAGAATCAGTGTGGGAAACAGAAATTGGGTCAGTATCCTCTCTAGCTGTATCAGAAATGTGAGGTACTGGCAAGGATGTATCCATCCCATCTAGGGCCTTCTCCCCTCCTTTGCTAGTGGGCGGTGGGAGAATATGAGACTGTGCATGTGTGTCAGATGTAGTTGAACTGGAGTGTAAGAGCAAATCCTGCATTCTTTGTTTTTCCTTTTGAGCATTTGCCACATACACATCCTGTTCAGCACGAAGGGCGGGATCATTTTGACTATGTGATGCCCATGAGCAAGTTTGAAAGGTGTACCCTTGTTCATCACAAAGGTTGCATCTCATGGGCCTTCTACAACGGGCCCCTATATGACCCAAACCCCCACAAAGACCAAATTTCTGTCGATCACACACGTTACTTAAGTGACCTAAAGCACCACACTTGTAACAAGCCCGCGGTTGGCCTGGATAAAATAACACTCCCCTATCCCGGCCCCAAAAAACCCAGTTCGGTAGATGTTTAGTTAAACCATTTTCAAGATGTAAATCTATTTGATAATGCCAACTCCCATCCAAAGACGTTCATCATCCAATATAGGTTCAGGCAGCCCTTTCACAGAACAGTGTTGTTGCAACCAGTAGGTAATGTTAGCAACATTTACCCCTTCGTTACAAAACAAAATTGTAATTTTTTTAGAGACTGGTTTTGTGAGGGGTATAGCCAGAATGGCTTTCCATAATAGAGTAGCTTTTAGTGCTTGGTACTGCTTCCAAAAGCGATCCAGTCCTGCAGGGTGTTTAAAGCTTACATCAAAGATGGAATCCCCAGGCATATGTATTAAGGCATAGATTTCATATGCATAAAACCTCATGCTATTTTTCAAGAGTTCACGGCCAACAAAATGTCTACTAGGAACGTCCTCCAGAGGACCTCTAAACTTTAAGTGAACTGCATTTCTCCTAGTAGCAGGCTCATTTACAAGTCCAAAAGTAGCAGGAAACAGTTTTTCATTTACCTTATTATGCCAAATGGAAGAAGAAGTATCCAGAGCAGCAGGTAAAGGAGAAGAGCTTTTGTCAATGGGCAACTGCTGCACATTATGGGATGGAGGAGCCACAGAAGGGGGGGGGGGGTACCACTACTGAAGGAGTACCTTCACCTTCTAGCCTTCTTATTTCATGCAAAGACTGGGGTCAGAAGACTGCTTCACCTCTTCTACAGGAGAATGCTGGCCTGGAAATATAAGGGGCTCTTGTGAAGGAGAAGAATGTATAAGCTTCTCTACAACTGGGAAATTAGCGTCCCATTTTGTACCATCTGGGAACTTTACCCATCCTGCTGCTTCCAGAGCCGTCGTAACCCAAGAGGCAGGGGCTTCTTTCTCCTCATTTGAAGGCTCCGGTGTGGTAGATGCCACCGACGGGGAAAGTTTCCCTTTTTTTCCTAAGCTGGTTACAGTAGGAACCCCAGCAATACCCCTCATATCTTTAGGAGCAAGGCCTATAATGAAGCGCCCCACATTAGGGCCCGTAATTATTTTCGTTAAACCATCCGACGTTAAGTTCAGCGCTGAACTTTCCGTAATACAGGATAACGGTGAAGTATTAGAAGTAACCGACTCACCCAAATCCATCTGTTGTTCGGAAGAAGATGGAGCAGGGAAAGTCTGAGGTACAGAATCATTTCCCGGAGGTATCTGAGACTCCAAGTGCAGCACTATAGGCGGCTGTACTACTTCCTGTTCCTGTGCATCAGGAATATCATCCTCGCGCTGCTGCAATTCCATAAGCAAAAGATTCCTAGAGCGCTGAAACTGGATTTCAAGGTTGGTGAGCTGTAGCTGTATCGTCGCAGCATCACTAGCTGGACCCACCACACCTGCTTCCACAGGAACACTGCAGGGAACAGAAGATTCAGGTACATCAATCATTTTATCCAAAACAGACATTTCCGCAGTTTGGTCCGACTCCATTATGACCACACCGACCCAAGGAAGCTGAGGAGGTGATCATCACCTCAGCTTCCCACATGTCCTCCCTCTCTGACTTTCACCAGCACACTGATGACTCTCTATGAACACGCAACGCCCTCTGTCGACAAGAGTAGGGGAATTTCCCCAGTGCCCTGGCCAAATTTCCCTCCATTCACTAAAAATACCACCAACAGCTTAATCTGGTTCAAGGTCAGTTGGCATTCATCTGTATCCCCCTCTCCCCCAGGTTGTGCCTGAAAATAGGCAGAATTTGTGTAGTGCACTTACCCGGTCAACAAAAACTTAATAAATAAATAAATAAAATAAAATAAATGAATAAAATGTGTTTGGCCCTTAAAAGCATCCATTACTGCCTTTTGTTGAAGTATGGTGTTGATGCAGTATTTCAACCCCACTATTTCCCTAAGGAGCGAGTGGCAGGGATTCGAGGCTGTGGAGGCTTTGAACTTAGATTCTAGCGCAACTAGCTCCTCCTGCTTAAGTTTCAGGGTTGCCCTCCTCGCCTTTTTTCTGTTGGCCACATAAGCAATGATATGGCTGTGCATAACGGCTTTAAATGCCTCCCAGAGATTGCCAGCAGATGTCTCACTGATGTTATTATGGGTAAAATAGTCCTTAGCCACCCTCCTCACCATATCACGGATGTCTGACTCTTGCAGTAGCAGGGGGCTGCAGCACTATCTAGTACTAGAGTTCCCCTCTCCAGGTGGTACATAGACACATGAGACAGGGGCATGGTCTGAGACCAGGATGGTATCTATGCAGATGGCAGCTATGCCCTGAGCAGCTGGGGGGCTGGCCAGCCAGAAATCAATTTGGATATATGTGGCGTGTACCGCGGAGTAGAAAGAGTAGTCCCTCCCTGTGGAGTGATCCGTCTCCATACGTCCACAAGCCCCCATTCGTCCATCAACTCCTGTAGGGCCGCTCTAGCCGTGGTGTGAGTCTGAGGAGTGGGCTTGGATTGTCTAAAAAATGTTGGGTACCAGATTAAAGTCATGCCTTATCAGGACAGGCATATGGGAGAAATTGCCTGTGAGAGACTCTGTGGTCCGGTTAAGGTCTGGAAAAAAATCTGGGTTATCCGTGTTCGGGCCATGCAGGTTCACCAACGTCACGCAGCCCCCCGGAATGCAAATCTAGCCACTACCCATAGCCCTTGATTATCGGAAACTACCTCCTCCTTTACCCACGGGCATGATTTCTTGACTAGAATGGCCACTCCTTTGGATTTCGTCAATGCGGAGCTGGCAATCACCCTGCCCACCCATGACTTTTTTAGCCACTGTACAGTCCTTGCAGTAAGGTACGTCTTTTCAATGAATGCTATATCTGCCTGCAAGGAGAGCAAGTGCTGCAGTACCTTTGCCCATTTGACTGGGTGGTTTAGGCCCTTTACATTCCATGAAGTAAGCTTAACCCCAGAACTAGAGTTCTGCATTATACTCCCGATTGACAGGCAGTTCAAATATACTCACCCTTGAAGCCCAGAACGGATAGACAGGACAGGATAAGAAAATTGCTGATATGAGAGAGAAAGCAGGAGGAGACAGTTCAAATCAATCTGTGAGAGGTGCTACTATGAAGTCCTAAAATGTAACAGTGAAGAAAGAACAGCAATTAGCAGTCAAAATAGAAATACACATGTAACCCCCCCCTGCAAATGGGGGTTCCCAAAAGACTTCCAGGAGCTTGCTTGAATGCTCCAAGCCTGAATGGTGTTTGGCATTTAAGCCATTTATCAGTGAGTGTTTTTAGAGCCTCTGGTACTGTCTCTTTAAGAGCTGTCTGCTTGCAGACATAATTAGTTTGTATGGGGGGGACTGTGTGCTTCTCTGAGTACCACTCGAGCTGCTGCCAATTCACTTCATTTTTGCAGTCACTAGGAGTGCAAAGGGAACCTATCTGAAAGATGTAACTGTTTGCCAGAAATTATTTAGAGTAATAATGAAATTACAGTTTGTCTAACCTGCTTTCTTTGCAGTCAGAACTGTGTCTGCTAGTTCCCCATTCTAGTTTTGAACTGCTGAACTGGACCAATCAGTGTGGGGTAAGCTAGCTCTAAAATGGTGCCTTGGACGAATCAGAACTTGGACTCATAATCTGAGCCAGCCACAAGAGGATTGTATGGGCAGTGACTCTGGGAGATGTAGTTTAGACTTCAGTGCCTTTTTGGACCAACAGCAGCAGTCTATTGAGTGACAGCCAATCCAGTCAAGAACTGGGAGGAACTCAAAGGAAGTGCCCAGTTTTGTCGGTTGAGCTTCAGTTGAGCTTTGGCAGTGAAGAAGGAAGGAGCCCTGTGCTTTTCAGTGTGCAGTTTTAGTCAAAAACGTGTGTAAGGCCCAGAGTTCCGGTCTGCAGCTTGTGTAACAGCTTGTTAGGACTGAACCGTCCTGTGAAAAGAATCAAAGGATCTCTGAAGAGTAGAAACCAGGCTCACCCTGTAGAAGACTGGAGAAATTGCTGAAAATTCCACTCGGTCTGTCAGGAACTGAATCTGCTGTGTGTTCTCCCGGTATTGTGCAGTAATTGCGATCGGGATACAGATGCAGCCTGCCTGGTATAGTGCTTTCTTTTATATGGATGTGAAGAGGTTTGTGTACCTCAAGTGAGCCCTGCTGACATTGAAGGACCCTATCTTATTTGGAGGTCGTGAGTACTAATTCAGGGTCGCCCTGTTGAATTGCACATTAAATCCAAATGGAATTACTGTACTGCTGACTGTTTAATTCTCCTTTCTCTGTGTGAAATGGCCCCTACCAGCTGCCACGGTTTGACTAGCCACTAGGGCTTGGGTACCCAGGACAGTAATGATAGGGATAGGCCTGTGCACAGAGCCATAGGTAGATTATTAGAGTGATAAGCTAATTAACCTGATTCCCCCTGTCCTTGTTATATCCCCTAAATAAATCAGAGCTGCTTGTTTCAGCAAAGTTATACTGCCTGAGGTGTTGTCTATGTTAAAGTACTGTACTGTGACTGTTGCACTGTATCTCATTTCACAGGAGGTCCCAGTGCCGAACTAGACCTGGGGTAAGTGTATACTGTGAAGGTAATTCTGATATATTGTGTGGGCCACTACTGGGAAGAAAGGGGTTGCAGTGTCCCAGAGGGCTGTGACCAAGTTAGTTTAACTATTGCAAACCCTGACCTCTGGGTGGAGGCACCACCATTGGATCCAGGCCCCTCAACCTGTTAGTGGCAAATCAGGCAGGGTAGTAGCCCTGGGATAGCGCCATCTAGGGTTACATCTTGGAAGCTCACCGCTGGGATTGTGTGTCCTCTAGTGGCCATATTTACAACCACTGTTAAGAAAAAATGGGTACCCGACAGAAGTGGCTGTGCACCGGCTGGTGGAGTGGTGTACTGGGAGGAGATCGACCCCAAAATGCTATGCTTATCCTGGACATCCCCTGGGTATCAATACGGACACTGTGCAGGAGTACTTTCCAAGGTGGAAGGTTTACAAACCCTGTGGTGGTGGGTCGGCATGCTAATCTGCTCACCCACACTTTCCTGGCCCTAGTAGAGTTTAAGGATCCCATAGATAGCTCCAAAGTGCCACAGACCATTACCCCAGAGGGAGCCCTCACTGCTTGAGAGTGATAACTAAGGACAGTAAAGACCGGGGGGAATCAGCCCCACCACTATCTGAAACTTTTGAGGAGAAATTTGCTGAATGGTTGCTGGGAGAGGGAAAACTGTGGAGGACTTGAAGAAACTATTCTTGCCACCTGGGGTGTTCCTCCCCAACACCTCTCCTGCTCCAGTGCCCGTAATGGTGGCTGAACCAATGCAGACTCCTATTCTGCACCTGCCATTAGTCACGACTCTTACAAGGTTGAGGATCTTCTCTGGCACCTCCCACCCCAAGGGAGGATGACTGGGAGACCTGGATAGACTATGTTGCCCCAAGTGCTAGAATGGAATGCTCGGAAGGTGAAAGCGAAGAGGTTGAGTGAGAGCCTCCGAGGTCCTGCCTCTGGCACCATCCGTGCTAAGCAGGCCAGTAACCCTGAAGCGACTGCACAGGCCTATCTTGAGGCCTTGGAGAATGTATGGGAGCCCAGATTCTGATGAGGACCTATGGTGGAGAGTAAGAGATGCACAACAGTACCAAGGGAGTTGTTGTCTGTGTATGTATCTCGGCTGGAAAAATTGTTGCAAGAATGCCTCAGAAAAGGTAGTTTGCCAGCGATTGAACTGGACGAACCAGGCTGGACAGGATCCTTAAGTCTGCCCCTTCTCAGAACTGCTGTTGCTTCAGTTACACCTGGCAGATCGACTGGAATCCCCACCCTCCTATGATGAGTTAATGAGAAATTCGAGGAGTTGAGAAAAGACGACCTCGGAGGGACCTGCACCAATAGCTGCGGCTACGCACTGAGTGACTGAGGGTGACCCATCAAGTGAAGTTCAGGGCAGAGGTTGGCAGTCAATGAGTGCTCTGACAAGGAAAAGATATGTCACAATGAGGCGAACTGTTGAGAGAGATCCGGAATTCAAACAGTCCTTTATGAAGGCCACGCCTGCAAGTACGGGGCCCTGACCTATATCCGACTGCATCTGCTATGGGGTGGGGGTACCCACCCATGTATATCTCTACTGATAACAGCTCGAACTCGATTCCTTGACCATGGAAGTGGAGAAACTGACGAGATGTCTCCAAATGCTTATCACAAGAGACAGAGATGGCACCAAGGTTTCCAGTTAGTAATACCCCGCCCTGGCTCCCAGTGTGGCGCCTCGGCCAGCTCAAACTCCAGAAAGTATGTTTTGCTATAATTGTGGGAAAGATGGGCACATGAAAGGGAATGCCAGTCCCCAAAGACACTGACAAAGTTGCATATAGGCTACAAGGAGAGCTTCGGAGAAGAAATCAGTGGTTAAGAGGTGCACGACATGATCCCAGTGAGGGCACCAAAAATGCTAATTCACGTCCTTTGTGGCAAGGTCAGTTGCCCAGGCCCCCACTACCGCCTCTCCAGACTGGTCCAGAATAGTGGGTCCTCCATGGAGACCACTGTAAAGGTGAGAGGAGTGTCTACAAGAGCTATATTGAGACAGTGGCTCCCAAGTGACAATTATGTTCCAAGATTGGTATCAGAAGCATTTGTCAGACGACCCTTACAACCATTAGAAGGACTGCATGTATGGGGGTTAAGTGAGAAGGCCTACCCTATTCCGGTATATCCGAATTTGGCTGTCTTCCCCACCTCCGTGGCTGGAGTAGCCAACAAGTAGAGACCCTAGCCTTAGTGTGTCCCCCACTGACTGTAGTGATGGTGTCCTTTGTTGATTGGAACAAATGCTCATATGTTCGGAAGGCTGGCACAGTTGTGTTATGAAAACAGGGGTCAAAGACTAGTAGAGCTTTAAGAGTTCCGGCTTTAATTAAGAAGGCCTATGAGGCACAGAGAGATGCTGAAAAACAGAACAGAGGAACCGGTCGGAATTGTATGGAAGAAGGATCCTGAGTCTCTGATCTGGCCAAATGCCAGTGTACCTTACAGGGAGAGGTCCGTATCAGAAAGGATGTTAAGAATAAAATATTAATGTTGGATGCAGGCGATGGAAAATTGCCAGAGGGACTGCTGGTCAAGCCTAGTATTTTGCCCGCTAGAGCCCATGCTTATGCCAGAAGGGTAATGGTCCAAGTTCATAATGTGTCTGAAAGAGACATTCGAGTAAACAGAGGTTGCATCCTGGCTAATGTGCATTGTGCAGACACTGCAGTGCTACCCAGCAGCAAGAGTTCAAGGAAGAATGACAGAGTAACGCCTGACTTGTTTGATTTGGCGACTCCCTGCTGCCAGCTGAATGGAAAGTGAAGATCGTGAGAAGCTTGCCCAGAGAGACCAGGTGTTTTCTTTAAAGGAATGGGATGTAGGATGCGTGCAAGGAGCTGAGCACAATATCGGCTGCATGACGAAAGACCATTTCGTGAGAGGTCTCGCGCCTGGCACCTGCTGGAATAGATGATGTGAGGTGACATCTGCAAGAGATGTTAGCTGCTGGTGTAATACAAGAATCCAGAAGCCCTTATGCTTCCCCATTGTGGTAGTGAGGAGAAAGAATGGAACAGTAAGGATGTGTGGATTATCGCACCTTAAACCGCGGACTATCCTGATCAGTACACAATGCCCCGCATTCAGGATGCTTTGGACTGCCTAAACGGGAGCAAGTGGTTCTCTGTGCTGGATCTCCGCAGTGGGGTACTATCAGATCCCGATGGCTCCAGAGGACCGTGAAAAGACAGCCTTTATCTGTCCGCTAGCTTCTATGAATTCATGAGGATGCCTCAAGGGATTTCAGGTGCCCCAGCCACTTTCAACGATTGATGGAGCGTGCAGTGGGGACATGAACTTACTAGAGTGCCTGGTATACCTAGATGATGTTATTGTGTTTGGCAGCTCACTGGAGGAACATGAGAGCAGATTATTTAAGGTATTGGACCGACTGGAGGACTTTGGCCTTAAACTGTCCATTGATAAGTGTCAATTTTTCAAACATCAGTAAAGTATGTGGACACATAGTAATCCACACTTAGGAATAGAGACTGGACCAAGTAAAGTTGAGGCCTTGACCACCTGGCCAGCCCAAAAATCTAAAAGAACTGCAAAGATTCCTGGGATTCTGTGGTTATTATCGGCGCTCATCAAGGACTATTCAAGAGTGATCCGCCTTTACTTAACCTTACTCAAGGGTATCCCCAACCCACAAAAATACCAAAAGTCAGCATCCTCAAGACTGAAAGAGTGTATTTTCATCCGAGTGAAGTATTTGGGGCCGCTGGACTCCTGATTGTGAGACTGCTTTTCATGAGATCATATATCAACCTACCCATGCTCCAGTGCTGGCCTATGCCGATCCAAGAAAACCTTACGTCCTGCACACTGATGCTAGCTTGCAAGGGTTGGGGCTGTGTTGTACCAAGAGCACGAGAATGGCCTGAGACCAGTGGCCTTTGCCAGTAGAAGCCTGACCCCATCCGAAAGAACTATCCTGTACATAAGTTAGAGTTCCTAGCTTTGAAGTGGGCTATTGTTGACCAATTCCATGAGTACTTGTATGGGGCTAAAATACTAGTAAAACTGACAATAATCCTTTGACCTATGTGCAGACCTCAGCTAAGTTGGATGCCACTGGCCATAGGTGGCTTTCTGCATTATCTACATATGACTATGCTCTCGAATACCGAGCAGGTCTGAACCCACATAGATGCTGATGCTCTCTCCCGGAGGCCTGTTCCCAGAATGATTGGGTCCGACTGGCAGAACCTGACATTCGGCACTCTGCCGGAAGTTTGACAGGGAGGAACAATGTCCACAGGACGCAGTGGACTGCATGGTGGATTGCTTGGGAGCCTCTGAGAATTGCATACCTGCTGCTTATTGCCACTTTTCTGCAATAGACATTGGTGCACTGCCTCAGCTGGACAATGACAGTATTCGCGGCTCAATCCCGCGATCCCATGATCAAAGCAGCTTTAGAAGCCCTCTATGAGGAAAAGATGTGCCAAATTACGCTCCACTGATTTGAGAACTGCACTGTTATACAAAGAAGGTCCTAAGTTGAAACTGATCAATAAACTGTTATACAGAGAAACAGTAGACAGAGGGGGACAAGTAGACAAACAACAACTAGTGCTGCCCACTGCTTTCGAGACTCAGTACTGAGGTCCTTGCACAACCACATGGGGCACCTTGGTATAGACAGAACACTTGACTTGGTGAGATCCAGATTCTATTGGCCTAAGATGGGGCTGATGTGAGCAACACATTCGAACTTGAGTCGCTAGCTACAGAGGAAAGCTTTGCCCCAGAGGGCTGCCCCTTGTTAACATAACCACCAGTGCACCCATGGAGCTGGTCTGTATTGATTTTCTAAGTTTGAGTCAGATCAAAGAAATATCAGTAATGTGCTGGTGGTCACTGACCATTTCACGAGATATGCCCAAGCTTTCCCACCAAAGACCAGAAAGCATCCACTGTAGCCAAAGTACTTGTAGAAAACTTTTGTTCACTATGGGGCTCCACAAAGAATCCATTCTGATCAAGGGAGAGACTTTGAGAGTCGCCTGATCAAAGAGATGCTTTCTCTGTGGGGAGTCGAGTCCAGAACCACTCTTACCACCCCAGGGGACCCACAGCCTGAACGTTTCAACCGCACTTTGCTAGATATGCTAGGCACCCTGCACCCAAAGGACAAGCCTAGATGGAGCCAACAAATTAGCACCCTGGTACATGCTTATAACTGCACCAAAAGTGATGCCACTGATTCTCCCCCACCGCCTGATGTTTGGAAGAGAAGCTCGACTACCAGTAGATGTGGTTTTGGGGTCTCTCCTGATGGGGTTCAAGCTGACAACTATTTACAGTATGTGAAAAGTTAAAGGCCCAGCTAACTCATGCGTACTAACTGGCTCAAACCATGGCTGCCAAAAGAAATCTGGCCAACAAAGAAAGGTATGATAAAAGGTGAAAGCACAGGAACTCCAGGAGGAGATCGGGTATTGCTAAGAAATCTGGGACTGCATGGCAAGCACAAGATTGCTGACAGATGGCACCATCTCCCTCACATTGTAGTGGGCAAACTAGATGATCTGCCAGTGTACAAAGTAAGGCCTGAGAATAATTCAAAAGATGTAAAACAATGCATAGAAATCATTTACTGCCCATTGGACAAATCTTAATTGAGTCTGAGCCCCTAGAAGATGCCCCTCTGGACCAGTGACCAGAGCTGCTGCTAAGAAAGATCAAGAAAGTCTGCACCTACAGAAGCAAGTTAAAGTGTTCCCTCCACAAGTCCCAGTTGAGCATGACTGTCAGTCCATATCGGAAGAAAGTGAGAGTGACTTTGAATACTATCCTTCTTACGAACTGAGTCAATTGTTTGGGCAATTCCTAGTCAATACTGGAGATGAAGCTGGGCCTTCTGGACTGTCTAAGCCCCAGCTTCATCCCTGGAGCCAATGCTCCCAGAAAGTGAAGTGCAAAGCATCAGATCAGATGAAATGGAATCATTGTGCATGGTTGAACTGTTTGAGCTTTCAGGGAGGAAAATGATAGATTGGGGCAGACTGGTGATACACCGAACAAGAAGAGTATTTTGAGTGCCCTGACAGTCCACTGCCAGTGTCCGAAAGCTCTCCATGCGAGCCAAATGTTGTGGACTCAGAAACTGTAACTCCTGGAGCTGAAAGTGCCCCAAGTTCTAGCCTCTCTACCCCATGGAGACCCCTGACAAGTGAGGACAATGCTGAAAATGAGGCTCAGAGTGCAGAGACTGTAACAGTTCCCCTAGAAAGACTGGTCGAGCTGTAAAGCCTGTGGTGCACCTCAGTTATGATTCCCTTGGGAGGCCTGTGGATTTGCCTCTCAATGTTGTCCATAAAGGAGTGTATGTGTCCCAGGCTCATTGCCCAAACTGAGCATCAGTGCTAACCCAAGTTACTTGTGTTGCCCTCTAGTATGGTGCCCTTGCCCCGTCCAGCCCCAAGGTAACTGATAGGAAGGGCCCCCTCTTCAGGTTTCATGTACAAGAGGTAATAACTTGAGTTATGGTACAATGTGTATGTAATACTGTGTAAAGAGTGACGTACTGCAATGTTTCAGAAATGTGTTCTTGGTAAAATGATATATTGACTGATGATTACATATGCGAGCCTAATGCAAATGTATATGGTTGCAGTTGAAACTTATGGGGTACTTGCTTGACGCGGACGCTAAGCTTTCCCAGGCCAGGAAGGGTGTAACCCCTGCAAATGGGGTTCCCAAAGACTTCAGGAGCTTGCTTGAATGCTCCAAGCCTGAATGGTGTTTGGCATTTAAGCCATTTATCAGTGAGTGTTTTAGAGCCTCTGGTACTGTCTCTTTAAGAGCTGTCTGCTTGCAGACATAATTAGTTTGTATGGGGGACTGTGTGCTTCTGAGTACCACTCGAGCTGCTGCCAATTCACTTCATTTTGCAGTCACTAGGAGTGCAAAGGAACCTATCTGAAAGATGTAACTGTTTGCCAGAAATTATTTAGAGTAATAATGAAATTACAGTTTGTCTAACCTGCTTTCTTTGCAGTCAGAACTGTGTCTGCTAGTTCCCCATTCTAGTTTTGAACTGCTGAACTGGACCAATCAGTGTGGGGTAAGCTAGCTCTAAAATGGTGCCTTGGACGAATCAGAACTTGGACTCATAATCTGAGCCAGCCACAAGAGGATTGTATGGGCAGTGACTCTGGAGATGTAGTTTAGACTTCAGTGCCTTTTGGACCAACAGCAGCAGTCTATTGTGAGTGACAGCCAATCCAGTCAAGAACTGGGAGGAACTCAAAGGAAGTGCCCAGTTTGTCGGTTGGAGCTTCAGTTGAGCTTTGGCAGTGAAGAAGGAAGGAGCCCTGTGCTTTTCAGTGTGCAGTTTTAGTCAAAACGTGTGTAAGGCCCAGAGTTCGTCTGCAGCTTGTGTAACAGCTTGTTAGACTGAATCCGTCCTGTGAAAAGAATCAAGGATCTCTGAAGAGTAGAAACCAGGCTCACCCTGTAGAAGACTGGAGAAATTGCTGAAAATTCCACTCGTCTGTCAGGAACTGAATCTGCTGTGTGTTCTCCCGGTATTGTGCAGTAATTGCGATGGGATACAGATGCAGCCTGCCTGGTATAGTGCTTTCTTTTATATGGATGTGTGAAGAGGTTTGTGTACCTCAAGTGAGCCCTGCTGACATTGAAGGACCCTATCTTATTTGGAGGTCGTGAGTACTAATTCAGGGTCGCTTCCTGTTGAATTGCCACATTAAATCCAAATGGAATTACTGTACTGCTGACTGTTTAATTCTCCTTTTCTCTGTGTGAAATGGCCCCTACCAGCTGCCACGGTTTGGACTAGCCACTAGGGCTTGGTACCAGGACAGTAACTGATAGGGATAGGCCTGTGCACAGAGCCATAGGTAGATTATTAGAGTGATAAGCTAATTAACCTGATTTCCCTGTCCTTGTTATATCCCCTAAATAAATCAGAGCTGCTTGTTTCAGCAAAGTTATACTGCCTGAGGTATTTGTCTATGTTAAAGTACTGTACTGTGACTGTTGCACTGTATCTCATTTCACAGGAGGTCCCAGTGCCGGAACTAGACCTGGGGTAAGTGTATACTGTGAAGGTAATTCTGATATATTGTGGGCCACTACTGGGAAGAAAGGGGGGTTGCAGTGTCCCAGAGGGCTGTGACCAAGTTAGTTTAACTATTGCAAACCCTGACCTCTGGGTGGAGGCACCCGCCATTGGATCCAGGCCCCTCAACCTGTTAGTGGCAAATCAGGCAGGGGTAGTAGCCCCTGGGATAGCGCCATCTAGGGGTTACACACAGTATAGGGAGCTAGTTAAATCTCGACCCACCAATCAAAGATGGTGGGCCTAAATCTAAAACAGATAAACAAGAACTGTTTCAAAACTATTTCAAACGTGAAACGACCCAGTGAGAATAAACCCCAAAAACTGAAACTCTAAAGGTGATGTGGTATATGTGCAAGAGAAGGACACCTTCGAGAGGAGGACGTTCTCAGCCACGCTGAGCTGTCACCTAATAGGAGGAGTGTTAAGAAATTAGCCAGGTAGAAGTTCCATTCCTAGCTGTGTATCAGTTGCTCAGTATCTATGTCTGCACCCGGGGGGGGGGATCTGGGGAGTATAAAGAGGTTGGAGGGAGTAAGGGATAATACCAGGGGATAAACCGGGTGGAAAGGGGACAGCGGGTATGGGTAATCCCTTGTTTGCGGTGCCATACTAGGGCATCGCACTAAGCTCCAGCAGGCAATTATAGCCCCAGCTAGGTGAAGCAGAGGGCACCTTTTATTCTGAGAGGATAGGGCTGTCCCATAGCAAAGCTAGATGTGTGGTCGCCCAGTTGCAACCCCCGCCGTAGCGTCCATTGGGGGGGGTCAGATCCTCCTATCTTACAAGATTGCAGTCAGTGTAAAATCTCTGTAGCCCCCGATTGATCAACAGCACACACATATATACACAGATTCTAACTCACCCCAGGAAAGGAGGAGGGACTAGGCGGGGGGGGGACACAGAGGGCCTCAGAAAGACTTCAGGGGGTAGCACCTACTAGGGTGCACCAGACAGTATTCCTAGTCCCCTTAACCCCCCCACATACTTAGGGAGTGAAACCCTTATTGGCAATAGACTGTCTAAGTCCTACCCCACCCTCAGATAGCAATACAGTGTGTGCCCCAAACAAAGACACTCAGTCCTTCACAGGTGATCCTGCCTTGGAGCCAGGGCATGCTATGGGACATGCCATGTCTTGGCAGCCCAGAGCTACCACTTCCGCAAATGTCAAGAGCCCAGGTTTGATAGGTAGCTGGGTAGGGTTCACATCATCCTCAGTGTTGGACGGTAGATCTGTCCAGGAGCAGGGGGCAGAAGTGTCCATGGACAAATCTTCAGCAGTTGACGCTGCAGGTAGGGTTTCTGTGCTGGACAGGTCCTCTTTGGTCATTTTGGCAGGCGGAGCCATTTCCAGGATGTCTGATGGAGCCTCGTGGTTGCTGGAGGAGTGCTGCCCAATCCAGGGTGATTGACTGCTGATACGGTGCGGCGTGGGGGATGTGGATGGGCCTGTTGAGCAATATTGGTTGGTGTGTCAGGCAGACCTGGGCTCTGGCAGCTCATGGGCCTGCTTGAAGCTGGGGGAAGCAATTGTAAGTGGGACCGTGAATCTCACATTACATTCCTCCTGCGAGCTGTAGCCAGAAGAAAAGTTCCCCTTACCATGCGGATGGTCCCCTGGAGCCAAGAGACGTCTGGGAGAAGTAGTTTGAAGTGAGACATGGGGCCAATACTTAGAGGCTCAGGATTCGGTCTCCTGAGGGGTTTCGACCAGGATCTCGCTGCCCTCCCGAGACACATGTAGGTTGGTGACATTTTAAAACCTGTCTTTAAATCCTTGGGCAGCCAGTAGCTTTTTCATGGGGATGAAGGCCTTTCTTCTAGTTGCAGCTTCTTGTGAGAAGTCTGGAAAGCAGGACACATGGGCCCCCTGCCAAACAATTTCTCCTTTGTCCCTTGCCACTCTCATCAGTCTCTCCTTTGTGGAGTACCCTAAAAGGTAGGCGATGAGAGGTCAGGGGGCTGTATTCATAGCACGAGACCTGCTGGGAACGCGGTGGACCCTTTCCACCTTGACAGGGCCTTTCCACCTCTCACCCATCATCTGAGGTATGGCTTCATTAAGAAAGCGTTCGGTATTTCACCCCTCCATGCCCTCAGGGATGCCGAGAATTCTGATATTATTGTGGCGTCCCCTGTTTTCTTGATCCTCCACCTGGTGCAATAACACTGCCAGCCTTGCCTCGTGATCCTGAAGTCGCTGCATAATTTTTGCCTGGTTGGCTTCCAAATCTTCTGTTTTTTGCTCAGAAACGAGCATCTGATCATTGAGGGCATGGACCTTTGCAACTGTTCCCGATAGTGTAGCCAAAATACCATCCACCCTATTCAATAAGGTCTCTAGCATGGAGGTAATATATTGAAGGGAGTTACTGACATCCACAGGGTGGGGGGAGGTCTCTGAGCTCTCGGTGGGCTGCCCCTGTGGTGGTCAGCTAGTGGTAGCCATAATTGAGCTAGTGTGCCCTGTCGACTACGGAAGCGCAGCTTAATGGCCATTGGAGAGGGGCCTCTGCACAGGTAGATTCTCAGTGGGGCCTCTGTGAAGGGTAGTCAGCTGCCTGATGGGTTTGGGGCACTCGTGAGTGTAGCGTGGAATACCAGGTCCTGCGCATCCTAGCTTAGTCCTGTGCAGGTTGCGGAGCAACTGGCGCCGACAGGCAATAACCGGATAGCAGGATGCAACGAAAACCCATGCCGGACAGACAAGAGGGGGCTAGTGTGGCATATTCTTGCCTTAAATTAAGCAATACACCCTGGATGCTGGATTTATCAAAGGGATTATAGCAGCTGGGAATAGAGGTCAAAATCTAAGCAGCAATCTTCCTCAGCGTCCAGGCCACCCCCCCCACTTTCTGGAGTTTTGACCTCTTTCAGGTCCACCTAAGCCCAATATATAGGCTGCAGTTTGTGAAGAGGTACTGCACACCTGGTACCTGCATGGAGAGATACCAGCCTTTGCTGTGAGAACCACCAACCCAACCCAATGAACAACTGAGTCGTCTAACCACTGAGCCACAAGCGGCATTTTGTAATTTTCTTTGTATTTAATTTTTGGCTTGCTTGTGGCTTTACTGCAGCTTTCTTGAAACTGCTCTAGTCTACTTACTCTCACCTAGTCCCTTCTGCTGCTGTAGGCACTGGGCACTACTGCTGAACATTTGATCTGTCTTGTCTACAGATCATTTCTGCCTTTACTGCTCAAAAAGATTCTGCTGGAGCCAAAGGGGACATGATTCTGCTGGAGAACTATCTGCTCTGTCTGCTGCCAGCTGACTACTTTCAAAGGACTTTTTGCAGACTGGCACACATGTTGAAAAAGATTGCTCTGGCCTTCGGTGATAGAGGAGCAACTGGTGACTGAGATGACTGGCACAGAACAATTTGTTTTCAACATGTACAGTATACCAGTCAGCTGGGTCTGTCCCTGGCTCCTGTGGTCAGTTGTTGATATGCTGAAGGAGGGCCAGTCTGTGTCAACTGGCAGACATGTTTTAAAAAAATTCATCTGGCCTCTGATGATGGTGGATAGAGGGTGGGCTGAACTGACTGGAGCAGAACAATTTTTTCAACATGTGTACTAATCAGCTGCCTCTGTCCTTGGCTCCTGTGGTTGGTTGTTGATGTGGAGGCAGTCCGGGCCAACTGGCAGACATGTTTAGAAAACATTTTTCTGGCCTCTGATGATAGTGGATGGAGGGTGGGCTGAACTGACTGGCACATAATAATTGTTTTCAACATCTATACCAGTCGGCTCTGTCTGTCCCTGGCTCCTGTGGTTGGTAGTTGATGTATTGACGGTGAGGCAGTCCTGGCTGACTGGCAGATATGTTTAAAAAAAAATGTTCTGGTGTCTGAACAGAGGGTGTGCTGAAGCTACTGGCAGAGAACAATTTTTTTAAACATATATACCAGTCAGTTTGATCTGTACTTCGCTCCTGTCATTGCCTTGTCATTGATGTGTTGGTCACAGTTCAGAATGCAGATCAAGGTGTAGCTTAGCTATGCAGATCTGCACACTGTGAAGCCCTGCCCAGTGGCATTGGTAGGGTTTGGTAGAAAAAAAGGTTTGAGAAATTTCTGGAGTCTTTGGTCCCGTGAATTCAAATAGAAGCCGTGCTCAAGATCAGCACCATGACATGACAACTCCAGTAGCTGAGATCAAATGTGCAGCGGTGCCCACCTGGATGCAGCACAGTACCTTGCAGTAATTTGTGACATGTCATTTACTGCATGGTGCTCTGCTGCATCCTGTCTGGTGCAGCTGCATTGGGTGAAGAGAAAAAAAAATAAAAGGATTTTGCTGTATATTTTACAGAGAAGATTTCTTATAAAATGTTTTATATGTGGCTGCAGCTAGTATGTATACATGAAAGCATGGGTCTAAATTATTTTATTTAATTAATTTGATAGTGTTTGCAAGAATCTTGATGGGCAGGGATTCTAGAAAATTGTAGGTGAGATTCAGCACAAGTTTATTTTGGATACCAATTTTCAGGGCTCCCCACAATAACCTCTGTGATTCTCCACTAGTTCCTCATATACAAGAGTACCTTAAAGTAATTTGACCCTTCCTGGTTGTGTGGACACCTGCCAGCACCCTCCATAGCAACAGTGCTTATAGCAGCAGTGTAGCGTGATGGTATTGGCATGTAACATGGCCGGTGACACGTCTGTGATGTGTACTAATTGGTGAAGTTTGTATATTTTAAAAATTTGCACCAGCACTGAGCTCTGTGTTCCCCATCAGTTCCATATTACTATTTTGTGCTGCACAAAGCTAGCGAGAGAGGACACCATATTACAGTGAGAGAAAAAACATCCCTTTCTGTTGTCTAATATTATTTCATGCATGGAGTCCTGTGGTGTGCTGGTGGATTAATCTTGCCATATTACAATGCTTATGTGATTTATGCTCACAAGATGGAATAAATGAGAACAAGAACAAATGCATGGCATGTGTGTGTGTGTGTATGTGTCTTACAGGGAGGGAAAGCAGAAGGAGGCAACCTTGAAGTATGAATATGTAAAAATATATATCTTCCCAGGGAGGAAGGTTGGGTGTCAGCAGCCAGGAAGGGGGGGTATGTAAAAATAAATAACTGCCCAGGGAGGGAGGTCAGAGGGAGACAGAAAGGAGTGGTGTTTGTGATCCAAGGGCAGGAAGGAGAGAGGTGGGGAGCATTGCACACTGAGGTGTTATTTAAAAAAAAACACTACTGTTAAACCTATGTTTGGAGTCTGAGAGAAGAGGGAAGGAGGCGGGGGGTTGAAAAAAACTACAGCTGTTGTGAAAATATACTTGGGGTCCTAGGGCAGGTGGACAGAGGGAGGAAGGTGGGGAGGGGTTGTGAGCTGGAATATTATAAAAAAAAATAAACAACAGCTGCTAAAAATCTGTTTGGGGTCCCAGGAGAGGTGGACAGAGGGAGGAGGATGTGACAGAATATTACAAGAAAAGTTATTATTAAAAATGTTTGGGGTCCATGGGATGGAATGAGGAAGGTGGGAGGCATTGTTAGTTGGGGTGTTATAAAAAAAAGTTATGTTTGGGGTCTGTGGTGGGTGGACGGAGGGAGAGAGGTGGGGCATGCCAAAATGTTATAAAAAGAAAATTGTTGTTAATGATATTATTGTAAATATGCAGTGGTTGTGGATCAGATGGCTATCTGGAAGACGGACGGAGGGAAGGTGGGTGAGGTGCATAACCGGCTCAAGAGTCTAACAGAATGTTTCAGCCCAGCACAAAACATCCATGTCTTTCTCATGAAGAGGCCAAACATCAACACCTGTCATACACAGTTTGTTCCACCGATCACATCACATTGTATCCAGAGAACCTGTACAAGGATGGTGGTCAGCTGTTTTGCAGATTCCGCTGCCAGACAATCGACTACCTGGAGAAGCACACGACTGATCTTCACATAAAAATTCAGAAGCATGTTGATAGAAAAGAGGCAGCACTGAAGAAAAAAGAAGGTGTTACAATTTACACTTGTATAGTTATTTTAATGTAAATGTGTCTATGGTTAGACTATGAATGAGGAAATTCATTCATTTTTATGGCTGCAGGGAGGAGCTCTGCAGACGTTTTGTTAGGACAGTAGAAATAAGGAGCTCACCAAATGTCTAACAGACTTCTTTTTTATTGGAGTTTTATAGCAATACTTCCACTCAACAGTCCTGTTTACTGCACTACTTTTTCTCTGTTAGTGTTTCTCAGTGAGGAATGAGGTTCAGATTTCTCAGAGCAACACAGAATGAAGAGTTGTTTTTACTGCAGGAGGTCAAGGCTGCCATCTGTAACTATGCTGTTCTGCAGTGGTTGGTATTTTTTCTTTCACTCTGGCAGTGTTTTTAAGTTTTGATGGGAAATAATGGTCACAATAACAGTATATGTATTTCAGTCTTAATTTATGCATCATTTTTAAGAGAGTGTTTGAATAACCCAGAGGAAAAAAAACATTTAAAATATGAGTGTGACAGATTACTCATTAGTCAAGAAATACAACCAGAGATTAGCAAACATCCCTGAGACTAGTACATCAAAGGTCACATAATGCAATGCTATAAACTGTCTCCTCAGATGTTCTAAATCTCACTGAAGCCAAAGAAAGTGTGTGTGTGTGTGTCCTTGCGTGAACGTGCGCGCTAAAGCATATTAATTAGAAATATGTAAAACACATAACTCTGTGTTCATTTGTCAATATTATGTGTGAATATCTAGACTCACATTGTTTAAACATGTGCAGTCTGCAATTAGTGCGGCTACTCGGGCCTGTCCCCCTCTGCTGTCCCCAGTGGATGCCCCTCAATTCCCCAAGTATATACTGCTGCTTCTGCACTGTAATCCTTGGGGTATCCCATGAAAAGGCTCACAACCAGTTCGGTACTCCATAAGCCCCCTGCTCCCTTACTGGCACTACAATGACCCCCTATGCCTATCCATTAAGCTGGTACTTTATGTCAAAATCTATAACCACACAGCAGGATCATCACCCACTATACATTGGATCCCTAGCAAGAAGAGAAAATCCTCTGATTACTCCCTATTCCTATCACTTGGTGCCCTCATCAAACTAATCTTCTTTCTGCTGATCTGTGTTGGCACTGTTGAAATCAACCCTGGACCCACAGAAAGCTCTATCTCCCCATCTGACATAGCCTCCATAAATGGCCTGAGTTTTCTTCACATCAACGCCTGCAGCCTCCTAAAAAAGTTCTCATTAATACAGGCCTGGGTTGCACACACCTTACCTGACTTTCTGGTTATCTCTGAAACATGGCTCAAATCTGCAACAAAAGACAGTGAAATAAATCTTCCCAACTACCAGCTCTTCAGATCTGACCGTCCATCCAAGGGCGGTGGGGTAGCCATCTATGTCAAAGTAAACATCTCTGCACCCTGCCTTAATATTACATCACAGCCAAAGGAATTCGAATGCTTATCAATTAAAATAACCCTTCCCAACATATCATCTTTTCAACTGATTGGCTGCTACAGGCCCCCCTCTGCAGGCCTCAAACTCCTATCCCACCTAGGATCTATACTTAATCTAGCCCTGAAGACACCATCATTTTAGGTGACCTGAATTTAAATTGGCTAGCCAATGCATCTGCACCCTAGTAACCTTCTTGACACTTATGGTTTCACTCAATTAATCAAAGAACCAACAAGAATTAACCCAAAGAATAATCTCAACAGCACACTCCTGGACATCATGTTGGTAAATAAGCCTCATCTGTATTCTCATGCTGGAGTGCTATTCAGTGACATAAGTGATCACTGTCCCATAGCTGGCATAAGATCAACAATCAAGCCACCCAACCCTGCAAAATTTCTCCCAAGAAGGTCAAAAAAGAACTTTAATATTTCAGGATATCTCCATGATTTGTGCCACACCACACGCTTGGCAAGAATTCTATCTCACAGCTTCAATAGAGACAGCTCTTCAGATCCTAAGTGATATTATCACAAGTGCCCTCAATATACATGCACCCTCACCAGTGTCAGAACCAAACTCAAATCTTGTCGCTGGTTCTCTGCTGACCTCAAATCTGCACTGCTTGCCAGAGATAAACTCTGGAAAAGGCAAGAAAGACAAAGGATCAAATGACTGGCTTCAATTCAGAAAAGCCAGAAACTCCTGCACAAAACAAGTAAGAAATGCCAAGGCTGCCTTCTACACAGCTGAATTGGATGCCTCCTATCACAACCCCTCCAGGTTCTGGGGTACCATAAAGGGATCCTAGGTCAAACTTCTACCCCTGTCTTACCACCCAAAGTGCACCTAAATAGTATTGAAATCACTGACAAGCAAGAAATCTTAAATGCCCTCAACGACCATTTCACTACAGCTGGCCTAGCTTTTGACTCCTCACCTGCAAACCTAATGAGATCATCACTAAACTTACAATCTACTGAGGACAAAAGGCTGCTTCACTTCTCCTTCAAACCAATACTCTTAAAAGAAGTAGAAGACCTTCTATTCCAACTAGATACAACTAAAAGTGCAGGTGCAGACTCCCTGGATCCCTACTTTCTAAAAGTAGCACTGCACGCCTTAGCTGCCCCCCTCACTCACCTCTTCAATCTGTCCCTAGCCACTGGTTCTATCCCCTCAATATGGAAGACAGCTCAAGTGTTTCCACTACTTAAGGCAGGTGATCCCATGGACCTCAACAACTATAGGCCCATTTCCATCTTACCAGTACTGTCCAAGATGCTTGAAAAGTTAGTAAACTTTCAGTTAAGTGCCTACCTTGATACCAACAATCTCCTTAACCCAGCTCAATCTGGGTTTAGATCTATGCACAGCACCATCTCTGCCTTAGCAAAAGTTACAAATGACTGGCAGACTGCCTTAGACAAAAAGAACAACACCTGTGCTGTGTTCCTGGATCTAAGCAAAGCCTTTGACACTGTGGACCATGAACTACTAATCTCCTCTCTGAACTCCATAGGCCTTGACTCACTCTCTCTTAAATGGTTCAGATGCTATCTCTCCAGAAGACTACAACTGGTAAAAAATGAAGGTGACCTATCCACCTCTAAACCACTCCTAAGAGGTGTACCGTAAGGCTCCATCCTGGGCCCCATCCTCTTTGCCATTTACATCAACAATATTGACTCCAATCTCTCACAATCTAATATTCACCTTTTTGCAGATGATACTGTACTATATGTCAGTAATCCCTCACCATCAAAAGCCTGTGAGCTTTTACAATCTGAGTTCTCCCTCCTACAGCACAACCTATTAGAAAAGAAATTACTACTGAATGCCAAGAAAATGAAAGCTATGTTCTTTGCCACCAAGAGCTGCTCTTCCACTGTCCCATCATTCACTCTCCCACAATTATCTACCATCCTTGGTGAAAATCTGGAATACGTGGACAAATTCAAATATCTTGGAGTCTGGATTGACAATAAACTTGACTACACTAGCCACATTGAAGTGCTCCTGAAAAAGTTTAGACAAAGACTTGGCCTATTTTATAGGATCAAACACTATCTGACCAGAGATTCCAAACAAAGGCTAATCCTGGCATCATTCCTATCCCTCATTGACTATGCTGACTTCCTCTATGGCCACTGCTCCCTCTCCCATTTAAATAAATTAGACACCTTGTATCATAGAGCTAGTAGATTCATTACAGATCTTCCCACCAGCACCCATCATTGCTCTCTCTACAATGCAGTCAGTTGGACATCCCTACAACATAGAAGAAACAAAATGCTGCTGTCTGGATCTACAAAGTTCTGACAAACAAACTCCCTTCCTACATCTCAGAATGTTTCAACGGATCACATCCAGGCCTTACACCCTAAGGATCAATAAACTCATCATGCTGAAGATTCCTATCACCTGCACCCGGTATGGAAGGGCTGCAATCAGCTATTCCTAGCACTTATCTGGAATTCTCTTCAAAAGACCCTGAAATTGGATACCCTCATTCCTTTAACATCCTTCAAAAAACTGTACACTAGTCTATTCCCAGAATCATGCAACTGCTTCCATAAGGCCTAGTCCTCTCACACCCCCTCCTTCCCCACCCCTTTTTATGCTACCCCCTATTTCTCTATTGTTCTTCTAGCTTGTTCTCCAACCTACTTCATACAAAAATGCCCACCCAAGTCCAACTACCCGAGCTTTATCCCTACTATACTGTCTGTTTCTTTCCTTTTAATATGATTTAGGTTTATTGTCATTTTGCCTTGTATATATGTAAATATTTGTATATCTGTCTCATTCATAAATCATTGTATTTGTGTTCATTCTGTACCATGTTTTTGTGCAAAATTTGTAACCTTATATTGTTATGACCACTCAGGTCCATCTTGTAAATGAGCTATGCTCAATGATGTTCACCTGAATAAATAAAGATTTTGATTGATTGATTGATTTGATAGCGTTCATTAGTCAAACTGTAACCTGAAACCAGACCACCTTGTACACAGGGCTCTGTTGCCCTAATGATGTCAATGTACTCCACATGCCTGTATGAAACTCAAATCCTTTACTACTAAATAGCAGTTCTGTACATGTGAAACAGAAGCCCAGGGAATCACCATCAATCCGTTAGAAACAAACTTCTGAACCCACATTTCAGGATCTTTTTTTTTTCTGTCTTCACAAAAATGATTTATTTATTTATTTCAGTTTTGGATTAATACCTTTGAGTCAAGGACTTATTTTCAAAGGTTCCACGTCAGTGTTGAACATTACAAAAATACAAGGTTTACAGAGAAAACCAAAAAGAGAAAAAACGTTGAAGCAAATACACAGGCAGCAGTAGTAAAATTTGAACTTATACACATCAAATTAGTAAATATTAACAGATAGACTGATTAGGTAAGAGTGGTTTGAGGGATCAGTCAAAGGTGGCATCATCTGAGGTGGGAGAGAGATGTAACTTCAACCAAGTGAGGCCAGCATCAGGTAATTGGGGTAGGGGAGTGGGTTAAGAAAAAAGTGGTATATGGCAGAAGGATGTAGAGGGGGTAGGTAAATGGAAAACTGGGGTGAGGTACATCATATTAGAGCAGGCAGGTGGTATCGTCTGAGGTGGGAGAGAGGTGGAACTTTCAACCAAGTGAGGCCAGCGTCAGGTAATTGGGGTAGGGGTGCGGGTTAAGAAGAAAGTGGAATATAGCAGAAAGATGTAGAGGGGGTAGGTAAATGGAAAACTGGGGTGAGGTACATCATATTAGCGCAGGCAGGTGGTATCGTCTGAGGTGGGATAGAGGTGGAACTTTCAACCAAGTGAGGCCAGCGTCAGGTAATTGGGGTAGGGGAGTGGGTTAAGAAAAAAGTGGAATATAGCAGAAAGATGTAGAGGGGGGTAGGTAAATGGAAAACTTGGGGTGAAGTACTATCACAGCGCAGGCAGGTGGTATCGTCTGAGGTGGGTGGGAGAGAGGTGGAGCTTTCAATCAAGTGAGGCCATCGTCAGGTAATTGGGGTAGGGGAGTGGGTTAAGAAAACAAGTGGTATATAGCAGAAAGATGTAGAGGGGGTAAGTAAATGGAAAACTAGGGGCGAGGTACTATCACATTAGTGCAGGCAGGTACAATTCATTTTAGAACCAAGGAGAGATTTGAGCTCAGCTTTGAAGGTACTAATCTTGGTAGTATCAGTGAGGACAGCAGATACTTCATTGTACCATTTCGGACCTTGATACAGCATGGAGTTCTGGGCAAGTTTTGTCCTTTTGAAGGGAATCACCATCTTGTCAGCAACTTCACTACGAGTAGATTTCTTTGGGACAGCCAGCTTAAAGTGTCCACCCAGTGTGGGGGATGTCAGTCCAAGTAGTACTTTTTTTAGAAGTAGGCAGGTTTGGTATTGCCCTCTAAGATGGAGTGGGAGCCATCCAGTTTCAGTGTACAGCGAGCAGGTGTGGGTGTCGAAAGTAGCCCCCAAAGTAAGACAACAGGCCTTATTGAGGAGTGTGTTGATCCTGCTAAGAGCAGTTTTTGTGCCTGCCCCATATATAGGCAACCCATAATTAATGGTAGACAGTATTGAGCTACTGGTGGCTAGTTTGAGTGCATCCAGTGTCATTGAATGTCTGTGATGATAAAGTACACCAAGTTTTATATTTGCAGTCTTGATAACAGAGTCAATGTGGTTTGAAAAGGTGAGCATGTCATCAAAGGCAATGCCGAGATATTTGAAGTTAGATACTTGGTCTAGGATTTCGCCCTTTTGGTTATGAATACACAGGGGCAAGTATTTATTTTTGCTTTGGGAGGCGGTGAAGAGCATACTCTTTGTTTTTTTGACGTTTAGTAGTAGCTTGTTTTCCGTAAACCAAGATTCAAGTTTATGGAAGCTGCTTTGGAGTTCAGTTGTGATGGTTTGTTGGTCTTTGCCAGTGACTGAGATCACTGCATCATCAGCATATAGAACTGTGCTTGCTGAGCAAGCCATTGGGGCAGAGTTGATGAAGAGGCTAAAGAGTAGAGGACCGAGGATTGACCCCTGTGGAACCCCGAGGTGCACCTCCTTAGCAGCAGGTAGGGTATTACCAATTTTGACTCGTTGTGATCTGTTAGAGAGGTAGCTGCCAAACCATAGTACCGTATCTGGGGATAGACCTGTAGACAGAAGGCAACTTAGGAGGAGGTTGTGATTAACAGAGTCGAAAGCCTTCATGAGGTCGATGAAGATTGATCCAACTGCCTGACCACTATCCAAGGTGTTATATAGTTGGGATGAATAATCAACTAGAGGGGTGAGTGTGGAATGCTTTTTACGGAAGCCATGCTGTTGTGGGCAGAGTAGGTTATGGTTATCAAGGTATTCAGTAAGCTGCTCCGAGACCATTCTTTCGAGTACTTTCGAAAGGGAAGGAAGGATGGATATACTGTAGGTCTGTAGTTGGATGATTGGGTTTTATCCCCCGCTTTAAAGACAGGCGTTACGTTAGCTGACTTCCATGCGTTTGGAAATACTCCTGATTTTAGAGAGGCATTAAACACCATGGTAAGAGGACCAGTAAGTTCATGAAGGAGTAGACCAACCAGCTTCATGTCAAGCAGATCTGTCCCCATCCTGGTCTTGCCAAGTGCCCTTTTAATATGATTGATGGTTTCGGCTTTGGTGACACGTCTAAAGTAAAAGGGTGGTACATCTTTCCTTGGGGGATCTTGAGGGTCAGTTGGGCATTGCTGAACATGCATATCTTTGAAGTAGTCACCAGGGAGTACACTTGAAAGGTCAGTGAATGCGTTGTTGAGCTCATTGGCAATTTCGATGGGTTCCTTTAGGGGCCCCTTCACAGTCAACAGTAGATCTGGGGGGGTCTTGGGGGCTTTGCCTATTAAGGATTTAAGAGAGCACCAAAAGTCTCTTCCAGAACCCCAGATTTCGGTTAGTAGATCGTTATAGTGGGAGGCTTTAGCCTGTCGGATGAGTCTGGTGCAGGCATTTCCAGCTACCTTGTAGGTATTAAATGCAGCAGGTGTACCAACTGCTTTTGCTATATGCCAAAGATTGTCTCTGTTCTTCATAAGTCCAATAAGGGAGTTGGAGAGCCATGGATTGGAGGTTCTTTTAATTGTTTTAGTTATGTATGGTGCAAAAATATCACAAGCATGGTTGAAAACCATTATGAAGTAGTTAAGTACCTCATTACCATCTATATCCCCAGCCAGTAGGGACCAATCCAGTTGTGTCATGTACAGCTTGAAATGTTCAAGTAGTCCAGGCCTCATGCAACAGTTTTTGCACACCTACGGTGAACTCTTGGGGGAATTGTTAGACCAGGTACACTTCACAGGGGAGTGGTCACTGAGGCTGTGAAACAGGACAGTGACATCAGATATATGCTCATGGTGTGTGGTCAGGAGCCAGTCTATGAGAGAGCTGCTACCTGTTTTGTAGTTAAGCCGGGTGTCAGCAGTGACCATCTGTTTTAGGAAAAGGCTAGTAATTAGATCCTTGGCTTTTGTTTCTTTCTGTGAGTGCCAGTTTATGTTGAAGTCACCTACGATGATCTTCTCCCAGTGATTGCCTAGTTGCTCTTGGCTTGCGATGACATGGTTTAGCCCAGCAGGTTGGTGCCCTGGAGGTATGTATAATGTGGAGACCAGCAGGACTTTATTCTGTGTCCCTATGTTTAATTTGAGGTTCAGAATTTGGGCCCCTTATGTATTAAGACTTATGTATAAGAATTTTGCATAAGAATTATAAGTAAACCTGCTAGAGAATGCAAGTTCACTCACTGCCCCTTTACTCTATTCTTTTTCTGGTAACCGGGTTAGGCCCACTGGGCACAGGTGCCTGTTTTCAGGGGTGACCCGGGAACACTGGGGTGGTTAAGTGACTTGCTCAGAGTCACACAGTATGCAAGCAGAGGTTGTGGGAATCAAACCCAGGTCTGCCAGATGTACCAAGCTCATTCACAGCTCATTACTCTAATCTCTAGGCTATACTGCCAGCCCCTTGAGAACATGATATCTGTCAGTCCAATTCCTGCACCAAACAGTGGAGAACCCCAGGATGTTTGGGTCACAGAGACAGGAAAGCAGCAACAGACCATGTTTGTAGAGTGGCTAATTCAGTTCACAAGTGGCTAAAACCCTGGGTACATTTTAGCCAGTGGCTATTTTTAGACCCTAGCATTTACTCAGCTGACATGAAGCAGCACTGGACCAATTGCTGGATGTGTAAGGGACATATTATGTAACCCTCCCTACATCATGTTCTTTTACACTTTGGAGTTGGACAATAGCAATTTGTATTAGTTCATAGCTGGCCAGTGGTGCTGATGGTTGAGGCACTAGCCTTACCTCATGCCATGCTGGTGACCTGTGTTCAGGAGCAAACTCGGGTTACTGGGAGTCAGCCGGGAATAGAGGATTGTGCATCTGATGGACTGCTCTCCTCTTCTGGGGAGGGTAGGTTGTGCATACTACAGTTCTGGTGGCTCCCAGTGGAGACTGGTAGCATTGCCACTAATGGGGCATGTATATGGGGTATGGAGGTGGTGGTGGATGTCCTGCAGAAGGGCGCAGAAGTGCACCCATTGCATGCTGGGTGTCATCGCACGTCTGCGCCTCCAGGAACTCGAAACAAGAAAAAAGGCCCTGGCACCCGGGAAGGTGAAGGTGGGTCCAGAGGATGGCCCCCACGCTCAATGCCAGGTCTACCCCCAGCCAGCCTCTGAATCTCCTCTCTGCTCTGGCCACCATACTAGATTCTAGATACAGCGCCAGAGGAGTAGGTGGTCCCACCTCAGTGGGCTCAGAGCCAAGGGGGTTGGGGGCTTGGTAGTAGGATGAGGAGAGATCCCGGGATGGAGGCTAGGTCTGGGGAGACCTCAGGTGGAGTGGGAGTTGGCTGGTCCAAAAGACCACACCAGAGAGAGTACTAAGGGGCCAGAGACTGGAGCACAAAGAAAGTTAAAAAACCAAAATTGTGTTAGTTCTTACTCCTTATCACAGCCCTTTGTGGGAAAAAGGAACCTAGAGAAAACTACACACATATGGATGGGGGATAATGAAATAACCATTTTACACAATTATGAGACAACTATATATGGACGTACAACATCTCCTGCTGTCTCACTATTCCTAGTAATAACTCCAATTATTGGAAAAAACAGCTTTGGAAACAGGAAAACAATAAGCTCTTATCAGTGTTTATACATACAGTGTTGTGTAGAGGCATGACATCAGACTGTAAATGGCCGGCAAGTATCTGGGTTTCCCTCTGCACTCTGTCCACAGGAAAATACATGTGACCAGCTGTCACTGAGCTTGCAATACCTAGCTGTCTCAACTCCTCTATTATCTATTGATTATCGTGTCTGGTGTAGCCTAGTAAAACATGAATTATGTGTGCCACACAGCTTACAGTATTGATGTTGTGCATATTAATAATATTACACTGTAGCCATTTAAATAACATGACTTGTCATACGTAGAAACATAGAAACTGACGGCAGATAATCACTGCTGGGCCCATCCAGTCTGCCTGTATTTAATTACCGTATGCTCACTTTTGCTGCAGACCCAACTTGATCTACAGCACTGTCTCGTCCACTTCCTTCCGTCCTCCAAACCAAAAGTTAATTGGTTGAACAGAATTGCAGTCCCACTACAAGTGATTTTCCAAAACTGAATTAGCAAAAAAAAAAAAAAACCAAGGTCGCAAATTGTAAAAAGTATCCTTGGGTATCTGTCATTACTGTGTAGACAATGTCTGGATTATTAAAAATAAATAAAATTCCATATTAACATAGAAACATAGAAGTTGATGGCAGATAAGTACCGCAAGGCCCATCCAGTCTGCTCATTTCTTTTTCTACTTTATGAATGTGCCATCGGCCTTTGCTCTGTCAATGAGCTATCTATTCATACTCATCTGTATTGGTCCCTTATGCCTATCCCATGCCTGTTTGAAGCCCTGCACTGTATTCATATCCACCACTTCCTGAGGTAGGCCATTCCATGCATCCACCACCCTTTCTGTAAAAAAGAACTTCCTTGCATTACCTCTTAATCCTCCTCCCTCTAATCTCATGCTGTGTCCTTTTGTCCTGCTATTTTTCTTATATTGAAACACATTAGACTCCTTCACCTTGTTAATGCCCTTAAGGCGTTTGAATATTTCGATCATATCACCTTTCTCCCTCCTTTGCTCTAGGGTATACATATTGAGCTCTGTTAATCTGTCCTCATATGTTTTCTGATGCAGTCCCTGCACCATTTTGGTTACCCTTCTCTGGACTGCCTCAATTTGGTTACTGTCCATGTGAAGGTGTGGCCTCCAATACTGCATGCAGTACTCCAGATTGGGCCTAACCAGTGTCTTGTAAAGAGGGATAATTACCTCCCTCTTACGACTTGTGATACCCCAACTAATACACCCCAACATCCCCCTAGCCTTACCTACTGCTTTAGTGGTCTGCTTGGATGATTTCGGGTCATCTGTGATGATGATGCCCAAGTCTCTTTCTTCCCTTGTGACTGCCAGCTACTCCCCTCCCAGTCTATAGGTGGCTTCAGGGTTTCTCTTCCCTATGTGCATGATCTTTCACTTCTTTGCATTAAACCCCAGTTTTCACTCTTCTGATCATTTTGCCAGTTTATCCAGATCCTTTTTCATTTTGTCCACCCCATCTGGATCATCTACTCTGTTGCAGATCTTGGTGTCATCTGCAAACAGACAAACCTTACCCTCCAGTTCATCTGCAATGTCACTGATGAAGAGGATTGGCCCTAGGACTGATCCCTGAGGTACCCCACTTCTGACTTGCATCTCTTCTGACTGTATACCATTTACCACCACTCTCAATTTTCTGCCTGTCAACCAGTTTACCACCCAGTTGACCAACTTCTGACCCACCCCGAGCCTACCCAGCTTATTAATCACTCTTCTATGTGGAACAGTGTAGAAAGCTTTGCTTAAGTCAAGGTAGGTGACATCAACTGCTCTCTCTTGGTCCACCGCTCTGGTTACCCAGTCAAAGAAATCCATGAGATTAGTTTGACAGGACCATCCTGTTGTAAACCCATACTGTCTTGGATCCTGTGCGCCTGTGGATTCCAGGTGTTGCACTATTCTTTCCTTGAGGAGTGCCTCCATAATCTTGCCCACTACTGAGGTAAGACTGGCTGGTCTCTAGTTCTCTGCCTCCTCCCTGCTACCACTGTTGTGGAGTGGGATCACATGAGCCCTTCTCCAGTCTTTTGGGACCTCTCCTGTGCTCAAAGACTCACTAAACAGTTCTGATAATGGCTTTGCTAGTTCCATCCTTAGCTCCTTTAGTACCCTGGGATGTATGCCATCAGGTCCCATTGCCTTGTCCACCCTGAGCTTATCGAGCTCTTGTAAGACCCTTTCTTTTGTGAAGGGACTAGTGCATACCTCCCTCCCCCCCGTGTCCATGGTGCTCAGCTGTGCCCTACCTTCTCTTCAGTAAATACTGAGCAGAAGTATCTATTTAGGATAGATGCTTTTACATGGTCCTCCTCCTCAAATGCCCCCTTATCCCCTTTGATCTTAGCAATACCCCCTCTGGACTTTCTCCTTTCACTAATGTATCTATAGAAAGTCTTGCCACCTACTTTTACTGTTTATGCTAGTGTTCCCTCAGTTTGGGCCTTTGCCTGCCTTACTGCCTTCCCAGCTTCCCTTAGGGAAGTTTGGTATACCTCCCTATCTGCATCCCCCTGCGTTCCCTTATATTTTCTGAATGCCAGCCTTTTGGCCTTGACCTTTTCTGCTACTGTTTTTGGGAACCAAAGTGGTTTCCTTCTTCTTTTGCACTTCCTTTTCTCTCTAACACAATGGGATGTTGCATCAAGTATTGCATCCTTAATGATTGCCCACTTTGCTTGTACCCCCTCACCTGTATTTCTTCTTGCCAGGGCTAGCTTAACTATGTTGGCCATCTTATCAAAGTCAGCTCCTCTGTAGTCCCATATGTTTGCCTTGGAATGGGATGATTTAGTTCTAGTGGCCAAATTTAACCATACCATGTGATGGTCACTGGCCCCCAGGTGACCTTCTACCTGGAGATCTGTGATCCTTTCCCCGTTAGTCAGTACTAGATCTAGGATAGCCCTGTCTCTTGTGAGTTGTTGTACCAGTTGTTTGAGGCCCTCCCCCTGCAGGGAATCCGCTATGTGTCTAGTTCTGGCAGATGTTCCTGCTGGTATTGACCAATCAGTATCTGGCATGTTGAAGTCTCCCATTGTCAAAACCTCCCCTTTAGCTGTCATGTTTTGTATATCTTCTAACAATAATGTGTCTATGTCCTCCCCTGGCCTGGAGGCCTGTAGACAACCTCAGTTCGTATGTGCGTCCCATTTCCTGTTTCCAAGGTGACCCACAGTTCTTCTGGCTCCTTATGTGTGTTCTGAATTTCTGTAGCTTTGATATTTTCATTAACATGAAAGGCCACTCCACCCCTCTTTATGCACCTCGGTCTCTTCTGAACAGTACATAGCCAGGTACTGAAGTCTCCCAAGTGTGGTTACTGGTAAACCATGTCTCGCTAATGGCTACTATGTCCAGTTTAGCCTCTGTCATTATTGTCTGCAGGTCTGGGATCTTGTTTCCCAGACTGTGAGCATTTATGTACATGATATTGTAGCTTACTCAACATTGGTATACAGCTGGGTACCATCATAATACAGTAAATTCATACAGTATGTACCTATCATGGTATCGCCACTCTATGAGTAGTATATTCCTTCACACGTGTTCCCCTTGAATTTTTCAGCCTTGCTCAATGCATATATTATTACTGATTTATCATATCTGTGTAGCATAGTACACCATGAATTATTTGTACCATACAGTTTACAGTATCAACAATGTGCACATTAATAATTTTACACTTTATCCATTTGAATATCCTAACCTGTCATACATAAAGACATAGAAACAGATGGCAGATAATGACATCTGGGCCCATCTAGTCTACCATTTTTCATTATAATCAGATTTACTGGAGACCCAGCTTGATCTGCAGCACTTTCTCTTCCATCCCCTTCCTTCCTCCAAGGGTTCCTTTGTGCCTACCTGAGGCATTTTTGAAACCCACCACTGGTTTTACCCCCACTGCCTGCCATGGAAGGCTGTTCTAGAAATCCACCACCCTTTCTGTGAAGAAGTTCTTCCTCACATCTCTATTGAATCTAACTCCTTCCAGCATAATATCATGACCCCTTATTCTACAGCACCTTTTTCTCTGAAACATACCTTCCTTCTGTACCTTATTAACCCCCACAATGTATTTAAAGGACTCCATCATATCCCAACTCTTCCTCCTCTCCTCCAGGGTGTACATATTGTACTCCTTCAGTTTCCTCTCATAAGGCTTCTGATGCAGACCTTGCACCATTTTGGCATCCCTCAACTTTCTTTCGTCACTTTTTCCTTTTTCCAATTGTTCCTCCTTCCTCACCTTTCTTCTTTGACTGCTCCTCCCCCTTCCTCCTTTGCTAACCCCCTGCTTAGGATCTCCCTACTCTCTATCTCAGCCTACAGTGTCCCACTTTCTGCCTCCCCCATTTGTTCCATCACCCCCCCAGCTGCTTTAAATGTCCACCAAAGTAACATTTTAAGATGTGCACCGAGGACTATGGTTCTCTCCTTAATGAAAGCTGGCATTCACCTCAGTTTAGGCTCTTATCCTTCCAGGTTGGCCCTCAGTCCCCATTGTAGCCATACCTCTCCTCTCTGCATTATTTATTCTACCACAACTTGAAGGCCTTTGTGTGGAACTCCCTCTTCTTTCCCACATACAGTAGTACAAGATGCACTTGCTGCTTGCACTTTAAACACATGGGAAACACAGGATCAACCAGATAAATGATCTAAGTTTACCAAAAATTACATTTACACACACAGCTGCCTACAGCAATTCATCTTTACATTTAAGCCCATGACACACCCTTATCAAGTTAATGCATTCGCAGCCGTAGTGGCTCTGATCAGAGTTTGTTACTTCTGTTGTTGTAGTTAGCACTTCAGAAAAGGTACTGGCACTACATTTGTAGATATTTTCAAATGTCCACATTTTCTATGTTTAGAATATTGGTTTGAATGTGTACTGATTTGTTTTTGTTTCAGCAGCACCTCCCAGAACATACTACCACTTACATTTGTAGAGTTGTTTAAAAATGATCTTATTATTTAGGGTTAGGCTAGGAATGTGATTAGAACTTTGGGAATGCATACTAATTTATATTTTGTTTTGTACCAGGCAACACCTTGCAGCATCAGCAGGCACTGACTTCTTTGTTTCATAGAGCTGCAACTGCTATCCTGGACAAGAAATTTGTGATGGACTTCATTGAGTACCTAACCAGAGCAGACATCCCCCTTGAACATCTCCTGCATTTAAAAACTTCCTGTGCAAATATATGAAGCAGGGTTGCAGTCTACCTGGACCAGCTCATCTATGCACTATGCATCTTTAAGAACTTCAACCTCAGCATGAAGAATCTGTCTGGAACCAGACTGAGGACCCAATATTTTTGTAATTCTTGATGAGACAATGGATGCCTGTGACTGCAGCATTTTTGGAGTTTTGGCCCAGCCTCTTTAAGGAGCAACCTCTTTTAAATGGTGTTGAATTTTTGGAACACGTGAACCATTCCACTGTCTCCCAGGCTTTAATAAGGATGTTAAATGAGAACAGAGTTAACTTCAACAAGGTGCATGCTGTTGCAACAGGTAGTGCAAGCTACATGCACAAAGCATTCAGATCTGCTTTGGCAGGTATTTTACCCAATGCTGTACCCGTGACATGCTTTGCACACTTGCTAATCCTTGTGCTTGAAATATAGTCAGCTGTACTAGAAGACCTGAACACCATGGTCTACTTAATCAAAAAGGTGTTCTGCCAGAGCCCCATGCATCGCTACCAGCATCTGGCCTTTATGGAGGCCAGGGATGGAACAGTACCAAAATGTCATGTGTATGCAGTCATCACACGTTGGGGCTCTTGGGTGACAGCAGTGGAACACCTTTTGGATCATGTGCCTGTCATAGCAAAATTAGTAGCATGTACTTGATCCAATGCAGCCACTTTCAAAAAACAGAAATTGGTTCTGGGTGGCAAACTCAGTGAATTGATGGCACAATCATCATTTGTCACTGCATATTCTGTTGAGCTTGTCAGGTTAACTGAGGAACTACAGGTCACAAGTGTCTCACAAGGCCACACCATTTTCTCCAGGCTGCAGCATATGTACACTTATTTCTGAACTTTTGTGCAACATTTGGAGCTGGTAATGCTAAGTCCAACACTGTTGAAAAGTTGGCACAGTGCAAGGACGAGGAGAGAACAGCATGTGTGGAACTGTTTCGGCAAATAATGCTAGAAGGTTCTGGAAAGCTGCACAATGTGATGGAAGCCCATCCATCCACTATCATGTTCAAAGTAATGTGTGTTTGATCCACAACAACTCCCAACATTTGACAAAGCTAAAGAGAACTATATCTGAGATTTACCCAGACTTGTGGACAGTTGTGTCTTTGAATGGCATGTTCATATCACTTCGGTAAAGTCCATCCCCACAGCCTTCTACATCTCTGAATGGTAGAAGGCTCAGTCTGAGTCTCAGCAAAAACTTGCTGCACTTGCTAAGAGATATATGTGGATGCCACTTAGCATGGCGGACATCGAAAGGACTTTTTCTGTTTACACAGACTTGCTGAAAGACAATAGATGCAACATAAAGCAAAAAAAAAAACTCAGGCTTTTGTTAAGAATGAAATACAACAAAACATTTCAGTAATTGTACATTGCTTTCTTTTTGTGTTCACTGGGGACAAGGCTTGTGAGTGGGACCCATCATTTTTACAAATATTAAGACTGGAATGTGTTATTAATTTTAGTCTATGTATAGGAGAATAAATATTGTGGTTAGAATTGCTTTAATATGTTGTGCACGGTGTTGGGATTGTGTGGTCCTTGAACTGTAAAATAAGGAAGAGACAGGAAATGAGGGATTGTGTGATCCTTGAACTGTAAGCAGTGAAGAGAGATGACATGTGCAATTTTGAAAACATGTTTTATTTCCCTCAATGTTAATGCTATTTTTGTTTAGAAGTGTCACAAGTAAGCAATAACCTACGACAGGGTATGGGGTTATTGGGGAATAATTAATGGGTTCCATTTTTTTCAATGTAAAAATCTGTGTATTAAAAACTGTAATACCTGAGTAGGTATTATAGCAAAGTCATATCAACCAGCGCAAAGTCGCACAATTGCGCAAAGCCGTGCAAAGCTGCCAAAACACCAGTAATTATAAAAAATAAAAGATAGGCAAGTGTGTGTTAAGGTTTTTTTTTTTTTTTTTTACACACCCTCGGTGTGTGATGACTGTGTAAACCTCTCGAGCTTCGCTCTCGAGGTTTACGGGGCATCACACACCTCAGGTGTGTAAAACAAATTCCATAATACACACTTGCCTATCCATTATTCTATATTTAATCAATGCCTCGGGTGCATTGTGAGGCATGAGGCCACAGGCCGAGTGTCCTCACAGCACCCAGGGTATTGATTAATCCCCAATAACCCCATACTCTGGAGTGGGTTATTGCACTTATAACATGGGTTGTGTTTACAAAGAAAAAGGAAAGACAGAAAGCTGTTTTTCCCATTTGAATAGGGAAACAAATATGTGTATCCTGCGACTACAAAAGTAATCCCCATAACTGATACATATATAATGTATTGTATGCATATTGAAATGCCACAAGTACCATCCTAAATTAATTTGTGACATCTGTGTGTGCCCACAAAACATAACAGATGACTTATTGGGCTGTAAAATGAGTTTCCCCCTCTGGTGCTCTCTCTATCTCTCTCTCTCTCTCTCTCTCTCCCTTACACTCACTGTCGGTCTCTCTCTCCTTCTGTGTTTCCCTTTGTGTAAAGTTGCCCGGTTTGTAAATGATGGTGCAGCACTGTACATTTCTCCCTGATTCATACACATGTGTAGGTAAAGATGTCAATGGAACAGGAGAGCTCAGGGTTACAACTACTTCCCAACTGCACTGCAGGGCCAACAGACAACGGCAGATGCACGGCACTGTCGGGGGTGGTGGGGGGGAGATGCCCTACCACTGGACCATTGTATGCAAAACAGATGCTTCTTTCTCTATTTCTAATTTTGCCCAATTTCTCACTGACACTGTAGTGCTGTGACTTTCTCTCTGTCACTCAATAGCAGCAGAATGAAGCTGCTCACATGAAGAATGAAATGTATCGAGAGTGGTTGTTTCTTTCCCCCTTTTCCCTCAGCGGTACTGCCTTGTACAGTACTACAAACCACTTACACTAACAGACTTGCTCGTTGGTGGGGGGGGCAGCAATCAGTCTACAGACAGACAAAGGCAGACACAGAGAGAATTGTGCACTTCCCGTCCCAAACTATATGTGTGTGTGTGTGTGTGTGTGTGTGTGTGTCTCTCTCTGCCCAGCTGCACAAGTGCCTTTGATCATCTGTGTCCCACTACACAGTGCACGGGTGCTGCCGGTTGCTTTCTTGCTCTGTGTTTCCCTGTGTGTCTCACCCTTGTGCCTTGCTCGTGGGAGAAGGGGGCGATGCTGCTGGGGAGGTGGGGGCACCGGGAATGGATGATATCCTCCAGGGAACTTTACTCTCTCTCTCTCTCTAGCTTCTCTCTCCCTCACAGACACCCATGCCATTCATGAGAGGAGTACCTCTGCTCTCAGTGTGTCCTGTGTCTCATTTGCTGCTCTGCACTCTCCCCTTGCCCCCCCCTTGCACAAACCAGGGACTGGACAACAATACCTCCTCACAGTCAAGACAGACAGAGAGAGAGAGAGGTAGACAGAATGAGAGACACATGGGACACTGCCGCGCCCCGGCACATTTCCTAATAGCACTGGTGCCTGGCTCAAGAACTATGGAAAACATTACCTGGGGGCTGTGGCACTTGGCATTTTAAATGGCTGCCAGCACACTTTGCTCTGCTCTACAGAAAATGAAACCCAGCACCTGATCTCCAGAGTCACTCCGTGGAATTGTGGATTAATGCTTACTTAATACATGGGCACACAGAGAGACTCAATCAATTGAATTGGTCATTTTCACCAACCCATGTTATAATACCATTTCAGTATTTTATTTTGTGCCATTTATTTTATTCCATTTTATAGAACTGAGATTTCTATATGATTAATAAAGTCCAACCCAATGCTACAGTAATTGTCTAGGTGCTTTTTTTGACACAAACCACACAGAAGCATACATGTCAGTATGTAGACAGAGATATTTTTTGGACATTTTTAGCACTGAAAGCATGTGAAAACCCCACAACTTTCCACAAGAAATGGGACAAAATCTCTGCAACTTTAGACAACTTTTTCCACAGTTTTCAAGTGTTCCTGAGTAGTTGCAACAGGTCAGTCTTAGGGAGAGGACTGCAGATGTTGACATGGGCCACTCTCAAACCTTTGGGGGGGTTGTCCCAGATATTCCCACTTCACTTGGGTACGCGGCAGGGATGTCCTTTGTCACCCCTGTTGTTCAACCTATATTTGGAACCCCTACTTCGGAAGTTACAGTTATCACCATATTTGATTGGAATTCCAATTGGCCCGATAGAACTTAAACTATCGGCATATGCCAACGACATCCTCTTGCATATCACTGACCCGGCTAAATCTATTCCACCCACTTTGGAGATAATTGAGGAATATAGTCAATTTTCCAATTACAAATTGAAGATCAGTAAAACTGAGGTTATGCCCCTAAATTCCTATGTTTATAAATCTGATATAACCGCTCTCAACATGACTTGGACCACCAAACTTAAATACTTGGATATTATGCTGGCGCCTTCTAGTTTTCTTTTGAGGAAACTTAACCTAGATAATCTTCTTGTAACCATTTGGCAAGATCTAGTTAGATGGTCCCCCCTTTATCTTTCTCTCCAAGGACGAATTAACGTCATTAAAATGAATGTCTTGCCCAGATTATTTTACCCCCTCAATATGCTGAATATTTACCTCCCTTTAACTTGTTTTCGTAAAGTCCAGAACTTGATTCATAGGTTTTTATGGAATAACAAACCCCCACGGAGATCCTATACTTGTCTCTGTGCCCCGAAAACCATAGGGGGAATACAACTCCCAAATTTTTATTATCATTACCTTGCAAGTCATATGGCTAAATATATGAGATAGGTAGACCCTAATCAGAACTTTGTCCAACCCCTTTACACCTCTCTTTGGCTGCAAATTGAGAGGAATATTATTAAAGGCTCTAAGATCTTACCCCATAGCCTTTGGTATATACTCCCTCAAAAGCTGCCTGTCTCTATGAGGTGCACGGTGATGTACACCTCAATTAAGGTTCATAATCAGCTATGCAGGTCTCTTGGGTTTGCACATACTAAAGATATTTCACAGCCACTGTTTGGCAACCCCAACTTTACAATAGGTAAAAATACCCTTCTATCGCATAGTCTGAATGTACCCTCATATATTACGGTTAATGACTTAGTATCCCAAGGAAGGGTGAACTCAGTCCCAGATATTTTGGAGAGCTTTCAACTATCGGCGAAACACTCATTTTTTATTTATCAGATTCGACATATACTAATTATATGGTTTGGACTAAATCTCTTGGAAACTAACCACAGGGACACATTCTCGGACTTTCTAGCCCTTGCCTGGCAGCCACATGCTGTTTCCCGTTTGGTTGCAGCTTTGTACTAAAAATTTTATCCTGATAGGGTGGAATAATCCCATTATTGGATAGAAACCTTCCCCGATAATTGTATTGACTGGGAATCCTTATGGAAAGGAATTTATAGCTATAGCACTAATGATAAGCTTCGATTAACACAATTTTACATAATGCATACCATGCTCTTAACCCCTGCCAAGCTATACAGAATGGGAAAGCTCCCTGATGATATATGTTTCAGGTGTGGTCAATGCAAGGATCCCTGTTACATATCTTCTGGGACTGCCCTAAGGTTGCTCCCCTATGGTCCCTAATTAAAGCTAAGGCTGACCCCTTATTAGGGTTGCAAAATTATTTTACCCCACAAATATGCATCTTAGGGGACTTCTCAACTGTAGAGGTGAAAGAAAGGAGATATTATATTAATTTAATATCACTCACAGTGAAACATCTAGTACTGAAGCACTGGAAGGACCAGCATGTCCTCACTTATCAGGAATGGATTAATGATCTGCTATTCAGCTTAAGAATTGAAAAAAACAATCGCTAGTGTTAGGAATGTAATTTTCAGATACAGTACAAGGTGGGAGAAATTCCACACCTTATGGTCCATTGCTCCTGCACACTAATTTAAAAGGCGAGGACCCCTTGTCCTGCTTAGGGCTTATGCAAGACCCCATGACTTTTATGACATTACCTGAACCGCACTTCCTATTTTGGTAATTTCCTACTAAATGGCTAATACATCCCTATTGAAATGGCTCTAGGGGACCGGTGGAATAATGGGGGTAGGAGGGTTTGTCAGGAGGTGTTTGGGGGGGAGGGTAGGGTGTAGGGCTTTAGTTGTTAACATCCTCTGCATTGTATATGTACATTGTTGCAATGTGTTACCTTCTGTAATTTGTAAAGTCTTGTGTGTATTTGTATAACATGAATAAAATATACTTAATTTAAAAAAAAAAATTGGGGGGTTGGGATGACAGGGTAGGGCCAGGGTTCATATTGGAATTCATACTGGGAATAGTGGACAGAAGAAGGCATGTGCCCATCTAGTCTGACCATTCACTTTAGTGGGAACTTAAACCCCATCTCTGTAATATGAAATCATCCAACCTATTTTTAAATACAGCTAGATTACAACTCTGGACCACAATATCTAGTAGGGTATTCCACAGTCTACCTGTCCTCTGAATAAAATAAAAAAACTCCCCTTTTTCCTAGCAGTTTCCAATTGTATTTTGTAATTTATGTGTTCTCAGGCCTGCTGGTTTTGCCTGTATCTCTAACCCCATTTCCATCATTAATTCACTGTCCTGAAGGATTTTATACATCATAAGTAAATCACCACATACACGCCTTTGTTCTAGTGAGTACAATCCTAAAGTACTAAGTCTATCCTGACAAGTCATATGCTGCAAACCAGAGACCATCCTTGTCACTCTCTGCCCACGTTCGACTCTATCAATATCTCCACTAAGATATGGACTCCACAACTGGGTACAATAATTCAAATGCTGTCTTGTATATGCTAGGTAGACTGGAATAATACACTGCCTATTTCTATTCAGAAATGATTTTTTTAAACAGCGAACTAAATAATTGGTTCTATAAACTAATTTAGCACAGTGTGTGCTAAACTTCATGTCCTTATCAACTATTATCCCAAGGTCTCTCTCAGATTCCACCTCCTTAAATTTTATATTATTCACGTAATATGCATAATTTGGATTATTCCTACCCATGTGGATTACAGAACATTTCTCTTTGCCAAAAACATTTTATTTTCATCTGCCCACTGCTGAATATTAAACAAATATTGTGCAAGCTTAAAGTTGTCCCCCATTGTTATCACCGAACCACCTATTTTAATATCATCAGCAAATTTTACTATGTAACTTTTGACACCCTTGTCAATATCACTGATAAATAAAGAGAAAAGAACAGGGCCCAAAACTGACCCCCGAGGGACTCCACTAGTAACTGAAAACAGCCCAAAACCAACTAGGGATGAGCTCAGTATCTCCTGCAATTAAAAGCAGTAAGGAGATAAAGAGCATAAAAGAACCTGTGAGATGCTTAAGGGAAGAGGAAGAAGGCGAGAGTAGAAGGAGTAAGAGTTAAGGAGATAGGAGGGGTTGGAGGGACCTGAGGATTTTGAGATGAAGCCAAGGAGATGAGAGGAGACTGCAACCAGGATGCTAGGGAGAATGAGGTAATGCAGGGAGACTGGATCTGTTCTCTTCTGCCTCTCTAGATTGCCATTTTGAGCACCCAGGCGGGAAGGGCAGTCATACAGCTTATGCAGTTTATGCAGCTTAATAACATTCTTTTTCCCTCACAGTAGGTGTACTGTTTTAGGAAAAAAAAAGGAGCGTACATGCACTATCGCACTTTATCGTGGCACGTTAAAGACATTTATAGCTGCGATTTTTTAGAGCGAGATATTTTATTTCAACTAGTATTTGGTGCGACAGTTTTTAGCCCTATTTCTGGTGAAATTCACATCCCAGTAACTGCTGATTGGCATTTTAGTTTCATTATTCTTGACGTCTTATGAAATGACAGAACAGCAGTATTAGAGAGTTCAAATCACTGCAGTAGCCATTTTTTAGCCGAACGCTAGAAAGAGACAGAGACACTTCATCATGGTGAACCCAATCCCCCTATAACAAAAATGAGGAGGACCGTGTTTGTAAAAAGGGCTGCAGGACATTGGAATCTTGGTACCCCGAGTGGCCTGGACACTTCAGAACTCAGAATAAAGCATCAGCTTGTACCGAGAACATCATCCACAGTAATTACAGGTGGCCTACAACTTTACAGGATCATATAAGAACTGGGACTGCCAAATGAAAGTAACATTTTAAGATTTATATTCAATCTCTTCTATTAAGGTTTGGAAATCATGGACAAGATAAAGGTTAAACCGAACTTGGGATACAGAATCAAGATCAGACATTGATTTGTACCAAGGACTTAGGGGTCTTGTACCAAGGACTTGGGGGGTCATATGAATATTAGGAGTGCTTGTTTATGCTTTTTCTTTCACTGAGGTCTCCCTTTTTCTTGCTATTAATCTGCTTAAGATATTTAAGATGCTTATATTTATTATTTATTTCTCAACATTATATAACACTTATTCAGGATAAGATTTATCCACTAATGTTGATCTGAGCTAGAACTTGAATGGTGTTTGGCTATTAAACACCAATTAACATTAATTAGCAGCTAATAGGAATAGTCTTAATCTGGGATCACGTGGGACAGAGCATGAACTAGCTGCTCCGCTTCTGAGCTCCGTCTACTCAGCCTTCAATTTTCATTTTTTGGGGTCCCTATCGATCGCTGGCACTATTTACATCGCTCCTTCGATAGCCAGATTTATCGCAGTTTTGGAATTTGAGGCATGGATGTAGAAACAAAGGAAGCCCTGCCCCGACATACCCCGCCGACCACTCCAGAAAAGGCCGCAAAGAAAGCAAGGGCCTCGGTATGCAATACTCTGCAGGTGCAGGCATCTGGTGATTCCGAAATTGAACCGCTTACCTTGGCTAGTTTTTTGAAGGAGTTTCAACCCTTTAAGGATGACATGAAAGAGCTAGCGGGCGAGGTCAGAAATATATCCCGCGCTTTAGAGGATTTAAATCGTCGGACGGCAGACAACGAAGCTCGAATCTGTTCTATCGAGCGCAAAAGTGAAAAACTGGTTCCCGAGCTAGCGGGGATGAGACAAAGGCTTCTGAAATTAGAAAGCAAGGTCGAGGATTTGGAAGGGCGGTCTCACCGAAATAATGTTGTCATCATTGGTCTCCCAGAGAAGGAAGAGGGAGCTGATGCTATTAAATTTGCTCGACGTTTAGTTGAAAGGATAGCTGGCCCTTCACCTTTTGGATCTGCTTATACTATCGAAAGAGCTCATCGTGCATTAAGAGCAATACCTGCTTTGGGAGCCCCTCCTCGGACATTTATTTTGAGATTTCTCAATTATTTAGAACGCCAGCATTTTCTTTTGAAAGTTAAGGAGATGAAGGAAATATCTTGGGAAGGCACTCCTTTGAGGGTGGTTCAGGATTTACCATTTTTGATTCAGCAGAAGAGAGCTACGTATCACCCCATTATCAAGAAGCTTATTGCTGCCAACATCAAGTTCAGGATGGGCTACCCTGCACGGTTCCAGGTCCTGGTAGCTGGGACCTGGCGTAGTTTTGAGACTTATGAGTCTGCTATATCAGCTTTAAAATCATCCTTCCCTGACCTCTTTAGGGAGCCTTGAGACTAGTCCTTCCAATCTTCTGGACTTCTTTTGTCATCTGGCATTGACCTATTCTGTATGTAACCTCGATGCCTTGGTTTGGTTGCATACTGGACTGAACTTGAGTTGGACATTATCCTGTTGGCCCTAGCTTAATTTCCTGTTTTGCTTAATCTTGTGGATGGGGTCTGGGTCTGATCATCTCGTTTATTTCACTCTTACAGTTTCTACTCCCCCCCCCTTTTTTTTTAAGTTATATTGATATTGCTTGAAGATATAGAGGACGCAGGTGGTCCTCTGCGTACCTAGTTTAATTGCCTCATTAGGGGCATTAGGGATGGCTAAATGACTTTAGACATTTTGTCTTCATATAAATTTATATTTTGTTTTTTAGGGGTAAATGGCTGTAGTTTGAAATGGTCCACCCTCTTACAAACCTATTTGGAAGTCTAGCTTTTATCTAGTTTATTATATATAGTGGAGGTAAGGGTTTCATATTTCCATATATTATACATTCTTTACTTAAATATAGGGTAATGGACTATTCTTTGTCCCAGGGTGTGGGGCCCCCTCTCCCTTCCCCCTTTTTTTTTTTTTTTTTGTTCTCACTGATTAGTTTTCTGATATCAGCTGGGATATACGGCTTTATCTTAAGTTTTAATAATATGCTAATAGTTTTCATACCTATTTTGTTTAATTTTATTTTTATTGGTGAGGGTTTAGTAGATAATATTTTGTTTAGATGATTAGTTGTGGGACCGATTATTGTGTTTTGGGTTGCTGGGTGGGCAGGGTGGAGGCAGAGAGCTGTTTTGAGCTGTTACCATGTTCATTGGTAGATCGGGTGGGTTGTGGGTGGAGGGGAAATGGGGGATGGGGAGTTTTCATTGTTATGGGGGGTTTCACATTATCTGTTTGAGGGGTTTGGTAAGGGGGTTTGCACAGCACACCTATTCTTAGTTTTGTATAGATGGATGGGCGTTGTTGACTTGTGTTATTTAGTATATATTAAAAGTCTAACAAATGGCTAGGGAGTTAAATCTTGTGAGCTGGAATGTGCATGGGATTCGCCATAAGTTGAAGCAATATAAGGTTCTAAAACATTTATCTCATGTGAAAGCAGATATTATTTTTTTACAGGAGACTCATTTACTAAATGCTGAATCTAATCATTTGCGGAGACTTCAGATAGGGCAGGTCTTCACATCTGAAGGTAACTCCCAAAGCAGAGGAGTTATGATTATGTTGCATAGATCTGTACCCTTTAATCCGATTCAAATATTCAAAGATAGCTTAGGGAGATACATTTTTGTTAGAGGTATTTTACATACTATAGAGGTTATCCTGGGCTCGGTGTATGGTCCCAATAATGATACCCCTGGATTCTTTGTCCAGATGGTGGAATTACTTGCCCCCTATTGTAATTTACCTATTGTAATGGGTGGAGACCTAAATCTGGTAATGGACCCTTCTATAGATAAATCAGGTTTGGCTAGGAAGGATTATCTCCAGCTCAAAGGCGTTAAGAGAAATGATTGATCAATTGGGCTTATGTGATGTGTGGAGGATTTTTCATCCAAACGTCTGGGAGTATACGTTTATTTCCCAGGTTCACAATACTTTTTCTAGAATTGATTATGTTTTCATTTCTAATATCCTTTTACTGGGGGTTTTAAATACTGACATACTCCCTGGACCTCCCTCGGATCATTCTATAGTAACCTGTCTTATTACTTTTTCATCCTTACCTAAACCGGGGAATAGGTGGAAATTTAATAACCAGTTATTAAAGGATCCGAATTTGGTTAAGTATATCTCTCTTCCCAGATAACAGATTTTTTTTCTTTTAATAATAACTCTATTAATCGGCCAGATATGGAATGGGTGCATTCAAAGCCTTTATTGGGTGTTCTGATTGGGATTGCCTCCCGAAGGAAAAAGGAGAAGCAGAAACTTATCTCAGACTTACTTAATCAGATTCGTGAGAAAGAAGCCGGGCTCTCGGCCTTTTCCTCGGATGATTATAGGCAGGAGTTAACTAGATTAAAAGACTCATATCTTAGGATTTTAGGGGAACAAGCGGAATGGGCGATTATTAAAACAGGGGCAGTATATACTGATCAGGGAGAAAAGGCTGGTCGTCTATTAGCTAGGAGGGTTAAGCTTTTAGAGTCTTCTAGGCTGGTCCCAGTCATTCGTTCACTGGAGGATGGTTCGGTTAAGACCTCCCCCGGAGGATATTCTGGGGGAATTTCAAAAATACTTCAAGGAGATTTATGCTCCTATGAAGGATCCACCATCATTAGATAAGATAGACACCTTTTTAAATGGGCTAAATCTTCCCTCTTTAGATCATTCTCAACAGGCCTTTCTCACGGTTCCTATTACGGAGGATGAAGTTAATCAGGTTATTAATTCTCTTCCCTCCGATAAAACACCAGGCCCTGACGGTTTCTCGGCCAACTTTTATAAAACTTTCGCTAAGGAGTTAGTCCCATCTTTGTTGAGATTGTTTAATTGTATTTTGGAGGGGGTTGTTATGGATCTTTCTCTTTTTGAGGCTCTAATTGTTCTCCTGCCAAAACCGGGTAAGTCTCATGATTTGGTTTCCAGCTATCGACCTATTTCACTTCTGAATCAGGATATTAAAATTCTTACTAAATTATTGGCTGATCATATCAGTGGGTTCCTTCCGGGTTTAATTGGGCCTGAGCAGGTTGGATTTATGAAAGGAAGGTCCTCGACTGATCATTTAAGGTTATTGGCACATGTCTTCTCGGCCTCTAGGGATTCGGACTACCCGATGGTGTTGGTTTCCCTTGATGCCGAGAAGGCCTTTGATAGGGTTTACCGGAAATATTTGTTCAAGGTCATGGAAACTTTCGGCTTCCCTCAACAGTTTTGTTTGTGGCTTAACGCCATCTATAATTTTCCAACTGCAAGAATTCATTTTAATGGGGTAACTTCATCTCCTTTCAAACTTTTTGTTGGTACCAGACAAGGTTGTCCACTCTCCCCGTTACTCTTTAATTTATATATTGAACCCCTTATCAGGCAGATAAAAATGGAACAGCGAATTCAGGGTATTCAGGTCTGGGAACACACTCTGAAGGTCATGGCGTATGCAGATGACCTGCTATTGCAAATTTCTTATCCGTCTACCTCTATCCCGCCTTTACTTGAAACCATTGATAATTTTGCCACCATTGCTAACTATAGGCTTAACACTGGTAAATCCGTGGTATTCCCTTTAAATTAAAAAACATATGCTCATGATATTACCCCCTTCGGTTTGGTGTGGAGCCCGGACGCAATCAAGTATCTGGGTCTCACTCTAACAGATCTACTTCTCGGTTGGTTCAGTGTAACCTTGACTCGTGTACAATCTATTCAAGTTGATCTTAAAAGATGGGCAATGCTTTCTTTGTCTATCTGGGGTAGAATCAATTTAGTAAAGATGAATGTCTTTCCTCGCTTATTTACCCATTGAATATCTAAATGTTTGGCTCCGCTAAATGGTTTAAAAAATTCATGGTATAATTTCCGCTTTTATCTGGAATTATAGAAGCCTAGATTGGCTTATTATAAATTAATTGCTTCTAAGTTATTTGGTGGCCTGAGACTTTCACTTTGGTATGTACTATTGGGCTAGTCATGCTATTAAATACCTCGATGGCTCGTGTAATTGATGCTTCCCAAATTAATACTTATATACCTTTGTGGTTAAGCTTAGAGATTTCCTGGATAATGGACTCCGGAATTACACCTAGGGCTTTGCTATATTGTTTGCAAAAAGCCCTTCCCTTCTCCTTGCACAACTCCCCTATTGAGATTTCACTCAAAGCTCATGTGCAATTATGCACCTTTTTAAAGTATTCTCATACTTTAGATCCTGCTCAACCCTTAATGCGTAACCCTAACTTCTTAATAGAGGAAGCCCATTAAACCGACTTGGTTACCTTTATTGGAGAAAGTACTGGTTAAGGATTTGTTTACGCTGAGGAAATTACTTACCTCGGTCGAAATATTGAATAAATTTCAAATTCCTCAAGCTATGATATTCAAAGTTTTCAACCTCGGTATTTGGTGGCCAGTAAATTTAGTTCTCCTCCCCTAACAGGATAGTCCCTGATTTTGTGATACTTTGGAGCCATTGGCAGGTAAGGCCCATGCAGTATCTGCCATTTATAACATTTTGTCTTGGATTCACCTCAAATTCTTGCTCCAAGGCAATATTGGTCTCGGCTTTTTCCACTATATAATTTTGATTGGGCAGGCATATGGAAATCCTGTCATAAATTTTTGTTGCAAGATAGACTTAGATTAATGCAGTTTAAATTGTTACATAATATTTATTACTCTCCTTTAAAGTTAGTTAACCTCGGTATGCTTACATCTTCCAGTTGTTTCAGATGTCAGGATAAGGATGGGGATTTACTTCATATTTTTTGGCATTGTCCTAAAGTAGCTGTACTATGGGACACCATTAAAGAAAAACTGGACCTTATTTGGGGTTTGCTAGTTTATTTACTCCAGAGATCTGTATTCTGGGGGACATGACCACTGTTGATGTTCGAATTAGGAAATATCATATAAGTTTGATCTCTGCCTTGGTTAAAGTAGTGGTTCTGAAGCATTGGAAAGACACCCAATTGATTTTGTATGGCGAATGGTTTCAGGAACTCCTGGCTAGTCTTAGAACAGAAAGGATTATTGCAAGTCTTCAAAATAATGTGTCTAAATTTGATCGGATTTGGGGCCCATTATATTCCTGTTACTCTGTATCGGATTGTACAGTTCTCGGTAACAATATATTTTAGGTTTGATATTTGGTGTGCTGTGCAAGGGTTATTAGGTTGGGGGCTTATGGGTGGGGGATTGCATCCGGCAGGTGTTGTTACTTATGTCTGTTCCTTCGATTATAATCTTGTTATGCCTGGATGTACTTTATTTTGAAAATCTTCAATAAAAGTTGAATTGCCAAAAAAAAGGAATAGTCTTAATCTAGAATCTGATTTAAACTAGGACAATTTAGGACAAATCAAGAAGCATTGTCTGGATTGCCTAATGGTGGCTTTAGGTAACCTGTTTATTGTATACAGAATACACTATTTTATTCCACTGTAATTGTATCATCTGTGGGTTCAGGGACCACAATAGTAATTTAACATGCCAGTAGAAACAAGGAGCAGTAAGATACCCACAGATAATGATACAGTAATTGATGATGACTGCAGGGATGATAAATTACATAACCTGCCTAAAACAAAATCTAGAGGCAGACCTGTTAAAGAGCAGGTTCCTATTATCTGTTTTGCTGCTCTCCCTCAGCCTGGTCGATAACTGGAGATGAGCCTTGGTTCAGTCTGCCTTTCCAAGTTACCAATTTTCAAATAAATGAATTAAATAGCTCCAAATGTTTTCCCCCATCAACGTCAGGTTCACTGGCCTATAATTTCCCAGATTTTCATTACTGCCTTCTGTGTTTCAGAAGAAATGTATGGTCAAAGTTGATATAAGGAGACTTAAGATCACTGAGGGGTAAGAGTAGGGAATAAAGGGAAGGCAGAGCTACTGAACAATTAGCTGTGTTTGGTATTCACCAGAAGAAGGATGAGCCTTTGCTACATTGTGGGGATAGAAAGGGAGGGAGCAAAGTTGCTGTGGCAAAGGTCCAGATAACTGAGAAAAAGAGGTTGGAAAAGGTAACAGGGTTGAAAATTAATAAATCTATAGGAACTGATGGCTTAAACCAGAGGATGCTGGGGGAGGAGCAAGGGTTATAGCAGGGCCACTAGCAGTCATTTTCAGTAGCTCACTAGCAATGGGGGTGGTCCCTAGGGACTCAAGGACATTGGGTGTGGTTCAGCTACGGAAGAGTGGGAAGAGGGATGAGTCAGGGAACTATAGACCAATCAGTTTGATGTCTATAGGCTGGAACATCATGACATCTCTACTGAGGGAGGATCTGGTTGACTTCCTAGAAGGAAATGGGCTGCAGGACCCCAGACAGCATGGGTTCACAAGGGGAAGGTATTTCTAGACAAATCTTGTTGAGATTTTCAACTGTGTTACCACATCAGTAGATGAGGGGCAGGCAACTGATATACAGCAGTATACCTTGACTTCAACAAGACCTTTGACTCAGTCCCTCCACAGGAGGCTGGTCAAAGAGATTAGGGACCTCGTGGTAGAGGAAGAGATGACGAATTTTGTAGAGAGCTGGCTGAGGGGTAGAACACACAGGGTGGTAGTCAATGGGGAGTTTTCAGAGGTAAGGGAGTGACCAGCAGGGTACCTCAGGGGTCAGTACTAGGACTGCTGTTTTTTCATCTGTGTTATAGGTGAAGGTAACAAGGGTAAGACCTGACTCTTTGCAGATGACACAAAGATCTGCAGAAGGGTAGACATAGGGAGATGGGAACTAAGGGAGGATCAGGGTAGGTTGGAGAGCTGATCCAAGATTTGGCAGCTGAACTTTAATGCTAAAAAATGTTAAAGTTATGCACACTGGGAAATGGTACCCAAGGGTGCAATACAAAATGGGAGGGGTGGTGCCAGATAACACTCTAGAAGAAAAGGATTTAGGGATGATGATATCGGAGACCCTACAAACATCTGCACACTACAACAGGGTAGTGAGCAAAGCTAACAGAAAGATGGGATGCATGGAGAGGGGGATAAGCAGTAGAAGGCAGGATGTGGTCTTTACTCTGAACTGGTCACTGGTGCAACTGCACCTAGAATACTGTGCCAAGTACTAGAGTCCACACCTGCGGAAAGACTGTAACAAGGTGGAGGCAGTACAGCGCAGAGCAACTAGGATGGTGCATGACCCTGGGGATTTCACATATGAGGAGATGTTGCAGACTTAAACATATATTCCTTGGAGAAAAGGAGGAAAAGGGGTGATGTAACTGAGACATACAAGTATCTGCATGGGATAAATAGAGTAGACACCATGGAACTATTCTCTTTGAGTTCAAACACAAGGATGAGAGGAAATTCATTAAAGCTGGCAAGGAAAGACTCAAAAAGCATATCCAGAAGCACTTTTTCACAGAAGATGTAGTGGGTAAAGGGAATAAGCTACCAGAAAAAGTTTTACAGGCCAAGCTGATTGCAGCTTCTAGCAGGGAAGGGATAGGCAGGAGGATTTAGTTAGAAATGGGGGACCGTACTACAAAAAAAAGGGAGGATTACCACTAGGGCAAGGCAGAATGGTTAGGTAGAGTGGGCAGACGGGATGGGCCTAGAGCCTTTTTCTGCCATCAGTGTCTATGAATCTATGTATAGTATAGTAAAAATGCCTTTTTCTGCTATCAGTGTCTGTGTATCTAGATATCTATGTATAGGAGAGTAACCTAAAAATCAAAGAACTTCAGCACAAAAGCACTGGGGCAAGTGTTTCCTGGAAAGGCCACTGGCAATTAAGACAGGTTTCAAAGAAATGTAAAACTGAGTACTTTTCCATAATGGAAAACTTTAGACTGGTTCCACTTGAAACAAATATATGGTCCCAAATGGCCTCTCACACAGACACTTCCTTCTGCGGACTGCTATAGACAAGGCATACTGATGAGTCCTTTGTAGGGTGAAACATGAGTTTGTTTTCTGTCCTCAGCCTTTGTGGAATGTGCATGAGAGGCCATTGGGCACCATACACTTTTGCTTAAAGTAGAACCAGTCTGCACTCTTTCATGGTGATTTGTGTATACTTCCCATGATGCTTTGCATTATGAGAATATTTGTAATTGTATACTTCTTTGAAACCTGGTTTTAATGCCAATGCCTTTTCCAGATAATCGTTGCCTCTTTACTTTTGTGCTGAGGTTCTTTGACTTAGATTATGTTCCCATTTTGGACTCCACCATTACACAAACCAGTAAGATCAAACTATGACTGGGTTGTCATTTGCTCGACTGTTGCACATGAGGCACACAGATGAGTCCTGTTCAGGATGAAACATGGGTTTGTGTTTTCTGACTTCAGCCTTTGTGGTGTGCATGTGTGCGGCCAGCCAGCCATTTGGCAACATACACTTTAGCTTAAAGCAGAACTAGTCTATATTCATTGGTTCCATATAATACTAGCGCTGAAAAAATCACGACTGAGTTATTAGTGAGTAATAAATGGCGACATTCACAATAGCGAATGTAATATGTAGCGACTACAAGTATAGTGCCCATGTAAAACTCGTGATGCTAGTTGCTGACACACTGATGCTTGAATAAATGTGGGCCATCAATGAGTAAAGTTCAAGAAAAGCTGCAAGCATTCTGATGCCAATAGCAGTCATTTTAAAAAGCGGTGTTGTAGCCCTGCAATCATAAACCAAGATTCCAGGTTAGCTAGCAAAAGCAGTCTTACTTGGATCATCGTTGAGTGAAGTGCATGAAAAGCTGTCACTGAGAAGAGCTGTCACTGAGATGAATAGGCACCAAAATTTGAAATCCTGAGCAAAGCAATCAAATTAGCGAGGCTAGTAGTCTTCTCCGCCCGCATCCCAGAATACAGTGAACTCAGATGGTATTTCAAGATCAATAACAGAGCAAGAAGTAGCAGGACATCCTCGCTCCACCTGTATGAGTCTTTGCACTGTTCTTTTTATCAATGGCAGCCCAGGTAAATGCTCTGCTACAGCCTCTGGTGCACTGGTGATACACTGCATCACAACTTGAGATGTGCTCTCAACAGTGCCACGAGCTCTCTCCCCAACACTAGTCATAACTTTCCTCACACCAATGTCCCTGGCATCAACTGCATGATTATGTTCCTTTATCTGGGCTATTACCTTGTTTTCCATGGTGTGCAAACGAGCAAGGCAACTGAATTTGTGGGAGTCAGTGCAACACCAGTAAACCTTTCCTGGGTTTTCTTTGTCTTTGTGGTATACAAATCCCTGGTACACAGCAAGGGCTTGCCTTTCTGGCTAAGAATTACTTCAATGTCCATCTCAGTGCTGCAGTGAGCCGCACCTTACTAACCGTGAACTTAATCCAATTGCAATCAGCTGTCAGCTGGTAACACTACTGCATTCGCTTAGTCCCATCAAACATCCAACATCCAGTTGGAAACAGAGCCTATTGTCTGTTTTCTCAGTGACAGCTTTTCGTTCACTTCAGTCAGAGATGTGAGCAGAAGTACTGCTTTTGCTAGCTAACCTGGAATCAGGGGTTTATATTTGCATCATTATAATAGAGCTATTTTCTGTATTTTCTCAGTGATAGCATTTCGTGCACTTAACTCAGACTGCTTTTGTGCATTCGCTGTTAAAGAGAGTTGCATTTTAACAGAGTTGCTATTATTTAAAGTCGCCTTTAGAGAGACTTGCTATTATTGACTATCTGAACACATTATAGTCACTATTTTATCATGCGCGCTGTTTTCATACACTAACTAATACGACAGTCACTATTCTTTGAGTGCTATTTTTACCTCGCGATTTTGTAGTCGCAATTATCACAGGTAACCTATTCATTCATGGTGATTTGCATATACTTCCCATGATGCGCTGCACTATGGGAATATGTTTAATTTTGCATTTTGTATGTATAGGAGAACCCCATTAGCTACTCTACAATCTACAGGCACTGCCGTTAATTCTAATGATTCACTATAGAGAACTTCGATAATGGCTCTGTCACTACCTGTTTTGTTTTATTTAACACTCTAGGATAAATCCCATCTGGGCCTGGGGAGTTTTTTTATTTTCATGTTCCTCAGTCCCTTTCATACGTGTTCCCTATAAATCTCTACCATCTCAAACCTTTCCTCTGTATGACACGTTGTGTTCAAGGGGACATGCTTTCTCAACCGTGAACCCCAAACAAAACTATTCATCTAGTATGTCTGCCTTCTCCAAGTGATCAGCTGTGCTGACCTCCTCTTTCCATATCCTTTCTATTCTCTCTCTTGTTTTACTCGTTTCATTAATATATCTAAGGAAAGATTTTCACTCAGCAGTTTCAGTCAGCCTTAATTCAGTCTTTGACATTGACTCCTTGATCATGATTTTGTTTACACTCAATTTTCATTTATACCTTTCTATGTTTGGCTCCTTCTTGAACATCCTATTGCTTTATTTTCCCCAATAGCCTGCTTTACCAGCCTATTTGACCAACTGGGTCTCCTATGTGTCTTGGACTTTTGTGTGATACTGACACAGTCGGGAGTGGTCTCTGTAATGGCTTTTTGTAATGCTTCCCATTTTCCCTTGAATCCTTGATCTTTTTAAAGGGCTGGATATTCAAACTGCGCCATTCTGAGGCGCAAGCCCTTGCGCTGCGCAAAATAGTTGCGCTGGGGTGTGGCCGGGGCGATATTCAAAGGGTTGCGTATTGAGCAGCTCGCACTGATATCACCCACCACAACCACTGTGCATAGGCGAGTGGAACTTGCACCACCGCAAGTTGTCAGGTGGAGCATTCAACCTGCAGTGGCGCAAGTACCATTGCGCCATCGCCTAAAATCACGATATTCAAAGGTGACATGCAAATGGGGCCATAATTCATGCAAGGCGCAGGGGGCCATTTGCATCTGATTATGGCCCCATTTGCATGCCATTAGCATGTAGGTCGCCAATCCCGAGGACTTAAGTCTGCCTGCTGGGCAGCAGTGTCGGGCCGACGCTACAGCCCGATCTTGGGCAGCAATGTGGCTCCCCACCTCCTCCATACATATCCCTGGTGGTCAGTGGACCGATATGCTTGATCGCGGGCAGTATGTTTAAACTCCCCTCCCGTTCACATCCCTGGTGGTCCAGTGGACGAAATGACCGATCGCAGGCAGAAAGTAAATTGAACCCCCAAAACATTTCCCTGGTGGCTAGTGACCCCCACCCCACCCACCCACGAAGCCCACCACCCGCTCCCCGGCGGCGGAGGCGGCAGCATCCACCCGCCTGCTGCCCGCTGCCGCCAACTGACTGCCCGTGGGACCACCGCCCATGGTGCAGGCAGAGCCAGTGGGCGTGCAGCCCATACCGTATGACAGTCTAGATTTGAATGATTCATTCCTGCGTCTGGACTGTCATGTATGTGGGCTACTGCGCCCGTGGCTCTTGCTCTCGCCAGCTGTGCAGCTCGAACATCGGTCGGCGGCGGCGGCGGCGGCGACGGCGAGGTGCGTCTCCGGCAAAGGCGAGTGATGGTGGTGGTGTGCTCGCAGAAGATATTTGGTGAGAGATCCGTTACTTTCTGCCAGCGATCGAGCACAAATGATGTTCGGGGGTTCTGTTACTTTCTGCCCGCGATCGGGCATTCGGTCCATTGGACCGCCAGAGATGTGAGCAGGGAGCCACATTGATGCCGCGATTGGGCTGGTGGGGGCACAGGGACTGAGTTGGGGCCAGACACAGGTGGCAGCTGCTGTGTTGCGCCCTGCAATACAGCAGCTCACCTGTGGGTGGCCCTCGACTTAAGCCTTTTTTTTGGGGCTCAAAGTCTTGCAGGCGCAGGTTGGGGGTTGCGCCTGCACAACTCTGCACAGCCCAGCTGAATATCGGGCTGTGCAGTTTATGTATGGCTCCTCCCCCTCCAGTTGAGCATGCATTCATTTGCATTGCGCTGTTGCTCAGCATGTTTTCAGTGGCGCAACTGCCTCCTGCTGAATATCGCAGAATAGGCGCAATTTGAGACTTAAGCATCGCCAACCCTGTTAATAAGCAACCTTTGAATATCTGGCCCAAAGTCTTTTAGACATTCTTGTATTTTCTTCTCAATTTTTCTGAATCTGCCTGTACAAAATCTAGTCGCCTTGTGTCATGGTCACATGTTCTGACCCTGGCATCTTGATAAATTTTACACTGCAATGGCCACTCCCCCAGCACCCCTGTGTTCAGTGGCCCAGTCCCTCCTTCATCTTCCTTTTTTCCATTTATGTACTGGAAGAAGGCTTTGGTGTCGTCTAAAGCTTCTACTGCTATCCTGACTTCCATTTTCTTCTGGGTTTCCTTAATTCCAGTTGGAACCCAGCATGGCCCACCTCCTGAAACCAGAAAGAAACAACAAGGAGGAGTCCACTTGAGACACAGCCTATCAATGCCACTACCACAACTAGAGGAAAAGACTGACTCACCAAATTATTTTGTCAGCTTACCACAGTTGAACTTAGGATCAGTTGGTGACAGTACTGTAAATGCTGTCAAAGTTTCGAAGGATATTTTACCTTCTTCCTCAGGGCAAACAGTGACTACAAAAATAATTCTATACAAATTAAAAAACCTGACAACCTTAAGTGCACTTTTCAAAGTCAATCTGCATTTCATGTATTATCTGTAATGATTTACCCTTAATTATACGTATTCACCGTACTTTGTTATGTTTGTGCCAGTAGGCTATAGGCTATAGTAGACTATCCCATACTAATACAGGTTTCCCAGCATATATTTACTCAAACACCTATTTAACAGTGTGGGTCAACTACACCGTCCTGCCATAATTATCAACATTTTATTCTAAAAAAACCATACTGTAATACTGGTTTTTCATACCTGACCAAATAGAGTCCAGTTTTTTTTTTCAGGCTCAAACACAGCTTCGTTATTTAACATTGTTCCTGGAATCATAAAAGCACACTGCTATACTAAACTAAATGGTATGCCATGCGTTCCTGAAAACACATATGCATACTCATATGATAGCTCCTTTCAGATCATACTTTGTATTTATTTTTACCTTATGAATGCATGGCAGTCTCCTATAATTTTAAAATTAATATAAAATCATAGATGTGGCTTGGCTTAACAAGCAAAGAGTCAGTGGTTTGATTCCCACTAGGAACTTAAGTTAAGGGAACACAATTTGAAGATAGAGGGGGAGACGGCTCAGGAGTAACATGAGGAAGTATTTTCGTAGAAGACTTGGTTTGCTGGCCAAGGCACCTAGCTTCACCTGAGCTCTTTCCTTCTAAGACTGCTTGAAAGGCAGAGTAGAGAAACTTACCAGAGCAAGGGAGAAGGATTAAGACTTAGTTTGGCTAAGCAGATTTACTGTGTGGTGGTGTTTTATTTTTACTCACAGGGATTGCTACTGTTTGTTGCTAACATTTCATTGCTTTATTTTTTCTCTGATTCAAATTGTTGTTGCTGGTATACCTTCTTCTGCATTATTACAAGGTGTGCCTACAGGTGTGTGCTAACAGATTACTCCTGTAATCTTCTGATTCAAATTGTCTTTGCAAGGTATATCTTCTGTTACTGCTTTATTTTCTCTGGAGCAAAGTGTTTCTTACAGGGTATATCTTCTTTGAAATTACTGTATTACAGGTGGAGCTTACATTTTGTGACTTTTTATCATTGAGCTACATAAAATTACTGTTTGACACTGTGTTTTATTTTATTCTTGTTTGTTGAAAAGGTTTGTTGTCTCAGAGGTGTTTCAGTCTCCTTCTCACATTGAAGGAGCTAATTGCTTTTCCTCCCACAGCTCTTCCAAAGGATTAGGTGTGTAGTATGGGGTGGAGCTGGCAAACTGTCAGTAATTTCAACAGAAAGAAGGGTTAAAAAGTCAGGTTAGTTGATATCTTGGAGGTAGAAGACTTGGTTTGCTGGCCAAGGCACCTAGCTTCACCTGAGCTCTTTCCTTCTAAGACTGCTTGAAAGGCAGAGTAGAGAACTTACCAGAGCAAGGGAGAAGGATTAAGACTTAATTTGGCTAAGCAGATTTACTGTGTGGTGGTGTTTTTATTTTTTACTCACAGGGATTGCTACTGTTTGTTGCTAACATTTCATTGCTTTATTTTTTCTCTGATTCAAATTGTTGTTGCTGGTATACCTTCTTCTGTATTATTACAAGGTGTGCCTACAGGTGTGTGCTAACAGATTATTGCTGTAATCTTCTGATTCAAATTGTCTTTTGCAAGGTATATCTTCTGTTACTGCATTATTTTTCTCTGGAGCAAAGTGTTTCTTACAGGGTATATCTTCTCTGAAATTATTACAGGTGGTGCTTTACAGGTTTTACAGTTTTATCTAACATTAGGATAAGCTTTCAGGGTTACTGCATTTGTTGTTGACTGATTGTTTCTGCTCTTACCTCCTTGTTCTTTTGTCCGTGGTTCTTCTTTTTAGGCAGGGGAAAGGCCCAGCCACCACCCCATCCCCAACCACCCCACGCTACACTCCTTTTATAGGGTACCACAGTTGTGACATTTCCTGTGGCAGAGCAGGAAGGGGCGGATCAGTGGGGGCTCCACAAGGTGATCTCATTTACAGGGGCACTAGTAATTTAACTTGTTATAACAAGTTAAACAAAGCACAATTAAACCATTACTTGCATTTTTTTCCTTTTTTTTTCTTCTAATTACTCTGACTAGGTTACAAACCCAGCAACTTATTTGGAATGGATTTCATTAACTGCAGGTACTGTGGAACAATTTTCAGAAGGACAGTTTTACAGGATTTAGGACACTGTCCTACATGCTGGGCCTTTGGAGATCTTAGGTCTCAGCTCTGGGCAGCATGGGCAGAGATTGCACGCCTCAAATTTCATATTGTAGAGGAAATACATTATAAGAACCACCCGCCATTTCCCCAGCATCCAACAGAAAACCTCGACCATGAGAGGGTAGTTGGTCCAGGAGGTTGGCAGGTGGTTAGGAGGAGCAAATCAGGTGCCCCATCACTCTCTGCTCTCCAACACATTACCTCCAAAACCATATAAACACTACAAACAGGTATCTGCCTCTATCTCTGAAATCAAATAAAGAGGCAGAAGACACTGCAGAGCAGGACACTGCAGCACAGGAGCTAGCACAACAATACTCACCCAAATCAGGAACCAAAACTAAACAAGCACAAAGGAAATCCAAAAACTTCTGATCATAGGAGACTCCATGATTCGGGAGTTGATACCCTTCTCCAGCCAGGGTGATGGTCAGATGTCTCCCAGGTACATCAGCATGGAGACACTGACCGCATTACTAAAATTGTTCACAAAGCAGGAAAAACATTGATGTCCTAGTACACATAGGGACTAATGATCTCTGCAACCGGTCAGTTGTGGAGACCAAGGAACACCTGACTAAGCTGGGTGACAAACTATCCTATTTAATTCCGGCATCTCCTTCTCTGAGATCCTGCCAGTCTGGGAGAAGGAGCAGATGGACGGAAGGTCAGAGAAGGGAGATAGGAGAGCTAAACACGTGGCTCAGGACTGGTGCCAGGAAAAGGACACAGATTTGTAGGAACTGGCAACAGTTCTGGGAGCAAAAGTTCTTTAAATTTGATGGACTGTATCTGACTAAAGAGAGTCAGTGCATTGGGGCAGAAGTTTGACGTCTTTGCAGAATATTTAAACTAGCAAATGGGGAGAGGGTGCAGCACCCATACGTCGAATGGAAGAACACCCTCCCCTCAGCTAGTGGTCAAACAGGAATTCAGCATGTTTGCCGTTCATTTGCATCACCAGGTAAGAAAAAGGTTTGTCTCCCATACGATGCACAGGGTAATGCCAAACTTCACCCAACAACTAACACACCAAAATCTGGCCAATGGAAAATCATGTACACAAATGCTCACAGCCTGGGAAATAAGATCCCAGACCTGCAGGCAATAATGTCAGAGGCTAAACTGGACATGGTAGCAATTAGTGAGACGTGGTTTACCAGTAACCACACTTGGGAGACTTCAGTACCTGGCTATGTATTGTTCAGAAGAGACCGAGGTGCAAAAAGGGGGAGGAGTGGCCCTGTATGTTAATGAAAATATCAAAGCTACAGAAATTCAGAATACACATAAGGAGCCAGAAGAACTGTGGGTCACCCTGGAAACAGGAAATGGGACAGCCATAAGAACTGGGGTTGTCTACAGGCCCCAGACCAGAGGAGGACATAGACACATTACTGTTAGAAGATATACAAAACATGACAGCTAAAGGGAGGTTCTGATAATGGGAGACTTCAACATGCCAGATACAGATTGGTCAATACCAGCAGGAACATCTGCCAGAACTAGACTCATAGTGGATTCCCTGCAGGGGAGGGCCTCAAACAACTGGTACAGCAACCCACAAGAGACAGGGCTATCCTAGATCTAGTACTGACTAACAAAGAAGGGATCACAGATCTCCAGGTAGAAGGTCACCTGGGGCCAGTGACCATCACATGGTATGGTTCAATTTGGCTACTACATCTAAATCATCCCATTCCAAGGCAAAAATATGGGACTTCAGAGGAGCTGACTTTGATAAGATGGCCAACAGAGTTAAGCTAGCCCTGGCAAAAGAAGCACAGGTGAGGAGGTACAGGCAAAGTGGGCAAGCATTAAGGATACAATACTTGAAGCAACATCCCATTGTGTTAGAACAGAAAAGGAAGTGCAAAAGAAGAAGGAAACCACTTTGGTTCTCAAATACAGTAGCAGAAAAGGTCAGAGCCAAAAGGCTGGCCTTCAGGAAATATAAGAGAACACAGCGGGATGAAGATAGGAGGCATACCAAACTGCCCTAAGGGAGCAGGTAAGGCAGTAAGGCAGGCAAAGTCCCAAACTGGAGGAAACACTAGCACGAACAGTAAAGAAGGTGACAAGACTTTCTATAGATACATTAGTGAAAGGAGAAAGTCCAGAGGTGGTATTGCTAAGCTTAATGGAGAAAGGGAGCATGTGAGGAGGAGGACCCTGTAAAGGCATCTATCCTAAATAGATACTTTTGCTCAGTATTTACGAAGAGAAGGTAGGGCAGGGCCCACAGCTCAGCATCATGGACACAGGGGAGGGAGGTGAGCACTACTCCTTCACAAAAGAAAGGGTCCTACAAGAGCTTGCTAAGCTCAGGTGGATAAGGCAATGGGACCTGATGGCATACATCCCAGGGTACTTAGGAGCTAAAGGAGGAACTAGCAGAGCCATTAGCAGAATTGTTTAGTGAGTCTCTGAGCACAGGAGAGGTCCCAGAAGACTGGAGAAGGGCTCATGTGATCCCGCTCCACAAGAGTGGTAGCAGGGAGGAGGCAGGGAACTACAGACCAGTCAGTCTTACCTCAGTAGTGGGCAAGATTATGGAGGCACTCCTTAAGGAAAGGATAGTGCAACACTTGGAATCCATAGGGGCACAGGATCCAAGACAGCATGGGTTTACAAAAGGAAGGTCCTATCAAACTAATCTCATAGATTTCTTTGACTGGGTAACCAGAGTGGTGGACCAAGGGGGAGCAGTTGATGTCGCCTACCTTGACTTCAGCAAAGCTTTTGACACTGTTCCACATAGAAGATTGATAAATAAGCTAGGTAGGCTCAGGGTGGGTCAGAAGTTGGTCAACTGGGTGGCAAACTGGTTGACTGGCAGAAAACAGAGAGTGGTGGTAAATGGTATACAGTCAGAAGAGATGCAAGTCACAAGTGGGGTACCTCAGGGATCAGTCCTGGGGCCAGTCCTATTCAACATCTTCATTAGTGACCTCACAGATGGACTAGAGGGTAAGGCTTGTCTGTTTGCAGATGACACCAAGATCTGCAACAGAGTAGATGATCCAGATGGGGTGGGCAGAATGAGAAGAGATCTGGATAAACTAGCAAAATGGTCAGAAGAGTGGCAACTGGGATTTAATGCAAAGAAGCAAAATCATGCACATAGGGAAGAGAAACCCTGAAGCCACTTATAGGCTGGGAAGGAGTTGCTAGCAGTCACAAAGGAAGAAAGAGACTTGGGCATCATCATCACTGATGACCTAAAATCATCCAAGCAGACCTCTAAAGCAGTAGGTAAGGCTAGGGGGTGTTAGGGTGTGATAGTAGGGGTATCACAAGTCGTAAGAGGAGGTAATAATCCTCTGTACAAGACATTGGTTAGGCCCCATCTGGAGTACTGCAGCAGTATGGAGGCCACACCTTCACAAGGACATTAACCAAATTGAGGCAGTCCAGAGAAGGGCAACCAAAATGGTGCAGGGACTGCATCAGAAGACATATGAGGACAGATTAACGGAGCTCAATATGTATACCCTTGAGCAAAGGAGGGAGAGAGGTGATATGATCGAGACATTTAAACACCTTAAGGGCATAAACAAGGGAAAGAGTCTAACATGTTTAAATATAAGAAAATAGCAGGACAAGAGGACATGGCATGAGATTAGAGGAGGCCGATTAAGGGGAATGTGAGGAAATTATTTTTCACAGAAAGGGTGGTAGATGCATGGAATAGCTTACCACAAGAAGTGGTGGCTATGAATACAGTGCAGGGCTTCAAACAGGCATGGGATAGGCATAAGGGAGCAATACAAATGACTATGAATAGATAGGTCACTGACAGAGCAAAGGCCGATGGCACATTTATAAGGTAGAAAAAGAAATGGGCAGACTGGATGGGCCTTGCGGTCCTTATCTGCCGTCAACTTCTATGTTTCTATGTAATCATCATTATTAGACAGGACCATTGACTTACAGTGCAGCTCTTCCAAGCTACTCCTTTCAGAGGAGTGCAAACATTGCCCGGAGCAAAATGCCAGCCATATCCAAAAGGAATAGCCCGGGGCAAAACCAGCTGAATATAGCAAGCAAAGGAAGCCGGGCAAACAGGGCCAGGAGTGCAGGGCAAAAACAGCCCAGGCATAAGACAGCACTGACTATAGCACACAAGACAGCACTGAATATAGCCCCAGGCAGGCAGTGCAAAAACACAATGGAACACAGTGGAGAGACAGCCTGACCCTGGGACACATGCAAGGGAACACATGCCGGAATGAGGTATCAGGAGCACACCACAGTGCACATCCAGGAGGATGCCACACATGCACAGGAATGTCCAGCAACAGCCCAGACCCATGTGGAGAACACCAGCAACAGTACAAAGCATGTGGAACCCCAGCACCCAAGAATGACACAGGACACAGTAAAATGTCGTAAACCACTGTAATTAACAATAATGAAAAGTAAAGGAAACGGAAACACAACAGCGAATAAAACACAGAACAAACCAAAGAACAAACCCCACATTACAAAATGCCCCACCCACCACTGTACAACCCTTCCCACAACACAGAAACAGAACAAGAATATACCCACCAAGCAACCTCCCCCCCCCAACACACAACCCCAGATGCCCACTACATGAAAACAAAAGGCAAGCACCATCGGCTTAAAAAGGCTCACAAAGGAAAAAATAAGGATGACAACAAATGGAGGGACAGGAAGACACAGGACAAGGGTGCAAAGGGGAGGAGGACGCACACACAGGGACAGATGACAATAGGCAAGGAAGGGATAAATAAGTCCAGTGAGGGGGTGTGGTGAGGGAAGACTTCAAAAAAACAGGGCATAACTAGTTGCCCGCTGGATCAGGGAGATGAGCGTCCAGAATATTAGCCACCCTCCGAGTTTCTGTGACTCTCTATTAATGTCCTCTGCTGCCTCACAATGCGGCACAGCAGGTCCTCTGTGCCCTCTGATTCTTCGGGCCTCATCGCCCACAGCGATGCCCGGAGTGGACCTACAAGAGGAAGGGTGAGACCATGAGGACGGTACACCAGACAGGAGGCAACCAGCAGCCAAAGTTGGCCATACAGAGATGGACAGCATGTCCCAATGGGCTATCCCAGGTGGCGTTGAGTTCTGCAGTGGTAGGACAACATGGAAGGTTCCCACAAAGCAGCACTGGGCAACACAGGCACCAACACAAAACCCAACACGGATGATGACAGTGATCCTGACAGCACCAGGGAACATGTGACACCACCCACCCTGATACAGCACACAGTGAGACACGGCAGACACACAGCTGGAAACCTGAAGAGTTGAGTGCAAGGGCCACGCCACTACATGCACAAGGGCATCCACACATTGGGACATGCTGCCCACCCACACATGGAAATGTACAGTAATGCAGAGCGCAGAACAAACAACAATGACAGGCATGCAGGAGCATCAATGAACCATGACAGTGGCCTGCCAATGACCGACCCAGGCCAGGGGATAACAGTCAACCAGGGCACAGACGCTGTCAGTGAAGGGCCTTCACATGCCACCAGGCAATACCACTGAATGCATACCACCCAACTGAGACATGGTACATGAAAGTGTCCCCAACCCATATAACAGGACCCCCCCCACCCACACTGTGATTACTACTTCCACAGCCATGGTCAACATTGGCAGGCAACGATGCACATGATGTAATAGCACAGTGATAATACTACCCTGCAACTAAACTGAAACACAGTAACCTCGCCATGAGATACACATGGAAGGACTCCACAATGCATACGGCACAGTGCCAGGATGTAGCACAGTGTGACAGGCAGTGCTCCACAGCTGGTGGACAGAAGGGGGAGAGGTAAGGCTGCAAGGCATGGTGCGTGTTGTCCCGCATGAACAGCAAGGCACCACCACCTGTGCAAATGTGGACGCCCTGTGGGTGGTGGTATGGATGGACCACAGAGGTGGGCAGGTCAGCCGTCAACATGTTGTCCCCACGGAACTCTCACCACCTGAGCAACCACCACCATCAGTCACCCGCACAGCAATGCAAGCTGACAGCACCCCCCCCCCCGGGCAAGACTGATGGCACCCAACTGTGGTGTGAAACACAGGTGTACCTGAACAGCACACTGCTACACCACACTGGCCTACTGCCCGTTGCAGAAATGCCACCAGACCAGTCAGTGGCTGGACACCCAGATGTGACACACAGCCTAGTGAAAGGGCACAGAGCAATGAAACAGGTACTCACGCAACACGCCACCGCTTTCAGGGCTGCTCTCCTGCGCCCGCTGCGGAAGGGGTGGCACCCTCGGGCTGCCTCGTCTCTGCTCCTGTGGCCTGGGCTGACTCCCTCCTGCGGCCATGGGCTGCTCAATCCGCTCTACAGAGGACAGGTGAAACATTGGCATTAGAGCATGACACAGCATACACCACGTGCAGCACAGCAAGATGCACATGCAACCCCAACCACAATGCACACACATGGAGTGAACAGAGAGGTTCCCCACACAGAGGGTGGCAGTGGTCATGGCGCATTCACCAGGCACACACGGCAGTGATCAACTGTGCCACAGTACTGCACAGTGGCCGTTGCAGCTCCCATGCGAACATCCGCATACCCGTGTGTGTACGTCGACAGTCCACCATGAGCGTGTTTCCTGCAACATGGTGGTGCCATCTGCAGGCCAGTGATGCCCCGGGACTTGCAGAACAGCATGATCCAACCCTCCTCCCACAGCAATGGTCACGGCATGTACCGTGCCCCTATGGGGCATAAATGTGCAACTCCGCCTGTTCACAGTGTGCAACAGCACCATGCATTGTTGTGCACACCTGTGCACACACACCACCCACACACCCACACCCCCACACCACACACCACCCCTCCGTGCACACACACGAAGCCTGACATGTTGGTACACTCTACATGCAACACCACACACCTGGCACAGGCACAGTGCCATCACATACCATGCACTTGTAGAGCTCAAGCTGCTGCCTCTGCCTGCGTCTCAGGTCCGTGAACCTGTGGCGACACTTTTCTGCATTGCAGGGTATCCCAGTACGGCAAGTGAGTTTCCTCGCCACCGTGTCCCACACTTGCATTCGTGGGAGGTCACCCTCCCTCACCTCCCCAAACAGCCTCCTATGCCTCTTCATGACAAGCTGCACAAGGTTTGCAGTCTCTACCTCCCCCCAGCGCCTGTCCCTGTGCACAACTGCACGCTGTCTGGAATGTCCTGATATGTCTATCAACAGCTGGTAGACCCCAAAACCTGTCTCTGCTCAAGGCTGGCACTCCCAGAACTTCCCCTCAACAACCACTGTAGCGCCGCGCTATCACATGACATAGTACGACGCTACCTGGAAGTAACCACACTGCGCATGCGCGACCCCCAGCATGACCCTGAGGTTGTGTACCACGCATGCGTATAGCGCCGCGCTGTGTTGCTAGGGCGGCGCTACATCGCACTATGACAGGGTGATAGTGCGGACATGGGGGTCTCACAAGCATGTGTGTAGGTTGCGCTAAAGCACATAGCACTGCGCTATTGGGATAGCGTGGCGCTGCCCCTCCAATAGCCCTGTGCTGGCTTTTGCACAGCGCTGCTGTGCTAGCACGGTGCTAATCGGGGCCATATTCAACAGGGGTATGCAAATGGGGGTACTTGTGTATGCATGGGGCAAACTGTGTGATTAGCATATCATTATGCGCTGATTTGCATGACTAACAGGCTTGGTTGCCTGGATGGGCTATAAAAGGGCAAGCAGTGCACCACCAGTGTTGTGTTGTGGTAATGCAGCATAATAAAGAAAGTGAGTGTCAACAAGAGACTGGTGGAGAGACGCAACAGGGGGATGAGCAGCGAGAGGCAGGTATGTATGACTGCCGTAGGACACTCTGAATGGCAATAGCTCAGAACAGGGTCAGCATGGACTGAAGCATACAGATGTAACCTCTGGTAAATGGTCAGACACATGTTGGACCACAGGCATGCACTGTACTGTGTGATGGTGCACAGCCCTAGACATCTACCTGGGCATCCTACCATCCAGTGCACTGTGCACGTTCCCCTGCAGGGAACTGTGCCATGTGGCACTGCCTGCACACTGTGTCCATCAGACAGGGGCACTAGTGCACTACCGTGGTGTGTCCTGCAACAGTGGCTCACTGACATGACTCCCTGGATGTGTGGCATGGTAGGCTGTGGCCCCCCTGCAGGAAGTACACAGGGTCCCAGTGCTGTGCCGTCCCATGCACCATGTGGACTTTGCATGGTGTCCTGACATTGTCTACATGCTAGTGCACTTGTCCATGCACCCAGTGTAGTGATCACGAAGGGCACAGTACAGTGCCAGGTGGTTGGCGTAGGGGTGGACCCAGTCATGGGAGCACATGGCAGCCACGGGTGACAGCAGTGCACATGTGTGTACAGGGCTCGCTGTCCAGACACAGGACGGACAGTGACTATGTGGCCATGTGCACCGTACATGCACATGAAGCAATGTGACATGTCCATGTGGCTTGTGGCAATGTAGGGGGTGGCATCATGATGTCTATGTATAATGCAATGCAGTACTGACACGGCCAATGACACATGTCCCCTTTCGACTATCCCATAGGTTTGGCAGCATGGCAGGAGCGCATACATGCCCACAAGTTCTCTCAAGAGGAGTTGAACACACTCGCGCATGCTGTGAAGGAGAGGGAGCAGGTGCTATGCACACACAGGGCCACTGATGCAGTGGTGCGCCAAGCCTGGGAGGAGGTGACTCCTGCTGTAAATGCTGTAGGAGGATGTGGCAGGACAACAGAGGCTGTGCGAAAGCGCTGGAATGACCTTCTGCGACGTGCAAAGGAGGAGTAAGCACAGCAACTCCGGGACCAAATGGGGACCGGTGGAGGACTGCCTGAACAACAGCAGCGGGTGGAGGAGCCACTCATGGCTGTGGTGACATCGACTCTGAGGACAGTAGCAGTCGCAGGTGTGCCAGGTGGTGGATGTGAGACGCCTCTCGCACTGCCAAGGACAGGTCTATATTCACATGTGTATACCCTGTATGTTGTGATGGCATGGGTGCATGGTCATGCTGTTGGTGTCCTGCACAGGGTGCACTGTGGGCTGCCAAACAGCTGCCTGGCAAGGGCATGGTCACTGGGTTGGGTGGGTGCATGTGGTCATGGGCTTGTGTGAAGGGGGTACGTGTCCTGGGATCTGCATGGTGTGGTGGTGGTGGTGTTAGGGCACAGTGTCCGTGTACGGGTGACTGACCCTGTCCCTATTATCTCCACAGAGATGTCTGCCAGGCCTGTGGAACAACAGGAGCAGCCAAGGATGTACGGCCAAGTTCCAGAGGTTGTGGAGGAGGATGATGGAGAACGCCCATCAACATCCGGGCTCTGTGCAACTCATGGCCGCACAGACACAATGCATGTGTGGCAATCCCATGGACAGGGGCTGCAGCTGCCTGGGGAGGGGGGTCACACCTCAGTAGGGGGCTTGGGATACACTGGCTACCTGGATGCTGCACAGCAGAGGATGTTGGTGTGAGGAGGTCCTACTGGTCACTGTGACCAGTGGCGATGACACCTGATTGTCAGAGTTTTCCCAACACCTGGCCGTGCCTGTGCAGGGGGATGCAGGGGTGGGGCTGCTGGCAGGCGGTGGGACGGGTTCCAGTGGTGTCTTCAGCGTCACCGGTGTGGCTGTCCCTGGGCACCCAGTGGTGGGCAGTGTGGGGAACATTGCTGCACCGCAGGACATGCAGTGTCCAACCCATATTGGGGTCCCTGCCAATACAGTGCCACAGACCACCACCAGTAGTCACCAGCAGCAGGACGTGCCTGGCATGCAGCAGCATCCAGTTCCTCCTGTGCAGCAGGCACCTGTGCCAGCTGCAGCTAAGAGGTCTGTGCCCCTGGGGCAGGATGGCCATGGTGCCCGCCCACTCCTGCAGGCTGCTGTCACCTCCCAGCAGGAGGCCCGTATGGACCTGCATGGCATACGGAGGGAGCTGCGACATGAGCTGGCACAGATCAGGGAGGCCATCTCAGTGGGCCTTGCCCATGCTGAACAGCGGGTGGACAGGTTGGGCCACCTGGTGGGTGCCATCAACTGTGGCTTTTCTGGTCTGACGGCTGCTGTGGTCGACATAGGGAACGTACTGCATGGTGTGCATGGGGGTCGCCAGCATGGGATGCTTGGTCGTGGTGCAGACGGCACAGGGGCACACAGGTGGGCAACCCGTGGCCGCAGGGCTGCCAGTGGGTCCAGCTCCACAGCATCACACACACCATCAGAAACCCAGAGCTGCCGTGGCCGTCCACCCACCCTACCCTGTCAGGCTCCACCATCCCCTGGGAACACAGGAGGCCGACTCTGCCTGCCTCACCATTCTCATCGGTGTTGTCCTCTGCCCAGAGCACACCAGGGTCTGTGTCCCACGGTACTGGTGCATGTCGCATGCATGGTGGTAGGTGTCGGTGATGGCCACAATCACTCTACGGCACTGCGCAGTCATCACCCCCCTTTGCAACATTGACACACCCACATGCACGTGCAGACATGCACACACACACTTCCACTGCCACAGTTGCACCCCTTACCCTCACCGCACACATCACGCTTCCCCACCGACAGTACACCGTTTGTGTCTGTCCCCCCCCCACATGTGTCCTGCACACCCCCCAACCTCACACCACATGCACACATATTGTCTGATCCACTGTGTTGGTTTACTGTTGTGATTGTTGGTGTCACTGTTCCGTTTCTTTGTGCACATTAAATAGATTATTAATTGTACTCTTTCAAGTTGTTGTGCAGTCTGTACTTACCCTCTTGTCTGTAACAGTGTCCTAATGATGTTGTCCCTGTGCTGTATGGCCCTGCTTGCCATGCGAGGGTCTCTCCTCTCAAGTTGCTCCACTATCCTCCTGACCGCTGGCTCTGGCTTACTGTCGGACTGTCCCTCAGGTTCGGGTGCCTGTATACCACGGTTCATTGCCATCTTGTGCAGCATACAACAGGCTAGGAAGACATGGCATACCTTCTGAGGTGTATACTGTAGGGCACCACCTGATGTGTCTAGGCATCTGAATCGCATCTTCAGGATGCCAAACACCCTCTCTATGATGTTTCTTGTGCTGGCATGTGCCTTGTTGTATATCTCCTCGGCCACTGTGGCCGGTCGGAGTACTGGTGTCAGCAACCAGGGTCACAGGGGATAGGCGCTGTCCCCTGTCAGGAGATGTGTACCTGTTAGTGCCATACTGCAGTCTGTCGGATGCTGTCCTGCACCTCTGTGTAGCCCTCCCACACCCCTTCCCTGGCCTACAATGTCTGCCCCCATCCATGCTGTTGTGTGTATGCCTTGTATGCTACTACTTACTGACTAGTTGCCCACTGGGTATCCTGCCCTCCTCAAAAGCCTGGCACAGCTGGGACTGGTGCCAGATGAAGGCGTTGTGGGCACTGCCGGGGTACTGTGCATAGACATTGCTGATGCGCCCCGCCGCATCGCACACTACCTGGCAGTTGATGGAGTGGTACCCCTTCCTGTTTACATACATGTCACTGCCATCGCCAGGTGGTACACGGATGGGGACATGGATGCAGTCAGTGGCACCCAGTACGGATGGTAGGTGCGCAACTCGATGGAACTGCTGCATTATTTCTCTGCGCTCTGCTGCCGTGCTGAGGAATACTATGAACTCCCCAGCATGTGGCAGGAAAGCCTCTAGGAACTGGGTCAGGAGGCGTGAGGTGGCAGACTGCGTTACCCCAATGGTGTCCTCCGTTGGTCATTGGAATGTCCCTGTGGCAAGGAAGCACATCGCTGCTGTCACCTTCTCCTCCACTGTCATGGCATGGCTGCGTCTGGTGTTTGAGTGCAGCTGCTCATGCAGGAGTTCACAGAGCTGCCTCAACATTCCCCTGTTCATCCTGTACCGGCCAATGATGTGATCATCAGGCAGGGTCTCGAAGAAGACCCTGGGCCGGTACCACCTGCTTGCAGCATACCGTCTCCTTGGCCTGCGTTGTGGCCCATGTTGTGCCTGCTCCCTCTCCTCCTCCACTACAGCTGCCATCAATGGCAGCATCACTGCTACTGGCACTACACACATTCCCACTTCCTGTTGTGGTCCCTCCTCCTCTGTGTTTTGCCCTGGGTTAAGACCAGCCTTTTATAGGCGGTAACTTGAGCCGGGCTACGTGTTGCGCTATGTGTCCTAGCGCAGCGCTGAGCCTTTGAATATCCCTTTGCACGTCCCTCTTGGTGCCCCCTTCCTTTTGGCCCTTGCATACATTAGTGGTTTGCCTCATGCTAATGCTGTTAGCGCGCTCTAACTGGTCCTTTGAATATGGCGGCTCCGTGCTATTCCAGCACAATTGGTTTGCGCGCCATGCTATGCTTTGAATATCTAGGCCATGTCTCTTATAAGAGAATTACTGAGCATTTATCCAGTCTGAGCAGAACGAATGAGCTGGCACCTTGTCTGCCAATCGACAAGGATGCTCAGAGCTTGCTCTCTGGGGTTTTCAAAATGTATTTCCTGATACACAGTGGATCTCAGAGTGTCATGACGCAGACAACAGTGGTTTTAGGATGTCATCAACATGATGACATCACCCCACCTGCAGGTGAAAGTTTTTTGCCCTCAATTGCGCCCACACTGCACACAGCTAGAACACCCCTCCCACCTCCCCAGATGACCACTCTCACCCCATACCACCCTTCCTGTCCACAGACTAGCTGTCCAACCCTCCCAGCAGCTGGAACACCCACCACAGACCACCCTTAACACCTATGGACCAGGTACCCTGTTGACAGTCTCCCTGCAGCTGGAGCACACCCTCTACCATCCCTGCAACTGGACAAACTTCCTCCACCAAACTGGCTGTTACAAAGCTGATCACCCTCCCTGGACCCTCTCTGTAGCTTGACCCACCCACTCCAGACTGCAAATCCCACCCACGGACAAGCTTCCCACTCCATGGCAATCTCTCTGCACACAGCTAGAACACCCCACAGCTGACCACTCTCTCCTAAACCAAGCACCCTTCCTGGCCCACTACAGCCCCCCAACCTGCATCCCCCACAACCAACAACCCTCCATACACCTGGACTGTCACCCAATACTGCCTTTCCAGCCCATAGACCAGCCATACAACCCAGCCCCCCTCCCTGCAGCTGGAACATCTACCTGACTACCCATTGAACAACTATATCACCATTCCTTACTTCCTATAGGTAGAAACCATCCCAGCTAACCACTCTCCCCCAAACATGAGCACCATCCTCCACCAAGCTGAACATCTGCCCTGGACCACTATAACAGGGGACATAAGGGCTGATGTGGGTGGAGGGAGGGACCAAGAAAAAAGGAGTGAATTTTTACCATTAGTTTTCAGTCCACTGATCTTCTTTGTGGGTAGCACCTTTCATGTGGACATTCAATCAACCACCTCTCACCCCCACAGATAATACAGTGTCCCCAGCTGAGTCTGTTCTTTTGTGGCCAATTTGCATTTGGGGAGAGGGCTGTGATAAAATGAGGGGCATGCCTCCTACAGAGACAGTCAGTGTGTATAGGACCAGCCCCCCTCTTCCTGCAGCTCAAGCATCCCACCCCCGCAGCTCAGCACACTCATCAGCAGTGTACTTCAAGGCTTGCTTTATGCTCCCAGCTCGTTCTGCTGATAGGAAGCGTGCTAGGCGGGGAGCGAAAAATAGACAATGATTTTAACCTCACCAATCCAATGATGCGGTACTGGGAGTGCTCTCTGGTCCCAATAGGTCCAAGAGAGCAGAAGTATGGGTTGCATACAGTTTGTTTTGGGCAAGACATAGCTACAAACACAAGTACAGCTGTGAAAAACTGCATGCAGCCCAACACCAACCCATCCAAAAGATGGCGACATGTTTTATATGCCTCAGAAAGGGGCGTTGCCATTCTAGTCTTTCCTTCGAGTTCTTGACCCAGTTAATTTTCTCTGCTCCAGCGAGCATCCCACTGCATCCCTCAGGACATCCCTTCCCCTTCCCCTCCTCCCTTGTTCCCCAAGTCTTGCCTCCCAAATTTGTTCATTCCACTTTTTCCCCATGCTTTCTACCTTGCTCTTCCTGTGTTTTATTCTCTACTTCTGCACTGTTGTGCTCTACAATTTCCCCTGCCTTGTTTCCCCCTACATTGCCCCCATTTCCATTCCTCCCCTCATCCTGCATCTTGATGACTTCCAGTCCTTCCATTTCCCTTTAAACTTCCCCTATCCCTCACAGTTTTTGCAGAGTCCTTTCCCCAAGTCTGTTTTGTCCTCAGTTGCCTCTTGAGCTCCCTGGCCTTGCATAGTGACTAGCAGTTCAAATCTGTTAGCTACCCTAACACCACCTCCCATGGGAGCTCTTGTGATCCCATGTGCTGTGGCCCTACTATTTCTCTGAATCATAGCCCCTTGTGCCTCCACCCCCTTCCTCCTCACCTCCTGCCACCCGTTTTCCCAACTGCCTTATCTACCACCCATTCCTATTTACAGCCCCCTTCTCCCTCTTCCCCCTATTTCCTTGTCCCAGTTTATAGCAGTGCCAGTGCAGTTTCTTCCCTCTCCCACTCATGTCAAGTTCTGTCTCTCCATCTCCCTCCTTATCCAACTTATTTCTGCCACAAGCTGTCCCATTTTCCTACATATTGAGCAACCCCTGAATTTTCACAATGTCTATGAATACAGCTTCCCCACATCAATTACACCCAACAATTCTTTTCCCCAGTCTCTCCCTGCCCTCCTAGACCTCTCTGCCCCCACCTTGCCCTTCCCCATTCATGCCCTTGCCAGCTGCCAGGATACTCCATCCTAGTTTGCTTAAACTGCCCTGACATGCCTTTCCTCTGCAGGCTCTTGGTCCCTTTTACCCCCTCTTCACTTCCTCTCCAGCCCTCTCAGATGGACTATTTGTTGTTTAGGTTTGGATTGATCAATCAGTCTCATGTGACCCCCCCCATAGGCTTTTATATCACCAGACTTAAGACAGGATAGAGCCCCTCCCAGCCAAAAATAGCTGCTGTCTGTTAAACACAAGCTGCCTCATTTCAGAAATGCTCCTAACAGCCATCTAGATGCCACATTCAGACGGTGTCCCACGGTCTTTTCTTGTGATGACAGAGCAGAAGTAGTTAGCTATCAGTTTTTAAAGTTTCTCTTGATTAAGCAACAAGGACGAACATGAATTTATACTTTAATAAGTGACATAACCTCTACCATGTAGCACAGGCCTGCCGAGTGAAAACTGAAGGGCGCACCTGTAAAATGGGCCAGTTGCTGAGGTATGGTATTTCTATATTATTGCTCACTGTCTTACATTTCGGGCTTCAATCCATGATGCATGGCCCGGGATACTACAACACACAATTCAGTTGAATGTGTTCCCCTCTACTAAGCTACACTGAGGCAAGTTTGAATGGAATTCTGGAGTTACATCACATGTTACCTTATTTTTCTTTCCCAATGAGTCCAAGAGAGCAGCATTTGTAGAACTCCCAGCTGACCCAAGCTTTCTCTGCACGAGTCTTGCATTGTGTCTGCTGTACAGATTCACACATCCTGAAGTACTAAATTGACAGAAAAACTTTCACCTGAACACCAATTCCGCTCACCTCTCTGGATCAGAAAAGCACCAATTTTCGAATGCCCCCGCAGGCCACGAACCGAACCAACAACCTGGACTTCCCAGCGAAGCAGCTTGGACAAGCCAGTGGTTCATACCACAGAAATGAAAATCGCATGGCTTTCTGTGGTTCATAGCACAGAACAGGACCCTCTGTGGTCCAGAGTGCAGTCCAACATTGTGGTTAAACACGGCGCCTTTCTTGCAAGAGCTAGTCTAGTCAATGCCAGTACAGACGGCATTAGCCAATCACAAGCTCCATGGCGACTAGCCAATCACAGAGTGCAGTGCCCTGGGGGGTGCAGTTCAGGGCAAAATATTTTATCTGCACCCCACCTGACCACACCAGACCCTCCTGGAGGCACTGTATCACTGCCATCTATTGGCAGTACTTAGAAAAAAAATTTGCATTCTTAACACTTTTTGCCTGCATATTAAAAGCTGTTCATTGGTTTATAATCCCAGTGCTCACAACACTCCTAGGCAGACTGATGAATTACCTGTACCTCAGCATAGAAACTAATAAGAGATTAATGTTATACCTTAACCAAAGGTCGTGTTCCTTAATTCTAACCTTGCAGTCCTTCAGTAGTGCTCTGCAGTCCTTCTGTGGCCATAAGGCAATCTGTCTCTTTTCAGCAGCTGTAGACTGCCTTTTTGTTCTGGACTAGTTTCCTTTGATCCCTGTTAAGGTAGCTGGGGCACTTCATGGCCATTTTTCCCTTATTATGTATAGGAATGCAGACATTTGTGACTGCTTTGAATAAACTAATAATAAACCTGACATGTGCTCTGCCTTACCAGCCTCATGCCGCTATTCCAGACCCTTGAACACTAGGTCTTTCATTTTGGCAAAGACCACCATTTGAAGTTTCTGATCCTAGTGGATGTGATCCATCTAGTTTTCCCTACCACTAGTGAGGAAGTTACTCGGTTGTGATCACTGCCTTTAGTTGGTTCCTTGACATTCACAGTAGAAATGACCTTATCCCCACTGCTGAAAACAAGGTCAAGGGTAGCTGAAAATATAATCCACTATTAGACATATTACTCTAGGAAGCAGTCTTTGAAGGTGGACAGAAACTCTGTCTCAGCCCTGCCATTAGCCCTCTAGAAATGCTAGTCTATATGACCACAATCTTCTTCTTACTAAGCTTCAAGGCATTGGGCTTGATGCCCAGATCCTAAACTGGTTCAAGAGCTACCTCTCAGGCCACTCCCAGAGGGTCATTTGGAAGGGAGAGCTTTCCACCCCTTTACCCATCAAGGAGGGTGTGCCTCAGGGCTCAATTCTTGGCCCCCTCCTGTTCTCTCTTTTCACAAATCACCTAAACTGGCACTGTGGGGATAACTCAGTAGTTCAATATGCAGATGATACTGTCATCTTCCGAGCCAGATCCACACCTCATGATCTGGGCCCTCTCCTACAAGGGAACCTAAACACACTCGAGGCCTGGCTCACATCAAACAGAATGATCCTCAATGCAGCAAAAACAAAAGCCATGCTGTTTGGTCCTAGATCCCTTGGCCAGGATCAGACCAATTCCCTAAAACTTACTACCCTTGGGGATAAACGAATAGACGTAGTTGAGTTGACAACATAAAATACCTAGGGCTAACTATTGACCAGGTAACAAGATCTATCCATGTCAAACTTGGCACCATGTACAGGCTAAAAAAAACAACTTATCCCAGAGGCTAGATGAGCAATCGCCTCCAGTGTCCTCCTACCCACATTAACCTATGCTGCCCCGGTAATCCAGGGCATGGCAAAGGGCGAGGTTAGCAGGCTTCAGGTCCTGTACAACAAGGTCATGAGGTTTGCGACAATGTGCCAACCAAGAAGCCACCCCTGCATCTCACTAGCCCAGCTGCAATGGCCTTCTTTTGAGGCTCGTCTGCAGTATTCCCTGCTCTGCCATGCATACAAATTGCAGAGCCTGGCAGCCCCACCAAGCCTTACAGGAATAATCATGGCTAAGCCTAATCCTCGAATGCTCAGGACCTCGGGTCGGTCCCTACTGGCAATCCCGAGAATCAAGACTCACAAGGGAGGCAATTCCTTCATTCTCATAGCCCCTAAACTATGGAACACTCTCCCACCTCTAGTACAGGAAGCCCCCTTGCTACCAATCTTTCGCACTAGGCTTAAGTCCCATTTGCTCAGAACATGCTCATGACACTGTGAGGGTATAGGATAATCACCCCGGATCCTAATCACAGCACCCATCCCCCTCTCTTCTCACCTTAACCTACATTAAATCATGCTTTAAAATCTTTACATCTTTCAAATGTTGCACTTATGGTCTACAACTTGAATAATTGCCTGTACTGTTATCCTTATTATCTTGTCTACTTCTCGTAACCCTGTATCACCTGACAATATGTATTGTATTGCTTCTGATCACCGGATTGTATGTATTGTATTTCTTCTGTTTCCCGGGTCGCCCCCATAAAAGGGACCTTCGTGGGCCCAGTGGGCCAACTCAGTCATCAAAATTCAATAAATAAATAAATATCTGGGAGATTAAAGTCCCCTAGGATCACCACCACATTCAATTTGTCTGTTCTCATAATCTCCTTGACCAGGTGCTCCACTAAGCTGTTGGGGGGGCTGTAGAACATCTCTGAGTAGCTCTTTTAACCCTCCTCTTTTCCCTAGCTAGACCCAGATAGACTCTGACATAGTCTGCCTCCCTGATGTCATCCTTGCCCTCTATAATGATTCTCTCCTTTATGAAGAAAGACCCCCTTAACCATCAGGTCTATTCCTTCAGAATGATCTGCACCCCTTTATCCTGGTTTCAAGGTAATTTTCTTCTTATTGTTTGCTGTACTGGTTCGTGGTTTATTGTCTGATGTGCTCCTGCAACCTTCTGTATATAGGGAGGATGAACAGTGTGACCACTAAAGGAGTATGTGCAGGAGCCCATCAGGAGTATTGTGAACATCAGGGAAGAGACTCAAACAGGAGTCAATTTCAAGGAAAAGCATAATTCTAACCCTGACAGTCTTAAATTATGGCTATGAGAAAACCCTGGAGAAGACGGGATCGTACCAGGCTCCTGCTTCAATGGGAGGCATGTTGTATCTTTCAGTTCAGAAGTGGTAAACCATGTAGCTTAAATACGGATCTCGAACTGAAGCCATTTTTGTAATTAATTGTTTCAAACATATTAATGAAGGAGAATTCCACCTCCCCATATTATTCTGATATTCATGACAAAAAACATTGGGGTTAATTTATACACTGGTTAACAGCATTTGATAGAATGAATAAATGGAGGGAACATATGTGTTGATATGAACTAATACTGTGCTTATGACTGTATTTTTTCCATCGTATGGCTAGCATCACTGTAGACATTTCTGAAACCTAAAGCAGCAAAATATAGCTTGTCAGTATTGAAGAACAAAATCTATGCTGTGTCCATTCAGAACTGCATCTTTCTGGTGAACTGAGACGGTTTTTGATGTATTTTCAAAAATACATCAATTGTATACAATTTATCGGTCACTAATACGTGCTGCTACATTGTAGCTCTATTTTAATGGAAACAGCATTCTCTATATATGAAGCCCTCAAAATGCTAGCTTTTATAATACAAGGTTTGCATATGGAAGACATGTTAAGGCTCAAATAATGTAGCCTTTTAGTGAGGCAAGAAAGTATTTAATATATTCCAGGCAGAAAGTAAATGTGGCAGTAGTTTTTAAAAGTTTTATGTACACATAGGTTGCACATTATATTTATCACCTGTTAAAAAAGTTATTTTTCCCTGTGCATATGCCACTACAACCGGCACCAATACCTTGGAATTTACCAATAGCAAATTTTCAGTGAACACTGCTTGCAGTTTCCCACTGGCTGGTTGTAGCTGAACAAGTTTGTTCAAATTCACCCAATAGGGTGATAGTGGCCACTTTAAGAAGGGAGTGATTAGCATCCATGACACGCCCCCTGATGAAGCTCAGGGAGTGACATGCCGGTGCATGATCACTGGTGGATTGGGGAGAGGCAACTGAAAAGGACATAGTCCTTGTTTGCTGATTTTGCACTGTGTTTTTTTTTTTTTATTTAGTATACTTTATTCTCCCCCAGGCCAGCCAACATCGGCCCAACTTCTGTCACCAGCCCCATTCCCCAGGACTTACCTTCCTCTGTGTTCCTCCCTGGTTTTCCCTCCAGGGAGGGGCTGGGGGAGCCCAGTTTCCCCCTCATTGGAACCTGAGTCTCGGTGTCCAGGGAGTGCCACAGGGCAATGGTGTGAGACCTGCAAGATGAGGTGAGCGGCATACTGCATGGCCCTGTTTTTCCATTTTCTGTTTTGGAGGCATGGCATGCAATGATGTCAATGACAGCACCATTGACATCTTCCCCACCTCCACCCTCCAGCAAGCTCCGCCGTCAGTTCCCCCGGCATCCGCTTGGGGTCTGTTGAGTGCTGGCAGCTAACCCCCAAGGAGGATGGCAGTCCCCAGGGTGCTCAATCCTCCTACCTTTGGCCATTCCCCCGACTCCTGTGCCCATTGGTTTGTGATCTTCAATGCGCATTGCATGAAAATGTTAGTGGGGTAGTGACCCCTGTTATTTGTACCTCACTTATGTAGCATTTGTTCTGCACCTCAGTCTGTTTTCCCTCATGGAGGGGCTACAATAAACTATATATTTTTGCTATACTTTGTGGTTTTATTTCACCACAAATTTTTATTTATCTTTTGTTGACCAGGTAAGTGCACTAGACAAATCCCTGCCTATTTTTCAGGCACGACCCGGGGGAGGGGGATACAGATGAATGCCAACTGACCTTGAACCAGAGTAAGCTGTTGGTGGTATTTTTAGTGAATGAGGGAAATTTGGCCAGGACACCAGGGAAATTCCCCTACTCTTTTCGATAAGTGCAATGGGATCTTTAACATCCACCTGAACTACCACCAATCCAGGCAGATGGGACCTCAGTTTAATGTCTCATCCGAAAGACAGCACCTCAGAAGTGCAGCACCCCTCTCATGCTGCACTGCAGTGTCAGTACTGGGATATTAACTCAAGTGCCAGATGTGGGAACTGAACCCACAGCCCTCTGATCTCCCGGCCTCAGAGGCGAGTGTGCTACCTACTGAGCCACTGACACTGACACTGACAAATATCCTGCTAGAAGTAGGTTATAAGACATCACTCTGCCTTTGAGTGCTAACCTTAAAACCTTTTGAAGAAGCATTATTGTTTGGGTTTAACCAACCCATTTAGGCAGCACCCGCTATATACTGGTTCACTGATGAAGCCCTTAAGCTCGCAGTCAGCAGTTCTGTACCATCAATTATTGGCTATGGGCGTGTAGTATATGGGGCAAGAACAAACATGTTCACTCAGTAGAATCAAATTGGTCTTAAACAAAGCCAGTAGGCTTGTATTAGGTGAGCATCGATTAACCTGCACCTGTGAGCTGTATGCCTGCACAAGATGGCTCAGTCTTCAAAACAGGGTACAGTATCAGGTTTGCCTGCTTGGAAAGAAGACCACCCTAGGCCTTACACCTCCAGGGGTACAGAGCCTTCTCTGCTCATCCACTCATGTCAGGCAGACCAGGGGAACTTGCGATAAATTGCTACATGTCCCCTTCAGCCGAACTTCACTAGGGCAAAGGTCTTTTGCATACAGGGCTCAACTCTCTCAATAGTGATCTGCAATCCAAACCCAAACTTGGCCCTTTTAAAGCAAAACTTCATGCTCATCTTGCCATAGCCAATACGTATGACTGTAACACCTAATGGCTACACTTGCTTCCTCTGGGAGAACATTAAACAACAGCACTCAATTTCTTCTTCCCCTCTACTCCTACCCCCCCTGCCTCTCACCTTCCCCCCACTACACTGCTGCCTCCCTCTCCCCCTCCCCCCTTATACTCCTTGCCCATTTTCCCTTTGATTTCTGCCATTCCATCCTTATCAGAGGTTTTTTTCTATGACTTACCCAATCTACCCGTTCCTTGCCTACTCCCAGGGTCCACTCCTCCATTCCACTTTGTTCGACAAGGCCCTTGTGGGATGCTCTGCTACTTTCCTCCTAACATCCTTACCTTTCCAAACAAATCTGAATTCTTTCCTACTTGTAACTATCTCACTATTTAAGTCCTGCTCTATCATACCCCTTTCCCCTCCTGTCTTACACCCCTCACCTCTTTTTCTCCTTCCTGTTACCCAGGCTTAAAATCATAGGCAACTAAGTGTACCTTAGTTGAAAACTGGAATGAATTGTAATTGTTCTCATTTTGAAACATTGCAATGTCTCTTCTACTTGTTGCATGTATTTTGTCCTGTTATGACGTGGAATCTCTGTAAATGAGCTTTCGGCTCAAAGGTGTAAATTTGGGAGGCAGTATAGCACAGTGGTTTAAAGCTCTGAGCTGCAAATCTGGAGACCTGGGTTTGAATCCCACAGCCCCCACTTGCATACTGTGTGACCCTAAGCAAGTCATTTAATTTCCCTGTGCTCCCAGGTCGCACCCGTAAACAAGCTTTCAGCTTAGTGTGCTACTCCTGGTTAAACGATTGGAAAAAAAAAAAAAAAAAAAATTTGAGGTATTAATAAATAATTAAATAATGCCAATTTTCAATGGACTTGATTTACTTCTCTCCACCTGGTCTCTATCAATGCCACTAAGTCTTTGCCCTTGTAGTGCATTGCTGTCCTCTAGCTCACCAACATTTCTGGATGTACGTCTTATACTGGCCTGCATTCAACTGAGGATAATTGCCCCTCTATGCCTCCCCTGCTGGGGAGCCCCTTCCCTAGCACTCAACTATTCTTTTGCCCTTCCCTCTGTGTTTCTCTGCAACTGCTTCCTGCCCTTGGTGCTCCCCTGCACCAGACCCCCCCACATTATCTATATACAACGCCCCCACTTGCATTGTTCATTTTCTTGACTAGTACACTACCCCCTCCTGTTGCAGGGGCAGATCACCCCTGGGCATTCAGGTATCCTATGCCTCAGAAGACCCATCTGTTGGCCAGAAAAAACAAAACCCTCCTTCTTGTACCACCCTTAGCTAATCATTATGCTGCCTTTTAGTCTACTGTCACTCATGCATAGTCCCACAAAACTAGGAATATCTCCAGAAAGATTGCCCTGGATACCTTCCACTTCAGGAACATCTTTAGTACTGTGAATCCTCATCGTCTCAGGTTTTGTGACTCTGTGCTGTTCATGTCAGTACAGACAACAATCGTCAGCTCCTCTCTCCAGCTTTGTTGCTTGGTAGTAGTCCTCCTGCTTTTGTAATAAAAGTTCTTGTGTTATTTGCTACACAGCATAAGTTTCAGTTTTTTTCTGAAGGTGTTCTTTTATTTCATTGTCAGTATATTTAGGGCTAGCTGCCTCTAAGTGCATTGTCACAGTATTCTGGACACAGTGCTTACAGCTTTTAGCTTTGATGCTTGGCCCTGGATAGCATTCATTTGCCCACACTTCAGGCAGGCAGACCACCTCACCAACCTACCATGCAAAACCAGCAACACCCTCTCCACCTCACTATCTGCTCTAACTAGGGAGTCCCCAAAGGCTACTAACCTTCTGCCCCATCAATAGCCTTTTCTTACATTCCCCTTGTCAGGTCTGGTGTTCTGGTGTCTTGACTGCCCCCCCCCAAGCTCCAGTTATCTGTTGACCATCTCTGTGGATGGTGTCCACTTGCAGTGGTGCTCCCTTATGACCATGCCTTATACATCCCATCCCCACTCAGATCCGCTGTGCATCCCTACCACTAGAAATCACTTTTTATACTGAAAATGAAAAAGTTTGACTGATGCCAGCTTTGTTTTCACTGGGTAATTTATTCTTTGGTCCTGTGATTTGTTTCAGAAATCTTTGCTTTCTGTAGGACATGGATTTTAGGATCCCACTAGTAAGCAGATGTACAGCTGTAGTAAAAGGGACAGGAGTAATAAGCAGCACTACCAGCATTGCATTTGTGTGTGTGTGTGTGTGTGTGTGATGAACAATTGGGGGAGGCCACTAGAATGGTACATCAGCAGACAGAAAAAGCATAATCAGAAAGCACTGCTGGAATCAAAAGTGTTCAGTAATCTTTTAGAACTGGTGAAACAAGCAAAGCCTCACCTCATACTGCTTGAGGGGGTTGGGTGGAACCAGAGCTGCACAGCTGAAGCAAACAGATTAGAACATAATAACTGGTGCTGCCAAGATTAGATGCACATGTGTGTGGGGGCAGATGGGTGAAGGGGACAACCAGAGCTGCACATCAGCTGAATGAAAAGGCATTATCAAAGAAATATGGAAAGAGAAGTGAGAGGAAACAGCACAACTACCTGCTTCTCCATATCACACACACACACACACACACCTGGTTGTTGTCAGTGCTTTCTGACAACAACCAGGAACAGAAGGGAGCAGGTACTGCTGGATGCCTTCCAGGACAGCTTCCTGCTGGAAATGGTCAGTGAACCAACCAGGTTAGGGAATACCCTTGACCTTGTGCTGGCAAATGGGGACTTTGTGAGAGAACTCACGGTGGAGGAACCGCTGTCAGGGAGTCACCACCACTCAGTATGGCTCACATTGGAAATGGGCAAGGAAGGAGTGGAATCTGGCACAAGAGTGCTGGACTTCAGGAGGGCCGACTTTGGGAGGATGGGGGAAGTGGTAAAAGGGTACCTGGCCAGAATTCAATCTAGTATGGACACTAACCAGAGGTGGGAGCTCATAAAGCTGGGGATAGTGGAGGCAACCAAAACCTGCTGCAAGGCCCAGAGCAAGAAGGCTAGGGCTAAGAAATCAAGCTGGTTGAGCAAGGAGGTCATGGAAAAGGTAAGGAGGAAAAGAGCTGCCTTTAGGAGGTACAAGAAAACAGGGAGGGGGAGGACAGGGAGGAGTACTTGCTGGAATCGAAGGAGGTGACAAGGGCAGTAAGGGGAGCCAAGGCATCTACGGAGCTCAGGCTGGCACAAGGCTTTAAGAGGGGGGGGAGAAGGACTTCTTTAGGTACATCAGGGAGAAAAGGAGCTGTAAGGACCACATAGTAAGGATTAGGAAGGAGGGGGGTTGGGTAGAAGCAGGGTGTGATGAGGTAGAAGCGCTAAACGATTACTTCTGCTCGGTATTTACTAAGGAGAAGAGGGGGTAACACCCAAGGGGTGAGGAACGGCAGACACAGGGGGGAGGGGTGACAGATGGGGAAATCATGGAGGGCAGAGTTCGGGAGGGGTTTGAAGGCACTGAGGGTGGACAAGCCACCAGGCCCAGATGGCATCCACCCCAGGGTACTGAAGGAGCTGGCAGAGGTCCTTGTGGGACCTTTGGCAGACCTATTTAATGCCTCACTACACTCGGGGTGTGTATCTCAGGACTGGAGGATGGCTCATGTGGTGCCCCTCCACAAGAGTGGCCCCAAGGATGAACCGGGGAACTACTGACCGGTGAGCCTCACATCCATCGTGGGTAAGCTAATGGAGACTATCCCGAATGAGAGGCTGGTGGCCCTCCTAGAGATCAAAGGACTACAGGACAGCAGACAGCATGACTTCATATGTGGCAGATCCTGCCAAACCAACCTGGTGGAGTTCTATGACTGGGTAACTAGGCAACTGGGCAGAGGCCATGCAGTGGATGTCCTGTATCTGGACTTCAGTAAGGCATTTGACTCGGTGCTGCATGGAAGGCTAGGAAGTAAGATAGAAGGCACAGAGGTGGGTGCAAAGCTGGTGAGATGGGTAGGGAACTGGCTTCAGGGAAGGCAAGAGAGGGTGGTGGTGGGTGGGGAGCTCTCACACCCAAGGGTATTGATGAGTGGTGTTCCACAGGGCTCAGTGTTGGGACTAGTGTTGTTTGGGATATTCATTGCAGACATATCATTGGACATCAAGAGCATGATCAGTCTGTTTGCTGATGATACCAAGGTAGGAGTGGTGGACCTAGGGGGATGGCAGGGGTTGCAGAATTATCTGGCAAAGCTTGAAACCTGGTCAGACACCTGGCAACTGGGGTTTAATGCCAAAAAGTGCAAGGTGCTGCATTCTGGGATGAAGAACCCAAGGAGGAGTTACCTGCTGGGGAGAGTGCAGCTAGCCCAGACAGAGGAGGAGGAGAAGGATCTGGGGGTGCTCATTACTGGGTCAATGAACAACTCAGCACAATGTAGGAAGGCAGCTGCAAAGGTCAACAAAATGCTGGGTTGCATTGCAAGGGGTATATCCTCGAGGAGGTAGGAGGTGATTCTGCCACTGTATAGGTCATTAGTTAGACCACACCTGGAATACTGCGTGCAGTACTGGTGCCCGTATCTGAAGAGGGACATTAAGTTACTGGAGGGTGCAGCGCAGGGCGACAAAGATGATCAAGGGGCTGGGTGACTTATCATACGAGAGGAGGCTGAGGGAGTTGAACATGTACTCACTGGAGGAGAGGAGGGATGGGGGACATGATTGAAACCTTTAAGTACATGAAAGGAATAAACAAGACAGGTACAGAGGGGCTGTTCAAAGTAAGGGAGGGGAGGGACACCAGGGGCCATGATATGAGACTGGAGGGAGGTTCAGGAGGGAGATGAGGAGACACTTTTTTACAGAGAGGGTGGTGGCTGGGTGGAATGCGTTACCTGCTGAAGTGGTATCCAGTAGAACATTGGACTGCTTCAAAAGGGGATGGGACAGGACAAGGGGGAGGGTGAATGGAGGGGAAGAGTGGAAGGGAAGGGCAGCTGCAGAATAAGGGCTGCTAGCTGCACATTCGAGCAGACTTGATAGACCTCTAGGCCTTTATCTGCTGGCACATTTCGTATGCTCGTATATCATACACATATCAATGTCACAGAAAACTGGACAGCTGAAGCAATGCATCGCTGAACTCACAAAGAAATAGGCAGCTGAACCAATAAAAAACATCTAAGTACAAGCAGGAAAAAGTTGGTGGGCAGTAACATGCATGAAATGGTCACATGTTGGTATTTAAATGAACACAGAGCCACACAGCACTATTGGTTGCTAAGAGGGAGTGGTTGTTTTTTCCAGTGCTCACTGGCTGACAGACTGTCACACCTACTGTACAGACTCCACTACTCTAACAAGATGTTTCTTTGCTATGCAAGTAAAAATAAAAAGCGGTGGTTAGCTACATGTTTCAGTTGGAAAATTAATAAGTGTGGCACCATGTGGATCATTGTATACTTACCCTGGGCATGGCACCAGGATTGGTAACTCACTATTAATAGCTACAATGCACTCTTCCATGGCTGATCTCTGGCTCAGATGTCAACAATGGGAGATTCTGGGATGTGCGCCTAGAGGTGCATGTTAAGAAAAGCATGGCATCAAGGATAGCAGGATCAACCAGCTACACCTAAATAATAAAAACACCAAAAGGTAAAATTTCAATTTTCTTGTGAAAAGCTTAATCAAGGACTGCCCCATACTAAGATGTGGAGCACATGTCAAGAACTTTTCTCTAAGTAACGTAACAGTTCTGGACTGGATGAGTTAACTACAGAATACATTGTTTTATTATATATGTAGGCCTGGATATTCAAAAGGATCATGCATGGCGCAACAGGGATGCACCATGTGCAACCCACCAATGCACCCCATTGCGATATTCAAAGGGGCAAGTTATGATGCACAACTCCCGATGCGCCGGGGTGCATCGGTAATGTATGCAGCACAAGTGCAGGGGGTGTGCCCATGCATATGCGGCACATCCCGATATTCAGCCTGGGATGTGCGGCACATATGCTGGCACAACTCCACCTTGCACCACTCAAGGGGGTGCAAAGATGTGCCTGGGAAAACCAGGAACAAATCCTGGCCACCCACAGGCAAGCTGCCATATTGCAGGGTGCAACACGGCAGCCGCCAGCCGTGGGTGGCCACCCGCCCACCCAGAACACTGACCACAAGCCCCCTGCCCTGGGAGCATTGTGCCCCCCTGCCCCATCACCTGACCACGGGCATATGTAATTCTAAAGTCCCTGGCGGTCCAGTGGAAATCCCCATCACTCGATAGTGGGCATATGTAATATGGAATTACCTGGTGGTCCAGTGGAACCCCTATCACTTGATGTGGGCATAAATAAAAGATATTACCTGGTGGTCCAGTGGTACCCCAGCCCCACCCACCCACTGAGGTACCACACCCAGCACCCCCCCCCCGTCATCGGCAGGCCTGTGTATTACAGTGTGGTCTGCATGCCCATTGGTCCACACAGTGGACCAATAGGCGTACAGTCCGTACTGTACACTGATATTCAGCGGGTGGCCGGGTGGCATGAGGGTGGGGTGCTGCCACCCGCCGAAAATGGGGGGGTGCTGGGTGGTGGGGGACCTCAGTGGGCAGGTGGGAAGTGGAGTACCACTGGACCACCAGGTAATGTCTTTTACTTATGCCTGTGATTGGGCGATGGAGGGGTGTTCCACTGGACCACCAGGTAATTTCATATTCCATATGCCCGCGATTGGGTGATGGGGGGGTTCCACTGGATCACCATGGACTTTAATATTACATATGCCCATGATCGGGTGATGGGGGGCGTTTCCACAGAACCATCAGGGACTTTATTATTACATATACCCATGATCTGGTGATGGGGTGGGGTTCCACTGGACCACCAGGGACTTTAATATTATATATGCCCATGATCGGACGATGGGGGGATTCCACTGGACCACCAGGGACTTTAATATTACATATGCCTGTAATTGCGCGTATGGGAGCGGGGGATCCACCATGGGATTGCAGGGCGTCGGTCCCCGATGGCTGAAGCCTGGCAGGGCACCAGGCGCAAGCCACCAGAGATCTTCACACCGCATGCAAATGGGGCCATAATGACATGCAAATGGATCCCTTTGCGCCTTGCATGCATAATGACCTCATTTGCATGCCCATTGCTGAATATCGCGGTTGATGTGCCTAGCGCAACTGCCCTTGTGCTGGCGCATCCCCCTGCTCCCGTTCTGCCACTTGCGCTGACGCAGTGCCACTGCACCATGCGTGTGCCATCAGTGCCATATTCAATGATGCTGTGCCATGGCGCAGCACCGTTGAATATCACCTGGTCCATGCCCTGGCCCAGCCCAGTTGGGCTGCACCTGGGCTTGCGCCCCTGCCCAGCGCAGTATGAATATCCAGCCCGTAGTTCACTGAATTTTTTACACAGCAATAAACAAAGATTTAGCAGTACAGTATTAGTTGATACGGTGTGTACATATCATAGATGTCAGCTATTCATTCGTATAAAATACCACTTCAGGTTAAGACAGTACAATACATTATGGCACCTTGCAGGGCATAGCCATCGATTCTACTGTACGCAATATAATATGTATCCCTGCACTCTTAACAAATACTAATAGAATAACTATTGAGGAGTGTGATGGTGTGTGATAAAAAGACACAGCAGCTAATGGTAAAGTGCATAAAAAATGCACAAGTGCGTTCATCAATTTATTTTTGAGAAATCAAAATAACAAAATAATTACAGAAAACAAAAATAAAGATTGATTTGTCCAACACAACAATTCAGCTCTCTGCTTCCATCAACAGAGTCTGCGGCTCTGCTTCAGCCAAGATAGCCTAAGTGTAATACCTTCTTACACTTCTCAATTTTCAGTGTGAAAACAGCATACTCCAAAAGTAGGTCTTATCCCGCTCATTGCCAGCACTAGACTGACTCGACTATCTAAGGTCCCATAGTGGTGAACCCATTTTATAGTCCCTGGGGCTGATATCATAATGCAGGGATCTGCCCACTATTTCCTTAGCTTAGGAAAACAGACCTAAGATGAGGTACCTTGCCTAATTTGTACCTTTGGGAGTAATATATCTCATACATCTATCAAAATAAACCTTCTTCCAATAGTTTCCATAAGTATTACAGCATTATCTGGCTAATAAATGTCTAATGAGCTAATTATAAGGCTAAGCCCCTCCTTTGGGTGTGACATCACCAGCTCTAGATGCCATATAAGGTGCCAGATTGAGGGCAGCCAGCTCTATAGGAACATCTCTGGCAAAAGGCTCCTCACAGGTAATTACCCTGTTATTCCTGAGGAGGTTGTTGAGTCAGGAACAGTGGGAGAATTCAAGAATGCATGGGACGGGCATAAGGCAATTCTAGTGGGGGGGTAGGAGGAAGTAAGCTGTTGATTAACTAGAATCTGCAGCTTATCCATCAGGTAGGGGAAATGGGCAGACTTGGTGGGCCAAGCAGTCCTTGTCTGATGTCAAATTCTATGTTTCTATTAACATTTGTAGTATTTCTTTATTTCTCAGGCATCCTTGAGTTGGCTAGGGGAAGAGAAGACTAAGGGAGCACACCTTATCTTCTTTCTCCAGCCAGCTCAGGAGACCTGAAAATAGTTATACATTTTGTTTCCTTCTTGAAACAGCAGTTTTCTTATTTTGACTACAAACCACTTAAGGGCTCTTAGTTCTGCAGCTCTCCCTAGCTATAGCTTTCATTCATATGCAGGGGCTCTATTTTACGCTTCCTTAGCTCTTGCCACAACCAAACAGTAAAGCTTTAATTCAGCTGACCGCTGAAATTTCAGCCATCTTTGAACAACTTTCATTTGGGCCCCTTTTCTTGTCCTGGTCTGCTGTAACCCTTTGGCCCCAGTTCACTTTATTTTAATCATGCAGCCCCAGATACAACACTCCTGGGGCTGCAACATTATTTCTGTTCATACTTTCTTGTTTTCAGGACACTACGGGACTTATTTAAGGTTCTGCCCATAGTGTCCCACACATCGGCTAAGTGTTTTCCCTTTGCCTCACTGTTGCGGTATTTACTTATGCTTCGGAGCATGCCCTTGCTCCAAAGCGTCCCATTCACTCCTGCTCCACACATGGAGCATGTCTTTAAGCTGCACTCTGTGGGGTTATTCACTACAGAGCACTCGCTCTGATAAAGGAAGTATCCTGGGCCACTGCATTTTACTTTCAGCTGCATCTTGCAGCTTGCACAGATTGTCCGCTCGCACATCTTTAAGAGCGATGTGCGAGATGGAGCTCTTTCTCTTCAGGGCACCTTTATTTCTTAACTAAATACAGCTCCCTAGTGTGGAGCATTTGTAGGGGCATACATTTTATTTATTCTATGGAATGCTCCTGGCACTTCCATGTGCAAAGCACAATGGCGCTTTTATTTTAAATGTCCTGCTCGGGAGATTAACTTGAAGGTGTCAGCAACATGAAAACAAAAAAGGGACAATAAAGGGTAGCGAGAGGTCTGTCAGATTGGCCACCCTGACAAGGAAAAACAGGAAAGACAGAAAAAGAAGTATAGGGCAGAAAAGAGTGAGAGAAACAGTTTTAATTTATTCCAAGGGGACTCTAGACTTATAACAGGGGGCACCCTCTTACACACACCCTTCACCAAGAGGGCAACAGTAACACTGTTGGCAACACCCTCCCTGAACCCTAAGAGGGTGGGAGCTTCCACCCGCCCACTCTCAGAAGCTCCACCTCAGTGAACCACAAAACATTTTTTTTAAAACGATATCAACATCCAGACACATCAATATCTCCAATACCACTCTATTCCCTGAGGTGTGTTAACGTGGGTTATAAACAAACCCATATCACTCGAAATGCAAAACATTTCAACAGTTTATCAGCAATCGATATACATCATACCCACACATTTCATCATGTTACATCAGCATGAGTCCCGTAACGGGACAAGAAATCAGCATTTTGGTATTTAAACTGTATGTTCAACTGTACAGCGGTAAGGCTGCAATGCCAGGTACCACCTCATGATCCTACCATTCTTGTCTTTCATTTGCTGCAGACAGCATAGAAACATAGACTTTGACGGCAGATAAGGACCGCTAGGCCCATCTAGTCTGCCCATTTCCCTACCTACTGGATAGGCCGCAGATCCTAGTTAACCAACAGCCTATATCTTCCTGCCCCCCACAAGAATTGCCTTATGTCTGTCCCATGCATTCTTGAATTCTCCCACAGTTTTAGACCCCACAATTTCCTCAGGAAGGCTGTTCCATGCATCCACTACCCTCTCTGTGAAATAATACTTCCTCACATTGCCCCTGAACCGCCCTCCTTCTATCTTTAAATTGTGTCCCCTTGTTCTTGCAAGTCTCTTTTTCTGAAAGATGCTACCCTCTTGGATTTTGTTGATTCCTTTGAGGTACTTGAAAGTTTCTATCATGTCCCCCCTCCCTTCTTTCCTCAAGGGTATACATATTAAGCTCCTTTAGTCTCTCCTCATACGGCTTCTCTTGCAGACCCTGCACCATTTTAGTTGCCCTCCTCTGGACTGCCTCTATCCTGTCTATGTCCTTGCGGAGATGGGGCCTCCAGAACTGGACACAGTATTCCAGATGGGGTCTCACCAACTGTCTGTACAGAGGGATAACAACTTCCTGTTTTCTGCTGCTGATGCCTCTCCCTATACATCCCAGTATACCCCCAGCCCTCCCTACTGCCTTCTCACATTGCTTGCTAACCTAATCTGATATGATTACCCCCAGGTCCCTTTCCTGTTTTGTTGTTGTTACTACCTCCCCACCCATTGTGTATTCTTCCCCTGGGTTCTTGTTTCCCAGGAGCACAAAGAGTTGTGGTCAGTGAGTACCTTAAATTCCATTCCCCAGAGATAATATTTCAAGGCCTCAATGGCCCATTTCAGTGCTAGATACTCTTTCTCCACAGTTGAATACTTTCTCTCCCTTTCGACTGTAAGCTTTTGACTTATAAAAATGTAGCTCCACACCTTTCTTCTTCTTGGAGAGAACTGCTTCGATGCCTGTATCAGAGGCATTGGTGTGCACTTCAAAAGGGAGAGAAAAATCTGGGCTAAGCAACACAGGGGAGGAACACAACATAGCCTTTATGCTATGGAAAGCTTTGTCACACTCCTGGGATCATTAAACCTTGTTAGGACATTTGTTTTTATTCAGGTCCGTCAGTGGCATCGCTACAGTGGCAAAGTTTGGTATAAATCGACAGTAGTAACTGGCTAGACCCAAAAAGAACATACATGTTTCTTTGTCAGGGGGATGGGACTGACAGCTATGGTCCTGACTTTACTTACATCGGGTTTAACTGTACCTTCCCCAATAACAAACCCTAGGTTCTTAGTTTCTTTCCTGGCAATGGCACATTTAGCAGGACTAAGTGTCAGTCCGGAGTCTTGAATGGACTGAATAATGGCACTAAGGTGTTGAGTGTGTGTCTGCCAGTCAGGGCTAAAGATGACAACATCATCAGGGCATGTGGCACAGTACTGGGCATGGGCACGCAATACCTGGTCCAGGTACTTTTCAAAAGTAGCGAGGGCACCATGGAGGCCAAAAGGTATGGTCATAAACTGGTAATAGCCTACAGGGGTGCTAAAGGCAGTCATTTCCTGTGCGTGTAAAGCTAGAGGGATTTGCCAGTAACCTTTCGTCAGGTCAAGCATGTTAATATATCTGGTATTCCCAATTTTATCCAGCAGATCATCTAAACGGGGCATAGGGTACCCGTCAATGGTGGAGATGGCATTTATCTTTCTGAAATCTAAACTAAGTTGGATACCCCCTTCTTTCTTGTTGACCACTACTATAGGTGATGACCAGGCACCATGGGATAGTTTGATCACCCCCAACTGTTCCATTCTAGCTATCTCCTGTACAACATGCTGTTGTACTCTTTCCAGGAGTCAGCAGGGCTTCTGGTGGATGGGTTTTGACTGGGATACTTTGATTGCATGTACCACCCCTTTTGCTGTCCCTGGGATGCTGGTAAATGTGTCCCAGTAGTATTCCAGCAATTGGTCTACTTCATGCCTCTGTGTAACATCCAGTGCTGGATTAATTTGTACCCCTGTACCTTCAACTCTTTTCTCAAGCCTTTCATATACCTCCTCCAGTTCTGTTATGTCTTGTCAGGATGAATAAAACAACTGGGTTACAGGGTCCTGTCTATTAAACCATTTTCTCAAAAGATTGGCATGATAGATTTTCTTCAGGGACCTTGAGCCCGGCATTTCAATTTCATAGTTAACTGTTCCCACCTGTCTGTTATCTACAAAAGGGCCTTGCCATTTCATCAACAGCTTATTCTCTGATGAGGGTAACAATAATAAAACTTTATCCACTGTCTGGTACATTTTATCCTTCAACCCTTCATCATAAAATTATTTTTGTTCTACCTGTCTGTGAACAATATTCTGTTAGGCCATGGTAACAAATTTCACAATTTTTTCCCGTAAATTGGACATATAGTCCACAACATTGGTGTGGCCCACATCCTTCCCTTCTTTCCAATGTTCCCTGACCACATCCAAAGGGCCTCTGGGGTTTCTCCCATACAAGAAGGTGAAAGGTGACAACCCTGTGGTGGGTTGGGGCACCTCCTGGTACGCAAACAAGAGATAGGGTAGATATTTGTCCCAATCATGCCCCTCTGCCTGCACATATTTCTGGAGTATGTGTTATAGTGTTTTATTAAAATGCTCCACCAAACCATCTATCTTTTGGTGGTAGGGAGATGTTCGGACAGCAGAGATCCCTAGCAATCGGTACAATTCTTTAAGGAAAACTAAGGTGAAGTTGGTACCTCTGTCTGTCAAAATGACTTGAGGGATACCCAGTCGACTAAAAATTTTGGCCAGTTCCTCAGCAATCCAAGGGGCCGTTACAGTCCAAAGGGGTATAGCCTCAGGATGCCTTGTGGCATAATCACAGACTACAAAGGTAAACTGGTTGCCTTTCAAACTTTTTGTTAGGGGGTCTACCACATCCATTGCTATTCTTTCAAAGGGGGACATTACTGTTGGTATTGGCTGTAGGGGTACCTTATCCCTCTTCCCACCTTTGCCACCAATTGGCACTCCGGGCAAGTGCAGCAGTGCTCAGCCACACTCTCATGCATACCAGGCCAGAAGAACCAATTGGATAACCTACCTAGGGTCCCAATCTCGGCCTTAATGGCCAGCCATGGGTATATCATGGCCTGGTACATTAACCTATCTCAGTATTTCTGGGGCATCAACATTTGTTCCAGGCATTCCCCCGCAGTGGGGTTAGTACATTTTCTATACAAAATATCTTTTGATAGTACATATTGGGGTTGCCCTTCTGCAACCACCTGGTCCACCTGTAAAAATAAAGGTTTTAAGGTCTCATCAACCTTTTGTTCTGTTTTTATATCAGTCCTGGCTAAATCAGATTCAATATCAGGTATTCCTTTCTGATGGGTGTCCCTCCATTTCTTTTTGTTGGCCTTCTTTTTCTTCCTTGTTTTCCATGAATCTTCATATATGCTCTCATCAAAAGAAAAAATGTTCTTGGACTGTTCTTGTTTTCCCTGGGCCATGATGGTAACTGCCACAAGCTGGTCACAGGTCTGTTGACCTTTCATCAAGCGAGCAAAGATGGGGAAGTCCTGATCAATAACAATAGGGATTGGCAGTCTGAGTACTAGACCAACTGTAATTTGTTGTTTTCCTTGCTCCACAATCATTTCTATAATGGTTGTTGGGTACTGGTGGACATCCCCATGTACGCATATCACTTTAGCATTTGGCCCTGTATTGTGTGGTTCATTTAAAAAGTCTGCCTTCATCAGGGTCTGCTTACTTCCTGAGTCCAGTAACCCCAACATTTGATTTTGTCCAATACTAACTGTCATGACATACCCCCAATTTGCCAGTGCTTGGTGGGCAGGTTCATTTCTTCTATTTTGCAATTATGGGCTATGTGACCCTTCCCCAAACAGCTATGGCAAATAATGTCCACTGAGTAGGGCCTTCCCTTTCGATCCCTTCTACAATTGGTTCCCCTAGCAGGTGACAGTCTTTGATAATTAAATTCAAAGGGTCTTACCGATGTTGTAGGTTGGGGTGAAGAGCCTTGGTATCCATGGAGTTTCGATGGTCTGGCTGCCAGATAATCCTCCACCAGAGTGATGGTCTAAACGGCGGTGTCCAGAGTATGCTCCTTCACCCATACCTGGACATCTGAAGGCAACACCTGAATGAATTGTTCCTTTATTACAAGTTTCAAAATCTGGTTGAGTGTTTTGATCATTGGTTGTAACCACTTGCAACAAAAGTCCCGAAGTCTGGCATAAGTTTCCCTGGGGGTATCCTGTCCGGTCATCTTCTGGGAATGAAACCTCTGTCTGTACATTTCGGTGTTGATGTTGTACCTGCATAAAATTTCTTCCTTCACTCGATCATAGTTATTGGAGTCAGGGACACTGAGATGACTATAGACCAGCTGACCTCTTCCAGACAGATAGGGGACAAGTCTGATGACCCATTGCTCTCTGGGCCAAGCGCATGTCAGAGCTATGTGCTAGACTGTAGTTAGATAGGCTTCGATAACATCAGCATCAGTCAATTTCGTTAATTTAATGTTCTGGGAAATATTTCGATTGGGCTGCCCAGGGATAAGGGCCAGAATAGTCTGTGAAGCATTCCTGCCATCTCTCATCCTGTCTCTTCCAATCCTCCTCTTGTAGTCTCCTGTCCTCGTCTCACTGTTGCTGGTCCTCTGCTCTCTTGCGCTCTATCTCCAGCTGCTTTAAACACAGCCAATGCAGAAGGTCGCTGGGGTATTCTAGTGCACTCTCCTCCATCTGTTTCCTCTCCTCTTCTTCTGATGGATCCTCATCTGTGGCTTCCTCCCATTTCTTCTTTGTAATCTTCGGCCAGGTGCCAGGGTCCAACCTGAGCACCATTTTCTATCTGAGCTTATCCGCCATAGCTCGAGTCCATTGGATATTCTCCAGATCAGCACTTTTTTCTTCAGTGCATATGTCGGGTACTGGACTATACCCCCTGCCAGCATCTCCCAAGCAGTCTAGATAAGCCAGGTATCCTACGTCAGACACCAGAGTGACGGTATGGGATAAAAAGACACAGCAGCCAATGGTAAAGTGCATAAAAAACACACAACTGCGTTCATCAATATATTTTTGAAAAATCAAAATAGCAAAATAATTACAGATAATGAAAATAAAGATTGATTAGTCCCAACACAATAATTCAGCTCTCTGCCTCCATCAACAGAGTCTGAAGCATTGTTTCAGCCAAGATAACCTAAGCGTAATACCTTCTTACACTTCCCAATTTTCAATGTGAAAACAGCACACTCCAAAAGTAGGTCTTATCCTGCTCATTGCCAGCACTAGACTGACTCGACTATCTAAGGTCCCCTAATGGTGAGCCCTTTCTATAGTCCCTGGGGCTGACATCATAATACAGGGATCCGCCCACTATTTCCTTATCTTAGGAAAACAGACCTAAGGAGCAGTGACTTGCCTTATTTGTACATTTGGGAGTAACATATCTCATACATCTATCAAAAGAAACCTTCTTCCAATAGTTTCCATGAGTATTACAGCATTATCTGGTTAATAAATGTCTAACAAGCTAATTGTAAGGTTAAGCCCCTCCCTTGGGCGTGACATCACCAGCTCCAGATGCCATATAAGGTGCCAGATTGAGGGCAGCCAGCCCCATAGTAACATCTCTGGCAAAAGGCTCCTCACAGGTAATTACCCTGTTATTTAACATCTGTAATAGTTCTTTATTTCTCATGCATCCCTGAGTTGGCTGGAAGAGAAAATTAAGGGAGCACACCTTATCTTCTTTCTCCAGCCAGCTCAGGAGACCTGGAAATAGTTATAAATTTTGTTTCCTTCTTGAAACAGTAGTTTTCTTATTTTGACTACAAACCACTTAAGAGCTCTTAGTTCTGCAGCTCTCCCTAGCTACAGCTTTCATTCATATGCAGGGGCTCTATTTTAGACTTCCTGAGCTCTTACCATAACCAAACAGTAAAGCTTTAATTCAGCTGATGGCTCAAATGTGAGCTGTCTTGTACAACTTTCATTTGGGCCCCTTTTCTTGTCCTGGTCTACTGTAACCCTTTGGCCCCAGTTCACTTTATTTTAATCATGCAGCCCCAGATACAACACTCCTGGGGCTGCAACATTATTTTCGGTCATACTTTCTTGTTTTTAGGACACTACGGGACTTATTTAAGGTTCTGCCCATAATGTCCCACACATCGGCTAAGTGTTTTCCTTTTGCTTCACTGTTGCGGTATTTACTTATGCTTCGGAGCATGCCCTTGCTCTAAAGTGTCCCATTCACTCCGGCTCCACACATGGAGCATGTCTTTAAGCCACACTGTGCGGGGATATTCACTACAGAGCACTCGCTCTGATAAAGGAAGTATCCTGGGCCATTGCATTTTAATTTCAGCTGCATCTTGCAGCATGCACAGATTGTCCGCTCGCACATCTTCAAGAGTGATGTGCGAGACGGAGCTCTTTCTCTTCGGGGCACCTTTATTTCTTAACTAAATACAGCTCCCTAGTGTGGAGCATTTGTAGGGGCATACATTTTATTTATTCTATGGAATGCTCCTGGCACTTCCATGTCCAAAGCACAATGGCGCTTTTATTTTAAATGTCCTGCTCGGGAGATTAACTTGAAGGTGCCAGCAACACAAAAATAAAAAAGGGACAGTAGAGGGTTGAGAGGCGTCTGTCAGGTTAGCCACCCTGATAAAGAAAAACAGGAAAGACAGAAAAAGAAGTATAGGGCAGAAAAGTGTGAGAGAAACAGTTTTAATTCATTCCAGGGGGACCCTAGACTTATAACAGGGGACACCCTGTTACAAGGAAATGTCCCCTTCCTATTTGAGGAGTCCCTTATAAGAAGCTAAAGGTCCCACATCTTGAACTTTATGGAATAAAGGCTAAATCATAGAACATTACACAAAACACTCAGGGCTGCCATTCTGTCCAGCAGTCATCCTCCTGTCCCTTAGCTGGTGAGAAATTCACTCCATTTGGTAAGTATGTAACACTATTTCTTGCCACTGGGGCATTGTGGAGAGAAGGGACTGCAACCAAAGCAGAATATATGTTTTAATGACTTTTTAACTACTGGAACCCTGTCTGATTCCATGTGGGAGCAATACAGATATTTCTCTGTAAACAAGGTAATTACCAGGATCTTAAAAACTGACATCTAGTTTGTCAGCTAAATTCAGATGTGAAAATTTTGACAAAAATATTATGTAAAAGATTAGCTATACTGGCAAAATATCTTGTTATCACTACTCAGACTTGTTCAATCACAGGATGAACTATGCAGTCATATGAAAAAGAGAGTTGAAAGGCTATCTGAGCTCATTAGACCAAGAAGAGGCATTTGACCGGGTATGGCACCAATATCTATTTAAAATGTTGGAAAAATACTTGATCCCAGTATCTCTGCTTGGGTGGACAAAAATGTTATATGACTCAACATTAATTACCTCAAACATAAACAGATGGTCAGCCCATCGGTGCAGCGGTTGGATTTCCACTCACAATGTTGGTGACCTGGGTTCTGGAGTGGACCCATGAGCCAGAGGGCTGGCTGGGAGGAGGATGTCTGAGCATCTGATGGACTGTTCAGCTCCTCCGGAGGGAAGGGGGCACACAGGCTCGGGGGTGGCTTGACCTCTGGCAACAGATGGAAGTATCACAGCCCCAGTGCCCGCACCTGAGGGAGAGCATGATGGATGCTGGCATAAGCCTTGGCGTCATGGCATGTCATTCTTTGGGAAGGCATATATGAAAAAAATGCCTCTCCCAGCCCAGCATGACACCGGAGCGAGGACACAATAGTGGGTCCTCACCTGCCTGTGGCTGCCGTATCGCCTGGTTCCCGACAACAACTTGACTTCCTCTTGGGAGGGGGTTTTGGGCACCCTTCTGACCATATCCCCACCTGGGGGTAAGCCACGGCTCAATGGGGAGAGTCCTCGATGGGAAGAGGTGGCAGCAGGTAGGCAGTCAGTTGACAGTGCTAGGTTGGGGAGGGGGTAAAAAAAAAAAAAAACAGATTAATGGGAACAAAAATAAAGATTAAAAGAGGCATGTGACAAGGGTGACTATTAAGCCTGTTATTCCTTAACAATAACTACACAAACTCCAGAAATTCATGGATTTCAGCTGTACCAAATACCCTGCAAATAAAAAATACGGCTTATGCAAATTATGTATGTCTTCTGGTGAGCAATGAAGAATCTAGGAAGAAAGCAATAGAAATTCTGAATGATTTCACTTCAATTTCAGGTTCTAAAATCAATCTAGAGAAGAGTAAGGGTCTCAAATTAGGGAAACTACGCAAACAGTCTGATGGAAACACAGAGGCTATTAAAGGGAAGGTTCCCTCAGCCTTTTATTCTGTTTACCTGTGTAGGTATGAACAAGACTTGCCTCTGTTGGATCATCCTAATTTCATCGGGATTTAAATGTAAATGAAGGTACTTAACTAAAATGACTCCACTACACAGGTCACGACCCAACTCATGTAAGCATCCTGGAATTTTATGATGTTTTAATGCTAAAGCTGCCTTTTTCTGGGTGATTGCATTCTGATACTCATCACAGTAAGTCATCAGAATCAGCTTGTCCTTCCAAGATCCAGTCTTCCTCCACTGTCTCTCCAACCTCTGTCCCCTTGTCTTTGACTTCCTCAGCTCCCCATCAAACCACAGGGAGTCAAAATGTGAGACAAGGGGGCATATATGGATCGACACTAGATGATCAAGGGCCCCAGTAACAGCACTATTATAGGTCGCCACTGGCTAGCCCGGACTACTAGTGCAAGCCTCTAACACAAACAAAACATCCAGTTCCACCACCAGTCCTTCAGGGAGAACATCCCTCAAAGGACGGAACTGGATCATTTCCACAGGGGGTTGGACATTCGGGTGGGGAGGTTTAAAGCTGAACCCAATGCTGCAATGATTGGACCAAATGACCGATCAATCTTGAAGGTGTCAATTTCAAGCCCCAGAGAGAACACCAGATCGAGCGCATGGCCAGATTTGTGGGTCCCGGATGTGGAGTGCAGGGTCAGGGCCAGAGCCTCCATACTTAGTAGAGATTTCTGGCCCCGGGGATGCCACATCATTCATCCAGGTGTTGAAGTCACAGAGAATAATCCATCTCAGCAGCTCCAACACCCTTTCAGTGACAAAGGATGTCAGCTCCTGTAAGAAGCCCCAGTCCCACCCAATTGGACGTAGACCAGGAGCACTCTAAACTCCATGCCAGGACCCCCCCCGCACCACCACGTACTCGAAAGAGTTGATATCCCCAACTGAGTGCACCATCAGGCCCAGCTCTGACCTAAAACAGATCACAACCCCCATCTGTGGTTCTTTCTTGGCAATGCACAACAGAGTACCCGGCCGGGACGGATGTCTCAAGCACAGGGTCCAAGGTATCCCCAGCCAGGTCTCCATAATAAAGCCAGATCGACGGACTCAACAAGGCTAGCCATTATAGCAGTCTTGTTAGCCATTGACCTGGCATTGCAGAGCACTGCCCAAAGAGGACAAAAGGTTGGGGCCAGTTCAACCAGTCCTCTCAGTCTGGAGGATACCCTGGACTTAGAGACAAGGTACAAGGGAACCCGCTCCAACTGTCTCCTTAACCCAGGTTGTCTCCTGGTTCCCACAACCCAAATTGGCTCCCCTCAGGCAACATCCTTGTTTCTCTCTCTCTCCCTCTAATATCCCTCCTCAGAATATCCAACTCTTTACCCCTCCACCATACCGCAACAACAAGTGGTGGAGTGAGAAAGGGGCAAAGATCTTTAAGGAGGGAGGGAGAGTAAGTCAATATTTGGGCCTGAGGATGGACCCCTATCCTGAACACTACTACTATCTATGCACTAAAATTTTAATTAAACAATTATTCATCCAACCACGCACCCACACATATAAACACTCACCACACTCCACAACCCCAAAAACCCTCCCTAACCCAAAATAAATTAAACAAGCTTTTGTCAATGCCGAATGTTGTCTTGCTGGTTTTGGCATTGGTACTGCAGGCGTTAGAGAGACACATAATAGAAGTAGCAGTGAAGTACAGAACTGACATCAACCCCACCCCACCCTGCAGAGAGTGACAGGCATTGGGGTGTGCGTTTCCGTTGCTGGCCATAACGCTCATGCTATTTCACCTCCTCCTGCCCTGCTGAGTCTGACAAGTGTTGTGTTGTGCTTTGGGGTCATCTGGCCTTATGCTCACCCCATTTCATAAGGAAGTACGTTGAGATGGGTGCAGCATAGGTTGGGTTGAAATTTGGGGCTGAAGAGCCCAAGGCACACCTTGATGCCTGTCAGTGGCTGCAGGGTGGAGGTGGAGGACCAATGGCATAGGCAGTACAGCAGACAATCCAAAGACACACCCCTGATGCCTGTTAGTCTGTACAGGGTGAGATGTAATAGTTAGAAACCCTAATGCCCTGAGTGGGTGTTGGTATTTGCACTCCAAATTTTAAAACATGGCCTTTTTGTGACCCCACTTCATGAATGCATTTGGGACCTCTGTTCATGAACAGTGCCCCTGTGATTTTGTTAATCTGTCTCGAACGTTGATTTCCCACAGAGACCATGCCATTCTGCACCACATGAAAATGTCAGCTGCACCATTGATAAGGAGGTGTGAAGAGATGGCAATGTGGGAAATCTGGAGTGAAAATATTAAACATTCTCGAAGTTACGAGCGTGTGTGAAAACTGCACATCGTACACTCGTTACACAGTCATTTAGTAGAATTATTTCATCAAATTTTTAACATTGTCATTTTGGGATCTCTGCTCATGAACAGTGACACTATAATTATCTTAATCTACCCGAATGTTGATTTCCCACAGCGACCATGTGATTGTGCGCCAGATGTGTGAAACTACATTTCAGGCAGGATGTTACAAATGACAGCTGAACTGTTCATAAGAAGGTGTGCAAAAATGACAATGTTGAAAATCTGGAGTGAAAATATTACAAATTCTCGAACTTACGACTGTGCATGAACACTGTGCAACGCACGCTTGTAACATAGTCATTTTATGGAATTTTTTTACCAGATTTTCAACATAGGTATTTTGGGACCTCTGCTCATGAACAGTGTCACTGTGATTTTCTTACTCTGTTCAGAACATTGTTTTTCTACAGTGACTGTGCCACTGTGCGCCGGATGTGCGAAAACACAGTTCAGGTAGGATGTGGGAAATGAAAGCTGTACTGTTCATAAGGATGTGTGAAAAAATGGCAATGGTGCAAAATCTGGAGTACAAATATTAAAAATTATCAAAGTTATGCACGTGCGTGGAAACTGCACAACACACGCTTGTAAAACAGTCATTTTATGGATGTTTGTCACCTAATTTTCAACATAGGTATTTTAGGACCTCTGCTCATGAACAGAGTCACTGTGATTTTACTAATCTGTCCCAAACACTGATTTTCCACAGCGACCATGCTATTCTGCACTGCAAGTATGAAAACACATTCGGCCAGGATGTGAAAAATGACAAGGGTGCATGAACACTGCGCAATGCGCGCTCATAGCACAGTCATTTAATGGACTTTTGTCACCAAATTTTTAACACAGGCATTTTAAGACCTCTGGTCATGAACAGTATCACTGTGATTTTCTTACTCTGTTCCGAACACTGATTTCCCACAGCGACCACGCTATTCTGCGCTAGAAGTGCACATTTTGGCCAGGATGTGAAAATGACAGCTGTACTGTTCATAAGGAGGTGTAGAAAGATAGCAATGTTAAAAATCTGAAGTGAAAATATTACAGATTTGCGAAGTTACGAGTGTGCGTGGAAACTGTGCAATGCACACTCGTAAAAGAGTTATTTAATGGACTTTTGGCACCAAATTTTCAACATAGGCATTTTAGGACCTCTGCTCATGAACAGTGTCAGCATGATTTTCTTACTCTGTCCCAAACACTGATTTCCTGTAGTGACCACACTATTCTGTGCTGGAAGTGCAAAAACACATTTTGACCAGGATGTGAAAAATTACAGCTGTACTGTTCATAAGGAGGTGTGGAAAAATGCCAATGTTGAAAATCTGGAGTGAAAATATTACAGATTTGCGAAGTTACCAGTGTGCGTGGAAACTGCGCAATGCACGCTCATAAAACAGTCATTGTTTTTATTTTTTTCACCAAATTTGCAACATAGGCTTTTTGAGAGGACACCTCATGAACAGTGGCACTGTCTTTCATTAATCGGTCCTGAAGGGTGATTCTGCGCAGTGACTGCAAAATCACCTTTTGGGACTGAATAACGCCATGACAGTAACTGAATTCATGAGGAGGGGTCCCAGTAACCCCATGTTGAAAATTTGGTGGCAAGATTCTCACAAATGCCCGAGATATGCATCAAAGTTGAAAAAAATCCTATTTATGCCATTATACAGCTTACTGGCATTTCTTTAGTTCACGGTAGTAAGGTAACTACCTGGGCAGGTAACCTAAATGAATGGGCATCAGGTGGAGGGGGCCTGTTAAGAGTTGGGGCCAGTATGTCCCTGGGATGGGCATGGGAGTCCATATCTTTGGGCCACTAGGGCTATTAGTGTGATTGCCAGAGGCAGGCACACATGGCCAGACCAATAATCAACTTTTTAGAAGTAAATCATAATGCTGATATACAAGCATTTATAAGACTGCCACCTGCTGGCACACAATATGAGCACTGGCACATTTGCCCCTAGGTAGTGCTCGCCTTACCTGAGAGGGTGCCAGTGCGTTATTGGTCTGGGGAGCATGTGGACTCCTGGGACTCTGAAAATGGGAGATAGGCCATGGTAATTGAGATTAACAGCAGCAGCAAAACCTTTTAAGCAAAGGGAAGAAAGCCTGGAAATGAAAGAAGTTACTGTGCAGCGTAGTATAGTGGATAGAAAATGCCTGACTGTGACAGAACATAACAGTGGAACATTTCAGAACTGAAGAAGGCAGGAGTAATGCTCATACACGCTGTGTGCCAGTTTACAACAAATAAACATGCGTCCTGCTTGAGCCCAGTGTAGATATTGATTTGTGATTAGTCTCCTGTTTGTGGTACCTGCAAATGTGCGTTGGTTGCCCTGGTCCCCATTCACCCTGACCCATGGTGGCAAGGTGAGGCACTGGTATTCCATGGCATAAGCTTGGTGCTCCTCTGGATGAGAGATGCCACTGTGTGTGCTTAGACACAGAGGAGTGCCCGACCCTTTCACAACGCTCCTTAAACAGGAAATACTGAAACAACCAAAAGAGGTTGCACATTAGGAGTCTTCAAATGGGTAAGTAAATCCATATAAATTAGTATTTCTGCACATTATATTTATCCATCCTTGCTTGTGAAGCAGGATGGGGCAGGGTATTGTGATCAGTGGGGTGTGCACACACCAAAGTCTGCACCTATGACCTAGGCTACAGGCAAATGGCAGCAAGACTAAATAGTACACCAGCTCTTAATTTCTCTTCCACTCCATATCTGCTGTTCTGAAGACTTGTGATGGTACAGTATGCTCGGCGAGGATGCCTCAGCCAGATGACCTGTGGAAAACACTTGCAGGACGAAAGGGACTGAGAGTGGGCTGGCAGTGTAGTGACCAACAAAGACCACAGAACAAGTGAGACAAAAGAAACAACTTTGGAGTAACAACTCAGACAAGTTTCTTCTGAGCCAAATGGTAATTTAACTCGCTAGTCTGGCAGTTGTCAAACATGGCAGGTTCAATGCATAGCAATAACAATAACATTTTCTTTAAATTACCTCTGCTTTTGCAGTTAGAACATTCCTAACACGTTACTTGTGCTTTACTTTTCTTTCCAGCAGCCTATCTCACCTGCTAATAACTCTGAGCAACTACAAGCTTTAACTTCCCAAGCCTTCCCTTGGGACCAATGAGCCTAACCTTGTCCACAGTCAGTCCTCAAACCTTATTGGCAAACAGTGACTGCTTGGTCCAATCATAACCTAGCCAGAACACTAATCGGGGTATATAACACTGTAGCACTTACTTATCACTCTGTCTGACTCACTTATCACCCTCTGCATTCACTTCAACACATTGCTTACGTGGTTTTAGCAAATGGGCTAAATAAATCTTGTAACCTTATTGTCTCTCAGTACCCAGCTCCTGGGCAGGTATCAAAAAACAGAGTCTTGCAAATATCTTGTCCCTATGCCAACCTGCCTTCTTACAATGTATATCACTCACCAAGAAAGAATGCTGAAAAACTGAAACAGATGCAGTTTTCTTTCCTTGCTTACTGGCTCTCCCGGCCCTTCCCACAAAATGAACTGTTATTTCAGCTGCTCACAGGCACACAGAAAACACTTCTCTTAACCCCTGCCCCCCCCACACACACACACCTCAATGCTTCCTTTTTTAATTTTTATTTTCAACAATAACCTTAGTTGAGTCATCAAGGCAGCAGTACCACTGTCACTCCTGATCTCACCTGAATCCCACTGCACAGAAACCCTTGTACGTTGTATGAGTTTCTACTGATTATGCTAGCTACCCTTCCTTGCACATATCTTCTTCTCAGTGATCCTCATAATAAAGCACAGACTCCCAAAGCAAAAGTAAAAACAACAACAGCAAAAAGAGCTTTTTCTTGTATGACCATTCAGACTCTACTTCTATGCTTAGCACTGCTATCAATGTTGCCTTCTACTGACAATTTACCGGTAGAAGGATTACTTTACATAAAACAATTTTCCAAGCCATTTTAACATGTTTTTTTCTAATTTTATTAAACTTTCTTCTTCTTCCCTAAATATGAAAACAAATGCCATTTTCCAAGCACAACAATACACACCAAGGTGGATGGTATGGGCTATTCCTGCCCTTCCAAGGGTATAAGACCCTTGCCTGTTGTGTCAGGCCTCATTATGTTCCAGGTCTGGCAGGTGTAGCACAAGGATATAGCCCAATAATGCCCACCCTGTTGTGTATTATAACTGTCTTAAAATGGCATGAAAAAATCTAGGAACTTCATTGGACAAGATCTGTCAAGTGACCATGCATTAAATTTCTAGCACTGCATGGTCAGATGCTGAATCTCATTTTCTTCCCCAGGCATTTACTTACTACACATATCACTACACACCAAAACAAAAACAATCAAAGTATCTATGGTACTAAAGATGCCAAATAAGGTCTGTAAAGTTTGAAATAATTATGTATTAAAAATACAATATACAGTGTGTTTTTCTGGATTCAAATGACTAATCCTTTGCCTGCTCAATAAACACACATCAGTGTGCCACTGAGCTGCAGATAAGTGAATTGCAGTTCCTATGGTGTAGAGGTATGTCAAAACCTGCAAAACAGGCAACAGGGGATCTAATCCCAGCAGGGGATAAACCTTCACAAATTGTAGTTCTTAGCTAAAGTTACTTCTCATATAATGTTCTATTCAAACTCCACACCACCATGAAACCCCACTCAAGTAAGTTTTCATCTAACAAAAAATTGAAATAAATGTATAAGCCCCTGCCAGGTTTTGAACCACTGATCATTTACCTGGTAAGCAAACATACATCCAGTGTGTCACTGAGCTACAGGTAAGTGAGACACATTTTCTATAGTGTAGAAACTATGCTACAACTTGCAAAACAGGCAACTGGGGATATTTTGCCAGCAGGTGCTTTACCTTCACAAATTGCTGTTGTTATCTACATTTACTTCTCATGTAATTTACTATTCAACTCCATACTACCATGAATCACCACTCAACTGAGTTTCCATCTTACAAAAAAGTTTAAGTACCTTCCAGGAGCTTACCAACTGATTCTCTGCCTGTTAAGCAAACATACATTCAGTGTGCCACTGAGCTACAAGTAAATGAGCTGCAGTCCCTATGTTGGAAAGGTTATGTCACAGCCTGAAAATAGGTAACTCGAATTGTATTCTAACTTAGAGAAGCTTAGCCAAGACTAATTTAATTGTCTTCAACATACTGTATAACTAAGTTCAGTTATCTGAAAGTTTGCTGTTTAGCTCTGCTGAAACCCTTCACTACAGCTTCAGTGATATCTAACAATTTCTTAATAGACTTCTGCTGTCACTTGCATTCCATTTTGTTAGAATTCGTTATTTGCACCTAATTAAGTTCCTTAGGACTGGCCTGTTCTCTGATTTCAGTCTCTATTTTAAATCTTATTATCAGCCAAGATGTCCAATCCATATGTAAAGGTTTTTACTAATTCTGCTGAGTATTTAAAGTGTTATCGTTCCTTAACTGCCATGTTTCCGATGAAAGACTCTGTAAGTCTGAAAGCTTAAACATTTTATTAACAATATTTGTTGATCCAATTAAAGGTAGCAAACCACCCATTTTGTTTATCTTCTCATACAACAAAAATTGTAGTGAGAAAGATAAAATGTGCAATACAGGGAATCAAACCCAGGATTGTGTAGGTCTGAAACCATATGCTAAGCCCAAAAGTCCTATCACTGACATTATCAGTGACATTCTGCAGCTGAATCAATAACACAATGTAATCTTAAACTTGACTAAATGTACAACAGCATATGCATGACCACAATAGGTGCTAACAGTTCTGCTGTTTGCACCTGAAAACAAGAGACATCATCATTATGAAATTCTTATACTGTGCTACTCTGGTATTTAAAATTCCTTGTTTGTTAATAGTTCTTCTTTTAAACACATACTTCACCCCGACTCTCACAACACATTTATAAGCATTTCTCACAGATTCCTTAACTTATTTTTAAATGGCAATTACCATAGTATTTTATCTGGAGTATGATGACAGGACGCAGACAGTGAATCAACACCCTCCCCCCCCAAGCCTCACTTACTAAGCTACAAACCCTGTTTTATAATTCCTTTCAGTGGTATCCATGCTGCTTTGGCTGTTTATTTAGTTTAATGAAATTATGTTTTGAATTTATTTTTGTTTAATGTTATGCTGTGTTGTGCTGCCCGATCTGTGCCTTGCCCGCCACTTTTCTTTTTACATTAATAGGATACAGGCTACATTGCTGTACTGTCCAAAAGGTAATTGACATGCCGCCTTTCATTTAACATTTAAGAACTGCTGGTATTGCCTCAGTGTCAGCATCACGGCATCATGGAATTGCTGACTGCACTTTCATTTAAAATTATTGATGGTATTGCTGGTATCCCGCTGACATTGCTTTACTGTCCGCCAGTATCAAAATGCAGTATTAACATTGCTTTGCTGTCCAGAAATGACACAACTGACTGTCCATCGGTATCCCTAACATTGCTTACCTTTATTTTAAATGTAAGAACTGCTGGTAGCTAGTGTTAGCACCACGGCATCATGCAATTGTTGCACTACTTTACTTTTATTTCTGTGTCTGCATTACTTTACTGTCCACCCGGTATCCCTAACATTGCTTTACTTTTATTAAAAATGTAAGAACACTGCTGCACTGCTTACATTGCAGAAAGTACTATGCCGCTGCTGGGAAGTTGGGATTTCAGTGGTTGGTATTACGTACTTGTCAAGCTTTTCGTAGTTAGGATTCTGGTGTCGGGCTTGCGTTTGACAGGATTTGGGATGTCGGGATTCTGTACCAACCCCGCACGGAACAGCTTACCAGCAGAGGTGGTGTGGGATAGACACATAGGAATCTTAGCCACGGGGGGGGGGGGATTGAGTAGGGTCTGCGGTGACAATATAGGTAGAGAAAATAGGACACAACTAGGTGGGCCATCAGGTCCTTATCTGCTAACAGATTCTATGTTTCTACATTTCTATATTTCTGTTATCACCCTGAATCCTTCTGTTGCCTATACAGAAGCACAATTGTTTTCTATATATCCATAGCTGCTCACACACCTACATGGCACTGGCCTGATTAGCATGCACGCACGTATGTACACACGCACACTCTCACAGTTTAACCGGTAGTCATTCAAAACATTCCCCCTTCCAATTAATACTGACAGCTATCTATTTTCTTTTTTTCATGTGATGTTTTTATCCCCCTACATGCCCCAATGGCCCCCACTCCTTCAGGCTGCCAAGTTCCCCGATACCCCGTCTGTCCCCACTCGAGCTACTCCTCAGCCCCACATCGCAGCTGACCCAAAGTGTCCCAGAGTAATCCTTCACTGGGTGGGTCCCTGGGGGAGGGCATACCAGCACACTCTTTAGTAGGTTCGGGTGCTGCTGAGACTGAAAGCGGGCTCCCTGGAGGATTCTGGTGGTAGTGGAGAATGGCAGCTGTCATCTGGCAGCTCACTGGTGCTGTTTCTGGTTTTCTGTTATTTTTTTGTCCCTCCTGCGCCACTACTTGTAGTACCCTCGGTCTCCACCACTACAGAGTGAGGCTTGATTCCCAACCTACCCCAGGAGAGGAGAGCAGTCCTCCGGATGCTTAATCCTCTCCTTTCCCTGCCAGCCATCGGTGCCCCAAGTCTGTTCCCAAACCCGGGTCGCTGGCGTGGTTCAAGGTGTTGCATCCAGTGCCTCAACCCTTTGTGCCACCGGGCCAGCAGCTATCAATTTTCTAAAGAGAGAACCCATTCTTTTTTAACTTGAAATATGCCCCTTTCCTGTCACCAGTGCCAGACTCCTCAAGGAGTTACCAAGGCACAACCAGATCTGTAGTCCCACCTTCCTCCGGGTACCATCTTCCATCTTGCCATGTCTAGCCCCTCAAATAGGAATGAGGTGGAGGGAATTTACCCTCTAGTTTCCTGTGTTGCCAGGAGATATACTTGGGTCCATTGTCAAGTGCACTGGGTCCCTTTTATGCAGTTTTTCTCAAACCCACAGGATGATACCCCAAGAATATCAAGGGACTCAAGCAACACTGCGTTCCAATGTCGGTGATGCCCATCCTTCCTACCAACCTTCTGACTGCATTACCACCTATGGTTACCAAGGTGACTGTATTGGGGTGGAGGATAGAACCCTCTTTACCTAGAGAAGGAGAGTGTTCTCTGGGATGATCAGTCCTTCTTCCCTCAGATAGCTGCTAATGACTCAGCCCCATTCCCAAACCCAGTTCACTGGGGTGAGAGTGGTAGGCCCTACTTATATAACAATGGGCCAGCAAGAAAACCCATTCTTCCTGAAATACAGAAATCACTTGAACTGTCTGAATAGAAGTACAGTCAGGCATATAGCACCACCACAAAACCATGGTGTGTGCTCAAGCCAACAATCATGACCAGGAGGCAACACAAGTACGGACAATACAGGATGGCCAAAACTTCACACTGCAACCAGAAGCAGCCAGCTGAGAATCACTACTGAGAGGCAGCAAAAGCGCTGACAATACAGCCATTACAAATCACTACCAGGAGGCAGCAGAAGTGTGAACAACCAAAGCCACTAATAAGCATGCAGTACGGCAGCCCAAATTAATAAAAAACAGCAACCCACCCCATCCCCAACCACCCCACACTATACTCCTTTTATAGGGTAGCACAGTCATGACATTTCCTGTAGCAAAGCAGGAAGGAGCGGATCAGAGGGGTATCCACACAGTGACCTCATTTACAGGGGCACAAGTAATTTAACTTGTTATAACAAGTTATACAAAAACAAACAAAACACAAAATCAAACTTTTGCTTTCATTTTCTTCCTTCTAATTACTCTGACCAGGTTACAAACCCAGCAACTTATTTGGAATAGATATTATTAACTGCAGGTACTGTGGGACACTTTTCAGAAGGGCAGTTTTACAAGATTTAGGACACTGTCCTACATACTGGGCCACTGGAGATCTAAGGGCTCAGCTCCAGGCAGCATGGACAGAGACTACATGCCTCAAATCGCATATTCAAAAGGAATTATATTATAAGAACCATCCCCCATTTCCCCAACATCCAACATCCAACAGAAGCACCTCGACCGCAGAGGGTAGTTGGTCCGGGAGGTTGGCAGGTGGTTAGGAGGGGCAAATCGGGTGCCCATCACTCGGTGCTCTTCAACATATCACCTCCACAAACCATATAAAAATTATGAACAGGTATCTGCCTCTAGCTCCGAAATCAAACAAAGGGGCAGAGGACACTGAGAGCAGGACACTGCAGCACAGGAGCTAGTGCAACAAAACTCACCCAAAACAGGAACCAAAACAAAAAAAGCAAAAAGGAAATCCAAAAAACTTCTGATCATAGGAGACTCCATGATTCGGGGAGTTGATACCTATCTCCTTCCAGGGGTAATGGTCAGATGTCTCCCAGGTATATCAGCATGGAGAGACACTGACCGCATTGCTGTACTTACTGTGCACTTTTCAAATGCTGTAAACATCCTTTCCCCCTTCCCTCCAGGATGCATCTGGAATCGAGCGGTACTCCACTCAGTATGCCTTCCTGGTGAAACTCTTAAATAAATAAATAAATTGCTAAAATTGTACAGGAAGCAGGAGAAAACATTGATGTCGTGGTACACATAGGGACTAATGATCTCTCCAGCCGGTCTGTTGTGGAGACCAAGGAACACCTGACCAGGCTGGGTGACAAACTATCATCCATTTCATCTGGTCTCTCCTTCTCTGAGATCCTGCGAGTCTGGGAGGGGGGGAAAATGGATGGAAGGTCAGAGAAGGGGAGATAGGGGAGCTAAACATGTGGCTCAGGGGCTGGCGCCAGGAAAAAGGACACAAATTTGTAGGGAACTGGCAACAGTTTGGGGAGTGAAAGTTCTTTAAATTTGATGGATTGCATCTGACTAAGGAGGGAGTCAGTGCATTGGGGCAGAAGTTTGATGTATTTGCAGAATATTTAAACTAGCAAATGGGGAGAGGGGTGCAGCACCCGATACGTCGAATGGGAAGAACACCCCTCCCCCCTCAGCCAGTGGTCAAACAGGAGTTCAGCATGTTTGTAGTTCACTTGCATCACCAGGTAAGGAAAAAAGTCTAGCTCTCCATACGGTGCACAGGGGGAAACGCCAGACCTCACCCAACAACTAACACACTGAAATCTGGCCAATGGAAAATCATGTACACAAATGCTCGCAGTCTGGGAAACAAGATCCCAGACCTGCAGGCAATAATGACAGAGGCTAAACTGGACATTGTAGCCATTAGCGAGACATGGTTTACCAGTAACCACACTTGGGAGACTTCAGTACCTGGCCATGTACTGTTCAGAAGAGACTGAGGTGCAAAAAGGGAGTGGCCCTTTATGTCAATGAAAATATAAAAGCTACAGAAATTCAGAATACACATAAGGAGCCAGAAGAACTGTGGTCACCCTAGGAAACAGAAATGGGACAGCCATATGAACTGGGGTTGTCTACAGGCCTCCAGTCCAGGGGAGGACATAGACACATTACTGTTAGAAGATATATAAAACATGACAGCTAAAGGAGGTTCTGATAACAGGAGACTTCAACATGCCAGATACAAACTGGTCAATACCAGCAGGAACATCTGCCAGAACTAGACAGATAGTGGATTCCTGCAAGGGAAGGGCCTCAAACAACTGATACAACAACCCACAAGAGACAGGGCTATCCTAGATCTAGTACTGACTAACAGGGAAAGGATCTCAGATCTTCAGGTAGAAGGTCACCTGGGGGCCAGTGACCATCACATGGTATGGTTCAATTTGGCCACTAGAACTAAATCATCCCATTCCAAGGCAAAAATGTGGGACTTCAGAGGAGCTGACTTTGATAAGATGGCCAACAGAGTTAAACTAACCCTGGCAAGAAGAAATACAGGTGAGGGGGTACAGGCAAAGTGGGCAGGAATTAAGGATACAATACTTGAAGCAACATCCCATTATGTTAGAGAGAAAAGGAAGTGCAAAAGAAGAAGGAAACCACTTTGGTTCTCAAAAACAGTAGCAGAAAAGGTTAGAGCCAAAAGGCTGGCCTTCAGGAAATATAAGGGAATGCAGCGGGATGAAGATAGGGAGGCATACCAAACTTCCCTAAAGGAAGCAGGGAAGGCAGTAAGGCAGGCAAAGGCCCAAACCGAGGAAACACTAGCACAAACAGTAAAAGAAGGTGACAAGACTTTCTATAGATACATTAGTGAAAGGAGAAAGTCCAGAGGGGGTATTGCTAAGATCAAAGGGGATAAGGGCGTGTGAGGAGGAGGAGGACCATGTAAAAGCATCTATCCTAAATAGATACTTCTGCTCAGTATTTACTGAAGAGAAGGTAAGGCAGGGCCCACAGCTCAGCACCATGGACACAGGGGGGAGGGAGGTGTGCACTAGTCCCTTCACAAAAGAAAGGATCCTACAAGAACGCGATAAGCTCAGGGTGGACAAGGCAATGCGACCTGATGGCATACATCCCTGGGTGATAAGGTGGAACTAGCAGAGCCATTATCAGAACTGTTTAGTGAGTCTCTGAGGACAGGAGAGGTCCCAGAAGACTGGAGAATGGCTCATGTGATCCCGCTTCACAAGAGTGGTAGCAGGGAACTACAGACCAGTCAGTCTTACCTTACCTCAGTAGTGGGCAAGATTATGGAGGCACTCCTTACGAAAAGGATAGTGCAACACCTGGAATCCATAGGAGCACAGGATCCAAGACAGCATGGGTTTACAACAGGAAGGTCCTGTCAAACTAATCTAATAGATTTCTTTGACTGGGTAACCAGAGTGGTGGACCAAGGGGGAGCAGTTGATGTTGCCTACCTTGACTTCAGCAAAGCTTTCGATACTGTTCCACATAGAAGATTGATTAATAAGCTAGGTAGGCTCGTGGGCTAGAGTTGGTCAACTAGGTGGCAAACTGGTCGACAGGCAGAAAACAGAGAGTGGTGGTAAATGGTATACAGTCAGAAGAGATGCAAGTCACAAGTGGGGTACCTCAGGGATCAGTCCTGGGACCAGTCCTCTTCAATATCTTCATCAGTGACATTGCAGATGGACTGGAGGGTAAGGTTTGTCTGTTTGCAGATGACACCAAGATCTGCAACAGAGTAGGTGATCCAGATGGGGTGGGCAGAATGAGAAGAGATCTGGATAAACTGACAAAATGGTCGGAAGAGTGGCAACTGGGGTTTAATGCAAAGAAGTGCAAGATCATGCACATAGGGAAGAGAAACCCTGAAGCCACCTATAGGCTGGGAGGGGAGTTGCTGGCAGTCACAAGGGAAGAAAGAGACTTGGGCATCATCATCATCACAGATTACCTGAAATCATCCAAGCAGACCACTAAAGCAGTAGGTAAGGCTAGGGGGATGTTGGGGTGTATTAGTAGGGATATCACAAGTCGTAAGAGGGAGGTAATAATCCCTTCTTTACAAGACACTGGTTAGACCCCATCTGGAGTACTGCGTGCAGTATTGGAGGCCACATCTTCACAAGGACATTAACCAAATTGAGGCAGTCCAGAGAAGGGCACCCAAAATGGTGCAGGGACTGCATCAGAAAACATATGAGGACAGCTTAACGGAGCTCAATATGTATACCCTAGAGCAAAGGAGGGAGAGAGGTGATATGATCGAAACATTCAAACACCTTAAGGGCATTATTTTTATTTATTTATTTATTGAAATGTTTCACCAGGAAGGCACACTGAACAACAAGTTGCTTGTCTCATGGTGTGACCTGGGGGGGAAGGGTTACATAGGGTTGTGAAGGAAGATCAGTTACAATAGTATGTGGGTAGTACAAACAATACAACATTGTAAGATTGTGCAACAGTTGGAACACAAGGTATTGTACATTAAACAGTAGTGGAACATTGGGTAAATTACAATACATGTCCAAAATCATACAAAAGAACATAGCAACGTACAAAACAGTAATAATGCGATAGAACCATTTATAGTGCATAAGTGTACCAGGAGCAGGCTTGAGGTAGTACGCAAGTGCTGTTGGAGTAAAAAGGATGGGGTTAGGTTGTGCACACTGATGACCCAGAAGGGCAGGTGGAGAACAGAGGGGGCAGAGGCAAGAACTGAATATGAGGAGAAGGGGTAGCCATTTCCTGATTCCCCCCCCCTTCAGGATGTTGAGAACCCTGCTTGAGGGGGTCATGGTAGGAAGGCAGAAACTGGGGACAGGTATTAAGGTGGGTCAAAGCAGGAACAGCTGAGGGAAAGGTGACTGTGTAGGGCAGAGGTAAGGGAGTAGTTGGAGGAGGAGTGTCATATTTCAGGGGGGAGGGAATTCCAGATTTTAGGGAAATGATGGGCGAAACTAATCTGACCGATGAGGGTGGAGTGGCGTGGGACCGTCAAGGTGCAGGCGTCATTTGATCTGAGACAGTGTTTGGGGGGAGGTGGAGTGGAGAGAGAGGATGAGAGGTGGGAGGGTAGCCCCCTGAACCAGAATTTGGAGGTTAGTTTGGCACAGTGAGAGATGCATCTGTGAGATAGTGGAAGGAAGATTAGAGAACGATAGAGTTCACAGTTATGGGAGCAGGAAGGGGAGTCAATAACAAAGTGGCAGAAGGAGTTAAAGAAAGTGTCCAACTTGGTCAGGGAAGATTTGGGAGCAGCAGCATAGACTTTGTCACGGTAGTAAAATATGGGGAGTATCATCTTCTGGACAATTTCATGCCTCACAGTCAGCGGGATGCAACTACGATTCCTGTACCGAGCACCAAGATTGGGGCGCAGTTTCTTCAAGGTAGCATCGATATGCACAGAGAAGTTGAAGTGCTGGTCCAGCCAAACTTCCAGATATCTAAATGAGGAGGTGTCCTCCAAGATGGTCCCATCAAGGGTGTGGAAGGTGGGTAAGGCCGGGAGCCTAGACAGCCTCTGCCTGGTGCTAAAGGACATTGAGACTGTCTTCTTGGCATTTAGAAAAAAGCTGGTGAGAAGCAAACCAGAGCTGAACTTAGTTGAAGTCATGCTGTAAGCTGGTTTGCACAGCAGCAGGGTTTTTGCCGGAACTGTACAAAACAGTATCGTCAGCATACATGTGAATAGAAGAGGATGAGCAGGCTGTGAGAAGATCATTAAGGAAAATGGAGAAGAGTAGGGGACCAAGTACTGAGCCCTGAGGTACACCAGTGTTGATGGGGAGTGGAAGGGAGATGGAATCAAGGATCTCACTGACTGGGTCCTGCCAATGAGGTAGGATTTAAATCAGTTGGTGGCTGATGGAGCAAGGCCAGCTGAGAAAAGTGAATCAAGACTACGAGGATGAGAAACAGTGTTGAAAGCTTTGGCTAGGTTGACAAATATGGCCGAGGTGATAGGCCATCATCCATCCCTGAAAGGATGGAGTCAGTAAGTCTGAGGAGGGAGGTGGTTGTTGAGTGGTTCTTCCGAAAACCAGATTACAAGGGGTGAAGAATGAGTCAAGAGAGGAAGGGTGATAGTTGAGAGAGAACTAAATGCTCCTGAAGTTTGGCAAGGGTAGGAAGGAGGGAAATGGGGTGATAGTTGCCAGGAGTGGATGTGTCACCACCCTTGGGGAGAGGAAGGACTACAGCGTGTTTCCAGGATGAGGGTACTTGGGCAGAAATAAAGGACAGGTTAAGGATTAGGGAGATAGGATAAGCAATTGCAGGAGCAGAAAGGTAGAGAACTTTAGGATAGAGCTCATCTGGTGAGGAGCCTTTAGAGGGGATGAGGGATAGGAGACTATTAAGAGCTTCATCAGAGAAGATAGCAGAAAAGGAAAATGAGGGAGGGGTAGGCACTGGCTGAGGCAAAGAGCTGAAGTTAGCAGGTGGCAATGGGGAGAGGAAATTTAGAAGAGACGTGGCGCACGAGGTGTAGTAGGCATTAAATTCATTGGCCACAGAGCCAGGGTCGGATACTAGGGAGTTATTTATTTTAACAACTGGAGGGGGAAGGGGATAGGGGGAGAGAATAGGGCATTAACAAGGTGAAAGAGTCTAACATGTTTCAATATAAGAAAAATAGCAGGACAAGAGGACACAGCATGAGATTAGAGGGAGGCCGATGAAGGGGTAATGTGAAAAAGTTCTTTTTCACAGAAAGAGTGGTAGATGCATGGAATGGCCTACCTCAGGAAGTGGTGGATATGAATACAGTGCAGGGCTTCAAACAAGCATGGGATAGGCATAAGGGAGCAATACAGATGAGTATGAATAGATAGGTCGTTTACAGAGCAAAGGTTGATGGCACATTCATAAATTAGAAAAAGAAACAGGCAGACTGGATGGGCCCTGCGGTCCTTCTCTGCCATCAGCTTCTATGTTTCTATGTAACTGTCAGCATACTTTAGCAACACACTGCATTAATAAAAGAGCACTTCCTGCTGCCTTAAAATAGGGACTATTTAATACAAATACTACAATTCCCCATTGCACGCATATTTAAATAGTTGAATTAACTTTAAATGAATGTTGTTTTTTGCTAAAAAAAAGGTACACTACTTTCTTTTTTTTATTATGCAGGAGCCATTTTATAAGCACAATGAGCCACTCCAGGGTGTGAATTAATTGACTTGCAATACATTTCCCAGGAGCATGAGGGCACTCAAACTTTTGCCATACTACTCTCCTGGGGTGTGCAACACAAATCCTATAATGCACACCCTGTCATATCTTACAGCTTACTTCTTGTAAAAGGAAATCAAATTTTATATCATTTCATAGGCTGACAATTCAATCTAAGGACACGTGATGTCCTTTGAGAGAACAGCCCCTTATGCAGTGTCCCTCTTGAAATCGCCTTTTCTGTGAAATATTGGTATAAATACTGCAGTCCTTTGGCTGTTCCCCGATGGATGTGAGCTACAGATAAGCAATGAAACCTTAATGGTGATGATCCTTGGAGATGGATGGTGCTGAGCTTCAATGGACTTGACTGCTGTTGCTGAATGCTGGGCCTCCTTTCTGAAACTTCACTGAAGAATGCAGGTACTTCAATGTAGAAGGCAATAGCTAACCCTTACCTTGTCTCACTCACTGCCCTACTGTCCCTGCTCTAGGATAAGGGTGATCCCCTGTTACCTATTTACTTTTACTTGAGGGCCAGTCCCCCAGGCCCTCACCTTATCCTAGGCTCTACTGGCTGGACTGGTTATTGCTCTGGTTTGGCCAGTCTCATCTCTCTGCTAAGAGAGTAGTTGACAGCAGATAAGGACCACTAGGCCCACCTAGTCTGCCCGTATTCCCTGCCTACATCAGTGGCCGATGACCCTACTTAGTCATTGGCTTTTGCCTCTCTTCCCCACATTTAGGGTTCCCTTATGTTTATCCCATGCATGTTTGAATCCCTCCATGGATTTAGCAGCCACCACTTCCTGGGGTAGCCTATTCCAAGCATCCACCACCCTCTGTGTGAAGAAAAATGTCTTCACATTTCCACTTGTTCTGCCCACCTCCAATCTCATATCATGCCCCCTCATCTTTGTACAACTCTTGTACTGAAAGATGTCACCCCCTGCACTTTGTTGAAGCCTTTAAGATAGTTGAAGGTCTCTATTATATTCCCTGTTCCCTCCTCTCCTCAAGTGTATACATATTGAGGTCTTTTAATCTGTCCTCAAATGTTTTCTGATGCAAGCCCTGCATTATCTTGATTGCCCTTTTCTGGACCGCCTCTACCCTGTCTATGTCCTTGCAAAGATGCGGCCTGCAGAACTGAACACAGTATTCTAGATGAGGCCTCACCAGTGTTTTGTACAATGGCATCACCTCCTCCCTTCTTCTGCTAGTGATTCCCCTTCCTATGAACCCTAACATCCCACTGGCCCTCCACACAGCCTTGTTACACTGTTTGGCCACCCTTAGGTCATCTGAGATGATTATCCCTAAATCCCTCTCTTCTCTGGTGACTGTGAGTAATTCTCTCCCCCCCCCCCCATTCTGTAGCTCTCCACTGGGTTTCTTTGCCCCAGGTGCACAATTTACAAATTTTTGCATTACATTTCAACTGCCACACCTTTGACCATTTTTCCAGCTTTCCCAGCTCCCTCCTCATTCTTTCAGCCCCCTCTGGAGTGTTTACTCTGTTGCAGATATTGGTATCATCTGCAAATATGGAAACCTTCCCCTCCAGCCCTTCAGCAGTGTCACTGATGAAGACTTTGAAAAGAACTGGCCCCAGGAACGATCCCTGAGGCACCCCACTGGTCACCCTCTTTTCCTTGGATTTGATCCCATTTTCTACCACCCTCTGCTTCCTGTCCCTCAACTAGTTTCTAACCCAGTTGTCCACATTGTGGCTCACCCCCAGGCTCCCTAGCTTGTTCACCATTATTCTGTGGGGTATGGCATCGAAGGCCTTACTGAAATCGAGGTAGGCAATGTCTACTGCTCCTCACTGATCCACCTCCTTCGTCAGCCAGTCAAAAAAGTCAATCAGATTTGTTTGACAAGACCTTCCTGCTGTGAATCCATGCTGCCTTGGATTCTGTGCTCCCATGGTTTCCAGGAGTTCCACAATCCTTTCCTTAAGCAGCACCTCCATAATCTAACCCACTATTGTTTTTTTTATTTATTTGATATTGGGAAAATAACCTTTCAGCCAAGGCTCTTTTACAAAGATTCCATGTCATGTGAACAGAGTATAGACACTCAATCAAGAAGGTTACAGGGTTTTAGGACATTTGAGACACTGAACAGCACAACAATCAGGAAAAAGTTACAGAGTTTCTTAATCATTTAAAACACTAAACAGCATATGGACATCAACTTTAGTTGATTACAAGTGCAGGTAAGGTGCAGAGGCACTAGAGTTTAGGTTAGGATAGGTTGGGCAGAGGGTCAGTAAGGACAGGATTTTGGTAGGGGGGTCTCTAGTAAAAGTGCTCAAGGAGGCAGGGCAGAGGCCAGGGAGGCATAGACCCATCCTATCGTGGAGACGGGGGGGAAGGGGGTGTACAGGAGCAGCCCCTTAGAGTGATTCAGAGGCAATGTCAAGGTGTGTGTGGGAGGGTGGCTTCTGTCTTGTGCAGAGAATAGTTGCTGTTAGCAGAGCCAGGCCATGTCATCCAGAGTCTATCGGCTGTTGGAGAAGCAGGTGCATACAGAGCTGGAGGTCCGGTAGTGCCTAAGGTCTGATTTGAAGCCAGACAGGCTAGTGGAGTTCCAAATGGACTCAGGTACCTCATTAAGCCAGAGAAGGGCTCTGTAGAGGAGAAGATGCGCTGTCCGAGAGCTGTGCGTCGGAATGGCATTACGAGAGCCCCCTGCATTCTATTTCTGGTGATATATTCTGTGCCTGGGAGGGAGAAGATGCCTGCTATGCACGGGGAGGGGGGCTTTCCCCAGTAATGTTTTTTTGCCTAGGAGGCATGTGAGGAATTTAGTCCTGCACCCAAGAGACAGCAGGTGTGTCTGTTTGTAGAGGGAACAGGTATGGGTCATTTGATCGCCGTTCAGGATAAGCCTGCAGGCCTTATTGAGGAAGGACCCTATTGAGGTGAGGCTGACCAGCCTATAGTTTCCTGCCTCCTACCAGCTACCACTCTTGTGGAGAGGGACTACGTTTGGCCCCTTCCAGTCCTCTGGAACCATCCCTGTACCGAGCAACTCACTAAACAGGGCCACCAGCGGTGCTGCTAGCACTGTCTGTAATTCCTTTAATATCCGGGGGTGTATATCATCTGGACCCTTTGCTTTGTCCACCCATTGTTTTTGCTGCCTAATTGTGGTCCCTGTCTCTCCCCCTCTACCATGAATACTGAACAGAAGTATTCATTCAGTATTGATGCTTTTTCTAGGTCACCCTCTATGCACACCCCTTCCTCCCCTTTGAGCCTTGCAATTCCTCTCCTGGCCTTCCTTCTATAGCCAATGTATCTATAAAATGTCTTGTCCCCTTTTTTACTGACTGTGCTAGTATCTCCTCTGTCTGTGCCTTTGCACTCCTAACTGCCTTCCCTGCCTCCCTCTGTTTCTCTCTCTAGGTACCCTGCCCTATCCTCATCCTTCTGAGTCTCCTTGTATTTTGTGAATGCCCCCTTTTTGTTCCTCACTTTCTTTGCCACCCCCTTTGTGAACCATAGTGGTTTGTTCCTTCTTTTTCTCTTGTTACTCAGCCGAATGCACTGATTTTTTTGCCTCCACTATGTCTTCTTTTAGGTGTGCCCACCGCTCCTCAACCCCTCCCCTGGATCCCTTCCTGCCAATGCTTCTTTGATCCCCCTCCCCAACCTAGCGAAGTCTGCCCTCCTGAAATCCAGGACTCTTGTCTTTGTGTGGCTCTCCTGTGACACTGTACGGATGCTGAAACACATTATATGGTGGTCACTGGACCCTAGGTGCCCATCCACCCTGACTTCCTTTATCCTAGCTCCATTGGTCAGCACAAGGTCTAAGATTGCCTTGCCCCTGATGGGCTCCTGAACCAACTGCCTGAGGCATGCTCCCTGCAAGGATTCCACGATGTCTCGGCTCCTGGCTGATGCAGCTGCCGGAATAGTCCAGTCCATGTCTGGCATGTTAAAATTGCCCAGCAACAGTACTTCCCCTTTTGCTGCCATCCCATGTATTTCCTCTACTATTGCCCTATCTCCCTCCTCTCTCTGTGCCAGAGGCCTGTAGATCACTCCTGTGTGAATTGCTGTGCCATTTCCTGGCTCAAGTGTGACTCACAGTGCCTCAGCTTCCCCCTGTTTACCCTGCACTGCCGTCACTTTATTACCTTCTCAGATGTAGAGGGCTCCCCCTTTTTACCCGCCCTATCCCTCCTGCGTAGAGCGTACCCTGGTACATTTACCTCCCAGTCAAGGTTTCCAGTGTACCATGACTTGGTATTGCTACTATGTCCAGGTCTGCCTCTACCATCAAGGCTGCCAGGTCTGGAATTTTGTTTCCCAGACTGTGGGCATTTGTGTACATGACTATCCATGTCTCATAGCCTATGCCCGTTGCATTTCTACCTTTGCCTTTTTGATCCCTCCTTCTAACCCTGTTTTTTTTTTCTCTTGCTGCCTGTTTTCCTCAGCCTTATCTCTTGTACCTAGCCCAGTCATATCTGTCCATATTTCCCAGCCTGTCCTTCTTGTATGTCTACGCTTGCCTTCCTGTTCCCCCTTTCTAACCCTGGTTTATTTCTATTGTTGCCTCCCTTCCTCTGCCTTACCCCTTGTAATGAGATTGGGAATATCTGTCCACTACATTTCCTCCTGATCTATGCTGCTAGCTACTCTGACCTGTGGGAGTGGGCTGCCTAAGTCTCCCTGCTCCTGATTGCCCCCCCAGGCAAGTTTAAACACTTGGGAAGGAAGCATTTAAACTTTTCATTGAGGACTGCAGTCCCCTTCCTGGATGGATGAAGGCTGTCCCCCCATACAGGTCCCCATCCCTACAGGTGGGTTCCCAGTCCCCAGTGAAGCCCAAACCATTATCTTTGCACCAGCCCCTCAACCAAGTATTGAACTTGCTGATGCGGAGATTTCAAGCCTCCCCCTGCCATGGACTGGCATCACCTCCGGGAATGTTACAGAGCCTGCTAGCTCTCCAAGGCACCTACCCAACCTTCTGAAGTCCTCCTGCACCTGCTCTATGCTCATCTCCTCCTTGGCTAGGTAATTTGTCCCCAGATGGATCATGACCTCCACTTGCCCCCTCCTTGCTACCACTGTGGCAATCCTCTGGATTTGTCCCCCCTCCCTCGAGCTGTGCCTCCTGGAAGGCACTTGATCTCCCTCTCCTCCCTACTACCTATACCCAGATCCATTCCCCAGGCTATTGAGTCTCCCACCAGGAGTAACTCCCTCTTCCTCTGGGGTCCTCTACCTCCTGCCTTTGGGTCTCCCTCCTGGAGGACCAGCTCATCCTCCCTATTCTCAACCTTGGGTTCCCTTGTGGGGCTTGCCCACTCTTCCAGGACAGCAAAGGAGATTGTAAGTTGGACCAGATGTAGGATGTACCTCTGACCCCCTCCCTCACCCTCCCTGAGCCCACCGCAGTCCAGCAAGCCCTCATCCTGGGCATCTGCTGTAATGCATGTGCAGACATGGCGGCCTCTGGGTGGGGGCAAAGGCCACCAGTATACCTTCCAGCTCAGCCCAGAGACTGGCAGCCTCTGCCCTCCACCCAGAGAGGTGCCTGCATATGGGCAGCACTGCAGTACCCAGAACATCCTCCTGAAGACTGCAGCCATGCATCCACTGCACTGTACCACTCCAGGCATTTTCCTTTCCTGCTCTGCTATTTACCTCCCTTTTGAATCCCCGGTAATCCCTCCTACTGTTTTTTTTCTTTCCTCTCTCCTCTCCTCTCCTCTCCTTTACACTCTGCTACTTCGGTACTGCAAAATTGAAGAGGTACCCCCTCTGAATTGTTGTTCCTGTAGTAGATTGGTCCCTTTAACTGCACCCACTTCAGTTCCCCTGTGGTCTCGAAGTTGTACCTGATGGTCACCTACAGAGGCAGGGGAACCCTGGGTGGATGGGATGGGGTGGGAGGGAGGGCTAGCCCTGGGTCCTGCAAAAAAAAAACAATCAGCATTTTGAAATAGAACAGTTTATGAATCAGGAAAAAACAAAACCAAACAAACCAGCTGCAACCCCAGAGAAATCCCTGAAACAGACAGAAACTTACCAGCAAACATATGCCCCTACTCCTGCCCAAATGAAATGGCTAAGGCAATTGAATTCCAGTTTAGCAAACACACAGCAATTTAAAAAAGTTAATCCCCTGAAACCTGATGCCTGCTGTTCCTGCTGCTTAAGGTACAGACTCACCCAGTTAGAAACAGCCAGAAATTTACCAGCAAACAGAAGCCCCTACTCCTGCCCAAACAAAATGGCTAAGGCATCACCCTGAATTTGGGATGTGCAGCCCCATTAAATGTCTTAAAAGTTTGCATGAATAATTTCTGGTCTAGATCTTTCTCCCCAATGCCCCATCCCCAACCCCATCTTCCACATCCCTCTGGAATGTGGCATCTCAATAAGCCATTTTGGAATGTTCAAAAAATGCATTTCCTGGAAAGCTGCTTTTCAAGCTCTGCCCCCTTTGTTCCCTAATGGAAAACTGGCAAAATCTGCACACTGGTGCTTTAACACATGAAAGCATATTTTAGCATTTCTTTCTTACATATCTTATTTTAAAGCTGATACTTTAGGTTTTCTGCTGATTTTTTTTCTGTAATTATTGATCCCAGAGTCACTCCTCACTGAAGTCATGAAAGTCTTTTGTTTTTCCTAAAATAGCACTTTATAATTTTTTTTGCACAGAGTTATAGGTGCAATTATTCAAACATGAAATACAGGTCAGACTAGGCTTGCATTAAATCAGTTTGCTCTTAAAAATAATTTAACAGTCCGAGACGCATGAAGAAAACATATGTAGGTGATCTTATATAGTAACCATCCATCATCAGGGTTCCCACCCACACTTCATGTCAGAAAGCATAATTCTGTCTTTTATTTTATAATCAAATCACAACTGGGAGGGAAGTGTACCAGGTTATGCTCTATTCAGGAGGGATAGGAAAAGTAAAAGGCGGGCTGTATGTAAGGGAAGGTATAAAAGGGTATAAAAGTAACGGATGTACAGGGTAGATGGGTGGAGGCTGAGGCACTGTGAGTCACCCTTAAGCCAGGCAATGGCACAGCAGTTCACACAGGGATGAAACATATGAGATGGCAACAAAAGGGGAGATACAGTACTGCTGCTTGGAAATTTTAATATGCCGGATGTGGCTTGGACAATCAGAGCAGCGGCCTCAGCCAGGTGCCGAGACGTCTTAGACTCCCTGCAGGGAGCAGACCTTAGGCAGCTAGTGCTAGGACCCACCAGGGACAAGGCGATTCTGGACCTAGTACTGACCAGTGGAGACAGAATCACAGAAGTCTGGGTGGAAGGTCACATGAGGTCCAGCAACCACCACACAGTGTGGTTAAGCAGAGGTGCAGGGTCACAGTCAAGCCATACAAAGGTGAGGATCTTAGATTTCAGGAGGGCAGACTTTACTAGGATGGGGATACACATCAAAGAAGCCCTGGCGAGGACGGAGTCAGGAGAGGGGGTTGAGGAGTAGTGGGCACACCTAAAAGGAGCCATAGTGGAGGTGATAAACCAGTGTGTCAAGCTGAGAAACAAAGGCAACAGAAGGAGAAAACCACTATGGTTCTCAAAAGAGGTAGTAGAGAAAGTAAGAGCCAAAAGGTTGGGTTTCAGAAAGTATAAGGAGACACAGAAGGAGGAGAATAGGGTGGTGTACCTCAATTGTCTGAAGTAAGCAGAGAAAGCTGTCAGGAGTGCAAAGGTGTAAACAGAGGAAAGATTAGCACAGATGATGAAGAATGGGGACAAGACATTTTATAGGTAGATAAGTGAAAGAAGGAAGTCCAGGGGTGGGATTGTACAGCTCATAGGGGATGAAGGGGAGGGAGTGGAGGCGGACCTGGAAAAGGCAGAGATACTGAATAAATACTTCTGTTCAGTATTCACTGAAGAAGAGGAGAGACAGGGACCACAGCTGGGCATCAGATACGGGGGGGGGGGTGAACACCAGTCCATTTACAGAAGAGAGAGTCCTGGAGGAGCTCACAAAACTGAAGGTGGACAAGGTGATGGGACCAGATGGCATACATCCCAGGATATTAAAGGAACTATGGAGGGAACTAGCAGTGCCACTGGCAGCCATGTTCAGTGAATCATTCAACACAAGAGTGGCTCCAGAGGACTGAAGGAGAGCACATGTGGTCCCTCTACACAAGAATGGTAGCAGAGAGGAGGCGGGAAACTATAGGCCAGTCAGCCTCACCTCAGTAGCCTCAGTAGTGGGGAAGATTATGGAGACACTGCTTAAAGAAAGGATTGTGGAACACTTGGAATCCAACGGAAGCCAGGATCCAAGGCAGCGTGGATTCACTGTAGGAAGGTCCTGTCAAACGAATATGATAGATTTGTTTGACTGGGTAACAAAGGAGGTGGATATGGGGAGTGGGGGATGTCGCCTACCTCGACTTCAGCAAGGCCGTTGACACAGTCCCTCATAAAAGGCTGATAAATAAGTATGAGTAGCCTGGATACAGGCCACAAGGTAGTAAACTGAGTTAGAAACTGGTTAGGGGACAGGAGGCAGAGGGTGGTGGTAAATGGGATCAAATCCAAGGAGAGGGGGTGACAAGTGGGGTACCTCAAGGATCAGTCCTGGGGCTTGTCTTTTTTTTTTTTACACTTTCTTTTTATCCCCTCCTTACTACCCACTCTGTCCACTCCTTTGGACCAATCAATCCCCATGATCCCTTCCACGGCGTCTGCCCCTAGAGTGCCAGGCTTTACTCCGTTGTCTCCCTACCTTGCTCCTCTTCCTCCAGAGAGCCTGCACAGTGAGGTCTGCCCATGGGTAGGTGATTAGGGCTGGGATCGGTTGTCATCCTGGCCCGAGAGGGGTGTTTTCCGCTTTTCTTCCTCTTGGTCCCTCCTCCCCTGAGAGCATCGGCACAGAGGACTGACATCCAGACAGGCGGTGTATTGACGCACGCCATCGTCAGATGCCCACAACGTCCTCCCCAACCCGACTCTGGAGAGCCGCCTAGTGCCCTGATGCCCATGCTTTCACTGGCGCCGGTGCGTCAGGTGCTCAAAGCACCCAAGGAACCTACCCCAGGAGGAGGAGATCATCCGTTGGAATGCTCAATCCTCCACCTCCCCTCTAACCCCCGGTGACCCAAGTCCATTCCCGAACCCAGGTCGCCGGTGTAGTGTGAGGTGTGGCGTCCAGTGCCTCAACCCTCAGTGCCACTGGGCCGGCGGGGCTAGTCATTTTTAATGTCTTCATTAGTGACCTTGCGGAACAGTGAGGGGAAGGTTTTCCTGTTTGCAGATGACACAAAGATCTGTAACAGGGTGGACACTCCAGGTGGGGTGGAGAGAATGAGGAGGGACCAAGAAAAGCCGGAAGAATGGTCAAAAGTGTGGCAACTGAGGTTCAATGTAAAGAAGTGCAAAATCATGCGCCTGACGTGCAGGAACCCTGGAGAGAGCTACAGGATGGGGGGGGGGGAGTTGCTGATAGTCACCAAGGAAGAAAGGGATCTAAGAGTTATCACCTTGGATGACCTAAAGGTGGTCAAGCAGAGTACAAAGGCTGTAGAGAGGGCCAGTGGCATGTTGGGGTGTACTGGAAGGGGTATCACTAGCAGAAGGAGGGAAGTGGTGATACCACTGTACAAAACACTGGCGAGACCTCATCTAGAATACTGTGTTCCATTCTAGTGGCTGCATCTTCTTAAGGACATAGACAGGGTGGAGGTGGTTCAGAGAAGGGTGACTAAGAAGGTGCAGGGCTTGTACCACAAAACATATGAGGAGAGATTAAAAGACTTCAGTATGTATACACTGGATTAGAGAAAGGCATTCCCTTAGGAGACATGACAGAAAACTTCAAGTATCTTAAAGGCATAAACAATGAACAAATGGGCAACATCTTTAAGTACAGGAGATGTACAAGGAGGGGGGGGCATGATATGAGATTGAAGGTGGGCAGGATAAGGGGAAATGTGAGGAAGTTCTTCTTCACAGAAAGGGTAGTGGATGCATGGGATGGCCTGCCCAGGGAGGTAGTGGGAACAAGCACATTGTTGGGGTTTAAACATGCATGGGAATGACATAAGGGAACCCTAGAGGTGGGAAGGAGAGGCTAAAGCCGAGAGCTGTGCCAGTCACTGTATGCACCCACAGCACCACCGCTGTGGATGCAGTGAGTGGGGGTGTGCCCAGTGCTGCATGGGGGACCACTGGATACCAGGGAGGGGTTGTTTTTACATCAGGATGGCGATGGGGGGTCACCACTACCCCTAAGGAAACTGTACATGATGCTATGACTGGGATCAGAGGGAGAGAGGGCACCACTACCACTAGCACCAGGGATCCATTTCCTTTAATGAACAGGCTGACGATCAGTGGAAGGGGTACCACTAACAGGGATCCATTTCCTTTAATGAACAGGCTGACGATCAGTGGAAGTGCCGCTATCACCAGAGATCCATTTCCTTTAATGAACGGGCTGAATCAGTGTGGGGGGGGTACCACTAGCACCAGGGATCCATTTTCTTTAATGAACGGGCTGATGATCAGTGGGAGGGGGGTATCACTAGCATCAGGGATCCATTTCCTTTAATGAAAGGACTGACGATCAGTGGAGGGGGGTACCACTAGCACCAGGGATCCATTTCCTTTAATGAACAGGCTGACGATCAGTGGGAGGAGGGTACCACTAGCACCAGGGATCCATTTCCTTTAATGAACGGGCTGATGATCGGTGGGGGGTACCACTAGCACCAGGGATCCATTTCCTTTAATGAACGGGCTGACGCTCAGTGGGAGGGGGGATACTACTAGCACCAGGGATCCATTTCCTTTAATGAATGGGATGACGATCAGTGGGTTGGGGGGTACCACTAGCACCAGGGATCCATTTCCTTTAATGAACAGACTGACGATCAGTGGGGTACCACTAGCACCAGGATCCATTTCTTTAATGAACGGATTGACGATCAGTGGGAGGGGTGCTACTAGCACCAGGATCCATTTCTTTAATGAACAGGCTTGACGATCAGTGGAGGGGGTACCACTAGCACCAGGGATCCATTTCCTTTAATGAACAGGCTGATGATCGGTGGGAAGGGAGTACCACTAGCACCAGGGATCCATTTCCTTTAATGAACGGGCTGACGATCAGTGGGGGGGGGTACCACTAGCACCAGGGATCCATTTCCTTTAATGAACGGGCTGACGATCGGTGGGAGGGGGGTACCACTAGCACCAGGGATTTATACTGTACACATCTGGAACCAGGCAATTGGGTGGGGAATGGTGCAGTGCTAACCTGCCTCATTGTCCATGCAAATGAGCCCATAATGGGTATGCAAATGGCCCTTGGCACCTTGCATTTCCAATGGGCTCATTTGCATAGGTCCCTTTGAATATGGGAAATAGCACTCCAACTTCAGGAACCCTGTCAGGGCAGCACTAAGTGGCTTAGTGCTGGGCCGACATGGCCTTATATTCAGTCGAATAGTGCTAGTGCGCTGTTCCACTGAAGACAGCATCTTTGGGCACCCGGTCAAGTGTAAGGCACAGCACAAATTTTTGTGCTGCATTATGCGTATATTTGAATATTAGGCCCCTTGTGTCTCCATTTGACAACCTTCTCCACTGCCACAAGTCTGTGTGAAAATTATTTTAAAATGAGCAGTGTGCAGCTTTAAAAGTGCTCCTGTTAGGAATGCTGTCTCTGCTGTTTGTAACACTTACAGTATTTACAAGGGTGCTGTGTGCAAATATATGTAATACAAATCTACAAAAGAGAGAAAGAAATAGGTGCCTGAGTTGGAACTTGAACCTAGGTCACCTGGAATAAGCTTCTGTTGTGTTACCAGCTTTTACAAATTCAAACACTGTGGAGCTCAAATACATGTAGTAGCATTTTAGAAGCTAGTTTGCTTCTTTCCCTTTTTCTTGCGTGTTACCAGCTTTACCACCACAGCAAATGCAAACCTACGACTCCCATAGGCAACTTACTCTTTCTGAAATGCACAAGAGGGTGCTGAACTAACTGATTACATTTTTATTTACAAGGGTGCTGTGTACATGTACTGTCTATGGAGCACAACCAGCCCTATGTTAAAGACTGTGAAGTAAATATTCAAGGTTATAATTTAGTAAGAAACGATAGGGGTGGTAAAAAGATGGGAAGGGTTTGGTTATTTATATTAAAAATACTTTCGAATTTCAAATTGAAGATGAAGTTAGCATTTCAGAAGTTGGATATGAATGGGTAAGGATTGAATTTTTGAATTTAAAATTTTAGATGAAGTAAATGTTTCAGAAGTTGGATGTGAAAGGGTAAGGATTGAACTTCTACATGGGGGAGTTCAGAAACTGGGAATTGCTTGTATTTATAATCCACCCAAAGGCAGTGAGCTGGGGTTGGAGGAGTTGCGCTGCAAGTTACAAGGTGAAGGAGAATATTATATCGGGTGATTTTAATTTAAATTGGTCAGGGTAAATAATTATGTAACCACCCAGTCCCCTGGGGTTACCAGAATCACATTAGTACTAGTCTTAGGCAGGTAGAAAAGGCAGCAGGTAGTGAGCTCATATGGGGCAGAGGGATAAGATTTCCCATCCAGGTCCAGTAGGAGGCATGGAAGAACCTGATCTGAAAATTTTGTCTGTCCAGCAGCAGATCATCATCGGGCCGCAGGTCCAGAGAGGTGATGTAGACATCCATCTTTCGCCTAGAATCTGGTAAGGCCTACCTTTTACTTCTTTACATTTTAATGTGACTGTTTTGCCTGCAAATAAAGATGTCCCAGGAACTTTGGTTCATCACTAGACACTCCTGAACTGGACTGCAGTGCTAGCAGGTCTCATGCCTGTCCAAGAACTGTGTTTCAGCAGGCTTCGGCATAGGAGAAACTCTATGTATAGTGCCTTGGCACTCTGGACATTTCTCCTTAGAACATCAGAATTGTTGGTTTTCCCTCTCCCAAAATGTTTTTTAAAATCCTTTTATTTTCTACTTTTCTACTTCTGTAGAAAACCCCTTTTAAAAAATAACTTTTTGGAATTGTGTAGTATCTCCAGTTGGAGGTTCGATCACTGTGTGGTTTACAGGTTGTGTGTTTACAGAATGTGTTTTTGCAATGTTTTCTTTTGCAGGTGTTCCTGAAAGAAGACAAGAAGAAGATTCTTAGGGCTCTTTGGAGTCCTCCTTTGTAAAGTTGTTAGGTGTGGTATAACTGTGTAGTACAATGTCAACCATTTTTCTGCTTTGCAGGTTTAGAGTTTGGTAGTTCTTAGATTTAGGAAATGTAATATCAAATGCATGTTTCTTAAGTGGGCTATAGGTCTAAATGGTGTAAAATGTTTTTTGGGTATGGGCACCTGGTAGGTAGGGAAGGTCAGATAGCTTTTCCCTAGAGGTCAGTGGGGTAACAGGCTGGAGGTCCTAACCCGGGTAGGGGCTTTCAGTGCTGATCTATTAGGACATGCTTCAGGCAGACTCTTGGAGCCACTGAAAATCCATAGATAGCCATATGGTAGAAGCTGAAGTTTCTTCAGCGGGTCTCTAGCCTATAGTGTTTCCTGCCTGTGCATGGCACATGGTAGGGGAGGATCTGAGCAACCCTCTCCATAGGGGACACGGAGGTAGGACGGCCTGATACCAGACTGTAACATGGCTGCAGACAGCCAGTGTGAATGGTTGCAGTGAGTGTAACCACCCAGTCTCCTGGGGTTACTATAATCCCATTAGTACTAGTCTTAGGCAGGTAGAAAAAGCAGCTGGTAGGGAGCTGATTAGGGGCTTTCTACAAAATGACATAATTGTTTACTCAGCTAACTTGAGAGAGGGATAATTATATCATTTAGAACTGTCACAGCAGCATAACCATTCTTGAGTCAGCTGCTCAGATGAAGTTTAGAATGTTCAGTTAGTCTGAGTTAAAGTATCAGAGCGGCAGGAGGTCTGCCAGTGGGGCTCTGAAAAGGGAGCCCTGATCTTTTTTCACCCTAGTTTTGGAAAAATCCTTGATTTACTTGTGAAGTGGTGGAAACCATTTGCCAGCAGGACTCTTAGTTTCACTTCAGGGAGAGTGAGAGGGACTGTAATGTCTAGTGGATCCAAAGGACATTTCCCTGAAGGTCCTGAAGGTTTCAGTTGCCTTGAAGAAGGATTGTAATGGAATATGACAAGCTACCAGAGAGGAACAGGTGCCTTTCTGTTGTTCCTTTCCAGTACTGAGAGGAAGGAGCAACTGTTCTGTGAGTACAGAATTGGAGACAAGTTCTCATTTAGGAGGTTGTCTGGGGTGTGTGTGCCCTAGGTAAGGCTAGATCACACCGGCCAGGATCCCTTTTTTGCCTCAGAGTGCTAATTTGAAGTACAGTTCGGAGTCTTTAGCAATTCAGTGGGGATTGAGGGCTTCTTTTGGTGTAATCCTGAAAGAATAGCAGAGACTGTATTTGGGGCAAAGGGTGGATGTGGAGGGGTTGTGGGATAACAGATGTACCAGACACCGAACTTCAAGTTCAACACACAATCTCCGTGTGATGTTTATTCAGAATACAGGAAATAAGCTTCAGCAATATCATATTCCTTCTTCAGTACATCAGTTTGCAGCAACAGACTATATATGTCATTTCTCTGCACTTAGCCAGCACCTACTGACACTGATCTCTGATCTAAACATTTTTAGTGAAAACCCTTCATCCCTATGTGGGCCTTGTTTGCTTGGGTAGTGGGGGCTCAAAAAGAAAAAAAAAAAAAAACAAGCTAAAGACAAAGAACCTCAATGCAGAATCATTGAAAAAAGGGTTACCCCAAAGGGCATTGGCAAAAAATCAAGTTTCAAAGAAATACATCATCATACATACTTCCATAATGCAAAGCATCATGGGATATATGCAAATCACCATAAAATTTCAGACTTGTTCAGTTTACAGCAATTTACATGCATTTTAAATAGCACAATTAACTTTCTATAATAGTCACCAAATACTCTTTACCATTACCAAAAACACCTAGTGCCATGGTATTTTCAACTTTTACCAGTTTCATAAACATAAGGTATATACATCAAGGTATTTTATGACATAGTGCTATTATATACTAAATCCAACAATGATAAACACAACCTGTTTTACATATGCTTGGAGGTCACCACAATAACCGCCCTGTATGAGGACCTGAGAGGGAAAAGGAAAATTAAAGAGGGCACTATAGAATAGTCAAGAAAGGGAAGGGGGTGCCCATAGGTGGCCAACCTTATGGACTAGAAATTGTAACGGATAGATTAGGCTAAGAAATAGAAGAACTGTTGCAACAAATTTAAGAAAAGGTCAGTCCTCAAGAGTAGCAGGAGCTCCCTGTCACATATCCCCCACTTTAAGAGGGAAGCAGCTATTGCAGACTACTTACCACCTTCTTGTCCCAGGAAGATATGGAGTTTCCACCATCCATTTTCAGAAGCTCTGTCTCAGGGTCCCTATTAATGATAAACATTCTATCATAAACATAGTGGATATCATCATTCTTTACCCTGAGGCATTAACACATTTCTCAACAGAGACCAATGGTACCTTCCCATCTCCTTTTAGGGAAAGCCTGTCATATTTCTTAACCAAAAATTTGGATGGCTGTAAAGTCCAGTACCATAGAAAGACTTTCTCTGGGGTGAGTAATTATCTGCTCCAACCCCACCAGACATGTCAGTTTTAAGCAGGGGCCCAGTCCTAGGTTCAACCCCTCTACATAAACCCACTATGACTCTTGATTCATTCATTTCACTTGCTACTGATACAGACATCTGAGGGTAGACACTCTAGGTGTTACCCCAACACAGGTTCCTATCCATTTTCCACTCACCTCCTCCTCTGTAGGTTTTTTATAAAAAAACAAACAAACACATGTGCCGCCTCCTTGATCTTAACCTATTGTAACATTTTGGCAATATTAGCGTCTTTAGTCTGCAGTATATCCCAGTCAATACTGTTAATAGATTTAGCTGCATCAATACAAGAAAAAGTCCCTTCAGCCTTATAGGCTTCTTCTTGCTTTCTTGGAGTCTTAAACCCCAGCACAATATCACTAGGCACAGTCTTACCTGGGGTCTCACATTCAAGTTCTACACTTGCATCTCCGACCTCCAACAAATAACATCCTGTGAACACAGGACACAAAGGAATATTCTGCTTAGTCAGGGGGGTCCTCCTCCAGCTGAGCCCATGAAATATCCTCCTCCAATTCTTTATCCAAACTCTCTGGCAGGGACCTCTCAAGCACCTGGCACCAGTGGTCTGCCTCCAGCCATTGCACACTCATCCAGTGGATCATCCTCATCAGGGTCTCCACCTCCTGGGTGTTGTCTCTTGCACCTCCAGTCTGCCTCGACCTGCATCTCTTCATCATCTTTAGGTTTGGCCATCCTCTGAGCTCCCAGGTCCAGTCCAGGCAGCAGCTTTCTCTCCGTCTGTCAGCCATGGTTCTGGTCAGAACTCCATGGAATTTCTTCTCTGGCAACTCCTGGTGCATCAGTCCACCTGGTATATCTGGGCAATATCCACCAGAAAATGTCCCTCTTCAGCCAGTCCAGATGCTTCCAGCAAGTTATCCCACTGCTGACACCAAGTCTGTGGTGGGGTTGTGAGATAACAGATGGACCAGACACCAAACTTCCAGTTCAACACACAATCTCTGTATGATGTTTATTCAAAATACAGGAAATAAGCTTCAGCAATGTCATATTCCTTCTTCAGTACATCAGTTTGCAGCAACAGACTATGTATGTCCTTTCTCTGCACTTAGCCAGCACCTACTGACACTGATCTTTGATCTAAACATGTTTAGTGAAAACCCTTCATCCCTATGTGGGCCTTATTTGCTTGGGTAGTGAGGGATCAAAAAGAAAAAAAAAAACTAGCTACATACAAAGAACTTCAATGCAGAATCACTGAAAAAAGTGTTACCCTAAAGGTCACTGGCAACAAATCAAGTTTCAAAAAAATAGATCATCATACATACTTCCATAATGCAAAGCATCATGGGATATATGCAAATCACCATGAAATTTCAGACTTGTTCAGTTTACAGCAATTTACATGCATTTTAAATAGCACAACTAACTCAATTTCTATAATAGTCACGTAGCACTTTTTACCATTATCAAAAACACCTATTGCCATGGTATTTTCAACATTTACCGGTTTCATAAACATAAGGTATATACATCAAAGTATTTTATGACATAGTGCTATTACATACTAAATCCAACAACGATAAACACAACCTGTTTTACATATGCTTGGAGGTCACCACAATAACCTTCCTGTACAAGGACCTGACAGGGAAAAGGACAATTAAAGAGGGCACTATTAAATAGTCAAGAAAGGAAAGGGGGTGCCCATAGGTAGCCAACCTTATGGACTAGAAATTGTAAAGGATAGATTAGGCTAAGAAATAGAACTGTCACAACAGATTTAAGAAAAGGTCAGTCCTCAAGAGTAGCAGAAGCTCCCTGTCACAGTGGGAGGAATGGCATCTAGAGTTTCAATGCAGGGCTAACTGGTTGATTGATGGGCGCCAAGGTTCCTTGGGTAAAGGCCAATGCCCAGGATGAATTTTAAATATGTGGCTCAGGTCACTGGTTACATTTGGAAATGGAATGTGTTTTGGAAATGGTTCAAGAATGTGGTTCAGGCCACGAGCATCCACTTTGGAAAATGGAAATGTGTTTTGAAAGTAGCTCAAGTATGTGGTTTGTCCATGAGCACTTTAGGAACATTGGATAGAGATGTTTCTGTGGAAGGCTGTACTGCCTAGCAAATGTGTTTCTGGAAAAAGAGTGCTCCTGTTTGCAATGATCAACCATTGGGGGTCCACTAGTGTTTTAGTAACATCTGTGAATAAAGCCATACTGCACAATCCCAGCTACTGCTTTGGACATTCAGCTTATTGCTTCTGTGTGAACATTATTGGGGCCTCTCAGCAGTTAGGTCTAGCATACGCCTAGCATGCTTTCCCCTTGACCTGGTTGTAAACACAAAGGTTAATTTTTTTTAGTATTATACTCCCACCTCCCATCCTTTAGATAATGAGTCTGGTATACACTCCAAAGCTAGGGGTGGTGCCATTTTAGTAATTCTGGCAAGAGCAAATTGCATGCCATGTATAGGGCATTGGTCTTTTGGGTGTGCCAGCTGAGAAAAGTGGCATGGGGTTACATTAAAAAGTTCAGAAGTACGGTAGAAGGTTAACCTGACCCAATGTATAAAGACATTTGCCAAACAGAAGACTAAATCTAGAAACCATATTGTTATAAGTTAGTTACTGACAAATAGGGATGGGGGAAATTGTTTATCAAGGAAAGGCACACTAAGCCAAAGCTTGTTTCCAGGTGCGACCTGGGAGCATAATGAAGTTAAGTGACTTGCTCAGGGTCACACAGTATGCAAAAGGGGGCTGTGGGATTCAAAGCCAGGTCTCCAGATTTCAAGCTTACAGCCCTAAACCAGAGCACTATACTGCCTCCTAATAATAGGACAGATAGTTTAAAATAAGTTGGTTTACTACTAGTTGTACTGAGTGATCATATGCCCATTTTTTGTCTATGGAGTGGAAAAACTGAGCAGGAACCCCTGAAAATACTTAATTTTAGGAATTATAGGAAACTAAATAAGGATGCTTTTCTGAGGGAATTAAAGTTAACTGATTGGTCGTTTACCACTGATAAGGGTGACATAGTATTGTTCATACCTTTAATACTAAATTGGTCAACATTAGTAATAAATATATTGTAGTGGCAAGGAAGGCCACTGATGATAACTGAACTCTAACAGATCCAGACAGAGCACAAATCCACCTGGCTCCAGGACTTGGCTACATCTTGGAGGGATCAGAGCACAGATCCACCAGGTTACATCTTGGAGGGAAGTAGAATTCTAACTATGCCAACCACCTGGAGGTGGATTTTTGGATGACACCTGGACAGCAGGCATCAGGGAATTTAGTGGAAAGGAACCCAGGCCAATTGCCACTAACCAGAATCTGCAAGTGAGAGACGTGAAGCTAATGCGAATGAAACCAAGGTTTTCATTATAAATTTCTACTGTAACAACATCTGTACTAGGCACCTTAACTCTAACACCAACTAAAATCATTCCTGATGCTCTAAGTTGATTTGAAACACTTTGATGAGACATGATGCAAACTTTATAGTCCTTTTAGAGTCCAGCCACTACTGTGTGTGTCCATTAAAGGGAGGAAAACAGGGACAAGAGCCCCTTTGGATTTCCAGGAGAGTTTCTCCCTCCAGAAGGGACACTCAAGCTGAAGACAAAAAAAAACATTTCAAAGGATCTTGTCATTGGCTTTAGGCTTGTTGTAGACCAGCGATACCCACTGCCCCTCCTGGGCTGATGGATAGGATACAGCTGAGGCAGTGAGGAACATCAACAGAAGGTCACACACAGACCACCGGAATGGGTCATCCCTGGAGAAAGAAGGCAGAAGAAATGAAGAAAGTCACCAGCCTTTCGGACCACAACTAGATCACTAGGATGCGAGGAATGCTGAGGAATCTCCTGGAGGAACCGTCATGGAAGAAGCTGGTTTGGAACAACAGGGCTCAGAAACACAGGGTACCATCAATAGATTGGAGTGGTGACACAATGATGGACTTTGAAATGTTTGTGGTGGTGGTTATTTAAATAAACATAACAAGTTCACTCGGTTCCCACTAACAGTGGGGCAGTGGGGCTTTCAGGTAGTCTCTTGTAGCACCCACACATGGGACAGTGGACAATTTCCTAATAGAGGTCCCAAAACACCAAACAGTGTTTTGTATGCATTTCCCAGAGTCAGTCTTTAAATAACATATGATAGAAATAGGCAGCATATATAGCAGGTGCACTGTCTCTTTAAATGTGGCCTTGCAGTGCCTTCCTACTTATTTAATAGCTCACTTACATGTGCTGTATGCCTCCTATTATAGGCTCTTTTTGAGCTCTCTCATGGATCTTCCCTATAAGTGGCACTAACGAAGGCATGCCCACCCCCACAGTCTCTGGCTGCTGTGGATCTGATCTTGAAAAATGTCCCCTGGGAAGTCCCATGGATGGAGCTTAGCTTGCCCAAATGGCCGTGCCACTTCCATTGGTACCAGGAGGGGCAAAAGTTGATTTTTATTCTTTTTATTAAAAATAAACAGTATTTGTTCCCAGCAGCCAGCACCTGGCTGTGGTGCTGCCGCCACTCACCTTGATGCCTGCTTCACTTTCTGGGTGGAGGCTGCTAGTGCTGTGATCAGAAGGAGGCCTGGACCAATCTCCTCCTGCCGGCCTCCTTTCATAGTGCTGCTGGCTGCTATGGGATGGAGGGGGTGGCCTTTCACTGCTGCCCTTCCCTGATGGACTCTCACCACTGCTGGAACCCAGGAGATACCAGACTGCTTCCGATGATCTGCAAGGGAAGGAGGGAGCATGCTGTACTGCTGGACTGGCCAGGACATTGGAAGGGATGTAGGAGCTGAGGGTAAATCCTCCCTACTGGCTTTGCTCTAGCCGGCCGATCACTCCCTTTGCTCCTCCTGCTGCTTTCTTCTTGGCTCCCCTTACTTGATTGAACAGCAGTTGCCATTCAAAACAGGCTGACTGAGGATTCCATTTGCAGAATCCTCACAAGCCCTACCCTGGTTCCTGATGCCTGTCAACTGGAGAGGGGTTCTAAGGACTGGCTGGCAGGGAGCAAAGAAAAAAGCATTTAAAATGCAAGGCCAACTGGGGCTTTGCATACTGTGCTGGGGCACCTTTCCCTGTGGGAGTCCTGAAGCACCTGGATGTCTATTTATTTATTTTTTTTTTGCAATTAAATGTTTTATTGTTATTTCTATTACAAGCATTACATAACTCTGAACTTTCAGGTTGGGGTTGTTGGTTACATATATAACCGCCTTTCTGTATTCAATTACATGAGGTGAACTTGTTATATAAATAATAATAATAATAAAATTTATTTAAGCGCCTTTCAAAATTTCAAAGCGCTGTACATCAAGAGCAAACATAAAACATATTCAATACATTCAATAAAACAAATATAAACATATATTCCAGTACTGCAATATAAAATTAGAACAAAGAAGGAAACGCCTTCTCCCATAAAAAAGTCTTTAGTGCCTGCTTAAAGCTCCCTATCATCCTACACTCCCGGAGCTGACTGGGCAGAGAATTCCAGCGGGTAGGTGCAGCAAATCCAAATGCATAGGCACCAGATGACTTCAAATTTACCCTCGGAATCTCCAGCAACCCCTTGTCAGCTGAGTGGAGCTGTCTCAGGGGGGTGTAGGGCACCAGGAGCTCTTTCAAGTAGTCGGGACCCAGACCGTGAAGGGCTTTGTAGGTCAAAAGACCCACTTTAAAGGTGATCCGCCACTGTATTGGCAGCTAGTGCAGAGCACGCAGCACAGGGGTAATATGAAAACTTCTAGATGCCCCAGTCAACAAACGTGCTGCCGTATTCTGCACTAGCTGCAAGCGGTGGATATCAACCCCAGGAAGTCCTAGGTAAAGGGAGTTACAGTAATCAAGGCGAGATGTCACAAAGGCATGGACCAAAACCGGCAGGTCACTGGGTGGAACAAGGTGCCTAATCCTGGTAATGTTCCTAAGATGGAAAAATGCCAGCTTGACAACTGCAGACACCTGATAACGGAGGGTCAAACCAGTGTCAAGCTCCACTCCCAGGTTACGATCCGTTCAGAGGTGAGGATCTGGTCCACCCCAGGATTAATCCAGAGAGGAGACCAGTCCTCAAACCTCTACCCATGTACCCAGGTCCACAACCATAACCTCAGTCTTTCCTGGGTTCAGCTTTAAACCGCTGGAGTTCATCCAGTCTTGGATATTCATGAGGCAGTTGTTCAGTACCGAGATAGCACTAACCTGGTCAGGTGCAAAAGACAGGTAGAGCTGGGTATCATCAGCATAGCAGTGAAACCTCAGCTCATACCGTCTTACAATGTCTCCGAGAGGTAGCATATATACTGCGAATAACATGGGGGAAGCACCAAGCCCTGAGGCACCCCACAAGGCAGAGAGAAGACCTTGGATGAATACAAACCCGAGACCACTCTCTGCTTTCTCCCTATGAGGAACGATGAAAACCATCTGAGGACTGTACTCAATAGTCCACAAATGGACCTCAGACGTTCGAGCAAAACCCCATGATCCACAGTATCAAAAGCTGATGATAGATCAAGGAGAACCAAGACAGAACGGTGTCTCCAATCTCTCGCCATCAGGAGATCATTGAGCACCCGAACCAGAGCAGTCTCAGTACTATGCCTGTTGCAAAAACCAGACTGGAGAGGTTCGTATAAACTATGGATGGTCAAATGGTTATCCAGTTGGGTCGCCACAACTTTCTCAATAACCTTCCCACAAAAGGGAGGTTAGAGATTGGCCTGTAGTTTTCTAGGTCATCCGGGTCTAAAGAAGCTTTCTTCAGAAGGGGGAGTCACCACCCCTTCCTTCAGAGAGCTGGGAAAAACTCCCATATCTAAAGAACACTGGATAATCCGAGCTAAGACCGGGCTGATGATTTCACTACAACCCATAATCAGGGAAGTAGGGCCAGGGTCTAAACTACAGCATGTTGGATGCATCTCTTGGACAATCCTCATAGTGTCTACGAGATCTGGCAGGTCAAAAGTACTCCAGAAAATTCCGGGCTCTGCGACAGGACACCGATCAACTGCAACAACCTTGGAATGAGGTTGGAGACACTCCCTCCTGATGTCTTCAACCTTATTCACAAAGAATTGAGCGATCTCCTCACAATCAGTTTGAGTAAAGGCTCGACGGATCTGCTGACAGGCTGGGTTGCACAGTCTGTCAACAGTTCTGAAGAGCTGAGCCGGTCGATTCAGTGTGACAGAAATTTCACTGGACAGGAATTCTGCCTTCTTATGGGAAATTGCTGTTTGGTAGAGTTTATAATGCTCTAGCAAAATAAGGTGGTCGGAATCAGTGGTGGTCTTCCTCCAACGACGCTCCAACCTATGCCCCAACCTCCTCAGCCCTCTCAGAGCCCCATCAAACCATGGGGCAGTGGGATGACGCGGAAGGGGGCAAACACGGACTGGTGCAATCTGATCAAGTGCTACCGATATGGCCCTATTATAGGCCACTACCAGCTGCTCAGGATCAGTGCAAAACTTGTCAAACGACGAGAGGTCAATAACTGCCATCAGGTCTTCAGGGACAACGTCTCGCAATGGGCGGTACCTGACCAACTCCACAGGGGCCGACCTGCCCAGGGGGGCCTCAAAACTGAACCCAACTGAGTAGTGATCGGACCAACTGACTGGTTCCACCACCAAATCGGAAGCCTCGATCCCCAGGAGGAAGACCAGGTCAAGAGAGTGACCTCCCTTGTGTGTAGCTGAGGGAACAACCTGTGTAAAGGCCAGAGATGTCATCTCCTGGAGGAAATGTTGGCCAAAAAGCGAAGATTCGTTGCTGACCCAAGCATTGAAGTTGCCCAGAACCATCAATCTGGGCGACTCCAAGGCCATGTCGGTGGCAAAATCTGCTATTCCCTGCAGAAAAAGCTTCTCATCACCTGGTGGACGATAAATGAGGGCAATCCTGCACCCTACACCAGCTACCACAGTACACTCAAATGACCTGGCCTCCTCAACTGGTGCACCAGTTAGGCCCAATTCGGTCTTGAAACAGACCGCCACACCCCCCCCCCACGATCCACTCTTGGGCGATGTATAACAGCGGCCTCTAAAAAGGGGGCTGCATTCCTGTCCAACCAGGTCTCAGTAATGCAAGCCAGATCTGCCCTTGCAACAAAATCTGCAATAAGACCAGTCTTGTTGCAGACAGATCTGGCATTGCATAACAACGCCCGAGCTGGACGAGGTTGGCGAGTTGTCCCAACCACTTGCCCTCCGAAACTAGAGGTGCCCTTGGGTATGGGAACCAGAACAGAGTTACCGCTTTCAAGTAACCATTTCACCCCAGGGTGTCTTCTGGGCCTAACCACCGCTATGGGAAGGCCCCGCTCACTCCGCTGTCCACAACCCCCCACCTCCCCAATTCCCCCTCCCCCTTCGAGCAATCCCTAACGCCTAACAACGATGATAAATATGAGCAGGCGGGGGGGGCAAAGAGATGGGGAGGAGGGCATGGAGAGCGGAGGCCGAATAGCATAAGACAGGAGGGGCAGGCAGGCACATCTAGCTGCTCAATTTATTTATTTTTTTTTATACTTCATTTTTATTAAGCACAGGTTAATAACAATACATTATAACCCATATTCAATCATGGCTATGTTCAATACAGACAGTATCAAGACATTTCAACTAGATACCAAAAAATTCCATATTATTATTTGTTTTAAGCACTATATACCAACTTCAGGTGTAGCGGAAGAACATGTCACTTTATAAGGATAACAATGTACATAACTCCACTACTACCTAGTGGAAAATTGCTCCAGGATTTGATTAGAGAAAACAACAATGGCATACAGTGCGGATATTTAGGTAAAAAAAAAAAAGAAATTAAAGATCTTTTAAATAACCCATTCTAACAATTTAAAAAGAGAAAATAAAAAGTTTAGTAGGTCAGCTTATTTATCATTTGGATTTTGTTTCAAAAAGGGTTATTTCTAAAATATTTTCAACATACATATATTTCTTCCCATATATCCGGGACAATAAGGTGTGAGCCCCATGCATTAGAGGGTTTTCTATATAGATTGGGATCTAATCCTCTACAATTCTTCCCCATATGCAAGGTGTGGACTGGTTCAAAACTCCTACCCCAGGTACCAGAGTGTATCTCCCCAATACTCTCAGGTTGCCCCTATCAGAACATCCTGGGCATACACAACCCACCTGGTCCATCTGTTCACACAGACTACTGACTTATCTTGTAAATTATGGGAGATATTCTCAAATGTTCTGATTTGGTCTATAGTGCTCCTCCATTCAAAGATGGAGGGGGGTTCCTCTTGTAGCCATCTCCTGGTAATAGCCTTATAGGCCGCCACCAGTAGTACGGACCACATATATTTCATATCTTTTTGTTTAAGAGACTCCGCGGGGATACCCAGGACCACATTCTGAGATGTTAAAGGTACATCAAGACATAAGATTTTAGAAATGTGCTGAGTGACAGAAAACCAGAAGGGTTGAAGCTTCGGGCAACCATAAAATATATGTGCGTGGGTTGCCACCCCTGTCTCATATGCCCTCCAACAATCTGAGGGAAGGCCAGGGTTTCTTTCAGCCTGTAGATGAGGTGTTAAAAAAAACCTTGTACGAACTTTCCAGGCGTATTCATGCCAATTCAGGGATGAAGTGGTGGACCACGTCATCTGCCAGATCTTAGCCCATTGTGGTTGTAGTAATGGGAGGTGAAGGTCCTGCTCCCATTTGATCTTGAGAGGCTCCAGCATGTGGTCCTGCAAGGACATCCAATATTTATATATATGGGATATTGCATGATCATCCCCTTTAGCATTGAAGATTTGAATATATGGGGATGTATCTTCCAATATCTGGGAACGGGACTGAGTACGCCTATACTGGGAGTTTACAAAATCTTAAATTTGAAAATAACGTAATCTTTCTCCCTCACCCAATCTAAATTTGGTCTTAGCTTCCTCAAAAGATATTATGGCATTTTGCCTAATGAGCTGCCATGGGGCAAAAAGTCCCCTATTTGCTTGGGCTGCATACCATGTTGAGTCCTTAGCAGGTGGAAAGTCTGGATTAGTGATAAACCACTTATATTTCCATATGTGCTCCTTAATGTTCCTCCAGGGGTTTCCCCTCCTCCATCCCTCCAAGATGGATCGGATGCTCCCCTGTGTACCTTGTAAGGTCTGTTTTAATAAATTACCCAAAAATATTATGGCAGGTAAAGGGTACCGAAAACCTCTAGTTAAGTCAATTTGTTTCCAGTGAGCATCACAGTACTTATTGCCCCACATCAGTGCGCATCTCATTTGCGCAGAGTTCCAGTATGTGGAAAAATTAGGGAATGCAATACCACCCTGCGACTTAGGAAGGTGTAATGCCTGGAGTTTCATGGTTTTCTACCTTGCCATATAAAAGCTGAAGACATTTGTTGCCAGGCCTTAAGATCTCGTATAGGAATAACACATGGTATTGACTGGAAAAGGTATAACAAACGTGGCAGAACATTTAACTTTATTGCCTGAGACCTAGCATAGAATGACAGTGGAATTATGTTCCACTTTTTAATATCTTTTTTAATATTATTTATCAACGGAGTGTAATTGTTTTTATATAATTGGCTGAGAGCTACTGGTATCTGAGTTCCTAAATATTTTATTGAGGGGGAGATCCCATTTAAATGGGAACTGCCTACGTATAAGCATGGGAACTGGGTAGTTAAATGGGAGTACTTCAGTTTTGGTTGTGTTCAGGGAGTAGTCTGATTAAGCAGAGAACCTTTCAAGCTTGTGAAAAAGGGTAGGAAGGGTCTTGGTTGGATTTGTAAGATATACCAGTACATCATCGGCAAAAAGAGCCAACTTGTGTTCTTTATCCCCCAAGTTGATACCCTCCACGTCATTCGCCAACCTGATATATTGAGCCAGAGGTTCTATATACAGGGCGAATAACAGGGGAGAGATTGGGCAACCCTGTCTGGTCCCTCTATAAAGGGGGAAACCGTGGAAAATATGACCATTTGAGCGTATATACACCTGGGGGGTTCGAATAGAATTTGAAAATAAGGTTGGTGAATTTCTGGGGAAAATCAAAAGCGGCAAGGACCCCTCTTAGAAATTGCCATGACACTCTGTCAAATGCTTTTTTCAGCATCTAAACTTATAAGGATCACCAAAATTTTATAATTTTGTACATGTTCAATCAGGTAAATGGTATGCCGAATGTTGTCCGAGGCCTGACGGCCTGGGATAAACCCGCACTGGTCCTGTTGGATTAAGGTAGGAACCATTTGCTTTAATCTCTGCAATAACACAGAGGTAAATATTTTATAATCTGTGTTTAAACCGAGATAGGGCAATAGGAGCTTGGAAGGGTGGGGTCCTTATCTGCCTTTGGGATGACAGATATAATTGCCTGGTCCCAGGATGGGGGAATTTTCCCTTCAGGGCTTTGGATGTTGGTATACAGTCTGGAGAGTAGGGGAATAACTGCCCCTTTAAGAGATTTATAAAATTCACCAGGGAGGCCGTCCGTCCCCAGGCACTTTAATGTTTTCAGTCTCCCTATCTCTGCTTCTATTTCCCTAGTTGTTATGGGGGCAACCAAGCCTTGACCCAGATGTTTAGGCAGTTTTGGCAGCTGGAGGGTTGCCAAAAAGGTGTTTATTTGTTCCTCTTTCACCTGGGTCGCGGGGGCGCATATAACTGTGTGTAATAGTGGACAAAGGTGTTTGATATTTTCTCCACCGTATGACAGGGCAGATGTTGGGGGGACGGCCTTAAAGTTGATATTAATGCTTTGGCCCTTTGTTGTCTGAGACGTCCAGCCAACAATTTCAAGGAGCGAGGGCCTCCATCATAATACTTCTGCTTTAGAAACAATAGCGTCTGCTCAATTTTATAATCTAATATAGCATCCAGTTCTTGTTTAAGCTTTTTAATTTCTTTTGAAGTTTTGGGATTGGTCTGGGACATCTGTTGAAGCTCTAGTTTTTGTATCTGGTCCGTCAAGGCACTTTGTTTTTGTTCCCTCTCTCGTTTGTTTTGAGCCGATAATTCAATAAATTTGCCCCTGCAGATTGCCTTGATGGTGTCCCATAAAATTGAAATATCAATCTCAGGACAGTCATTTTCCATCACAGCTTGTTTGATAATCTCTTCCATGGTATGAATATTGTCCTTACTGTGAAGCAGGGAGAGGTTGAGCCTCCACATTGTACTTTTCCTAAAATTATCTGAGTCCAGTCTAAGAAAAACTGGGGCATAATCTGACAAGATAAAATCACCCGTCCATCTCCTACCCGCCAACCCTAGATGCTCTTGGGAGATTAACATATAGTCGATTGTGGTATAGCTAGAGTGGATCTGTGAGAAAAAGGTGGCATGTTTAGCTGATCCATTTAAATATTTCCATGTGTCCACAAATCCCAATTCACCAAGCAATTTTGTTAGTTCTCTTGTTTTTTTCCCCACTGACCTTCCCCTACTCCCAGCCGCTGAAAGATCTAAGTTAAAGTCTCCCCCACATACCATTGTACCTTCTGCCCACTGAGACATGAGGAGGAAGAAAGCCCAGTAGGTTATGAACTCCGTGGCTGGAGGAAAGTATACTGAGGCAAAGGTGGCAAGTTTCCCATTTAGCTTCCCCTTGATCATTACGTATCACCCTTCCTTGTCACACAATTGATCTTGGCATTCAAATGGCACCCTGGAAGGTATTAATATAGCTGTTCCTCTCCTACGCCCCCCCTTAAAAGAAGAAGAATAAACCTGGGAAAAGCCCAGACGTCTAAACTTCTCATGTTCATCATGTGACAAATGGGTTTCCTGAAGTAGAGAGATATCGGTTCCAGAGCGCTTCAGGTAAGATAGCACCTTGGAGCGCTTAATCGGCTCAGATAGGCCATGAACATTATATGAGCATATAGTATAACCCATTATGGCTGAAAGACAATGGCTCTGTCCCTTTAACACAAACCCCCTCTCCCGGTATAAGGTAGTTCATTAATATCATTTCTGCTGACCCCCCAAATAAATGATAACAGCAACATAATACGCATAATTGATCTAAACAACAAACCATAACTGTTTGTGCGAACAGTGCACTAACATAGTCATTTTTAACTGGCTTCCAAGGTAGGAGGTCAAACAAATGTGGTGACCTCTTTTCCCACCTATCTGATGGTATTGGTGGGGGGAGGAGTGCCTCAGAATCCCTCAAACAAGAGGGGAACTCCTCCTGGGCCCTTATCTTGTAGGGCTCCTGAATTATGGTATTCGCCACATATACAGCCATCTTGGCTGTACTGCCTCGCCCGTGGTTGGTGTGAAAGTGTAAGATTTCCTCCATATATGTCCACTGAATCCCAATCTGCCTACCTCCTCGCCTCCTCTCCCCAGTCCCCTCACTCATCCCCCTTAGAGAGAGAGAGAGGGGGGAGTTGTGCCATCTTAAACTCCCCTCTTCCGGAAGTACCTTCATAGTGGTGTTTACGTAGATCTCACCCACATGAAGCACATCATAGGGGTTTTCAACATACAAGGTGTTTAAAAATAAAAAGGTGGCGATTTTTGTGCTTCCATAAACTATTGGGGGCCTTTAAATGAGATTATCGACCCGGATTACAAAGGCACGCCCTGTTCGGTGGAATATAAGCTGGCCACACACCAGTGCTCAACCCCCCACCCCCACAAAATAAACACTTCAAGATATTTATCATGTCCATAGTTCATTCATGCTATTTATAGGAGAGACTCCCTGCAACCCGACTGGGTTTCACGTATTCCGGCACTGACTTCCCTTGATCGAAAGAAAAACATGATCCTGAGAGTCACTAGATCAGAGCCTTGTAGTATTGCAACAAAACGTACTTCAAGGCAGGTTTTTGATCAATTTCTATGTACTTTAAAAAGGGGGGTGATATGAACACAGGTGGGGCCATCACACTATCTCCCAGTCAAAATCATGTGCCCAACAGCAGGTGAATAGAGAGGGCCAGGATCATTCCCGGAGTAGTGTCCAAGACCTGAGCCTGGGACGAAAGGCATTAGCAAACTCCACCAGAGACATCAAGAGTCTGGGCATTGGAAGTGTCTTACATCGAGGATATTTGTAGCGAAACAATAAGTCAATACTTCTCGGCTTAACAGCCCGAGTATCAAAAGGAAACAGTATTTAAAGGTATTTTCTCACCCATCTGCAGACTCAAGATCTCTTTCTGAGATTTCTGGCAGTTTCTTCATTAATTCTTTAAACTCATGTAGAGCTGGTGATATGATATTACCGCTCACAGCCCTATTTTTCCTCAGGAGAACGATGTGCCATTCCTCTGTAGGCTCCTTTCTCTTGGGCTGGGTAACCTTTGTGAGAGCTGGAACCATGAACCCCCGCTTTTGCAACGCTTCACCGGCTTTCTACGGAGAATCGTATAATTCAGCTCCTTCCTTCCAAAAAACTCTCAATTTCGCCGTATAAGGTGTTTGAATCCGCAGTTGTTTATTTCCAAGAAGTCTGATGATTGGTATGTATTCCATATGTTGCTTCTGCATAATAGGTGGATAATCTTGGTTTAAAAATAAACGTGAATCAAGATATTTGACCTCCTTCTTCACCCATGCTCGGCAGAGAATATCTTCCTTGGTGCGATAGCTTCGGAATTTAATGATTATTGATCTGGGTCTGGTAGTCGGGTCTTTGGGCTTGGGGAGTAGGGCCCGGTGGGCGTGCTCAATTTTCAACTTGTAGTCAAGTGGTAGTTTGAGTACATCTTTCAACAAGTCAGTCAGGAACTCAACCATGTCCCCTTCCTCTGCGCCTTCCTTCAAACCATATAGACATAAGTTATCTAGTCTGGATCGGCTTTCCAAATCTACACATTTTTGTTCTGTATATATATAGCATGGTTACAAAGAGCAAATACTGCACGGCCTAAAGATTGCAGACCATCTTCCGCGTTGGAAATTCAGTCCTCAGCTTCCTGGACCCGACTCTCCACCATCGAGAGCTTCTGATTAAGCTGTTTAAATTCCGACTTATTTTCCGCTTGCATTTCTTTCAACTCTTTCATTAGAGCTTCATAGCGGTTTCTGGACAGATGCTCTGCTTCATCGTCGGTCTCATAGCTTTTGGCGGCCATGGTGGCCCTAGATTGGGTGGAGGTACGTGTAGGGGAACTTGCTCTCGAATCTTCACCGTCCCTTTCAGATCTGGACTGCAGCGTTTTAGATCTCACTCCTCGATCTCTTTGCGAACCTCCTCCCGACATTTTTAGGAACTTTTGAATTTCTTATTCTGGATTTTTGGAGGTTGTTCGGACAGGTGAGGCACAGCGCCGAAAGTTTAGCTTCTGCTCAGTGCCATGGCGGAACTGGAAGTCTAGCTGCTCAATTTAAAACAATAAATATAATAAAAACTACCCACAAACTTCCTACAGCTAAAATTATACAACTACAAATTAAGAAAACCAACTAAAATAAAAAATAAGACTTAACCAACTCTCTAACACAAAACCTAATTAGTTGATTTAACCCACAGGTCCTCTCACAGCCTGGGGGTCAACCAAAAATTAACCAAAACAATTTTAAATTATTCCCAGGTCCTCTCACTACCTGGTACATAAAATCAATAAAACACTCTCACAAAAATAAACAGAAAATAATAATAATTAAATCATAATAATGATAAAATAATAAACAGAGGAAATAATTTAAAAACCACCCTCCGGGACTCTCTCACAATACCGGATACTGGTGGAATAGAAGGTATTATATAGCACTCTCACTGCTCATATTATTTCCTCAAACAAAATATAATTACAAGCAACAAAATATAATTACAGACAACAAAAATCCTGTCTATATGCAACAGGATACAAATATCATATAACCCGCCCAAACGTCAATAGAAGCAGCGAACAATATAGTTCAATCTTCAAAAACACAGGGCTTCAAAATCCACACCAATTTGGATTGAAGAAAGGACACTAGCAGGCCGCAGGATCCAGCCAGCCCAAAAAATCAGTGGTCCACTACTTCCACTCCAAGAGGAGTCAGCCCCCCAGCCGGCTACCCCAGGAGTGTAAAGGAAGGGGAGATTAAGGACAAGCTCTCCAGCCTACCCCACTCCCCACCTGTAGGGTGCGGGTTGCTGGTTACAGATGCAACCCCTACAGTACCATGATATGATAAGGAAATGAACCATATGCAGAAAAGAACTCACCTCTGTAAATTGGATTCCACCTGGTACATGGAGCGTCATGGCATCAAGGGTCCACTGTGAGTCCTAATGTCTGTAAGAGACCTATGGCGGTGTCACGGCAACCTTCACCCTTTACAGAAAGAACACAAAGAACCACTATGCTAATCTACACCCTACATCAACTATATATATATATATATATATATATATTGGTAGCACAGTAGTGCTACCATAGTTAGGGTTGAGGAGCCATTTCTATGTTAAACCCAACATTTTGCACCTTAATAACTTTGCAACTCTTTGATGGATTTGGCTGAAATTTGGAATACATGATCAAGAAACATAGGCCTTGGGATCTGCCAAGTTTTGTACTGGTCGGATACACGGCCGCGAGTTATTAAGCATGATCTCATGCGTTGCTACGCTTTTCTGAATTCTATGTCGCGCATACAGGTCACACGGTTTGGCGACCGCCCGAAATCTTCAGGGAACATGTGACCGGGGTCCCCAATGTGCCTTTTGAAGATTTGGTGAAAAAATATTAAACGATTCAAAAGTTATTCAAAAAACAATTTCCCATTCTAAGTCAATAGGAAAAGTTAACAAAAAGTTCTACAGTGTCGCAAATGCATTTTTACTTTCGCAAATGGCCCTGTTAATTTCGCAAATCTGCAATTTTGTTTTCAGTTAGTGATCAGAAAAATGCTTGGCATTTAAATTTGGGACCCTCTAGCAACCTAATTCTTTTTGTATTCACCTAGTCGGACCCTGAGGATGCTAGCCATGTCTTTATTTTGGGGTAAAACACCCCAGAAATATGTTTTTCAAATTTCTGGAAAAAGTACTTTCATAAAGTACTTTCATGCTCATGAAAGTCTTCGCAAATTTTCACAGCTTTACAAGTGCGACAGTAGTTTTCTAGTCTGTGGAAAATGACAGCAATTCTTTGGCACTGCGCTGCAAAAGAACGGTTGGGAGTTTTGGGCTGAAATTTGGAAGGAACGCAGCCGACATCTCACAGATGTGCCTTTCAGTGAGGTGTTGAAAAAATATTACACAGTGGCAAAGTTACGGCACTCCAAAGTTGACAGTTTTTCCCATAGGATAACATTACGGTGCCTGACGCATTACAGGAATCCTTTGGCACCCTGCTGCAAAATAACGGTTTGGTCTTTTTTCCTGAAATTTGGAAGGAAGACAGCCAACAGCCCACAGATGTGCCTTTCAGTAGTTTGGTGAAAAATATTACAGGGAGACAAAGTTATGGTGCTTAAACTCTTTTTTTCCCATGGATAACATTACGGCCGTTCGCCTTGGCACAGCACCAGGGCCGATATCTCGGAAAGCGGTGCGAGATACGGACTTTCGTTGGAAAAATGTTTTGCCCCCTAATGGGAGTTTTGGGCTGAAATTTGGAAGGAACGTAGTCGACATCTCTCAGATGTGCCTTTCAGTGTTGTGTTGAAAAAATATTACACGGCGGCAAGGTTACGGCACTCCAAAGTTGACGTTTTTTCCCATAGGATAACATTACTGCGCTAAGCACAAAACTAGCCAGGACAGTCACAAATCATATGACTTTCAAATTTTTTTTCTACGTCGTACGGTTCCTGAGATATAACCTATTTAGTATTCCAAGTCCTCATTTTCTGCTCCGATACCCATTATTATGCATACATTCTTTGTACTCACTGTCTTTCTCTATGCAGGTTTTGGGGAAAACCAGCCCGTCGCGCTTCATTACTGTTACTGTTGCCCTTTCGCTTGTGGTTCCGTACCGTTTCACTTACCATTGACGCCTATGCCACCATGTGCGTATCCTTTGCATTTTATTTGCGCTATGCTTCGTTATTTTTTGCCATTTGTGTCTACAGTACTGTTTCTCTTTCTGTTTCACTTTGCGCCACCATGCCCACTGACATTTCCGCTTGCAGGCAGCATGTTACTATGTGACAACACATTATGTGGCAGACCGTTCCTGTCTACGCCACCGTTTGCATTACCCTTTCTGTTCTCATTCGCGCTTGCGTTACCATGTGCGCCACTGTTAGCGCTTCTGTTTGCATTGCTGTTCCTGTTACTATGCCTCAAGACATCACGTGGCGGAAGCTGCATTACATTCACTATTTCTCGTTATCATTCTCAAAAAGAAGGGAAATTAGAGGCAAAAAACTCCGTTTAATGCATTAGTTAGGGTTGTTCCACAGCGACAAAACTGAGGAAATTCGGTGTTAGGGTTGAAAACCCCCCCTTGGACCCCCTCCACCCCCAACCGGCATTGGGGTGTGCATTGGGGTCGTCGGTCCTAACTCTCACCCCATTCTCCTATACTTCTGCTGCTTTACACATGTGATGGGGTGAAAGACGACGACTCCCAATGCACACCCCAATGCGGTTGGGGTGGGCAGGGTCCAAGGGGTTTTCAACCCCAACACCGAATTCTCACTTTTGTCGCTGTGGAACAACCCTAACTAATGCATTAAATGGAGTTTTTGCCTCTAATATATATATATATATATATATATATACACATATAAATATATATATATAGGGAATTAATACTGGAAAATGACTCAGACTATTTCAAACTTCTTGTATCGTATAACCAGGCATCTGTCCTAGGACAAGACCAACATTTACCCTATGCCCATCTTGGGAGTGGCATATTTCAAAAAAGGGGCCCAGCACTCTGTGTACTGTGGCATAGTATCTCTAGCCAGATGAGAGAGTTTGTCCATGGAGGCAATCACTGCCAATTAGGTGGTGCTCTCCTGTGCAGATGGCATCTCAGGGGTTCTTCATCTACAAATGAGATATCTTTTCATCTGCGTTGCCAGTAGGGCTAGCCATTTGTGTTCTAGGGCTCTGAGGTGGGGGGGGGCTTCTGATCTCATGCCCAGATGCAACAGTTTTGCTGATTTGGGGATGAGTTTGCCTAAAACCTGCTCACCTAGATTGCAGACATGTTCCTATAATGACTGAACCCTTGGGTAGTCAAAGAGGATGTGTAAGATGTCTCCTGCGTGCAGATGGCACCTCCAGCACAGATCTGAGAACAGGATTCCAGCCCTGGCCAGTATCACAGGAGTGTAGGATCTTGTTCTGTATTAGGGTGCACCTTGCATCCATAAAATTTTTATGAGAACCCATCCAGCATTCCTTCCACTGCTCTCCAGTAATGACTGTCCCCAGGGCCTTTCCCCACTTATGGTGGGATGCTTCAGTTTGGCTGGGCAGGGTATCCCTCAGTAAACCATAGATCAGACTGGGATTCCCTAGGGATTTAGATAGCCATGAGGGCAGCAATGCCATGGAGGGCTTCTTTGGGGATCCTTTTATATATGCTTGCAGTGCACTTCTGATCTGTAGGTACTTCTGGAAGTCCATTGCTTGTAGCCCCCATCGGGCATGTAGGTTAGTAAAGGCATCTACATTTGTGGCATTTGGGGTAACCATATCCCCCACCTGTCTTATTCCCCTGATTTCCCAGTCCTTCCAGTGTATGGGCCATTTATCTATGTGTATATTTGCATTCCCCCATTGGGGGGGGTCAGCCTAATAAGGGTCAAATTAGTATCCAATTTCCTCTCCACTCTGGTCCAGTATTGCATGGAGGGCCCTAGAGTGGGGTGGATCTTCATCTGCGAAGTGGTTTGGTTATAAAGTAGTAAGGGTAGGCATTGTTTCTGAGACTGGTTCCCTTCTATGTCCACCCATTGGGGCCGCCCATCTCCGGCTGGTTTGAACCATTAGAGGATTTGAGCAGTTTGAAAGGCCCGTTTGTTACCTTCAAACCAAGGGGTGTTCCAGCCTCCAGTCCTCCAGTGGGATCTTAGCTTATTGCAGCTGTACTGGGGGGGGGGTTCCTTCCCAAAGGAAATTACCGATCATCTTGTCCAGCTTCTGACACCACTTGGGTGGAAGGGTTAGTGGTATGTGTGCCAGCTTATGAAATATTTTGGGGGCTGTAATCATCTTCAGCGCAGGTATCTTCCTGTCTAGGGTCATATGTAACTTGCTCCATCTGTTCAGGTCTTCTGTAATCTCTGCCACCAGTGGCTGGAGATTGTGGTTCCACATCTCAATTATGATGGGTGAAAATGTGATCCCCAAGTAAGTAATCCCTTCTCCTGCTCATCTGAGATCTGTATTCCCTAGCACTTGTCGGGTGCACTGGGGATTAAGAGGGAGTATCTGTTTTATTTTGATTTAATTTGAGCCCTGATAAGTGATGAAAGGCCTGCAGCATTTCCAGCAATGGAGAAATCACCTTATGAAGGTCTGAAGTGGTGATCAATAGGTCATCTCTGTACATAAGGATAGTGTATTCCTCCCCACCAACCCTTATTCCTGGGATATCCAGGTGCTGTCTGATGGCAGCTGCCAGAGGTTCCACAGCCAGCACAAATAGGAGGACGGAGAGGGGACAGCCTTGTCTCATACCCCTTTCCAGTAGGAAGGGGGGATAAGCTGAAGTTGGTAAGCACTCGGGTGGTGGGGGAGTTGTACAAGGCCTGAATCCAAGCTCTGAATCTGGGGCCTATGCCAATGTGTCCCTGGACAGTTTGGAGATAGTCCCACTCCAGTGAGTCAAAGGCCTTCTCAAAGTCTATTGCTACTGCCGCCACTGGCATGGGAGAACCATTGGCGATACGTGTCAAATTGACCAGCATCTTAATATGGTCCGCACTGTGTCTTCCTGGGACAAAACCCACCTGTGAGGGATAGATTAATTGGGGAAGTAGAGGGCTCAGCCTGTGGGCTAGAGCTTTAGGGAATATTTTGCTATCTACATTGATTAGGGATATGGGACGGTAGCTGCCTGGTGCTGTGGGGTCTTTGCCCTTCTTGGGGAGGATTGTAATCATGACCTCGTGTAGAGTGGGTGGAAAGATACCCCCTATTTCAGCCTCATGATAGACTTGCCTCAGGACCTGGGCAACTATGTCCATTAGGGCCTGCCAGATTTCTACAGTATACCCATCCCTCTGGTGCTTTCCCCGGCTTCAAGGGGAGTAGGGCCTCCGTCACTTCCTCTGTGGTAAGCGGGGCATCTAGAGCTTCTGCTTGTGCTGTCGAAATGGTGGGGAGGGGTGTGGCATTTAGGAAAGCCTGGGTACTTGGGGAGTCTGCAGCTCTTGAGGTGGAGTACAGAGCAGTGTAAAATTTCTCCATCACCTCATTCACCTCCACATTGGAGGTGCGTACCGTACCTGTTTTTTCCCTGAGGCCTGCGATGTGCCTTTCCATTTGCTGATTTTGCAGCCTGTATGCCATTACTCCCTTCCTTCCCAGTACTTTTGTTTAAGCCTGAGGATAGAGACTTCAGCTTTCCTACTTAGTAAAGTGTTTAACTCCAGATGGAGTCCCAGGGCCTTCCTCCCTAGGGGGCTCTGCGGGTCCAAGTGGGCAGTTCGCTTAAGCTCCCCTTCTACTTTTTGGAGTTCTGTTTCTAGCTCCCCCATGGTTTTTTGTGTTGCCTTCTTCTTACCACTGCATACCCTATTATACAGCCCCTCAGAGTGTCTTTAAAAGCCTCCCAGGAATTTCCTGCTGTTGTATCAGCTATACGGTTTTCTTGAAAGAAGAGACTGGCCTCCTCCCTAACCCATTTAACAAACTCTGGGTCCTTCATTAGCAGGTGGTCTATCCTCCATGAAGTGGAGGTAAGGGTGGGGGACCCCCTTAGGAGGGATTGCATGAGCGGGGCGTGATCCGAAATTATTATTGGGAGTATTTCTGAGGAGACAGCTGCTTCCGTGATTTGGGGGGATGTGAGCCACATGTCAATCCTGCTGTGCATGCCATGAACTGGAGAGCAGAATGTATAATCCCTGACTCTGGGATGCATCACCCTCCAGATGTCTGCTAGCCCCTGGTCTCTCATCATATTTTGTAAGGCTGTCTGCCCCCTCGGACGCATGTCCCCCGCCCCTGAGTTTTTGTCCATAGCCGGGTCCAGGACAAGGTTTAGGTCTCCTCCCAGTAAGACTGGGATATCTTCCTCTGTTAAGTTCGATATATGTTGGAATACCTGATGAAAAAAGGACGGGTCATCCTTATTGGGGCATATAAGTTGCCAACAGGGATGGGACCTTCCGGGGTTTGGTATTTGGTGAGAACCCACCTATCTTGGGGATCCACCTTCTTAGTAATGAGGGACCAGCGCAGCTGTTTATGTACCAGGATAGCCACTCCACTCTTCCTGCTCAGCACAGAGGCATGCACACCTGTCCCACCCAGTCCCTTTTGAGAAGCTTATGGTCATTCTCACTCAGCTTTGTCTCCTGCAACAGGGCCACATATACCTCCCGCTTCTTTAGATAGGACAGTACCTTTTTCCTCTTCATCAGTGTTTTCAGACCCCTCACATTCCATGAGGTGCAAGTTAGGTTAACCATATTGTGAGGTAGAGGGGTCTGCATAACTCAGGTATTGAATGATGTGTTGTAAGAGGAAAAAGGTACTGTCCCTCACACTGGGACCCTGTCAAGGATCTGGTGTGAATGGCCATCATGGCCCCTTAATTCCATATCATCCTCCTGGTCTGCCCTTAGAGGTATTTTCCCTGCCCCAGTCCATAGGCCCCACCTCCAACCTTTTTCATCAGTTCTTTGGACCATTCCCTTATTCCCCATCTGCCTCTCTTTACCATTGGCATTGGTCCAGTGTTCCAATAAGTTAGTAAGCTAGTAACCCCTGATAAACTATGTACAGCCAGCACTCTCCTGCCACCTTGGAGACCCCAGGTGTCTACAGTTCGAGCAGTACAATACTCACCATGTGTCTCCTGAGGGGTTGGTAAATCTAGCTAGCAGCCAGGTCTCTAGCCCATGTCCCACTTGTGTTTCCATATCAACAGGGGGCTTTCCCTGTAGCTAATCCTACGGGAGTAACCTGTCTGTCCACTGTATCAAAAGAAAGAAAAAAAATTGATTACAGCGAGCCAGCCATCATTTCCCCAGGTTCCACAGGCAGGTTCCTTTCTTGCGGTTTATTCCCCCTCATCTCTGGGGGGAAGGGTTAGTGACTCCTTCTGGGAATATCCAGGTAGGGGGAGTGAGGGTCCCGCCCATATGGAAAATAAATATATTTCAAATTTATGTTGTAAAATATATTTGAAATAGTTTCTGAATTTCATCCATAAATAGATTTTCGTTGCAGTTTCCAAATATATGCATTACATCTCAAATTGACTGGTTTTGTAATATTTGAGATATATCTAATGCATATATTTCAGATATATCTCAGATATTATTTTTGTATATTTCATAGAAATATCTTGTTAATATTCTGTGAATTTGTATTCTCCCATATGGAAAATAAATATATTTTAGATATATGTTTGCTCATATGTCTGACGTATATGTATATATCTCAACTTGGTTGGTATTGAAATATCTGATTTATTTACAGACTATATGTGACAGATATATTTAAGATATATCATAAATATATTTCCATGATACTGTATATTTATGATCGGTGCATGATATATATTTTATATATCTGCTTATATATTTAGAATATTTAATAGATATACTTTTTATGTAGTTGACATATATCTAAAATAGTTTTTTAAATATATGCATTGTAAAAATATCTTAAAATACTCAAACAATAAATTAATCTTGACGTCACATACTTTTAACTCTATATTTGGAATTCCTCTTATTAGCAACCATTTGAATAAGTATAGTCCACTTATTATTTAATAATGCTCTATTACTACTGATTTACAAAGTGCGTGCTTATACTTACACATAGACCTTACCTCTCGAGCTTGTCATTTTGTGAGACTCAAATTGGTATTTAAACCACCCTGTTTGGTTCATTTTCATGTCGGGGTGAGTTCCAACATGTACTTGTTTTTTTCATCTTTACCTTTCCCTCTGGTCTGTAAGCTAATACTGTCAATTGAAAACTATTTTAAAAATAGAAATTACCATGCTTTTGACTGATAAACTGTGCTTTTGAAATATGCAAATTAGTTATGCAAATCTGTACACGGTACCTTAGTAAGCATTTGCAAAAATATATTTGAGATATATACAAAACATATTCTGCATATATTTTACACATACTGTATCTTGTAAGCAAACAAGGTTCTAATTTTGCTGACAGCAGAAGTTAGGCACACACACACACACACACACTGGACCAGGAGCTCCAGAAGGCACTTCTTGGATTTTACATCACAAAATGTATTTGTACAGTAAAGGAAAAATTATAATACTAAAACCGAAAGTATCAATAGTAAAAAACGGACATTCCCACAGGACCAATATTTCACACTGTTCTTGAAAAAGCACAAGGACAGCACGAAATGCCAGTCCTGTAGGGAGATCTGACTTTTACTATTGCTACTTTTGGCTTTGGTTTTACAACATTTTATATATATATACAGAATGTAGTCTATTTATATTTTAAAGGTATATGTAATATATACTCCAGCCATATTTATAAACTATAAAACATATTTATTTGCTATGCAAAACATATATTTAAAATGTATTATTAATATATATATATATATATATACGATAATACACATATTACAGATGCTTTCGAGGGAGAACATATTCAGTGCTGGCCGGATGTGTGTGCAGAAAGATGCGTCACGCAACTAGAGTGCGCCGGCCAGCACCGATACAATATTCAAACTGAATGCACAACAGGGACAGAACACACATTCCGGATGAATATGTGACCCAGGACAGGAGGCACAGTGCAGGCTGCCGCCATGACGGGTGCATCCAGGGTGCCCCCAGCTGAATACCACCCAGTGGGAATGCGTAATGCATATCAGTATGCACTGCATCCCTCATTGGCGATATTCAGCCGAGGCATGCAAATGAGCTCATTGAGCATGCAAGGTGCAAAGGGTCCCCATGCATGCTCATTATGTGTCCATTTGCATGTTGGTGCAGGAATGAATGCGGCGGTGCAGCCCCCCGCACCTAAGCCCCAATCGCCACATTGTAGGGCGACATCAGATTGTCTCTGGTGGTATAGTGGTGCCACCCCACCCTTTCCCGAACCACGATTGTACCATTGCCATTCGGTATGTCATCTTCCTGGTGGTATAGTGGGGCCTGCCACCCATACCCCAGAGGCTGATTGCTCCATTGTAGTACTATAATTAATATCCTTGGTGGTCTAATGGAGCCCGCCCACTCCAACTGCCGCACCCTGCACACCCATCCCACTACCCCCATACCCTTGGTAGTTAAGTGGCCCCCCACCCCAGTAAATGGTAACCCACCATTTGACCCCAGCCGGTGACTGGCACAGCCCTCCACACCCATCCATGGCCAGCTGCCAACTAAATAGCACTGGTGGGCATACTGTACATAGTATGCTCCCATTGATCATCCAGTGGGAGGGTACTATGTACAGTACACACTCCAGTGCTATTCAGTCGGTGGCTGACCATGACGGGTGTGGAGGACTGTGCCAGTTGCTGGCTAGGGTCAGGTGGTGGGTTACCGTTTACTGGGTTGGGGGGGCCACTTGACAACCAATGGTGTGGGCAATGGGATGGGTGTGCAGGGTGCGGTGGTTGGGGTGGCTGGGCTCCACTAGACCACCAGGGATATTAATTATAGTACTACAATGGAGCAATTGGGCTTTAGAGAATGGGTTGAGGATGCCACTATACAACCAAGTGGCGGTGCGGGGACATGTTACCATCTACTGGGATGGGGCAGAGGCACTCGCCACCAGGGATAGGTGATTAGTGCTGGTCCATTGCACCAGCAATCGGTGTGGGGGCACCACAGTATGGTTACCAGGGCTGGAGGGGGTTGAGGGGGGTCTGGCAATGCTTGGGGCGGTCACCTGCATCAACCACTGTGCACTGTCCTAACATATGACAGCTCCCCAGTGCCCGTCAGTCAGTGTCCAGCAGTGGAAGGGAGTAGTGGGCTGCTGGTCACTGGCATGGGTCGGGGGTGCTGGGAGGGGGCCCTGCCTACCAGGGTGGGGGTTGGGCAACTGCTACACCATGGCAATGGGTTACGCCTCATGTTGGATATTGTCAGGGATTAGTCCAGGGGATTCCACTAGACTACCAGGGCATGTGACTGCAACTACGGTCCATTACAGTGTGCAGAGCTGGGGGCGTGTCAGTGGTCCACTGGGCTGGCAGGCTGCGGTGTACCTTTGTGCACTTCTACGCCCCACCTGTCGATGGCTGGCTGACTTAGACCAGTTTCTCATGGAGTATCTTTGGGCCACACATCTCTGGCCAGTGAGGGGAGCATTCCCTCTCAATATGCCGCTGTATGGCTTATTCATGGGAATGCCCCCTCCACTCGCATGGCATACATTACTGTTGTGTCCTGGCCCATTCCCTTGCAGACGACGCATCCTGCCCTTCTGAATATTGTAGTACAGCGCATTGCTGAAGTTGTGCGACACATCACCCTGTGCCGCTGAGTTGCACCATGCATCTCCTTTGAATATGGGGGCCCAGATGTATATCAGGCCAAACTTATTTTAACATATATGAAATATATCTGAGAATATACATCTCTAATATATTGAAAAAATATATTTTCTAACATACACTTATTGTAGAAATTACAGGGTAAAATTAAAGGGAAAGGGAACATTGTTCAACCAGGAGTAGCACACTACGCCAAAGCTTGTTTCCAGATGCGACCTGGGAGCACAAGGAAGTTAAGTGACTTGCTCAGGATCCCACAGTATGCACCTAGGCGATTCAAATCCAGGTCTTCAGATCTGCAGCTCAGAGCCTTAACCCACTACATTATACTACCTCCAATTATGCTAACATAAAACTATAACGCTTTTTCATTAGAGTCCATAAAAACATTAAAAAATAAAACTAAATATTTTGATAGAGTAACAAAACATATACATTTAGTATATCAATACCTCACTGAATTCTCCAAAGAGAGAAAGGGAACATTGTTTAACTAGGAATAGCAGACTAAGCTGAATTCCAGATATGACCTGGGAATACAAGTAAGTTAAGTGACTTGCTTAAGATCACACAGTATGCACTTAAGCAGCTCAGGGATTCAAACCCAGGTTTCTAGTACTACAGCTTAGAGCCTTAACCCACTGCACTATACTGTCTATCTAAAGCATGACAGGAAAAAAGCAGAGATGTCAGAAATATGTGATGTATTTAGGCATATTCAAATATAGTCTAAATATTAACAAAATACAGTATCATTCTTTTCCATATGGATATAATTTAAAACTATGTTATTAATATATGTTATATATATATTATATATATATATATATATTTAGCTTCTTACAAGGGAAACCAAAAATGAAAATGTTTAAGTAACTCAGAATATATATGTTGGATAGATTCAAAATATATGTTTACCTAAAATGCAAAATAATTAGAAACTGCAATAATGTATATGCACAAATAAGTATTTTTGATTTTATTCAAGGACATAACATTGAAAGAACAAAAACTAATTTTGAAATAGTACAGCAAAAATATATTTCAAAAATATACATCAAAGCTGCATCCCAGATAAGATACATCTTCGATCATTCTATGAATATCTAGAATATATCTCGAAATATATCTGAAAAGTGTAAATGTTTCTGACATATTATTTGAAACATATTTGGGGATATAAGGATATATTTCAGATATTAAAAAAATATAGATGTTTTCCATAAGGGCGGTCCAGCACCACTGCCACTCGTCCCAGACCGTCTGGTGCGTCCCTTGTTATGGGGATTGCTTGCTTAACCAAGGGGGTTGGGGGTCACAAGTCCATTAACAGATGCCGTTGGTGGTTGCTTAGGTGGATGTTGGGGGGCATTGGAAGGGCCATTGCTTGCCAAGGGGTCCGAGTTGCAAGGTCACCATAGGGATCACATTAGAGATGCATCAGCCCTGGTACAATCAACTCAGAGCTCAGTGTTAGCCTTGTCATTGCCCATTAAGTGCTGGCCTTTCACACTCCCAGCTTATTCTGATTCCAGGTGCCTGCAACCCTAGATTGGTGAAAAAATGTACTCCCACCCCATCGCTATAGAGGGGCATGTCCCAGCAATCACACCAGCTGCAGCTATCCTGAAGGTCTTCTGAGTTAGGCCTGTGGTCATACTGCCCCACACCCACACTCTAAGCATACCCTCCACCCTCCCACCCCATTTGCTATGGGACACATTAGGCAAGCAGAGACAGGAGAGCAGTCAAAGGGAGACACACAAAAAAAAGGAAGGAAACACTGTACTTATCTAAACAGGCTGCCCATAGTCCATGTCATACACCATCAAGGCTTACTGTAAACCAACAGTGTCCACGGGAATGGAGACTGGTAGTCCTGAGGCCCCCTTCAGTGTTTCAGCTCGAGCCCCCAGCTCCAGTGAGCCTTGTAACTCCGGCACCCCGTGGTCTACGTTGGCGTCTCTGGATAATGGCACACACTGTGGTCATTCTTTTCATGTGACTTCTCCTTTGGTTCCGGAGATGGGGACCGCAACGTTGCATAGCAGTTTTCTGTCATGAAGTGGACCAATGCCTTGGATTCCACCAGCTGCACCTCCCATTCCCCTGGATAGTCCGTGGATACTTCTTGCTCAGTCCTGACTTGGGGAGCATCCTTTTGGTGGTGCCTAGTGTTCATAGGCCGCTTTCTGTTGCCGTGCGATAGAGCCCAGTCCTTAGCTGCATGGCACACATCCTTGGTGTCCATTGGGTCTCCGCCTTGCTCCGGGCTCTGGTGCACTGGGCCATGCTGAAGTGGGGTCCTCCTCCTCTCCCCACCAGGTTGTCTCAGGGGCCCCTCCCTTGGCCATTCACTGTCCAGAAAATCTTCCAATGCTTTGGGGGAATCAAAGAAACGTAGTGCTCCATGTACTGTGACCATCATGGATGTCGGATACCGCAGGGAGTACTGGATATTGAGTTCCTTCATTCTCCTTCTGGCTGAGGTGTTCTCCTTGTGCCTGTCTGAGAGGTCCTTTGAGAAGTTCTGATATACTGATATAGGGTGACCCTGCCAGGTGAGGCATCCCGCTTCTCTGGATTTCGCTAAAATGTACTGCCTCACATTGTAATTAAGCAATTTGATTAATATGGCTCTCAGTTTCTCAGCAGATTTGGAGCGGGGTGCTAAAGTTCTATATGCACTTTCAATGTCTATACAGAACTCAGGAGGGGCACTGAGCATTCCTGGGAGGACTTTATTTAAGACTGAGATTGTGTCTCTGTGTTTGGCCCCCTCTGGAAAACCCAACAGGTGTAGATTGTTCCTCCAGCTGAGGTTCTCCAGGTCATCCACTTTCTGTAGAAGGAACTGAATTTTGGCACGCGGTTTCCTGGTCTCGGCCCAGATATCATCCAGTGCTGCATCGTGCAGTAGTACTTGCTTTTCTATAAATCCCAACCACCCCTCAAATTGTTGTATAGCGGCTGTTGTTTGTAGGGAGGCCAAGGCCACTACCTCCATTTTTTGAATTAAGTAGTTGAACATCTTCCCAACCTCCGAGGCATCCATTGGGGCCCCTTGTGGGGAAACCATGCTATCGGCCCGTCGGCAACTTTGTCAGATACTGGAGACGCAAGACTGCACCATTTCTACTTTGTGAGGTATTGTTCTATTGCTGGCTCTTAGCTCTTCCTGATATACAAAAGATATTGCCTTGATCATTACTTCAGCTAATGTTTTTTGTAGGATGAGCCCATCGAGGTAGCTACTGTTGTGGGATTACGCTGCCATCTTGTAACTGGCATAGCCATGCCCCCCCCAGGATGCCCATTTCTGGAGGGCACCAGGAGCTCTGGGACACTACACATATTCCTAAAAGGACAAGAAGGTTTCCTGGGAGAGATGCTGGATGGTAAAATGGCAACATAATGTATGCAGTAAAACATGCCAGAGTGCGTAAATATGGGGGGATAATTGCACAGCTTGACAGTGTTGTTAGGGATGAGGTGCTTGCGCCGAGTGCCTTTAAACATCCATAAGCAAATTGCAACTATTTCCCCATAGTAGCCTAGAGATTAGAGTAACAACCTGTGAATGAGTTTGGTACATCCAGCAGACCTGGGTTTGATTCCCACAGCCTCCACTTGCCTACTATGTGACCCTGAGCTAGTCACTTAACTTCCCCAGTGCTCCTGGGTTGCTGCTGAAAACAGCCCTTCTGCCTAGTGGGCATTACATGATTACCAAAGAATTAAAAAAAATACACATCCCTGAAGTGTCTTATCACACATATAACAGGGTGAGAAACATGTCTATTTTTTTTTTGTGCAAAATATACGATACACTGTGTTAATGCAATTAAAATAGTGAATTTATTGCAAGATTGATGAAGCAGTCCCTTTCAACAGCAAGGGAATCCCAGAACTCTAAATTGTGACTGGCAGTCTGACTGGCTGTTCAGGTACTGTAGAGTGCAATGATGTGATGTGATACACAGGCTCTTTGTATTAAAAAAGTACACTAGTGTAATTATGATCTCGTAATGACACTCATTTACTGATTTCTCAGCCAATTGTTTTGTTTATTAGTTTTTATTGTTATGCTTATATTTCTCTCACCATGTTTTATGTCACATGGCTTGCTGACCTACCAAGACTCAGTGGAGGGGCAGTCTCTGTGGCTCTCCCGATGACCACCTGGGGTCCTCAGGCTCCACAACTCTCCTCCCTTAGATTTCAAGGGAGCAGGCCTGGGTTCTTTCAGTAGCAGGACCCAAACAGGATAATACTGTAGAGGTTTGGTGCCTCCATCAGGAATAGCAGTGAAACAGGGTACTGGCTTGAACCCTAACCCACCCCCCAAGGAAAAATACAGTGTAAACCTCCTGCACACAGGTCGAGAACCCCCAAATAATAACACAGTACCAACTAGAAATACCCAACACACCAAAAGTAAAATGCATAACTACTAATTGAACAGAGAGGGATAAGGAAAGCACATGGGGACATGAGGGAAAAGTGGATGCAAAGGGGAAAAATGTGATACTCTAAGTAGTGTTTCAGGAGTCCCACAATCCCCAGACAGTCACAGTCTCAAACTGCAGGTGCATCACACTTGTTCCCCTAAAGGCCTTAAAGAGAGCTCTCTGCGTTGCAGTTGGCACCTCACAAGGTTGCTGGTAACTAACCAGGGTGGTGATGATTTGGCATGCTTGTAGGAAGTTAAACAACACTTTTTGCCAACTGACAGAAACTGATCACAAAGGGATCACTATTAATAATCCAAATAATGTTGGGTCCAATGGCCCTGCAGGTCTTTTGCCTTTTGCCTGTCTTGAAGATGGCATAGTCCTGCTTGGGGGTTCTATCCCCTTCCTCTCTATCTAACTACCCCAAAGACACTCCCCAGAACTGCAGCTGTGAGGTACCCACAGTTCAGATGTGTGATGAGTAGCTTGATGTCCTTGATACACTTTGGTGCTGGACTGGAACCCAGGGACTCTTCAGGTTTAGCTGGCACAGATGTGATCTGTGGATTCACCTTCTCAGGGACTTTTGACTGAATGTGTTGTGGTCAGCCTCACCTCGCAAGCCTTTCATTGTCTTTGCTTGTAAGGTCTTTCAAAGTCTTTGTGTGTAAAGGCTTTTCATCCCACCCAAGGGGATTAGCTGTGGTAGCACACAGCAACTGCTCTCCGGACCCCTTCTTTCAGAGAAATAAGACACCCCCAACTGGATGTTGGATGAGGGATAGCAACTTCTCCTCTTCTCTCAGAATTCCTCTGAAACAGTAGGTGGCTTGGGTCCTGCTGAGACTAATGCCTGGAGCATTGGATCTGGTCCTGGCTGGGAACACTGTGAGAGCAAATTAGCCCCTTCCAAAAGAAATTTCCTTTTCTTCTATAGTGTTTTACATAAACACCCTCCTCTTTGGATGAGTCTCTAGCTTGAAGTATACTTCTTTAAGTTGAATGACTCTTGAGAGCCTGGCTGAGACAGTCTTCAGGGTGGCTATGAACTCCACAGCCCACTGCCTCACTCTCTCTGTCACCCAGCTTTTAGTGACCCTGAGAGAACAGTCTTCCCACTCTCTCAGGGCTGAAACTCAAAATTGGATTGGCTGTTTCCTTGTTTTCTCTCTGTTGATTGGTGGGGATTGTCCAGCCAATCACAGCACTCGGTGTCCTGTCCCATGATGCATCCATGATGTGTGGCGGCCCTAGAGTTCACCAGGGGGAGCTATGTTTGTTTACATTTTTAAATGGTATATTTTACAGTCTTACAGCCTCCTGCTGCTTTTTCATTAGCCCCACAGAGCTGCGTGGTGCTTCTCCCAATCCTGCTGGCAGTCTTGGGGCTGCAATAGGGGTTTTAGGGCCAGTTTCATGCCTCAGTTTATTTTACAAGCTCCGGGTCTGATTCTGTCAGCTGCCACCTCTCCATGGAGCCCAAATGGCACTGGAAACATTTCTATTTTATTATTGCAGCCCTGCTGACTGTCCTGGGACCAGGGGGTGCTTTTATATACAACCCCACTCTTCTGAAGGTGACTGGGGGTCCTGGATCCGATTTTGCTTTCTGGAGCTGGGGATCAATGAACTTTTGTGAAGGCATGGCCTGATTTGAAAACAGAGCATCCCACTCCATGGTGCTTGTGGGCAAGGCATCCTCAATGGTGCTCCAGCACAGATGGCTGTACTCCAAACCCGTCTTCTTCTCCTGGGGTCGGGAAGCTCTGAAGAAGTGGCCAATTGTGCTGAGGGCCTATTTTCTGGGTCCTGGCCTTGCTTTTCAGTCCTGGGACTTGGATCACAAGACAATTGGGGTGGCATAGCTGCAGAGCTCTGGTGGGAAGCTGAGGCTAGACTCCCACCACAGCCACTGACTAAGTGGATGCTGTGCCCTACCAGTCCCATGCTGCAGCTCTTGGAGGTCTGGAGGGTGAAGACAATGGAGAGTGGGCAGAGGCAGTCTCTGTGGGCCCCAGAGTTCCCCAAGTAAGCCCCCATAAATGGGGGGCTTACATATAAACATCTGATAAAAGAAAGGAATAAGCTTTGGGTTAAGTTTAAGCAATCTGGAGAAGTAACGGACTGGAATAACTTTGGACAGTTAAAGAACAGATGTAAATTTGAGAATAATACATGGGTGGGTGGGTGTCACCAGACTTTTACAGACACTTGAGGTGTGGGATGTCAAATAGACCACTACAGCGAAACTCATAAGGTTTATAAAAGCATCTCACACCGAGGTTGTGTGTAAAATTCTGAGTATCACACACTCTCCCAAGTTTTGCATTTTATAATTACTAGTGGAGCATTTTTAGTCAGTGTGGGTTTTGTGTGATTGCTTACATTAATGAAGACACAGAAGCTGCTATATTGTTTAAACCACGCTTTACTATAAGAACTAATAAAGTTAAACATGAATACAATCCAATGTCTCCTGTGTTTTTTTGGTACTTCGTACTGTAAAAGAGAAGCTGAACTCTGACTGCAATACTACGTAACTGATTATGTTTTATTAGTGGTAGTTGAGAGGTTTTATTTGTAATGCGATTTTAAGAATGTGTTATGTGAGCACTAAAATGCTTCTTACTAATTCTAAACAGATTAGGATAGCTACGGATAAATGTTTAAAAACAATACATTTACTGAAAACAGGAAATTTTAAAAAGTTAAGGGAGACAGCAAATGATTTGTTGAAAAATGAAGACTGCACTTTTAAAGTGCATACTCATTGGTGTTGAGCTTGTAAATGACAACATGAGAGCTGCCACACTTTTAAATAACTGCTTCTCAGACCTTGATAAATACCGAAACGAGAAGAGTAAAACAGAAGATAGGTGTGGTGATGCTGTGCGTAAACAGACATGTCAGGCTGATTGTAGTCTGTATCTAAGGGTATTTTCTGTAAAGGACAGTTATGAGTTGTTGACTAACAGTAAGAAGATAAGGGAACAGGTTGTGACAAAAGATAAGGGGAATAGATTGTGATGAAACAGATTTTAAAATTCTGAAAACTGCTGTTTAAGTAATTCCTACCCCATTGACAAATAATTGCTTGGTATCTGCTGTGGTACATAGAAACACAGGAATCTGCCGGCAGAAGAAGGCCTTACAGACTATCAAGCCTGCTTGATGCAGAGCCATATGCAACTTAGGGTTACATGTTGCTCTGTCCCACCTGACCAGTCACCCATGCCAGCCCTTTTACCTTATCCCACCCCCTCTCGACGCTGTCCATTGGTTTTGATTTACAACCACTTCAAGAGGTTTGTTTCACCCCCACTATGCTCTCTGTGAAGCAGAAACTCCTAGCCTCTGTCTTGAATTTGCCCCTTGCCAATTTGACGCTATTCCCTCTGTTATTTTTGTTACCAACAGATTGGAAGTTTTCACTCATCACACAAATACACAAGGCAGAAGAGAGACAAAGGGTTGAAAATTATCATCCCATCACCATTCTGCCTGTCATTGCTGCATGTGTGTTCAGTTGGTAAAGCAACTAAATGCACTTGGTCTGACCACTCCTGAACAGCATGGCTTTAGAAGTGGTTAAAGTACAGCCATCCCAGTGACCCAGCGGCAGCACGTTGTGCTGGCATGCAGATGACCTGAGTGGGGGAGTCAGTTTGGGTTACAGCGTTGGGAAGTATGTTGGGCCAAAGCTGCTGTGTACCTGTGTACCTCAGCTGGGGAGGGTCAGCAGTGAGCTTTAACCCACAGCAACCCCTGTGGCTGGGTCAGCGAGCTTGTTCCTGCTGCAGAGTTTGCTGTGACTGTGTGAGGCCATAGGCTAAGCTCACAATGGGGGAGTAAGGAGGGGGACTAAAGAGGAAAGTGAACCCATTTCTGTCTACATGACTGTCTGGGCCTCAGCAGTTCCCCTGGATGTTAATGCCTGATGTCACTGAAGCTTAGTTCACATAGTGGACTTCTGTGGGAGGGAGGATGGCCCTCAGTCTGGAGCCCCTGTCAAAGAGGAAAAGCTGTGGGGGTAACTGATGGGTTACCAGATTATCGGGGAGCCAGGGGCTATGGACCTGATGAGCTACATCCTTTGAATCAGGGTACATCCCTGGAGGATGCAGGTGGCCGAGGAGAAAAAACACTGTAGGAAAAAAAGACGTGGTCACAGCACAACGACAGCCTTGGTCAGAATCATAAATGGCCTTTGGTCCTCCATCGACAGCAGTAATGTTGTCTGGATGGTCTTCATGGACCTGACCAAGGCATGCAGTGTGATAGACCACACTCTATTAATTTACAGTAGAAGCTCCATGATTAGAGCATTGTGCCGCACATACTACAATGGTTCACTACTTACCTGGGAAACAGAATGCAAAGGATAAAAACTGGCGACTGTATATTATTATGAGTACCCCAAGGATCTATATTGGGACAAGTTCTTTTTTTTTTTCTTCCAATTGTGACAAGCCATTTCCATAGAAGATTACTAGCAGTGCCCTTCAGAGCACTGGGTTCCTTATTTATTTATTTGTTTGTTTGTTTATCTTTTGTTTACTGAGTAAGCATATGAGCCAATGGCTCTTTTTCATATGTGACCCGAGACCATTGCAATGAATAGTGAAGAGTATAAAAGAATGATACAAAAATTACATACACAAATTACAGATAGCAGACACTGAACATTATACAAAGACAATCATAACAATTTTGTTGAATTAAGAAAGACAATGGCACCATCTCTCTGTCTCTAGTAAGTGTGGAAGACACTAAGGGCAGGGATACATAAGGAGGTTGCGGCGGAAAGTTTAGGTAGTTCCACAAGGAGTCTGTCCTGAGGTAGGAGAGGTCAAGGTCATGGCATGGTTCACTGGGGTGGTTAGAGGGGGCCTGCCAGGCCTGGGTTGGTGGCAGGGTACCAGGTCTGGGGTGGCGAAGAAACCCCCCAGCCCCACCTGCTTATACCATTGAAAGGACAAGGGCTGTTGATGCCTAGTCTTAGGATGCCCAGCGGGTGCTGGCTGTAGGGACCTCAGCCTTGTGTTGGGGTGGGTAAGTTTGGTGCCTCATAGAGAAGGGGCAGCAAGCAGGGGATCTAAATGCAGGCATAGCTGGCTTAAGTGTCAGATTCCAGAGGGACTGGGAAGCTTCCCACACTGGTGCAAGGGGCTTGGGCCACAAGGAATGGCATAAATGGCCACTTGCGCCAAAAGATGAGCTGGGAGTGACTTTTCAAATGCAACCTATGTTGAACACGGGCTAAAGGGGGCTTGTGCCATCCTTGCAGCACAAAATGGAGTGCAGCATGGCGCTAAAGGGCTTGCAGCAGATGCAAGCTGCCATATCCCCTAATTTGGGATTCTCTAAACCGTTCCAGAGCGTGAAATTCTAAGTACCATTAGACCAACCAGGGCTGGTCAAAGCATACTCAGAAGTGTGTCTCATGGGAGGGGTAGAGCATTTGTGCCACCCCCAGAGCCCTCTCTGGGCAGGAGGGAACATGTGCCATGGTCCACCCCATCCTCAGTTTCCCTTGTTCATTAAAAGTATTCACAACCCTGGTGGTTTAGCACCTCTCCCAAGCTGATGCCCTTCATATTAAAATTAATCATATCCCTGGTGGTCCAACGGACCCCCCTCCCTATCCCCAATCTCACCTTTTTATTAAAAGTATTCATGTCTCTGGTGATCTAGCGGCTCCCCCCAGCCCCAATCCTCTTCATATTAAAATTAATCATGTCCCTGGTGGCCTAGCAGATCCACCCTCTCTATCCCCAATCTGCCCATATAATAAAATATATTTTTCCCTGGTGGTCTAGCAGACCCCCCCTTCTTATTTCTGATCTGCCCATATAATAAAATATAGTAATTCTTTGGTGGTCCGGTGGAACCCCAACCCATCTCAAAGGCAGTGCCAGTGCCCACCACCCTACTCCCCATCCCATCCCTGAGCCAGTGACTGGCAGAGCCCTCCACTCTTCACCATGGCTGGCCACCAACTGAGCTGTCAATGAGTGCGTACTGTAACAGCCAATTGTACAGTATGTGCTCATTGACTGCTCAGTCAGCAGCTGGCCATGGTGGAGAGTGGAGGTGATAAAGCACGCTGGCCTGGTGGGGCGGGGAGCAGGGTGGTGGGGCACCGCCTGCTGGGGTGGGGGTGGGGGTCCACTAGACAAGCAGGGAATGATTATTTATATTATATGGGCAGATCAGGGATAGGGAGAGGGGTCTGCTAGACCACCAGAGAAAGATATATTTTTGTCTATGGGCAGATCAGGGATGGGGGGGGCTGCTAGATCACCAGGGACATGATTACTTTTAATATGAAGGGATCTGGGGCAGGGGGAGGTTCGCTATGCCACCAGGGATGTGATTAATTTTAATGTGATGGGGACCTGGGCTGGGGGGGTCCACTAGACCACCAGGGACATGATTAATTTCAATACAAAGGGGACTGAGGCTGGGGGGGGGACCGACAGCCACCAGGGATGTCCTAGAGTGGTGCACAGCTGCCCCGCAGCTTGCAGCAAACCAGCCAGATGCACAGTCTGTTTGGTGCATGGCCACAGTTGCCACAAACTGTGGTACTTTGCTACCAGAATCCTACCCGATAGAGAATCAAGTACAAGGTTCCTGGAACACTGGCTATCAGTTCAAGCTGCCGTTGGTGCAGCTTGCCCTGAGTTTTGAGAATTGAGCCCAATGTGTCAGAATCCTTTAGACTCAACAGAATGCCTAGAGTTAAAATAAAAAACAAAGTGTGAAATAACACTTTTACTGTTAAATAACATAGAAAGCTGTAGGAGTTGTAATGCGGGGTTTTCTTTTTTCATATTGCATTGTGTGTGTGTGTGTGTGTGTGTGTGTGTGTGTGTGTGTGTGCTGTATGTCTCTATGTATTCAAGAGACTGTTCAAGTTATTTGTAATGACAGCATAGAGATACATGGGGCCCGATTCCAATGACTTACGACATAATGCGCTTACGCCAGACCCTATGGCGTAAATCGCACCTTGCACCATGCGTTCTGCAAGTTGATATTCCAAGTTGTGGCTTGTGCCATGCCACATGCGGGTTGCGCCTAAGGTGGGCTATGCCACCCACTATGCCCACAATCCTCTGCGGCATGGTGCAAGTTTGGGTTACGGCAGCACCTGCGTTCTATTCCAGACGGGCGGCTGCTGTAACCCACCAACGCCATTCCAAGACCTGCTATGGCACTGCAGACTTAGACCATCATGGAGGTGGTCTAATGGGCATCCATCCTTGCAAACTGATGGATGCCCACTCCACAGCACCACGGGAAGCACATAGTCCCGCTCCATGTCCCCCCCCAGCAAGGTCATGCCCCCACCACAAATGTTGGGGACTCCCCGGGGTCTATTTACCACACTGCCCCTGAACACCTCTGCCACCTGGCCAGCCCCCAATGCCCCCAGGTGGTGGTAGGTGCATTTCGGGGTGGGGGCTCTGTGGGGGGGCAGTAATTCGAGGGCTGTGACTTGCGGCACCCAGGTCCATTGCACCATTCCTGTGGCTGCCGCAAGTCACAGGTCATAGGTGCCAGGGATCCTGCCTGTCTTGGAATATGGCACAAGGTCCCTGGCGTAGCGCCGCATGGCGCAACTCGCATACACCCGCGAGTTGCACCATGCATCTTGTAATTAGGCTCATGGTGTAAATTGGTGTTGTGACATCATGTTATGACTGCTAATGCAGATCTCAGGAACAAATGAGATTTCAGCAATACAACAGGGAACTACTTCTACTAGTAAAAGTAAAGTAAAGCAACAGTTTATATCCAAACAGCTACAGGAATGGAGGTCACTGGTGGCAAGTTAATAGACAAAATGTGCAATATGAGATTTATTTATTTAATTTATTTATTCAATCTAGGATTACAAGTACCTTTGGGAGCCAAGCAGCTCATTTACAAAGGTTCCACGTCAATATGGGGGGTACAGATCCATAATGGAAAACAGACTGGTTTCACAAACAATTAAGCAATTTGTATTACAAAATACAGAATAAGAGAACAGCAAATAAATACACATTAGTTTAGCACATGATTCAAGGCAGGGAGTGAGAAGAGGAGGGAATTAGGAGGGGAGCCAGATCAAGGAAGGGGAGAGCAACCAGGCGGCATTGTCAAGTAGCAGCTAGGATAGTAAGGGACGAAAAGCAAGGAAGACAGTGGGGGGGAGAGGGGGAGATGGGAGGACAGGAAGGGAGAGGAGAGTGAGGGCAAGACAAGTAGAGAGAACAGTGGAAGAAAGGTGAGGGGGAGGTCCCGGGAAGAGGGACAAGGATGTTTAGTGGTGCAGTCACAGGAGTTTTCAGTTAGGATGTGCTGACGAAGTTTGAGTTTGAATTCACCGAGACTAGTAAGGTTAGCCAAACCACTGTGGAGGCCATTTAACCAGTATGGCACTTTGATACAAAAGGAGCGTTGGTATTGGGTGGTCCGGCACATCGGGACTAGTAGGAGTGCGGAAGTTGAGGTGCGCGTATGTTGGGTCTTGGGGGATTTGTGAAGTAAGCATCCTAATCCCGACGGCATGAGTCCAAGGAGAATCTTTTTGGCAAGTAAGCAGGTGTGGTATTTAATTCTCCCATGCAAGTTGAGCCACCCAGCCTGCATATAGAAATCGCAGGTGCGGGTGAGGCATGGTGTACCAATTAGGAGTCTACAGGCCTTGTTTAGTGCCACAGCAAGCCTTTTGAGTGCAGTGGTGGAAGCAGTTCCATAAATGACAAGGCCATAGTCGATTAAGGAGAGCACCAAACTGTGGATAGCAAGATTTAGGGCTTCAGGTGTTAGACTTTCTCAGTCGATAGAGGAGCCCAATCCTGGTATTGATGGCTCTGGCAACATTTTCGATGTACAGTGAATAGGTGAGATGTCTATCAAGGGTAACCCCAAGGTACTTGAAGTGCTATATTTGTTCAAGGGGGTCACCTTAGGAATTTTGGATGGTAAGAGCATGCTCTTTATGCTGACTGCGGGCTGAGGAGAACAACAGGACTTTTGTCTTCTTGTAGTTTAGTACTAGTTTATGGTTGCGGAACCAGTGCTCAACTTCCGTGAAGCCCTTTTGAAGGTTACTTTCAAGGAGGTAAGGGTCAGGGTGGCTTGCAAAAATGACAGCATTGTCTGCATAGAGCAGTGTTCACTGGTGGCAGGCAGTTGGTAGATTGTTAAGGAAGATGCTGAAAAGGAGTGGACCCAGGATTGAGCCCTGGGGTACCCCAGACCGAACAGGCTTCTGGTCAGAGATAGCACTGGAAATCTTCACACATTGAGATCTGTCCCCAAGATAGCTTCTAAACCAGGGCAATATGTATCAGGGGAGAGACCAGCTTGTGAGAGTTGTTTAAGGAGGAGTCGGTGATTAACCGTGTCGAAGGCCTTGGTTAAGTCTATAAAAACTGCACCCACAAGACTGCCTTGGTCAATAGATTGCTGGATGTAGCTGGTGAATTCTAAGAGTGCGGTGGTGGTGCTGTGCCTTTCCGAAAGCCATGCTGTTGTTCACACGGTAGGGAGTATCTATCGAGGTAGTCCACAAGTTGGTTGGCAACAATACGTTTGAGTATTTTAGAGAGGGGTGGGAGGATTGATATAGACCTCTAGTTGCTGCGTAGTCCACGGTCTCCAGATTTGTGAACTGGGGTAACAATGGTTGTTTTCCATACCTGTGGGAATTGCTAGAAGGTTAGAGAGAGGTTAAGTAATTCAGTAATAGGTGAAAGTACTTCCTCCGTGGTGAGTGCGATTAGCTTGAGGTCTAAAGAGTCACCACTGTGCCTGGACTTGCCCAGCACATTGTTTAGTAGTTTCCTGACCTGGGCCACTGAGACACAAGACTGTAGTATTCCCTTAAGTGAAATTGCGTTGGTCTGTGTTATCTATTTCCCCCCCTGACCCATTACTTTTCTCTGCTCAATAGAAACAACTGGGTATCCACGGAATTATTCTTCCAAAATGGGGTCTACATTCCGATTCATCAAAAATATTGGTTTAATATGACCACAGTCAAAAAAGTTTAACTGAAATCAAATGAAAAACCATTGTTAAAAGTGTCAAGGTTCAGAACAGTGATGGGAAAGAAGTCAATAAATTATGTGGGACCAAAAATGTGAAATGACCTCCTGTTATCTCCAAGGATGATAGCGTATATATTTAAGTTTTTTTTAAATATATATTTTACCTATCTACAAGACAAGTTTGGTTGCGCATGTTTTCCATTGTAACTATTTATTAACTGTATCTGAATAATTGCGTTGTTCTGTCCATTTTGTGTTTAATGTGTGTGGTTTTGTGTCATATATTGCCTGGGTCATCCTTGAAAAGGGGATGTCAGTTTTTATGATTTACATGTTTACAAAATTTCACCAAGGCAACTGAACACCTAAAACTATCAGAAGCACACTTTCTGAAATGCACGACCTGGTGATGCGCAAATTAATTTCATTTTTTGCAAGGGTGTAGTGTGTGTATGTGTGTGTGTCTATATATATATATATATACATTTAAAGTGGCGTGGTAACACCATTATATTAAAGGTTGAGTAGGCAGTTTAATGTTAAACCCCAGCTGTTGCACTTTAATAACTTTGCAATCATTCAACAGATTGCATGAAATTTGGTATGCATGGTCTTGGGTAGATCTCTGGATGTGTCAAGTTTCATTTGGGTCAAATGTGCAGATTCCAGAATCCGGATAGTGCAAAAAAGTTATTTTTTTTTCTGTTATTTTGCTGTTTTTTTTAGACAGCCGTAGGACACAGACCATTTGGAATTTTGGTGGTGACATTTTAAGGGTAGAAAGGACTTCGTGTACAGATGTATCTTTAGCTGGTTTGGTGAAAAAATATTAATCCACACCAAAGTTGTTTAATTTTGAAATTTCAGATTCTGAGCATTCTCAGTAAGCACTTCGAAATAGCTGTATGAAACTAAAAAAAATAATCCTTTCTCGTATGAGGCCAATCCTTTTTCATGAAGAAAATATCCTTTTTTGTATGGCTGCTGTGGCAATAGCTGTCTGCCTGCTATTATTTGTATTATATTTTTGCTATAAATACATATTTTTTTGAATTTGTGCTTGTGAAACATGGTATTCAGTACAAGGCATCATGGGACACTGGATTTGTTTTAAAAGGAAAAAAAATGTTCTGCCCTCTCATTGACCTAAAGAGCACAGCTGACTTGTAGAACATCTAACATTTACCTGCTAAACTTCCTGAGACTGTTATAAAAACCAGGTTATAACAAGCCACTGCTTTGAACCTAGGAAACCGGTCGTAAAATATTACATTTTACGGCGTACCAAGAAGAAAGCTGTTTCTGATAGACTTCTGTGAAAATTCAACCTAATATGAGAAGTGTTTTCAGGATGTTTCTCTGAAAGATCAAAGGGGGATGCTGTCATAAAACCATGCTCTGATGAGACAATAGACTGTTTTGTGTATAATCAAAATATTGCAGTCTTTGGAGATTTCACACAGGCAGTAAGCTGCAATATTTGGCCACACACTTGTCATGTTGCTGAGTAAGTATGTAGAACTGAGTGTTACCTCATGCTAGCAGCCCAGAGCTGTGACATCACAGGATAGGAGGGACATTCTGGCCTCCCTGATATTGGTGAAGCCTGCTGAAAGGACTGACACTCTTTTCTGGACTTCTAAGAGCTACCTTTGTTTCTGGACTTCTAAGGGACATTTCGGCCAAGATGGATAACAGCCAAAAACATTTGCCAACTGAAAACCTGAGGTAGAATCAGCTAAATCAGTTATAAGGTGCTTTGTTTTGTAAGCGTCCATTTCTTTTCTGACTGTAACCTTAATGTATATATGTCTGGTTTATGTACTGTGTTTATTTACTATTTTTAATTTTACTAAACTCTGTTTTTCCTTAAAACCTGCCTGAGGACTTGTTCATTTTGAATGTGAATGGCGGGACAGTATTGATAATTCTGGCATAACTGTTACATTGCTTAGAGTGCCACCACATGCAACCACACTAACAAGGATCTGTGTAAAGATCCAGCAAGGTAAGAAAATGCCAGCAACTCAATTGAGTTGGCAGGGGGGTTGTGAACCAGGTTGGTTGTATGCCCACTGGGTCAAGTATTGCACTGCTTTCCCTGAAGAGAGTGTGACACTTGAACCTGTTTACTGGGTGTGCTAGCTAAAAAGGGTTCATAACTGACCCTAGGACTCAAGACTGGTAGTTTGCTCAGACCCAAAACAAACAGGAGGGTATCCCTGATTATTCCATGATCACCAATCACACTTCAAGGTTGGGCACTGTGGGAGCAGAGGGCCTGAACCCCGGAGTGGATTTGTGACAGCCACCATTTTCTTTTTACTGTTTTAACTTACAAACATTTAAAGTACATAAAAAAATGTCTTTTTAAAAAACAAACACCTGAACCTAGCTAAATGGGACTCGTGTTATTAGATTCTGGTGGTTTTTTTTTAAAGTTTTCAGAAATTTGTTTTCTGGGCACCAAAATCCAGGGTGCCCACTTAGCGAGAGGAACCTTTCACTCACATTCTCTGTATCAGAACAGCAGGACTTTCTTGAGTTCGGCAGTCACTTCTGGAGCTCATGCTGCCACCTATCTGAGAGCAGTAAATCACTCTTTCCCTGATGTCTAGTGATAGCCATATATCTGAATAGTTGTTTGTAATGTGCCATGTGGCACTTACTTTTAAGATGCTGTCAATACAAAAAAATATCATCTCATTCTGTATATTTGTTTTTTAATGTTTTAATCTATGCTGATGGATATTTTTTGCAATGTTAAAATCAGTAGAATGGAATTCTAGTATTTTTTATGTACTATGCGGGACCCATTGTTTCCTGCTGTGATATAAAGGGCAGTCTGAAATATACAATCTATTGTGGCATTTCTCATTTTCCCCAACAGTTAGACTAAAGCACTTTTTGGGAGGCTGGGGCTGCAATTTGGGGTATTGGAGCCATACTACACATGATTGGCGGCTACCCATTAACATCTAGTGTGCTCAATTAGGTGTGCATTGTAACTAACAGACTGCAGTGATGCGTTTTAAATGAATGATAAGTATAGATAAAATATCAGTCAATATGCAAACTGTAACCCTTGCACGTGACAGTTGCCTAGCAACTACTAGTTATGGGATGCATGAAGCTGAAAATAATTCCTCTCCCATGAGGAAAATAGCATCTATAAGGATGAGAACCCATATTAAAGAACACACAGCTAATGCAATTGTAATATTTATAAAAATCAGTTTTATTTTCATCACATGAGACAGCTATTAACCTCTGTGGTGCTGCTGAATGCAAAATGTTTTATTTAGATAACTGCAACAATGGCCAAGATCAGATTGCAGAGTTAATGTAGCCGTAATTGTATCTTAAATTGATAGCTTTGCATCTGCCCATAGTCAATGCTCATTCACCGGGAGGGACACATACTATCACAGCACCCCAGTGTGCCTCTCTTGAACATATACAAGGCTGTTAATTTTTGATTCTATTTTACATTTTTAATTTTATTTTAAACTCTCTGTCTTCAACCATAGTGTCTGCACACTAGCCTGTAGTAGCACATGCCTATGCAGCAGGCTGGTGTTACGTATACCACATTACTAACCTTTTGAAACCGATTCAAAACATAAATTGCATATGTATCTCTTCCAACACATATTGGCATTTACAACATTTAGTTAAATATTAGTGAATGCTCATTTTTACATCAACCTGGCTAATTTAGACAACTTCCTGGTTGTTGTTTTTAGTTGTTTAGCAACTGGCAACTGCCCCTGTGAAATGGTGTCTGAGTGAACTGACTTCATGTAGACGGTGGTCCCCTGTACTGTGTGGCTGGTGCTCAGGTCCCAGTCCCCCCCTCCCCAAAGCGCTACACAAAGGTCAGTGGCAAATATGGTATTAGCATTATTTTGTCAGGTTTCTTCTGTAGTTTTAATGAAAATTAGGTTTTAAAACTGTATTCACCTGATCACGTCTCAGCCCATATTCTGGCAGAGACTCCATTGCCTGAGACAGCTGTTGCATCACAGAATTCATGACACTAAATGTGAATTTTTTTTTCTCTGTTTCACTTTAATATGGCCAGAGCAGACAGTGAAGGGGGGAGCATGGTTGCAAGCAGGAACTGAGAGCTTACTCACACTCAAACACAGAGGTGGCTCCAGCGCCACGTACTGTAGTACTGAGAGTGACTAGCAAATTCAAAATCAATATTCAATTAGATCTTGAGACAATTATTATCTGAACCCATGACAGAAACTTAGCATTTTTTGTGACTGTGAGGTAAAAGCCATTGGGTTTGAATGCATTTTATATTTTTTTAATGGTTTTACAATGGCTTAGTTACTTCTGTGTTCTTCAACGGGACGGGAAAACAAGTGGGGAAAGCAAAATAACAGTGTGTCTCTTTTGCAGCAACAATACTATAAAGAGCATCATTGTCCTACTGTCTCCGCACAACTCATGGTTTTAATACAGTAGTGCCAGTAGGCTGTCAGGTTGCCAACTTGGTATCCTAGTAAAGTACCAGTTAAACAAGAAATGTATAGTTGGGACAGTAGGAAAGTGATGCTCTTTATAGCATAGTTGCTGTGAAATAGACACACTGTCATTTGCCTCCCCCCTTGTTTTCTCATCCCATTGGAGAACACGGAGGTAACTAGGCCATGATAAAAAAATATATAAATACATTCAAAAACAAGGGCTTTTACCTCACAGTGACAAACAGTGTTAAATTTCTGTCAGGGGTTCAGATAATAATTGTCTCAAGATCTGATTTGGATATTGATTTTGAAGTTGCAAGTCACTCTCAGTGCTATGTGAAGCTGGAGCTGATTCTGTGTTTGAGTGTGGGTAAGCTCTTGGCTCGTGCTTGTGACCATGCTCCCCTTCACTGTCTGCTGTGGCCATGCTAAATAAAGTGAAACAGAGAAAAAAACATTTAGCATCATGATCTCTATGATGCAACAGCTGTTTAGGCAATGGAGACTTAGCCAGAATATAGGCTGAGACGTGATCAAGTGAATGCAGTTTTAAAACCTAATTTTCATTAAAACAAGAAACTAAACACAGGAGACATAGATAGGTTGTAAGAACAGGTAGATTTCATTATGTTAAATAGCAGAAACCTGACAAATAAATCAATGTTAAAACCACATTTGCCACTAATCTTTAAGCAGAGATAATCAGCATGCAACACAGTTCATTTCATCAACTGCTACTTTTACTGAGCTACCCGCTTGACGGTGAGTCTCTTTGAAGGCATAAAACAAGAGGGGTACTTTTAACTGTTTGGAAAATTTTATAATATGGGTTTGAATAGTTATAAGATTTTTTTTTTCTATGTGGGGAGACTAAAACAAACATTTATGTAGCTAGTGAATAGATACCATTTTAAGCAAGGTGCAGTATGTGCTTTCACTAATACAGAATCATTCAACTCTATGAATAAACTAGATTAATTAATTCTTATTTCTTAGAATATGACCTTTTTGTCTGGAAGAAGTCACCTTATTCATGTTTGTTTCATCATAAACTCATAACATAGTACAGTGATTTAATAGAAGATAAGACAATTAATAGGGGAATCAAAATGGCAAATTAAATTGTTAGCTCTATTACCTTTGGTTATCTCATATAAGAATTCATCTGTAAACATGCCTAGATCTCTTATGCACTGAGAAAACCTGCACAGTTGGAGAACATAGATAGGCATTATTGCTGATAATATTTGTGACTAATATATGGGGAAACATGTCTGAAAAACCATTATATTGGTTTAACCTGACTTTAGCCTTCATGCTCTTAGGAAGAGTGTATTATACAATTTCTTAGAAGATGTGTAGCTCAGTTTTGTTACAAGTCTACCTCCATATTTTGCCTTTGGTACCTCACTGCCTTACATGATGTAGAATCTCACACAACATTAATCTGGGTGTCTTTCACCATTTACTGAATCATAGAATATATAAAACTCTGTACGTGTAAAAATACTATTTGTCTAAATTTTTTTTTTCTAAAATTGTTGTATTTTTATACCTGCAGATCCTCATCCCAGAAGAAGCCCATGCAGGGCGAAATGTTGGACTCTCTTATGGGATCTTCTGCTGGATAAAAATAAAAAAAAAATTGATCTGGTAACACATGAATTGTGATGTGCCTGTTTTTCTTCAACTTCTTTTGCTGAATCTTTTCCACTACCAGCCCTCAGATGCTACATGAAGTCTAGGAGAATAATAGAAGAGAACCCATCCAGGACTGCTTCCTTTGGTCTAGTGACACCCCTCCTCACCCTCCAGTCGCTGTCCCATTATGTCTGTTAGATTTTCCTGGTGTCTAGTGGCACCCTCCACCCTCTGACTGCCATCCCCATACTTAAATAATGTTTTCCTGGTGTCTAGAGGCACCCCCACCCTCAAATTGCCGTCCCCATATTTTTCAATGTTTCTCTGGTGTCTAGAGGCACCTGTACCCTCCGATCACCAACCCCATATTCATTAAAGTTTCACCAGTGTCTAGTGGCACTCCCACCCTCTGATCACTGTCCCCATATTCATTAAAGTTTCACCGGTGTCTAGTGGCACCCCCACCCTCTGATCACTGTCCCCGTATTCATTAAAGTTTCACTGGTGTCTAGTGGCCCCCCCACCCTCTGATTGCCATTTTCATAATTTTTAATGTTTCCCTGGTGTCTAGTGGCTCCCCCCCACCCTCTGATCACCACCCCCTTATTTAGGTAAACTGTAGTAAAGAAAACTATCCCTCCAAAGTTTTTTTTATACCTGTAAAAATGAAAATGGTCCCTCACTGATCCTAACCCCCATCCCAACCTCCCACAGAGCACGCACCACCCCGTTCCCCCACAGCCCCCACACACCCTAACTCACCTGAACAGGTCCCAGGGTGAAGATCCACTTTCTGATCTAAGGCACATCTTGCTGCTGGAACTGTCGACTGTAACATGAGAAATTAAGGTGAGTGCAGTTCAATGCATTTCAATGGGGTTTTGAACTTTGAAGCATAACTTTGTAATTTTTCATATTTTGACGCCAAAATTTCAACATCCCCTTTTTTGGGCCCACACTTTGTGATCAGTGGTGGTGGAGTTTCACAAATAAAGCCTGAAAAGTGATTTTGCAGTCACTTGCCAAAACCACCTTTTGGGGGTGGGACTTGAACATTTTCACCACCCTTGTTCATGAGGTGGGGTCATTAAAAGGCTATGTTGAAAATGTGGGGTCAAAATATGTACAAAATTGCAAAGTTATGCACATACATTTAAATTTTACTAAGCCTCGCTCATAACTTTGGTAATTTTCAATACTGTGACTCAGATTTTCAACATAGCCTTTTTTCACACCACCTCATGAATGTTACCTCTGTCATTTTTTAAATCCTGGCCAAACTGCATTTTTGTACCTGTGGAGGGATTGATGTTTCTGTGGCGCGGAATGATGTTTCAGTGTGGATTTGAAAATTTTTAGCACCAGGTTATGAGGTGGGGCAATACCCTGGTGCCAGTTCAAGCTTATTTCTCTTGTCTGTGGCAGCCTCCCCCCCACTTCTCTGCCAAATTCCCCTCTGTCTCTCCACTGCACATGCCTCGATTTACTTTCCAGTGTCACTCTTTGTTATTACTGTGACTCACAATCTGTTGCTCTGTTCCTTCCCTCAGATCTCTCAGCCCCTGATCTGGGAAACTTCTGAGTGGCTGGGGCTACCTGGGCCAGCCGTCCACACCACCACTGCTCACCACTAAGGAACCCTCCTCTTGCTGGTAAGCTCCAAGGCCAAACTGGGAAGTGCTGAAAGGCTCCCATTGGCCGCTGCCTGTTGCTTCCATTTCCTGTTGGACTGTTGTGCTCCGTGCAGCCACTGATTGGCCCTGCAATCTTGACTGATTCAAACTGTTCTGCTGGGCTCTGCGCTCATAGACTTCAGTGGGTTTCAGAAGAAAATTTTTGCCCTCCCCCACCTCCTACCTTAATTAAATAGGCCTTAGCTCTGCCCACTTCTGCCTAGGGAACCACCCTTTTTTTTCCTATTGGATTCTCTCTCTCTCTCTCCTGTACCTTCTCTCTTTACTGCCCACTCTCCCTCCTCCCTGCTGCTCCTCCCCCTTTACTAATCAACTCAATCCCCTCACTGCCCCTGCCTCCTTTCTGTGCCTGACACCCTCCTTATATCTCCTACTGCCAGTCACTCCATCACTCCGTGACTGGCCAACCCCTCTTTGGCATTCCATAGCTCCCATGCTCCATTTCATTCTTGAACCGTATTCTAGAGCTGCTACCTCCTATCTTTCTGTCTTGTTACACTCATTAATGCCCCCCACTACCTTTCTGCTACATCCTCCTCTTTTGCTACTGCCCTTGTCTCCTCACTGCCCCACCCTCTGCCGGTTCTTCCTCAGCCACCTGCTTACCTAGTTCCCCCTGCCCCCCCCAAGCTTCCACCTCATTGCCTACCTCCTGCCACTTTCACTAGCTGTCTCCCACCTACCCAGCACCCTGTGCCTGCTCTCCCCCCCCATTCACACTGAATCACGTATGACACCGGTACTCTGTACCCCTTTCTCCTCACCTTATTTGCCCTCTTCCCACTCCTACATCCCCCATGCTCATGCTTCCCCACTGTCTCGAACATCTACCAACTCACGCTCTCTCACCCCCTCCATGGTACCCTCCCTCTCAATCTCATGTACCCACCTTGGGCATCTCCAGTCACTACAAAATGGCCCTCTCCCCCAAATGGCCGTTGGGTACTCCCTCTGTCCACAGCTACTACTGCCATGCTTTACCCATGGCTCCATCCATTTACTTGCCCTGGTGAATCTCGGAGTTCTCTGGCCCAAACAAATAGGTGCCAGTCATGGGTATCTCACACCAGTACTGTAAAACGTATACTTCTTCTCCTGCTATTGTTGGGAAACATTCATCCCAATCCCGGACCAGCCCCTACAATAAGAACAACTCAGACCAATCAACCAGGATCCCTCTCAATAATCTCACTTAACATATGCAGTCTTTTTCACAAAATTGACGCCCTTCAGACTTTTGCCTGCCAGCATAACCAGACATACCAGCAGTCGTAAAAACCTGGCTCTCACCTTCGGTTCCTGACCATGTTATCACCCTCTTGGGTATAATGTCTATCGGCTTGATCGAACATCAAAAAGAGGTGGTGGCTGCACCCTGTACCTTAAGGACACGATCCGGGGGCACCTCATCAACTTAATCCCCCAAACCATCACTGTACAGATTCTTCCTGTCAAGCTCCTTCTCGGTGCGCACTATAAAGCCATCACAGTTGTCACAGTCTACATTCCACCGAGCGAGCAAGGTAATGGGCTTAACGCAGTCATGGAGTTCACCAAATCTCTCTCACCTGACTCAGAAACCATCCTCCTCGGTGACTTTAATATTAACTGGCATGCTGCAGAGGCAGAGGCATACAGGGACTTGATAGCGGCAGCAAACCTTTCTCAGATGGTTAGCTCCCCAACCAGGACAAACTATAAAACAGGTACCAGCACCCTTCTGGATTGGATCCTAACAAGCCATCCAGCCAGGATCACAAACACCACTGTCCTCCCTGATACACTTAGTGACCACTCCCCTGTCATCTGCTACTGGTCCAATAAATTCTTCAAGCCCTCCCCAAAACCATTACTAGCCGAGTTCTACCTAGAGGCAAGCTACCTCATCTCAAAACCTTCCTTCGTCAACAGGATTGGTCCCCAATTCTCACTGCAACCAATGTGAATACCGCACTGGAACACTTCATCAGGATCTTCAACCAAGCATGCAACATATTTGCAACCCTCAAGAAGCGCAAGGCCAAAGCCCCATGTAACCCCTGGCTCACCGGAGACCTACTTAGGTGACTAAAATCTCGAGACCACCTTTGGGAGATTGCCAGAAACACCGGGAGACAAGTTGATATTGCAAAATAAAAATGTGCATGAAATGACTGCACCAAATATATCCGGGATACGAAGACCACTTATTTCCATAATGCTCTCACTAACTCATGGGGCAACGGTAGGGACTTCTGGAATAACATTAAAGAAGTCACTGGGAAACAATCTAAATCACCCCCATCAGTACTCAGCATAAATGGTGAAACTACACTTGACCAGAAACTCATTGCTGATACATTCAATGACACCTTCACAGACCTCAGTGCTGTACTTCCACAGGGTTTTTTCGATGAGGTGGTTCCCCTTGCCATCCAAGCCACCTCCAGCCACCCTCCCTTCTACTTTAAAGCAGTAAAAATGCATCAAGTCTGCAGCTATGTTACCAAAGCCATTTGCAACTCCAGAGCCAGCAGTGACTCCCTCGACCTCAAACTGCTATCACTCACACTTGAAGAAGTACTCTGATCACTGACCAGGATTTTCAACCTCTCCCTCAGCCTCAGCAAGTTCCCTGACTTATGGAAATGTGCCACGGTAACCCCAATTCATAAAAGTGATGACAAAACAGCTACTGAGAATTACCGTCCAATTTCCATCCTACCTCCTCTCTCCAAGGCCCTAGAATGGATTGTGTCAGACCAGCTCACCGACTTCGTAGGCAATCACAACATCCTGTGCAAGGAGCAACATGGCTTTAGAAATGGTCATAGCACCTCCACGGCGCTACTTGAATTCACTGGTGCAATCCATCACTCACTCGATAACAGTCATCTTACTGGGTCCACCTTCATCGACTTAACTAAAACCTTTGATACCATCAACCACAATCTCCTACTTGCCCAGCTTCGACTAGCAGGGCTCTCACTTAACTCAGTGAACTGGTTCAAAAGCTACTTAGACAACTGTTCCCAAAAAGTGAGAATTGCTGGCACACTCTCAGACCAAAGACCAGTCAGGTCCGGTGTCCCACAGGGCTCAATCTTGGGCTCCCTCCTTTTCAGCCTTTTTCTGAACTCACTGCCAGAATCCTGCTCTGAACAGATCCTACTCTATGCAGATGATGCTGTCATCCTGGCATCCCACCATGATCCAGTCCATCTACAAGGTAACCTCCAACAGGCCTTCTCTGCAGTTGAAAACTGGTTCACAAAACACAGACTTATCCTTAACCAGAAAAAAACAAAGACCATGATCTTCTGCAGCTCCCAAAACAAATACAAACAATATCAGCACTCCATTAAAACCAAGCAAGGAATCACCCTCAAACAAGTTCATACCTTAAAATACCTCTGCCTCACCCTTGACTGTAATCTCTCCTACGTTCCACACATCAATAATGTAGCAAAAGTAGTCAACACCAGGATGGGCCTACTATTCCGACATAGGAAACATCTAACCCCAGAAGCTCTGTCCATAGCTGTCCAGAGCTCCATCATTGACTACGGTCTCATTATCTATGGATCTGCCACAACCTCATCTCTCAGGCATGTTTTGACTTCCCTCAATCAAGCCTGCAGACTCGTTACTGGTTCCCACCATCTCACCCACACCTGCGACCTCTACTCCAAAACAGGCTGGCTGCAACTGAACAACCGAATCAAATACCAAACCTGCATCACTGCTAAGAAAATCATGATGGGAACGGCACCACCATGAGTCAGCACCCTCCTCAAACCCAAAATCACCAACCGCAACACCAGGAGCTCTAAGCCCCAAATCCTTCAAATCCCCCGCTGCCGCACGTCCCAAGGCCAAAGGTCGTTTGCATACAGGGCTCAAGTTGGCTGAATGGAGCTCTAGTGACACCTCATCCAGCAATGCTTGAAGCATTCAAAAAAGCTCCGCCACTCCATAACTGGCACCTCCACCTGTGCTTGCACCCCATAACATCTTCATTCCCTACGCTGCTTCTGACCTTATAGGTGTCAGTTTCTGCCCTCTCTTCTTGCACTTACCTGTCCAATGCAACTCCCAATGCACTTGCCCTGTGTCTGTCCTGACAAGGCCCCTCGGCTGCCTCACCCTGACCCTCTACACCTATGCCTTCCCCTACTCTCAGCCCACTCCCCTTCTTGCCCTCTTCCTCCTATTGTTTCTTGAGTTATTCATAACTCAGTCTGATTTTGTCAAGCAAAGTTACTGTCTAAAACCATGTACCTGTAACTGTTTTATGTTTTAGTGTCTGTTACCCTGTAACCAGCATGAAGTGGAACCTTTGTAAAAGAGCCTTGGCTCAAAGGTACTTTGTAATCCTAGACACAAATAAATAAATAAAATAAAATAAGAAGACTATGCTGACAATTTGGTTGCTGCTTTGCTACAGATGGAAGTGCAGGGTCCAGAGGGCCCTGCTCTTCCAAGGCAATGTATATGTATGCATCTATGGAGGGATGGGGTGCAGGCAAATGAGGATATGATTATACCATCTCACGAAGTAAGGACATTTTTGCAAAACACTGTGTTAATGCAACATTTAGGGTTCAGACTAAAATGACAAAAGTAGGGAAGTGTGGTTTTAGGGTGTCCAACCCTAAAACCCCACCCCACCTCTGAAGCAAATCAGGGTGCAGTCTTCCTTGCGATTGTCAACCCTAAAGCTCATCCCATTGTTGTAACAAAAAAGTTCAGATGTGATGGACATGGGTGTGTATGTTTCAGGAGTGTATAGAATGGGGTGAACTTTTGGGTTGACAACCCCAAGGAAGACTGCACCACCGATTTGCTTCAGGGGTGAGGGTGGGGTTTTAGGGTTGGAAACCCCAAAAACACATTTCCCTAATCTTGTCACTTTCGTCTGAACCCTAAATGTTACATTAACACAGTTTTTTTTTTTTGCAAATAATGTATATATATATATATATATATATATATATATATATATATTATAGTGGCATTGTAGTGCCAGTATAGTTAGGGTTGCTAGCCATTTCTATATTAAACCTCAAAGTTTGCACTTTAATAACTTTGCAACCGTTTGTCCAATTAGCATGAAATTTGCAAAAGAGGAAGATTTTTGATAGAGCTCTGGATCTGGACATTTTTGTGTCATTCGGATGTACAGTTGCAGAATCATAGTGTGCTCAAAAAATGAAAAATCCCCAACATTCCATTTTCTTTAGACGTGCACTTTGGAGTGAAGAACGCATGGGAGTGGGTTCAAATTGGGTGGGCTACATGGGTCCTGGGTCACAGATGTGCCTTTTGAAGTTTTCATGTAAAAAGCTTGTTCTGTTCAAAAGTTATAGCATTTTTAGCGTCCCATTACATCCTATGGGAAAATTTATATGTGCAGCTCGAAAACTGTCGCAATAGTATTTTTCAGTGTTGAGCTTGCCAAAAATAGTGTCATGTTGCTGCCACCTTGTTTTCAGTTATCGAGAGAGAAAAAACAATATAACTCAAAAAATACTGCACTTTTCATCATGCCAACCATTGGGTTTACCTATTCAGGGCCTGAGAAACATAAATCTGGCATTAGTTTTCCATCAGCAGGTCTGGAAATGTGGATTCCAGATTTTTCCACCATTTTGCCGTTGTTTGATCGTGACACTATGGCAAACTGCAGGAGCAATATGCACAACCATGAAAAATACAACTGCGACACTATTTTTTATGTTCACGGTTGTATTCCCATTATAAAGATAGGAGTGCCGCAATCATATTTTAAATGACTGAGGTAACACTGCAGAGCCACATTTTCTGAAATGCTGTTTTCTTTATCACTTTATTGTGGCAAGTTGGATTGTGATATTGGCCTGAAATTTTCAGGGTGGCAAGCTCTAGTGCCACAGATGTGCCTTTCATTGGTTTAGTTCCAAAATGTTCACCACGTCCCTAGTTATAGCATGCTGAAGTTACACATTTTCCTATAGGATAACATTGTGGGAGTCATTTTCTTTGTCACTTCATTGTGGCTACGTGCATTGTGATATTGACCTGAAATTTTCAGGGTGCAAAGTCCTAGCTCTACAGGTGTGCCTTTTGGTGGTTTGGTATGGAACCATTTAACATGGCCATACTTACAGCATTGTGAAATTTGGAAATTTCCACATAGGATAACATTGCAGCAGTGGTTTTTCTTTGTCACCTCATTGCCACGATGTGGATTGCGGTATTACCTTGAATGTTTCAGGGTCAAAAGCCCTAGTCTCACAGGTGTGCCTTTTGGTGGTTTGCTGCAAAAACATTCAGCAGGGCTATAGCTACAGCATTCCAAAGTTCCAAATTTTCCCCATAGGATAACATTATGGCACCCGTGGTGCCTTTCGGGGCCCGTATCTCGAAAATAGTTCCAGATATGGACTTTTCATCTGAAAAATTCTTAGTCCCCGCCTACAAGGGGAGACTATACACACAACTAGCTTAGACATCCATGAAACCCCAGAAATTTGAATTTTTTTCCTACCATTTACGGTTCCTGAGATATTTGCGAATTACTATTTCATGTTCACGTTTTCATGCGCATGACTGATTCCTATGCCTTCACAGTTAACATTCACAGTAGTTTTCAGTGTCCCTGACAGGGAAATGATGTGCAACACGTGTTCGGTCGCTATGTTGCTGCGACAACTACTCACTGTCACGATTACAACAACACTTACCTTCCATTTGAGGCACATACGGTTCATGAGATATGGGAAAACTACTGTAACTAGGCCTCCTTGCTTTATATGACTGCTATATGGCACCATACTTAACTGTAAGTAGGAGCGGAGGGCCCACGCTCCCACAAACACACATACCATTTGGCACACTTATACAGCTTGTTGAGAGCACAGGGCCCAAAGGGCCCCATGCTCCCACCAAGTCCCCCATTTTTATTAGTACTTACATTACACTTTCGAAAAAAGGAAGGAAATTATTTGCAAACACTTTGTTAAGGCATTAGTTAGGGTTGATACCACACTGACAAAAGTGTAATAATTCAATGTTAGGGTTACTAACCTAGTCACCTTCCTCACTCACATTTCACTTCATGTCAGGCTTGGGTGTGGCTAGTGGCTGCGCCTAACTTTCACCCTTTTCCTATACTGCACCATCACAGCTTCTTTACGTGTGGGGTGAGAGTTAGGTGACCACTCCCAACACACACCCCAGCCTGTTGGTGTGGAGTGGGGTAGTGGGTGGTGAGGTTGGTAACCCTCAATGTTGAATTTCCACACTTTTGTCGGTGTGGTATCAACCCTAACTGATGCGTTAATGAAGTGTTTTAGAAAGAAGATATATATATATATATATATATATATGTGTGTGTATATATATATATATATATATATATATATAGAGAGAGAGAGAGATTCATGGCAAAAATCCTAACTCTCACCCCATCCCATTGTAAACAAGCTGAGGTGGTGAAGTATAGGAGAATGGGGTGAGAGTCAGGACCATGACCCAACAGACATCCCAATGCCAGTTGGGCGGGTGGGTTGAGGCGCCAAGGGGGTTTTCAACCCTAACATCAATTTCCTTACTTTTGTCACTGTGGAACAACCCTAAGTGATGCATTAAACTGAGTTTTTTGCCATGAATTTCTCTTCTTTTTGAGAATGAGGACTATAAATAGTGAATGGAATATGCCTCGCGCTCCCACCACATGATTTTTTGGTCACATAGCAATGGTAACTGCAGTGCAAATGCAAGCACAAACGGTAACGCACATGGTGATGCAAACATAAATGGTAACGCAAACGGTAAGAGAAATGCAAGCACAAACTGATGCCAAAGCGAACAGTAATGCAAAAAGGAGACGGAAACGCAAGCGTGTATGGAAACGCAATTGGTAATGCGCACGGTCACGGTACCGCAATTGGAAATGCAAATGGTAACTGTAACAGCAACAATAATGCCAAAGGAAACAGCTCTCCCTACTGCCTTCTCACATTACTTGCTAACCTTAAGGTCATCTGATATGATTACCCCCAGGTCCCTTTCCATTTTTGTTGTTGTTACTACTTCTCCCCGCATTGTGTAATCTTCCCCAGGGTTTTTGTTTCCCAGGTGCATTATTTTGCACTTCTTTGCATTGAATCCAAGCTGCCATACTTCTGACCATTTCTCCAACCTTGCAAGTCCCTTCTCATCCTTTCCACACCTCCTTGTGTATCAACCCTGTTGCAGATCGTTGTGTCATCTGCAAAGAGCATACTTTTCCTTTCAGTCCCTCTGCAATGTCACTTATAAAGACATTAACAAGGACTGGACCCAGTACTGAACCCTGCAGCACCCCACTAGTAACCCCTCTTTCTTCAGAGTGGACTCATTTACAATTACCTTCTGTGTCCTGTTGTCCTGCCAATGTTTTACCCAGGCTATCACCCTAGGACCCACTCCCAGGCTGGTTAATTTGATTGTTAATCTTTTGTGTGGGACTGTGTCAAATGCCTTGCTAAAGTCTAGGTAGGCCATGTCCACAGCCCCTCCTTGGTCTACTACTTTGATCACCCAGTAAAAGAAATCAATTAGATTCATCTGACATGACCTTCCCTCTGTGAACCCATGCTGCCTTGGGTCCTGTGCCCCATTAGCCTCTAGGTACTCAACAATTCTTTCCTTCAGAAGTGATTCCATCACTTTCCCTACCACAGAGGTCAAACTGACAGGTCTGTAGTTTCCTGCCTCTGTCTTGCTCCCACCTTTGTGAAGGGGAACCACATCTGCCTTCCTCAAGTCCTCAGGTACCACACCATCCTCCCATGATTTGTTAAACAGGGTAGTCAGTGGTGTCACTAGTTCTCCCCTTAATGATGGACTTTGCAGTGATGGGAGGCATATATCCTACTCCACTGCCTGTGCGACATGGAGTTAGATATCTAAAGTAGGGGAGGCATGGGGTGCAGCCCCCCACTTTGCCACAATTGAGTGATGCCGACGGTGTCAAAGTGTTGCTGGTCGTTGCAGAGATGCATTGGTGTCAGGGGTGTCGACAGGTTTTTGTTGGTGTCGGTGACTTCGCTGTGTGGGATGCCGTGCCGGTGTCATGGATCCTTTTGGGTCTCCTGTGTCTTGAAAAGTCAGTGGTGGGGTCTTCCTTTGGGTTGTCAACCCTAATACCCACACGCCTTCCTTCAGTCCATAGCTTCTGTCTGAAGCACAAGGTACAGCTACAGGCTAGTGTCTCATACTGATACACTCTTCAAAGGTAAAGAAGTATTTTTCACCACATGTTGACAACAAACTCTGTTGTACCTTTCTTCAGATATGGCCCACAGGGTACTGCCTGAAGAAAAAAGATCACATCTGACCTTGTTTGCTTAGGGGTGGGGGTAAGCATTAGGGATGACAACCCCAAGAAAGACCCCACTTCTTATTCATCAAGACTCAGGAGACCCAAAACCCTAATGTTTTTTCTTTTTGATGCTTGGGGGGTGGGGTTGGAAACCTAAAGCCACATTGCTGTACTTTTGCTTTAAGTTGAACCCTAACTGGTGTAGTAAGGCAGTTTTTTTGCAAAGAATTGTCTTTCTTTTTGAGATAGTAGAATTGTACCTCATTCACATGCAGACATGCAGGGCCACCTGGGCCCTGCACCAAGGGAAGACTCTGTCCACCTACACTATGGCAGAGACCTGCTGACTGCAGTTTCGCCAAAAAGTGGTCAAAGTTATGAATGTGTGTAGTAAAATATCAACGTACCTTCATAACTTTTTTAATATTTTGACCCCAGATTTTCAACATAGCCTTCTTAGGAACCCACCTCATGAACCCAGTAGGGGACAATTTTAAAATCTCAGTCAAAATGTAATTTTTGCACCATAGGTACAAAAACACATTTCAGCATTGATTTGAAAAACAACATCCATCACATTCATGAGGTGGTGTGAAACAAATGGCTATGTTGAAATAAGGGAACAAAATAGAGAAAGCTACCAACGTTATGGGTGTGTGTTTAAACATTGTAATGTATACTCATAACTTTGCTTTTGTTAAATATTTTTACCCCAAATTTTCAACGCAGCCATCTTATGACCCGACCTCATTAGCAAGCTTGGCAAAAATGTTCAAATCCTGCCTGAAAGGTGATTTTGCATAGCAATCACAAAATCACCTTTTGATATGGATTTCCATAATTGTTCCACACTTGTTTATGAAATGGGATCCCAAAAAGGCCAGGTTGAAAATTTGGTGTAAAAACATTCAAAAATGACAAAGTTATGAACATAAGTTCAAACCCCATTGAAATACATTAAACCACACTTACCTTATGTTCTCATATTGCTGTCGCCAGTTCCAGCAGCAAGATTCATCTTCAGTCATGGAGTAGGTCTACATTGTGGGAAATGTTCAGGTGAATGAGGGCATGTGAGGGGATGTGTGGTGGTGGATGCTCAGTGAGGGGTTGTGTGGGGGTTGCTAGGAGGGTGAGATCACCACTAGATTGTTTTCTTTTTTTAGGTATAAAAAAAAAAGATCAATGAGGGATGGTTTTCTTTGTTGTAGGGTGACAGAAGTTGACATTGGGGATAGGCACCCCAGTGTTGGTTTGCCATTCAGTGACATCGGGGTAGGCACCATGGTGCTGCTACCTATTTCTATGGAGAGGACAACCTGGAGGGGACAGGGTGGAAAGAAGTGGTAACACAGATGGGCATCCTGGTCCACTAATTTACTCTAATTTAAAGGGGACACTGGTGACCTGGAGGGGAGGAAACAACAGAAACAGTACCGGGGGTTGGAACCCCAGTCTGCTTAAAAAGAGAAAATACAGATAGCTAGATTGATAGATAGAGAGAGAGAGAGAGAGATAGATAGATAGACAGACAGACAGACAGACACAGATTAGGGGATCAGTGGCTCACTGCTGTAATGGAAGCCAGCAGCATGAGTTCAGATGCATCTTTACATTTCAAGAAAGTCCTGCTGTTATCATACTGAGAACATGGGGGAAGGCGTCGTAGGACATGATCAGGTAAGTGAAGGTGTGAGGATGTGTGGGGGTGTGTGGAGTGATGAGTGCTGAGTGGGGATAGTGTGGGTGGTGGTGCTGAGGGGAAGATCACGGATGGACTGTTTCCTTTTTCATGGTCTAAAAAAACAACAACAAAAAACACGTGATCAACAAGGGACAGATTTCTTTGTTGTAGGGAGACAGAAGCTATCACTGGGGATTGGGCACCCCAGTGTTGGGATGGTATTCGGTGGCACTAGGGTGTACACCCTGGTACCACCACCACCTATTTGTTTGGGGGGAGGGATGACCTGGAGGGGAGGAGGGTGGAAAGAAGCAGTACCAGGAGTGGACACCCTGGTCCACTATTTTATTATAATTAAAAGGGGAGTGGGTGATCTGGAGGGGGCAACAGAAGCGGTACTGGAGTGGATAGATAGATAGACAGACAGACAGACAGACAGACAGACAGACAGATAGATGTAGGTCATGGTCCATTCTTTTGTGAAATCACATGAAAAAACAATGGTCCTTTTGTTTGCCCTTAAAAAAGAACTGTAAAAAAAAAAAAAAAAAAAAAACACGATGTCTCCCTCTTCTTTCGTGACCTGACTTTCTTCTTTCATGAGTCATGAAAGAACTCATTAAAGAAGAATCTCAGCTCATGAAAGAAGATGGTGGACTTAGTTTTTTTTTTCTTGATTCTTTCATGAGCCAGCCTTCTTCTTTTGTTATCATGAAACAAGAATTTCAGTTCAAGGAAGAAGACGGTGGACTTAGTTTTTTTTTTTTCGTTGTTTCCTGAGCCAGGAATCTTCTCTTTTATGAGTTATTTCATGATTGCAAAACAAGAAGGTCAGCTCATGAAAGAACAATGGAAAGAAAACTAAGTCCACTGTCTTTTATGAGCTGAGATTCTTCTTTTGTGAGATGGAGATCTTCTTTCATGAGACACATGAAACAAGAATTTCAGCTCATAAAACAAGCCTCGGAAAGGATTTTAGGAATGTCCCAAAACCATATTTCAGGACTGTTTTTCAAAAAACAAACTGCAGAATTTAGCTAAATAAAGAAGAGGAATCAGCAATTATATTATATAGTGCTTTTCATACACAATGTATCCCAAAGTACTTTACAAGCAATGCTAGACTGGTAGTGAAGTGACTGCATGTGTAGTGGTGGTGGCCATATCATACATCAACACCCACAAACAGTCTGGACAACTGCATGAACCAATTTTATGGGAAGAGGAATATTGGCAAGGACACTGGGGAGAGTGCCTTGGGATGGGTACAGGGGACCTCAGTTTTTAACATCTCATCCGAAGGATGGCACACCCAACAGTACAGCACCCCCCAATACTGAACTCGGGTGATAGCATTTAGGTACTAGTCCAGTCCCAGTGTGGGACGTGAACCCATAACCTTCTGGCCCAGAGGCAGATGTGATATCAACTGAGCCATGCTGACACCTGCATCCTATTTAGTTAGATTCAAGTGTTTGTTTTACTCAGGGTGTCATTTTTATGGGTTTTCAATTTTGTTTAAAACAAAATTATGGCTGTCATCTGAAAGAAGACTTTTTCATCACAAAAGAAGATTCTTCTTTTATGAGCAGGAAATTCTTCATTCGTATCAAACATCTATCTGAAAGGCCATACTAAGCATGCTCAGAACTGAAATTTCAAATCCTTATAACTCTGGAATGGGTTAATATTTTTTCACCAAACCAATGAAAGGAACCATTCTAGGACAAGCCCTTTCTACACTGAAAATTTCAGAATAAAATTCCAAACCAGCTGGGCTGTAGTTGAAAGCAAAAAAGAAAGCATTTATTTTCTTTTTCACTAGCTAGATCCCAGAATCCGCACATCTGACTGGAACAAAACTTGCCAGATCAAGAGACCTTGTCCCTCAGACTGTGCATACAACATTTTGTGCAATTCCATTCAATGGGGGTGAAGCTATTAAAGTGCAAATTAGGGTTTTAACATTAAACATCTTACTGAACCCTAATATATATATATATATATATATATATATATAATGGGTAGGGAAATTGTTGCTCTTTTATTGGATGAGCACCACCACATGACCGTGTGTATATCAGAGCGACCGCACCTGCACTTTTACCCCCAAAACAAGTTTGACATTTAATAAGATAGATAAACCACTCTGAGGTGTGCGGTCGCGCTCTGATATATGCACGCCTCGGGTGGTTGATGCACTTGGCCTGCGGCCTCGTGCGTAACAATGCACACCAAGGCATGTGTATATCAGAACGTGACCGCACACCTCAGAGTGGTTTATCTATATATGTGTGTGTATATATATATATATATATGTAACACAAAGAGACAGAAAAGAGAAAGAAAAATGTGCCTTAACTTAGATTTGAACCCATGCTGCCAGCCGTACTGTTTTGCTCTCAGCTGCTTGAAAGAGTAAGGTGCTTCTGGGAATACTGGGGTTCTAGTTGCCATTGAGAGGCAACTGGTAGTGCAACAGAATAGTATTCTTAGCAGATTGCATTCAAATCCCAGCTAAGGTACTTATCTCTTTCTCCCTTCTGTCTGTGTTGCATAAGTATAGAACACCCCAACCTTGGCAATAAAAATTTCACTTTCTTATGTAGTGCATTTCAAAAATGAAGGTGCTTTCAAGAGTTCCAGATTTTCAGCTGCTTTAGTGATGCAGCTGGTAGCCCAGCAGAACAGTATTTTGGTTGGCCAGGGTTCAAATCCCAACTGAGTCATGTTTGTGTTACGCATACTGTATACACACACCATACCCTTCTATATAAAAGTGCTTACAAATAGTGAAGACAGCCCTTCTAAGGGAGCACATTTTAAGCTAAAAACTGTAAGCATGATCATACTTTCTCATTGACTCCATATGCTGTTGTGCAAGTAGCTCTTTCTGCTCACTGGTGTCACACTGCAAAAAATAAATACACATCTCTGCAGCTCTTGACAAAGGCTACCTGATGCAATGATTTCTCACTAGCCATTAGCCACAGGACCTCCAGGGAAATATTTACATAAAACAGTAAACACCAAACCAGTTGTGCCCCAATATAGATATAGTAAATTATTTAGATCACTCGACTGTGCATTTAGTGTATGTGGCATGCTGGTGCACAATTGCACTGTCTCTCAGTGCTCACCACCTATTTGCTAACACCTTGGGGTATGCATGGCCACTACAGCTATTATAATATGTTTATTTGTTCTATACAGGGTCCCAGGCTCTTTAACCTGACCACCCTCTTTGTCCAGAGCATCTCCTGCAATTGGTCTGTACCGTTTATATTTACTTTGCTGTGCTTTGCTTGACTTGTGTAACAGGTGTGGTGAGGGTGACGTCTGTAATACATGATAGACTAACAGTCCCTTCCAACCATAAATTGCTATGTTACTATGTTGCTATGTTGCTATGCTACCCCTTGTTTGAGAAACCTGACAGGCCTCACAATGATATGAAAAGCAGCTGAATAAAGCTTCAGACAGAAGGGATCTGGTTTAGAGCATTGGTGCCAACAGCAATAGATTAGGACATAAAAATGGTGACAAAAGTATTTTGTCTGGCTTTTCACTAATGTTGCCCACATTCCATTTATTTATACAATGGCCAAGTACAGTACCTCGTCTCTGCTGGTATTTGGGAAAATGTTTCGTTTCCAGGCAGGGATCATTTATGGCAGCCAGTATAAATATAGACTCCTGAACACTTAAAGCGTACTAATACAGAAAATGCACAGTTAGATTTATTAACAGAAACATACATTCACACACATAGAAATAGTACAGTGAAGACTACTGTAGAAAGACAAAGCAAGTCAGAAAGCTCACTAAATCCCTACAAGACATCAAACAATATAAATGGCATGCTGCTGCTTTAGGCTTCATTCAGGGCAGTATAAGATTTCAGGATGATATATAATGTATCCTGCCTTTACTCTTGCCATTCCTCGTCCTCACTCCCGTGCTGGGCAAGCTGCCTTCTTCTACCATCTCGCCTCCCTTTGGAACCAACTCTCCTCTCCCCTTCATCTCTCCCCTTCCCTCCATGCCTTTAGATGCATGCAAAGGTCTACTTCTGCTGCTCCCTGTACCTGTCACCCCCCTCTTGAATCCTTCTCCATTGTCTCTTCACAGTCTCCCCTGTTCCCCATTTACCTCTTTTACTCACCTACCTGCATCTGCCATGCTCTCGGCTCTCTGCCTGCTCTTCAGTATACTGGCACACCATTTTGTTGCTCTCTATCACACATTGTTCACTGCAGCCATGTATGTTATGGGCCTAATTCACAAGGCCTCTGGCAAGACACAAGGTACCTGCGACACAAAAAATGGCGCAAGGTGCACCTTGCGCCGACAGATATGCCAGAAGTAATTCTCAAAAGGCAGCCTGCATCAGCCGCAGGCTGCCTGCCCCAAAAGCTGCTTGCATCGCCCCTGCACCCAGACATGGGCTGTGACATGGTGCATGTGGCTTGTGCCAGAGGCAGGCTGCCTTTGTACCAGAAGTGGGATTCACAAATCTCACCCAGAGGGTAGATTTCTAAGTACCCTTAGACCGGCCCCTAGCCCCCCATCTGTACACTGGAGCGCTCTACCCCCCCATAACACCCGTTATAGTGCTGGACAATACTGTCCCTGACCTGGGGGTCTAGTGGACCCTCCCCCTGGCCCGATATGCCCCTTAATCCATTTCACATACTATTGTACCCTGGTGGTCTATCGTTCCCTCCACCTGCCTGATACGGCTAGTATTTGCTGTCACGGACAGATAATACCCTGGAGATCTATTGGTCCCACCCCCACACCCTGGCATGTAATGCCCACCCCACTTCCCCCAACCCGTACCCGAGCCGGTGCCAGCACACCCCTCCACTTACCACCGCAGCCAGCGCCGACTGACCTGAGTGCATGTATTATTATACAGTATCCGCAATGTGCGTGTACTGTAGTATAATACAAGCTCACATTGACAGTTCAGTCAGCGGCACCAGCTCGCGGTGGTGAAGGGTGTCAGAAAGCGCACAAGTGGGGAAGCAGGTGGGCACTACATGCCAGGGTGTGGTGTGGGCCCACTAGATCACCAGGGATGGGGGACAAGGCTGCTTGCCCTGTCCACAGGAGCTTCTGCCGAACCTCTCCCATGCACCAGGCATTTGTCACACAGGAGAGGTTGCCGCAAGTGTGGGCACTTAGGTGCCAGGACCCTCCTGTACCAGTATCTGGCGCAGGGTCCCTGGCGCATGGGGCTTTGGTGCAAGCTGCTGTTTTCTGCAGCTTGTACCATTCGCAGACTCCTTTGAGAATCAGGCCCATTACTCTTAGCTCTGTCATTTCACTCAATTTTTTTTACTGCTTGAGAAATTTATGTTTTTGTATGCTGCACTTCAGTCATGTATGTTGTTACTACTCTAAACTGTCATTTCACTCAATCTTTAGTTTTAATGCTTGCAAAATATATATTTTTGCATGCAGCACTTTGGGTGTTTATAACTGTTCTTTATTGCATGTACCTCCACTTTTCCCTTGTCCCCCCCGCCCCCAGGTTGCACATGGAAATGAGCCTTGGCTCATTGTGCCTTTCCAGGTAATACAATTTTAAATAAATACATTATCTGTGAAACTTTTATTCTGTGTGTAATTTCTGTACTTGATGGGATGCCATTGCAAATGAACTTGCGTCAGTCGTTGCATTCCTTAATAAAATTGAACTGAACAGAATGTTCATATGTTGTGGGTTAACACACATACAGTGCAGTGAGTCAGGAAGGAATCTCTCCCTCTCTTTCAGACTCTCCTTCAGTATCCTCTCTCTCTGTCTCTCTCTCTCTCTCTCATATACTGTCTTACCCTTTCAGTCACTTCAATGTTGCTGTATCTGTATGATTAAAATATAAGTATTGACAAAGCTATTACAGACTAATAACAGTATAATTACTAAGCAATGACTTGTTATTACATAGAATCTGATTCATAGAGCATACGGTCTGTCAAGTCTGATATAACAATAGTATAGTTTTAATTTCAGGATATTGCTTGGGATCTGTGATACTGTGTCATTTTGTCAGACACTTTGCAACTAACGTGTTTTTAAATTTATTATTAACTATGATTTATGCCCCATGTCTCCTACTCCACTGTCCTTTCTACTGCATCTCCTCTCCTAGCTGTGTTACCCAAATTCACCAGGACTTATGGCTTACTCCACATGGTGGGGCAATTGGGGTGGGACCAGGCCCCCTTTGGAAGTCAAGACTGGTGTGGCAATAGGTGCCATAGTTGGCAGTGTGGAGTGGTAGTCTTATCCATCCTGCAATGGCTGGGGGTGTTTTCCCTTTATCTCCTCAAACCTTCCAGATGCTGCTGACTTTAGAGATTGTAATGTTTGCAGCTGCACATGCTTATGTCAGTGCCAGGCAGCATTCATTCTTCCTGAGCTACTTATACTTCCACTACCATTAGTGGTCACTTGCTGTAGGTGGGCGTACTGCAGGGGAGCTTACTTTCCACCAGCCATGGAGGAGGAGGAGGAGGAGCACACTCTGGGATGCTCAATTCTCCTCCCCTGGCCAGCTGCTGATAATGCAGGCTCATTCCCAAACCCAGGTCACTGGTGACATAAGTGGTGGTTGATGGGCTGGCACTCTGCAGCTAACATTACTGTTCCTAAAGATCCGCCATAATAATATGCCTCGTGTACTATTCATTTCATGGGCCTGATTTTAGAACGTTGACGCAAGGCTTGTATCAAGCCCTATGCTAGCACCGAAGTTTGGTGCATGTGCACCAAATGATTCTTCCACAATTGCGCCCAATTTTAGTACCTTGGGCACAGTTGTGGCACTTTACTCAATTTACTGCAGCTTGCGCCAAGGCTTTGGTGCAAGCCCGCTAATTTGGCTCCCCCACTGTTGCAACATTAGACCTGTTGGGATCTGGTCAAACTGGGTGCACTGGACGCAGGGGACTTGTATCGGGGCTTGTGGCCAGCTTACTTTGAAGATTATATTCACCTGACCCTTGAACGCAAGTTGCCACTTGCATCCAGCCCCCTGACGCAAGTCCTGTGCGGCAATCCAGGGCCATCTAAAAATCAGACCCATGTGTTGAACACAGCAGGCCCAATTCTCAGTCACAGTGGACTGTCACAGAATCAATGCAAACTAATTTTGCCACAGTCTGTTGGCAGAGACCCCCCTCAAGTTAGGCTCAGAGATAGTCCAGTGCATGTCAAACTGTGCTGGGGCATGAAAGGAGCGGAACTGCCATACTAATGGCAGGCAGTGTCCTTCACATTGTCAACTTGCCTCAGTTCACCTGGTGCAGCACTTTGCGAGGGCTCCCAAATACTGCCTATAACAATGGGTGGTAGGGGGGCATCAGAATTCTGCACTGGTTTGCACAGACACTGGGGGACTAAGATCATAGTGGGGCCAATTAAGAAATTGCCAGGTGTGTAGAAATGGGGCCAAGAAGGGGGTGTATCAGTGAATTGCCAGGGAGGCACTGAAACTGGGGCTAAAAAGGGAGGTACTATTGGACTTCCAGGGACACACTGAAACTTAGGGTCAGGGGGACAACTGGGCTACCAGGGACACACTGAAACTAGGGTTTGAGTTAGGGGAATGCTGGATGACCAGGAAAACATGAAAACTGGGTTGGTGTACCACTGGACTACTGGCAACACACTGAAACTGGAACTATAGAGGGAGGTGATCACTGGACTACCAGGGACACACTGAAGCTGGGGCTATAGAGGGAGGTACCACTGGGCTACAAGGGACACATTGAAACTAGGGTTTGGGTCAGGGTGACATTGAACTTTCAGGGACACACTTAAACTGGGTCTAGGTAGGGATGTACCACTGAACTACTAGAGAAACACAGAAACTGGAGTTTCGGTCAGGGGAACAATGGACTATCAGGGAAACATTGAAGTAGGGTTTGGGATCGGGTTAACCACAGGACCACTAGAGGCAGGCATCAACCATGATTTTGATTGTAGAACCACCAGACTACCAGGGACAGGCATAAAGTGGGGATTAGGTTGGGGGACTATTAGACTACAAGGGACACACTGAAACTGGGGATCAACAGGGTTGGGGGACAAGTAGACTACCAGGGACACACTAAATCTGAGTGTCCAGGAGGCTGGGGATCACTGGTCTATGAGGTGCACACTAAAACTAGGAATTGGGCTGGGGATGACAGGACTACCAGTGACACACTGAAACTGGGCTTTGAGTCAGGGACCACTGGACTGCCAGGGACACACTGAATCTGGGGTTTGGGTAGGGGGACCTCTGGATTACGAGGGACTCATTGAAACTAGGATTTAGATTGGAAGACCACAAGACTGTGATGTACACAGTGAAACTGGGGTTTGGGTTGGGAAATCACTAGACTACGCGGGACACTGAAACTGTGGTTTGGGTCAGAGGAACCACTGGGCCATTAGAGACAGGCATCAATCAGGATTTGGACTGGGGGACCACTGGACTACAAGCGGCAAGCATCAACTGGGGTTTAGGTTGGGGGACCATTGGACTACCAGGGATATACCAAAATTGTGATTAGGGTCGAAAACCATTGAAATACCAGAGACATACTGAAACTGGGGTTTGGATGAGAGACCACTAGATTACAAGGGACACACTGACACTGGTGGGGCTCAGATCAGGGGATAACAACCAGACTACTAGAGACACACTGAAACTGGTAGTTGGGTTGGGGGGAGCCACTGTTCTACTAAAGGAAACATTGAAATTGGGGCTTAGATGAAGGACCATTGGACTACCAGGACACTCAGAAAGTAGGGCTTGGGCTGGGTACATGCTGAAACTTCAGTTTGGGTAGGAAACCATTTGACTACCAAGGATACACTGAAATTGGGATTTGGACTTGGGACTACTGAATTACAGGGGCCACACTGAAATTTTGCTTTAGGTAACGGGACCACTGGACTACCAGGGAGATACTGAAACTGGGTTTTTGGTTGGGAGACCACTGGACTATGACAGAGACTGAAACTGGGTTTTTGGTCGGAGAACCACAGGACAAGGGACATATTTATTGGGTCCGGGACCACTGGTCTTCCAGGAGTACACTGTATCTGGGGTTTGGGTCATGGGACCACTAGACTACCAGGCACACAATGAAATTGGGATTACACTGGTAGGAACTACTGGACTACCAGGGACACACTGAAACTGGTGTTTGGGTCAGACACCGTTGACTACAAGGGACACCGAAAATCTGGGATTTTGGTTGGGGGACCACTAGACTACAACAGATACATTGAAATTGTGGTTGGGTCAGGGACCACTGGACTACCAAGGACACACTGAAACTGAATATTTGGTTGGTGGACCAGTGGATTTCCAGGGACACAGTGAATTTGGGACCAATGGATTACCAGTGACACACTGAAACTGGGTCTGGATTGGGGGACCACTAGACTGCCAGGGACACACTAAACCTGGAGTTCAGGTCAGAGACCACTTGACTACCAGGGACACATTCAAACTGGGGTTTGGATCGGGGACTCCTATACTACAAGGGACACACTGAAACTGTTGTTTGTGTTGGGGGATGAAAATTGACTACCAGAGACATACTAAAACTGGTGGTTCAGTTGAGGAATCACTGTGCTACCAAGAGACACATTGAAATTGTTGTTTGAATGGAGGAGCATTGTACTACCAAGGGACAACACTGAAACTTGGGCTTGGATGGACTACCACTGGTATACTAGGGACCCACTGAAACCAGGGATTGAGCTGTAGACCTCTGGAATACCAGCAGGGGTACACACTGAACCTGCAGTTTAGGTTGGAGACCAATAGACTGCCAGGGACACACTGAAACTTTGGTGTGGGTTGGCAGACCACTGCACTACCAGAGAGAGAGAGATTGAAACTGGGTTTTAGGGCATGGGACCCATGTACTACAAGGGATATATCAGGGACTCACTGAATCATGGTTTTGAGTTAGTGGACCATTGGACTATAAAGCCACACTGAAACTGGCATTAGGGTTGGGGGACAACTGGACTAACAGGGGCCCACAGAAATGGGGGTTTGGGTTGGGGGACCACTAAACTACCAGGGACACACTGAAACTGGGGTTTGGGTCTGGAAACTACATGATGATAAGGGACACACTGAAACTGGGGTTTAGGTGGAGAAACCACATGACTACGAGGGACACACTGAATATGGGGTTTGGTTTGGGGGACCATTGGCCTATCTGGGGAAATGGTATTTGGGTTGGGGGACCACTAGACTACCAGGGGCACACTGAAATTGTGAATAGTGTCCTAGAACCACCGGACTACCAGGGACATACCAAACATGGGGATTGGGCTAGGAACCATTGGACCACCAGGGACACACTGAAACTGGGGTTTGTAAGATTATTGGACTGAGAGATACACTGAACCTGGGGTTCTGGAGACTATTGGACTACCAGAGACACACTGAAACTGGGGTTTGGGGGATTATTGGCTACTCATGACACGCTGAAACTGGTATTAGGATTGGTATACCACTGGACAATAAGGGCACACTGAAACTTGGGTTTGGGTTGGGAAACCACATGACTATGATGGCACACTGACTGTGAGGTCTGGGTCGGGGGACAACTAGACCACCAAGGATGCATTAAAACTGAGATAAGAGTTGGGGGCCCTTTAGACTACCATGGACACACTGAAACTGGGTAGGGCTAGGAGATCACTGGACTACCAGGGACACATTGAAACTAGTGTTAGGATCAGAGACCATTTGACTACCAGGGGCATACTGAAACTCTGTTTTTGGCTGGGAGACCACTAGACTGCAAAGGACACACTAAAACTGCAGTTAGTGTCAGGAACCGTTGCACTACCAGGGACACATTGAAACTGTTGTTTGGGTCAGAGACCATTGGACTACCAAGGACACAGAGAAATTGCGTTTTGGTCACTGGACCATTGGAGTACTAGGGATACACTGATATTATGATTAGGGTCGAGAATGACTGAACTACCAGGGACACACAGAAACTATGGTTTGGGTTGGGGGACCACTAGATTACCAGGGATACACTGAAACTGGGGTTTGGGTCTGAGCAACACAGGACTACCAGTGACACAATGAAACTGGGGTTTGGGTCAGGGACCACTTGACTACCAGGGGCACAGTAAAACTGTGGTTTGGGTCGGGAAACCACTGGACTGCAAGGGACACACTGAAACTAGGGTTTGGATGTGAGACCACTAGATTACAAGGCACACCCTGAAACTGAGGTTTGGGATGGGAGACCGCTGGACTACAATGGACACACTGAAACTGTGAATTGGGTAGGGGATGACAACTAGACTTACTGAAACTGATGGTTGGGTTGTGGGACCACTGCACTACTAAAGGACACACTGAAACTCGATTTGGATGAGGGAACCACTAAACTACCAGAGATACAGAGAAACCAGACTTTGGACTGAAGACAACTGGACTAGCAGGGATACATTAAAACTGGGGTTAAGGCTTGGGACCACTCGACTACCAGGGCTACACTGAAAATTTGTTTTGTTTTGGAGAACACTGGACTACCAGTAAGATAATGAATGGGTTTTGGATCAGTGGACCACTGGACTAAAAGGGAGAGACTGAAACTGTGGTTTGGGTCAGGGGAACACTGGATTACAAGTAGCACACTAAATTTGGAATTAGGGTCAAGGGACCACTGGACTACCAGGAGTACACTGTATCTGTGGTTTGGGTCAGGGATCACTATTCTACCAGGGTCACTCAGAAACTGGGATTATGGGTTGAGATCACTGCATTATGAGGGACACACTGAAACTGGGGTTTGGGTCGGGGGACCACAAGAATACCAGTGACACACTGAAACTGGGGTCTTGGTCAGAGACCACTTAACTGCTAGGGTCACACTGAAACTGGGGCTTGGATGGGGGATGACAGGACTACAATGGACACACTGAAATTGTGGTATGAGTCGGGGGACTAGTGGACTACTAGGTTCACACTGAAACTGCAGTTTGGATCAGGGACCATTGGACCACCAGGGACACAATGAAACTGGAGTTTGGGCTTCAGACCACTGGACTACAAAGGCCACAATGAAAATTTAGTTTGAGTCAATCAACCACTGGACAACCAGTGAGAAAATGAAATGGGTTTTTGGTCTGTGGACCACTGGACTATGAGGGAGAGACCAAAACTGTGGTTTGGGTCAGGGGAACACTGAACTACAAGGAACACACTTTAGTCAGGGGACCACTGGACTACGAGGAGTACACTGTATAAGGGGTTTGGATCAGTGGATCACTATACTGTCAAGAATACTCTGAAATTGGGATTCTGGACTGGGACCACTAGGCTATGAGGGACACCCTGAAACAGGGCTTTAGTTTGGGGGACCAATTGATTACAGGAACACACTGAAACTGGGGTTTGGGTCAGGGGACTACAGGACTACCGGTGACACACTGAAACAGAGATTTGGGTCAGAGACCTCTTGACTACCAGGTAAACCCTGAAACTAGATATTTGCTTGGGGACCACTAAACTACCATGGACACACTGAAATCGGGGTTTGGGTCAGAGAACCACATGAATACCAGTTACACACTGAAACTGAGGTTTTGGTCAGAGATCTCTTTACTAGAGACACACTGAAAGTGGGGCTTGGATTGAGGACCACTGGACAAGAATGGACACACTGAAATTGTGGTTTGGGTAGAGGGACTACTGGACTACTGGGTACACAGTGAAAGTGCAGTTTGGATCGGGGACCATTGGACTACAAGGGACACATGGAAACCGGGGTTTGGGCCTGGGACCACTGGACTTCCAGGGCCACAGTGAAAGTTTGGTTTGGTTGTGGGGCCACTGGATTACCAGGGAGAGACTAAAACTGGGTTTTGGTTCGGGGGACCACTGGACTGCCAGGGATTCATTGAAACTGGGATTTGGGTTGAGGGACCACATGATACTAGTGACACTATGAAACTGTGATTTGGGTCAGAGACCAGTTGGCTACCACAGACACAAACTGTGGTTTGAGTTGGAGGACCCCTGGACTACAAGGGGTATGCTGAAACATTGGTTTGGGGGATCACAAGACTACCAGGCTACACTAAAATGTGGTTTGGGTCTGGGGACCACTGGACTGTGAGGGAGAGACTGAAACTGTGGTTTGGGGACCACTTAATTACAAGGGATACACAGAAATTGGGATTAGGGTCAGGGAACCACTAGACTATCAAAAACATACTGCATTTGAGCTTTGGATCATGGGACCACTGGGCTACCAGTACCACACTGAAACTGGGTTTTCATTGGGAACCACTGGACTATCAGGGACACTGAAACTGGATTTTAGGTCAGGGAAACACTGGACTACCACAGACACACCGAAACTGGGATTAGGGTCAGGGGACCATTGTATGGCGCCCCGAAGGTGGTAAGAAAAATGTTAATGTGTGCTGGGTTTCCACATCAATAAAAAGGGGTAAATAAGCAACTGTGCTGATGACACCAGTAACTTGCACTTACTAACACAGGTCCAAAAAGGGTGGATGTTGGCACCAGACAAAGAGAGGCGAGAGTCAGGAAATAGGTTCCAAATACTTCACAGAATTTTATTTGTACCAAACCAGGGAGGGGAAACACGGTCACGGAGAACACATTCCACACCTACTCTCCTGTACGAGGAGAACTCTAATTCAAATAGCTGTAACCGCTCCACTTTACAAGCGGTCTATACTCTATGTCAACAAATCCCTATACGATATTCAAATACTACCCTGAGGAGTACCTCTACCTAGGGCCTTTTATCTGGAGTACTCCACTCTAAGGAACTCTAAAATGTATTACTGTAACACTCTACATTTGTCATGAAAGGCAGTTTGTGCACGGATGAATTTTCTCTGTCGTCGGGAAGAAATTGGGTTGCAAGATAAAACAAAGGGAACACCTGGCTAACTGGGCTAACAACTAAGGGACTGCAGACAGGATTTTGTACAGGCTATGAGTCTCACAGCCACACACCACCTCTCTAGGGTTGCCAGATTTTTAGGAACAAAGCAAAGAATTTCTCAGCTCAGAACCCACTGAAGGCTACCATAACTGAAGCACACCAAACCTAGCCACAGCCATCTTCTGGACTGCCAGGATAAGATGAAGAAAAAGGAGATGCTGAACAACTGGCCTAAAGTCCTCTTCTGGACTTGCTGGGACACAAGGAAGAAGAAGAAGGTGCTGACCAACTGGCCCAAAGACCTCTTCTGGACTGCCGGGACATGAAGAAGATTCTGAAGAAAGGAAGTCTGTGAACAGTGGGCAACAATGAGGTTCTGGGCACCAAGGCTGGATGAGCCAAGGACTACATAAAATAAGAAACAGGACGATGATGCAAGATACTGCGGCAGAGGATCTGGATAGCACTTTGATACGAACAATGAAACAAGAAAACGGATGGTACCTTTCTACCAGGCCAGGCCGTACTTTGGGAAAACTTGAAGAGTGGAAAACAATAAACAGGACATTGCAAACGACTGCGGCACGGTTCATTGAAGATCTGCTGCTGGCTACTTTGAAGATGCACTAGAGATGGCTTCTGGAGTACCTTGGAGAAGATTGATCTGGATACCAATGGTGAAAAGATTCTGGAAAACTTCTGAAGACTGATTCAAACACCTCGTAACTTAAAAGACTGGCAACAAAGCAATACTTTTTGGCACATTCACTGTTTGTAGCAATAATAGCAATGCAAATAAAGTCTCAGTTCTTGTTGCAGTGGTCAAATATACAGTCTCAATGTCTAGACCACAGTAAATATACACGCAATAGACTTTTCTGGGTTGAACCCTAGCACTGGTGGACCTATCTAAAAGGGGTTCCTCTGACTAGATCGGGTTCTTTCTGTTACTGTGGTTCTGTATGGCTAGCTAGACTCCCTAACCATTGGGGGTCACTAATGCTGCTGGGTCCCTATAACACCTGGGGCATCTAAATGGCTAGCAGTGGGTCTAACTTCCCCATGGGTCCTGGGCTTCTCTTGCCCCTTTAATTCAACATTTGGGCCTGTATTGCCCTTTAAGAACTGGGAGTTGGCTTATCTGGGCCCCCCTCTTATCGCTGGGCCTTGATCTGGCGTTCCCCTTTAAAATCACTGGGCCACCTTTTAACCCTGGCCCCTTTAAGGTGCTGGGCTATCCTGTAACCCTGGACCCTTTAAATACTGGGCCTCTCTTTAGCTCTGCCCTTGCAAATGCACTAGGACTCTCTGTATAAGCCCCTTTAAGCACTCTGGGCTTTCCTTTGGCTGGCTCTCCTGAAGAGCTGGGACTGCTCCAGAATAAGCTCCCTTTAAATTGCTGGGCTTCCCTGCAGCCCTGGCCCCTTTAAACACTCTGGGCCCTTTTAAACACACTGGTCCCCTTTAAAATGCTGGGCCTGCTTGTAATCCTGGCCCCTTTTAAATATCTCCAGGCTGGCTTGTGCTAAACTGTCGCTCTACTGCCCAACCACGCCTCTTTTATAAATATTTATGACCTTCTTGCCCTTCTTAGGCCTTTTCTGTGGCTGACCCCTTCCCTGTGGGTGTTGCTACGCCCTGAAGGCTGTAATTATTTAAATTAGGAGCCCCTGGCCCACCCCTTTAAGGCGCTCGGCTGTTTTCTGTTGCTCCTAGCGCAAACTGTTTAAAATAATTAAATACACTCTTTACACAGTTCCAGGGTGAACAGCACGTAGCAGTGTGCTGTCACCAACTCACCACACCATCAGGAGACAGAAGACTTAGGCGGTAGGTGGGAAGTGTTGTCTGGAGAGGAAAGGAGCTTCAGGGAGTTGCAGGACAGCAGGGGTCGTCGTGAAGGTCCTGGGGTAGCACAAACGATGCGGCTGTGCAATCGTCGCCTCCGTGGGACTGAAACTGGATTTAGACTTTAAAAATAACAAAATGGGGCACCAAGGCCTCCCGGGGACACAAAGGGATGTTTCTTTACTTTACTGGCAGCTCAAAACCAGCACTGAGGATCGAACAAGCTTACAGGTACATCTTCTTCAGTGACTGGTGTCAGGGATGAACACGGTAAAGCCCTCAGGGACAGCTTCAGCCATCCTGGCAAGCCCTTCTCATCCTTCCTCGCTTTCTGTGTCCTCACTCCTCCACAGTCACCATGATTCTCCCCAACAGTAACTTATTTTTCAAACTGCAGCACTCTGCATTCTGGTTCTGGAAGGCATGGCAGGTGCCACACAGTGGGCATTCTAGCAGCTCAGTTTAACATTCCATTAGCTGCAGCAAGGCAAAAAGCCTATTCTGTGCATTATTTCTAAACTATCTACAATATTCTTGACAGGCTTTGTAACGGTTTTGTGTTGGCATTTTAAACTGGGCACCTGGGCATTTCTTGGGCACCTATAACTGGCCCTTTCCTAATTTCTATATTTATATTTATTTTCTGTGGTGCCCCCAACTCTGGGGCACTACAGATTCAGGCCCACCAAGTGATACATGTCCTCATGTATCCTCCAAAATTTATTTCTATGACATCTATTACATTTGAATGAATTACTATAGAATGAATTTACCATACTGTACTTTTACTTAGATGAGAAATGTCTCTAAAACTTTAGATTGACTGTATAACAGTTTCTTAACTCGTCCCGTGTGAATGTTAAGAGTTTCATTGCAATTCTTTTGCCTAAGATCTATAAATTCTATAAAATATGCTTGAGAATGGGCTATTACAGTAAAATCTTTCTTAACCTCTATGATAACTTTAATACTCTAAAGAACATAAACTAAGCTAATGTGACCATGTTGGGATTACTCTTTATCATACTCAGAAACCAATGATTTGATACTTTTTATTGACTTAATATTGGATGTTACATAAAGAACAATAGTGCTCTAGTTGAATTGTCAGTTCTTTCTTCTGTAGCTTTGTGCACAAAGCTTCTGAAGAAGGGCCTGGTTGGTTTGAAAGCTAGAGCACTTTGTTCTTTTCTGTAACATCCATGTTGGTCCAATAAAAGATATCAAATCATTTGTTTCTGGATCTGTTCTTAAAAGGACCAATATGGCACTTACAACATTTCTTTATCATACTGTGTTTTAAGGTACAAAACTGAGGACTTTCCGTATGAAATCTTCTTAGAGGAATTCCAAAATTGACTCTCTGAGATCTGCGAGGCAGAGTATGTAAAGGTTCGGTAGAAACAGGTTCTGTTCCTCTGATATTTTCAGGTATCAAACTCTCAAAATGGTCTGAGTTAGCAGTACTTAAGTAATTCCAAGAATTAACATACAAGTCTGTCGGGGTTTCTAGTTTAGTCAAGGTAACATTTCTTGAAGGATATCCTTGTTTCTCTGTTAGCTTGGAGTCAACAAGAGCCGAAGGATCTGATCCTGCACGAAATATGCATGGCTTTAATAGGTTTCTGTGAACAATCTTGATGCCTTTTCCGATTTCTCCTTGGATCTTATAAACGGACAGTTCTCTACATGGTATTTCTATTATAAGATAGGGTTCAGGTTCTCATTTGGAAGCTAATTTTGTTAGTCTCTGGGTTCTCTTTAGTAATACTCTATCTCCAATCTGTAATTGACATGCGTTGGCACTGGTGCCATATAGTGTCTTTTGTTTTAATCTCACTTGAGTCATATGCTTGTCTAGGATTTGTCCTGCTTCTTGCAATCTGTCACTATGTTCATTTCCCCAATCTGTGAATAGGTTAGGAGTAGAAGTGGCTTTCAAATCTACATCAAGTACTAGGTCCATAGGTAAACAACCATGACGTCCAAATAACAAATAATATGGAGTTTATCCAGTTGAACTCTGTATAGTGTTATTGTAAAGATAAGTTAATTCAGGCAAAATGCTAGGACAATACGGGCGTCGATGCTTGGGTAATGCTTTTAGCATATTAAGTAAGGTTTGATTAGCTCTTTCATATAATCCCTTGGCTTGAGGATGATAGGCAGTTGTATGGATCTTTTGACTTCCACATAAGCTACAAAGTTCATGGAATAGTTGCGACTCAAAGGCACTTCCTTGATCAGTTAATATTCTGGTTGGAAACCCATATGGTTGAATAGAGTACTTAACAAATGTTGCTGCAGTGCTTTTGGCGGTAAGATCAGCAACTGGTGCTGCCACAATAAACTTAGAGTAGTGGTCTATCATGGTTAAAACATAACTGATACCATTTCAGCTTGGCTCAAGTTTTACGTGATCTAAGGCAACCAATTCTAAAGGAGCGTGACTGATAATTGGTTGCAGAGGAGCTTTTTGATCAGTTCTGCTGCTTCTCTTTCAATTACAGGTAGGACATTCGTCACACCATGTCTGAATCTGAAGTTTCATTCCAGCCCAATAGAATCATTTTCTTATATTGGCTTCTGTCTTTTTACTTCCAAAATGTCCAGACTTGTCATGATAGGTTTCCAATACAATTGGTGCATTCTTTTGCTGTACAATGATCTGTGTGATCTCACAATGGGTGTGAGGGTCTCTACTTTTCCCTATTAACTTGGAGTCTTGTATAACCAACCGGTTTCTGTGTCGCCACAATTTTATTAATTCTGGGTTTGCATTTTTCTTATGTGTAGGCCCAAGACCTTGGTTAGTGTCCAACAGATTTCTAATTTGTTGTCACACAGGACTCTGGTTCTGGAGCTGGATCCATAAATTGTATTGTTCTGCTACATGCATTGAAGGAGTAGATTCAGGTTTGGTTACTGTGATAGGACTGACCTGAGAACATGCATGTACCATCTCTGTAGGGACTTGTAAGAATGCAGGCATTTCCACATTTTCTAAGGTGGAATCATCATGCTCAGGTTCTGTCTGTTGTGGCAGTCTTGACAAGGCATCAGCATTGACATTGCTTCTTCCTGTGTGGTATTTCAAAATGAATTGGTAATTGGACAAATGTGAGGCCCATCGTTGTGCCAATGCTTCCAATCTGGTGGTGTTTAAATGAGCTAAAGGATTGTTATCTGTGTACACAGTAAAAGGTGTGACAGCTAGATAATGTCGAAACTTTTCTGTAATTGCCCATACCAAAGCAAGGAATTCCAATTTAAATGTGCTGTAATGTTCATCATTTCTTTCTGATCCTCTGAGACTGCGACTAGCGTAGGCAAGGACTCTTTCTTTCCCTGACTGTTCTTGTGCTAGCACAGCACTGAGACCTAAGTTGCTGGCATCTGTATATACTTTGAAAGGTTTGGCATAATCTGGGTAGGCCAAAATTGAAGCTTCTGTCAAGGCATGGCATAAACCATTGAAAGCGGTTTGGTGTCTGGAAGTCCAAGTGACTTGCTGAGTTGTAGATGTGAGTCCTGCTGTTGACCCTCGAAGTAACTTGTGTAATGGTGTAGCTAGTCGGGCAAACTTTTGGATAAATCTTCTGTAGTATCCAGCAAATCCAAGGAATTTTCTGATGTTTCTTTTTTTTTTTTACTTTCTTTCTTTCTTTATCTCCTCCTTACTACCCCCGGAGCCCCCTCCTTCCGTCCGCTCATGTCTTCCCCATCCTACCTTGGGGATCTGCCCCTAGAGTGCCTGTCCTCCTCCTCCTCTTGCACAGTGGGGTCTGTCCTGCAGGTGATCTGGGGGACTTAGGGCGGCCTTCATCCAGGGCTGCCGGAGGGGATTTTCCATTTTCTCCCTTATGTCCCCACCCCCTAGGACGTCGGTCGCTTGGGACGTGCGTCCCGTGAGTTGACGTGCTAACGCACGTCAGCGCCCTCATGTGTCAGCGGCGTCCCCCCTCCCCGACTCCGTTAGACGGAGCCGCCTCCACCCCCTCAATTGTCGGTGCTTCCACCGGCTGCGAGGGTGATGCAGAGCACAGAAGCGCCATGGTTTCCACCCTGAGGGAGGAGAGCATCCATTGGGACGCCGATCCTCCTCTCCCTGCCGACCTCGGCAACCCGAGTCCGCTCTCGAACCCGGTCGCCGGGCGTGCGAGAGTGTGGCCCAGCGCCTCAGCCCTCAGCGCCACCGGGCCGGCGAGGAATTTTCTGATGTTTCTAATGGTAATTGGTACAGGCCATTCTCATACACCTTGTAGTTTTTCTGAATCAGGTGCTACTCCATCTGCTGAGACAATGTGTCCTAAGTAATTGACTTGTAGTTTCAAAAGATGACATTTGGATGGTTTGAGTTTGAGTCCATACTGGGTCAATTGTTCGAAGACTTCTGCTAAGTGTTTCAAATGGTCTTCATGGTTCTTCAAGTAAATAATGAAGTCATCCAAATACAAAAGCAGTATTTCGAAGTTACAGTTTCCCAAACAATGTTCTGTCAGATGCTGGAAAGTTCCTGGTGCATTGCACAATCCAAAAGGCATGTGAGTGAATTCAAATAATCCCATCGGGGTGATGAAAGCTGTTTTCTCCACATCTGAAGGTGGGATTGGTACTTGCCAGTAGCCACTGGTCAAATCCAAAGTAGAGAACAAGACTGCGGATTGTAATGCAGTAAGAGAGTCTTCTATTCAAGGCAAGGGGTATGCATCCTTATAGGTTATGTTACTAAGCTTCCTGTAGTCCACACAGAAACAGATTTTTCCATCCTTCTTTTTCACTAGTACCACTGGTGCAGCTCATGGACTATGGCTTTCTCAAATTACATCTGCTGCTTTTATCTCTCTCAATATGTCTTTGACTGGTTGGTACATAGCAGGTGGCAGAGGTCGAAATCTCTCACTTATGGGTGGATGATTATTCTTGGTAATGTAGTGTTGAACTCCTTTAGTTAGTCCAAAATCCAAAGGATGTTTACTTAATGCCTGATGGTGCTGCATTGCTACTAGTTGGATGTCTTCTCGCTGGGCATCTGTGGTGTGAATCGTACCAATGTCAAGTTCTCTTAACCATTCAGGTAATTCTTCATCTTCTGAGTCTGGCTGCTGGGGTCTTCTGGATGCTGACTGGTTGCAGGTTGTAGTGTGAACTTGATTTTCTGGCTCTACAACATCCTGGATACTGACGGTATGTAGTTTGGCAATAGGCTGGTTCCTATAGACTTGTACGGCATGATTTCCATAATTAAGGACTCTGATAGGATCTGTCCTTTGCTAACTGTCGCAATGCTGTGAGCAACAATGATAGGCTCCTCCTTGGCATCAAGATATGGTTCCACTAGGGCATTGTAGTCCTGTCCTCTAGGTCCTACTTGTGCTTTACACCATAAGGTGGTTTCAGTGCTCGGACTCAAAGTTATGGGATAAGAGTTGGTAACTCTGACTTTTCCAATTTCTCCATCTGGGTTGGCAAAACGTTGGTGGCATTGGATCAGCTGAATGGTCTGCTGTAGTACTTGCTTGTCTGCCATGGGTACCTCTTTAGCACGTTGTTTTAAGACGTGAACTAACTCTTTGAAACAATGCTGCAGCACATTCATTCCAAGAATGAGTGGAGGTAATTCACTTCTATCAGAGTCACTCACTATGATGTCTTGCTGGGTCTGGACACAATTGCCTAACTGGAAATTTGCCTTGACGTATCCTAAGTTTGGGACTTCTGTACCATTGCTGGCTATCAATCAGATCCAGGATCATGGTGGAGGTTGCAATTCCTTAGGGTCCCAATATCAGTGGAAATATCTCTTCTGTAATGTGGTTACTTGTGAGCCTGTATCCAATAGTGCAAAGGAATTTGTCCTTCCTTGAGGCTGGACCTGGTCCATTGCTCTCTCAGAATCAGTCCATATTCCCAGGGATTCACTGTTTAAAGCCACAGCATTTGTAGTCATTTGTCTACACCATCTCTCTATATGTCCAGCTATTCCACATCGTCAACAAATGGGTCTACCATAGCTGTCGAAACAATCAGTCAGGCGTCACCCTTCCACTTTCCTTAGTTGGGACATCAGTTACTTAAGTCCTTGGTTTCTATCTTGTTGCTCTCCATCAGGTCTAGATCTTCAGTTACTTTTAAGGTCACATACCTCTTGACATACCTCTGTAACTTTTCCGGTAAGAGCAGCAATTTGTTCTGTTCATTCAGTACTAGGTCCTGGACTAGGCCTGTGAAATTGTGTCTGCGCCTGAGCCATCTGCGTGTATATCTCCTCAGTATTTGAGTATCCTCCTGCATGCACTCCTGGCGTCCAATGGCTTTCTGGTCTCCATCTACTAGTGGAGTAGCCTGACCATGTTTCTCCGGGAAACATCATCTGCTGTCGGCACACAGTGGCCTCCCCTCTGGCTCGACTTGGTCCAAAAATTCATATTGCCTTCTCTTTAAAATCTAAAAAGAGGGGGGGGCTAATGAGCAGCTAGACGAATAGACGTGCCATTGAACTGCTCTGTATCCACGGCCAAATAAAAGTTAAATACTGCTGAAAAAAGCCAACCCCATTTGAGAAGACATGTAAAAACGTGTAGAGGAACGTACCATGGAGGAGTATTTGGTACCCAGCACTGGGAAAAGTCAGTGATCGGCCGGCAAATCGGGAAAAAAAGAGGCAGCTTCTTTGGCCTCCTCGTCTAGTGACTGCGTGGGCATAATTTCACTATCAGCAGCCGAGATCAGAGCCTTAGGCCATGAAGTAACCGGCCAAGTGAGTGCAGCGCTGGAGCCGAGATTGGTGAAATCGGAGGGCAGAACTGATCATAAACTACAAGAGGTACTAGAACAACAGACAGCACATACCAATAGAATAGCGGAGGCTGAGGAACCTATTTCATGCCTAGAGGATGATACAGTAGAAATACCAGGCCAGGTTACAAGATTGCAAAAGGAACTGGAGGATTTAAAGGATGCCATGGACTACCAAGAAAATTACTATAGGCGCCTCAATCTACGCCTTACAGGATTACCAGAAGGGGCGGAGAAGGGGGATATCTTGGGGTTTTGTGCCAAAATTCTGCCAGAAATGCTGGGTTTGCAGCCAAAAAATGGGAGATACAAATTAGAGAGGGCTCATCGAGTCATGATTCCTAGACTCTCGGGAGATCAGCCTCCATGTCAGGTAATCCTACGCTTTCATTCCTTTCAAGATCGAGAGGCAATCCTTTGTGCTTATAGGGAGAAAGAAGGACTGAATTTTGAAGGGGTACATTTGTTCATAATACAAGATTATTCCCTGCAGCTTCTGCAAAAGAGAAAAGTATTTAATACACTGATGGCCCAGCTAAGAAACATGAAGATTGAGAATTTTATGGTGTACCCTGCCATACTGAAGATACGACATGAGGTGGTGACGTACTCCTTTTGGGATCTGAGTAAAGCTGAACAATTTGTGGCTGAATTGCAGAAGAAGTTGGAAAAGTGAGAGGGATGAGCTGGGTTGCTGATTGATTGTTACACATGTTGTTTCCTGTTGGAGAGACTAAATTCGGTTCTTTATTTTACATAAGATCCCCTCAGTTGAATGGATTCCCCTGCTGTGAAGAGAACTTTAATGGGGCGGCAATGATGTTAGAGGAGAGGATGAGCTTGAAATTAGGCTTTCTGGTGAAATGACGCGGGGTGGGAAGTCCTGAAGAACTGAAGTAAAGTGGCGGCTGTCCTGTGTTCGATGGGAAGTGGATGACTTTGTTTTATTTACCCGGTAGAGGACTGTATCTATAGCACATGTCAGAAGAATGGCGGGAAGTTGAAATGGTAACATGTTATCCATATATGATCGGATGGAGTTCGGAAAATTTAAGAGAAGATGAGGGGGAATCTGTATAGACTGTCGGGGGGAAGGCCTAGAACGTGTATTACTGGTGCAGCCTGCCCCCTTCCTAGCACCTACCGCCTAATTGAATGCAGGATAAAGAGACAGCTTAATGCTGTGCTTCAGCTGAGGGGCACTTTCAAGATGCAATGGGAGTAGATGGTCTCATTCTGAAGTGGGGAAACAGTTATGCAGGGGGGATCTTTGTAGTTATAGTTGAGAATTTGTAGTTATAGCTGAGAATGGGGGCCATTGCTGGCTACTTGAGTATGTTTAGCAGTAATACAATAGGTTGAGTTTGACTGTGGTCAGAGCAGTGTGGCACATGTATCACCTGGGAAGTTGTAGACACTTATGCCAAGATTGAAATTAGTGTCAGCAAGGGCGGGGGGGGGGTTCGAATTAGTTATAAGCCAAACTGGTTATGGGATAGAGGGGGTAAACCATGTGGAGAGGGAGGGAAGCAAGGAAGGGAGCAGAATGGATTTGGAGGGGATATGGATGGTGGTGTAATTATGGGGGGTAGGAGGGTGTGTTTAAATGTTTTTTCTATTGTATGTTTGTGTATGCACTTCATGATACTAGACAATTGTTGGGGAGATATATGTGGAGCGATCAAGTGATGCAATTGAGGGCATGTGGGGACTCGATGGCAAATTCTTATGAGCAGGGAATGAAGATGATTGCAAATGGTGAATAGCCCAGAATTGACGGTGATCTCTTGGAATGTGAAGGGGATTACCAACCCGATTAAGCACACTATGCTTCTAACAGCACTCAAAAGATGAGGGGCGCATGTTGCATTATTACAAGAGACTCACTTGTCGGATTTGGAGCATGCTAAATTAGCTCGGGAATGGGTGGGTAAATGTTTTGCGGCCTCCGACTCCATGCATAAACGTGGGCTAGCCATCCTTCTGAATAAGAGTTTGCCATTTGAGGTTAAAAAAATCAAAAGGGACCATCGAGAAGGCAGATATATTTTTCTGGTAGGGCAGCTCTATGGGGAGGTGGTTACCTTTGGCTGTGTTTACACCCCGGCCACATATGAACCACAGTTTTTTCCAGAACTCATAGATTTGTTAACTAAAGAACAGTTCCCAGGTTTAATTATGGGGGGAGATCTGAATAGCACTCTGGACCTGGTATTGGACCACTCAGAAGGTAAGGGATGAATGACGGAGACAGTGGCGACTGGGGATGGTAGAGATGGACTTAGTGGATAGTTGGCAGTTGGTGAACCCAGGGGCTAGGGAGTATATGTTTTTTTCCAATCCACATAAGACATGGACGAGAACAGATTATATATTGGTTCCTAGAGAATGGAATGATAGGGTAGTGGATGTGTTGCACAGTCCTATCCATATCTTGGACCATGCTATGGTGATAGTAAGGTTTAGGATATGCATGGCAGGAGACATACCAAAGCAGTGGAAATTTCCCTCGTATATGCTGCATAATAAGGAGTTCAGGGAATGTTTAGTTAGCCAGTGGCAGCTCTATAAGGAAACTAATATAGGATCGGAAGTGTCCAGGGCTACATATTGGGATGCGGGAAAAGCCTTTTTGAGAGGCTCTATAATAGCCTATATGGCTAGGGTTCGGAAAGAGAAATGGGAGAAAAGGCAGGGGCTGGAAAGGCAATTTAAAGAATTGGAGAGACAGGTGGCCCAGGAAGAGAAAGGGGCAATAGATTGGTTACTTATGACAAGGGAGACTCTAAATTCAGTGGTGCGAAGGGAAGCCAGAACCTCATGGCTCTACTGTAAATGACAGGTGTTTGAGTGGTCTAATAAACTGGGCCCATCATTGATTAGGTTTATGAAGGGAAGGAAATGCCCTACTAGAATACTGGGGATTAAGGATAGAAGGGGGTAGAGTGCATAGGGAGGCGGAGAAAGTGAGGGCCTGCTTTCAGGAATTTTATACCCATCTGTATAGAGTGGAATGTAAGGGGGAGGGACGAAGGATCCAAGATTTTCTTGCTAAGGTAGATTTACCCAGTCTCATGGAGAGCCACAGGAACCGACTTGATCAGTTTATAACAAAAGGGGAGATATTACAAGCCATAGGGAAGTTGCAGAAAGGTAAGGCGATTGGGCCAGACGGCTTCCCTGTAGAATTTTATAAGGCCCTGGCAGGTCAGCTGGCTGAAACACTAAGTGAGGTGTTTTGAGCAGAGGAGGGGGGGGAGAGAAGCCCGAGAATACCTGATACTTGCTATGATGCCATGATATGCTTGCTCCCCAAAGTAGGTAGGGACACAATGGACTGTGCCTCATACGGGCTGATTTCTCTGTTGAATTGTGACCTCAAAAGTCTTGGCTATGAGGTTGGAGGATTGCTTGCCAGCATTGGTTCACCCAGACCAGACCGGATTTATAAAGGGAAGGTTATCCTATCATAATATGCGTAGACTGCTGAATGTGGTTTGGAAAGCAGGACAAGACTTAGAGAAAATGTATGTCATTTCAATGGATGCAGAAAAAGCATTTGATAGGGTAGAATGGGTAGAATGGGAGTACCTCTTTGAGGTTCTGATCCAGTTTGGTCTGGGTGACCCATATGTTCAGTGGGTTAAAGCACTGTACCAGGCCCCTAGGGCTCAGGTTCTGGTCAATGGGGTACCTACTGAGCCTTTTGCCCTGGGAAGAGGGACCAGACAGGGTTGCCCACTTTCACCGCTATTATTTGCCCTGGTGTTGGAACCCCTAGCTGCAGCAATAAGGCAATGTCAAGGGATTATGGGTGTTAAGGGAGTGGGGAATAGTGGCCATAAGATTACTTTATATGCAGATGACGTTATTATTTGTTAAGGACCCTCAACGGTCAATGCCACTACTTTTGGAATTGATTGAGGATTTTGCCCACTTCTCTGGTTATAAAATTAATCTCAATAAGTCTGAAATGCTATGTTTCCTTAGTTTAGATGCAGAAGATGTGAAATGGGGGATACACTGCAGGACGATAAGTATAACGTACTTGGGCATAAAAGTGGGTAAGACAATAGGGTCATTGTATGGGCTGAATTATATGTCACTTATTAAAATAATAGAGGCGGATCAAAGGAGATGGATGCAATTGCCTATATCTTGGTTTGGACATATTAATGTATTAAAAATGAATATCTTACCTAGAATTATGTACCTCATGCAGATGATCCCTCTATGACTAGTAAGGAAAGATATTGTCAAGTTAGACAAGCTATTTGCTCAATTTATTTGGAAGGGGCAAAGGTCGAGAGTCCGCCTTCAACGACTTAAAGCTGAGACGGCCAAAGGGGGGTTTAATTTTCCAGACATAAAAAATTATTATTCGTCTATCCAGCTAAGATATGTAGCAGACTGGATATTTTGCCCTGAGGTAGCAAGTTGGGTTGCGTTGGAACAGAGTGAGTGTATGGGAAGGCTATTGGCATATTTACACAGTAAAGGGCTGCAGGCATATACTGCTCAGGGATGTCAGAACCCTCTAATTAAAACAGTGTTGGAAGCCTGGGGACTCCTTAGGGAAAATAGGGGGATCATGGTGGGGGAAAGATATTACTACCACTAGTGGGGAACCCCTTTTTCTACCAGGGTTGGAAGATGGGGGTTTCAGGGAGTTGGAGAGAGGGGGGTGAGATGTGTGGGTAATCTGACTAATAATGGTACATTACGTACATTAGAAAACATTAAACAGAAATTTGGCCTACAGGGACACCAACTGTTTTGATACCTTCAAATTTGTGTTGAAAATAGAGAGGGGAGGAGTGGACACACATGGCTGGGGCCCAATAGAGGCACTGATATTGGGAACACAGAGAGACCCCAAAGGATTTATTAGAAAAGCTGCAAGAGTGGTGAAGCAAAGTTGGTTGGATCATACGCAAAGGGTGAAGCAGTTGTGGGAAAAAGATCTAGGAAGAGAAATATCAGAGGATAACTGGAAACAAATGCTGGTGGGTCATAGTGGGCTGCTAATATGTAATAAATTTAAAGAAGCGTACTACAAATTTTTACATAGGCTTTATTACCCCCCTGTTGCAATGCATAGGGCGCACCCATCTATCTTTCCCCTATGTGAAAGATGTGGGATGGACAGGGGGACATATATGCACTGTTTCTGGGATTGTAGTGTCCTAAGGGCCTTTTGGTATAAAGTATTTCAGGAAATAGAGGATGATAGGTTCCCCCATTAGGATGGACCCTATAGTTGGGTTGTTCAGTATGTGCCCGGATGAGGCAGGAGAGTGGGAACTAATGCCCCGGTGGATAAGAATACTAATGATCCTGACCAGGCACTGTATTCAAAATACTTGGGTTAATGATGTAGCTCCAACCATACAGCAGTGGCACCAGTTGGTGATACAGAATTTAGCATTAGAGAGGTTGTCATTGATGTTTAGGGATAGGGGAGAAGCTTTTTACAGAGAATGGGCACCCTTTTTAGCTTCATTGGGTAAGGAAGAGTTGGATACTTTGTGCCATGGGCTGATATGAAGGTGAATGAAGGGCAATTCAGTGAGTCCCCACATGCCCTGCTTGTGATTAATATTTTTACATATTTATTTGTCTAGACTATCTTAGTTATCAGTTTATGGATGTTTTTAATTGCAGTTCACTTTTCATAGACTTATGCCCCAGTCACTATTTATATATCATTATCCATTAATATAACTTAATGTCTCAGTATGTTGTGCAATGGAATGGATAGCTCAGAGGTGCATAAACAAAAGTTATTATGTAAGTAGAGTGATGATTAATTATGAAGTGCAACTGTGTGTTTGCTGATTTTTGTATTGTGTTTTATAATTTTAAAATCAATAAAAAGATTATACAAAAAAAAAAAATCTAAAAAGAGAGCATTGGGTTCTTGAAGGTGAAGCATTCGTTACTCTCTCCTGACAGCGTCACTAAGGACTCCATCAAAGAATTTTTCTTTAAGACTCTTATCCGGGTCTCGCACTTCTCTGGCATCTATCCTTTCTATAGCTTAGAGAGCTTCTTGTATACTCAGGGCATTGAAAATTTGATCTGCAATGGCTTTTTCTCTTTCTGGCCATGCTTGCACTTCTTGTTGGCCAGCTCCTTTCAACTGTCCCAATAAAATTTCTACTTGTTGATGATCAGGTACTTGATAAAGTCAGAACATTAACTGTATTTTTGCTTTAAACTCTCCCAAACTACTGGAGTCTTCTCCATCTGGCTCTCCTGTATAGCTAGGAAGCCATGGTGCACCAAAATAATATGGCATGGTCAAAGGGGAAGGATGCACTCATCTTGATCCTTCTCCTCTTGCTCCATCCATCTCTATATCCATCTCTCGATCCATCTCATTACTACTTCTGGGTCCTGAAGCATCTGAATCTGTGATCTGTTCTTTACTTGCACTTTACCCTGCTTCATATCTGTACTCTACTCTTCCTCTGGCTTTGGTCTCTTTGGAAGACTTGCTCTATACCCTGCTCCATATCTGTACTCTACGCTTCCTCTGGCTTTGGTCTCTTTGGAGGACTTGCTCTATACCCTGCTCGCTGCGCCAAAAATTTGAGTTGTGGTGCCCCGAAGGTGGAAAGAAGGATGTTAACTTGTGCTGGATTTCCACATCAATAAAAAGAGGTAAATAAGCAACTGTGTCGATGACACCAGTAACTTGCACTTACTAACACAGGTCCAAAAAAGGGTGAATGTTAGCACCAGACAAAGAGAGGCAAGAGTCAGGAAATAGGTTCCAAATACTTCACAGGATTTTATTTGTATCAAACCAAGGAGGGAAAACACGATCACGGGGAACACTTTCCACACCTACTCTCCTGTATGAGGAGAACTCTAATTCAAATGGCTGTAACAGCTCCGCTTTACGAGTGGTCTATACTCTGTCAACAAATCTCTATACAATATTCAAATACTACCCTGAGGTGCACCTCTACCTAGGGCCTATTATCTGGAGTACTCCACTCTAAGGAACTCTAAAATGTATTACTGTAACACTCTACATTAGTCATAAAAGACAGTTCGTGCATGGATGAATTTTCTCTGTCGTCGGGAAGAAATCGGATTGCAGGATAAAACAAAGGGAACACCTGGCTAACTGGGCTAACAACTAAGGGACTGCAGACAGGATTTTGTACAGGCCATGAGTCTCTCGGCCACACACCACCTCTCCAGGGTTGTCAGATTTTTAGTAACAAAGCAAAGAATTTCTTGGCTCAGAATCCACTGAGGGCTGCCGGAATTGAAGCACACCAAACCTCGCCACAGCCCTCTTCTGGACTGCCGGGATAAGATGAACAAAAAGGAGATGCCGAACAACTGCCCCAAAGTCCTCTTCTGGACTTGCTGGGACACGAGGAAGTAGAAGAAGAAGGTGCTGGCCAACTGGCCCAAAGTCCTCTTCTGGACTGTCGGGACACAAAGAAGATTCTGAAGAAAGGAATTCTGTGAAACGTGGGCAACAATGGGGTTCTGGGCACCAAGGCTGGACAAGCCAAGGACTACGTAAAATAAGAAACAGGACATCTGGATACCACTTCGATATGAATGATAAAACAAGGAAACAGACGGTACCTTTGTACTAGACCAGGCCGTACTTTGAGGAAACTTGAAGAGCGGAAAACAACAAACAAGACATTGCAAATGACTGTGGCATGGTTCATTGAAGATCTGCTGCTGGCTACTTTGAAGATGCACTGGAGATGGCTTCTGGAGTACCTTGGAGAAGACTGATCTGGATACCAATGTTGAAAAGATTCCAGAAAACTTCTGATGACTGATTCGAACACCTTGTAACTTGAAATGCTGGCAACAAAGCAATATATTCTGGCACATTCACTCTTTGTAGCAATAACAGCAATGCAAATTAAGTCTCAGTTCCTGTTGCAGTGGTTAAATATACAGTCTCAATGCCCAGACCACAGTAAATATACACGCAATAGACTTTTCTGGGTTAAACCCTAGCACTGGTGGACCTATCTAAAAGGGGTCCCTCTGACTAGATCGGGTTCTTCCTGTTACTGTAGTTTTGTATGGCTAGCTAGACTCCCTAACCATTGGGGGTCACTAATGCTGCTGGGTCCCTATAACACCTGGGGCATCTAAATGGCTAGCAGTGGGTCTAACTTCCCCATGGGTCCTGGGCTTCTCTTGCCCCTTTAATTCAACATTTGGGCCTGTATTTCCCCTTTAAGAACTGGGCCTGGCTTGTCTGGGCCCCCGCTTATCGCTGGGCCTTTATCTGGTGTGTCCTTTTAAAATCACTGGGCCACCTTTTAACCCTGGCCCCTTTAAATACTGGGCCTCCCTTTAGCTCTGCCCCTGAAAATGCACTGGGACTCTCTGTATAAACCCCTTTAAACACTCTGGGCTTTCCTTTGGCTGGCTCTCCCGAAGAGCTCGGACCGCTCCTGAATAAGCCCCCTTTAAATTGCTGGGCTTCCCTGTAGCCCTGGCCCCTTTAAACACTCTGGGCCCTTTTAAACACACTGGTCCCCTTTAAAACGCTGGGTCTGCTTGTAACCCTGACCCCTTTTAAATATCTCCAGGCTGGTTTGGGCTAAACTGTCACTCTACTGCCCAACCACACCTCTCTTATAAATATTTATGACCTTCTTGCCCTTCTTAGGCCTTTTTTGTGGCTGACTCCTCCCCTGTAGGTGTCGCTACACCCTGAAGGCTGTAATTATTTAAATTAGGAGCCCCTGGCCCACCCCTTCACAGCACTCGGCCGTTTTCTCTTGTGCCTAGCGCAAACTGTTTAAAATAATTAAATACACTCTTTACACAGTTCCAGGGTGAACAGCATGTAACAGTGTGCTGTCTCCAACTCACCAGACCATCAGGAGGTAGAAGACTTAGGCGGGAGGTGGGATGTGCTGTCTGTAGAGGGAGGGAGCTTCAAGGAGTTGCAGGACAGCAGAGGGACCTTGCGAAGGTCCTTAGGTAGCACGAACGATATGGCTGTGCAATCGCCACCTCTGTGGGACTGAAACTGGATTTAAACTTTAAAAATAACAAACTGGGACACCAAGCCCTCCCAGGGACACAACAGGACATTTCTTTACTTAACTGGTGGCTCAAAACTGGCACCGCAGACTGAACAAGCTTACAGGTACATCTTCTTCAGTGACTGGAGTCAGGGAGGTACAAAGCAAAGCCCTCAGAGACAGCTTCATTCCTCCTGGCAAGCCCTTCTCATCCCTCCTAGCTTTCTGTGTCCTCACTCCTCCACAATCACCATGATTCTCCAGAACAGTAACTTAGTTTTCAAACAACAGCACTCTGTATTCTGGTTCTGGAAGGCATGGCAGGTGCCACACAGTGGGCATTCTATCAGCTCAGCTTAACATTTCATTAGCTGCAGCAAGGCAAAAAGGCTTATTCTGTGCATTATTTCTAAACTATCTACAATATTCTTGACAGACTTTGTAACAGGGTTTTGTGTTGGCATTTTAAACTGGGCACCTGGGCATTTTTGGGCACCTATAACTGTCCCTTTCCTAATTTCTATATTTATATTTATTTTCTGTGGTGCCCCCAACTCTGGGGCACTACAATTGGACTACCAGGGGCACACCTGAGACACATTGAAACTGGGTTTGGGTTGGGGGACCACTAGACTACACATGGCACACTAAAACTGGGGTTCTGGTCAGAGACCATTTAACTACTAGGGACACACTGAAACTTGGGCTTGAATGGTGGATCACTAGACTACAATGGACACACTGACATTGTGGTTTGGGTCAGGGCAAGCATGGACTATCAAGGAGAAATTGAAACTGGGGTTGGGGTCAGTAGAACTTTCTAGAAGGGACACACTAAATTTGGAATTAGGGTCAGGGAATCACTGGACTACAAGGAGCTCACTGTGTCTGGAGTTTTGAGTCTGGAGATCACTATAGTACCAGATCCACACTGAAACTGGGATTTTGGTTGGGTGACCACTAGAGTACCAAGGACACAGTAGAATTGGGGCTTGGATGATTAACCACTGGACTGCAATGGACACAATGAAACTGTGGTTTGGGTTAGGGGACCATTAAATTAAAGAGTACACACTGAAGACACTGTTTGGGTCAGGGATCATAGGACTACTAGGGACACACTGAAATTGGGGCTTGGGATTAGGACCACTAGACTTCCAGGGCCACACTGAAACTTTGATTTTGTTAGGGGACCACTGGACAAAAGGGGAAAAACTGAAACTGGGTTTGGTTTGGGGGACCACTGGACTGCCAAGGACACATAGAAATTTTTATTAGGATCAAGGGACTATTGGACAACCAGGGACACACGGGAACTGGGGTTTGGATCGGGGAACAATAGACTACCAGGGATACACTGAAACTAGGGGTTTAAATCTAGGATCACTGGGCAACGAGGGAGAGACTAAAACTGGGGTGTGGTTTTGGGACATCTTGACTACAAGGGACACACTGAAATTGGGATTAGAACCACTGGACCACCAGGAACATGCTGTATCTGGGGTTTCACTCAGTGGACCATTAAAGTACCAGTGATACACTGAAATTGCGATTTGGATTGGGGGATCACTGGACTGCCAGGGCCACACTGAAACTGAGGTTTGGTTTGGGGGACCACTGGACTACTCCAAAGAGACAAACTGGATTTTGGGCCAGGGGACCACAGGATTACCAGGGACCCACTGAAATGAGGATTAGGGTAAGGGGACCATTGGACTACTAGGGACACACTGAAACTGTGGTTTGGGTCAGGTGACCATTGCACTATCAGGGACACACTGAAACTAGAGTTTGGGTTGAGGGACCACTAGACTAACAGGGACATGTTGAAACTTGGGTTTGGGTCGGGAGATCACTAGACTGCCAGGGATGCCCTGAAATGGGGGGTTGGGTCAAGGAACCACAAAACTACCAGTGATGCACTGAAACTAGGGTTTGGGTCAGAGACCTCCTGACTACCAGTGACACACTAAAACTCGGGTTTTGATTGGGGGACTGCTAGACTACCAGGGACACAATGAAACTGGGGTTTTGTTCGGATGACAATCGGAATGCTAGTGAGACAATGAAACTGAGGTTTTGGTCAGAGACCACTTAACTACCAGGGACACACTGAAACTGGGGTTTGGATGGTGGACCACTAGACTACAATGGACACACTGAAATTGTGGTTTGGGTGAGGGGACAATTGAACTACCAGGGACACACTGAAACTGGGGTTTGGGCATGGGATCACTGGACTTCAAGGGCCAGACTGAAAATGGAGTTTGGGTTGGGGGACCACTAGACTACCAATGGCACATTCAAACTGGTTTGGGTCAAGGAACCACAGGACTATCAGTGACACACCAAAACTGTGATTTGGGTCAAAGACCACTTGGCTGCCAGGGACACACTGCAACTGTGGTTTGGATTGGTGGACCTCTGGACTACAGGGGACAAGCTGAAAACTGTGGTTTGGTCGGTGAACCATTGCACTACCAGGGGCACATTGAAACTGGGATTATGGTCGGGGGACCATTGGACAACTAGGCTGGGTTTTTTTCTGGGGGTCAATAGACTACCAGGGACACACTGATACTGGGGTTTGGATCTGGGGACCGCTGGACTATGAGAGAGATACAGAAACCATAGTGTGGTTTGGGGACCACTTGACTACAAGGGACACACTGAAATTGTGATTAGGGTTGAGGGACCACTGGACTACCAGGGCTATACTGAAACTGGGGTTTGGTTTGGGGGAGCACTGGACTAGCAAGGAAAGACTTAAACTGAGTTGTGTGTCTGGTGACCACTGGACTACCACGTGCACACTGAAATGGGGATTAGGGTAAGAGAATCATTGACTACCAGCGACACACTGAAATTGTGGTTTGCTCAGGGGACGATTGGACTAACGGGTGCAAGCTGAAACTGGGGTTTGGGTCAGGGGATCTCTAGACTACCTGGGACACACTGAAATTAGGATGTGGGTTGAAGGACCACAGGACTACCAGTGAGACAATGAAACTGGTATTTGGATCCGAGACTTCTTAACTACCAGAACACACTGAAACTGGGGTTTGGTTTGGGCTACCATTGGGCTACCAGTTACACACCGAAACTGAGGTTTTCTTCAGAGACCAGTTAACATCCAGTGACACACTGAAATTGGGTCTTGGATGGGTGGCCACAGGACTACAATATATACACTGAAATTGTGTGTTACGGTCGGGGGACCATTGGAGTACCAGGGACACACTGAAACTGGAGTTTGGGCTTGGGACCACTGGGCTTTCAGGGCCACACTGAAACTTTGGTTTGGTTGGGGGAGCACTGAACTACCAGGAAGAGACTGAAACTGAGTCTTGGGTTGGGGGGGCCACTGGACTACCAGGGACACACTGAAATTGGGATTAAGGTCATGGCACTATTGAACTACCAGGGACACACAGACAGTGGGGTTTGCGTTGGGGACCATTAGACTATAATGTCACACTGAAACTGTGGTTTGGGTCAAGGCACCACAGGACTTGCAGTGATACATTCAAACTGTGGTTTGGGTCAGAGACAGCTTGACTATCAGGGATACACTGAAACTGTGATGTGGGTTGGGGATTCCCTGGACTACAAGAAACACACTGAGACTGTGGTTTGGCTTGGGGACCATTGGACTGCCAGGCATACACTGAAACAGAGATTTGGGTTGGGGGACCAATAGACTGCTAGAGATACACTGAAATCAGAGTTAGAGTTGGGGGACCACTGGATTATGAGGTAGAGACTGAAACTGGATTTTGGTTTAGGGACCATTTGACTAGAAGGGACATACTGAAATTTGGATTAGGGTTGGTTGACCACTGGACAACCAGGGACACACTGAAACTGGGGTTTGTGTTGGAGAACCACTGTACTACCAAGGACACACTGAAACAGGGGTCTGGGTTGGGGGATTTCTAGACTACCAGAGATACACTGAAACTGCTGGACTCTGATGAAGAGACTGACACTGGGGTTTAGTTTGGGGACCACTTGCCTACATGGGTAACACTGAAATTAGGATTAGGGTTGGGGGCCACTGGACTACCAAAAACACATTGTATCTGTGGTTTGATTTGGGAGGCCCACTGAACTATCAAGGATACCCTGAAACAAACATTTGTGTTGGGGACCATAGGACTATTAGTAACACACTGAAGTTGACCACATGAATACCAGGGACACACTGAAATTGGGGTTTGGTTTGGCGGACTGCTAGACTACTGGGGAAACACTAAAACTGAGAAGTAGGAAACCATGCTGGTGCAGAGAGAGGCAACCAGCCCAAGTGTATACAAGAGAAACAAATTACTGCACTCAGGAGTCCAAACATTTGCAAGTGCTTAATAGCACATGAAGTACTTTACTGCACAAAACGTCTGCAGGACCCTTTGCCTCAGCACTTGGAATCAAAATGATCTTTGTCAGTGGGCTATCCCTTCTGCATTACCCATGAGCCTTTATACCTAGTTCTTAAAGGTAAATGTTACTACAAAGACATTTAAAGCACCAAGTTCACAATGCTGGCAGGTTCCTTCATATTAGTAATATATACAGATTGCACTTGCATTTTTGCACAGTAACAAAACAACCCCCCCAGTATCCAATTATATGGGTGAACCAAATTGAGCGATTCAAAAATGAGCGACTCAATTCGGGCACCCAAGGGTGGAAGTGTAGCGAGGGGGTTGGGATAGTGACAGATGAAGGACAGAATAGCGACTCTGAGTGAAATGATTTTGCCTGGTGATGTGGGTTAAATAGATGAGTGCAGCTTGCTGCTGTCAAGCTGATCACCTGGCGTGGTGGTATAGACATCGCCTACAGTGTCGATGGTTCTGGGTTTGGGACCACCTGTGGGTACTCTCTTTTCTGTGTGGGTGTTGTTATTTTTTTTCCTGGACTGTGCCCCAGCTGTGGTTCCCCCCTGTTCAGTGTTCACCCCCCTCTCGGAGTTGATTATATTTATATGGGGGGGTGCCATCACCATTGTGGTAGGTACGGAGGTCAGTTCCATGTTAATTGTTTTCGGCTACATGGACTCACTTTTCTGCGAGTTGCCTTAGTATTTTCACTATTATGACATGGAACCCAACTGCCTTTAATGTCTGAAATACAAAAATTCTGTGTTTTTCTAAAACACACAAGCTATTGCTTGTTGATTAGGAAAAATAGGAATGGGGAAGTGGGGGAATATTATATTGCGATTTGGGAGTTGAAAGTTGATAGGGCTGGGAAACAAATAAGGGAAGGCTTTCTGGTATCCCAGTTATTCAAGACATGTGAGTAAAATGATTTCAAATACACATTTAAATATTACACTAAAATTGTATAAGCACGTATTGCTGTAAGTATATTTACCCACAGCTGGACATTTCAAAGACAGTTCATTTTAGCATAATTGAGTTTAGACAGATTTCTGCAAGGTAATTTCAGTGTTTTTTTCTCTCCTAAGTTTGAAAGAAACAAATAACAAGAAGGTTGACACTAGACAGTATAACTTAATTATCATTCAGATATTTCATGACTGATTGTTACAAGTGAACTGAGATTGCTCTTTCAGGAACGGAACAAAATCCGTCTCCTTATTGAGTTCAATTGTGTGGATGGTATTCAAGGATACAATACCATACACCTGGTCTCCTTTTGTAGGAAATGTGTGACCCTGTCACTTCCTCCTAACAGTGGTGGGACATTTCAATACTCATAAATGCCAGGCAATGGGAGACCGCAAGATTATAAGAGACACACACTGAGAATGGGATTTGGGTCAGGGAATGACAACTAGATTACTCAAGATATACTAAAACTTGTGGTTAGGTTATAGGACCAATGTAATACCAAGGGAAACACTGGAACTGGGTTTGGATGGGGGGCCCACTGGACTACCAAGGAACACACCGAAACTGGAGTTTGCACAGGGGACCATTGGACTATGTGGGATACACTGAAACTAGGATTTTGGTGGGGAACCACTGGACTGCTGTGTACAAGCTGAAACTACTGTGTGGTTTAGGAATCATTGGACTACCTGAGATAAACTGAAACTGATGTTTGGGCTTGGGTCCACTGGACTACCAGAGTCACACTGAAACTTTGGTTTGGTTCTGGGTACCACTTGACTACCAGGGAGAGACTGAAACGAGTTTGGGTTGGAGGACTAATGGACTACAAGGGACACACTGAAACTGGAGTTTGGGTCGATGGAGCACTGGTCTACCAAGGTGACCTTTGAGTGGGAAAGAGGATAAAAGGAGCCATATGGTACAGGCTTGGGGTTGGAAATGTATTTTATACATGTTCTCACCCATGCATGTACTGGCAAGACATTGTGCCTTGTGGAGGTGACATGCACTGTTACTGAGCCCATACTATGTTTGTGCATAGTAAAAACTGGATTTCAGAATTCAAATATTAGTACAGTATAAATGTTGGGGTGAGATCTCCACTCCTTCTCAGATCCATGGTTCTCATTACAGCAATTTTATTGTCAGTTCAATGAGTGCATTTTGAGCCCTGTTTACTATCTTAAGAAACTGTGACTGAAAATTGTGCCCTGCATCTTTATAGCAGAATTTTTCTTCTTCTGTTTTCCAGTTCTGTTTGTGTCTTCCCATTTGTATTCCAAGCCTATGATGTTGTACCATTTACCATATTTCATTTTATAAAACTTTACTTCAGAAAATATACTGGCTTACTAAATGTAATGTGCCAAGAGGCTACCTACTGTGTTTCTGGGCCGAGGCCTCTGTTGACTGCCAGGATTATAACATCATGATTTAGTGGGTATTTTCTTAAGGAATATCCAAAAAGATTTTAATCGTTAATTTCAATATGCAATAGTATATTTTCTGAAGTACAGTTATATAAAATTAAAGATGGTAAAGGATACAACAGCACCATGTAAAAAAGTACCCTGTATTTATATCTGTAAATATGAAAAGTATGAAAGATTGAAAATAGGACTGCAAAAATCAGATCTAGATTTTGACATATTTTTTTATGAAATGATTTATAGTTCCCCAGCATAAGCCAAATACAACTAAACACTGCGGGCTAAAGTAATATTTGAAAGAAACCTTTTTGTGTTGGGCTACTTGCTTAGCCAAAGTGGTCGCAACTCCATTTATCTTGACTGGGTATTTTGTCACTATTTGTCTGTGCATTATACTTTTCTGAATGTCTTATGAATCCAACCATTGTGGTTATGCATTTGTAACCAGCCTCTCTCTCTTCTCCCAAGCTCGAGGCAGGTTACTAGTAAAAGTCTGTAAATCTTGAATCTTGCAGTGTCTGATATTCTGTATTGTACATTGACTTTTCTGCTTGTTTTGTACTGGATATTGAATTTCTCACATTTTGTATATTGTATTTCTTAACAACTTGTGGGCAATGCAGTTCTGTTTCTACACGGCATCCTATCCTATGGGCACAAGGTGCCTTACAAAGAGATAGAAAGTATACTGTAGGGTAGATAATAAATATTATACAATACATTCACTAAAAAGTACCATAATCCAGCTCAAACAAAATGTTTATGTAAAGGCCTCCACTGAGTAGGCAGCATAAATGTGGTGTGGCAGACTTCCAAAAGTAACTGCGGTCACCCCAAAGATCCTGACCACAGATAATTTACACCAGGAAAAGAGGACAGCCACCAAACCAGCTTTGGTAGTGTGAAAAGAGTGGACGGGGCATATGTAGACCAAAAATCTTTTAGTAGTCAGGACCCAAACCATACAGGGCCTTGTATGTGCGTAAGCCAATCATGAAATTGCTGTGCCACCAAATAGGTAGGCAGTGCAGATCAGGTAGCATTGGCATGAAATACTCATTCCAAGATGTTCCAATGATCAACCAGGCTGCCAGCACATTTTGCACCAACTACAGGTCTGAAACCTAGGTAAAGGGCATTGCTGTAGTCCAGCCTAGATGTAACAAAGGCATGCATTATTATAATGAGGTCCCCATCTATTAGTTAAGATTTAATCTGGTTGATGTTACACACAGTAGACGAACAAGCCACTACAGACTACAGTTGACACCTAATGTTTTAGTGTAAACTTTCAGCCCATAATGAGCCCTGGATTTCTAACCCTATATAAAGCTCTGAGTGCAGTGCCATTTAGAAATAGTAAGATATTATCAGCACCTGTCATTGCCGAACCAGGGGAGGCTGGTTTGATAAGAAACACCTCCCTCTATCTTGGGTAAAGGCACAGCCAGTTGGAGGTCATTCAGTCATTGATTATACACAGAAACCACATTATCCCCATCAGGTGCACATGGTAAGCATAGCAGAGTATCATCATCACAGAGCTGTAACTTCAGACCATAGTGTCTTATGATCTGACCCAGAGGCAGAATGTACATGGTTAACCACAGTGGTGCTTGAAATTTAACCCAGTGGTACCACAGTTGAGCACCACTGTTTCAGAGATAGAATTATCCAGAAGAACCTGGTACATCCTTCCAGAAAAATAAGACTCAAACCACCTCAACTCTGTACCAGTGAGTCCTACGTAGTGCCTTAGGTGAGCCAACAACACCAAACAAAGACAAATTCTGGTCAGAGCCAATACAGCTGCAAAATGATGGCAGTGATGTAGCCAAAAAAAGTGGGAAGCTGCTTCACCCCACCTGATGAACCCCGTAAGTGAAAGTTTTCAAATCCTCACCAAAATGTGATTCCACACCACCGAAACCTCATTCCATGCCACAGGTGTGAAAACACATTTTGGCCAGGATTTGAAAAATAACAGCTGTCATGTTCATGAGGTGGTGTGAAAAATGGCTATGCTAAAAATTTGGGGTCAAAATATTGAAAATTACCAAAGTTATGAGCAAGCATAGAAAAATTTCAACGTGCACCCAAAATATTGTCATTTTTACATATTTTGGCCCCAAGGCTTCAACACAGAATTCTTATGACCTCACCTGATGAACAAGGGCAGTGAACATTTTCAAATGTTGCCCAAAAGGTGATTTTGCAATAAGAGCACAAAATCACCTTTCGGTCCTAATTTGCATAATTCCACCACCATTGTTCATGAGGTGGGGTCCCAAAAAAGGTCATGTTGAAAATTTGGGCCAAAATATGCAAAATTTACAAAGTTATGCATCAGAGTTCAAAACCCCATTGAAATACATTGAACTGCATTTACCTTATTTTCTCATACTGGAGTTGGCGGTTCTGGCAGCAAGACGTGTCTTAGCTCGGGGAGTGGATCTTTGCTGTGGGGCATGTTCAGGTTAGTGATGGTGTGTGGTGGGATGTGGGGTGGTGGGTGCTGAGTAGGAGGTCAGGGTGAAGGGGTCAGCTCAGCGAGTGACCATTTTCTTGTTTGCAGGTTAAAAAAATTGATGGACGGTTTTCTTTATTTCCGACAGGAACAGCGATTGGTGGGTGGGGGTGCCACTAGACATCAAGGAAACAGTAATACATTATTGGGACAGTGATCAGAAGGTGGGGGTTGCCACTAGATACCAGGTAAAAAGTAATACATTATGGAGATGGTGATAGAAGAATGGGGAGTGCCACTAGACACCAGGGAAACAGTAATACATTATGGGGATGGTGATTGGAGGCTGGAGGTGCCATTAGACACCACAGAAACAGTAATACATTATGGGGATGGTGACTGGAGGGTGAGGGATGCCACTAGACACCAGGGAAACAGTAATTTACCTCCCCCCTGCCCTGGCCAAATTACAGGAATCCCTTGCTCACACCAGACTAACTGAAATCCTATCCTCCTTCAGGTGTCTTTCTCCCTTCCAGTCAGGGTTCAGAAGACACCACTCAACTATAACATCCCATCTATGAATCACCAACCATGGGCCTGATTTTCAGTCCATTGCGACAAATGCAGGGGACCTGCATCAAAGGAGTGTGATATCCTCGATACTGTATTTCTTTTATGGGCCACAGCCACACACAAATAGCTTCAAAAGTGTATTTTTTTAATATATTCTTTATAGGCTGTTTTCTACGAGAGCAGTTTTGGTGGGACGTGGTACTTAGTGCTGTTCTGAGCGCTTTCGTGACAGCAGCATTCAATTTGCAATTGGTTGCTAACTCTGTTACAAAACATAAAAGCTGCTGTATTTAGATTTTGTAAGGTTTATAGGACAGAAGCATCTATCATTTAATGAACTGGATGAAGGAGTGGGTTTCGTTTGCGATTTGAGAGCCGTGCGCAATCTGTGTTACAAAATATAAAATATGCTATTTTACATTTAGTAAGGTTTATGTGAAAAAGCGATCTGTGTTACAAAAGGTAAAAGCTGCTATATTTGTATTTGGTAAGGTTTAGTTGAGAGAAACATCTATTGCTTAAAGGAAAAAACAGAGGAGTGGGTTTCGGTTGTGATTTGAAAGCTGCGTCTTGGCAGCATGCACAATGCTCACTGGATCGGCAGCTTTCTCTACGGAAGCTTCAAAGCAGCAGAGGTCAGAGTTTTACTTCTTAAATCAGGGACAAGGTACAAGAAATGTTTTTGCCCAGTGATCCTTCTGTAAGAGATAGTGTAGTGTATCTGGTGTGTGTGTGTGTGTACTGGTGAATGACGATGACACTGCAGGTCAGAATTTTTTTATCTGGTTGGCCGGTATAGATCTCTGGCTGTGCAACATCCTTGACAGCCTAATTAGGACCACTTGCAAGATTATGGCTGGATAACAGCACACCAAAGTGTGGCTCTTATCCAATCCGAAAACAGGAACTTTTCTACCCATTTTATAATGCTAGTTATGATGCTAGCAACAGATGGCTAAAGAAAGGAAATGCCCAGGAGTAAGCTGTTAAGGATGGTAATCCTAAGGTGCACCTATTGCAAGAAAAAATAACAAATGACCATTGTTGACATAGTGGAGTGTGCAGTGCCACTGTGTCTGCTACTGCTAAGCCTGTCTGAAGTCAATCTTACAAAATTCCCTTCATTACTGCAACACAACAAACACATTTTTTGTGCCAGTACTCACAGGGAAAGGGAGCTCAAAGGAAACTGAGAACTGATTCTATAAGTTTTGGTAGGTGGTGCTTTGCAACCTGAGTATGCTGAAATGGATCTTTGCAACCCCTATAATTCTGAAGAAATTATGCCACTGCCTCCCACCCCAGTACGCTTCACTCCCTCACAGCTCACACAGCAATCAAAAAGCAATAGGTGACATTTTGTCTCCCAAATGTTACTGGTTTTATACAGAGGAAAGCACTGCCTAACCTCACTCTGCTAATTTTCTACAAAGGTTACAGAGTTTACAGCTATGGGATCAGCATGACTTGACAACTTAAAAAATCATAGTCCCTGGCATTTAGATACACATTTTTATAAAATAAGCCAAATGCTGTGCCGTTCAAATAAAAAATAATGTTCTGTGCAATTTATATCAATCCATATACTATACTATGTAGATACAAAGAAACATCTTTGCATTGTGGCATTATACAAACAAATCTACTTTGTCAAAAAATGTCATACTGTGGTATTAGAAATCCTAGGACCCTGAATTCCAGCAATGTGCAAGACACAGGGGGTGTTTTCAGAGTTTAGCCTAAGAGTTGTATGCCTTGCTATCAAGAATTATAGGATGTAAGCCATATTGTTACTGTAAATAGTCATATTGAATGCATCATATGCTGCTATGTGTGGGAAGGTGAGGGGTAAGACCAGATAAGTGCAGTGCAGTGTCAGTGGCTCAGCAGGTTGCACACTCACCTCTGAGGCTGGGAGATCAGAAGGCTATGGGTTCTAGCCCCACACCAGGCACTTGGGTTACTATCCCAATACTGACAGTGCAGTACAGCATGAGGGGGATGCTGCACTCCTGAGGTGCCGTCCTTCGGATGAGACGTTAAACCAATGTCCCATCTGCCTGTTCATGTGGATGTTAAAGATCCCATGGCACTTCTCAAACAGAGTAGGGGAATTTTTTATTGAAACAAATAAAAAAAGAAACTAGTAGTACATTATACAACTGATAAGAAAACAAAAAAGAAAAACAAGCAATTTATCGAGTAATCATGTAGTAAAAGAAAACAACCCCTCTCCCTCCCAAAACCTAAAAACAAGCACAAATGAGAAACAAAAACAAAAAATCATTGTGAGATAAACCTAAGAAGCAAATGCAATAAATTCTGCATAGAAACACTTAAAGGCGGAAAAATAAAAAAAGAGAAAACAAGACAAGGCAATAAGCAAAAGAAACTGGATTATCTACAAAACAAACCCTTTGATTGCATTCAAGTAACCCCTTCAAAAAGAATCAAAGGGAGGGCTCTCCACCAAAATGTAATTAAGGGTGGAGGTGGTGTTCTTTTTTCAGACATATACAATATAGAAATTTCCTTAGTGATTTGGTCTATTAGACCAACCAAAGGAGTCCGTTTTTGCTGTAGAACAAACATGCATCTGTTTTGCCAGATATACCATTTAAAAATAGCACAAAGAACTCTAAGGGTGCCAGGATAAAACATTCCCCAGTCAATGCCATATTTTCCATGAACCACTTCAGTGTAGGACATGTTAGCTAACACAGGTAAGGTCCATTGTTTAGCCAACTGAGACCATAAGGGGGCAATATAAGGACATTCAAAATATAAATGGTGCATAGATTCTACCTGACAAATGCAGGAGTCCCTAATACAATATCTTTCTTCCAACTTTTTATGAGCATGATTCCCTCTAACATTCAATCTGTCATGACAGCACAACCATAAAGTATCCCACATTTTCTGCAGGATTCTACCATCCAACAATTCTTTTGTAAAATGATGTTTTTCTATAGCTAGTGGACACTTAAAACAGGGTTCTGTCAAAAAAATTTTATTTAAAAGTGAAGAATATAGAAGTTTTCTGTTTTGCAAAAAGGGTAAATGAAAGGACACATGCTATTGTTTTATCTTTTTGAAACATTCAATAAGATATCCAGGAGTCCCTGGAGGGATATTAAAAAAGGGGGTCCAATTTGGTGCTTTCCATTTATTTATGAAATACTTAGTTCTAGAGGAAAAACTCTGAATCCAGGCTTCAGTATGTCCAGCCCAAGTAGGATAAATATTAGCATAGAGAAACAAAGAAAAGAAAAATAATACAGGATTTAACATGTTTAATCCTCCTTTTTTAAGTGGCTAATAGGTAATGCATCTTTTAACTGGGTTTAGGCGACTGCCCCACAGAAGCTGAAAGCCTAGATTGTACATACGTGCTTCAAGTCTAAGGGGGAGAGGGAAGATAAAACAAACTAGTAAAAAAATAGGGAAAATAAGGGTTTTGAACATATGAACCCTCTTTTGTCTAGACATGGAATAAGACTTCCACTTCTGCACTTTTTCCTCCGCTAGGGAAAGTCGTTCTGACCAATTTTTTTCAGCCATCTGTAAACCACCAAAATAAAGTCCAAGGACTTGAAAATTATGAGGTTGAATACGAATACCAGCAATATTGTATTGAACAGGGTGTGGAGTGCCATGCACAAAAGTACCTATACTTTTAAGTGTGTTTAAAACAGACCCTGAAATTAAAGAAAAGGATAAAACTATAGAAAGGGCTTGTACTCCAGACTCATGATCTGCAATTAATAGACAGAGATCATCAGCATATGCCATTGCACTAGGAAACTCCCTTGTTGAAATGTCTTTAATATGTCGAATGGAAGTGTCGCAGTTCAATCTGCATAGAAGGGGATCAATGGAAAAGACATATAAGAGGGGGCTCAGGGGGCATCCTTGTCGGACCCCTCTTTTTATGGGAATGTGAGAGCCTTTAAGTCCATTAACATTAGGGGTCAGTGAAGCATATTTATAGAGAATTTGAATCCAGGAGATGAAGTCTTGTGGAATTCCATACTGCTGGAGGACTGCAAAAAGATAAGCATGGGGTACATGGTCAAAGGCCTTAGATTGGTCTAGGGTAATAACATATCCACCCATACTATGTTCATCAAAGACTTCCCTTATTAATTTGAGATTAGTCAACATAGATCTATGAGGGATTGCACATGATTGAGTAGAAAAAATTAATGAGTGGGTAAACTTTAGCTAACCTAGGATTTTCAATTTTACATAAGATTTTCCAGTTGGAATTTAGGAGACTAACAGGCCGCCAGTTATTTAGATTTTCCTTATCATCTTTTTTATATAAATAAATTAAATTACTATCCACAAAGGAAACAGGTATTGGTAACAGATCTTGGAGAATGGCATTAAAGACGGATGTTAAATACGGCAACAGCAATAGTTCTGCCTTTCTATAAAATTCATTTGGAATGCCATCCGGTCCTGGAGTAACATTACTAAGCAATTGGCCTATGACAACACAAACTTCATCTTCAGTAATAGGATGTACCAACTCCAGAAATTGGTCAGCCTGTAATTGTGGGAAATCTATAAGCTGAAAGAATTTCTTCCAGTCACAAGGTTGAAACTCCTGACCGAAGAGGTGTTTAGTGTGAACAGCAGCAGTTTGCAAAATACTATGATTGTCAGAAATTCTGACACCATCTGGTGTAACTAGTGAAAGCATATATTTTGTTTGTACTTGTTGGTGACAACTATCATACGGATTAATAACCTTAGCTGACCCTTTACGACCATATTTTTGTTCTAGAAATAATGAAGTAGACCTATCATACTGATAAGCAAGCAGTTCTTGCTTTAAACAACGGATTTGTGAGGAATAATCCAAATTGAAATCTGTTTGCCAGGAAAGTAATTTTTGTAATTGGCCTCTTTTACCTAAATAAGTGAAATAATGTGCTTTTAAACAAGATTTCGCCCATTTCTTGCAAAAGTGTTGGATTTCTACTTTTGTCTCTTGCCACCAAGAGGCGGGATTGTCAAAAAGGTCAAATACTGACACCTTGTCTAGTAACACTGTATATAAGTCCTGCCAATTGGAATCATCACTCAGAACTGTAGTATTCATTTTCCAGGCATTATGAGAACCCGGTTTATTAAGGGGACATCCTATAGCTATAATAACCATGCTATGATCTGAGGCTTTGCAAGGGGGTAACTGTGTATGCCAAACCTGGTAACCATTTGGAAATAAATAAATAATCAATCCTAGTGGAGAGCTTTCCACTGTGAAATGTATGTTATGGGGGAGTAGGCCCAAATGAAGCTCCATCTATTAAATTAGCTGTTGTATAAAAGGAATTCAAAAAAATAGAGTCTGTATACAATTTCTGGGTTAATCCTGTTTTGTCTGAGAGGGTAAGGATACAATTAAAATCCCCCCCGAAAACTATAGATTTGGAGGAGTGCAGAAATGGTTGAATAGTTGTTAAGGTAGATATCCACTGAGTTTTAACTTGTGGATTATAAACATTAATCAATCTCCATTCCTGGGCTTGTATAATAACATCCAATATGAGAACTCGGGCCTGAATCAAATCTACCAATCGAATAAGATGAACCTCCAAATTGTGAAAAAGAATAGCCACCCCAGCACATGCTTCCTCAGAAAGGGACCAATAGGATAAACCACCCCTCCAATCAGATGTGGCTTGAGTAGTCTCTCTAAGAGAGTGAAGTCTAGTATCCTGCAAAAAAATGATATGGGCAGGAGAGGAGGCTAATATGGAAAAGATGGTGCGGCGTCTTTTGTGGTTCTTTAAACTATTCACATTTAAAGTGCCAACAGACAACCTATCCATTATTTAGAAATCAAGACTTTTTTTTCCCTTACCAGGAGACTTCATTTTACACCATTTTTTTCTGGAGGCTCTACAGTCACTAGACATTGGGTCAGTGTCCGTAAACAGATCAAGCTGAGAGGAGGCCACAGAGGAAGCATCAGAATCCTCCTCTGTTTCAGTAACCTTTTTACATTTGTATAGGGGGGCAAATTTGTTCTTAGAGCAAAAATCTGAGTCATCTGGAACCTGTGTGGTTGTAGCCCCTTTAGCAGCTTCTTTAGAGGCTTTACTTTGGGTCTGTCTCCGAGTACTAATTTGTACCCATTCTGAGTCTTCAGGTGGGGGCATCACAACTCTGTGTGTAGACTCAAGTGGCCATAGAAGAGGTACTAGGTACCGGAGTTAAAACTTCTGGTACCAGAGGGGTTACTAAATCTTCAGGTGAAGATAAAGGCATCTCGGCATAAGAGACAGGTGTTGGGGACTGGGACTCAAGGGGCTTCAAGTGGGAGACAAGAGAAGCAAGGACAGGGGTGGCCGAGGAAAGTAACCCAGGAGTTTGAACAGGTCGTTGTTCAAAATGAGGTCTAAACTGAGGCCTAGCCTGTGCATTTTGTTGTGCTTTAGAAACCGTGTCGTCTTGATCTTCCTGAGATCTCCCAGAGGCATTATGGGAGGCCCAGGGGAAGTCACAATACGAGTGAGATAACTCCTCACATAAATTGCAAAAAACAGGCTGAGGGCAATTAATACCACCATGTCCAGTACCCATACACAGTGAACATTTCATCTTGTCACAAACATTACTGAGGTGTGTCTGTGTCCCACAATGAAAACAGGATTTAGGCTGGCCAGGATAAAACACAAAACCTCTATCCCTGCCTAAATACAAGCAGCTAGGAAGATGCTGTATGGACCCATTAATTAGGGGGAGTTTTACCTGCAATCTCCAACCTCCTGTCCAGAGCTGCTCAGAGTCGATAATAGGCTCAGGCAAACCTAAAACAGAACATTTAGAGGATAACCATCTCATAGTATCTGTGACTGCAACCCCTTTATTTTTAAACAAAACAGTAATGGTTTTAATGGCAGGTTTTGTGAGGGGAATAGCAAGAAAAGGAGACCACAAAGGGGTATGCCTAACCTGTTGATACCTGTGCCAAAAAGTTTCTAAACCAGCTGATGTTTTAAAACTCAAATCAAAATTATTATCCCCCGAAGTATGGTTAAGGGCATAAATTTCAGATGGTAGGAACTGTAAACTAGATTTAATTAACATTTTCCCGACATATAGTCGATCAGGAAAGATATCAAGGCCACCCTTGTATCTTAACCGAACAGCATTTCGGCGTTTGGCTTGTTCGGGGAGGAGGGTGGAATAAGCCAGCATAAGTCCGACCACCCTGACGTCCACCCTGTTGTTTGGGGGTTGCATCTTCATGTGTTTGTGCAGTATCCTGAGCTGGGCCTTCATCAGGAAGAAAGTTAGTTTCTGGAAGTCCCAAACTCTTCTGCAGTGTATCTTGAGAGGTATTGTCAGGTTTAGGAAAAGAAGAAACAGAGTTCAGAACATGGGACAAACAGTGACAAAGGACAAATGGCAAGTACTATTGGTGATGCTAGGAAAGGGGGGTAGAGATGGGGGGGAAGGGTGGAAGGTGGTTACCCTTAATGCTAGGAGCCTTGGGAGGAAAACTGCAGAGTTACAGGTTCTCATGGCAGAGGGAGAGGTGGACATTGCAGCCATCACAGAAACATGGGCCACCCAATACAATGACTGGGACCTGTCTGTACTAGGGTACAGGTTATTTTGTAGGCACAGGGTGATTGGGAAAGGGGGGGGGTGACACTATATGTGAAGGAAGGACTGAAGTGTGTAAGGGAGGAAGGGGAGGAGGGTAGTACGGAATCACTTTGGATGCAAATCCAGGATTCCAAGAATAGGATTCTTAGAATGGGAATGGTGTACAGGCCACCATCTCAGACGGAGGAGTTAGACAGGGAACTAGCGGGACAGATCAGGAAGACCTGCAAGAAGGGTAGTGTGGTGATTGTGGGGGACTTCAACATGCCAGGAGTGGACTGGAGTACCCCAACAACCAGGAACAGAAGGAGCAGGTACTGCTGGATGCCTTCCGGGACAGCTTCCTGCTGCAAATGGTCAGTGAACCAACCAGGTTAGGAAATACCCTTGACCTTGTGCTGGCAAATGGGGACTTTGTGAGAGAACTTACAGTGGAGGAACCACTGTCAGGGAGTGACCACCACTCAGTATGGCTCACATTGGATATGGGCAAGGAAGGAGTGGAATCTGGCACAAGAGTGCTGGACTTCAGGAGGGCCGACTTTGGGAGGATGGGGGAAGTGGTAAAAGGGTACCTGGCCAGAATTCAATCTAGTATGGACACTAACCAGAGGTGGGAGCTCATAAAGCTGGGGATAGTGGAGGCAACCAAAACCTGCTGCAAAGCCCAGAGCAAGAAGGCTAGGGCTAAGAAACCGAGCTGGTTGACAAGGAGGTCATGGAAAAGGTAAGGAAGAAAAGAGCTGCCTTTAGGAAGTACAAGAAAACAGGGAGGGGAGGACAGGAGGAGTACTGACAGAATCGAAGGAGGTGACAAGGGCAGTAAGGGAGCCAAAGCATCTACAGAACTCAGGCTGGCACAAGGCATTAAGAAGGGGAGAAGGACTTCTTAAGTACATCAGGAGAAAAGGAGCTGTAAGGACCACATAGTAAGGATTAGGAAGGAGGGGGGTTGGGCGGAATCAGGGTGCGATAAGGCAGAAGCACTAAATGAGTACTTCTGCTCAGTATTTACTAAAGAGAAGAGTGGGGTGACACCCAAGGTGGGAGAAATGGCAGAAGCGGGGCGGAAGGGGTGACAGATGGGGAAATCATGGAGGGCAGAGTTCGAGAGGGCTTGAAGGCACTGAGGGTGGACAAGGCGCCAGACCCAGATGGCATCCACCCCAGGGTACTGAAGGAGCTGGCAGAGGTCCTTGCAGGACCTTTGGCAGACCTATTTAATACCTCACTACATTCGGGGTGAGTACCTCAGGACTGGAGGATGGCTCATGTGGTGTCCCTCCACAAGAGTGACCCCAAGGATGAACCGGGAAACTACAGACCAGTGAGCCTCACATCCATCGTGGGTAAACTAATGGAGACTATCCTGAAGGAGAGGCTGGTGGCCCTCCTAGTGGCCAAAGGACTACAGGACAGCAGACAGCATGGCTTCATATGTGGCAGATCCTGCCAAACCAACCTGGTGGAGTTCTATGACTGGGTAACTAGGCAACTGGACAGGGGCCATGCAGTGGATGTCCTGTATCTGGACTTCAGTAAGGCATTCGACTTGGTGCAGCATGGAAGGCTGGGAAGGAAGTTAGTAGGCACAGGGGCCGGTGCACAGCTGGTGAGATGGGTAGGAAACTGGATTCAGGGAAGGCAACAGAGGGTGGTGGTGGGTGGGGAGCTCTCACACCCAAGGGCAGTGACGGCGGTGTTCCACAGGGCTCAGTGTTGGGACCAGTGTTGTTTGGGATATTCATTGCAGACATATCATGGGACATCAAGAGCAAGATCAGTCTGTTTGCTGATGATACCAAGGTAGGTGGCGGTGGTGGATGACCTAGGGGATGGCAGGGTTTGCAGGATGATCTGGCAAAGCTTGAAACCTGGTCAGACACCTGGCAACTGGGGTTTAATGCCAAAAAGTGCAAGGTGCTGCATTTTGGGATGAAGAACCCAAGGAGGAGTTACCAGCTGGGGGAGTGCAGCTAGCCTAGACAGAGGAGGAGAAGGATCTGGGTGTGCTCATTACAGGGTCAATGAACAACTCAGCACAATGTAGGAAGGCAGCTGCAAAGGCCAACAAAATGCTAGGTTGTATTGCAAGGGGTATATCCTCGAGGAGGGAGGAGGTGATTCTGCCACTGTAAAGGTCATTAGTTAGACCACACCTGAGTACTTCGTGCAGTACTGGCACCCGTATCTGAAGAGGGACATTAAGTTACTGGAGGGGTGCAGCGCAGGCGACAAAGATGATCAAGGGGCTGGGGACTTATCATACGAGGAGGTTGAAGGAGCTGAACATGTACTCACTGGAGGAGATGAGGACAGGGTGACATGATTGAAACCTTTAAATACATGAAAAGAATAAACAAAACGGGTACAGAGGGCTGTTGTTCAAGTAAGGAGGGAGGCCACCAGGAGCCATGATATGAGACTGGAGGAGGAAGGTTCAGGAGGGAGGTGAGGAGACACTTTTTTAAAGAGAGGGTGGTGGCTGGGTGGAATGCGTTACCTGCAGAAGTGGTATCCAGTAGAACAGTGTACTGCTTCAAAAGGAGATGGGACAGGACAAGGAGGTGGGTTAATGAAGGGGAAGGGTGGAAGGGGGGGGCAGCTGCAGAATAAGGGGTGCTAGCTGCACATTCGAGCAGACTTGATAGACCTCTAGGCCTTTATCTGCTGGCAAATTTTGTATGTTCATATGTTCGGAAGGCAGCATTCTGCAAGGTAGAAGATATAGATTCTGTGGGTACAGTAGGCCATATAGAAGAAAGCAAGGCAGTCCCCACAGTTTGTAAATCGCTGTCTGATCTTTTAAAATCAACAGGAGGCCATACAGGATTCTGGGTGAGACAAAGTTCAGGTGGAAGTTCCAGGGAATCCAAATTATTAGCAACAGTACCACGAGTATCACCAGTGTGGTTTGGAGAGGACCAAGCCTTTGTAACAGGAGATTTTTCCCATCCAGCAGTCTGGAGAGCTTCAGCTATAGTGAGTCCAGTGACTGAGACATTATTATCAAAATCTCGGCAGCCCTCCTGAGGCCCAGTAACTATGCCAGACTGGGGAACTCCAGGGAAGGAAGTCTGAGACTGGGATGGTGCTGAGACTGACTGACAGGAGTCTGTGAAAATGTCAGGGCCAATAGAATTACCCACAAAAGAATTAGTCACAACAGCCTGTGGATCTGGGTGAGTACTGGGAGAGGCGGTGGCTGGTCGAGGGCAAGCAGGACAGGACTAAGCAGCCTAACTTTGTCCACCGGGGAACAAAGGAATATGGAAAAAAAAATTTCCAGCATTATCTGCCCGAGACAGCATGAATTAAAAAAAGAAATGGTTTAAAATAATAAACTTAGTCTTTCTTCCATGCAATGTTTTTACAAATTCTTTTTAAACAAGAATGGAAATACTTGATGTGTGGGCTCACTGTCAGTTACTCAGCAGTCCTAGGCTGAGCTGTTTGGCAGTGGGGGTGGGAAGTTCTGAGATTTCCTGCACCCCAAGCCAAGAGGTGAGCAGCAGCCATGCTTCTAGGGCCATTTTGGCCCCCGTGAAACTTACCCTGTTCACTCAAATCACCATCCCAGAGTCCCTCCTCTGGTGGTTCTGTCCTCTCAGCACTCCCAGGGTGGGATCCACTTGGCAGAAGCAACAAAGCAGGATCTTGGATTGATCCCATCACTCGCCATGCAACATCCCACACTCATTCATCCTGGGGATGCAATCAAGGAATAAAAACATGAGGTGGTTCATTGTGACAGCTGTGCAAGATTTTAGCTGCAAGAATAGGTAGGGAAACTGAAGAAGGGGTCCTGTCATCATTCTTAGCAAGACTGCCTTTGCCCAGGGTGTCCCAACAGCATACCTAAGCTCCAGCAGCACCCAGTGGTGCAAGTGATAGACAAGAAGTACAGGAACTCAGGCACTGGCAAATATGAAATGCAGAATGAAGATCCTCAGTCCGAAGGATAACTGTCAAGACACATATATCTGTTTAGACACTAGTAGATTCAGTTAGAGATACTGAAGTATTTCTAGGAAAATGGCATCGTTGTACAAGTCAAATGTTGTTATGGAAACCCTGATTTCAGGTCACAGGCCCAGAAACTATCATTATGTTGCTGGTTTAAGAATTTCAGTTCCAGTGTCAGTGGGAAGAAGTACAGGAACTCTGTTCCTGCTGCAAAAAAGGTACAGGAACTAAGTTCCTGTGCATTCCTGTTCACTTTCATCACTGGCAGCACCCCACTGTCAGCCCATCCCTCCACAAGCACAGTGAACATCTAATACACAAAAACTGTACATGCAACAGGCAGCTGCACCCCAGCAGCTGGACAGTCCCTACCGCCATGCTGGTGCTGCCATGTTCACCGCCACTGAAACTCACTTCGTAAAAGAAAATGCAGTTAGGGCACTGCTGTTATAGTCTTATCAAAATGGGAGAAAAGTACGCACTCGCTTAATGCAAAAGGGTTCTTTGGGAGTACTTGATTTGCTAATAAATGTTTTGGCCTGGATATTCAGACTGCGCCGGGCAGTGGTGCAAGCCTGGGTGCAGCGCAACAGGGCTGTGCCAAGGCATGGACCAGGAGATATTCAACGGTGCTGTGCCATGGCTCAGCACTGTTGAATATGGCACAGAGGGCGCACACACTGCGCATGGAGCAGTGGCACTGCGCCAGTGCAAGATAAAGACAAGCATTTGTCAATGCCGGATGTTGTCTCACTGGCATTGGCTTTGGTAGTGCCAGAGGTAGAGATGCATAATAGGAATGGCAGTGAAGTATTGAAGTGATGCCAACCCCACCCTCACCCTGTAGAGAGTGACAGGCATTGGGGTGTGCCTTTGGGTCGTCAGCTATAACACTCATGCCATTGTACGTCACTGTACCCTGTAGACACTGACAAGTGGTATGCTTTGGGGTCTTTGGGCATTATACCTACCCCATTCCATAAGGAAATACACTGATGTGGGTGCAGTATAGGGGAGAATGGGGTGAATTTTGTAACCGAACAGTGCAAGACACACCACAATGCCTGTCAGTGGCTGCAGGGTGGGGGTGGGGGTGCAATGGCATGAGCATTACATCTGGTGATCCCAAGTCACAGCCCTGGCGCCTGTCAGTCTATACTGGGTGGGGTGCTGCAGTTGTAAACCTTAACACCGTAGGGGTGCAGTGGTATTTTCACTCCAGATTTTCATAATGGGCTGTTTGAGAGGCCACCTCAAGAGAGTGGTACAATCAGTTTGTGAGCTGAAAGGTGGTTTTGCACAGCGGCTATGCCATTTGGCGACACAGGGATGAAAACACATTTTGGGCATAATGTGGAGAATGGCAACTGTATTGTTCATGAGGAAGCATAAAAAATGGCAACGCTGAAAATCTGGAAGTGAAAATATGAGAAAGTGGTGAAATCATTAGCATGCATAGAAATTGTGCAACACATGGCCGTAACCCAATTATTTGTGGGAGCCTGTTAGCCACATTTTTAACATAGGCACAGTGATGCTGTGATTTTGTTAATCAATCCCGAAAGTTGATTTCCCACAGCGACCACACCATTGTGGGCCACAGGTGCGGAAACACATTTTGAGCAGGATGTGGAAAATGACAGCGGTACTGTTGATAAGGAGGTGTGAAAAAATGGCAGTGTTGAAAATCTGGCATGAAGATATTGCAAATTTGCGAAGTTACAAGGGTGCATGGAAACAGCACAACGCATGCTTGCAACAGTCATTTTATGGATTTTCGGCAGCAAATTTTCAACATAGGCATTTTAGGACCTCTGCTCATGAACAGTGTCACCGTCATTTCCTCACATTGTCCCGAAAACTGATTTCACACAGCGATCGTGCACTTCTGCACTGGACATGCGAAAAAACATTTCGGTCAGGATATGTAAAATGACAGCTGTACTGTTCATAAGGAGGTGTGGAAAAATGGCAATTGTGACAATCTGGAGTGAACATATTACAAATTCACAAAGTTATGAGCGTGCATGCAAACTGCGCAATGCGCACTCGGAAAACACTCATTGTATGGACATTCATCACCAAATTTTCAACATACGCATTTTAGGACCTCTGCTAATGAACAGCGTCACTCTCATTTTCATAATGTGTCTCGAAGATGGATTTCCCACAGCGAACGCGCTATTCTGCGCCGGAAGTGTGAAAACACATTTCCGCCAGGAGATGAAAAATGACAGCTGAACTGTTTATAAGGAGGTGCAGAACAATGGCAATGTTGGAAATCTGAAGTGAAAATATTATAAATTTGTGAACTTATGAGTGTGCATGCAAACTGCACAACGCATGCTCGTAACACAGTCATTTTATGGAGTATTGTCACCAAATTTTCATTGTAGGCATTTTCAGGACCTCTGCTCATAAACAGTGCCACTGTCATTTTCATAATCTGCCCTGAACATTGAATTACCAAGCGACTGCACAATTCCGCACCAGGAGTGCGAAAACACATTTTGGCCAGGATGTGAAAAATGACAGCTGTACTTTTCACAAGGAGGTGTGTAAAAATGCCACTGTTGAAAATCTGGCATCAAAATATTGCAAATTCACGAAGTTACGAGCGTGCGTGGAAACTGCACAATGCATGCTTGTAAAACAGTAATGTTTTCGATTTTCCCCAACAAATTTGCAGCATAGGCTTTTTGAGAGCCCACCTGGTGAATTCTGGCACTGTCATGGCATTAAGCAGTCCCAAAAGGTGATTCCACGCTGTGACCACAAAATCACCTTTTGGGACCGATTAATTGCATGACAGTGAAAGAATTCATGAGGAGGGGTCCCAAAAATCCCATGTTGAAAATTTGGTGCCAAAATTCCAAAAAATGCCTGAGATATGCATCAAAGTTTAAAAAAACCCTATTTATTCCATTATACAGCTTACCGGCATTTCTTCAGTTCGCGGTCGGTTTTGAAGAGTGCAGGCGTGTTCCTAGTCCACCGAAGATCATCGCTGTGAACTCCGGAGGTAAGTATGGGGTGGGGTGGGTGTGGGGAGGCAAGATGCACAGTGGGTGGGTGGGTGCAGATTGTGGAGGAGGAAGGGAGATGGCGGACAGTTTTTGTTTTACAGGGTTTAAAAAAAAAAAAAAGACGTTGTGGGACGGTTTCCATTTTTCAGGTGGGATTTCCCAGTGTGCAATCTCAGTGTTTGTGGGTGGGGTGTTTGTTTCCAACGGGATTGGGCAACCCGCCAGCACATAACAAATGGGGAGGGTGATGATGTCGACGGGGAGGGCCCTGTCGGCAAAGAGAAACTGTTTGGGGAAGCATGATGCCGAGGGGATTGGGCACCCCCCTTGGCAATTAACAAAAGAGGGGGAGACACATTATGCCGATGGGGAGTGGGCTCTCCTGTCGGCATCATGACAGGCAGCAGCAGCGGCAGTCACTGCTGCCATGTTGCCTGCACCACGGGAGGCATGTAATGGTCACACTGCATGAGAGCTTCACTCTCATTGCAGCGGACCTTTTCTTTGTTGTGATGGCCACATTAGGCATGCACGAGGTCAGTGCCTCCTGCTACTTGATTGGGGAATGTGGGACGCACCTTCTGATGCATGCCCTGCATTCGCCCGGCAGTGACCGTGCCTCCAAATCTGCTACTATCACAATATGTTGGCTGCGCAAGCATGAGCCAACATAAAGAGGAACAGGGGGATGCACCAGCGCAAGTGCAGTTGCACCAGGTGCATCACCCACAAAATTCAACCTGGGGCATGCAAATGGGGCCATTTGCATGTCATTATGGCCCAATTTGGATGCAATGTGCTGATCCCCGGTGAATTGCGCCTGGCACCCTGCTAAGCCACAGCCATCAGGGATCGACACACTGATGTGCTAATGCAGCCCCCCCACTCCTGTATGCCCAATCATGGGCATTCATAATACGGAGGGATCCCTGGTGGTCCAGTGGTAACCCCCCTCACCCGATTGTGGGCTTAGGTAGTATTATAGGACTCTGTGATCCAGTGGACCCCCAACCCCTCTGTCACCCGATTGTGGGCTGCTGTACTATTAAGGTTCCCTGGTGGTCCAGTGGTAAGCCCCCCCTTTGCCCAATCATGGGCTTTTGTAGTATTAAGGATCCCTGGTGGTCCAGTGGGACGCCCCCCATTGCCTGATCGCGGGATGCTGTTCCCAGAAAGAGTTACCTGGGGGTCCAGTGGTACCCCCTTCCCACCCTTCCACAGAGGTCCCCCACCACCCAGCACCCCTCCGTCATTGGCAGGCAGCAGCACCCCACCCACATGCCACCCGGTCGCCCGCTGAATGACAGCATACAGTACGATCCATTCATTCACATATCAGGCCTGTGTAGTACAGAATGGTCTGCATGCCCATTGGTCCACGCAGTAGACATAAATATATATATATGTGTGTGTGTGTGTGTATATATTAGAGGCAAAAACTCCACTTAATGCATCAGTTGGGCTGTTTCACGTGACAAAAGTGAGGAAATTTGGTGTTAGGGTTGAAACCCCCGGACACCTCCAGTTACGCCCCCAACCTGCATGGGGTGTGACGACCTAACTCTCACCCCATCACATGTGTAAAAAGCAGAGAGGTATAGGAGAATGGGGCGAGAGTTAGACCGACAAACCCAACGTGCACCCGATGCCAGTTGGGGGTGGGCTGGAGGTTTCCGGGGTTCAACTAACACCGACTTCTCGCTTGTCGCTGTGAACAACCCTAACTGATGCATTAAATGGAGTTTTTTTGCCTCTAATTTCCCTTCTTTTTGAGAATGATGACGACAAATAGTGAAAGTAATGCAGCCTACCACGTGATGTCTTGTGACATAGTAACAGGAACAGCAATGCAAACAGAAGTGCCAACAGTGGTGCACATGGTAACGGAAGAGTAAATGGTAAAGGAAACGTTAATAGAAACACAAGTGCAAAGTGACGCCAAAATGAACAGTGACGCAAATGGACACTGAAGCACATACGAAAACACAACTGGTAACACGAACATTGATGGCAGTAGTATTTTACATGGAAATGTGTAGTGTCACAGCAAAAAGAATGTGAAAGGGAACAGAAACAGAAATGCGAATGCAAGTGCATACGTAAACGCAAAGTGTAATGTGTACAGGCAAGGTACCGAAATTGTAAATGCAAATGGTAAAATTAACATGAAAAATAATGCCAAAGGAAAGAGAAACAGAAACGGGAACAGAAGCACATACGGAAATGCAAACCGAAATGCGCATGGGCACAGTACTGCAATTATTAATGCAAATGGTAATGGTAACAGGAACAATAACGCCAAAGGAAAGAGAAACGGAAAAGTACAGAAATGCAAACCATTACATGCACGGTCATGGTACCACAATTGTAAATGCAAATGGTAACAGTAACAGCAAAAATAACACCAAAGGAAACAGAAATGAAACAGAAATGCAAGCACGTACGGAAACGCAAACCATAATGCACGTGCACGGTACCGCAATTGCAAATGAAACAGGTAATGGTAACAGCAACAATAATGCCAAACGACACAGAAACGCAAACGCAAATGCAAGCAAAAATACAAACCGTAATGCACACAGTGGCGTAGATGGTAACGGTGCCTCAAACAGTAACGGAAACTCAACTGGAAATGCTGACTGGCACAGTAACGAAAGAGCACACCCTTCTTTTCCAAAAAAAATGCATTGGAAAACACAGTGAAAACAAAGAATGTATACATAACAATGGGCCTCAGAGCAGAAAATGAGGACTTGGAATATTAAATTGCTTGTATCTCAGGAACCATACGATGTAGAAAATTTTTTTTAATTTCATATGAATTATGATGTTTCTGGCTAGTTTTGTACTTACCCCACATTTGGGGGGCTAAGCATTTTTGCGATGAAAAGTCCGTATCTTGCACCGTTTCCGAGATACGGGCCCTGAAAGGCGTGATGGACACCGTGATGTTATTCCAATGGGGAAAAGCATCAACTTCGGAGTACCATCACTGTGCTAAGGCACATCAGTGGGATGTTGGTTTTCTTCCCTCCAAATTTCAGCCCAAAAGACCAAACCATTATTTTGCAGCAGGGCAGCAAAAGATTCCTGTAATGTGGCAGATGCTGTAATGTTATCCTATGGGAAAAAGTGTACACTTTGGAGTGCCGTAACTTTGCCGCTCTGTAATATTTTTTCACCACAACAGTGAAAGGCACATCTGTGAGATGCTGACTGCGTTCCCTCCCAATTTCAGCCCAAAAGGCCAAACCGTTCTTTTGCAGCTGGGTGGCAAAGAATTGCTTTCATTTTGCCACAGTCTGGAAAAGTACTGTCGAACTTTGTGAAAGCTTTCGCAAATTCATTCGACAGTGTCGCAAGTGCGAAAGTACTTTTTCCAGAAATTTGAAAAACATATTTCTGGGGTGTTTTACCCCAAAATAAAGACATACCTAGCATCCTTGGGGTCCGACTAGGTGAATACAAAAAGAATTAGGTTGCCAGAGGGTCCCAAATTTAAATGCCAAGCATTTTTCTGATCACCAACTGAAAACAAAATGGCAGATTTGTGAATGTAAAAGGGCAATTTGCAAAAGTAAAAACTGCATTTGCGACACTTTCAAACTTTTTGCTAACTTTTCCCATTGACTTATAATGGGAACTTGTTTTTTGAATAACTTTTGAACTGTTTAACTTTTGAACTGTTTAATATTTTTTCACGAAATCTTCAAAAGGCACATCAGGCACCCTGGCCGCACATTCCCTGAAGTTTTTGGACCAGTCGAGCAAACTGTGCGACATGTAGGCAAGAGCAAAGAAATCACAAAAAAGCATAATTGCGTAATTCATTGTCGCTTAATAACTCCACAGCTGTAAATCTGACTGGTACGAAACTTTGCAGATCCCAAGATCTACCATGCCCAATCATGCATACCAAATTTCAGGCAAATCCATTGAACAGTGGCAAAGTTATTAAGGTGCAAAATTTGACCCTTTAACCTTAAAAGTGCTACTCAACCCTGTCTATGGTAGAAGCACTACCATGCTACCATAATATATATATCTATAGATGATTGAAGTGTGCTTTTAAAGTTGTAATTCTTACAGGTCAGCATTGATTCCGCCACAGATACAGAGGTATGCTTTTTTTGTTTATAAGGAATAGCACTCGGTTCAATTAGCTGATTATCAATAAATTTACTTTTCTGGGGGGAAGCGGGAAGAGTTAAAGCACTGGGTATCACCCCTGGTTACAGGGACTTCAGTATCAAACCCAAGAGACATCTTTCTTGAGAACATTTAACAACATAACCACTGAGCTACAGGTCAGTGCCGGAAATGCAGTTTGAAAATGATCCTGTTAACAAACAAACAGATGTCGTCACTTGCTGGATTTCATTCAGGAGCATTTTATGCAGGGGCAAAGATCTATCTATAGCGCCTTATGTCCTGTCCCAGATCCCATGATGCAGCTGCAGCTGAACTGTAACTGGGCCCTAACTGCCCCTTGCAATCTATTGCTATTTGCGTTGGTATCTGGTATCTTAATATTATCGTGTTAATGATTTTTTAAAATCTGTATTTGACATTATTTCTATTTTGTAACTTTGATCCTCGCACCTCCTGCTAGCCATAACTGTGATGCATGTGTGATTCTACCACAAAACTACCTGCATTCATCAAAAGCAATATCCCTCTGAAAACAAAGATATTGCATCTCAGCTGGTCACTATTGGGAAAATACATTGTAACAGTGGGCACAACCAGGATCTCATTGAAAATGAGACACTGCTGTTAGATGAGCAAGACTGGTTAACTACATTATACAAATGGATGAAGGCAGCACCCCAGTAAAATGAGATGTTGCATTTTGATGTTTATGGTTTTATTTTTATTTTTCTACAGTTGTGGTGTGAATGTGGGACTTTTACATCACAATAAAACGAGGACATCCACTTTGCACATTAATTCTTATGGCTCGATTTTCAAAGGGTGATGCAGGGCTCCGATCAAACCATGCATCATCTCTGTTGCTTAGCACAGCTCTTGCCAAACTCCTCTGATGCAGCTGCACCTGGTTTTAGTACATTGGGCACAGTTGCAACAGTCTCCACACTTACGTTAGCTTACACCAAATATTTGGTGCAAGTCACATAAAAAAGGGTCCCCCAAATGGTACACATTAGACCAGGGAAAAGCTGGTCTAACTTGTGGCATTTGGCCCTTGGGATTGAGAATCCTAATTGTCGGTCCAGAGAATGCTGCAAGTTAGTGCGCCAAATGACTGGCACACCAAGGGCTTGTGGAATTCTCGGGACTCTGAAAATCAAGCCCCATATCTCTTACCACATTAATGTATTAGCAGCCATTATGGCTCTGACCAGACTTTGTTTGTTTTGGGGTTTATGGACAGATATTTGGATCTGGGCAACCTGACATTATACTACTGTAACCCCTTGTTACCCGGGTTACTAGAATCCCAGTAAGACCTAGTGGTAGGCAGGGAAGGCAGCTTGTGAAACCCAGTTAAATGGATTTCACACTGTCTCATTTCTGTTCTCAGTCTCAGCTGAGACTGAGGGATGACATCACCATAGAACTTTCAGCTGCATAAGCCACACTGGAATGTTGCAGTTGGAGGTTAGCATAGAACGTTGGGGATTTTGAATTCAGTCTGTGTGCAGTCTTGGAGAGAGACAGTAGTACAGCTGTCTGTGTGCAGGCTCAGAGCTTTAAGCTCTATTTTAGAGCTACCGATTAGGAAGGTGTGTGTTTCCACCATAAGAGGAACACAGAAACTGGTAGTTCAAGTGGTGGAGACTGCTGTTACTGGTTCATGCCCCATCCCTGAGGGGATGGGGGGGAAAGGTTTGCCTGTTTTCCAGGGGCAATCCTCCTGGTTCTGGCTAAGGGAAGAAGATGCCAATTCAAGCTGTGCTGCGGCACCAGAAGCTCTGAGAGAGAAATCCCTGTGGAGGAATCGCCTGTGGGGCACCTGCAACCAAAGGGTGAGTTCGCTCTGAAAGAGGGCCAAGTGTTTTTCACCTTAACAGAAGGAAACTAAAGGGACTGTTACTGTGGGATCAGGAAAAGACAGCCAAGTACAGTTGTAAAGTGGGGATTGGACTGCTTAATCAGTGAGGGGCCTAGAGCAATGGGCTATGCCAATCAAAAGTATGTTCAAGTCCAGCACAAAGGGAAAACAAGACAAGTAGAGGGAATGTGACATACATTTAGCAATAATCTACATTGCCAAGCTTTACAGTATGAGGTGTTTACTTTCCAAAGAAATGGCCAAGTATGAATTGTGGGAGCGAGAGGTGGGAGACCCCCCATCAGTAGTAACCAAATTCACCTCTACGGATTTGCTCTGAGGCATCTTTTACTTTCTCTCAGGTACTTGGCCAGTGCCTGAGGAAAGTACCCAGATGTGGGATTAAAAGGAGAATTCCCTGATAGAGTTGAGGTGCTCTTAGGTGGTTTAGGGAGCCACCAGAAAATGTTTCCATGACATATGGAAGGTGTCCGAGTGGCTGGCAAGGGAGCCGAGCCTGGGAAATCCCAGAACAGTGTGTGAAGTTCGGCTGTGTACCCAAAGTAGCATGCAAGTCCGGCTATGTGTCTGTGGGTTCACAGCCTGAGGGCTAAAGTGTTGAGGAAGTGTTCTTGATTATTTTAATCTGCATTACCAGGAGTGTAGCCCCGTGGGGGTCCATCTATGCTTTGTTTATTCTGTTTGGATGTGAATAAAGCCACACTTTAGAACCCCACTTCTGGTATTGGACATTACAGTTATTGCTTCCTATGTTCGGAATTACTTGGGTGCCCCTGTGCAGAGTAGCCAAACCTAGCCTTTGTGCCGAGTGACCTATTCCTCCCCGAACCCAGCCCACCTGGTATTGCTGTCAGATACAAACAGTATACCACCTGGTCATTACGCTACCATTAAGCCAGTGGGAGGTCAGTTCTGATGGGATCTCACCTGCTACTGACCTTACCACAATACCATGATATAGTATCCTAGTATTTGAAGTTCAGTCACAAAATTACCTGTTGTGAATATTTAACTCAGCAGTTCAAAATCAAAGATTTCCATTTACCACCAAAGAGCTAAATAACTATGTCAGTTATCTGTTGGGTTATCATTCATCGTGATTTAATAGCCTCACCAACCAAGAACTGATCTATCACTTTTTTGCCTCATCAAGCAGTAAATGTCTCTGAACAATAACAATAATAATAATATAATGCTGTTGCAGTTTACAGGAGGTGAGCATTTCAGACCATTCATTTTGTTTGTAGTACTTAATGTGGAAAAATATATGTACGCATTATTATTGTATTCTGACTCAAAACCCTTTGAAAATAGGCTTCTGCCTAAAGGGTTTGTTTTCGTGAAATAAAACTAAACTAAACTTGTGCTGTTGCTTGAGGGGAAGTGACTCATAATTTCTGACTAAATTAAAGATCATGAAACAAATTGTTACCAGAAATATCTAATCTTATTCTTGTAAGTGCAACAGCTGTTTGATCCTTTATGCTGTAGAAACACTTGATGTGGGACCAGAAGGTACCAATTAGCAAACCTGCCTGACTAAATAATGTTTATTACTTACTTGGCTTTATAATAAACAGTTGATGTAGTTAATCTTGCATGTATGCACCCCCTGCCCATTGTCTTGATGTAAATAGTAACCCAGGTGCCTGTGAATGATGTCAGTGAGGGACTCGGTCCTGGGACTGGAGCATATCACAGCACTGAATGTTGCTGACACTGCCAGTACCAGACTCTCTCTCCATGCTTTGAGGATGGAGACTGGCCATGGCCATATCCAAACTGTTCATGAACAGCTAGGGGGCAGGATCAACCTGATAAACTGTTAAAAAAAGGCAAGCAAGAAAACAATACCACTTTACCAGGCAATTTTCCTAATAAGGACCTTCCTGTCACACTGCATTTACTCCTTCCACAGCATGTGACCATTCCACTTTAAGCTGGAATATCCTGTAGGGTTCCATATTTTTATAGTGACAGTAAAGTAGAATTCAGTGAAACTGAATTCTATGACACAAGTGGTACATAAGAAAGGGCATGAGCTGAAGGGCAAGCACTGGCGCAATCAGAACTTATGAGCAGCAGAGCCATTTCCCAGTCCTGCTGCAGGACAACATGTCACTTACTGTTCCTGCAGGTGTCCAAAACAACTTTACCCAGTATTTGTTTAAATATTAGCAGTAGCCTGGAGAATGGTGCTCACGTAAGTTCTTTTGGGCTCCCAACAACTGAGTGCAGGGAATAAAATTTTGGCAGCTGTGGTAGACTTAAAGAAAAAGGTATTTACACTGAGCTGGTGGGAGGGAAGAACAGAATGGAATAGACTTCATTCTTCCATGAACACTGTGTGTAACATGTACAGTGCCACTTAAAAGAACAAGGCACTCTATGATGATAACTATATGCAAGTTTTTAGAAAGTATCATTAAGGATTTCATCACCCCTGTATTAGATAGCCTTGATACAGAACAACATGGATTTAAAAAAGGACATAGCTATCTCTCCAGTCTTATGTGTTTCTATGAGGAGGTTAGCTTTCAACTAGACTGTATGATACCGTTTGACGTTATCTTCACAGATTTTACCAAGGCATTCGATGCTATGCCACATTGGGCTCTTATCTCTAAACTTCCTAACACTACTATCAACAAAAATATAATTAATTGGGTTTCAAATTGGTTAAGTAACAGGTCACAAAGAGTTCTGATTACCGATCAGCTATCTAACATCGGCAAAGTCACAAGTGGTGTACCACAGGGCTCTGTCCTGGGCCCCTGCCTGTTCCAAGCATTTACTGCAGACCTAATTAATAACTGTGTTTCCTTGGCAATAAAGTATGCAGATGTCAAAATTGGAGGCCCTGTGATAAGCCAGATCAGACTCATATAATTCAAAAAGATCTAGATAGAATAACTCAATGGCTTACAAAGTGGGGTATGAAACTTTAATGTTGACAAATGTAAGATGATGCATCTGGGTCCTCAAAATCCATTATCATCATACACATTAGGTGGGACAACATTAAAAATCACTTCTAATGAAAAGGAACTGGGGCATTATCTCGGATGACTTTTGTCAATCTGCTCAAATTAATGAGGCTATTAATAAAGCAAATCCAGTCATCTGGTCAATCAAAAGAAACTTAAATTCCAGGGACAGTAAGGTGATGATGCCCCTATACAGGGCATATGTTAGACCACACCTTAAATATGCCTCCCAACTTTGTTGACTGTACAGAAAGTCAGAAATTGCTCTATTGGAAAGAATTCATAGAAAATATGTGAAACATATTGTTGGTCTTTACAATGAGTCATTTGACAAAAGATTTGAAATCTTAAAACTTATGCCATTATCCACTTGGCGACTAAGAGGTGACCTCCTCTTCATGTATGATATTATTCAGGACCCATATCTACTTTCTGTCTTAGGCTTTGAATTTAAAAACAATATATATAACACGAGAGGTCATCCACTGCAGTTACAGTATACAGTAAAAAAATTAATCAGATTGGGCATAAATATTTCTTCACACTACGAATTGTGAACCCCTTGAATAAACCCCCCACCTGAGGTTATCATCAGCAAAACTAAACCTGAATTTATCTGATGCCTAGATAAACTCATTCTTTCTGGTCATAAAATTAGTTATTATTAATTCAATAGGAGCAATCATGGGCCTACAAGCCTCCTGGCTCCTTTATCACCTTAGTATGTCAGTTTCTTACGGAATTTTCCCCAGTGTCCTGAACAACATTACCCCTGTCAATAAGACAGGTCCATGTACCCAACTCTTTGGAACACACCTGGGAATGATCTGTCTGTGCTCAATGTGCCTTTCCAGGTCAAAAATGACAAATTACTAATTAAAATCAATCAGTCAAGCAATAGAAACATAGACAGTGACAGCAGAAAAAGGCTAATTGTCTATCCATTCTGCCCATGGTTCCCTATCTAACCTTGGGACCTATTATCCAAACAGGATTTTAGCCCTCCCTATCCACCATCCATTTCCCTCCCTGTTACTGTCACCATGAGTAACCACAATACCCTTCACTACATCCAAATCATGCTTGAAACCATTAATGATTATGGTGCCCACCATGTCGGCTGGTAGACTGTTCCACAGCTGCACCACCCTTTTTTTGTAAAATAATACTTTCTCATATCCCTCTTGAACCTCTGTTCTGCCAGTTTCCACTCATGCCCACATGACCTTGAACCATTACTCATGCTAAATAATTCCCTGCAGTTCACCTTGTTTAATCTTTTTAGAAACTTAAAGGTCTTTATCATATCTCCCCTCTCCTGTCTGTTCTCCTGTGAGTACATGTTCAGTGCCTTGAGGTGACCCTTGTAAGACCTGGCCTGTTGGCCTGGAATAATCTTTGTCAGCTTTAGCTGCACCATCTTGACTTAGCTGTGACTGTTTCCCCTGAGCCTTCCCCTACCTTAGCCGTGTTTAACATGCACTTCCCATTGCCTTCTCCTTCCCTATCACTTGCTCCATTCCTAGCTCATCTATTCCCACCACTCCATCCCTCTCATTTCACTCTTTTCACACTCCTGATGACCCCCCCCCCCACTCTCCTGAGCTTCCTGCAGTGAAGTAGCAGTACTGGCTAGGCCATTCTTTGGCTGATTCTCGTAGTTTGTATTCCTGTATTAATTGTATGTTTAACTTGGTGTTCACTGACAATTTTGCTCTATGCACATTTATGTTTTATACAGTACTTATGAAATGTTGTGTTACTTATTCTATTATGTATGTTCATCCTACCTGTGTATTTCCATTTTTGATGTGGAACCTTTGTAAAAGAGAATTATTTCTCAAAGGTATTGTAATCCGAGATTTTTTTTTCTACTCCGTGCCTTGGGGAACTCTCTCTGGCATCCACCACACTGCCAACTCTTCCTCCTACCTGAAGCTCTCTCTCCTCACCCCTGCACTGGCCAGACAGATCCCCAGCTATGAACCCCCCGAGGTGGGTCTGCCCTATCAGCCCAGGGCGCTCTATCTAGAATCCAATGTGCCAGAAGATCAGTTGTCCCTGGCGAGGAGAGGATCCTGGTTCTGGAGCATTGTTCGATGCGTCAGTGGTGCCATTGCCTATCCTCGAGGATGGGGATTTTCTTTGTATATTTCCCCAGGAGTGCAACGGTGCAATGACATCGTCATAGCATAATGCTGCAGACATCCATCGCACTCCTCCCACTCATCAGCCCGAGAATGTGTAGTGCCTCCAGCATCCACTGGGGGCTGCTACTTCACTGGGCATGCCCTTGAACCCTCCCCAGAGAGAGAAGAGCAGTCCATTGGATGCTCCATCCTCTCTCTCCACTGCCGAACCCCGGTGCCCTAGCTCATTCCCGAACTTAGGTCGCTGGTCTGGCATGAAGTATGGCATCCAGCACCTCAACCCTCAGCACCATCAGGACAGTCTGTAATCTGAGATTTAATAAATAAAAAATAAATAAAAATCTCCAGCCTGTCTGTAACTTTCCTGCAGTGAGGACTCCAGAATTGGGTACAGTACTCCAGGTGTGACCTCACCAAAATAAATAAATAAATAAAATATCACAAAGGAAGAAACTCTTCTCATCTCCATTGTTTTGTGTTTTGTTTTGCTCTAATTATTTTCTTCATTACCTCTATTTGATATTTTTTTTATTTAGTTATTTTATCTGAATTCATGATTAGTGTTTTATTCTTAATTTTAATTTTGAGTTTATTCAGCTTAATGAGCAGTATTTGTTGTTCAGCAAAACAAAATGAATTTATTTTAGAAATAATATATTTATATTATTATATAACAACAATAATAAACATATACTGTATGACTGGCATCTTTTGGTTCATCATTGGTGCATTTATAATTTCCTTAAACATTTTTAAAATAAAGAATAATGCATGAACGACTGTGCGTTATGAAGCTTTCTTACACGCTCGAGGTGTGTAATGACCCATAAACACTGAGAATGAAACTCGAGAAGTTTATGTGGATATCACACAGCGACAGGCTGTAAAAAACTTCACAAGCACACAGTTGCTTATGTTTTATTGTTTTATAATAACTGGTGCAGGGACAGGAGCACAAAAATCAAGTTTCCCAACAGGGAAGGTGAATAGCAAGCACTCCAAACACTAATAACTGGGTAAAATGTATGGTAAGTGCCTATTAACCACCATAATCAGCAGTCACACAGCTTTGTTTTGCACTGTTTAGAATTGTAAAAGTTGTTAACCACACTTTGGAATTTCCAAACAGTGGCATAACAAAAAAGAATGCACCAAAGTTCCATAATTCTCACACATAGAATGCAAACAGGTTTTTTTTGACCATACACTATAAAGATGATGGTTAGATCGGTGACAACCACGTTGAACAGCCTTGTGGGGTTGCTAAGTAAACTCTCAAGCTGCGCCTCAAGGTTTACCATGTTGCCCTAGCAACCACTCGAGGTGATTACAGCATGGTTATCACCCAAACCCCAGCCATTATCCTCTATGTTATGCCATTGTTATCACATTACTCTGTTGTTATCCCTTCTTGAGTATGTCATATCTATGGTGCAAAAATAGGAATGCTCACAACAATCAATGTTCTAACAAAACAGAATGCTCACAACAATCAATGTTCTGTAAAGTAATTCAGTAAAGCAAAGTAATTCAGTCTGTGATTACACAATCTGGTAGCCCATACACTATAAAATGTAATGTATGGTCTTTGGTTAACAACCATGCTGTAAACACTTCGAGAGGTTGCCATGACATCATTGTAAACCTCGAGAGTGCAGATAATTAGTGTGATAAATGGGGTCACCAATTATTATATGGTTTTATTACTAGTTTTGTAATTGATGACTCAGATCAATTAATTTGACTACCACCAGCATTTCTTTTCTTTAATTCCATGACACATTACTTTTAACTACACATTTAGTATTAGATTCACACCATGAATGTATTGGGGTGGTGCTAGTTAGGGGTGTGAGAACACTGTACCATTTTTCAAACAGTCAGAAAGTGTTCGTAAAGTACTTAGCACCCCAGATTCTCAGTACTTGTTTTCATATATCTGGATTTCAGTAGAGTCTTTGATGCTGTACAACACAGAAGACTAATACATAAACTAGAGAACCTATGTATAACCAGGGGTGTGATGAAACAGGTTTGAAACTGTCTGTATGATGGAAAACAAAGGGGCATAATAAAAATGTTAATCTATTAAGATGGAAGCAAGTGACCAGCGGGGTCCCACAAGGGTCTGTCCTGGAATCTATGTTGCTCAATATATTTTTAAGTGACCTTGAGGTGGGCACCAACAGCTGGGTTGCCAAGTTTGCCAATGTAACCAAGATCTGGAAAGTAGTTACACTGAAACAAGAGCCAGATGAAAAGCAAAAGAATCTAGACAGGACTGAGAAGTGGGCAAAGAAACTGCACATGACCATCAGTGCTGAGAAACATGCTGCTCAGCTGCTGTGAATTTGATTTAACGCTATGATTTTTATACTTAAATTTACCCTTGCTTCACAAATATTTCATAATGTTCTTCATAATGTTAGAGCTATTTCTGGACATACAAGCTAACAAAACATTCAACTAACTTGATAGAAACATTCCTTAAGACTTATAGGGGAACTGTCAGCACTAAGAACCCCACATCCAAGTAACTACAAATCCTAGCATCCCATGCAGCTGACATCAGAGGAGGGCTGCAGCAGTTCGTGATTCAATAGCCTACAGTGTATTTTAGAGCTTTTATGAGCTCCGATCATATTTATTTATTTATTTATTTAGACAGCAGTTTGGAAAACCTTTGAGCCATAGGCTCATTTACAAAGGTACCTTGTCACACAAAGGTACCTTGTCAAAACATATGTTTGCTGGCTCAGTTGTTCTCCCAGGCTAAACGCAACCATCTGTGACTGTAGTTAGTCCAGAGAAGACAACAGGAACAGCAAACAAAAGATCAGAGCGTAAACAGTAATATGTTTTTACACACTAGAGGCCCAGTTCTCAAATCTCCCTGAATAGCACAGGGGGCTTGCACCACAAGGAATGGCACAAGGTGCAGCTTGTACCAAATGATGTGCCAGGAGCAATTCTCAACAACTTCCTGCAGCAAACGCAGGCTGCATGCACCAAAGGGGGCTTGCGCTGACCTTGTGGCACAAAATGGGCAGTGGCATGGCACTAGAGGGCTTGCGGCAGATGCAAGCTGCCATATCCCCTAATCCAGGATTCTCTAAACCCTCCCAGAGGGCACACATCTAAGTATCTTTGGACCAGTGAGGTTTGGTCTCTAATGGTACTTAGAGGTGTGTCCTCTGGGAGTTTAAAGCACTGCACCACCGCAGGAGCCCTCCCTGGGTAGGAGGGAACAGGTGCCATGGTCCCCCCCATCCCTGATTGCATATGGACAATATTTTAATACTGCCTGGTGTCCAGTGGCCCTCCATCCCTGATCGCATATAGAGGAAATTGTAATACTGCCCTGGTGTCCAGTGCCCCCCCCCCAGCTCCAGTCACATAGACAGGAACCTGTAATACTGCTCCGGTGTCCAGTGGCCTCCCCCATCTGCATTACATATAGAGTAAATTTTAATACTGCCCTGGTGTCCAGTGCCCCCCACCCCAGCTCCAGTCGCATAGAGAGGAACCTGTAATACTGCCCTGGTGTCCAGTGCCCCCCACCCCAGCTCCAGTCGCATAGAGAGGAACCTGTAATACTGCTCTGGTGTCCAGTGGCCTCCCCTATCCCCATTGCATATAGAGTAAATTTTAATACTGCCCTGGTGCCCAGTGGCCCCCTTCCCCAGCCCTGATCACATATAGAGTAAATTTTAATACTGCCCTGGTGCCCAGTGGCCCCCTTCCCCAGCCCTGATCACATATAGAGTAAATTTTAATACTGCCCTGGTGCCCAGTGGCCCCCTTCCCCAGCCCTGATCACATATAGAGTAAATTTTAATACTGCCCTGGTGCCCAGTGGCCCCCTTCCCCAGCCCTGATCACATATAGAGGAAATTTTGATAGTGCCCTGGTGTCCAGTGGCCCCCTTCCTCGGCCCCGATCGCATATAGAGAAAATTATAATACTGCCCTGGTGTCCAGTGGCCCCCTTCCTCAGCCTCGATTGCATATAGAGGAAATTATAATACTGCTCTAGTGCCAGTGCCCCCCCATCCCCAGCCCTGATCGCATATAGAGGAACCTGCAATACTGCCCTGGTGTCCAGTGATCTCCCCCATCCCAGACTGCATATAGAGGAACCTGCAATACTGCCCTGGTGTCCAGTGATCTCCCCCATCCCAGACTGCATATAGAGGAACCTGCAATACTGCCTGGTGTCCAGTGATCTCCCCCATCCCAGACTGCATATAGAGGAACCTGCAATACTGCCTGGTGTCCAGTGATCTCCCCCATCCCAGACTGCATATAGAGGAACCTGCAATACTGCCTGGTGTCCAGTGATCTCCCCCATCCCAGACTGCATATAGAAGAAACTGCAATACTGCTCTGGTGTCCATTGGTCCCCCTTCCCAGCCCCGATTGCATATAGAGGAAATTGTAATACTGTCCTGGTGTCCAGTGTCCAGTGTCCCCCCTCCCTAGCCTTAAGCACCCTGTCCATTAATACCATATAGTCCCTGGTGTCTAGGGATCCCCCCACACTGGCAGTGAAGTGCCTCACCACCCCACTCCCTCCCATTCCATCCCAGAATCGTGACTGGCACAGTTTCATTTTCCACCATGGCAAGCTGCGGACTGAGCTGTCGGCGAGCGCTGCATTGTATAATCATCAGCTGTTACAGTACCCGCTCCTTGACCGCTCAGTTGGCAGCTGGCCATGGTGGAGATCGGAGGGTTTGTGCCGGTTCCTGGCTCCAAGATGGGATGGGGGGAGTGGGGTGGTTGGGCACTACCTGCTGGGGTAGTGGAGTGTGGGGATCTCCTGGACACCAGGGACTATTACGTATTGATAGACAACGTGCTAGGGGCTGGGGAGGGGGAGCACTGGACACCAGGGCAGTATTACAATGTTCTCAATATGCAGTCAGGGGTGGGAATGGGGACTAGTGGACACCAGGGCAGTATAACAATTTTCTCAATATGCAGTCGGGGATAGGGAGGGAGGCCGCTGGACATCAGGGCAGTATTGCAAGTTCCTCTATAAGTGATCAGGGATAGGGAGGGGGGCCACAGGACACAATCTCATGATAGTTAAGTTACTTTAGGTCTGCTTCATGCCTGGTTCTTAGCTTTTGCTGGTCACTGTCCATGGATGCACCTGCTGCCCGACCACCCCGCAGTTTGCAGCAAAGCCCTCAGGTGTGCTGTCCTTTCACCGCATGGCCACAGTTGCCACAACTGTAGTACTTTGCTGCCAGGTCTCTACCCAATAGAAAATCAGGTGCAGGGTCCCTGGCACTCTGAGTGATGCAGCAAGCTGCCATCTGCTGCAGTTTGTGTCAATATAGAGGCCCTTTGAGAATCAAGCCCAAAGTGTAAGTTAGAACCAGTTGGGGCTCTTAGTCCTGACAGTTCCCCTTTAACATACGGAGTCTATTATTTTTAGGCACATTATTCTTTAAAGTAAGAAAGTACTACACCGTCTGGCTGTTTACTGTGAATTTCAAAGGCCAGTGCTATGTATTTTAATGCTGAGAGGTTGAGAAGTATGGTGATAAATGTGAAGTGATGCATCTAGGAAAGAATATTAAGGCAAAATGCTATTAAAATGGCATAGAGATTTTTTAAACCAAGCAGAAAACTGGCACGGGGAGTACTGATCAGCAACAACTTTAGTCATGGCATGCATCAAGAGGAACTTTATGATGCCCCAATACAGATCCTTGACACCCCCCCCCCCCCAAATACAGTGTGCACTTCTGGTAAAAAAAAAGTGCTAATGCAGACTCAAAATGGGGAAAAGGAAACTGTACAAGACAGAAGAACAAGGTCACTGTAAAACAGAATTATCAGGTATGCACAGCTGTTAAACTAAATGGGTGTGGATCATACAATATACATTTTAAAAGGAGCTAAACCAATATTGGCCTTATAGGTCAGCTTATTAGGCAGTGACTTCAACTGTCTTAATCTCCTGAAGGAGAAACAGAAGCCTGATTTGGAAACCCCACTTAAGAAGGATGAATGGGAGACAGCCTGTACCTATCTGAAAATGGTAGATCAGTGCCTCAGACTGCAGCCCACTCATGGTAAATTGTTTCACTATATATATAGAAAAATGCATGGGGTGGTGTGTTTAATGAGATTTCACACATACCACGAGGTGTTGGATGCTACATAAATCCTGAGAGCGAAGCTCGATGGGTTTATTTAAGCATCCGACACTGAGGGGTGTGTGTAAAATCTCAAGTTAAACACACCACCCCATGTTTTATTTTATATAATTGCTGGGGATCATTTTTTCAACATCAATTGTGTAAAATAAAACCACATCTCTCTGCTGCTGCTGTCCACTATATTTTCAGTGGTAGTGAGTGGTTGGAAGCGGCAGCTGGGGAAACGACAGCTTTCCTTTGTTTTGTTTTTTTAAACAACTGTTTAAGTTTTTTCCCCCTTTGATGAGTTATTTATTTTAATAAACTTACTGCCAACTCCGTGTGGCAGTGTGACGAGCATCATGGAATGCCAGCTGGCATGGAAGAAAGACTGAGCACAGCTAGCACATGTGTACAAGGGACACCGGGCGCATGTTCACCATTATAACCTGCGGGTTATAATAGTGAATTATAACCCGGTTTCCCATGGGGAAAAAAATGATCCCCAGTTATTACAGTGCTGTAATATCTATCTTTCTATAATTGTCAAACCTGCTCACATCAACATAAGTCTTTCTCAGGCTGCTCAGTATAGACACCAGACATACTGAGGAAACAAGAAGCATGGATTTGACAAGAAAGAAGTAAAACATTTTCCCATTCCTCATGGATTACAGTATATTTGTGTGTGCTTACTTTAAACCATGCTTGCCCAGGGATATTCTTCTAGAGACTGCATATAAGGACTCACCTATCCCACTAATACAAAGACTCATGGGCAGCATGTACAATTCCCCATACATATACTTCCCACGATGGTTTGTATCAATGAGATATATGTAATTTGACATTTCATTGAAATCTGGCTTTGTTAGGAGTACCTTTCCTATGTTCTGCAAATCTTACTTCAGTGCTTTTGGACTGACATTCTTGATGCTCTTGTCTTTAAATTTCTCTCATATTTTGGGGTTATCATGGTCCAAACAAATGAGATCACAAGGCAGGTTTCTTCCTCTCCCAAGGCTGAGGTGACAGGGACCCTATACGCATGCTCAGTGATGGACCAGTGACATAATTATCATTATGGGCAAGGGGATTGGTGAGGGTGGGGTATCCATGGAACTACCAGGAACATTATTAGCATTAGGGCACAGGAACTGGGTGAGAGTCTGAGGGAGAGAGTTCTACTAGACTACCAGGGACAATATTATCATTATCACCACAGGGATCAGGTGGAAGGGGAGGGTTGCCAGGCATGTGGGAGGGGGTTGCTGTGCAACAGCACCAATGCAGTCAGTGGTTCAGTGGTAGAGGTGGGGGGTGGTGCACAATTTATGTAGTGCATGTATTTAAGACTAGGTTTACGGAGGCACTAAAAGCTGGCAAACACTTTCAAAAACCTTCAAATACTGTATGCCAGGCCTTTCTGTTTGTAAGTCACATTCTTGTGATTTGTGTAGGTGCCTGGCTTGATTTAGCACTTACCTGCTAACACCTTAGTGACACAGTAACTGTGCCTTCCAGTCTGGTAATTTTACCATTTGTTTCTTGTACAAAACAAACAGTGTGGTGCCAACTATTTGCATATCCTGCCCACTGTCTATTAAGGCACAACACAATGTCATTTTCTTCATCCCACAAACTGAGCATTATTGCTACTGTGCAAAGGAAGCAAAATAATGATTTTTTTGTAGCCGACACAATACATTCCAGTTTGTGTGCTGTTTGGAGAGGTATGACATTCTGCAAGTGGAATAATTCAGAATGCTGATTTCCTTTATTCCATTATAAACAAAGATTCCATCTATTATTAAAAAGAGTCTATAGCATACAGCTGCCTGATTAATTCATCACTTTGTAAGAGCCTTACATATTATTTTATAATCGCTAGTGATCCCTTTTATCATGCTGATAATCAGTGTGATTAAATGCTGTAATAATCAGGTATGATATAATACCCTGTTATTACAGTGTTTGGAGTGCTCGTGCTTCACTTTCCCTGTTAGGAAACTAGATTTTTGTACTAATGCCCCTGCACCAATTATTAAAAAGTAAATAAACCATAAGCAAATGTGTGCTTATGATGTTTTTTTTTTTTTTACACACACCCTTGATGTATGCTGACCACATAAACCTCTTGAACATTACTCTCAGGGTTTATGGGTCATTATACAACTCGGGTGTTTAAAAAACTTCATAACACACCGTCACCTATGCATTATTCTCTATGTAATATACCTCCACAAAATCAACAATCAGTTTTCTGGGTTCAGCGGTACATCATTTTTCACTCAACCCAATTTTCATAGCAACAATAAGACCCTATTAGAGGGATACATTAACAGTCATTTAATCACCCTTTAGAGGCATCTGACACTCAGCTCTTCCTTGTGCCTCATTACATTCCTCAAGGGTGATTAAGAGACTGTGAATGAATTCCCTGGTCATGCCTTATTACTTAATTAAATATGTGAAATGACAGAATGATTGACAGATTGTGACAAACTACTTTTTACTATTTACTGTTAACAAATGGTTTTGTGCATTTTTTTTTAAGAGTTTAATTTAGCTTTGGTAGCATACAGTGATGGCTAAAATAAAGTATTTGGATTGGCTGACATCATTCTGAAAGGGTTTTGTAAATGGTAGGAAACTCTCAATGTTAGCTATAATATCATTCATTTAAAAAAATCAAAACATTTTTGTTCAATAATAGCATAGGGGCACTCTATGTGCTGGGTTACCTTCATTAATCTAATGTGTCTCATGAGCGCTAGGGTTAGATTAACAGATGGTAACCCAACCCCTGGTTATGCCTCAGAGTTTAAAAATTGATGATGGTCTGTGCCTGGTTGTCTCAGTGGCAGTACCATAAGTGAACACACATGCCCTGGCAATCTTTTTAGCTTTATGTCTCTTCAGACCAGTGGTATTTTACTAACTCTGCTGTCATTTCAATAACACAAATCATCCTTCAGTCCTAACAAGAGTTAGCTATTCTATATCCATGTGAGACTCACAAGAGTGACTCCAGCCAAGTTGGAAAAAAAGTTGAGAGACAGCGCCACAGTGATTACAGTTTCTATATAAGACCAAATGTGTCTGGAAATGTAATGCACTGCTGTAGTGTTAAATGCTGGATGCTGAAGCATTGCTCTTTTTGTGTTTCTGTACACAAATAGCATTTCTAGCATCAGGTAATAAAAAAACATTCTGATAGGTATTGAACTTTCTGAGAATAAGATAGCAAAAAGTTGAAAAAATATACTTTTTTCCTTGCTGAAGAAGTGAATCATATAGTAAATTACTTCTGATTTTCATATTTTGCATGGAGGTAGAGTTTGACCTGAACTAGGGAGCACATTATGTTTGAACTCTGAAGACCTTAAAGGGACATTATCAACCCTTTCTGCATCATATTACTGCTAGTTGAAAACCCACATTTTATTATTGCTTACCATCTCTTTCTTTTATATTTATATTTTGTTTTATCATAAAAACAATTAAATACAAGCTACTCATGCCAGATGACACATTAGAGAGCATCTTCATACATTCAATGTAACAGGTTTACTTTAACTAAGCATTCTTGTTCACTATAGATGGGGATATTCCTTTAATTTTAATGTCCCTTATAAAGTCCACAAAAGGAACAGGCTACACCCCACAAGACTTTTGAGTGGTCAAACCAAAAATCACAAAAAAGTGTTACAAACATATTAGAAACAATCTGTGTTATGACCCTCCTCCGATCATGGATTTCCTCAAAAGGAGTAGTTTTCAGTGAGTTACTGCATCTTAATCAAACTGTTGGGAAAAGACAACAGTGAGAAACATTTGCATCAGCTAACTGATTCCTGAACTGTATTATGATACAAACACTGCCATTATAGACTATTATGGGACCGGGCCATGAGAAAACACTATATTGACACCCAGAAAATTGCCCCCTAAGTTTAATGAGAAATTCGGCCGTAAAGTAAACTGGTACAAAAATATCAATTCCCTATTCAAAACAGCAATAGTGCCCAAATGTTATTCATATTCCTGGAAGAGGCAAGAAATATACTGTTTAACTATCTTTTAAAAGAAAGTCAACAATTTATGAAAAAACCCATAGAGGGTAACCTCCTAAAGATCAAGTCTCTTCTTCAGAATTGGATGACTCCTGTCACCTGGATCGATCCAATTCTTCAGCTAGGGCCTCAGCTTTCTTTCCAGCCTCCCCTGGATCAGTATATTGGTAGGTTCGACCTCCATAATGGAGCCGTAGATGAGCCGGCATCAAAAGTGAAATCATAACCCCCAGGCTACGCAGTTTGGCCCGCACACCATCAAATTTCTTCCTCCTCACCCTGGTGGCAAATAAAAGGTCTGGGAAGATGAGCACTGTGGCTCCCTGGAAATTCAGCTGGTGAGTGTTTCGGGCTGCTTGAAGAACTGCATCCTGTATTGTTGGATTTGATGTAACCACCAGAATGGTTCGGGGCATGGTGTTGCTGGCAATCACAGATGGAGATGAGATCTGATAAGCCTGGATTAGGTTTTCTGCAGATAAGCTTGTTTGTAAACTTAAGGCTGTCAGCAACCATTCCCGAATGAAATGCAGCACATTGTCACCCTCTACATTTTTGGTAATCCAACAATCCGTATATTGGAGGCCCTCTGAGAGTTCTCTAAGGCCTCCAAACAATATTTGAGCTGGGCATTTTCTTGTGTCGATTGGGTCGAAGATGCAAGCGCCTTTGTGGCCATAGATTCTGCCGTGGTTGCCGTTTTAGCAATGGTAGCGATTCTAGCCTCCTGTTCTTCAAATTTGGTCAGAATTTATTCCATTTTGGCATCAATAGCCTCCACTGATTTTTGTAGAGCTCGCCAGGGTGGATCAGGCTCCGATGCAGATTTTGCTGCAGCAGCCATAGACGTTGTCTCCACCAGCTGAGATTTAGCATTAGGTGTCTGTCCGTTGTTAGTGCAGCCCATTATCAAAAATAAAGTATCAAAATAATCCTCTGAAGCTCAGGAATTCCAATCCAGTCATAGGAATCTGATTTTTCTGCTTAAAATCGACGTTTTAATAGGTAGAAATACAGTTGATTAGAGAGCTCCCACTGAAAGCTTCTAGTCAATGGGTGTGCTCAACAGCGCCCCAGCTTACCATCTCTAAAACTCAGTAATGTTGTTGGCTGTTTTATCTGCTTCCTCTCTTAGTAAAACTGAAATGCATGTTTATGGTGTAATTAAACCCAGCTTTGTTTTGTTTTGGATCCTTGATATACTCTAATTGCATACTTTCTGAACATTGGGACCCCTCTCCCAACAGTGCAACCACTCCTGATGAAAGCATTCTTTCCTCACTCTGTATCTTGAGTGGCTAAACTGTGCTGGGGTGTTCCCAAGTCCAGGAAAGAGGCAGTTGGAGTTGACCAAGGAATGTAGACAAACACTGTTTTTGTGTGGTAAAACCACTATGGTGGGCAGTCTGGATTTCACTTTTAAAAGGAAATAAGAAATCAGAATTAAACTACCAGCCACATCATCAGCCTTTACATAAGGTGAGCAATCATAAAATGTGTCTTTTAAACTAGGGACAGTTTGAGGCCTATGGGGGTTGTCAGTGACCCTTTAAGGAAAAGAAGTAATGACTGTAGAGATCGTTCATGTCCCAGCGAGTGAGTGGAACAGTGAAGGATTGTAATAGGCAACTGGCATCTTCGGCATCAGCAGGCATCCATGGAAGGAAGTGAGAAAGCAGGAGGCTCTGCCAGGTGACTGGGGTAAGATTCCTGTTCACTTTTGTGTAACACTCACTGCAAGAAAGGGTGAAAGGTAAAAGGCCAAAACTGGGAATAGATGCAACACCCTATCTAGGGCAGGAGTATAAAGGGCTTTAACGAGGGTATAGGAGACAAAAATAGCAACCTATCTAGGGTCAGATAGCAAAGGGTTAAGTCAAGTGTAAGTGCTGCTGCCTCAGTAGGAAAAGCAGAGAAAGATAAGGGGGTAAAGGAAGGAGGTAAACACTTTATAAAGGATGGAACTACTTTTTGAGGGGTTAAAAGGGAAACCCTCTTGAGAGTAAGGGTACAAATGAGCAAGGCAAGCAAAAAACGGGAAAACTAGAAACACCTCATCCGGGGTAAGGGTACAAATGTATTTCCAGGTGACACAGGGAGAGTCGAAACTGGGACTGCTGGGAGTGGTGCAGTGTAGTGGCTGTGGAGTGGCCATTTTCAGAAGGACCTTCTGGAGACTGCGGTACAGTCCCATCTGCATGCACCTTTCTGGGCTGAGGGAGGAGGTCACTAGACTCCAGGCCTAGTTGGTTAGGATTCAGGGGATCTCTCCCCCCACCCAGGGGCCACAAAGTCAGCCACTGTTACCTCAGAGGATGCCAAGGAAGAGGAATGGCTGGACTATGGTGGGCTCTGGAAGGTGGTGGGTGGTGGGTTAGGGGCACATTCCTCAACCCGTACCACTAAGTAATTCCTACGCTGATCTAGTGGTATGGAACTGCTGGGAGAAGGCACCCATAGTAGTGGCCAGGAGGGATGTTGGGGTTCTTCACAGTGGAGACCCCAAGGAGGGTGGTACAGGACCCCAGAGAGGAGGAAGCAACTACTGGTGGGGGACTTGATTGTAAGGGGATATATTTAGGAACAGGAAGGAGGGGAGAGGGGGCAAGGTGCCAGCCATGGTGTTTAGAGGGATGGGAAGCAGATCCTGAGGATTTTAGGTGGCAAGGTGGGAGGAGAGCAGAATGTAATTGTCCACCTGGGGACCAATGACCTGCTAAGGATTGTGCTAGAATAGTGCAGGGGGAGTTTAGGGTGCTGGGGAGGGGTCTTAGACAGATAGTGCACTCAGTGTCTTTTGCTGAGGTGCTACCTGTCTATGACAGGAGGGAGGAAGTTCTCCACACCATGAGCTTCAACGCATGGTTTAAAGAATGGTACAGAGAGGAGAGTTCAGCTATACTGGGGACTGGGGACCTACTTGGAGGGATAAGGGCCTCTACAGGGGTGATGGCCTATATCTGTCCGGGTGAGGGACTGCAGTCCTCAGTGGATAGTTTAAGTGTTACTTTGATGAACATTTGAACTAGCTGTGGGAAGGGGGCTGGTAGAAGGAATCAAGGAGGCATAAACTGCCCCACCAGAGACTGAGGTAGAGAGTAGGAACAACCCAAAGTGAGATGAATTTACCAGGGAGCAAGTTAATTAAAGAAGCAGGCTGGTAGAAATGAAGGGGGTGGTGATGAGAGCATTAAAAAAAGGGTGGACGAAGTAGGGAAGAAAAAAGGAAAAATAGTGCTAGCAAGCAGAGTGGTAACAAAATCTGGAAGGCCATGTGCATGAATGCTAGAAGTCTAGGAATAACATTTCAGACCTACAGGCCATCGGGGCACAGGCTGACCTGGATAGTGTGTCCATTACCGAGTCATGGTGCTCTGAAAATCATGACTGGGACATGGCCATACCAGGCTATATTCTGTTCAGGAAGGACAGAGTGGGAAGGAAAGGAGGGGGTGTCATGCTTTATGTGAGGGAAAACATAAAAGCAACAGATTCAGGTAATCTAGGGGGGCTGGAGGTACTGTGTGTCACTCTGAAGATGAGGAACAGAGCCACTACTCACACTGACATGATCTACAGAACTCCAGCACAGGGGAAAATTTGGATACGGTGTTGGTAGAAGCCACTCACAGACCACTATGATTCTCAAAAGAAGTGGCTAAAATGGTAAAGGCTAAAAGGGTAGCATTCAGAAGGTATAGGGAGATGCAGAGGGAGGAGGATAGGGAGATGTATCAGTGAAAACAGAGGGAAACAGGGAAAGCAATAAGGAGCACGAAGGTGAAAACTAAGGAGAGAACAGCCCAGGTGGTAATGAAAGTGGACAAGACATTTTATAGGTATGTAAGTGAAAACAGGAAGACCAGGGGAGGGATTGTAAGGTTAAGAAGGGATGGGGAGACTGTACAGAGAAGGACCAGGAAAAGGCAAATATCCTGAACAAATACTTTTGTTCAGTGTTTACACAGGAAGGAGAAAGGGAGAGGCCACAAAAAAGTAACAGGAGCTTTGGAGGGAGGGTTTCTCAGAGGCTAAAGTCCTGAAGAAACCCAAAAATCTGGAAGTGGACAAAGCAATGGGGCCAACAAGGTGCATCCAAGGGTATGGAGGGAGCTCAGAGAGGTATGCGCTGCACCTCTGCCAGTCCTATTTAACAAGTCACTGGAAAGAGAAGTGGTTCCGGAGGACTGGAGGAGGGCAGATGTAGTCCTACTTCATAAAACTGGTAGCAGGGAGAAGGCTGGCAACTATAGGCCAGTCAGTCTGACATAAATGGTAGAAAAGTTAATGGAATCACTGCTGGTGGAAAGAATTGTGGAATAACCTGAATCCAAGGGGTTACAAGACCTGAGGCAGCATCGATTCATATTGGGGTGGGGGGGTCATGTCAAATGAATCTGTTAGAGTTCTTTAACTGGGTGACCAGATAATTAGATCAGGGTGGAGCAGTATAGCGCAGTGGTTTAAGGCTCTGAGCTGCAAATCTGGTGACATCTAGCAGACCAGACCTGGGTTCGAATCCCACAGCTTCCACTTGCATACTGTGTGACCCTGAGCAAGTCACTTAACTTCCCTGTGCTCCCAGGTTGCACCTGTAAAAAAGCTTTCAGCTTAGTGTGTCTCACCTGGTTAAACAACTAAATAAATAAAAAAAAAGTAGGCTTGGCCTGCCTAGATTTCAGTAAGGCTTTCAACACTGTTCCACAAAGGAGACTCGTAAGAAATCTGGGCAGCTTAGGGGTGGGTCCAAAGGTGGTAAACTGGATAAGAAATTGCTTAGGGGATAGATGACAGGGGGTGATGGTAAATAGAATTCACTCTGGAGAAGGGAGGGTGACCAATTGGGTGCCTCAGGATCAGTACTGGGATGGGTCCTTTTTAATGTCTTTATAATTGACATTGCAGAGGAGCTGAAAGGGAAGGTCTACCTCTCTGAGGATGACACCAAAATCTGTAATAGGGTGGACACTCCAGGGGGTGCAAAGTAGGTGCAGAGACCTGAGAAAACTCGAGGAGTGGTCTAGAGTATGGCAGCTGGGTTTCAATATGAAAAAGTGCAAAAGCATGCACTCAGGGCACAGAAACCCAGGGCCAGAGTACAAAATGGGTGGAGAGGTAATGATGACCACCAAATAGGAAAGAGATCTGGGGGTAATCGTATCTGATGACCTAAAGAAGTCCAAGCAGTGTGACAAGGCAGTTCAGAGTACTAGTGGGATGCTACGTGCATAGGAAGGGTTATCACCAGCAGAGAGAGGGAGGTGGTGTTGCCTCTATATAGTTCACTGGTGAGATCCTACCCAGAGAACTGTGCTCAGTTCTGAAGACTACGTCTCCAGAAGTACATAGACAGAGTGCATAATGTCCAGAGGAAGGCAACTAAAATGGTGCAAGTCTGCATCAGAAGCCTATGAGGAGAGACTAAAGGACCCCAATATGTACACCCTGGGAGAGTAGGGAGAGGGGGATATGATAGAGGCCTTTAAATACCTCATGAGAGATAAGATACAGGAGGAGAGCATCTTTCAGAAAAATATATGCTGAAGAACAAGGGGACATGCAATGAAGCTTGAGGGGGTAGATTCAGGAGAGATGTGAGGAAGTACTTCTTCACAGAAAGAGTGGTGGATGCCTGGAACAGTCTTCCAGCTGGGGCAGAGGGGCCAAAACAGTGGTGGGGTTCAGGAATGCATGGGATAGGCATAACGGAATCTTAGTGGAAATAGGGGAACAGGAGATCAAGTAGGGTCTGCTGTGACACTGTAGGTAGGGATAAATGGGCAGACAGGGTCGGCCAAGTGATCCTTATCTGCCATCAAATTCTATGTTTCTATGATAAATTGGGACACAAGTTTAAGGCAGAAGTGTGGAATCTTTTCTTTTGTAATGGGAAAGGAGCTGGGCTTTGAAATCATAGGTTATTAGTTTGATTCCCACAGTGGGTAGAATTAATATCTAAGGCTCTGAGCTGCAAATCTGGTGACATCCAGCAGACCAGACCTGGGTTTGAATCCCACAGCTTCCACTTGCATACTGTGTGACTCTGAGCAAGTCACTTAACCTCCTTGTGCTCCCAGGTCGCTCCTGTAAAAAAGCTTTCAGCTTAGTGTGCTATACTTGGTTAAACAACTAAATAATAAAAAAAAAATATATATTGTTAATATATATTGTTTTAGAATTTTGCATACAAAGTTAGCCTTATTTAGGTGAAAAACTTAATTTTATAAGAGGATCCCAGAATTAATACTTTACAGTTACAAATTTTATGGAGAACAACAGTTTCCAAAACGATTGAACTATTGGTACCATATAGCAACAGTATATACCGATGTAGAAGGGTCCAGACGGATGGAGGGTGCAGTGGTACATACAACAACAATGAAAAGTCCAGCAGTCACATGGGCTTTGCAGATGGCGTTTTGATGGATCTTAAGTTTTTGGCTTCTTCTATGAGATCAGGTAGAAAATTCAAGGTTGCTGGGGCTGCTATCGCAAAGGTGCTTTGTCAAAGGATTTGGATGTCCTTGGAATATACAAGAGATTTCTAGTCTGGGAGTGCACTTGATATTTCTGATGGGGTTTAACTAGAAGTCTGCTGAGACAGCCTGGAAGGGGGTCATTCATGCTCTTGAATATTACAGTGGTGGTCAGTGTCATATTCCTTCTTCGATGTGCTTACGCAACTGAATGAGATAATATGAGATGATGCTTGTGTAACTTGATTTGCTTTGTGGCTTTCCGCCTCTCTATCTGTGGGATATACCACCCTGTAGGGGTATGATGCAAGGAACCCTAGAGGAGGGTTCCTCCCCTACAGGTGCCGGGAATTAATGCGTCAGCTAAAGGTAGGTTAGGAAGAACCCCATGGGAAGAGAGACAAGCTGCTGGAGGAGGAGGTGGATGGTGGGCACGTAAAAGAATCCTGGTGAGCCCAGGATGTTTGTGATGCTTTTAAGCTCAATGGGGAAGTGACGTTTTGTTGCTCTGCCCATCGAACCACGGGCTTAAAGCCCTCCCATTCGATGTGCTTACGCAGCTGAATGAGATACTATGCGATGATGCTTATGTAACTTGATTTGCTTTGTGGCTTTCTGCCTCTCTATCTGTGGGATATATACCACCCTGTAGGGGTACAATGCAAGGAACCCTAGAGGAGAGTTCCCACACAGGTGCCGGAATGAATGCGTTGGCTAAAGGTAGGTTAGAAGAAGCCCAAAAGAATACCCAAAGATGTCAAGCTCAAGAGGCGAGGATGATGAATGAATTCTGTGAAGAGAAGGGCTAACTTCCTAAGGCGAGAGAGGAAAGCCGGGCCACCATCCACCTCCGTCCAACAGTGGAACCTAACTAACTAACGAGAAGAAAGCACTAATTCTAACTAATATTATGACCATTGGCACGGAGGAGAGGAAAAACCCTCTTTGAGAAGGAAACCTCTGAGGATCCAAGGCATAGGTCGCCTTCCCTCCAGACTGATGATGTTTGATTTGAGGACATATGTTGGTAGAGAGAATGGTTCATAGATGAGGGATATAAGTAAGGAAGATGACAATAGGATAGGGAAAAAGTTAAAAGCACAGATAAAATAAGGAACATAAGGTAGCAGGGACCCAAGGAGGATACGCTACAGTAGTCGATGAGAGATAGAAGATCAGAGAAGCAAGGATGGGAGGGAATAAATCCATGTATGAGACAGAGGAGTAAGGGGTATCTGGATGTGCTCACGAGGAGATTCCAGATGTGCTGATGAGGAGACAGATGATAATGCAGACTGGCTTGATTGAGCGATGCGCTTGATTGAGCGATGCAAGTGAGCATACACTAAGATTGAAGAGGCATGCTTGATTATGTGATGTAAACAATTAGACTCTGAACGATTAGACCCTGAGGTTGTAGTTGATGAGGTAGTATGGAATTCAATTATAGGAATGTTTGAGTAAATGATGTAAATAGATAAACCTTGAGGTAATGCTAAGTGAATGATAACTGGATTTATGAACTCGATATGACTGGTGTTATGAACTCGATACATGTGGCAGGATGGCCACAGTGGATAGGTGGCAAAGGAATTACGGTAGGTATGCCCCCCAAAAAATATCGATAGGCCACAAGTGGATTGAAGCCTGGATAGCCGGTACGGAACCGGAAGAAGAGGAGACAGGAATGAACCTGAAAATAAACTTGTATGAAGGAAGTAAAGGAAGTAGGCTCCTCAAAAGGAGGTAGATTCCGAGGCCAAGAAGGGAGATCTTGAACCAGAGACAACTCAGGTTAAGCGAAAGAGGATCAAAACTGGATGAGGTATGATGAGGAGTGAGCAAAATTGGACGATGTATGATGAGGAGTGAAGCTAAGAGCGGAGTGAAGCCATGATGGCTGAATCCTGAAGAGCCGGTACGGAACTGGAAGAATAGGAGATGGGAATGAACTGGAAAAGAACTTGAATGAAGGTATCATGCTCTTTGGAGTGAAATGAACAATAATGCTCCTTAAAAGGACACAGACACCGAGGCCAAGAAGGCGGGTCAGGAACCAGAGGGTCTGCGAACCAGAGGACAAGCTCAGGATGGTGATCAAGGGGAGTCAAATCAGACAATGTACAATGAGGAGGGAAGTCATGAGTGGAAAGAATCCACAACAGTCAGGACGAGAATAAGCACTAGGCTGAGGAAGATAACAGGAATGGAGGAGGTACGATGAGTGACAGACGCCATGACGGTAGGTACTGGAAAGCAAGGTATGAAAGGACGAAGGATGGTAGGGAGGGCAATAGGTTAGCAGAGGACCCAGCCGGTATGGGATGAGAACTGCATGGGGGCGAGACGGATTAGGCGGTATATGATCCATGATAGGTATGCCCAAAGAAACATCGATATCAGGTCAGATGGAGCAAGTGAATAGTGCAGACATGGCAGCAAACGATGCCAAGGCATACTGATAGAGATGTTCAGTGGTAGGCAAATGGACTCTAAGGTCGGACTGAAGGAGAACCAGATGGAGGCACCTGGACACCAGATGGACCAGGGGGATATACAGAGATAGGGGAAACTCCACAGAAAGCAGTGGACAAGGAAGGAAGGAGAGCACTCATCTGATCCAAGGAGAGGTATGCATAGAAACATAGAAACATAGACTTTGACGGCAGATAAGGACCGCTTGACCCACCTAGTCTGCATGATCAAGCAATGTAAATGAATGGACCCTGAGGACAGACAGAGAACCTGGGGTCAGCAAATGAGAACAGGACTCCAGCAGGGACGAGTAAGAGATGTCGATGGCATTAGGCAAATGATGAGAAATGTACTGCAGGAGTTCAATACAGGCAGGAAACAGAGAATGTAGGAAACAGCATGAAAATGCATACCGCACAACAGTACCAAGTTGTCAGGGACGTCCCTGAGTTTGCTGCAGATTATTCCTGTCCTCATAAAATTCATGGTCTAGTGACAGAACAGAAAGCATGGACTGAATATGGAACATGTGGCTGCGCACGGATCGAAAGAACAGGAGGCAAATACAAATACAGATGGTGACTGCCACAAGAGGGTGGCAGCTAGATGAGGTAGCATAAGATCAAATGAGAGGTATGACTGATTGAGCAAGGTGAGGAAGTAGACACCGAGGCCAAAAAGGCATGAACATGTGATGTGAACTATTAGACCCTGATGGTGTGGGTGATGAGATGTCAAAGGATTCAATAGAGTGATGCAAGGAATGAGGCTCCTCGAAAGGATACATATGCTGAGGCCAAGAAGGCATGTCTGGAACCAGAGGGTAGGCGAACTAGAAGGATGGCATGCATGGTAGAGCAATGTGACTAATTAGACTCCTCAGAAGGAGGTAGACTAGGAAATGAATAGAGTGATGTGAGTAAGTAGGCTCCTCGAAAAGAGGTAGATTCGGAAATGATTGTGAAAGGACCTTGAACAATGGTGGAGAGCTTCCAGCCAGCCCTTAGCAAAGGGCGACAGACAGAAAGGCATGGCTCTTGAGTGGAGGTAGTCTCAAATGGAGGTAGCAGGGATGGATGAGAAGTGAAGCTATGAGTGGAGTGAATCCCTGATGGCTGGCACTAGAAAAGGCATTCCCGGAACCAGAGGTTACACTCAGGTCGAGTGATATGGAGAAGCAGTGAAGCCTTGGGTGGAGGCATGGCATAGGATTCCATGATAGAAATCCTCAAGTAATCGATGCACAGAGAGGAACTAGGAGGGAATGAGGAGTGAATGATGACTGGAGTCAAGAATCTGATACGGAGTCATGAACCTAAGACATGCGACAAGAGGGCCACGGGGCGATGATGTGGCATACGATTCATGATAGGTATGCCCAAAAGAAATATCAATTGCAAGCCAAACTGAGTCAGCCAGGGACGGCCAAATGATGACAGATGATGGGGATTGCCACAGCAGCACAGCCGGCTGATGAGCTCGAATGAGTGATGTGAGTAAGCAAAGAAATATTGAGTGGAGGCCAGATGGAGCCTACCGAGGTATACTGATTGGGCAGCCGAGGCAGACCGATTGAGAGATGGAAATAGATTAGCAGGTCAGCACGAGGCATCGTGGAGGAGAGAGGGCTAAATGAACTGGAACAAGTCATCTAGAGACAGGTAGAGTCATATAGCAACATAGGGAAGCCCTGAGTGGAAGGCAGACTGATGGAGCGAGGTGAATGATGACCATAACGGTGGCTGAGGAGAGGGAGAGGGAGAAGAACAATCTCATCCAGTTTTTTTGTTTGTTTGTTTATTTTGTCTTTCTTTGCTGGTACTAGAAAAGGCGCTAGGACAAGGACGGTAAAATTAGGAAATGGATGAGGTACAAAGAGGGAATGAAGCCACGGAGGTTGGTACAGGAAAGCAAGGTATGAAAGGACAAAGGACAGAGGGAGGTCAATGGGGTAGCATAGGACCCAGCCGAGACAGGATGAGAACAGCAGGAAGGCGAGCTAGAGGAGGTGGCATGCAGGCCAGGTTCGATGGAAGGCCAGAGGGAGTCAGCTGCATATGGCTCAGTTATGTGAATAGCAGAGCAAACTAATAGAAAAACCATGGCATGATAAGATATGGAATGACTGGAGTGAATCCTTGACGGCCGATGACGGATGGAATCAGGAACATTATACATGCTGCGTGGGGGCCGGGGATTGATGATGTGGGCATATGAATAATGATAGTTATGCCTCCAAAAAATGATGAATGCAAGCCAGACTAAATCAGTAGAGACTGACGGCACAATACGGAGAAGACCCAAAAGTCGAGAGCAGCCAAAGAAAAATGATGGCAAGAAGGACTGTAGAAGGCCATATTGGAGGCAGAACGAGGAATGAGGTAGGGCCTGGAGTAGCAGGACAAAGAGGGAGAAAGAGTGCCCTGATATCCCAGGAGTGCAGACAAAGAAGAGCGAAGCAAGTCCCTGGAGGGGATGGGTGGCCATGGAGAAGAGAAGCTGCTGGGCAGAGGAGGAGAGCAAGCCAGGCTGCTAAACCAACAGCATCTCCCAACCATGCAGCCTGCAAAAGAAAACACAAGCCCACAAAACAGAGCAAGGGGCTAGAACATGTACGGAAGAGTTGCATTATCATTCAGGCTGCTGAAAACATTACATTGGTCAGGCATAAATGTCAAAATGAATTTAACTACCTCAATTCAGCTGTAGCACTCAGCCAGACCGGAACAGAGACTGAAGCAGAGCAGCAAAAGAAACATTCCCAGCTCCCTTCAAAAGGCTAGTGGGGAAGGTGGACCAATGATAGAATCAATGTGCCCATCCCCAATATAAGGCTGACCTTCAGGCAGGGTGTCATGAGACTGGTTAAACAAGAACAAGCTACAAGTTCTGGAAAACCAGAACTACAAATGCTTGCCGGCAGCATCATCCACGATACAAATGGTGCCATGGAACTAAAGAAAATAATGTCAGAAGTAGGCACGCTACTGGAATTGAAGTAATGCCTACAACAGCTGTGATTCGTCAGTGCCAGCTATTACTCACTGGACAACCACCTCTTGCCATATTGATCCGTTGTCTCACTAACCGGGAGGCATTGAACACAAAACTCCCTTCAGAAACAGTTTGCAAATGTAAAAGAAGCAGGCACCAAACTGAAAGGTCGATGTGCAAATGTGATGTGAGGAGCAGAGAGCACTGCACGGATACCAAAGACTGAACAGCAGGAGCTGGCATCAGTGAGGGAGTCCAGCAGGAGATACTGAATGGCAACTCCAGGAGAGCAGGAGGCAATGCAGCACCAGGCGGTGAATGCCAACGGAGGAATGAGGAACGAGAGCAGTGCACAAATAAAGCGGCAGAGGTGGGGAAGAGACAGCACACAGGTGGAAAGGAGTGCTCAAAAGCACCGAAAGAGACGGGGGGTTGGGAGCAGGAGGAGGCGGGCACCAGTATGCCCATGGAGCAGAGGCATAGGATGGCAGGTCGGGAGGCAGGGAAAGCACTGGCTGAGGAAGGGCTGCCAGAGGTGGCAGGAAAAGAACCAGAGCTGCTCAGGAGGAGCGGGGAGGGAAACAGGCAGGCAGCTGGAGGTGACCGTGAATTTAAACAGACAAAATGTGCGAGGGAGGGTGGCGCTTCCAGCTGCAACGCAAAAGAATCCTGGTGAGCCCAGGATGTTTGTGATGCTTTTAAGCTCAATGGGGAAGTGACGTTTTGTTGCTCCGCCCATCGAACCACAGGCTTAAAGCCATCCCATTGTTTTGTCATGTTGTGGCACTATTGTCATGATACCTTGAACGATGGCTGGACATGCTGATTAAAAACACATAACAATCAAGCAATTAGTGGTGACGGTTCTTTCCATTCTTGGCAGTTAGTGTCCAAAGGTGCTGGCTGACATAACTAAGCAAGAATGAACATGGCACTGAGCAACACTGCAGATATAGTCATTAGAGATCCTGTCTTTTTTCAGGGGAAAGAAGTACTAGGCTGCTGTACATTAAGCAGTGGTGTCTTGTTTTGTCGCTGTTAGTAAATTAAATTTTGTGTAAAGCGTTTGCTCCTGTATTCCAGCAATGGTGTAAATGATTGCTTTAGGATCAGGTTTCTGGTGTTGAGGTCAATACAGCTTTTGTTGTGAAGAAGGAGTCATGACTTTTGGTGTGCCATTCTGACAGACCTATTAATGTGCTCTATATAGGGACTTTACTATCAAGTCAGAAACCCATGCAATTAAAATAATGAACATTTTCCAGAGGTGGTCTTGTCGAAGGTATGATGTAGTGAGTTGGAAGGGAAACTCTTTCCTCTGAGCAACATAGATTTAGTTTCATAGTTGTTCAGCAGCGGGCAGTTTACATTCATCCAGGTCAGAGTTTCAGTGAATGCTGTACATGTTGCATTGTGCTGTTTAAATCAGAGAATAACCTGACTCTGGTATATATTACTGTCTGAAAAACAGACAATGATACTGTAAAACATTGTAGTATACCTTCCCTAACCCACATTCACCAGCACAACACACTAGTGCTAACTGTACCACTTTTCCTAACCCACCCTCACCAGCACAAATCACTGACGTTCTGTGTCGAGATTTCATATTTATTTATTTTGTCAGTTTTTATTTATGGTGCTGTTTGATTGAGGGCCCCAAGACACCGATTCACAAACGCAGAAAACACACAGTGCTGATACACTGATCAGCCTCCCCGATTAACATTTCTAACCATCCCTAACCCAGCCTTACTGACACAAGTCTTGCACAAATTGTCATGTACCTCTTGGATAAACTGCTGTATGTGAAAAATCTTACTGAAAAAAAAGTCTACTGCTGTACCTTTGATGCCAAGTGTTGCTGCGTCCTCTGAATGCTGAATGTTGAATGAACATTCCAATAACTGCCTTCACTCTCTCGAGCTCTTGCGAGTACGAACATGAATTTGTACAAATAAGACAGCAGGATTCATTGCAAGAAAATAAAGGTGCACAAAATTATTTAGTTTTATAGTATAACAAAGGGCTCTCATGCAGCAGTGAGTGAAGTGCCAGGACTTCAGAAGAGTGGCTGGAAAACAGACAAGAATGAAATCTGTTGCAGCTACTGATAAATGTACTGTAATAGTAATGGGCTCTCAAACAGCAGCAAAAGCTCCACAGGTAAGTTGACCTCACGTATAAGTCGAGTCCCCTTTCTTCAGTGCCCATTTTTGGCAGTGAAAACTTGAATTATACATGAGTATATATGGTAATTTTTTATTCCATCCCCTGCCAGCATGATTCTCCACTCTAGTGAAAATCCAGCAAACAAACAGTTAAAAAAGTGTGTCACTGTTAAGATCTGAACTATGGCCTCTTGCTGAAATACAAAATGATTGTATACTTACGTGGATTCAAACAGTTTATCCTTTTGTCCCTAACCCAAGACATAAGCAGTGCATTACTAGGCTGTATGGACACAAACTGTAGCACATGTAGTCTAGAGGGTATGCCACAGTTTATGAGGCAAGCATTCAGGGTCTTAATCCCAGCAGGGGCTTTTACACTACAGACTGTATAAATAGTGAATGTTTCTGACAGGAGCATTTCATGTCACCTACTAAACTACCTTATCATGATGTCAACCGATACTGTGTGGAAATATTCAAGTGCGAAGTCCCCCTGTAGGCATCTAACAGAAAAACATGAAAATGATTAAATTCACCTTTTTTTTTTAACTTTCTTTCATTTATATTTACTGTTATAACACTATGTATTGCCATGTATCACCATTCTGGTGAAAATTAATTAAAAAGAGGTCTACAGAAAGTACTTAGTAGTGGTCAGGACTGGTGCTCACAAACAGGGATAGTATTGCAAATGTCAAGCTGGGATGCCACCTGGGGACCAGTGATCACCATACATTGTGGTCTAACATAACGATGGTGCCTGAGGCAAACCACACAAGGACAAGGGTCATGGACTTCCGGAGGACAGATTTAAATAACATGAGTGAATGCCTCACAGACAACCTTGCAAGTGGTGATTGTCAGGGCAGGGTGGAGGAACAGTGGGGCAAATTAAGGGACAGCATGGTGAAGGCAGCAAACCTCTGTGAGAAGGAAGTCCTGTCTCTCCTAAACAAGTTGTACCCCTGGATAGTCACCGCCCAACCATGATTATTTGTGAACCATGCTTCGGTCATGGCCACCCAGTCTAGTCCTGCCTCCAGCTATTGTGGCAGTGAGGTCAGTCATCTTGTTAGCCAGACTGCGTGCATTGAAACATAGTGCTGACCACTCTTGCTGTGTCACTTTGTTTGTCATGCTTCTTTTGATCTTATTGTTCATCACTTTGTAGTTTTCCCTGTTTATGGTTCCTCCCTTTCCACTGTGATGGTCAATGCCAGAGCCGGAAAGGGTTTTATGTTCCCAGCTATCTGCTTTTGCTATCCTGGAGTGTGTAGATTTGGTGCTAGCTGGAGGGGGAAGAGACAGTAAGCTCTATGTATGCTTCTCCTAGAGCTACCATCATCTCCCCTCCCGCTAGTTTAAATGTCCTACATGGATGTCAAAATTCTGGCTCAGTGCTCTGGCTCCCTCTTTAGTCAAGTGGAGGCCATTGAATTTGAAGAACTCCTTTTCCCAGAAGTTGCCCAGTTTCTGACGAGGTGGTGCCCCTTTGTGTGGCACCAGTCCTTGAGCCATGTGTTGAGCTCACTTATCTCTTTGTCTCTGATTTTCTGACTGTTCTTTCCCTTTTCCCAAACAGGCAGAATCTCAGAGAATTCAATGCTGGACAAAAATGAAACCAATTTCTCACCAAGCTGTGCAATGTGCTCCTTAACCTCCTCGACCGACCAGCTAGCAAGGTCATTGGTCCCTAGGTGGACCAGGATGTTTGAGCTCTCTTCTTCCTTTTTAACTCTGTTGACTATTCGGTCAGTGTCCCTCCAAGCGGATGCTCCTGGGAGACATCTGACCTGCACAGCTGCACGTTTGTTTTGCCTCAGGTGAGGGTCCACACTGCGACTCATGGAGTCCCCTATGATTATGAATTTTTTTTCCTGTTGAGGTTTTGTTTGTGATGTTGTTTTGCTATCCTGCTGCATTTGGCATTCCTTTGGCCTGAGACATCTTCCGTCGTTACGGATGATATGGATGTAAGAGGTGTGTACCTGTTTACTGTGTTTAGAGTACTTTGTTGGTTTGGGAGAGTTGCCCGAGCTCTGCCTCCTTTTCCTGCAACCAGTTGCCATCCCCCAAGCATGATCATTTTCTGGGGGAGAGGTGTGCTGGTTTGGTGTCGGCGATGTGGAGGTGCACTCCTAAAAGAAATGTTTCCCTGTAGGTGGTTATGTAGGATGCTGATCTCACCCCATACCTCCTGCATCTGAGCCCTGAGGTGACATATCTCTGAGCATATGGGACAGCGGCCCTGCCTTCGGGCAACATGACCATTGAAGAGTGTCCCGCAGTGTTGGCAGTCAATGATATCCATGTGCGTGCCAGTGGATGGAAAGAGTACATAATTATTAAAATTTAGAGGATTTCCTTATCCTCCTCCCCAAAATGCGCCCCCCCCCCGGGGTTGGTTATATAAATATAGGGGGTGCAGGGGGGCATATAAAGTAAGTAAATATTGGCTCCCATAATGAACAGCAATATCCATCGCTGTTTTTGTAGTCAGTGGAGTATACATCGTCGAATGTAGATTTCAGTGGTGTACACTCGTCATTAAGGAAGTCATTATTTTTCAGTCACTGAGATCACATTGAACCTGATGGCTCTTAATATTGTCAAAGTAGGCATATTAATACCTCACTATAGTGAATTGTTGTTATAGTGACCAAATCAACTGGCTTTGGAGCGGTTCACTATAAAAAGGGACCAAAGTGCATGCGGGATATGCAGTGGTCTGACTAGGAATTTGTCATTAATCTTCATGAGTAACAGTGTGATACATACTGGGAATGTGTTGCTGAAAACTGGAAAATCAGTAAAAGAACACATATAATTAATAGATAAGTGCCTGGGGAATGTGCAATGGAGGGTATATCTACTGGATCACCTGTGTCTGAAAACTAATTAAGGATTTGTTTGTGGACACTGGACCACCATGAATGATGGAGAAGATCATACATGAAAAACAAGATCAGTCCACAACCTCCTTCAGCGTGCAGTGGACTGTGTCTCTAGGTGCACAGGCTTATGTATATCTATGCATGATAGTGTACCACAGATGACCCCTTAATGTGACTACATGGAGCAACTGCTGGAGTGTGGTTTTACATTCTGAGATGTGTGTGTGTGTGTGTGTATGTGTTAATGCAGACAAGACCAAAACCAAAGTATTTGGAAACAAGAGAAGAAAAGGATATAGCATAAGATTTGATAACTTTACACTAGAACAAATAAGAGATTTTAAATATTTAGGCATCAGCATGAATGAAAATATATTATGGAATAAGCACGTAAAAGAATTTGAAATAAAATTAACCATTTTTTACCGGCCATAATAAGCTTCTATTACAGATTTGGAGGTAGCTCAGTAAAAGGAGCATTAAAAGTAATAAATGCCAAAGTAAAGTCACAGATACTACATGGAGCAGAAATATGGGGCCAGGAAATATATAGCAAAATAGAAAAGACCATAAATGTATTCTACAGGAAAATAATTTGATTACCACCAGGGGCCCCGGCAGCATTAATGAGAGCTGAACTGGGTCAGGAACCAATAGAATGCCTGGTACAGGAAAGAATAAATTTATATTTTTTTAAAGTCTATAGGATGCCAAATTGTCGATTGCCACAACAGCGTTTGGATGAGGCTATAACTTATCATGACAAGAAGTTTTGATTTCCAATAATAGAAGTACTGGAAAAGTGGATCAAACCATATAGGCTTATATCACACATAGTAGATACTTATAGAAAACCCCAGGAAGAGATTTGCAGGGATATCAAAAACAAGGATAAGAGACATATTTAAACAGAAGGATCTGGAAAGATGCTCCGAGTACAAAATTAGTAAATGGTTAGCCATCAATAAATAAACTTTTGGACTAAAAAAATAACTAAAATTAAAAATCCATGCAGAAAGAATCTATTTATAAGATATAGATTTGAATATCATAAAAGTGAGAGATTAAAACATATTATAAACAAAACACCAGATTCCAATGGAAAATACAAGTGTAACTTAGATACAGATGGTATAGTCCATCTACTAATAGTACGTCCCCTCTACTAGAAGGGGAAAGCAAAAATATTGGGGCTAATCTTGGGTCAAATGGAAGGTAACCCCCAAGTACTGACAGCGAACTTGCTAAACACCGAGTTAACAAAAACTTTAGAAACAGTAGTATCTTTCTTAAAGATTATTGATTTACAAAGATTACATACCAACGATAAAGCAGATTAAACATAAAGTCTAGAGGAATAGGGAGTCCAAAATAAGACATAAAAGTTTTTATAAAAAATTAGAATGATAATTGAATCATGACAATTAACGAAAGATGAACAAATAAGGAAAATGTAAACAGAGTGCAATATTTTTATTATGTATGTTTTGTATCAATATGTATTATGTAAGTGCAAACATGTGGATGACAATCAACAAAAGGTGAACAAAAAAGGAAAATGTAAACAGAGTGCAATATTTTTATTATGTATGTTGCATGTAGAGGGGAGAGGAGGAGATGTTATTTTACTGAAAGGGTGGTGGAGCCATGGAATGCACTGCCCAGGGAGCTGGTAGAGGCGGAGACCATGGATGGGTTTAAGAGGGGATGAGACAGGTACAAGGGGAGGGTAAATCTGACCAGGCCCAATACAGGTGGAACATCTGGGACTGGGGACAGTATAACCCAAGGTGGGGGGGATGACAAAATCGGCCCTCAGTGCAGGTGCTGAAAATCGAGCAGACTCAAGAGACCGTTAGGCATATTCTGCTGCCATTTTAGTATGTTAGTATGTTTTGTATTAATATGTATTTTGTAAGTGTAAACATTTTTGTATGTAATATTAGTGTTTTATGTGTTTTCAATTGTAATAACATAACTTGTTAAACAATGAACTTTTTGATGATGGTGTGTGTGTGTGTGTGTGTGTGCTGTGGGGTCACCACCTTTGTTAAATCTAAAGTTTTCAGTACAGTATAACAATTTTATATGTTTTCATGATGGAGTGCCTCTACACCACACTTTGCAGTCCGTGTAATTACAACTGAGAATCTGGTCATAGAACTCTGTGTATTAAACAATCTATGGGTCATAACTGCAATTTCTTCCCTGCTGATATGGACATTAATGATATTAACTGTATTGATCAGGCCACCACTGCAAATACTATTAGCCATCACTTTCCCAATCTATCTGTGTATACTGGGTGACTCCCTGCCACAGTCCACTCCACTAATTGGCATCTTATCATCACTTGCTGACCCTCTAAATCAATGGTTCTTAGACTTCATCACAGTGAGCCTCCCCAAATCCATGGAAAAGATTTGGAGCCTCCCCCAAAAACTGAAATAATCTTGGGCCTCCCCAAGGAAAAATAACAAGCTGTACTTTGCATAGTACACCATGAATAAATTGAAACCCTTTGAGTACTTGGCTCACATTCAGTTCTTTGTCTTATACTGATGTGGAACCTTTGAAAAGAGCTCTTGTGCTCAAAGGTGTTATCTGAATAATAAATAAATACAATAAACAAATGTTATTATTCAGTTTATTGTAACACACCCCGGTCAGCCTACTTGCTCTGCTACTTTCATTCTTGAACCATTGTTACCCCTTGTTGCAGTATTGGGTCAGACTACTTTCTTTGTTTCCTCTCTACATGAAATAACCTTCCTGCATACTTTGCCTCTCCCCTCTTTCTCTGCTCCTAAAGCAACTTCTCTAGGATTACTTTGCTCCTTCCTACTATTGCTCTAGACTTCTACTCAACCCTTGTATTTGGACTGTTCTGCCATCAGTCTACAAATTGATCAATTACCACCACTCATTATCAGTTTATTGTTCATATTTGTTTGCACTATAGTTCATTGTGTATTTCTTGATTGTTTTGCAGTTACTTTTGAAATGTATTCACTACCTTCCCTTCCCGGGTACACAAGAAATGAAGCTTGGCTCATTCCACTTCCTTGTCACCTATTAGTAAATAAATACATAAAATTCACCTACTGTTATCCCTTTCAGTTTGCTTAATCTCTTCACACAAAATACATAAAACTCAAAATTTAAATACTGTACTTTTTCAGACTTGCCTGAGCCTCCCCTGGAACAGGTTGGAGCCTCCCCAGGGAGGCTGGCCTCACCATTTGAGAACCCCTGCTCTAAATTAACCCCCATTCTACTTCAAATTGGCTAAGGTGCCTGATATCTATAACATACTCAAACAGATTCCCAAATCCATATCAACTGGCTTTGATGGTGTTGAACCCAAGCTATTCCATGTAGCTGCAAATTAAACCACTCCAGTGATTACTAGAATTATAACTCTGTCTCTGGTGTCTAGGATTGTACCAGACACTTGGAAATTGTCCCACATTGTTCCAATTTTTAAGAAAGGAGATCCCAGAACCATTAACAACTTTAGGTCCCTTGCAATCCTACCTACACTTTATAAAGTCCTTAAAACTTTGCCTCTACCCAACTTGCAGGCCTCAGATGATATGATCTCTTATTCCCTTTCCAGCGTGGCTTTTAGATTGACCACAGCACCACACCTTCTCTGTTCAACAGATCCAGTACTACTGTCAATGCAAAGGAAAGGGGTGACTTTACTGGTGCTGTATTTGTTGATCTGTCTAAATTATTTGATCTTGTTGACCACGCTCTGCTCTGTACTAAACTTCACAACCTGGGTATCCCTCCTATTGCTCTCCCTTGGTTTAAGAACTACCTGAGTGTTTACTGATTATATTGGTGCATGTACTAGGTAATGAAGAAACCAAGACGCAAATGATAATCTACTGCCCCTCATGGACACCCCTAATAGAGAAAGATAAATGACATTAAACCTGGAATACTCTTTGCATATAGCTCAACTGAATAAACAGGCAATCTGGTACATGAGTTGATATATTCCTAATACAGTTTCATGTGGCAAGGGTTATCCTTGGTATTTTGTAGACAACATGTTAAGTAGCATGGTACTAATGCATGTTTCTAAGTTTTCATGTTTCAGATGTACGCATTGCACTACTAGATGTTTGTTATGTCTGGAAAATAATTAAATATTTCATGATAAAAAAATTACCTGATTAATAGGCACAAGAGAGTTAAGTTTGGATCCTCCTTCTCTAAGCCAGCACCCCCCACCACATGGCTGGAGTCCCAGAAGGTTGGATCCTGAGGCTCCTCTGTTCTTCATTCATATCAATTATATTCGCTATTATCTGTCCCACAGTACATCGATACTTTATGCCGATGACTTTGTTCTCTTCTAATGTCAAACAATACTGAGAACATTAACAATCATCTCTCCTCTTACCCCTAGGCTGTCTAAAATTGGTTTGTTCATAATAAATTAATTCCGAATACTACTAAAACCCAAGCAATGCTGTTTGGCTCATCACTCAAACTAGAAAGTTGTCCATTCCTCCTTTCACACTCCTGCAGTGACTGAAACATCCTTGACTTGGTACTGTTGTTCAGCTATCTAGGGGGTAACCTTGGACCCATCCTTGATTACTCCCTGCAGATAGCAGGCATTTGCAAAACTGTTAACACTAGGCTTGGACTTTTGTACAAGGTCAGTCATAATCTTACTCATATGGCTTGGCTTGCCATTGCTTGTGACATCCTTCCTTCACAAATTTATGTATAGAATACCTGTCACTCTTTTACTGTCGAGGCCACATTATAGAAATGGAATGTGACATATGCCACTTTGCACTGGTTACAATCCACCATGTTCACCATTGCACTCTATGGTTACAATCCACCATGTTCACCATTGCACTCTATACCCCAGGCTTATGGTTCCCACCACGATCCCTTTGGGACTCTACTGTGGGAGGTATCCTCTATAAAGTCTTCCATAACCCCAGCTGGCTGCCCATGTCCCTTGTTTAATTTTTCCTGCCCTCTCACATCACCTACCCTTCAAGGTCCGCTGATCAGGCACTCTTGTCCATCCCCAAAATGAGAACTAACTTGGGGAAGACTGCATTATGGAGTTTTGGCCCAAGGCTATGGATCTCCATCCAACATGATTTATGGCTGTGCCAAACCATCCATGTTTTTTGCATTGGTCACCGTAGGCATTTATTAAATGCTTATAATTGCACCTGTTACAAGCTGAGCCCACCTTTTTGTAACTTAGTATTGTGTTTGACTTTTCATTTCAATTGATACCTCAGTCCTATTCATCTATCAGATTCTGATTCAAATTATTTTATTCATTCATCAAAAGACACTATGAGCACATGTACAGACAGCATATAGTAAAATTTCATATACCAATATTGTTCAGTTATGGAAGACATGTACAAACAGCATAATAAATATTATTTCTATACATACAGTAATGCAACACAAGTACAACCTTATAAATACCTGTTTGCTATACATCACATTTCTATTGGTAGCATGACCTGGTCCCTAAAATAAGTACAGAGGGGGCTCATTCATCTCTACATTTTTCTAACCTTCTTATTCTTAAAACATTCCTCAGGAAAAGTCTTAATCTTATGAGAATATTACAGTTTGTATTGTTGTACAAAAAACTACTAATTCTTCTCTAGTGGGGTATTTGTTACCTATAATACAGACCAACTATTTTTTTCCTGCTTCTTTCATATTTTGGGCAAACTAACATAACATGGGCTAGATTCTATAAGTGCCCATAGCTGCAAGAGCAGTTTTCATTTATTTCTAATCCTGATTGTTTTTTACTAATGCATTTCCACAGAATGTTACTGGTGAAAGTATTCGTTCTGTACAAAGTCAGTAGCACTCTTAGCTTTGAGTCTTTTACCATCCTTAAGTAATCTTCCATTTTAACCTGTTTCTTAATCTGTTTATACATTGTGGAAAACCTGCTTTCATTTAATTTGTCGAGGCCGTTTTGTGATCTCTGCCCTTAATTCTTTGTTTAATAACTGTGTAGTAGTCAACTGATATAGATATTCCTTTAATATACCAGAACCAGAGGTATCTTTTGCCAGTTTCTAGGAGAGTAGTCTTAAAGAATTTTAGCCAGGGTGTGCTACGTACCCTGGCTTACTTGAGAAAGATTTTTTTCTGCCAATGTGTCATTAGCTAAACCTTGCATTTGTTGAATTGCTAGCCAATAACAACTCAACCTCCATGTCATCAGAGCAACTACTGAGGTTTAACCTAGTTCAATGCTTTTTTGTTTAATCTTGTATTTTCCCCCTTTGGCCACCCAGCTGCCCCCATTGGACCAACCCCCCCCACCAGCTCTGTCACCTAGCTTTTCCGGGTCTTACCTCACTCCATGCTTACCCTTGGCCAGAGGGTCTTTCTGTGGAGGTGCCAGTCACAGGTGCACGGCCTGCGGGGGGTTGGGTGTCATCCTGCTGCTGGGGATGGGGCCCCTTTTTCACCTCAAGGACCCACCTCACATGCCATGGAAGTGATGTGTGAGCTTTGCCTCCACAGAGACACCCCCAGCATCCTGCATGTGGTCCCTCTTCCCTGTGTGACCCTGCTGTGCTGTCACCCAGATGTCTCCAGGTGGCAGATGAGCAGAGGGACTCTGTAACCCCCCCAAGAGAGGAGAACTGTCCTATGGATGCTCAATCCTCCTTCCTGGTGGCCCAGAGTGACCTGCATCCATTTCCAAACCTGGGTCACTGGCATGGCAGGAGGTGAGGCACCCAGTGCCTCAGCCCTGCACGCTGTTGGGCCAGAGCTTAATTCAGTTCTTGCATAGATGTTGGGTGTATAAGTAGGAAGCTTCAGAATTCTTTTCTAAAATTGGTCCAATGTTTTTTTCAAGTAATTTCTAGCTTTGTAACCCCAGACCTCAGAACCATATATTGCCTGTATTACTGTTTTAGCATTTGCTACTTGAATACCTGCTTTCACCGTGTTACACCCTGTTTGTTATTGTAATGTAAAATTACCTGATTGGTTTGAGACATTTTTTAATCAAGATTTTATTTTAACTTGTCCAAGGGAATGTCTAATAAAATGTGACTCCTAACTATACATACTGTATTAGCCCACCACCTCTGTCTTCTGAACATCAGTTTTCCAGGTCTTTTTTTCTGTCTGTGGTACCCTTTTTTAGAATTATAATGTTGCTTTTGCTTTGATTTATAATCAGGTACATTTCTTTACAGTCGGCAGCAAGGAGATTTTATTGATCCTGTAGTCCTTTGCTGGTTAGTACTAAAATGACCAGGATGCCTGCAGAGGCGAGGATTGAGCTGAACCTTAGGCCTATTTTTGCATATCCTGGTTTGTGGTTATCTAGTGTGTTAATAATATAATTAATATAAAGGTTACATAAAACCGGCATCAGGACACAGCCCTTTTTAATGTCACAATTAACTTGGATTTTTTTTTTTGATAAATTACCTTTGAGGTCTTATCTGGCTTTACTCCAGTTGTTTGAGTGTAACTCCATTACTAATAACTATTAATGTAGGGTTATGCTAAATATCCACCAGTGTCCTACCTAATATATTTCTATAAAGAGAATATAAAAGGTCTTGTTAGAGCTATGAAGGCCCAGTATACAGTTTGCCTTCTCAAATATACATATTTTTCCCCCCAAAATATGATTAAAAAACAGTGGTTGAGTATGGATCCTCCTTTCATAATACCTGCTTGCAGTGTAGAAATGAGGTACAAGCGCTCTAAGGGATTAACAAAATGTTTACGTACTAATTTTGGATACTGAGTCCAGGAGGCTAATTGGCTGGTACATAAACTAATTGACGTTCCTTTTTTGTAAATTGGAATGATTATAACTCCTTTCTATGATTTAGGAAGAGACTGTAAAATGTTTTATTTATTTATTATTTATTCATTGATTGTATGGTTGATTGATTGATTGAATTTTGTTGACCGGGTAAGCCCAATGAGACTAACGGGCCGATTCTGGAAGCTGCCTGTGTTGGATGCAACCTGCGGCAGAAAAGGAGGCTGCGTCTGACGCAGTTGTGACAAACACAAAAGGTGCTATTCTGGAAAGTTTGCTTCTTGCAGCAAACATTCTGGAATAGCTGCATTTTCTTGGCCTGCACCAGGGAGAGGGGTGCAGTGGGAGGCTATGATGCAGGGTGGGAACGCATTGCTGGAGAAGGTGGCAAGGGGCAGCGAAGGTGCCCCAAGGACAAGCAACCCAGAATTGAAGGGCACAAAAGGGTCAGCCCCACAAGCCGTGGCACAGGGCATGTTGTCACCAGAGGGTAGAGCCTCTGTGCATGCCAGGTGCCCCTCTGCCACACTGTGTCCCATCTGCCTGCCACGAATATTGACAGCCCCACCAATCCCCCATATGGCTGATGTCCGGTGGTGATATAGTGCCCCCCATCACCCAAGAATCATAACCCTGGTCACACTCCCCAGTGGTCTATTGGGCCCAACCCTTCTCACCCTGACCAAGAGTGGTGCAGCCCCCCACTCCAGCCACTGTCACTGACCCACTTCTGGACTGGCACATCCTTCCATACACCACCACGGCCTGCCACAGAGTGCGATCACACAAATGGCATAGTGTACTGTACACGTATGTGGGCTGTGCAATCGCATTCTCCGCGCTGGCCATGGTGGTGTGGAGTGATGTCCAGTACAGGAGCCGGGTTGGTGATGGGGGATGGGGTGCCGGCCTTGTCCATCAGGGAAGGGAGGAGGGGGCCACTAGACAGGGTACATCCTGGACCTTATGTGCAGGTACGGCAGCAGCACGGGGGAAGGGGTTGGACTGGGACCAGAGTTTTTTCACTTCTCAGTGGTCATCGAAGGATTGGGGCTCATTGTGTGTTGGGGGGACCTATCTGTATATGACTTTAAGGGGTTGGTTATAGCCTGCCACAGCAGGTATTCCATCCTGTTGGCACACGGGTGCCCAGACAGTTGTGGCACAGTGCCCTATGGGGGCAGGATGCCATCTGTTACAGCCTTATGGGGCCACAGCACCTGTTTCCTTCCCCAAACTACTGGCTCCTATGGCCTTGCTGCTCCACCACAGGACCACTGCTCCCTGGCTCTGCTGGTTGCAAGCCACTTAGACCACCTCCAGGCTGGTCTAAGTGGTGACTCTTCCTGCATCCATTGTGGGCCTACCAGAATCCCAAATAAGGGGATGTGGCAGCCCTGCCATGGCACAAGCCCCCTTGTAACCTGGTGCACTGGGTTGTTGGATGCAACCCTGGTGGAAGGGGGTTTTGGTGCATTGGGCCTGTGGTAGATGCAGGCTGCCTACCAGAATTGCAGTGTGATGCAAATTGTGACGCAATCTCAGAAACCTGGCTCAAACGGCAGGTACATGACCATGAGATTGAGCTAAATGGATTCAAAATATTCAGACAGAACAGACTGAGGAAAAAGGGAGGTGGAGTTCTGATCTATGTAAGATCCTCCTTAACTGTTTCCATAGTGACAACCCATGACATACAGAACACCGGTTGTGAAATTATATTCATAACACTGCTGATGGGAGGCACCAAACCCTTGACAATTGTATCCATCTATAGCCCCCGCAAAGCAGCTGATGCTGCCCTGAACTCGCTTCTCACAGCACTGCCCAATCTCCCAAAGGGTGAGAAGGTGACCCTGGGTGATTTTAATATACATCGGGGGCCTCAGACAAAAGGATAACTAAAGAACTTACTTCTTGAAGCTGATCTAACTCAGCTAATTCATGAGCATGCCAAACTGAACACCAAAACAGGAAATCATACTACACTGGACTGGATCCTGTCCTCTAAGCTGGATAGCATAAGACTGGCAGGTGTTTTCTCTGATGCCCTAAGTGATCACTCGTCAGTGTTCTCCATTTGGAAAAATCATTTTAAAGTCCCCTACCTAGAATACTCTGGACACGGAACTTCTCTAATTTTGACACAGATGTCTTCCTAGTCACACAACAGGAGGTGAACTGGACCCTCATCAAGAAAGCCCTAGCCTTGATGCCGCCCTAGAATTCTTCATAAACAACTTCCTTTCTGCAGCCAATAAACATGTTGCATTGAAAAAAAAATCAGGGTAAAAGGTCAGGACGTAAGGTGGTTGTCCCGGGATCATAAAAAACTCATGGAGAGAGACAGGGCCTAGGGGAATTATAAATGCACCCATGAACCCAACGCCTGGCAGCATTACAGAGAATTGCAAAACAAATGTAAAAAAGAGCTAATATTGGCAAAAAAAAGATACCTCAGAGATTTCCAGAGAAAAACTCTATCTGACCCAAGGAAATTCTGGTCACAAATCAACACCCTCATCAAGGGTAGTCCCACCCAGGGTGATTGTGATATAATAGCAAATGGTACCAGCCTAAAGAGCCCATCCGCCACTGCCAATGCAATCAACTCCTTCTTCACAGACTTATATAAGTTCAAGACTCCTTATACTAGGGCTTTCCCACCCAATATATCAGACTTGAACAGCACTCCACCCTACCTTAGCTTCCATTTTAAGATGCTGTCTAAAAGCAAGGTCCTAAAACTACTTATGAACATTAAACCCCATGGTTCAGCTGGTTGCAACAAGCTAGAACCAAGACTACTAAACACTGCAGCCCCAGCCATAGCTGCTCCAGTCTCATGGCTGCTCAACAGGTCCCTCCTTGAAGGAAGGTCCTAGCACTCTGGAAAGTTGTCCTGGTCACTCCCATCCATAAAGGTGGATCACGGGAACTGTTGGAAAACTATCATCCCATATTGATCCTTTCCATTTTTAACAAGGTACTAGAGAGAGCCGTCTATAATTTGCAGTGTCTATCTGCAGTGTCAGTGGCTCAGTAGGTAGCACACTCGCCTCTGAGGTTGAGAGATCAGAGGGCTGTGGGTTCAGTTCCCACATCTGGCACTTGGGTTAATATCCCAGTACTGACACTGTAGTGCAGCATGAGAGGGGTGTTGCACTTCTGAGGTGCCGTCTCTCGGATGACACGTTAAACCGAGGTCCCATCTGCCTGGATTGGTGGTAGTTCAGGTGGATGTTAAAGATCCCATGGCACTTATCGAAAAGAGTAGGGGAAAGTTTTATTGAAACAGAAATCGTACAGAAATACACAAAAACAGGTTCCAGAACAAAAAAAAGGAAAAACACTGGGTAACTAATATGTATACATTCATGTCACAGCAAAATCAGAGTATGTTACCCAAGGAAGGGCCTTCCAAAGTTTCAAACGTTGAGACTCAGATAAAGAAGTACTTTCCTGCAGGTAGATATTCTTTAAATCTTGTACAATTTTTTTTTCCAACTCAATATACGTGCATTCTTTTTGTTGTAATGTAAACAAACACCTAGCCATCCATATATTCCACTTTATAACAACAAACACCAGATTCAAAGTGTCAATATGCCAAAAGGACCACTGAGGGGAAAAAACTCCATAAACAATATTCAAATAGGAAACCGTCTGAAACAAGGGAAGTTTCCAGGTATATGCCAAAAAAGACCACCAAGTCTGAATAAAAGAACATTCAAAAAATAAATGAGATATAGTTTCAGGTTGTGTTAACATAACGGTCTCGAGCACATTCGGTCTTGGAATTGCTTATGTTTATTATCTGCCTTCACGTTAATTCTTTCACGGCAAGATAGCCAATGAAAGTCCCACATATGGGCAGGTACCCTCTTACAACGTAACAAAAACAAAAGGGAGAGGATATATTGGCTGGGGCATTTATCAAAGGGTGTCTGTACAGCACATACTGTTGAAAGTAAAGTCTTATATAATACTTTATGAGAGGAAGGCAATAACATCCAGGCCGATATCTTCCATTGTTTCAGATGTAAGAAAATATGCTTAACGTATACTGTTATACCAACATTATGTCGTATCACAGACAGGGTATTACTTTCCCATTGGCAAAACCATAATCTACAAGAATTGTAAAACCAAGGTTCCCACCCTCTTTGGGTATTAATCAACAAGGGCCTGAGGTTCACTGCAAGGAAAATACAGGTAAAAAATAACAGAGGATTAATCATAAGCAAACCACCCTCTGAAATGGGCAAGTATGTCACATTCCTTTTAATTGGGTTCAGCCTACTCCCCCAAAATGCTTGAAAAAACAAGCTAAGGACTGTAGTTTCTAATTGTTTAGGAACAGGGAATATATAACTCAAATAAAGGAAAGTTGGTATCAAATAAGATTTAATCAGAAAAACGCTTCTTTTTCCCAAGTTGTCCTCCATTCCAGTAGGCCACCTTAGTTTACCCTGTTTTAATTAACATCCCAATTATAAAATCAGAGTCCACTGTCCCAAAATAAACCCCCAAATGTGAATAGGGCTTTCCACCATACGTAAAGGACCGATATGGTCTAAGCATGCTAAAGCAGAGCCTAACCGGACTCCCACACATTTATCATAATTCAAGACTGCACCAGAAAACATACCAAAAGTAGAACAAACCTGAAGAGAGATAACTACAGAGGGCTCATCGGCTACAAGAAAGCAAACATCGTCAGCATACACAATAGCTTTATAAGGCGAGCTTAGGACAGAGCTAGAAATAGCATGAATCTGAGAATGGGCATTCAACCGACGAAGCAAAACGTCCAGAAAAAAAACATACAATATAGGGCTCAATGGGCACCCTTGGCGAACCCCTCTCTTGATGGGGATCATTGATCCCACCCAACCATTAACTACTGGTACAACAGTGGCTGTTCTATAAAAACCATGAATCCAGTGAATTAAGACCGCCGGTACATGCAACAAACGAAGTGCTTCCCATAAGAAATCATGGTTAACCGAATCAAAAGCTGCTTTCTGGTCCACAGAAACCACTAATCCCGAAACCTTATTGGCATGACCATGAGAAAACAATTCCCGAAGAAGAATCAGATGGTCCGAGATTCTTCTAGTAGGTACCGAACATGACTGTGCAGGATGCAAAACCACCTCTGCTATTCTCACGAGACGCTTAGCAATTATTTTCATTAATACCTTAAAATCAGTATTCAACATGCTTAAAGGGCGCCAGTTTTCAAGGGAATGTAAATCCCCTTTTTGTTTATATATATATAAATCAAAGTACCCTTCATAAAATTCAAAGGAAGAATTTTGCACGTTACTATGGAGTTAAAAGTATAGTCAATTCTGAAACCAAGTGGTCGCCCATCACCTTATATAAGGTGGCTGGTAGACCAGGAGTCCTCTGTAAAGTTAAAGAGGAAATGGCTAATTTCAAATCTAGCTCTGATATAGGTAAGCTAACTTGGTCCAAAAGAGACTGAAGGGATTGGGATTTCAAGGTCATTATACAAACTTGCAGAATCAACAGCTACTACTGGAGGAGAAGAAAATAATGCCAATGTATGGTCTGTTACAATTTGACAAATATCTGATTGAGAAGTATATAGATCACCTACAGAATTAACTAAACACATCATAGTTTTCTGGGAAATTTGACAGGAATTTGCCTCAAAAGGGCATACAACATCATGTGTTCCAGCCGTACCAAATTTTTGTTGATAATAAAGTTGTCGTGATTGCCTGGTTTGGAAATTCAACATATCATCCTGTACCAGTTTTACTTGGTGAGATAGGTCATGAACTGTCGTATATGCAATAGTTAGTAAGGACTGAAGATGAACCCTCTTTTGCAAATAATCCAAGTACTCCCGTGTACATTTCTGACAGCTGTAATTTTTCAAGAAAACAACTAAATCATGCTTAGTGTCCGACCACCACTGAATAGGGTCCGTATAACAAATAAAAACAAATTTACGGGCCCGAAGAAATGACAACAGAGACTGCATAAAGGCTGGGACTTGTAACAGGGAGGTGTTAAATTTCCAAAGTCCAAGTCCCTTATGAAAGGGAGCAACAGGCCCCAAACCAACAGACAACAACTTATGGTCTGAAAATGCAACAGCTTGTACCTTAGCAGAAGCAATATTTAAAGTACGAGACAAAAACACAACATCGATTCGTGTTGCCAATTTACCCTTCTGAAATGTAGAGGTATGTTGTTTTGTAAAGGACAAATAAGCGTCAGTTAAATGGGCAGCACGGACCAATTTCCCTAATTCCTGAGAATCACAAAACAACTTTCTAGTAGTTGCAAAAGAACTCTTATCTTGGAGACTCAATCCACAATTAAAATCATCAGAAAAAATAACTTGAAAGGAAGTATGCAAAAAGGGACGGAGTAAAGAAAGTAAAGCTATATGTGCCGTTTTGGTCTCAGCGGCATAATGATTAATCACCCGATAGGGACAGGGCCCAATCACAAAATCTAGAATGAGTGCTCTACCCGGAGCCACATCATACAGTTTTAATAAACGGAACCCCGGGACATTAATAAGAATCCCCAGACCTGAACAGGAATCTTGGCCAATGGACCAAAAGGAAGGTCCCTGCAACCAGTCTTGCTGTGCATGTCGGATTTCCTGTGTGGTATGGAATTGGGTATCTTGCAATAAAAAAATTCCCAATGGCAAAAGTCATAAAAAAGGAAAAAACAGTCGTCTCTTCGTCACTCGCATCACACTATTTACATTAATAGTATGACAAGTATAACGAAACATAGTAGTTAAATAAGGCTGAAAAACTCATCACAATTTCCTTTTCCCAACTACCTTTTTCCCTTTAAGTTTCACCCTAACCTTCCACTTTTGAGAAAGACCAGAACCTAGTTGGAACTCAGATTCAGCAGGTCCATCAGGGAGAGATGAAGCAATGGAGGAAGAGTCTGACTCGCCTCCAGCATCATCTGAGACAGATTGGAGTAGCTCAAAAGGGTTAGACAAAGGCACAGAAGAAGACTCTAGTACCACCGGAAGGGAAGGTAGTACCCGGGACGTGTTCCTCATGGACCTCCGACAGCCAACAGTGGCAGATACCTGAGGAGGAGGAGGAGGAGGCATATTGCTAGGACCTGGAAGAGGGTCAGGAATCGACAAAACAGGCTGGGCAGGCTGAGAGATATCTGAGGTCTGAACCAGAGTACTCTCAGAAAGGGAGACCATCGGGCCCTCTGTACCTGGTACTTCAACAGACACAGAGACCGGCTTAGAAGTCTGTAAAACCGCCAAGGGCTGGACTGCCTATGTGGCACGAATATGAGCCTTCTGTGCTTGTGTAATAATAAAACGCTGATCAACCCCACCATCATGAGACTCCTGATTATGAGCAGCCCAGTGACAATTCTGAAATGTGTGTCCCAGTTCATCACAAAGGTTGCATTTACACTCGTTCACACAATGTGCTCCCACATGACCCAATTCACCACATGTATTGCATTTCAGTTTGTCACACACATTACTGAGATGTGGGGTCACCACACCGTAACAAGCCTTAGGTTGACCCGGTAAAATAGGACCCCTCTATCCCGGCCAATAAAGACGGAATTAGGCAAGTGTACAGGACCTGACTCAGTAGTGTGCAATAAAACCCTAATCTTCCAACCCCCTGTCCAAATATTTTCTGTATCCAGGATGGCCTCCGCTTGACCCTGGACGTTACAGCGCTGTTTCAACCAATAGAAAACAACAGCCACATCAACACCCTCATTTTGGAACAACACAGTAATGGTTTTAAAAGTGGGTTTTGAAAGAAGGATTGCCTGGAACGGGGTCCAAAGAGCAGTGTTCCGCAAAGCAGAGTACTTCGTCCAGAAACGTTCCAAACCACGAGCTGTTTGAAAACTTATGTCAAAAGATGATTCACCAGAAATGTGAATCATCACATAAATTCATGAAAAAACTTCAATGAGTCTTTAAGAAGTGTACGAGCAACATATACACTATTAGGGAGCTCAGGTAACCCCCCCTTATAAACTAGACGCATTGCATTGTGTCTTTTTGCTGCTTGAATCGGAAACTTGAATAAAGAGGAAAACGAGCGACTCGGCTCAGTCTTGTGTGACACAATTTGTTTCGAAACAGTACCTGTAGCCCCTCGAGATGTAGCAAGAGGAAAAGTCCGTGATTCTGGTCCCAATAGATGTGCCAAAGCAGGGTTTTGTGTCAAAGCCAGTTCCTTCGGTAAGTTCAAGGGGTCGGGAGAGACCGCAGCCTTGTCTGCCAAACTCTGTAGCTCGGGGAAATCATCAGGACTGGGGGACCGCATAGGAGACGGACCAGAAATCCATCTTCTTGCAACTGGTTCCTGTACCCAGCCAGCACCCTGTTGAGCCCTGTCCACTGACCAGGGAAGCCGCGTAGGGGAATCCAAGACCTGTGGTGCCGGCAGCAATGGAGGTGAGGTAGCAGTCTCCATTCCACGGATATCATCCTCCTCTAACAAATGGGAGACAGAGGGAGCAGCCTCAACAACAAATGCACTCAAGGCCTCAGAACACTCCGGGACAGCATCCGACGGGTGAGTCTCCTTAATATTTCCATCTGACACTTTCAGCACAACAGGGAGAGAAGTAACAAGTCGTTTAGTTGTAAGTTCTTTCAGGGATTGAAGTTCTTGGCAGAGTTTACTTTTAGTGAGCGCAAACCTGTGTTCAGCATCAGCCAGGCGTTCACACAACGCCTTCTCTGCATTACAAGCCACTTCATGATCAGAGAAGGAAAAATCCTCCAGTACAGCATCTGTAGGCAGAAAACAAGATTCCATGTCTATGTCAAGTAACTGAGGTGCGGGCACTGTCGGCAGGACAAGCAAGGTAGATTCCATAACATCACAATTCTGTTGTACATCCACAAGAATTCCACTGGCAGTCTCCACAAGAGCAGAGGTGGGAGCCAAGACTAGAACTCCCACCTCCATAGCTTCCTCCACAGCAGGCACAGGGACGTCCGCCATCTTGTACAGAGGTTCCCCCTCTGAGAAGAGTAGGGGAATTTCCCCAGTGTCCTGGCCAAATTTCCCTCATTCACTAAAAATACCACCAACAGCTTAATCTGATTCAAAGTCAGTTGGCATTCATCTGTATCCCCCTTCCTCGGGTCGTGCTTGAAAATAGGCAGGATTTGTCTAGTGCACTTACCCAGTCAACAAAAACTAACTAAATAAATAAATAAATAATCAAATAACAGATTACATTGAGAGGAAAGGCTTATTCACACTTAAACAACATGGTTTTAGAAGAAAACCATGGCATGGATACAGCCCTAGTCTGTCTCACTGATCATATCTTAACAGCTCTCGACAAAGGCCAGTCCACCAGGTCAATCTTCATAGACCTAACTAAGGCCTTCGACCTGGTAGACCATCAGCTGCTTCTAGCAAAACTCAAGCACCTGGGCCTTGATAGTCTGACAATTTGGTGGTTTACAGACTACCTCCAAAGGAGATCCCAATTTGTCAGATGGTAAGGAGTGCAATCTCAGAACTGCAAAATTCTCGATGGGGTCCCTAAGGGGTCCATCCCAGGGCCCCTACTATTCTCTATTTTCATAAACGAGATGCCAAATCACTGCAGTGAGTTTAACATACTTCTATATGAGGACGATGCAGTACTCTACAGATCCACTAAGGACCTGAGCTCTCTGAACACTGCACTAACAAAGGATCTGCAACTCCTTGAGGACTGGCTGACTAGCAATAAACTTGTGCTCAATAGCAAAAAACTAGGGCCGTGTTATTTGGCCCCTCAAGCCTAGGGCAAGATAGAAGCTCAATCCTAACCCCAAGCCTCTCAAATGGCACCAGGATTGAGGTCGTAGACACAATGAAGTACTTCGGCATTACACTAGACCAAAACTGCTTTTACAAAAAGCATATCGAACTACTGACCAAGACACTGAATCAGAAATTGGGGGTACTTTACCATCTTAGCCCTTTTCTTACACAGGATTCCCAGCAAAGTATTGCAACTGGAACCCTACTGCCCACCCTATTGTATGGGTCACCAGTCCTGCTCACAGTAAAAGCTGGGGAAATGCAAAAACGTGCTACTCTTTATCACAGGGTGTGCCGGTTTGCCATGGGAGCTCAGCCAAGGGATCATCACTGCCAGGTGCTCCAAGCTCTGTCTTGGCCACCACTGAAAAGGCATCTTGAGTATCCATCCTTATGCTTAACCTATAAGCTAAGGTCAGAAAATGCCCCACCAAGTCTTGCTAAAACACTATGCGGGATGCGGCAGGAAAAGAACTGAGGTGGAGCTGGGTCCGCCCCCTTTTGTACCAGGGCCGTCAGGGCAGGGCCGGCGTTGGAGTGGTCCCTGCTGTATACTGCTGGCTGAGAAGTTTTCCAGATGGTCCTAGTGCCTGTGGCATAGTCCTGAATGTTACAGCCTGCTGCAAGAGCTCCCACTCGAAGTAAGATCGTGTCCTATAGATCAGTGAGCAGAACCACATGTTTTGCTCCAGAGATAGTATGATCTGGACCAGAGTTACCATCCTGAAGGTGCGTGGCCTGAGATACTGATTCAGGTTATGCAGATCAAAAATGGGGTGCCAGAGCACCTCCCCCCGACCAACGTGCTACTCTTTATCACAGGGTGTGCTGGTTTGCCACGGGAGCTCAGCCAAGGGATCACCACTGCCAGGTGCTCCAAGCTCTGTCTTGGCCACCACCGAAAGGGCATCTTGAGTATCCATTCTTATGCTTAACCTATAAGCTAAGGTCAGAAAAGGCCCCACCAAGCCTTGCTAAAACACTATCGGCTAAACACAGCAGGCCCCTTAGATCCTCCAGCTGCCAGCTCCTTACAAAGCTTAGAGTTAGGTCTTCCCAGGGGCAGAGGTCGTTCTTACATACCACCCCTCTGGAATGCTCTCCCAGGAAGTGTGCAAACATGTAATTTCCTAGGGGGTTTCAAGAAGGGACTTAAGGCTCATCTGATAGAGCTTAACCAATGCACTTGCAATCGCTGATGCTCAAATCCCCTCCTGCAACCACTCATGTCCCAATTACCAACTTATCTGTTACCTCCAATGTCACCCATTTATCAACCTACGACTGTAGGCTGTAAGCGAGGGTTGTAATCTTGGAATCTGATGTAATGTTCACCTGTATTTATATGATAAGGTTTGCCATGTACAACATTCTGTACCCATTATAATACTGTCTGTTGATTTATGTGCTAACTTATGTAACTGTCAATGTGTATATGTTCTGTAACTTCATGAAATGTTCTTATCTGTGTTTAATCCCGGGTGGTCCCTGAAAAAGGGACTGTCATGGTCTCAGTGGGTTTACCCAGTTACCAAGATTTAAATAAGTAAATAAATAAACTTGTGTCACACTCTTTTGACACAGGTCACTTGTGTCATTCTACACTCTTTTATAATTGGTCCCCTAAGAGTCCCTTTTTCAGTGGTGATTGGGGTTTAATTACATAGAGGCAGATCAGAATAGACTAAATACACTCACAAGGTCATAAATTACAGCGGATTATAAACATTCAATGCTTAGAGCAAACAGGGGCCATCAACAAAGTTGTTGATTAGCTAAGTACAACAATGCTCTTGCAGACCATACATGTAGCTGACTGAACAGGCCAGGTACAAAGAGTAACAATCATGAGACAAATACGGACAATTTGTGTAATAAGTAACATTTAAGGGGAGAAAAAACATATCAGTAAAGGCATTAACAAAGAGGGAAAAGAGAAGGGGACCAAGGATGGATCCTTGTGGGACACCATCTGTAATCAGTTGCAGCCCTGATTGACTGCCCTTCTACTGTAGTCAAATCTTCTTTTATCATCTCAGGAATATCGCCAGGATTAAGCATGTGGTTCCATCTGGTGACCTTACTACTTTGGTCCACGCCTTTGTGTCCTCACGCTTAGATTACTGCAACTCCCTCTACCTAGGGCTTCCTGGAGTGGAAATCTGCCATCTGCAGCCGGTGCAGAATGTGGCAGCCTGGCTTTTGATTGGATCTGCTCGGTCCCGTCATTATTTTGCTGGTGCTGCGCAAACTGCAATGGCTGCCAGTTCAGTGGCGGATCACCTTTAAAGTCAGTTTGCTGACTTTTAAAGCCCTACATGGACTGGGCCCGGATTACCTGAAAGATCTCCTGGTTCCTTACTGCCCTGGATGATCACTCCGCTAGGCCGATGAGGGGTTGCTATAGGTTTTCCACCTGTGGTGGGGCAGGGAAGGAGAGGGCCACCCTCCCTTGACCTGGTGACTCTCATCCAGAAATGGGCTTGGTGGTCCAGCTGGTAGTGCAGGGGCGGGGGTTAGGTGGGTAGGGCTTCATGAAGCCTGCATCAGTCATTTTCTATTTTTCCCCTTGGTCCCCTGCATGTAACTATGTGCACATGGAGACACACACACGCTACAGAATCACAGCCCCTCCCTTCTATGCTCCTTGAGTGTCAGCATTACCGTCTGGCCCTGCCTGGTGTCAGCCAAGGGCTGAGGCAGCATGCCTTCCCATCACAGAAGAGGACAGCTGTCTGATGGATACTCGATCCTCCCCCCAGATGACCCCAGGCAACACAAATGAACTTAGGCTGACAGCAGGGCAGGAGATAAGGTACATAGAGCCTCAGCTCTCCATGCCACTGGATCAGTCGCTCCTGTGTGGTGCCCCAGAGCTCCTGGTGCCCTTCCAAAATGGGCATCCAGGTGCTCCAGGGCTCATCAGGGGAAAGGTGCCCATGATTGGTTCCCCAGGTTAGGTGCCCCCTAAGTAAGGTATCCCTCGCCAATAAAAATCCCCAGCTGGGATTGAATTTTAAAATGTTTTCTTCTTTTTCTCATTTTTTCTGTGCCTGCTCCATTTCTTAGACACCCCCACCCCAGTTGCCTGGCACTGGGAACCTGCACTCTTGGTTCCCTGGTGCATAGGCAGGCAGGGTCGGGTTCATGGTTTGAATGGCAATAGCCTATCAGTTCATTGAGAGGAGCCAGAGGAGAAGCTGCAAGTGTGAGGGAGAGCATTCGTTTGGTTGGGGCAGTGCCAAAAGGGAGGGACTTATCTGATGTTCCTGCGTCCCTCCAAATGACCTGGCCGGTCCAGCAGCTTGTCACTCCCATTCTGGTCCTAGGTGGCAGCAATTGAGTTTCCCCAGTGCTCCCAGTGGTGAAAGTCCCACTGGGAGGGGCAGCAGTAGTGAAAGGCTGGCCCCTCCAGCAGCAGCAGCATCAGCCCAGCAGCAGTAGCAGTCTGCAGAGGTTGTGGGAGGAGGAGGGTCCAGGCCTCCCCACTGATCACTCCATGCAGCAGCCCAGCAGTAGCACCTGGAGAGGAGGCTAGTGGGAGGATTCAGGTCCAGGCCTCCCCACCAGTCCTGCAGCAGCTCTGGCCCAGAGAAAGTGGGCATCAGAGTGAGTGGCGGCAGCACATGTCCAGGTGCTGGTCACTGGAAAGTAAAGAAAAACTGTTTTTTTTTTAAGAAAAAACCTGAAATGAACTTTGGTGCATTCAGGCACCAGTGATGAAGTAGGGTCTTTTGGGCCAAGCCAGGTTCCAGAAAGAAGGATCAGCCACGGGACAGAGTCAGGAAAACAGCTACATAGGAACCAGAGACTGGGGGGTGGTTAAGCCTCGCCTACTGAGCCACCTACAGGGTGGGATTTAAAAAAATAGCCCCATAGAGACAGTAGTAAAAGGGACAGGGGCTATGCTGATGAGGTAATAAATATGAATGAAGGCACCAGAAGGCCAGATATAAAGGGGCAATGCACCAGACTGATGAACTGCAAATGTTTTTTTCTGTATGTTACTTCAACTGAACTGTTCACCGCTCTGTGTGTGGTTTGCCTTCTGATACCTGTAATTGCCCCGAACTGTGTGAACTGAGTGCACTTGAAAGCTTTGTTGAAATAACCACCACCATAAATGTGTTTGAAAGAACTTTATTGTGCCACCACCACCCCATTCTGCATGTGGTCCAAAGTGTGTTCTAGCCCTGTTGTTCCAGACCAGCTTCATCCTCGACAGTTCTTCCAGGAGATTCCTTCTTCATCCTTCATCTAGTGACCCAGGTGTGGTTCGATGACTGGTGTCTCTTCAGTTTTCTTCTCCTCGAGGGGTGATCCATTCCAGTGTTCCATGTGGCCCTGATGCTGATGATCCTCACCACCTCAGTGGAATGCGGCTCTTCAACCCAGGAAGGGGTAATAAGTGCCGATGGTCTACGACAGACCCAAAGCCGATGACAAGTATCCTTGCATTGTGTTTTCCTTTCTTCTTCTTGAGTGTCCCTTCTGGAGTGGAACTCTCTGACCTGTTCCCCTTTTCCCTTAAAGAACCCACAATGGTGGATGGCCTCTAAATGTACTGCAAAGTTTGATGCATCCCAAATGAATGCAGAGCAATAGTTATAATTTAGTTGATTTTACGGATCTTTTTAGAGCATAGAATGTAGAGCAATAGTTACAATTTAGTTGATGGTACAGATCTTATAGTGTTTAAATATTCAGTGTAGATGTTGTTGTTATTTTAGAAGTGTCCAAATAAAATATTTTGTTTGCATTCCAGTCAGCTTCACACCTTCCACTTCTGTGTCCCAGCTAGTGGCAATTGGCCTGGGTTCTCTTCTCCTAAATTCTCCTGACACCTGCTTGCTGGGTGTCACCTGAAAATCCACCTCCGGGTGGTTGGCATAGTCGAAATTCACTTTCCCTCCAAGATGTAGCTGAGTGGACCTGCCCTGACCTGTTCAGTTAGAGTGCTATCGGCGTCAGTGGCCTTCTTCATGCCCATTACACCTGTCTTTATAGTTAAAGGTATGATCAGAGTATTGTGATTTTGGTGCAAAACATTTTTCAGAATTAGGTGTTCATCTACTCTGACTGCTGTCAAAACTCCACCCAAGGGATGCCCCCTTTACTAGTTTTTCAGTTGTCTGCATAAATACACAGGGTAACCAGTGATGATAGTGATTAAAAATGAGTGACTGCAAAAACAGTGACTCCTTTTTAACACCATCATCATGAGCTACCCTGCAAGGCTAGTGATGAAACAGCAAGGAGAGCGACTGGAAGGGAGGGATAGGAAGGAGGGTTTACGTGGGGAGGACAGCCTGCTGCAGCTGAGCCAACCCTGTGGTGTGGTGGTGAGGTGGCTGGCTACAGTGCAGTATGCTGGAATTGAGCTGCACCGGAAAACTTTACCACTGCTTGCAGCTGCCGTTTTTTTTTCCCGGAATGAGTTTTGCTCCCTCCTTGACATGCACCTCCCTGGAGTTGATAATCTAAAAGCAGGGGGGTGCGCAGCGCCCCCCCAAAAAAAAACACTAAGTGCTCCCAGAAGTGGGGTCACTGAGAATTGGATATTGCCAATATTCTTTGTGGCAATATACACATGCCATAATAGCGATCACTGTTTTGCAATCACTATTATGACATGGAACCAATACCCAGTACCCATTTAATGCAAATGAGTCTACCTCAAGTAACCATGTTTCTTGTATACAAAACTTTCAGGAAAATCAATACAACCTTGATCAAAATTTTTTTCTGAATATCAGCAAAATTCCAAGAGATTATTATGTTTGCTTGCTCATGCAGTGCACAAGAAATATATTGAGATAGTACAGCCTTGCAGAGGTGAGGCATTGTGGCCAGTGTAGAGGACACTTTATTGGGTGCATCCCTCAAGTACCAATTAATGCTGAAGCTGCCAATGATGACAGTTTCAGAGTGAGCGCCACACTTGAAAGAAATCTGCTGCTGCAATCAGAGGCAGTTTCGTCATTGCAGTGGCAGTCCCCCCTCCCTCCCAACCAGGAACACAGCAGGACAACAAATTTAAATGTTAGCTCACTCCCACTGCTGCCCGGCACCCTCTGTTCTCCATCCCCTACTGATATTGGGGTGCTCAATACCTGTGTCAGCATACATCCCCCCTCCCCCCTGTATGCCCAAAAATACTTCTTTGATGTTTCTGACACTGGGATGCCCACTCCTGGTGTCAGATGAGCTGCCCCCATGCCCCAATGTTACATAGATACATAGACAGTGTCGGCAGATAAGGGCCTATGGTCCACCCAGTCTGCCCATTTGAGCTTGTAAGTTCAGTTTATGTTTTCCAAGAAGTCTGTTGCCCTTACCCTGACCTCCAGAATTCCTTTATGTCTATCCCATGCATTCTTAAATCTCGTGATTGTTTCAGCCCCCACCACTTCCTCTGGCAGGGTGTTCCACTTGTCCACCACCCGTTCTGTGAAGAAATTCTTCCTCACGTTTCCTCTGAATCGTCCTCCCTCCAACTTCATCCCATGCCCTCTAGTCCTGGAACATCTTTTTCGCTTAAAAATAGTGTATTCCTGCACCCTGTTCCTCCCTGTAAGATACTTGTATGTCTCCATCATATCACCTCTCTACCTCCTTTCCTCCAGGGAGTACATGTTCAGTTCCTTCAACCTGTCCTCATAGGACTTGTGATGCAATCCATGCACCATCTTTGTTGCCCTCCTCTGAACCTTCTCTACCCTGTCTATGTCCTTACATAGGTAAGGTCTCCAGAACTGTACGGTGTACTCAAGGTGGGGCCTCACTAGTGTCTTGTATAGCGGAATTATGACCTCCCTTTTCCTGCTGTTGATGCCCCTGCCTATGCATCCCAGCATCCTATTTGCTTTACCTGCTGCCTTGTCACACTGTTTCCCTGCCTTGAGGTCATCAGAGATGATAACCCCAAGATCCCTTTCCCGCTTGGTGCATGCTATATCCTCACCCCCCCAACTGATATATTGTGCCAGGGTTTTTGTGCCCCATATGCATTATCTTGCACTTCTTTGCATTGAATTTCAACTGCCAAACCCCTGACCATTCTTCAAGTTTCTGCAGGTCCTTCTCATTCTGTCTACACCCTCTGGTGTGTCTACTCTGTTACAGAGCTTTGTGTCATCAGCGAACAGTGAAATTCTGCCTTCTAGGTCCTGCACAATGTCACTGATGAAGATATTGAATTGGACCGGTCCCAGCACTGATCCCTGTGGTACCCCACTGCTCACTCTTCCCTCTGTGGATTGACAACCATTTACCACCACCCTCTGTGTCCTGCCGCCCAGCCAGTTACCTACCCACCACACTACTGTCCGGCCCACACCCATGTTCCCCAGTTTGTGCAATAGTCTTCTATGTGGCACAGTGTCAAAGGCCTTGCTGAAGTCCAGATAGGCCATGTCCACTGCCCTCCCGATCCACCTCCTAGTCACCCAGTCAGAAAATTCAATGAGGTTGGTCTGACATGACCTCCCCTGGTGAAACCATGCTGCCTTGGGTCCTGTAGTCCATTGACAACCAGATGTTCCACCAATCTCTCCTTCATAGTGCTTCCATGATCTTCCCCACTACCGAGGTGAGGCTGACTGGTCTGTAGTTCCCCGCTTCCTCTTTGTTCCCACTTTTGTATAAGGGGACTACATCTGCTATCCTCCAGTCTTTGGGTACCTCCCCTGTTTCCAGTGATCGGCTAAACAGGATAGCCAGAGGTTCAGCCACCACCTCTCTTAGTTCTTTAAGGACCCTGGGGTGCATAAACAGGATAGCCAGAGGTTCAGCCACCACCTCTCTTAGTTCTTTAAGGACCCTGGGGTGCACCCCATCTGGCCCCATTGCTTTATCAACTCTTATTACCTCCAGTTCCTTCAGGACCCTTTCTCGTGTAAAGGGACTTGTGTCCATTTCTGCACCATTCTCACCCCTTGTACTCCGTTCAGACCCATTACCCTCCTCTTCCTCAGTAAAGACATTCTCAGCCAACATCGGGGTGCCCAATCCCTGGGTTGGCATTGATCCCCCCCCCCCAGTACTCTGGCACACTAGGAGCCCACCCCAGTGTTCTGAAATCCATTTTGTTAATATTTCACATGTAAAGAAAACAAAAAGTCCCACAATGTATTTTTTTCTAAACTTGAAAAAAAAAAAAAAGGTCCCTCGTCATTCCTGCCAGCCCCCCTCCCACTACCCGCACCCTCCTTCTGTGCACCCCACCTCCCCACAGCCCCCCTCACCCATCCTTACCTCCAGAGGTTGGGAGCAGTGATCTTCTGTGGACCAGGAACATGTCTGCATTCTTCAAAGACCAACCAGGAACTGAAGAAATGACGGTAAGCCCTATAATGCCACTCAATGGGGGGGAAGGGTGGTTCAACTTAGGTTTACATCTCAGCTAATTTTTGGAGTTTTGCTCCCAAATTGTCAAAATGGGGTTCTTGGGACCTCGTCTCATGAACGCTGGCACTGTCATTTTGTTTCTTGGTCCTGAAAGCTGATTTTGCGGTTGCTGCTGGAATCACCTTTTGGGACCAATTAATGAAACAACAGTGCCACTGTTTATGAGGTGGCATCCCAAAAAGCCCTTGTTGCAAATTTGGTGAAAAAAATAAAAAAAATGACTGCATTACGAGTGTCCATTGTGCAGTTTCTACGCATGCTCATAACTTCATCAATTTTTAATATTTTCACTCCAAATTTCCAACATTGCCATTTTTTCACACTCCCTTATGAACAGTATAGCTGTCATTTTTTGCATCATTCTCAAAATGTGTTTTTGCAGAATGGCGCTGTCACCATGCAAAATCAACTTTTGGGACAGAATAATGAAATCACAGTGCCACTGTTCATGAGGGGAGGTCCCAAAAAGGCCATGTTGAAAATTTGGTAAAAACGTTCAAAATAAATGACTGCATTACGAGCGTGCATTGCACAGTTTCCATGCACACTCGTTACTTTGACACTTTTTAATATTTTCACTCCAGATTTTCAACATGGCCATTTCTTCACACCTCCTCATGAATAGTACAGCTGTCATTTTTCATATCCTGCCTGAAATGTGTTTTCACACCTGTGGCACCGAATGGCACACTTGCTGTGTGAAATCACCTATTGGGATTGAGTAACGAAATGATACTGCCACTGTTCATGAGGTGGGGTCCCAAAAAGCCCATGTTGAAAATTTAGAGCAAAAATACCAACAAATGCCCAAGGCATTAGGGTTTCCAACCGTAATGCCTACCCTGCACAGACTGACAGGCTTCGGGATGTGACTTGGGGTCATCTGCCGTAATGCTCAACCCATTGATTCCCACTCCCAACCCCACCCCACCCTATAGCCACTGACAGTCATCAAGGTGTGCCTTGGGACTTCAGCCCTAACATTCACCCCATTCTATATACTGCATCCATCTCAGCTTATTTCCTTATGGAATGGGGTGAGCGTAAGGGCCAAAGACCTAGCAGACACTGCGACACCTGTCGGTGTCTGCAGGGTGGGGTGAGGTGAAATGGCGTGAGTGTTATGGTTGATGACCCAAAGGCACACCCCCAACACCTTGCAGTCTCTGCAAGGTGTGGGTGGAGGTTTCCGGTACTTCAATACCTCACTGCCATTCCTATTATGCATCTCTCTAACTCCTGCACTACCAATGCCAATACCAGCAAGCAAACATTCAGCATTGACAAATGCTTGTTTTTAAATTGTTAGAATTAGTTTTAGATGTTTACACTATCAATACTAAGAATGGATTCTTGTTCTAGTCGAGGAGATGGACAGTTCAAGACAGACTCAAATCTATTAGGGGTGGTAAACAATGGATTAATGGTTAGAGAGTTAGTTGAATTACTCTTTCCTTAAAATTATCTTGTGGATCAATGATCTTAAGACCCATAACATCCAGGGCTTCCACATTTAGCAACAGTTGTTTTGCAAAATGTTTACTGCCACAATACAAATCAATCTGTCCCATCTCTGATGTCTTGGGCTCTCCTGACACATAACAAATTTGTATCAGTGACCCTCAGAGCACGCACAACCTGAAGAAGGCACAGAACCCTTCTATACAAAGTAATTCTAGATTCACCTCGCAGTTATTCCAAACCATATAGACTTACAATTATCGGGGAGGTGATGTTCTCGTTCTCCCCTCTGATCTCCTATCTCTTGTGGTAACATTAGTGGTACTGCTTGCACATTTGCCATTGTAGGTCTTGTATGAAAAGAAGCAGACTAGTTGTGATTCCTCATTTACTTAGTAAACATTGTTTGACCAAATCTGTATATAATATCCTGAGAATGTGAGTAGTTAAAACCTTGGGTGCATTTTCACTAGTTTTAATTCTAAAACCTTTGTAAGTGTAACATTGTTCTACACTTACCCCTAATTCAGATTCTGCCAAGTATCCTAATACTGTAACTCTGTTGCTGTTTCTTGCGTCTCAGGATTTTTCAAAAATCCTCAGTACTTCTATACACGATTTCTGGTGCAGGACCACCTGCTGTTTCTATTCCTGTTTCTTGTGTCTCAGAATTTTTCAAAAATCCTCAGTACTTCTATATACGATTACTGGTCCAGGACCACCTGCTGTTTCTATTCCTGTTTTCTAGTTTTACTTTGTCATAGGTTATGTGATGCCTGACCTCTGGGTGCAGTAACTTCAGCAGAAGAAGCTATGTTTTCAGGACATGTTTTTATCATATCCACTTCTGTACTGACTGCTGGATTATTACCAGTGCTATTAACGGGCAGATTATTAGCAATTATGCTTTATTTATTTTATTTATTTTCTTATTTAGTTATTTGCCAACCAGGTGGGTACACCGATCCCAGGGACTGTCATCAGGTGTAATAGAAATAAGGTAATGGAAAAAGAACAAAAGTGACAAGATACATTAGATTGTTACAACACAGTTGATGATACAAACATTTGATTCAGTACAGGTGAAATAAACATTAGGTCACAAAGGAGCATTTTATTAATAAATAACAATGTAAACAATTTGCAGAACATGCATAGCAGCACAATGTCTCAGATACGAAAAGGAGATCATAGAAACATAGATATTGACATCAGATAAGGACTGCTTGGCCCACCCAGAGTTCCTATTTTCCCTACCTACTGTAACACCGCAGACCCTACTTGATCTCTGGCTTTACACCCCCCCACCACCTCTAAGGTTCCCTTATGCTTATTCCATGCATTCTTGAAGCCTGTTACCATCTTTGCCCCCACCACCTCTGCTAGTAGGCTGTCACAGGCATCCACCACTCTTTATGAGGAAGCAATTCCTCATATCTGTCCTGAGCCACCCCCACCCTCCAGCTTCATAGCATGTCCCCTTGTTCATGAGCATCTTTTCCTCCAAAAAATGCTTTCCTCTTGAACCTTATTCCTCCAGGGTGTACATACTGAGGTCTTTCAGTCTCTCCTCATAGGGCTTGTGATGCAGACCCTGCAACATTTTGGTTGCCCTCCTCTGGACTGCCACTACCCCATCTATGTCCTTCTGGAGATGTGGTTTCCAGAACTGGACACAGTACTCTAGGTGAGGTCTCGCCAGTGATCTATACAGAGGTAACACCACCTCTCTCTTTCTGCTGGTGATACCCCTCCCTCCCTATGCACCCTAGCATCCCACTAGCTTGCTCCACTGCCTTATCACACTGTCTGGCCACCTTTAGGTCATCAGATACGATTACCCCTGGGTTCTTTCCTGTTTGGTAATGGCTAATACCACTCCCCCATTTTGTACTCTGTCCCTGGGTTTCCATGCCCCAAGTACATTATTTTGCACTGAAACTTAGCTGCCACACCCTTGACCACTCCTCTAGAATTCTTAGATCTCCATTCATTTTTATACCCCCTCCCAGAGTGTCTAACCAGTTGCAGATTTTACTGTCATCTGCAAAGAGGCATACTTTCTCTTCCAGCCCCTCTGCAATGTCGCTAATAAAGAAATTAAAGAGGACCAGCCCCAGTATGGATCCTTGTGGTACCCTGCTGGTCATCCTCTCTTCCTCAGAGTGAACTCCATTTACCACCACCCTCTGTCACCTGTTCCTTAACCAATATCTCCCCCGGTTTACCACCTTTGGACCCATTCCCAGGCTTCCCAGCTTGTTTAGTGTCTCCTATGTGGAACGGTGTCAAAAACCTTACTGAAATCTAGGTAGGTCACATCCACCACTCTACCCTGGTCTACTTCCCTGGGGCATGCACCCCTGACATCGACATTTCAACAGTGGAGTCCCCTACAGTGACAACAGTGCCACGTCATTGTAGGGAACCTGCTGGAACCTGGCACTGTCTGTTGGGGGGTCCTGAACCCCACCAAATCAACTCTGATTTGGAGTTTAGAATCCTAAGTGGGGGGGTGCAGGGGGCACAGACCCTGTGTGGGGGTTCCGGGGCAGAGCCCCCCGAAGAAAACACTTGTGTCCTTTGGAAACCGGCAGTCGACTGCAAAATGCAGTCAACCTGCCAGTTTCGCTGTCAGGTCATTTGACAAATATTTTGTTGATGACCCATTGTGGATCCATTCCCTGGTCACGTAGTCAAAGAAATCTATCAAATTTGTTTGACATGATCTCCTACCAGTAAATCCATGCTGCCTCAGATCTTGTAGGCCACTGGATTCAAAATATTCCACAATCTTCTCCTTTTGTAGTGATTCAATGACTTTCCCCACCACTGAAGTCAGGCTGACTGGCCTGTAATGTCCAGCTTCCTCTTTGCTCCCACTTTTGTGAAGTGGGACCACATCTGCCCTCCTCCAATCCTCCGGAACCACTCCCAACCCTAGTGAGTGGTTGAACAGGGCTGTCAGAGGTGCAGCCAGCCCCTTCCTGAGCTCCCTAAATATCCTGGGATGCATCCTGTCTGGCCCCATAGCCTTGTCCAGTTTCAGATTTGCAAGTTCCTACAGGACTCTGTCCTCTGTAAATGGACTAGTGTCTACCTCCCTTCCTTTGATGCTCCTGGCCCTTATCTGTGGTCCCTCGCCTTCCCCTTCCTCTGTGAACACTAAACAAAAGTATTTGTTCAAGATGCCTGCTTTTTTATGGTCCCCCTCCATGCACTCCCCTCCTTCACTCCTAAGCCTAACTATTCCTTCCCTGTTCTTTCTCTTTTGCATTTACATACCTGAAAAATACCTTGTCCCCTTTCTGTATTGCCTGGGCTATTTTCTTCTCTGTTTGTGCCTTTGCAATTCTAGTTTCTTTCCCTGCTTCCCTCTATTTCTCCTGATACACTTCCCTGTTCTCCTCCCCCTGTTCTCCTCCCTCTGTGTCTCCTTATACCTCCTGAATGCTAACTTTTTTGTCCCTACCTTCTCAGCCACCTCTTTTTAGAATCATACTGATCTCTTTTTCCTCCTGCTTTTGCTTACATGTCTGACACAGCGGTTTGTTGCCTTCTCTGTCCTTTCTTCTATATTCACCCACTGTTTCTCCTCTCCTTCCAAGCCCCCCCCCCCGCCAGGGCATCCCTGAGGCATTCCTCCATCTTTTTAATATTGGCTCTCCTGAAGTCCAGGACCCTCACCTTTGTGTGGTTCGAGTTTACCACCATACTTATCTGTATATTGAACCACACAATAGCATGACTGCTGGTCCCCAGGTGGCCACCCACTGTAACATCTGCAACACTGTCCCCATTTGTGAGTACAAGGTCCAGTATTGCCCCGTCACAAGTGGGCACTCTTACTAGTTGCCTGAGGAATGCCCCCTCCAGGGAATCCAGGATGTCCCTGCTCCTAGCTAAAGCTGCAGCTGTGATGCTCAAATCTACATCCGTCAGACTGAAGTCCCCCACCAGCAGCACCTCTCCCTTATTTACCATCTTCCACCAGAATCTTATTCGACTCCCCCCTCCCCACTATGTGCTGAAGACCTGTAGATCACATCAGTGCAAATAGTGGCTCCCTTCCCTGTTTCTAGGGTGACCCACAGAACTCACCTCCAATTTCCCTGTATCTCAGTGGCTTTTATGCTATCCCTCACATAAAGAGCCACCTCTCTCCCTTTCTTTTCCACCCTGTCCTTTCTGAATAGAGTGTAGCCTGGTATGGATACATCCCAGTCATGGTTCTCATTGCACCATAACTCAGCAATGGTGACAATGTCCAGGTGAGCCTCTGCCACGATGGCCTCTAGGTCTGGGATTTTGTTTCCCAGACTTCGAGCATTTGCACAAATGGCCTTCCAGAATCTGCTACCACGCTGTTTGTCAACACCCTCTGTCCCATTTTGCCTTCTGTCAGTACCCCCTCTGCTCTCCTTCCCATCTCTCTTCACTTCTTCCATATTGTTTCTTTTGTTGTTGGGTATCCTGGGGGATTTCTCTCCCTTAGGATTCTCCCTACTGCCTACTTCAGTTTGAAGGGTGGGATAGTTTGTGTCTTCCTGTTTCCTTCCGCCCCTCCTTGGCTAGTTTAAATGCTGCCAGTGTAGCATTTAAACTGTTCATTGAGGACTGTGGTTCACCTCCTGGATGGATGCAGGCCATCTTTCCTGTACAGACCCCCATCCTCCAGGTGGAATCCAGTCCCCATTGTAACCAAACCTCCTCTCTGCACCATTCCTTCCAACCATGTGTTGAAGCTCCTGGTGCAGAGGGCCCTATCCACCCCCTGTCATAGACAGATAGCACCTCAGAAAAGGTCACTGAGCATACTACCTTCCTAAGACCCTCTTCAACTCCCTTCTCTCATCCTGCACCGTCCTAGATTCATCTCTAGCCATATCATTGGTCCCTAGGTGGACAATGACATCCAGCTCTCCTTCCCATTCTGCCACCCTAGCCATCCCCAGGATCTACTTCTCTCCCTCTGAGTTATGGTGCTTGTAGGCACCTAACCTGCCTCTCCTCTCACTTCTTGTTCCCAAATCTATCCCCTAACAATTGAGTCTCCCACCAGGAATTGCTTCCTCCTCCTCAGGGGTCCTTTTCATCCTCTTGGGGTCTTCACTATGGAGGACCCCCACATCCTCCTTGGTCACTATTGCGGGTTTCTCCATTGGACTGTCCCACCCTGCCAGAGTGGCATAACAATTTTGTAGTGGTACCACGTCCGGGTTGTGTCTCTGACCTACCACCCTAACCTTTCCTGAGCCCACCACAGTCCAGCTTCTCCTCATCTGCATCCTTTGAGGTCACAGCGGCAGACTTGGCGGTGCCTGGGTGGGAGAGGAGGCACCCTGAATCTTAGCCAACTCGGCCTGAAGTCTAGCAACCTCCCTCCTCAGACCAGAGAGGCGCATGCAGATGTGCAGCACCGCACTCTCCAGAAAATCCCCCTGAAGACTGCTTCCCCACAGCCACTGCACTGCACCACTCCCAGCATATGTATATACTATCCTGCTCGCTTTTCCTGTTTTGCTTCCCTGTAGATCCTCTTTACCCTTCCCTATATTTTGTGTTTCATTTATACCCAAACTATTGCTTGACCCTAACTCACCTCTACTCTACCTGTCTTTGTTTTGCTCTTTTTATACCCTTATTTACTTCTACCCTAGATAGGGTGTTTCACCTTTACCCAAACTGTTAACCCTAAGTGTAGACCTTAACTTGCTACGACCCTGCCTGTGTTTATTTTTGGTTTTTTGTTCTACTTTCCCTTTTGGTTTTGTTTTATTTTTTTCCAACCCTAGATAGGGTGTTTCACCTGTACCCTACATTTTGCGTGTCCCTGACCCTTCCCCCTCCCCTGCTATGAGTGTACAGTTACAGGAATTTAAACAAGAAGCTTACCAAACATGCTCTATGTCCTGCTTTCTCCTTTCTTACTCCTTCATTGTTCCTCTGCTTGTCAGTTCAGCTTGCAGAGTGATGGTCACGCTGGCTGCCTCATTGGTTGACTCCAGTTGGCAGACTCTGCTGTGCTGTCCTTGCCTTGTGGGTCCTTAGCATGAGGGGTGCCCTCTCAAAGGCCTCTTCCTTATGTAGCAGTAGGAAGTGGGCTGGGTCCTGTGATTGGCCTGCTGATGGGACAGGAGGTCCGGCTTTGTCTTTGATTGGCTCCACTGGAGCCTGCTTCTGCCACTAAGCTCTACTCTTCTTGTGTCTCCTCGGGGCAGGAAGGAGGACACCCTTTGTGAAAATCAGGAGACCCTCACTGCCTGATCTCTGCTCTTCCAAATGCCACCCACTGCTTCGAGTGGGGTTTTAAATCACTGACTCCCCCTTTGTTTAAGCAGTAGGAAGTGGGCTGGGTGCCTGTGATTAGCTGCTGAGGGGACAGGTGGCACGACTTTGTCTTTGGCTCTCACTGGTGCCCTGCTTTTGCCACTAAGCTCCGCTCTTCTTGTGTCTCCTCGTGGTAGGGGGAGGTCTCCCTTTGCTAAAATCTGGAGACCCTCACTCCTTTATCGCTGCTCCTCCAAAACAGCTGGTTCACCCAGAAATGAAATCAGTGGTACTGCATTCTGTCAGACTTGGTTATGTTTCTTTTGTTAATTTTTTTCTTTTTGTCATGGTTTTCTTTTCCTCTTCTTCTTGTTTTTAATTTTCTCTGGGGTTGTCCCACTGATACTTTGTCATTCCATCTTTACATGAACATGACTTCCCATTTTTGAGGATGCCTGACATATTTAGGACTGACTTCTTGGAATTACTATAACTGAGCCCATGGAATGTGGAAGAGGCATTTTACCCATGTTACTACCAAAGTAACTATGGGAGGACTACTTTTGTGCCTCCTGTCACAGTAAATGTGATAGTAACATGTACCTAGCATTCCTTCCTCATTGTTTTCCAGCCGGCCACCCCCTGACTGCTCCCCTTATGCTGCCAGCACCTAGTCCTCACCACTACACCTTTGGATTACAAAAGCATGCCCTCCATGGCTGGCCACCATGACTGCACTAGCTAGTTAAAGTGACCAGATGTCTGAGCACATCAATGATGACATCATAATACAAGTTACCAACATGGAAAACATCCGATAAACACCAAAATCTGCACTTGGTGGCATTCTGTGGCCCAGAAATATCAATGTTACGACCATCATCATTCTCTGCCCTCCTCAGTACAGTGGCCAGAAACTCTAAAGGTGCTTTTGTGGCATTCTCCTCCCCTCCCCGTAGAGGGCCAGAAATGCCAAACTCTACAAGCAGCAGTATTCTCCCCCCCTGTGATTCACTCCCTTGTTTTTTTTACCACCACAGGGCAGGGATGATTTAAAGGATAATATTCACTGTTATCTGACCTTGAAGTATAGTCTCATGTCATCGTGGATGTAGATGGCATCGCAAGGAAATTTTTTTTTAAATTACAGGCAGAACGCTGATTAGCCACTGATCGTCTGAGTCACTGTTGGCATCTTTTTTTTCCATCATGACCCCACTACCTGTTTTGTGGTTAAGGCTAAAAGTAAATTGGAAGAAAGTTTTTATTTTTTCTTTTTTTTTAATTTCATTGTTTTTTTTTTACACTATTTGTAGCCCCCCAGCCTGGAACTCTCTCAGGCCACTGCACTCACCAGCTTGCTCTACCACCCGCTGTGTTCCCCAATCATCTTCAAGTTCATTACGGTTCCCCGGGTCGGGGAGGACAACCCGGGGAGACCGTGGGGACAGTGGTGGGGGAACCAGCATTGGGTGTGTGGCAGTGATAGTGGCAGGACCGTTGCCTATCCAGGGCTGGAGGGGTGCTTCTTGTGGTGAGCCCAAGATCCCCCCTCCACCCTGCATGGGCATGTCTGATGCTGGCGCATGGCAATCCTGCCTACATCAGCCATGCTCTTACGTGCAGCCTGGTGGCTTGATGGCACCCCCGGTCTTCAACGGGAGTCACCAGAGCAACGGGCATTCCTAACCCTCCCACCCGGAGAGGAGAGCTGCCCAGAGAGCACTCGATCCGTCTCCCTCCCTTGCCGACTCCTGACTCCTGAGCTTGCTCCTGAACTCGGGTCATCAGCGCAACGAGGTGTGAGGTCCAGTGCCTCAACCCTCAGTGCCACCAGGCAGGCTATTTCATTGGGGTTGAGAGGGTCTGAAATGAGATGGAAATTTTGATTCAGAGGCATAGTAACTTTTTTTGAGGGGAGGGAGCTGACATTGTGGGACCAAAGATATTGTTGAATTTGTGTGTTTGAGTCTCATCTTCAGGCAGAAGAATATTCTTGTAAAATTATGAAACTAACATTGATTGGAAACTGTGAGTCCTAGGGTCACTGCATAAGCCGTGACAGTAACTAGCTGGACACATTAACAACAATGTCACAAGGCCAGACTGCAAATGGAAAAGCATCTGCTGGCAACACAAATGATGTGCATCCTTGTGAAAAAAATATAGACAACTCTAAAAAACAACTTGCCCTGTACACACAAACTCATCGACGTGATTGGGTGGGACTCACGGCCCCCCTAAAAGTGCTCTATATTTTTAACTTTTAGTTGTTTAAATTACTGCCTTACGCAGCCTAAATTGTGACTGGTGGCTTGCTGTGTTCTGCTGACAAGGTGCATCACTTGTGATTGTATGGGGGTAGGGAACTCTAGCTTTCAGGTCCCTCAGTGGAGGGGGACAAATCAACAAAGCCACAGTAGACAATGATCACCAGCAGTAAGGCCAGGCTGGAGCACCTGTGTCAGCTGTCATAAAATTGTGTACTGCCACTCCTGCCCTGTTTGCTGGACTCAGAGTCTGACATTTTTCCACCCTGTAATGAACATAGCTGGTGAGCACTAGCACTGTCTGTTTCATTTTGCCAGTCTGTGTCTTGGGAGGAGGAGAGGTCTTCCCGCATGGTCCCTAACTGACTGGTTCTTCAATATTGTAGTGCCACCAACAAACTGAAGCAGGAGCATGTGGTGACTGGGCAGGAGTGGTGATTCATCCTGTCTGAAAGGACATAGCTGTGGTGGAGGTGGTGCAAAGGAGGGCAACCAAAACGGTGAGTGGCCTGCATCAGAAGCCCTATAAAGAAAGGCTTAAGGATTTAAATATGTACTCTGTAGACAACAGGAGGGAACGGGAGATATGATAGAGGCATTCAAATACCTCACAGGAATAAGCAAGGTACAGGAAGGAGCATTTTCCAAAGAAAAAGACACTCAGCAATAAGGGATCAGAATATGAAGCTAGGGGGAGACTCGGAGGAAGTGTGAGGAAGTACTTCTTCATGGAGAGGGTGGTGGACACTTGGAACAGCCTACCAGCAGATGTTATAGGGGCTAGAATGGTGACATGATCTAAGACTCATGAGATAACCGGCCCGGTGGCACTTAGGGTTGAGGCGCTGGACGCCACACCTCGCACCACGCTGGTGACCCGGGTTCAGGAATGGACTGGGGCCACCAGGGGTCTGCAGGGGAGAGGGTGGATTGAGCATCCCAGGACTGCTCTCCTCCCTCTGGGATGGGCTGGGGAATGCAAGTTGTGCTGTAGCAGTGCCTGGCAATGGCCGGGCATGGCACAGTTGCAGTCCACAGCAAGACATTGGCTTACGTGTGGACGTCATTGCACTGTCAGCTCCTGAGGGAAAAAAAATTGGAGGAAAATGGCTGAGTGTGACTGAGGCGGCTTGATGGCCACATTCCCGCTTGATCCAGAGGAGGTCATGGAATCACGCTTGGGGCCCAGTCCAGCTCGGCTTGGAGAGGCATGGGAGGCCTCCGTGGGTTGGGGCAACTGCACTGGACCCCCATCATGCGAGTGAGCCTGCTATTCTCTGGGACAGTGGGGGCTGGCAGCTGGATGCCCCCGACGGATGCACCACAGAAGGTGACAAATAATGACATGTTAAAAGAAAAGAAGCATGAGTAAGACACAAGGGACTCTTAGAAACAAGTTGGGGGGGGTGTAAGCTGGAGTCCAAGTGAGGTCTCCGGTGGCACCATGGGCAGGGATTTTAGGGTAGACTAGGTGGCCAGGTGCTCCTTATCTGCCAACAACTTCTCTTTGGTGAAAGGTCTCAGCATTTAAAACAGCCAGCCAGTCTTATGCTGTGTAGCTGAGCATCACATGCAGTGTAGACTCCACACACCATAGCCTGTGTTCTGCCTGATCAATGAAGTAGGTGAGAGACTCTTCTCTACTTTGACTCTGCAGTCTTTCTTCCCATTGTTTGGCTACCTAAACACACTTGCATCACTATATAATCATTCAGTCTTTCTCTGTTCTGTCTCCTGACCAGCAGTAATTTAACAATGATTTAATCGCACTCCCTAACTGAAAAAAAAAAAAACTCCTGCAAAATCCAGCCAGACCAGTAACTTCCATCATATGCTGTGCTGCTTCTGCCTTGTTAGGTGGTCATGTCTGCAGCCTGGGCCTCCATGTGGTCATCATGTTGTGTTCTATGTCCTGTTGCTTTCACCCAGCAGTGGGTGAAGGTACAGTGAAGGTACTAGCCAGCTGGTCAGGGCTAGGGATGAGTCTGAAGCTGCAGCCTTCCTAACTAGTACATCTCCTTTTGTAATAGCTTGATAAGGTGTAGTGCCCCCCAAATGGTGGCTTACCTTGTTGCCCATTTGTCTCTCACTGCTCCCGTTGTCTCCTGTCTGTCTCTTCCTTCTGCCTCAGGCATCCCTGTTGTTGTCCCCAAGCACTGCTGTCTAGCCAGGTCCCTAAAAATGCCCAAAGGCCCCCTTACAGCCCGTGCACCTAAATTCAGCCCTCATTGAGCTGGTGGAGCTGCTGCAGAGCCACCTCCTCTTCCCATTTCCTCTTCACGGCATGTGGGTGGCTCAGGCACAAAAAAGCACTTCCGGTGCTCTCGCCACAATCTGCAGTAAACCCAGTTGCCGCTTGCATGGTCCCGATCGCTAGATTAAATAATGGCTGCAGGGGGGATCACAAACTTCTGGTAGCACAAGGGGAGTCGAAAAGCAATTGTTAATAAAGAGTGCAGATCATGCTGAGACCCCACTCATAAATATTAATTAGGCAGGCATTAATGTTCATAAGCAACCTTGTCCTAGCGCAAGGGCGGATTAAATATTGGCACTAGCAACAGGCACAGGAGTATAAATAAATGAAAATAAATGTGAGGGCTTAGGAGGGCATAAAGGGAGCGAAGGAATAATGGGGGCTAATGTAAATAAATAATTATTCTGATTGCTCCACACACTTAATGTTGGGACCTTAAGAGCTGCCTGTCTGCTGCCTAGGGCACTGTGTTATGGCAGCAGTGACAGGCTATAGACTGCATCAAACTGTTTAAACGGGGAAGTGTTCAGAGGGGCACAGAAGTGGCTGCAGAACGGTGGGGCAGTGATTAAAATAAAAATGTTTTTCTGGCTGCCCCAGAACTTTATATTTGGGACTGCAATAATCTGCAAGGGGACTATGCATTCGAGAAGCTATGATTGCAGGGCAGCAGCCAATCAGAAAGCCAGAACTTCAGTGCAAAGACTGTTGGGACTATGCCAGAGGCTTATGGGACTTTGCTAAAGACTTGTGTGGAAATCGCGGGGACCTAATTCAATCGCCAAAACAGGGATCCTATTGAACGTCAAGTGAGGCTAATGAATATTCATTTTTTGGACTGACAAGCAGATTCAGCCAATTGCTGTGGGACTGACAAGTGGATTCAGCCAATCAGGAGCCCTAGAAGAGCTTCTTAAAACCCAGGGACATTGCGGGTTGAGCTCAGTTCTCCAGTGAGCCCCTCCACAGGGAGGGGCACTCAGGCCCCCAGCTAAACAAAATGGTCCTAGTAATTCAGTGTGAATGAGTTAGATGAACGTTTATGTTTCTCGTTTTGCTCTGCTATATCCATTGCTAAAACTGCTTCAATCTCTGTCTCCACTGAATTTTTGGCTTATTGGATTTCTGAATGCTGTGTGAACTCTTGTAGATTTTGTCAGAGTCAAGGAGGCAGTGAAGCATGATATCTATGGAGAAATTTATCTCTCCCAAATGAATACCGGGAGGGTCATTAACCTCGGGAGCAGCAAATATGCAGCTCCCAATTGGGGAGATGTCTTCACCGCTGTACTGCGTCCGAAGGTGCGAAGGCAAAAAACCCACAGAAGCCTACTTTGGCTTCTATGCAAGGTTTCTGGTGGAATTACAAGGGGATATCAAAGAATCATTCAACAAGGTGCAAATATCGCTTCAGGAGATATCACAACGTTGTGGGAGTATTGAGCAAAAAATGAATAAAATTGAAGAGCGTGTGGACACTGTGGAGAAAATGACAGCAATTGGCTTCGAGGATTTTGACAGCTGAGGGGGCTATAAATGCCTCATTGCACGAGCAGATAAATACCATGTCTAAGTTGGAAAAAATGGAAAATACTTTGCTTATGAAAAATCTGAGATTAATTGGTCTTGCAGCTGATATCCCTCTTTCTGAATTAAAAACTGAGGTTGAAAAATCTTAATGATGGCTTTTTCCCCTGATCAGAAGGTGATATTGGAATCGATATTTCGGCCACAGTCTAGATTGAAACAAGGTGCTGATGAGTTTCTATCAAGATACATTATTTGTACTTTTTCAGCTCTCGACCAGAGGAATAAGATGTTGCAGGCAGCTAGAAATAAGAAGGGATTTGTGTACAAAGGTCGGAAAATCCACTTGTATCCTGATTTTTGTTTGATGACACAGAAGCGAAGGAAGTGCTTTTTTAACTTGCGCTCAGAGTTTCGACAGTCAGGGTTACTGCAGTATTGCAGGCTCCTAGCAGGTTAAACATTTCTTTTCAAAATAAAGACTATATTTTGAGGATGTTGACTCTGCTAAGATTTTTTATGATAAGAACATTGCTTTACCCGCTGAAATGGACTCTGATTTGTCTGAGGAGGAAGATCAAGTGAATAGTACTCAGTATATTCCAGTAACTTCATGATGTGAGTTTTCTATTATTTTGTTGTTTGAATGATATATCTTTGTTTCTCCCCTATTTTGTCTTTTTTGCCAGATAGAGATTTTCGATTTTTTCTTAAAAGGGAAGTAATAACTTGGAGACCGAGGAACAGTATTATGGTATAAACTATTGATGCTCTTAGAATAAATGAATTTAAAGATTTTCTTTTATCCCCAAAAAAATATGCTTTATGGTACTTGTTTTGTATTGTATTCTGTTTTGAGATGGACCTTTATTTGTTACTTTGTCACACATATATTTCTCTCTGAATAAAATAAAAGTATAATAATAGTAATTCAGTGTGAACCCTTTCACAGGGGAGGGGATTCTTGTCTCCTGCTAGAGAGAGTGGCTGTCAGCAACATAAGTCGTTGATCTGGGGTTGCCAGAGATTGTCCTCCAGGGCTAGCAGTTCCTTGCCACATCAGGAAAATGTGAAAAGAAGCCAGCATCTGTGTGCATTGTGAGAGAGCTGCTAGAAATGCTTCTGCATTAGCAGTGAGAGTGCTAAGAAAGCCTGTAACTTCCAGAGAAGGACAGTATTGAGAATCCTTCTGAGTGAGTAAACTTTACTTAAAATGTAAGCAATTGAGACAATTGGTGAGTGGCAGAGAAGCCCAGAAAGTGTAGAGTTGTGACTGTCTGCATCCTGCGTCTAACCAGAGCGCAAGATATGGGTGAACATCTGTTTCAAGTGACCAAGAAAGGGTCCAGTGATTTGTAAATGCTGAATGTCACTGTGTAGTTTACCTACAGGACCGAAAGGAAGTTCCCCAGCCACGTGGAGCTTTGCTTAACAGTGCCTGGGAGGGCCAGTAAATATTTCTTCTGTCCATCTGGGGAGCTGCAAATGCCAGCGAAAGCCAAGAGGGACTTTGTTTAAGGTGTCTGAATGTCCAAGTTGGAGCTGCTAATGCCAGCAAAGCCACAAGGGACTGTGACATTGTATTGTGAGACCAAGACAGCTACAGTAATCAGTTTGCTGACAAGTAAAGTGTTCTGAGTTTGAGAGAAGCTACCAAGTTCAGCTTTGCCAACAAGTAAAGCATGTTAGTGGGGAGCCGAGCCCCAAGCTCCGGCTGTTGTTTCAAAGGTTTCTAATGTTGGGGAGCCATGGCTCAAGCTCCAGCTGTTGCTCAAACATCTTAAGTAGTTGAGAGTCAAGCATCAAGCTCTTCCTGATATTGTGTAAAAGATGAAAGCTAAGCTCCTAAGAAGTTTCTGCATGGACTGTGAGAGTCTGGGTCACTCTAACCCTAGGGTAGAAGCACCCGTTCTGTAACCGCAAGCTAGGAAAATGCCTAAAGAAATAAATGTGCTGAATGCAATATAAATGTGCAGCATGTGACAAAGCCTTAGACTAGTTTGAAAGACAGCCTGGTAGTGTGCTGCCACCTAAGGCACTGCCATATGCTCTTCCCCCTGAGGGGTATAGCCTAGACGTTGGGGTTAGGGCATGCTGGCCCCATTCCCTGCTGGTCTTTTCCACAAGTTTCTACTAAATAAGACTGTGAACATAAAGAAAAGGGAGCAGTTGTTCAAGTCTGAGAAAAAGCATTAGCCCACCTAAAAAAAAGCTGCAAGAACCTTCCCCACCAAAGGGAACACCGAAGCTCCTGCCATGTTTCAGCCAAAAGTCTACTCATGCAACTACCTCAATTGTTCCAACTTGTCTAACTTGACCAAACTGTGAGTATGCAGGGCCTCCCTGGCTTAACCCAGATTGACCTGTAAATAGTTATTGTTGTTGCTAAGTCAGGTTCTGTATTCAGAGTACAGCCTCTAAGATCAACAAGCTGTAAGTTCTGTATCCTACAGTTAGATTGTGTCCCAGAATTAAAAGTAAAGTTAATTGTTTATTTTCTTCAAGGGCCCTAACCCAGCTGGCCATCATCAGCTGCACTGAACAACAGGCCTGCACCTTTAAGAACTTTAGTACTGGGTACCCAGAAAAGTTAGAATTGCAGGGTTCTAATGCAGTTCTGGAACTGGTACCAGTGGGGATGTTTGAATAAATGTGTCACCTTTCTAGTGTAGCTAGCTTAGATAGCATCAGGGATCTGAATGCCTCAGAGGTTGGTAGGTGGTTACTATGATTAATGCCTAAGGGTAAAATGCAAAATGATATTGTGATTTCATGCCAGTTTAAACCAAATACCAATGCTAATCAAATGTAAATAGCTACCTCTGCTCCAAATCACCCTTCCTAACCCTTACCCCTTGTAAACAAATTGTTGTTACTGTTTTTGCATAAACTTTGGTGCGTGAGCATATTATTAGAGAGTCAAGAATTGCAAACTGTCTAAAATAAGAACATAAGAAAATGGCCAGCAGAAGACCACTCAGTCTATCGGGTTTGCTCGTAATAATGAGTGTCACCCCCGACTTTTAGTCTGCATCTGCGACCCCCTCCTCCCCTCTCCCCCCCGGACCTCTGGTCTTTCTCCTTACCAGGCCTCCTGACATTCCTTTATGCCTGTCCCAGGCTTTTTTGAATGATCCCACTGACTTTGCATCCACCACCTCTTGTGGCAGCTCATACCACGCCATGCCATCACCACTCTTTCTGTAAAAAAGTGCTTCCTCATGTCTCTTGAATCTACCCCCACCAATTTGAGGTTGTGCCCTGGTGGTAGTGGTGGCCTCCCTATTGACTAGGATCTCACAGTCCACTCTGTTAATTCCCTCAAGTACTTGAATGTCTCAATCATATCTCCCTCTGCCTCCTCTCCTCTCCTCCTCTCCTCTCCTCCTCTCCTCCTCCAGATGTACATCCCCAGGTCCTCCAACCTCTCTGTATATGATCTCTTGCTGTCCTTTTATCATTTAGTTGCTCTCCTTTGTACCCTTTCCATCATGTTTATGTCTTTTTTCAGGTGTGGGTGCCAGTAACTCACTCCGTATTCTAAGTGAGGTCTGACCAGTGTCCTGCACAGTGGCAGGATGACCTCACTCCTCCTACTGCCAATTCCTCTAGCAATACATCCCAACATCCCAGTGGCCTTAGCTACAGCCTTTTTGCATTGAGCCAAGTGTTTCAGATCACTAGAAATTATTACCCCCAGATCTTTTTCCTCCTCCATTGGTGTAACCTGGACTTTTCCCATGTAGTACTCTGTTCTCAGGTTCTTTGTCCCTAAGTGCATCACTTTGCACTTTTTGGCATTGAACCTGAGCTGCCATATCCCTGCCATCTCTCCAGTTTGGCTAAGTCATTCTTCCTCCTGAGTATCCACCCTACCACAGAGCTTGGTGTCGTCAGCGAACATGCACATCTTTCCCTGGATGCCTTCCCCTATGTCCCCAATAAAGACGTTTAACAACACTGGCCCCAGCACTGACCTCTGTGGAACCCCACTGGTGACCTCCATCATGCTGGAGACCTCACCCCCTACCACCACCTTCTGTGTTCTGCCACGCAGCCAGTTTTCGACCCACCTAGTCAACCTTACTCCCACCCCCAGGTCCTTCAGTTTTGTGATCAGACTTTTGTGTGGTACAGAGTCAAAGGCCTTGCTAAAGTCCAGATATATAATATCCACTGCCTGGCCTTAGTCCACTGTCCAGGTGACCCAGTCAAAGAACTTGACCAAGTTCATTTGACACGACCTGCCTGACACGAATCCATGTTGTCTGCTATCCTGCAGGCCATTTTCCTCTAAGAACTTGACCAGGCTCTCCTTCAATATTGTCTCCATTATTTTACACACAATTGAGGTCAAGATGACCAGTCTATAGTTACCCGGGTCCTCCTTAGGGCCACTTTTATGTATTGGCATGATGTGTGCTAATCTCCATTCCTCTGGTACCACTCATGTGTCAAGAGATCTATTGAATAGTGGGACTTGTTCTTTGGGTTATGTTTGGGGTGGCACTGTGGTATTGTGGGTGGGTACAGCATCCCAGAGGGTTGTACCAGGTATAATTCTAGCCCACGTAAGTATACTCTGAGTGGAAGCACTGTGCATTTTGTTATTCTAGGGAAAGAACCATTTTAAAGTTAAAGTAGGAACCCAGGCACCTCAACCTTGGTTAGGCCTACAAGGCAGGGGTAGTGTAGCCCTCTAGATACCCAGCACCAGGGTTACATAAGTGTGGTGTAACATACATAGTGTGGGTTATAGAACTTATATTGCCTCTCAGTGTCCACCACATTATCTATCACACACTTTCATCACAATACTACAACACGTAAAAAACAAAAAAATATACATCAAGTTCATGCCCAGGCAGTCGTTGTTGGATCTATACAACTCTTGCTTTTCATGGCTTTTCTGAAGGACAGACAGTTATTAGCCTGGTTATCTGGCTGTAAGTTGAGTTTCATATCTCTTCTAGTTATTTCTTTGTCATGTTTTTGAATGAAAGTTTCCAGCATTACTCTGTTTTGTGTTATTTCCTGCTTAATGATATTCATTTCATCCCTGAATAGATGTAAATATTCCATGATTAAAATATTGGCCATATGGGGGTGGCTCAGTGCATTAACCATCTGATTTATTAAACAGGATGGATATTTATGCCAGCAATAAGACACGATGAGGTGTGGGTTATGGCCTGATAAGAGCACGCCCCAGGTGCGTTATGAGGCACGAGGTGCTTGTGCCGAGTGCCTTCAGCACCTGGGAAGTGCTTGATCAGGCCATAACTCACACCTCGAGTGTCTTATTGCACTTATAAATGGGCTCCATAGTAAGAAGTTAATTACAAAAAAAAGACATAGGAACTGTATATAAAATAGTAAAAATATGATTATTTTAAAGATAGAAAAAGTAGTCCCTGTCATTGTGCTTGTAATGGAGCTCTTTACAATAGATGAACTAAAAACCTTTTGGTAAAGAAGCTGATAGTTATATTTTTGAAGGTATTTAGTTTCACTCACTGGCCACCTGCTAGTGTCAGATTAATTCTCTGTGCCACTCACAAGTCTGCTGAGTACAAAATAAGAGGTTCTGTCATTTCTGCATTCCATGCTGCTCCCCACGGCACCAGCCATCGCCCATCATTTCCTCTAAATATGAGCGCAACAACGGAGAACTTGGTGGCATCTAAGTTTGATGTTTGCTTTTAAGATGCATCTGTTTCAGTCGGTTTGTTTTATTTTATAGTGACAGGGTGTTTGACTGGGAGCGAGCATGTCCGCTCACGGCTTCTATAGTGTTTTGTTTTTGGTTTGTGGTTGCTCAACGTGGAAATAAAAAAGAAAAGCAGGTCGGCACTGTTGGGGTAGTACGGAATAAGGACATGGCAGAAAGTCTTTAAATGTGATGCAGTACAGGTGACAAGTTTAATTTTTCAGGTCTTTGGGATCCTGTTATGTGCCAGGCGCTGTAGGTGCCGCCGCTGTGAGGAGATCGCTGTGCGAATGTGCAATCTTTTCTTGACAACCCGCTGAGGTGCTCGCCTGTCAGAAAGTGATAGCGGGCAGACGATATGTTACTTGTCCAGCGGTCTCTTGAAGTAGTGCAGGTTGTAGGAATATGGCACTATAAGGACACGGGTCTGAGAGGGTCTTAGCCAGTCAGGTTGCTGACATTTTTTTGCCCATTTTATAATATAAGCTGTGGTATTTATGGTGGTACTCATAACCTCTTTCTTAATTTTACTAAACAATTCCTCTAGTCCTATTGATTTTTCACTGGGTTTGTGTGTCTCCATTTCCAAATGCATATCACAACTAGAAGATATTGGACTGAATAGATTTAATTTTGTACTGTTTTGTCTGTTTGTATTTGAATTTGAAGATTCTTGATCTCATAATTTCTCAGAACTGAGATTTGATTTTACTTGAGGGACAGGAATTAAGGGCAGGCCAGCAGGAGAGTTAACTATGAGAATGCTATCACTGTGTTTCCCTTTATTATCAGTCTTATTTTCAAAAAAATTGAATGATTGTTTACTTACCTTTTAACTTAATTTTGCCCTTTCCTGTTTTCCCTTTCCTTTCAGCTTAGTTGTCACTATTTTTTTTTATTCTTCTTCTCCTCTACATTTGAGGAAAGATTCTGAGAGTCTGTGCCTTCGTTTTTATGTTCAGGACACTCTTTTGTTATAGAGTCATCAATTTTCATGTCAACTGGCTGTGCACCACAATCATCCTCACCTGACTGCATGCCTTCTAGTGCGTTTGTTTTCTGGAGAAAACTTCTTTTTTTGTTTTGTAGTTAATTTATGCCTTTTTTTGTTGATTTTTGTTCTATAGGTCTTAATATAGGTATGGATGTCTTTAAGGGGGAGTGGTCCCTAATAACATGGGCTTGGATGATGTTAACATTTTTACAAATACAGTCTGTTTGATTATCTTTCAGATGATTGTTAAGTACAGTAATTAAATTTCCTCCATTGTTTCTACCCCACCCCTTTCCATTTTATTGAGCTGACTTCAGTGGTGGGCAAAGTTATGGAATCCATTACAAAAAAGAAAGGATTTTGGGATACCTTATGACCAATGGATTGCAGTAACCGAGACAGCATGGGATCATGGGGAGGACGGAGATCTTGCCAGACAAACCTGATAGGGTTCTTCTACTAGGTGACTAGGAAGTGGATCAGAGGGCAGAGGATGTGGCCTACTTAGATTTCAGCAAGGCCTCTGACACTGTTCCACATAGACAGCTGGTAAACAAGCTGGACAGCCTGGGAGGGTCCAAAGGTAGTAAATGGGTACAATGTTGGATGAATAATAGAAGCCAGAGGGTGGTGGTAAGTGGGTTTTAGCCTGAAGATGGCATGGTTACCAGCAGAGTGCCACAGGGGGCAGTTCTGGGACTGGCTGCCTTCAATGTCTTCATTAGCAACATCACAGAAGGCTGAAAAGGAAAGTATGCCTGTTTGCAGATGACACAAAAATTTGTAAGAGTGGACACACCTGGGGTTGAAAACCTGAAGAAAGACCTGAAAAGCTGGAAGAATGGTCAAGGTATGCAACTGGGCTTCAATGCTAAAAAGTGCAAAATTATGCACATGGGGCACAGGAACCCAGGGGCAAAGTACCAACTGGGGGGCATGAGGCGACAACAACAAAGCAGGAAAGGGACCTGGGAGTCATCATATCTGATGACCTGAAGGTAGCAGAGCAGTGTGATAAGGCAGTATGAAAGGCTAATAGAATGCTGGGGTGCATAGGGAGGGGTATCACCAGCAGAAGGAGAGAGGTGGTGTTACTCTGTATAGATCAATGGTGAGGCCACACTTAGAGTACTGTGTCCAGTTCTGGAGGCCCCATCTCAGAAAAGACATAGATCAGATGGAGATGGTACAGTATAGAGGAGGGCTACCAAGCTGGTACGTGGCCTGCATCGGAAGCCCTATGAGGAAAGGCTCACAGAATTAAATATGTACTCCCTAGAAGAAAGAATGGAATGGGGAGACATGACAGAAACATTCAAATACCTCAAGGGTATTAATAAGATTCAGAAGGGTACCATTTTACATAGAAAGAGATGCTCGAGGACAAGGGGGCATGACTTGAAGCTGGAAGGGAGGAGGCTCAGAGGGGATGTGAGGAAGTACTTCTTCATGGAGAGAGTGCTGCATGTCTCAAACACTACCAGCAGAGGTGGTGGTTACTAAAACAGTAGCAGGATTCAAGCATGCATGGGATCGCCGCAGGGGAACCATATAAACAGGTCTATTGGGGGTAAGGCTTGAGATAGAGTAGGGTTTACAGAATTACAATAGGCAGGGGATTTTAGGACAGACTAAGTGGGCTAAGGGGTTCTTTTTTGCTGACAACTTCTATGCTTCTTTGTTTCTGGTTTCAACATTTATTTTGAGCAGTGCTAAAGTGTAAATCAACAGGAGTTAACAATATTATTAAAAAAAAAATTACAGTGTATAACTGAAAGAGGTAAAAAGCATTTACAGTCCAAATGACCAGTATCCAAGAGTCCTGCCTTCTGGTCTTAAGGATCCAAATTCTGCTACAAATGCTTAGTAGTGCTAAGCCAGCTATGCTGATCTGTAAATCTCCTGTAGAGGCTATGAGTTCTTTGCAGTACAGAGCAGGGTAACTGAGTCCCAGTGGCTTTGGAAACCTTTCTGAACTTTCTTACAAATAAAATGAGGAAATGCAAATATTTACAGTCCCTTTGATACACCAAAACTGTGACTGTTTTAGTTAAAAGTTATTGACTCACAGAGACAAACTGCATCACTGATCACAGGGCTGCTCAAGTCTTTACATATTCAACAGTCTCTGTAGCACTATTAAAGAGAAAACAGGGCTTACTTAATTTTTGGTCAATAGTAATTTTAAATACCTAGAATCAAAAAGTTTTCAATAAAATTGGAAACTAATTTGAGACTAACTGCTTACTCGGATTTTAAAAGAAAACCGTAAAGCTTCCAGTTACTTACATCTGGGGTAAATTTTTAGCAGGGAATTAGGCCTTAAGGATAGGTGAACTAGGCAGATGCCTAGGGTGTCCATCAATAAGGGGCACCAAACACACAGTTCAGTTTTAAAAAAGGTTTCCAGTCTGAGTGCTGGCAGCATGTGTGACGAAGCAAATTCCTCTACATCCCCCACACACCAACTGAAAGCAGTGCAGACAGTGAAGCTGCTTGGCGCAGATGCAGTAAGAGCAGTTGTCAGATAGCAGCAGTTTTGGTGGCACAGTGGAGGGCAAACAATTTGAATCAGTGAGTGGAGAGTGGACTGCACTCACACTTGCTCACTCAAACAGAATTAAGTCGGTAACTTGGCTGAGGGTGAGGCTGAGGGCTTAGAGTGGTTTGACTGTAGGGCGATGTGCTGATGGGCATTGGAGTGGGCTGTGGATGTGGTCTGATGGGAAGGTTAGGTGGCTGGTCCATTGGCTCTTGGTGGCACTAATCATTGTGCTGGGATGGGCTCTGGAGTGGGACTTGGGAGGTTGACAGTCAAGACCCAGATTCCTCAAGAGGACTAAGGAGACCAGTCCAGAGTAGATTCAAACCAGAAAGCATTAGCAGGAACAGGAGTAATATAGTTAGGCTGGCAGGCCAGAGATGAGACTGAAAGAAGAGTTGGAACTCGGACCAGAGACAGCAGATGTAACTGGGTCCAGTAATGTTAATGTGAATGTGCTCTGCAAGGCAGCAGCAACTTTAAAGATGTCTAACAAGGTGAGCAATGAAACATCCAATGAGCTTACTTAAGCTAAAAAAAAATTGCTCATGTTTTTTTTCTTGTTCCTGAACTCCTAGCCCACTTCTGACTTCTCTGACTCCCCACACATTTAGGATATTAGTTTACGAACAGCACTAAAAGACAAAGAACTTCAATACAAAAACACTGAGGCAAGGGTTACCCCAAAGGACATTGGCCATAATGCCACGTTTTAAAGAAATACAAAATCACACATACCCCCCACAATGCAAAGCATCATAGACTGTATAATCACCATAAGATTTTAGGCTGGTTCAGCTTTAGGCAGGAATGCATGGCGCCAAAAAGCCTCTCAAACAATCTGCAAAGGGTGCAAACAGAAAACACAGACACATGTTTCATCCTACCCAGGATTTGTCAGGGTGCCTTATCTGTGTGACACCTCAAGGGAAATGGACCAGCTGCCCTAAGTTGATCTTAAGAGTTAGTCATGGTGAGCCCCAAAAAAAAGCAAAAAACAAGCTAAAAGACAAAGAACCTCAGTGTAAAAACACTGAGGCAAGAGTTACCCCAAAGGGCATGGGCCATAAAGCCACATTTAAAAGAAATACAAAATCACACATACCCCCATAATGCAAAGCCTCATGGGCTGTATATGCAAATCACCAGGATATTTCAGCTGAACCAGCCTAAAATAATAAGTCTAAATAATCCTAAAAAAAAAGCCTGCATTTACTGTATCTCTCCATTTTCTTATTACTTCTTTAATTTCAATACAAGCAGAATCTCTATCACTTGGTCTTCATTTGCATGGGCTGCTTTTCCACAAGTAACTTAAAGGAAAGCAGTCATTGTTACCTATCCTGCTTATGAAGCTTACCCTCCAGTTAAACTTTTAATGTATGAAGGGCATTTTTCTCGTGCCACAACATACATTATCCTAACATCATCACAATCTGTATCTGGAAGCATGGCGACGCAAGGCCATTATCTTGGGGCTGGGTGCAGCGACGCACCGCCACTTCAGTACATTTTGTACTGAAGCGAGCAGTGTTTCACTGCACCTTTACAGATAATGGAGCCCCCCCCCATGTCCGCCATACTTCTGAGTTGCGGATTTTTACAAGTTAAAATGATGTATGTTGCAGCATGAGAAAAATGCTGCAACATACATTAAAAGCTTAACTGGAAGATAAGCTTTGCTGGGGCGGGAGCGGGTAATAATGACGGCTTTCCTTTAATAACCCTCTGCTGTATCCTTATAATAATTTCTACAGCAACCGTTGAGATGTCACTCAACATTATTATGATGTTACTTGTATGCAAGCAGCCAGAACAGATGAAGAGCAAGTGACAAAGTTCCTGTTTCAATGAAAATTTCAAAGGTAATAAAGTAGGAGAGGAAGATAAGTAACAGTATATAGCATAAAGGCTGTATTATGAGTACCTGTTGCATTTTAAAAAGTTGCCCCTGTGGTATCAGAGGCTCTTTATTTTAATTTTATTTTTTTGGCTAGGAAGGCACACAGCGCTGAAGTTCGTTTTGAAGTTCTTGTCCAGGTGCAAGAAGGTTAAATAACTTGTATAGGGTCACAAAATATGCAAGTGGTAATTGTGGGATTCAAATCCAGGACTACTAGGTTTTGAGGTCCACAGCTTGGGGCTCTAATGACTACTATACTGCTATATTTTAGTTGATGATGTGTGATGGTGCTGCTCTGGTAGCTCTCGCGAATCTTCCCTCTGAGATGTGGATGTAACTGTCTTACTACTGGCACCAGTGTCACTCTCCAGCAGATATTGTGGTGGGGCAACACTATAGGTTCCTAGGTGGGTGGATGGAGGTACCCAACAAGGAGAGGCAAGAGTCGTACACAGAGGTCCAATGAAACAAAGATGTTTATTTGACAGGAGGGGAAGGAGGACATGGTCATAGAGGAAACCACCAACGGTTAAAATGACAGGGAGTATGGACAGCAACATTATTTAAACAGTAAAATTGCAAGCAGATATACGAAACAAAAGATAATATTTCCTGCGCTATAATCACATCAGCTAAACAATTTGCTAAACAAGGATCCTATCATTCTAAGAAGTGTACCTCGGCCTAAGGCCACTATATTTTAATTCTGCCCTTAGCGCTTCTATTGTATCACCATGGAACAATTACTAGTCCTCAAAGGGCACTTGCAGCCTTGGATTGTACAATACAGTTGCAACCATTAGACTCTATAAGGAACATAAGAGTCCGCTCTCAGCAGGAATCTTCATGCGCACAGCTGAGGATGAAATGAAGAGAGCAGAGGGAATTAAGAAGGGGAAGTCCTGCAAAGCATAACACTGGCACCGTGGTGCAGGCCTAGGTGAGGACGTTGGGATAATGAGAGATTTGTAAACAGGCCATAGGTTCATTGGCATAAAATCCACTCTCACAGGCTGCTGGTATATGCTACTACGTCGCTGCTTCGGGTCACGGACACGATTCTGTCTGTAATGAATTGTGGACATATCACATCTGCCATATTAATTGATCTTGCTAAAGCGTTTGACACAGTCTCCCACTCCCTCCTATGCTCCCTGTCATCCGCTGGTCTGGCCGATCACGCCGTGAAGTGGTTTAGTGCATACTTAAATAGCTGCACACAATTGGTAAAAATCTCTGATACTATCTCCCCTCCGCTCCCTATCTGCACCGGAGTCCCTCAGGGATCTATACTGGGTCCTATCCTCTTCTCCATTTTTCTGAATGATCTACCATCGGTATGTACCTTGTCTTCAATACATATGTATGCTGGCGATACGGTCCTTTTCTCCACAGGGCCATCTCCTTCAGTTGTTGCCTCCAGGCTCCAGCTGGACTTCAGTAATGTCCAGAGTTGGTTTCAATCCCATCAGCTATTCCTAAATGCTAAGAAGACTGTGTCCATGACTTTTGGCACTAGACAGAGACTGGCTAGACTCCCAGCACTGCCCTCTTTCTTTACTCTAGATGGGACAATTATTGAGACCTCTACATCCTTCAGCTATCTGGGCGTCTGGCTGGATCAACATCTTACTTTCTTGGACCATATAGAAGCTTTACTGAAAAAACTACGTCCCAAAATCGGAGCCTTATATAGAAACCACGTCTGCCTCCTGCTCCCGGCAAGGCGTGAATTGGTCCAAAAGATGATTCTCCCAGTCATCGACTATTGTGATGTCATCTATTGCTCTGCTCCCACCAACTCCCTAGCCAGGTTGGATACCCTCTTTAACACATTTTGTCTCTTTGCCCTGGATGCGCCTCTGCTAACCCATCACTGCCACCTATACCATGCTGGCCTTTAAATCTCTAGCAAATAGATGACTGCAGCATAGTACAAAATTTGTCTCCACCTACTGGCTTGGTTCTCTACCTCCCTATCTTACCTCCTCCCTTTCCCATACACTCCCACCTCCCACCCTCTCAGATCCCATGACCACAGAACCCTGGCTGCACCCCAGAGGTCCACCTCAATTGGCCAGACTGCTTTCTCCTACCATCTCCCAAAATTGTGGAACTCGATTCCCACTCAAATCTGTTTCTCTTCCTCCACTGGCTCATTAACTATGGCACTCCTTAACTTCCTTGATCTTAATTGTACCTGCATCTAACGCTCACACCCCTCCTGGCCCTATACTCTACTACTGACCAGACACTAGGCTACCTACCGCAACCTACCGGGGTCATAATGTCACGCACTTAATAGCGTACATTTGGCATAGCTAACCCAAACATGCGCAGTAGGTTATCACTCTGGTGCACACCGCCATATGCTGTACACTGGTATTGCACCAGGGTGCTTTCCCAGGCAGAAGATAAGACCTCTGCTGGGGAGCTGGTTTCGTTGAGCAGCTGCTGTGGCTCACAGGACCGAGCCACAGCAGTCAGGAACCCAGCACTGCCTGGGACCGGGTTAGATTTCCCGGACCCAGAAACATTTTTATTTGTTTCCAACCTGTGCCTCGAGTTGGACCCCTCCCCGTAGTTGAGAATCTTTAGTGGAGGGTGTCTGAGGGTGCAGCCCCCATAATGGGGTGTTGGGGCAGACCCCCCACAGAAAGACTTATGCCTCATGGCATAAATTGCGCTTGTATTGCAGCGCGATTTTTACTAGCGGCATAATGTCTTGCGACATTATTACTCCCGTGCCCATATGCAAGCCCTTATTATAACTAATGCACTTAAAGCTATCCTCTGCTGTATGTTAACAAACTGTGTATGGTGGAATATTTGAGCAACCACTGAGAGCTCCTTCAAGCAAACTCTGTTATAACAAATGCGGAAATCCACCCATTTCTGGAACTCACCTCCCTATATGCAATCAGTGCTACTTGAAAGTCTGAACACCTTATGTCTATTTCAGATTTACACAGCAAAAGTTTGTAACTGTCATCCATGCAATGTATTCTGTTACTTTTCTGTTTTATGTGCAATGCAGTTTAATATTTATCTATGTAACTCCTACTCCTCTCTCTCCCAGGTCGCAAATGGGAGACGAGTAACTTGTTGTTCAGTGTCCCTTACCTGGTGAAGCTTTTCAATAAATAAATAAATATGGGAATGTACTGAGCTAGTTCCTGGCACAAGTCTGCTGGTAGGCTGCCAAAATACAGATGATCACAAAGGAACAAGACTCTGGCACAGATCCATGGGGGCTGCCAGAGTACAGAAAAACTGCAGGAGATACACGGGCAAAAAACCCACTGGAGAGCTGACAACCACAAAATGAGCTACTGGAGATTCTTCAGCACAGAATCCACTGGAGGGCTGCCAGGGAGAAGATGGGCTGCTGGAGATTCTTTGGCACAGAACCCACAAGAGGGCTTCCAAGGACCAGATGAGCTGCTGAAGGGAAAGTCTTGTGCTAGCAGGAAAGAGCAAAGAACCAGGATGAAGCAAAGGACACCTAAAGAAGAAGAAAAATAACAAAGCGTAATGAAGCAAGATGGATGGAGACAGAAGATCTTGAAGTGTCCAGAGCAAGAACCAGGAAGAAAACAAGAAAATGGCGGCCGTGAATCACACTGGTTTTCGATGGACTACGGCTAGTAGCGAATGACATGGGGACACTGCTGCAATTTTTTAAGGACAAGCACACTCTGGATGAAGATGATTCTGACCAAGACCACAGGCATGGAAACTGGAAAATGGTGGTGAAGAGTGAAGCTAGAGGATCTCTCTCAGTATAGATGGAGAATGACTCCAAGGCGATACGGTTGCAGACAGTTCTTGCAGTGCAGTATCATGGCAGAAGACTGAGTCTATACACACAAGTCTTTAGCAGTCAAGACTGACTGATACACTGGAGATCTGCACCAAGGCAATTCAGCAGTGCCTTGGGCAATTGTTCGAGTGCAAGGGTAATTTGCCAGAATTAGGGGCTAATAACTCAGTGCAGGGCAACTAAGCAGTTCTGGGGCAAGTGTTTGGCTTCCTAAGTAACTTTGCCAGAAGGAGGACAAATAATGCAATGCAGGACAAGTGTTCATTGCTGGGGCAATTTGCCATGAGCAGGGGCAAATAACCCAGTTTAAGGCAATTAAGACATTCTGGCAGTCCAGAAAATCAGCCCAACAATAAAACAGTCTTGGTACTCTGCAATTGGCAGAACAATTCAGATGCTTGCATTCAGTAAACAATTCAATACATTGACAGTCAATAAACAGTACAAGTGGTTGCAGGTTCGTTGCCCACTGAATGCCCAGTAGCCCTCTTAATCCAATTGCCTTAATGCCCAATGAGTGATACTAGCCTCTATTTAAGGAGCCACTAGCTAGATCCTGCCTTGGCCATCCCTATGGAGTGGTCCGAAGGTGCGAAATATTTTAAATCTCCTTCACCACCTATGAGACCACAGTCACTGTCCCAATACACAATCAATGAATCAGAAATCTCCAGAAACAACTGCTTTAACTCTGGGCTAAAAGAACCCCTACTAGGTGTCAAGGACTAGGGTGTAACAGGGATGCACAGGGCACCGGGGATTGCTCAGCCCTCTGAATTTATTCTGCTGGGCCCCTTTAACTAGTGGGCCTCTTTCTGACTGGGCCCCTTTGACTGGTGGGCCTTGTCTACTGGACCCCTTTCTATAATGCCCCTATGAGCTGCAGGCTTTCCCTTAACTGGGCCCCCTTTAATTTGCCTAGGGCTTGCCTTTGCCCCCTTAAATTATGGGCCTACTCTGCTGATTCCTCTAAATAATCTGGGACTTGCTTTTGCTCCTTTAAATCTTTTGGGCCTGTCATTGCCCCTTTAAATATTTTGGGCCTGGCCAAGGCCTTACTGCTAGTCCCTTTTCCTTGCCCTGCCTCTGTGCCGCCCCTTTCATAAATATTTAAATGTTCCCCCTGTGGGCCCTTATGCTGGACCCCTGTCCTTGGGAGTTGCTGCCCACTAAATATTAAAATATTCAAATTAACCTGGCTCCCGTCTGACCCACCCTTTCATCAGCACTCTAAGCACAATTTAACATTTTTAAAACACAACATTTTTCTTTTTTAAAGTCTTTAAGTGGACAGCACTCTTCGTGTGCTGCCGCTGACTCATTGCCCGGGCCCGGGGTGAAGATGCTGCTGAGGGAGGTGGGAGGTACTGTTGGCAGTGGAAGGGAACCGCAGCAAGAGGACAGGTAGAATGGCAGATGGCAGGGGCCTCGGAGGCATAAACTTCAGGAAGTGACAACGTGGCTCTTCAGTGCTGCCGATGAAGGGCGAATCATTAAACATTTTAAACCAGGCAGAATAAAATAAAAATGGGGCCAGAGCCCACACTGGAGTGCAGGGATGAGGTCTTTCTTCCGACCACCGGACTGTAAGGCTGCACAGCAGGATCGGACAACATGGAGCAGGAGCAGTCTTCACCTGCTGGTGGAAGGGCACCACTAAGGAGTCGACAGGACTGGCTAAAACACTTTCAGATAAATCCAGTGGTCCCCGACTGCACTGGTGGGTGGTCCACTCCACAGTCAGGCAGGAACTCTTGAAAACTGCTGGGGTCTCTAATTCAAGTGCTGCACTCAGGGTTCTCATTCTGGACCCCTGAGCTCATGCAGAACAACCATCCACACACTCTTAATTATTATTTTTTTTTTTTAATTCGGCCCCAGCTTAAGTGCCATGCATGGGACAATGACAGTAGTCCCAGCGCTGTAAGAAGAGATCCAAAGTCTGCTGCCTGCTCTTGGGGGTCATGAGGTGGAGCAGGCAGCAGGGAAGAGACATTTTTTTTCTTTTAAAATAAATACTATTCTGCCTGGAACTTAGAGGATCGGGGAACAGGGTTACAAAGACAGGGGCCCCTATCATGCCCACTTTCCCCATACTGCCCCTGATGCTCATGAATAATGCACATAAACATAGGGTTCCCAAGGGACACTTCTTCTTTAATAAATAAAAACTTTCTTTGGTGCCCCCACACTTTGGGGCACGACAGAGTCCGGCCCACCTAAAAATACACGTTCTCATGTATTCCCTCTTAACACTCTGTAAAACATTTCTAAAATATTACTTCTAAAATTATTCATAACATTTCTTAGTAACTTACCTTCTCTTTTTTTTTGAAATTAGATAAACTTTATTGACACTATTAAAACCAATACAGATACAGAGAGAGTCTAACAAGCAAGTTTATAAAGAACTTCCCCTTTAAACCCCTCCCACCTCCCTCCTATACCCCTCCCCCCCCACGATGCTGGAGCTACCAACAAATAGTATCCATTTCAGGCCTAGAGTATACTACATGACCAGTCCAAAAGGAACATCAATAGAGGCACTATTTCAGGACATCATACAGTATATAGTGTATACAACTTTCCCCAATTTTTATCAAAGCTAGGAAGTCTATGGGAAAGGCTTGCAATCATACGTTTCACCCTGAGGTTGAACAATAGCTCCTGTAGCCACTCCTGATATGTAATGGAGTTCTGATCGAGTCAGTGCCTCAGAACCACCTTCTTCAGAAAAAGGGAATTTAGGGCCATATGATATTTACGTTCCTTGACCAAGATAGTACTAAAGTCTCCCAGTATGCAAATTTCCGGTTTGAATAAACCTTGCAGCCCCAACCGAGGATCAGCATTGGCCTCAATCAAGCTCCTTAAAGAAGCTATGCTGGGGCAACTCCAGCAAATATGATACATAGAGCCCTCGTCCTGACCACACCTAGTGCAGTTAGATGATGACATCCGCCCCATATGCGCCAGCTTCTGTGGAGTATAATAAAGGTGATTCAAAATATTAAACTGAATGAGTCTCAGTCTATCCTGAGCCACATACCGATATAAATCAGTCCAGACAGACTGCCACTGTGAGGGGGATATAGGAAACAACCTATCCCAGTAAGGGGATGAGCCATCCAAATTCGGGGAAATTGTGGAAAACGGTAGTGAGTACAGTGTAGACACCACGTGAGGGTTGGATGCCAACTCCATAAAAGAAGAGAGGAGCTCTGAAGAATCAGTGGTCCAGGAGCCCAGTCCAAACCAGTGACTCAGGACGTGTCTCAGCTGGAAAATTTAAATAATAAACCTGTTCCCCTGGCGCAGTCGCTCCAGTATATTTACTGATGGTAGTAATATCCCTCCATTCAGCAGATCACAGACTCTCACATCAGCCAGCTGGGGAATCCAATCTGCCTTAATAGTCCAACCCCAATTTTAAAGTTAAGGTTGCAAAATAGTGGTTGGGTAATATCCTTTGAGATAGGATATTTAATTAAGGACCAAAATTGGGAATAGACACGTACAGAGGTTCCCATGACCGTGTCCCTCAACTGCAAGGGAATGGATTTTCAGGGAATAAACAGTACTGGTGACATGGAGAGTCCAGACTCCTGTAACAACTTTAGTTCTAACTCCAGCCACAAGGGGACATATTCAGTGGTGGGGTCCAAGGGAGAGGGGAGAAACCACCTAAAAAATGTTCTGAAGTGACTGGCAAAATAATAAGTAAGGAAATGAGGGAGTCTGAGGCCCCCTAAATATTTAGGGGCAGCAAGCTTCTTATAAGCACACCTAGGGGCTTTCTTTTACCAGACAAATTCCGTGATCATACCATGAACACATTTGAACCATGCAAGAGGGAGCCAGCAGTTTAACATATGCATAGGATAAAATAACGGGGGAGGACATTTATTTTGATAATAGCCATTCTTCCCTAGAGAGTCAAAGGAAGAGCCTACCATCACTGTAAGTCTTGTTGCACACAAACCACTAAATCATCTAAATTAAGCTTACACATAAGAGATGTGTCTCTTGAAAGATACAAACCAAAATATTTGATATTGTGGGGAGACCAAGCCACCCCAAGAGACACCACATTTTCTTTGGATACAGTTGATGTAAGGGGCAGCACTTCTGTTTAACTGAGATTGAGCTTATAGCTAGAAAATATACCGAACTCCTCAATAACATGGAAAGCAGTGGGTCAGGAGGTCTCAGGGTACACAATGTATAGCAAAATGTCATCTGCATATACAGACAACAAAAAGTATCGGCTCCCACTGTAATACCAGATAAATTGGGTCAGACCTTCAGTTTATGGGGGAGCAGTTCCAAATACAGACTGTAAAGGAGGGTCAGCAGGGAACAGCCCTGCGTAGTACCCGAGGCCAACTGAAAAGAAATGGATAACACCCCATTACAATAGATTCTAGCAGTTGTGGAAGAATATAATACATGAATCCAGCAGAAAAAAAGCCTGTGGGAAGCCGAAAGCTTCCAGCATCAATAGTAGGAAGTCCCAATTTACCCTGTCAAATGCCTTCTCCAGTGAGACCAACGCCATTGGAATAACAGAACCCCTGGATGCGGATAAGACATTGGCCAGTTTCCTGAAGTGATCCACAGAGGATCGATTAGGCAGAAACCCCACCTGCTCTAGACTAAGCAGGCCCACCCAGACCTGGTTAACCCTACTGGCGAGAATTTTAGATAGGATCTTAACACCACAGTTGATCAGGAGCTGGGTGTGTAATTAGATACCAATTCTGGGGATTTACTGGGTTGAAGTAGGAGAACAAATAACGCTTCTAACACCGTAGGGTCAGAGATACCCAACTCGTATATATAAAGATAAGACCGGTGCTGGAGAGGGACCAGCTGATCAGCAAAAGCTTATAAAAATTAGGAGGAACCCATCTGGCCCAGAGGCCTTGCCCAGTGACAAGTCAAAATAGCTGAATGAATTTCAGCTTCAGAAATTGGCTTGGATAATATAGCCTGTTGAGCTGGGGCCGGTTGCGGCAGGGAGATGTTATTGAGATAATTTATGCAATCAGAAGAGGATGGAGGGGAGGGTCTAGGACTATATAATTCCTTGTAAAAGGAGGCAAATTCCCAAGCAATTTCTCTGGGTTGGGTCTTCAGGGACCCATCCCCAGCCCTAATAGGTGATATCAGCCTAGAAGACTCCTGTTGTTGGAGACGGAGTGCTAATAGTCGACTTGCTTTGTCTCCTTGATCAATGTATTTCGCTTTAGTTTAAAGGATAATGTATTCAGCCCTCTCTCTTAGGAGTTCTGCATACTTGTCTCTTAAAATTGCAAGCTCTTGTAAGACAGTATCTGGGGTTTGTGGGGAGATGGTTTGTTCAATAGGGGTAATTTGCACAAGAAGGTCTGTAGAGGCCTGTGTACAAATACGTTTATGCCTAGACGTGAGCCTAATAAGTTCCTCCCTAAGGAAGCATTTGCACGCAGACCACTCTAAATCAGTCTGTCTGATGGAGCCAATGTTATGCTGTGTGAATAAAGCAATCTGATCCTTAATCCATTCAACAACAAATTTGTCATTGAGGACTTGGTTGTTTAGCTTCCATATTGTATCCTTGTCTAAATTAGAATTAAGGAGAAGCCTGACCCAGACCAGAGAATGGTCCGAAAGGACCCTGGGGGCAATCTCCCCTACCAGCATCCCACTGAAGAGAGAGTGACTTAGGAGAACATAATCAAGCCTGAAGTACGACCTATGTGCGGAAGAATAAAATGTGTAGGTCTTATGCTGAGGGTGCAAAATCCACCATGGGTCACATAGTCCCAGGCAGTTGGTCATGTCCCGTAATGAGCGCTACACAGGAGAAAATCCCATCCTGGGTCCCCCCAACTTGTCCAGATCTGGTGAGGGAGCAACATTCCGGTCCTCTCCTGTAATTAGTAGGGTAGGGGAACTACTAAGAGGAGGTTTGTCAGGTCCATAAAAAAAGATGGGCCAGCTGCCATGGGACCATAAACACTGCCCAACACAATGTCCATGAGGTCTAAAATCTCCCTGACAAGTACATACCTACCCTGAGGGTCAGACAGGCATTGAGGGCTTTGAAAGGTAACCCCTTTCAAGATCAAATGGCTACTCCCTGCTAGCCCTAGCACACCCTGCCACAAATACTTGTCCAACTCTTTATCTTCGAACAAATTACCTCCGATGAGAGAAGAAGTGTTTTTGCAGGAAGGTAATATGACACTGAGTATGTTGCAAATGTTTAAGGATTTGATGTCTCTTAGTGGGTGACCTGGCTCCTTTAATGTTTCAGGAAGCAAATTTTAAAGCATTAGCCATAATCAAAACACAGCCAGTATAAAACAATGCCTAGGAGTGACTCCAAATAGATAGATAGAGATCCCACTGGTAAGCTCCACCAATCTAAAGAAACCCACACAGCCCCCCACTCCCCTACCAACCCTGAAGATACCCTTAAAACCAACACCCACCCCATATCCCAACCCTCCCCTCTCAAAAACACTCCTCCCCATAAAAAAGAGCCTAGCAAACCATACAGAAAAAAAGGTTATCCGAGGAGAGAACAATCCCACATTGACGCTTGTCTAACCCCATTCAGTAGCAGCATTAATTAGCTCCATGCCACACTCCCACCCCCATAAAGTCGACCCCAGAAACAAATCTCACAGATAAGAGGTTATCCTTACCTCCAACAGAACCAGCCATCTCCAACCCCCCGACCCCGTTAGGCTATTAAATAGCAGATAACGTGCCCAAGAGAAATAAATGAGAGTCCCGGGGGGTGGGGTAGAAAAAGTGGGGGAGGGGTCTCAAAACCCACCTTCTGAAAATCTGAAAAGGTGACTACCATTCCCACCAAGGGTTCATGGGTCTCTGCCCCTCCTTAAACCATTAACCTTCTATATCCAGCCAGGAGGTCCAGCATATAAGGAGCAATGTCCACCCTAAATAAGCACCCACATGAAGCAACTAACAGAGACAGCCCAGAGTAGGGCCAGGCCTGAAAAAGAAGAAAAGAGAAACCAAAAAGTAGGGGGGGGAGAGGATAACTGCAGACCCTGGTCCACACCCCAATCAAGATCCCACTCCCACTGAAAGGTAGAAGCTTGACATTAAGATTAAACTAGTAGGACCCACCTATAAAACCATTAACAAGATGGGAGGCACACACACAATACTTTGAAACCATGTAACCACATACAGACATGCATAAACATATTTCCTCTTTTCCTAACTTGATAAAACAGAACAGCCCAACAAATGTAATAACCACGACCCCTCTCCCTCCTGTCAATGTTCAGTTAAAGTATATCTCAACAGAGCTGTCCAGTTATGGAACAGAACAAGAGGAGATGAATCTCTTGAGGTAAATCTTAGTGTTACAGCGTATGAGGGGAGACAGGGGGAAGTGGTGAAATCGATGTTGCTGATCTACCACCGAGAAAATCAAACTATCCTCCATCCAGCAGCACAACCGGTCTGTAGACTCAGAAGCCAAGTGGGGGACAAAATTTGAAGGTCGGTCCCAATGTGTACCATGTAGAAGTATGCGCCCAAACACTATCCGTATAGTCCGATGTAGAGTCTCTGACTAATTAATCATGTCTTGTAGAAAGCTAAGCCACTGATAACATCTTGTACATCGGGGTACCTGGCAACTTACACAGTAGATATGTGACTAGTGAGTCATGGGCTAGGTAAACAGTTTACACTAAAACCAGGCACTGGGAGCCCAATATCTAGTGATGATCCCTAGACTAAAAAATGTATAAAATTAGCAATGTACTGAATCATAGTCATCCTTCAGTTACTTTGTATGTACTTTCTGTTTGATTCAACGTAGGCTTATCCTGAAAGGTACCCCCCACCCCCACTCGCTGACTCCAAGAGCAGCATTTAAGAATCACCTCCTAAAGATGATACTCCAGGTTAATACAGGTAGGATGAATTATTTTGTTGTTTATATTTTGGTTTTATATCCAGTAACCTACAGTATAATCTTTGAAGGTTCCTGACACATTACACCTACCACCCTATTGTATCAGGCATATGTTGGAAGCCTAGGGGAGGTTAGATGTTTAAGTAAGTTGGATAAAGTTTTCCTGCATTGCTTGTATAATCCAAAATGTGAGAAATCCTACAAAATGTATTGCATTGCCTTATAATTGAAAAATAAAAAAAACTCTTAACAACAAAAAAATGTAGGAAATCCATCTATTCTGACCAAAACACAAAACATAGGCAACAACCACCATAGAATCAAAAAGGTCATCCCAGGCGGGTGAGGATGGATGATAGGGGTTTCTGGAGCACAAGGGATGGGAGGGCCTCGGCACCCAACTAAGGATCTAAGGTTCGAGCAGACTCGATAGACCGTAAGGCCTAATCTGCTGGCAAATAGTATGTTAGTAACTTATGACCAGTCCATCAAGTGTTGCTAAACAACTCAGGCAGCAGATGTTTCAACTCTAAACTTGACTGCTCTGCAGTATCAAAAGAGTGCCAGGCATCCTTACAGTGAACCTGCAGCTGAGCTGGATATACCATTTTGAATTTGATAGTAGCAGCCAAGAGCTTCACCACAAAGGGATGAAATGCAGCTCTTTTCTGATGGGTTGTCACTGGCAGATCTTGTGAAAGACGAATCTGCTGCTCCTACAAGCAGATTTCCTTAAGCTCCTGCACCTTTGAAGCACATACTGCTTATCTTGAAAATTGAGAAGCTTTATTATGAGAGGCCTGAGGTGCACCCAGAGGTGGTTGGGGTCGCAATGATCGGTGGGCCCTTTCAACTATGTAGCAGTTGTTAGAGACTGTCCCGCTTATGCACTCCAGAAATTTATGCACAAATTTAATGGGAGAGGTAGTTTTGGCATCCTCAGGCAGGCCAAAAACCACCAGATTATTTCTCCTGCTGTGTCTTTCCAAATCTTCCAACTTACTTTCCATTTTACCCAGCTTGTGACGTAGCTAGACCACTTCTGGGTCGAGTTTGTCTCGCCAGCCTTCCATTGATTGGTAGACCTTGCCTCCTCAGATCCCCCACCCTCTGCATAGTAGTGTTTAAATCCACTTCTCAAGGTTTTCAGCTCCTCTGTGAGTGATTTCATATAGTCCTTCAAGGGCTGAATCTCTGAGGAACTTGTCCTCAGTAAGAGGAAGAGGCAGTGCATTAGCAGTTGAGGAGTGGCCTGAAGAAGTCCCCTGGGCTTTGGACTTCTTAGTGGTGTTCGGTGCAGCAAGGCCTGTTGCATTTCTGAGTCTATCGTGGAGAAACACGTGGGCTGATCAGGGAAAAGAAGAGAGAGACAATTTCTGGGAGGTAAGGCAACCGCAAAAATGTTGTACAGTCTTACTTTATCGGAGTAAACTAGTTAAATTAAATGGGGTAGGCAGGAGTGATGACAGAACACAGCTACTAGCTCTGAGGCATCACGTGACCTCATAACTTACCTTCAGCTAGAAATATACTTAAAACATCTATAACTTCTTATTCATTGCTGTAACTTTGGTAGGGACTCTATTGTCCTATTAACTAAGTGACTGTGTCTTCTGGTTACTCTTATTGGGACTATCTGAAAAAGGAGGTTCAACTTAGCGGGCTTCCATTATGTCTCTTTTGGGGAGACACCAAAAGTAAACCTCTGGGACCAACAGATCTGGAAAGCTATGGGCTCTGAATACTCTCTGGTTCTGGAAAATCTGGGGTGTAAGATCTGCCATTGGTACAGTAACTTGCAGTGAAATTAGTTCACATGGGATGGATGAACCCAGGATCTGCACACCACTCCATTGGCTATTTAAGTCCCATCATTCCATCTTTCTGGTACTCCTGCATCTCCTTTGACAGATTCCTTGTCAGTTCCTTCTGGCAAGATGTCTCTGGACTTGCAGGGTTTGAGACGGTTATGGTCTACAATCTTGATAGCACTTCCAAAAGCGGGGTGATTTAGCATTCTCAAGAGGGTGTGTTGTTCAGCTGGAAGTAATCAGTTTCAGGTGATACCATACGTGGCTCCATAAGTGTTCTCTTCAGAGCCTTGACTGTGCATTGGAGCGCTTTAACTTCTTGGTGGAGCTGTTCTTTCTCTTGTTCATATTGGAGGAGCCATGTGGTCTGTTCTTCTGCCTTTCTTCCTTGTTGCTGAAGAGTCTCCCTGAGTGATTCACACTCTCACTTCAATTCCATTCTACGGTGAACAAATTCCTCCACTTGCTGTTCCAATTTCCTGCATGCTTCCTCAATCTCAGTGTTCAACTCACAATTCCGAAAGCTTGCTTCTGCAATCTGCATGTCTACATACAAAGGACAATCATCGGGGCTAGTATTGCGGACTGGTGGTCGGTTTCCCGTGGGCATACTTGCTGTGGCATTGCTCTGACTTATTCTTCATAGCTCTCTCCTGGTGTCCTCTACAGCTTTCACCTTGCCCTTTCAGTCTCTTGTCTATTGGCAATTTTCCTGAGGCCCTGCTGCTGATTGGGTCCATTGATACTACACCTCCATGGATGGGTCTCTTCTGGTCATCAAAATGATTCATCTGACATCTCCTTTCACCTTTTCTAGGATGGGACTGGGGTCTATTAAATCTCCTCTTCCCTTGATCTGGTTGTGGATCATATCTCTCCTCCAACCTTCCTTAAGGCTCTGGTACCCTGGCAGACCTCTATTATCTTGTGGTAAGGGGCTGCAATCTGCTCCACCAGTTCCAGATTTGAGGTTGAGCTAGTTGTCACCATCTACGGATAGGTTGCAAACTCTTCTCCCAGCTGTCCCAAACCTAGGATCTTTACCACCTTCTCTTCCTCTGGTCAGAACTGGACTTCTGATGGGCTGTCCCTTTCAATTGCCCAGCCAGTATCTCCACTTTCTGTTGTTTCGTATCTGGTACAATCTGAACACCATCTGAATTTCTGAGTGGAACTCTCCCAGGTTGCTGGTCTGTTGCCATCTCTTTCTCCGTAAACTGAGGAAGCAATGGTGCTAAGAAATAGTAGGACATACTCAGGGTGAAGGAGGCATGTGGCTTGGGCCCCCTTCCTACTCCTCCCAGCAATTCATGGTTGCATTCTGACCCCACCGACAATATTGTTTCATGTCTTCTCCGGCTTTAAACGCCTTTTAGAAAATGTTCTGAATCCTGCCAACTATGCCAATTTCCTGTGATGGTGCTGCTCTGGTAGACCTCTTGTTCTTCACTCTGAGATGTGATGTAACTGTCTTACTACCAGCACCAGTGTCACTCCAGCAGCTGCTGAGGAGGAACAACACTATAAGTTCCTAGTGGGAGGATGAAGGCACCCAACAAGGAGAGGCAGAAGTTGTACACAGAGGTCCGATCAAACAAAGATGTTTATCTGACAGGAGGGAAGGAGGACATGGTCATAGAGGAAACACCAACAGTAAAATGACAGGAATTATGGACAGCATCATCATTTTAAACAGCAAAACTGTAAGCAGATATACAAAACAACAGATACTATTTCCTGCGCTATAATCACAACAGCTAAACAATTGCTAAACAAGGATCCTGTAACTCTAAGAGTTGCCCCTCAGCCTAAGGCCACTATATTTTTAATTTGCCCTTAGCGCTTCTATTGTATCACCATGGAATAATTACTAGCCTCACAGGGCACTGGCAGCCTTGTATTGTACAATACAGTTGTAACCATTAATCTATAAGGAACATAAGAGTTCACTCCCAGCAGGAATCTTCGTGCGCTCAGCTAAGGATGACATGAAGAGTGCAGAGGGAATGATGAAGGGGAAGTCCTGCAAAGCACAACACTAGCACTGTGATGCAGGCCTAGGTGATGCCACTGGGATAATGAGAGATTTGTAAACAGACCATAGGTTCATCGGCATAAAACCCACTCTCATAGACTGCTGGTATATGGGAATGCACTGAACTAGTTCCTGGCGCAAGACTACTGGTAGGCTGCCACAACCAGGATGGGCACAAAGAAACAAGACTCCAGCACAAACCCACAGGGGCTGTCAGAGCACAGAAAAACTGCAGGAGATTCACTGGCACAAAACCCACTGGAGGGCTGCCAAGGACCAGATGAGCTGCTGGAGGGAATGTCTTATGCAAGTAGAAATGTGTAAAGAACCAGGATGAAGCAAGGGACACCTAAAAGAGAAGAGAAACAACAAGTGGGATGTAGCAAGATGGATGGAGACAGAGGATCTTGAAATGTCCAGAGCAAGAACCAGGAAGAAAACAAGAAAATGACGTCTGCGAATCACATTGGGTTTCAACGGACTACAGCTAGTGGCAAACTGCAAGGGGACGTCACTGCAGTTCTTTGAGTACAAGTACACTTTGGATGAAGATGATTCTGACCAAGACCACAGGCACGGAAACTGGAAGATTGTGGTGAAGAGTGAAGCTGGAGGAGCTCTGTCAGGATGGATGGAGACTGATTACACAGAGATACAGTTGCAGACAATGCTTGCAGTGCAGTATCGTGGCAGAGAATTGAGTCCATACACACTAATCTTTAGCACTTAAGACTGGTTGTTACACTGGAGATCTGCACCAGGGCAATTCAGCAGTGCCTGAGGCAACCCTTCAGTTGCAGGTGTACTTTGCCAGAAGCAGGGGCCAATAACTCAGTGTGGGGCAATTAAGCAGTTCAGGGGCAAGTGTTCAGCTTCCCATGTAACTTGCAAGAAGCAGGACAAATAATCCAGTGTGGGACAATTGTTCGATGGAGGGGAAAACTGCCAGGAGCAGGGGCAAATAACCCAGTTTGGGGCAATTAAGCAGTTCTGGCAGTCCAGAAAATCGACCATCAATATAACAGTCTTGATACTTTGCAATCAGCAGAACAATTCAGATGCTTGCATTCCGTAAACAATTCAATACATTGACAGTCAATAAACAGAACAAGTGGTTGCAGGTTCATTGCCTACTGGATGTCCAGTTGCCCTGTTAATCCTATTACCTTACAGCCCAAAGAGTGGCACTAGCCTATTTAAGGAGCTGCTAGCCAACTCCTTCTTTGGGCGAACCTATGGAGTGGTCCGAAGGTGGGAAATATTTTATAACCCCCTTCCCCGCCTATACTACTGCAGTCACTGTCCCAATCCACAAACAATGAAGCAGGAACCTCCAGAAACAACTGCTCTAATGCTGGGTTAAAATAAACCTGCTAGGTGTCAGGGACTAGGGTGTAACAGGGACTTGAACTGTGCCTGGGCTTGCTCAGCCCTCTGAACTTATTCTGCTGGGCCCTTTAACTAGTGGGTCTCTTCCTTATTGGGCCCCTTTGACTGGTGGGCCTCTTCCTTACTAGGCCCCTTTACTGGTGGGCCATGTCTTCTGAGCTCTTTCTATAAGGTCCCTATGACCTGCGGGTTTCCTAAGGGGCCCCCTTTATTCTGCCTGGGCTTGCCTTGCCCTTAAATTACGGACCTACTCTGCTGACCCCCAAATAATCCGGACTTGCTCTTGCCCTCTTTAAACCTTTTGAGACAGTCATTGCCCTTTTAAAACTTTTGGGCCTGGCCAGGGCCTTACTGCCAGTCCATTTTCCTTGCCCCACCTCTGCGCCACCCCTTTCATAAATATTTAAATGTTCCCCCTATGGGCCTTTATGCTGGGCCCATCCTCTTGGGTGTCACTGCCTACTGAATATTAAAATATTCAAATTAACCTGGCTCCCATCTGGCCCACCCTTCCAGTAGTGCTCTAAGTGCTATTTAAGATTTTTAAAACACAAGAACTTTCTTTTTTAAAGTCTTTAGACTGACAGCATTCTTCCTATGCTGCCGATGACTGCCGCTGAGGGAGGCGGGGATACTGCTGGCAATGGGAGGGAACCTCAGCAAGAGGCAGAAAGAGCCGCAGAAAGTAGAGGGCCTCAGGAGGACTGATAAACTTCAGGAAGCAATGACATGGCTCTTCAGAACCACAGAAGAGGGACCGGATTGTTAAACTTTTAAACCAGGCCAATAAAATTAAAAATAGGGCCAAATAGAGCCCATACTGGAGCGCAGGAGACGCATGCCTTTCTTCTTCACGATCATGGACTGTAATACCACACTCAGCAGGACCGGACAAAGGTGGAGCAGGAGCAGTCTTCACTTACTGGAGAAGGGGGACTGCTCAAGAAGAGAAGGAACCGGCTTCAACACTTTCAGGTAAGCCCAGTGGTCCCTGGGCCGCACTGTAGCTGCCCACTCCACTGCATGGCAGAAACCCCTTGGAAAACAGTTGGGGTCTCTATCTAAAGCGCCTTTGACTGGGTTCTCATTCTGGAAACCTGCGCCTATGCAGAACGGGCCATCCACCCACTGTTTATTTTTTTTAGTTCAGCCTCAGCCATTAGGTGCCACGCGAGGGACAATGACAGCAGTCCTAGCATGTGGGCAGAGAGTCCAGAGCCTGCTGCCTGTTCTGAGGGTCAAGGTCATAGAATGGAGCAGGCAGCAGGGAGAAATATTTTTTTTTCTTTTAAAACAAATACTATCCTGCCTGGAGCTTGGATGATGGGGGGAAACACTGGTAAAAAGACAGGGGCCCCTATTACGTGCACTTTCCCCATACTGCCCCTGATGCCCATGAACATAGGGGTCCCATGGGGCACTTCTTAAATAAATAAAAACTTTCTTTGGTACCCCCATACTTTGGGGCACTACAGATTTGGGCCCACCTAAAAATACACGTCCTCATGTATTCTCTCTTAACACTCTATAAATCTTTTCTTAACTATTACTTCTATAAGTATTCATAACATTTCTTAGTACTTTACCTTCTCTTAAATCTGTAGGGAACACTTACTCAGCTAGAATTATACTCACAACATCTATAACTTCTCATTCATTACTGTAACTTTGGTAGGAACTCTTACTCTATTAACTAAGTGACCGTGTCTTCTGGTTGATCTTATTTGGACTATCTGAAAATGGAAGGTTCAAATTGGAGGGCTTCCATTATGTATCTTTTTGGGGGGACACCAAAAGTAAACCTCTGGGAATTATGGATCTTGGAAGCTAGGAGCTCCGAGGGAATACACTCTGGTTCTGGAAAATCTGGGGTTGTAAGATTTGCCATAGGTACAGTAACTTGGCAGTGAAATGAGTTCACATGAGATGGATGAATCCAAGGATCTGCACACCACTCCCATGGCAATTCAAGTCCCATAATTCCATCTTTCTAGTACTCTTGCCTCTCCTTTGGCATAGAGACCTTGTCAGTTCCTTGTGGCAAGACCTCTCTAGACATGCAGGGTTTGAGAAGGTTATGGTCTACAATCTTGATAGCACTTGCAAAGGTGGAGCAATTTAGCATTCTTCAAGAGGGTGTGTCGTTCAACTGGAAGTAGTCCGTTACAGGCGATACCATACGTGGCTCCATTAATGTTCTCTGCAGATCCTCCACTGTGCACCGGAGCTTTAACTCTTGGTGGAGCTGTTCTTTCTCGTGTTCATACTGGAGGAGCCATGTTGTCTGTTCTTTGGCCTTTCTTCCTTTTTGCTGAAGTCTCCCTGAGTGAGTCACACTCTCGCTCCAATTCCATTCTATGATGAACAAATTCCTCCACTTGCTGTTATAATTTCCTACATGCTTCCTTGATCTCAGTGTTCAACTCGCAATTCCGACAGCTTGCTTCTACAATCTGCATGTCTACATAAGAAGGACACTCTTCAGGGCAAGTATTGCAGACTGGTGGTTGGTTTCTCGTGGGCATTCTTATTGTGGCATTGCTCTGACTTATTCTTTCTATCTCCCTCCTGGTGTCCTCATGCAGCTTGCGCCTTGCCCTTTCAGTCTCTTGTTTGTTGATGGTTTTCCTGAGGCCTTGCTGCTGATCGAGTCCATTGACACTACACCTTCTATGGAAGTGTCTCTTCTGGCCATCAGACTGATCCATCAGGCATCTCCTTTCACCTCTTCTAGGACGGGACTGAGGTCCATAAATCTCCTATCCCCTTGTCCTGGTTGTGGACGATCTCTGTCCTCCAACCTTTCTTAAGGCTCTACACTTGGCAGACCTCTGTCAACTTGCGGGTAAGGGCTGCAATCTGCTCCACCAGTTCCAGATTCGAGTTTCAGCTAGTCGTCACCATCTGTGGATAGGCTGTAACCTCTTCTCCCAGCTGTCTTGAGCCTAAGATCTTTATTGCCTGCTCTTCCTCTGGCCAGGACTGGACTTCCCTGATGGGCGCTTCCTTCAATTGCCCAACCAGTATCTCCACTTTCTGTAGTTCTGGGATCTGGTACAACTTGAACACTGCTTGCATTTTTGAGCGGAACTCTCCCAGGTTCCTGATTCAGCTAACATCTCTTTCTCCAGTAAACTTGGGAAGCCATGGTGCTCCAAAATAGTAGGGCATTCTTAGGGGCGAAGGAGACATGTGGCTTGGATCTCCTTCCCCAACTCCTCCAAGCAATCCATGGTTGCATTCCAACTCCACTGACATCTTGCTCTGTGTCTTCTTCAGATTTAGACTCCTTGAAAAATTTCTGAAGCCTGCCAACTACACCAGTTTCACAGCTGAGGATGAAAGAAGAGAGCAGAGGGAATAAAGAAGGAAAGTCCTACAAGCATAACACTGGCAACCGCCGCGCAGTCCTCAGGCAAGGCTACTGGTATAATGAGAAATTTGTAAATAGATCATAAGTTCATCGGTATAAAACCCACTCTCACAGGCTGCAGGTATAGCAGAATGTACTGAAGTAGTTCCTGGCACAAGCCTCGCTGGTAGGCTGCCAGAACACAGATGGGCATAAGGAATAAGACTCCAGCACAAACTCACAGGCTGCCAGAGTACAGAAAAGCTGCAGGAGAGTCATGGGCACAAAACCCGTGGAAACATAGAAACATAGACTTTTGATGGCAGATAAGGACCGCTTGGCCCACCTAGTCTGCCCATTTCCCTACATATTGAATAAGCTGCAGATCCTAGTTAACCAACAGCCTACTTCTTCTTCTTACCCCCCTCTAGAATTGCCTTATGTCTGTCTCATGCATTCTTGAATTCCCCCACTGTTTTTGACCCCACAACCCCTCTGGAAGGCTGTTCCATGCATTCACCACTCTCTCCATGAAGAAACACTTCCTCACATTACCCTGAGCCATCCCCATTATCCTCAAACTTGCCCTCCGTTCTTGCACATCACTTTCTTTGAAAGGTGCTAACCTCTTGGACTTTTTTGATTCCCTTGAGGTACTTGAAAGTTTCTCTCATGTCCCTCTCCCTCCTTTCCCAAGGTTATACATATTAAGCTCCTTCAGTCTGTTTCATATGGCTTCTGGTGCAGACCCTGCACCATTTTAGTTGCTCTCCTCTGACTGCCTCCATTCTGTCTATGTCCTTGTGGAGATGGGGTCTCCAGAATTGCACGCAATACTCCAGATGAGGTCTCACCAACTGTCTGTACAGAGGGGTAAGAACGTCTTGTTTTTTACTGGTGACGCCTCTCCCTATGAATCCCAGCATCCCCCCAGCCCTCCTTACTGCCTTCTCACATTGTTTGCCTACCTTTAGGTCATCTGATATGACTACCCCAAGGTCCCTTTCCATTTTTGTTGTTGTTAGTACCCCCCCATTGTATATTCTTCCCCATGGGTTTTTGTTTCCCAGGTGCTTTACTTTGCACTTCTTTGCATTGAATCTAAGCTGCCAGACTCTTGATTGCTCCTCCAGACTTGCCAAGTCCCTTCTCATCCTTTTCACCCACCCCTTGCGTATTAACTCTATTGCAGATCTTTGTGTCATCTGCAAAGAGGCATACTTTTCCTCAGTCCCTCCACAATGTCACCATAAAGACATTAAAGAGGACCGGTCCCAGTACTGAACCCTCAGTGCACCCCACTAGTAACCCCTTCTTCTGGTGGACTCGGTTTATTATTACCCCTGCTCGTCCTGTTGTCCAGACAATTTTTACCTAGGTTACCACCTGGGACCCACTCCAGGTAGCGTCTAACTGTTTACTAATCTTTGTGTGGGACTGTGTCAAATGCCTTGCTAAAATTCTAGGTAGGCCACTTCCATAGCTCCCCTCCCTGGTCTACTACCTGGTCACCCAGTCAAAGAAATCTATTAGATTCATCTGACATGACCTCCCAGTGTGAATCCATGTTGCTTTGGGTCCTCTGCCCCACTGACCTCTAAGTGCTCAACAATTCTTTCTTTCAGAAGTAATTCCATCATCTTCCCTACCACTGAGGTCAAACAGATCTGTAGTTTCCTGCCTCTGCCTTGCTCCCACCTTTGTGAAGGGGAATCACATCCGCCCTCTTCCAGTCCTCAGGTACCACACCATCCTCCCATGATTTGTTAAAAAGAGTAGTCAGTGGTGTCACTAGTTCTTCCCTTAGTTCTTTTAGAATTCTGGGGTGAATCCCGTCAGACCCCATTGCTTTGTCCACCTTCAGTTTAAGGAGTTCTTTCAGGACCCTTTCTTATGTGAATGGACTTATATCAACTCCCCTATCCAGAGTGCTTCTATTGTTTGGTTTAGGTACCTCCCCCTCATCTTTTGTGAATAATGAGCAGAAGTATTCATTCAGCATCATTGCTTTTTCTCTCTCACCCTTTGCCCACCCTCCCTTTAATAAGCCTCACAATCCCTCCCTTGGTCTTTCTTCACTCCGTAACATGCCTGTAAAAGGTTTTATCCCCCCTTCCTAACTGAGTTGGCTTTCTTTTCCTTGGTTTGGGCCTTTGCTATTCTGACTGCCTTCCCCTTTTCCTTCTTCTTTAAGTGCTGTAGTTCTCTGTCCTGCCCTTTCTCTGTTTCCTTATACTTCCTGAATGCTATCTTTTTCTCCCTAACCTTCCCTGCCACCACTTTTGAGAACCATAGTGTTTTTTTCCTTCATTTAGTTTTGTTTATTTGCTTTGCATAAAGGCTTGTTGCCTCTGTGATGGCAGTTCTGATTTTTCCCCATTGTTCCTCCACTCCTCCTTCTTGTCTGTTTGCTAGTGCTTTTCAGAGTGCTCTCCCATTTTGCCAAAGTCAGCTCTCTAAAGTCCAATACCCTCCCTTTTTGCTTGGCTTAAGACTCTATGGCTATGTTTATCGTGAACCACACTGTTTTGATGATCGCTTGTTTCCAGATGGCTACCCACTTCTAAATCTGAGATCCTCTCTCCATCCCCATTTGAGAGTATTAGGTGCAAGATCACTCCCTCCCGTGTGGGTTCCAACACTAACTGTCCAAGGCATGCTCCCTGTACTGCATCGAGAATGACCTTACTCTTGGATGTGGCTGCAGCAAAGGTGCTCCAGTTAACATCTGGCATAGTCAGGTCCCCCATCAGCAATATCTCCCCTTTCTCTGCCATCCTAAGGATGCCTTCTATTATTTCCTTGTCCATTTCTTCCCCCTGAGACGTGTGTCTGTATACAACCCCCGTGCGGATTGTGGTGCCATTTCCTGTCTCCAGGGTGACCCACAGTGTCTCCTTTCCTTCCTGTTTTCCCTTTAGTTCCATTGCTTTGATCCCTTCCCTTACATAAAGAACTACTACTCCTCCTCTTTTACCCTCCCTGTCCCTCCTATAGATTGTATATCCTGGTATGTTGACATCCCAGTCATGGTTCTCTGTGTACCATGTTTCTGTGACTGCCACGATATCCAGGCGCCCCTCTTCCATCAAGACTACTAGTTCAGGGAGCTTGTTACCTAGACTATGGGCATTGGTACTCATCACCCTCCATTTTGTGATGGCCTTACCCCTTTAAGCCCCCTCTCTGTCTTTACTGCCTTTGCCTTTTTCTCCATTTACCCCTGCCCTGCTCCTTATTGACTTCTCTACCTTTGAGTTTACCTCAATAACTACCCTGTTTTGTGGGGGAGCTAGGATTTCCCTGCTCCTTTTCAATGCCTCCCCCCTTTGCTAGTATAAATGCTTGCTAATGAAGCACTTAAACCTATCACCTAGGATCCTGGCTTCCCTCCTGGACAGATGTAGATCATCACACCAGTATAGGCCTGTATCCCTCCAGGTGAAACTCCAGTCCCCAATGAAACCAAAACCCTGAGCTCAGCACAATTTTTCAGCCATTCATTGAATCCCATGGTGTGGAGTACCCTAGCCTTGCCCATGCCATAGACAGGCAGCACCTCTGAGAAGGTTACCACGTGTGCTACATGTCTGAGGCCCCTCCTAAACTTCACAAACTCCTCCTGCACTGCTCTGATCCCATTCACAGCCAGGTCATTTGTCCCTAGGTGGGCAATGACATTCAGCTCCCTCTCCCATTCTGCTGCTCCCACAATCCTGGGGATTCTCTTCCTGTCGCTCCCAGCCATGGCGCCAGGCAGGCACCTTAACTCCCTCTCCCCTCCCTCCCCCAGACCTACCCTTTTAATGACTGAGTCCCCCACCAGGAGTTGTTTCCTTCCCCGTGGGGTCCTATGCCACCCTCCTGTGGGTCTTCTTTTGGGAGGTTCCCAGCATCCTCCTTTGTCTCCACTGTGGGTGCCTCCATAGAGGAACCACACTCCGCCAGAACAGTGTATGAATTGTGGAGAGGTACAGCTGGAGGGATGTACCCCTGTGCCACCACCCTCACCCTCCCTGAGCCCACCGTGGTCCAACCACTCCTCTGTCTTGGCAACCTTTGAGGCAATGGTAGTGTCCCTGGTGGTCCCTAGGTGGGGGAGGAGGTTTCCCTAATCCTCGCCAGGTTGGCCTGGGGACGGGCAACTCCTCCCTCAGACCAGAGAGATGCCTGCAAATAGGGCAGCATCGCAACCTCCAGAACATCTCTCAGAAGACTACTGTCCCACAGCCAGTGCATTGCACCACCTCCCACATGTCTCCCTCCTTCCTGTTTACATTATTTTTTAGTGTGCGAGTGTGTGCATGTGTTTACCTCCTACACAGAGCATGGGCTGTTAAGGATATGACAGGTTTATGTCCTTTGCCTTTTGGGGAAGTGATGTCAGAATCCCTGTATAAAGGAAATGATACTCTTGGGGTGGGTGGGTGAACGGCAGGGTGGTGGGATTATGCCCGCTTCCTCCAGAAACAATCAGCCACAGCTTTGACCCACCACCCAGTGAGTGCTTTCCTCGCTCAGCAAGAAAACCTGCATAACAATTTAAAAGAAAATATACCCTGCAAAAACAATATCAGTTCATGCTCCCTTGCTTCTCTGCTGTCTTCCCTAGTTTGCTGGCTCTGTCAGAATTTAAAGGCTTTTGTGGGTGGGCAAGTGCTGTTTTCACCTACTGCTCCCTTGATTTCCTTGCTTCTCTGCTGTCTCAGCAGTTATAAATCACACTGGAGGGCTACCAAGGACAAGACAAGCTGCAGGAGATACACAGGCACAAAACTCACTGGAGGGCTGCCAAGGTCACAATGAGCTTCTGGAGATTCTTCAGCAGAACCCACCAGAGGGCTGCCAAGGACCAGATAAACTGCTGGAGGGAATGTCTTGTGCGAGTAGGAATAAGTAAGGAACCAGGATGAAGCAAGGGACACCTAAAAGAGAAGAAAAACAACAAATGAGATGTAGCAAGATGGATGGAGACAGAAGATCTTGAAGTGTCCAGAGCAAGAACCAGGAAGAAAGCAAGGAAATGGTGGTCGCAAATCACACTGGGTTTCGACAGACTACTGCTAGCGGCAAAAGGCAAGGGGACATTGCTGCAGGTAATCGAGGGCAAGCACACTGTGGATGAAGATGATTCTGACCAAGACCACAGGCATGGAAACTGGAAGATGGTGGTGAATAGTGAAGCTGGAGGATCTCTGTCAAGATGGATGGAGATTGATTTCATTCGGAGACACAGTTGCAGACAATACTTGCATTACAGTATTGTGGCAGAAAATTGATTCCATACACACAAGTCTTTAGCAATCGAGACTGGTTGTTGCACTGGACATTTGCACCAGGGCAATTGTTTGGTTGCAGGAATAATTTGCCAGTAGTGGGGCAAATAACTCAGTGCGGGGCAACTAAGCAGCTCTGGGGCAAGTGTTTGGCTTCCCATGTCACTTGTCAGAAGCCAGGACAAATAATCCAGTGTGGGGCAATTGTATGATGCTGGGGCAATTTGCGAGGAGCAGGGGCAAATAACCAAGTTCAGGGCAATTAAGCAGTTCTGGCAGTCCAGCAATAAAGCAGTCTTGGTACTTTGCAATCAGAAGAACAATTCAGATGCTTGCATTCCGTAAACAATTCAATATATTGACAGTCAATAAACAGTACAAGTGGTTGCAGGTTCATTGCCCACTGGATGCCCAGTTGCCCTATTAATCCAATAGCCTTACTGCCCAACAAGTGGTACTAGCCTATTTAAGAAGCTGCTAGCCAGCTCCTGCCTCAGCCTTCCCTATAGAGTGGTCTGAAGGTGGGAAATATTTTAAAAAACCCTTCCCCAACTATGCGATTGCAGTCGCTGTCCCAATACACAAACAATAAATCAGGGATCCCCAGAAACAACTGCTTTAACTCTGGGCAGAAAGAACCCCTACTAGATGTCAGGGACTAGGGTGTAACAGAGATGTGAAGGGCACCTGGGTTTGCTCAGCCCTCTGAACTTTTTCTGCTGGGCCCCTTTAACTAGTGGGCCTCTTCCTTACTAGGCCCCTTTTACTGGTGGGCCTTGTCTGCTGAGCCCCTTTCTATAAGGCCCCTATGAGCTGTGGTCTTTCCCTTAACTGGGCCCCCTTAATCTAACTGGGGTTTGCCTTTGCCCCCTTAAATTATGGGCCTACTCTGCTGAGACTCTAAATAATCTGGGGCTTGCTGTTGCCCCCTCTAAATATTTTGGGCCTGTCATTGCCCCTTTAAACCTTTTGGGCCTGGCCAGAGCCTTACTGCCAGTCCCTTTTCTTTGCCCCACCTCTGTGTTGCCCCTTTCATAAATATTTAAATGCTCCCCCATGGGCCTTTTTGCTGGACCCCTCCACCTGGGAGTCGCTGCACTCTGGATATTAAAATGTGCAAATTAACCTCTCTCCCATCTGGCCCGCCCCTCCGTAGCCCTCTAAGCACTATTTAACATTTTTAAAACACAAAAACTTTCTTTTTTAAAGTCTCTGGGTGGACAACAGTCTTTCTGTGCTGCCACCGACTCACCACCCGACCCGGATGAAGATGCTGCTGAGGGAGGTGGGGGGTACTACTGGCAGTGGGAAGGAACCGCAGCAAGAGGACAGGTAGAACAGCAGATGGCAGGGTGCCTCGGGAGGGCTGACGAACTTCAGGAAGCAATGACATGGATCTTCAGTGCCACCGACAAGGGACTGGATCATTCAACTTTATAAACCAGACACAATAAAATAAAAAATAGGGCCAAACAAAGCATACACCAGAGCTCAAGGGATGGGGTCTTCTCTTCCAGATCGCTGGACTGTAATGCCACACACAGCAGGACCAGACAACAAGGAGCAGGAGCAGTCTTCACCTGCTGGTGGAGGGGCACCGCTCAGGAGTCGACGGGACCGGCTTCAACACTTTCAGGTAAGCCCAGTGGTCCCCGTCGCACTCTAGATGTCTGCTCCGCTCCACAGTCTGGCAGGAATCTCCTCGAAAACTCTTGGGGTCTCTAGTTCAAAGCTCTGCACTTGGGGTTCTCATTCTGGAACCCCAAGCTTGCATGCAGAATGGCCATCCACACACTTTATATATGTATTTTTTAATTCAGCCCCAGCCTGAGGTGCCATGCATGGGACAATGACAATCTGCTGCCTGCTCAGAGGGGGGTCATAGAATGGAGTGGGTCATGGAATGGAGTGGGCAGCAGGGATAACACTTCTTTTTTTCTTTTAAAACAAATACTATCCTGCCTGGAGTTTGAAGGACGGTGGGGAACACTGGCAAAAGGACAGGGGGCCCTATCATGCCCACTTTCCCCATACTGCCCATGATGCCCTTGAATGTAGGGGTCCCACAGGGCACTTCTTCTTTTATAAATAAAAACTTTCTGTGGTGCCCCCATAGATTCGGGCACTTCAGATGTATTCAAAGTCTTGAACACATTTGGCTTTAGTGTGAAGTCCCTTCACAAACACAAACCATAGTGATCTTAAAAGAACATTACATATAGGGCTTGATTTTCAAAGAGCCCATAGATTGCTGCAAGTTGTGTTGATCTAGGGCTGCAGTGAACTCCAGGTGCACCAGGGACCCTGCATTTGATTTTGTAAAAAGCATGGTCCCAGCGCCAAAGTGTGCCATAAGCCGTAATCTATGCAAACAGTAGGCACAGCTGTTGGAATTGCCACAGGGATCTTCCCCACCTGGCAAACACATGAGGGTTCAGGATGGTGAGGGGTGAAGAAACAGCTTGACAGGAAGGGGCTTAGGGCATACAGGGCATGAGAGGTGGCAGTGAAGGTGTGGGAGAGCTGGGCATCAGCGGAGATGCGCGCCGATGGGGTGTGTTCGTAATGTATTGCATTAGTCCATATATAGTATACATATCATCCCTGGTAGTCTAGTGGATCCTCTGAGCCCCAATGTCCCCCATAAATATTAATACATCTTCCCAGTGGTCTAGTGCACCCTCTTCCCTGATCTCCCATTACATAATAGAACTCCATTCCTGTGGCGTGGCGAACCCCCTCCTTCCCATGATCACCCCCATATATTATGATATAACTGTTCCTGTTAGTCTGGTGGACCCCCAACACAGCAGGTAGTGTCCCACCACCCTGCTTCCCCCCATCCCGAATTGGAGCCAGCGACCAGCACAGCCTCCTCTCACCATCATGCCTAGCCACCGACTGAGCTCGCAATGGGCTCTATGCACTAATGGGAGGGTTATACATGCTGAAGACATGTAACCTGCCCATGTAGCACTGCATCTGCAGACAGGTGCACACCAGCCAGAATTAACTGCCAGCTGCCACCTGTCCGCAGCCCCACCCCCCTGGTATGCAAGTCTGTAAGGGGCGGCTGGGGGAGGTGTAGCAAACCCAGCCAGGCATCCAATCAGATGCATACCTTGGGACTGCAGTGGATCACCTGCACAGCTGGGTGTGGGTCCAGGTGCATAAATTGCACCCACAGACACCCGGACACATGCGGCAATACCTCATCAGGCTCAGGTCCTCTGGCATCACTCCTGGTGCATGGGGGCCACATGTACCACCCTCCCCAGCCCAAGGTACCCCAGCGCCCATGTAGCAAGGCACACCCGTGCAAACATCACACACTGGTGCACCGCTGCCCCCATGCAGGTGACCCCTGAACCCGTACCCCTGACCCTACACCTGTGTTCCGTAGTGCGCCCCCAACAACCCCTACATGTACCTGTTGGTGCGACACTGGGAGCCTGATGGCCAATGGCATAGCCCTCCCGCACACCCTCCATGGCCATGACCATCCTGACCTATGTGACATCGGCTGTTCACGCCAGGTGGGTCAGATGGCCAGTGGCCATGCAGGTGTGTGTGGAGGCTGTGCCACTGGTCATCAGGACTCCAAGTACCACACCAACAGGTATATGTAGGGGGCTGTCAGTGCTGGGGGGGGTTGGCCATGCCCCACCAGGTACCATGCCTGCACGTCCAGGCCATGGGCTGCTTGGGCATGGCCGTACGGCCATGGGGGGGTCAGCTGTGGGGTGGAGATCACTCTGTAGAGTGCAGGAGGTGTCTACCAGGGGGTACGGGGTCAGGGCTGGCCACTGCTGTGCGGAAGGGTGTACAGCCTGCCATTCATGGGCCTATTCTCCTGTTTGGTGTGTGCGGGGGCTTGGCGCATAGAGGCACTTATGGCAGGGCTTTCCCTGGCATACCTGCCTGTCCCTATGTGCCCTGGTATGCAGCACTACTTCCCATGGTGCGTGGCACATACTTCTGGCACACCCCCAGCATGCCCCCACTCACCCCCTGGCGTGTTGCTGTTCACACGCCAGGGGAATCAGGCACATGCCAGCTGCATGCCCCAGTCATGAATGCTGCATGACCACCACTCCATAGCATTCCAACTTTTCTATGCCAGCATTCCCAGTTTATGCGGCATGTTGGCATAGTGCATAGGGCCCAATGAGCGTGTACTGTATATAGACCACCGCTAGACCACCAGGGAAGATATGTATACTATACAGGTACATGGACTAATGCAATACAATGTGAATGCACCTCACCGGGTGCCGCATCACTCTACTAATGCCCAGCTGTCCCCCCAACACCCCACTGCCATCTCCTGTGCCCTGTATGCATCCTGTAACCCACTGTCAGACCCCTCCCAGTGATGCAAGCCACTTAGTCCACCTCCTGGCTGGTCTAAGTAGTGCCCCTTGCTGCGTCCATGGTGGGGCTTGCATACTTCAAAATAAGGGGATGTTACAGCCCCACCATGATGCATGCCACCTTGCAACCAGGTGCACCACTATGTTGGGCACAAGGGTGGGGCAGGGGCACATTGGGGAAAGGGGTCCCAGATGGGTCACCGCCCCCAATAGAAAATTGGGATTGACACAAACTGTGATGCAAGGAGCCAATTGCATCAATTCTGATTGACACAGCTCCTAGCGCCACTCTGGGTGCTTTAAAATTGAGCCCATAGTCTTTAGGGGCTGATCTAGGATTTTCTTTTTGCTGGTGGGGGCAGAGAATGCTAGGATGTTCACAGATCAGTTCTTCCATCATCCTTCTTATCCAAGAATATAGGTTACTATGGGTTATCATACAATATCACATGTTTTTAGAAACCGATTATGCACATCCTTTTTACACAAGGGTGTATTTATGAGCAGCCTTAGTGTACATTGTACACAGTTAATTAATGGCATACATTCTGGTAGCATATGACTTGTATAAAACATGAAACATACAATGTTGTGGTGTGGTCTCTCATGGCATACACTCCACTAGCATATGACTGGTATTATATGAAAACATGAAAACATATGATGTTGTGATGTGATCTCTTATTATGTGTCATGTTTTATTTTTCAACTCAGATCATGGCGGTATTGGGAAGGAGGCAAGCTGCACGCTTTTAAGCGGTTCCATCAACCCAACTGTGTTCCTGAATCAGGGATCAAAGGTAGACTTAATGATAGTGTATTGTAAGACTTAATGATAGTGTATTGTAAGACATAATACACTACATAGACATCCAAACATCACCAGATTTCAAAAGCTAAGTTTATATCTGTGTGAGTGGTGTTTTGACTACACCAGTCTGATGTTTTCTTTTGTCTCTGTAATCACAGATCTGACCTTCCTAATGACAATAGCCCACAACTTGGGGTTTCTCCCCAGCCTGAAGCCTACAGCTAGCCAATTCTTTGCATCCCTAGAGCCAGGAATTCCTCTGTCATCGGTTCTTTAACAGGGAACCCCGATCTTCAGTTGAACGCCAGTATCAGGATCTATTCTCTGTTGCTACCCTCCAAAACAAGCACTGATACATGGTGTTATGGAGTGGGAAATTTCAGTTAATGCCTCTCAGTCCAGGGCTCAGACCCTCTATAACATGATTGGAATTCATTTGTTAAAGCTCCTCAGGGCTTAGAGGGAATTATTATATTAAATCTGCTAATTCCGAGCTTGCATTTTGGACTCACTAGGAGTAGATATGTAAAACAAACTGATGCAGCCCTTCCTAGGCTCAGCCCTGTACCAAACAGGCATGTTAAATTTTTGTATGTCCTTCTTGGACTCCGTCCCACTCAGAGTGAGCACATTAAAAAAAAATCAGCCCCTCCTGGACTCAATCACCCAGTGCTCAAGAGGGGACTTATTAATTTGAATTAGCCTTTTGGGGCTAGCATCTTGGATCGATAGAGCAGGTATGAAAAAATAATAGTCCCTCCTGAGTTCAGCTCTGCTCAAGCAGGCATGCTAAATACTTGCATGCCCTTCATGGGTTCTTGTTCAATATGTACAAATAAAACTGCATTTATTCTGCAAACTTGAGTCTCACTTTGTGTGATCAGCCTCTGACATACTCTAATGTGTGTTAATGAACACACTCAGCTCTGCCTTTGCCTCAGCATCTACCCAGATAACTTCATATCTTTGCTTGATCACTATATACAATTATGAGTGTAGTTATTCTGAAAATCTTTTGTCACTTTATGTGATCAGCCTCTGATATACGCCCACTTGGAGTACATAAAGACACTTGGCTCTGCCTCATGCCTCACAGCATACCCTGATAAGTGCATGTTACTCTGCAAACCTTGAGTCATTTCACTGTGACTGGCCTCTGCCATATGCTCACTTAGGTTACTTGAACACACTTGGCTTTCTCTCATACCTCAGTGCATACTCAGCAAAGTGCATACCATGGTTCCATCACTATGCACAGATGTGGCTGCACTTATTTTGCAAACCTTGTCTCACTTAGTGTGATCGGCCTCTGACATACACTACCCTGTGTTCATTGAACACACTTGGCTCTACCTCTTGCCTCAATGTCTACCATAGAGGATAATGGCTGGGATCGAGGGTGATAACCATGCTGTAATCACCTTGAGTGGTTGCTAGAGCAACATGAAAATAAACCTCGAGGCGCGGCTCGAGAGGTTTACTGTAGCCCTAGCAACCACGAGAGGTGATTTCAGTGCGGTTGTCACCCAATCATCTTTTATAGTGTATGGTCAAAAAAACACTGTTTGCATTCTGTGTGTGAGAATTATGGAACTCTGGTGCTTTCTTTTTTGTTTTGCAACTGTTTGGAAGTTCCGAGGTGTGGTTAACAAGTTTTAAAATTCTAAACAGTGCATAACAAAGCTGTGTGACTGCTGATTATGGTGGTTAATAGGCACTTACCATACATTATAAGGTAGCTTTTCTCCATCATAGTGTACAACTGTGTCTGCAGTTCTTCTGAAAACCTTCACTTTCTGTGATCGGCCTGTGATATATGCCCACTTGGGTTACATGAACTCTTGGTCTGCCTCATGCCTCACTGGATACACTGGTAAGTGCATAGCATGGCTCCACCACAGTGTACAACTGTGAGTGCAATTATACTGCAAACCTTGTGTCACTTTTGTGTGACTGGCATATGCTGTATGCTCACCTTGGTTACATGAAGACACTTGACTCTGTCTCATGCCTCAGTGCATACCTGGGAAAGAGCATACCATGATTCCACCACTATGTATAAATGTGGCTGCACTTATTTTGCAAACCTTGTTTCACTTTCTGTGAAAGGACTCAGATATGCCTTCACTTCGCTTGCATGAAAACATTTGGCTCTGCTTCATGCCTCAGTGCATACCCAGGAAAGAGCATACGTCACTATGTACAAATATGACTTCACTTATTCTGCTAACCTTGTCTCACTTTGTGTAATCGGCCTCTAATATACGCTATCCTGTGTTAAATGAACACAGTTGGCTCTGCCTTGTGCCTCAGTGTCTACCCAGTAACTGCATACCATTGCTTAATCACTATGTACAATTGTGAGTGCACTTTCTCTGAAAACCTTCTGTCACTTTGTGTGATCAGATGATGCCATTGATTGCAATGTGAAGCTAAACATATCATGTGTGTTGCACAGTAGTAATGTACTGATGAATAAATAAAGAATGACACTCATAGACACAAAAGAGAAGTCTCGGTGTTTGCAATGCTCTGTATTTGCTTACCTCACTCCTCCCATGTTATATTCATTCCTTCTTTTGGTATTTCCAGTCAGCAACTGTAGTTTAAGAAGCATTTGAAATGTAAAAAAATACACTTTTTAAACTAAGTGATCTAGCTCTCCAGTTTCTAGTTGCTGAAAACATACTTGCATAACTGATGTAATGTATGAAATCCTGCTGTGTGAGAGCCAGTGAGGCAGCGAGGTAAACACAAGATGTTGGGACTTCACAGCTTCTCCTGTCTGCATATTAACCTTTGCTGTGCCATGGACTGGTATATCAATCCAGAATTCCTATACTTTGTAAATCTGTTGCAGCCTAAGGATTATTATACAATGGCAAGAAAAAATCCTGGACTCTGATTGGTCAGTCTTGGCTGGACCGTGATGTTATCCCAGTACAACATCACGGGTCTAGTCTCAGCCTCACTGTGAACCTGCAGATGATCATTTTATGGAGCTTTTGATTGATTGTTCCATCTTTCTTAAAAACAAAATATTTTTTCACACAAAACATCTTTAAAATGATTTTTTTTTATTCTGTATAACAACGAGCCATTGTATAATGGCATTAATGCCCTCCAGGGTGTGTGTCGTTTGAGATCGCCACGCTTCAAGTGGACACACTGCCTGCAGCCTCGTGCCCAACCAACCTGAGGCGTGACGTTATCCCAGCACAACACACACCCTGTTGGGCATTATTGCTTAAATAACAGCACCACACACTGTTCTGCTTAACAAATAGTGCAGAAGAAGGGGGAGAAGAAAACATAGTGGAGTGAATGGGAGATGTAGAGAGATTTGTTCCACTCACTTGTAACAACAAAAGCTGTGCCGTGTTAAGGATTCAGACACTTTCTGATAGCAATACGTCTGCATGGCTCTGCCCATGCAGCCATAAAAAAGGAGACAAAGTCATTGACAACTAAATGTAAAAAATAAAAATAGATGACTTCTGAAATTGAAGGACTGGAAGCCAAAAAAATGATGGATTTTTCCAAAAGAAATTGTATTTTACCACTAACATTTATATTAACATCCACAAATTGATCAACTAATGTTTAAATTAACATCCACAAACTGATCATTCCTAGAATACTGGTTTATTAATTGTGGGATATAAGAAGTATTCTAACATCCCAAAAAATTGGAATTACTTGCAGATTTTGACTCATGGAAGTGTTAGACTTCCACTAAAAATAAATTAACTGAACCCCTGGCAACAAGTCCTTATATCGGAGTATCTGTAAAGCACAATGTCTATAGTTACTAGTATCTAATCTGATCTAGTTACTAGTTTATAAAATGCACTGTCCACAGTTAACTGTTACTGTGACATCTCCTTATGTTGGGTATCTCATAAATGCAATTCCTATAGTAATCAGTATCAAGTTATTAGTTTATAAACTGCACCATCCAGCTAGTTGGTAGTAATATGTCCTTACAGCATATCGGGTACCTGTAAAGTGCAATGTCTATAGTTATCAGTAACTAGTTTTTAGTTGATAAACTGCACTGTCTAACTTTAGCTATTATAGTGAAATCCTTATATCAAGTTATCTGTTAAACACAACGTACAGTTATTTGCCATTAGCAGAACCTTAGATTGGTGTATTTGTAAAGCGCAACATCCACAGTGAGCTGCTGCCAGGACCTCTGGGTGTTTGGAACCTGCAGTGAATTGGTTGAAGGGACAAAGTGTCAGGGCTTTGGACTATCATAGCTGTCTTGTCTCCCTGTACCAGCTATTTTTTTTCCCTAATCTTTCTCTCTCCTGCTGGCAGTGGGCTGCTCCTTCCACCACCCCTCCCAGCCCTGTCACCCAGCATCCCAGGGACTTACCTTGATCTCAGTCTTCCCCCACAACTTGCCCCTGGCAGGGTCAGCAGCTCCTGTCTGCTGATGGGATGGATCCGGTTTCTGGGAGAGGGCCCTGTAGCCTGGGTGTGGAGCCTGTGAGGTGTCGGTATCATCCTGCCCTGCTGCCGGCCATTTTCTGCATTTTCTGCAGGTAATGTCACTGTTTGATGATGACCGTATCCCTCAATTTAAGCTACAGCAATATGTGGGTTTGTGTGCAAAAACATTCCCTCCTTTTCACTTGCACATGGTACCTGCTTGCTTCATTTTTCTCAGTCACCAGTTTACTGCCAGGTAGGTTTCTGGCTATGGAAAAAAACTCTGTTTCTAGTGTTTTGCCCTACCTGTGTAGTGGTACTTAACAGGAGCTCTGTATGTCATTGCCTGCTAGAGAGAGAGAGAGGGGACTTAGACTAAAAGACTGGAGATGGACAGAGAATGAATCCTCCGGCTGTGCCAGCCTGCTTTGAATAACATTTAAGTTTCTTTGTATCACAGTACTGATTGAAACAGTACAGTGATACAAAGAAACTCAACTGAAATTTTAAACTGGCCGGCACAGCCAGAGGATTCATTCCCTCTCCATGGCGAGTCTTTTAGTCTAAGTCCCCTCTCTCTCTCTCTAGCAGGCAATGACATACAGAGTTCCTGTTAAATACCACTACACAGGTGGGGCAAAACACTAGTAATAGAGTTAGGAAATTATTAACTGCCATTATGAATGCTATTTTTTGTGGTGGGGGATGAAGATTATAAAAAAAATTTGGGAGGTGGGGGCATCATTTGCAAGTTCGCCTAGGGGCACCACATACTCTAAGGCTGGCCCTGTTATGTTGGGCACTGGCTCCAGGTTCTTCCAACTTCCCTCCATTTGTTCTGGACTGCTGAGAACCCAGTCTGACCCTCACTTGTCCTGGCTTCCAAACCCCTAGGTCACAGGCAGCCCAGCACCATGCTGTAGTGCCTCTTACAGGACCTGGATCAGCAGCCCAGCACCATGCTGTAGTGCCTGCTACAGGACCTGGATCAGCAGCCCAGCACCATGCTGTAGTGCCTGCTACAGGACCTGGATCAGCAGTCCAGCACCATGCTGTAGTGCCTCTTACAGGACCTGGATCAGTAGCCCAGCACCATGCTGTAGTGCCTGCTACAGGACCTGGATCAGCAGCCCAGCACCATGCTGTAGTGCCTGCTACAGGACCTGGATCAGCAGCCCAGCACCATGCTGTAGTGCCTCTTACAGGACCTGGATCAGTAGCCCAGCACCATGCTGTAGTGCCTGCTACAGGACCTGGATCAGCAGCCCAGCACCATGCTGTAGTGCCTGCTACAGGACCTGGACCAGCAGCCCAGCACCATGCTGTAGTGCCTGCTACAGGACCTGGATCAGCAACCCAGCACCATGATGTAGTGCCCTACAGGACCTGGATCAGCAACCCAGCACCAGATGTGGTGCTGCTACAGGACCTGGACCAGCAGCCCAGCACCATGCCAGTGCCTGCTACAGGACCTGGATCAGCAACCCAGCACCATGATGTAGTGCCTGCTACAGGACCTGGATCAGCAGCCCACCACCATGCTGTAGAATCTGTTACAGGACCTGGATCAGCAGCCCTTGGCCTTTTTCTCCATGCTATATCTTCAGTGTCGCTTACATGCTGGCTTGCAAATGGTTGCCACTTTCTTCCTCTCCAGAATTCAGCAGCTCTGTTCACAGTCTACGCTGTGCTTTTGAGGCCTGATAGCACAGCTTGTACCCACTCCCAGCACTATAAACCTTTCCACCATGGAATATTCACCAGATCTGTCCTCCTTCAGCACAGTCCTGCTTTCATAGGTTCTACTCTGTTCCCAAGCTCCCCACTGGTATAGGTATCCACTTTCCTTGTGATCCAGTGGCCTCTGCTTTAATCTCCCACTGGTATAGGTATCCACTTTCCTTGGAGTCCAGTCATCCCCCCCCCCTGTAGGTTTGAAGCCCCCCAACCTGACCTGCCCACCCAGTTCCCTCTGCTACCATCATTACCCCTTCCCCCTGTCTGCAGAATACGTGCCTCACCCCGATGGTGACTGCCACAGACCCTCTGCTCACCTCCACAGCTGGCCACCAACAGAATGAAAGTAAAAGTTATGAGAGGGCTGGGTGGAAAGGGTGGGAGGATTGGAGGGGAGCAGGATCAGTAGATCAAGCTATGGACCCTGCAATTACAAGCAAACTGGATAGATCAAATGGTCTTTTTCTACTGGCTAATTTATATGTTCGTAAAAAGCCTGTCTGAGATAGATTAAATATTGAAGGCTGACTGCTCCTGTTATAATACATTTCCTGGTATTCGTGCAGTTGCTGTTTGACTGAAAGTGAACTGTGGTTTTCATGCTCCATTACAGTTTGAGAGCAGTTTTGATGTAAGTGTGTGATGTGTGGGTAGGCACCTACTAGTCTGACTGTTTGTAACTGCTCTCAAACCGTAATGTAATATGAAAAAGTCAGAACCTCAGTTTACGTTTTAGTCCAAACAGCACACACAATACCAGGAAATGTACTATAACAGGAGGTGGTCAGCCTTGAATATTTTATCTATCTCAGAGACATTATTTGTGCATGTGTGATGTGAAGCTGGGAACCTGTTAATCTGGCAGCCCCTACTTCAGTTTGAATCAGGCCCTACTCTAGTAAAAATTAAATAGAGACAAACCACTGTTTAGTTAGCATTGCGGTCCAACCACAAACTTCTTTTATATCCAGCTAATGCCCTACAATAGAAACAGTGAGCCTTGACTATTTTCTATCACAAAGACAAAGTTTTAGAGTGTGTGTGACGTGTGGAGGGGAATATATTGAGCTGACAGTTCCTAACTGCAATCCAACCAGTTTGTTTCACCTCACACACAAACAAATACAGCTCTGACTGCCGCCCAACTCTGGAACAGTTGATCTCTGTCAAAGGCTGTATCATACTACCAAGTATTCGCTAATGAGAGAATTTTTTTCCTAATGAAGAGACAGCTGCCAATGAATAAGGTGTATGGGAATTATGAATGTCATCAGAGCTGTCAGCTGGAACACACAGCGCGAGCATGGCATTCTCGCTGAACTGAAAAGCTAAGCCGTAATGCTGAATGCTCTGAGATGGAAACTGTATTAGCCAACAGTCTGAGTACAGGAATGTATAACAAATAAACACACCAGACTTTTAATTTGGTATTCATCTTTATTAATCTCAGCCACAACCATTTCCTGTCTCCTTTAACAGTGGGTTCTCAGCAGTTAAAAAGTAGATTTTTTTTTACATTTTAAAAGTCCAGCCTGCAGAGCTCTGCATAAGTGCTGCTTTCTGCTTGTAGTTGGCAGTGCCTCCTTCTCATTATTTGTAAAGCACTTGGGGTACAGAGTATATTAAAGGGCACTATTTAAAACCACAATTCTATCTCATCTATCTTCTCTATCTATCTATTTATCTATTTATTTACTTTTGCCACTCAGCCCTCTCAGTTGGTCTTTGCTCTCCCATCTGGCAGTTTTAATGATTTTAATTCATTGTCATTTTCAACTGATTTTTCTTCCTAGTTTCTCCCTGCTCTCTGCTGCAATGACTAATTTCCTTCCATAAGTTGCGCCTGACTTTCATCCAGTGACATTCTCTTGCATTGCCCACTGACAACCCAGCAGATGCCCTTCACTGCAGTTGGTTCCCAGGTGATGGCCGGGGGGGGGGGTCATGAAATGTCAGTTGGGTGCATTCTGGTGGATGGCTTCCTAGTGCAGACATGTGATGACCATGGAGCGCTAATGCTGTACCTGCAGCCTTGCACAGTGTCTGTGATGCACCTACGAGGCATGTGTGTCCCTGTCTCTTCCATCCCTCTCCCAGGGCCGACAATGGGCAGCCACACAGAGGTCATACCCCCCCAACGAGGCACTGCATGCCTGAATGGACTTCATTGAATGAATCCCATGCTTGGGATTCATACCAGAACCTCTGAGGAGTGGAAAGCTGGCACTCCATTAATAGACCATTGGGCTGACCTGAGCAGTAGTGAGGCATTCACTAATTTTTTTTGCTCCTTCATTTTCTGGGAGTATCTGGTGTGACACTTGAACATCTAGTTCTAATCACTGTATCATTTTTTGTGATATAAAAATGGGTTATGGACTGTCTCTCTTGAGAAATGCTGAAACAGCATGTGAGATCACACACACACACAGGTTTTAGATACAAGGTGTTACATGGAAGGCCAGAAGCTAATTACAGACTTTAACTAAGTTAATTATAGCTGTAGTTGCTAAGAGGGAAAATCATAAACTTTGATAACGCTTAGAGGAAGAAGAGCAGGTTGTGACGTTTTAGTGCAAAGTCATAAAAGATGCTTTCATGTCCTGGAAGCTTATTATAAGATCAAAGAGAGTCATTTGAAGAACATGAGTTATGCTGAGGTTGCAGAATTTAACGCTTGGAAAAGACATCTTGTTTTATATAGATTTTGTTTTTTAATATTCTGACAAGGAGGAGCTAGGTGACCTCATGCAAATAGGTGGGGAAAACCAGCTTTTAAACATTATTCTGTTTTCCTTCAAAGACACTTCTATCTAGACTCTGATAAAGAAACATCTGTGAGCACTTCAAGCAGGTATTTAGAGAGAGAGAGAAAAATCTAAGTACTGTAGTAGGAATTGCACTGTTAAAACCTGTTTTGTTTAAGAGATTTATATGTCTTGTGATATAATAGTTCTGTATTTTATGTGTTACATATTTTTAACCTATTTTAGTAAAAGTCTATTTTAGAGCTTATTTGGTCTGTCTTTGATTTCTTCCTTTACAAGTAGAGTATATATGGTTAAAGCAGACACTGTACATAAGCTTGAACGGTGATACCAACTGGAACAAGCATTTGTCAATGCCAAATGTTGTCTTGCTGCCATTGGCAGTGCAGGAGTTAGAGAGATGCAGTATAGGAGTGGCAGTCAAGTATTGGACTGATGCCAACCCACCCCCACCCTACAGAGAGTGAGAGGCATTAGGGTGTCCCTGTGGGTGTTTGGTAGTGCAGTGCGGGAAAACATGCTGGGCAGGATGTGAAAAATGACAACTGCACAGTTCATAAGGAGGTGTAATTAAATGGCAGTGCTGAAATTGTGGCATACAAATATCAAGTTGCGGAGTTGCAAGGGTGCGTGGCAAATATGCAGAGCACGCACAGCACTGCCGCTTGTATGCTTAGCACCAAATTTTAACATAGGCATTTTAGCACCTCTGCTCATGTACAGTGTCACTGTCATTTCCTCAAGTGTCCTAAGAAGTGATTTCACGACAGCGACCACGCTATTCCTGCTACCGGAAGTGCGGAAACACATTATGGGCAGGATATGTGAAGTGACAGCTGTACTGTTCATCAAGAGGTGTGTAAAAATGGCAATGGTGGAAATCCAGAGTGAAAATATCACAAATGCATGACGGTATGAGCATGCGTGCAATCTGCCAACGCACGCTCATAACACAGTCATTTTATGGAGAATCAGCTCCAAATTTTCAACATAGGCATTCTAGGAGCTCTGCTCATGAACTATGTCACTGTCATTTTCATAATCTGGCCCAAACTCTGATTTCTCACAGCGACTGTGCAATTGTGCGCCGGAAGAGCAGAAACACATTTCGGGCAGGATATGGGAAATGACAGCTATACTGTTCACAAGGAGGTGCAGAAAAATGCCAATGCTGAAAATACCGCATTAAAATATTGCAAATGCTGTGAGAGATTCGAATATACAGAAGCAACTCGTAACGCTAAATAGAAACAGGCATTTCTTGGATTTTTCCACCAAATTGAACACAGGCTTTTGAGAGGCCACCATGAGCAGCACTGGCACTATCATTTCGTAACGGGTCCCGAAGGTGATTTTGTGCAGTGACTGTGAAATCACCTTCCGAGGCCGATAAACGCCGTGACAGTGACAGAATTCATGGAGGAGGGCTCCAAAAACCCCATTTTGAAAATTTGGTGCCAAAATTCAAGAAATGCCTGAGATATGCAACAAAGTTGAAAAACCCTATTCATTGCATTATATAGCTTACCGGGCATTTCCTCAGTTCGCGGTCGGCTTTGAAGAGTGCAGAGACGTGTTCCCCGTCCACTGAAGATCGTGCCGCGCCGAGTCGGGAGGTAAGTATGGTGTGAGGGTGAGGAGGAGGTGGTGCAGTCGGTGGGTGGGGAGGGGGATCTAGACTCACGAGGGACGGTTTTCATTTTCTAGGTAAACAAAAAAAAAGAAAACGTCGTGGGACAGTTTTGGCCATTGCAGGACATTTGGCACGCTGGGTGGGTTCCCAGCGTGCGCCAACGGCGGCTTTTGGGTTAGCAGCCAACGGGGATTTCCGCACCGCCGGCACACAACATGGGGTACCCTCGGGATTGGGGCACTTCTACCGCAAACAAAATCGGGGGAGCACGGAGCCAAGGATTGGGCACCCCTTGGCATTCAACAGTTGGGGTGGATGCCGACGGGGAGGGACTCTCCGTGCAAAGCAAGTGGGGGCGGAGCCGAGGATTGGGCGCCTCGGCATTCCACATTTGCGGGATGCCTGACGGGAGGGCCTCGCCGCGCACACAAACATGGGGTTGCCGAGAGGGGATTGGGCACCCCTGATGCTCTAAAGAGGTGAGGCGTAAGTCACCGGCTAACTATGGCTATAATGGCAGTGAGCACTTCAAGCAAAGGACCACCGCGTATGATGATTGCAGCGACCTTTGCTTTGATGTGCTCACCCCATTATGTATGCATGGTGTGGCGGTGGCATGCAGGCTGATTGGGAATGAGGACGACCTACTGATGCGCAGTTTCCGCATTCGCCCAACAGCAGCTGTACTTCAAGACCCACTGTCACAAGACGCTTTTTATGAGCGCGCCAAAGCCAACATAAAAGTAAAACATGTTAAATCTGAGGTCTTATTACAGTTTTTATGGTCCATTTCTGTACACCTGGTTAGGTGCCTGTAGGCAAAGATATCTGGCCCCCAAGACAGAATTATCTGAGACTGTACATTGGGTACGCAACAAGAGGTTCACAGTTTGAATCCTCCAAGACTTGAGACCAAAGGTTGATTTGAACCCACAAAACAGACCAGGAGGGTTACCCTGTTTCTGTTAACTGTTCACAAGACTGTGCTCGGAGGTTGGCACTTTGGGAGTAGAGAGCTGACCTGCTGAGTGGGCTTGTGACAGACTGGTTGGCAGCAGTGGCATAATTTTGATATCACAAGTTTTTATTGTTCAGTGTGTCAGCTTACACTCTAAGCTGACTTGCAAAGAAAAAAAAGGCAGTGATTTATTTTTAAAAAGGAAACAGAACTATATCACTTGGCGTACAGTCAAGTTCCTACCTATTTTTCAAGTTCCTACCTATTTTATTTTTTTTTCTAAAGTGTAAGTCAGAGTAGCAGTAGTGAGGGAAGAAGATGGCTTCTGACTACAGCAGGCACACTGTAGACTCCTTAAAGCAGTCTAAAGGGGACAGAGGAGTCCCGCTTGAGGTGAAAGCCAGCAAGCAGAACCTCATAGATGCCCTGATGGTAGCAGATACCCAGAGCAGCGAGTCATGGACCGTGACTGAAAAGTACCAAACCTCGAGTGTGGCAGGGTTAGCAGCCAGTGCAGTGTCCAGATCCGATGAGAACGGCAACAGGCCACTGTCAGTGAAGGGGCACAGCAGCAGGGGAAGGTCACCAGTATCCTGGATCCAGAAGTACTCAGGCTGCAAATTGAGTTGCGCAGGATGGAGCTGGTGTTCCAGGAGAAGAAGGAGCGAGAGAAGCGAGAGGTGGACCTTGAGGCAGAGCGAGAATGCTATGAGGCAGAGTGAGAATGCCGTGAGGCCGAACGAGAATGCCAAGAGGCAGAGTGAGAATAGAGGGAGGCAGACCGTGAGGAGCGTGAGTGCCAGTGAGCTGCAGAGGAGAAGAGAAAGGAGCACCAGAGGCAACACGAACTGGAGAAGATACGACTCCGACCAGCGGCACCAGAACAGGTAAGTGGCTTGGGTTTAACTGGGACTACAAGACTGGCTTACACATTGAATTCCAAATTAATAGCCAAATTTAAAGAAGAGGAGGATATGGATGCCTTTTTAAATTATTTTGAAAAAGTTTGTATTCAGGCTAAAGTTCCTAGAGAGTCCTGGAACTTCCAGCTATTCCAGCTACTTACCGGGAAAGCTCAGGATGCATTGGGTCAAATGGACAATGAGGACAGTGATGATTACAGCAAACTTAAAGCTACACTGTTAAAAAAATTTGAATTAACTGCTGAATCATACAGAGCTAAATTCGTAAGCTCAGAAGAAGCCCTGACGTGAGCCACGAGGGGTAACCCGTGAAGTGGGCACATGAGAAAGGGCGCTGTCCATTATGGCTACACTTCCTCCTTGGCGCATCCACTAACGGCAAACCAACAGGTAGGGGTGACCTGGATGGAGAGGTGTGGGCGAACTAGCAACAGGATGTCACTATATGTACGCACGCAGGAAGGGGGTGGGATGAGCACGCATGAAAGCATGGGCTGGGGGGTGGAGAGGCTGTAGGGGGTGGTGCTGCAGTCATCTGTTGAGCTGCGGCATGGCATCAGGGATTGGGCAATGGCTGGGGTGGCTGAGGTACTGGATTCGGGTCCAGGCGCTGGTACGATTTTTATTGCGCCTGTCCTGAACCTTTTTATTTTTTACTACTTTCACCCTCACCATGCACCCCCTGAGTTGAGAATCCTTAAGTGGGGGGGGTGGTGCCAGGGGTTGTCAGAGTGCTGAAAATGTGTTTCACACTTGACTGAGCGATAATACATCGCCTTTAGGCATTTGCCGTTATCACATAGACCCACTATGAGGAGCTAGCCATTAAACAATGTCAGTTTTTAAAACGTTGGTGGGAAGGAATTGAGGCAAACTCTGCTGATAAAATTGAAAATGTGATTTTATTAGAACAGTTTTATTGGGCATGCCCAGCCACGCTAAAAACCTGGCTAGAGGACTGAGATCCTAAAACAGTGCAAGAGGCTGCTGAACTCTTAGACTGCTATACCAAGAGCAGACCTGCTCTGAGAGCGAATGGAGCAGACATGGCAGTGCAGAAAGCGAAAAGCGTGCCTTCAGGGCAGCTAAAACCCTCACTGCCTCCACCAAAACCAGTTAGCCCCAGGTTTCAGACAAAAGATTTCTCTGAGAGAAGAAATGAATGTTGGTTGTGTAAAGAAACTGGGTGTAGTGCCAGACAGTGTCCCAAAAAGGTGAGCAATAATACACAACCGGGTGCTAGAAAGGAAGTAGGTTGTTTGTGTGTCCCTGGAAGCATGCCAGTGAACATGAGGGAACACATGCACCCAGTCATGGTGAATGGTGTACAGATGCAGGGGTTAAGGGATGCAGGGGCATCCCTGGCATTGGTAAAGGGGATCTGGCACAGCCTGGTCAGCTTATACCCAATAAATATGTCACTGTACAGGACTTCACTGGTGAGGCGAAAACATTGCCCCTCGCTAGTGTTCTCTTAGACTGGGGTGAAACAGGGGGAACTGTGCAACAGGTGGCTGTTGCCAAAACCTTAGCAGTGGATGTGATCCTGGGCAACAATCTCCAACAGGGGATGGTATGTGCAGTTACCCATGGCCAAGCGGCAAAGGAAAACTATAGTTCCTTGAACCCCACAGAAGCCATTGTGGAAACCGCTGAGAGGCTGGTTCCCCAGCCTGTGTCTCCTGATAAGGAGATTAACGAAAAGGGGGTAGAAATTTCCCCAGTAGCAAGTAACCAAGTAACCAAACAGCTACAGAGGGTTACTCTGAAGAGGGAGGGGTGACCCATTGTCAGAGGGTTGGGATTGACAGTGATCCTGAAGGCCCTGACGCTAGTGCTAGGTACCCTAGTTTAGCAACTGAAGGGGACCTGTCCCATGCCTTGGGAATGTGTGAGGGGTCTGCAGCTGCTCAGAGAAGTGACCCTAGTTTAGAGAAGCTGAGGGCTTGGGCAGACTCTGACGGAGCACAAGGAGGTGACAGCAGACATAAGGTTTATTGGGAAAATGGACTTATTTATACTCAGGCTGTGCAGACAGAAAGAGGGGTGCTAGGCAGGTAGCTTGTCATTCCCCGGGGGTATCGTGAGCAGTTGCTCAAAATTGCACATGATATTCCCTTGTCTAGTCATCTGGGAATCATGCGCCCTATGCAGCGGTTAGCCCAGAGTTTCTACTGGCCTAACTTCACCCAGCAGGTGAAGGAGTATTGCAGGTCTTGTCACCGGTGCCAAGAAATAGGGAAGGCAGGCAAGAAAACCCAAGCCGGCCTGATTCCCTTGCCCATAGTGGAGTAGCCATTCCAGAGTGTGTGAAAATGGATATTGTGGGACCTTTAAATACCCCCAGCTCCTCAGGGAAGAGATTCATCCTGACTGGTGGATTATGCCACCCGGTACCCAGAGGCAGTAGCCCCATCCTCTCTGAGGACAGACAAAGTGGCAGATGCCTTATTTGGGATTTTCTCATGTGTTGGGTTTCCGCAGGAGGTTATCACCAATCGAGGGTGTTCCTTCATTTCGGACCTGATGAAATTTTTACGGGAGAAGTGTGGGGTGGTGCAGAGATGCATGACACCATATCACGCACAAGCCAATGGACTTGTAGAACAATTCAATGGTACCCTAAAGTCAATGCTCCAGGAGTTTGCTGAACAGCATGGGAGCGACTTGGAGAAATACCTTCCCCACCTGTTGTTTGCATACAGGGAGGTGCCCCAAGAGTCGACAGGATTTTCCCCCTTCGAACTCTTACATGGACATCGGGTACGTGGGTCCCTAGACTTGATCCGGGAGGACTGGGAAGGCAAGCACACTACCCAGGGAACTCCCATTGTGGATTACGTCCTTAGGTTTAGGGAGAGGCTGAAGGAGCTTATGGGGACAGCCCAGAGCAACCTGGCAGCTGCCCAACAGAAACAAAAAGTGTGGTACAACCGCAGAGCCAGAGCTCACTCATACATGGTGGGTCAGGAAGTCATGGTCCTTATTCCGGTCTGGAAAGACAAGCTGCAGGCTGAGTGGGCAGGACCATTCAAAGTGGTTAGGAAGGTAAATGATGTGAACTACATTGTGGAGTTACCTGACAGAAGACAGGCAGAAAGGATGTACCATGTCAACATGATGAAGCCATCTACAAATAGAGCTGACATGGTGTTTGCAGTGTGTAGTCATGGGGAGGGGACAGATGAAGGAGACCCCCTTCTGGATTTGCTGGAAGAAAGTAAGTGGGAGCCCTCTGTGGAGGCAGTAAAATTGTCTCCCCAGCTGGCCCCGGACCAGATCCAGAAAGTAAGGGAGGTTATAGCAGACTTTGCCCCATTGTTTAGCACCAAGCCTGGACTAACCCCCTTAGCGACACACGATGTGGAGACAGGGACACAGATGTCCATACAGCAGACAGCATATCAGGTGTCATCAGAAGCTGTCCAAAAGAACATTAGGAGGGAAGTGGAGGAGATGTTGGATTTAGGGTAAGCAGAGATCCCACAGCCCCTGGGCCTTATCCATAGTCCTTGTTCCCAAGCCAGATGACTCTACTCATTTCTGTGTGGACTATCATAGACTGAATGCAGTCACAAAGTCAGACACCCACCCAATGCCCCAGACGGATGAACTCCTGGACAGGTTGGGAGGGGTGACCTACCTTACGACTATTGACCTGATCAAGGGGTATTGGCAGGTAGAGTTGACAGACAGAGCTAGAGAAGGTCAGCCTTCATCACTCCGATAGGCTTATTTGAGTTTAAAGTAATGCCTTTCGGAATGAAGAATGCCCTGGCCACTTTCCAAAGGTTGGTGAACTAGGTGTTAAATGATGCTGAGGAGTACGCCGTGGCATACCTGGATGACATTGCCATCTTTAGTACCAGCTGGGAGGAACACCTATCCCACCTTAGGAAAGTGCTGGGCAGGATACAGAGGGCCGGGCTCACTGTCAAAGACGGGAAGTACCAGGTGGCCATGGGAGAAGTGGTATACCTTGGGCATGTGGTAGGCCAGGGACAGCTCCATCCTAACCAAATAAAGATAGAGGTAATCCAGGCATGGCCCAGACCAGAAACACAGAAGCAGGTCACGAGTTTTCTAGGGACAGCAGGGTACTACAGAAAATTTGTACCCAATTACAGTGCCCTGTCTGCTCCCCTATCTGACCTGACAAAGAAAAGGATGCCCATGAAAATTACTTGGGGCCCAGCCTGTGAGGAAGCCTTTTCCAAACTAAAGGAGGAACTGTGCAGTGCTCCTGTTTTGACAAGTCCTGACTATAGCAAAACCTTTATAGTTCAGACTGATGCCTCAGCCGTGGGTATTGGGGCAGTACTGAGTCAGACATCCAGCCAAGGGACAGATCACCCAGTAGTGTACCTGAGTAGGAAGTTACCTCCCAGGGAGCAAGCATACTCTATGGTGGAAAAGGAGTGTCTTGCCATAGTGTGGGCCCTAAAGAGATTACAGCCATACTTATATGGGCAGCATTTTGTGGTGCAGACTGACCACAACCCCTGGTTTGGCTGATGCAGATAGGAAAGAACAATGGTAGATTGCTAAAATGGAGTATTGCTTTGCAAGGGTATGATATGACAATCGTACATAGGGCTGGAGCCAAAAATCAGAACTCAGATGGGCTGTCTAGGGTCTATGAGGAGTGAACTGATTTGGGAAGCTCATCCCATGCAGGGGACAGAGCCCCCAAATTCAGCCTAGGTGGGGAGGAATTGTGACACTTGGACAGCTGGTTCTGATTACTGTATCATTTTTTGTAATATAAAAATGGGTTATGGACTGTCTCTCTTGAGAAATGCTGAAGCAGCATGTGAGATGACACACATACACACAGGTTTTAGATACAAGGTGTTACATGGAAGGCCAGAAGCTAATTACAGACATTAACTAAGTTAATTATAGCTGTAGTTGCTAAGAGGGAAAATCATAAACTTTGATAATGCTTAGAGGAAGAAGAGCAGGTTGTGACGTTTTAGTGCGAAGTCATAAAAGATGTTTTCATGTCCTGGAAAGGGGAAGCTTATCATAAGATCAAAGAGAGTCATCTGAAGAACATGAGTCATGAGGAGGTTGCAGAATTTAATACTTGGAAAATACATCCTGTTTTATATAGATATATTTTTTTAAATATTCTGACAGGGAGGAGCTAGGTGACCTCATGCAAATAGGTGGGGAAAACCAGCTTTTAAACATTATTCTGTTTTTCTTCAAAGACACTTCTATCTAGACTCTGACAAAGAAACATCTGTGAGCACTTTAAGCAGGTATTTAGAGAGAGACACAAATCTAAGTACTGTAGTAGGAATTGCACTGTTAAAACCTGTTTTGTTTAAGAGATTTGTATGTCTTGTGATATAATGGTTCTGTATTTTATGTGTTACATATTTTTTATCTATTTTAGTAAAACTCTATTTGTAGAGCTTACTTGGTCTGTCTTTGATTTATTTCCTTTACAAGTAAAGTATATATGGTTAAAGCAGACACTGTACATAAGCTTGAACGGTGATACCAAACTGAAAAAAGGTACACATGTTAAATCTGAGATCTTTTATTACAGTTTTTAAGGGTTCATTTCTGTACACCGGGTTAGGTGCCTGTAGGCAAAGATATCTGGCCCCCCTGAAGACAGAATTATCTGAGCCTGTACATTGGGTACGCTAACAAGAGGTTCACAGTTTGAATCCCTCCAAGACTTGAGACCAAAGGTTGATTTGAACCCACAAAACAGACCAGGAGGGTTACCCTGTTTCTGTTAACTGATTACAAGACTGCGCTGGGAGGATGGCACTTTGGGAGTAGAGGGCTGACCTGCTGAGTTGGTTTGTGACATCTGGTACCTCACAAAATTGCCCTTATATCCTACAATCACTTCTGTCTAGAGACAATAGATCAACTAGGGGAGATGGTATTGTCATCTACATAACCAGTAAATTTGGAGTGTCTGAAATCAGCTCCCTATCATTACCACAAGAATTTGAATGCTTGGCAATCAAACTTGCACTATCTGATGCAGAGGCCGTAAACATCTTTTGTTGTTATAGGCCACCAAAAGGTGGCTCAGAACTGCTTAATCATATCAACACCATCCCAAATTTCCATCCTAATGAATTATATTAGGAGATTTGAACATGGACTGGATCTTTCAAAAATCTAATAATTTAAAAATTCTTTGTGATGGTGTGGGGCTAACACAATTAATTTCTGAGCCTACAAGACCAAACACAAAAAGTCCAGCCAAGGACTCCACCTTGGACCTTATGTAATGACTAATAGGTCCCAGAAAATCACACATGCTGCAGTATTCCATAATGACATATGCATCATAGTGCTGTGGCCTGTATCAGGGTTCTGTGAAACATAAGTCCATCTCAAAATTCATAACTAAAAGGAGGCTTACAAGATTCAGTGCAGCAAGTTATCTAACTGATCTAAGTTTTATAAATTGGCAAAAATTCTATTTAGCTAAGACAATTCATGAAACCACTGACCTATTCAACCAACTGGTGTTAGGGGGCGGGATATTCAAAGCAGTTGCTCAATGCGTAAATGAGTTGCACTGGTGCAACAGCCGAAATGCGTCATAGAGCAATATTCAAACACCATGGCTGCACAGCGCAAATCACACTGCACCAAGGCACAAATGTAATCTATGCAGTGCAAGTGCAGGGGGTGTACCCATGAATAAGTGGCGCAACGGCATATTCAGCCACAAACCATGGTGCAACTGAGGAGCAAGACCCCAGATGCGCCACCCCGACTTGAGCCTATAAAATCCAGGCTCAAACACACAGACAGGGAAGTGCAACACTGTGCAGAGAGAGAGAGAGAAACAGACAGACAGACAGACAGACAGACAGACAGACAGTGACAGAGGAACACACACACTGACAGCCAGGCAGGGAGCCAGTGGAGAGCCAGGGCGAGGTGGATAGTGGCCCATTCCACTTGGAGGCGGTAATGAGGGGTGTGAGGAGGCAGGAAGAACAGCAACATGGCCAATGATGGGCCTGGCGGCAGTATGCCCGACACAGGTGTCACCGTGCCTGCATTGCATTTGAGAACTACAGTGATACAGAGATAGTGGGTCGGTACCGCCTGAACAGGGCAATTCTGAGGGAGCTGTGCAGTGACAACATGCAGGCACCCACCAGGCAGTCATGCCATATCTGTGGAGACTAAGGTGACTGCAGTGATGTGCTTGCTCACCATGGGCACCTTCCAAAGACCAACCAAGGACACCATTGGGATCACCCAGTCGGCCACGTCCTGCCTCCTCACCCAGTTCCTCAATGCTCTGCTGCCATGTGCTGTGGAGTACATACATTTCCCCAGCACACAGGTGGAGTGTACAGCAAACATGCAGGCCTTTCACAGGGTTGCAAGCATACCAGGCATGATTGGGGCCATTGACTGCACCCACATGGCCATCCTCATACCACCTGGTCTCAAAGGGCCGGTCTACATCAACTGTAAGGGTTACCCGTCAGTGACTGCCAGGTGGTGTGCGATGCCATGGGGTGCATCATCAATGTATACGCCACACACCGCAGAAGTGCACATGATGCATTCATCTGGCACAGCTCCGTACTCTGCCACAGGTTTGAACATGGGGACATCTCCACGGGCCACCTATTGGGTGAGTATGGCATGTGCTGTGGTCTGCATGGCACTGCCAAGGGGGGGCATGCCAGAGAGAATAGTGGGCATCCAGGACTAGGAAGTGTCATAGCACAGCAAAGGGCTAACCATGTCCATTCCTTCACAGGTGACGGAGCATACCCGCTGTGGCCATGGCTGCTCACCCCCCTATCAGCAACCGTCGACCTCCGCAGAGGATTGATACAATAAGGCACACACCAGCATGCACGGAATAATCAAGTGTGTCTTTGGCATGCTGGAAATGCATTTCTGTTGACTAGACCGGTCTGGTGGTGCCCTACAATACAGCTAATCGAAAGCCTGTGGCCTCATTCCTGGCCTGCTGCATTCTGTACCAACATGGCCATTGATCGTGGGATGCTGTCAAGGCAGATGATGGAGACAGTAGCGGGATGATGGCGGTGATGTGCCGGAGGGTGGTGGGCAGCACCTCATGGGAGATGCGACCCAAGACTGGCCGCCCAGGCAAGGTGCCACCGGGACACCATCACACACGAGCACTATGGCAAACACAGGTGAGTGCACAGAGACACAAAGGTGCACAGGCACACAGAGCAGCACCCGACACATAGACCTGGATGAGCACAGCTGGAGGCATGCATGGTATGGAGCCCACAGCAGGCATTGGGGTGGCACTGGCACACATCAGCACACACACAGCACAGGCATGCGCACACACAGACACACAGCGGTACATGGCATGGATCAGATATACTTCACCGGTGCACTGGCACAGCCGGTGGCAACTGTAACGACCATCATCACACCCATGCCACATGCCCCAGTGGCATGGCTGGCATACATGGGATATGCAGCACTGCATGCCAGTGACACAACACAGGCATGCCACACCAGCAACACCTACACCTACACAGGGCAACACAACAGCAGATGGGGGTGCATGGCAGCAGACACATTAGGCCAACCGTGCTGTGCCCCCAGCGCCATGGCCATGTGGGCGGCCGTGCTCAGGCTGATCACCAGCTACAGGCAGGCCAATGGCCATGGGGTTGTGTCTGAGGTCCCCAGGGGTCGACGTATGGACCGTGACTGTGTCTGCATGGGGTGGAGAGTGCCCAAACAGGCCTGCCCCCTGTACCCGGGATGCCAACATCTGATCCTGGTGTCCATTGTAAGGGGTCACCAGATGCCATGACCGTGGGTGGATGGTGCACTGCAGGGTGTCCTCTGTGCATGGTTGAGCCCAGTGGCAGCCAATGACGCCAGACCCACTGCAATGGCACCAGTCATGCGGTCCATTGCTGCCACAATTACACCGGACATGTGGTCCGTCAATGCAGTTGTGGCCTCCCACGACTGGCGGAGACTATCCATAATTTGTGCAATGCCCCTGTCCTGCTGCTCTGCCAGCTTTCGCACCTCTGCTCGCAGTGCACGCATTTCTGTGGCGAGCAGCACCTGATGTTCCACGGATGTGCGCAGCAACCGTGTGTGCTCAGCCAGGCGATCAGCATCCTGTGCACCCTGTCCGGGGCGCTGGGCTGCAGGGGGTGTTGCAGTGCCCTAGTCAGCCTCCCGCTCCGGTTGACACTTCACAGGGCAGCGTACATTGGGTCCAGGCTGTTTAGACGCACTGGCAGCAGACCCAGTGCCACGCTGCCCTATGTCCCCCGTGACCTGCTGCATGACTTGCCACTGGCTAGCGCCATGCCCATCCACCGCGCAGTCACCATTGCCCCTGCTGTGCACATCGGTGGCACCACCCACCTACATGCAGCCAGGGACGGGTGGTAACCGTGCAGCCACGGTCACTGTGCAGTGCCCAGATACCTCCTGTGATGTGTCCTGGGACGTATCGGGCACCACATCCCCAATGCTTTCCAGTATCAGTGTGATGTCATCATAGGAGCTGGACATGTCCCCCAGTTGGGTCTCTTCACACAGCACACTCAGCCTATCATCGTGCATGAACCCAGCCAGGGCAACGTCCGGCACCAGGTCAAAGCCATTAGGTAGCTCAGTGGTGCTCACCCTCAGCCTGTCCGATTCTGCACACGCCGTCGAGGTGGATGGACCGTCCACCTGCCATGGCTGGGTTGACCTGCCCCTCATCCTCATGGAGGCGTGATGGTGCTGCAATGAAGGAACAGTACGCCAGTGCTCGAACTACAGGCCTATGTCCCTCTCACACCTGTGGGCATGTGTCAGATGCCACATGCCACCCTGTGGCTGTGCATGCCCGTATTGAGACATGCAGGTGGCATGCCACAAGACAATGGGCACCACCATTGGGCCACCACACATACCAGATATGTTGGTAGGGTGTCTGCTCATCTGTACAGGATGGGCTGCTGCCCATCTGGAAACCTCCTCCAGGGACGCCCTTCACTGCTGTGCATCTGAGGGTGGATGCCACCAGTTCTTCTGTTGCCATCAAGGTGGGTGCAGTGGATGGGACACTGCTGATGGCACTGAGGAACGCATGTATGGATGCCACCTTCTCCTTTATGTGTCTCCTGTCCGTCTCCGACCTTCTTCTTGCACTTCTATGCACTTTGCTGGTGACGTCCGTGTTGGTTCACATGTTTCGCCATTGCATCCCACCCATCCGACCTCTCCTGGGTGTGCCAGTGGCACCGCTGAGGAACCCCTCCCTGTCGAGGTAGGCCTCGTACAGAGCATTGGTCTCAGCCTTTGTGAAATTGGGCCTTCTCTTCCACGCAGGCCCATGGCCCTCCTCTTCCTCCTGTCCCGACATGTAGCTGCCTGCAGACAATGGCAGCATGTTGTGTAGTTGTCAGCATTTCCCATATATGTCCCCATGACGTTGTTTCTGCAGGCCTCTGTTGCCCTGCACCAGCATACACCTACCTCTTGAGACTGCAATACCGGTCCGTGGCCTGTGCTGTCCAACGGCACTTTTCAGGGGCATCACATACAAATTAGTGGATGCACAATGGTAATGAGATGCTAATGCACCCCACTGCGCTGAGCATTGGCTGATGAGGTGATTTTCATACAGCGGCTGAATATCGCAAATTTGCTCCATGAGCAATGTAATTGCACTGGAGCAATCCTGTTGCGCATAGCTGGTGCATGTGTGGTGTGCATTCCTTCTGTGTGTGCATGGTATTGCAGGTCCATTGCACATCCTGCATTACATATGCAGGCAGTGCTATAGCACAGTGGTATTGCACATCAGCTATTGTGTTGCATGGTGCATCACATGGTGACCCCTGCCAGTCCCTGCATCGCACATGTACAGATCATATCAGTGCAGTCCACTGCGCATAGTTGCACACATGCATGTCTGTGTGTGGGGCTGCGACCCTGACCTGAGCACTCCGTCTGTGCATAATGCATGTCCGTGGATGCGCGATGCTACCACATCGCACATCACCATGTTATGCGATTGCTCCATTCAGGTCCCTATCACACATTCCAACATACTGCACTGTCATGCACGATTGTACCACCATCCAGGCCACCATTTAGACCTGATGGAGGACATGGCGAGACACGGTCGAGGGTCCTCAACTGGTCAGAGGTTGAGATAGTCAACCTTGTGGCAGTGGTGATGCCTTTGAGGGCCAGCTGTTTGGCACTGTACCACTGCAGCAGGCCAGGGGGATGTCTGGGCACAGGTGACCTTGGCCATGGAGAGCCACACTAGAGTGGTGCGCAGTGTTGAGCAATGCCGCCACAGGCATGGGGACCTATGAGGCAGGGATCCGGAGTGGCTGCACAGGATGCAGGCGTGCATCCAGTGCAGTGCGGTTCCACAGCAAGATAGGTGTCAGCAATAGTCATGCATGCCCCTATGCTCCCCTGTGGTGGTTGTTAGTATGTGGTACATGGTCCACTGGGGGGGCAGCACTGTCCTGCTGGCTGCTGGATGCCATGCATGGCTGCTGCACATGTTGCAGTTATGCAGGTGGGGTGGGCCGCAGGACGGTCAGGGTCACACCTTGCTCCACGCTGGCTGTGTGGTGGTGGGGGGTGCCACGCTTGCCTGTGTACTCATGTCCACTCTCACCTTCACATCCACAGGGCCCGAGGACAGCAGGCAGACCAGGAAGGCTGCAGCAGGGGCACAGGGCTGAGGTAGCCCACAGCGAGCAGCACCAGCAGGGCGTTGCCTGGCAGGAAGTTGTGTCTACATTGATGGTACCTGTAACAGTGTGAGTGCCGTGTGTCGTGGTCGGGCCAAGGTGTCCATGACCCCGTGTCCGCAGGGCTGTGGTAGCACACCTACCATTGTCCATGCCACTGTTGCATGTGCTGTGGCGGTGTTGTGCAGCCTGGTGGGGAGGATGCATGCAGCCCCCACAGTGCCGGTGCTCCGTGCCATGTGCCCATGGGTGTGTGCACATGGGTGCACTGCATGGCACCGTCTGGCTGGCTGTGATGTTGTAGTGTGCTGTGTGGTGGACTGGTGTGGCCTCCATGCATGGGCTGTCTATGGTCCCCTAGTGGTGTGTGCCCCCACAGTCCATGGCACACTCTGGGTGGGAATGTGTTTGTGTGGCTTTGCACTGATTGACTGTCTGGTCTCTTCCCCTAGGTGGTCGCAGGATGGTAGCTAGGGAGGCAGCATGCCCACATGTCCGGAACATTGGATGGGTCCTTGCACTCCAGAGGAGGCTCCTTGCCCTGCAGTGGCACCACATGCGGAAGATGGCAGCATTGAGGAGGGAGATCCAGTGGCTGGGGAAGTCCGTCAGGGGCCACAGATAATGGACATTTCCACTCCCTGCTGTACGTGGCCCCCATCCCTTCTGAAGACCTTTCTCTGCTGTCCCACATCCATCTGTATAGCCCCTGCTCCCTGTCCCCATCCCCCCTACCCCATCCCTGATCCTGTTTATTGCTGTTTGTATTGTTCTTGTTATATAAAGCCTTTTGTTCACTGTGAGCCTGTGTCAGTGTCTGATTTGCAAGTGGTGTGTGGAGCCATGCTGCAGTTGTGTGCCTGTGGTGCACCCAGGGATGTGCCACTTCATGGGCAGCGAGTACATGTGGTCCAGCTGTGGTCAGCGCTGTTGCTCATGGCTCTGCCACGCCTGCCTGTGGGTCAGCCATGCTTGGTGTGTCGCTGTGTTGGTGGTATATTGCCCTGTGCTGAGGTTGGGCAGCTGGGGGTTGGTGTCTTCTATGCATGGGGCAATTGTATTCCTGCTGACTGTTCCATCTATCATCTCATGGCCCCTCACTGTGCACTGGTGCACACACATGCCCATGGGTGTGTTGCCTGCCTGTGCCTTGCTCCTGGGATGTCCTGCCCTGGTGGTGCTGATGGCACGGGACATGTGTGGTGTTGTTCGGGGCCTGTGCTGGGTGCTGTACAGTGCAGCCATGTGGAAACTGGTACTGCATATTGTTGTGCTGCCCATGAGGGTGCTCCTGTGCAGTTTTGGGGTTCTGTTTCCCCATGTCCCTTGTTGCTGGTCAGGCCACCATTGCTGTGTGTGCTGAAGCTCTGGTGAGTGTGCCTGGTGACACATCATGTTGCTGCTGGTGGTGCCCTGACACGCAGGCCTGTGTTACTGGCAGGGGTTCCTTTCCTGCAGTGCAGGACATGTGTGCATGGGCTGTAGCCATCCTACATGGATCCATGACAGGGTGGATGGCCTGTGTCTCGGCCATCCCTGGTCGGTGAGCCCTTGCGTCCACCTCATCCCTGGCACCATGCCTCCCACACACCTTGGCCATATTTGGTGGGTGTCTGTTGCATGTCACTGTCATTGGCATGGATGGTGTTGCAGCCCTTGGGTCAGTCCGTGTTCCGGGGTGGTGGCCTTTGGTTTTCTGTGGACCTTCCTCTGATGCTCTGTTTGTCCTCTGGGTTTGTGCTTCTCTGTTCATGGGTGTGCCCTGCTGGGGAGGGGGGCATGCTTCCTTCACCTTCTGGGTCCTTGCCTCTGTATCCCTGTGGTGGCTATTTCCATGCTCCATGGGTGTTTGCTCTGGTTTGCTCTTCGTATCCATGGTTGCACTGATGCATCTCTGGTTGCACCATGGCGCATCTTTGCCATATTCAGCTGACTTGCACTTGGTCATTTTGCCAGGTCACTTCTGAATATGGCTCCTGGTGAGCCATGGTGCATCTCACTTGTGGTGTGCCAGAATTGGGCCAGCGTTTGTGCATCTCTGAATATCCAGCCCAGACAGTATAAACAAGCATGCTCCCCTAGTTAAACTGAGGGTCAAAAGATATCATTCCCTGGTTGAACAGAGATATGAAAAGCCTTAGGCATTAAGGATGGGCTCTGGGTGAATAACAAACATATGAAATTAGAAATCTGACTGGCTAGCTTTCAGGAAGATAAGAAACACTTACACCAAGGCCTGATATTCAGCCTGTGCCAGGCAGTGGCGCAAGCCTGGGTGCAGCACAACTGGGATGTGCCAGTGCCAGGGCCAGGTGATATTCAATGGTGATGCGCCATAGCGCAGCACTGTTGAATAGGGCAAGGTCAGCACACATACTGTGCATGGCGCAGTGACATTGCGTCAGTGCAAGCCACAGATAGGGAGCATGGGGATGCGCCAGTGCAAGTGCAGTTGCGCTAAGCGCATCACCCATGCTATTCAGCAGGGGGCATGCAAATGAGGCCTTAAAATATGCAAGGTGCATATGGGGCCATTTGCATGTCATTATGGCCCCATGTGCACGCCTTGCGCAGGGAAGCCTGGCGACTTGCGCCTGGCATCCTGCACAGCATGACATGTGCAGTGGGGATCCCGGGGCATCCCCAGCCCGTAGCTGCAATCGTGTACATGTATAACAAACAATCCCTGGTAATCTAGTGGTTCCCCCCCTCCTGTGTCCCTGAGTCCCCGATAAATGCAATAAAAGACCATCCCTAGTGGTCTAGTGGTCCCTCCTCCCACCCTATTCCCTGAGAAATGTAATAGAAGACCATCCTTGGTAGTCTAGTGGCCCTCCCACCTGATTCCTGAGAAATGCAATAGAAGACCATTCCTGGTGGTTTAGTGGTCCCTCTCCTCCCGATTCTCCAAGAAATGAATAGAAGACCTTCCTGGTGGTCAGTGATCCCCCTCCTGTGTCCCTAACAAGCAATAAAGACCATCCTGGTGGTCTAGTGGTCCCCCACCACCTCCCGAGAAATATAAACTGACTGTTCTCTGGTGGTCTATAGTTCTACTGCCCGTTCGCGTGATTCCTCCTCTGTAAAAAATGCCCTGGTGATTCAGTGGCACCCCAGCCCTCCACCATCGGTCTCCTTGCCCACCCCCCATCATTGGCAGCAGCTGTACCTACATACCACCCGGCTGCCACCCAGATGAACAGGTACAGTATGGACTGTAAGCCCATTGTCTCCAGTGTGGACCATTGAGTCTTTGCGAAGCTCATACTAGACAGTCCCAAGTATGTTAATGACTTCATTCACATCTTTGGGACTGTCTAGTACAGTATGCCCTGCAGGACCATTGGTCCACACTGGGAACAATGGGCTTACAGCCCATACTGTACCCTCTCATTCAGGCGGGCTACTGGGGATATGCGGAGGTTGCAGCTGCCCGCTGATGATGGGGAGGAACGGGTGGGCAAGGGGTTCAGAGTGCATGGGAGGGTGGGGCGCCACTGGATCACCAGGGATTTATTTGACAGGGCTGTACCACGATCACGGAAACGGGCGGTGGGGTTCCACTAGACCACCAGGGACAGTCTTTTATTACATTTCTCGGGGAATTGGGTGGGAGGGGGGACCACTAGACTACCAGGGCAGGTCTTTTATTCCAGTTATCGGGGAATTGGGGACTGGGGGGGTCCACTAGACTACCAAGGATTTTCTAATATACATATATCGCAATCGCGGAAATGGGCAGGGGGGTACCACTAGACTACCAGGTATTACTTGTACAGTATGTCACAGTGATCACAGCAACAGAGGGGTTCCACTTAACCGCCAGGGTTATGTGTGTGCTTGAGGACGGTGTTCTGGGTGGACGGGTGGCCAACCGGCTATTGGCCAAGGTGTTGCGCCTGTACCATCGCAGCCTCCTGTGGTGGCTAGAGTTGTTCTTATCGCACGGGCTCAACTTGAGCCTCCCTATGTGGTGTAATGCCAGGTTGTGCCAGCATATTTGCTGCACATCATGGGCTGAATACGGATGTGCCGCATATGCATGTGCACACCCCTGCATCTGCGCCACATATGATTACATTGCTCTAGACACATCAGGATTCGTGACCTGCACTGGACAGCCTTTTCAATATCCTGCTGGGGCACAATGCGGGGTTGCACCAGCGCAACTCTGTTGCACCATATGCAACCCCTTTGAATATCCAGGCCCAAGTTGATAAGAGATACGAAAACTCAGTTTCACCTGAACACCTTAAACAGTTCTAAAAATAATTCATCCAAAATTCAGGAGAGTAGTATGAAACATTTTATTTTTTTATTTATTTTAGTCTTTGGTAACCGGGTAAGGCCCACTAGGCACAAGTGCCTGTTTTCAGGAGCAATCTGAGAGCACTGGGCGGTTAAGTGACTTGCTCAGAGTCGCACAGTATGCAAGTGGAGGTTGTGAGAATCAAACTAAGCTCTGGTTTGCTGGATGTACCAAGCTCATTCACAGCTCATTAATCTAACCTCTAGGCTATACTGCCAGCCAACATGGTGGGTCAAAAAAATCTCATCTCCAGTACCTTGTGAAATAGAGTCCCAAGGAAACATAATAACAGCCAGGCAAATAATATTAGAAAAATGTAATACTCATTTTGCTACAGTAAGTCAGTCGCAAGCCCTGGACTGTCTTCGCAACATCTTCAATTGTCAACCAGTCAAAGTCAGCCCAGACCAACTGGGTAGTTGTAATCTCCCACCAATCACCACTCTGCCCATTTAAGCGAGGCTGTGCAGATCTTTTATCTGATCTGATCTGATCTATTAAATATTGTAGTATAATTTTGAAAATCCAATTGTGATTTTCAAAATTGCCTTGTAGTGGCTTTCAGTGCATTTGAGAGAAAGAAAGTGGAGGTAATTTGAGTCTTTGAGACTGCCCACGCTGCTCACTTGGCACCACCATAAAAATGTGTGTGATTCAAGGGAAAACTCAGGAAGAATGATTGCCTGAGAGACTCCTGTAGCTCAGATGGTTAAGAGCGATGGCATGGATTGCCAAGGTCTTGGGATCAAGTCTCAGTGGGAGTCACGTTTCCTTTCACTTGTACAATTAAAATTATCTAGGAATTCGGCTAGACAAATGCTTATCTTTCACTGCACATATAGAATACCTCTGCAAAAAACTGAGTTAGATTAGGTTTTTCCTATAGGAACAAGAGCTGTTTTCCACCAGACATAAGAAAAAGATTAGTACAAGTTACCTTCCTTCCATTGTTAGATCATACTGATCTAATATACAGTCACTGTACCCACACTTCCCTAAGTAAACTAGATGTACTCTATCATGGAGACCTTCATTTTGTCACTAGTTCTGCTACCAAAACTCATCATCGAACCTTATATACAATGGTAGGGTGGCCATTCCTCACTATAAGGAGGCTCAAAAATCTGTATATGTGGATTTACAAAGCATTAACTAACAGTCTCACTTGTTACAGCTCAGATTTCGCCATATGGTCAAATAGCAGTTATACAGTAAGGAGATAACTATATCTTCTTAGATACCCCGAGATATGCTGCCCAATATGGAAAAACAGCTATTAGTTGTGTCATTTCTATGGTGTAAAATGAACTGCAAAGTACCCTTAAACTTATAGGTTTTGTAAATATTGATGTATTCAAGTCTCTCCTAAACAAGATAAGCAAATTGACGTTGTGAATAATATGTCATAAACTTGCTACAGTCCCTTGCTTAGATATGTTTTTGTGGAATATAATTTAGTCTGACATTCCAGAGGGTGCTTTTGCTTGTCATATCTACATTATAATTTATAATTAGACTAAGTTAATTTGTTAGGTTTTGCTATGTTCTTTACACCAATCATTTTTACCTTTTCTTGTACTATACAGTGTATAAGTCAGTTGAAATGTAATTTTCTTACCTTGCCTACCACTGGATTTACATTACTGTATGCTGGCCACAATGACTGCATTTATACTGTTATGTGCTGTCCTACCCAGGACCTCCTTGTGAATGAGCTTGCTCCATGAAGTCTCTTCCTGATGAAATAAAGTAAGCTAAAGTTCCATATGGGTTACCTTTCACCATGTGGGGAGGGGACTGCCTCACTTCTTTAATAGGTCTCTGTGTGTTTACCCTTCTCCCTCACATGATGGGCCTTGACATGCTTTAGTCTCCCAGCCTGAAAGTACTATTTGGGGAGAGAGGGAGCAGAGCACCTTGTTGGGGGGTGGGGCAGAGCACTCTTTTTGATGGAGGTGGACCAGTTTTTTTGGAGGAGTTTGAGCAATAAGGGAACTCTAGTGGGAGGTGTTGAAGCTCCTTGTTGGGGATGGGGTAGGGCTCCTGTGTTGGGGAGAGGCTGGGCTCCCATTCAGGGAGGGAGCAGAGCTCCCTTGCTGAGGAAGATACACTCTGGGTATGAGAGGAGCTCCTCTGATACTGCTGGTCACTGGTCAATTTGTCTTAGCACAGAGGAATCTGTGAACACGAGATGAGTGGCAGCCTTTGCAGTAGTGGATGATCACAGCCCCATCCTTCCACCGCCATCAGTCACCTCGACTGGAGCTTGCCCAGCAACCATCTGCAGTCTAATGTTGCTATTACCTGAGATTCACAAGTCTGCACAATACTTGGCCGCTCCTCCAGCCCGGCACCTGCCTGTCTGTTTCACTGAGAGTGTTGCTGTGGTATTTTAGGCTGATGAGTTTGCACCCTGACTTTAAAATACATGGGAAACTATGCACCTTCTCGGCATTACATTGGCTGCCAGGCTAGAAATTACTCTTCACTGAAGGAGTAAATTAGCATAAGGCCTCCATTTAAAGGTTTACTTTCTATTAAATAAAGGTGTCCTTATAAAAATAAAATTCATCTAGAAGCTAATGTTCTGCAAGGACAAGACACAGCGAAACTCGTTGTCATCTTTTGCAAAATAAAAATGTCCACAACTTATTATGATTTGTCTAGGAATTTGTCTAGCACTAATTGCTGCATGATACCTCTAAGAATTGCTGGTAATCTCTGAAAGTCTGTAATTATGGCTGCATAGCAATTTAGCTATGAATACATTAAAAAGAACCAGTGAAATATTCCCCCACCTCCTGGTTCTTTCTTTGGTGTCCCCTCCATACAAATAGATTTCCTCTCACTGCTAAGTATCTCTGCCACCTCACAGCTCTTCTCTTCTATGTCCCTTGTCAGATTAATGCATTAGCAGCCATTTTGGCTCTGAACAGAACTTGTATTTTCAACCAGGAATAAGATATTGCTGTTGACAATGTGAACATTCCAGCTTTAGTTTGTGCTCTTGGCTGCGTGAACAAATCATTAGATCTTAAACCAGTCATAGTAGAAGTTTTCACCAATAAAGGTGTGTAAAGTAAACAAGGACTCTGCCCAAGAGCACTTTAAGAACAAACCAACAAATGCCAATGCTGGAGTCTCCTTAGTGTCCATGACACCACCCAAAGAAGAATATAATACGCAATGATGAGTTCCCATGAGAGACCAATGACAAATCTAATTGAACAATGATAAAGAGGATCCAACGTGTCACGCAAAGCGCTGGTGGTATTTCAATAGATAAACTCCCCATAATCTAGTTGTGCTGCCAAAAATAATGAGTTGACCAGCTGTTTATAAAAGAAAACTGTAAAGAGAATCTTATTTCTCTGCAGCAAAAAAAAAAAAAAAAAAGTAACCTCTTTAGTTTACAGGAGAGATGATGAATATGATTATTTAAAAGTAAGACTATTGTCCAAGAAAATTCCTAGATATTTGTATGAACTCTCATAAGTTAAGTACCATCCTGTGGACTGAAAGATCAGAGAATAACGTAAGTCTGTTTGCAAGACAACATTAATTTTTTTAGTGTGTGTTCAGTAGGGCTGTACAGTATTTGCATTTGTGTCAGTGATATTTGTCAAGTTAATGCATTCTTAATAAAAGTTCCAGGCCACTTTGGACTTGTGTATTTTGGTATTTATGTACTATCATAGAATCATAGAAGGCTGTAAGCAGATAAGGATCTCTAGGCCCATCTAGTCTGCCCATAACCCCCGGGAGGATTTCCTCCATCCCTTCTTTGTGGCCTGCACTTTGTCTGCCAGTCCCATGTGCATGTACCATGCCCTTTTGAAGTTCTCCACTGTATCCATCCCCACCACCCACTCCAGCAGGCTATTCCATGGTTGTACAACCCTCTCGGTGAAGAACCTGCCCCTGCTGTCCCCCCTGAACCTGCCCCCCTCCACCTTGTGGGTATATCCCCTCATGGAATTGTTTTTACTCAATTTAAATAAGCTGTCTACCTCACCCTGTTTATGCCCTTCAGGTATTTGAATGTTTCCACCATATTTCCCCTCTCCTTCCTCTCCTCCAGTGAGTACAGGCCCAGCTCCCCAAGCCTCTCCTCACATGGTCCCCCCTGCATCTCCCACACCATTCTGGTCACTCATCTCTGGGCTCTTTCCAGCCAATCCATGTCCCCTTTCCTGTATGGCCTCAAGAACTGGACCCCCATATTCCATATGTGGTCTGGCCATGGTTTTATACAGCGGCAGGACACCTCCCTTCTCCTGCTTGTGAAACCCCTCCCTATGCATGCCAGCATACTCAGTGCCTTTCCTGCTGCCCTGTCACATTGACCCCGGACTTTCAGGTTGTCTAAGATGGTAATCCCCAGGCCCCTTTCCTGCTCTGTCTCCTCCCTCTCCTCCCCCTCCAGTTGGTATTTTGCCTTTGGGTTGTTACGCCCTATGTGCATAATCTTGCACTTTTTTGTGTTGAACTGTAATTGCCACCTTTCTGACCACTCCTCCAACCTGGCCAAGTCCTCCTTCATATCCTCCACCCCCCCTTCCATCATATTCACCCTGCTACTACAGATTTTCATGTCATCCACGAACAGACATGCCTTCCTGTGCAGACCCTCTGTGATGTCCCCTATGTATATGTTGAAGAGTATGGGTCCCAACACAGACCCCTGTGGAACCCCACTTGTCACTCTTTCCTCCTTTGAGTACACTCCATTAACTTTGACCCTCAGAGTCCTCTCCACCAACCAATGTTCCACCCATCAAGTGAGCTTGCTTCCCACCCCCAAGCTTTTCACCTTGCCTAGGAGTCTCCCGTGGAGGATGGTGTCGAACGCCTTCCTGAATTCCAGGTAGGCCACGTCCACTGCCCCTCCCTGGTCCAACTTCTCTGTCACCCTGTCGAAGAATTCAGTTAGGCTGGTCTGACATGACCTGCCACCCATGAATCCATGCTGACTGTCATTCAGTAGGATCTCCCCCTCAAGATGCTTAACCAGTCTTTCCTTAATCAGTGCCTCCATCAGCTTGCTGACCACTGTGGTCAGGCTATTGATGGTAGTTACCTGGCTCTTCCTCTCGCCCCCCATGTAGTGGTACTACCTCAGCCTTTTTCCAGTCTTCAGGACCCTTCCTCTTGCAGTGACAGGTTGAATAGCCTCGTGATTGGCGCCGCCAATTCCTGTTTCAGTTCTTTAAGTACCCTTGGCTGAATCCCGTCTGGCCCCATCGCCTTGTCAGTCCGCAGCCTGCACAATTCCTCCAGCACTCTAGCTTCAGTGAAGGGATTGGAGTCCATCTCCCTGCCTGTCCTCCCCTATTTTCTAATTTAGGCCCCTTCCTCCTCCACTGTAAAGACCGATGCAAAGTATCTGTTTAAGACATTGGCGTTTCTAAGTCTCCTCCACCAGTGCCCCCTTCCCTTTGAGCCTCACTATCCCTCTCTTCTAATTTTTCCTGTCACTTACATATCTAAAGAACCTCTATTTTTGAGTTATTATCAGCAATGAAGTTCAATAAAATTCTAAAATTCATGTTATATACAGAACTTACTCCATTATAGGTATTATTTAACAAGGTATCAATTTATTAAAAAAAAAACACAGATGACATATAATGAGTAGCAGACGGACTATTTTATTACCTTGTGCATCTTTCCTAGTGTCACACATTGTACCATTTTTGTGTTAGCTGAATTCAACACATAGTTGAAGAAATGATCTACTCTGCATCAGAGGGCCCTCCTATCCTCCCACATCATTACAGATGTTACACAACTAGACAATTTTGGAAAAGTAAGAATAACGCATGGGCTGTGGTAACTTTGTCTTCCAGGTTAGTTGCCTCACCTAAAGTTACTAAGGATCATGCCCTAAACACATACTTTACCACTGTGCACTATTATATCTATTTTGAGTGACACTAATCTCAGCTACGGTGTGAAATGGCTTTCTAAGCTGGGGACTGATGCAGTCAGCAGCTGAGACAACAATTGATGCTGAATGCAAACCATGGGCCCTGTCCCGCAGAGTAAGTGTTGCTTTCAGCTGGCCTTTCAGGGGCTATGCTACAGCTGCTGATGACAGCAAATTGACACATTGTATGGGATATACTATGCGCCGTCATGATTCTTTGCTGCTTTAGATCTAACACTATACATTTTGGTGGCAGCAGTTTGTTTTATTATCTTGTGCATCTTGTCCAGTGTCAAACATTGTATTATTTTTGACTTAGTTAAAAAAACAAATTCAACTCACAGTTAATGAAAGGGCTGACTCTACATCATAGGGTTCGCCCACCCTTCCACGTCACTGCAGAATGCAGATGTTACAATTACAACAAATTTGGAAAAGTAAGAATAAAGCATGGGTTGTGGTAACTTTGCCTCACCTAAAGTTACTAAGAACCATGCCCTAAACACCATACTTTACCACTGTGCACTGTCATGTTTATTTTGTCCCTCAGCCAAGGTGTAACATGGCTTATGTGTCAGGCTGGTGGAGTGATGCATTCAGCAACTGAGATGACAAATGATGCTGAATCCAACCCCTGGGCCCCTGTCCTGGAGAGTCTATCTTTCAGTGACTATGGTATGCTGCAGCTGATGGCATTAACTGATAACATGATATATGGTACAGCACTATGTTTCACATTTAGCACTAGAACTTATGAAGTCATGACTTCTGTGTTTCATTAAGTGTGAGACATTTTTAACCAGACCAGTGGTGAGCAGGCAGGTTGTTACCTTATGCATCTTTCCCAGTGTAACAAAATAAATACATCAAATGATATGCACTTTCTCTCTAAATGAGCAGAACGTGAAACTCAGGGCAATATCCAACACACTGCTATCACCTGGATCAGATAGTATGCAGTGGTGCACCCAATGTTACTTATATGGTACTAGTAGCCCCCCTCCCCCCAAAAAAAAATGAAGTGGAGAAAAAAATATAAAATAGTGGGTTAAATCATGTAAAGTGAAATCACATGAGATAAGCTATGTGACACTGCTGAGTCTGGCACAATAATGTCACTATTTCACTTATAGTCATTATCCAGCGTGGGAGATTTACTTTCATGGAAACAAGCTCATCTGCCCAGTTTGACTTTGAGACTGGACCTGTGAGGTGCTACAACATCACCTGTGGTACTAAATATTCTTTTCTGGTGGCACACTCATAGGAGGACAGCCCAAATACTTTACAGCTACTTGAATGAGTGAAGGCTGCACCATCTTTTGACATTTCAAAGACTATGCCTGCAGTTCTGTGGGTGGGATCAGCCAGCCATGCCCCTGCCTGTGCTATTTAAGTCAGCTTTCTCAGCATCACTCGAAGCACTGTTTCTTTATTGCAGACAGAGGCTCTACAGGGCTCTGTGCCCCTCCACCCAGAGTTTGTCTCCTGTTTCCTTGTGCTTTTGGGCTTTCTGCTTGGTATGTGCCTCCTCCAACTTTCTACTGTATGTTAGTATTTTGCCTTCTATCTTCTGGGCTGCAGTTTGAGCATCTCTCAGTCAACTATTCCTGCTGCTGTCTTGTTCTCATTAAACCTTGTGTTTCTTCTGTTTCAGTTTTTGTGTGCTTCTGTTTTCATAGAGTCCTGCCTTTGTCATTCTTCTTTGAGTTGTGCTATTTCAGGCTCCCATTTTTGCTGTTTTTTCCATATCATTTGCAATCTTTCAGTTCAACTACAATCCTTAAATGTTTACATCTGGCTCCTAGCCAGCAGCCACCTTTTTGTGTTCCATTGGTTTAATTAGTTGTTTACTTCATCGGCATATTGCTTCCTAGATTTCAGTTCCATATGCTCCTCTTTTCCTCTAGCAGTTTCATTTGTTGTTCTTTACTGCCTCAGCCTACCTGGGCTGCAGCACATCAGCAACTAACACTGTCCTCCCTTATGGAACTGGTCGGTATGCTTTTACCATTCAGTCAAAGCACATATCATTCAGTCACACAATATTCCAGTTGTAATTTTATGCCACACTCAGTCGTTCAGCCTTGCCTATGTTTTTTTCTACCTTGTGCTCATTGCTGTCAGGCTTCACCATCGTCCTCCCACTACTCCTGCACTCAGACACATGCCGCCTCAACCATAGCATGTCTTCCTGGTCTTCTGCCCTTTATGTCAATGGTCTTGCTCTGCTCCCTTGAAGTCTGCATCTTGAGGGTGGGTCCCTTGACTCAGGGAACTTCTCTTTCTGCCCTGCAGGTGAGAATGTCCTATGCTTCATGGAAGGCTTTGGCCATGCATATCAACTTGACAGCACCTCTTGATATAGCGTTTAAGACTTCAGCCACTGGAGGGTGGAGCCTCAAAGTCCATGGGGGCTCCTTTAGCTGTGCAGATCATGTCAACAATATCTACGAAAGCTATTCCTCTGTGGCCACCTAAGCTTTACCTGGTCTCTACCTCCTTCTCTTCTTCTGCTCCTAAAGGGTGAAGATCATACAATTATCAAGTCCTGTCCCTCAAGGGCTCAACTCTGATGCCTTACCTCAAGGGTTAACTTCCTCTCTATGCCTCCCTCAATGGAGGCCAGGTGAGTACCTTTCAGTGGTTGTTGCTGTCCTCCTCCTCCTTGGGGGTCAGCCTCCTTTATGAGGATCCTCCATTAGATTCAGCGATCAGCTCACAGCCCCCCCCATGACTTTCTTGTTAGAGGAATAGATTGAGATCCCTTTCTCCAAAAATGTCTCCCTGAATTGGGTCTCTAAGTTGCAGTAGCTGATCCATCACTAATTTTATCCTATGCTTGGCAGGAAGGTGACCAAGACTCTGGATCCCAAAAGGTTTCCTCCTCATTGGTTATTTTTATGCTCCTCCATACTGAAGATCATAAATGTTAGGTAGTCTCTGCAGGAGGTAGCCCCTATTGTAGTATAGTTATATTAGTATAGCATTTACCCAGGTAGGATTCTACTGTGAGTTGGGGTTGGATGATGGCCCTCTTTCCATCCTGCCATTCCCTCTCTCCTTACAGAAGTCATGCCTGTTAGGCTACCAGTTCCAATTGCTCAATTCAGTCTCTGTCTGTTATCAGTCATGTATAGCTGTTGCTAATCTGTCCTCACTCAGGATACATGTTCACCACTTGCTGCACAGTATTTTGGGGGTCTTTTCTAAGGTACCTTTAGCCTAAAGGAATAATGCTCCCATGACATTTCTAGGGGTGGAACTCTCCTCAAGAGGGTTCCTTTGCCTTCATGGTACCCCAACAAGGTGGTAGTACCCCAGGGGACAGAGAGTGTGAATGGCCAAAGTATCCATGCATGACAGTCAACAACACATTCATTCAGATACCTTCAGACTATCATCAAAGTTGCACAAGCATAACTCCTCACTAAGCTGAGTACACACATTGAATTCAAAGGCTGTGCCTGCAGTTCAGTGGGTGGGAGCAACCAGCCATGTCTCCTGCCTGAGCTATTTAAGCCAGCTTCCTCCACCATCACTCATAAGCACTGCTTCTTTGCCCCGCCATCCTCCCCTCCTACCTCCAGCAGCACACCCCTCTCCTTAAGGCTCCTTCCTAAGGTACCTTTAGCCTAAAGGAATTATGTTCCTATGGCACCTCTAGAGGTGGAACCTCCTGAAGAGGGCTCCTTTGCCTTCACAGTACCCTGACAGGGTGGTAGTTCTCCATGGGACAGAGAATGTAAGCAGCCAAAATATCCAGATATGACAGTCAACAACACATTCATTCAAATACCTTCAGATTCATCAACCGTTGCAATTTAGCAAAGTAACCCTCACTAAGTTACAGACACCCATTGAACCAGTATTTAAAGAATCCAATTTAAAGTGTTGCGCTTGTTACCCCAGATAACTAATCCCCATATTCTCCACAGTAACAGTATGCCTAAAGACAGAATCTGAGTCTGTGTCTTCCAAACAACTGATTTGAGTCCCATATCACACCCAGATTGTGATGTTATTGAAGATGTAGTGGTAACAAAACCAGCACCTGCTCTTCACTGGCAAATTCACTGCCATCACTTTCTTCATTTTCAAGTGACTCAGACTCATTACTAATGTGGTCAAGCTGACCTTCCATATTATGGAAATCAGGCATATTGTCTTTAACACACTGAACCTCCTTTAATAAGTCATTTTTAAAAGATCTTGCTACCTCCTTTGATTGAACAGACACTTTCGAACGAGGGCTGAGAACTGTTATAAGAATATACTTTTTGTCTTTAAAGTCTCTGTCAAAATGCCTGTGAAGTTCTTCGATGAAAACATTTGCAAGAGAAGCAACCTCTTGAGGGAAATCCTTTTTTTGGTGGAATGCATCCATTCTGGGTAACACGAGCAAACCATGGATATAATCTGACTCGGGGAAGATGATTAAGTGCTCAGGTCTTTTGTTGCTTTGTCAAATGGTCTTAACATATCAACAAGAGCTTTTATTATACCCCACTGCATTCGAGCTATACTGCCACCAATTATCATGCTCAATCGCCATTGCATTTATTTTTTTTATTTATTTTAGTCTTTGGTAACCGGGTAAGGCCCACTAGGCACAAGTGCCTGTTTTCAGGGGTGACCTGGGAGCACTGGGTGGTTACGTGACTTGCTCAGAGTCACACAGTACGCAAGTGGAGGTTGTGAGAATCAAATTCAGGTCTAGTCTGGTGGATGTACCAAGCTCGTTCACACCTCATTCCTCTAACCTCTAGGCTATACTGCCAGCTCTAGCAATCATTCCAACATAAAAATTGTTGAATTCCACCTGGTCTCGACATCTTGGATCAAGTGATGCTGTGGAGTATTAGTTTCCTTTTGAAAGCTGTTCAAGTATTCATTGGATTTAACTGAATAATGAAAATATCCACATATTTTGCATGCAGTGCTGAGAACTAAGCTCTTCACCTTCTTTCCTCATCCCACCCCTTCCTTTTTTGCTTCTCTTTGCTTTTATTTCCATATCTTATGATTTGTTGTTATAGCCCTAGGATACGTATATATGTATATGATTTATTTAGTCATTTCTCTTTGTAGTTTTGCTGTTAGAGTTTTGGGTGTCTGCGTTTTGAATAGCTATATATGTGTAATGATGAAATTAGGTGCACGTTGCTTTATTTCATACATTTATAAGTGGGGACAGCTACTGATGATGCTGCCTTGACAAAGTGCACGGTTTTGGTGCGAAACATTGGTAGAAAGGGGGGAGCATGCCACTGTATGTATGCATATTTGTTTTTTAGTTCTTAGTAAACATTATGTATACTTATAACTATCTTGGTGTTTTCTCGTTTTTGCTAGTGAGTGCTGCTCCAATTTAAATTCACACTGGGAAAGATTCACAAGGTAACTGTTGCTGTGCAGTGCACCACTGTGGTGCCTCTCAAGACCTTATTTTTTTTTTAAATGGTCACACTGGGAAGGACACACAAGGTAACTGACCCTCTGCATCACTTCAGTGCCTCAAAGAACTGATTTTTTTAAACGGTCACACTGGGAAAGACACACAAGGTATTTGATCCTCTGCACCACGATGGTGCCTTAAGAACTGATTTTTTTGTAATGACCATGTTGAGCAAAACTCATAAGGTAACTACTGACCTTCTGCAACACTACAGTGCCTCAAAGAACTGATTTATTTTTTTAATGTCACACTGGGAAAGACACCCAAGGTGACTGACCCTCTGCACCACTATGGTGACTCAAATGACTGATTTTTTTTAAATGGTCCCATTGAGAAAGACACACAAGGTAACTAACCCTCTGCACCACTATGGGACCTCAGTACCTGTTTTTTTTTAATGGTCATACTGGGAAGACTCCACAAGGTAACTGGACCTCTGCAACCATGGTGCCTCTAGAAGACTCTTTTTTATGGTCACATTGGGCAAGATGCACAAGGTAATTGACCCTCTGCATCCCTACAGTGTCTCAAAGAATTGATTGTTCTTAATGGTCAAACTGGGCAAGATACACAAGGTAACTGACCCTCTAGTCTTCTGCACCACAACCGTACCTCAAGACAAGAACCAATTTGTTTATTTATTTTTTAAATGGTCACACTGGGCAAGACTCAGAAGGTAAACTGACAAATACAGGCCAGTTTATCAGACATGGGCTGCTTCATATCTTTTTTGTCTGCTACCCTACTTCCTACATAGATACATAGACAGTGTTGGCAGATAGGGGCCGACGGCCCACCCAGTCTACCCATTTGAGCTTGTAAGTTCACTTTATGTTTTCCTAGAAGTCTGTTGTCCCTTACCCCTGATCTCCAGAATTCATTTATGTCTATCCCATGCATTCTTAAATCCCATGATTGTTTCAGCCCCCACCACTTCCTCTGGCAGGGTGTTCCACTTGTCCACCACCCATTCTGTGAAGAAATTCTTCCTCACGTTTCCTCTGAATCATCCTCCCTCCATCTTCATCCCATGCCCTCTAGTCCTGGAGCATCTTTTTCACTTAAAAATAGTGTATAGCACCCTATTCCTCCTTGTAAGATACTTGTATGTCTCTATCATCTCCCCTCTCTCCCGCCTCTCCTCCAGACGGTACATATTCAAGTCCCTCAACCTGTCCTCATAGGACTTGTGATGCAATCCATATACCACCTTTGTTGCCCTCCTCTGAACCCTCTCTACCCTGTCTATGTCCTTACGTATGTAAGGTCTCCAGAACTGTACACTGTACTCCAGGTGGGGCCTCACTAGTGTCTTGTATAGTGGAATTATGACCTTCATTTTCCTGCTGGTGATGCCCCTGTCCGCCATCCCAGCATTCACCTGCTTTACCTGCTGCCTTGTTGCTGTTTCCCTACGGGGTCATCAGAGATGATAACCCCAAGATCCCTTTCCTGCTTGGTGCATGCTATATTCTCACCCCCCCAACTGACATATTGTGCCAGGGTTTTTGTGCCCCATATGCATTATCTTGCACTTCTTTGCATTGAATTTCAACTGTCAAACTCCGGACCATTCTTCAAGTTTCTGCAGGTCCCGTCTCATTCTGTCTACACCCTCTGGTGTGTCTACTCTGTTACAGAGCCTTGTGTCATCAGTGAACAGGGAAATTCTGCCTTCTAGGTCCTACGCAATGTCACCGATGAAGATGTTGAATAGGACCGGTCCCAGCACCAATCCTTATGGTACCCCACTAGTCACTCTTCCCTCTGTGGAGTGACAGCCATTTACCACCACCCTCAGTGTCCTACTGCCCAGCCAGTTACCTACCCACCACACTACTATCCTAACCACACCCATATTCCCCAGTTTGTGTAATAGTCTTCTATGTGATACAGTGTCAAAGGCCTTGCTGAAGTCCAGATAGGCCATGTCCACTGCCGTCCCCTGATCCACCTCCCTAGTCACCCAGTCGAAAAATTCAACGAGGTTGGTCTGACATGACCTCCCCTGGTGAAACCATGCTGCCTTGGGTCCTGTGGTTCACTGACAGCCAGATGTTCCACCAATCTCTCCTTCAGTAGTGCTTCCATGATCTTCCCCACTACCGAGGTGAGGCTGACTGGTCTGTAGTTCCTGCTTCCTCTTTGTTCCCACTTTTGTATAAGGGGACTACATCTGCTGTCCTCCAGTCTTTGAGTAGCTCCCGGTTTCCAGTGATAAACTTAGGATTACAGAGGTTCAGCCACCACCTCTAGAGTTCTTTAAGGACCCTGGGTGCACCCCATCTGGCCCCATTGCTTTATCAACTCTTATTACTTCCAGTTCTTTCAGGACCCTTTCTTGTGTAAAGGACTTGTGTCCATTTCTGCACTATTCCACCCCTTGTACTCCCTTCAGACACATTACCCTCCTCTTCCTTGGTAAAGACTGAGCAGAAATACCTGTTCAATATGTCAGCTTTACTATTGTCATCCACCACGTGGCCCCCATCCTCCCCCTTCAGTCTCACTGTCCCTTCCTTTGCCATTCTTTTTTCCCTTATGTACCTGTAAAAGGTTTTGTCCCCTCTATCCACTGATTTGGCAATGTAATCTTCTGTATGAGCTTTAGCTTCCCTTACTGACCTCCCTGCCTCCCTTTGCTTCTCCTGGTACTTCTCCCTATCTCCTTCTGCCTGTGTCTTTTTGTATTGTCTGAATGCAACCTTTTTGGCTTTCACTTTCTCTGCTACCTCCTTGGAAAACCAAAATGGCCTCCTCTTGCTTTTCCCCCTTACTAAGCTGCATAATGTATAATTCCGTTGCTCTTGTAATCTCCATTTTAAATACTGCCCACTGTTCCTCAACCCCTGATTCCTGCCCCATTCCCCTTAATGCCTCTTTCAAGCATCTCCCCATTTTTCCAAAGTCTGACCCCCTAATATCCAGGATACATGTTTTTGTGTGGTTTGGTTCTGCTCCTTCTGTGATTTCAAACCACAGTGATTGGTGGTCACTGTTACCTCCATCACACTGTCCCTGTTTGTGAGCACAAGGTGCAGTATTGCCTTCTGCTGAGTTGGTTCCATGACCAGTTGCTTGAGGAAGGCACCTTGAAGGGAGTCCAGGATAAATCTGCTCCTAGTTGATGCTGCTGCTGGGATGCTCCAGTCCATGACTGGAATATTGAGGTCTGTAACCAGCACTATCTCATCCTTGTCTGCCATCCTTTGGATGGCTAGCATCAGCTCCCTATCTGTTCCTTCCTCCTGGGCTGGTGGTCTATAGACCACCCCTGTGCGGATGGCTGGCCCCATTTTCCTTTCCAGCTTAACCCACAGTATCTCTCCCCCATTTTGTTCCTCCTGGATCTCTGTGGCCCTTATGTCATTTTTCACGTAAAGTGCCACTCCTCTTCCCTTCTTATCTCCCCTGTCTCTTCTGAATATGTTGTAGCCAGGTATGGCCATCTCCCAGTCGTGGTTATCTTAACACTATGGTTTCTGTGACGGCCACAATGTCCAGGTCTGACTGCACCATGACAGTCTCCAGATCCTCCAACTTGTTGCTAAGGCTTCTGGCCTTGGCACACATGGCCTACCATGATTTGACCTCCCTAGACTGTTTAGATGTTCTACTCCATCCCCTTCCCTGGTTGTCCTTTATCCTTGGTTCTCCCTGCTGTCTGCCCTTCTGTTGAATTTTGCCCCTTTTCTGACCAGCCACCTCTTGGGTGCTTATCTCCGTCTTTTGCACACTGCTTTGTAGAGAGATCCACTCCTCCAGTTCACTGGTTCCACTGCTAGCTGTGCGGGTTGGGCAATTAGGTACCCTCCTTATTGGCCTGCCACCCCTCTTGGCTAATTTAAATGCTTGTCCATGTAGCATTTAAACTTATCATTGAGTGCTTGGATTCCCCTCCAGGATGGATGCAGGCCATCAGGCTTAAACAAGCCTCCATCCCTTCAGGTGGGTCTCCAGTCACCAATGAATCCAAACCTTCCCACAGCACCAGTTCTTCAACCATGAGTTAAAGTTCCTGGTGCATGCCTATGCTCTCATGCCTCCTACTTGAGTAGTACTTCGAGAAGGTGACAGAAGTAGCTACTTGCTTGGACCCATCCCAATTTCCTACACTCTTCCTGAATTTCCTTTGGCTCCCCATTCACCAGGTCATTAGTACCTAGGTGGATAATGACATCCATCTCACCCTCCCATCTTGCCTTCCCAGAGATCCCCAGGATCTTCCTCCCATCCCTCCATGCAGTGGCACCTGGTAGGCACCTTACCTCCCTGTTCTCTCCCCCCTGTGTTCCTAGCTGAATCCCTCTTATGATGGAGTCTCCCACCAGGATTTGCTTCCTCCCCCTCTGAGGTCCACAGCTCTCCCCACTGAGGTCACCTACTTGGCTAACCTCGCATCCTTTCCTTCCACTTCTCTGGGTACCTCTATTTGGTTGTCCCAGTTTGCCAGTGTGGCATATGAGTTCTTGAGTAGAATAGGATCTGGGATGTGCCTCTACCTGACTGCTCTAACCCTCCCCGAACCCAATGCCATCCAAGTGCTCCTCGTTCTCAGCATCCTTTGTGGCAGCGGCATTGGACTGGGTGGTCTCTGGATAGGGATGATGGTACTCCTGATCCAGTTTACTTCCGCTCTGAGTCTGGCTACCTCATGCCACAATCCAGAGAAATGCATGCAGATAGGGCAGCACCTCAGCGTCCAGAAGGTCTGCCTGAATATAGCTGCCCTGCAGCCACTGCATTGCACCACTCCCCACATTATACTGCACTTACACTGCTATTCTAGTACTTGTCTGTTACTGAAGCTCTCCTAGTTCCCTTTTTATGACTGTGGGCAGAGTCTACAAGAGTATTGCATGTACAAAAGGAGTGATGTCATGTTTTCTGTCTGTGGAACTGACTGAAGGTGTAAATAGTCTCCTCCGCTTTACCCTCCTCCAAGAAATGTTTTCCACCCTCAAATAAATATGCTTTCATGTTAGTCAATGGTTGCAGGGTACTATTTTTTTTCTTAAATGGTTGGTACAAGAACTGGAACCTGAGTAGTGAGAGGCAGCATTTTTTGGGGAAATAAGTCCACCCACCTCCAAGATCCATCCCACCTTTTATTCATGCGAGGCATGAGGTGGATCTATCATATTGAAAGAAGACTCACCAGAGTTTGGGTGTGGACCAAGGAACAACAAACTGTGGAGTCCCTGCATTTTGTTAGGACTAAGAGAACAGAAGATACTTAAATTGCTCTTCAAACTGACTTAAAACCCTGGGAACAAATGATTATCAGAGTCACCTGGTGTCTCAAAAGGAAACACTAAGAAATGCCTGAAACTACAGCTTAAGGATTCAACTTCAAGGAAACCCTTGGAACAAATGATTATCAGAGTCACCTGGTGTCTCAAAAGGAAACATTAAGAAATGTCTGAAACTAAAACTTAAGGATTCAACTTCAAGGAAAATAAACAACTTTCAGGTATTTCTTAAATATTTATATATTAAAATGGGCACAGTACTTGCTAAACACAGTATGTGATGAAGTGTATTTTTCTTTTTAAGTTTGAGAAGTGGAGATGACTTGCACATGTTAAAAATATCAGCTGCAATTAGCAACCAGTTGTAGAAACAAAATGCTGTTTTTTTTTCCCATTTACTTTTTTCCTGGCTCAGTTTATATCAGTGAAAAGAAAGACCGGAACAGCTAACAGAGCTGCCATCCAACTGGACAAGCTATTTATCACTAATTTTTCATTTAAAATAACATAAATGTAGTTTCACATTTTTATCATGAGGGAAGCAGAAGATAAACCAGCATGGTTAACAAATACATTCATTGACACCTCTGAATGAATGGGGTAGTTTTCTAACATTCTTTTTGAGTTAGTACTCCTTGGAACCTGTTATTCCAGGTTTTATGACTGTGCTCCAGGAACTTTCTGCATAACAAATTCCCTTAGGCACCTCACAGCACCTCATTAAGCCATGTGAGACCACCATCTTTGCAGGACATTGCATACTGTAGCAAGAGACCCAATTTGTTTGCCTTTTTCCAAAGAATATACCAACTTCATTCTCAGGCAGGCAGTTCTGGCCTAGTGTTAATATTCTACTGAATTTTCTTAACTTGCAGTTTGTGACTATAGGTGTTTATAACTGAATGATAACAACAACATTTGCTTCTCTTGCAAATAGCCAGGCATTTGTGTGTCTAATTTCTGTTTGACTTACTGTAGGTTACACATGGAATCTGAAAAATTCATAACATGCTGCGTTGTGATTCAATGAACTGATAAATGGGGATTTTGGTTTCTTTTACAAATTAATTTTTCCTGACCATGGATATACTAAAACAAAAAATTTCTCAACAAAATGTTTTTAAATAAATTATCTGGTTTGGGGGGGTGGGCTGCCACAAGCAGAATGGAACTTCACAGATGAGGAAACTCACAGCAGCAGAAAAAAGAAGAAGAATGTTGCAGGGTTTTAAATAATTGATTAGCAGTTTTTTTCTTGGGACGATACAAACTGTACAGAAAGTATTTATATAGATTTTCTAGAAGTGCTGTGTTTGTTAAACACAGTGAGGCAAGAACTATTAATTTTCATAAAGTTTTAGCACTTTTATGAGCAAAACGCTAATCAATTTTTAGAGTTAAATAAAACCCTGATGTTGGCATTAAAAGCTTAGTGGCGTGGATGTAGGCACCAGTATTTACCCTCAATAACGCACCTACATAGAAACATAGAAGTTGATGGCAGATAAGGACATGAGCCCTCCAGTCTGCCCATTCTTTTCTACCTTATAAATGTGCCATCGGTCTTTGCTTTGTCAGGGGCCTATCTATTCATACTCATTTGTATTTCTCTCATGCCTATCCCATGCCTGTTTGAAGCCCACCTGTATTCATAGCCACCACTTGAGGTAGGCCATTCGTACATCCACCACCCTTTCTGTGAAAAAGAAAGGAATTTCCTCCACATTCCCCTTAATACGACCCCCTCTAATCTCATGCTGTGTGCTCTTGTCATACTATTTTTCTTATATTTAAACATATTAGACATCTCACCTTATTAATGCCCTTAAGGTGTTTGGAATGCTTGATCATATCACCTCTCCCTCCTTTGCTCAGGGTATATATTGAGCTCTGATAATCTGTCCTCATATGTCTTCTGATGCAGTCCCTGCCCATTTTGGTTGCCCTTCTGGACTGCCTCAATTTCGTTAATGTCCTTGAGAAGGGTGGCCTCCAATACTGCCTGCGCAGTACTCCAGATGAAGCCTAACCGGTGTCTTGTAAAGGAAAGGGATTAATACCTCTCTTCATGACTTATGATGCCTACTAATGACAATTCCCAACACTCTCAGCCTTACCTACTGCTTTAGAAGTCTGCTTGATGATTTCAGGTCATCAGTGATGATGGCCGCCCAAGTCTCTTTCTTCCTTTGTGACTGCTAGCAACTTCCTCCCAGCCTATAGGTGGCTTCAGGTTTCTCTTCCCTATGTGCATGAGCTAGCACTTCTGCATAAATACCAATGCACTCTTCTGACCATTCTGCTCAGTTTATCAGATCTCTTCTCATTCTGCCCACCCCATCTGGATCATCTACTCTGTTGCAGATCTTGGTGTCATCTCTGCAAACCAAACCCTCTAGTCCATCTGCAAGGTCTAATAAGTGTTGAAGAGGACTGGCCCCAGGACTGATCCTGGTGCCCACTTGTGACTTGTCTCTTCTGACTGTATACCATTTACCACCACTCTCTGTTTTCTGCCCGTCAACCAGTTTGCCACCCAGTTGACCAACTTCTGACCCACCCGAGCCTACCCAGCTTATTTATCAATCTTCTGTGAAACAGTATCAAAAGCTTTGCTGAAGTCAAGCGTAAACGACATCAACTTCTCCCCTTGGTCACCACTCTGGTTACCCAGTCAAAGAAATCTGAGATAGTTTAACAGGACCTTCCTTTTGTAAACCCATGCTGTCTTGGATCCTGCACCTATGGGTTCCAGGTGTTGCACTATCTTTCCTATAAGTGTCTCCATAATCTTACCACCCACTACTGAAATTAAGACTGACTGGTCTATGATTCCCTGCCTCCCTCCCTGCCACTCTTGTGGTGGGATCACATATTGCTCTCAGTCTTCTGGGACCCTCTCCTGTGCTCAGAGACTCACTAAAACAGTTCTGCTAATGGCTCTACTAGTTCACACCCTAGCTCATAAGTACCTTGGGATGTATGCGATCAGGTCCATTGCCTTATCACCAAGAGCTTAGCAGCTCTTGTAGGACCACTTTCTTTTGTGAAGAATGGGTACTCCCTCCCTCCCCCTGTGTCCATGGTGCTGAGCTGTGGCCCTGCCTACCTTCTCTTCAGTAAATATGAGCAAAAAATATCTATTTAGGATAGATGCTTTACAAGAGTCCCTCCTCCTCACATGCTCCCTTTTCTCCATTAAACAGCAATACCCCTCTGGACTTTCTCCTTTCACTAATGTATCTATAGAAAGTCTTGTCACCTTCTTTTACTGTTTGTGCTAGTGTTTCCTCAGTTTGGGACTTTGCCTGCCTTACTGCCTTCCCTGCTTCCCCTAGAGCAGTTTGGCATGCCTCCTATCTTCATCCCGCTGTGTTCCTGTATTTCCCTGAAGGCCAGCCTTTTGGCTCTGACTTTTCTGCTACTGTATTGAGAACCAGTGGTTTCCTTCTTCTTTTACACTTCCTTTTCTGTCTAACACAATGGATTTTTTGCTTCAAAGTATTGCATCCTTAATGCTTACCCTGCCTGTACCCCCTCACCTGTGTTTCTTTTGCCAGGGCTAGCTTAACTCTGTTGGATCTTATCAAAGTCAGCTCCTCAAGTCCCATATTTTGCCTTGGAATGGGATGATTTAGATGTAGTAGCCAAATTGAACCATACCATGTGATGGTCACTGGCCCCAGGTGACCTTCTACCTGGAGATCTGTGATCCTTCCTATTAGTCAGTACTAGATTTAGGATAGCCCTGTCTCTTTGTGGGTTGTTGTACAGTTGTTTGAGGCCCTCCACTGGGAATCACTATGTGTCTAGTTCTGGCAGATGTTCCCTGGTATTGATCAATCTATATCCGGCATGTTGAGTCTCCATTATCAGAACCTCCCTTTAGCTGTCATGTTTTGATATCTTCTAACAGTAATGTCTATGTCCTCCCCTGGTCCTGGGGCCTGTAGACAACCAGTTCTTATGGCTGTCCCATTTCCTGTTCCAGGGTGACCACAGTTCTTGGCTCCTTATGTATTCTGGTTTCTGCTTAGCTTTGATATTTTCATTGACATACAGGCCCTCCTCCCCCCTTTTGCACCTCAGGTCTCTTCTGAACAATACATAGCCAGGTACTGAAGTCTCCCAAGTGTGGTTACTGGTAAACCATGTCTCATTAATTGCTACTATGTCAAGTTCTAACCTCTGACATTATTGCCTGCAGGTTTGGGATCTTATTTCCCAGGCTGTGAGCATCTGTGTACATGATTTTCCACTGGCAGATTTGGTGTGTTAGTTGTTGGGCGAGGTTTGGCATTACCCGTCGTTGTATGGGAGACAAACCTTTTTCTTACTGCCTGGTGATGCAAATGAACTGCAATATGCACAGATCCCTGTTTGACCACTAGCTGAGGAGGTGTTCTTCCCATTGACGTGTAGGGGTGCTGCCCTCCCCATTTGCTAGTTAAATATTCTGCAGACATCAACTTCTTCCCCAATGCACAACTCTTCCTTAGTCAGATACAGTCCATCAAATTCAAAGAACTTTCCTCCCAGAACTGTTGCCAGTTCCTGCAAACCTGAGTCCTTTTTCCTGGCATCAGCCTTGAGCCATGTGTTTAGCTCCCTATCTCACCTTCTCTGACCTTCCGTCCATCTGCCCCCTCTCCCAGACTGGGCAGGATCTCAGAGAATGAGATGCTGGATGAAATGGATGATAGTTTGTCACCCAGTCTGGTCAGGTGTTCCTTGGTCTCCACACTGACCCAGCTGGCGAGATCATTAGTCCCTATGTACTAGGACATCAATGTTTTCTCCTGCTTTGTGAAAAATTTATTGTCGGGTCAGTGTTTCTCATGCTGATGTACCTGGAAGACATCTGACCATTACCCCTAGCTGGAGATGAGTGTAACTCCCAGATCCTTAAGTCTCCTATGATCAAGTTTTTGGTTCCTTTTGCTTTTTGTTTTGGTTCCTGATTTGGGTGAGTTTTGTTGTGCTAGCTCCTGTGCCAGTGTCCCGTTTCGAGTGTCTTCTGCCTCTTTGTTTGATTTCAGAGATAGAGGCAGATACCTATTTGTAGTGTTTATATGGTTTTTGGAGGTAATATGTTGGAGAGCAGAGAGTGATGGGGCACCCGATTTGCCCCTCCTAACCACCTGCCAACCTCCTTGACCAACTACCCTCTGCGGTCGAGGTTTTTCTGTTGGATGCTGGGGAAATGGCGGGTGGTTCTTATAATGTATTTCCTCTTGAATATGAAATTTGAGGCGTGCAATCTCTGCCCATGCTGCCCGGAGCTGAGCCCTAATATTTCCAATGGTCCAGCATGTAGGATAGTGTCCTAAATCCGGTAAGACTGTCCTTCTGAAAATTATTCCACAGTACCTGCAGTTAATGATATCCATTCCAGATGAGTTGCTGGGTTTTTAACCTAGTCAGAGTAATTAGAAGGAAAAAAATGCAAGTAATGGTTTGATTGTGTTTTGTTTTTGTTTAACTTGTTATAACAAGTTAAATTACTAGTGCCCCTGTAAATGAGCTCACCTTGTGGATGCCCCAATGATCCATCCCTTCCTGCTCTGCCACAGGAAATGTCACAACTGTGGTACCCTATAAAAGGAGTGTAGTGTGGGGTGGTTGGGGATGGGGGTGGGTGGCTGGGCCCTTCCCCTGCTGAAAAAGAAGAACCACAGACGAAAGAACAAGGAGATAAGAGCAGAAACAATTAGTCAACAACAAATGCAGTAACCCTGAAAGCTTATCCTAATGTTAGATAAAACTGTAAAACCTGTAAAGCACCACCTGTAATAATTTCAGAGAAGATATACGCTGTAAGAAACACCTACCCCAGTTTACAGTTACCTGATGCTCATTTTTAGGCCTTATATAGTAATATATTCCTTCAAGAGAACAGCTTGAAATGAAATGTGTCGAATTTACATTGGCATTTAGGCATATGCACTTTCATATTATTTGAATTTTGTGTGTGAACTGTATATCAGTCTCCAAAAAAAACCCAATTAAACACATCAAATGTCTTCAAAAACTTGTCTCAACATTGTGTTTATCTTCCACCTTGTCACAACATACAGTTGTCTCAGCAGTGTTTTCACTTAGGGTACAGTACCTTCATATATATGATGGTCTGGTTCTGTTGAGTTGATTGCTATAACAGTCAATATAATAAAATGCAAAACATATAGGTAACTGTAATACAGAAGGTGGCATTATTTTTAAGTATACAATGGCAAGGAAAAATGTAAGAAGCTGATTGGCTGCTGACCTATTGAAACAGTGATGTTATTACACAATAACATCACCGTAGCTTTGAATTTGGATCATTCCTTGCTTTTTCTGTTAAGAAATATTTTTCCACACTAACAAAAACATCCTTTAAAATGTATTTTTTATTCTGTATATAACAACAAGCCATTGTATAATTGCAATAAGGCACTCCAGGGTGTGTGTTATCTTGCAATAATATCTCTCCTGGAGTGGTGGAAGCATTCGGCTGTGCCTCATGCTTCAACCCACCCCAGGAGTGACATTAGTACATGATAACACACACCCTGTTATGCCGTATTGCTTAAATATGCCCTTTCTCAATGTACTGTACTTCTATTCAGTTAATGTACATGCAACAGCCTTCATGTGAACACTCTGGGCTTCTCTTTGACTCCTGATGTCTATTTGCTTTAGCTATTGTATATTGTTTGAACTGCTTTGGTCTTCTTGATGTGGTGCCTGTGTACCTAAACTATGTAATCTATTTATCTACTGCTACCCATGTATCTCCAGTGAATGATTGTTATAACTGTCTGCTCTCTGAGTCATTGTTTTTTGACTTGTTAACTGTGCTGTCTTTGTATTAGTTTCGACGAGGTGTCTTCGTAAATGAGTCTGTGACTCAAAAGTTTGTAAATCTGATATTTTTTAAATAAATAACTGTTTATGATTAAGCCCATGAAACACTCTTATCTAGTTAATGTATTCACAGTCATAGTTTCTCTGTCAGAGTTTGTTATTAATCTACTGTCCTAAAAATCCTGCCACTGAACCTCAGATACATATAAATAAAAAATGAGCCAAAACACTTGTCGTGCTGAGGGCGGGCTTCTTCCCCCTTATGCCCCTCCTACTCCACAACCCCCTACTATCCCCTGTGCTTAGCTCCTGTCAATCAGATTCAACAGGGCATATAATTAAGAGTGGGGGACAGGGGAGGGAGGGGGGATGAACATTTGCAGAAATTAAAGACAGCAAAGGAATACACCACCACTACAAGCACACCAAACTAGGTTTTACATTTTCAACAGCACAAAAACAATTCTAAGTAAAGACAGCAAAGAAATTACAGTGTCACTATAAGCCCACAATCTAAGTTTAAAACAAAAATAGCAATGAACAGTTACTGTAAAGCACTGAAATGAATCTGTTTCCTTCCCCTTCTGGCTTGTTCTGAGAAAACAAAAATTACTTGCTACCTCAACTCTGACTAAGCCCCACCTCCAGTTATCATGTAGCTGAGGTCAGAGGTCAGACAATTAGCACCCCTCACCCAAACTACAGGGCAAACCAGACAAGCTTTGCAGCAATTAAAGACAGTAAAGGAATACACCACCACTACAAACACCAAACTAGGTTTTACATTTTCAACAGCCCAAAAACAATTCTAAGTAAAGACAGCAAAGAAATTACAGTATCACTGAAAGCCCACAATCTAAGTTTAAAACAAAAATAGCAATGAACAGTTACTGTAAAGCATGGAAATGGATTTGTTTCCTTCCCCTTCTGGCTTCTTCCTCCTCCCCTACTTTCTTTTGCAAAACTCATTTTTAAAACGTTTTCCCCCAAATAAGACTTGCACACTCTCTGAGGTCAAGATATAGAGCCTCCAGAATGTCCCCACAATGAGTCTGCACTTTGTTCTCCAGTCTGCACCCCCTGCTACACCAACCCCTCCATCTGCAATACTGTTTGTTTTCTTCTTTTGTTCTTTTTTCCAGTTTAAGTTGCACTCTGTCTCTGAGGATAAGATATAGAGCACCAAGAGTGTCCACACCACAAGTCTGCATTCTGAGTCCAGTCTGCTCCTCTGCCACCCTGCCCCCCTCTCTCTTCAATATTGTTTTTATCCCCCCAGTTTTAGTGCTGGACTACTACAGTAGCACAAACCTCTCCTATTAGAAAAACAAACTTCAGAACCAGCCCACACTGCTCCATAGGTTTAATCAGCCCCCACAGTCCGATTACACGCACAGTCCCCACACTGAACTGCTCACATAACCTATCCCTGTCCTGAATGAGCATGCAACATGGTCTCCTGCCTACAGCCTCCTTATCACATGCTGAACTTACCACAGTGATCAATCAGTTGTCAGGTCTGCAAAACATCCCTCTCAGCTACTGGCCAAGTCAGTGGCTCCTTCACTGACCCAGCCCACCTCCACTCACTGACTGCCTCTTCCTGCTGAGCTGACATGTGTGCCCATCCCCCACCAAGTGAAAGTGAAATGGAATGGAATTCTGGATAAAAAAAAAGTGAGAAAAAATGGCAGAAAAAAAAGCCCACTTGCTAGTTTACACAAATACAAGCTGAAAATGGCATGTATTTGTATTTCAGCTCAGCAACCCCAACATAGGCATATTCAGCTATATTTGCACTAATCAATATTTGTCTTGTGTAAACAAAACTCTAAGATCAGACAAGATGTCCAGTATTTTGTTAAAGTCATTCAGGAATACATGTATTCTTACTGTTGGGTTGTTTAGCTTAGAATACAAAATTGTGTCATCTGCATACATAAACAAGTTTGTGTCACAGAACAGTATTTAGGCAGATCACTAATATATAGTAACAACAATAAAAGACCCATCGCTGAGCCCTGCAGAACCCCTCATGTGACTATAATAAAATCAGAAGAAACATCACCACTTTTGACACATTGGAGTCAATGGTTTAAATATGAAGCAACCCAAATTACAAAAGGAACAATTCAGACCAGTGAATCTCAACCTATTTAATAATAGGTTGTGGTCCAAGATGTTGAAAGCATTTGTTATGCCCAAGAAATATGCTGCAATCAAAATCAAACAAAAATCATTGACCACTCTGGATTAATCACATACATTTTTTAAAACAAAATTATCATAAATTAAATTGAATTTTGACAAGTATGAAAAAGTTTATGCATACTTTTTTTGAAAATCTTTACTAACGATGAGAAATTGGATATCAGTCTGTAACGGTCTGGGTCAGAAACATCTCCCCATTTAAAAATGGGGGCTATGAAGGCAGATTTCCAGTCTTGATGAATGACAGCAGTAGCCAAAGAGAAATTAAAGAAAAAAGTTAAATATTTAACAAAAATAGTAGCTCCAATTTTCTGAAAAATTGTCTCAATCCTGTGAAACCCAACACCTTTCTTATTATCTAGGTTAATCAAATCATCATAAACTTCAGATCTGCTAAATTCTCAAAAAAAAAAAGAGGGGATGAGGCTGTGAGAGAAGGAGGAGGAAAATCAATAGATGAGGGAAGCAGGTTAGGGAATGCTTTATCAAAAATCTTGCTATCCTTTGCAAAGAATTTGCTAAAATTTGTTAGCTGAGTAAATCTCTCAGTATTAACCAATCCGTATGTTTTCAAAATTGTAGGTAGAGCACCACTACCAGTGTTCCCCTGAAGATTCTTAATGTTAGCCAACAGTTCTATGATTTTTTAGAGGCATCATGTAACTGTGTAGCACAATAGTTACTTCTATATTTTCTTTTATGACTCCTCAGTGGACCAGGTATGCACCACAGAAACCTGGTTGGGTAATGACTCTGGCCTTGTTCTGGAGGCATCTGTCCTGCTGTATTACTCAAAGGTGCATTGCATGAGGTGGGGGTTTGGGGAAGGGAGAGCAGGTTGGCCAACTATTTTAGATCTACTCTGATACTGACAGCATCCTCCACAGTGAAAACCACTTAATTTGAATGTGTGGCCATTCAAGGAGGACTGGGTACAAGTTGCAGAATCATCCTTGTGTACCATCCTCTGGGGTTTGGGGATGATGTTTTGAAGGAGGTGGAGGATTTCATGGCCGACCTAGTGGTGGATTCATGATCCAGGCTGTTAGTGCTGGGTGATTTTAATACTTGGGCTGATGACGAAGACTCTCAGTTTGGACAACAGTTACTCCAGTTGATACCTTCACTGGACTATAGTATAGGCAGTTGCCACTAGGACACACCAAAAAGACCACACCTTAGATTTGTTTTTTTTAAGCTGGGACATGACATTAATGATGTCAGGATTGAGCCAGTCAGGTGGTCAGATCATCATTCCATACAGTTTCATTGTGGGGGCCCCCCTTTTTGAAACCCCCCTGTGTGGAGATGGTTGGATCTCACCCTGTTAAAAATCTGGAACTAAATAATCTCCTGGAAATTCTTGACATCTCAAGCATGGAATCAGCTTGTGCCTGGGGTATGGAGAATGCTGTGGAGGGCTATAACAGAACCCTTGTGGTGGCCTTCATCTCTCTAGCACCTTATCATGTTCACCCCTTGAAGTCCCACCCCAGATCACCTTGTTTGATGCTGATCTGAGGTGGCTGAAGACGAGAGGGTGGAGCTTAGAGCCAACACTCATGGCTTAATAAGACACTTAACATTAAACTAATTAGTACTAACCTACTTGGTACTATATCCTGTTCTAGGGAAGGAAATGATAAAACGCTCCTCCAGCAATCCCTATTGTTAAAATACCAACCAACTTTATTAGCTAAGGAACTCAAATTGAAATATGTTACAACTTGTAAAAAAAACTCTTGAAATTAAAATTGAACTGTAACTTGCACAGTTTCAATGCTCAAATGCATGCTCTGCATGTTGCCATTGCCCACCCCCCTCATATGTTATCATGCACATTAGGATCAGTTATAAGAGTTCTTATTTAATTAAAATATTGAGCCACTGATAGAAGGATATACCACTCACAATGGGAGGACTCACCCGACAGATGAAACCAGAGCAGTAGTTCTCGCACACTGTCATAGTGAGCCTCCCCCAAACCTTGGAAAAGATCTTGAGCCTCCCCCAATATAGAAATAATTTGGGGCCTCCCCACAGTTAGAACAATTATAGTACTTTGCACAGTACACAAGGAATACAGTGACACTCCTTTGAGTAGTTGAGTTTATTCTCATTTTATTAAACTTATTATCCTCCCTCTGTATAACCCCCCTCCCCATGCCAGCCTACTCATTCCACACTTCTGGGTTTTGGACCCTATTTACTGCACCCCTTGTTGCAATACCTCCATGAGTCAGATTACTTTCTTTGTCAGTTTTACCTTGTTTTTAAACACCTTCTCAGGGACCATTTTGCTTTGTCCTGCTCTTGCTCCTAGTACCTCTCAACTTAGCCTTTGCATTTGTACTTTTCTGCAGCCAGTATACTGGGTCAAGTTGTTACCTTGTACCTATTCATTTGTATTATTTTGCATTTTGTTTTGCACAGTTTCCCAAGAACTGTACTTCCTCCATTCAGCTTTCCCCCATGTCATACCAGGAAACACGTGTTTGTTGAGTGCGACTTTCCTGGACACCCATTTTGTACATAAATTCGCATGCCATTATTCACTTTAGTTTGCTGTATCCTATCACACAAAGCATCCAAAACCTGACATTTAAATATAGTACATTTTAAGGCCTGCTTGAGCCTCCCCTGGAACAGGTTGGGGCATCCCCTGGGAGGCTGGCCTCACCATTTGAAAAACCCTGATAAAGCATTTGCCCTCCTCTCTAGCAGGTAAGTCTCACTGCCTGCCAGATTGGAACTGTGCTTCCTTCGATAGCAGGTATGGCCGCTTTGACCAAGTGATCAGTAAGTGCAATGCTCCCTCACACTTATCACAGCTCTTATTTCAATCAGGATGCTGTGAACATATTACATTTACATAAATCGCTTGAATGCATCCACTGAAAGCTAGTCAAACTCAGTGTCAAATAGAAAAGTTAAATCGGAACCCATATTCAAGAAAAACACATACTGAATGAACAGTCATATTTATGTCATTTGCTACTATGATGAAAAGTGTGACATGGTCTGTGAAGTCCAGTTTAAATCCAATGGGGGGGGGGGCACAAAATCATAGATATGACAACATGTCTTTTAAACTTATCAACTGGGTAGTAACAATCTTCTGCAAGTAGCTCAATCCGCTTCTTCTGACATTTTTGCCTCCAAGGCTGTGGTGGCATTTTTTTCTCACCTCAGTTTTGTCAATAGTGCCCCAGATGCCATAGGCTCTGTGAAAGAAAAGTTTTGTTATTAACTATAAATAGCAGTTGGGCTGGGAGCCACAAGTTGTACACTATACCAAAGTCTCTCAGCCTTCTTTTAATAGCATTGAAGGCTTTTCTCTCTTTCTCTCTTTCTCTTTTTCTGTACTATTTTTTTATTATTTTAAAAAAGTTAAAAGAAAATACAGTTTCTTTAATATACATTATAAGCCATATTGCTGTGCACACAGAAACAAACACCATGAACACATACTAACATTAGAAAAGGGGAAAAAAGAAAATGAAAAAAAAAACTAGCAGTAGCAAACTACTATTAGAAATGTACAATGGCTCCATTCTATCAGTAGATATGTATAATGGTGGTATATAAAGTTAGTACTAAAAGTGTGTAAATTCCGGTGGTGGTCGGCTGCATTAGAAGGTGCCCCCCACTTCAAGCCGCTACTTAAAAGGGTCTTAGAATCACCCCATCAGTCTCCTGCCCCTGAACTAGCTCCGTCCCTCAAAAGCTGAGCTTCTGCTGGGGATAGGGAGTTCAGGAAGGGCTTCCACATTGCAAGAAACCTCTCTTCCCTCAGTTTTAAAAGAAATGATAATCTCTCCATTGCCATAGCTTGAATCACTAAAGTTTTCCATTGCAGAATTGTAGGTCTAACACAGGAGACCCAGGTATTAAGGATGCACTGTCTCACAAGGGCCAACAAAACCCTAACCCACTGAGGAAATAGGACCCATCCCTCCTCCCCTGAATCATCCATACCAAACAACAGGGAGACCGGTATCACCGATATCTGCCAGCCCACCGCATTTGTCAGTTCCATTGCCAGAGCCTCCCAAAAAGATTTCAAAAATGGGACAGGCCCAAAAATAGTTGATGTACATGCCCATAGAGTCCCCACACCTACCACACAATGGCGAGATCATAGGGTTAAACTGGTGTACTATTCCGGGAGGACAATACAGATGATGAATAAATCTGTACTGTACAGATGAGAAGGGGGAGGGACACGAGAGGGCATGGACTGATATTAGAGGGGGGAAGATTCAGGAGGGAGATGAGGAGACATTTTTTTCACTGAAAGAGTGGTGGACAAATAGAACACCTTACCAGATGAAATAGTGTCCTGTAATATGGTGGGCAGTTTCAAGAGGGGATGGGACAGGGGAAGGGGAAGGGATACTGGGAAGAGGGGGGCGGGAGTGGCAGCTGTGAGATGAGGTGCTAGCTGCACCCTCAAGCAGACTTGATAGACCGTGAGGCCTGTTTCTGCTAGCAATTTCATATGTTCATATATTTGCATGTTCTTTCCGTTTGTTACACAGTAATAGTCCCATGTAATCCCTGGCTGCATGCAATATTTTATCCCTCATTGCAGATAATGTTGTGATCATCAGGACAGTTCTGGGACCCTCACCTTCTGATCCCATGCTTCTGGGGTTAATCCTGTAAGCTTTATTGATTTGCGGGGCATATCCCAGACCCAGTGCCTCAGTCAGCCATCTTTCAAGAACTGTATGCAAATTGGAAACTTTCAACCTTCCTGGTAAATTGACGCGGATGTTAAATGCTCTCGGTGTGTTTTCAACCTTGTCTGTTTTCATACAGATTTATGCCTGCTCCTTGATAGAAACAGTAATGGCCACCACTGCTTTTCCCACTTTGCCTCAGACTCTGTTGCCCTCAACACCAGCCCCTCCACTTTTGCTTCAACCTTCACCAGTCTCTCATTGTCGGTGTCTAATTTCTTGTTGATGCACTGTATCAATTTAGTATAGGCATTGCTCAATCTTTGCAGGCTTTCAAATGACACTGTTTGTGCTCCTCCTGAGGCCTGTAGTGTGTGATTGCACCTCGCTGATGTACTCGGGTCCACTGCATCAGGTATCAGACAGTGCAGTTCCGCTTCATCCCATTTTACCAGGAGCTGCAGGAAAAGTCCCAACAGTGGATGCAGAGCATTTCTCTAAACGAATAAATCAACTCAAAATAATAATAAATTAGAAGCTAGATAAAGTTTGATTTTAACAATCCCCTGGGAGCTGACAGAAAAGCCTGCTCTCAGTTAGGCTGCTAGGCTCTGCCCCCAGTTAACATGTCTGATGGTGCTGATGTGGGTCTCTAGCCTGCTGCTATGTGAAAATTAGCGGGATGAGCAGAATCAACTGCTTGAATGCTGTTGCGCAAACTCAAAAGCACATTGCTTCCTCAATAAACATACAGGAAAACAGCTTACCATTTGCTGCAATTTCTTCCTTTTTATTCTTGCAAAAAAGTGCTTCAAACAATGTCATATAAAGTGCAGGTAGTTACAAACATACAGAATACGGCAGCAGTACTAAAGATGAAAAAGCATTTTAAAATTATTGGCTGTATTTGCACCAAACTGGCACAACCTGATTGTTGTGAGCCCCACTATGCTTTCTTTGTAGTTGTGAAACGCTATGCAAAAATGTAAATAATTTGCACATGTAACTTAAATAACCAAAATATCTGTTTAGGGATGCATTTAGCTCATTTCAAATGACCAATCAGTGTTTCTTCTAAATAATTGCACCCCAATCTTTGGAAGATCTACAGTATCCTGCCTAAACATATTGTAGATCAGAATGGCTTCAGTACTATCTGGGACTGTTTTATTGAGCCATGTTATGAATATGATTAATCCATCTGTTTCAATTGTGTCCAGCTATGGCTTTAAATGATATAGTTTGGTTACTAAATTCCTGACACTTATAATTCCCATGCCGCTATGATCACAAAACTCTTCTAGAGTGAAGTTAGTGTTAAACAAGGAGCCTGGTTTCACTTTAACATTACCGGAGGACAGCAGAAGGAGTATTGCTTACTTCCTAGTCAGAGACCAACATGCATCATGCAGCCACAAGGTGTATGGGGCATTTATTCAAAAGATGCACAGTCTATTCCCATCATACCTGCACCAATACATGTGGCACAGATGATACTCATGTCTTGCATGCATAGGTGACAACCGGAATTGAGATGGAACAACAATGTGTATGGAGCTGGTATGATTTCAGTGTGCAAAATACCACCAGCCAGATCTCCAGCCGGACTCCCCCTCAATCTCTTGACCATAAACACTAAACCTGGGTATGGCCACCATGGTATACCAGAATGACTACCATTCCAATTCTGGCTTGATTCTGATCAGCAGTACACAGGTATGCAGGTGAGTTGCTACTGAACTATCTAAAGTGCACATGTATACATAGCTGCATGGGAAGTGTTCTGCCTGCATATATGGTAGGTCAAGGGAGCTTTCTGTAGGCGTGTCAGTTTTGACGCAGGGTCAGCCTGTTCTCAGTAAATATCACTCCATGCATACGAACATACGAAATTTGCCAGCAGATAAAGGCCTAGAGGTCTATCAAGTCTGCTCGAATGTGCAGCTAGCACCCCTTATTCTGCAGCTGCCCCTTCCTTCCACCCTTCCCCTTCATTAACCCTTCCCCTTGTCCTGTCCCATCCTCGTTTGAAGCAGTCCACTGTTCTACTGCATACCACTTCTGCAGGTAACGATTCCACCCAGCCACCACCCTCTCTGTAAAAAGTGTCTCCTCATCTCCTCCTGAACCTTCCTCGCTCCAGTCTCATATCATGGCCCCTGGTGGCCTCCCTCCCTTAATTTGAACAGCCCCTCTGTACCCATCTTGTTTATTCCTTTCATGTATTTAAAGGTTTCAATCTTATCACCCCGTCTCTCCTCTCCTCCAGTGAGTACATGTTCAACTCCTTCAACCTCCTCTCGTATGATAAGTCCCCAGACCCTTGATCATCTTTGTGCCCTACGCTGCACCCTCCAGTAACTTAATGTCCTCTTCAGATATGATGCCAGTACTGCATGCATACCCAGGTGTGGGTCTAACTAATGACCTATACAGTGGCAGAATCACCTCCTCCCTCCTCGAGGATATACCCCTTGCAATACAACCCAGCATTTTGTTGGCCTTTGCAGCTACCTTCCTACACTGTGCCGAGTTGTTCATTGGCCCTGTAATGAGCACACCCAGATCCTTCTCCTCCTCTGTCTGGGCTAGCTGCACTCCCCCTAGCTGGTAAGTCCTTCTTGGGTTCTTCATCCCAAAATGCAGTACCTTGCACTCTTTGACATTAAAGCCCAGTTGCCAGGTGTCTGACCAGGTTTCAAGCTTTGTCATCCAAGCTTTTGCATCAAAATGCGCCTAGTGTCCACTCCCCCCACCTTGGTGAATCTAAGGATATGTGTCATTCCTGCAAAGCACAGCTCACATTTTCCATACCTTTTATGCGTATCTCAGTCACCTTTGTGGATCAGAACTTAAATTCCTTGTTGCATGATTTCCTCTGTACCATGATGGTCTCATTGACTTTATCCTTGAAGCTCTCTAACCACCACCACAACTGTGTCCAACAAACATTCCTCTTCCTTTCGATGTGAAATCTATTAGCCTGCTTTATCTGATCACAAAGCTGGACTGATGACATTTCTATTCTAACCCAGAATGGTACTACCCCTACCTGGACTACCTGCTGACTGCCTTGCCTGCTTTATCATTCTGTGACAGCACATGTCCTCTTTGCTACTTTATCACCATATTCACTCACTTCCAATAAATTTAACTAATTTGTGCCTCATAAAAAGCAAAAACAGAATATCAGATCATTAATTCTAGCTCAGCCACAAACTGTCCTGAATGTTTGCACCCCAGTGCTAGATCAGGTTAATGTCTGAATTAAGGATGAATCCCCTGAAGCATAAATGGTGCGATTAATGCATTATCCTGGACACTACTCTACTTATAAAACAGCAGTGAGAAAAGGAAGAATGTGATTGGCTGAACTACATTATGTGACCATGCAATAAGCTCTGTCTTACCACATGGTTGGCTCGCAAACAAATTTTTAAATGTCTCTTTCAAACATTTTTCAGCTTATATGAGCCATTTTATAAGTGAAATAATCCACTCCATGGTATGTGGTCAGATGATTTTAACCCACTTCCCAGAGGCTTGTAAGCACTAGGCTGTGCCTTATGCTTTACAATCCACCTGGAGCATGCAATAAGATGAGTCTTACCACACAATCCATTGTGGATTATTGCTTACTTATAGTAGTTGCCTGCAGTGTGTTCTCTGTCACATCACATCAAACAGCTTTGTGTTCTACTACTGTAGGTGTTCTTTAAAATAAGACATATTATGACTGCATTAAAGAATGCCAAGGCGTGACACTTATCTGAGATAATTCTAGATCTGATAAATAAAGGCCCAAGACTAAAGTGCACCCTAGGCGTGGCATGAACTTAATGTCACACACTGCTGATTCTTTATAGTTAAATCTATTTCTGTATTTTGTGTTTATAGCACTCCCAAACTGATATTTAGTTTGCCATGGAAACAATCAGATTATTGACACATCTCTAACTTTAGTTGGCATATACACTTATCTAATTTGGTTTTGCCACGGCAACAGTAATTACAACACTCGCATCATTTCAGTGTTGATTAATGTTGCTATAGAAGCTGTGGTTTCATTTCCCGTTTCGAAGCAGCGCTGGAGCTTCCTGCTTCTACTGTCAAACCTCAAAGGTTGAGAGCAGGTGCTCAGCTGGATGTTTCAGTTACAAGATGCATAATAAGTGCCCGTGTTTCTAGTTTACTTTAACAAGGCCTCCACCCCCTAGAGTCACTTTATGTGCACTTCAAACTGATATGGCAAAGCTATGCTGCATTTCAGTGTCTAGTTATCTTCAATTGGTTCTTAAATGGTTGCCACCTATTTCTTGACTTGAGTTTCGCATACACTATTTAACAACCTTAAGTCATAAATCATGTACAGCCCCCCCCATTGTCTTTATTTCTTATAGAGAATAATACTAATCTCTTGTCATTAACTAGTCAAAAATAGAGAACAAAGCAGCAAACATTGTTGGTGGTGATACCGTATTACAAATTAACATACCATTTATAGGGGGTTTGCCATCTGGTAGACATTGTTGCATTGAAACCTTAGCAGTCATCTCAAATTTATAATGTAATGTGGGTTGTGGGCAAGAGGCAATTTGGAGACTACAGCAAAGACTTTGAGAAACAGTTGATGAACATCTGGAGAGCAGTTTCCATTTGAATCACAATTACCAGTAAGGCATCTGCAATACATCACAAATTAAAGAAGAACTAAATCGTTCTTGTAAAAATATAGGGGTCCCATACACAGTCCTAGTCAGCAGTGGGGCAAATTCAGGGTTGAAAGAAGCTGTCTACTGAACTCCACTGAAAACTGCCTTATATAAAACCCTAACTTAGTCACCTGAGGAGTGCTCTCCCCCAGCAACAAAAACAGAATGCAAATGTGGCTACTAAACATTAGCAGGCACAAACAATTTTTTCACACACTAGCAGCTAGCATGCACCACCCACAGATGCCTGGGCATGCCAGGGGACCAGTTACATGACACTCTGTCATACTCAGAGGTTGTAGTTTGAGGTGTTACTGCCCACCGACATCTGGGCATGACAGGGGACCAGATATATGGCAACGTGTCTTACTCAGAGGTTGTGTTTTGAGGTATTATCCAGGATTTAGATAGGAAAGGTAGGATGGCGGAGAGGGAACAGGGGGAGCTCTGGGTGCTGGCACACCTGAATACCAATTAATCTGGTGAACCAGTCGGTAGAAATGGTAAAGTGGAAGTTCTATAGACTGGGGGACAAATTGGCAGCACATTCTGCCTCCCTGGCCTTTTACGAAGTCCTCCCTGTGTGGGGCAGATAGGGGAAGCAGGATAGGATAAGGAGTGATATAACAGAGGATTTTAATGGGTGCCCTAAGGGATGGTGTCAGGAGAAGGGTGCCACCTTGTGGGGGATTAGGGACACTTTTGTGACCAGAGACTCTTCAAGGGTAATGGACTTCATCTAACAAGAGAGGGGGACCTGCATGCTGGGGCAACATTTGACATCTATGACAAATGTTTAAACTGACTGTGGGTGAGACTGAGACTAGGGGAACCACGGAGGCAGAGGAGAGGAAGGGTGTCCTAGCTAGTACTCCCACACATCTTGGGATTTGTAACAGCACAGCTGGTACAAAAAGAGTTGTGGCCCTAACCAGACTACTGTACGTGAGGGGACATTACAGTGGAGTAATGCAAAGTTTGCAAACACCAAGAAAAACAAAAAGGATGAGAGGACATTGAAAGTACAAGGGTACTAGCAAAGTAGGAGCAGGGGTCAGATGGAAGGGGATATGCCTTAACCCCAGCAGCCTGGGTAACAAAATCAGTACACTCCAGACACTGATGGCAGACACTGAGTTGGACCTTGTGGCCATCACTGAAATGTGGGCTTTAGAAAACAACTGTGGGTGCAACTCACGGCAGCCTGAGGTGAGGAACTGTGCTTGAGCATGATCTATAGACCTCTGGGGACAGATGGAGAGAGGGATAGAGAGTTCAGGAAGAACCTAAAAGAGGGATGGCAAAGAGAAAGTAGTGGTTGGGGGTGATCTGAACCTGTCAGACATTGACTGAAATGTTCCAGTGGCCAGGGGCACCAGAGGTCAGGCCTTGCTAGATGCCTTCCAGGACTGTCTACTGGGTAACTAGTAGAAACTCACCAGGCAAACTACAATTCCTGATGAGATGCTCACAAACTCAGAGGTGATAGGAGCTGTGAGAATAGGGAAACCACCAAGGGACAGTGACCATAACTCCATTTGGTTCAAACTGACCCTTGGATCTGGAAAACCCACATTGAGAGCTGAAGTCCTTGTCCTTGATTTTAGAGGGGCGGACTTCAACAGGCTGAGGGAGCTGGTCAGGGAAAAGTTAACTGGGGTGGACAACATAGGTCGAGTGAAACAGAGATGGGACAATTAAAGTGAGACATGAGAATTGTAACCCAAAAGAACAGGTTCAAGAGACTTATGGTTCACAGCAAGAGTCAGGGAAACAGTAAGGGCAAATAAAAAGGCCTTGTACAAGTATTAAGAAAAGTAAGGGGAGAAAGAATGGATAGACCAGTTTCTTAAAAAAATAAGGAGGCAAAAAGGGGGGTTTAGGGATTCAAAAGCAGACACAGAGGCGGGTATAAAGTAGAGGGTCAAGAATGGAGAAAAACTGCTATATTATGGCAAAAAGGAAGAAATGAGGGGGAATCGTAAGGCTAGCAGAGGTGGGTAGGAGATAGGGAAGGACGGGCAAAAGGCCATAGTCCTTAATGATATTTTCACCAGGGAAGATGGTTGGCCCTTGCCAGAGAATGGCATCAGAGCTGCCACTGAGGGGATCCCAGAGATGAGAAACGTAGAAACATAGAATTTGACAGCAGCTAAGGACCACTTGGCCCACCTAGTCTGCCCATTTTCCTACCTGACAGATAAGCTGCAGATCCTAGTTAACCAACAGCTCACTTCCTCCTACCCCCCACTAGGACTTCCTTATGCCTGTCCCATGCATTCTTGAATTCCCCCACTGTTCTTGACTCCACGACCTCCTTGGGGAGGCTGTTCCATGCATCCACAACCCTCTCAGAAAAATACTTCCTCACATTACCTCTGAGCCATCCCCCCTCTATCTTCAAATTGTGCCCCCTTGTTCTTGCACATCTCTTTCTCTGAAAGATGCTACCCTCTAGGACTTTGTTGATTCCCTTGAGGTACTTGAAAGTTTCTATCATGTCCCCTCTCTCTCTTCTTTCCTCAAGGGTATACATATTAAGCTCCTTTAGTCTTTCTTAGTATGTCTTCTGGTGCAGACCCTGCACCATTTGAGTTCTTCCTCTGGACAGCCTCCACTCTGTCTATGTCTTTGCGGAGATGGGGTCTCCAGAACTGCACACAGTACTCCAGATGGGGTCTCACCAACTGTCTGTACAGAGGGATAACAACTTCTTGTTTTCTACTATTGATGCCTCTTCATATGCATCCCAGTATCCCCCCAGCCTTCCTTACTGCCTTCTCACATTGCTTGCCCACCTTTAGGTCATCTGATATAATTACCCCCAGGTCCCTTTCCATTTTTACTGTTGTCAGTATCTCACCCCCCCATTGTGTACGCTTCCCATGTGAATTACCTTGCACTTCTTTGCATTGAATCCGAGCTGCCATACATTTGATCATTCCTCCAACCTTGCCATGAGGCAGACAATTTACATATTTACATACAAAAGTGTCCAGAAAGGGTTGGCAGATTTAGTGATAGATAAGGCCCCAGGACAGATGGGTTGCATCCAAGCTGATTCAGGGAACTGGCAGTGGAACTGGCTGAACCCCTGATAAGTTTGTTCAACAGCTAACTAAGGACGGGGGTAATTCCAAAGGATAGGAAGGTGGCAGGTGTAGTTCTGCTTCATAATGGAGGGGACAAGGAACAAATGGTGAACCACCGACCTGTCAGTCTTACCTCTATTGTAGGAAAGCTGATGGAGTCACTTGTCAAAGAGGAGCTTGTGGAATATCTGAAGAGCAACAGTCTCCAGCATACTAAGTAGCATGGTTTCATGGAAGGGAGGTTCTGTCAGACTAACCTGATAGCTTTCTCTGACTGGGTGAAGAGGGAATTGGATAAGGGCCACGTTGTGGATTTGCTCTGTTTTGACTTTAGCAAAGCTGTCGACTTGGTGCCTCACAGACACTTGCTGAAGAAGATGGAGGATCTGGGTGTGACTAAGGCAACAGTAAACTGGGTAGGTAAATGGCTAAAGGGAGGCAGCAGAAGGGTGTGGTCAATGTGGTCAAATCAGAAGTAAGGGAGATCATGAGTGGGCTACCACAGGGATGTATCCTGGGTCTGGTTCTCTTTTCAAAATGTTCATTAGCAAGATTGATGATGGAATCCAGGGCAGGTTGTGTCTCTTTGCAGATGGCACTAAGCTCTGTGGGAGAGTAGCTAGCAATGAGGGAACTAGGGAAATGCAAAGTGACTTGCAAAAAACTAGAGGGACAGTCTAATGTTTGGCAGTTGAAATTAAATGCCAAAAAATGTAAGGTGATGCACCTAGGGAACAAGAACCAGAGGGCAGAATACTGGATTGTGGGGGAAGAGACTGAGAACTACAACTAGGGAACAGGACCTTGGAGTTAGCATCAGTGACTCTTTCAAACAGTTGAGTCAGTGCAACAAGGCACAACATAGCAAAGTGAATAGGATGCGTGGATGTATTGGGAGGGGTATTCATAGTAGAAGGGAAGAGGTAATACTTCCTTAGTGAGGCCACACGTGGAGTTCTGCTCCCAGTTTAGTTCTGGAGTCCTTACCTCAGGAAAGATAGGGATGGACTGGAGACAGTGCAGCACAGGGTAACAAAAATGATTGAGGGAAAATTGGGTAGATCTTATGAGGAGCACCTCAAGACTCTGCACATATACTTGCAAGGTACCAAAATGGAAAGGGGAGATATGATACAAACTTTCATGTTCCCAAAAGGAATAAATATGGTGAACTGCAGGAAAATATTTAGCTTGAATACTAGCTCACAATCATGAAGGCATGAGTGGAAACTGACAGGTGGAAGGTTCAGGGATATGACCAAGTATTATTCTGCAGAAGGGGTGGAGGAGTCATGAAACAGTCTACCCGCTGAAGTGGTGGATGCTAAAATCGTTGGTGATTTCAAGCACAGTTAGGGCAGAATGAAGGGTATAGTGGTTGCTCAGGGTGGCAGAAGCTGGGAGAAGAATAGGGGATGGGGTGGGCTAACAGCCTTGAAGGACAGTAGGTCTTAAGCCTTAATAGAGAACTCAGGCAGACTGGATGAACCATGGGTCTTTTTTTCGTCATTGTTGTCTATGTTTCTATGTTCTATGTTTCTATTGCTACCCATAGACATCTGGGCAAGAGAGACAGGGGACTGGTTACATGTCACTATGTCTTACTCAGAGATAATGGTTTGAGGTAGTACTACCTACAGATGTCTGGGCAGAACATGGGACCAGTTGCATAGTACTATGTCATACCTAGAGGTTGTGATTTGAAGTATTACTACCCACAGACACCTGGGCAAGACAGGGGGCCAGCTGCATGGTACTATATCATGCTTAAAAGTCATAATTTGAGGTATCACTTTCCACAGACATCTGGGCGTGATAGGGAGCCAGTTGCATAGTACTATGTCATGCTTAGAGGTTGTAAGTTTAGGTATTACTTCCAACAGACATCTGGGCATGACAGGAGACATGGAAACATAGATAAAGACAACAGAAAAAGGCCACTGGTTCATCCAGTCTACCCATAAAACTGTAACAAATCCAGGATCTAGTGTCTATACAGGATTCTAACCCACACTATCCTCTCCCGTGCTCCCTGCCCTACCACTATCAAACCACTAAGCCCTTCACTCTGTCCCAGTCGTGTTTGATACCAGTGATAGTTTTGGCACCCATGACATCAGGTGGCAGACTGTTCCATGGCTCCACCACCCTTTTTATAAAATAAAACTTTTTCAGTTCTCTCTTGAGACTCCGTCAGTTTCCACTCGTACCCCCATGTTCTTGATCTCTAATGCCAAATAGTTCCTTGCAGCTCATCTTATTTTTTATTTTAATGAGAGTATCGGAATTACATTCCTTTGAGTCAGTGACTCATTTACAAAGGCTCCATGTCAACAGGTACACAAACTAAAAGTAGAACCTGGATGCAACCTGGGTACAATTCTCCTGACCTTGTGCTAACTCACTCCAGCAGTGCCTTCTATTCTTGTGCCTCCCCAGCCTCTTCTTATCTCACCTCCGCTCTCAGTTCCATTCACACGTCATCCACCCCACCACCCTCCTACCCATCTTCTTCCACTTCCACCAACCCACATCCATTTCTCTGCTCACCCTCACCCTCCCCTTCCCTCCAGATGCCCTATAACCTGTACTTCGTCCCAGCTTCCACCCCCTGATTCTGTTTCCTTTCTCTCCCTCACTCCTTCCCCTGTACTTTCAGCTGTCATCTCTTCTCCCAAGGTATCTCTTCCCTTCCCTCCCCTTCCCTTCCCTTCCCTTCTTCTCACTCCTCTCCTCTCCCCTTCCTATAACCTTATAACAATACCTAATTTAGTGTACTTGACTCCGGCTACTAACACAGCCTTTGTGAAAATGCCTGCCTACTGCAACTTAGACTCTGGCTACAGTGATCAGCCAGTGACCTTGTACATGCTGTGCTTGCTGTACTCTGTCAATCAAGCACAATTGTGTTGTAATTTACTTATGTTTTACATTGCTTATAGCTTTTTTGTCTAGACTTGGAACCTATTTAATGAGTTTGTACTCAAAGGTACTATCCAAGATCTCAATAAATAAATAAAAAATAAAAACAATTGGAAGAGACAGCAAAAGTAATGAATTACTATAATCTTGTGTATTCCTTTCAGGAACTTGAAGGCCTCTATCATATCTTCTCTATCTCGTCTAGCCTCCAGCGAGTACATGATTAACACCTTGAGCTGATTCTTGTAAGATCTGTCCTGCAGGCCCTGAATCATGTTGATCACCCTACATTACATTGTCTCCAGCCAGCCTGTTCCTGTCATTCCTTAGGTGAGAACTCCAGAGCTGGGCACAGTACTCCAGGTGAGGCCTCACCAGTGATCTATAGAGAAGTAGTAATACCTCCATCCTTCTGCTGTCATTACCCTTTCCTGTATACCCCAGCATCCTGTCTGCCTTACTGTAGGCCTTTTTATGCTGTCTTGATTGTTTTAACAAGTCACTGATGAGTCCTAGGCCTCTTTCTTCAGAGGTCATGCCCAGCTTTACCTCCTCATCCAGTACTCTGTCCTGGGGTTCTTGTTCCTTATGTGCATCCTCCTGCACTTTTTGGCATTGAACTTTAACTGTCAAACCTTTGACCACCTCTCACCTTTGCAAGTCTCTTTGCATCTCCTTAACTGCCCTCCCCCCAAGCCCCCCCAAGCTGTCTGTACTACAGAGCTTAGTGCCATGTGAAAAGGTGCAAAGGGCCCAGCTGCATGCCACTGTTTCTTGCCCAGAGGTCATGTTTTAAGGTTTTAACACCTATGTGCTTCCACAACCTGCCCGAGCCATAACTTTTGGCCCACTTGTAAGCTTCTTCAGTTTCAAATTTTTGATCCCTTGCTGTTTATCTGTATTGGTCAAGTTGCTAGGAGTGTGCGAGTAATGAATACTATTTATCAAATACCACAAATAAGCTATTCATTACTCAGGAAGAAAAATGAATAATTTGTGCTTTTTGGGGCTATCTGGCATTTTGCCTTTCTGTGGGCGTTTAAGATCTCTTGAAACTTAATGTCTAACCAGAGGCCCCTTTGGAAGCTCACTGAAGGCAAGTCATGTGACCCAGCACTCGCAAAAGCTTCAAACAAGAGAGACAGATGTCTGAGTTGCTTAGAAAGAACAACCTACTGCCATCACCTTGTCAAAATTAGACAAAAATCAGGAAATTTGACAGTTGTTCCCTCTCTAAATCCCAATCTAGGAGGGACTGATTATTTTTACACTGTAGGGTGAAAATAAGGCTTTTTGCTAGAGTGACAAGAAAGAGAAAATAGAAGAGCTGTCTGCTGAGAGAGACAAGCAGGGTCTCAGCCCAGCACGCACACAGCCTGTGTGTGTATACTGAAGCCAAGTCAGATTTAAAGCTGAAGTGTAGTGCTTTAAACACTAAGCAGCTTAAGGGAGTGTAGGTGTTTATTTTGATTAGAAATTAAAGTTATTTTTTAACTTATTTGTTGTCTAAAGAAAAGAACAAAATATGTAGTCTAACTGAGGTGCAGTCTATTTTCTATTGTTGTTTGTGACTTGGATCAGTGCCTAAGAAGAAATTTTAAAACAATGTTTTTTTCTGACTATTTAGTCAGGCTTGAGTATGAGTGAGACTTCAGATCAGCACTGGTGCAGTGCCTTGAGTGATTTTATTTCATAATAATAATATCATTTAAATTTAATATCAGACATCTTCCTGTGAGGAACCTGGGCTGGGATCCTTCCATGGTCATTTATGCAACTGCGAGTACACTGTAGCTGGTAGGGTGGGATTAGTCAGCTGACTCCCACGGCTTAGATTAACTGCTATTTGTTCTTTATCAATGCGGCTGTGCACTCGAGACTTTTTAAGCTTTGCTCCCGAGAGGAAATTTTAAAACAAAGAAGCTTGTGGCTTTGTGCTCGAGAGAAAATATAAAAAAAATGTGCTTTTTTCTGGGAATACACTAGTCAGGCTGGTGAGTGAGACTTTTCAGCTCAGCAGTGCAACAGTGAGTGATTATATTTCATGAAGATATAATTTAAACTTAATATCACACATCTCCTGTGGGAAACCCAGGCTTAGATCCCTCCATGAGTACTTGTGCAACTGGGAGCACACTGTAGCTGGTGGGGCGGGACTAGTTGACCGACTACCACCACATTTGCTGCTGTTTTATTCTGTGTATTTGCATGGCTGTGCACTCATGACATTTGTTCTATGTCTGTGGCTTTGAGCCCAAAAAGAAATGTAAAACATATTTTTGGGTGGAGAATTTACTAACATAGAAACATAGAACTGACAGTAGATAAGGACCACTTGGCCCACCTAGTCTGCCCATTTCCCCTACCTACTGTAATACCACATACCCTGCTTGATCTCTGGCTTTACCCTCCCTTTCCAAACCAGTAAAGTTCCTTCATGCCTATCCCATGCATTCTTGAATTCCATTACAGTTTATGCCCCCAGTACCTCTGCTGGGAGGCAATTCCATGCATCCACCACTCTTTCTGTGAGGAAGAGCTTTCTAACTTTCCCTGGAGTCTACCCTCCTCCAGCTTCATAGCATGACACCTTGTTTCAGAACATCTTATTTCTGAAAATGCTTCCCTCTTGTACCTTATTGATACCCATGAAGTATTTGAAAATCTCTATCGTATCCCCACTCTCCCTTCTTTCCTCCAGGGAGTACATATTGATGTCCTTTCATCTCTCCTCATAGTGCTTTTGGTGCAGACCCTGCACTATTTTAGTTGCCTTCCTCTGGACCACCACTATTCTGTATATATCCTTCCACTGATGTGGTCTCTAGAACTGGATACAGTACTCCAGATCAGGTCTCGCCAATGATTTATACAGTACAGCTGTGTCACCACTGCCCTCTTTCTGCTAGTGATATCCTTCCATATGAACCCCAGCATCCCACTGGCTCTTCCCACTGCCCTGTCACACTGTTTGGCCACCTTTAGGTCATCACATATGATAACCTCCATGTCTCTTTCCTGTTTGGTGGTCATCAGTGTCACTCTCCCAACTTGTACTCTGACCCTGGGTTTCTGTGCTCCAAGTGCATGATTTTGCATTTTTTCACACTGAAACTTTGTAGCCACACCCTTGACCACTCGACAAGCTTTCCTAGATCCCTCTTGATTTTTACACACACACACACACACACACACACACACACACACACACAGTGTCTACCCTGTTGCAATCTTTGTGTCATCTGCAAAAAGACATACCTTCCCTTCTAGCCCTTCTTCAATGTTGCTAATAAAGACATTAAAGAAGACCAGTCCCAGTACTGATCTGTGTGGCATCCCACTGGTCATCCTCCCTTCCTTGGAGTGTACTCAGTTTACCACCACCCTCTGTCACCTATCCCCCAACCAATTTCTTACCTAGTTTGCCACCTTGGGCCCCATTCTCAGGCTGCACAGTTTGTTTATGAGTCTCCTATATAAAACAGTGTCGAAGGCCCTGCTGAAATCTAGGTAGGCCACATCCACTGCTCCACCCTGATCCAATTCCCTGGCCACCTAGTCACAGAAATCTATCAGATTTGTTTGACATGACCTCCCCAATGAATCCATGCTGCCTCAGATCCTTTAAGCTGCTTGATTCAAGATACTTCACAATTCTTTCCTTCAGTAGTGATTCTATTAATTTCCCCACCACTGAAGTCAGGCTGACTGGCTTGTTGTTGCCAGCCTCCTTCCTGCTACCAGTTTTGTGAAGTGGGAATACATCTGCCCTCCTCCAGTCTTTCAGAACCTCTCCCATCTCCAGTGAGTGGTTGAACAGGACTATCAGTGGTGCAGCCAGCACCTCTCTGAGCTCCGTCAAAATCCTTGGATGTATCCTGTCTGGCCCCATTGCCTTGTCCACTTTCAGATTTGCAAGTTCCTTCAGGATTCTCTCCTCTGTAAATGGACTGGTGTCCACCTCCCTTCCTTCTATGCTCCTGTCACTTATTTGTGGTCCCCCACCTTCCCCTTCCTCTGTGAACACTGAACAAAAGTCTTTGTGCAGGATGTCTGCTTTTTCCTGGTCCCTCTCCACATACCCCCTTTCCCTCCTTAGCCTTATAATCCCTCCCCTGGTCTTTCTCCTTTCACTTACATACATGAGAAATGTCATGTGCCCTTTCTTTACTTCCTGGGCTATTTTCTCCTCAATTTGCACCTTTGCACTCCTGACTGCTTTCCCTGCCTCCCTCTGCTTCTCATGATACACCACCCTATCCTCCTCTCGCTCTGTCTCCTTTTATCTCCTGAATGCTAACTTTTTTGCCCTTAGCTTCCCAGCCACCTCTTTTGAGAACCATAGTGGTCTCTTTTTCCTCTTGCTTTTGCTTACTTGCCTGACGCAGAGGTTTACTGCCTTCACTATGTCCCCTTGTAGTTTCACCCACTGTTTCTCCACTTCACCCAAGTGTCCCCCTTCCCCAGTCAGGGCATCCCTGAGGCATTCCCCCATGTTTTTAAAGTCATCCCTCCTGAAGTCCCAGACACTTGCCTTTATGTGGTTTGATTCTGCCACAGTACTTATATTGAACTGCACTGTACAGTGATCACTGGTTTCCATGTGGCCACCCATGGTGACGTCTGCAACACTGTCCCCGTTGGTTAATACAAGTTTCAATATTGCTCCCTTACGAGTGGACTCTCATACTAGTTACCTAAGGAATGTCCCTGCAGGGAGTCCAGGATGTCCCTGAAGCTGAAGCTGCAGCTGGGATGATCCAATCTACATCCGGCAGATTGAAGTCCCTCACCAGCAGCCCCTCCCCCTTACTGCCATCTTTGGATGGCTTCCACTAGAACCATGTCCATCTCCTCCTCCATCTGTGCTGAAGATCTGTAGATCACACCAATGTGAACAGCAGTGCCTTTCCTTGTCTCTGTGGTGACCCACAATGCCTCTGCCCCCCCGTATTCTCTGTATATCTGTTGCCTTTATGCTATCCCTCACATAAAGAGCTACTCCTCTCCCTTTCTTACGTATCCTCTTTCTCCTGATCAGAGTATAGCCTTGTATGGCTATATCCCAGCCATGGTTTTCATTGCATCATAACTCGGTAATGTCAACAGTGTCCAGGTCAGCCTCTGCCATAATGGCCACTAGGTCTGGGATTTTATTTTCCAAACTATGAGCATCTGCACACATAACCTTCCAAATTCTGCTACCACCCTTTTGTCAGCCCCCATTTTTCCCTTTTGCCTGCTCTCCTTACCTCCTCTGCCTTCATTCCCATCCCTCTCCATTTGTGCCATTCTGCTTTTCCTGTTTTCATGTACCCTTGGGGATTGTTCTCCCTACTGACTACTCCAGCTTGCAGTGGAGTTACAGTTTATGTCTCCTTGCTTCCTTCACAACCCCCCTCGGCTAGTTTAACTGCTCTCCAATATAGCATTTAAACCATTCAGTGAGGACTTTGGTACTCCTCCTGAATGGATGCAGGCCATCTCCCCTCTATAGCCCTTCATCACTGTAGGTGGGAACCAAGTTCCCAATGTAGCTGAACCCCTTTTATCTGCACCACTTCTTCAACCATGTGTTGAAGCTCCTGGTACAAAGTACCTTATCCCCCCCCCGTAATAGACAGGCAACAACTCAGAAAAGGCCACTGAGCATGCTGCCTGCCTAAGACCCTCGCCAACTCCCAGAACTCCTCCTGCACTATCCTAGCCTCATCCCTAGTCAGGTCATTCATCCCTAAGTGGATAATGACATCCAGCTCTCCTTCCCATCCTATTGCCCTAGCGATCCACAGGATCTGCTTCCCATCCCTCCAAGCTGTGGCACTGGGTAGGCACCTAACCTCCCTCTCCCTGTCCCCAAATCTATACCCCTGACAATGGAATCCCCCACCAAAGTTGCTTCTTCCTTCTCCTCCTCTGGGGTCCTCTTTCACCCTCTTTGGAATCTCCACTACGGAGGACCCCCGCATCCTCCCTGGTCACTACTGTGGATGCCTATATGGTACAGTTCTGCCCTGCCAGATTGGTGTAGGAATTGCGTAGTGGTACCATCTCGGGGATGTGCATCCAACCCATAACCCTCACCCTTCCTGAGCCAAGTGTAGTGCAGCCACTCCTCCTCCTCCTTGGCATCCTTTGAGGCAGTGTTGGCTGACTTGGTGGTCCCCGGGTAGGGGAGGTGGTCCCCCAAATCTCCCCCCTCAATCCAGAGAGGTGCACACAGATGTGGCAGCACCACAGTCTCTAGAAAGTCTCCCTGCAAACTGCTGCTCCACAGCCACTGCATTGCACCACTCCTAGCATATCTATTTCCTACCCTGCCTGCTTGTTTTGTGTATTTTTAAACCCCTTTTTTACCCCTGTTCTAGAAAGGGTGTTTCACCTCTTCCCAAACTGTTGCTAGACTCTAGCACTCCTCCCCCCCTTACAGTGTGTGATCAACAACAAGAGTGTAGCAGGAAACTCACAGTTGTCCTGCCTCCCTGTTGTGGTACAAAATGTCCAGCTGACTCTGGTGGGCAGACTCCATTGCGATGTCCTTGTCTCTTGGGTCACTAGCACAGGAGTCTGCCTCAAGGGAGGCCACTTGGTGAACAAGCCCTTGAGTAGGCCCCTTCCTGGTTGCTGTAATGTCCAGGCAGTGCCCTGGATTGACTGCTTCACAGAGTTGGAGGTGCAGTCTTCAGTCTGATTGGCTTCTACCTTGGAGTCTCTCTGGAGCTTCTAGCTCCACTCTTTTGCTGTCACCTGGTTGTTGTTTGCCTATGGCATGGTAGAGGTGTGGGCTGCTGGTGTCCGAGCCATTTTCTCACCACTGATCACTGCTCCTTTGTCTCTGTGAGGTGATAATCTGTCTTGGCTATTTAACAGCCCTTTCTGGTTGCTGCAATGCCCAGGCAGCATCCGGGATTGATTGCTTCATGTAGCTGGAGTGCAGTCTTGAATCATATTGGGTCCTTTCTTGGACCCTCTCTGGAGCTTCTGGCTCTGCTCTTTTGCTGTCCCCTGGTTGTTGCTTGCCTCGTAGGGTTGCCACCTTTGGATGAGGTGAAAATGGGACAATAAATCACACCATAAACCCCTCCTAGCCCCACCCATTTTATGACTAATGAGTACTGCACAGCGCTCTTCATCCAACGCCATCCCACTTCTTAAATCATATCTGAGAAAAAAAGGTGTTTTTACGTATCTATTTATTTATTAACCCACATATATGCATATACATGTTATTTTGTAGCTGACAAATTCTGTCCTTACTCTTTAAAGTACAACCGCAGCTGTAACTTGATAAAGAGGACTTCCGTCATATGATTCATTCAGAATATCCTGTCTGTCAAAGAGCAATATACCTATAAGAATACCTTCACTGCAATGTGAAAGTATTCTGGCAGGATTGCAAGTGTGTTTCCTGTACTATGTTTGTCAATTTATATCCCTCACCACTGTTGACACATGCTGATATCTTAATGATATGACTAACCAGCTGTACAGTTTGAGTCAATACAGTAGATCTGGAAGGATTTCTACTAGCAACACATCAGCAGTGCACTTTGAATTATGAATTAAAGCTACAGATGTTAACCAGTAGTAATCAAATTTTTTTTTTTTTATTTTCTATGATATGGCAAAACGGGCATTTGTTACATGTCTGTGCCATTTAATTTTAAATCCAAAGCTGACACATTTCAGAAGACTTCAAATGTGCATACAAAGCATAGCTTTGATGACAAGAAAAGGAACCCAGACTGAGCTGGAAGCCTGGGGAAAAAAAATCAAATTACTTGGAACTGAGTGCCTTGTGTGCTGCTACTCCTCAGGCTGTTCCAGTAACCAGTTGTAATCTGCAGCTCTGCCACTGTAAAATTGACCAATGACTACTCAAGCATCTAAGGGCTTCGGCAGCTCTTTCCCACTGTGTGGTCTCAGGCAATGGCAGTATGCTGCCTGGGCTCTGTTTGGGGGGGGGGTCATTTTTTTCCTGCTCCTGAGAGAGCCTCATTAAAAGTTAGAGGATCAGATGGCTGAGAGCCAACGAAAGCTAATAAGCAGTTTCTGTGCTGGAAACTGCCAAGACAATTGCTAGAGGCAGAGTTGCGTGCTTAGTGGGGCTAACGACACAAGATGGGTTGGTCCTGTGCAAGCCTGCTCTGTGTCTTGAGCCCCAGGTCACTTCTGCTTGCTGGTGGCTGAGTGAGTGTCATGAGTACCTTTTACAGCTGATTTTGTCCCTGCCCGCATGTGCACAAACCCCTTGTCTCTGTCTGTGAGTCAGCTAATCTCTCACTGGTATACCTCCCTCACTCCTGCCTATTCTGCCAATTTATCCCATTTTTGCCACAGTGACTGCTAGCAGATTGCCTACTCAAGTCTTTCTTCCCTACAGGTGGGGATGTGTCTGATCAAAGTCATGCATTTGGAAGCAAGAAACCCAAGGAATCATTACCAACTGGGGGAGTACAGTTATCCCCTACAGTGATGGAAAAAGATCTAGGGGTGATAACAACATGTCAAATGAACCATTCAGCACAGTACAGAGAAGCGGCAGCTAAGGCTGATATGATGCTGAGGTGTGTTGCCAGAGAAATCACATCTAGGCGTGGGGAGGTCATCCTACCACTGTACAGGTCATTGGTGAGGCCACACCTGGAGTACTGTGTGCAGTTCTGGCACCCCTACTTTAAAGAAAGATATTAAATTGCTAGAGGGGGTCCAACACAGAGCAACCAGGATGATCCTCAGTATGGAGGACAAACCCTACAAGGAGAGACTGAGGGAGCTCAACATGTACTCCCTGGAGAAATGGACGAATAGAGGGGACATGAAAGAAATCTTCAAATATATGAAAGGCATAAATAAAGATGGTAAAGAGGGAATTTTAAGATAAAAGAGAGGGAGGGACACTAGGGGGCACAGTCTAAAGTTGAAGATGGTAGATTTAGAAGGGAAATGAGAAAGCACTATTTCACAGAGAGAATGGTGACAGGGTGGAACGCACTGCCTGATGAGGTGGTATTCTTGAAGACATGGGCAGTTTTAAGAGGGGATGGGAAAAAGGCAGGGGGAAGGTCACAAATGAGGCACTGGGGGAGGGGTAACAGCTAGTATGGGCATGAAATTTGACATGCTGGTAGGAGGAGGAGGAGCAGCTGCAGTGTAACAGACTGTTAGCTGCAAACTTGAGCAGACTAGATAAACCATCAGGCCTCTATCTGCTGGCATTCTTCATACATTTGTATGTTCGTATGTTCATATCAATGCTGTCTCTGTTGTACTCCTTAAGATGCTAGCTGCTAGCTGTGTGCTGGCAAAAAAAATCTCACTCCTCTGCTCTGAGCTCCAACAGCGACCAACAGGTTTTAACAATGAGGAAAGGGCAGAGTGTATAAAACTTCTGCTGGGTTACTTACACAGCATAGAACAGCTAACCAGGAGAGGTAACCACCTACGTTTCCTCCCGATGACCAGTAGAAGTCAAAGACTGTGATTCAGAGTCAAACCAATAGTTGAAGAAGCTTGATCAGGAAGGAAACACAGACATGATGGCTAGAGCTGTGAAATGTAAATAAGTGTAGCTCCAGCCCAGCACCTTTCAGCCTGTAGAAAATTGGGGCATTTGGTGTCCCACTGACACTTCATGTGGGTGACAGGATGGGGGTGCAGAAAATGGGACTGTATTGTGGGAAATGGGATGGGTGGTAACCATAAGGCTGGTAGCTAGAGCACATTTACCAGATCAGCAATCTTTTGTCTCTTTTTACAGGACAAACAGGAACTGTGCCTTTCTCCAAACAAGCATTTGCCAATGTCGAATGTTTGCTTGCTGGTATTAGCATTGGTAGTGCAGGAGTTAGAGAGATGCATAATAGGAAAGGCAGTGAAGTATTGAACCAACGCCAACCCCCAACCCACCTTGCAGAGACTGACGGCCATTGGGGTGTGCCTTTGGGTCACTGGGCATAATGTTAATGCCATTCCATCTCGCCCACCCTGCAGACACTGATAATTGTTGTGGCATCCCTTGATGTCTTCGGCCTTTATGCTCACGCCATTCCATGAGGAAATAAGCTGAGATGGATGCAGTTTAGGAGAATGGGCTGAACATTAGGGCCAAAGACTCCAAGGCACACCTCAATGCCTGTCTCTGGTTGCAGGGTGGGAGTGGTGGTGGAATAGCATGAGCATTACAGCTGATGACCCCAAGTCACACCGCGATGCCTGTCAGTCTCTACAGGGTGGGGCATTATGGCTGAAAACCATAATGCCCAGGGCATTTGTTGGTATTTTCACTCCAGATTTTCAACATGGGCTTTTTAGGACCCCACCTCATGAACAGAGGCACTATCATTTCGTTACTCAATCCCGAAAGGTGATTTTGCACAGTGATTGCATCATTCAGTGCCACAGGTGCGAAAACACATTTCAGGCAGGATGTGAAAAATTACAACTGTACTGTTCTTGAGGAGGTATGAAAAATGGCAATGTTAAAAATCTGGAGTGAAAATATAAAAAATTGGCGAAGTTACAAGCATGCGTAGAGACTCTGCAATGCATGCCCGTAACGCAATCCTTTTTGGGAATTTTTTCACCAAGCTTTCCAACATGGGCTTTTTGGGACCCCACCTCATGAACAGTGACACTATCATTTTGGTACTCCATCCCGAAAGTTGATTTTGCACAATGACTATGCCATTCTGCACCACAGGTGAGAAAACATGTTCCAGGCAGGATATGAAAAGTGATAGCTATACAGTTCATAAGGAGGTTAGAAAAAAATGGCAATATTGAAAATCTAGAGTGAAAATATTAAAAATTGGCAAAGTTACGTGCGTGCATAGAAACTATGCAACGCACACTCGTAACAGTCATTTTTGACAATTTTTTCACCAAATTTGCAACATGGGCTTTGTGGGATCCCACCTCATGAACAGTGGCACTGTCATTTCATTAATCAGTCCCGGAAGGTGATTCCATGCAGCGACTGTGAAATCACCTTTCGGGACTGAGTAATGAGATGACAGTCACAATGTTCATGAGGTGGGGTCTCAAGAACCCTATGTTGAAAATTTGGAGCCAAAATTCAAAACAATGGCTGTGATATCAACCTAAGTTGACCCCTCCCATTGAGTCCCAGTATATGGCTTACCTTTGATTCTTGATTTTGTGGTTTGGCTTTGAAGAGTGCAGACGTGACCAGGTCCAGAGAAGATTGCAGCACCAGACCTCCAGAGGTAAGTATGTAGTGGTGGGTAGTGTGGTGTGGTGGAGGGATGTGCACAAAGGGTGGGTGGGGATGGGGAGGAGGGCCTGGGGAGACGGCGAGGGACTGTTTTCATATTTACAGGCAAACAACAAAACAAAAGAGCGTTAGGGATGGTTTCTTTATTTTCAGGCAAATATTTATTTTTAGGCACATAGGGTGGGCTCCCAGTGTGCCAGACTAATATGTGAGGGCAGAAAGCGTGACTGGAGATTGGGCACCCCGATGTCAGATTAGAAAGAGCGGACTTGGGGGGAGGCATCTGACACTGGGATGGGTGGCATCCCGGTGTTGTAAATATTTATTAATTATTACAGCACACTGGAGTGGGCTCCCAGTGTGCCACATGAGTTGAGGAGGGGTGGGAATACATGATGCAGACAGGGGGATTGGGCACCCCCATCTGCAATGAAAGATGGGGAGGAGGCAGGGATCTGACACTGGGAGTGGACATCGCGGTGTCAGAAAGTAAAAAACAAAACATTTATCTGGGCACACTGGGGTGGGCTCCCAGTGTGCCACAATAATGGGGTGGGGGGCATGCTGACATGGGGATTGTCCACCCTGATGTTGTCTTTCAAGGGACTGTGTGGTGGGTGGCAGGAGCCGCCAATCTGCAAAGCCGCAGCACGGCTCATTTATTATGTTTAACTTTATTGGTATGCTTCACCATGAAAGGCACACTGAGCAGATGTATTGCTCATCCTTCCAGCCATGCACATTACTGTGCACTGTAATGCACATGACTGGTGTCTTTGCTGCCGCTGTGTGCATGGTTGCGGGGGGAGGGGGAGCTGCCAGTGCAATCAGGGATGACGAAACTGTCCCTGATTGGAGCGGCAGATTTCTTTCAGTCTGGTGCTCACTCTGAAACTGCCATCATCAGCAGCTTCCCTGTTGATTGGTGGCCCAGGAATGCACACCTGAAAACATTCACTGGATTGGCCAAACACTGCCACACCTCTGCAATACTCTACTCTCCTCAAAATGTTTCTTGTGCGCTGTGTGCACAAGCAAACATAAAAAGGTATCCTTCTCACAAAATCAGCGACAGTTCAGGTTCTGTGCTTTCAAGGTATTAAAAACCTTTGCAGTCTTCCTGGCCAAGTGGCTGTGGAAACCCTGGCAATCTTTTTCTGACAGCTTTCTCCTCTCTCTTTGAGAGCTAATTGCTGAAACCTCTTCCAGCTCAAAGAAATCTTAGCAGTGAGCCCTCATTTCATCCGCCTGCTCCTCCTCCTCTTAGGACAGAAATGTGTGGGACCAAGGAGCATGATGTAATATTCCAATTAGATAGTACTTGTAACCCCCCTGTCTGGGGCTTACCTGTTTCTCATTGAATCTGCCCCAGACTCTCATTTTCCCCTGTTCCTGTTTCATTGCCTGGCTAATCCCAAAGTGTCCCCCAAAGTCCCTGTTCCAGCCCCGCATTGTTTTTAGCCTGAATAGGGCTGGAGGAGCTAAACTGCGGGGCTGCAACACTGTCTGTATTTTAAACTGAGTTGTGGTGGTCTGTACATGCGCAGTAGCGCATTCTGTTTTTTTGGCCACTTTTGCGGCCAAGCGGAGGCTGTTTGAAAGGTTCAGGTCCCCCTGTTAAGTTAATCAGGGACTAGGGACCAAAAGGAGGCCCAAGAGAAGCCTCTTGGTGATTTAGTTTAGGAGTGTCAATCGTGCTGCAGGCGGGGGGGAAGGGGCTGCCTCATTAATATTCATGAGGTGGCATGCATATGAATGAGAAAGCCTATCTAACACCTGAAGGCAGTGCAAAATGGTGCAAGTGACAGGCAGGAGAATGAATAAAATGTTTAAATGGTGCAGTGGACAAACAGAGGAAAGGGGCGGCTACACAACTGTGGAGCTAGTGAAAAATAAAAATGTTTATTATGGCTGCAGGAGGACTGTAAAGTGGGACACTATATGAACTGCAGGGGGACACTGTGTTTCAAGGGCAGTTATGGGAAGAGGGTTGAATTGAAATATTAAATTGTGCAGTCATTTTTAAGAGCACAGGAACTGCTAACAGACTTTGGGGGCAAATGAAAACAAAGGGGTTTCTGTTGGCTGCGCCAGGGCCTGAAAGTGAGAGTATTGGTGGACTGCAATTGAAATTGTTATTCAGCAGCCATGTTTGCAGGCCTTGTCCCCAGTTTCAGCCAACTGAAGGACCAGGATTGCTGCCAAGCAAGTAGCTACTTCTGTCACTTTCTCAGAAGTATTACCTGCGAAGAGGCAAGGGAGAGCATAGGGGTGCATGTACCAGGAACTTTAACTCATGGTGGAAGAACTGGTGCTGTGAGGAAGGGTTTGGATTCATTGGTGACTGGGGATCCACCTGGAGGGATGGAGGTTTGTTCAAGTGTGATGGCCTGCATCCATCCTGGAGGGGAATCCAAGCACTCAATGATAAGTTTAAATGCTACATTGACAAGCATTTAAACTAGCAAAGGGGGGGGGGGCAAGCCAGTAAGGAGGGTACCTACTTGTTCACCCCCCACAGCTAGCAGTGGAACCAGTGAACCAGAGGAGTGGCTATCTCTACAAAGCAGTGTGCAAAAGATGGAGATTAGCACCAAAGGGTGGATAGGCAGAAAGGGGCAAAATTCAGCAGAAGGGCAGACAGCAAGGAGAACCAGAGATAAAGGACAACCAAGGAAGTGGCTGGAGTAGAACAGTGAAACAGTCTAGGGAGGTCAAATCATGGAAAGCCATGTGTGCCAATGCCAGGAGCCTTAGCAACAAGATGGAAGATCTGGAGGCTGTCATGGTACAGTCAGATCTGGACATTGTGGCCATCACTGAAATCTGGTGTAATGATAACCACAACTGGGAGATGGCCATACCTGGCTACAACATATTCAGAAGAGACAGGGCAGGTAGAAAGGGAGGAGGAGTGGCACTGAATGTGAAAAATGACATAAGGGCCACAGAAATCCAGGAGGAACAAAATGGGGGAGAGATACTGTGGGTTAGGCTGGAAAGGAAAATGGGGTCAGCCATCCGCACGGGTGAGGTCTATAGACCACCAGCCCAGGAGGAAGAAACAGATAGGAAGCTGATGCTAGCCATCCAAAGGATGGCAGACAAGAGGGAGGTAGTACTGGTTGCAGACTTCAATATTCCAGAGGTGGACTGGAGCATCCCAGCAGCAGCATCAACTAGGAGCAGATGTATCCTGGACTCCCTTCAAGGTGCCTTCCTCAAGCAACTGGTCATGGAACCAACTCGGCAGAAGGCAATACTGGACCTTGTGCTCACAAACAGGGACAGTGTGATGGGTGTAACATCTGGGGAGCAGTGATCACCAGTCATTGTGATTTGAAATCACAGAAAGAGCAGAACAAACCACACAAAAACATGTATCCTGGATTTTAGGGGGGCAGACTTTGGGAAAATGGGGAGATACTTGAAAGAGGCATTAAGGGGAATGGGGCAGGAATCAGGGGTTGAGGAACAGTGGGCAGTACTTAAAATGGGGATTACAAGAGCAACAGAATTATGCATTAAGCAGGTTAGCAAGAGGAAAAGGAAGAGGAGATCATTATGGTTTCCCAAAGAGGTAGCAAAGAGCGTGAAAGCCAAAAGATTGCATTCAGGCAATACAAAAAGACACAGACAGAAGGGATAGGGAGAAGTACCAGGAGAAGCAAAGGGAGGCAGGGAGGTCAGTAAGGGAAGCCAAAGCTCAGACAGAAGAACACATTGCAAAATCAGTGGGTAGAGGTACAAAACCTTTTACAGGTACATAAGTGAAAAAGAAAGGCAAAGGGAGGATAGTGAGGCTGAAGGGGAGGATGAGGGCGTGGAGGATGACAACAGTAAAGCTGACATACTGAACAGGTATTTCTGCTAGTCTTTACTGAGGAAAAGGAGGGTAATGGGTCTGAAGGAGTACAAGGGGTGAGAATGGTGCAGAAATGGACACAAGTCCCTTTACGAAAAGGTCCTGAAGGAACTGGAAGTAATAAAGTTGATAAAGCAATGGGGCCAGATGGGGTGCACCCCAGGGTCCTTAAAGAACTAAGAGAGGTGGTGGCCGAACCTCTGGCTATCCTGTTTAGCCGATCACAACAGGGGAAGTACCCAAAGACTGGAGGATAGCAGATGTAGTCCCTTATACAAAAGTGGGAACAAAGAGGAAGCGGGGAACTACAGACCAGTCAGCCTCACCTCGGTAGTGGGGAAGATCATGGAAGCACTACTGAAGGAGAGATTGGTGGAACATCTGGTTGTCAGTGGACTACAGGACCCAAGGCAGCATGGTTTTACCAGGTGGAGGTCATGTCAGACCAACCTCATTGAATTTTTTGACTGGGTGACTAGGGAGGTGGATCAGGGGAGGGCAGTGGACATGACCTATCTGGACTTCAGCAAGGCCTTTGACACTGTGCCACATAGAAGACTATTACACAAACTGAGGAATATGGGTGTGGGCAGGACAGTAGTGTGGTGGGTAGGTAACTGGCTGGGCGGCAGGACACAGAGGGTGGTGGTAAATGGTTGTCACTCCACAGAGGGAAGAGTGATCAGTGGGGTACCACAGGGATCAGTGCTGGGACCGGTCCTATTCAACATCTTCAGTGACTTTGCACAGGACCTAGAAGGCAGAATTTCACTGTTCACTGATGACACAAAGCTCTGTAACAGAGCAGACACACCAGAGGGTGTAGACAGAGTGAGAAGGGACCTGCAGAAACTTGAAGAATGGTCAGGGGTTTGGCAGTTAAAATTCAATGCAAAGAAGTGCAAGATAATGCATATGGGGCACAAAAACCCTGGCACAATATATCAGTTGGGGGGTGAGGATATAGCATGCACCAAGCTGGAAAGGGACCTTGGGGTTATCATCTCTGATGACCTCAAGGTAGGGAAACAGTGTGACAAGGCAGCAGGTAAAGCAAATAGGATGCTGGGATGCACAGACAGGGGCATCACCAGCAGGAAAAGGGAGGTCATAATTCCACTATACAAGACACTAGTGAGGCCCCACCTGGAGTACAGTGTACAGTTCTGGAGACCTTACCTATGTAAAGACATAGACAGGGTAGAGATGGTTCAGAGGAGAGCAACAAAGATGGTACATGGATTGCATCACAAGTCCTATGAGGACAGGTTGAAGGAACTGAATATGTACTCCCTGGACGAGAGGCAGGAGACAGGGGATATGATAGAGACATACACGTATCTTACAGGGAGGAACAGGGTGCAGGAATACACTATTTTTAAGCGAAAAAGATGTTCCAGGACTAGAGGGCATAGGATGAAGTTGGAGGGAGGACGATTCAGAGGAAACATGAGGAAGAATTTCTTCACAGAACGGGTGGTGGACAAGTGGAACACCCTGCCAGAGGAAGTGGTGTGGGCGGAAACAATCACGGGATTTAAGAATGCATGGGATAGACATGAAGGAATTCTGTAGGTCGGGGGTAAGGGGCAACAGACTTCTAGGAAAACAAACTGAACTTACAAGCTCAAAGGGGCAGACTGGGTTGGCCATAGGCCCTTATCTGCTGACACTGTCTATGTATCTAAGGACTGTGGGACTGTTCAAAAGACTTATAGGGGGAGAAAAAAACTGGGGAAATACTTGATATCCTTTTACCCAGCCAATTAGGCATCATGGAAGCCTATTGCATATTAATTTTTGTCAACGGCAGTGATTTCAGCCAATGGGGAGCTGTCAGAGAGCTCCCAAACCCCAGAGACTTTTGGTTCTAGTCAGTTCAGCGGGAGCCCCTCCATGGGGGGGTTGGGGGGCCTCCAGCCCCTTGGAAGAAATGGGACTGCAAGGCTTGAGAAAGGCCTGCCTAAGGGTTGCCAACCACATGTCCCCCAGGGCCTGTGGGCTCTCTTTCCCCATTCAGGAGGATTTTTGGACAAGGAATCCAGTTTGCAGCTTCAGCAGGGGAGTCCCCCTGACACCTGAGGGCTCGGCAGTGTGGCTGAGGCTGGTCTTCAAAGGAGAAGCTTCTGGGTTTGCAGTTGCAGCTGGATGAGAGCTGCAGGCCCAGCAATACCCAGTTGAGAGAGAAAGCTGCAGGTTTGAAAGGGCAGTGAGAAATTCTACACATGATGTGAGAAGCAAGGATAAAGGTTCAAGGAAGGAAAAAGGTTCTGTTTCTACCCTGGTTGGACTTCACAGCACAGAAAAAGAGGAAGGACATTGGTCTAAGGAAAAGGAAAATGGATGGTTCTGATTTTTAGAAAATGGATCTAGTTTATGGAAACTTGGTATGGGAGTATCCCTGACAAGTGGAAGCTTGGCCAGTAAAACCAGGTAATCTGCAGAAGAAGAAGAAGAAGAAAAAGCTTCTGGTTCGAGAGCACCTGTGAGGAAAAAGTGAATGTCTGAGTTAAGGGACTGGTCAAGGAGAGAATGTGTTTGGTCAATGCCAAGCTCAGGGGCCTTGGAGGAGCCCAGTTTGAATTTTCCCAAGTCTCACTGAGACTGTGTGCTCAGTAAGAGTTCCAGAGACTGTGACCTGATTTGAAAGGACCATAGCTGCCACGATGGTAGTGTGGCTGAAAGTGTCTTTAATTGCCGGATGTGGCTAAACTTCAAAAATAAATTTTGTCAACTTGACTGTGAAACTGTGAGAGACTGTGAGCTTCTAGCATCAGCCACTAGCAAGGTGGAGTTCCAAAAGAAAGTATTGCTGCACTAAGATGCTGTTTAATTCCAGCTCCAGTGGAAGGTCGTGACTGCAAGCTGCAACCTGGAGCAAGGTAGGGAACTTTCCAATCCCTATCAAATGGGTCTAACTGGCCACGGAGACCCACGGGCATGTACCTGAGTGCTAGGGCACTTTGGATCCAGTGGGGAGCTGGACCGTGGGGTCACTCCTGGGTCTGGGTTCCTTTGTGGCCTGGAAAGTCTTGCGTTGTGCTCTGCATCTGGCCTGCATAGTGAGTTGAAGGGCACAAGCTGCTAGAAACTGCAAGCAAGTAAAAAGGGTGCCAGTGTTCCAAGCTGCAAGGTGCCTGCTGCATGTCGACTCATCTCCAGCTTCTTCAATTCCAAAGTTCTGCTGTTCCATCTACCCCAGAGCTATGCTCCCTGTTCCACCTAGACTGTCTGCAGAACTGTGAGTAAATGCAGGGATTGTCCTGCACCTGGGGGCTGTAAATAGTTGATTCAAGTTTGTGCCCAATGACATAGTAAATTTCTAAAATAGTTAATGGATGTACAGAAAAGATAAACTTGATTAGATATATAGATACATAGACACTGTCAGCAGATAAGGTCCTATAGCTCACCCAGTCTGCCCATTTGAGCTTGTAAGTTCCCTTTACGTTTTTCTAGAAGTCTGTTGCCCCTTACCCCTGACCTCCAGAATTCCCTTATGTCTATTCCATGCATTCTTAAATCCCATGATTGTTTCGGCCTCCACCACTTCCTCTGGCAGGGTGTTCCACTTGTCCACCACCCTTTCTGTGAACAAAATTCTTCCTCATGTTTCCTCTGAATTGCCCTCCCTCCAACTTCATCTCATGCTCTCTAGTTCTGGAACATCTTTTTTGCTGGAAAATAGTGTATTCCTGCACCTTGTTCCTCTCTGTAAGGTACTTGTATGTCTCTGTCATATTCCCTCTCTTCCTCCTCTCCTCCAGGGAGTACATATTCAAGTCCTTCAGCCTGTCCTCATAGGACTTGTGATGCAATCTCTGTATCATCTTTGTTGCCCTCCTCTGGACCTTCTCTACTCAATGTCCTTACATAGGTAAGGTCTCCAGAACTGTACACTGTACTCCAGGTGGGGCCTCACTAGTGTCTTGTATAGTAGAATTATGACCTCCCTTTTCCTCCTGGTGATGTCCCTGCCTATGCATCCCAGCATCCTATTTGCTTTACCTGCTGCCTTGTCACACTGTTTCTCTACTTTGAGGTCATCAGAGATGATAACCCCAAGGTCCCTTTCCTGCTTGGTGCATGCTATATCCTCATCCCCCAACTGATATGTTGTTCCAGGGTTTTTGTGCCCCATATGCATCATCTTGCACTTCTTTGCATTGAATTTCAACTGCCAAACCGTTGACCATTCTTCAAGTTTCTGCAGGTCCCTCCTCAGTCTGCTTACACCCTCTGGCAAGTCCACTCTGTTACAGAGCTTCATGTCATCAGCAAACAGGGAAATTCTGCCTTCTACGTCCTGCACAATATCACTGATGAAGACGTTGAATAGGACCGGTCCCAGCACTGATCCCTGTGGTACCCCACTGATCATTCTTCCCTCTGTGGAGTGACAGTCATTTACCACCACCCTCTGTGTCCTGCTGCCTAGCCAATTACCCCACCGCACTACTGTCCTGCCCATTCTCAAATTCCCATTTGTTTAATAGCCTTCTATATGGTACCATGTCAAAGGCCTTGCTGAAGTCTAGATAGGCCACATCCACTGCCCTTCCCTGATCCACCTCCCATGTCATCCAGTCGAAAAATTAAATGAGGCTGGTCTGGCATGACCTCCCTCGGTGAAACCATGCTGCCTTGGGTCCTGTAGTCCATTGGCAACCATATTTTCCACCAATCTCTCATTCAGTAGTGCTTCCATGATCTTCCCCACTTCTGAGGTCAGGCTTACTGTTCTGTAGTACCCTGCTTCCTCTTTGTCCCCACTTTTGTATAAGGGGACTACATCTGCTGTTCTCCAGTCTTTGGGTACCTCTCCTGTTTCCAGTGATTGACTAAACAGAATTACCAGAGGTTCAGCCACCACCTCTCTTAGTTCCTTTAGGACCCTGGGGTGCGCCCCATTGTTTTATCGATTCTTATTCCGTCCAGTTCCTTTAGGACCCTTTCCCATGTAAAGGGACTTGTGTCCATTTCTGCACCGTTCCCACCCATTGTACTCCCTTCAGGCCCATTACCCTCCTCTTCCTCAGTAAAGACTGAGCAGAAATATCTATTCAGTATGTCATCTTTACTGTTATCCTCCACGTAGCCCCCATCCTCCCCTTTCAGTCTCACTATCCCTCCTTTTGACCTTTTTTTTCACATTTGTACCTGTAAAAGGTTTTGTTCCCTCTACCCACTGATTTTGTGATGCACTCTTCTATCTGAGCTTTGGCTTCCCTTACTGACCTCCCTGCCTCCCTTTGCTTCTCCTGGTACTTCTCCCTATCCCCTTCTGCCCGTGTCTTTTTGTATTGCTGGAATGCAATCTTTTTGGCTTTCACTTTCTCCGCTACCTCCTTGGAAAATCATAATGGCCTCCTCTTCCTTTTCCCCTTGCTAACCTGCGTAATGCATAATTCTGTAGCTGTTGTAATTCCTGTTTTAAATATTGCCCACTGTTCCTCCACCCCTGATTCCCTCCCCATTCCCATTAGTGTCTCTTTCAAGCTTGTTCCCATTTTCCCAAAGTCTGCCCTCCTAAAATCCAGGATACGTGTTTTTGTGTGGTTTGGTTCTATTTCTTCTGTGATTTCAAACTGCAGTGTTCCCCAGGTGCTCTCCCACTGTTACCCCATCACACTATCCCCATTTGGAACACGAGGTCCAGTATTGCCTTCTGCTGAGTTGGTTCCATGATCAGTTGCTTAAGGAAGGCATCTTTAAGGGAGTCCAGGATAAATCTGTTCTTGGTTGATGCTGCTGCTGGGAAGCTCCAGTCCATGCCTAGAATATTGAAGTGTCTAACCAGCACCACCTCTCCCTTGTCTGCCATCCTTTGGATGGCTAGCATCAGCTCCCTATCTGTTTCTTCCTCCTGGGCTGATGGTCTGTAGACCACTCCTGTGTAGATGGCTGACCCCATTTTTCTTTCCAGCTTTAACCCACAGTATCTCTCTCCCATTTTCTTCCTCTTGGATCTCAGTGGCCTTTATGCTATCTTTCACATAACATGCCACTCCTCCTCCCTTCCTACCTGCCCTATCTCTTCTGAATATGTTGTAACCAGGTATGACCATTTCCCAGTTGTGGTTATCATTACACCAGGTTTCTGTGATGGCCACAATGTCCAAGTCCGACTGCACCATGGCAGCCTCCAGATCCTCCATCTTGTTGCTAAGGCTCCTGGCATTGGCACACATGGCTTTCCATGATGTAAACTCCTTGGACTGTTTAGCTGTTCTACTCCAGCCCCCTCCCTGGTTGTCCTTTATCCCTGGTTTTCCCTTCTGTCTGCCCTTCTGTTGAATTTTGCCCCCCTTTCTGCCTATCCCCTTGGGTGCTTATCTCAATCTTTTACACACTGCTTTGTAGGGATATCATGTCCTCTTGTTCACTGGTTACACTGCTGGTGTTGGGGGATGTGAGCAATTAGGTACCTTTCTTGCTGGCCTGCCACCCCCCCCCGGCTAGTTTAAATGCTTGTCCATATAGCATTTAAACTTATCATTAAGTGCTTGGATTCCCCTCCAGGATGGATGCAGGCCTGAACAAGCCCCCATCCCTCCAAGTGGGTCCCCAGTCACCAATGAATCCAAATCCTTCCTCGCAGCACCAGTTCTTCAACCATGAGTTCAAGTTCCTGGTGCATCCACCCCTATGTTCTCCCATGCCTCTCACAGGTAGTACTTCCAAGAAGGTGACAGATGTAGCTACTTGCTTGAGACACACCCCCAGTTTCCTAAACTCTTTCTGAACTTCCTTAGGCTCCCTGTTTGCCATTTCATTAGTACCTAGGTGGATAATGACATCCAGCTCACCCTCCCATCTTGCCTTCCCGGCAATCCCCAGGATCTTCCACCCATCCTTCCATGCCGTGGCACTTGGTAGGCACCTCACCTCCCTGTCCTCCCCCTCATATGTTACTAGCTGGATCCATCTAATGATAGAGTCCCCCACCAGGATTCGCTTCCTTCTCCTCTGGGGTCCACTGCTCTCCCCACTGAGGTCACCTCCTCAGTTGACTTCCACATCCTTCCCTTCCACTTTTCTGGGTACCTCTGTTTGGTTGTCCCCATTTGGCAGTGCAGCATATGAATTCTGGAGTGGAATAGGATTTGGGATGTGCCTCTGCTCAACCATTCTAACCTTCCCTGAACCCAACGTCATCCAAGTGCTCCTCATTCTTGGCATCCTTTGAGGCAGTGGCATTGGGCTGCCTCTGGATAGGGGCGAAGGTACTCCTGATCCAGTTTACTTCTGCTCTGGCTGTCTTGTCCCACAGTCCAGAGAGATGCCTGCAGACTGGGCAGCACCTCAGCATCCAGAAGGTCAGCCTGAATACGGCTGCCCCGCATCCACTGCATTGCACCACTTCTCACATTATACTGCACTTATACTGCTATTCTAGTAGTTGTCTGTCACTGGAGCTCTTCTCGTAGTTCCCTCTTTATTATAATTTACTGTCCTGAAAATCCTGCCACTGATCCTCAGATACTTTTTTTTTTAAAAGAAGGAAACAACAACAAACAATGAGTCAAAACACTTGTGCCAAGAGCACCAACGCCGGCCAGCCAGCTGCAGCACAGGCCTGCAACAAAATAGTATTGGGTACTGAGGGACATATTCTGGGGTGTCATCTGAATCAGGGAACTGGTACCAGTGGGGTTTGTGTAAATGTTAAAATCTGTAGCAGTTAGTTAGTCAGAGGGTTGGTGGTTGCACGTGTTAAAATATGCTTTGAATTTAAAGGGGGCACGATTGTTCTTAAAAAGTCAAATGCTGATCTCTAAATGCAAATTGCCAAATGAAAAAGTTTGCTTAACCTTTACTCCAATCACCCAGTCCTAACCCTTCCCTTGTACATAAATGATGGTGTTAACTGTTCTGGAAAATCTTTGACTCATAAGCATGTTTTTACTGAGCATATTATTAGCTCAGATCAATAATTCAAAGTGTTAAAATTGGGGGGGTTTGGCTTCTGGTGTTCCATGTGTTGGGGTGACTGTGTGGGAGGTGGGTTGGTATAGCATCCCATGGGGTTGTACCACTGAAAATCATACCCACTAAACATGTACTCCAGGTGGAGGCACCATGCTACTTTGTCCTATCTTGGGAAAGAACCCCCGTAACAGCAAAATGGGAACCCAGGCCCTTCAACCTGGTTAGTGGCTGCCCAGGCAGGGGGTAGTAGCCCTCTATGACCCAGCTCCAGGGCTATATACTGAAAATATGTCCTCTTAATTAATAGCACCTGTGAACTTCCTCCTTTAAAGCAATAAACTTCTCCTGTGTTTTCAGAAAGAGTGTCTGTTTTATCTCTGGTCTTGGTGCCCGCTAGAGAAGTGGGACATAATTCTTTAACTTTATAGGACTTAAAAAAAAACATTGTGTGTTTCACATGCTTAATGATGCATTGAAATGTCTTTGAGACCTTAACCCATTAATGTCTTGCTTCCCGCTGCAATAATAGCCTCGCATAGATTCCTTTTTCAACTACTGTAGGCAGTCCAGGTAAGCCCCTGCTATTTGGAGGAGGGTTACATACCAGTCAATGCTGGTATGAAATCAAGTTCTTTTAATACCTTTTAAACCACATGCAACTGATATAATACCTTTCAGAGCTATGATTCAAAATGAACCATACTAACAGAGCAATGTATCTAAATGTTCCCCCACCCTCTGTTCGATGAGGATCCTTTGTAAATGAGATTTTAGCTCAAAAGTTGTAATTCTGATTTTACAATTAATAAATAAAATAAATAAATGTATCCCAATATTACAATAATAAGATTGATTATACCTATAAGGACACACATTTTGTTGCCAGGATTATTTCACTGAAAATTGAGGCACCATGCTCTAAGTTTTTAACAGAGACGCAATTTGATTACTTCTCTTTGCAAACGTTCACATTTAAAGAAATGAGATTAAAGCAAGCATGTCATACATTTTCAGTACTTTCAAAGTGTTAACATACAAAGCACTCAAAGAACAGCAAATTGACTACATGAATGAAACAATGTGATTTTCCTTTGAAAGTTAAACCCCTTCTCACCAGAATTAAATAGGAATCAATGGAAAGAGAGCCACATGACTGCCTCTTAAGTGTGAAGGGGTTAACTAGTAATTGTCACAATTGCTCAGTCTCCTCCAGAGGATCTAGCATTAGTCACAGTCTGTCATAGCAGTTACACACAGTTGCTTAATGTTTTGTCAGTTGTGTGTGAGTTGAGGACAGAACTAGTGGTACAGACAGATTCCTTCAGAAATGCAAGTGCCAGGCTGGCCCGGTGGTGCTGAGGGCTGAGGTGTTGAGCACCTTACCTTATGCAGCGCCGGCGACCAATGTTCAGGAAAGAGCACGGGTCATCAGGGGTCGGCAGGGGAGGAGAAGGATTGGGCATTCATTGGACAGCTCTCCTTCTCTGGGGAGGGGGGTCCCTAAGAGTCTGTGCTTGTTCACCCCCTGGAGGAGGCTGTGGAACAAGACACTGCTCTTTACTATGGGGAGGAGCTGGAGCTGATGCCTGGAGGGAGCGTGTGTGGACACATGCATGCTCCCCTCTGCCTGGCGTCATTGCACACCCCCAGCTCTAAGGGGAGAAACTCAGGAAAATAGGAGGCATCCTAGGTCAAGCAGCTTGATGGCCGTCTGATGACGTCAGTTCCGAGGGGGGCACCTGAATCTGGATCCTATTCAAGGTGGGGAGTTGGGGACTCCCTGCTGCCCCACTGTGGGGGGCAAACCGCAGGGGAGTGCAGGCATGACCCTGATTCGGAATGCAGATGATGTACGGTGGCTGGATTCCCTGAGGCTGCCAGGTAAGAGGGAAAGCAGCCCAGGTATGCCTCATGAGGAGGGGAAAAAGAAATAGCCCCCCCCAAAAAAAAAGAAATGCAAGTGCCTGCAGCTCCATCTCCAATCCAGTGGCTTTCCTTGCTGACAGTTCATTTGCTTCAACTGCTTGTACATGAAATTGGGACATTTGTCATCCCTCTGACACTTGATGTGGGTGATGGGATGAGGTTGCTGAAACAGAGACTGTCCCACAGGAAACAGGACTGGTGGTAAGACTATTTGCTTGTGGCACAGTGGAGGTGAGGGCCATGGGCATCCGAGCCCTTTTCCCACCACCGATCACTGCTCCTTTGTCTCTGTGAGGTGGTAGTCTCTCTGGGTTATTTAACAGCCCCTTCTGGTTGCTGCAATGCCCAAGCAGCTCCCGGGATTGGCTGTTTCATGGAGTTGGAGACATGGCCTTCAATCTGATTGGCTCCTTTCTAGGAACCTGTCTGGAGCTTCTAGCTGTGCTCTTTTGCTGTCCCTTGGTTGTTGTTTGCCTGTGGTGCATCAAGTTATAGAGTGAAACTCGTTGTTATAGAGTGAAACTTGTTAGCTCAGTGTTGCTGCAGTGAGTGAGTGACTACATTTCATAATAGTATCATTTAAATTGAATATCAGACACCTCCTGTAAGGAACCTGGGCTCAGGTCCCTCCCTGGCCACTTGTGCAGCTACAGGTGTACCATAGCTGGTAGAGTGGGACTAGTCAGCTGCCTCGCATCACTTAAGTTAGTTGCCATTTTGTTCTGTATGTGCATTGAAGACATTTTTCTAAAGTTGTGACTTTGTGTTCAAGATAACATTTTTAAAAAGATTTTTTTTCCTGAGAATTTACAAGTCAGGCTAGTGAAAGAGGCTTGTCAGTAAAGCCTTGCTGCAGTGAGTGAGTGACTATATTTCATACTAATATAATTTACATTTAGTAGCACACATCTCCTATGAGGAACCAGGGTTCAGGTCCCTCCACAGCAAGTTGTGCAACTGTGAGTGCACTGCAGCTGGTAGGGTGGCAGACTCCCAACGCTTCAGTTAGCTGCCATTTTGTTCTGTGTGTGTGCACGGCTGTACAATCAAGACATTTTTCTAAGTTTGTGGCTTTGTGCCTAAGAAGATATTTAAAAATAAAACAATTTTCTGAGAAAATTTGTGGTTTCGTGCCCAAGAAGACACTACAAAAATATATATATTTTTTTTACTGAGACTTTACTTGTCTGACTTGACTATAAGTAGGAAAGATTTGTCAGCTCAGCTGTGTTGCTGTGACTTGAGTGAATATATTTTATAATAAAATAGCTTAAATTTAATACAACTTCCTGTGAGGAATACAGTTATTCAAAGCAAACAGAAAGAAAGGAAGACGGTTATGGCAGACAAAGAACATAGTAGCTGAAAACATAATTGGTCCGGCAGTCCCAGCAAAGCTGCAGTAGTTGTAGAGAAGCAAGCAGCAGGAGAGGTGAGCGTATTGCAGAGGGATGTTCTCCACATAGAATTATGTTCTTTCTTTCTTTATTTTTTAATTAATTTATTTATTAAAGAATCAGAACTACAAACCTTTAAGCTAAGAGCTCATTTACAGAGGGTCCTCATCAATCAAAGGAGGGGAACAATTATGTGAGTTGAGAATAGCAAATGCAGCTAACAGGCATTGTCATAAACATAGTAACACATTAACAAACTAACATAATACAAGAAATTGAGTATTAAAGACAGAGGCAAATTGTAAAGTACAGTCTTAACACAGAGTACATAAGGAACAAAACACTAGTAATATAAATAAGGTGCTACCAGTTCAGTTAGGTACTCATAAATAGCAGCTAAGAAGCCTTGTTGTAGGCAAGAGGATGCCAAGGTAGAAACATCTTAGTGAATGTGTAGCGGGCAATAGGTAAGAGAGTGAGCAGGCCAATTCAGTAGAGTATGTATGGATATAGTCTAGTAGGGTACACAGGTAATGAAAACAAAACAAGATTGCACACTCCAAAATGGAAGAAAACACACAAAAGTAAATGCTAGTAGCGTGTTTATTATGGAGCCTAATGTCGGGCGTGTAACCCCAGCACTTCGGCGTTCAGGCCTTCATAAGGGGGTGTGGCTAAGTGAACAAACAAGGCATCATATATACAAATTCTTTACATCATCAAGATGCGACTTATTCAACAAAGACTTCAAAAAAGGATACAAAAAATGTTTATATACATACTAACTTATATTACAAATTACTATTTCCATGAAATAACTGATGTTTTAATTACAAGCTGTATACATTTGCATTTTCATTACTGCATTTTAGAAAACAGCTAATATATGACAGTAACATCAATCCAAATGGAAAAAAAGAGATTACTAGACACTGTGAGAATCGAAAGAACAAGGTGGACATAAAGAGAAAAGGATGGAACATTTTAAGGGGCAGGAAGAAGGGGGGAGAGAGGTGGGGGGGAGAATCAGGGGTGTAAGCCAGGGGAATGGGGCGGTGGAAAAGAAGTATGGGTGAAGGTAAAAATAATTATAAAAAAGGAAAAAGAGAAAGAAAAAGGAAAAAAGAAAAACAGGAAAAAAAATTTTAATGAAGAAAGAAAAAAGGACCAGAGAGATGTCATAGTGTGATCACCCTAGATTAACTTCCATCCTTAGAATGGGAATAATGCACTTCCATTATGGTGGGGATCTACAGGAGCACAATCTCTTCTGGAATCCTGAAAATAAAGCGAGAAGAGAGAATTGTGTTGGATTTGATTAGGGCATGCTACATACAATAAAACAGATACACAGATGTATTCATTTTTTGTCCTTTAGCAATGGTTTCAGGTCCCATTGATCATTCAGTCCAACTGGTTTAACAGTTCTAAGCCTATAAATTCATTTACTTTCTCTTTTAAGAAGCTTATTAGTTCTGTCCCCTCCATATTTAAGTGGTGGTTGCCAATCGATTCCCATGAATTTTAAACACCTGGGATCAGAACTATGGTACAGAGAGACGTGCAAGCCCACAGGGGTGTCTATTCTGACATTACTAATATTATTTACATGTTCCTGTAATCTCAGTTTCAGGACTCTTGTAGTACGCCCAATGTATATAACTCGACAATCACACCACAGGGTATAAAACACAAAAGTTGTGTCACAATTTATAAATTTCCTGATGTCATATTTCACATGTGTGGCAGGATGTACAAACTTAGATCCTGGGCTACAGTAACTACACACATTGCATCTTTGACATTTAAATGTGCCTTTTGGTTTGATACCTAGCCACATGCTTTGTGTTGTGTGTGTGTGAGTCTGCTATGCACAGGTCTTTCCTTAATGTTTTCTCCTCTAGAGAAAGTAATGTGTAGTTTTTCACCTACTGCATCACCTAATGTTACATCTGAATGTAAAATGTGCTAATTTTTATGCACTATGTTACCAATCTGCACTGACCAATTGTTAAATTCTGTCACAAATGTGACAGAATAGCTGTCTAATGTCAAATCTCCCTTTTCTTGTTTTAAAAGATCGTCTCTTTTTTTGGCATGTGCCCTGTTCATTGCCTGTGTCAGTACCCCCTCTCCATAGCCTCCAGTAGTAAAACATCCTTTCAGTTCCTCTGCTTGTGTCCAGAAGTCCACATCCTCCATGCACTTCCTGCGCATGCATAATAACTGTCCATAAGGAATGGATTCTTTAAGATTCCTAGGATGAGCACTGTTAGCCTTAAGGAGGGAGTTTGTGGCTGTAGGTTTTCTAAAGCATGTTGTTACTATGCAACAATCAGTGTCAACAGGTTTCTTTAATGAAGGACCCAAAAAATCTATGCTGACTGTGTCAGTTCTGTGGGTAAATTTCATGTTTATATCATTAATATCCATCCAATCAACATATTCAACAGTCTCTGCACCATCCCATATACACAGAAAGTCATCAATAAAGCGGGTCCAGAAAACAATCTTGCCCATAAAGGGATATGACTCCTGGAACAGTGTAAGTTCTTCCCACTTACCAAGAAATAGATTAGCATAGGATGGTGCCATAGAGGCAACCATTGCTGTATCACAAACCTGTCAATAATGTTCCCCATGAAATTCAAAATGGTTGAGAGTGAAAACACACTCAATGGCTGACAGGTGAAAATCTACAGGAATGCCAGATGTATCTGTTTTTTTTTCTAAAAAATACTTACAGGCATTAATTCCCTGTTCATACATGATATGAGATATACAGAGACTCAGCATCAGTGGTTACCCAAATCATGTTTTCTGTCCATTGCACAGCTCTCAATTTGTTAATGACGTGTAGTGTCTTTTATATAAGATTTAAGGTTCACCACTTCTCGTTGTAGAACAAAATCTACAAAGTTTCCCATTTTACCTGTTACTGATCCAGTGGCAGAAATAATTGGTCTCCCTGAGAGGTCTCTTATGTTCTTATGTACTTTTGGTAGTACATAGTAACATGGAACTACAGCATTCTCACGCCACATGAATTTAAACTCTTTCTTACTTATGTCCCCTTTGGACACTGCTTCCTGGAGTAGATGGTACATTTCAATCCTGAATCTTCCCACTGGATTTTGTAACAGTTTCTCATAGCTAGATGCATCACTAAGTAGTTTGTTTCCTGGAGTAGATGGTAGATTTCAATCTTGAATCTTCCCACTGGATGTTGTAACAGTTTCTCATAGCTAGATGCATCACTGAGTAGTTTGTTAACTATCTCAATATAATGTACCCTGTCTAGAATCACAATATTTCCACCCTTACCTGCCTGCTTTATTATTTCTGTGTCAGTTTTCAGTTCTTGTAAAGCTTTCTCTTCAACCCTGGTAAGATTTTTATTCTTTGGTTGTCCTGCCTTTAAAATGACCTCATCTACTTCTTTTAATACAACTCTCTCAAATGTTGATATAGCAGAGTTAATGATATTAGGCATAAATTCTGAAACAGGGCAAAAAAGGGATTTTCTCTGTTTCAAAATGTCACAATGTGTACTTACATTTGCTGAACTGTGGCTTAACTCTGGTGATCACTACTAATCTCATTAATAATATAATCAATGTCTTCTTGTTGATCTTCCAGTTCAATTATTTCACTCTGTAAGTCCAAGAGATCCTCTATAAAGTTCTCAGTGTCTTGACCAAGTGTATTCTCTGTAAATCCCATGGTGGACTGAGAATTTCTTATTGCTTGTTTATTAGCAAAGAAAGCTTTCAATTTTAGCTTTCAAAATGACTTGTATAGATCGACCTGCACTTGGAACGGATTTAGTTGTGGTGTGGGGACAAAGGAAAGTCCATTTTTCAATACCTTAATTTTCACTTCAGACTGTTCTTTCTTCAATATGTTGATTATTTGGAGCTCTTGCCCTGACCTCTCCCCCGGCCCCTGGTCTTCCGTGTGTTTTGAGAAGCGTTTGCCTTGGGGGTTAGGTAGAGCAGTAGCAGTGTCTAGGTGGGGCGATGGAATTCCAAAGTTTGGATTTGAGGTGACTAATGCAGGTGAGGCTTGTGATGGCTTGAGGGAGCTTGTTCAGCCAGGTGGGTGTCCTGACTGCAAAAGCACAACTCCCTAGGGCTGTTCTTCTGAATGGCACCGCAAGCGCGAATTTTGTAACACTTCTCATAACATGTTTAGAAGGGGCAGGGCAGAATAAAGTCTAAGGTGGTGCAAGTCCAAGCAGGGCTTTCATCCCCAGGAGGCAGGAGTGGAGTTGGATCCGGTCCTTGAGAGGAAGCCATTTTGTTCTAATGTACAGATCGCAAGTGTGCGTAAGACAATCAGCATCTAAGACAAGTCTGCAGGCTTTGTTTAGGATGGTGTGGACTCTGTGTAGGCTGGCATCAGAGACTACACTGTAGATCACAATTCCATACTCTAGGATTGATAGGATTGTACCTCTGACATTTTACCCTATCAAAGCCAGCAGTCTGCAGCACCAGTATGGCATCAGCTGACACCAGTGGAAAAAGTAAAAGTACCATTCGAACTACTAGCAATGCTGCTAGAACACTGTCATTAACTGTCAATGATACTACCACTGTGAGTTGGTCCTCTTCATCCCTTACCACTGCCAACAGTACTACCATCACCTCATCCTTAATAACCACCACTGCTCTGATCCATCATCCATCCACTGTGACTACTAGCATCCCAACTTCTGCGGCAGTAGAGGCCCTTCCAGTCACTCCTGCCACTGTAAGTGAGACTACTCCTTCCACTATCACCCAGACCACTCCTGCCACTATAACTGAGACCACTCCTACCACTGTAACTATGGTGACCATCAGTACTGCTATGGTGACAATGGCCACTACTACAGCTGTGGCTCCAGCTAGCTGCACAACTATTTTCAGCACTGTACCCTACTATGATACATCTCGTATCTCAGCCTGCCTCCAGTACTTTAGAACCTGTCAGATGATGAGGAGGAGGTGCTCTCATCTGGGACTGAGTACTTTCCACCAGAAGATGAATTGTTCACTGATACATCATCTGATGAGGCTAACCTAAGCAGCTTTGATGATGAGGTTGAGTATGGGAAGTACAAGTTTGGTGGTAAAAAAAAATACAAACCTCAACCTCTCAAGGTCACACTGGCAGGAGATAGAAGGAAATTGCCCCTCTCCCCTAAAAACTTGGCAAGCTATCCTTCAATACTTTGTTTCACAAGCTCATCCCAGAGTGAACAGCCAAGTAGACCAGGTGCAGAGACACCAGTGGTGTCAGATGAAAACCCCTTTGGCACAGGTCCAAACAAGAAAGGCTAATGGGGGGGGGAAGAGCGGTGATGGTGGTACTGGTTACACTAACCACATGAGTGGTGTCAGGACCAGTAAGAGCATGGTATGGCTCATGGTTGAATTTCACGTTACTAAAAGATGATAATAGACACTATTCACATTGCACAGTGTGACTATCAGCAGGGGGAAATCACTGGCATATTTAACAACTACCTCCATAATGAACCATCTAAAAGGAAAGCATCCCCAGGTTTTTAAAACATCAGGGTCTGTGTCTGTGATTACATCAAAGCCATCTTGTAGTGATGATGTAGGCAGTGGTGCTGGTGGTACTGGCAATACCACAGACCATTCTGCTTCTGAAAGAGTCCTCCATGCACCCCAGCATTCCCACCAGGGACCATTCCTCTGCTATTTGCACACCATCTGGCAAGCGTGAAACATCCCCCAATTCACGGTTAATGCCAGTAGTGGAAGCATTCCAGGCCAGAATTAAGTATCAGTCGTCCCATCCAACAGCTCAGCAAATCACGTAACTCACAGGTGAAATGATGGCATTAGATCTGCATCAATTTTGCTTATGGAAGACACTGGTTTTCAGAGACTTCTTCAACATTTTCACCCATGGTACCAGCTCCCATCATGTTCCACATTTCCATGCACTGTGGTGCCAAAGATAAGGGTATGAGAATGGTATTTGCCACACTACTCTCGTAGGCTATGGGTGGAGTTTTCCACTGCACCTCAGACATCTGGAGCAGTACAAACTCCATATACTGCTGGCCCAGTGGCACAGAGGGTTGAGGCACTGGACGCCACACCTCGAACCACGCCGGCGACTCGGGTTCGGGAATGAACTCGGGTCATCGAGGGCTGGCAGGGGGAGGAGAGGATTGAGCATCCAGTGGACTGCTCTCCTCTCCTGGGGTGGGCTAGGGTCATGCATTGCTCTGTAGCGGCCCCCCGATGGAGACCGGAGACACTACAAGAGCATCGCAATATGGGCCAAACAAGGAAAATAGCACGTCACCGACCGGATGACGGCAGCCCTACCTCCCCGCACCTGTCTGCTGCGATGCCTCCAGGCTGCACTCTCTGCACTCCGCCTAAATGCAAGGGAGTGCTACAGCATTCTGATCTCCCCTCCCTGTAGCCCCCCTGGGGTAGGGGAGCCCACCCTGGGTGAAGGGATACGCCGGGACAATGGAGCGACGGAGCAGCAAGGGATGGCGAGTCTGTGGAGAAGGCAACGGCAGGGCTGGCTGCCCGGAGTGGACGGGGACGTGCATGGTAGAAGGGATAAAAATATACAAAAAAAAAAAAACTCCATATACTGTATGAATATCTTTCCTGGACCACACACTGGTGTGTGCAAAAGTGTATGTCTCCTGTTGTGGGTTCCTCCTCTCCCTGTGTCACTAGCTCACCCTTTATCCCTTCACAATCTGGCAATCACTCCAGGGTTGCCCTTCTAACTGTTGGGCAAATGGGAAAGACCACATATCACCAAACATCCTGGCATTCATTTAAAACATGCTGCGTAGAAAGCTATTAATCTACGTGTTGTTGTTTTTTTATCATGGATAATGGGAAAAATATGGTGAAAACAGTCAGTGGTGGGAATTTTATCAGCATGTGTTGCTTTGCCCACACTTCTAGTCTAGTGGTCATATCTGTTCTATGTCACAGTTCTAAAGCTAGCAAGACTGTCTCCACAGCATGCTCCATCTGTTCTTATTGTCATTGCTCAGTAAAGGCACTAACCACTGAGGAGAAGTGCAATGATGCCTTGGTTTGTCTCAGTATGGCTTGATACAGAATGTGAGTACCAGATGGAATTCATCAAAGCTGATGCCGTTTAGACCGCTAGAATAGAAGCTGCACTTCATGACATGTCAATGCAGCGCAGCAATGGAGGAATCCTAGGCCATCATGACTGGTCACTGATGAACACCATGGTGAGAATGGGCCATTTTGGAGGATCACCTGTAATCTAAGTGCATCCATTGCCACTCTGAGTCAGATGATCCCACAGTGCATATACTGAAAACATCCAAGGAGAGATACGTAGAGGAATACAAGGATATTCCAGATGGGGCAGCTGTGCTCACCGAGTCCCTGCAAGCTGAACTGGATGTCACGTTTGTGAAAGCGCTAGATGGTCACTGACACATCTTTGCAGCTGTGCTGGATTCCTAGTCCAAATGTGAGATCCTTCACATGGCTATGGATAGCCACAGAGTGACTCATGTTTGACAAGAGCCATTTGAGGAGCTGACTGGATGCATGCAGGGGTTCCATGTGAAAATTGCGACTGAAAAATCGTGATTGCAAAATTGGCGAGTATATAACAGCACGAGCTATAATAGCTCGTTGTCTTCTTTGTGCCGCTCATAATAGTGACACTGTAATAATAGCGAGGCAGGTTTGCTGGAACAACATATCGCATTTGTCAGGTTTCCTTACCATCCTGCACAATGAACAGGATCACCAAGTTTATGTTTAGTGGTCTGATGGAAGAAGAAGATGGGCAGTGTGCAGTACAGCAGGGGTGGGGGGGCGCTATCAGCAATGAAGAATTTTATTTTGAGTGACAGTGAGTATATTAGACCAGTCTTTCCCAACTTAGTAGTGTGCCATTTAGATACCGGGTGTAAAAGAAACAGCAGGAGTGGGCAGGAGCGAAGCTTAGTGGGAGTGGGTACTAGGGCAATGCAAAGTTGTAAGAACTTCTAGAAGTCAGTTTTAGGGAGATCATACCAGTGTTTCATGCCTTGAATTGAGTCTAGGGAGGCTGAGTGTGGACTGAGCAGATCTAGGATAGAGGAAATACCCCGCTTTTGCCAGTCAGGAGAGAGAATGGGGTGCTCATATCAGGGAAATGAACCCTCTCAACCCTATCTTCGGGACTCCTGGCCAGAGCTCAAATGTGGTCCACTGGGAGGGGAGCGCAGGGTTGAAACGGACCCTCTCACCCTATCTTCTGCTTTGAAATGTGGTCCTTGGTTTGGGGAGGGACGATTCCGGAGCATGCTCCTTATTTATTTTAAGTTTACTGCAGTTTAGGGTAATTTGCCAGTTGCCATACTTGTAATGTGAATGGCAGTTTTCTTCACTATTATGGCTAATTTGCTGTTATGTATTGCCGCCTTTCATGTGCTCACTATTTTGTAGTCACTGTATTTTCAGTCGTGATTATAAAGTTGCGATTACCATGGGATACCCATGCAGGGACTGGTGCAGACACCGGTGGCTGGCAGAGAAGGTCATGATAGAGAGGGAATGCCATCAGGCAGGTCTGGTTCCACTGGTGGAGACCGGGAAGAGATACCAGGTACTGACAGCAGCACTGATGGGAGCGGGTGGGCACTGCTCAGCATGTCCTTACATCAAGAGCAACAGAAGAGGAACAGGCACAGCCTTTTGCTGCAGAAAATATCCCGAATGACTATTTTATAGTTTCATGAGCCATTTCAGGTTGCTCCATTAGACTACTGGGCACAGAAGATGAATTCATCCTCTCACCTGGCACAACTGGCTGCGAGATACATCAGTTGCACCCCTATGAGTGTGACATCTGAGAGGATGTTTAATACAGCTGGTGATGTTGTTGAGCCTTATCGTTCAATGCTAGACCATGAACATGTCCAACTGCTTGTTTTCATCAAGCTTAACTTGCCATTACTTGGGTACAAATATAAGTTACCCTCCCCCATTAAATAGAAATAGTCTCTCAAGTCTGCATTTGCTTACTGTTTTTTTCCCATAAAGTTAACCTGTGTATTTCCCCCTATGGTTCCTTCCTGCAGTGTTTAATGCATGCACATTCATTATAGTATAAATACATTAACTTTTTCTGAACCAGATATAACTTCTCTTCTCCTCTTCTTGTTTTAGTACATCATTATCATTTATGCTTGAAACAGCAAGGATGCTGAACAAAAACACAGCTAAAATAGCTCCAAGGTAAATCCAAATCCAGTGGGAGCTTGCTTATAAATTCATGACTACATAACAATGAGGCTATGAAGCCTGGTGCCATGCACAGTGCACTCACCACTTTGCTTTGCATAAAGCCTACTGTAACCACTTGCCATATAGTTTTGTACTGTAGTGTTTTTGTTTTATTTCCTTCTAGCTGTACTGATAATTTGAATGGATATGTGTGGAGGGAAATGAGATTAAGTTAGTTGCTAGAGGCATGTCAGATGACTCTGGGAAGTGATTAGAATCTCTTTGTCCTTCACTATAGGATCCCCAGGCCAGGTAATGGGAGCACTGAAAGTCAAAACAGCCCTTTCTTGTTTCAAGGTCAAAAGAGTACTTTCATGTTATGAGAGAGGCACTGGCTAATGACTGAAGCAATTACTCCTGCTGTGTAAAATAAGAGGTAGGACAAAGGGGGTCTCCTTTAGAATACACAACCACCTGAAGTCCATATCAGACCAGTTTCTAAAAGGACCCAGCTCTCAAAACACAAAGAACTGGCTTAGAAGTTATGTCATAGGACATGTGTGTTGAGGGTTGGTGAAGACTGTTTTTTGGGAACTTTATTAAGTCTGAGTTTTGTGAGAGACTGAATAGTCATGTTTGGGACCTCAAGTAGTTACCATGAAAGGTTTGAGTCTGCCCAGGTTCACTAAGACATGCTGTGTGGTAAGCTGTTCTACTTTGCTAAATAGGGAGAGGAGAGTGTGAAAACCAGAAAAAGCCGCTTCACTGTTGGTGTGCTCAATGTAGCAAAATATACGAGAAAACAACAACCCAACAAACATGGAAAACAACCACCAGTACTGTTGTCTCAATTTAATAGAAAATTAAGGGCAACTTACATATTGTTTGGTGCAAAGCTGCAAGTGATGCTGGGTTGCTCAGAACAAGCCTCGGCCAGTATAGTGCATGTACGTTTCTTCTTTATTCTGTGCATTACCTACTCAAAGAATCATAGAAATCTGATGGCAGAAAACGACCCTTCCAGACCATCTAGTCTGCCCAACCCTCCCTGTCACATACCCCTCCCCACCCCTCCCCAAAAACTCAATCCCATATACCTGTCCCATGCTTTCTTAAACTCATCCACTGTCTTAGCCCCACCACTCCAACTGGCAGTCTGTTCCAAGGCTCCATCACACTCTCTGTGAAGAAGCACCTCCTCACATTGCCCCTGAACCTATTTCCTTGCCATCTGAGGCTGTGCCCTCTAGTTCTGGCTCCCTCCTTCCTCCTCAGCTGACCCCTTCACCTTCTTTATTGAGCCCCTTTACATATTTAAAGGTTTCAATCATGTTCCCCTTTCTCTCCTTGTTTCCAGCGTGTACAGATTCAGCTCCTTACACCTCTGCTTATATGTCTTCACCTGCATACCCTGCACCATCCTTATTGCCCTTCTCTGAACCTATTACAATGTATCTATATCCTTACAGAGGTGTGGGCTACAGAGCTGAACCCTGTGCTCTAACTGTGACCTCACCATGGCTTTGTAGAGGGGTATTATAACCTTCTTCCTTCTGCTAGTAATGCCCCTGCCCATGCATGCCAGCATTCCATTAGCCCTTCCTGCTGCCCTACTACATTGTAAGTCTACCTTAAGGTTTGAGGAGACTATGATCCCCAGATCCCTTTCCTGTTCTGATTCTTTGATTTCCTCCCCCCCTCCAGCGTGTACCCCGCTCACATGTTTTCCTCCCTAGGTGCACCACAGCACACTTCTTGGCATTAAATTTCAGTTGACATTTCTCAGCCCACTCCTCGAGCATCTTGAGGTCCCTCCTCATGATTTCCACCAACTCTGGGGTGTCCACCTTATTGCAGATTTTTGTATCATCAGCAAATATGCATACACTCCCTCTCAAACCCTCCACAGTATCACTGATGTAGATGTTGAAGAGGAGCAGACCCAAAACTGACCCTTGTGGCACTCCACTCCTCACCCTTGCCATCTCAGAGTGCACCCCATTAAGCACTATCCTCTGAGTTCTCCCTGCTAGCCAGGCCTCCACTAAGCCTGCTATTTTACCTCCCAACCCCATGTTTTCCATCTTGCTCACCAACTTCTTATGAGGGATGATGTCGAAGACCTTGCTGAAGTCCAGATAGGCCATGTCTACTGTCCCTCCCTGGTTGAGTACCTGAGTCACCCAATCAAAGAACTCAATTAGGTTGGTCTGGCATGATTTCCCCCTCAGTGAAGCCATGCTGTCTGCTGTCCTGCAAGCCACACTCCTTTAGGTAATTCACCACCCTCTCCTTGATTAATGCCTCCATTATCTTCCCCACCACAGACGTGAGGCTGACTGGACAGTAGTTCTCCTTCAGCTCCCTGTTATCTCCCAGTAGAATTATTGTTCATGTCATCATAGAATCATAGAAGTTTGACTACAGAAAAGGACCCACCGGCCCATCTAGTCTGTCCCATTTCCCCCTAGACCTCCTCCTCCCTGCCAGCCCTTGCCCTCCCCTGATACTCAGCCCCCATATGCCTGTCACATGCACTCTTGAATTCTTCCACCAATTTAGCCCTCACCACTCAATCTGGCAGTCTGTTCCAGGGCTCTACCACTCTTTCTGTGAAGAAACACCCTCTTGCATTGCCCCTATATCTTTTTCCCTGCAGTCTGAGGCTGTGCCCTCTAGTTCTGGCACCCTCTTTCTTCTTAAGTAACCCCCTTCTCCTACTTTATTGAGCCCCTTTAGATATTTAAAAGTTTCAATCATGTCTCCCCTTTCCCTCTTTGTTTCTAGCATGTACAGATCCATCTCCTTACACCTCTGCTCATGTGTCTTCCCCTGCATACTCTGCACCATCTTGATTGCCCTTCTCTAAACCCTCTCCAATGGAATCTACAGTATATCCTTGCAGAGATGTGGTCTCCAGAACTGAACCCCATACTCCAGTTGTGGCCTCACCAAAGCTTTGTAAAGGGGGCATTATTACTTCCTTCCTTCTGCTAGTAATGCCCCTGCCTATGCATGCCAACATTCCATTTGCCTTTCCCAACACCCTGCTACATTGGATTCCTAGCTTAAGGTCCGAGAAGACCATAATCCCCAGATCCCTCTCCTGTTCTGTTTCTTTGATTTCCTCCCCTCCTAGGGTATATCCTGCTCATATGTTTCTACTTCCCAAGTGCATCACAGCACACTTTTTGGCATTAAATTTCAGCTGCCATGTCCCAGATCACTCCTTGAGCAACTTTAGGTCCTCCCTCATGCCCTCTTTCCCCTGGGGTGTCCACCCTATTACAGATTTTTATATTATCAGCAAAGAGCCACACCCTCCCCCTCAAACCCTCCAAGATATCACTGATGTACGTGTTGAAGAGAAGCAGAATCAAAACTGACCCCTGTGGCACTCCGCTCTTCACCCTCACCATCCTGAAGTTCACCCCATTTAGCACCACCCTCTGAGTTCTTCCTGCTAGCCAGGCTTCCACCCAACATGTTATTTTGCCACAGAAACCCAAGGCTTTCCATCTTGCTCACCAACCTCCTATGGGGACAGTGTAGAAAGCCTTACTGAAGTCAAGATAGACCATGTCCACTGCCCCTCTGTGGTCGATCACCTGAGTCACCCAATCAAAGAACTCAGTTAGGTTTGTCTGGCATGACTTCTCCTTTGTGAAGCCATGCTGTCTGCTGCCCTGCAAGTCACACTTCTTCAAGTAATCCACCACCTTCTCCCAGATTAATGTCTCCATTATCTTCCCCACCACTAATGTGAGGCTGACAGGTCAGTAGTTCTCCTTCACCTCCTTACTGCCTCCCTTGTGTAAAAGCACTACATCCACCTTCTTCCAGTACTCCTGTACTCTCCCCATATCCAGGGACAAGTTGAAGAGTCTTGTCAAGGGTGCGGCCAACTCCTCCTTCAACTCCCTGATCACTTTTGGGGTGTAGCCTATCAGGCCCCATTGCCTTGTCCACCCTCAATCCATCTAGTTGTATCGTAACCCTATCCACAGTGAATGTGCTCTGATCCACCCATTTGCCCTCCTTCCCCTTCAACTTTAGCTCAGCTTCCCTACTGTCCTCCTCCTCTGTGAATACCGAGCAGGAGTACTTATTTAATACTTCTGCTTTTTCACAGTCCCTTTCCAATTTTATCCTTCCCTCCCCCTTCAGCCTAGCAATCCCCTGCCTTGCCCTCCTCCACTCCCTCACATATCTGAAAAAAGGTTTTATCCCCCTTTTTGGCCTTTTGGGCTATTTTCTCTTTAGTATCTGCTTTTGGCCTTCTAATCTCCTTCCCTGCCAGACCCCTCTTTTCTCTACACTCTTCCCTATCTTCCTTGCTGAGTGTCCTCTTAAAGGAGAACTGTCATCTACAGGATTTCTTAATGTCTGAAAGCCCATAGAAAGCTAATTTGAGTGAGCATTTCTGTTTATCTGTGAGAATTTGCAGTCCAGAGTTATTCATATGTAAATCAGCCAGTAATTAAGGGCTGGAGGCAGCCATCTGTTTTAGGCTCCTGACAGGAAATGATGTCACTGAGGGTCTTGGCTCTCCTTTGACTGTAGGTTAAACAGGAAATCATCTGTTTTATTAAGTGTGTTTTAAGATGTTATAACAACACTTCCTACATATATAATAATTGTTTAGTATGTGCATTGAAACTAGTGAGTTATCACCTTTACATTTCAAACTGTTAGTTAAAACAATCCATCTTCCGGATTGCTTTAACCTCTAGGCTATACTGCCAGCTGATCATGAAAAACTACACACCTAAAGGCTGGCTTTGTGTTGCCAACAGGTATTGAGGCCCCATATCAGTACATCTAACCCAGGCTGTGTTCATGTCAGTGCAGATTTCTGGGGCTCCCATACTGTAGCACCAACTTCTATCTTTTTACATTCCCTCTCTAACAGCCTTTTCTCTAACAATTTTGAGTGTGAACTCAGGTCTTCAAGATGCAATTGTGGCTCCATACCTACTCGCCTGGCATCATGGGGCCATCCTTAATGTATATTTTTTGATTATTAGCTGGTAGTACAGCCTTGAGAGCTGTGAACAAGTTTTATTCATCCAGCAGAATGGGTCTTGAATCCAACATGCTCTACTTGTATAGCGTGTGATCAGAGCAAGTCACTTAACCTCCCTGTGCCCCCAAAACACACCTGGGAACAAGTTGTAGCTCAGTGTGCCTTTCCTGGACAAAAACCGTAAAAACAATCTGAGCATGTATTATGATTCTGAAAATATTATGCTCTTTCTATCCAGATTTGACATGAAAAGAAAAAAATAGGACACAATTACTTGTTTATTAATTGCAAAAACACATAGATGGACAAAACTGCTAAAACAAGCATTACATGAAATGCATTATTAAGACAGTATTTTACTGCGTTTGATGAAATTAAAAGTATAACAATTTCTTACTGAAATACTTCGGATGGAATGGGATTTTCTACTGTAACAATTCCAGAATTCTACTGGATTATTTTTACTGTTTGACATGTAAAGGCGATAACTCACTAGTTTCAATGCACATACAAAACAATTACTATACATGTAGAAAGTGTTGTAATTTCAACACTTTCTACATTTTTTAAAATTGTTTTGTATGTGAATTGAAACAAATGAGTTTTTCACTAAACTTGCAACATTTATTTTTTGGGACCCCACCTCATGAACAGTGGCACTGTTGTTTTGTTAATTGGTCCCAAAAAGTGATTCCATGCAGTGGCTGTATTTGACTGGAACTCCCTTACCCCTTCAGTCCTGTCTTGCTCCTCCCTCTCTTTGTTCCAATCAAATCTGTATTCCTCCCTTTCTGCCTCTCTCCCCTAATCCTGCTTCTGCTAACCTTACATCTCTCCCTGTCCTGCTCCCTACTACTACTCCTGCTAATGCCCTTCTACCTTATCCCTATCCCTACCTTCTCTCCTCCTCTTTTTACCTGTTTCCAATCAGTTGTCTTAGGACCTAGTTGTATATACCATGAATATATGTTACTGATGTCACTATTTCTTAGATTTGTGATATTTTGTATATACTGTTTTGCTGTATCTCAATATTTGTAAACCTATATATTGCTTTTTCCATTTTATTGTAATGTCTTTCCGTTGTATCTTTGACCCCAGGTCAACCCTGAAAAGGGGACTGCAGTAGTCTCAGTGGATTTACCCAGTCACCAAATCTCAAATAAATAAATAAATAAACCACAAAATCACATTTCAGGACTGAGAAACGAAATGACAGTGTCAGTGTTCATGAGGGAGGGGGTCCCAAGAACCCCATGTTGAACATTTAAGAGCAAAACTCCCAAAAAGGCTGAGATATCAACCTAAGTTGAACCCTCCCCCCCATTGTTTGCAATTATAGGGCTTATCGTGATTTTCTTCAGTTTGTGGTTGACTTTTGAAGAGTGCAGACGTGTTCCCGATCCACAGAAGACTGCAGCGCAAGACCTCAGGAGGTACGTATGGGTGAGGGGGGATGCGGGTAGGTGGGATGCACAGAGGGAAGGTCAGAATGAGGGAGGGAACAGCAAGGGTGATGAGGGACCATTTTCTTTTTCTTTAGGTTTAAAAAAAAAAAAAAGACCCCACGGGATAGTTTTCTTTTTTACAGGTGAAATAGTGTGAAAAATATATTTCGGCATACTGGGATTGGCTCGCAGTGTGCCAGACTAGTGGAGGGAGGGAGATCAATATAGGCCAGAGATTGGACACTCCGAGCTCGTTTGAAAAAAGGGGCATGGGCACATCCAACACCAGGAATGGGCATCCGGTGTTGGAAATACAAAGACTACTTTGGCACACTGGGGTGGGCCCAGTGTGCCACAATAGTAGGTGGGGGCAAAGCCAACACAGGGATTGAGCACCCCATTGTCAGCAAAAGATATGTTTGGGTTTGGGGGGATATGCCAACATGGGGATTAGGCACCCCGTTTTCGGCAAAAGATATGTTCACTGGGAAAGGCACACTGAGCAAACGAGTTGCTCGAAAGTGCAGCCATGGGCATTACTGTGCACTTTAATGCACATGGCTGGAATGTGCCTGATCATTGGGAAGGGGGGGGGGAGAGATCTGCCACTGCAATGACAAAACTGTCCGTGATTGGAGCGGCAGATTTCTTTCAAGTCCAGTGCTTGCTCTGAAACTGCCATCATCAGGAGCTTCCCTGTTGATTGGTGGCTGAGGGACATGCCCATTAAAGCATCCCCTGAATTGGCCACAATGCGGCCACACCTCTGCAATGCTCTACTAACCTCAATATGTTTCTTGTGCACTGTGCGCACAAGCAAACATAAAAAGGCTGCCTGCTTTTATTGCTCTTTTAAAATCCTTTCATTTTTTTTCACATATTCACTTTGCTGCCACTCAGCTTATGCTAGGCACTGTTGCAGTCCCAGAGGAGGATACTGCCTGTGCCCCCACTTCACAAGAGGCGAGTCATCCATGGGTTGCTCAATCCTCCCTCCACAGGCTGACCCCAGAATGACCAATGTCCTTTGGAAACTCCGCTTGTCAGAGTAATTAGCAGTACTGGCAGTACTATAGAACTAGGTACCCTTCTGCCGCACTTTACAAGGACAGAGATCATTCGAATACCGAGCTCTCCACTGGCTGAACTCCTTCCACTTGGAAGTACTAACCGAACCTAAAATTGGCCCCTTTAAGCAGAAGCTGAAAGCATTCATTACGGAACTAAATTACTGTGATTGTTTGACCTAAACTCAGTTACCTGGTAGTCTTACCTGACACTCTCGTTGGTGGCACTTTTTACATTTTATAAGTTCCTTGACACTTTCTCCAACCCATACTTTCAGGCACCTCATGTCCACCAAGGATATACACTGTACTCAGATAGGAATGTACCCTCAAATCAGACAGGGATATACCCTGCCCTGTAATCATACAGGGAATAGGATATACCCTGTTCAGGCTCTATGAGTCATCACTGAGACAGCAGGAAAGTTTTTTTTTTTCAGTCAGGCCTGTTCTACCACAAGCTGCCTTCCCAGCATCTGCTCCTAAACCTGGCCCATTGGAGCGGCCATACAACCAAAACATTTTGACAGTGCCATATTGGTCTCCTGGTGGGTTGTGGATCCCTGCAATGAGATCAACATAAAACTTTATGAAAAGTATTTTGTGAGGCCTTACCCTTGGGGTCTCCTTGGAAATGAAATGAAATGATGTAAAAAGAGTCATAAAAGTAGGCAGCTTTTTTATGTGTGTGATAAATACTGGCATGTATGAAAGGGATAGCAAAAGGATGACAGCAGTAAAAACACTCCCCTATACAAGTTTATTTGGCAAAACATTGGGGCTGATACGTGAGACTTTAATGGAAAAAATTAACAACTTAATATTGGGATGTTCTGTATTGTTTTGGCTTTGTGTAAATTGCAACTGCTGACTGATTGAGTGGCCTCTCTCTGTGCTACAACACCTAATCAGATCTATATCATTATGCTAACATAAGGAGGATTTACACCAGACTGTGACTGATTCTTGTTTGCAGAGCAGAAACTTACCTGGCCTCATACAACTAGTTTTTTTTTTCTTTTAGGAAAAACACTTTCCTAGCAATTCTTCTGAGGAATTCTGAAAATTATCACACAGAAGCATACAAAATATCTTCTCTAGCTTTAGAGTTAGAAATGGGAAAAACTGCCAAGATTTCTGCTTGTTTTGTCTTATTTTAACATGAAGATTGAAACAGACTGCTCTCTGTCTGTCCTAAGCAAGATCCGAGAGAAACTTGTGTCCATACAAACTGCAACATTTCTTCTTACACAGAATCTTCTCTCTGACATTCAACATGGTTTTAGAAAAGGTCATAGCACTGCCACTGCCCTCCTAAAATTTAGAAATGACGCTAAAATCGCTATGAACAATGGACTTCTAACAGGTGCTGTCTTTATAGACTTAACTAAGGCCTTCAACCTTGTTGACCATCCTCTACTTTTATCGAAAATGAAGTCTTTAGGTTTCTCCCATGAAGTCATAAACTGGTACAGCAGCTATTTAGTGGATAGGCAGCAATTCATTAAATTTATCTATGGTGTCTGTGAATCTGCTATGATAAACATTGGAGTCCCTCAAGGGTCAATACTTGGCCCCCTTCTATTTATCATTTTCATCAATTATATCACTCTCATTGCTACACATTGCTCATCCTTACTTTATGTGGAAGACCATGTCCTTTACTATAGCTCTAAGGCCATCACTGACCTCAACTCTACCCTTTCTGCTGACTTTGCCAAAATCCAAACTTGGCTCTTGTGAAACAAACTAGTCCTTAATGAAAGCAAGTCACAGTCCATGCTATTTGGCTCTGCAACTACATTAAAACATTGTTCTGGGCAACTAAGAATCCTTCGTTATGATGGTTCCTTCCTTGAAAATGTTTGCAGATTCAGATACCGTGGAGTGCTGCTTGATCCCTCTCTTGACTTTGACCTTCATATTTCTACCACTTGTAAACCCATTAATTCCAAAATAGGCCTTGCCTACAAAACCAGCTATGCTCTTACACCCTCTGCTAGAGTTGCTATTGCACAGGGCATACTGCTGCCAGCTCTTACTTACTTGGGAGCAGCCAAAACCTGTCTTCTTAAATGGGACTCTGCTCACAACAGCATCTGCTGTTCTGCATTAGCCTCGTACCATCTCACCCATAATTGCCAATAATACAAGGATCTAAACTGGCCCTCTCCAGCAGCTAACTGCCTCCTCTCCCTTGGCACCCTGATTGATGGCATAATTCACTCTGGAATGCCTTCCTCTCTTGCTTGCATGCTAAACCAGCCCAACCCTCACTATAACCTGCGGTCGGTGGATAAAAGCCTCCTACATGTCCCTAGATGCAAAACAAATATGGGATCCCAGGCCTTTCCCCACACAGCCCCTCAGTATTGAAATTGTATACCACTAACCATCCATCAATTCCTCACTCATAATTATTTCAAGCGGATGCTTTGTACTTACGTCATAGCCTCTGAACCTTGCAACTGTTTTCATCCCCCTTGAGTTTTCTGCCATTTGGACTCTCTCCTACCAGTTCCACTCTTTCAGCTTCCTCTACTGCATCTCTGTGCAGACATAATGTATCTCTAATCCCCCCTTCCCCTCTCTTCTATATGTCATTTTGTTACCACCTCTTTCTCTCTCTCTCTACCTTTCTGCTATACCTGCTCCAACACTACCGGCACTTTTAAATTCTGAAATATTAAGTTCAATTCATAATACCTGATGTTATGCTTTGATGCTATGTTGCTCATCAAGGAGGGTAGAAGACTTTCTATATATACATTAATGAAAAGAAAAAATCCAGAGGGGGTATTGCTAAGATCAAAGGGGATAAGGGGGAGTGTGTGGAGGAGGACCAAGGAAAAGCATGTATCCTAAATAGATACTTCTGCTCAGTATTTACTGAGGAGAAGGCAAGGCTTGGTCTACAGTTCAGCACCATGGACACAGGGGGGAGAGAGGTGACCACAAGTCCTTTCATAAATGAAAGGGCTCTGCAAAAGCTTGCTAAGCTCAGGGTGGACAAGGCAGTAGGAACTGATGACATACATCCCAGGGTACTAAATGCACTGAAGGTGGAACTAGCACAGCCATTATCAGAACTATTTAGTGAGTCTCTGATCACAGGTCCCAGAAGACTGGAGAAGGGCTCATGTGATCCCACTCCACAAGAGTGACAGCAGGGTGGGAGGCAGGGAACTAAAGACCAGTCAGTCTTACCTCAGTAGTGGGTAAGATTAAGGAGGCACTCCTTAAAGAAAGGATAGTGCAACATCTGGAATCCACAGGAGCACAGGATCCAAGACAGCATGGGTTTACAACAGGAAAGTCCTGTCAAACTAATCTCATAGATTTTTTTGACTGGGTAACCAGAGTGGTGGACCAAGGGGGTGCAGTTGAAGTCGCCTACCTTGACTTCAGCAAAGCTTTTGATACTGTTCCACATAGAAGATTGATTAATAATCTGGGTAGGCTCGGGGTGGGTCAGAGGTTGATCTACAAGGTGGCAAACTGATTGGCGGGCAGAAAACAGAGAGTGGTGGTAAATGGTATACAGTCAGAAGCGATGCAAGTCACGAGTGGGGTACCTCAGGGATCAGTCCTGGGGTCAGTCCTCTTCAATATCTTCATCAGTGACACTGCAGATGGACTGGTGGGTAAGGTTTGTCTGTTTTTAGATGACACCAAGATCTGCAACAGAGTAGATGATCCAGATGGGGTGGGCAGAAAGAGAAGATATCTGAATAAACTAGCAAGATGGTCAGAAGAGTGGCGACTGGGGTTTAACGCAAAGAAGTGCAAGATCATGCACAAAGAGAAGAGAAACCCTGAAGCTACCTCTAGGTTGGGAGGGGAATTGCTGGCAAACACAAAGGAAGAAAGAGACTTGGGCATCATCATTACAGATAACCTGAAATCATCCAAGCAGACCACTAAAACAGTAGGTAAGGCTAGGGGGACGTTGGGGGTGTATTAGTAGGGGTATCACAAGTCGTAAGAGGGAGGCAACAATCCCTCTTTACAAGACACTGGTTAGGCCCCATCTGGAGTACTGCATGCAGTACTGGAGGCCACACCTGCACAAGAACATTAACAAAATGGAGGCAGTCCAGAGAAGGGCAATGAAAATGGTGCAGGGACTGCATCAGAAAACATATGAGGACAGATTAACAGGGCTCAATATGTATACCCTAGAGCAAAAGAGGGAGAGAGGTGATATGATCAAAACATTCAAACATCTTGATGGCATTAACAAGGTGAAAGAGTCTAACATGTTTTAATATAAGAAAAATAGCAGAACAAGAGGACACAGCTTGAGATTAGAGGAAGGTCAATTAACGGGTAATGTGAGGAAGTTCTTTTTCACAGAAAGTGTGGTGGATGCTTGGAATGGCCTACCTCAGGAAGCAGTGGATATGAATACAGTGCAGGGCTTCAAACAGGCATGGGATAGGCATAAGGAAGCAATACAGATGAGTATGAATAGATAGGCCATTGACAAGCCTATGGCACATTCATAAGGTAGAAAAAATGAGTAGACTGGATGGGCCTTGCGGTCCTTATCTGCCGTCAACTTCTATGTTTCTATCAAACTGAAGTTTTGAAACTATGACTCTGTATTCCCAGTCATTACAGCCTAGTGTGAATTTTGTCTGATGATATAATGTGCTATACTGCTGTACAACTCTCCTATGTTCACTGTAATCCTTATTGTAATCTGTATGTTTCCTATACTGTACTGTCAATTCTAAAATGTACTGACTGTAATCCATCTTTTAATCTCCCGGATCGTGCCTGAAAATAGACATTTTATGTGTAGTGTACCTATCCGGTTATCAAAAACAAATAAATAAATAACTGCAAGCAAGAAAAGGACAGCAAAATGGTGAAAACAGTAAAAACATTTCCCTAAACAAGCCCTATCAGCCAGATTGTGACCGATTGCTTGCAGAGAAGCCAGAAACTGGCCTAATAGTACTATTTTTTTTTGCACATTTAGGGAAACATAACACTCCTAACAGGTCTCCTGAGAAACTCTGAAAATTATCACACAAAAATGTTAAAAAAATTACACTCTCTAGCTTGCAATTTAGGAAAGGAACAAAAACTGTCAAGCTTTTAACCTTTTGGCTAATTTTAACAAGTGAATGGAAGTAGATTGCTCTTTCACAGCAGTTCAGAAATCTGTATCTCTTGTCTGTAGCTTCTGCAAATGCTGGGTCACATGACTTGTCTTCAGTAGGCTTCCAAAGTTGACTATGATACTGTAGGACAGAAAGTCTCAGGAGATCTTGAAGTCTCATATCCTGTTCCAGTAGATGAACAACGAAGCACAAGTTATGAGCAATTGGGACCCCTATCTATGAATACTACGTGAATATTCAAAATAAGGTATTCACACACCCCTACAGATGCACCCCCACCCATTCTCTCAGCAATAAGGAATCCCTTGCACCAAGTGGTATCCTCTCCTAGCCTGTTCTCCTGCTGCCAGTTTATCCTAACAGGTATTGTAGCAACTTCTGTCTCTTCGTGGCTCTAGCTAAGTCAATTGCTGTTCTGCAACACCACATACAGCCACACAAATGCTATTCTGATATGAAACCAGGTCAAGCACCACACTTAGGTATTTAAATAAATGGTTTCAGCTCAGTTGTAGGTTCATTTTCTTACACTGATTCTGGTATAGCTTTATTTTTATGATCCCAAGTACCAATGCATAACAATTCACAAACTAAAAAGAACTCCTTAGTATAATAATGGTGTAGATCAATAGCCACCCCACCCATCAGGGGAGCTAGCATGACTCTTGTGCACACAGGGACTGACATGTCATCATACGTGTGCATGATATCCTGAGAGCTGCCAGTTTGTAGTGTGCATGATATCCTGAGAGCTGCCAGTTTGTACTGTGCATGATATCCTGAGAGCTGCCAGTTTGTACTGTGCATGATATCCTGAGAGCTGCCAGTCTGTAGTGGTTCCACAAGCAAAGTGTATTGCAAACCTTTGCCATCAACTGTGTGAGACTTGCCATGCTTTGTGCATGGCTCCGCAGGCCATTTACATGGTGACCCAGACCCCATTCCCGGTGCTTACATAGTGACTCAGACCCCCTTCCCAGTGTGTCCGTAATGCTCTTGGTGACCATGTAGAGAAAGGCTTGCACAGCACAATGACATGCAAGTTAAATGACCGATAGTAAGTTGTCACTGAAAACACTTGGTGACAGTCCTGTGCAGCTGTGCATGAGGTCCCAGGTCCTTCCCATGGGTTTAATGTTTCCTTACTGTCTATAGCTGTCATCTAAGCTCAGAGTTTATCGCTTAAATGTTTAAAGGATACCTAAACCATCTTTTTTACAAATTTACTTTTTTAAGAAATGACTCCAGAGTCTTAGAAAGGGGAGGTTGCTGTTTACATTTTTACTGAAACTGCATTTATTAAAGCAGAATAAACGCAGTTTCATGGCATTTGAAAATTGTAAACACAGCCTCTCCTGATTCAAAAATCCTGCTCTAAGAATCCTAAAATAGCTGCCTTGATGAAGTCATTGAAGAAAGCGATGCCCAGCTATGCAGATGTAGTCTAGCTGTGCTAACTCTATTCAAATGCGAATAACTTTAAAATGAAAAATGATAATATGGTAATGTGATCACAAAAGTTGTTCAGCACAAAAATATCTACAAAACGATTGGTGTTTCATTTATACAGTAGATGCTGTTTAGTTTTTAAAAATTAGTAAAAAAAAAAATCAGCAGAAAATTCAAATATTTTTTCACTTTTTCAACAAACAAATGCCAATAATATTAAAACAAACAAGCATTTGTCAATGCCAAACGTTCGCTTGCAGGTATTTGCAGTGGTGTTTGGCACGGATGGTGCTTTACCCTAATGCCCTGTGCGATTGCTGGTATTTGCACAATACATTTTCAGCATGACCTTTTTGTTACCCCCACTGTGCGCTACATAGGCGGAAACATGCTTTGGGCAGGATGTGAAAAATGACAGCTGTACTGCTCATAAGGAAGTGTGGTAAAATGGCAATGTTGAAAATCTGGAGTGGAAACATTGAAAATTCACAAACCTACAAGCGTGCGTGGGAACTGTGCAATGCATGCTCGTAAAACAGTCATTGTTAGGAATTTTTTCACCAAATTGTCAACATTGGCATTTTAAAACCTCTGCTAATGAACAGTGTCACTGTGATTGTCTTACTATGTACCATACATTGATTTTGCCACATGACTAAGCCATTATGCTACATGAAGCGGAAACATGTTTGGGGCAGGATGTGAAAAATGACAGCTGTACTGCTCATAAGGAGGTGTGGTAAAATGGCAATGTTGAAAATCTGGAGTGAAAATATTGAAAATTGCAAACTTATGAGCGTATAGAACTGGGCAACGACACCGTGAAACAGTCATTTTTAGAATTTGTTCATCAAATTTTCAACACTGCCATTTTTAAGATCTCTGCTCATGAACAGTGACACTGTGATTTTCTTAATGTGTCCCATACACCGAGTTCATTACACCGACTGCGCCCATTGTGCCTACATGGGCGGAAACACGCTTTTGGGCAAGATGTGAAAATGACAGCTGCACTGCTCATAAGGAGGTGTGGTAAAATGGCAATGTTGAAAATATGGAGTGAAAATATTGAAAATTAGCAAACTAGAAGCGTCTTGTCTTCATAACACTGAACTCGTAAAACAGTTATTTGTAGGAATTTTTCTACAAATTTTCAACATAGCCATTTTAAGACCTCTGCTCATCATGAACAGTGTCACTGTGATTTTCTTCATGTGTCCCATACATTGATTTCGCACACCGACTCGCCATTGTGTGCTACAGTGAAATGCGTTTTGGGTGAGATGTGAAAAATGACAGCTGAACTACTCATAAGAAGGTGTGGTAAAATGGCAATGTTGAAAATCTGGAGTAGAAATATTGAAAATTCGCACACCTAGGCGTGCATAGGAACTGCATAGCAAGCTCAAGTAAAACAGTCATTTTTGGAATTTTACCAAATTTTCAACATGGGGTTTTGGGACCCCTTCTCGCTGAATGATGTCACTGTCCTTGGTGCTATTCATGCCCAAAGGGTGATTTCGGCGCGGTGACTGCGAAATCACCGCCCGAGCAAACGCCATGACAGTGGCATCACTCATGAAAGGTCCCAAAACCCCATGTTGAAAATTGGTGCAAAACATCAAAAATACCTGAATATGCAATAAAGTTGAAAACCCCTATCTAGCCCATTATACAGCTTACCAGCATTTCCTCATTTTGCGGTTGGCTTTGAAGAGTGCAGGCGTGTTCCCGGTCACGAATCATCGTGCGAGCTCCAGAGGTAAGTATGAAGTGGGGGTGGGGAGGCTGAGTGCGCAGTGGGTGGGTGTGGGTTGTGGGGAGAGTGGGAGATCGCTGTGGGACCGTTTTGATTTACAGGTACAAAAAAAAAAAACAAGACAACGTGGGACATTTGCCACACTGGGGTGGGCTCCCAGCATGGCAGAAAATGGCTGGGGGGCCAAGGAGCTGACGGGGTGCAAACTACGCTTGACATTTGCCATGCTGGGGTGGGCTCCCAGCATGGCAGAAGGATGGCTTGAGGGGCCGTGGAGCTGACGGGGGATTGGGCACCCCTGTCGGCAAACAATGTTTGCCACGCTGGGGTGGGCTCCCAGCATGGCACCAAAGCTATGGGGGGCGGTGTGACGCGCGGGGAGCACGTGATGCGAGAGGGGGCGGCGTGATGCGGTGCTCGGTATGACAGCGGTGGTTTTCTTTAAAGCGAAGACCACCGCTGCCATACACAGCTCCCGCACCCATTGGTGCAGGACCGCCATGCCTGCTCAACGGAGCACTGGATTGCAAGGGAGAGGCACACCTCCAAAATGTGCCACTCTCCCAAAACATTCCTTGCGCATGTGCGCAAGTGAACGTAAAAATGATAGCATGGTACTGTGAGCATATTTTTTCAGCACAAAAATATCTACAAAATGAGTAGTGTTTCATTTATATGTGCATTTTAGTTTTTTTATAATTATTAAAAAAACAGCAGAAAGTTCAATTATTTTTAACTTTTTGCAACAAACAAATGCAAATAGCTTTAAACTAAAAAATGATAGAATGGTACTTTGAGCACAAATGTTGTTCATCACAAAAATATCTACAAAACGAGTAGTGTTTCATTTATACAGTAAGGCCCAGATATTCAAAAGAGCTGAGCCATGCACAACAGGGTTGCACCTGTGCAAGTCCGAAAATGCACCATTCTGCGATATTCAGCAGGAGGCAGTTGCGCCCCCCCAAATCACGCTGAGCAACAGCGCAATGATAATGAATGCATGCGCAACTGAAGGGGGAGGAACCATGCATAAATGGCGCAGTGCAATATTTAGCAACTTGCGTCATGCGCAATAGGGGAGCAAGCAGAAGTTGCACCACAGCGGAAATGAGCCAAAATAAAAGGGAGCAAGGGAGAGGTGCAAGAACGCTACAGGGGAGCCACATGGGAGCCAAAGATAGCAGGGAAAACTGGGCAGCAGGGACACAAAGGGCCGGGCAGGAAAGGGCACCTGGAAGCAACAGCCACAGGGGAAGGTGTGGGGAGACAGTGCAGAAGGGGGAAGTATACCACACAGCAGTGAGGCAAGCACAGGCAGGTGTTCCTGGTGCAGGGGAAGTAGCAGTCAGGACAGCGGGAGGGAATACAGTAACAGCTGCTGGGGGGGTGAACACAAGCCTGGGACATGGTCAGTGCCACCTTCCAGATGGAGGCCATAATGAGGGGGGGTGAGAAGGCGGGCAGCAGGGGGGCATCGCTGTGGAAGGGCCTGTTGGCGGTATGCCCCCAACATGCAGTACCGAGCCCGCACCAGCTTTGAACTGTACAGTGATACCAAGATTGTGGGCCGGTACTGCCTGAATCGGGCAATTCTGAGGCGGCTCTGTGAGCTGTGCAGTGATGTGATGCAGGCACCCACACGATGGAGCCATGCCCTGTCAGTGGAGACGAAAGTGACGGCTTGCATGTGCTTGCTCGCCATGGGTACCTTCCAGAGACCAGCTGGGGCCATGACAGGCATAACCCAGTCGGCCACGTCACGCCACCTCACCCAATTCCTCAGCACACTGCTGCTACATGTTGCGGAGTACATCCATTTCCCCAGCACACCGGCAGAGTGCACAGCAAACATACAGGAGTTCCACAGGGTAGCACGTATGCCTGGCGTGCTAGGGGCAACAGACTGCACCCATGTGGCCATCCACACACCACCTGGCCCCGAGGGGGCCGCATACAACAATCGCAAGGGCTATGCCAGCATCAGTGCCAGGTGGTGTAAGATGCCAGGGGCGCATAATCAATGTCTATGCCATGCACCCTTGGGGAGCACATGATGCCTTCATCTGGCACCAGTTGGCACTGTGCCACAGATTCAAGAGTGGGGATATCCCCACTGGCCACCTAGTGGGTGAGTACGCAAACCACATAGACAATCATAGGGCCTGGGGGACCTTGGTCAGAGGTGACATGGGTAGTGGCCTACATGGCCCAGGGCAGGGTGATGCTGATCACCAAACTAACCTCCACCCTCTACACACAGGTGACAGTAGATACCCACTCCATCCCTGGCTGCTCACACTCTACCGGCGGCCCATGACCCCATCGCAGCAACGGTACAATAAGACACACACCACCACACGTAATGTCATCGAGCGGGTGTTCGGGATGCTGAAGGCACATTTCCATTGCCTGGACACCTCCGGCGGTGCCCTACAGTACAGCCCCTCAAAGGCCTGTGGGCTATTCCTGACCTGTTGCATCCTGCACAACATGGCCAATGAATGTGGGATAGCCATGGGGACAATGAAGTTGCCGGTGACGATGGTAATGGGCAGCCCCCCTTGGGCGACAGGACCCCCAACTGCTCCGGCTGGCACAGCTGCACTGGGACACCATCACAGAGGAGCACTTCAGCCAACCCAGGTAAGTCATGGGGCCATGTGCAGCCAACAGTGACTAAGGCACAACCCACAAACACGCATGGACACACACCAGGGGTGCATGCCGTCAAGGGAAGTAGCAGGGTATGGAACCACACACACAACCAGGGATGGGTGAGGTCTAACATGCCACACGGACACACACACACACACACACAATGCACCAAACATGCACAAAGAGTAGGAGGCACACCGACCCAGAATGCCACCCCTAGCCACACACATGTCCACAGACCACCATGCCCACTGCCTGTCCATGTGCGTGTGTCAGATGCTGAGCACCAGTGCACATTGGTGTACAGCGCAATGCAGGCATCGTCATGCACACACAACTGCGGACAGCAGCCGGGAGGGCGTGCAGATGGACTGTGTGTCCGTGTTCAGGGCCGTGTACCCACCCATGCAATGCCCACTGAAAGACACAATGCACACAGGGCAGCACCAGACAGTAGCCGCGTTGGGAGACAGGTCAGTCACGTGTCACACTGCCCCGGCCACCACAGATGCATGGGTGGCCCCGCCGAGACCCGCCAGCACTGACAGGCCGACCACTGGCTTCATGGGGTGGCACCGAGGGTTCCACTGCGTGAATGCGACCGTGCTCACACAAGAGTCTGCAGCACACCAAACATGTCTGCGCCAGGCGTGCTCGGGATGCCCACAGCTGAACCCGGTGTCAACAGGGAGGGTGTCGCACGATGCCGGGGAACGGGGGGTGGACAGTGCACTGCGTGGTGTCTGCGACGCATGGGCACATGACTGTGTGCCCATTGTGGCCATGACAGCAGTGAATGCCTGTGTCTGCCTATCAAAGGCAGCGGTCACATCCTCCCGCAACTGGTCCATCCCTGCCAGGATTAGAGCGGTGTCTCTGCTGTGACGCTCCTCTGCCTGCTCCAGAGCCACACGCAGTGCATCCACCGACATCGCAAGCCACATCTGCTGCTGGACTGATGCTTGCAGTAGGTGGGTGTGCTCGCCCAAGAGGTCATCTGCCTCCTTGGCATCCTGTCCCTCAGGGTGTGCGCGGCCCTGATGCTCAGCACCCCTTGAGGGTGGGCGCTGCACACCAGGACCAGGGCTGGGAATGTCCACAGGTGGTGCATAGATGCCACCCCTTGACCCTGTACCCCCAACCCATTGGCCGACTGCTGACGCTGCCCCTCCGGCTGCTGCCTCCCAGGGCTCACTGGTGCTGCTGTAGTGGCCGCAATAGTCCCACTGTCCTGTACACACACCAGTGCTGCCCCACTGGTGCTGACAGGCACAGGCTGGGACTGTGCTGACCCGCAGGCCTCCACAGCAGCATCACCCACAGCCATGGCCGCGATGTTACCTGCTGTGTGGCCATCCTGTGGGACACATGTGTCACTGCCCATGCCGTTAGCGACATCATCATCGGTGATGGACCCGGCACTAGCCCGAGTCACAGCATGCTGGCATCCGTGGATGCCGGCACGCTGGGACACGGGCAGGGCCTCCTTCACACCTGTTCCAACATCAGTGTGAACAGCCAGGCAGGCCCACTGTCACACTGAACCACGTATACCTGTGGAGGTGGATGGGCCCTCCTCCATCTCCAGCTGACTGTCCTCAGTGGAAAGGCCCACCACCGCTGACCCATGTAGACGCTCAGGATCTGTAAGGGAAAACAAAGTCGTGTTACTGCATGTGACCTACCCTGCCCCCCCCATAGACAGACCATAACCTACCATGCAGTGATGGGCTACCACCCATCTGGAAGCCACCACCCGGAACACCCTCAATGGCACAACGCTGCATGCTTCCAGCAACCGTCTCTTCCTGTGGGGTCAGGTGTACCACCTCTGGCTGTCCCCCACCTGTCGAAGCTCATGCTGCCCTGATGGCATCCAACTTCTCCTTTATCCTCCTCTTGTCTGTGCCCATCTTCTTCTTGCACTCCTGCACACAGCGCTGGTGGCTGCCATGCAGGTTCACTGCATGTGCCACCTCCTCCCATGCAGCAGCACGGGCTTGAGATGTTCTCTGCCATCCGCTGAGAAGCAGCTCCTGATCCAGGTAGGCCTCAAACAGGGCATCGGTCTCAGCCTTGGTAAAATTAGGCCTCCTCCTCCCACCACTGTGTTCCTCCTCTCCCACTACTCGCTCAGTCATTATTTAGCCTGTAAGAATGACAGTTGTTACCTGTGACTGTGCAGTCCCATGCATGTCCCTAAATCTACAGTCCACACTCCCAAACAGCATGCAACTCACCAATAGACTGCAGTAACTGACTATGGCCAGTGCAGCCCAATGTCGCACTTTTATAGCGCAACCCATGCAAATGAGGCGAGGTGCAACTTTAAGTGGATGCAAATTGCAGTGCTGCGCCATTGAATGGCTGATTAGCTGTTTTGCATATGACTGAATATCGCGCTGTTGCGCTTTGCGCAATTGTGTTGAACATGCTGAGCCAAGGGCGCAGTTCTGTGACATACGCAGTACACACCTCACTGCTCATGCCAGGGTTGCTGACGCAGGTGTCTGCTGCGCTGCTGACGTGCTGTGCATGGGAAGCAATGCTGGGCACGGCCATCATTGTGACAGTGGCGCTACAGCGATGTTCACCTACATGGTGCTTGGCACTGGGCCATCATGGGCGCACTGGGGCAACAGCGCAGTAGGCCACTACTGGAGGTAGCACACAGGCATCCAATCGCGCTACACGCATTGGGTTCCAATGGCGCTGTGCCTGTCTGTGTGCCAAAGCCCCTTGACCCTGTGCCTGACCTTTGCCCCCTAGGCACCATGCGTCAGGCATGGGTGCACCACTATTGCGCTGTTCGGTGACAGTGTGATACGAAATGGCAGCGCTGTACCGTGCAGCATCTGCACGTGGGGAACCGCGCTGCAGAGCACCACTTTTGCTGACTGAGCTAGGAGAATGGCGCGGAGGAGGGCTGCACAGTGGATCTAGGTAGAACTGGCCAACCTAGTGGCCATAATGGAGCCACTCCATGGACCACTGTTTGGGGAGGCACCCCTGGACAGGTCCAGGAGCTAGGTGTGACAGGAGGTGGCCACTGCACTAAAGGATAAAGGAGGCCACAGGAAGGGGGTGGACAGCAGAGCAGTGCCGCCACAGGTATGGCGACCTGCAGCGGAGGGAGCCAGACCTGCTTGCCCACCTGCGGGCACGTGTCAGGAAGGGCACGGTGCCACGGCCAGGCAGGTGTTACGTCAACACACTTTTATCTTCTATATGGGTATCACAGTTGTATGTGTCCAGCACATGGGGGAAGGACTGTCCGGTGTTGGCTGTGGTGGTGCTATCAGGGTGTGGGGTGGGTGGGTCTGGCTGAGTGGGAGGGCGCACACCTGGGGGCAGGGGGGCTTTGCTACAGGATTGTACTGATGTTCCTCTCTCCATGTTTGCACCACAGGGCCGGAGGAGCAGCATCTAGCCCGTGAAATGCGGCGCCACCAAGAGGATGGGGATGCAAGGAGGGGCGATGGTCCACGGCGCCCGAGGGACCAGCCCCATGATGGTGAGTGCCATACCTCCATGATTACTAATGCATGCTGTGTAACAGGGTGGGCAGTGGGGCATGGCCACCATCCACTGACACCACTGCCATGCACGCAACTTGTTAGTTAGCACTGTCCAGTGGCAATGCATGTCTGGGAGTGCATGGATGGTGGTCCATGCGTGCACCGGGTACATGGCTGTGCCACTGCCTTTGCACCACATAGCCATGTCACTAAACGGCCACGGTGGTGTTGTGCATGACTTGGCCGGCGGGTGTGTGCAGCGTTCCGCATGGCTGTATGCGCCTGGGTGGGCAGGTCTTTTGGACGTGATCACTGTGGGTGGTCACACACCATCACAGAGGCATGTCCCATGGCCGTATGCCATGCACACTGGGTGGGCTGTGTGGGGCTGTGCATTCACACCTATTGACTGTGCTCCCTTGTCCTAGGTGTCCAGCAGCTGATGGAGATCAGGGAGGCATTGAGGAAGATATTGACTGTGGCAAGGGTGTCATTAGAAATCCTTCAACGGATTGACCAGATTGGGGTCCGCAGGAGGCACTGGCGGCAGAGCAACCAGAGTGGGGAGCGGGGCTCCCGTTAACAGTCCCTCTGCCCCTGATATCCCCTACCCTCCAGGACTCACCCTCGCATCCCTCCTTTCCTGTCCCATTTGTTCACCCCTGCCCCTTATCCACCCCCACCTTGTTTGTGGCCCTCCCCCCCAACTTTGTATATAGTTCATTTTGATATTTTTTTTGAATACAGATCTTTTGATATGAATACTGTGGTGGTCTCTGATTTTCAGCGGGCTATAGGTGCTCAGCTGCAGTGGTGTGCATGGCGTCAGGAGTGGTGCAGTCATGGGTATGTGTGTGTGTGTCCGTGGGGAGGTGACTATGGTGTGGGGGTAGCGATCAGTCAGTGTCTGTGGTGTGTGTGTGTTGTGCCCTGTGCACAGGATGACTGTGTGCAGTGGTCCATGGTGCATGCTCTGTGTCCATGGCGACCCTGTCAGCCCGTCCATGGCCTGTGCAGCTGACATCCATGCATGTCTGTGACCTGCACAGTCTGCTGGCATGTCAATGGTGGCTGTCCATGCAGGGCAGCCACTGTACCCGTCACAATGCTGGGTTGCCTCCTGTCACTGGTGTGGTGCATGTCTGCCTCAGGTGACACTGTGGCCTCCATAGTTGTTGACCCACCTCCATGCTGTGGCTTGTGTGTGTTGCAGGGGATGTGCACCACTGTCTGTGACTTGTGCTCTGGGCAAATGATGGTGACATACAGGTCCACAGTGCCTGTGCCATGGAGGACTGCAGGTTGTGTGTACACAGTTTACATGGGCCCACGCTGGGGGCTTGGTTGCCCCACTACTGCATCCCTGTGTTGTTGTGCCCTTGGGTATGGGTGGGTGTCTGTCCATGCACTGTGTGTCATCCGGTGTGGTGCATGCTTCCATGCACCACTGTGGGTGTCTGCGCTGGCTGTTGTGGCCAGTGCTGGGTTGGGGTGTGTCACTGGGAGAGTGTGCAGGGTACTGTACCACTGGTGGTGGTGTCCGGGGCATGCCCTGTCCCATGTGGGGTACCTCATGTGCCGACGCATGGTTGGTCTCTCAGCTGTACCTCGGGGGGGCTGTGTGTGGTGGCACTGTGTATGCCGTCATTGCATCGCTGTGTGCTGCCACCCGCTGATGGGTGCTCGTGGTGGGGCTGCCTTGCATGGTTCTGTGGTGCACAGGGTTGCATTGTCACAGTGGGGGTGGTGGCATGCATGGGGTTTCCTGCAGTGGTGGATGCTGCTCCTGTGAAGGGTGTCTGTGGGTCACGGTGCAGGGTGTGCTCTGCATTGGGGGGATGGTGTGGCACGGGGGGGTCAGCCCTCCTTGTGTGCCAGTCACAGCTTGCTGGGGAGTGTAGTGGGACACCATGGCCTGGCTGTGGGTTGGTTGCTTGTCTCCATGGGCCAGTGGTTATTCCAGCCCTCCCTCAGTTGTGCAGTGCATGGGGTGTTGGGGACGATGTCTGTTCTGCTGTGTGTTCCTGTGCCCATCTGTGGCATGGGTGGTGGGCCCCTACTTCCCTGGTTGTGCAGTTTTATTGCCACCCTGCTGCTGGGGAGCATCCCTGGTTGTGCTATGGCACCTCTGGACTGCTCAGATGAACATCCCTTGTTGCGCTATGGGCATCAGATCAACTCAGCTCCCTCCCTAGTTGCGCTATAGGCATGCGTGGTGCGATATTCAGTCGTCGGCTGTAGGTGCAGTTTGGCGGCTCAGTTTTGAATAATATCGCACCTGTTACATATGGCACAAGGACTTGCACTGTTCACTATTATGTGCGCTTTTTGGGCGCAATTTGAATATCTGGGCCTATGTGCCTTTTAGTTTTTTTATAATTAGCAAAAAATAGCAGAAAGTTCAATTATTTTTCACTTTTTACAACAAACAAATGCAAATAACTTTGAACTTAAAAATGATAGCATGGTACTTTGAGCACAACAGTTGTTCAGCACAAACATATCTACCAAATAAGTGATGTTTCATTTATAGATACCTTTTAGATTTTTTATAATCAGCAAAACATGGCTGGAAATTAATTTTTTTGTCACTTTTTTGGAGGTATGATATGTAAGTAATAATACATGGCATGGTGTGTGGCGCTGCTAAATTACTACACCCTCAAGATGGGCTGTGAGGCATGAGGTGTATCTGAATGTCTTCGGCCACCTGGGAAGTGCAATAAATGATTCCCATAAGTTCACATTGTAAATTGCAAGTAAGCAATAACACATGGCAGGGTGTGTGAAAATGTTAAATTGCTGTATGGCCTAGGTGGGTTGTGAGAAATAAGGTGCAGCTGAGTGGCTTCAACCTCCTGGGAAGTGTGGTGTATGATTCCTGAAGGATTACACTGAAAACTGTAATTAAGTAATAACACACATGAGAGTGTACAGCAAGCCTAAACGGCTGCATGCCCCAGGTGGGTTTGAAGGCATGAGGAACAGCTGGGTGCCTTCAACCATCTGGGAAGTGCAGTATATAATTTGAATAAGATTATATATTTTTTTTAAATTTGCGATTTTTCCCATTTGTCCTGGGAACTGGCATGACTCTTCCCATCTGTCCCCAGCCTTCCATATGGGACTGTCATAGAGCCTGTCAGGTCTATTGTTTCTTCCCAACCCTTGCTACAGCTGCATGCACATGAGTGGAGGTATGCACATGCTGCGGTCCTGCAGCACCCACCCGTTCTTGTGCTGCTTCGACCTGTGCTACCCTCAGGCCTCCATCTGGGGCAGCCATGTGGCAGTAGTGGTGAGTCCCCTTCCCAGGAGAGGAGTGCTGCCTTGCGGCTGCTCAATCAAACTCCTGTTCTCCCTCCCCCAACCTACCCCCAATGACTCTGGCTCATTCCCAAACCTGTGTCGCTAGCATAGCCTGAGGTGTGGCATCCAGCGCCTCAGTCCTCAGTGCCACCAGGCTGGCTACATCATAAATTTTGAGAGATCAATATCACACATCAGGGTGTGCAGCAAGGCTAAATTGCTACATGCCCCAGGTGGGTTGTGAGGCACAAGGCACAGCTGAGTATCTTCAACCACCTGGGAAGTAGAATATAAAATTCCCATAGGATCACATTATAAATTGTAAGTAATCAATAACACACAACAGGGTATGCGGTAATGTTAAATTACTGCAGGCCCCAGGTGGGTTGTGAGGTGGGTTCTGAGGCACGAGGTGCAGCTGAGTGCCATCAGCCACCTGAGAAGGGTGGATGTCTTCACTCAGGTGCCAAAGGCACCTATGCTGCCATTGAAGCACATGCTAAGGATGTGGGTGAGTAAGCAGGTGGCTGCTCTGAGGAGAACCAGGCCCCTGGCTTTTTTGACTGGAAAAAAGGTAACATTCCAACTTAAATGGCACACATCTGAATGATACAAAATGAAACCAAAAAATGGGAAATGGCATCAGAGCAAGATGTAACTCTCGGTAGTATGGCAAAGGCAGTTTTCATGTACACTGCCTAAATGCAAGGAAGACAAGGAAGTGTTGACTGGTGGTTGCATGAGAAATGCAGCGTGCCCTAGATCACTTTGCCTGATAACGTAAATGGGGATATGAGAATCAATGGCTCAACCTGTCTCTACAAGGCTGACAGGGGAGGGGAAAAGAGAAATGGAAACATTAAGCGTACAACAGTTTTGTAGCCCTCCCCCATTTGAAAGACAGGAAGTGAGTGCTATTTGAAAATTAAATTGCAGTTTTGTTAATTGGAGGAGGGCATGAGAACAAACAATTTTAACAATATTTCCAGTAGGGAAGTAGCTTATTCCATTTATGCTATACCTTCAATAAAAGTGAGAAAAAAATGAATTTCTTGCCATTTTTTGCTGATTATAAAATATCTAAAAGCAGGGTTTTAAATAATTGATTAGCAGATTTTTTCTTGGGACAATAGTAACTGTACAGAAAGTATTTATATAGGTTTTCTAGAAGTGGTATGTTTGTTAAACACATTGAGGCAAGTGCTATGCATTTTCACAATGTTTTAACATTTTTATGAGACAAACGCTAATCAATTTTTATAGTTAAATAAAACCCTGAAAAGGTATCTATAAATGAAACACCACTCATTTGATAGATATTTTTATGGTGAACAACTTTTGTTCTCAAAGTACCATGCTATTATTTTTCAGTTTAATGCTATTTGCATTTGTTTGTTGCAAAAAGTGAAAAATAATTGAACTTTCTGCTGTTTTTTGATAATTATAAAAAAACTAAAAGGCACATATAGATGAAACACTGCAAATTTTGTAGATATTTTTGGCCTGAATAAATGCCATGCCCACAGTACCGTGCTATTGTTTTTTGTTTTAATATTATTTGCATTTGTTTGTTGAAAAAGTGAAAAAAATTTGACTTTTATGCTGCTTTTGTTTTACAAATTTTTAAAAACTAAACAGTATCTATAAATGAAACGTAATCATTTTGTAGATATTTTTGTGCTAAACAACTTTTGTTCTCACAGTACAATGCTATCGTTTTTCATTTTAAAGTTATTCGCATTTGAGTACAGTTAGCATAGCTAGAATACATGTGCACAGCTGGTCATCTCTCTCTCTCTCTCTCTTCGATGACATCAAGGCAACCATTTTAGGATTCCTAGAGCAGGATTTTTGAATCAGGCGAGTCTGTGTTTAAAATGTTCAAATGCCATGAAACTGCATTTATCCTGCTTTAATAAATGTGGTTTCAGTATAAATGTAAACAACAGCCTCTCCTTTACAAGCCTATGGAGTCATTTTTTTAAAAACCGAATTTGTAAAAAAGATGGTTTAGGTATCCTTTACGTTCCTGGACTTGAATCAAAGTAACTTCTTGCCACTAAATGCATATCTGCAGGGGGCATATTTGATGTGGTAGAGTGAAACACAATTCTTCCCACCATTCTATTGCCAAAAGGCTGCTATCATGAAACCCTTTGTCACTCAGCTCATTCAGTACTCAGTTACTCACCAGTGGTCTATAAAACTGTTTTAAGCAGAGCCCCACCATGTATAAAACTACACTGTATCCTTGGAGTTTGCAAACAATACCAAAAGCAGGAAACACAGAAACTTGCTCTGTCTTGTGTAGACATTGTGACTGAAACACCTTTATTTTATAGTTACTGTAACACCCAGCCCTAAACCAGAACTGAGCAATTAGGAAAATGGAAACAAATACAGAACTGTTCTACACCTCAGATAAGCAAGATTATTCAATGTTTTCTAACATGATGTCATTCATATTAATGGTTAACATTTGTATGTGCTGCAATGACTTTTCAACACTTATGCAAGATAAATATCTCCACCCCATTACTGTCAGTTCATTCACTGCTGGCAGTGTAACAGACACACCCTAAATGTCTAGAGAACATGAGCTTTGGCTTTAGTACAATGACCTCAGATCACTTTTGTAACACACACAGTTTGAGGATCGGCCTCCTCTCCCCACTGTCTCGTAATCACTCATCATGATCATGTTGTCAACGTCTGGGCAGAAAAAGTAAACGGGTGTATCTACATTATTTTGTTTTAATGTTTAACACACCACTTTGTTATTTTAAACTCTGTCCATATTTGGGAAGTAGATTGTTGGAGTTGTTTTTAAAATGGCAAAAACAGACAATTACTTGTGGGTGATGCCAAAAAGATTAACGCATTTTACAGCTAGGATTAAAAACCCTCTTAACTTGGTCATGGTAACCAATGCCATAATGCCAATATTATTGAACTGCAAACCTCTCTAGCATACAGTAAACTAAAAATAATTATTGTTTGTATGGTACATATATATCTACCTTGCCCCACTATACACATTTTTGGGACAGCAACTTAAATGAACTGCTAAGACTTCTGAGTAGATTTGCACTTGACAGCAATTTTTTTCTACACTTTTGCACTGAAGTTTACAGGTCTGGGGCCAGATTTATAAAGGGCCTGATATGGCCCAGAGACTAAGTTCTGCACTGCAATCCTACAGTGCAGAGAAAAAAACTCTGCACTGGCGAACTTGCTATTTTTGATCCATGGTGCACCATTGTAAATGAGCTGTGCTCAGTGGTTACAACCCTAATAAAACAATGAAATGAAATGAAAAGTGGTGTGCCAAGGCAGCAGGCACAGCTGTGAGGGGCTGATGCTAGGTGGCAGATGGGTTGTATTCATCTACAGTATATCACTATGTGGCACATACCTCAGGCTGTACTACAATTGCTGTGCACGGGGTGCTTACATATTGTTGCAATGGTCTGATGTGTTCTGTATGCACCCTGGTCCTGTTGGAGCATCCTTTGTTTGTTTCATAACCCATGGGGGAATGCTATGCCTGGTGATACTAGACACATCATGCCAGCACAGCTGCACAAGAAAAATATCTGCAAGCTGCCAGAAATCAAGGAGCAGGTGTCATGCAGCAAGACCTGCAGGTGTGCAAGGGAAGCCCCCCCCCGTGCATATTTTTTGCCGCCTGTGCACTGATTGCCATTTCTTTGATAATCTCCTGTCCAACTTAATCCCTGCTTTTCACATGCACACCAGACTTTCACACACCTCAGACCCCTCAAACACACCTGCTACCACACAACTTATAAGCACTCCCCTTTCCCCTCACAGAGATCTCCCCTAAATATGTCCCTCACTAACACCTGCTCCCACACATCTGTACTCACACACACATACCAGCCCTCACACATCTGCCCCTCACATACACTTGCCTAAACAAACCAGCCTCCTTCTCACATTCACACCTGCCACTAATACATTCCAGCCCTGTCAGAGTCACCTGCCCCCCACACACATACCTGCTCCTCGCATACATATTTACACTTATCCTGTACACCTGCCCCTCACGTGTATCTGGCTCCCACATATCTGCTCCTCATACATGACTGTTCTGCCACACATATGCTCCTCCCACCATCTGCCCCAATACACAAAGCTTCCCCTGAATTACACACACACACACATACACACACTACCTTTCAGACATAGACCTTTCCCTGATACACAGTTGACCATCATATACACACCTGCCCTGTCACACACATATCAGGCCCAAGACATACAAATCAGTGAAGTTTGTGTGCCATATACTCACACACACACACACACACACACATATTCACACCTGCCCCTTATACACAGACCTTCCTATCACACACAGGTGATTATCACATTCACACGTGCCCTCTCACACACACACTGGGCTCAAGGCACACACAGCTGTACAGTATGTGATGCACACAAACCTTTACCAACACACACCTGTCTTTCACATGCACACATCTGCTCTTACTCACATACCTACTCCACACACACACACACCTCACATACAAACAGTAACTGCACTGACAAACATGCTCCATTGTGCGAACAGCAAAGACTACGTTTTCAAGAACTCAGCTACTTGAAGAATGAAACTGCCCTGTAATTGCCTGTGAATATTCTTCTGACATAAATCCCTACTAGCCCAGCATGTACTGTCTTATACAGTCCATCACTGATATTTTAAATTTCATTTGTTTTGAAAACTTCTGCCATGAGTGACCAATGGTAGTCAGGAATTCAACATTTACATGTTATTATAAAACAAGCCAATTTAGCAGTATGTGTTACAGTCCTAGTTCAACAGTAGAACCTTCTCCCTCACACACACACAGATTCCTTTCCTTCCCCTAAAGTTTTCTATTGGTTTTACAAATAATGTTAAATAAATTGAAAGGTCTTGTGGTGCAAGGTGTACAGTGGTAGCCAGTGACAAGACATACTATATACTGTACTACGCTCGTAAATTGTGTTTCTTAGACATGTAGCATGCACGGTAACCTTCTTGGAGGTGCTGCCTGTCTATGGCATGTGTGAGGCTAGGGTGACTCCACATCATGGGATTCTATGAATGGTTGAAAAAGTGGTACAGAGCTCAGGGTTTTGGCTTCATTGAGGAATGGGGGGGTCACCTGGAAGGCTGCAGGCTTATACTGGCACAATGGTCTGCATCTGTCCAGGAGGGGAACCAGGATCCTAGGTGATAGGTTTAAATGCTTCATTGGCAAGCATGTAAACTAGCCAAGGGGGGAGGTACTGAAAAGGAGCAGGGAAATTCCAGTCTCTCCCCCCACACAAAACAGGGTAGTTAGTGAGGCAAACACCAAGTTAGGGAAGTCCATAGGGAGAAGGACAGGGGTGAATTGAGAAAAAGGCAATGGCAGTAAGGACAGACATGGGCTAAAAGGAGTAAGGCCATCAAAAATGGAGGGCAATGAGTACCAGTGCCTGTAGTCTGGATAACAAGCTCCCTGATCTAGTGGCCTTGGTGGAAGATGGATGCCTGGATATCGTGGCAGTCACAGAAACATGGTACACAGAGAACCATGCCTGGGATGTCAACATACCAGGGTAGACAATCTACAGGAGAGACAGGGAGAGTAAAAGAGGAAGAAGAGTTGCTGCTCTATACGTAAGGGAAGGGATCAAAGCAATGGAACTAAAGGATAAACAGGGAAGAGAGGAAGCACTGTGGGTCACCCTGGAGACAGGAAATGCCACCACAATCCACATGGGGATTTAATACTGACCCCTGTTTCTTGGGGAGAAAATGGACAAGGAAATGATAGAAGGCATCCCTAGGATAGCAGAAAAAGGGGAGATATTGTTGATGGGGGACCTGAATATGCCAGATGTTAACTGGAGCACCTTTGCTGCAGCCACATCCAAGAGCAGGGCCATTCTTGATGTCCTACAGGGGGCATGCCTCAGACAGATAGCGTTGGAACCCACTCAGGAGGGAGCAGTCTTAGACTTGGTGCTCTCAAATGGGGCTGGAGAGAGGATCTCAGATTTAGAAGTAGGTAACCATCTGGGAACATGTGACCACCAAACAGCATGGTTCATGATAAACATAGCTGTAGAGTCAAGTGATACAAAAGCGAGGGTACTGGACTTTAGGAGGGCTGACTTTGGTAAAATGAAAGTGCCTCAGAAAAGCAGTAGCAAATGGACAAGAAGGAGGGGTAGAGGAACAATGAGGAAAAATAAGAACTGCCACCACAGAGGCAATAAGCCTTTGTGTGAAGTAAATACTATATATCAAAATGAAGGAAAAGACCACTATGGTTCTCAAAAGAGGTGGCGGGGAAGGTAAGGGAGAAAAAGATAACATTCAGGAAGTATCAGGAAACACTGAAGGAGCAGGACAGTGAACTGTACCGGTGAAAGCAGAAGAAAGCAGGGAAGGCAGTCAGAATAGCAAAGGCCCAAACCGAAGAAAAGATAACCAACTCAGTTAAGAAGGGGGATAACACATTTTATAGGTACATTAGGGAGCAGAGAAAGACCAAGGGAGAGATAGTGAGGCTTAATAATGTGGAGGGTATGTGGACAGAGGGTGACAGTGAAAAAGCAGGGATACTGAATGAATACGTCTGCTCAGTATTCACAAAAGAAGAGGAGGAGGAGGTACCTAAACCAATCAATAGAAGCACACTCTAATGGGGGGGTATACCAGTCCATTCACAGAAGAAAGGGTCCTGAAAGAACTCCTGAAACTGAAGGTGGACAAAGCAATGAAGCCTGATGGGATTCACCCCAGAATTCTAAAAGAACTCAGGGGAGAACTAGTGACACCCCTGACTACCCATTTTAACAAATCATGGGAGGATGGTGTGGTACCTGAGGACTGGAGGACAGCAGATGTGATTCCCCTTCACAAAAGTGGAAGCAAAGCAGAGGCAGGAAACTACAGACCTCTTAGTTTGACATCAGTGGTAGGGAAAATGATGGAATCAGTTCTGAAAGAAAGTATTGTTGAGTGCCTAGAGGCCAGAGGGGCATAGGACCCAAGGCAGCATGGATTCACAGTGGGAAGGTCAGGTCAGACAAATATAATAGATTTCTTTGACTGGGTGACCAAAGTAGTAGACCAGGGAGGGGCTGTGGACATGGCCTACCTAGACTTTAGTAAGACATTTGATACAGTCCCATACAAAAGATTAATAAACAAGTTAGCCAGCCTGGGAGTGGGTCCCAGGGTGGTAGCCTGGGTGAAAAATTGGCTGGACAACAGGACACAGAGGGTAAAAGTAAACAGAGTCCAGTCTAAAGAAAGAGGAGTTACTAGTGGGGTGCCGCAGGGTTCAGTATTGGGACCGGTCCTTTTTAATGTCTTTATAAGTGACATTACGGAGGGACTGGAAGAAAAAGTATGCCACTTTGCAGACAATGCAAAGACCTGCATAAGGACTGATACACAAGTGGGTGGAAAGAATGAAAAGGGACTTGCCAAGGTTGGAGGAATGGTCAAAAGTATGGCAGCTTAGATTCAATGTAAAGAAGTGCAAAGTAATGCACCTGGGAAACAAAAACCCAGGGGAAGAGTACACAATGGAAGGGGAGGTACTGACAACAAAAAAAATGGAACAGGAACTGGGGTGATTACATTGGATGACCTAAAGGTAGGCAAGCAATGTGAGAAGGCAGTAAGAAGGGCTGCAGGGATACTGGGATGCATAGGAAAAGGCATCACCAGTAGAAAACAGGAAGTTGTTATCCCTCTGGACAGACAATTGGTGAGACCCCATCTGGAGTACTATGTGCAGTTCTGAAGACTCATCTGAGCAAGGACATAGACAGGATGGAGGCAGTCCAGAGAAGGGCAACTAAAATTATGCAGGGTTTGCACCAGAAGCCATACAAAGAGAAACTAAAGGAGCTTAATGTGTATACCCTCGAGGAAAGGAAGGAGCGGGGGACATGATAGAAACTTTCAAGTACCTCAAGGGAATCAACAAAGTCCAAGAGGGTAGCATCTTTCAGAAAAAGATGTGCAAGAACAAGGAGGCACAATTTGAAGAAAGAAGGGTGACAGCTCAGGGGCAACATGGGGAAGTATTTTTTCATGTAGATGGTGGTGGACACATGGAACAGCCTTCCTGATGAGGTTGTGGGGTCAAAAATAGCTGGAGAATTCAAGAATGCATGGGACAGACATAAAGCAATTCTGGTGGGGGGGTAGAAAGAAGTAGGCTGTTGGTTAACTAGGATCTGCAGATTATCAAATAGGTAGGGAAATGGGCAGACTGGGTGGGCCAAGCGGTTCTTAACTGCTGCCAAAGTCTATGTTTCTATGTTCTTCACCCTCTACACTTTGTCTTGTTGGCTACCACTGTCCCTGTAAGCAAACTGTTCTTGTTTCATTTTGTTTTTTTGCTATTTTCTCCCCTTTTAGCCCCCACCAGCATGGGTGAGGGCCCCACCTCAAGCCATGTCCTCTCATTAACTAACCACAGGTGAAACTATTTAGCTAGATTCCCACTTGAATCAGAAAGGTAATTTCCCACAGGTCAAGTCCTGCTCATGAGTCAGCCATAGGGAGTGCTGTTTAGTTGCAACAGTTAGCTCACACTCCCACCATTCATCACAGGTTTTATTTATTTATTTATTTTCATTTATTTGAAAGTCAGATCTACAACCTTTGAGTCATGGACTCATTTACAAAGGCATTTCATCGCAGGGAGGATAGACATGATTACAGTGTGAGGTACAACAGTGGTAACATACAGGTGCAATACAGATAAAAGTAAACATACAATTACAACAGTGGATTACAGAGTAAAGTTGCATACAATAAGTTACAAACGTATCAAATAATACTCTAATAGAAGGTACAACCCTAGGCGTACCAGGGAGGAACACCTATGGGGTATGGTTGGGAGGAAAAGAGGTGGAGGGTAAGAAAGAGGGGATGGGGTGGAAGCAGTCCAACGGACATTGTCAGTGCTAAGGGCAGTGCAGATATGACTGTTTTCAAAAGAGGATTGGATACTAATTTTATTACACACACTGTGTATGTCTATTCTCTTTGAGGTAAGGGTGGACTGCAAATGGACGAATGCCCTATTTAACTTAAATATTCCTGTGAATCCTATGAATTACTATTTAGGAAACCATTTTCATGATCTCCTGGCACAGATGTAACCCTAACCTTAATGGTCAGAGAAACCCTAATCCTAAACTTTGTGTCCAGGGTGCTGGTTGTGACGCTTGGCCAGCTGGTTATAATTATTATATATTTGTAAAATAAAAATATAGTATGCGATTGTCTCACATAAGACAGTCTGTGCTTCCATGGGTGCCCCCACCCCCAGGTTTCAGTGAAGCTACAGGATATGTAAACTGAACAGAGGATGTGTGAAATTGACCAGTAAAGGGGAAACCTAGAGTTTCCTGTCTGTTCTTAATTAAGACTCTGGCCATCTGCCAGAGGATAAGCCTAATAAACTTTTATGATTTCCTAGAAGAACCTATTGATAACAGCAATGTGTTAAAACATCGTAAAACCCTTTGATCTGCTTGGGAAAACAGGAACCAGTTCAAAGAAAGGCTTGATTAAAGAATGTCATAATTTAGGAAATGTCTTTTTTTCTTCTGAAGTCGCATTATTTAAAATACCTCCTGAGAGGAAATCATTTTTTGTAATTTTATATTCTAAAAGGAGGAGCTAGATGACTCACAGAAGGGGTTTGGAGACACAGTTTAAACAGATACTTGTGTCTGAAATGTTGTTACAGTATATCATTTTGGGATTCTAGAGAGACACAACTCTCTGATCTAACTTTAAAATGCACTTCCAGAGACAATACCTTAGACAGCAAAGGTCTAAATGTATTGTGGTAGGAGTTTTTGTTTTGTACTTTTTCTTTGTTCTTTTATGTGATTGTGAGCTCTTTGATATATTGTTCTGTGTTTACATTTTTTTCATATTTTTATCATCTTTTAGTAAAGAAATACAGGTTACTCACCTGTAACAGGAGTTCTAGGAATGGTATATGTTGTTCATCCACACTATCTGGCAGGTTCCTTGCCGCTTTAAATCTTGCCGGAAGGTCTTCAAGCTAGCTCCTCCCACCTACCCGGGTGGTAAAACTCTCGGCTCCACCCCATGACGCCAGATCTGGCCCGCTGGAAGCTCAGGTTGTGCGTCGAAGCCGGGGAGGTCGGGTGGGTTCGTGTGGATGAACAACATATACCATTCCAGAACTCCTGTTACAGGTGAGTAAACTGTATTTAGGGACATGGATATGTTGTTCATCCACACCTCTGGCAGACTCCTAGCAGTTCTCCGGGAGGAGGGAGGCAAGGCGCACACCCTATATACTTACTTGGGAACAGAGATTGGAGAACCGAGGCCCCAAAACCAGCATCCCGGCGTGACTCAAGGTCGATGTGGTAGTGGGTAATGAAGGTGTGTGCTGACTTCCAGGTAGCAGCCCTGCAGATTTCCTGGATAGGGACGTCCCTGGAAGCAGCCACTGATGCAGCAGTATGGCGGGTAGAATGAGCTCTTATCCCTCTGGGAGGCTCCATGCCCGCCAACTCATAGCAGAGATTTATGCAGGAGGTGACCCATCTGCCTATCGTCCACTTGGCTGCAGGTCTGCCAGGTGCGGCTTCAGCGTAGGGTGACAAACAGCTGGCGAACCTCCCGACTTCCAGCTATGCGCTCCTTATAATAAGCGAGCCTCTAGGGTCCAAATTATGGAGCCTATATTCGGCCTCCGAGGTGTGATTGGGGTAGAACACCGGCAGAGTCAACACCTGATTAAGGTGAAACTCCGACACCACCTTGAAGGAATTTTGGGTGGGGGCGAGGACACCTTGTCCCTGTGGAAGACCAGGTAAGGAGCTCGATGCTAAGCGCCTGGAGTTCTCCCATCCTTCTGGCTGATGTGATAGCCACCAAGAAGGAGGTCTTCCACGACAGGTGGGGAGACCACACCTGTGCATTGGTCTCGAATGGCTTGCCCATGAGCTTTGCCAGTACCAGCAGTAATCCCACGGAGGTGGGGTTCCCTACTGGAGGAAATGTGATCAAGGCCTTTAAAGAGCGCCCAACCACTTTCTCCTGCGCCACTGACTACTGACCGGCCCGCGCCCGGTAAGCAGAAATGGCTGCCAGGTGCACCTTAAGGGTCGTCGACCTAAGCCCTTGACTAGATAGGGACCATAGATAGTCCAAAATGCTTGCCACAGGACACGAGAAGGGGTCCAAACCCTTATCCTGACACCAAATGGAGAACCTCTTCCATTTGAAGGCATAGCATTTCCCGGTCGACTCCTTACGGGACGCCTCAACAACGTTGAGGACCTCGTCGGAAAGACCCAAGGCCTGGAACTCTAGCCGCTCAGGAACCAGGCCGTCAGGTGCAGGGATTGAAGGTCCGGATGGAACACCTTCCCCTGATTGACTGAGAGCAGGTCCGGGCGAGCTGGAAGCTGCTTCGGAGTCCTGGAGCTGAGACTGAGGAGATCTGGGTACCAGAACTGGCGAGGCCAGTCTGGGGCTATCAGAATCACCTGCGCCTTGTCCCTCCTCACTTTCAGCAGGACCCTGTGAATCAGGGAACGGGGAAGGCGTAAAGAGGCCCGGGGTCCACGGCCTCGAGAAGGCATCCCCCTGCAGCGAGCCCTGCTGAGGGGGGCCGGCATGAAACAGCCTCAGCTTCGCGTTCTCCCTGGAGGCAAACAGATCCACCAGAGGTGTGCCCCAGCGGGAGAACAGGTCCTGTACTATCTCCGGCAGGAGAGACCACTCGTGCGATGCAGCCCCTATCTGGCTCAGGGCATCGGCCAGGGTGTTGGAGGCTCCTGCCACATGAATGGCCAGGAGATCCGCCTCCAGGCTGCGCACTAGTGACCAGATGCGGAGAGCTTCCTTGCATAAGAGCATGGAGCGCGTCCCACCCTGGCGGTTTAGATAGTACATGGTCGTGGTATTGTCCGTCTGGACCCGGACCACTTGACCCCGGAGAAACGGAGCAAAGGCAGTGAGAGCTAGGTGGACCGCACGGAGCTCCAGCAGGTTGATATGGCATCAGGACTCCCGTAGGGACCAGAGGCCATGCACTCGGTGTTCCCCCAGATGGGCACCCCAACCCATCAAAGAGGCATCGGTCGTTAGAGAGACCATCGGCTCGGGGCAGACAAACGGGATACCCTCCTGCAGATGGGACGGAACGGTCCACCACTGGAGAGCGTTCCACATCTCCTAGGTCGTCCACACACGCTGGTCCAGAGGATCACAGTGCTGTGACCACTGGCTGACCAGTCCCCACTGGAGGGGGCGCATGTGCCAGCGTGCCCAACGGACTATGCTGGTACAGGCCGCCATGAGACCCAGGAGTCACAGGAAGTCCCGGGCAGGGCGCGATTGCCCAACCAGAAATGATTGGGCAAAGGAGGTAAGAACCTCGGCCCTGTCCGCCGGGGGCCGTGCTCTGGCTCGAAGAGAGTCGAGCTCTGCCCCGATGAAGGATATCACCTGCTTCGGCTCGAGTTCCGACTTGGCCTCATTGACCAGGAGGCCGAGTTGAGAGCAAACCCGGAGGGCCAGATCCCTGGACTGCTCCACCTCCGACCTGGAGGGGGGTTGCTATCAGCCAATCGTCCAGCTAAGGATACACCCGGACCCCTCGGCGCCGCAGGAATGCTGTCACCACTGCAATGCATTTGGTGAAGACCCTTGGAGCTGAAGAGAGGCCGAAGGGCATGGCCTGGAACTCGAAGAGGGATCCCTCCGGCCTGAAGCGGAGGAATCTCTGATGAGACGGACGGATAGGGACGTGAAAGAACGCGTCCTGGAAGTCCAGAGAGCAGAACCACACGCCGTGTTCCAGAGATGGTATTATCTGAGCCAGAGTGACCATTCTGAAGGTTCGAGACCTTAGGAACTTGTTCAGGTCATGTAAGTCTAGTATGGGGCGCCAGCCCCCCATCCGTTTCGGGACCAGGAAGTACCTGGACACGAACCCTGGTTCTGATGGTGGGTCCTCTATCTCTTTTATCAACCCCTTTTGAAGAAGGAGGGCGATGTCGGCTCGACGAGCCTCTAGAGATTCTGGGGACCCCGAAGCCCCCCGCGGTGCGACGGCTCTGAAGAGCGGAGCCTGCTCGAATTCCAGAGGCAGGCCTCTTCCCACCACCTCCAGAACCCACCTGTCCGTGGTAACAGCGGACCAGGCGGAAAGGAAGTGTCGGAGCCGTCCCCCCGCGGGGAACCAGGGGCGAGGTGACGGGGATGGGGGCGACACCCCTCAGCCCGTCACTGTGCAGGCTTGGAGGAAGGACCGGCCGAGGGACCACCAGGGCCTTTTCCTCCTTGCTTCCTATTCGAGGAAGCTGACGGCTTGGGCTTGGAATACCAAGGTTCAGCCTGCTGGCCCTGACGTTGTTGTTGTTGGGCCGGACGCGCAGCGGGAGCAGAGGGACGAAAGGGCTTAGGCTGGGGCTTACGGCCCTTGTCCCTCTGCGCAGACGAGACCGAGTCCAAGGTGGCATTGGACTTTTCGATCCTCTGGAGGTGGCCTTCCACTCCAGGGCCGAAGAGGTCTGTTCCCAAGAAGGGAACGTCCGCAAGCTTGTACTGGGTATCCGAGGTGAAAGTGGATATCCTCAGCCATGCCCGCCGTCGCATGGCCACAGCGGCCGCCACTGACCGGGCGCAAGAGTCCCCAATATCCAGAGCAGTCTGGAGCTGCTGCTTGGCTACTGCCCTGCCCTGGTCCCGCACCTGCTTAACTGTGGTCTGCAGGTCGGCAGGAAGATGAGGACGACCTCATCCAGGAGCCCAGCAGGGCATGGGAAAAATGCCTATGAGGACAGCCGAACTGGCCTGACGTAAGGCCAAGTGAGGAGGCAGACACTTTTTCGCCTGCATAGTCCAACTTCTTGGACTCTTTGTCGGGCGGTTTGTCCACGCCCTGGCATTGCTGGCACGCCGGAAAACACTGTCCGAAACCAACCCCTCGGCTGAGGGGTGCTCAGAAGAAACCGGACAGAGAGCCGTGAGGCCCGGCATATTTCCTGGCCATCCTGGCGGGCGCAGGACAGGAAGCGGGCGGCACCATAATTCAGGGCCGGGCGACAATGGCCTCAGCCACGGAAAGGCCTCCGTGGAGAATCCCTCAGTCCAGAATCTCAGTGAGGGGATATCTGCCCGTTTGGACCGTCGGGTTCAAGCTTCCATCCCAGTGGATTCTGAGATGAGCCTAAGAAGTCCAAGGAAGGATGAAGGGCTATCGTCCACTGACTGCCCCAGAGGACTCCAAGTCAAGCGCTTGGAGAACAGGGAGGAGTCGTCCGATTCCGGACTAATCGTTGAATAGCTGCCTGAGCCTGAGCCTCCTCCATGTGACGAGGCTTATCGGGCGTAGAGTGACCGACAGCTCATGGGAGGCCATGGGCCGACCGTGAACTTTTCGACGGTGCCCCAACTGTCGGCTGAGGCGAGGCGGTTCCACCAGGATTGGTGGGGCAGCAGGAATAGGCGAACAACCGGCCTGGGAACAGGCTCCCTCGACCGCTGCGGTTGTTTGACGCTCTGGTGACAACCATTTATGGCGAGAAGAGGCCTGAGCCGACTTACTACCCGACCAATAATAGTTGTTGCCACATCGGTTCCTCATACTTCGGGCGCAACTTACGCTGAAGCCCCTCGTCCGAGGAGGAGGAAGAAGATGAGGAAGAGCGGCGGCGCAGCCATCTGGGTGCCGAAGACCGAGACCGCCTGTGTCGGCGGGATCGGCTGGACCGCTGATGATGTCCGAGACCGAGACCGAGAGATCTCGGCTGGGCGGAGTCGGCAGGGAGCCGAGGATCGGCAATCCCCTCGGCTCGGTCAACAAATCCGACGGCTCCGGGGCCGGAGGCGCAGATGAGCCGACGGTATCCTTAGACCTCACCGGGGGAACCGGGGAGGAGGGATTTGGCTTCTCCAGCCGACAACCCGTCTAACGGGTCGAGAAAAATCTCGACCACGTCGGCTGGTGTCTCGGACACCTGGCCTGACGGGTATCGCACAGGCCGGGGGTCGGGCACCGGTCAAGTCACTGTCCCACAAGTGAGGGAGATCTTTCCGCCCCAGGAGCCGGGCGACGATGGGACTTACTCCTTACTTTTCTTCGGACCGGCGAAACGGCCCAGAGTAGTTGGACCCTCGCCTTGGTTGAGAGGGTCAGGCAAAGCTCCTTAAAGGAAGCTGAATAGGAGGCCCGAGCAGAGCGAGACTAATGCCGAGTCCAAGATGTCGCGCCTGAGCCGCCTCCTCCTCGAGGGCGACCATCTGCTCGAGATGTTCAGCGGATCCCGCAGCCGCGGAAACCGCCAGTCGGGCCTCCTCAGATTTGACCAGAGGAAATCTCCTTTCCGGGCACCCAAGTTGGAGACGGGCAGCGCGATCCTCGAGGACGTAGACCGAAAAGGAAGAGCACAGTTCGCAGGCCTGCGGGTCATGCTCCTGGCCAAGGCCAGTGGCGCCGCGTGGAGTGCGGGTCGTCGAGACATCTTCTGCCCACAGGGACAGCTCCAAATCCGAGTCGATTGTCCATGGCCAGCGAGGAAGAAGACCGAGTGGTAAAAGTTTTGTTTTTGAAAATTTTTTCAAAGTCGAAGATTTAGGCCCAAAGCTTAATCGCAGAGCGTTAAGGAGGGAACCTGAGCTTCCAAGCGGTAAGGAAGATCTGGTGTCATGGGGCGGAGCCGAGAGTTTTACCACCCGGGTGGGTGGGAGGAGCTAGCTTGAAGACCTTCCGGCAAGATTTAAAGCGGCAAGGAACCTGCCAGATAGTGTGGATGAACAACATATCCATGTCCCTAGAATCTTTTTTTTCAAGATACTGCCTGGGTGTGTCTTCCAAGTTCTTTTTGCATCTGATGTATACGTGGTTAAGTCTGACAGCTGTTTTGAAGGGCTTGATGATGTTACTAAACTGGGAAAAGGTAAGAATATACCTAAGGTCTCTTATAGAGTTAAAAGGGTTCATTTTGGAAGCCTGGCTTGCAGCCCCTGGTGAAAGATTGTATCGCAATCCCCAAAAGAGGGTATGTATCTGAGCCTGTACATTGGGTACACTAGCATAAGGTTCACAGTTTGAATCCCCCCAGAACTGGAGACTAAAGGTGATTTGGACCCATAAGCAGAGAGGAGGGTTACCCTTTCTGTTACCTGTTCACATTATTGCACTCTGAGGTTGGCATTGTGGGAGCAGAGGGCCTGACCTGCTGAGCAAGTTTGCGACACTGGTAACCTCAGACTAATGTCCTCGGAGGTTGCATGTTCTAACTCTCATATTTGGGTGGAAGACTAATCCTAATCTTATGTTTGTGGAGGTGGTACATCTAAATCTAATGCCCTGGGTTGCAGGTAAACATTAACCCTAATGGTTACGGGGTGCTAACCCTAACCCTAAAAGCTTTTGGTGGAACCCTCACCCTAATGTTTGGGTGTAGCCCTCACTCTAATGGTCTGGTTGGCAGTGATAACCATAATTCCATATGCTTTGGGGAGTAGTGGTAAATTAACTGTAATGTTTTGAGGTATGGTAACTTGAACCCTAATGCTGTGTTATGTGGTATCCCTAACTTGAAACTTAGCAGTCTGGATGTGTGGTAACCTGAACCCTAATATTCTGTGAGGTGATATCCTTAACCTGAATCACAGTGTTTCAGAGGTGGGGTAATCTGAACCCTAATGTTCTGGGGTGGTGGTAGTGGTATGAATGAACCTAATCTTCTGGGGTAATAGTAACACTTACACTAATGTTCCCAGAGGTGATGACCCCAGCACGTAGGTCCTGTGGGGATAACCTGAAAATTAATGTTCTGTTGTAAGCCTAGCCCCAATGTTCTGGGGTGTGGTAACCCTAGCACTAATGTTCGTGAGGGGATAAATCTAACCTAGTGTGCAGGGGTGAGGGCACTTGAACATTAATGTATTGAATCAACAGTGCTATGGACCCACCATCTGAAAGCACCACACAAGGCTCAGAATGTCTCATTTCTGAAGCAAAACAAAACATTTTTACTTTGTATCAAAGTCATTTTTAAAAATCTGGTCCTTTTTGTATTCCAGCCTAGGAACTGAGAGACCCAAGTTTGTTCTTAAAACAGCAGCACTAGATAATCATGAAGTGAATATTAAAATCCTGTTTTTTTGGCTGGAAGCAGGCAGTCATAGTTCGAGCTTCCATATCTGTAAATATCTGTTTCTAACAATCTCTAGTTTTTTCAATATTTAAAATGTATTTCCATTGTCATGGATTCACAGTAAATATGGCTGCTGCCTAATTTGCAGCTGAACTCCCACCCCCCATCGCATCACAATTTTTGCTTACTTCTGTGGGACCCTGTGCTGCATTTTCCCACTGTCCCTGTGTAGTGCTGTGAGTTATGCACATGCGCCGTCGGCAGCAGATGGTTCCAATTCAACATGGCAGGTGGGAGAAATATAAACAAAAGCAAAGAAACATCAAGCAAATTACAGGTTGATAGTACAGCAAAAAAACAGAAAGATTACCAGATAAGTACTCAACAGAGAACAGGAAACAAACTTGCAAAAGATCAGATTTTTTTTTTTATCTAGTACTGCTGCTTTAGTACTGACCTCACGCAACAATATGATATTCTTCTGCCAAGACACCAGGCCTCATGACCCATACCTCATCTTTTATTTACAACCTAAAGTTATAATTTCTGCAGTACTCAGTGATATAAAACTGGCCTCTCACAGCACATTATGAGTACACCGTCAAATGGGCAACTGCAGTTGAGCGATTGATTTTTACACAACTCATTTGCAGTGCCCAGTATGACAGCGAGTGTGGAGGGTTCGCGAACGGGGTTTAAGCGAACATTGAAGACACTTAACAGTGAGTAAGGGATGGCACAATTGTGGGAGGGCATGACATAGAGAAGGATATGGGAGGGAGTGTGGGCAGTGCTATCGGGCAGCTCGCTTGGTGTGGTGGATCACACCAATGGGTATGGTGCAGGAGGTACGGGGTTCAGGGCTGGGGAGGGCTTGGTAAAATTGTTATGATTTTGGTATTGTGGGACTTTAGGTTTTTTTGGGGGGGGTGTACCATTCCCATGTCCCATTCCCGATCCTCCTGGATGTGTGCCCCAATCTGCAGTCCCCCTCCAGAATAGCCCCTTCCTGAGGGTTTGCCTGTACTCCAGATTCAGGCCCCCCTTGGAGTTGATTATATAAAGAATGGGGGTACAGGGGCCAATGCCCCCAAATGAGGGTGAGTGGCATAACCCCCCCGCATAAAACATTAGATTTGGGGTCTCAGAGAGTGTTGCGGCTGTGGTTGTTGGCATAGTGTACAGTCGCCGTATCTGTTTTCAGTGATGTGCACTCATAGAAACATAGAAACATAGAATTTGACGGCAGATAAGGACCGCTTGGCCCACCCAGTCTGCCCATTTCCCTACCTACTGGATAAGCTGCAGATCCTAGTTAACCAGCAGCCTACTTCTTTCTACCCCCACCCCCCAGAATTGCCTTATGACTATCCCATGCATGCTTGAATTCCACCACTGATTTTGACTCCACAACCTCCTCCGGAAGGCCATTCCATGCATCCACAACCCTCTCTGTGAAAAAATACTTCCTTAAATTACCTCTGAGCCGCCCCCCCTCTATCTTCAAATTGTGCCCTCTTGTTCTTGCACACCTCTTTTTTTGAAAGATGCTACCCTCTTGGACTTTGTTGATTCCCTTGAGGTACTTGAAAGTTTCTATCATGTCCCCCCTCTCCCTCCTTTCCTCTGTACTACAAAAATCAGACTAATAGAAATGGTGGTGGGGTATGCATTTACATAAAGAATACAATTACAACAAAAGAAATTTCTACTCAATTGGATGAGGAGGTGGAAATAGAAGGGTGCTGTATATAGTTACAAAATGCAAACAAAAAATTGACATTAATAAACATTTATCGACCACCTAATGCAGACTTAGCCTATGATTTATCTTTGATCCAACTGATATCAGACCACTCTGAAACATCTGATGTAATTATTATGGGTGATTTGAATTTGCTGGGTATAGATTGGCCAAAACTTATGGCATTTACTAAGATGGAACAAACCTTTTTAGAAACATTCATAAAGTCAGGTTTAGACCAGATGGTTATAGAACCAACTCGTGAGAAAAATATTTTGGATCTTATCCTAACAAATATTCCGGAGATAGTTAGCAATAGTGAAATAGTGGAACCATTGGGATCTAGCAATCATAACGCAGTAACATTTTCTATAAAACAATTCAAAACAACAGTAAACAAAATATATATCGTTATAATTATTATAAGGGGCATTATAATGAAATTAGGGAAGCACTTTTTGCAAAGAATTGGAATTTATTATTTAAAGATAAGTGCACTAATGTATGTTGACAAATATTTAAGGACATAATATATGAATTGGAACAACTACATATTTCTAAAAATAAAATTAATAATTATAGAGGTAAAATTCCTTTTTGGTTGACTCCTAATATACTAAAACAGATAAAAACAAAGCAAAAAGCATATAAAAAATAAAACAAGATCCAACTGTAGAAAACAGAACTAAGTATAAAATAGAATTAAAAACTACTAAATCTATAATTAAAAAGGAGAGAAAACAATTTGAATATAAATTATCTACAACAGAATGTAGTACTAAAGCTTTTTATGCATATATTAATAATAATAGAAATTCAAATTCTCCCATAACCACAATAGTAAATGAGGGGATAGAAAGTAATAATGGGTCTGATATAGGAAATATATTTAATAATTACTTTGGTTCTGTGTTTTCAAGTAAAGATCTTACAAATAATATGGTTCATACATATACAAGTGAATATGAGGAGATAACTATAGGGGAAATGAAAGATGCAGTTAGATCTTTAAAATATACCTCTTCACCAGGGCCTGATAAAATAAATACATTTTTCATAAAGCATACTTTGGATGCACTTGTGTGTCCTCTGCATATTATTTTCAATAAATCATATAGGAATGGTAAGGTACCAGAGGATTGGAGAATGGCTACTGTGATTCCAATACATAAAAAGGGAAACAAAAATAAAATTGACAACTATAGACCCATTAATTTAACATCTGTCTTGTGTAAAACTATGGAAAGAATATTAAAACAAAAAATGGATCAAGAAATAATAACAAAGGGAATAGCTGATGATACACAACATGGCTTTAGAAGAGGTAGATCATGTACAACAAATTTGGTAACCTTTTATGAGAACATCAGTGCTAGTCTGGATAAAAATATTCCAGTGGATGTTATATTCTTAGACTTTAAAAAAGCGTTCGATAAGGTATTACATGATCTATTACTTATGAAGTTGATAAAGTCAGAATTTAACAGTTATACTGTTAGATGGGTCGAGGATTGGTTAAAGAACAGATCACAGAAAGTTAGGATAAGTGACATAATCTCTGGTAGCATTTTTGTAACAAGTGGATTGCCACAGGGCTCTGTCCTGGGTCCTACTCTCTTCGGTATATTTATCAGGGATTCACATTTGGGTGTTTCAAGTCAGATAAGTAAATTTGCAGATGATACTAAAATTTCAGCAGAAGTAGACACTGAAATAAAAATAAATACATTAAAAAAAGATCTTCTGATTATTGAAAAATGGGCTAAAGAAAATAACGTGTTTTAATACAGAAAAATGTTCAGTCATGCATTTAGGGAAAAGAAACCCCAATACTGATTATATCTTGTGTGGGAATGAAATTAAGAAAGCATGTTATGAACAAGATTTATGTGTTATAGTAAATAACAAATTTAGTTGGAGTAATCAATGTAATAAAGTAATCCAAACTGGTAAATGTATTATTACCGCTATCAGAAAATTGTTCATAACACGAAATACAGAATGCATTATAAAACTATATAAGTCATATATTAGACCTTACACTGATTATGCAGTTTCCTTATGGGCACCATATTTGGAAAAAGATAAAAAATGATGGAAAGCTTACAGAGAAGACTGACAAAATTAATACCAGAAATAAGACATCTTACATATCAAGAAAGGGTAAAATCATTAGGACTATATAATTTACAGATGAGGCAGGATAGAGGTGCCTTGTTGTTGTTGTTTAATATTTTAAATGACGAACATCTTATGAATTTATGTGGATTAAAATATTTGGACAAAGTACATGGCCTGAGATGTAATAACAGGCAAATTCAAATACCAAGGGCATTCACAAATAAGCGCAAATGTTATTTTACTGTGAGAGCCGCAGGGTTCCCACCATATATAGTGGAGCAGACATCATTCAGACAGTTTAAAATGGAGTTAGATTATTGCTGGGAAGTTATACTTGATACGCCCCACTTTTGTGGGGAAAGTGGTCTCGATGGGCCTAGGGCCTAATTCCACTTTTATTAACCGAGAGTTAATACAGAGAGTAATCACATACTGTACATCTACCACAGTAATCATCAGCCAGTAAAAAGTGATTCAAATGTATTGTTTCTTGTTTTTACACACTAAATTGTCTCATTTTTTTTTTTTACAAAATGCTACATCCATTTAACATTCAGCTGACTACTTCCGTATGCCAAGTCATTCTCCCGCTCACCCTATCACTCGTACAACAGACATATCATTTAAAAATAATCTGTCTTTTAAATAAAAACTGTGTATTTCACCCCTGTTCACAATATCTGTTTCTTACAGTTTCCTGTTTGCCCCCCGTCAACAGACTCCATTTCAGCTAGCGACAGACACAGCTGCAGTGGTAGTTTTGTGAGTAATGCTGCCACAGATGGAAGCATGCTGCTGGCAACATATCACCACAGTCTCTGTAGGGTGACTTGGGCTGTGCGTAACACTGATGATGTCACTCTCTCACACTGCATAAGGCAAAGTAAAGGAAAATGTGCACCTAAACTAACATAATTACTCAGTTAATGCCAATATCCTCACCACTTGTTGGCCACTCACTCAAAACCGGCATTCTGCCCCACTCTGCTCACTGAGCAGAGTCATCCTTTAGAGACACCAGGAAGGATGAGATTAATGAATACTGTTGCTGCAGATGGTAGCATGCAAGCCTTTGATAAAGGACTGCTAAAGTTTGAAACACGTCAGGCGTGTTCTGTTTCATTCCCGACATGGGATTTTAATACATATTTATTGTCTTTTCATAAGCTGCAGTGTCTAGAATAATTGATTTGGTAAGTGCGTGGCCTCCAGTTTGCGTTGTTCTTGTCTTTTGCTGTGAGCACTGTGATGCTCTGCCCCTTGCTTAATATTATATTTATAAATTGTGTTACAAATATATGGTATGTGAGGGTCTGCTTAGATAAAAAAAAAGGCTGGCTGCTGCAGTGAGGGATCTTTGACCTCAAACATGTCAGTGTAGCTGAAAGCAGCAGGATGTTATAAACAGACCAGGGAAACCTAATTAAAAGCCTTCCTTCCAGAGGTACAGTTTATTACATTTTATAACCTGTTCCTGCTTTTGAAGTTGGTTCCCATGTATGCATTTATGACATAGCAGGAAGGAAAATAATTTGGCTGATTCCTCTTGGTTTTCTCACCTAGCCGAGAATTAGTGACATGATTGTGGGATTGTGAAGCATCAATGGGGATGTTTTGATCACAGACTGTCATATTTGGGAAATGGTTAGTTGCTGATTTTTCACAGTAATAGCATACATCCGTGTGGATAATTATGCTAAGAAGAAAAAACTAGGAGGATCTAAATGTGACCTCACCAAAAGGGGTTGGGAGATGGATTCTGAAATGGGCATGCATCAGAGGGAAACATGGCATATTATTTTGGACTCAAGAGAGACACAATTCTCTGGACTTAAGAAAGCACTTAAGAGTAACATTTAGATAGGCAAGAACTTTTAAGTATTTTGGGGGTAGGCATATTTGTGTTCTGTAACTTCCCATTTATTTTATGTGACTGTAAGTTAGTGATATAATTGTTCTGTGCTTGATTTTACCTGTTTTACAATTTTTAGTAACAATATTTTCTTTGAAATTCTGCCTGTGTCTTCTCAGTTTTCTTTTACATGTGATTGCTGATCCTGTGTTTAAGTCTGACAGCTGTTAAGGGCTTGAATGTGTTACTAAGCTTGTTAAAAGGTAAGAATATACCTAGGTCTCCTATTGATTTGTAAGGGTACATTTTGGGGACCTGGCTGGGTGCCACTGGGTGAAAGAGTGTATTGCATTTCCCTGAAGGGAATATATATCTGAGCCTATTAACTGGATATGCTAGCATCAGGTTCACATTTTGACCCCCCAGGACTCGAGGCTAGTAGGTGATTCAGACCCAAAACAGACAGGAGGGTTACCGTCTGTTCCCTGCTCACACTATTGTGCTTCGAGGTTTGCACTGTGGGAGCAGAGGGCCTGACCTGTGGAGTGCGTTTGAGACAAGCACCACTATCCCAGTGCATAACGTTTGTGTCTGACAGCTGCACAGTGTTGGTCTTGCTATGGCCTGCAAAATAATGGACTGTTTTCACTTTCTGCAAAAAAAATAATAAAAATTGTGTTTTTCTTCCTACCTTACTATTGTTCCACCTACTGTATTACTCCTGGGACAGAAAATGGGAAAATAACGTAAAACAGTCATCTGATTTAAAAAAAACAAACAAACTGAAGTCCACAACCTGAGTCACAATTGGACTCACGGAGATCACTCATTGCCTTGACCACTTTGCTGGCTCAGTACCAATCACAGCCTGAGGACCTTGCTTGTGTGGGGGTAATGTTGTGATAGATGGAGAATCTGTCTATGCAATGAAAAAACATTTTTGACAGCACCCACTGCCCACACTCATTGACAGAGGAACTCTTGTACATATGTTTTTTAAAGATTTTCTTTTTTTTTTTAAACTTTCTTTTTAAAATTTATTTATTGAAATGTTTCACCAGAAAGGCACACTGAGCGACAAGTCACTCGTCTCCCAGTGTGACCTGGGGGGAAAGAGTACATAGGAATGAGACATTAAACATTCAAGTTACAAGATCAACATTAACATACAGCTATAAGGCAGATATTACAGTGTTACAACAGTGTTGTGCATAATAGTCAGAAAGAGTGGTCAATAAGAAGTGCTGGGTTAATAAGTAAACTAGTGCTTACATGAAACAAAAGGGGGGAAAAGGAGAGGGAGGGTGAGGTGGGGGGGAGGAAGAGTCATGTCCCGGGAGACCTCTTCAGGATGTGAGGAATCCTGCAAGGGGACTGGGGGAGCCAGAGAGAAGGAGATAAGGCAGTGTCTCAGAGAGACCCCTTCAGGATATGGGGAATCTTGCAAGGGGCTGTGGGGCTAGACAGAAAGGGGGATAAGGCTGTAGGAATTTAAAGAGGGAGGATAAAAAAGGAAGTGTGACTTAATGCTAGGAGGGGGAATAAGACCTAACTCAAGAGGACACCATTCAGGATGCGGGGTACCCTGCAAGGGGGTTGGGGAAGGTCAGTAGATAGGAATTAAGAGAGTGACAGGAGAGGGAGGGAGTGAGAATTGAATCCTTGAGGGGAAGAGAATTCATACCTTTGGAGTGGATGGGGCCTAATCAATAGTCCATCAGGATGCATTGTACCCTGTTAATAGTCATGGAAAACCAAGATAGTGGCTAGGTAGAATAGGAGAGCTATTCTTAGTCTCAATTGGACCCCTTCAGGATGCTGACAGCCCAGCAAGGGGACTGCGATGGCCAGGGAGAAAGGTAGATGGGGGAAGGGAAGGAGAGGATACAATATTAGGTGCAGTAGGACCCCCCTCAGGATACTGAAAAGACTAGGGAGAAAGGTAGATGGGGGAGGGGAAGGAGAGGAGACAAGCCTAGGCCCAGTGGGACCCCATCAGGATGCCGAGAACCCTGAAAGGGGACTGCAAAGGCTAGGGGGACAGGTAGATGGGGGAAGGGAAGGAGAGGAGACAAGTCTCGATGCAGTAGGATCCCTTCAGGATGCTAAGAACCCTGCAAATCTAGGGAGATAGGAGGGGATGGTGGTGGAAGGGAGTAGATAAGAGACACAAGCCCTTTGGGGGGTGGGAGAGGGACCCATGGAGAAAATGAACTTAGTTGATCATTTTATACAGTATGTGCAATAACACACTCCAGGGATGTGCATTATGCTATGATAACTGCAATCAAAGGGGCAGCCAGTACTTAGCCTTCAGCCTCATGCTTAACTATGCCCCTGTGAGTGTGATTATCACCACATAATGGACACCCCATCATGTCTTATTGCTTACATGACACCCACAAAGGCCTACAGGGGGTACAGTGATGCTACTGCATCAGTTGTCCCTCTTACCTCTGCTGCATACCTTTATGCCCACTGCTGGTTGGAAGTCCAGCGAATTTCTTACTCCTCCTGAATCTCCTCCTGGTAGTCTAGTGGCCCCAACCTAAACAGTCCCTTTTCTGCCCATAGACTCTAATTTTATTTATTTATTCATTTTTATGTTGGCGCGTTTGCGCAGCCAACATCTTGTGGTAGTGCAGCTTTGGAGGCGCGGTCACTGTTGGGCAAATGCAGGGCATGCACCAGTAGGTGCGTCCCTCATTCCCCAATCAGCCTGCATGCCAGCACCACACCATGCATACATAATGTGGCGAGCACATCTAAGGAAAGGTCTGCTGCAATCCGAGGAAAGCTCGTCAGATGCAACGGACCTTCCCTTGACGTGCTCGCTGGCATTATGAGCATGGTGGCACAGTGCCCACCAAATTGCCGACTTTGGGGGTGCCCAATCCCCCTGTCAGTTTACCCCGCCCCTCTGTATGTGCCAACAGGGGAGCCCACTCCCCATCAGCATAAAGCACCCCCCCATTTGTTATATGCTGAGGGTGGCCAATACCTACGGCTCTTACCCCCCTTTCCTTGTGTGCCGATGGGGAGCCCTCCCCGTCAGCATAAAGAACCCCCATTGTTAAATGCGAGAATTGCCCAATCCCCCCATAGCTACGGCCCCCCTGCTTTCTTTGTGTGCCGACAGAGGTGCCCCAATCCCCGTCAGCATAAATTCCTCCCCCCTCCCCTTGTGTTGTGTGCCGACAAGGGTGCCCATTCCCCGTCAGCTACAGCCCCCCCAAACAGTTAGGTGGCATGCTGGGAGCCCACCCCAGCTTGCCAAATCCCCTACAAGAAAAAAACTGTCCTGCGATGCTAGATTTATTTTTTTTACCTGCAAAACGAAAACGGTCCCTCGTAGTCTCTCTGCCCCCCACCTGCACCCACCCTCTGCGCATCCTGCCTCCCCACCCCACCCCATACTTACCTCCGGAGTCTGGTCGCGTCGATCTTGGTGGACCGAGAACATGTCTGCACTCTTCAAAGCCGACCGCGAACTGAGGAAATGCCGTAAGCTGTATAATGGAATAAATAAGGTTTTTTCAACTTTCATGCATTTCTCAGGCATTTTTGGGAATTTTGATCCCAAATTTTCAACATGGGATTTTTGGGACCCCTCCTCATGAATTCTTGCACTGTCATGGCATTATTCGGTCCTGAAAGGTGATTTCGCAGTCACTGCATGGAATCACCTTTTGGGACTGAGTAACGAAATGACAGTGCCACTGTTCATGAGGGGGGCTGTCAAAAAGGCTCTGTTGCAAATTTGGTGGGACAAATCCAAAAAATGACTGTTTTACGAGCATGAGTTGTGCAGTTGCTACGCACACTCGTAAGTTATCGAATTCGCAATATTTTCATGCCAGATTCTCAAAATTGGCATTTTAACACACCTTCTTGTGAACTGTACAGCTGTCATTTTTCACATCCTGGCTGAAATGTGTTTTCGCACTTCCAGCGCAGAACAGTGTGGTCGCTGCGAGAAATAAGTGTTCGGGACACATTACGAAAATGACAGTGACACTGTTAATGAGTAGAGGTCCTAAAATGCCTGTGTTGAAAATTTAGTAATGATACTCTATAAAATGACTGTGTTACGAGCGTGCGTGCGCAGTTTGCACGCACGCTCATAAGTTCGCAAACTTATATTTTCACTCCAGATTTTCAACAGTGCCATTGTTCTGTACCTCCTAATGAACAGTACAGCTGTCATTTTTCAGATCCTGACCAAAATCTGTTTTCACAGTTCTGGTGCAGAATAGCGCGGTCGCTGTGGAAAGTCCATGTTCGAGACACATTATGAAAATGGCAGTGACACTGTTCATTAGCAGATGTCCTAAAATGCCTATGCTGAAAATTTGGGGACAAAAGTCAATAAAATGAGTGTTTTATGAGCATGCGTTGCGCAGTTTGCACGCACGCTCGTGACTTTGTAAATTTGTAATAGTTTCACTCCAGCTGTTCATCATTGGCATTTTTCCATGCCTCCTTATGAACAGTACAGCTGGCTGAAATGTGTTTTCGCACATCTGCCGCAGAATTGCACGGTTGCTGTGTGAAATCAGTTTTTGGGACTGTTTGAGGAAATGACGGTGACACTGTTTATGAGCTCAGGTCCTAAAATGCCTATGTTGAAAATTTGGTGCCGGAAGTCCATAAAATGACGGTCTTGCAAGCGTGCATTGTGCAGTTTCCACGCACCCTTGTAACTTCGAAAATCTGCAATATTTTTGTGCCACATTTTCACCACTGGCATTTGTGCACACCTTCTTATCAACAGTCCAGCTGCCATTTTTTACAGCCTGCCCAAAACATGTTTCCGCAGCTGTGGTGCACAATGGCGTGCTCGCTGTGGAAAATCACCTTTTGGGACACATTAACAAAATCACAGCGCTATGCATCTCTAGCTCCGCCACTGCCAATGCCAGCGCGACAACATTCGGCACTGACAAATGCTTGTTATTTATTTATTTAGTTATTATATTTTGGAATTACAAAGTACCTTTGAGCTAGTAGGTCATTTACAAAAGTTCAACATCGCAAGGGTAAAGGGACAAACAATCATGACATGGTGTGATAATTACATACAAATGGTGCAATGAGTACATACAATGGAACAGTAATATGGGTTGTACTACAGACATAACACATTAAATCAGTATACAGTGCAGAACTTGGTGATATGACAGGTATAATATGATTACTACAAATTACCATCTGGCTGCAGATAGCGACTATAAATGTGGGGTGCACAATCAAGATTAGACATTACAAAAATGCCAGAGTAAATGCTGAGAGGAAGCGGTCAGGGTCGGCTTTGTCAAAGGTGAGGGGGGGCAGCGAGGACACATCATTGCTACCTCAGGTTAGACAGAGGACAGTGTGAAGTTGGGTATCAAGAACTAAGAGGGGCAGTTGCAACTACTTAATGCTGTGAGATGCTACCAAAGCCTCCTTTTGAAGGGGCCAAGCTTTCGATTCAGCCAGGAAGTCTCTGCTAAGAGAATAGAGCCAGTGGTGGGCACAGTACTCAAAGGATCTTTGCCCTTGCGATGTGCGGTAGAATGGGATCTTATACTGTAGTGCTGACAGGTGGCACCTCTGGCAATGCAGGGTTTTTTTTGCGATGCACAGAAGGTTTTGGATACTTGGGGGGGGGGGTTCAGGCCTAGGGCTGTCTTTTTTGCAAGTAAGCAAGTCTGGAATTTTTGTCTACCTCTCAAATGAGGCCTGTCAGTTTGGGCATACAAGTCGCATGTGTGTGTCAACCAGTGGGCCCCTAGTAAGCAGCCAACAGGGTGTGTTTAGGGCTGTAGGGACTCTCTTTAGAGTGGTGTCAGATGCAGCCCCATACACTACCAGGCCATAATCGATAGTGGATATGACCGAGCTGTTCACTGCGAGCCTGAGAGCCTCTGGAGTGTTGTGCCTGTGAAGTAGTTCAATTTTGGCATTGATCACCTTGGCAACAAGATCAACGTGGGTTGCAAATTATAAGGAATTGTCAAATGTGACCCCTATGTATTTGAAGGTGCTTACAACTTCTAAGGGGGTGTTTAAGCTATTAGTGATGGTGAATTTGTGAGATTTATATTTATCATGTGGGGTTGCGAAAGTCATGCTCTTTGTCTTTTTATAATTTAAAAGTAGCTTATACTGCTGGAACCAAGTCTCAACTGTGTTAAAGGTCACCTGTAGTTGTTTTCCTAGCAGGACTGGGTTAGGGTTACTGGTGAATAGGACAGCATCATCTGCATAAAATAGGGCATTTTCTTTGCAGACAAGGGAGAGGCGATTGAGAAAGAGGCTGAAAAGCAGGGGCCCTAGGATGGAGCCTTGAGGGACCCCCGTTCTTACTTTCAGGCTATGTAAGAGTACCCCATCTATTTTCCCTTGTTGGGATCAGTCTGCGAGGTAGCTGCTAAACCAGTTTGCAGCTTCTGGTGAGAGTCCTGTGATGGATAGTTGTTCAAAAAGTAGGCTATAATTTACCATGTCGAAAGCTTTGGTGAGGTCGATGAATGCCGCCCCCACCAGCTGACCACGGTCTAGTGCCTTGTGTACACATCCTGTAAATTCAACCAGGGCAGTATGGTGCTATGCTATTTTCAAAAGTCATGTTGTTGGGGACACTGTATTTGATACTTGTTAAGATATTCCACTAGTTGGCGTGATACAATCCTCTCCAGTGCTTTGGAGAGTGTGGGGGGGGGGGAGAGATGGACATGGGGCGATAGTTAGAATGTGTGGTTCTGTCACCACTTTTGTGAATCAGTGTGACTATAGCGGCTTTCTATTTCTGGGGGAAAGTTGACATTCTTAAGGATAGGTTGAGTAGTTTTATTAGGGAGGTGATTATAGCATCTAATGTGAGGGCAATAAATGTAAGGTCTAATGTGTCACTACTGAATCTCGAGTTACCTATGGCATGTTTTATATAGTTTTTTGTTTTCTTTCTAGTATTGATTCAGAGGTGGGGGGGGGGCTGGTGGTAGACTCTATTTATTGCTGCCGTTATTGCTAACTGTTTCTTCATGGTGGTCCAGGGGGAGTAGGCTGCTAAGGTTGGTGAAGGCAGTATTAAAAGTGTCTGCTATAATTTTTGAGTCTTGAGTGGTTACTCCATTTAATTGCAGCATTATCAGTATGTTTTTTTTTTTTTTTTCCAGTCAAGACCTTCAGATTATCCCAGAACCTCTTACCATCACCCTAGGAGTTTGTGAGTTATTCCTGGAAGTGCGACTTTTGGCTGCACATATTGCCTTAGTGCAGGCATTCTTAGCCTGTTTGTATGTGTGTGTGCGTCCGTTTGTTTGCCTGACACATGTGCTCAGTGCCAGAAGTTATCCCGTTCCCTCATTAGGTTAATTAGGGTGGGCGAGATCCAAGGGTTATTTGTACCCTTGAGTTTTCTTGTTTTGAGGGGTGTGAAAATATCACATACGATATTTTATTTACCGACGAAATGGTCAAGGGCAAAGTCAACATCATCCATGGTATCAATGGCAGACCAATCTTGCTGCCTCAGGTGTTGTTTTAGGAGTTCGAGCTGCCCTCTCTTTAAGACATGCCCTGTGATAGTTTTGGCCGAGGGTTAGGGGACTTATTTGACCAGGTACACATAATTGGTGAGTGGTCACTAATGTTGTCTGAGAGGACAGTGATGCTCAAGAGTCTTTCTGGGTGGTTAGTGAGTAGCCGGTCCAGAAGCGTACTGGTACCTGTCTGGTAGTTCAGCCTAGTCAGAGAGTCAACTATCTGCACTAAGTTGATGGAGGACAGTCAGTCTTTGTAAGGGATTGCTTCTGGAGACATCCAGTTGATGCTGAAGTCTCTGACCATTATCACTTCAGAGCTTGGGCACAGATTTTTTAAGTAGTCCAGGATTGCTTGAAAAACACAGGCCAGTTCTTTGGGAGGGATATAAATAGAGGCTATAATGAGGCCCTTGTTGTTGGTGCCTAGTAGGAGTTTTGAGTCCTAGTGTTTGGATGTTGTTGCCTGTACCCAGGATGGTGAGGGCATGTCCTTGCAGATAGTCCCTAATGTAGATTGCACACACCCACTCCCACGCTTGCTAATCCTGTCTTGCCGGAAGACAGTGAATTCATCCAGTGATATGGCACTGTCAGGGATTTTGGGTGCGAGTCATGTTTCTATTTTGGACAGTACGTCTGGCTTATGCTGTGTGACCCATACCTGGAGCACATCTGATTTAGACACAAGGCTACGGATGTTAACTGAGGCCACTGTGAGGGTGCCTTGTCTCCTGATATTTCTTATATTTTGTTGGCATGGGCCTGGGTTGGTGTGTATGTTCAAAAGTAGAAAACAGGTGCATCATAGTGTAATCCAGGGTGCTCTGAAATTGGGAGGGCTGCTCCCTTTAATATTTGCTTTACCGCGAATATTAGAAGCACTTCAGGTCTAAACAGACAGCAGGCATAGTTGTGGCACACCACAACTCTGCCTGCTGTCTCAGATTAGACCTGGAGTGTTTCTAATATTTGAGGTAAAGTTGGGGTATATGTTGCCTGATATTAGCAGTAGCAGCAGGGTGATTCTCAGGATTTGGTGCTTTAGGCTTATTCCACGGAGTATCTTATTGACTCGTATTATCTTTGTTCTTGGGAAATTATATCTTGCCAGGGGACAGGTGTAGGGGTGTGAAGATATGACTTGGCGGGTGGGTAACTGTACTCTTGCTTATCAATATTTGGTCAGTGGGGTTCATTGTGTCTGAGGTGGTTGTGCCATGTTGATGGTATTCTTATGGGGTCTTAGTGTGCTGGATGTGATTGACAGTGTAGGGCACACCAGTTCCTTGCAATGATACTAGTGTTAATATGATGGTTGCCGAGAACAATAGGGGGAATGCTCACATTATCCTGTTCGGTGGCAGCTAGTGCCAAAGATAAGGAAGTTGCATGTAACCATAGTAGTCAGGGCGCTGTCTACGTAGGGTACTATCTTGGGAGTTGGGGGGTCACTGCGTACTAAGCGGATCACTAACACACTAATCATTCAGGTAGGGGTAGATGGAAGACAGTGTAAACTTAGAGGGTTACTAAAGCCCTTAGTAAGTTGTGACTGCCAAATAGCATAGTGGTTAGGGTCATTGCTTAAGGTGCAAGGTTCAAATCCCAGGCAGTGACAGAGAGAAATTGAATTGGAGAGAGTGGGTGCTGGAGGTTGTCACTAGGGGACAGAGGCAAGTTTTGGGTATGTATGTTTCCACTGTGGGGGAAAGATAGTAGTGGGACAGGAGGAAATAGAGGTATCAACAGTGACTCCTAGTGGTCAAAAAGTATAGAGTGCTAATGGGAAAGTCGGGAGTTAGGTGAAGGTTGATCATGACATGTGACTGACCACGTGACCGTTCAAAGCAAATAAAGGAAAGGGTGGGCGTGGGAAGGCAGTTGCTGTATAGCAGCAAAAGGATAACACTGGTACACTATGTAGTTGTGCTGCTCAAAGTCAGCTCCACTGTAGCTGGAAGGGCTTCAGGGGTCTGGGGAGCCTGCAGGGAGCCCGTTGGTTAAAGGGAATAGAAAACAGAAAATGCCACTAATTAGAATGGGTGGGAGTGCTTTAGAACAAAGGAGGCTGGAGAGACAGGTGGGAACAAGAGCTGGGGGGAGAGATCTAAACTGCGTATGTGCAGAGGAGAGCCCAGAATGCTGACCGGGAGGGTAAGGAAAGAAGCAAACACAACAGCAGGTAGCAATTGCTACAAATAATTGTAAGGCACTGTATTAGTCAGCATCAATGTCTGGCTACTGTTCCAACTGTATGGCACAATATGGGACTGAGTACATATTAGCTGCATGACTAAAGCTACAGTGTAACAGCAAAGTCTACACAGTATAGTCACAGCAAAATTAAAGCAACTGCTGGTTTGCATGCAGAAAGGCCGACTGCTACCGGTAACATTTCACAGCAAAAAACTCACAATTGATTAGCCGACAGAAAAGGAACAAAAGGTGTAAACAAGTCAGGCGTAGAGATGCTGTGCTATTCAGTCTCTGGGGATTCCATTTTACACTATGTACCTGTGCTGCTGAAAGTCAGCTCCACTGCAGCTGGAAGGGCTCCGAGGGTCTGGGGAGTCTACAGGGAGCCTGTGCTGCTGAATGTCAGTTCCACTGTAGCTGGAAGGGCTCCGAGGGTCTAATGGACTCCCCCTTCCATAGCCCATTCTCCTATGACGGCACTTACCTTGATTGGTCCCATAGAGAGTACAGACCTCCATCCCCTCCTCACAGTACACTCATTATCTGCTTTTACTAATTCTAAGGGCAGGCCATACCACAAAACTCCTCAGCAGCCTTTCTGAGGATCACCATACTTTGTGTATGACCCTGTGAGACATTTATATGGTTTCCCCACCCCTTTCCCTGCATGGTCACAATGGTATTAGTGACCTTGTGGGGAATACTTGTGTCCTCCATTGTGCACAGTGCAATGGGGTGCAAGTGAAGGGACTGTTGCTCCGTTATTATGACTACTTAGTGACAGCTCCCTGTGACCGTGTATGGGGCACCTGCACAGTAGCCAGTGGTTTGTGCTAGAGGTGACATGTCCTGATGCTATCTGAAAATAGGATTGTGCTTGTTCAGCTTTCCTGATAAGGCCCTTGATGACTGAAACCAGGTGCTGTAAACAATGAGCATTTGGAAATGAGCAGACAGTATTTGGAAGCATGCCTCTCATTTGCTATGAATTTCACATAGTGCTATAATTTTTAAACTCAGATTTATCCTTGCTCTGCAAAGGTTAACTTATGTTAGAGATATTTCTGGACACACTATTAAATCATTAAACTAACATGACAGAAACATTTCTTAACACTAAATATATGAGACCCACTATTTGTAGACACATTATTCTTTAAAATAAAAAGGTGCTGCACATTCTGGCAATTTGCCCTGAATTTTGAAGGCCAGTGTTAAGAATTTTAATGCTGAGAGCTTGAGAAGTATGTTCTGAAGTTACTGTTAAAACCTAGTATACCGTATGTAAGCCCCCCCGCCCCCAAAATCTGGGGCTTATCTGTATTGGACTACTGCCCTGTTTTGTCCTACTGCAAATGCCTCCTGCCTCTAGTCCCCTGGGCTGCTGAGTTGGGACCGGAGGACTGTTTTCAGAAGTCCCGGTTGGAATTCACATCAAGGCTCCCCTGTGCCTCCCGTTGCTGCCGAAACATCTTGTTCCTTGGCCCCATAAGGGAAGCGGGTCTGTGGTTCTTGTGTTTTACAGGTCTGGGAGTTGCTCAGTGGGGACTGGGATATAAACAAATATGGCAGCGTGCATGCAGAAGTTCTATGCATGCGTGGCTGGCCTTAAAGGAACCATGGCACCCAAAATGTATCTGAGTGTATCGGCACATTTAAAAGACTTTCCCAGCTCCAGGGCAGGCAGTGTAGCTGAGGATCAAGTAATGAACACCTCCAGGTATGGAATTAGTGGAATTTGCTCCTAAAGTGGTCTGATATTAAAATATATAGCTGCATTTCAATGTAGCAAAATGTAAACAATAATGGCAGCCCCCATTAGTTTCCCTGCAGTAAGGGCCACTCGGAAGGGGTGAAAGGGCACCAGCTAGAGCCCAGGAACTGACTGGTCAATAGGTGGGGAGCTATGGGCTGCTATAAAAAGGGCCTGAGACCAGGAAGAAGAGATCCCAGCAAAAGATCCTGGGGTAGAGCTAAAGGCTTGCCTGGGTGTGCAAAGGCCCCTCTGAACCCAAAAGAAAGGTTTAGGCAGATCGCTTATGATCTCCTTTAGCCAGCAGGGAGAAAGTGGACTGCTGACTGTATTCCTGTGGGGAATTGTCTGAACTACTGTTTGTGACATTGCAGCCTGTAGCATATGTAAACTGTCTGAACTGTTCTCCAAGCCAAGAAGGAAAGTAGCTGGGCTGAATCAGAGACTATTTAGCAGCCCAATTGTGTTTGAGTGCCAGTGGAAGCCAGATGTCCAGGGTGATTGCAAGCCTGACAAGGTACTCTGGACCAACAAAGGGCCTGAGAAGAGAAGGCGATGAAAGGCCTGAGAGGCGAAGATGATGAAAGGCCAGAAGGGCAAAGACGGTGAAAGGCCTGTCCAGGTGAATGGCCCTGCATTTGCTGCACAGCTACAGCCAGCTGATGTGGTGCAAAGAAAGACTGTCTGCTGATACCAGAGCTGTACTGCAATTCTGTGTCCTAGTTCAACATCCACTGAAGCCTTTAGAATCTGTAAGTACCTCTGGGCAGTGACCCTGAGGAGTTCTGCTGCAATCTCATTAGTTAGATAGATAGTTTAATGGGGATGAAGTCCTGGGTAGGACTTTGTACTCTGCAGGATAAGCCCAGGCAGAAAGTTGGAACAAAGTTCTGTTGGGTTTGCATGGATCTATTGGGGCCCCATGCAAGGTTCTGCAGTTCAGGTTTAAACTGGCACTCCTATTGTATCCCCAAGTTCATGCTGCAATGACCCTGCATCCTCTGGTTGCCTACCAGCAACCAGGTGAGGTACCCATCATAACAGACTGTCTCAACCATTACACGGTCACGGGGGCGGGGTGGGTGCACATGCCGGTTGGTATTGGGACTGTGTGTATAACTGTGAACAAAACTGTTGATGCCTGTTGTGGTTCATTCCCCTCTACCATGTCCTTGTAATAAACCAGAGTTTAGTTCATATTAGCATTGTGTACATGGTTATTGCCTGGAAGTGTATTACTGCTGTGCCAGGAAACGGTAACTGTGTGTGGGAGGGAACTAATACTGATTCCTGGGGGGTAGTAACTTTGTGTTTTATCATCCAGGTATCCCATACCACTACCCCAGGTGGAGGTGCCACGCCACCCTACTCCAGTGCAGCTCATTCCTCAGTGAACCCTGGCCGGCCCCCTCAGGAAGTATTGGTATGTGACACCCCGAGGGCCCCGGTACAGCTAAGTGGTAAGCTGGTCACTGTTATATGTATTATAGCAGTTACCAACCATAAGTAAAGTAACTATTCTCCCCCAGCATGTTATGCTGTTTTATGTTATAATCAATTTTACAACCTCTGTCTTCGGACAGCACCTTCAGCTGACTTGTTGGGTGTAGAATTTTCTTTCAAACTATAGTTGTTTCATTTTTATCCATCTTCAGGTGTTTTTTTTTCATTCTCCATCAGAATGATTTAATTTTTTTTTTGTTCAAAACAATAAATGTTTCTTATTAGAATAAACACATAAGCAGGGCCCCTGGTGTTCTGCAGCAGAATTTTCTGATTTCTGCAGCAGGGCTCCTTGACTTCTGCTGCAGCATTTTCTGATTTCTGTGGCATGATTTATTCATTTCTCTGGCAGAATACAGTCCTGTCATTGGCTAAATATGATGTGATGTCATTGATGACATCACATGATGAGCATAGAGAAAGGGCTTCAGGATAAACGAGCTGGGAAAGAAAGCCTGACACTATGAAAAAACAGTATATTTATATGAAAATTCACCCAAAACAGTGAATTCTGAGGCACTATATATATTCTGCGGCAAATTCCACAACCGCAGAACCGCAGAATTCCAGGGGCCTTGCGCATAAGATAGTAGAAATGGCAATATAATCTATGACATTTCATTATCTTGTATTACATCAGGTGATGACCTCATATCATATTTAACATTTTCAAAAACATGTACACATAACTGCTAAGCCCTGCCCACGTACTGGAGCAAAACTCTTAAACAATAAGTCATGACAGGGTCTGCATTACAGTGTCTCAGACAGTCACGACAAGGTTTGGATTACAGCATCTCAAAGTACCGCAAGATAAAAGGGAATAACTGCCATTGACATTGTATTGTTTCCTGCCGTAACAATGCTGCAGAATGCTGCAGTATTGTGTTGCATACTGGCAAGCTCCATTTTATATAGTACTGAAACTGACACAGGGATGCTGCTAGGGGATGCTGTAACAATGCTGCAGTATTGTGTTGCATACTGGCAGGCTCCATTTTATATAGTACTAAAACTGACAAAGGGATGCTTCTAGGGGATGCTGTAACAACACTGCAGAATGCTGCAGTATTGTGTTGCATACTGGCAGGCTCCATTTTATATAGTACTGAAACTGACAAAGGGATGCTGCTAGGATTCAAACAACATCCCATCAATGAAAGCAGAAATCTCTATTGGCTAAACTGTACACCTATGGGACAGCCTCAGCTATCAGGCACTCTAAAAGTTGGGAGCAGGAGTGATAAACAGTTTTTCTCTCTTGAATTGCTTTATTGTATTCAACATGTCCTACTGAATAATTATCAAGCACCTACTCTACAGTATGTGTACTGCTCATTTGTGCAACATCTGTGTGCTCTGTTGAAGAATTATACACAGCCAGAAATTCTGAGATGAGGAGGGGAGGGGAGTGAGATATATATATATATATATATATATATATATATATATATATATATATGCATAAAGGACAAAACTCCTATAGCTTTCTCATGGGCCTCATTCCCAGCTCTCAAGTGAGGGTGTACTGCCAGCGACTTGTTTATATTTGTAAGCTGACACATTTATCTCAGAGTTTTAAAGTTTAGTCTCCTTGGGTTAGGAATGCAGCGTATAAAACCGCCAACATAATGGATTTATTATGCGCTGATTTTAAAAACTTATGTGGATTAGTCTTCATGTGATACTGCTCCAAAAAAGTGTCTCCACTTATTTCCTACAAATATATTTTGCAATCAAATCCGTAGTCTGTTGTACCAATTTACTGCAGTCAGTTCGGCAGCTTTATTTTGTTCTTTAAAAAAAATATTTTGTCAAGAGTATTAGTCCTTGATTCATTACTTTCTTTGCATAAATAGTGCATACTTTGCAGGGAAACACACTTTGCAACTTAGTGTGAAATCACTTACATGAGATTCAGGAACCATTTACTTATTTCACATATCAAAGACATATATGATGCACTGTTTTTGTTGCATAAAGTGCTTAGTAATGGATCAGATCTTAGGTAATGAATTCAGTGACTGTTTGTTAAAGGTACTACTGCCAGCTGTGCTGTCTGGCCATTTTTGACCAGTTTGCCTCTAGGCACAGACTTGGCAAATAACCAACATATAAAATAATTAAGAATAATTACCTTTTTTAGCCATTGTTCTAACATTGTTCAGACTGAGCAGTCCCCAAGCCTCCCAGAAGCATATCTCCACTGTGAATGCACATCTCTAATCCTGCCATCACTGAGCACACATCTTGTGGATAAAGTGTGAATTTTTTTCTACCTACATATTGGAAGAATGATGGCATCCAGTAGAGTAGTTGATGTTGAACAAGATTTTGCTGTTTGTTTATTAAAACAAACCTTTATAGTGATAAGTAACTTTGAAAAATGGAGCAAAGATCCTGTCATGAGGCCAGAAAATTGTATAGCACAGCTGACAGTGTCCCTTTAAGGACGTTCCCTGGTGTTTTGGCAACCCCATGTCAAAGTCATAGGGAAGCAGTATAGCACAGTGGTCTAAGGCTCTGAGCTGCAAATCTGGTGACATCCAGCAGACCAGACCTGGGTTTGAATCCCACAACTTCCCCTTGCATACTGTGTGACCCTGAACAAGTCACTTAACCTCGTGCTCCCAGGTTGCTCCTGTAAAAAAGCTTTCAGCTTAGTGTGCTATACCTGGTTAAACAACCAAATAATAAAAAAAAAAAAAGTCATAATTTTTTGCCCAGTACACGATGGTCACCTAAACATTTAAAATCCACAACAAAAAACATGGGTTGCTATGCTTGTTTTTACATTACACTGGTGAGACTTAATCTCTATGGAAAAATTCCGGAAGAGGTCTGATTGTTTTATGTGGTTATAACATCAATATTTTCGATATCAACATGAGTGTGAAGGAAAATGTGAAACAGGGACACAGCATTTGGCATGCTGCTCATTTTTTCCACAAATGCAAAAATAAAGATCAAATTACCAATACTATGACGGCCTCTTGAACTGATATTACCCCAAAACGGGGAAAATATTTGTGTTTTTATACATAAAACCATTTCAAACCCATGTCATTTTCATAAAATCTTTTTGATAGATGTAGAATATAGTGATGAATATAGAAACAGAAAGAAATACAGGGGTTGCCGTCCTTCTTTTGGTTATATCTGCTTTCATAGTTGCAGTTTCAGAGGTGGTCGGTTCAGGACACAAATAACAAACATCCCAATAAAAAAATGAAACTTGCAAGAATGCTATTCAAACAATTCAAAAGTACATGCAAAATGGCAAGGACATTAACATAAAATAAGCAGTGTAACCAAATACAGACAGATATTTAGGTAAAGTGCCTTGAATGATACCAACTGCTGCAACTGTGGGAGCTAATTTCCTTGCTGTCATCCTGTATATATTCTTAGCTAGACATGACATAATAGGATACATCATTATTCTAATAATGCTTCCATATATTTAAGAATATGCTTATAACAGAAAACAACTGTGAAAACTTTTTCGAGAGCATCAGAAAAATAGTAATTTCAAACACCAGGGAACAGCTTTAAAAGGCTTAAACATAGAAGCCTAGAAACATAGAATTCTGATGGCAGGTAAGGACCACATGGCCCATCCAGTCTGCTCATTCCTCCCTACCTACACTATTACCACAAACCGTACCCAGTCTACTGCTCTTTCTTCCTGCTCCCTTCCTTAACACTATGATTCCCTTGTGCTTATCCCATGCATTCTTTAACCCCACCACTGTTTTCGCCCCCACCACGTCTACTAGTAGGCTGTTCCAGGAACACACCACTCTTTCTGTGAAGAAGTACTTCCTCACATTTCTCCTGAACCTACCATCCTTCTAGCTTCATAGCATGCTCCCTTGTTCTTGAGCACCTTTTCATCTGAAAAATACTTCCCTCCTGTACATTATTTCCTCCATGAGGTATTTAAAGGTTTCTGCCATATTCCCCATCTCCCTCCTCTATTCTGGGGTGTACATATTAAGGTCATTTAGTCTCTTCCTGAAGGACTTTTGATGAAAGCCCTTCACCATTTTAGTCACCCTCCTCTGGGCCACCTCCACTCTGTCTATGTGCTTCCAGAGATGTGGTCTCCAGAACTGCCAACAGTACTCTAGGTGGGGTCTTCCAGCTACCTATACTGGGGCAACACCACATCTCCATTTCTGCTGGTGATACCCCTGTGTGCCAAGCATCCCACTAGCCCTCCCAACTGCCTTGTTGCACTGCCTGGCTACTTTTAGGTCATCCAATATGATTACCTTCAGGTCTCTTTCCTGCTTGGTAGTCGTCAATAGCACGCCACCCATTTTGTACTCTGCCCCTGGTTTTCTGAGCTCTAAGCGCATTACATAGAAACATAGAGGTTGACGGCAGATAAGGACCGCAAGGCCCATCCAGTCTGCCCATTTCTTTTTCTACCTTATAAATGTGCCATTGGCCTTTGCTCTGCCAGTGGCCTATCTATTCATACTCATCTGTATTGCTCCCTTATGCCTATCCCATGCCTGTTTGAAGCCCTGGACTGTATTCATAGCCACCACTTCCTGAGGTAGGCCGTTCCATGCATCCACCACTCTTTCTGTGAAAAAGAATTTCATCACATTCCCCCTTAATTGGCCTCCCTCTAATCTCATGCTGTGTCCTCTTGTCCTGCTATTTTTCTTATATTTAAACATGTTAGACTCTTTCACCTTGTTAATGCCCTTAAGGTGTTTGAATGTTTCGATCACATCACCTCTCTCCCTCCTTTGCTCTAGGGTATACATATTGAGTTCCATTAATCTGTCCTCATATGTCTTCTGATGCAGTCACTGCATCATTTTGGTTGCCCTTCTCTGGACTGCCTCAATTTGGTTAATGTCCTTGTGAAGGTGTGGCCTCCAGTACTGCATGCAGTACTCCAGATGGGGCCTAACCAGTGTCTTGTAAAGAGGGATCATTATCTCCCTCTTATGACTTGTGATACCCCTACTAATACACCCTAACATCCCCCTAGCCTTACCTACTGCTTTAGAGGTCTGCTTGGATAATTTCAGGTCATCTGTGATGATGATGCCCAAGTCTCTTTCTTCCTTTGTGACTGCCAGCAACTCCCCTCCCAGCCTATAGGTGGCTTCAGGGTTTCTCTTCCCTATGTGCATGATCTTGCACTTCTTTGCATTAAATCCCAGTTGCCACTCTTCTGACCATTTTGCTAGTTTATCCAGATCTCTTCTCATTCTGCCCACCCCATCTGGATCATCTATTCTGTTGCAGCTCTTGGTGTCATCTGCAAACAGACAAGCCTTACCCTCTAGTCTAGCTGCAATGTCACTAATGAAAATATTGATGAGGATTGGCCCCAAGACTGATCCCTGAGGTACCCCACTTGTGACTTGCATCTCTTCTGACTGTATACCATTTACCACCACTCTCTGTTTTCTGCCTGTCAACCAGTTTGCCACCCAGTTGACCAACTTCTGACCCACCCCAAGCCTACCCAGCTTATTTATCAATCTTCTATGTGGAAAAGTGTTGAAAGCTTTGCTGAAGTCAAGGTAGGCGACATCAACTGCCCCCCTCTTGGTCCACCACTCTGGTTACCCAGTCAAAGAAATCTATGAGATTAGTTTGACAGGACCTTCCTTTTGTAAACCCATGCTGTCTTGGATCCTGTGCCCCTATGGATTCCAGGTGTTGAACTATCCTTTCCTTAAGGAGTGCCTCCATAATCTTGCCCACTACTGAGGTAAGACTGACTGGTCTGTAGTTCCCTGCCTCCTCCCTGCTACCACTCTTGTGGAGCGGGATCACATGAGCCCTTCTCTAGTCTTCTGGGACCTCTCCTGTGCTCACTCACTAAACAGTTCTGCTAATGGCTCTGCTAGTTCCACCTTTAGCTCCTTAAGTACCCTGGGATGTATGCCGTCAGGTCCCATTGCCTTATCCACCCTGAGCTTAGCAAGCTCTTGTAGGACCCTTTCTTTTGTGAAGGGAGTAGTGCTCACCTCCCTCCCCCTGTGTCCATGGTGCTGAGCTGTGGGCCCTGCCCTACCTTCTCTTCAGTAAATACTGAGCAAAAATATCTATTTAGGATAGATGCTTTTACAGGGTCCTCTTCCTCACATGCCCCCTTTTCTCCTTTGAGCTTAGCAATACCCCCTCTGGACTTTCTTCTTTCACTAATGTATCTATAGAAAGTCTTGCCACCTTCTTTACTGTTCATGCTAGTGTTTCCTCAGTTTGGGACTTTGCCTGCCTTACTGCCTTCTCTGCTTCCCTTAGGGCAGTTTGGTGTGCCTCCCTATCTTCATCCCGCTGTGTTTCCTTATATTTCCTGAAGTCCAGCCTTTTGGCTCTGACCTTTTCTGCTACTGCATTTGAGAACCAAAGTGGTTTCCTTCTTCTTTTGCACTTCCTTTTCTGTCTAACACAATGAGATGTTGCCTCAAGTATTGCATCCTTAATTCTTGCCCACCTTGCCTGTACCCCCTCACCTGTGTTTCTTTTTGCCAGGGCTAGCCTAACTCTGTTGGCCATCTTATCAAAGTCAGCTCCTCTGAAGTCCCATATTTTTGCCTTGGAATGGGATGATTTCGATGTAGTGTCCAAATTGAACCATACCATGTGATGGTCACTGGCCCCAGGTGACCTTCTACCTGGAGATCTGTGATCCCTTCCCTGTTAGTCAGTACTAGATCTAGGATAGCCCTGTCTCTTGTGGATTGTTGTACCAGTTGTTTGAGGCCCTCCCCCTGCAGGGAATCCACCATGTGTCTAGTTCTGGCAGATGTTCCTGTTGGTATTGACCAATCTGTATCCGGCATGTTGAAGTCTCCCATTATCAGAACCTCTCCTTTAGCTGTCATGTTTTGTATATCTTCTAACAGTAATGTGTCTATGTCCTCCCCCTGGTCTGGGGGCCTGTAGACAACCCCAGATCTTATGGCTGTCCCATTTCCTGTTTCCAGGTTGACCCACAGTTCTTCTGGCTCCTTATGTGTATTCTGAATTTCTGTAGCTTTGATATTTTCATTGACATACAGGGCCACTCCACCCCCTCTTTTTGCACCTCGGTCTCTTCTGAACAGTACATAGCCAGGTACTGAAGTCTCCCAAGTGTAGTTACTGGTAAACCACGTCTCACTAATTGCTACTATGTCCAGTTTAGCCCCTGACATTGTTGCCTGCAGGTCTGGGATCTTATTTCCCAGGCTGTGTACATAATTTTCCATTGGCCAGATTTCGGTGTATTAGTTGTTGGGTGAGGTTTGGCATTTCCCCTGTGCGTCGTATGGAGAGATGGACCTTTTTTCTTGTCTGGTGATGCAAAGGAACTGCAAACATGCTGAATCCCTGTTTGACCACTAGCTGAGGGGGGAAGGGTGTTCTTCCCATTCGACGTATGGGGTGCTGCACCCCTCTCCCCATTTGCTAGTTTAAATATTCTACGAAGACGTCAAACTTCTGCCCCAATGCACTGACTCCCTCTTAGTCAGATGCAGTCCATCAAATTTAAAGAACTTTCGCTCCCAGAACTGTTGCCAGTTCCTACAAATCTGTGTCCTTTTCCTGGCACCAGCCCTTGAGCCACGTCTTAGCTCCCCTATCTCCCTCTTCTGACCTTCCGTCCATCTGCCCCTCTCACAGACTGGCAGGATCTCAGAGAAGGAGATGTCGGACGAAATGGATGATAGTTTGTCACCCAGCCTGGTCAGGTGTTCCTTGGTCTCCACAACTGACTGGCTGGCGAGATCATTAGTCCCTATGTGTACCAGGACATCAATGTTTTCTCCTGCTTTGTGAACAATTTTAGCAATGTGGTCAGTGTCTCTCCACGCTGATGTACCTGGGAGACATCTGACCATTACCCCTGGCTGGAGATGGGTATCAGCTCCCCGAATCATGGAGTCTCCTATGATTAGAAGTTTTTTGGATTTCCTTTTTGCTTTTTTTGTTTTGGTTCCTGATTTGGGTGAGTTTTGTTGTGCTAGCTCCTGTGCTGCAGTGTCCTGCTCTGCAGTGTCCTCTGCCCCTTTGTTTGATTTCAGAGATAGAGGCAGATACCCATTTGTAGTGTTTATATGGTTTTTGGAGGTAATATGTTGGAAGAGCACAGAGTGATGGGGCACCTGATTTGCTCCTCCTAACCACCTGCCAACCTCCTGGACCAACTACCCTCTGTGGTCGAGGTTCTTCTGTTGGATGTTGGGGAAATGGCAGGTGGTTCTTATAATGTATTTTCTCTTGAATATGAAATTTGAGGTGCTCAATCTCTGCCCATGCTTCCCGGAGCTGAGCCCTAAGATCTCCAATGGCCCAGCATGTAGGACAGTGTCCTAAATCCTGTATGACTGTCCTTCTGAAAAGTGTTCCACAGTACCTGCAGTTAATGATATCCATTCCAGATAAGTTGCTGGGTTTATAACCTGGTCAGAGTAATTAGAAGGAAGAAAATGCAAGTAATGGTTTGATTTTGTGTTTTGTTTTCGTATAACTTGTTATAACAAGTTAAATTACTAGTTCCTCTGTAAATGAGCTCACCTCGTGGATGCCCAACTGATCCGCCCCTTCCTGCTTTGCCACAGGAAATGTCACAACTGTGGTACCCTATAAAAGGAGTGTAGTGTGGGGTGGTTGGGGATGGGGGGGGGTGGCTGGGTCCTTCCCCTGCCGAAAAAGAAGAACCACAGATGAAAGAACAAGGAGGTAAGAGCAGAAACAATCAGTCAACAACAAATGCAGTAACCCTGAAAGCTTATCCTAATGTTAGATAAAACTGTAAAACCTGTAAAGCACCACCTGTAATAATTTCAAAGATATACCCTGTAAGAAACACTTTGCTACAGAAAAAAATAAAGCAGTAACAGAAGATATACCTTGCAAAAGACAATTTGAATCAGAAGATTACAGCGGTAATCTGTTAGCACACACCTGTAGGCACACCTTGTAATAATGCAGAAGAAGGCATACCAGCAGCAACAATTTGAATCAGAGAAAAACAAAGCAATGAAATGTTAGCAACAAACAGTAGCAACCCCTGTGAGTACAAAATAAAAACAACACAGTAAATCTGCTTAGCCAAAAGAAGTCTTAACCCTTTTCCCCTTGCCCTGGTAAGGTTCTCTGCTCTGTCCTTTCACACAATCTTAGAAGGAAAGAGCTCAGATGAAGCTAGGTGCCTTGGCCAGCAAACCAAGTCTTCTACCTTCCATTATTCTGCACTTGTTTGCATTGAAACCGAGCTGCCATACCCTTGACCACTCTTATAGTTTTCTTAGGTCTCTGCTCATCCTTTCTACACCCCCAGAAGAGTTCACCCTATTGCAGATTTTGGTGTCATCCACAAAGAGGCAGACATTCCCTTCCAGCTCCTCTGCAATGTCACTTAAAACACATTAAAAAGACCAGGTAGGGTCACAAGCCACTCAAGCAGGTAGTACAAAGGGGCAGACTAGATGGACCTGGTGGTCCTTATCTGTCAACAGTTTCTATGTATCTATATATGTAGTCCCAGCACTGATCCCTGAGGCACCCCTCTGGTCACCTTACCTTTCTCAGAGTGAACTCCATTTACCACCACTCTCTGTCACCTGTCCCCTAACCAATTTCTCAAACAGCGTACCACCTTTGGACCCACTCCTAAGCTACCCTGCTTGCTTACTAGTCTCCTATGTGGAATGGTGTTGAAAGCCTTACTGAAATCTAAGTAGGCCACATCAATTATTCCACCCTGATCTAAATATTTTGTCACCCAAAGAAATCTATCAGATTTGTTTCACATGACCTCCTCACTATGAAACCATGCTGCCTCATGTCTAGTAACCCACTAGATTCAAGATATTCCACATTCCTTTCCTTCAGCAGTGATTCCTTTAACTTTCCCACCACCGATGTCAGGTTGACTGGCCTATAATTACCCGCCTTCTCCCTGCTACCACTTTTGTGTAGTGTGACTATATTTGCCTTCCACTAGTCCTCCGGAACCACTTCTGTTTCCAATGAGCTGTTAAACAGAACTGTCAGAGGTGCAGCTAGTATTTCCTTTAACTCCCTCAATACCCTTGGATGCACCCCATTTGGCCCCACTGCTTTGTCTACCTTCAGATTAACAAGTCCCTTTAGGACTCTCACCTCCAAAAAAGGACTAGTGTCTACCTCCCTCACTCCAAAGCTTCTGTTACCTTTTTGTGTCCCCACCCCTTCTCCTTCCTCTGTGAACACTAAACAGAAGTATTTGTTCAGTATGTCTGCCTTTTCCTGGTCCCCCTCTGCACAGTCCCACCCCCCCCTTTTCTTTTCAACCTTACAATCTCACCCGTTGTCTTCCTCTTTTCGCTTATATACCTAAAAAATGTCTTGTCCCCTTTTCTTACCTCCTGGGCTATTCTCTCTTCAGTTTGCACCTTTGCACTCCTTACTTCTCTCCCTACTTCCTTTTGTTTCCCCTGATACACCTTCCTCTCTTCCTCCCTCTGTATCTGCTTATACCTTCTGAATACTACCCTTTTAGCCTTTAACTTTTCAGCAACCTCTTCCAAGAACCATAGTGGTTTCATTTTCCTTACTTTTTTTCCTCTTGCTTTTGCTCACTTGTTTGACACAGATGTTTGTTTTCTTTACTATGCCCCCTTTTAGCTTCACCCACTTTTCTTCCACCCTACCCATGCCTTCCCCATCCCACCAGGTAATTCCTGAGGCATTCACCCATCTTTATAAAATCTGTCCTCCTGAAGTCCAGGACCCTCAAACATGTGTGGTTCCATTCCGCAGCCATCCTTTTATTGGACTACACCATACAGTGGTCATTGGATCCCAGACAGCCTCCCACCTTGAGGAGGACAAAAGGGCCTGAAGCCCTCAATGTGTCTATATTTATGGGGTAGTTTGGGTGGCCAATGTGCACATGTCCCCGCACTGTTCCATTAGGTTAACATTACCCTGGAAAGGCTTGTGATGACCCTCTCCCTTTTGGCTGTAACTGCTTTAAGAGAGTCATCTGTTTCCTTGTTTTTCAGCTGCCACCAGCCTGGTTTCACAGGACTTTAGTTCTCCTTGCACAAGGCTAGGAAGGTCACCACAGGTTAACTCTGGTAGTATGCTGTTCTGATGATGGATGCCAACAGAGTGTTCCTTTAGCCAGAGAAAATTAATCAGCAACCTTACAATTAAGACACAGTCACGACTGCTATGTCAATAAAAAACTTTTACTTAAAGAGTAGGGTGCCACTCCAGGATATCAACAGTACAAATGAGAGGAAAACACTTTTACAGGAAAAATAAACACATGGTTTTAAATAACAGAAATCAGAAAGGAAAACACTAAGGACTGCTTTAACCTAACACAAAAAGTACTTGCCTTACTAAGCTCAAAGAGAAACTGATATCTAAACCTATCCGTCACTCCTACACAAACCTTAACTGAAGGCAGGCATCTGTTTAACACTGAGGATCCTAGACAAAAAGCCCTGCTCCACAGCAGTTCCCTGAATTTACAGCTTACATCTGGAACTCTGTGATGGGTCATCCCTTTGAATGGACCAACCATTTCAAATTCTGTACAAGGTTGAATTCCCTTGCCCTAATCAACTTAAAAGCCTACAGATGTTCAATAAAATCAATTTAACCACTAGTTTGTATTTCAATGGTCCAATCCTTTCAAACTCTGGGCTGGATATTCAAACTGCACCATTCTGAGGCGCAAGCCCTTGCGCTGCGCAAAATAGTTGCGCAGGGGTGTGGCCAGGGCGATAGTCAAAGGAGTTGTGCTATTGAGCAACTCCTTTGAATATCACCCCCCAGCCACAGCCACTGTGTATGGCGCAGTGGAACTTGCGCCACCGCAAGTTGTCAGAGTGAAGCATTCAACTTGCGGTGGCGCAGTACCATTGCGCCATGCGCAAAATCACGATATTCAAAAGGTGACATGCAAATGGGGCCATAATTCATGCAAGGCGCAGGGGGGGCCATTTGCATCTGATTATGGCCCCATTTGCATGCCATTAGCAGGTAGGTGCGCCGATCCCCGAGGACTTGCGCCTGGCGCCCTGCCAGGCAGCAGCTGTCGGGGACCGACGCACCCTGCAGCCCGATCGCGGGCAGCAATGTGGCTCCCCCACCTCCTCCCGTACATATCCCTGGTGGTCCAGTGGACCGAAATGCTCGATCATGGGCGATATGTTTAAAAACTCCCCCCCTCCCGTTCACATCCTGGTGGTCCAGTGGACCGAAATGCCCGATCGCGGGCAGAAAATAAACGTAACCCCCGAACATCCCCTTTGTGCCCAATCATGGGCAGAAAAGTAATCTCACGAACATCCCCTTGTGCCCGATCGCGGGCAGAAAGTAAACAACCCCCGAACATCCCCTTGTGCCCGATCGCGGGCAGAAAGTAAATGTAACCCCCGAACAGCCCCTTGTGCCCGATCGCGGGCAGTAAGTACATTAAAACCCCACCCCGAACATCTCCCTGGTGGTCCAGTGGACAAATGCCCGATCGCTGGCGTAGGTAAATTGAACCCCCAAAACATCTCCCTGGTGGCTAGTGTCCCCCCCCACGATGTCCACCACTCCGCTCCCCGCAGCCGGGCGGGTGGCTGCCGGGGAGGGTGGTGGGGACACTCAGCCACCAGGGAGATGTTTTTGGGGGTTCAATTTACTTACTGCCCGCGATCACAAGATTTCGTCCACTGACCACCAGGGATGTGGAATGGGAGGGGAGCTACATTGATGCCCGCGATCGGGCTGGTGGGGAGGTTCACCATGCCCGGATCGGGCTGTGGGGGCACAGGGACTGAGTTAGCTAAATACAGGTGGCAGCGTTGTGTTGGCGCCCCTGCAATACAGCAGCTCACCTGTGGGTGGCCTCACTCTAAGCCCTTTTTTGGCTCAAAGTCCTGCAGGCGCAGGTTGGGGTTGCGTCAGAGTTAACTCTGCACAGCCCGCTGAATATCGGCTGTGCAGTTTATGTATGGTTCCTCCCCCTCCAGTTGAGCATGCATTCATTTGCATTGCGCTGTTGCTCAGCCTGTTTTCAGTGGCGCAACTGCCTCCTGCTGAATATCGCAGAATGGCGCAATTTAGGACTTGAGCATGCGCAACCCTTTTGAATATCTGGCCCTCTGTGTGTATGTGCGTATGTTCACCCCCCCTTGGTCATTCTTGAGATTTATTACCTATTACACTGTTCAGGTTTCACCAAGCTGCATCAACAACTTCGTTGCCAAAGAACAGCACAACGAAATCCCTAGTGTCACCAGGCAAAATTTTGCCTGTCAGACACTGACTGTTTTTCAGTGGGGTCTGTGCCTCCCGCAGCCCCCATGTGGGGGGCTTTGTCCACCGCACCCCTCAATCTCTAGATATCTAACTCCAAGTTGGAGTTGACTCAGAGTGGGGGCAACACACGGCGAAACAGCAAAATTTCACCATCGGGATCAATACAGTGACAATTTCGAATTTTGTCAAAATTGTCACTGTATTAGCTTTCACTGTCGGAATTTCGCTGTTCCGATGTGATACACATTGTGCAGAGGGATGGCCTGCTAGTGATGTAGAATCCCAGTGTTTTTTCCTTTGTTGTTAGCAAGCCCAGGAAAACTCTCTGGGTGAGATTCAGAAGATCAGAAAAATAGTTTTAGTAAATCCATACCATTAACTACTTAGTTCCCATTTCTGTCACATCTCCCCTCCTCCCAAGTGATGAAGGCATGTCCTTTGGGCCACCCCAAGAGACACGGCTGTTCATGCAGCTTTTGGAAGTGCCCAAAGTGTTCAGCCCTGCCGTTAGACATGCCTAGACAGCCCATCCGCATTTGCATTTTGTTTACTACTGCGGTGCTGAATGATCATGTTATAGGCCTGCAGTACCAAGCTTCAGTGCAGTAGTTTTCCACTTTTCCCACTTGAACTCTGAAGTCAGATCAGGGGGTTATGATCTGTGACCACAGTAAATTCTCACCCATACAGGTAAGGCTGCAGCTTCTGAAGGGCCCACACTATCCCCAAGCTCTTCTTCTCAATTGTGGCATAGGCCTCCTCCCTGGGCAGTAGCCTCCGGCTCAGATACACTACAGGGTGCTCCTCCCTCTGCAGCAAAGCCCAGATCAGCACAGCTTCCAGCCCATGATCTGAGGCATCTACATGGACAACAAACTTCAGACTGTAATTGAGGCTAGCTAGCACAGCTTGCCCACTTAAGGCCTTCTTTAGTTCCTGAAAAGCTGATTCACAGTCCTCTGTCCACTGAACCTTCTCTGGTTTTCTCTTTTTTGTTAGGTCTGTCAGGGGCTTGGCCATATCACTGTAGTGAAGGACACACCTCCTGTAGTACCCTGCAGTCTCCAGAAGTGCTTTAACCCATTTCTTAGTGGTAGGAGTGGGCCAGGCCAGAATGACATTGACCTTGGCAGGCTCTGGATGGATGCATCCACTGCCCATCTGGTGCCAGAGGTAGGACACTTCTGCCATGCCTATCTGACACTTTTCTGACTTGACTGTCAGCCCTGCAGCCTTCAGCTTGTGGAACACCTACCGCACATGCTTGATGTGCCCCTCCTGGGTCTGGCTGTATATGGCTTGTCATCCATATACTGTATGCCACTGCAAAATCACCTGCCCCAGACAGAATGTGATCCACAAGCTGTTGAAAGGTTACGGGTGCATTCTTCATCCCAAAGGGCATTACTTTGAATTCGTATAAGCCAAATGGGGTGACAAAAGTGGATCTCTCCCTGGCTGCAGGGGTCAGAGGTACCTGCCAGTAACCCTTTGTTAAGTCTATTGTGGTCAGATACTTGACTACCCACAGTTACTCTAGGGTCTCATCTGTTCTGGGCATGAGGTAGGAGTCTGACTCCATGCAGCTGTTGAGCTTCTGGTAGTCAATACAAAACCATGTGGAACCATCTTTTTTAGGGATCAAGTCCATGGGTGAGGCCCAGGGGCTACTGGACTCCTGGATCATTCCAAGTTCCAGCATCTCATGGAGCTCCTCTTTCATGGTCTGCTTAACCTGCTCTGGATCCTTGTAGGGCGATTGTCTCAGTGGCACCTGGGTCCCAGTATCCATGTGGTGCTTAGTCAGTGTGGTGTACCCTGGTTTCCCTGTGAACATGTCCTCAAATTCTCTCAACACACCCTGGATCTCCTGCACCTGGGGTGGCGTCAGCTGATCTGAGAGGGCGAGGCTGTCCATGGAGGATCCTATGAAAAGGTCCACCAGGGAATCAACCTCAGCTCCCTCTTCAGGGACGCTTCACACAGCAAGGATTAGTTCCTCCCTATTGTAGTAGGACTTCATCATATTAACATGATACACTTTTCGCCTAAACCTCCTGCCAGGTAGCTCTATCATGTAATTAACATCATTCACCTCTTGGACAATGGAGAATGGCCCCTCCCATGCCACCTACAGTTTATTCTGATGGACAGGGATGAGCACCATCACTCGCTGTCCCACCTCGTATTCTCGGGCTCTGGCCCAGCGGTGATACCAGACTTTCTGCTGCTATTGCACAGTGGCCAAGTGCTCCTCAGAAAATGCCATGAGCTCCATAAGCCAGGTCCTGAAGTTCAGGACATACTCCACAACAGACTCCCCTTTGGAAACACAAACACCCTCCCATTCATCCCAAACTAAATCTAGGGGCCCTCTCACCCTATGGCCAAACAGTAAGGGTGAGGACCCTGTGGACTCCTGTGGGACTTCCCTGTAGGCAAACAGGAGATGGGGCAAATATTTGTCCCACTCCCTCTTGAACTGGTCAGTACATGTCCCTAGCATGGTCTTAAGGGGTAAATTAAATCACTCAACCAGACCATTAGTCTGGGGTGGTATGGGGAGGTTCTGAGGTGCTTCACCCCACACTTCTCCCACAAACTACTCATTAACTCAGACATGAAGTTGGTGCCTTGGTTGAACAGTATCTCCTGGGTAAAGCCCACCCAGGTTAAATATCCCCAACAGTGCGCCAGCCACCTTTTCTGCATCAATGGTCGATAAGGGCACTGCCTCTGTGTATCTTGTGGCATTTTTTCTATTTATTTTATTTCAGTTTAGGATTAATACCTTTGAGTCAAGGACTTGTTTTCAAAAAGTCAGTTAAACGAACAGATACAGACAACATAACACACAGCACAGCAGTGGATTACAAAATAAGGTTACAGAGGGTTGCACATACTTTTAAGTTTAATTAATACATAGGAGTCTAGGTTTCACTAGTACATAGGAGTCTAACATTGTAAGTAACAGCACTAAGTGCGAGTGTAGTAGTGTTAGAAACAGGAAAGAGGGGGAAAGGCTAGGGATTGAGTCTCCACTGGGTAGCATGGGGGCACGGCCAGTTGCCAGAGTGGTAGGATGAGCTCACCAGTCGTGGCCAGGGGTGAGAATGGGGGAGGACAGCAGCCCAAGGTAGGCATTGTCAGAGGTAGGCTTAATCAGCTACCCCCAGGATATACCACTTGCCAGTGCTACTTGGGGTATTAAGTGCCCCACTATGTCCACAGCTACACTCTTGAAGGGTTCATCAACAATGGACAGGGGCACGAAATCTGCCTTGGCCTTGTCCCCCAATTTTCCCACCCTCTGGCACTATGGACAAGTCAGACAGTAATTTGTCACATCCTTGCCAATACCAGACCAGAAGAAATTGTTGGTCAGATGCTTTTTCATGTGCCTCACAGTGAAGTTGCCTGAAAAAGGGATATCATGGGCCAGTGCCAATAGCTGCTGGCAGTAAACCCCAGGGACTACCAGCTGCTAGATTTCCTCTCTATATAGCTCCCCTTCTGGTGTACACTCCCTGTACAACAGCCCCTTCTCCCAGTAGATTGACTCTGTACTCCCCTGTGAGCCTTCAGCCCTGTCTGTTGCTTCTATCAGTTTCTGCAAGGTAGGATCAGCCAGCTATGCTGCGCCCAGCTCCTCTTGTCTGATCCATCCTAGCTCCCCTTCAGAAGGAAGTCCTGTGACCTCCTCTGTTTGTGACTGGGACTCAGGGCTGCTACTCCTAGCCAGTCCTTCACCCATACTAGTGACCTCCTCAGCTGCTGAGGGAGGGCTGGCACTGGCTGGGTCGCCCCCCCCTTACACCCTCAGAAGTCTGCCCTTTTGCTTGGCTGAGAGTAGTAACACACAACAGATATTTCCTGTGGACAAAATCATTTCCCATAATCACACTCATGGGGAGATCAGGTATGACTCCCACCTCCTTTTCTCCATGGCCACCCTCCCAGCTCAGGTAGACCCTGGCCATCGGTATTTGGACCGCCGGACCTGTGACTCCCCGAATCATGAAGTAGTGCCCTGTCAGAATCTGCTCTGCTTTAATTAAATCCTGCCTCACCAGGGAGATGGAAGCACCTGTATCTCTCAAACCCTGCATTACTGCCCCATTAACTGCAATAGGGTGAATATGCTCACCAGAGACAAGTGGTACTGCAATCTGCATGCAACCTATCCACTGTTGGGTGATATTTTGTTCACCCCCTCCCTCAGCCTTCTGTCCCTTAACCAGTTTCTGAGGGCAGTTATATCTCAAATGCTCCCCTTGATTATAAATATGATATTTCCTGGCCCCTGGCTCTTGATACTCTTAAGAACCAAAGGATTCTTCTTTGGGCTTAGGTGCAGGCTGGTTTACTTTAGGCTGCCCTCCTTTGGACCCCTTAAAACCATGTGCTGCCCCCCACCATGAGCCGTATGCTGAGTGTATGGTCTGCTGGCCATGTACAGGTTAACACTTGCTGCTACCTCTTTTGAGGAACTGCATGCCCTGTCTAGCAGCCATACACACAGGTCCTCAGGTACAATTTTGAGAAATTGTTCCCTCACCAACAAATCTTTGATGAGCTCCACACTGTCTGCTTTTGCCCCATCCACCCACCTGCCAAGGTAAGTACACAGTTGAACCTGCAATTCCACATAATTGTCTTTTGGGTTTTCTTTAACTCCCTAAATTTTCTACTGTAAGCTTCAGGAGTTAATTCAAAATGTTTTAATAACACTGTTTTAACCTTATCATAATCAACACAGTCTTCATTACTCATTTTGATAAATGTCTGCAAAGCACGTCCTGTAAGTAAAGGTGAGAGATGAGTTGACCAGGAAGCTTTATCCATTTGGAATTGCCCACACACCCTCTCAAATGACCTTAAAAATTAAAAATTGATCACAATCATCTCCCTCTTTATACTGAGGAAACAATTTAGAATTAATTTTGGCTTCATGGGGAAAACTTCCTCCACCATTACTCACGTTCTGCTGGTGCAGTGTCAGGATCTTCTTTTCATGCTGTCATTCTTTTTCTCTGTTCTCCAGCCTTTTCACCTTCAATTCCTTCAATATCTCTAGTCGTTTTGTCTCTGCTTCCAGGCTTTTGCTTCTAGTTCCAGTTCCTGCTGGTGAATCTTTCCTCTTTCCTCTGCCTCCAGTCTTCTTGTCTCTGCTTCCAGCCTTTTTGCTTCCGGTTCCTTGTCTTGCAGCAACAGTTGCAATTGCAGGGCTTCAAGCTGATTTGGGGAGTTTGCTATCCCAGCTCCTGGTTCACCCCCAGGGACCTTCTGCCTCTGATCATGTGCCACAAGGGCAGCTAGGAGGTCTGCTTTCTTTTCTTTTCCTGACCCTCAAGCTGGACCCCCTTTTCTTGGCACTTGTCATAAAGCTGTTCCAACGTATGCCTGTCATATTGCTGGGAGCTCATTCTCTCAACCTACACTAAACTGTGCTGACTAGAAACAAACAAAAAAAACAATTGTAAAAGTGCCCTCTTTTGTATATCATTTTCCGTGACTGCTAAGGTAGAATTCTCTACTGGCCAGCTCTGTCTCTCAGTGTGCTTGAAGGTTCACTGCAATCCCCGACCCTGCCCACCAATTTGTGATGACCCTCTCCATTTTTGGCCATAACTGCTTTTAGATAGTGGTCTGTTTCCTTGTTTTTCAGCTGCCACTAGCCTGGTTTCCCAGGAATTCAGTTCTCCTTGCACAAGGCTAGGAAGGTCACCAAAGGTTAACTTTAGTAGCATGCTCTTCTGATGATGGATGACAACAGTTTTCCCTTAGCCAGAGAAAATAGTTCTACTACCTTACCTTTAAGGCACAGTCACTACTGCTATGTAGTTAAAAATAGTTTACTTTAAGAGTCAGGGTGCCATTGTTACAGTCATTCTCCTGTTATTAATATGCTCAAATTGACAACTGAGTGGAAATATTGTCCCAGTGGGAATGCTTGCTAGCATGGATGTATGATGAATTTTAATCTTATTACACTTACAATGCTCTGATATTTTTGCATATTTTTGTATATGGCAATTTTATCAATTTTTATGGATGTATGTGTTTTGAAATTGTTGTAAAGGCTTATAGCCAAACAATAACATTCACTTAAACTGAACTGAGTGGCAATATAAGGACAAGCTCTTTCACAGTTCATTCCCCCAACAATTTTTAACAAACTGAGGTTTAACATTATTCCCACAATATTCAATAGACAAGTGTGAGTGTTTTGCAACCACTGTTCCATGTATTGCATACTGTACATAAAACATTTTTTTCAAGATGGGTGCCTACATAGTGGCTGTGTTTTTCTATCTGATTGTGTCAGCAGTTTAGTGTTTTGTCTTTTTGTGCTCTGAACTTGGAATAACTATCAGTCTTCACCGCATCTTCAGTGAACACCAGCTGAATCATCATCTTGAACAATACATCACTGGGTATGTGCATGTAACCCCTAGGTAGCGCTATCCCAAGGGCTACTACCCCTGCCTGCTTGGCTAGTAGCAGGTTAAGGGGCACTGAGTTCTGAAACGGGTGCCTCCACCCGGAGGTCAGAGTTGGTAGTGGTCAAGCTAACCTGGGCACAGCCCTCCAGGACACTGTAACCCCCCTCTTTCCCTACTAGTGGCCGGAACAATACACAATAATCACTTTCACAATACCCCGATACACCACACAAGTACCCACATTGTTTGCATTTACCGCCAGGGCTTTCCACTGGCCTGGCTCTGGGGACCCCCTGTAAAACAAGATTATACACAGCAAATAACAGCAGTACAGTACTCTTGCACAAACTGGAACCACAGTCAGGTTAAATGCAAAAAAGAGTTAGATCTGATTTTTTTAAGGGACTTGAACAAGGGAAGGGCATAATCAGGTTAATTTGCTTAAAGGCTGTATCAATCAAACAGTTATGCATGCACTTCAGGGTCCATAAACAGTCACACACTCTGGGTACCCAGATGGAGAATGGTGGGCCAGCCAGAAATATTGCAGCTGGTTGGGGCCCTGTGATGGAAGAAAACAACATGCACAACACACACTATTTGTTATCCGGAGCTGGAGGGCTCAGTTCTTGAAAAGAAAACAACAAGACAATCAGATGACACACTTTCAGATTAGGCTGTTGTTGTAGGGAGTTACCCTGATGATTACTCCCGATACCCAAGACTGGAAACAGGCTGGACGAAAATCAAGACAGCAGGTGGTTAATCTGGAGTGCCAGGAGAAGCAGGGCCCACACGAATTGCTGAGGCGTCATTCCTGTTCAAGCGTGGATCAGGGGCTGATCCCTAGGCAGGTCTCTTGTTGATGGCTTTCTCTGTGCAGCAGGTAGTCTGGCTGGGCCAGTGTGGCAAGGCCCCAGCCAAATGGAGACAAATTCAGATACAGTCCGTTTTGGGCTGGATACAGCTTCCAGCAAGCAGAACACAGTTCACACAGTGGGGAACCAAATCACAACCCACTATCAACTCACAGCACATTTACATGTAAGGAAATTCTACTGTACCAGGCAAACCCCTCTCCAGTCATGATCGTAGAGTCTCTGCACAAACTGGGGATTCAAAAGCAGCTGGAAATCCTGACAGGCCGATCACATTCAGCAAAATCTTTGGTCTTCTTCAGGTATGAGCCTGGTAAAAATCAATGGCTTACTTCATTCTCACAGACTTGGATTTAGTCCGAAATAATTCTTTTTTCTCCCTCTCAGGGGCAGAAGGCAGACATGCAAGCCACAACTCAAGCCTTTCCATATTTCTCCCACACAAAACTACTCAGATGGTTGCTTGACTGTCTCAAGCTGTTGCTTCTTCAGCTCCCAACTTAGATCTGACTCAACTGCCAGGAAGCCTGGGACTTTCCCCAGAATCCAAAAGGTTCAGTTGGCTGATCTGTCTGTCAGTCATAACAAAGGCTCCCCCTTCAGGTGCCAAAAGGTGCCAAAAGCCCCAAACTACAATTCCCACAGATTTTGACTCCAGATAGCTCCTGTAGTCCGGCTCCATTTTAAGTCCCACCAGTAGTGACTGGTCCAATTCGGCAGTCCAGGACCAATATAGTGGAGATAAACAAAACAGTCCTTGCTGCAAAGAAGGCAGGTTAGACAAACTACATTATCATAATCACTCTAAATGTTTTTCAGCAAATAGTTACATCTTTCAACAGAGCCTCCAGTCAGATTACTTATGACTGCAATCCAGGCAGCTCTTAAAGAGACAGTACAAAGAGGCTATTCAGGCACTCTCTGGCAATCACATTTAAACTGCTAAAACACAGGACACCAGTCTGGCAGTGAGCATTTAGGCAAGCTCAAGGAAGACTTTTCGGGAACCCCCATTTGTACCTGGAGAAAACTTGGCATCTGCGGCAAGTCTACCATCACAATATTGCAAATGCAAATTATACGAGACATTTATACCATTAGCATGTTATGCAAGTGACATCTGATGCATCAGTCAATGTAAACTTATACCTTTCATTATACATATTCTCTACACTTCACAATACTATATCCATTCTAACAATACATCATGCATATTTCACACATAATTTACACATTACTATGCAGAATCATGTAGCAACTTCTTCTACATTGAACAATGTAAGAGGGGGCCTTTCCGTATCAGCTAACTTGGGGCTAGATGGGGCAGGGGCACCATACCTGGAAGGCAGAACAATCAACCTGGAATTGGCACTTAGGCTCAGTTTAGGCAGTGAGTGCTGAGAAACATAAACCCCTTTGTGGACCACATTGAGAGGCAAATCCAATGGCCTCCTGGGAGAATCATAACTGAAGTGTACTACTGGCTTGACAGCTCGGCCAGTCTTTCTGAGGGGGACAACTACAATCTCTGTACTCTCAGCACTGGTCTGGGGACTCTTGTCACTTGTGAGGGGTGCCTCTGCCTGGATGGGAACGTCCAAACTTGGGGCACTGTCGGCTCCTTGCTCTGCAGGCTCTGTTTCTACAACACTTGACTCATTTTGCAAAGGCTCAGGCACAATCAAACTTTGAGGCACTGAAGGGGGGTTGTCTGCACTCTCATGGTGTTCTTCAAATTCTGGTATGTCACCAGAAAGAGTCAAACCATTAGCTCCTCCTTCAGGCAAATCATACAGTTCCACAATACACAAGAGACTCAGCATCTTCAGACGTGATACTTTGCACTTCACTTTCTGGGAGCATTGGCTCCAAGGATGAAGCTGGGGGGTAAGGCAATCCAGAAGGCCCAGCTTCATCCCCACAATTAGTCATTGGATTACCTCGATACAGCTGACTCAATTCATAAGAGAGTAACAGGCATTGTCACATTCACTTTCGTCTAAGGTGGACTGACAGTCACTATCATTCTGGACCTGTTGAGGGGGAAACCTTGAACTTGTAACCACTTGGGTAGGTCGACTCTGTCTCTTTCTTGCAGCAGCATGAGTCACTAGCCCAGGGGAATCAATTTCTGATTGTTCAGCCTCAATTATGACTTGGCCAATAGGTAGCAAGTGGTTACAGTGAATGGTCTTGACAGCTTTGGAGTTGTTCTCTGGGTGCACCTTGTACACAGATAAATCATCCAACTTTCCAACTACTACATGGGTAAGATGGTGACACTGATCAGCAATTTTGTGGTTACCATGCAATCCCAAATTGCGTAACAACACACGGTCTCCAGGTCAAAGCTCTTGAACCTTTACTTTTTTATCATGCCTCTCTTTGTTGGCTAGATTTCTCTTGGCAGCCATTTTCTGGGCCAGTTGATAGGCATGGTTCAATTGAGCTTTCAGTTTTTGTATGTATTGCAAGTAGTTTTCAGCTTGGACTCCATCTGGAGAGACCCCAACACAGATATCAACTGGCAGCCGGGCCTCTCTCCCAAACATGAGGCAGTAGGGGGAGAACCCAGTAGCATCATTTTTCGTGCAATTGTATGCGTGTACCAAACTGCTAATCTGCTGGCTCCATTTATGCTTGTCTTTTGGGTGGAGGGTGCCAAGCATGTCTAGAAGGGTGCGGTTAAAAGTTCTGGTTGAGGGTCTCCCTACGGGTGATAGGGGGTGGTTCTTGACTTTCACACCCTCCATAGACAGAGCATTTCTTTGATTAGTCGAATCTCAAAGTCTCTGCCCTGGTCAGAGTGGATCCACTGGGGGGCACCATAGTGGACGAAGAAATTTTCCACTAGCACCTTGGCCACGGTAGATGCCTTTTGATCTTTGGTGGGAAAAGCTTGTGCATACCATATGAAATGATCTGTAACCACTAACACATTGTTAATGTTCCGCTGATCAGGTTCTAAACACAAGACGTCTATGTTGGCTACTTCCATGGGGTGCTGGTAGTAATATTAACAAGGGGGCAGCGCTCTGATGCAGGGCTTTTCTTTGCAGGCAGCGACTACAAGTCTTTACATGGTGCTCAACATCGGCCCCCATTTTGGGCCAGTAGAAGTGAAATCGTACCAGGTCAAGGGTTCTGTCGATAACAAGGTGCCTCATGTGATTGTGGAGGGACCTCAGTACCAAATCTTTAAAGGCTGTAGGCAGGACCAATTGTTGCTTGTCTACTTTGCCACTATGATCTACTGTTTCTCTATACAACAACTGACTGAGCAACTTCAATCTGGGGCCTTCTTTAAACAATAAAGCAGTTTGCAAGTCAGTATAACGTAACTTAGACACATCTTTCCCCGCACGCAGGGCATCAAGTGTTGGCTGAATCACAGGATCTTGGGATTGAGCCCACTGAATGCTGTCATTGTCAAATTGAGGTAGTGCACTAATAACTAGAGCAGAGAAGTGGCAATAAGCAGCTGGTATGCAGGTGTCAGAAAAGCCCAAGCAATCTACTAAACAGACCACTGTGTCCACAGACATCTGTTCATCTCTATCAAACTTTAGTCACAATGCTCGAATGTCAGGTTCAGACAGCCTGACCCAAACACTCTTGGAAGTGGGCCTTTGTGATAGAGCATCAGCATCAGTATAGTTGAGGTCCGGTCTGTATTCGACAGCTTGATCATAGGTTGATAATGCAGAAAGCCACCGGTGCCCAGTGGCATCCAACTTAGCTGAAGTCTGTACATAGGCCAACGGGTTATTGTCAGTCTTCACCAATATCTTTGCCCCATTATTCATGAAACTGGTCAACGATGACCCATTTTAGCACAAGGAACTCCAACTTATGCACAGGGTAGTTTCGTTTGGATGGGTCAAGCTCCTACTGGCAAAAGCTACTCGTCTCAGGCCATCCTCATGGTCATGATACAGCACCGCTCCTAGACCCTACAGACTAGCGTCCGTATGCAGCACATAGGGTTTGGTGGGGTCAGCATAGGTGAGGATGGGGGCATGGGTGAGCTGGTATATGATCTCATGGAAGGATGCTTCACAGTCGGGCATCCAGCGGGCCTCGAAGAGTTCACCTGGGAGGAAGTATACTTTTTATGGTTCTTTAACGGCCCTTTTTTGTATTTACGATTGGTAGGAGGGTAACCCTGGGTAAGGTTCAAGAGTGGGCGAATCACCTTGGAATAGTCTTTTATGAACCTACGGTGGTAGCCAGAGAACGCCAGAAAACATTGTAGTTCTTTCAGATTATGGGTCTAGGGCCAAGTAGTCAGTGCTTCAACCTTACTGGGATCAGTCTGTATCCCTTTTGTAGATACTATGTGCCCCACATACTTCACAGAGGTTTGGAAAAACTGGAAATTGTCAATGAACAGCTTGAGGCTGAAGTCTTCCAGTCAGTCTAGGACTTTAAACAGTCAGTTCTCATGCTCCTCTAAGGTATTCCCAAACACAATGACATCATCCAAGTACACCAGGCATTCCAGCAAATTCATATCTCCCACCGCACATGCCATCGGTCGCTGAAAGGTGACTGGGCACCCGATATCCCATGTGGCATCCTCAGAAACTCATAGAACCCCAATGGACAGATGAAGGCTGTTTTCTCATGGTCTTTTGGGGCCATTGGGATCTGGTAGTATCTGCTGTGAAGATCCAACACCGAGAACCATTTGCTCCCATTCAAGCAGTCCAGGGCATCTTGTATACGAGGCATAGTGTATTGGTCTGGGATGGTCCTCTGGTTCACGGTTCGATAATCAACACACATCCTCACAGACCCATTCTTCTTATGCACAACCACAATGGGAGAGGTGTATGGGCTCCTGGATTCTTGTATCACGCCAGCAGTGAGCATTTCCTGCAGGCGTCTTCTCACATCATCTATGTGTACTGGGGCTAGGCATCGGGACCTCTCTCGAAATGGCCATTCATCATGCAAGTTTATGTGATGCTCTGCACCCTGGACACATCCCACATCTCATTCCTTCAATGAAAACACTTGGTCTCTCTGGGCAAGTCTCTTGCTAATTCTAGCCTTCCATTCAGCTGGCAACGGGGAGTCACCAAAGTCAAACAAGTCTGGGGTCACTCTCTCCTTCTCACCAGGGTGCTTGTTGTTGGGCAATACTGCAGTGTCTGCGCAGTGTACCATAGCAAGGGTGCACCCTTTGTTCACCCGGATCTCCCGATTTGACACATTGTGAATCTGGGCCATCACTCATCGTGCATAGGCATGGGCATGAGCAGGCAAGAAGCTGGGCTTGACCAATAATCCTTTTGTCAATTTTCCATTGCCTGGCACATCCAACATCAGTATTTTGTTCTTGACATCTTTCCAGAGGTGGACCTCCCCTTGAATGGTACACTAGGCGTTAGGGGCCAGTACCATTGAATCGGGATCCTTCTTCCACACAATCCCCACCGGTTCATCCTGGTCTACTTCCTTGGGTTTCTGTTGCAAATCATAGGCCCTCTTGATCACAGCCAGAACTCTCCTGGCCCTCCAAGTCCGTCGCCCTGGTTTCTCGTGACAGAGTTGTGCCAGTCTCCCAAACATATAGGTGTTTGTCCCAATTAACAGGGGGACCCCATCATACAGTCTGGTGGGAGGACACACTAGGGCCAATGACTCTACTCATTCCTCTACACCAGCTACAGTTGCAGGAAAAGACAACCAGAGGCAGACATACCCTAGTAGGTATAAGACTTGTCGCTCAGGCACCACACAGGTAGGTCTTCCAGGGATTGCAAAGGCACATTAGATAAGTGTTTTTCATACCAGCCCTGGACTAGAATGGTCACTTGCAACCCACTGTCAAGCACAGCCCGAGTATGAATACCATTCACAATCACCGTAGTCTCCATTGAAGGGACCACTATTTTGGACCAGTCTGGAGAGGCAATAGCAGAGGCCTGGACAGACGATTTAGCCACAAAGAAATTTGAGTTAGGGATTTTTGAGTCCTCACTGCGGTCATTTTGGGCACCCCATGGCCATTGATTTGCTTTTTGGAGCTCCCCTTGGAGTCTGTTTACTACTCTTTCTAGGTCCTTCTGAGACCGGCATTCTCTTTTCATATGGCCATCCTTTCCACAGGTGTGACAAATGATAGACTCCTGGGTCATCCTGGGAGAGAACATCGTATGAGGAACCAAAACAGTAGTAAGAGATTGGGGTCTAGTATCTGCTTGCAGTGGTGAGAGTGGTGCAACGTGTCTTAACGGTTCCTTTAAAGTGGCAGTCAATCCGGTGATCTCAGCCTTGGAGCCACCCTTGGTAGCGGATGCCTGAGGGTGCACCCCCACCCCCATGGCAGTCACATCCTGAAAGGGACCAGAATCTTGTTCCATGGGTGAAACCCTTGCAGGGGCACCCATCTTCAACTTTCAGACTTCCTTTAGTAGCTCGTCTTTCCAATGCTGGGCCCTGGGCGGGAAGTCCTTTGCATTCTCAGAGTGCTTGTTAAGTGCCGACTTTTGCCCATGAGCCTCACTTGGCTGATCACTCTCAGTCACTTGCACAGCAGCAACAGATATGGGTGCAATTCTCCCATGGGGTCGCCTTTGCTTAACCCCCTGAATTTCTTTCATTAGCTCGTCATAGGAAGGGGGTGATTCCAGTCGGGTGGCAAGGCACAACTGAAGCAGTAACAATTCTGAAAATGGAACAGACTTAAGGATCCAGTCCAGCCTAGTTCGAGCTAATTCATTTGATGGCAAACTACCCTTTCTGAGGCAGTCTTGTAGCAGCTTTTCAAGCCGAGGTACATACACAGACAATGGCTCCCCTGGGTACTGCTGAGCATTTCTTACTGTCCACCACAGATTCTCATCTGAATCTGGGCTCCCATACACATTCTCCAATGCAACAAGATAGTCTTGTGCAGTTGCTTCGGGGTTATTGGCCCGCTTGGCATGGATGGTAGCCAGGGCAGGACCTCGGAGGATCTCACTCAACCTCTTTCGTTTCTCTGTTCCGAGCATTTCCATTCAAGCACTAGAGGGACAACAAAGTCTATCCAGGTCTCCCAGTCATCCTCCTCCTGGGGGGTTGGGAGGGTGCCCAAGAAGATTCTCAGCCTTCGGTAGGAGTCGTGACTAATGGCAGGTACAGATATAGAGGCCAGCATTGGTGCAGGCACAGAAGGCAGGGCAGTAACAGGTGCTGGAGTGGGAGGAGGTGTTGGGGAAGGAACACCCCCAGGTGGCAGGAATAGTTTCTTAAAGTCCTTTATGGCTTTCCCTTCCTCCAGCAACAACTTAGCAAATTTCTCCTCAAAAATCTCAGATAATGGTGGGAGCTCATCCTCTCCGGGGTCTTTACTGTCTTTTGTTATCACTCTCCAGGCAGCTGCAATCCCTTCTGAGGCAATAGTCTGTGGCACTTTAGAGCTGTCCATGAGGTCACTACACTCTACCAAGGCTATGAAATTTTGGGCAATCAAATCAGTCTGTCGACCCACCACCACAGGGTATTTTTAACATTCAACTTTGGAGAGTGCTCCCTCTACAGTGTCTTTACTGGTACCCAGGGCAATATCCAGTATAAGTAAAGCATTTTGGGGGTCAATCTCCTACCCGGTACACCACCCCGCCAACTGGTGTACAGCCATTTCTACTGGGGTAGCCATTAATCTTTAACAATAATTCAAAATTTTTGGCCACTAGAAGTCACAAAATCCCAGCGGTGAGCCTCCAAAACATAACCCCTAGGTGGCGCTATCCCAGGGGCTACTACCCCTGCCTGCTTGGCTAGTAGCAGGTTAAGGGGCACTTTGTTCTGAAATGGGTGCCTCCACCTGGAAGTCAGGGTTCATAGTGGTCAAGCTAACCTGGGCACAGCCCTCTGGGACACTGTAACCCCCTCTTTCCTTACTAGTGGCTGGAACAATACACAATAATCACTTTCACAATACCCCTGATACACCACACAAGTACCCACACTGTTTGCACTTACCACCAGGGCTTTCCACTGGCTTGGCCCTGAGGACCCCCTGTAAAACAAGGATATACACAGCAAATAACAGCAGTACAGTACTCTTGCACAAACTGGAACCACAGTCAGGATAAATGCAAAAAAGAGTTAGATCTGATTTTTTTTAAGGGACTTGAACAAGGGAGGGGTGTAATCAGGTTAATTTGCTTCAAGGCTGTATCAATCAAACAGTTATGCATGCACTTCAGGGTCCATAAACAGTCACACACTCTGGGTACCCAGATGGAGAATGGTGGGCTAGCCAGGTATGTTGCAGCTGGTTGGGGCCCTGTGATGGAAGAAAACAACATGCACAACACACACTATTTGTAATCCGGAGCCAGAGAGCTCAGTTGGTGAAAAGAAAACAACAAGACAATCAGATGACACACTTTTAGATTAGGCTGTTGTTGCAGGGAGCTACCCTGATGATTACTCACGATACCCAAGACTGGACACAGCTTGGACGAAAATCGAGACACCAGGTGGTTAATCTGGAGTGCCAGGAGAAGCAGAGTCCACACGAATCACTGAGGCATCATTCCTGTTCAAGCATGGAGCAGGGGGCTGATCCCTAGGCAGGCCTCTCGTCGATGGCTTTCTCTGTGCAGCGGGTAGTCTGGCTGGGCCAGTGTGGCAAGGCCCCAGCCAAATGGAGACAAATTTGGATACAGTCCATTTTGAGCTGGATACTGCTTCCAGCAAGCAGAACACAGTTCACACAGTGTGGAACCAAATCACGACCCACTAACAACTCACAGCACATTTACACATAAGGAAATTCTCTGTACCAGGCAAACCCCTTTCTGGTCACGATCGCAGAGTCTCTGCACAAACCAGGGATTCAAAAGCAGCTGGAAATCCTGACAGGCCAATTGCATTCAGCAAAATCTTTGGTCTTCTTCAGGTATGAACCTGGTAAAAATCAGTGGCTTACTTCATTCTCACAAACTTGGATTTAGTCCAAAATAATTCTCTTCTCTCCCTCTCAGTGGCAGCAGGCAGACATGCAGGCCACAGCTCTGGCCTTTCCACAGTTCTCTCGCACGAAACTACTCAAACGGCTATTTGTCTGAAGCTGTTGCTTCTTTAGCTCCCAACTTAGATCTGACTCAACTGCCAGCAAGCCTGGGACTTTCCCCAGAATCCAAAAGGTTTGGTTGGCTGATCTGTCTGTCAGTCACAACAAAGGCTCCCCTTCAGGAGCAAAAAGGTGCCAAAATCCCAAAACTACAATTCCTACAGATTTTGACTCCAGACAGCTCCTGTAGTCCTGCTCCATTTTAAGTCCCACCAGTGCTGATTGGTCCAATTTGGCAGTCCTGGACCAAGATAGGGGAGATAAATAAAACAGTCCTTGCTGCAAAGAAGGCAGGTTAGACAAACTACATTATCATTATTACTCTAAATGATTTTCAGCAAATAGTTATGTTTTTCAACAGGACTCCCTGTCAGATTACTTATGACTGCAATCCAGGCAGCTCTTAAAGAGACAGTACACAGTGGCTATACAGGCACTCCCTAGCAATCACATTTAAACTGCTAAAATGCAGGACACCAGCCTGGCAGTGAGCATTTAGGCAAGCTCAAGGAAAACTTTTCAGGAACCCCCATTTGTAGGGGGGTTACATGTACTTTTCTCAGGATTAACTCAGGGGCATCATTTAGGGGTAGCCAGGGGTTGCAGTTGTTGAGACCTCTATGATTTTTTTGCAGTCCCTATGATGTCAGTTGAATCCCTAGGCACCACTAAAATCATGTTTCCTTAACATTTGTTACATATATTTGGTGGCTGAAGAAGCTTTGCAACCCCCATAATTCTGCTGAAATAGGACTTTGCAACCCATATGATTCTGGTGAAATGATGCTACTGGATTAACGTTTAACTTTTAAAGATTCTGCTCCATCAGTGAGACTTCAGCAAGATCCTATGGCTTAAAGAAATCTGATGTCTGCTGCTTTATAATAGTAATTTCTCCAAAGGATTACTAGCTCTCTTCTTATTTCCAGTGTTGCTGACATGCATTCCACTAACTTGATTCCTGCTCGTTGACATCTTGCATCCTTTTTTCTCCGTGCTGTTTTCAGTGCACCTAAGCTTCATATATCCATGTTTTCTCATCTGGCACTAAGTTGGTGTGTTATTGGGGAACTGTGGTCTGGTGACTGGCTCAGGCCAGTGCAGGACTGCAAAGATTTGTAGCTGAGGGTTTACATATTGTGGGAAGAACTTGGTGTGTGTATTCAGTCTGTTTTGCTGGACCCTTAACTTTATTTTTTATTTATTGATATCTTGGAGAACACCTGTGAGCGGATACTTATTTGTAGGTTCCGTGTCAGTTACAAGAAGAAAGTGAACAGGTGCATAGCATTACATACAAGGCATTACATTACAAGCAAATACAAAAGTGCACCGTTACAAAACAATACATTACAAGCTAGGTACACAATAAATTGGTGTGAATTACAAGACTGGGATAGTATTTAGCTTAAGGTATAACATTTAGACATTGCTTCGGCATTGGTGAGAAGGTGCCTGTGTCAGAGAGCTAAGCCTACTTGTGAGGGGAGAAACAAAGTGGAGAACAGGCACAGCTGTGGCATAGTGAAGAATATGCCTGCGTACGGGGTTAAGAACAGATTTAAGGAAGGTTAGAGAGAGTGGGGCTAGGAAAGCAGCAGACGGGGGGGTAAGAAGGTGGGGACAGAGAGGGGAATGGGTGCCCAGTGGGGAGGGGAAGGGGTAGATGGGAGGTGGGACAATGAAGTGCTGTAGAGGTAGGTGCCCTTAGGATTAGGTGGAACACTAAGTGCTACTGCTTTATGGTGGTCCAGATGTAAGAGAGTTGTTTTGGTCATCATGAATGGCCAGCGGAGTCACAATTGTCATCTGTGGCAAGGTGCTGCCTGAGCTTTCGCTTGAAAGCACCAATGGTTGTGGTATCAGAGATGTCTGAAAGAAGGGCGTTGATCCAGTGTGGTGCATGGTAGTAGAATGCACATTGACCCTGTGCAGTGCGGCATCTAGGTTCGCTGAAAATCTGGCTGTGGGTGCTTCTGGTCAGCCTGGCATTTACATGGTGCGTGAGCAGATTCTGGACTCCTGGTGGCATCAGATTTTGTGCAATTTGTTTGGCCAGTAGACAGGTATGGTACTTAACTATGCTTTTTAGTTGGAGCCACCCTGCCTGTGAATAGAGGTCACAGGTGTGAGTAAGTCTTGCAGCACCTGTGAGGAGTCAGCAGGCCTTATTAAGGGCCAGAGAGATGCAATGGAGGGCTGAGTCTGGTGCAGAACCATAAACTGCTAGGCCATATTCAATGAGGATAACAACTGAGCTGGTGATGACCATGTTAAGTGCTTCATATGTAAGGCTGTGCTTCTGGCAGTGAAGTATCCCAATTCTGGAACTGATGGCCTTGGCTGTGTTGTCATTATGCTGTGCATAGGACAGGGTGAAGTCAATAATGATACCCAGGTACTTAAAGTACTGCATGAGGTTCAGCACATCACCACTGTTGTTCAGGATGGATAGTGGGAAGGTCTTGTGTTTGCTGTGAGTGCTGGTGTAGATCATAGTCTTAGTTTTCTTGTAGTTAGGGATTAGTCTGTGCTCCTTAAACCATGTTTCGGCAGCAGTAAATCCTAGTTGGAGGTCATTTTGAAGTAGTTCGGGATTGGGGTTGCAGGTGAAAATGACAGCATCATCAGCATACAATAGCATGTGACTGGTGCAAGAACCTGGAAGTTTATTTAAGAAGATACTGAAGAGAAGGGGTCCCAGTATTGATCCCTGGGGACCCCTAAGTGAACAGGTTTGCTATCCGAGACAATGTCCGTCTTGACCCACTGTGAGCAATTGATGAGATAGCTTTTAAACCATAGAACTGCATCAGAAGAGAGACCAGTGTGGGCTAGCTGTTCAAGGAGGAGTGTGTGGTGAACCGTATAAAAAGCTTTCAATAGGTCAATGAAGGTAGCCCCTAGTAGCTGCCCTTGATCCAGGGCTTGGTGGATATAACCAGTGAATTCCAACAGGGCTGTGATAGCGCTGTGTCATGCTCGGAACCCATGCTGTTCTGGGCATAGGAGTTAGTGCATGTTTAGGTATTCTACAAGCTGATCCGCCACTATCCGTTCAAGTGTTTTGGAGAGTGGTGGGAGTATGGAGATCGGTCTGTGGTTGTTCTATAGTGCCTGGTCTCCACTTTTGTGAACTGGTGTTATGGAAGCCAACTTCCAGAGCTGGGGGAACTGAGAGTGATAGAGTGATAAATTGATGATGGTGATCAAGGGGCTTAATACTTCCGAAAGTGCCATAGTCATGAACTTCAGGTCCAAGGTGTCTCCACTGTGCCTCGACTTGCCCAGCACCTTCTCAGGGTACTTTCTAGCCTCAGTTGTGCTGACTTCTTTAAATATATGTATCTTGGATATAGATACATAGTCAAGTATAGAAGGGTTACATATACAACAGAATCATAATACAAGTCATAATATATCTTTAATACAGAGGATTGGTCTGTGGGTTCCCTATTTGCCATTTGGTCAATGACAACTTACATTGCTTGCCTTTAAGTCTTAAACCTGTGTCCCACTGAAATCCTTGTTCTGCCTCCAGAACTCAAACTCGTGTGTTTCATCAATTAGACTCGGACCTGTAGGTCACATACCAGTACTAATGCTCGCAAGCTCTCCACTGCATGTTTACAAGTTATAACAAGCTTTCCCCTGCATAACTCAAGCACTCTGAATTGGGGATCACCATACAGCCATCTTTGATCTACAAGCTTCCTCCAACCCTACATGACTGTAAACAACTGAGCTCCACCACAATTTGCATAATTCGCCTCACTTATTGCATTTTCTACCTAGCAACTGTTTGTCTTTGATCTTATACTTGTCAGTGCTTTATCAATCATCAATGAATCAATCAATCAATCAATCAAAATCTTTATTTAACCAGGCGAACACCATTGCGCAAAGCTAATTTTCGAGGTGGACTTGGATATAGACACATGTCAAGCATAGAAGGATTACATATACAACAGAATCATAATACAAGTCATAATACAATATAAATTGAACATAGAACAATGTACAGAATTCAGATGGATAACAGTACTAATTCTTGGTAAAAATATATATACAAAAATATACATGAGTTCTCTGAGCTGTATGAAGGGAATAATAAATACAAGTTACAAGAAATATACAGGGTGCAAGAGAGAGGGCTCTTAGATTAGGTATGAAGTAGAAGGATAGATCCATAAAGGGAGGGGGAAGGGGAAGATGCCTAAAAGGGAGGCGGTAGAGGGGTAGAAGACTACATGTACAGTGGCAGACATACGATGGCCACTGATCGCAGAGTGCTGCTGAGACCACCAATGGAATGAAGATGGGCCCCAGGATGCTGGTCAAAGGCAAGGGGAGGGAGGGATAAGGGAACATAAGAATAGGAGTCAGGGAAGGACGGAGAGTGGAAGGCTCAATTCAAGTAATAAGGCAAGGTCATGTAAAACAATTACAGGTTTCCTTGAAAGAAAGAGCGTAAAGAGTTTTGAATGTTGATAGCTTGATAGGGTAGACCAATTTCAATGTTTTTTGCAGCTTGATCCAGAGTGAGGGTAATGCGCAACTTAAGGATGTCCTACCAAAGTGCGATCTGACCTTAGGTATAATAAAGGAGATGTAGGATGCACTCCTAAGAGCATATTTGCCTACTGAGCTTAGGGGCAGGCAATCCAAGACATATTGAGGCAACTTCTTAGTAATAGCTCTGAAAGTCCAAAATGCAGCATTCCTCTGTCTTCTATATTTGAGTGATGGCCATCCCACAGCAGCAAATAGGGAGCAGCGATGTGTGGTGAAATGGAGGCTGGTAATGAGCCTTAAGGCTCTATGATAGAGCATGTCCCATTTGACCAGTGCAGAGGTAGGGCCTTGACTGTAAAGGAAGTCTGCATAGGCCAACAATGTTAGGAAGATGGACTGGACCAATCGTTTCTTGGCCTCCCAAGTAAGCAGGTGATTAATCCTATAGAAGAGACCAAACCTCTGTCTAAACTTTTTTATAAGTTCTTCAATATGGTCATTATAAGAAAGTCTATGGTTGCTCCAGATCCCCAAATATTTTAACTTAGTTACATATTCCAAAGGTTTGCCTAGGAATGTGGAGATCTGAGGAAAGGTTCCTTGGGCAGCGGAGTTCATTACATGTGCAGAGGGTGAGAGGAGCATCATCTTTGTTTTCTTAGCATTCAGTAGAAGTTTCTGGTTCAAGAGCTGCAGTTGCAGCAGATTAAATGCCTGCTGAAGATCACTACATGCTGCTTCTGGGGAAGATCTGCTGATGTAAAGTACCGCATCATCTGCAAATAGATGTACGTTTGCAGTATTGAGGTTGGCATCAACTCTGTTTATATATATTGTGAAGAGCAGAGGGCCCAATATTGAGCACTGTGATATGCCCCTTAGCAGGGGTTTTAGGGGTGAGAATTCCATGTCTGCTTTTACCTGCTGGAGATGACCTGAAAGATAGTTGGAGAACCATCTCAATGATAGAGAGTCCAGACCTATGTTTTGGAGGGATGTAAAGAGCAGATTGTGATGGACAATGTCGAATGCCTTACTTGGGTCTAAAAATACTGTACAAACAAAATTCTTGGCATCCAGGTCACACTGCCAGTCATTAGTCACCTTAGCAAGTGCCAAGATGGTGCTATGGCATGGTCCAAAGCCCGATTGTAAAGGGTTAAGCAGGTTTGCAGATGCCAGGTAATTCCTGAGTTGTACACTCACAATTTTCTCTAAAAGTTTAAAAAGGATTGCAGATTCCAGGTAATTACTGAGCTGTGCACTCACGATTTTCTCTAACAGTTTAGACAGGATGGGGAGCAAAGAGATAGGCCTGTCATTGTTAAGGTCACTAGGGTCTCCGGATTTCAAAAGGGGGCTCATGTGCACAGTTTTCCATAGGGAATGAAGGTCACCCTGAGAAAGGGATAAGTTAAAGAGGTGAGTAATTGGCGCAGCCAGGACGTGATGACCAAGTTTCAGGAAAAAGGGGTCAAGGAGGTCTGCAGCCAGCACTCTTCCTGGTGTCTAGTTGTAGCAAGAGGTCCTTGACATCTTTCAAGGATGCAGGCTGAAGGGAGAACGCAGTGCTGGTGACAGGAGCTTCTTGATCCTGTACACTGGGTTGTGAGCAGAGGTTACTGGCAGGGGAGGTATTTACTAGAATGAGATCCAGCAGGATGCTATTGTAAGGGTTCTTTTTATTAGGGTGTGTAGCTTCAGTAATGAGTTGCGATAGTCCAAGGGAATCATACAGGGATTTAAGGGGAACAGAGACACAGGAAAACCAGTCCAGATTAAGGTCTCCTAATATAATAACCTCTGAGGGCAGGGATCCTATAAAATTACTTAAGTGGTCCAGGAGTTGAAACCCTGCTGAGGGGGGCCTATAGAATCCTATTACACAGAACGAGATAGAAGAGGAGAGTTCAATTTTGATAGTCAGGCTTTCAAATTCTTTAGGAATTGAGGTTGAGTTGATAACTGAGGCCGAACATTTGTCTTTAACATAGATGGCAACTCCACCTCCTCTTGTCTGCCTATCAGTTCTGAATAAAGAATAGGTTGGGATATTTACCTCATGGTCAGCAGTACCAGGTCTGAGCCAAGTCTCAGTGTCTGTTAGGACATCGGGCATAGTCTGGCAAACCCAAGCCTGAATTGATGTAATCTTCTTTAGGAGGCTGCGTGCACTGACGTGCATAAAGCTTATACCTTTAATGCTGGGCAGGTCAGCTGGGGATGAGATAGCTGCCGGAGTGCCAGGGTTGAGCTTGACATTGCCTGAGCACAACAACAGAAGCAGAATGAGTTTCTTAAATAGCTCCTACAGCCAACCTGAGTGCTTTGGTCTGTTCTCATTTACAGGAGGTTTTAAGTGGGATTGGCGGAACCCGAGGATGAATACCTAGGGGGCCCAGCACTATGTATAAAAGTACCCTAGACATGAGTAGCAAGGAGATCCATGGGACCTGAGTAATTAAGGGAAGCTTTGTACCCTCCATTGCCATCACATTACAAGTTCCATCCCGCCATGGTAGGTGTATTGTACGTTCCAGTTCAGAGAACTGGGGGGCCCATATACAATGCTCAGGATAGACCAAAACACCTGACAGTCCACAATGGTTTTTTGTCCGAATGCACCAGGGGTTAGTAGATGTAAGGAGCAAAGCAGAAGAAGGGACAAACAGGGAAACAAGAAAGTGGCCCTCATTCTGAGACCAGGTCACTATATTGCCACATGGCTTACTAAATCAAGTACTGTGGACATTGGAATGAGGCCAAGCTACGGTTGGTACTTGCTCTACATCAATAAGATGGAGGCCAAAATATGCTGTATGATGCCTAGACCCAAGAGTTTCATGCAGGATAATGTTAAGCTGCAGCAGCTCACTCTCCAAATTTATTTAGTGATTGTAAGTGATGGCTATTAAATCAGACTGATGCTTATTCCAGAGCTAGTGGTGTAACCCCTTTAATAAACACCACAATACTATTGACCAATAGGGGAGTTGTGCAAAGAGTATACAGAAGAAAGTTAGGGGGAAGAGGCGCTGGCTGGTAGAGGGAAAAGGAGGGTAGTGACTGACCCGTGGTCAGAAAAAATAACCTGCAAATGGGAAACAGGAAGTAACTAAGTCGAGAGGGGGACTGAAAATGTAGACAGACAAGGGCGGGGAACAGGATAAACCAGGAGTAATTAAGTAGAAAGGGGGACTGAAAATGGAGATGGACTGGGGTGGGGAACAGGATAAGGGAACAGAAATGCAGGAAGCAGATAACTTTAGTAAGTGGTGCAAGGGAAGAGTGTCTGCTTTTGGAGCAGAGGGGCAGAAGTTCAAGACCCAGCTAAGGCAAAGTTAATAAGGTGTGTTACGAGGCAGTCAGGAGTGGTAAAAAGGACTGGGAAGATAGGTAACCTGAGCAGGAGAGAAAGAGGAGGGATTAGTTAGAGGAGGAAGTATCAGTACAGTACTGACTGACCCCTAGTGGCCAGTGTGTATCAGCTGCAGATGAGAGAATTGGGACTCAGTGAAAAGTGTGACAAGCAGTCACATGCCCAAGGTGGGGTCTATAAATCAAGGGCCGGACTGGGGTGGAGGGGAGTCCACTTAAATGCAGATGGGGGTAAACACCCCTAACAGAGTCCAGTCGAGTAAGATGGAGGATGAACTACCTATGCTGCTCCTGGGGGTGTCAGTCAGGCCCTGTATGAAGGGGAAGGAACAAAAGAAGCATTAGGTGAGGTAAGCAGAGGCGAGTACTTGGAGACAAAGACCCAGCAGGAAGGACTGAAAACCTCTTCCAAGATGGTGGAATCAAGCCTGAATGGTACAAGGAGAAACACCAGACCATACAACCTCAGGTAGGCCTTAAACAGCACAGGAATTGCAATGCAGTTATCCCCACTAAGAACAGCCAGAATGACATCTGAAGGTTGTCAAACACTAATTACATAGCACAATCCCTGCATTCAGGACTAACATAGCCAGTACTGCTCTACAGTACCCCCAGAGAATAGTACAGTCACTGCACTTAAAAGTATCCAACCCTACAAGAACATTTCCCCACAAACACAGTAGAAACCCCCGTTGACAAAACCTATCTAAACAGACACGCAGGCAGTAATTAAAGTCAGTTTCTAGAGAGGTTGGGAGTGAAAAACTCCAGCTCCTTTTGTAATTTCAACACCCTTAACAGATTCCAGCCAAGTAAGATGGAGGATGAATTACCTATGCTGCTCTCTCTGCTCCTGTGTCTTCTGTGTGTAGGGGGAGATTTCCAGCCAGGTTCTATGCTGCTGACTCTGCTTCTGTGTCTTCTGTGTGTAGGGGGGTGTTTCCAGTCAGGCCCTATGCTGCCCTCTCTGCTCCTGTGTCCTGTGTGTGTAGCGGGGTGTTTCCAGTCAGGCCTTATGCTGCTCTCTCTGCTCCTGTGTCTTCTTTGTGAGATAGGGTTTTTTTTGTCTGTTTGTTTTGTGTGCGTGTGTGTGTTTTGCTATTTTTGCTGACTCTTTGCAAAAATATATCTGGGTATGCTCATTTTTTGCATTTTCTACCTAGCAACTGTTTATTGTTTTAGGTTTTATACCTGTCAGTGCTATCTGGGTGTACTCACATTTTTTGCATTTTCAAATGAGCAACTGCACATTTCTTAGGTGTTTTACTTGTCAGTACTTTAATTTCGGGTTTTCCCGTTTATGCCGACTTATGCAATACTCTACCTGGGTTTACTTGCGTTTTTTTGCATTTTCTACCCAACATCTGCTCATTGTTTCAGGTTTTGTACTGCTCAGTGCACAGAACATTCTACTTGTATTTTTCCTAGTTTTCTGCACCTGTTCTGCTTAGTCAGTAACCTGTTTACTTCTGTGTCACAGCCCAATTACCTGTAGTTACCCTAGGTTCTAGTTACAGCCTAAGCCTTTTACCAGGTGACTGCCATTTTATATTTAACCCTTATTATCATGTATGTTATAATATATTTGATGTCTATTGCATCTCACCTCCTGATCACATTGTTCCTTTCTGTACTTCCCCCCAACCCTCCAATGCCCCTACCTCCTTCTCCTCCTTCCCCTATCTTTCCTGCCTCCTCCATCTCTCTCTCCCGCTTCCACCCCCCTTCCCTCCTTCCACCCTCCTCCCCTCCTGTCCATCCTGGTTTTCTCCCTTCCTCCTCCCTTAACATGGAGTTTCTCCGGTTCCATGTAATAATTGCAAAAAAAAAAAAGTGGACGTTCAAAATAGCGAACGCATTTTAGTGACCGACTAAATAGTGACTGTACAAATCACCGCTGCTGTCAATACAGTGAAAATTCAAGGGGAATTAATCATTATGGCATCAGGTTAGTCTCTTACTGCCCATTCTACCACCGTTTCACTACATTGTTACACGAGTTGTCCTCTTTTTTAATTATGTAAAAATATCACATTAAACGGAATCTAATTACTGCAATATATATTAGAAGCAGGACACCATCAAAATTTCATTTAAATTAATCAGGTTTTGATTTAAGATATTAAATTCAAATGAATCATGTAAAAATGGAAATGATCCTTGACGCGCTTCCAGCTGTGACTTCAGTCTGTTTTCTCGCGCGAGTCACTTTTGGGATGTCTTGGGGGGAACATTACAAAAATTCACTCTGGTGTTATTTAGTGGGACAGAGGTAAAGAATATGCCATAATTAAGAAGGCTCTGGTGACATCGGTGCAAATTTGCATGATCAAAAAAAATCATTAGTGGTAATTGATTACAGGTCATGTAGTCCAAGTTATAACGTATGCAAGGCATACAAGTCATTAATTGGATGCATTTTTATAGCAGGCTTGTCATTGGATAAACCATCGACTCTCTGGGGCTGTGTGAAGCACTCAGCCATAGCTATAACTTGGAAAAGTTCATTAACCAACAGAAAATGCATCTTAAACAAGTTCAAAATCTAAAGTCAAAGTTGATGTTTTGTTGATATTTTGTTTGACTGCATTTGCTGATGGCAGGAACAACACTACTACTTACACTGGACTGAATCTTTCACTGGCCAGAAATATGTGCTTGCACAGTATGTGTGGGAGGAAAAAAAGGATGGAGTAAGCAACAAATACCTATAATGAAATGAAAATGTGTAAGTATTGTTCTGCAAAATGTATTCTTCTAAAGAATATTTTAATGTAATTAATTTTACTAATTTTCAAATACAATTCATATTTTGACACTGTTAACTATTAGAATGATACACATGAAAAAAAAATGTTCCTGTGTTTTTCGCCATTATTACATGTCGGCGAAATGTACATGTGTTATTATTGTGTTTCACTGATACTGCGTCGCTATTATTACAGTCGCTGTTTTTTAGTCGCTGTTATCACGGGATACCATTTCTCCACCATGCCTTTCTTGCCTTCCCTCGCCACCCTTCCTCCTAACCCCCAGTCTAAGAGGTGGAAGCCCCATTCCATCTTCTTGTTCCTGTTCCTACTCCTACTCCTCCTTCTGCCTGGTGATGTGCAGTCCAACTCTGGACCCACCGATTCCTCCTTCTCCACTTCCAGAACTGCTAAAGGTCTAAGCATATTACACCTTAGTGCTCAGAGCCCTCTTCCACAGCTCAACCTCCTGTCAGTCTGGACTTCACAACATTCACCCAAAATCCTCTGTATCTCTGAGTTCTGGCTGTCCTCCAGGCTCCCAGACTCTAGCCTATCCCTTCCTGACAATCATCTTTTTAGGCAGGACATGGGAAAATGTGAGGGTGGTGTTGTCTTCTATGCCTGTCAGAGCCTGTCTTGTACCATAGCTTTTAGTGAGGTCACATCTTCCTCCTATGAATTCCTCCATGTCAGGCTGTCATTCCGCTCCTCTAGGCCCATCTTTATTGGGGTCTTCTATGCCTCACCTACAATATCCCCCTCCTCCTTGGTTGATTCCCTCTCTACCATCACATCTCAGTCCTCTGCAGGTAAACTTACCCTACTAGGGAACTTCAGTGTTAATTGACTCTCCCCAGCCTACAGACCAACCACCTCATGTGGATTATCTCTGAACTCACCTGGCTCAGTCCCTATGCTCATAACCACTCCCTTCTGGACTGGGTTCTCTCCTCCCATCCCCACCATACTGTGGCAGCAGGAATCCTGCCAGACACTTTCAGTGACCACTGCATGACATTCTGCATCAGGAAGAGACAGTAGTCACCCTCCTCCCCTAATTGACTATCTGTGTAAGAAACTCAGGTGTAGGCTTGGCTTTTTCTACAGAAGCAAAAGTTGTTTAACACTGGATACTAGAAAAAGACTTGCTGAAGCTACCCTTTTATCCCTTCTGGACAATGCAGACATGATATATAGTCGCACTGCCCTTGTCTCATTGAATAAGCTTGACGTGCTCTACCATAAAGCATTACACTTCATTACAAATGCCTCTTCTAGGACACACCAGAGTACTCTGTATTCTCTGGTTGATTGGTCATCACTTTTTAATAGGAGATTAAAACATTTTCTATCTATGGATTTATAAGGCATTAACAAACAACTTCCCAGAATGAATCACAGATATGGCAGTATGATCTAGTAGTAGCTATGTGCTAAGAAACAATAATTTCATCACTCTAGACTCACCCAGCTGTGTTGTCCTCTATGGTAAATCTACTATTAGTTGTATTATCCCCAGGGCCTGGAATAATCTGCAGCAATCTCTCAGACTTTCATGTCTAGTGAGTACCAATGCATTTAAAACATTATTAGCTGTGATCGGTAAGGACTCGTGCACCTACAATGGACATTGAATTTTTGGAGGCTTACTGATTGTTGATTTAGGATCTGTTGGGAAATCGAAAGCACTGTGTTTGATTGTGTATTCTATATTAATATCAGTTGTTTAATTTATATATTCTATGGTCCCACTATTTTTTTTTTTTAATGAACTCCCTATCTATGGTAGTGATGTATTACAATTTGACTATATCCCTACTATATCATGCAATGTAATGTTTTCTCCTGTACTGATTAGTATCTGTAGTTGTTCTGTCTAGTTGACAATAGCTGAGCTGTGCACTCATATGTCTTGCTGTGTTGTATTTTCTGTTGTGAATTATATGCTATCCTTCTCAGGGCCTCCTTGTGAATGAGCTTTGCTCAACGAAGTCTTTTCCTGATAAAATAAATAAATAAAATTGGCACATCTGGAGCAGGCCCCTCCACTCACTCAACATCTCCCCTCTTTTGAGTGACCTTGCTGTTGCAAATTGGACAGCCATACCCTCCACCACAGATATCGACATTGACCTCTCACTGTTTCATTCCAAATTCTCCTCTGTATGGGACAAGCACACCCCACACTCATATAATCCACAGTCAAAAATCACCATACCCCTTGGATAACCCTCAAAATCACTGATCAGCACAAATCCAATGGCGTTTCCTGGGCAAGTTTCAAAGTACTGTATCTGACTCCTTTCCTTGACCGCTTATTATACACGACTATCAGGAATTCCTGTTCTAATGCTGTCCGTGCTGCAAAATTACAGTATTTCAAGGTCAACTTTCAGAACAACCATAACACCCCCCTCAAATTTCTGGAAAGAAAATTCACTCCCTTTTTGTCCCTCCCAGGCAGTCTGCCCCTCCTGTCCTTTTGATAAATGATTCGCCAGTGTCCAACGCCTCCTCTGTAGCTGCTCATTTCAATGAGTTCTTTACCACTTGTGCTCTCCCTTCTACTCACCCTCCAACCTCCTCACTTCCTCCTTACATTCACTTTCATCTCCCTTCCACCGGTTTCCTCTTTCCCCCGTTACCACTCAGGAAGCTCTTACTACCCTTTACACTCTCGATTTGTGCAAATCTAGTCCTGATAGACTGGATCCTAAACTACTCCAGATCTCTGCACTTGCCATAGCACATCCACTGACTTGCCTATTCAACCTCTCCTTCTCCCTCAGTGCTGTTCCTCAGTCCTGGAAGTTGGCCAAAGTTCTTCCACTCCACAAAGGGGGGGCGGCTTCCTCCCTGGGTAACTTACAGCCAATCTCCCTCTTCCCTTCCCTTGCTAAACTGCAAGAAAAGGTTATCTACACTGGACTGTCCATTTTCTATTCTCCATCGATTTTCTCTCACCCATTCCAGTCTGGTTTCTGGAAGCATCACTCCACCATCTTCTCCCAGCTGTGTGTAACTGATTCTATCTTCTCAGGGATGGATTGGGGACACATCACAGCTGCCATTTTTATTGACCTGGATAAGCTAAGTTCTATTAGCCTCTCAGCTCCTGCTGTAGACTGGTTCCATTCTTACATCTGTTTCCCCAACCCTTCTTCCTGGAGAAGCTGAGTTCTTCTGGCCTCTCAGCTCCTGCTGTAAACTGGTTCCATTTTTGCATCTCTGGCCACCTGCAGTCAGTACACATTGGTAGTGACCTGTCACCTCCACTTCCCATCCAGGCTTGGGTCCCACAGGGCTCCATCTTCGAGCCCATCCTGTTCTCCATCTTCCTTCAAGACCTCCCCACAGCTTGTGCCAACTCACATAATCCCGTGTATGCAGATGACACAGTTATTTACAGCTCCGGTCTCTCTACTGTAGATGTGGAAAGTCTGCTCCAGCAAGGCTTCCACAATGTCCTGTGCTAGTTTCAGTCTAACCAACTCTGGGCCAACACACACACACAGAAAAAGCTGTGTACATGACTTTTGGGACCAGCCAAAATTGGCCCAACTCCAAACTCTGCCTAGCTTCTCAACCTTGGATGGCACCCCTCTTGAAGTGGTTCATTCATTCAATTATCTCAGTGTGTGGCTGTCATCGAGGCACAGGTCAGTAAGCATAGAGAAAACCCAGAAGCAGTTGTAAATTCCACAAAACTGTTTATTTGTAGTTGCAGTAACATAAAATAAAAAAACCTCTTCAGAACAACTATATACAGAGGCAAAATAAAATTTCTTGTAAAAAATTTCTCTTGCAGCTCAGTTTAGTTGTTTTTATAACTCTCTTCAACCCCCAGCCTTTGCAAGCATCCTGTTCTTTGTAAATTTCAGGAGCTGCTAGAACATTGAGAACTTCCTGAGGTCCCCACTGCAACTGCAAAAGGTTCAAGCATTTGCACCCAAGTAACCTGTAGCTTTTTGCAGTTATCTCAAATTATAAATACATATACATTTCAACAGCAACACTAAACATTTTCTAAACAAAAGAGATCCCAGTATCAGCTACATTTCCATACATTGATTCTCATACATTTTATATTACCAGATGTATATATGCAAGGGAGGAAAAACAGAAAGCAAGAGAAAACAGAGAGACAGTGAGACTGTTCGGGTTGATCAAGTCCAAAGTCTCACAGGAAAATTTGGTTGCGCAACCAGACAGAGAAGAGAGAAAAGGAAAAAATACAGATCCTTGCATTTAAACCCTTTCTACATAGCAAATGGGACAGGGTCTTATTCTACCCTGTCACAGTGGCTAAACAGCAAACTTGACTTCTCTGCCCACACTGATGCCATCAACGCCAAGCTCTGCCCAAGACGTGATGTCATGTACTGCAATAAAGACTGTCTGTCTCTGCAAGTATGCATTGAGCTTGTCAACAAACTGGTGCTACCAGTCTTTGACTATGTGGACATGGTCTGTGGTACTGCCCCCTTCATCTGCATGGCATGGAGGGAAAGACAGAGGGGTGATTTCCAGGGGAGTGAGGGCATCAGGCAGGGGATGGGAGTAGGGAGGAGCACCCAGTATACAGGAGTATCTCTTCCTCAGAGGACTAGGGAGCCCAGGGTGGAGGGTAAGTGGTAAGGGGAAGGGGTGGAAATGTGATGGTAGCATCAGGGGTGGAAACTTCTGAAGGGGTGCCTTTGCACCACTGTCTGGAAGCAGGGGGTTGAAGAAGGTGAAATAGGAGGTCAGGTTGAGCCAGGGTTGAGAGTTGATTACAGGAGGGGAGGGAGAGGAACCAATTAGGTGGGCAGGAAGAGGAAGTAGGCAAAATGGAGTGGAGGATGGGGAGGGAAAGAAAAGGAAAAGAAGAGGGGAGGGAAAACCGAAAGCAGATACAGATAGTTAGAAGGGGAAGGGCAGAGTGGGAGATGGAAAAACAGTTAAAGGAATACATTGTGGCTGTGGAGATAAGTTCACCAGGGTGCCAGGAAGCAGTTGGCTGTGGAAGCAGCTAGTACCGAAAGTAAAAAAAGGAAGGACGGGAAGTACAGGTGCAGGGGATGGAAGGGTGGCAATCATAGGGAACTCCATAATTAGGGGTATTCACTGGGGAAGGAAAGGGAACACAAATACAAACAGGAGGGTGGTTTGTATGCCAGGGATGACAGCAGGGAAGGTGGGCCCAAGAATAAGGGAAATAGTAAGGGAGGCTGGAGGAAAACCTAATTTAGTTATACATTTGGGAACCAGTGGCCTAGCTGGGGAGGAGGTTGAGGTAGTGCAAAGTAGGTTCAGGGTGTTAGGGAAGATCTGCAGAGAGGAAGGAAGTTTGCTGGCCTTCTCAGAGGTGATACCAGTACCAAGGGCCAGTACAGCCAGGAAAAGAAGAATAGAGAATTTTAATGACTGGCTGAGGAATTGATGCAGGGAGGAGATATTTATCTGTATTGGGGACTGGGAGGAGACCTGGTCAACCAAAGCACTCTTTTCACCAGACAGGCTACACCTCAGTAGGGAGGGTTTGAGGGTACTCAGGGACAAACTGGGAAAATACCTAACCACTGCACTAAATTTAAACCACTGGAGGTGGGGGTAGAGGGTATGCAGGCCCACAGACTCCAAGAGGAGGAGGAGGAGGTCAGTGAACCTCCCCCCCAGGTGGTAGGGACAAGAACACAGTTAGGAAAGGGTGGAGGGGTGAGGAACACATAACAAAGGTACATGTAGCGGTGCAGTCAGAGGGGGATAAATGTGAATAGAAGAATAGAGGGAAGAGAAGAAAGGTCAGAATCTAGGTGGAGGATGGTGTCTCTGAATGCATGGAGTCTTGGAAACAAGATGGACAACCTGCAGGCACAATTAGCAGACAGGAGGGGGACATAGCTGCACTAACCAAGACTTGGGCAACATCACACCATGACTGGGACCTTGCGATCCCTGGATATAAACTATATAGGAGGGACAGGGTAGTCGGGAAGGGGGGAGGTGTGGCAGTTTATATCGGGGAAGGAATAACTTGTGTGAGGGAGGAGTCAGAGGAAGGAGAGGTGGAGGCATTATGGGTTCAGTTAAGGTCCAACAGAGGGAGAAAGGTGAGGTTGGGGGTGGTTTACAGACCACCCAGTCAGGATGAGGAAAGGGACACGGAACTGAGCTTACAAATATTGAAAGCTGTGGGGGAAGGAGAGGTGGTAATTGTGGGGGACTTCAACCTGCCAAGGTGGACTGCAGCATGCCATCCACAACATGTGCTTGGAGTCAGGTGATCCTGGAAGGACTGCAGTATGGGTTCCTGACTCAGGGCATCACTGAACCAACAAGAGTTGAGGTAATTCTTGATCTGTTGCTCACAAATGGGGAGCATGTACAGGAAATAATGATCAGGGAGTCACTGGGTGGAAGTGACCATTGCAGTGTGTAGTTCCAGTTGGATATGGGCAGGGAAAGCATCCTGACTAAGATCAAAATCTTGGATTTCAGCAAGGTAGACTTCAGGAAAATAGGCGAAGTGCTAAGGAGCCATCTGGTGGGCATCAGAGTAAATATGGGGGTGGACCAAAGGTGGTCCATCATTAAGGAAGTAATAATGGTTGCCACAGATGAGTGCGTTAGGCTCAGGGGGAAGAACATAAGGGCCAAAGTACCCAGCTGATTCAGTTCTGGGGTTGTCCAGGTAGTAAGGGAAAAGAGGTTGGCCTACTGAAAATTCAAGAAGACCAAGAGAGAGGAGGATAGGGAAAATTATCTAAGGTTGGCTAGTGAGGCAAGTAAGGAAGTCCGGTGAGCAAAGGCACAGAAGGAGCTGCAGATAGCTGAAGGAATTAAGAAGGAGGAGAAGGCTTTCTTTCACAATGTAAGTGAAAAAAAGGACAAGAAGAAAGGCATTGTTAGGCTTAAGAAAGGGGTGGAGTGGGCGGAGGATTTTTTTTATTTATTTGTGAGAATCAGTTTACAACCTTTGAGCCACAGGCTCGTTTCCGAAGGTACCTCGTCACATTGAGACATACATAGCATTTAGATTACATAGTACAGGTTTTCTTCAAGTAGGCGTTTGTTAGAGGCACCACGTCACACTGTGGTCAAACAACATACATTTGAGTTACAGGGTACATGTAATAGAAATAGGTCTATTTCTATTTTTAGGTATATGGGGGAAAAGCAGAGATACTAAATTAATACTTCTGTTCCGTCTTCACCAGGGAGAAGGATGGACCAGTGCCTTCAGGAGGGAAAAGAGGAGCAAGGGGAGAGGGAAACACAGATGTCGTGATAGAGGAGGATAGAGTGAGGGAGGGGCTGCTGGCTTTGAAGGTGGACAGATCACCAGGCCCAGACAGAGTACATCCAAGGGTACTAAAGGAACTGGCTGAGGAGCTCGCAAGGCCACTGGCAGACCTATTTAATAGTTCACTAGAGTCAGGCATGGTGCCGCAGGACTGAAGAACAGCACATGTAGAGCTTCTCCACAAAAGCAGTGCCAAATGACCCAGGGAATTACAGACCAGTCAGTCTGACCTCCATTATGGGCATGCTCATGGAGACCATACTAAAGGAAAGGTTGGTGGAATATCTAGAGGAGCATGGTCTCCAGGATGCGAAGCCACATGGATTCATGGGGGGAGATAATGTCAAACAAGTCTGATTGACTTCTTTGACTGTGTCACTAGACAGTAGACAGGGGCCAAGTGGTAAACATCTTCTGTCTTGATTTCAGCAAGGCCTTTGACTCTGCCCCACAAACGGTTGATAAGGAAGTTGGTGGATCTTGGGGTTGGGGAAAAGATTGCCAGATGGGTGGAGAACTGGCTGAGGGACAGAACCCAGAGGGTGGTTGTAAAGGGAGAGTTATCTAGCACCATAGAGGTAACCAGTGGGGTCCTGCAGGGCTCAGTGCTGGGGCTGGTGTTGTTCAATGTCTTTATCAATGACATTGGGGATGGCATTAAGGGCAAAATGTGCCTTTTCGTGGATGACACTAAACTCTACGGGAGAGTGGACACAGCTGAAAGGATACAGGACCTACAGGAAGATCTGGAAAAGCTGGGGAGGTGGTCCAGGATCTGGAGCTTGGCTTCAATGCCAAGAAATGCAAAGTTATGCATACTGGAGTCAAGAATCCCAGAACAGAGTACTACCTGAGTGGAGCCCAAATATCTGCATCAGAGGAGGAGAAGGACCTGGGAGTGATGCTCACTACTGACCTGAAGCACTCCACACAGTGCAAGAAAGCAGCAGCAAAGGCAAGTAAGATGCTGGAATACATATCTAGAGGGATCAGTTGTAGGAGAGAGGAAGTTATACTGCCCTTGTTCAGTGCTGGTGCCCACACCTCAAAAAGGACATTAACCTGCTGGAGAAGGTCCAAAGGAGGGCTAAAAAGATGATAGCGGGTCAGCAGGGTATGGCATATGCGGAGAGGTTGAGGGCACTGAACATGTACTCCCTGGAAAACAGGAGAGAGAGAGAGGGGATGTGACTGGGACCTTCAAGTACTTGAAAGGGATAAGTAAGGTTGATAAGGTGAGTGTCTTTAAGCTGAGTGGCAACCAAAATACGAGGGGCACAGTCTTAAGCTCGAGGGTGGGAGGTTTAGGAGGGAGGTCAGGAAGCACTTCTTCACAGAGCCTGTGGTGGACACTTGAAATGCACTGCCAGAAGAGGTCTTCTCATTGATGACAGTGGGCAGCTTTAAGAGAAGCTGGGGAAGGTAAGAATCATGGGTAGAGAGGATGGGAGGAGAGGGGAGGAAAAGCAGCTCAAGCTGTGGACCCTGCAATATGAGCAGACTTGATAGACCAAATGGCCTTCTTCTGCTGGCTTCTTTGTATGTTCATATGGCCAGACTAGACACCCTCTGCAAAGGCTTCTGTTATTTTGCTACCAACTCTCCCTCCCATACCCACCATAGCTCATGCTACTCCTCCTTATCTGTTCTTCCTTTACCTTCACATCACCAGAACCACTGTGCCTCACTCATATCCAAATTTGGTTTGGGTCCCTTTTCCTCCTCACTCCTCTCTGCCTCCTGCTCCCTCTGCTCCAGGGATCCTCTGCCTCCTACTCCCTCCACTCCAGGAATCCTTGGAGTTTCACCATTCTTTATCCCTGCTCCTTTGCTGGGCAATCAACCTTCTCCTATTGTCTCCCTTTACTCTGGAACCTACTCCCTTACTCCCTCTGTTTCCCTCAGATACCAGCTGAAGCTCCTCCCCCCCACTCCTGTTCTCAGCTTACACTTGACTCCTACTCCAGTGTAGGTGTGGCTGAATTGCCCGATTTTTTGTGCTTGGTCTTTCTGTACTTACTCCTGTTTTAATGTACTTTATTCTACTTTGCTGTAGCTATGAACTGTGTTAGTGTTATGTAATTGCATTTTATTGTGTACTGTGTCTATGCTATGTATTGCTTCCTGCTTCCCTTCCCCCCCATATGCACCTGGAAAAGAGCCTTGGCTTGGTATGCCTTTCCCGGTCACTAGTTTTCCCATAAATAAATAAATAAATAAAAGCCTGCTGTTTAAGCCTGGACTATAACTGTAAATTGTGCTGTACGGTTTTAGTGAACTTGTGATGTGGGCATTGTATCATGTGCCTAAGCTGTCACCATTAAAGAGAAGAGGAAATTATTTCTAATTTGCAGTTGTTTGAAATGGTCTCATTTCAGACACACTATCCATACCTCCAAGTGGGCCATATAATGTTTTGTCAGTATTCATGTTTCTCCCCACCTGGCAAGCTTCCCTCCTCTCTGGCCGCTAACCCCTCACCCAGCATCTCTTGGACTTACTGGCTTCAAAGTCCCCCCCTCACTGCTTATCACTTGTGGTGGCATGGCACAAAGCCATGCTCAGCCTGCCTATCAGGATGCAGTGGAGCCACACCACGGTAGCCAGTATGGGGCCTGAGAGAGGTCTGGGAATCATCCTGCCAACAAGGGGGAATTTTTCTCCCCTGATTTTGTTTCCCCCATGAGGCAGAGTGGTGTGCAATGCCATCAATGGCATCAGTGCGCAGGTTCCCATGTGCAGTATGCTGGATGGCTGCCACTCCCTGTGCCACAGAGTTGCAGCTCCAGCACTCTACCCCCTTCCACTGTACTGGGTCATTCTAATGCCAGGCATGATGCCACACCCTTACTCTGAAGAGGAAAGCAGTCCCTTGGATGCTCTGTACTCTTTCCCTTTACAAACCCTCCAACATCCAAGGTTTGTTCCTGAACTTAGGTCATTGACACAGCTGTGCTGGTGGGCTGGCTAAATGATCCATATTAAACTGAGCATAAATTAAAAAAAACATATATAAGAAACAGTATTTTCTTTGTATGGACAATATTCTTTACAGTTCTGAACATGAAGCCAGTAATTTAAAGCTCTGACTATGTCACAGTTTGTGTACAGAACTCTGAGCACTGCTCTGATAGGTCAACAGCTAATGATTTTATTTTTTTTTTATTCTTTGATAACCAGGTAACGCCCCCTAGGCACAAGGGCCTGTTTTCAGGAGCAACCCGGGAGCACTGTGAGTTTAAGTAACATACTTAGAATCACACAGCATGTAAGTGGAGGTTGTGGAAATCAAACCCAGGTCTGCACAATGTACCAAGCTTACTCACAGCTTGTTATTCTAACCACTAGGCTATACTGCCAACCAGATTAAAATAAATAAGAATGAAGGCTCCACTCCTGTGTAAATTCAACATTTTTTTTCTTTCTTTTCCTCCACCTTTGAAAACACTGGCCTTCCAAGGCTAATTTGCCATTCCATTATGTTATCTGTGTCAAGTTTTGAAAGATATGCAGGAGTTTCCTGGTACTTCCTGATGAAGTTTTCAGACTTAGCCCTCCCTCATCACAACCATTACAATCTTACATGTAATGGTTAACAGTCAGACATACTGTGCTTACTGCAACAGTGAGATTGAGCATGGTGGAGTCGGCTTACTTCTGGGCACTATGAGTGATACAGAAACTGGACGCCCCCTCCATGTTTAATCTTGTTGTGGAAGTAAGAACCTTATTTATTCATGTTATTTGTTTATTACATTTTTGTAACTGGGTTAGCCCACTGGGACCAGAGGTCCCTTTTTCAGGAGCAATGCAGAATTATTTACAGGCAGATATACAGGCAGAAAATAAGTACAATGCATAATAATAATAATAAATTACATACATTAAGCATACAGGGTATACATTTATTCTGGAGGGACATATATTGGACATGACAAGGGTTGGGAGTGAGATAGCACAAATATCTTCACGAGCTGACACTGAGCTCTTGCTATCCCACACGTGGCGAACGTGTGAGCTCCAAGAGTTCAGTGACAATCAGTGAAGATATTTCTGCTATCTCACTCCCACCCGTGTCATATTTAATTTGTACAACAAGTGTGGGACTCTCTTATTTCTGTTTTAAAGTTATTTGCATTTGTTTGTTGAAAAAGTGAAAAAAAAAATGTTCTGCTGTATTTTGCCAACTATACAAAAAACAAAACAAGAGATGGCTTCCGCAGCCCCCTTCTCCTCATTGGCTACATCCTCCTTCTGACAGTGAAGCCAATATTGGACCCCAGGAAAGACTTATCCTGCCTGAATACTCCTATAGGACTGGAAATAAGCCCAATGGTGTCTGCGGCCCAGTTAACTCCCTCTAAAGGCAATAATCCTTACACATTTCCAACCCTTCACACCTCCTACTGCCCAATAATCTCTAAGCAGACCCCCTTACCCTCTCTGCTAGGGTAGTATTATCTGCTTTGATCAACTTTCGCTGCCCACCAAACTCCTGTACCACTGCCCTTGATAGTGTCCAAGGCAAACAACCAAACAAAGCCTTCCTAAGCAATGGGCAGGATCATTCACTTGACTTACCCTTCTCCAAAATAATGTGGAATGCAATCCAACTTCCAGCCCCAACTACAAGGTGCTCTGAGACCACCTATGGCAATCCCACTATGCCACCCCTCTGCCATCCCACAAGAGCAGGGGATGCAGTTAAACATACGTCCGCTATCCTGCCGGCTCAGCTGAATATGCTGATAGTCACCACAAAAGTGAAGAAGAAAATAGCCAACTCCTGCAGCAAGTCCTATCTAATGAAACATTTAAAGTTACAAGCTCTTAGAATTGCTTGGCTACTCCTTCTACTCTCGGGGAACATTCACTCAAACCCTGGACCTAGTACTAGTGCTTCAATACCACCAACAGACTGCAAGGCTGGTGCAATAACTATTGCATCTCTTAACATATGCAGCCTGCTAGCAATATGTGATGCTCTCCAAGTATGGATGGCCCAACATAAACCAGATGTCATCTCAATCGTGGAGACCTGGCTCACTCCTAGAACCCCTGACTCTACTATCCAACTTGAGGGCTATACAACTTTCAGGGTGGACAGGTGAGGGAAACGAGGGGGAGGATGTGTCATTTATGTTAATGACTCAGTTCAGTGCAGGTCACTCCCCATCCCACCCCAGGGTGGAAGGTCACAAATTCTCTCCATCCAGGTTCAACTTGGATCCCAGGGAAAGTGTTTAACTATAATCTCGGTGTACATACCCCCTAAAGATCAACAGGCTGGTTTCAAACTAGCACTTGATTATTTATCTAGTAATCGCCATCAATCTGAAATCATAATGTTAGGGGACTTTAATATAAATTGGTTATCCCCAGATGCTGCACCTTAACAGGATGCAATAGTGGCCATAGACATGGTCCAACTCGTTCATTCCCTCACTCATGCAAACTATTGCACCGGTTCAAGTACTCTCATAGACTGGGTACTAACCAACTGGCCGCAAAGAATAAATAGAACCTCTTTGCTAGCCGACTCTATCAGTGACCACTCACCAGTCTTATGCTCCTGGACAAACAAGACCCTGAAACTCCCCCCAAAAACAATAACCTCCAGAATTATAAAAGCTGGACATCTTGCCTCACTAAAATCCTACCTCCACCAGCTAGACTGGGAGGGGGCCTACGCTGCCACTGACGTGAATGCTGCTCTTGAGTGCTTTATCAACAAGTTTAACTCAGCCTGCAACATCTTTGCCCCTCCAAAAATTAAGGAAAATCAAAGGAACCAGCAAATCATGGATCCCACCACAGCTCCTTGAGCTCATGGGGGTCAGGGATAACCTGTGGCATAGGGCTAAGAGCACTGGGTCCCCCTCTAACATACAGAAATACAAAGAAGTAAATAATAAGTGCACTCAAGCCATCCACCTTGCAAAAAGATCTCACCTGAAATGTGAACTGGACAACTCTTGGAGTGACAGCCGCAGATTCTGGGACAATATAAAAACCCTAACGGGCAGAGCAAGTAAATCATCACCATCACAAATAAACTTTGAGGGTGCGATCACCCAGGATCCCAAAACTATCACAGATGGCTTCAACAAGGACTTCACAGACCTTAGTAGGGTCCTTCCTCCAGACTATCTCCGACCTGTGCCTAGCTCCGCCATTAGTTGTACCGACATCCCTCCAACACACACAGCACCTCCCATCTACCTGAAGGTAATCTCTACAACTGAAGCTGGAGAATGTAGAAAATCTTTTGCATTATAGAAATGTGCGTATATTAGGGGTACCTGATCAATTGGATGTAAATTTTGAAACAACAAGAGATTTAGTGAAAGATATCCTGATAAAAACATTGGATTTACCAGCTGAAAAGCGTCCTTTGATTTCAAAGGCATTTCGAGTGATCAAGCATGACAAAAATATTTCCGGTACTCCTGCTACTGCATTGAATGTACCTTCATCGACACAAATACTAAAATCTACAATTTTTGCTACTTTTGGATTTGATTCCGATCGGGACTATATTTTCAAGCTTGCCAGACTTAGAGGGACTTTAATATAATGGATTGAGGTATTATATATATCCGGACTATCGTTAGGTTTTAGAATCTGGTGCACAGTTTTCCTTGTTACCCCCTACAAAAGTGAAAATAGTTAAAGATGGGAAAAAATACATCTTTTTTGAGTTGGATCAATTAATGAATTACCTTCGTTCACAATATTCCTCTCAGGAGACTGCTGAATCCCCAACCTCATCAGAACATGAGATGCTGGTCAACTTGGAAAACATGAATGTGTAAATGCTTGTCTAACCCCTTGTTACCCGGGGTTACTAGAATCCCAGTAAGACCTCGTGGTAGGCAGGGAAGGCAGCTTGTGAAACTCCAGTTAAATGGATTTCACACTGTCTCACTCTGTTCTCAGTCTCAGCTGAGACTGAGGGATGACATCACCATAGAACTGTCGCAGCTGCATGAGCCACAATGGAATCTGCAGCAGGGAGTTGGAGTAGAATTTTGGGAGGTTTGAACAGTAGTCTGTAGTCAGTTGGAGTTTGGAGCTTGCTGTGAGAGGAGCACAACAGCTCTGTACTTAGGTTCTTGGAGCCTCAGCCCTGAAATAGGGCTACCATTAGAGAAAGGTGTGTGTTTCCACCTAAAGAGAGACACAGTGAGCTATTTTTAAAGTGGTGGAGACCGCTGATTTGGGTCTCTGTGCCCCATCCCTCAGGGTATGGGGCAGGAAGGTTTTGCCTGCATTTCCAGGGGCAACCCCCGGCTACTGCTAGTGAAGAAGCTGCCTTGTTTTGTCCAAGAGTCTGGGAAACAAGAAGATTTTGTGATTCGCCTGTGGGGCACTTGCAACCAGAAGGTGAGTTTCTGCTCTTTCTAAAGGGCCCATGTTTTCACCCTGGAACTGTGTAAAAGTGGGGACTGGACTACTGAAGTAGTGGGAGGCCTAGAGTAATAGGCTTAGCCAAAAGTAAAAGTATGTTCAAGTCCAGCACATGGGGAAGTCAAGACACGTAGAGGAGATGTGACATACATCTACCCAGTAATCTACATTGCCAAGCTTTCAGAAAAGAGTTGTTTAGTTTCCAGAGAAATGACCGGGGTATGGATTGTGGGAGCTGGAGGTGGGAGACCCCCTATCTTTAGTAATCAGGTCCACCTCTACGGATTTGCTCTGTGGATTTCTTCTTTGCCTCATGCACTTGGCCAGTGATGAGGGAAGTACCCAGACGTGGGATTGGAAGGAAAATTCCCTCTAGGAGTCGAAGGCTCTAAGGTGGTTTGGGGAGCCACCAACAGGAAAACTGGTTCATTCCCATAATGGACCGCGGATCAAGTGGCCGGTGGGGGAGCCGGGCCAGTGAGGAAAACCCAAGTAGTGTACAAGTCGGGCTGTGTACCCAAAAGCTGCGTGCAAGTCCGGGCTGTATGCCTGGTGGGTTTAGAGCCTGAGGGCTGGAATGGTGAAGAAGTGTTCTGTTATCTCTAATCTGCATTACCAGGAATGTAGCCCCATGGGGGTCCATCTATGCTTTGTTTGTTCAGTTTGGATGTGAATAAAAGCCACACTGTAGAATCCCATTCCTGGTTTTGGACATTACAGTTATTGCTTCCTGTGTTCGGATTTACTTGGGTGCCCCTGTGCAGAGTAGCCAAACCTAGGCCCCCTGTGCTGAGTAACCTAGTCCTCCCCGACCCAGTCCCTCAGGTACTGCTCTGCTTCAACAGCATGCCACCTGTCATTTTGCAAAAAGGCAGGGGTCCGGGGGTTACAAAAATGGAGGCACCGCTTTGGATTTTAATTTTGGGAGGAAGGTGCTTGGGCAAGGGGCTAGTGTTTTGGCTATCTGGCAGTGGGTAGCCCAAAAAGCTGAAGCAATTTAACTAGTGTGTCGCTGTGTGCTGTGGATCTTATGCTGCTGTTTAAAATGCCAACTGTTTACCAAGGAGCAGTAAAGCTAAAAGAGTGTGCCCTTGTCCTGCATCAATTGTTTACAGCGTTTGCCTGCTTTTTAAAAGAACTGTGGTAAAGAAAAGTGTGGAAGACTAGGGGTAGCAAAAGGAAAATTGTGCCCTGGACGTTGGAAATGCTTTTAAAGGAACTGTGTGGTAAAGAAAAGTGTGGAAGACTAGGGGTAGCAACAGGAAAATTGAGCCCTGGACATTGGAAATGCTTTTAAAGGAACTGTGTGGTAAAGAAAAGCGTGGAAGACTAGGGGTAGCAACAGGAAAATTGTGCCCTGGACGTTGGAAATGCTTTTGAGTGAACTGAGAAACTTATAGTGTGAATGGCTATGTTAAATGGCTGAAATGGGCTCCTGCCGTGGAGTCAGTTGAAAAAAAAAAAAAAAAATGCTTTCTGCAGTTTAAATTTGCCTGCTTGACGATCGCCGTAAGGAGAAGAGCACTCACGAGGAAGAAGCCGCTCATTTGCATGGTGTCGTGTGATTGGTAAGGCTGCAATCAGTCCCGCCCCTCAGCCAGCTCTACAGTGACTGCCCCAGCATTCGAGAGGGAGTGTGAGTGGAGTGTGTGTACTGGCTTGTGGAGGAGCGTCGCGGAGATTAAAAAGCGCTGTAAAACATCTAAAAATAAACTGTTTTGTTTAAAATCGGGCTCAACCCATATATCGATTGTCTGAATTGTGAGTGTGGTGATTGAGGAGACGATCGGCAGGACTGCCTACCCATTTTCTGTTCTGAGGCCTTTAAGACTGGCTGCAGGCCGTTTTTCCATCGCAGCTAACAGCTACTGATAACAGTAAGTACCAACAATAATAACTGCTCAGTGATTTTCTGTCAAATGCCAGCTAAATATGTGTGCAGCAGTGTAGTCGCTTTGCAAGTAACAACTGTGTCAAGTTCTACCAGCAAGTGCAAGTCTGTTAAGCCATTTACTGTGTGCATAGTTATGAGTTCAGCATCAGTTTAAAGTTTCAAAGCCAGACAGAGACTGTGAGTTGTAGCCAAATGTTTACAGGCAATCCTGTGCTTAAAAACCTGAGGCTTTAAGGGACTGAGTTAAAGAAATGTTTCCAGCAAGTGAAAAGTCCGTGGAAAATCATGTAAATGTATTAGAAAAAGAACAGTGCAAGTTTGTGCAGTTTGAGCAAACGTTATCAGTAGTGTATGTAAATCGGATGCGCAGTGGCTTGACCCAATTTCTGAATGTCGATGCACAGGAGTGCTGCCGCTGCCATTACAGGGTGGGGTAGTAAAGTAAACACAGCAGCAGAGGAGCCATTTTAAAAGTAAAGAAGGTGTTCAGTAAAGTGGAACTTTCAATTACAGTGAGCCTTTGTTTGTTTTTTCTGCAGTTATGGCCTCAGGACCAGCTCACTACCCGGATCATGCCCGGGTTGCAGTAACAGCAGCAGTAAATAGACTAAGGGACATTGAAAAGTGGTGCTATGGAGGACAACTGCCTCCTCATGTGGCGATTCCTGGATATCCAGTGCATGTGTGTCAAATATGCTTGAATGCTGGAAGGGACGTCTTCATGATACCTCACTGTGCTGGGTGCCTGGAGAAATATGGCTTGTATAAAGTGCCCCAGATTCGTTTGGCTCCCACATGGACAAAGGTTCAGGAATCTGCAGTTGGCAGCACACAGCACCAGGCGGAGCCTGTTGAGGAAGGCCCCTCGGGGGAGTGTGGTACAAAGCTAGAGGGTGCAGATTTAGAGACAGAACCCGATGTTGAAGTTTCGGATGCTGGATCTCAAAAGGAAAGTTCAGATAAAGCATCAATAGACCCCTGGAGGGGTGGGGGGCCTAGCCCAAGTCTCACAGGAGAAGATGAGATGCGGGAGGCCTTTGAATGGGAGGTGTCGACCTCCGCGCCTAGTGATGAGTGGATAGTCTCAGGAGTGAGGACGACTGCTCACTCCTGGGCTCAGATCCTCAGTGAGGAAGAAGATGAGGGGGAACCTACGTGGCCTTGTGAAAAAGGAATGGGTACACAGCCTCAAGCTCTTGACTCGGAGGAATGCACGGAAGAGAGTGGTGATGCCACTGCCCTGGCTATGCAAGAAGTAGTAGTCAGGGATCCGTTTTTAATCTCGTTAAGGATGATGCAAAGCTCAGAACCAGGACTGGCCACACCCCAAGCCAGGTCAGCGGTCCAGGTTGACCAAAGTTAGTAAAGAGGAGAGACTGGTCTGAGGGAAGGTGAATGAGATCTATGGATGACCTTTCCTACCTTTCCTCGGAGAGTCTGGGAGGAGATTGAGAACAGCAGGAAATCCTGGATCTGGGCCGAAGCAATGAAAGGTGTGCATCCTGGGACAAACAAGCATGTAAAGAACAGACCGTTTCATGAGAAATATACCCAGTAGAAGAGAGGCAGGACACTGTTTATGGACAGAGTGCGAATAGTGGACGGAGAGGGACGTGAAATCTCCAACTGTGTGAATTATGTGTGCCCAGATGGGGTCATAATTCAAGCTCCTGACCCCCGGTACTATTGGCCTCAATGCAAGGACCTTCCAGCAAATGTGCCCGTGCCTACTAAATGGAAAGCCGAGCAGTGGAAGTCAATACTGCCACACCAGCCTGTGAAGTGCCTTTATTGATCCACCTGTATGAACATCCAGGACTCAGATACCCCACATTCATCAGTTCTGCAGTGCACTGGCCTTTCCAGAATCCATCGACTGGCCCACCAGATGACTTCAGATCCAGAGAGGACACCAGCCCAGCTGTATCCTGCTTCATCGCCTGGTAATCGGATGACGTCAGACCAGCTGTTTTCCTTTTTGTTCCTGTCCTAAGGTTCCATCTCCAGAGATGACATCAACCCAGCATTTCTGAGATGTGCCCTCCTGTAGTTCCCGGAAGATGTCCGCCCAGCTGTATCAGAAGAAATGCTGCCAGGGAGAGTCTTCAGCTGAGGAGCAGGTCGGTGCAGATTTTTCCTTCTAGAAGGGGATGGTAAGTCTGACCTTTTCTATCTTTATGACATTGCAGTACACACCCTACACTAGCAGACTCCAGAATGTGTGAACTGTCCTCAAAGACTCTCCCCTTCAGGACTTTGGCCTGCTAGAACTGTGCTTCACCAGGCTCCGGCCCAGGAGAGACTAGTTGGGACTTTTAGGGCACCCCATCCCCCCAAATGTGTATTGTAAATAATGTCATTGTTTTTCTACTGTTTTCTAATATATACTGTTTTTCTACCTTTTCTAAAAAAAAAATATTTTTGGGATTCTTCAGTGTTTTGATGGTAGGGGTTTAGGTAGACTGTGTATGCAGATTAGGAGTGTGTGCTGTCTTTCTTTTTCTTGCAGGTGTTCCTGAAGAAGATAGAAGAGAAGACAAGAAGGGGGGGGGGCTCATCGGAGTTCCTCACTAGTACTTTTTAGTGTAGTAATTTAAAGTACTGTGGTGTTGTTATTGTTGTTGTTACTATTAACCCTTTCCTCCACAGGTGTGGTTGTGGGGGTAGGAGTCAGTAAAGGATGTATTAGTATGGTATTATTTTTGCAAAAGTGGTTGCAGGGGTGCCCAAGCCCGGGAGGTCCCTGGGTTGTTTTTTGTTTTTGGGGTATTAAGTTAGAGGCAGATAGGTTTCTCCTAGAGGCTAGGGGAGATAGACAGGCTGTGGTCCTGACCTGCAGTAGGGGTTGCAGTGCTGATCTTAGGGCTATGCCTGGGACAGTTCTACCAGAGCCACTAGGCGCCCATAGTAAGTGGTAGAGTAGAGGCTGAAATGTCAGCTAAAGGCCCTAGGGCCCTTAGTGTTGCCTGACTGTGCTTGACATGGTAGGAGGGCCTGATCACCCCCCTCAGCAGGTAGCACATAGGGTTGGATGGCTAGCTGGTAAACAATGACTGCGGACAGTCATTTCCTGGTCATAGGCAGTGTAACCCCTTGTTACCTCGGGTTACTAGAATCCCAGTAAGACCTAGTGGTAGGCACGGAGTGCAGCTTGTAGAACTCCAGTTAAATGGATTTCACACTGTCTCACTTGTTCTCAGTCTCAGCTGAGACTGAGGGATGACATCACCATAGAACTGTCGCAGCTGCATGAGCCACAATGGAATCTGCAGCAGGGAGGTGGAGTAGAATGCTGGGAGGTTTGAACAGTAGTCTGTAGTCAGTTGGAGTTTGGAGCTAGCTGTGAGAGGAGCACAACAGCTTTGTGCTTAGGCTCTTGGAGCCTCAGCCCTGAAATAGGGCTACCATTAGAGAAAGGTGTGTGTTTCCACCCAAAGAGAGACACAGTGAGCTATTTTTAAAGTGATGGAGACCGCTTGATTGGTTCTTCTGTGCCCCATCCCTCAGGGGATGGGGCAGAAGGTTTTGCTGCGTTTCAGGAGCAACCTCTGGCTACTGCTAGTGAAGAAGCTGCCTTGTTTTGTCCAAGAGTCTGGGAAACAAGAAGATTTCTGATTCGCCTTCTGTGGGGCAACTTGCAACCGGAGGGTGAGTTTCTGCTCTTTCTAAAGGGCCCACGTTTTCACCCTAGAACTGTGTAAAAGTGGGGATTGGACTACTGAAGTAGTGGGAGGCCTAGGGTAATAGGCTTAGCCAAAAGGAAAAGTATGTTCAAGTCCAGCACATAGGGGAAGTCAAGACATGTAGAGGAGATGTGACATATGTCTACCCAGTAATCTACATTGCCAAGCTTTCAGAAAAGAGTTGTTTAGTTTCTAGAGAAATGGACGGGTATGGGTTGTGGGGGCTGGAGGTGGGAGACCCCCCATCTTTAGTAATCAGGTCCACCTCTATGGATTTGCTCTGTGGATTTCTACTTTGCCTCATGTACTTGGCCAGTGATGAGGGAAGTACCCAGACGTGGGATTGGAAGGAAAATTTCTAGGAGTCAAGGCTCTAAGGTGGTTTAGGAGCCACCAACAGGAAAACTGGTTCATTCCTATAATGGATCATGGATCATGGCCGGCAGGAAGCCTGGCCAGTGGGGAAAAACCCAAGTAGTGTACAAGTCGGCTGTGTACCCAAAGCTGCATGCAAGTCCGGCTGTGTGCTCAGGGTTTAGAGCCCGAGGGCTGGAATGGTGAAGAAGTGTTCTGTTATCTCTAATCTGCATTACCAGAAATGTAGCCCCATGGGGGTCCGTCTATGCTTTGTTTGTTCAGTTTGGATGTGAATAAAAGCCACACTGTAGAACCCATTCCTGATTTTGGACATTACAGTTATCGCTTCCTGTGTTCGGATTTACTTGGGTGCCCCCGTGCAGAGTAGCCAAACCTAGGCCCCCTGTACAGAGTAACCTAGTCCTCCCCGAACCCAGTCCCCATCAGGTACTGCTGTCAGCTTCAACAGCATGCCACCTGTCGTTTTGCAAAAAGGCAGGGGTCCGGGGGTTACACTTGTATCTCTGAATCTCTGTTCTGTTCTGTTTTTGTTTAAAAAATATATTTGATTGGATATCTATTTTTGATTATTATTTATGTCTGTAGTGGCTGTACCCGTGGACCTTTCGTTTGTTTATGGTACTTTAACTTGTTAGTTTAATAATGGTGGGGGGTTAGATGGGAATGCATTTGATATTTCGAGGAAAGTAATAAGGAAAGTTTAAAGATGTAATTAGCTATACCGCCTGGTTATTTGGTTATGAATTTAATAGTTTTTTTTTTTTATCTTTGTCTCTCCCTTCCTTTAGAATTGGTCTAGATCTATTCTTATGTTTAAGAGTATGCACTATGTATGCGTGTATTTGAGTTATTTTGTGACAGTACTATATTGTGCATATTATTGTGACATAAATTATGAAAAATAAAATTATTATACAACTGAAGCAAAAAAAATACTTGGAAAAAGTTCTCGGGAACACTAGATTCGGTGGGGACTCGCTTGACCTAAAGATTGTGGCTCTCACTCTGGATGTGTTACTCTCCCCTCTAACCTGGATCCTAAATCTCTTACTAACCACTGGCATTTTTCCTCAATGCTGGAAAGCTGCAGTGGTCACCCCAGTCTTTAAAAGTGGGGACAGAACCTGCCTGGCCAACTACAGGCCAAACTCAATTCTGCCCCCCAAGGCACTGGAGAGGACAGTATATGATCAGTTAGGTACGTACCTTGATAAGTGCAACCTTCAATGCCAGGAGCAGCATGGCTTTTGGAAGGCATATTGTACTTCAATGACATTGGTTGAGTTTACCAGTCATATCCATGAAGCACTTGACTGAGGGCTCTTGGTGGGGCCACTTTCATTGACCTCACCAAGGCCTTTGAAACGGTCAACCGCGACTTGCTTCTCACACAACTCTCTAACATTGGCATCTCCTCTGTCTCTCTAGGCTGGTTCCAGAGTTACCTCTCTAACAGGACCCAGCAGATCAAGATTCTTGACGTTCTAGCCGACCATCGGCATGTCAACACAGGGGTGCCCCAAGGTTCCATTTTGGGCCCCTGCTGTTCAGCCTGTTTCTAAATGAACTCCCCAAAGTCTGCCAGAATAAGATCCTTCTATATGCAGATGATGCTGTTCTCTACAAGTGTCACTCTACTCCGGAACAGCTGGAAAAAGGCATGCAAGATGACTTTACTGCTGCGGAAAAATGGTTCCTTCAGTCTAAGCTCTTGCTCAACTACACTAAGACTAAAACAATGTTGTTTGCCTCCCATCAACACCATCATAAGTCACATCACCTCAATATCTACAGTAACAAGTTTGATACACTCGAAATGGTCACCACCTTTAAATACCTTGGTGTCTACCTTGACAGCTCTCTCTCCTACAGCCAGCACATAGACCATGTTGCCAAGGCAGCTAGTGCCAGACTTGGTCAGCTCTACTGGCACAGGCAGTGCCTCACCGAAAGTGCCATCAAGCTTGCAGTTAACAGCTCCATGCTCTCTATCATAGATTGTGGACTGGTAGTCTACGGAGCTGGTACCGATACAGGACTTAGACGAGTCAAGATTGTCTTAAACAAAGCCTGCAGACTACTCCTGGGTGTGGACCGTTTAACTCACACTTGTGAACTATACTCAAGCACTGGTTGGTTAAACCTGAATAGCAGAATTCAGTACCAAGTCTGTCTATTAGCTAAAAAATCCACCCTAGGTCTTGCTCCTCCTGGAGTGAGGCAACTGCTAAGAAACTCCACTTCCCCCAGACTAACTAGGGGGTCAAGTAAAGCTGCCTTCATTATCCCATTCCGCTGGACCTCACAAGGGCAATGGTCCTTCGAATACAGGGCCCTTTGCTGGCTAAATTCCCTTAAGTGAGCTGATTGAGAAAATGAAACTATGCCCATTTAAGGCCAAGCTGCTGCAGTACCTGGCCACTCTGAGTAACTGCGAATGCGTCACCTGTGCATAATCCTACTGTTATTTTTTTTATCATTAAACACTTTTTCCACCATCGGTGGAGCTGACGCCCGTGATCTCCGGCCGCCGTCGTCTGCACCCCCAACCTGGTCATGCACGTGGGCCCCACGAACCCACAGAACCAGGGATGGGCCAACATCGTACTGTTCTCTGGACAGGTGACTCTCAGGTTAGGGGGTGCAGGGCGCGGCCATGAGCTGCCGAGATCACGCCCCGATTTTTCTTCCATTAGCGTTTTTCCGTCAGAGCATGGACGTGCATTGATGTCCGGACACTACGTGTCAACGTCCACTACGCTCTGCCCCATGCTGTCACCACTCTGGTAGTGCCCCTGGTCATTACCAGGGGCTTCTACAAAGCGGTGAAACCCTGGATCCCTCCCCAGGATAGGAGAGCAGTCCTCTGGATGCTCGATCCTATCCCTCCCCTGCCGAACCCTGGTCACCAGCATGGCGCGAGGTGTGGCGTCCAGCGCCTCAACCCACAGCACCACCAGGCCAGCCAATCCTACTGTTATTGACAGCTTATCTGTCCTGCATAGCACCCATCTCCTCCACTTCCTCCCCTGCCTGGTGTGACCCCACTGAGCATTTCCTCTCACATCCCCTCTTTATCCCCCCGCCTTCCTGCTTTCTCTTCACAAATGTTAATCCCTCCCAATTTTCACCTCCTTCCCCCGGTTTCCCCTCACCTCACCCCACTTTAAAACCCTTCTCATCCTCTCTCCCAATATCACCCAGCCCTGCCCTATCACCTATTTACCAATCCTGGTAGATTCCTATCCAATCCCACCCTCTGACTACTCAACCCCTTATTCTGCCACCCCTTTGTCTCTGCCCTCACCCTCCCCTGCTCTCATCTATTCTGTCCTCCCCCTCCTTTGGTCACTACCACTTCTGACCCTCCATAACTACCTGCACACTCTAAAGCTCAGCTACCACTATAAATTGCTTGTCCACCTTAGGTATGCTCTTAGTACTGTTGCAATAAAGTTGACCTCTCCTACCTGATGTATTTAACTGTACTTGCTTGAATCTGTATCTATATGTACCATAATGTACTTGCCTGCTGTATATACCCCTATCTGTTCTGCAATGTCTACGTACCTTGTCTATTGCCTTATGATGTGGAACCTTTGTAAATGAGCTTTTAGCTCAAAGGTGTTAACTGAGATTACAATATATAAATAAATAAATAAAATAAAAGGTACCTGTAAATGAAACAACACTTATTTTGTAGATATTTTTGTGCTGAACAACTTTTGTGCTTACAGTACCATGCTATCATTTTCATTTTAAAGTTATTTACATTTGAATATGTTTAGTACTGCTACTGAGGCCGAACATTCTAAATGAGTTCCAAACCTTTTGTGACATACCCAGCTTGAAGATATCTGATATACTTACATGTGGTCTATAAGCTATCTCAAATATCTTCCTGAACAGAGACCCACAGGTGTTGTATAAAACATATTATACAATGGCAAGAAAGAATCCTGGACTCTGATTGGCCAGTCTGGGATTGGACCTGTGATGGTATCCCAGTGCAATATCACTGGTCTAGTCTCAGCACTGTGAACCTCTTGATGGATTGTTTGCATTCTCTTTGTTTGCATCTTCTTTTAAGAAACAAAAATATTTTTCCACACTAACTAAAACATCTTTAAAATGTTTTTTTTTATTCTGTATAACAACAAGACATTGTATAATAGCAATAATGCCCTCCAGGGTGTGTGTCATGCTGGGATAATGACACTTCTCAGGCGCTGGATGCACTCAGCCTGCGGCCTCGTGCCCAACCAGCTGCAGCGTGCCGTTATCCCAGCACGACCCACACCCTGTCGTGCATGCAGAGCAACATGGAATATAGCACAGATTACATTATGACATGGGTAAACAGAACAAGTCTCAGCAGCACAAAATCTCCAAGGGCAACATGAAAAAAACACTTGCAATATGGCCATCATTCTCCGGTAGGAGAAATAGTGACAGCTTTCCAGAAGAAAGGTTTTCAGCCATCTTTCAAAACCCCTGAGAGAAGAGGAGTTTTGCAGCTCAGCTGAGAGTGCATTCCAATGAGATGGGGCAGAATAGGCATAAGACTTCTTACCCATATTTGTTTTAACTCTGGGTACATCAAGCAAGTAACTGTTAAAGAACTGGAGTAAGCACCTCTCAGGTTTAAGAACTAATATACTAGTTAGATTCAGCACAGTATACATTTTGGTGAGCTTACGTGTCAGACATAACAGGGGGTACAGCATCCTCCGCTCCAGAGAGGGGATTTCTGGCAGTTCACTAGGAAGTGCAAGCTTGTCATGATGAGAGAGGGCTAAGTAAGCCTGAACACTTCGTAAAGTAGTACCAGAAAACCCTACACTTCCCAGAAAACCTAGAGAACTGTATCTTCAGCTGCTTACTTCTGATATCCTGATGAAGAGGAGCTATGCCATGAAACGTGGGTTTCTGCAATGGTAGATGAATAAAAACAAAAACATTTTAGAATTTACACAGAAGTGGAGCCCTCATTCTTATTGTTTTATTTTTATGACTTTGAAGTTGCCTGGTGAAGAAGATCCTCTGCATTATTCGGTTTCATACACCTGTGAAGGACAGAGTACAACTTGAGATACTCCCTCCCATTGTCTTCAACAGCCCAGGTTTAACATTCTGTACACAAACCATGACACAGGGTGAACTCTGAATTACTGGTTCCATGAGGAGAACTGCACAGAATCTTGTTCATGAAACAAAACAATCGATAGCTCAGTTTATCACCTCATCTATTCAAGTGCAGTTTAACATGAATCATTTCGAGGTGCGACTATTGTTTCTGTAAACAACAGCAATGCAAGACGCTGACAATCAAAACAAATTCCCTGTCCCCTTCAAAGTCATCTCATAAAAACATATTTAAAAAAACTGAATGAAGGAATACATAACTCATTAGGAAAGTAAATGTGGCCCCTCTCTGGTGCCATCCTGGAGAGGGCAACTACCCCTGCTCGTGCAGGCCTGACCACGGTTAAGGAGCCTGGGTTCCCATAGCTGTTATACAGGGGTCCTTTCCCAAAGATTCAAATAAAATGATGGTGCCTCCACCCAGAGTATAAAATTAGTGGGTCAGATCCATTGCAGTTCAACCCCCTGGGAAGTCGTACCAACCCACCTCTCCAACAGTTACATCAGGCACGGACTTACCAGGAATCAAACCTCCCCACATCCAGTTACCATTTACATTTCAACTTTCAGATAGCATGCTCACTAAAAATTTAACTCTGGAGTCAGTTCTGCTGCAAAGCAATGACATCACAATTTATTTACAAGGAGAGGGTTAGGATGGGTGTGGCAGAACTGTGTTCCGCCAGGCCGATAACCCCGGTGGAGGGATGCCTTTTCTATTGTCTTCCTTTTTCTACTTATAGCATGTTGCACAACAGTCTCTTCTTATACTATGTTTTACCTTTTTCTGCCCTGGCATAGGTTGGCCACATACATCAGTCTTTTCTATTTCTCACTAAAACTTTTTTCCTACTACTTTTATTTCTAGTTTCTATATATCCATCCCTCACCAAGAACTCCCCAAAATCATGCACCAGGCTAACGCTAGCTGGCAGAAATGAAATAAGGTGCATTTATGGCATTTAATGCCAAAGGTATTAAGTGCCTTTAAAGAGATATAAGGTGTGGTTGAATAAAATGCATAAGAATAAAGTGCTTCATAAAGTTAATGCTTATGCCGTTTTTATGTATATGGTGCAGGAATGTTTAGAAATGTTTAAAATGGCAGTTAAGTAAACATTAAGCCACGATGAAGGTGGCATCTAATGGAGAATTAATGCACGGTTGGGGGGGTTGCCGAGTGCCTACAATCACCCAACCATGCATTAATTCCCTTATTAGATTCCACCTCGAGTGGCTTTTAATGCGCTTTTGTAACATGGCTATTGTGGAGCTTTCTTTACTTTATATGTGTATGTTATGCTGGGAAATAAAGAACGTAGAGACATGTTTTACTGTTCCAATAAGTTTACTGCACTTTTGGAACTTCTGTGATAGTTACAGACACATTTAGTAATATCGTTATGTGGTCAAAACAAGCTTAGATACACTGAAACAGATAGGTTTGTTAAGCATGTTTGTTCGCTTTTGTGAAAAATTTATACGGCTATTTTTTTCATAGCCAGTCTTGGAGGTCTACGCTTTCAGAACATTCCTTCTGTTACCTGTAGCTCTGAGTTATTTGCATAATGTGTCTCATTTGTTTTGTGTCGTCCGCTTCTGTTTGAGTCGCATCCTGTTTCTGGTATTATGATTTGTCTCTGCGATGCCGCTGTAATCATGATAGAGTTCGGGATTTGGGTAAGTGGGTGCACTGCACAGTAACTAGTTGTACTTCACATGCCGTTATGTGCTGCAGTGCTCTTTTTTACTGTGTGGATGTTTTCAGTACTCCTCTTTGGAGACGGCATTATTGCTAAGTTAATGCCATCTCCAAAGTTGGTCATCTGATGACTTTCCTCCAATGATTTGTTTTGATTTCAGTGGTAGTAGTTTTGTCATATTACAAATACAAAATAATGTCCACTCTGATAGGTGGATTATGGATACAAATTAAGCAGCATTATGCTTATGTTGTTTGAATTATTATGCTGCCGCTCCGTTGTTATGTAGAATGTTATGCCAAAGAAATCCTGCATCAAAGCAGGAACTGTTTGAACCAAGTGGCAGACTTGTCTTTTACTTTTGCTGCTGCTTGGTATTTATGTAAATAATTACTGTTGCCCCTGTATTATTAGGACTCCCCGCTGCTGGCTTTGTATAAAATATGCAGTAGAATGGTGCCAGCTAGCTGTGGAGGAGTCCATAGCATGTGTACAGCCAGTCTAGGCTGCTAGAGAGGCAGGCTTACCAAATCCATACAGATCCCCAAAGCAGAACAGCTAGACAATGATTGTCTAGCAGTCTGCCGTTTTGCTATAATAGAAAACAAATGATTTGAAGGGACAGGAACGTCCCTATGTATGTGGAAATGATATACAGTTGAAGTAGCCCTCAGAATAATGAGGGGACTGCAAGATAAACTAAACACAGTAAAGAAATTAAACAAATTAAAGAATAAAGAGACACTGCAGGTCTCTAAAGAGCCCCATTATGTATAGGGCACAGAGATATAAATTAAAGGGCTAGTGTTCATGCTATAACAATACAGCACGTGCATAAATACAATAAATGTTTGCACTGCCTGCATATATAGAAAACAGGGTTTTATTTAACTCTAAAAATTGATTAGCGTTTTGCTCATAAAAGTGCTAAAACATTGTGAAAATGCATAGCACCTGCCTCACTGTGTTTAACAAACATAACACTTCTAGAAAATCTACAGTATACAAATACTTTCTGAACAGTTAGTATTGTCCCAAGAAAAAAACTGCTAATCAATTATTTAAAACCCTGGAAAATAAGGTGCTGACCTGTTAGCAAGATCTCAGGAAGGGGATTTCCTATAGGGGGACTTCCCATAAGTAAAACCTCATTATGTAATAGAGGAAGAGTTTCCCTAGTTAGGGACCATTCTAGAACTAATCGGATGTTATAGGAGGGAACCTCTCTCCAATAAGTGGGAGGGCGATATAAGCCCTCCTCAGACACCAACAGTCAGATTAGCTGCATAGCCAGTCTCACTTACTTGGAGTGAGGTTTGCAGAAGGAACTGTGCCTGAGCAGGAATTTATTTGTAACAGCAGGAAAGCTGATGAATTGTTTTGAGATACCTGATGTAAGGTGAAATGCCTTGAGCTATCGTTTATTTTCTTGTTCTGTTTGAACTGTTTTATTTCTAATTATTTTTTGTTCTACTTTTATATAAAATAAAACACACTGTGGGTGTATTGCACCCTATTACTGTGTCCAGTGTTATCTTTATACCCACGTGCCTGTGACAATGGGGTAAGATGGAACAGAGGTTATGCAAAAAATTTCAGAGAGTTGAATCAGCATTTAAGGATTTGGCAATTTCCACAATTATTTCCCTTTTATTTTCAAGACCCCACATTCTAATCAAAGTAGCCACCAGATCTATCTAGCTAGCTAACTGCTGCAGGTGTTGCTACGCCCAGAACCCCCCCCAACTGTTACCGGTCCAGAATGATGCCCCTAATTCTGTTCTTGGGTATCCAGATCCCATAGCTACAGGCCTGAGGTGCAGCTGGTTGGCTGGCATTGGCGCACTTGAAAAATTAAAATAACTTTTTACATTTTTTTCTCTATATTACTTTAAGCCTTGACTCTATCTCCAGCCTGGGTAGGCATACTTGAAGCTATATACAGTCTCCAGATTTTGCAGGGCAATTCCTGCTTTTTCTCACAGTTCTACTGGATCAGTCTTTGGGTGGCACCAGTGACTGAAGTCCGGGGTGGAACCAGCAAATGCAGAAACTGGGCCTGATGCTTGAAATCAGTGGAAAAGGGTACAGAGGATGCCACGTGACTCTTCAGTTTGCTTGGAGATCTTGCAGCTTGTCCCCTTTGGCCTATTACAGGCCTGTTGCAGGGCACGTGCGCAAAGCCTTCCAGCCACAAAGGACCCCAGCCAGACTCCTCCATGGATCAGAGTGCGGGTGCACTAGGGGACAAGCCCCGTGATCCCCTGCAGGCAGCAGACCCCACCTGATGGGGGTTAATGAGTTCCCCACCTGACCCTGGTGTCAGCGTGAACACTCATCGCATTTCTCTTCTTCTTTCCTTTCTCTCAGCTACCAGCTATGGTGTGTAGCCAAAGCAGTTTTCTGTCCTTTCCTGTCTCCCACACCCCAGGGTACAAAGTCCGGGCTACAGGTTCAGCACAACAGGCTATTCCTTGGTGTATCTCAGGAGCAGACAGCAGGTACCCCGCCTCGATGGGCACCTGTCCATCCTTCTGCTTTCACAGTCTCTCAGCCTTAACACAGCTGCATTCTCACTCTGGCTCACACACACAATTCCAGAACTCTGTCCCAGTAAACAGTTCAAAAGTCTCTTTTCTCATGGTGCAGGTGCAACACAATTCTCCAGTCCGAAGAGGCTCTCTCTCTTCACAGTTCCATCCATTTCCCTTCTTCACCCTTTCTTTACCGACGAGGTGCAGGTGAAAGTACCCATCTTTTCCCAGGCTCATATGTAACCTTTGTCTTATTCCCCAGGCTCAGGACACAACCTTTGTCTTTTCACAGGCTCAAGACACAACCTTTGTCCTTTTTCCAGGCTCAGGACACAACCTTTTCTCCCTCTCGACCATCTCACCGCTGTGGTGCATTTTTTCTCCTCAACATTGCAGATTCCAGAAACCTGCATCTTCTCCCTTTTTTAAACAAAGCTGCCTCTTGGACAAGTTTTCTCTTCCGTTTCTCCTTTTACTTCTCTGATGGGGGGAAGGCTCTCCCTGCCCTACAGGACAGATTGCTGGCAGCCTCCAGGCAGGCCCATTTCCAGCCTCACAGCCCCATTCTCTTCCCAGGGGCAAGAGCCTCCCCTCCCTCTGGAGGGGGTCCCACCGGACTGACTGAAAATCCCAATGTTTTGTCCTCTTTTATTTATTTATTTATTGTATAATTGGATTTACAACCTTTGAGCCAGAGGCTCATTTACAGGGGTACCTCATCACAGAGAGGACATACAGAGTCAACATGCCTACAGAATACAATCATACAGAATAACATAGTTTTACATAATTGCTTGAACACGAAGAGTAATTAAAAAACATTTCAGAATTGATAGATTTAGTACCAGCAGGTACTGGCAGTGGAGAGGGAGGCCATGGAGAGTAGGGTGGGGTGGGGTGAGGGGGAGTTCGTCCCAGAGGGCTATGTCAATAGTGTTTTGAGAGCAGCAGAGCATCTGTTAGCTACAGGTGCAGCAGCGGGTGTTCAACAATAGGTTCTGTAAGGGCAGTTCTGAAGGGGGCAATTTTGGTGGTGTTGGAAATGGCTGTGGGGAGTGAGTTGAACCAGGATGAGGCTCTGTAGCTGAACGACCTCTGTGCCCGGGTGGTCTTAGTTCTGGGTACTAGTAGGGTGACCTTGTCAGTGGTTCGGGTAGTGACTCTGGAAGGTGTAAGTTGGATGGAGGCAGACACCCCAGGGGAGAGAGCCTGAGTAGACTCTTCTTAGTTAGTAGGCAAGTTTGGTAGCGGAGGCATTCATCGAGGCTAAGGAGTTTGGTCATGTCATAGAGCTGACAAGTGTGGGTGAGCCTAGGGGCACTGGTCACTAGTCTGCAAGCCTTGTTTAGGGTGAGTCGAATCTTGTTGAGGGCTGTGGAGTCAGCAGCACCATAGACTGGAAGGCCGTAATTGACAAGGGACATTACTGAGGATGCAATGGCAAGCATGAGGGCATCAGGTGGAAGGCAGTCCTTTTGACGGTAGAGGATGCCAAGACGAGCGTTAGCGGTGGAAGCGAGGGCTGTAATGTGGGCACGAAAGGTGAGGGCTGAATCAAAGGTGATCCCAAGGTATTTGTAAGAGTAAACTTGTTCAAGTGGTTGATGAGTGCTGGGGAAGATTTGGAGGGAGTTGTTGCTGGCTTAGTTCTGGTGGTGGACAAAGAGCAGGGCCTTAGTTTTTTTGAGGTTAATGACTAGTATGCTCTCCTTAAACCAGTTCTCAGCATCATTGAAGGAGTGTTGGAGGGAGTCTTGGAGGGAGGTGGGATTTCTGTGGGTGACATAAATAACGGCGGCATCGGCATACAGGAGAATACTGCCAGTACACACACTGGGCAGGGTGTTTAGGTAGAGGCTAAAGAGTAGTGGGCCCAAGATAGAGCCCTGGGGAACCCTTGAGCAGATGGGATGGGTTTCCGAGAGTATCCCATTGTTTTTGACATGCTGGGAGCGGGCTGTTAGGTAACTCGTGTACCAGGCAAGGGGGCCAGCAGAGAAACCTGTATGGTTGAGGGCATTTAGAAGGAAGAGGTGGGAGACAGTGTCAAAGGCCTTAGAGAGGTCAATGAACACTGCTCCAGCTAGGGAACCGGAGTCTAGCAAGGCGTGCAGGGAGTTGGAGAACTCCATTAATGCTGTACTTCTACTCTGACCAGCGCAGAAGCCATGCTGTATCAGGCATAGAATGTTGTATTTTGCTAGATATTCAGTGAGTTGAGTGGCCACCACCTTTCTAAGGCTTTGGGGGATGGAGATTGGACAATAGTTGCTAGGGGTAGACCTGTCACCTCCTTTTTGAATAGGTGTGACTATAGCTGTTTTCCATGTTGTGGGGAATTGCCCCAGACAGAGGGACCGGTTTAGTAGGTCAGTGAGTGGGACCAGGACATCATCCAGGACCAGCCGGAGTATTTTTGGATCCAGGGAGTCGCTGCTAGGACTGTTGCTGTTTAGCACTTTAAGCAGGAGTGGTCTGGCTTCCTGGATGGATACTTTCCATAGATAGAACCGGGGGCGCTGAGGATCTGAGGGCAGTGGGTCAGGGGTTGGGTCAAAAAAGTTACTCGGTAGGACAGGGCTAAGATCTGTAAAGGAGGAGTTAAGGCAGTTGGCAATGTCAGTGGGGTCAGTAAAGATTGAGCCATTGACCGTAAGCTGGGCTGGGGGGGGGAGTGTGATTTCCCATTTATTTCTTTTATATTGTCCCAGAAGTTCCGGGCACACCCCCATGAGGAGGTGAGGGTGGCCTGGTAGAGGTCTGGCTTGGCTTTTTGGATGGCCCACGTGCACCTGTTACATGCGGTGTTATATGCCTGTCTGTCAGCAGTCAGGCCAGTCTCAGTGGCTATATGCCAGAGGTTATCCCTATCCCTGAGCAGTTGGAGTAGGGCAGGGGTGACCCAAGGTGCATTTTGCCTTTTGGAGCGGATCATGGTGAAGGGTGCAAAAATTCACAGGCCTCGTTAAAAGCTTGTGAGAAGAGGTTGAGGGCAGCATCAATATTGGTTGCATGGCAGATGGGAGACCAATCAATGTGAGCAAGGAACTGTTTGAGATTTTTCAGTCTGCCTGGGCGGAGACACCTGCGGTGTATGGCTTGGGCTACATGTTTGGGGGTGTGGGCAGACCAGAGGAACAGGAGAGGGGAGTGGTCACTTAAGGAGTCCGGGAGGACTTGAATATCCTGAATCTTTTGGGGATGGTTGGAGACAATGATGTCTAAGAGGGTGCAAGTCCCTGTAGTTTGGTTATGTCTAGTGGGTTGGGAGATAAGTTGGGTCAGGTCTAATGCAGCGAAGATGTCTTTTATTGGTGAGGTAGAGGGACTGAGCCAGTTCACGTTGAGGTCTCTGACTAGGACTTGTTGTGCTTTATGAGGAGGGAGGAGAGATATTCAGTGAGAGACGATATCGCTGGGATCTGGTTCCTTGGGGGTACGTAGGAGACTGTGAGATAGAGTGGACTCTTGGATGGGTCTGGGGCAAGTTTGAGGGTAAGGGCCTGGGCACCATCTACAAGCTTGGGGGCAGGGAGTGCATGGCCAGGGATGGTGTCACGAGTGTAAAATGCACAGTCACCTCCACGTTTACCTGCTCGGTCCTCGCAATATAGGGTGTAGCCTGGAAGGGAGACAAAGGAGTCTGGGGTGGACTTAGTTAGCCAGGTTTCTACTAGGGCTACGATGTCTGGTTGGTGTAGTATGACCCAGCACTGAATAGCAGCAAATTTTTTCAGCAGGCTGCATATGTTCATGGAGGCAATGCGGAGTCCATTGGACCTAGTTGGTGGACTGGTGGGGGCAGGGCCTGGGTTAGGGTGGATATTACCAGAGAGGAATAATAGAATGACCAAGGTTCTAGCCCTGGGGTGGCAGTTTGTTAACTTTTTGGGAGTACGTTCACAGGCAGGGCAGGCAGTAGGGGAGCAATGGGTGGGCAGGGTTTGGAGGGTCTGGAAGACACAAAGGTGGTAGAGCCAAGGGGAGCCAGGGTGGGTGGTGGGGTTGTTGGGTCAGCTAGGGGGTGGATGCAGGGGTCCAGGGTGCATTGACATGGTGGGGGGTGAGTGGGTTACACTGGTGAGGTATGAGGGTGCAGTCGACAAAAGGCAAGGGGTAAGGTCTGGCTGGTGGGAGGTGAGCCCTAGGATGCTTATGAAGATGAGACACATAAGGTGGAGGTGAGCATTCATGGTGCCAGGTAGCCTTGGAGGCACAGCAAAGTGGCTGAGGGGGGAGCCAAAGCATTAAGAGCTTTAAGAACCAAGAGAAGATTTTTTTGGCTTAGTGGTAGAGTTGCTGACTTTGGTCTCAAGGGTACAGGGTTTGAGACCTGCGGTGGGACAACAGAAAGTATTTTTAGTCGATTATGGAGCCAAAAAGCTTTAAGAGCTTTAAAAATCAAAAGAAATCTATCTTGGCTTGCTGGCCTAGTGGTAGAGCTGCTAACTTTGGTGTTGAGTGTACAGGGTTTGAGACCTGTGGTGGAACAGCAGAAAGTATTTTTAGTTGACTATGGAGCCAAAAGCTTTAGGAGCTGTGGAAAAGAGGGAGTAAATAGCCTGACTTGTTGGCTTAGTGGGAGAGCTGTTGACTTTGAGGTCAGTGATACAGGGTTTGAGACCCACAGGGGACAGTAGCAGATAAGTGGCAGCTCTCCATTGGTTGGGGCCACTATCCTTTCAGAAAACGAATATGTATGAGGCTCCTTCGATGCCTCATTGGTTGGAAAAAAGGTGTCTAGATTTTCCCCAGTATTTTTCCCCGTAAGTCCTTTTACACAGTTCCAGAGTCCTCGGCAAGAATCCTGGCTTTGTGGTTGGCTTGCTGGTGTCACATGGCGGCTAAACATGGTGGCTGGAGTAAACAGTCCCAACCTAGTTTGTACTGTGTCTCAGATTTAGTATCCCTGTGCAGCCAGGTCATTTACCTTTATTTAAACATGTCCCCATATATTGGTAGCCACCCCTGTGCCCATCAAAGCGACTGCACTATTTAATACATGTACTTAACCCTTTTCCAGTCGCTGCTGCCATTTCACATAGCCCCTAGGCAGCCACACATAAAGCCCCATTACAGTCCATACCAATCCCCTCTTCAACCTCCTGCTGCAGTCTGTATAAACCTGTTTATTGGTTTACTCCCCCACAGACTGCCAGCTTCTTTTCTTTCTTTGCACAACATATCTTTTATTTATTTAGTCATTCCTTTCACCCTTCTGTCGCTAGCGCTGTTCCTTTAGCTCTCAGGTGCTGCACAGGACCAGCTCATTATTATTCATGAGCCGCCTCATTAATATGTATGAGGTGGCTCCCGTATCCGTATAGGTGAGCGTGACTGGCGCTCACCTAAATCGCTCCTTTTGCCTCCCCACTGCCTCCCCGGACTTACAGCCATTGTTTTAGAATTTAATACCAATTTGAAAAGCTGCTCAGAATCTGTTTCCATTCTTCTTTGCCTCTCCCTCTCCACTCTCTCCTCAACCCTCCTACCTGCGCTGGGCATTCCACCCACGGAGCAGCTCCCTGCCTGCCCGCCAGCAATCTGTAAGGTACGGAGTTCCAGGACCCGCTTGGAGACTGTGTTTCTGCCTTTGTGTTTTTTAAATGTGGTGCCTTTCTGCCTTATTCAGCCCTTACAGCTCCTCCGCTATGCTCTGCTGTTTCCCTGAAGTGCTCCCCGAGACTCAGAACGTTTTTATTTGCATAATCTTTTCATTGATTTTAAAAAAAGTTTTTAAACATACACATCATAAAGAACACATTGAACAAACAGATGCATTCCATATGATACTACAGTTACAGTCAGTAATAAATGAATATAACTATTTTTTACCAGTCCAGTTCATACATATATGATTTCATTTGCATTTCCATTCTATACTTTCCCAAATTTATCTATATCCAGTGAGCTACAGGCTTCCAATCACCCCGCAACCTCCTCATCCTAGTCCCACACGTAATGTATTCTCCTCTTCCTCACTAAGCAATGTCAAGAAGGGAGCCCATTTCTTATAGAAGGATTCTACCCTATCTCTAATCATGAGGGTCAGTCTTTCTAAGGCCAGTGTCTGAAGTATTAGCCTGTGCCATTGCATAACAGAAGGCGTTACACAGGTGACCCAAGTGTTTTGTATGCAGTGCCTCACCAGCATTAATAGTACCCTAATCCACCATAGTAACGGGTCCCATTCTCCCTCCTCTCCTTGATCCATTCCGAATAGTCCTACAATTGGTTCTACCCACAAAGGATAGCCTGCCATATTACTAACCTCCCCGATTACTTCTCCTCAAAAGGTCTGAAGCACTCTGCATGACCAAAAACAGTGCATATACACTCCTCTCTCACTTCCACAATGACCACAAAAAGGAGACACAGATGGGTGTGCTCTATGAACTATCACCGGGGATAATAGAGCCTATGCAGAAATTTATAGAAGGCTTCTTTGAATCTATTACATACTAAAAGCCCCATATGTCCTTCTAACAGTAGTTGCCAGTTACACTCTGCAATTTCTCCCCCTATGTCTCTCTCTCCCACAGTAGTCTTGTTTTCTGAGTATAATCTGGATAATCCTGTTTCCCCATTTTTGCAGCCTTTCTAATAAAGCCCTTAGGGTCTTTCTGTGCAAGATATATCAGGGTCTCTGTTGACCACCAATACTGTGATTGCTCCCCCCCATCCAACTTTGACACAAATGCCCTAAGCTGAAGATATCGAAATACTTGTTGTCCCTGCAATCCTAACCCTTGAACAATACCCCCCAACGGACACAGGGTCCCATTCTTAACTAAATTCCCTATACTCTGGACGCCTTTATTCTCCCACTCTTTGAAGCCATTGTCCTCCAACCCTGGGAGGAAAAAGGGGTTATCCACCACAGGTAACAGCAGAGTCTCCCCTTTACAATTCCCTCCTCTTTTCCTGAGGTGATTCCAGCCCTCTAACACTGCCCTCATAAATGGGTTACCTCTGCCCTGGGTGGAGTATGCTTTGAAACCCTTACTATGCAAGTAGGCCGAGAGGAGACCCGGGCAGCCCCATTGCTCTAAATCAACCCAGCTTGCCACAGCAGGACAGTGCACCCAATCCACCATATAGCGTTGCTGTATTGACAAGTGATAGTTCCAAAGATCTGGAAAGTTTAGCCCACCCCTATTCGTTTCAGCTTTCAGTCGCTGGAGACGGGCTCTCGGATGCTTTTCCCTCCATATAAACCAAGTAAATGCTTTCTCGATCCAGAGAAGATCCCCTCTTGACAGGCCCACTGGTATCATCTGCATGAGGTATAATATCCTTGGAAGAATATTCATTTTTATCAGATTAATGTGGCCCAGCCACGAAATAGGGAGCTGCATCCACCGTCTCAGGTCTGCTTCCACTTTTTTAATTAAGGGTGTGTAATTTAACCCATACAGTGCCCCAATTGTCCTGCCCACTTTAATACCTAGATAAGTAATATCTAAGGTCTTTCCCTGGAGACCCCACCTCTCGTCCTCCTTCTCACTTTTGGGAAAGCACATCATTTCTGATTTACTAAGGTTTATTTTGTATCCAGAAAAAGCCACAAAGGCATCTATTATCTCCAACAAAGGTGGCATAGAAACCTGCGGGTACTTGACAAAAGCATGTCGTCTGCATAAAGGGCAACTTTATGTACAGTACCCTTAGCCCCCTCAATACCCTGAATCTCTGGGCATTGCCGAAGTGCCACAGCCAAAAGTTCCAACGCCAGTGTGAATAACAGAGGAGAGAGGGGACAGCCCTGCCTCGTACCCCTTTCGAGGTCAAAAGCATCCGTGGGCACTCCATTAACCAAAATCTGAGCCTTAGGGGCCCGATACATACCTTGTACCCACTGAACATATGATTCACCTAGACCAAACCAGTGTAATACCTCAAAAGATGTACTCCACTCCACCCTGTCAAACGCTTTTTCAGCGTCCATAGAAATAATGTATGTTTTTTCCTCCATTTGCTCTGCTCTCCACACCACATTAAGCAACCTTTGCATATTATGATAGGAAAATCTCCCCTTTATGAATCCGGTCTGGTCTGGGTGAATCAGCACAGGCAGGTAATCCTCCAACCGTGTGGCCAGCACTTTAGCTATGATTTTAAGGTCACAGTTTAAAAGTGATATCGGCCTATAAGAGGCACATTCCATCTCATCTTTACCTGGTTTGGGTATTAAACAAATCAGAGCGTCAAAACAGGTAGTGGGCAAGTGTGGACACTCCCCTCCTCCCCCTGCTGCAGCAGCCCACTTAGCACCTCCGCCATCTGCCCCGCAAGAGTTTTGTAATATTCCACAGGGAATCCGTCAGGCCACTTGCCTTACCCCGCTGCACTCTCCCTATGGCTTTAATTACTTCCTCCTTCGTAATGGGTTGATTTAATCGCTCTCTCTGGGTAGTCAAGAGCCTGGGAAGTTGTACCTTATCCAGAAAGTCCTTCATCAGTTGTCCCTTACCCTGACACTCAGCCTTATACAGTTGCTTATAAAAGTCCCAGAAAGTACTCCTTACCTTTTGGGTTCTCTATGCACTACCCCCGACACCTAATCCCTGTTATTCGAGTGGGGCATCTACCTCCCTTCATAAGTCGCATCAGTAGGGGTCCAGGTCTATTAGACCATTCAAACATATGGCATTTGCAATATAACCAGGATGTCTTGGCCTCACTTCTAACCAAAACATTCAAGGCCTCGCTGGTGACCGTTAGCAACAGTTCTACCTCCCCCCCGCTCTCCCCGGGCTGCCCTGTTTTCCAACTCTTTTAACTTCCTCTCAAGTCTCTGTCTCTTTTCATGTTTCTCCTTCCTATATTTAGCCAAAGATGCTATTATGGCACCTCGCATGAAGGCCTTGCCCGCATCCCAATATATGGTTTTTGAGACCTCATTTCCCTCATTGGTTTCCCTATATCATTGCCATTGATTCACCAAGTATTCCCTGAACTCCTGGTTTGAAAGCATGTATGATGGGAATTTCCACTGGAGCGGAGAGTCCCTCACTGCCCGCATCTGAATCCGTCCGATGACCATGGCATGGTCCGACACATAGATAGGACTATGAGCTATGTCCACCACTCTGTCATGCCATCCACGTGGCATGAAAATATAGTCAATTCGGGACCATGTCCCATGAGGGTTAGAAAAAAAAAACATGTATTCTCTAGCCCCTGGGTTCACCATCTTCCAACCATCCACCAGGTCCATATCTGCCATGTCCTCCTGCCACTGGCCCAATACCCCCGTCATCTTACCCTTACTTTCCAAGTGATCCAGTACTGGGTCCATTGTACTATTCAAATCATCACCCATAATTAGTCCTAGAAACCGTTCTCTAGTTAGTAGATCCAGGAGTTCAGGGAAAAACCTAGGGTCATATACAGCTGGGGCAAAAACACTACCAAAGGTAACTAATTCCCCAAATAATTGCCCCACTATGAAAATACATCACCCGTTTTGGTGATCTCACCACTCTTGTAACCTCCATTGGCAGGTGCTTATTCAGAAGAATAGCAATTCCTCTTTTATGAGAGGAGTATGAGGCTGCAAAGCATTTACCAACCCAACCACGTGCAAGCTTAGCATGTTCTGAGTCTGACAGGTGAGTCTCCTAGAGTAGTGCGACCTGTGTTCCCCTTCTTTTAAGTGCCACCAAAAGTGTTATATGTTTGACTGGGTTAGTAACCCCTCACACATTCAGGGACACCACTGTCAGTTCCTGCACATTAGCCATGGTATATCCCACCTCGTTTCCCAAAATTCACTTTTCCCAGCCAGTGCATCTGGAATACCTTATAGCAACTATATATGCAATTTCCTGGACTCTGTATTAGACTGTACACACTGTAGAATGCATCCCACAAGAAATAACAATGAACTATATACATCAGATAAACATAAACAGTAACCCCCTTCCCCCTCCCCCCCACTTTTCGTCCCCAGCCTGATTGACAGTATCCTCCCTCCACCCCGTCTACCCTCCTTCCACCCACCCATCATCAACACTTAGCACATACCTCCTACCCCTTGTACCCCCCAATCGACACCAATTGCTGCCCTAGCATGAGTGTCAGTTAACCCTCCAAGGATACATGTGCCCTGCTGCTCCAGTAACAGCCGGCGCCAGCATTTACCCTTTAACATAATTAAAATTAAAGTTAAAGAACCCCTCTGCACTCCAACATTAGCCCGTATGCACACCCTGCGATAAACCCCACAAACCCATGCCAAATGCATTACCCTCATGAGCCCCCAATATACCACTGGCGTAAAATTAAACAGCTCACCCTACCCCCCCATGTCCTCTACCGAAGATGGTACATTCAGCATAGTTAGGTACAGTTCTTACCAATGAGGCATCCCCCTGAGATCGCTAACAACATATTTATAGGGAGAAAAGAAGAAAAAAAAAAAAAAAGAGATGCCCCCTCGTTTTCCAAACCCCAGCATATCTCCCCACCCCACCTTCTCCTCTATCATCAGCCATTAGTCTCTCCATAAGGTGTGTGTATCCCCAAGATGCAGAGGCTCCATGCAGCATGAGGAGGAAAGCAGGCCACGCCAATAACACACACGCTAAGCCGCCCCCATCATAACTACATTTCGTCTAGATCCCTCAGGTGCCTTTTCCCGGCCTATGCACATCCACGTAGTTCACTTCCAGAGTCCCCATAGTACCTCACCAGGCTCCAGACAAGTAGGATTATCAACCACTCGCCTGCACCCTGAGGTGACCCGAAAGTTCCACACTCCACTCAAGCAGATACAGCGATCGTGCACGACCTCATGGTGAATGCCCCATACTCTTAATGCCGGGTGTTAATAGATTTGTCCATCCAACAATGCTAAAATAATGCCACACCAGTAGAATAACAGTTAAATTTAGAAAAACAAACCGCAGGCAGGCCATAGTTCCAGCTACAGGTCGGAAACAGTTCCGTGACTCATCCTGAGCCAGCCCCTCCACTTAGACAGCTACTTCTGTAATTCTTTAACAAATTGCTCAGCCTTAGGGAGCTCCCTGAAGGAGTATGTTGCTCCTTCATGATGGATTTTGAGGACTGTCAGATATATCAAAAAGTTCTCAGTTTTGAGGCTTCTGAGCTGGGCCATGAGAGGACTGAACATCTTACGTTTTTTAAGGAGCCGAATGGAGTAATCTTGACAGAGGTATAACCTGGTGTCTTCAAACTCCAGAGCTTCTTTCTCACAATATGCCTTTAAGATCGACTCACAGTCCTGGAATGCATGAAACCTCATTACCACCTGTCTCGGGGGTTGGTCTCCTGGGGGTCGAGGCATCACAGCCCTGTGGGCTCATTCTAATTTCAGGCGCCCATTTTTTGGTTGCGGACCCAACAGCTCAGGCAGAATTTTAGCACAAAACCCCAGCATATCTCCCTTTTCTGCCCCCTCTGGAAGTCCCCTGAGGTGCAAATTGAGATGCCTGTGATAACTGCCTGGAGGCAGTATAGCACAGTGGTCTAAGGCTCTGAGCTGCAAATCTGGTGACATCCAGCAGACCAGACCTGGGTTTGAATCCCACAGCTTCCACTTGCATACTGTGTGACCCTGAGCAAGTCACTTAACCTCCTTGTGCTCCCAGGTCGCTCCTGTAAAAAAGCTTTCAGCTTAGTGTGATATACCTGGTTAAACAACTAAAAAAAAAAAAAAATTCCTGATAGTTGAATGCCTCCTTTAGTTCTTCCAGCTCTTTTTGTAACAGTGCAACTTGCCCAGGGACCTCCGCCTCTCCGATTCTATTACTGTGCAACGTTTGTTGTTCCAGAACCTCTTGCAGTTTGAGGTCAGTTTTGCTTTCAAGCTTCAAAAGCCTGGGTTCCAACGTCGTAATCACTTGCCCAGTCGCCATTGTTTAGCATCATTTCGGCTGCCGAGAGCAAAATAATGACCGCGCTTTCACCCGTCGTAGCGGCAGCCAACTTCTTCCCGGCTTTGCCAGTCAAATGTTGACTCTTCCCTGGATTTGGCATCAGGTATTCCTCCATGGCACCCTCCTGCATATATTTATACCGAATACTGCATGCAGAAAACAGTTTTAAGGGGTTCTATTATCACTTTTACCGACCGTTAGCACGGAGCAGCAATCAGGCACGACTGTCCAGTTAGCTGCTCATCAGCGCCCCCCGACTCAGAACTTTTAATTAATTTAAGTTATAGTCTCATTGTGCTCTGTGAGACTCGGAGCTCTTAATTAATTAAGCTACAGTCTCTTCTCTGATTCAGAGCTCGTCCCTGCCTCCGCTTCGCGGCATCTCCACACCCGCCCTATCTGGACACTTACTTTTATAGGCATACTAATAGTCTCTGATTGGATGACTATCTACCCATTTTTCCATTGGCTCATTATACAGTTTTACCATTAGAGGAACACCACTGTTCTAAACATCAACCGAGACCAATTCATATCTGTCAAATGATCGTGACCACAGTGGAAAGAGGGTTTCCATCCTTTCTTAGCAGCTCTCTATTCTCTCTCCCCTTCATTCAAACTCTCCATTTTCCCTCCTCCCTTGCCTTGTGTGAGTATTAATCTAAATATTCTTAACCAACATTTATCCTCCATGCCTAGCCCCTTCTTCAGCCCTAAGAGCAAATTTAAATGCTTTTCCCTGTTATCTCTCCTGAACAATGTGGCATCTAGGACTGGCTTTTGCCACAATATGTATTCTTATATTCGTGTCCTGTGACCTCATCTACTGCACAACAAAGGTACAAAATTGCTACCAAGAACAGTGCTTCCGCATCCCACCACAGAACACACTATACGACTACTCCCACTTCCCTGCCTGGTTAAAAAGGATGCCATCAATCTAAGGTTCTGGCTACATAGCCACCTACATGTGCCTACCATAAAAAACAGAAACATCAAAACCTCACCCCACTCCCCGTCTCCACTTACTCTATAGACTCCTAGCTGGAGATGTGGACTGCAGTCCGGGACCCCCTGTACCTACTATCCCACCTCTGCTCCCCCAACCACAAAATGAGCTAATACTAAGGGCCTCAAAACAGCACACCTGAACTGTCAGAGCCTGCATCCTAAAATGCCTGAACTTGAAGCCTGGGTCACTTCCTTCAATCTGGCAGTACTTGGTGTTTCTGAAACCTGGTTAAAACCCTCCATCCCCCCACATGAAGTGGCCCTGCCTGGGTACACTACTTTCGGGAGGGACAGGATCGGTAAAAGAGGTGGTGGTGTTCTCTTATATATCAAATCTAACCTTGCAACAACCAAAATTCCACCTCCAGCCTACTTAACATCACAGGCAGAATCCATCTTTGTCTCCTTAACCCTAAGCAACACCAAAAAACTATTAGTAGGATGTACCTACTTACCACCCAAGACAGCTACTGCAGCCCTACCCAATGTCATTTCCTCCCTCTGTGACCTTCCACCACAAGAACTAAAATTGCGTGGGGATTTCAACATTAATTGGTCAACCAGTAACAAAAGCACAGCCCAGTCCACCCTGGCCGACACCAATCTAACTCAACACATCACCGAACCCACAAGAAAGAATAATAGAATGGGAAAACACTCTCTCATGGATTGGATCCTATCCAGCTGTGCTCATAGAATAATTGCCTCAGGAGTACTAACCGACTGCATTAGCAACCACTCACAAGTCGATTTTATCTGGAGGAATAACTCCCCAAACCCTCCTCCTAAAATTGTAGACCCACCTAATATGTCCTCCTTTAATCATGCATCCTTCCTCAACTCACTCAATACTGTAAACTGGGATTCCATACGTACCCTGCCTATTATTGATTAAGCCTGGGAATACCTAATCGACACTGTCACTGCCGTAATTAACAGCCATGCACCACTTATCTGACATAGATCCAAAGGTGCTAAAGCACCACGGTTGACAAAAGATATAAGGAACCACATGTCCAAATGTGATGTAGCCTGGAAAACACATAAGACGACTGGTCTCCCCTCAGACTGGCATGCATACAGACAGCTTAGAAATTCATGCAAGTCTAAAATAACTAACACAAAGAGGACTTACTACCATTCAATCCAAACAGAAAACCTCAGTAACCCCAAAGAATTCTAGGCCCAGATAAATTCCCTCATCAAAGGTAAAATGTCCACCTGCCCCAACTCGATTTCAATGAAGGACGATGTACTATCAGACCCAGCATCAATAGCTGACAGTTTTAACAATTTCTTTACCTTAGCAACTATGTATCCCACTTTACTACCAACCAAGTCAACCAATCCTCTCCAGTCACAGATCCATCTAGGTCCACATCAAATTAGCTACCCAAAAAGAAGTTCTCAGGCTGCTCCAACACCTCAGGGAACATGTCTCTCCTGCCATGACACACGTGAGCCTATGATCTTAAAATGGGGAGCACCGGCACTTGCAGTGTTGGTTAGAAACTTGATTAATAGATCCTTTCTCGAAGGAAATGCACCCTCAAAATGGAAAATGGCATTAGTAATCCCAGTCCACAAAAGGGGGTCAGCCATACCTGTCAAAAATTACAGCAATCTCAATTCTCTGCTACCTTGTTAAGGTTCAACAAGTAATTCTATACAACCAACTGCAAGACTGCCTTGAACATCACCAACTACTGTCACCCTGCCAGCATGGTTTCCACAAAAATCATAGTACTCTCTCTGCACTCATCAAAGTCACCTCAGACATTTACCATGCCTTTGACCTAGGACTAGCAAGGGAGGTTATCTTCATTGATCTCACCAAGGCTTTTGACCTAGTGAACCATGCACTGCTGTTAATGAAGATAGAATCCTTGGGTCTTGATCAACCTTACACATCCTGGCTCCGTGACTACTTATCCGGTGACACCGAAAGTGTCAAATGAGGTAACTGTCAATCCCCATTCAGACAGATTACCCATGGAGTCCCCCAGGGATCCATCTTGGGCCCCTTACTCTTCTTGTTATTTATTAATGAACTGCCTGGCTTCTTCGGTGGGGTGTCTGTTCAGCTATACGTGGACGACACCATATTATACCATTCCTCAGCTGATACCCAATGACTCAGTCAGCATCTGGAATCCGACTTCTGCCAATTAGAAGCATGGTTCTTTGAAAATACTTACTACTAAACACAAAAATAAATATTCTTTTCTACCCCCTCCTGTAAAACTGCTCTTAACCCGCTATGTTCCATCTGCTCCAGTAAGGGGGAACCTCTTGAAGCGGTACGTTCCTTTAAATATTTGGACATCCTGCTTGATCCTAACCTCTCCTTCGAGGCCTATGTCCACGAAACCGCCAAAACCATACACCAACAGATTGGTCTGCTATACCATCTTCATCCCCTGTTATCTACTGCATCCCATCTTAAAATTGCTGCTGCCTCTGCTATCTTACAGGGCTCCACTATTCTTATCAATCAAGGCCTCTCTAACAAACCAACTGAAACAACTATATCACAAGATAGGGCACTTTGCTCTTGGAGCAGCCCCCAGCCAGCACCATTGCACTGTACTAGCATCTCTGGGCTGGCTACAACTCAAACACAAATTCCAGTACTCCTCGCTCTGCTTTACCTATAAGCTCAGACATCTCCACACTCCACCTAGCCTTTCCGACACCACAGTACAAAAACAGTCCACTCTACCTCTCTTCTACTACTAGACATATCTATCAGCATGCAGAAGATCCTTTGCTTAAGCGGCCCCCTCTGCTTGGAACTCCCTCCCCCCATCTATCCTTTCCAGCTCTACCCTCCCTCACTTCAAACTTGCCCTGCATTACCAACTTGCTGTTTTTCGAGAAACTGCACCTGCCTCATCTGACTTACAGGCTCCTGCTTTTATCCCAGTCCTCCTATATTTCCAAAGCTTAGTTCTCTTATCCATCACAACCATTGTACTGTAATTGAACTGCAGCGGGGACACTGCTTTAGATAATATATTGTACCGTGACTCTCTATATGTATTTTACCAGTGTTTATTGCAGAAGCTTGATACGGTAGTTTTTATGTTAATTTTGATTTTGTATAGTTCTGTGCCTCTATGTATGTTGTAAACTATTTTGTCCTATGTACTCTCCCCCAGATCACCCCTGGAAAAGGGACTGCATGATCTCAGTGGGCTTACCCAGTTACCAAAATTCAAATAAATAAATAATAAATAATGTGCTCGCTGCTTAAAAATGTAACTATGCCATACTGAGCATGCAGTCAGAGACAGTTATCTGATTTATAGCTATGTACATGTATAGGTGGGGATAAGGAGTAGAATGATAAGAAATGGAGGACAATGTGTTGTCAGCCACACACAACAAACCTGTGTTTGTAGCGAGTGCTTTCTATGGCAACCAGGAATCTTGAGGGTGAAGCTCAAGAGATTCACTGGTTGCCATAGAAAACTTGAGATGAAGACACAGGTGTGTCTGTGTATGTATGCTCATGTATAATCTTTTATAGTATATGGGCATTGATGCCCATTTCAGACACTACACTTCCTTTTGGTGAACTGGTGGGGGAGAGGCACTCGAGGACTGGTGGCAGGCTCCAGTTACTGATTCAGTGTGCTACAGCCTTTTCTGTAAGTTCAAGTTAAAAAAAAGCTTCCAGCGTGAGTGGTCAGATGAAAGTGGCTGTGTGGCAGCATTCTAAGTTGTTGTGCTGCAGTAGTGACATCACTACTCAGGGATTTATTTAACTCTAAAAATTGATTAGCGTTTTGCTCATAAAAGTGCTACATCTTTGTGAAAATGCATAGCTCTTGCCTCACTGTGTTTAACAAACACAGCACTTCTAGAAAATCTATATAAATATTTTCTGTACAGTTAGTATAGTCCCAAGAAAAAAACTGCTAATCAATTATTTAAAACCCTGCTACTACAGCACAACATAGAGAATAGTGCATGGGCCACCATGCGCAACCAGCCTATTGTGCCACAGAGGGGTTCTGATTGCCTCAGAGCTCAAAAGTGAAGCTTGAGAGGTCTGAGGCTATCAGAACCCCGAGATGGCACAATAGTCTGGTTGGGCATATGGTTGCCCATGCACTATATTTTATAGTGTATAGTCCCCCTTGCCAATGCAGTTTTAACACTGTCCCCCTTGCTAAAGTTTTAACAGTTTTTAATTTTTGAAATAAAAAAAAATGTTTACTGCTCTGTCATGTTCCAAGAGTTAGGGCTGACTGCTAGGTTGACATGTGCGATTGCTAGGGAGGAGACATCCCTACATTTGTTGTGCAGCATTCTATTGGCTGCCAATGGGGTGTGGGAGGGATTTTCAACCCCCCAAAAAAATGGCAGTGTATCTCTGACTTAGCGAGAGGATGTTGACTCTGAGGAAGCAATTCATTGTAAGTTATTTTAAATATCTGGTAGATCCTGCTACTAATTTCTATGAAGCTGCAGTTATCGCGTTGATCTTGCATTTGTTTTGTACTTATCTGGTTGTTTCTGTTTCTTGTCATGGGTTCTGGTGATCTTGTCACCATCACTTCTGTCTCTTTGGTTGATGCTGCCGTTTCTGCTGCCAGGTGGGTGTGCGCCAGTTTACTTGTCTGATAGAACAGCTAGAGCTTTTCCAAATGTTGTTGTACCACGGTATGGTACAATTGCGTTCCATGACCTTTTAAACTGTGGTACAACAACATTTGGAAAGGCTCCAATTTCTATACAGAACACCTGACTACACACCGCATAAGGGATAAAGTATGGCAGAGTATACACAAGAAGCCTGTGTTTCCATCAACGGATTGAAAATACCAGCGTATGGATCTCAAGAGCGAAGCTCGAGAGGTCCGTGCTAGTATCTTCAACCCCACGATGGAAACACAGGTGAGTTGTGTATAAATCGGCCATGTTTTATTTGTTATAGTATATGGTTTTGTGATAGAGAAAAAAAAAACGTGTTTTTTTTTTTTTTTTATTTAACCTGTGACAAGGTTTCATACCTTGCGCTTGTGCTCCCGGTTGTCGTCAGCATCTGACTGAGCTGAGAAGTTCCATCACTATTTTCGATTTAGAAGAAAAAATTAAAAAATAAAGGAAAATAGTTAGGTTGCTACAATTTGGGAACACGGAGCCAGCTATGACAGTCCATGTCCAAACCATCTCCATAAACCGCTCACTTCGTGCCAGCGCCATGTTTGTTTGAATTTTTCTGAAGAGCTCCAGTTCATCCAATCATGTGGCAGAATAGCACAGGAGTAATGAATATTAATTAGGGCTCCTGAATATTTATTGTAGAATGTGTACAACAGTGTTCAGAATGTGCACAACAACAATTAGAATGTGCATAACAACATTTAGAATGTGCACAACAATATTAGAGCAGCCACTGATTTTTATGCATAACCTCTAACCGTATACTGTAACATAATAGCATCATTACTGCTGCACAACAAGCATATGTCAGGCATGGAATTCCATGCATGACAGCATCCTACCCTCACCCTATATGCTATTGCTATGGTCTTGAGCAGGAATTTCAGTAGCTTTGCCTTACACTTAAGGCAACACTCATATTCAAGGATCACTGGCACTTCCATTTATCAGCTAACAACCTTCAAACTCAGCCTCTCTTCTCCAAATATTATGTTTGGCATCCTACAATATGAGTTGTGTCTGTGCTTGCTAGGATAATAGTTTTATGTCTAAAATCCTGTATTGGCTGTGCTGGACATGCTGGGTAGAAAACCATGGAGCTGATTTCATGTGCCACTTTTTGACAATTAGAATGGTAAAGCGCTGTTCATAAATATTGACAAACAGCTCCTGAATATATAGTTTAAACAGACACAAATGCATGGTCACCACAGTACTTCAAGGCATTCATGAACTTCAAAGCAAGGGTGTAGGCAGGCATACTCCCTCACTGTACACATTCGTGACAGAGTTAAAAAAAAAACAACTGCTGCAATCATATGCCTTCTCCTAAACTTAATCTTACTAATGTGGAGTGGAAGACAATATGTTACGTCTGTATTTTCATTATTTATTTATTTAAAATATGTTGACTGGGAGGCACACTGAGCTGCAGCTCTCTACAGGATGTGGCGGGAGGCGTTATACTGAGTAGTAGCAATGTTTGTTTAGGTGGAACTGGGTTAAACATTTGCTCTAATAATGACTCCATAGCAACTGTGTGAGCATAATGCTTGTGAGTTGAGAAACTAGTAATGTGCTATAAGTACCATTGGACAGGGCTATAGAGAAACGAATACACTCAGTAAAAGCCAGTTTCAATACTGGCCACTAGAAGAGTGCTTGGGCTGGATATTCAGACACTTGAGCAAGCACAGTGCAATTGTTTACACTGCGCTTCAAACTGCAATCAGCCTGGCTGCTGCTGCGATATTCATTCAGATAGAAGGTACTGAACATCGGGCTGTGCTGGCACAGTGCTAAGCGCAACTGCACTGCCCTGACATGCACTTGGGTTGTATATAGCCCACAGGGAATAGCACTGCCCAAAACGGGACCGTGCCAAGACTCCTGTACGCTATATTCAGCCCGAACATACAAATGAGCCCATTGGGCATGCAAGGCACTAAGGGGCCATTTGCATGCTCATTATTAGCTCATTTGCATGGGGCACTACAGCCCCGTAGTGCCCTTGCAGGTAAACTAAGCCCTGGTGACATAGTAGTCCCCCCACCCCTCAATTGCTCCTCAGAGCCAGGTAAATGCTTTTTTCCCCCTGATGTGCAGTGGTAGCCTCACCCCCCATCATCCGATCTAACATATCAAATCAATCCCTGGTGTCCAGTGGTACCCCCACCCATGATCACCCATTCTAAAAAATAAAATCAATCCCTGTTGTCTAGTGGTACCCCATTCCCACAGCTCCCTTTCTAATGTATACAGTTATCCAATGGTGGTCCAGCAGTCCCCCCCCAGAACAGCCACCTACCTGACCTGCCCACTGACATCTCACCTCCCTGACCCCTGTGTCTGGCCCTCCTCCCAGCTCCTCGGCAGCCAGCACAGCTCACCTCTCATCTCCCTGGCGTAGCCACACCATGAGCTGTCAGGCACGCAGGTACAGTAGAAAAGTTGTTACTACTGCACATGCTCAGCTGACAGCCCATAAAGTGACTGGCCATGAAGATGAGGGGAGGTCTGTGCCATTCACCATATTGAGCTGGAGGAGTGTCAGTTACAGGGGTGAGGGGAGGTGGGATGTCAGTGGGTGGGTGAGTTGCGGGCTCTTCGGGGAGGGGAACTGCTGGAACACCAGGTAAAGACTGCATACACTAGAATGGGAAATCTGGGGGATAGTGTTACCTCTGGACAGTAAGGATTGCCTTTATATGTTAGGCTGGGTGATTGTGGGGTGGCGGTACCACTGGACACCTATGGTGTTCGGGGGGTTGGGGACCACTGGAAAACTGGGATTGATTTTATATGTTAGACCAGGTGATTGGGAAGGTCGGGTACCACTGGACACCAGAGATTGATTTTATATGCTAGACCAGGTGATTGGGGAAGTGGGGTGCCACTGGACACCAGGGACTGATTTTATATGTTAGTCTGGGTGAGTGGGGGGGGGCGAGGAATAACACTGGACACCAGGGACTGATTTTATATGCTAGCCTGGGTGAGCGGGGGTGGGGGATACCACTGGACACCAGGGATTGATTTTATATGTTACAATGGGTGACCGGGGGGGGGGGGTAGGTAGGTGCAGTACAGCCATCTGCCTTGGGGGAGCATGGGCTTAGTGTCCCGTTAAGAGGTGATTTGCGACGAAAGTAAACAGCGTTGCTTGGGGAGCTGTTTACTGCTGCCACAAACCTTTGAATATACAGCTGCACCAGTATGTATGAGGGGACCAATTGATTTGTATAGCAGAAGTGGTATTTTACTGCTTTCGCACTGCCAGGTTTGTGGGGTGCTCCCAGGGCTTCTGAATATGGGCCAGCCAGGAGCAATCACACAAACCTGGGTTACTGCACATGTTAACCTTGTTAGCACATGAGCTAAACTTTGAATATCAGGTCCCTTGTGGCATTCTGTGCTCCTGTGAATTGGAGTTTTATTAGAAAACTCGTATATGTCAGAACACTGAGGCATTTAATAAGTAAACACTAACACCCGACAAGGCATGCATCTGGCTAATTCAAAAGATGCCCCAGTTTTTTGTTAGTAGTACAAGCACACAAGAAGTGCATCAAATTAGCATGACATGCACACCTTGGATTATGTTATTTCATTTACAAAATAGGACAGGAATAAAACTAATATTAAAATTGTTTTATTTAGTAAATAAATAGATCTGTTTGATTGAATTATGCAAAGTTGTTCCTCTCATGTGTCCCCCCCCCCACCACCACCACCACCACTGTTTCGAATAGCATCTTGATGATTATTGTTCCCTTCCCCCTAGGCAGAACTGCTGTGTTCTTGTACAATGGAGCACCTCTCTCCCCCTTCACTTTATTTATGCTACCCACACCCTTCCCATCTATTTTTCTTAATTTTAGGAACTTAAATGTAAGTTTGGGAATCAACACTGGCTTTACATAATAAAAGTGGAGCACAGTGGCACAAAGGGTGAGAGACATGGGTGAGAACCTACTTCAGTTTGGGTTTGATTTGGGACCTAAAAATCTGGTTTGACTTTCCCAACTCAGCTAAAACCATTTGGCTCCCAGTGGATATGGGATAAAGCAGATTGTAAGTAGGTGGGTAAAAAAGCCTTGAGGTCAGCAGTGAATATGACTCACTGTAGCTGACTTGTGGCAGGTGCTGTTGATGTGCATCTGCTATGGATTATGGCTACGTGTCAATTTGCTCCCATTAATTGCCCACACTGCAAATAATTAGCTGCGGTGACAACTGCGACCCTGCCAAATATATTCTGTGTCAAGTTGCTCCCGCGACAGATATTATAATAAAAACTTCAGGTGGGCACCGTTTGCCCAACAGATGACCCAATATGCCTGTAAAAGTGGCACCTCTGCTGGCATTGTTTGAGTCCTGTTTGATGTCTCATTGGAGCAAACGTTCGGGAATGAATTTGACAGAGACGCTGTTGCTACTGTAGCTTAAAGTCTGCAGCAACTTGTTGAGGAAGGAACTGATTGAACGGAATTGATGTGTCCCCATGGATTACTATTTACTGTGTTGTGAAACAGTACAAAACCATCAAAGACCACCACAGCCCAGTGTGAGTTGCCATAATAATTACTACTGATTTTTAATGTCAAGGCGTATACCTCTCCATAGTCTTTGCTTTACCTCCATAACAATTACTGCATTCTAGAGCTGTGTGAATACCTTTTCCTGAATTTTTGGGTTGAATATTTTATTTGGGTATCCAAATGTTCAGGTATTGGGTATCATTAGTTAAAATTTGACTTGGACTTGTGGGGGAAAAGAAAACAAAATAACCCTGTCCCCCTGACCTGGTGACTGCGGTCCTTTCCAAACATCTCCATCCACCTCCCCCTTTCCCCACTGCCCAAATAATGCCAGAGATCAAGATACAAAATTGTTGACGCATGGCACTATGCCAGGAGCTGACAGCGTCTGTTCATGTTGAAACCCCAATCTAGCCCAACTCCCACATTCTCTTCCTATATTAATTTTATGTCAGCCCCTTTCTTGACACCTTACCTTGAAGGGGGGCTAGTGACAACCACTGTTCCAGGTGAGTCAGTCAGCCACCCCTCCCACAGTGTTCCTCATCCAGTCACCCAGCCCACTGCTACTGTTCTCTCTCTCTCTTTCATAACTCATAACACACACACACACACACACACACAACTGACCAATTCAGATATAATATCCATTTGGTTCCTTTTCTAAATATCTCTTCCACACATTAGTGAGGCAACTTGAATCAGCTGTAAGTGCCACAAAAATGATCACTGGTCAGCGGGGAATGCCTTGCAAGGAGAGGTTAGGCAGTCTTAATGTGCACTCACTGGAAAAGAGAAGGCAAACGGAATATGATTGAAACATTTTAGTACATTAAAGGGTAAAAAGGTAGATCAGGAGAGCCTATTCAAAGGCTGTAGCCATACTGCTTCCAGGGGGCATGAATATAAACTGGTGCGGGGCAATTTCAGGAGGGACTTGAGAAAGTATTTCTTCACTGAAAGAGTGGTAGACAGATGGACCAGCCTAGCAGGAGAGGTGGTGAAAGTCAAAACTCTGCTCAGTATTCACAATAGAGGAAAGCAGTCTTTTCCTGAAGAACGGCCTAAAGGCTGCTGTAAGGGGGATCCCTGAGATGTAGCAGATGGTGTTTACAGGAAAAAGGATCAGAAAAGAACTTGCAGCTCTGAAAATAGATAAAGCTCCAGTACCAGATGCAGTGCACCTAAGGGTGCTCAGGTACCTGGCATTAGAGCTGGCGGAACCTGCCAGGGCTAGTTAATAGCTCACTACAGTTGGGGGGGGGGTATTCTGAATGGTTGGAGAGTGGTGGATGTGGTTCCGCTTCAGAAGGGGGGAAACAAGGAACAAATGGGTAACTACAGGCCTGTCAGTCATACCCCCAGATGTTGGTAAACTAATGAAAATGTTACTACAGGAGAATCTAGTAGGCTGCCTAGAGCAAAATGGGGTCCAGGATAGTAAGCAGCATGGGTCTGTATCAGGGAGGTCTTGCCAGTTAAACCTAATAGTATTCACTGACTGGGTAACTAGGGCAATGGATAAGGGATAAGCAGCGGATTTACTCTACTTTGACATTAGCAAGACATTTAACTCAGCGGCAAACAGAAGGTTGCTAAAGATATTAGAGGATCTAGGTGCAGTGATGGACCTAGTTAGATGGGTGGGTAGTTATTTGGGGGGTAGAAATCAGAGAGTGGTAGTAAATGGGGTCAAATCAGGAAAAGGAGAGGTCACGAGTGGGGTGCCACAGGGGACTTGGACCAGTCCTTTTTAATGTGTTTCTCAGTAACCTATGGAATACAGAGCAAAATGTCTTCACACAGATTAAACTAAGCTCTATGGCAGGGTAGACAGCAAGGAGAGGTTAAGAGAGTTGCAGAGGGACCTGCAGAGAGGTGATCCATGATTTGAATGTTAAAATTCAATGAAAAGAAGTGCAGGGTGATACACCTAGGAAAAAAGAGTCCACAAACGGAGTACTGGATGGGAAGGGTTACGATGGAACTACTACTAATGCCAGGTACCTGGGAGTCATCACATGACTCCCTAAAGCAATCTAGTCAACGCAACACAACACAGAGTATAGCAAGGTAACCACAATGTTGGGGTGTAAAAAGAAGGGTTTTGATGGCAGGAGGAAAGAGGTGATTCTACCACTCTTTAGATAATTGGGGAGGCCCCGTCTGGAATACTGTGCCCAGTCCTGGAAAAGACAAAGACAGGCTTGAGACTGTGCAGGGTAGGGTAAGCAAGATGATTCAGAGTTGTGGCACAGAGATAAACACAGTTGTAAAAAAGATGATTCAGAGTTAACAAGGCAGATCTTACAAGGATCGGCTTAAGCTCTGAACATGTGCTAGCTTGAGACCAAAAGGGAGTAAGAAGATATCATACAGACTTTCAAGGTCCTGAAAGGAATGAACAAGGTGGATGGGAGGAACTATTCAGCTTCAATGATAAATCAAAACGCAGGGACTTGAGTAAAACTTGTGATTTTTTTTTGGGGGGGGATGAAAGATTCAGAAAGGACTGAGTTTTTATTTTATCAAGGCAGTGCTTGAGCCGGGAAACAGCCTGCCAAAAGAGGTGGTGAGTGCAAGAACGATTAACAGTTTCAGGCACATCTGGGATGCATTTAACGGCTTAGTAATTACTCAGGGGGTAGCAGTTATGAAACAGCAAGGGAGGGGGAAGTGACTGGAAAAGCCATGCTTAACCAATAGATTTCAGGGTAACATGATGTCTAACAGTGCACAGATATGGCTAAGCCAGAAGAGTCAGACTGGCCATGCTCCCCCCATTGTGAAATCAGGGTGGGTTGTATTACGTTTAGGCTGCCACCTTATTTGACCTTTTTTTGACAGTCTTTTTTTTACCGGTGAAGTTGCTCACCTGGTGCCACTTACCTGTAGTTAGAACTGTTCGTACAGTTGGAGACAGGCTGTTCCATGTATTTCCCTTCCCACATGGCTATTTTTCCCAACAGTGCAGTGCCTCAGTTGCCTGGGATTTTGCAGGCATTTCATGGTATTTTGCACAATATGACCCACAAGCTGCGTGAGAATGCAACTAAAAAAGGGTATCCTCACCCACCAGTGCATCCACTGGCTCCCACTACTGTTATGCAGGGGTGGATGGTCCACCGCACAGTTGTCAGTGTGTCAAAGTGGGAGTGCTGAGAGGATCAGCTGCAGTTCAGGACACAGTCAAGACAAGTTGTGAGCACTTTCTAGAAGTTTCTGTTCTTGTCTCACATCGAACTGGTAGCTGCACCTGCAAGAGAAGGGATTAAAGGATCATGTTGGTGAGTGCCTTGGCTTTGCTGCAGCCTTTTCCTCCTCTCCCCAAGATATTTATTTGGAATAAATATCTCAGGGAGAGGAGGGAACTATTCTGTGCAATTCTGTGTGGTTGTTTGGTGCTGGGCCTGAGGGGAGACAGGTCTTTAAACAGAGAAGGGAAACTTGTTATTCCTTTCAGCACACCAGACCATTGGGGGTGTAATTGTTGCCTACTTGTCTAGATACAATTTACTGCATGCACATCAGGTAAATGCCGTTTTGTGCCCATGACATGGTATTCACACTTGTCAGCTTGTCCATTTTATGTTTACCATGCGCACCTTTGCACAGCAAACATCTTGCTATGATTGTGCCTTTTGAGGGGCATGACACTATCCCTGCAATGCAGAACAGTGTTTAAGGGGCAAGTCAGTAGCACACCAATTATCAGCCAGCCTAATGACAGAGGTTTAGCTTGGTGGGCAGAAACTGCGTCTAGTTCAAAACAAAAAGGCGACCCAATCATGGCTTTCTGTTTCCTTTGATGTAGTTGCCCAGCATGCTCCACCTTTCCCTATCAGCCAGGCTCAGGAATTCAAGACATCCAGAGCCCCCTGATCTCATCTGTCTCTGTCCCAGCTCTGCCTGGTGCTGTAGCTAACACTTGATCATCTCATGTATTACCTAACCAGCACAACAGATATGCAGAAAGTCAGAGTTAAAGTGTTCATCCATTTACTGCTCTCCCTGTACTACTCAGGCTATATTTAATGGAATGTTCCCCTGAGTTGTACTGTCAGCAGTGAGTCAGTTAAAGGATATCTAAACACAATCCACTTAAGTTACAGTGTTTTTTACAGTGGAGGTTTGAAGTGGACTATTCATATGCACTGTTAGATTTTCTTTTGGGATAGTCAAACATCTTTTTAAGTAGCCATAAGGGCTTGTACTAGAAAAGATAATATTTCAGTAAGTACATCAGTTGGGTCAGCAGAAATGTCTGTGGGGCTAGTGGAATTAATTCTCGTAAATTCCTTATGATCACCCTGATGCTGCTGAACATTATCACTTTTTTTTATGTAATAAAGATTCCCTCTCCATATGACTAACAATGTTCTGGGACTTAGCAAGTAATGATTTGTTATAGCCCCTACGCTCAAATTTATCCATAAGCAATTTAACATCTGAAACATATTGCTCATGTGAAGAAGTATTTCTTTTTAACCGCATCATTTGTCCCTTAGGAATGTTATCCGGAATTAATCTATCCAATGTACAGGTACTACCTCTCCAAATAAGCAATATGTCATCAATAAAACGCACTTAAAACACTAAATTATGAAAAAAAGGATTCAGAGATTCAGAGACAACATAGTGTTTTTCCCACTGCATCAAATAGATATTAGCATAATTGGGGGTGAAAGATTCATTCTCTATTTAGAGTCAACTAATCAAAATTTAACTTTCACTAAGAGAGTGGAAGTTTCTGAGATTCAATTTTGAATTGAACATTGTTAGTCATATGGAGAGGGAATCTTTACTACATAAAAAAAGTGATAATGTTCAGCAGCATCAGGGTGATCATAAGGAATTTACTAGAATTAATTTCATTTCAGCTTATACACCACAAAGTTCAGCTATTTCGGATATTCTTCTGAAGCACTGGAACATTTTAACATTGGAACCTAGATTGGTTGAACATGTGACAGTTCTCCCTAGGATGACTTACAGAAGAGGCAAGAATATTGCGGACATGGTCACCAGCAGTCTTTTGGAACTATCTAAGAATCAAAAACACACAACCTTACCAAATGGGACTTTTCGTTGTGGTAACTGTATTTTTTGTCAGTATTTAAATACAGGTTCGATATTTCAACATCCTGTCACAAATAAGGAATATTTTAATCGTGACTTTATAAATTGTTCTACTGTTAATGTGATATACCTGGCGCAATGTTCCTGTAGAGATTTTTATGTTGGGAAAACTCAAAGGGCGTTTAAAAACAGAATAGCTGAACATATACGTAGTATTGCTAATAAGGATATTACCAATGCGTTAGCTCTACATGTGGTTCATAGGGGAAGTGGACATTTGTTTAAATTCCAAAGTCTTGAAAGGGTTTCATTAGGTAGTCGGGGGGGGGGGGATTTGAACAATAAGATCTTACGTGCTGAAAGTAAATGGCAGTGTTTGTTAGGAGCCCATAGGGAGAAAGGCTTAAATGCGATGTTCAGCATTATTCCCTACCTCAAGTAAAATGTATTACTATTTTATCAGTGTTATATTATGGTTTTCTTTGGTATTGATGTGTTCTTTCTGTGTATTTTCCTAAGTGACATGGACTAATTAGTTTGTGTTCATGTTAGGCATCTAGGGATTCAGCTACCTCGTGCTTTGTACTCATTGTTCTGATTGATTTTGAGTGTGTGTCATTTATTTTAATTATTTCAATGATTGTAGTGGTAATTGTATTACAGACTATATAATGTTGTTTCTTGTCTGAGCCCAAACATCACATTGAAAAAGCGTCTTTGCGACATGAAACGTACGTCTGTGGCTTTTTAAATTGCTGCTTGCTTCAGCTATCTTATTAAAGCTGTTTTTAACATATTCCAAGTGTTAGAATTATATTTATATCGATTACTGGGTAGCCGTTCTGAGTGCCTTTCCTGAATTCCTTTGTGTTTGGCTCCAGTTTCATCTGTTGGTGGCCGCCTGTTTGTACATACAAGTAACTGAGCTGCACGCTCAAGCAGACTTGATAGACAATTGCAGTCTTTTTCTGCTGGCGATTTCGTATGCACGTATGTAAACTCGGCAAATATATAATTCACAATGCAGCAGCATAAACATTCTAGTACTGTGTCCATGATAGCACAATGATTGCAGAAACACCAATATAAATGAAAAAGAGTTGATGTAAAAGAAGTTAACATGCTATTGAAGCGCACACAGAAGCACAAACCATCCACAAAAAGTATATATAACATGTGAAGCAACTAAAGTAACGTGCATCTCTCATGTTCTTATGAAATTGCTGTTTTCATAATTTTTTTTTTTACTACATTCTCGCCCCAATTCCACAAACTTCTGTTTAGTAATACCCGACTGGAGTTGGGACAACATGACTGCCTCGATGGAGGTGGGGAACCTTGGTGAACATAGGTTGGCAGGTAGGTGCCGTTGTATGTTGGGGTATCAGGACTGTGGCATTTGGCAGATGTGGGACCATCTGGTAAGGGAGAATTAAGAAAATTAACAGGAACAAAAAGCAATAAAACACACAACATCATTGCGCATACCTGACACACCAAGCCAACAACAGGTAACAATAAAACGTCAGCTTCTCATGCTGATCCCAGCACCGTCACATGTGGTCAAAAAGGTGATGGCACAGAAATGAACAGTCCAGCCAGTATACCAGAGATTTGGAGTACACTGTACTCTGTATACATATGTATACTGTCTCTACTGCCTGCCATGATCCCCGGAGGAGGGCCTATTGTGCTGGTTATGGCTGTCTCCCATCACGTGGGGGGGAGGGGCAATGTGTCCGGGGGCCAAGGGGGCAGAGACCAGCCAGCTAAGGGAGAATAAACAGAATAAAAAAGAAAAATCTCATCTCAGGCAGATCCATGTGGGGGTCACAATAAGTTTCGTAGCTACTAGCCAGCCGGGTGGTGACTTGGAAAATCTACTAGCCCCACAGACTTTTCTACTGGCCCAGCTGATGTACATATTGAAATATTATCTTTTCCAGTACAAGCCCTCAGGGCTTCTTAAAAATATTTTGGACTATCCCAAAAGAAATTCTAACAGCATTTGGCTAGTGGACTGGTGCCAGTTTCAATCCTATCCATGAGCACCACATGTGGTCATACATTTGATAGTACAGGAATGGACAGCCAGGACCACCCTCCCTGTACACACACACACACACACACGCACACACATATTGTATATATCAGAATAGGTAACATATATAATGAGAAAAAATGCACAAACATACTTGTACTGCACCACAAGATGAAACCATAACCAAACACAGCCCCTACTAAACAAACATGAAGCACCATCAAATTATGTATTTATTTACTTTAAGTTGGTAACCAGGAGAAGCACACCGAGCCAAGGCTCATTTCCAGGTGCAACCCAGGGGAAAAGGGAAAAGAGGATTACAGTAATATCAGTAAAACAGATAATAAATTTGGGTACGCATAAGTTAACACCATGAACTGCACACATAAACACAGTAAATTACAGACATGAAGTAGTAACAATGCAAGCAACTGCAGTAAACACTGTAAAATTACAGTTGCAGTACAGGAACAGGGAAAAAGTCAGTAAAACCAGCGCGAGTCAAACAGCTTGGAATTAAATACAATAAAAGGCTGAGAAATCATTTTAGGAAGAAAAGCAGAGGATACTGAGAGGAGGGTGGAAACAAATGGAAGATAAGTGGAGAGAGTGACAATACTGGTGGAGTGCCAGAGCCCAGTGGGGAGAGTTAGCCTTATCAGTGGCAGGGGTTTGGGAACACTGGTTGGGTGGTTAGAGCTTATTTTAGTAAGGAGATGGATGGGGAGTGGTGGGTTTGGAAGGGGAGGGATTTCCAGACAGGTGGACAATCTAAAGAAGAAGACAGCTGAACCTGAGCTGTGGGAGGGCCGAGGGAGGGCGAAAGTGTGAGTGTCCCTGAATCGGAGAGGATATGAATCTTCCATTGAGGGGGGGAAACAAGGGATTGGAGGCAGGAAGGAAGTGATCTGAACCAGAATTTCGAGATGAATACAGCTGAGTGGAGCTGCCGTCACTGTTGATATGAGGGAGAGGGTCAAGTAGAGGGTGCAATGATGGGTGTGGGGCAGGAAGCATTTGTGATGATACAACAAAATGCGTTGTATAAGGTATCAAGTCTGGTGAGGAGAGATGCAGGTGCGGACCTGTACACCACATCAGCATAGTCAAATATGGGTATTATCATCTTAGTGAGGAGCTGACGATGAGTGAAGAAGGGGAGGGCATCCTTGTTTCCATTCAGGATGCCCAGCTTGGGCAGGAGTTTCACAAGAATGTGTTTGATATGTCTGGAGAAGTCAAGCTGGGAGTTGAGCCAGACACCCATATATTTGTAGTGGTGGACAACGTCAAGCTGGGTGCCATCAAGCGTATGGAAAGTGAGGAGGGAGGAGAGTGAGGCTAGTCTTTGGGTGGTTCCAAAGATCAGAGACGGTCTTTTTGATGTTGAGCTTGAGGTGATTTGACTAAAACCAGCAAAAGACTGAGTGAAAGTGGGTTTGGAGGAGCTCTTGCATGGAAGTGGGGGAGGGACCAGTGGCGTAGAGGATCATGTTGTCGATGTACATTTGTATGTTTGCCACCGGGCATGATGATGGAAGGTCATTTAGGAATACAGAGAATAAAATAGGGCCCAAAATGGATCCTTGGGGAACACCTGGCAAATTTGGTAGAGGGGGAGATAGGACTCGGCTACTCTTAACGTGTTATGTTCTGCCTCTGAGATATGACTGAAACCAGTTTACAGTGATGGGAGAGAGGCCAGCAGCAGACAATCTGCTGAGCAGAAGTGGGTGGGACACAGAGTTGAAAGCTTTGCAAGATCAATAAATATTGTGGCAGTGAAGTGGCCAAGATCCATGCCTAAGACGATACAGTTTGTGACATGGAGGAGGGAGGTAGTGGTGGAGTGCTTGGCCTGGAAGCCTGATTAAAAGGGGGAGAGGAAATTTAAGGAGTTTAGGAACTCAGAGAGGTGGGTGAGAACAAACGATTCTTGCAGTTTGGCAAGGGATGGGAGTAGAGAAATTGGGCAATAGTTGCCTGGGGAGTGGGCATCGCCTCCTTTGTGTCGGGGTAGGACATGCACAGTCTTCCAGACCTGTGGGACCATGGCCAGGAGGAAAGAACGATTTAAGATGGGTGCACATGGGCACCTCTGAAGAGCCCCCCCCAACAAAACACACACACACACAAAACAGTATGACTTGATATAGTTCAGAACTGATGAGTACAAAGACATTAAAAATATAATATAGATATACAATTTGTGATGCAGTGTAGGGCAATGAGTTGCTATACAATATACTGGGGGGGCATTGCAGAAGATATGAAGGACAGGAATGCTTTTGTGTTGCTAAATAAAACAATGGCCCCTAGATTACAGATAAAGTAATGATTAGGTATTAATAATTTAAAATAGTAACAAATCCAAAGTAAGTATCTTTGATTTGAGTCATCTCAATCATAACTGTCAGTCTCTGTGTCAGAGTTGGATGCAGCTTGGGCCCCCTCACACTGATTAACACGGGATACTGTGGGCTCAAACTGGTAAGGTTGGATACCAATATCAAAGCTTAAATTTATGCCCTCCACATCTTTCTATTCCTCTGCTTCGAACATGATGAATAGCGAGCACAGGCACAGTAAAGATCATTGAAATGCAAAGTTAAAAAAAAAAAAAGAAAAAGAAAAACTCCTGTTAAACAGCTAGGCCCAGGATGAATATAGTGGAAGGCTGTCTGGCAAGTCTGACATCTTTGCAATGCAGCAGGGTGGAGCAGATCTAAGTTTTCAGGAGGAAGGCACATAACCAGCCTGTGACAGGGCAGAATAGGACCCTGTCCTACTTGTTATGGAGCAAGTGTTAAATGCAAGGACCCTTCCTTTTCTGTCTCTTCTCTGTCTGGTTGCACAACCACATTTTTCCTGTGAGTCCTCGGACTTGATCAATCTGAACAGTCTAGCAATTCTTTGCCTCTCACTGTCACTTAGGTTTCTCTTGCTGTCTATTTTTCCTCCCTTGCATATCTGCTAATATAAAAATATGTGCAAATCATTGTATGAAAACGTAACCGATAATGGGATCACTTTTGTTTGGAAAATATATAGTATTACTGTTGAAATACATATATTTATAATTTGAGATGATTGTAAACTCTAGAGGTTGCTTGAGTGCAAATATTGAGCCTTTTGCAAATGCTGTAGGGGCCTCAAGAAGCACACTGTGTTCTCGCAGCTCCTGAAACTTTCAAGGATAGAATGTTTGCTAAGGATGGGGGTTGAAAAGACTTATAAAAGAGCTATGCTGCTACTTCGAGATAGATTACAAGAAAAAGGGACACAGAGACAGAAGGAAGATTTTAATTCATTTTGCCTCTGTACATAGTTATTATGAACAGTTTATATTTGTTTATGTTACTGCTACTGTAAATAAATTTTTGTTGGTGAATTCTACAACTGCTCCTGGTTTTCTCTATGCTTCCTGACCTGTGCCTCGATGACACCGCACAGATTAGCAAACTCCCTTTCCAGTACTTTAGCAACAGAATTTCAACTGCATGGTAAATTTTAAGATGAAAAAGTGCATATGAACAGTCCACCTCAAACCTCCACTGTAAAAAAACAAACAAAAAAAAAAAACAAACAAAAAAAAGGCTGTACCTTAAACTGACTTTGTTTAAGCGCTGGGCATCTAAATGCTCATTTCACACATTTTTTTTTAAATTACTCCATAGATGTGTAAAGGAGAAGCTGGTGTTTCATTTATACTGAAACTACATTTATTAAAGTAGGATGAGTAAGCAATAAGACACAACAGGGTATTGGTTGTTCTGTGATAACTGCAGGCCTAGGCATGTGGTAAGGCATGAGGCCAAAGGCCGAGTGTCCTTCCACACCTATGCGTGCAGTTATCACAGAACAACCAACACCTTGGAGTGGCTTATTGCTCTTATAAAATGGGTTATGATTTTGAAAAAAAAAAATGACACTGACAAGTAGTTTGCATTTATAACAGTTTGTAACATAGAATTTCCTAAAAATGGAGAAAAAAATAGTCCATAACTACACTGTTTGGGATGGTCAAAATAATAAATCGTTTAGAAACGCATGATGCACTACTTTTTGGGGGGCAGCCAAAATAACAATGGAAAAAAAACTCCCCACAATGTGGCACATTTTAGGTTTACTTGTTGAACTTAATGAATTGCACCTTGCCATGGAACACAGGGCTTATGAGCTTGAAAGGCATGTTTTCCAGCACTGTATTTCCCTTTGATGGTGTTTCATGCTCATTGTAAGTGAACTCTTTTTCAGGCTCCAGCTTCTGTTTTCTGCTTGTAAGCTTCATTTCTTGATTCTTGCATGAAGATTCCATCTGCTGATTTTCTGTTGTACTGTGTGCCAGGACTCCACTCCAGTTTTTCCAGTCTTTGGCAGAGGCACTCCAATAGCTTCTCAAACTAGCTTCTAATATGTGCCCCGTGACAGCCATAATTTTCCATGCTTGCAGTCTGGCAGGAGATAATAGATGCACAGCTGTGGCTCTAATAGAGCGGTTCATGTACCTTTGACTGAGGTTACACTTCTTGCTCAACAGGCTGACTGTCCTGTTGGAGCAGATTAATATTTTTTCACCACACAAGTGAAAGGCAGATCTGTGGGCCAAGCCCTTTCTACCCAGAAAATTTCAGACCAAAATTCCAAACTGTCTAGGTGCTAGATGACAACCCCCCCCCCCCAAAAAAAACACAGCAATTTTCAAACTGTTTTCTCTATTCGGATCTCAGAAGCTGCATGGCAAACATCTGGCATTGACAAATGCTTGTATAGCTCAGCAGCAAGTGGAAGATAATATGAAGTGTAGCTTCACTGCTGGGTCTGCTGACTTGGGCTCTTTTAATGGCAAATGAAACATTTTGTGGCAATTTTATCAATAAGGGTAGGAGTTCATATAAGAACTGAACCAATCAGGAAGCCTTCTCAGCCTACAAATACCCCACATGCAAGGGCATAATTTAGGGGTCACCCGGGGTCGCAAGTGCAACCCCTATGCATTTTTTTGTGATTCCTATATTCTGCTGACGACTCCTGTACTGGCAGCTTATGCTGGGCTGGTTCCTGGCTGACATTTATTCCTCATTTTTGTTCTTTTTGTTGTTAGTGCACTGTGGCTTCCCAAGGCTCACATTTCTTCTTCTGTGTCTATTTATTCAGTTTCCACTCTCCCCTGATGCACCCCCTTCCCTGTCCCCTTCCCAAGTGGCATAGGTTCCCGGAACTGTTAGTGCACAGCTCCCTCCCTTCCTCTCTATTATCTCTGCTGTGAGTTGCCCTGCCACACAGCCACACTGAACAAAAGAGCCGTGGAATTCAAAAATGGAACTAGACAGCTTGAGGTCTGTTGAATACAATGGAGCACACAAGAAGGCAGGCTAGCAATGAAGATATATAAGGACTGGGTCCAAATAGCCCATTTCTCTTCTTTGCTAGCCTGCCTGAGTTTTGTTGTTGCCATGGTGTTGTTACTGTCACCCTGTTACAAGCCACCCTAGTGTGTTCTGGCCGTAGGTTTTGCTCTGTCTCCATTGTCTGTGTCCCTGGCATTTTGGCATTTTCCTAACTCCTCCAGATGACTGGACTGTGGCAACTGTTGCTTGCTATCTTCAACCTTGTTGCCCACTACTGGACCATGTCAGCCTAAGCCTTTCTGCCCTGCACTTAAAATTCCTGTGCACTGACTGCACACAGCCTGAGGTAAGTTACAGGGGTGGGGTGGGGGTCATTAGGTAAACCTGCAGAAAGCTACAGCTTGGTCTATACCTTCATATTGTCAGACCTCCGTCTTATGCTGGAAATGTGTCAGCTGTTGTACTGCTCTCAAATCAGGCATGGCTGAAAAATGAAAGTACTCAGTCTGCCTCTGGTAAAAATTGAACTGAATTTAAAAAAAAAATATTTTCCCATCATGCTGCCCATGGAGGGATTGAAATGTACATGTTATAAAATCTAAGAACCTTAAATTAACTAATAGCAACAAATTCTATACAGTTGAGCAACAGGCTGTTACAGTAACAAATTCTATACAGTTGTGTAAGTTCATCTTACATTCTACAAGATGTGGGGGAGGATCTAACATCAGTTCCTCTAAGGCATGAACTTTTGTACTGTAAATAAATGCAACTAAAAATAAAGTGCTTAACATGTGGAATAGCCTATGGGCTGGGAAAGTTGAGGAAGGTAGCACATTTTAAAGCTTTCAAAGCAGGACGAGAGCAATTTCTCAGGGAGCATTCTGGCATTTACAGTTGCACAGTGTAAATGATCTATTCTTAATCTATCTGGGCTCTAAGTGATAGAGGTGCACAGTGCAGGATCACCTCGTTAGTGTGGAGCAAGTGGGTTTCATATCTGGGCGGCTTTCTTGCGATCATTTACGAAAACTTTCCCATCTTATTTCTGCATCCAGGGATTCCCTTACCACTGCAGTTCTGGCATCCCTGAATGTGGAAAGAGCTTTCGATAGAGTTTCTTGGGAGTATTTAGTTCAGCTTTTCTCAAGTATCATATCCATCTTGCACTCACCTGATGGATTAGAGTGTTAATACATTTTCCGTCAGCACAGGTTTTTTGTAATGGGGTTCTTTCACAACCTTTTACCCTGAACTAGGGTACCACACAGAGGTGTCCACTTTCCCCTTTCCTTTTCAATTTGTCATTAGAACCCCTAATCCAGAAAAATCAATAATATGGCACAGATCTCTGGGATATCGATTAGCTCACATCAATATAAATTATCTGTATATGCCAACGATGTCTTATTACACATTTCCCATCTAGCTATTTCTTTATCTGCAGCATTTGACATAATTTCTAAATCTGGGCATTTCTCAAGCTATAGATTAAATGGGTTCCACTATGCTGCGGCGACAAACTGTATGTCAACCAATGACACAGCAACAGCACAACGCCACCAACTGGTGTTGTGCTGTTGTTGAGATTTGGTGTGGCACCCCCCCCCCATACTACAGATTATCAACTCCAGTCGAAGTTGGTTCGGGATGGGGTAAACACCTTCCTGGTACAAGTGTCGGGTAGCAGAGACCATCACAGCAGCTGCTGACAATGTCGCTGTGATGGTCTTCACTGTGGGAGTGTCGCTGCATGATCGGTATACAGATTAAATGTAGCTGAAACAGAAATAATGCCTTTAAATGGGATCATCACCACCACAGCAAGTGTGGAACACTTAGGCCTGGTATGGATTAAAGACAATCTTAAATACTTAGGGATCTATTGAAGCACCTCCCCCACCAAAATGAAGCAATATCATTTAGACTCACTTGTTAAGCCGATTAAGGTCAACCTGAACCAGTGGTCCCTCTTACCTATATCGCTATATGGACAGTTGAGTATTTTAAAAATGAATGTGCCTTCACGAGTCTTATATCCCTTACAGATGCTCAACCAAACTCTACGCAGTCATGATTCTGAGATATACCATTTCATGTCTGGATTCCTTCAGCAACATATACCAGCCCGTAGAGCCCTTCGTAAATTGATGCAACCTAAATCCAGTGGGGGGGGGGGGTTACATGTTCCTAATATTTTTCTGTATTATTTGGCTAATCACTGTTCTAATGTCTCTTGATGGTTTAAGTCAGGTGCAACTGACCAAAATCTAGGTTATTCCCTGAAATGGTTGGACATTGAAAGATATTATTATTCTCAATTGGGATTAAGTATTATCTCATTGTTATATATTTTGCCAAAGCAGGCCCCTCCTTCTTTGAGGAGCACCCCTTTAGAAATTTCCATGAAAATTCACAGGCAACTTTGTTCTTTCTTCCAGGTTGATCCCCTACTGGATGTCACACAACCCTTACTGGGGAACCCCATTTTTAAGATAGGTGGTCAACTGCTAAATAAGTCTTTCTGGCCTTCTGGTAGTGAGTTCACAGTGGAACATTTTTTGGAACAGGACAGATTGATTACATTTCTGGATGCCCATAAAATGTTTAATTGGCTTCCTTCTTTTAACTTTAAATTTTGTCAGTTATCACATATGCTTGCCAAATATCTGCAGTTGGAGCAGTGGCAGAAGTCCTATGGGTCACATATCATTACTATGCTGGTAAACTCACCCTAATCGCATACTATATCATATTTTTACTCTACGTGATGTTTTTGTTGCTAAAGAGGGAGACCTATTTTATTACTGGGATCAGGCTCTCCCTGATTTGGAGGAGTCCTGTAATTGGTCTCGTATATGGAAAAACACTTACAAATTTATAAAGTGTGCTTCTGTGAACCACCTCCAGTTCTCTCTCAATTAAAGTAAGCCCTGTAGCTCTCACTTAAAGGAACACCTCCTCCTCGTTGCTGTCAGTTCACTCTGTGAGTGCTTCCTACCCACAGCAAAGCTTTAATACCTCTATTTACCTGAGCGTTTCTTTCTTACTTGCGGGCACCTTTCTTGAATCAGTTATCATATTCTTTGGTGTAACATTATGGTCCAGGCATCTATTAGCCCCCCATACGCTTCAGTCAATAAGGACCTTAAAACTAAATGCTCATTGTTTTTTGCATTAGTAGTGGAAATCTCAACCTGCCTACAATGGGACAATCATTCTTGAGTAATTTGCTCCAACTTCTCTTCCTTTGTACACTGCTCGGACATGTTGGGAACTAAGACTCCGCTCCTGAGCCCCCTGTACATATTGTTTTCAACCGCAACCTATACTACGACACAGGCTTTGTCTCTGGGAACTTCTCCGCTATCAGTAAGGGTCGTTGGTCTCCTTACTGGCTCCTACCTCCAAATCTGGTATGTGTGAAACACAGCACTTGTTCCCCAACTTCCGTTCTGTCCTCACCCATCGTCCTGTCTTTACTACACAAGAAAAGGGAAAGGAAAAGGAGCCGCTACCTTGGAAGGACTTACATAGTGTCTTCAAAGCTTCCATGAGGCTGCCTCCTAAGAATTTTTCTATTGCTTCTCTTACTGTCTGGCAACATTCACCCAAACCCTGGCCCTGCAATCATGGCCCCAAGTGGGGTCCAACCCAAGCGTGGCATTCTGAATATAGCCACAGTTATCATTTGCAGTCTCTTATGTAAAACTGACAACCTCAAAGTCTGGGTCACACAAGTGCCGGCCCACCGGTGCAGTGGTAGGGCTGCAGCTCGTGGCGCCAGTGACCCGGGTCCGGGAACGGACTCTGGCAGCTGGAGGGCCAGCCGGGGAAAGGAGGATTGAGCACCCAGAGGCTGCTCTTCTCCTCCGGGAGGGGTGAGATGCAGGTCCAGCTGCTATACCACCACCTGGGTGACCATGGGTGGAGGTGCAGTGAGACAGCATGCAGCAGGGCAGGAGGACATCAGCCAGGAGCCAGAGTGCCAGCACATCATGATGTGCTCCGCCCCTTGGCTCCCCTAGTGTGCTGATGTCCTCAGGTCTGGGTCCAGAAAAAGTGGAAAAAGCCCCGTACCAGGCTCCTGTAAACGGGACCCGTCTGTCCTGAGAAAACCCTTAACCAGGCTCCATAGAAGGGGCTGGCAAGGCCTCCCGACACATTTAAGGACCGGAGGGGGCTGGGGAGTCCCTCTCCTCCCTGCCTGGGGGGTAAACCGAGGCAGGATAGGGGCAGGCTCACCGACACCCAGAGGGAGATACCTGGGGTGGGACTATGGGAGCGCGCAAGGCCTTGGGCTCCCCGAAGAAAGGAACTTGGTGCAGTGAGGAAGGGGGCATAAAGAAGAAATATTAAAAAAAAAAAAAAAAAAAGTCTGGGTCACACAACATGACTCTGGCGTACTGTCTGTTGTTGAAACATGGCTGTCCCCTAAAATACCCGACATTGATGTAACCTTACCTGGATATACCATCTTCAGACTGGATAGGTTGTCTAGATGGGGCAGAGGCTGTGCCATCTTCCTAAAAAACACACTAACCCTGAACTCATTGATTTAATGAAAAAAACAAGACCATCTCTGGCACTGTGCCAGTGCTTCTGGCAAGCAGGTGGATCTGCAAGCTTATAAAACAGCCAGAAATGCATGCATGCATGCATGCATGCAATTAAACAAGAGAAAAGTAAATATCATAGAGAAATGATGGCCAATGCATGGGGGGACAGTAGGAATTTTTGGTGCAATATCAAAGACGTCACTGGGAAAAATCCAAAGGTGGCACCATCTATGCTAAACCATGATGGAACCCCTATGCTTGACCCTATTACAACTGGAAGTATCTTTAACGATGCCTTCACTGACCTGAGTAGTATCCTACCACAGGACTTCTTTGATACCCCACAAAAAGTGCTAACCTGTCTGATGTCAGGCCCCTTGAACACCCTCCTTTCCACTTTAAGACGGTCTCAGTGGCTCAGGTCAGAAAATTCTTGGACAAAGTGCTGGGAAAAATCAAGGCATAGTGGTAACTCCCTGGATCTTAAACTGCTAGCACTAACCCTTGAGGAAGTTATATTACCCATAACTAAGATCCTCAACCTCTCACTATCACAGGCACAATTCCTTCATAAATGGAAATCAGCCCTGGTCACCCCGTACACAAATCTGGTGACCGTACTCTGCATATTAATTATAGGCCAATATCAACACTCCCTCTATTACCTAAAGTACTTGAACGTATCATCGCAGATCAGCTTGTGGCTTACTTAGAAAAATACACCATATAATGTCCACAAAAACATGGCTTCAGAAAAGGGCATAGCACTACCACAGCACTTCTTGAATTTACAAGTTTTATCCAGCAATCTCTTGACTAAGGGTGCTTAGTGGGAGTGGCCTCTATAGACCTAACAAAGGCCTTTGACACTGTTAGCCACCCACCCCTGCTCAGTCAACTAGCTGTGATTGGCCTAGCCAATGATTTTCTACCCTGGTTCAAAAGTTACCTAGAGGATCGCTCTCAGTGGGTAAAAATATCTAGCGTCACCTCCGATCTCTGGGCTGTCCACTCTGGTGTTCCACAAGGATCAATTTTGGGTCCCCTCCTATTCAGTGTTTTTCTGAACAATCTACCTCATGCTTGCCACCAAAAAATTCTTCTACATGCTGATGACGCTGTCATCTATACAAGTCACTCAAACCCCGACACACTCAAAAGCCACCTACAACACAGCTTTAAGGAAGTTGAAGAATGGTTTAGTGCTCACAAATTGGTCCTAAACTACAAAAAAAACTAAAGTTATTATGTTCAGCCCTTCCTGTAATAAACACAAAACTCATGCCCTTACCGTAAGGAATTACCTGGGAGTGCCACTTGAACAAATCCAGCACTTCAAGTACTTGGGTGTTACCTTGGACAGCTATCTCTCCTATGCTGTTCACATTGAGCACGTGGCCAGAGCTATGAATGTCAGGATCGGGCTCCTATACAGAATCAGGAGGAATCTGACACCTCAAGCACTCAAATTTGTTATTTACAGTTCAGTATTGTCAATCATCGACTATGGCTTGGCCATTTATGGGTCAGCCTCCACCACCTCCCTCAAGAGACTCACTGTCACACTAAACAAGGTTGTTCAACTTCTCACTGGGGCTGCATGCCTCACTCACACTTGTGATCTCTATGCTCAAACTGGCTGGCTCCAACTTAGTGGTAGGATCAAATACCAAACGTGCCTCCTAGCTAAGAAGATGCTTCTAGGTCTTCTGCCTCTGGGGGTTGGTAACCTTCTGAACCTTTCCCACAGGACCCAGCTTACTCATACCTCAGCTAACTAACAGTTGCTGGTTCCTAGATGCCAGACTACACAAGGCCAGCGTGCCTTTTCTTACAGAGCACCACTTTGGCTTAATGGACTACACAGTGAACTATCTAACCTACCTAAACTTGGTCAGTTTAAGCATATGCTCCGGCATAATCTCTTAGCTGAAAGCTCCTGTGATTGTAACACATAAGTAACCAGCTACCTGGCCTATAGCATCTAAGAGCCTCCACATCCATGCGTTTGACTTGCCCCCACCTAGCTTGGGGCTATTTAACTATCCCCATCTCTTATCCCCTCCTTCTTTATTGGCCCCTACCATTATTTTCTCTGCCCCATTTCCCCCATTTCCCCCCCACGCAGTGCTTCTTTTCTTCTCCCTGGTTATGTTACCTGTCTGCCAAAGCCCCTGGCTGCAACCCCATCTCCCTTTGGTCTTAACTCCCCCTTTTCTCTTGTTAGCTCTTCTTACATCTGACCACGTATGCCTTGGTGTAGTGATATATAATTGATAACTAATGTAATGTCTGCTCATGTTGCTGTTTCCTGTGTCGGTTATTGATTACTAAATGAAGAAACTCAAGTGTTAGTCTACCTTTGTATGTATGTAACCCTTCCCACTGATGTGGAACCTCTGTAAATGAGCTGCTGTGCGCTCAGAGGTATTTAATCTGAGACTGAATAAATAAAAAATGGGACCGATACCATTTCATGCAGCTTCAGATATTGCATAACTTATTTTACACTCCTGTGAAACTGCGTAGAATGGGTAAGCTCCCCACAGATACATGTTCCAGGTGTAATAAAGCAGTTGGTACTTTGTTTCACATTCTTTGGGCCTGTGAAAAAGTAACTCCATTGTGGGAAGCCATACAACGTTTGGATCCCCTGTTGGGTTTGACTTCAAAATTCAGCCCAGCAACATGTCTACTGGGTGATGTCATTGCAGAGCTGGTTGGGAGTCAAAGGTACCACATGGCACTGATCTCAGCCTGTGCCAAAAAAGTTATTCTTATGCACTGGTGTGATCAGACGATCCCCTGTTTTACTGGGTGGTACAGGGAGATTCTATTCGCCTTACAAGCTGAAAGAACTACTGCTAGCCTAGCAGACCATTTAGATCGGTGTAAGAAACTATGGGAACCATTATTTGTTTTGTTAACTCTCTCACATTTTTTGGGTGTGATGTCTAAGTTACAGTTTTTTCGCATCCTGTCTTGATTCAATCTAAGGTAGGAGAAGCAGTGAGTATCTTAGTGGGATTGGATCCTGTATAACAACTTGCCACTTTTGCACTTGATCATCTGGGGGCTCTGCATGGTTATATTTATAGGGTACCCCCTATTATTCTCAAATTGTATAACATTTCTTGTCATTTGAGTAGTTCTTATGATGAATGGTCTTTTTTGGGGGGGCTGTCTTCTGAGATGGGGAGGGAGGAGGGGGAAGGATGGGATGTGGTGGGTAGCGGTGGTGGGTTGATTAGGTAGTTTTTTTATTGCTTAGTTAACTTTATTTTTTTATACAAAATGTGTTTTCAGTATTGTCTGTTTATTGTCACACCTCATTTTGATATGACTTATTTGTTATCCGTATGGCCTGGTGTGCACCTGTATATGTTGTTCAAAAAAGTTTACGCAATTTGAAGAAAAAGAAGTGCACAGTGCAGCCCCCAATAAAATAAAATAATGTTTTTGTGCAGTAGTCATCATCACTTATCACATACACTAACCTCTAATGTGGGGAATCGGGATTATGTTTGCTGCAGATCTCAGGAGTAGCGGAGGGTGTGTGTGTGTGTGTGTGTGGGGGGGGGTGCAGCCACATTACCATCAACATTTCATTCATTCCACAATGGAGTCTAATGTTGATGGTAGTTGACCTAAGTATCCCCCCGCCCTCCAGTGCTTGTGAGATCCACAGCAAACATAATCTCCCATCCCATGGAAACAAAATCAGTGACTTCATTCATCAGTATTTCCTATTATAGCTTGGTTGCCTATTATTTCATTTTCAGTTTAAGCCTTGTTGTCAAGCTACAGTGCCTGCTTGTATGCTACTGAGAGAGATATAGTCCTTCCAATTTAGTATTTTTATGGGGGGGGGCTGCAGGGCTACATTCCTGGTTACAGACTGACTAATTTGCTTCATTTTTTTTATTTTTTAAGTATTGAAACTATAGTTCCTGCTACTAAAAAAATGCATCACCATTTTTAGTAACCACTATGGACGATAAAGGTGGAAACGGTCTGGTCACCCTTCAGGTTGATACTTTATAGATACCATAGGTAGGGGCCCATGGTTAGACCTCAGAAAGTAACTCCTAAGAGAGTGTAAGAAGAAAGTTGTGATCAATGGCAGGGTATTAGTCAGGAGGGTCCTGTCAGTGAAACGACACATGATGAATAACAAGCCATTTGCTGCGGTCAGTCAGCCTAGGTTAGCATACAGATCACAGTGGCAGATAAGTCACATTCTATTCCTCTGCGCACCTCGCATCAGCACAGTGACCTCACTGATTTTGACATCGCAAATGATCAAGAAATGTCTCTCACCTGCTGTCAAGTTGGTCACTAATGGTGCCACAATAAGGACACATTACAATCATTACTGACAAAATATGAAAGGGAATTCTAATAGTATTTCTTTACATATCTCATCAGTAATGACTGTAATGTGTCCTCATTGCGATGCCATTGGTAACCAACCTGGCAGCAGGTGAGACTTTTAAATATGGTAGCTTCTAGGCAGCCTACTGTTCTATAGATTACATCTAACACTTGCCTAGACATCTTGTAATTGCCCAAATGAAAACAAAAAATCCTTCGGAAATAAAAGCAGCAACTAGTCACTTTTAAAAACTAATAACATGATTTATCAGCCAAATTTGTATTTTGTTACTCAAATAATTTCAACTGCAGAACAATTAGCTAAATCCAAAGATACAGTGCATATGTGTGTGTGTGTGTCTGTCCAGATGGGCATGTGAATGTGGGAAGATCACACATTAAACCCATGTATTGTTGTGGGTGCATCTGAGTTCAAGAAATGTGTGTTAAACTAGTTATCTTACAAATCTGCTTAAAGTGCTTAAAGTAACAAAAGAAGAATTCGGAGTTACTTGGGAAGTTACTTGGGAAGATGACGTCTAAAAAGAAGGAATGACATGATAACTAGTTCCTTTAATGCAAACTATCGAGTCATAACATTTTGACATGTTGGATTGACAATTCCCCTTTAGTAAAAAATATTTTTATGCGTCCAGTGTATGTTTCATCCAAGTTGGATGAAACATGCACTGGACACATAAAAAATATTTTTTACTAAAGGAGAAAATGTCATGGGATTAGACTGCTTTAAATAGAGAATAATGGTTTCATGTAATGGTTATTTTTAAAGATTAGTAATAAATTGTACTATTTTTGAATCAAAGTGCACAATAATTAGTCTCTTAATGTAACCACCTGTCATTACTTCAACACCTTTTAATCTTAGATGCATGATGAATCGAGTCTCCTGCTCCACCCCTGATTGCTGGAGTGGCAGGTAAACAGGAGGGTCAGATCTTTAGCACTCAAAAGATGTGTTCACACACACCATGGAGGACATGAATTGAGGCATGTTTACACCACTTGGGCACAGTACAGGAAAGGGCCAATCAGGAGACAGCATGCCAATGGTTCCATAGGCACTGGCGCTCACTCACAATCTAAACTGGCCAACACCAATTGAGTATAAAAGGTGCAAATATACAGAGTCTCCAGGTGCCATTTTTCAGAAGGGGTCTTCCCAGGGGCATTGAAGAATGCACTGGTACAAACTCTTCTGTAGAAACCATCGCTGGACCTGGATAATCTAGAGAATTACCATCATGTCTCTAATCTACCTTTTTTAGGTAAGGTTATTGAGAAGGTTGTGGCGCTGCAGCTTGAGGCACACCTCATATCACATGACATCTATGAGTCCCTCCAAAATCTGGTTTTAGATGTAGGCATAGCACTGAGACAGCATTAGTCAGGGTGCATAATGACCTCCTTAGGGCTAGAGATAGGGGTGAACAATCAAGTCTCATTTGACACTGTGGATCATAGGTTGCTACTGGATCAGCTGAGGGAGTACGGAGGACTCACTGGTACTGCCATTCATTGGGTCGAGTCTTACCTCAGGGATATGATGCAGGGGGCAGTGATGGGAACTTTCTCATCACCCCCCATGCCCCTTCTCTGTGGCGTGCCCCAAGGTTTGGTCCCCTCACCTATGTTTTTCGCAGTGTACATGCTGCCAGTGGAGAGGATCATTTGACAATACAGTTTAGGTTTTCACAATGTGGACAATACCCAGTTGCATTTATCTGTTGCACTGGGATGCCTGATGCTGACAAAGTCTGAATTTGCGCCTGTCAGAGATTCAGAAATGGATGAAATCTAGTTTGTGGAGATTTAACCCAGACAAGACTGAGGTACTAGTGGTTGAGTCAGGAGGGACAGGAGCAGAAGTAGCTTTGGGAGAGAAGTGGCTTCGGCTTGGCTTGTCCAGGCGATTGGCATCTACTAGGGTGAAACATCTGGGAGTCATTTTTGATGATTGGATGACACTGGAGGCTCAGGTGTTGGCAATTATCAGGAGTGGCTTTTACCAGCTTAGGAACATCAGATGGATTAAGTCCCTTATACCTCCTGAAGACCTGCCAACACTGGTACATGCATTCATGACATCCAGGCTGGACTACTGTAATGCGCTGTACCTCAGGGTTAGTGGAGGTGCCCTATGACACTTACAGCTGATGCAGAACACAGCAGCCAGGTTACTGACTGGTCTTTCGAGGTTTAGTCATGTGATCCTAGTCCTGCGTGATCTGCACTGGCTGCCTGTGAAGTGGTTTCTAACACTCAGTGTTGGTTTACTAACCTATAAAAACCCTACATGGTTTGGGCCTGGCTAGCTGTCAGATCTTTTGAATCCTCTTGTCCTTGTGTCCCCTCCATGACTCTGAGGAGGGTCTCCTCTTGGTCCCAAGGGCCCAGCTTAAGTCCTCAGGGGTTCCTATGTTTGAGGTTTCTGGCCCTTTGCTGTGGAACACCTTGCCTAGGGGACTGAGAGAGGCACCCTCAGTGGAGGCCTTCAAAAGGGGACTGAGGGCTTACCTTTTTTAGACAGGTATTTGGGGACTAAATGTTTGATCCCTTATCATTCATTCACCTGCACAATAATTATTTTACTAGATTTTAATGACTAAATTGTTTATTTCTATTATTATTTAATACTGTGGCTTTGTTTATTATTTTGTTTTACCTGCCTGTCTTGCTTGTACAGTGCCCTGATCCTTTGGGGAAGGGTGCCCTATAAATAAATTTGCTATTACCACTGCATGTTCCATTATGCCATTAGCGTACCCATGTCTCGAATGGCTGTCACCAGGCATTCGGTTGGGCCTTACCTGTGAACCTCTGATCTTGTGATGTTCCTGGCACATCCTTGATGTATGTGGCAGGGTGTTGTGCCATGTGTGTAGACTATACAGACTATGAGCCACACTCACATGCAGAAAATGTGAGGCACATGGTGCCAGCCATTGTTGCTGTACATACATATGTCCATGCATGCCGTCTGCTGCCATGTGCAGTGGTCACATGCAGCTATGTGTGTGTGTATGCATACAATATGTACACAGTGGCACGCAGGTATGCTGGTGTGCAGCTTGCAGTCTGGGACATGATCATTGCAACTGTGGACCACTTCTGTCTGCATCCAGCATGACAGATGTTATGGGTCAGTTGTTGTGCTGTGTGTGCCCTACACATACTGCTATGTGCAGTTCACTGTGTAGTATGGTGCATGCAAGGGGTCTGGCCCCATCTCTGGGTCTGACGAAGGGGGGCACATGAGGTGTCCAGCATGCATGCATCCTGTTCCTATCAACATCACTGCATGCACTCTATGGCCAGTGGTGACACAACACACTCCAATCAGGGTACTATGCCTGTGCACAGATGTGTGGAACTGTGTGCTTCATGTCACCTGTGCCACACTGCTGTGCATGCACATAACTGTCTGGAGAGTCAGTGCCCTGTCATTGTCTTACATACTGTTTTCCGTGTTCCATGCCTCAACAGGTCCAACAGCAGAGGAGCTGTGACACAGGAAGTGCCATATAGACAGCGTACAGCTATGCCTACCAGCCAGGCACCCATATGTGGCATCACCACAGCCCAGAGAGCAGGTGCAGTGGGTCTGGAACACCTGAGGGCTGGTGTTAGATGGTGAACCTACCACCACAGCCATAAAGGGCAGTATGGGAAGATATGCATCCAGGTGTGTGCATATGGTACTGCCTACACCATGTGCACCATATAAGTTGCTATACACAATCCACAGGTGTGGGGCATGCTACTGCTTGGGCCATGTATGACTACTGCCACTGTGCAGCATTGTGCATGGGCTTTTCATAGGTAGCACAGGGTCAGGTGCTTTGGTGGAGTGTGCCATACGTACACACAGACTACTGTGGCATCTGATGCAGCCCTGTGCTCTATACAGTTTGTACACTGCATTATCTGCATTACATTGACTGGTGTGGGGAACAGTAAACCAGACCGGATGTGTGTGCCTCGAGTGTGTACTGCTGCCTCAGCACTCCCACAGGTGCTGGATACCCACCTTTGATGGGCATAGCATGATCTGCTTACTGTATACAGAAGTGGTAGCTGATCATTGCAGGTGTCCATGTAGCTATGTCAGCATTACCACTGGTGTCCTGCAGTATGACTTGCTGGCAGGAGTGCTGCACCACGGTAGCAGTGCTGACAACACTGGTGTTAGTTTCCCTCTGCATGTTCCAATATGCACCCGTGAGATCTGTACCCACTGCAGCACACACTGTGGCAACAGTACTGGCACAACACTGCTGTTCATGTTATTGTCTCATATTAGGTACACACACATAGCTCACCATTGACTGAAATGTTCCTGTGGTGTGTAGGCCACTGTGCCCCCCTACATCACTGTTGCATGGCCAATATATGTGTGGCAGATGCGTCTGATGGTCCCTGTTTTGCCTCCAGGCAACACAGGCTTACATCTCCAGCACCATGCATTGTGACTGCAGAATGCATGCTGGCCATACACTGGGGGTGGTGCTCGCACATGCCACCCACCGTCTCATGGTGCCAGTACAGATGCACTGGGTTTGGGCAGCATACAGGTGGGAAGGTCTGCAGTTTGGCCCAGGTGCTGTGGCGTATGCTGGCCCCAGTGTCCAGTATCTAGCGCTGTTGCTATTCATATATACATATTGTGACCATAGTGTTATGGCCACAGACCACTACTGACTATGTCCCACTATCTGTCCTGCTCCTCATGTGTGATGCACAACATACTATATGGGGTGGGCATGGCGTCTGGTTTGATTATATGAGTGTGTCCACAGGGAGGGGGGTGCAAGGGGACAACAGGGTTGTGGCACACATGCCATGTCATCTTAGCTGCACAGGCATTTATGGGGGTGAAGGTGGTGCTGCCTGCACCATGTTTCCCTCCGCTGCAATTGGTGTATCTGTGCAGTGGGGCATTGTGCCACTGCACACATTGCAGTGAGGTCATGTACATCCTGCTTTTTGCACCACACTTTGCTAAAATGTTCCATGGACATGCTCTTACTGTGCCTGTGTGTCCTGTACATGTTTGCGTCATATGTACCATATGCTGCTGCCCATGCCTGTGGTGTGTCCACAGTATTGTGTATGCCCCTTTGGTACATTCTGCACTGCCCATGTGCCCCTGTCATGACTGGTGGTGTGCTTGCTGATACGCATCGTGTGCCCTTGATATGTTGCTGCCCATGGGGCATTCCAGTGTACCCACACTCCACCATACCCTCCACCTTTTGCCCCTGTACCTGTCAGGGATCCTGCACATTGTGATTCATAGTATACTAAAGTCGCTATAGTCTGGTAAGTACATGTCCCTGTCCATGACCTATCTCCCACCCTGTGCCACACCTGCATCACCTGTATCACATGTGTCGCACAGCATACTATTGGCACATGAATAATCACTATTGCCACAGTGCCCTGTGACCTCCGAACACATGTGTGTACTGCCTTGATGACCGCCACATGGGGAAGCAGCCCATGGTGTCATACACAGCACTGCCTATTGGTTCCACAGACATGCTACCTGCCATGTTGGGTAGCCATGTCCATATTGCACACACAGTTATTGCCAGGATCTGCGATGTGCATTCATTGCCCTGGCTATACTGTATGCCCATATACTGACCTCATTGACCTGGTTGCAGTGCCACTCTGCGCTGCCCAGGTGTGCTGTCATGCACATGTATTGTGTGCTGCCCCCAGAGGGCCATGTCCACTGTACACATGCTAGTTGTATTTTGTAGATCACCTGCTACAGACCTGTCTCCATGACATATGTAGCACACATGCCAATGGTGTTTCTTTTGTTGTTCCAGATGATGTTTCACGGAGGCAGGGCCAGATGGTTGACACAGCGGTTCTACCACTGGTGAGGAGGACACTGCACCACATGCGTAGGATGCATGCACTGATGGAGGAGGTAACGGGACTGCTGCAGAATACTACAGCTGCACTGTGGGTGCCTACACAGACAGAGGCTGCCACACCAGGAGTTAGGTGCTGATGCAGGGGGTGGTGGCACTGGACACTAGGACCTTTTTAATACTACTGACTTTATTCTGGGTTTCCCATTCCTGCCGTGTCAAGATCCTGCTTTTCTTTTTCTTGTTGCGCTTTTGTTTATTGGCAGTGAGCCAAACCTTTTCAGTTCCCTTTTGCCATTGTGGTTTTATATATCATGCACCCATACCTTGTAAATACCTGTGTCTGTCATTCTTCCTAGCTCTGTGTGCTTTCCTGGGGCATTATGCTGGGCTGCTTTCAAGGCTTCTAATGCAAATTCAGACTTGTTCATCTATACAGCCCTTAGGAACAAGTGTAAACAAGCAATCCAGCAGAGTAACGGTTACTTTTATTGAACCTTCTTAGCCTTCTCTCACAATAATCCTCGTCAATATTGGAATTGCCTCAAAAGATCCCTTGGCCATGATATCGTCTGTACCTCTTCTGACTTTGAGATTGAGGGTGTTAATTGTAATAACAACTATAATATTTCCAGTGCTTTTAATTAGCTATTCTCTGGGCTCTCAGCTTTTACTGAAGTCTTCAACACACTCTCAGGAAACCAGACCCCTCCCTCACTGTCTCCCTCAAGGCAACATCCTCCCTTCCTCTTCAGACAGGTTAGTATCACTGTGGTGTATAAGCTCCTAAGGCTGATCCCTGAGTCTAAAGGTGCTTTTACACACAGGTTTCTGCAACGGAATGACTGTTATGGAAACAGTATTCCATTACATCCCTTGTGTGTAAAGTGCATCTGTTCCGTTCCCTTCGTGAACGTTCCTGCAAACCGCAATCTCTGCTTTTTGCGGTTTGCACCGTTGTGTTCTGTTTCGACTGGCTGTGTAAAACAGCCATTCCGGTAGCACTGCAAAAACAGCCTATAGAGAGGCAAACTCTGTGGGGGAAGAAACAAATGGAGGCAGGGGTTGCCAGAATACTGCTGGTGTAAAGGGAACACTGAACGCAAACAGAGTACAACGGCACTACACAGGTAACGCTCACTCCATTTCTAAACCCTGTGTGTAAAAGCGCCTAAAATCTGCTGGTTCTGGTGGAATTGAGCAAAAATTCTTTAAACTTGCTACTTGGGAATTGGCATCCCCTCTAGCAAGAATCTTTAACCTTTCCCTTTCCTCTACCGCTGTTCTGTCTATCTGGAAAATGGCAAATATAGTGCCAATATTCAAAAAAGGGAACTGCAAATTAATAAACAATTACAGGCCTATAGCTATTCTACCAGTACTGAGTAATGTACTTGAGAAAATTGTATCTGCCCAACTCAACTCCTACCTTGCTAACTATGATCTCCTTTTCCCTGCCTAGCATGACTTTCTCAAAAACCATAGTACAACGACAGCGTTGATCACTACCAGTGTCTATATCTGTTTCAATAAGGGCGACTATTCTCAAGCTGTCCTCATAGACCTCATGAAGGCATTTGAAGTGGTAAATCATTCTCTCCTTTGCAATAAACTAAGTACCCTGGGGATATCTGAACACACCCTACCCTGGTTTATTAGCTACCTCTCTAACAGACAGCAGTGAGTCAGGGTCGGCCCCTTATTCTCTGATAGCCTTCCCTCCTCCCTTGGTGTCCCCCAAAGGTCAATACTCAAGCCTCTACTCCTCTCCTTGCACATTAACTTAATTCACCATTGCTTTGAAAATAGTACCCCCTTCTATATACCGATGACTTAGTTTGCTTTACCAGTGCTAAAGACGTAACTGGCATCAATAGTGCCCTCACCACTGATCTGAAGGCCATCCAGTCGTAGTTCAATGCAAACAGGATACTAATGAATGACACCAAATCTCAAGCCCTGCTCTTCAGAACCTTCCACCAGCTAAAAAAAACAAAACAAAACAAAAAAAACACTAGCACTCCACTAATAGTGGTCTGTGACAATGGCTCTTCTCTGGACATTGTTAATTCCTTTAAATACCTCAGCATAATACATGTATCTACTGTCAGTAAAACTGTTAACATCAGCCTTGGACTAGCCTACCAAGCCAGCCCAAATCTGTCCCCTTTAGCTCATAACACTCACACGTGGATTACTACTACTACTACCCAAGTTAACCTATGGCCTGTCCGTATTTGCCATGCATCCTGCTCCATGCTGCGTAAGTGGAAAGTGGTATATATTAACATTTATCGTTTTGCACTCGTATGCAATCCACTCATTCACCATTGTACACTTTATTCCAAATATGGTTGGCTCTCCCCTTTCACCTTATGGGACCTCTCTATTAGAAGAATCATGTACAGTACACTGCTGAACCTAGTGCCCCACTCTTTAACCTCCCTCCTTGCAAAAACTCATACTTCCTCAGATCCACTGACCATGACCAGCTATCCATCCCTAGGATGAGGTCTAAGTATGGTGAAATGACCTTTGCTATTACAGCCCCTATATTATGGAGTAGCATCCCACCTCCCATACGTCTGTATCCAGTCTCCAACACCTTCCGATATCAATTCCGATCTTACCAGCTCCAATGTTCGGTATGTACTTGTTCCTAACCACTAACCTCACTACTATCTGTCCCACTTTTAACTTGCAGCACTTAAGTACTCCTTTGTCTGTACTTCTCGTTTACCCCTCATTGCCCCCATGCCTCATCATGAAACTACCATGCTGGTTAGCAACATTTATAGCTCACTGCATGGAACTAAAATGTTTTTGTACTCCGCTGTATTTTCTGCTCATGCAGCAGTATGTATCACTGTTCTTTATGTTATGCTTGCTATCATCCAGTTTGTGTATTGTACAGTTCCTGGTGCTTTCGTCATTGTTTTTCTCCATGCATTGTAAAATTACACCATTGTACTTTCCCAGGTCGTGCCTGAAAATAGGCAAATGTATGCCTAGTACACCTTACCTGGTTAACAAAAACAAAATAAAATAAAATACATTGTTGGGGGTTGTGGTACTGCCGTTCATTTGCTAGTCATGCTCACACTGTAGTATGTTAGTTTGCATTTGCAATGGGTGGCTTGTGAAGCACCTAGTGGTTACTTTTGACATAGGTGCTATTTCCTGCTATATTGGTATGGCTTTTTTTTTTTTATTTAGTTGTTTAACCAGGTATAGCACACTAAGCTGAAAGCTTTTTTACAGGAGCGACCTGGGAGCACAAGGAGGTTAAGTGACTTGCTTAGGGTCACACAGTATGCAAGTGGAAGCTGTGGGATTCAAACCCCAGGTCTGGTCTGCTGGATGTCACCAGATTTGCAGCTCAGAGCCTTAGACCACTGCGCTATACTGCCTCCTTTTGCAATGATTGTGTCAGTTTGCGAGCGTTTGAATGTACCCTTGGTGTAGGCCTGGCACTAATTTGCGCACACTATCAGTGGTTTGCACTGCAAAATAGAGACAGCTTTGAATATCATGGCTTTGATCTGTTAAGACTAGTTTTCCAGGTGGGAGTCATGTTTTTCAGATACAGCCATCAGAGTGTCGGATTTCCACAACATACAGTATGTTGCCCTTTAAAGCTCTCTACCCTGTCTTGCAATCTTTCCAAAATCTGGAAAACAATCTCAATCTAATTTATTTGGTTTGCAAATTTGAGCAGGATCATGGACTTACGGATCAACACTGTATATTAAATAGCAATATTTGTTAGCAAGAAGTCCTCCTCTAAATACCAATATCTCTCAGTCTGTTTGGTAGTTTTTAATGTTGGCTTGCACGCATGCACAAGCAACAACTTGTGGTAGTAGCACATTTCAGAGGTGTGTCAGTGTTGTAGCGAATGCAGGGGATGCTTTAATGGGTACGCCCCTCAGTTGCAAACCAGTGAGCATGCTGCCGATTACAGCAGTTTTGGAGAGAGCGACAGAGTTGAAACAAATCTTCCATTGCAATTAGAGACAGGCTCATCATTGCAGCACAGATGACACTCCTCCATTACGTGCCTTTCCTGGTGAAACATTTCAATAAATATGGCGGCTCTTGCTGTCTGCCACACAATCCCCAGAAAGCTGGCATCGGAGTACCCAATCCCCATGTTGGCATGCCCCCCCCTTATGTGGCACATTGTAATGTGGTGGCTCCTGCCACCCGCAACACACTCCCAAAAAGCCAACATCAGCGTGCCCAATCCCCATGTCGGCATCCCCCTCTTAGTATGTCTTTCCTGGGTAAACAGTTTCCCCTTTCCTTTTCAACACCAGAATGCCCACTCCTGGTGTCAGTACATGCCCCCCCAATCTATAAGCCTTGCCGACATTGGGGTGCCCAATCCCCATGTCGGCATACCCCCACAGAATTGTGGCACACTGGAGCCCACCCCAGTGTGCCTTTTTTGTGTAACCTGTAAATAAAGAAAACCATGACTCATGGTCTTTAGTCCCCCGCAACAAGAAAAAGGTCCATCATTGTCTCCCTCATCCCTTTCCCCACCCTCCTTCTGCACACCCACCTCCCCATAGCCCCCCTTACCCATACTTACCCTCCGGAGGTTGGGAGCCATGATCTTCTCTGAACCGGGACATGTCTGCACTCTTCTAGGCTGAACTGCGAACTGAAGAAATTACGGTATGCTTCATAATGGGAGGCAATGGGGATTTTCAACTTAGGTTAATATCGCAGCCATTTTTTGGAATTTTGGCCCCAAATTTTCATCATGGGGTTCTTGAGACCCCACCTTGTGAACATGTCACTGTCATTTAGTTTCTTGGTCCCAAAAGGTGATTTCACCATCACTGCATGGAATCACCTTTCGGGACTGACTAACAAAACAACAGTGCCACGGATCATGAGGGGAGGTGCCAAAAAGTCCATGTTGCAAATCTGGTGAAAAAATTCCAAAAAAACAACTGCGATACAGGCATGCATTGTGCAGTTTCTACATTAATTTTGTAACTTCACCAATTTTTAATATTTTCTCCAGAATTTCAACATTGCCATTTTTTCCACACCTTCTTATGAACAGCAGAGCTGCCATTTTTCACATACTTCTTGAAATGTGTTTTTACACCTGTGGTGCAGAATGGCATTGTTGCTGTGGGAAATCAAGTTTTGGGACAGATTAACAAAATCACAGTGGCACTGTTCATGAGGAGAGGTTCAAAAAATGCCCATGTTGAAAATTTGGTTAACCAATTCCAAAAAATGATTGCATTACAGGTGTGTGTTTCGCAGTTTCTACACACTTTTGTAACTTCGCCAATTTTTCATATTTTCACTCCAGATTTTCAACATTGCCATTTTTTTACACCACCTCATGAACAGTACAGCTGTCATTTTTCACATCCTGCTAGAAATGTGTTTTCACACCTGTGGCACCAAATGGCGCAGTTGCTGTGTAAAACCGCCTTTCGGAATTGAGTAACGAAATGATAGTGCCACTTTTCATGAGGTGGGGGTCACAAAAATCCCATTTTGAAAATCTGGAGCAAAAAATACCAACAAACATTTGGGGCATTAGGGTTTCCAACCATAATGCCCTACTCTGTAGAGACTGACAGGCATCGATGGTGTGACTTGGGATCATCAGCCGTAATGCTCATGCAATTCCACCACCACCTCACAGCCAGCAACCGGCCTCGAGGTGTGCCTTGGGGTCTTCAGCCCCAGCATTCACCCCATTCTCCTATACCACACCCATCTCAGCATATTTCCTTATGGACTGCGGTGAGTATAAGGCATGAAGACCCCAAGGCACACCACGACACCTGTCAGTGTCTGCAGGGTAGGGTGAGGTGAAATGATTTATTTTATTTTATTTAGTTAGTTTTTGTTGACCAGGTAAGTGCACTAGACAAATTCTGCCTATTTTCAGGCACGACCCAGGGGTTGGGGATACAGATGAATGCCAACTGACTTTGAACCAGATTAAGCTGTTGTTGGTATTTTTAGTGAATGGGGGGAAATTTGGCCAGGGCACTGGGGAAATTCCCCTACTCTTTTCAAGAAGTGCCATGGGATCTTTAACATCCACCTGAACTACCACCAGAACAGGCAGATGGGACCTCGATTTAACGTCTCGTCCAAAAGACGGCACCTCAGGAGTGCAGCACCCCCCTCATGCTGCACTGCAGTGTCAGTATTTGGATATTAACCCATGTGCCTAGTGTGGGGCTAGAACCCATAGCCTTCTGATCTCTCAGCCTCAGAGGTGAGTGTGCTACCTGCTGAGCCACTGACACTGCCAATGGCGTGAGCGTTATGGCCGACGACCCAAAGGCACACCTCCAATGCCTGTCAGTCTCTGCAGGGTGGGGGTGAGGGTGGGGTTGGCGTCAGTTCAAGACTTCACTGCCATTCCTATTATGCATCTCTCTAACTCCTGCACTAGCAATGCCAATGCCAGCAAGCCAACATTCGGCATTGACAAATGCTTGTTTAACATTGTAGTCATCTAGGGTATGGACCCTAGCAGCATGGCTATGGATAATCAATTTGTGAATCAGGACAGAAACAAAGAATTCGATGGCAGATAAGGACCGCTTGGCCCACCTAATCTGCGCATTTCCCTACCTAATGGATAAGCTGCAGATCCTAGTTAACCAACAACTAACTTCCTCCTATCCCCCAACTAGAACTGCCTTATGTCTATCCCATGCATTCTTGAATTCCTCCACTGTTTTTGACTCCACTACCTCCTCAGGAAGGCTGTTCCATGTATCCACAACCCTCTCCATGAAAAAGTACTTCCTCACATTAGCTCTGAGCCATCCCCCCCATCTTCAAATTGTGCCCCCTTGTTCTTGTACATCTCTTTTTCTGAAAGATGCTACCCTCTTGGACTTTGTTGATTCCCTTGAGGTACTTGAAAGTTTCTATCATGTCTCCCCGAGGGTATACATATTAAGCTCCTTTAATCTCTCGTTGTATGTCTTCTGGTGCAGACCCTGCACAATTTTAGTTGCCCTCCTCTGGATAACCTACATTCTGTCTATGTACTTGTGGAGATGGGTTCTCCAGAACTGCACGCAGTACTCCAGATGGGGTCTCACCAACTGTCTGTACAGAGGGATAACAACTTCCTGTTTTCTACTGGTGATGCCTCTCCCTACGCATCCCAGTATCCCGCCAGCCCTCCTTACCACCTTCTCATATTGCTTGCCCACCTTAGGGTCATCTGATATGACTACCCCAGGTTCCTTTCCATTTTTGTTGTTGTTAGTATCTCACCCCCCCCCCATTGTGTACTCTTCCCCTGGGTTTTTGTTTCCCAGGTGCACTTCTTTGCACTGAATCTAAGTTGCCATATATTTGACCATTCCTCCAACCTTGCCAAGTCCCTTTGCATCCTTTCCACCCCACCTTCTATATCGACCTGTTGCAGATCTTTGTGTCGTCTGCAAAGAGATATACTTTTCCTTCCAGTCCTTCTGCAATGTCACTTATAAAGACATTAAAGAGGACTGGTCCCGGTACTGAAACCTGCGGTACCCCACTAGTAATCCCCCATTCTTCAGAGTGAACTTCATTTACTATTACCCTCTGTGTCCTGTTGTCCAGCCAATTTTTTTACCCAGGCTACCACTTTGGGACCCACTCCAAGGCTGGCTAACTTGTATATTAATCTTTTGTGTGGGACTGTGTCAAATGCCTTGTTAAAGTCTAGGTAGGCCATGTCTACGACCCTCCCTGGTCTACTACTTTGGTCACCCAGTCAAAGAAATCTATTAGATTTGTCTGACATGACCTTCCCATTGTGAAGCCATGCTGCCTTGGGTCCTGTGCCCTGCTGGCCTCTAGGTACTCAACAACTATTTCCTTCAGAAGTGATTCCATCATTTTCCCTACCACTGAGATCAAACTAACAGATCTGTAGTTTCCTGCCTCTGCCTTGTTCCCACTTTTGTGAAGTGGAATCACATCCACCCTTCTCCAGTCCTCAGGTACCACCTCATCCTCCCATGATTTGTTAAAGAGGGTAGTCAGTGGTGTTACTAGTTCTACCCTTAGTTCTTTTAGAATTCTGGGGTGAATCCTGTCAGGCCCCATTTCTTTATCCACCTTCAGTTTTAAGAGTTCTTTCAGAACCCTTTCTTCTGTGAATGGAGTGGTATCGACCCCTCTATCCAGAGTGTTTCTATTGTTTGGTTTAGGTACCTGCCTCTCCTCATCTTCTGTGAATACTGAGCAGAAGTATTCGTTCAATATCCCTGCTTTTTCAATGTCACCCTCTGCCCACGTTCCCTCCCCTTTATTAAGCCTCAGTATCCCTCCCGTGGTCTTTCTTTGGTCCCTAATGTACCTATAAATGGTTTTATCCCCCTTCTTAACAGAATTGGCTATCTTTTCCTCAGTTTGGGCCTTTGCTGTTCTGACTGCCTTCCCAGCCTCCTTCTGCTTTAACTGATATAGTTCTCTGTCCTGCTCCTTCTGTGTTTCCTTATACTTCATGAATGCTATCCTTTTCTCCTTAACCTTCCCTGCCACCTCTTTTGAGAACCATAGTGGCTCATCCTTAATTTTGTTTTGTTGATTTGCTTTACACAAAGGCTTGTTGCCTCTGTGATGACAGTTCTGATTTTTCCCCATTGTTCTTCCACCCCTCATTCTTGTCTGTTTGCTAGTGCTTTTCTGAGGCACTCTCCCATTTTGCCAAAGTCAGCCCTCCTAAAGTCCAACACCCTTGCTTTGTATGGCTTGACTCTACAGCTGTGTTTATTGTTGAACTGTACCGGGTCATAATGTACGCTTAATGGCATTATGGCGAATCCTGAACTTATGCGCTCTCCGAGTTGGACCCCCGTGGAGTTGGAATCTTTAGTGGTGGGGATCCGGGAGGCACAGCCCCCTGTAACAGGGGGTGTGGTGGGTAGAGCCCCCCACAGAACAAAAAATAAATCGCGCAACATGATTGAGCCGCTTGGCATTCTGCCGTGCAACATTATGACCCCATGCCATTGTGAACCACACTGAAAGGCTTGTTCCCAGATGGCTACTCACTTCTAAATCTGAGATCCTCTCCCCATTCCCGTTTGAGAGTACTAAGTCTAAGATTGCTCCCTCTTGAGTGGGTTCCAACACTAGCAGTCTGAGGCATCCCCCTGTAGGGCATCGAGAATGACCATGCTCTTGGATGTGGCTGCATTAAAGGTGCTCCAATTAACATCTTGCATATTCAGGTCTTTCATCAACAATAACTCTCCTTTTTCTGCCATTCTAAGGATTCATTCTATCATTTCCTTGTCCATTGCCTCCCCCTCAGATGGGGGTCTGTAAACAACCCATCCAGATTGTGGTGCTATTTCCTGTCTCCAGGGTGACCCACAGTGCCTCCTCCCCTCCCTGTTTACCCTTTAGTTCTGTTGCTTTGATTCCTTCTCTCATGTAGAGAGCTACTCCTCCTCCTCCTCTTTTACCCTCCCTGTCCCTCTTGTAGATTGTGTACCCTGGTATGTTGACATCCCAGTTATGGTTCTCTGTGTACCATGTTTCTGTGACTGCCACGATATCCAGGCATCTCTCTTCTATCAGGGCCACTAGTTCAGGGAGCTTGTTACCCAGACTATGGGCACTGGCACTCATCGTCCTCCATTTTTTGATGGCCTTACCCCTTTTAGGCCCATCCCTGTCCTTACTGCCTTTGCCTTTTTCTGGATTTACCCCTGTCCTGCTCCCTATTGACTTCTCTACCTTTGTGTCTACTTCACTAACTACCTCTTTTTTGTGGGGGTGAGGCTGGGATTTCCCTGCTTCTCTTCAGTCATTTTAACTGTATGAGTTTCCTTCATATTAATCAAATAATCTAAGTCCTTAACGAGGGTTATTTGATTACTCTTGAAAATGTCAATCAGTTCAACTTTGGCCTGATGAAGTTCTTGGTCAAATTAGTAAGAGTAGTGCTGTGTGGAATATAGAATTCCGCTGGTGAATTTAGTGTAGAATGACCATTCCACTGGCAGCATTTCCACCAGAATTCACTGGTTCTGTGAAATTTCACCTGCTGTGATCTGCACAATTATATTCTGCACAACAGCATTTTTTCTGTGGAAAATCATTTTGCAACCATTTCCGCAGAAAATATTGAGATCCACGGAATAATATTGTGTGGAAATGTTGCAGAAAAACTCATTCTGTATTTTTCTACTGCGGAATTCTGCCATTCCATTTCTGGCGAAATGTGGCAGAAGTTTGGTGAAATTTCAAAAATTCCATGAAATTTCATTCCGTCAGAATTTTAAAATTCTGCAAAGCACTAAGTAAGATGCCAACATCACTCACATACACAATATTATCTGGGGGTAGGTAGCCAACATCACCCACATACACAATAATATCTGGGGTAGGTAGCCAACATCACCCACATATACAATAGTTTTATTTATTTATTTATTGAAATGCTTCACTAGGAAGGCACACTGAACAACAAGTTTTTCATCTCCCAGTGTGATCAGGGGAGACGGCTAAAAAGGATTTAAAGAACTGTACAAATAAGCAGGGAAGCAAATGTTATTTATAGCAGTAGTTATATACAGGGTACATCAGGTAATCATGTACATACCTAGCTAACATTAGAAGTGTCATAGGAGAGGTAACAGGGAAGCAGATAAACAAATTATAAATTTATGCATAAAATAAAGTAGGGCAGATTAGGGACAATCGAACTGGAATACAGGTAAACATACAATAACAGTAAATCAACCATATGACAGACAACATAGTAACAAAAGCAAGCCAGTAACAAAGGCAAAGACAGAATAAGTACGGGGCTGGGGAGAGTGGGGGAAGTGTGCGGGGAGGATTAAGTGTTGGGATTGTGTTTGTGAGAGCCAGCGGAAGGAAGATGAAGGAAGGAAGAGAAATACCAAAACCTGATTCCCCTTCAGGATGTTGAGAACCCTGCAAGAGGGGCATGGAGCAGGCACATTACAGAAGAGAGAAAGAGAGAGCAAGAGAGAAGGGGAGAGAGGGGAGTGAGACAGAGGGAGAGACAGAGAGGGAGAGAGAGGAGGGGAGGGGAAGGAGGGGGATTTGCAGGGGAGAAATAAGTGCTGCGTTTGTGTCTGTGAGAGCCAATGGGAAGGAAGATTTAAGGAGGAGGGAAAAGAAAAGCCAAAACCTGTTTCCCCCAGCAGGATGTTGAGAACCCTGTTCCCCCTTCAGGATGTTGAGAACCCTGCAAGAGGGCAAGGTGCAGGGTAGTAAATGATGCAAGATATATATATAGAGAGAGAGCGAGCAAGAGAGGGAGGGAGAGAGTGAAGAGAGAGAGAGAAGAGGGAGGGATAGATAGGGGAGGGGAAGGGAGTAGCAGGTAACTGGGTAGAGGAAGGAGCAGGGAGCAGGAAGTTAAGGAGGGTCATAACAGGAGCATCTAGAGGAGAGGTAGTTATGTGAGGCAAGTCTGAGAGAATAGGAAGAGGAGGAGTGCTGTAGTTGTGGAGGGAGGGAGTTCCAGATTTTGGGGAATCTGTGTGGAAAAAACAGTCTGGCCGATGAGAGTAGTATAGTTTCTGTGGGTAGGTAGCCAACATCACCCACATGCACAACAGTATCTGTGGTTAGGTATCCAACATCACCCACATGCACAACAGTATCTGTGGTTAGGGATCCAACATCACCCACATGCACAACAGTATCTGTGGTTAGGTATCCAACATCACCCACATACACAATAGTATCTGGGGGTAGGTAGACAACATCACCCACATACACAATAGTATCTGGGGGTAGGTAACCAACATCACCCAGATACTGTAGCGAGTGTAAGGACTCCAGCATCAGGTTCTTGTTAGAGATAAACAAGTGGAAGGAACAACAGACAGTGGCAAATCATGTAATAAACAAGTTTATTACAAAAACACAGACTTACAACCTGCAGTAAAACAAATACTGGGAGAAACAAGTTCCCCTACATCTAAACACAGCAATTCTCAGCAAACCTTTCTAGAACCATGCTTCTTATAGGGAGTAAAGAAAAAGGTGCAACAGTTCTCATTGACTGAAGCAAGTGGTACCACTACATTGCTGGATAGAAAATGTAGAGTCAGCAGGAAGAAAAGCATTAAATTATACAGAAGACATAACATTAGTTATAACAAAGATGGCACAGAAGTTGTAGCAGCTGCAAGGTCATTATGGTGCAAAGCAGTGTCAGCAGAAATACATGTGTACAAGAATACTTTGGTAAAAAGATATGGTTAGGTCCAAAGCACGTATGCCTCATATAAGCAAATGACCATTACATATAACAAAAAACTAAGAAATAATGCTGTAAAATGAATGTATACTGTATAGTGTACACACTTAGCAAGCATGATCCCTAGTACTCACGCTTGTACAGTGGATACTCATTACTACATATTAGTGCAATACAGCAATATCACAGAAATAATAAAACATCTGTCATTGGTGTGTGCATGAGGGTGCAAAGGGTGTGTGTGTGGGACCCAGGGGCTATAGTCCCCTCTTTGTTGCCTCAAAAGGGTAACACAACCATAGGGAAGCAGTTGAAATAGTTTACAAGCCTGAGGCACAAGCCTTATAAAGGAATGTTAATCATAATATTGCATGATAGTACGCCGCAGATAGCAAAGCATTAGTATTAATAATATATGATAAAAATAATACAGGGTTACATGTGTGATATGATAATCACAGTTTGAAACCTAAATGGAGACAAAAATGTATGTAGTTTGTAAAAAGCAGACATATAGTCAGGGTTACTGTCAAAAAGGAGCCTGTTCAGGAGTTGGTACAGGGGTGGTCACAGATGGAGTACATATGGTGTGTTTGTAAAACATAGTGCAGAACTCAAGGATGTCAACACCACAACTGAAATATGTGAAAAGATGTTAACATGTGATATCGCATGGAACACAATATGACATAATGTCTGTTGATGAAGAAGAGCTCATGGAATCCACTTTGAGAGTGGATAAGGTAGATGCTACCTGGTGTTGAGGTGTGGCACACCCTTGGAGCCTGATTGAAGAATCTGTTGATAATGTCTCTTGACAGATAGGTCCTTATAAAACATATATGACCAGTTTAGAAAGTTCATATGAATAACAATCTATAAAGTTCCTCATTTGCAGAAAGGTGGTAACCCCACAAGGCACATGGGCTATGCAGATGGTAATTGAAAGATGAAACACCGTCACCATCATAGTAAGAAAGTCAGTGTTCATGTTGTTGGTTGCTGGATGGCTGGATTGGCAGAGGCCTTGGCAGGGGGTGCATTAGATTGTGCATTGAGTCCTTTAATGAAATATCTGCACACACTGGTGTAGCATTTGTGTTGTGGTAGTTGATCACACCCTGGTACAAAGATTAACAATCAGTCTGTATAAGGTGTCAGCCAGGCTTGGAAAGAGCAGCTATGGAGAAAATGGATGCCCTGCTTGAAGATCAGTTGAAAAAAATCTTCTTGTTGAAGTTAGGGGATTGCCCCTACCCCAGGCTTAGCTTCATAGTAAGCAGAAACAATAAGCTTGATTGTACAGACTGAATTGACTGGACCTTTTTCAGTTGATTTAAAGTTCTACAAATAGGTGTAATTTTGCTGAAAACATTACATTTTCAGAGGTAATAATATTGTTATGCATGCCCATGTGGTGCTGGCCTCGCACACATGGTTTGGGGTTGCTGCACCATGTGGCATCTCCACTGTGCCCCTGGATCCTGTGTGTTGGTCCACATCCAATGTGTCTGTACAAGACCATGGGTGCTCAGCAGTGCCCACATGGGGCCACCGCACATGGGACACGTGAACATCCTATTCATATTCATTTGGAGGCAGTATAGCGCAGTGGTCTAAGGCTCTGAGCTGCAAATCTGGTGACATCCAGCAGACCAGACCTGGGTTTGAATCCCACAGCTTCCACTTGCATACTGTGTGACCCTGAGCAAGTCACTTAACCTCCTTGTGCTCCCAGGTCGCTCCTGTAAACAAGCTTCCAGCTTAGTGTGCTATACCTGGTCAAACAACTAAATAAAATAAATATGCTGTGGGGGTCATGGCCATATGTCCCTTGGTGATGTCCAATGCATGCACAGGTTGTCATTGCCTGTTCCCTGTGCCATGTTCCATGCTTTGTGTGGCACTGTTGCACAGCACTTCACCATTCTGTCGTGTTCTTGGCACTGAGGCAGCCCTGTGTAGGGGTCCACCTGACATCTGGCATGTGCAACCACTCCATCCTGGGGGGGGGCTGTGTGCGCCTAACTGGGCTATGGCACTGAGTCTGTGTTTTGTGTTTCACCCCATAGGTCGACAGGATGCCCATGCAGGGGTCCAGCACCGCAGATGGACCCAGGAAAGGTTTCTGCTGCATGGATGACGTGTAACCAGCCAGGAGCTGCTGCTGGCCCTGTACAGGGGGCCATCCTCAGGGTGGCCCATGACATAGTGCGTGCTTTGCAAAGAAGAGGGTATTCATGCAGGGGGAGGTCACACCACAGCAGGGTGCACTAGGCCTTTGTGGACTGTTCATAGTGTAAATAGCTCCTATATTGACACCCCCACTCCCAGTGCCTTGCCATCCTCTTGTACATAGTTCCCCCTACATTACCTATTCCCTGTCCCACTCTGCCCCACAACCCCTTTTTTATTGTATAGAGTTGTTATTGGCTTTCCACTTTGTGATCTGTTGCTTGTTGTTGTTTGTACCTATTTGTTTTTTGGGAATTGTTATAGTAAAGTTTCTTATATCTTGACTGTGCCTGTGTCTGTGGTCTTTCCTTTGCTGGTTGTTGACATCACCTGCAGTGTAGCACAGCTGGACCACTGCCACTTGCTTCTCACTGCCTATGTGTGTCCCTGCCATTGCACACCCTTACGCCCTGTCCCCAGGTGTTGCCCCCGTGTTTATCACAGTTTCCCCTTGCCTGCCTGTGGGCTGTCCATGACAGCGACCCTTGTTTTCCCTTACACTGTTCCCCTGTACTGGTGTGTCTTCCTCTGCCGTTGTCATGGTCCCTGTGCTGGTGTACTGTACTGTTGGTGGTCCTGTGTTGCTGGTGGTGTCTGTCCTCTGTGAAGCCTGTGGCCCCCAGCCTCGGTGGCACACATTGCCTCCACTCTGGCTGCCACATCTGCCCTGTTTGGCACATCAGGCCTGTTGTCACAGTGCATGGCCAGGCTGCGCTCTCCATTGGCATCGCTGGTGCTCTGGCACCTCATCCATGCCCTTCTGTATGCTGTACCCAGTGTGTGTGGTACTCCCCTTGGCTGGTGATCCATGTGTGGTGCTTCTTACTGTGCCCCTGGGGGCTATGCCTGTGCCATTGTCCTCCCCTGTGCCTCATGGTGCTGCCCTGTCACAGCTACAGCCACCTTTCATGCACCATTGCTGTGGGCTGCTCACCCTGTTTGTGCTTCACTGTCCAAGGCTGACTTTCTCATTTCCCATATTCAGTCCTGCCCTGGTGTGCAGCCCATGTCCAGATGCGCGGTGGTGCATTTTTGCTTTATTTAGACTGGGTCACACCAGAGTATCTTATTGTGCATCTTTTGAATATTGCATTTTTATGGGATGGGACACATCTCAGTTGCATGACGCAGGCACTTGCGAGATTTTCCAGGGAACCTTTGACTATGGGGGCCACTGTCCCTAACTGTGTTGTCTTACCCTTCAGCTAGTCCCTTAGCAGGGCCCTCTTACCTTCAGTTGTTGAGTGTTTGAGAGAGAGAGAGAGAGAGGGGGGGGCTTGGCCCACTCCCTTGACTTATACCCTTTGTCTGATGGGAGTGACTTCACCCCTTTGAGTGACAGTTCCCCACCATTCTCCCCAACATTTGTGTGTGTGTTGTGGATGATGTCATCTGAACCAACAGGCCTCCTTCATACCTAGACACCCTCTGTCCAGCTTTATGATTTTGTTTTGCAGGATGTCTTTCACACCCTACTGGGTGAAAATGTCATATGCTCTACAGCGCACGATATGACCGTGAGGTAAGAACAGCACGGTAGGTAAGAGAGAGAGGGTGCAAAACTGTGAAAGGAAGTATGCACGGTAGTGCACTCTCTCACTCTTCCTAGTGCAGGATAAGATTCCTGCTGGGACAGGGGTCCACTGAGCAGCTGCCGTGGCTTGATGGGATGAGCCACTGGCAGCAAGAGAAGCAGGCAGTGCGTTTGGGACTGGGTTTCGATTCCCGGTCCGAAATATAAGGAATTTTTTCCTTTTTCACACTTTGTGCAATATTAGGTGTTAACTCCCTCCCCTTCAGAGTTAGTTATATTAGTTGGGGAAGATTCAGGGGGTGTGGGGGCAGAACCCCCTGCAAAAACACAAATTATGCAGTTTGCAATATATCACGCTGTACCGGCAGTGCGGTATAGTGCTACAGCATAATGTCTTGTGACATTATGACCCCCGTGCCCTTTCACATGTAGACCTCCTCTGTCCAGCTTTACAATCTTGTTTTCCAGAATGTCTGAGGTGTTCAAAATCACACCCTCCCATCTGCCAGGATGTGCATCTTAGATGAGCTCATGTGAAAGCTACACTGAACAGTTAACCAGTATTTCCCACAAAACCTGCCTGAACATGTGACTTACAAGCCATGTTTTGATTTACTTTCAAATAACAGGACCTATAAAAGGAAGATATCTACGCTAACAAAAGAAATTAACAGATTAATCTGGTCATATACCTGTTACATCTATGCCCACTGCATTCCCCCCCCCCCAAGGAAATGAAGGCGTGTCTCTTTTCGGCGACCCCCAAGAGACACTGCCATTCATGTAGGGGACTGGGGAATGCCTAAAGGAACTCGTCATGCTCTTAGCCCTACCTTGACAGTACATCTGCATTGGTATTCTATGCACCACTCCGATGCTGAATGATCATATTATAGGACTGCAGTATCAAACTCCAGTGCAATCATTTTGTGTTCTTCCCACTGATAGAAACTGCCACTTGGTCCTCCTCGCTTACAGGGCAGTTCCTCTGTTGGGGACTTCTAATCTTTTGCCACCTCTTGATTTTTACCAGGAAACAGGAAATCTGCCTTTGCCTCCTGCCCAAGGTCATGGAGGTCACCACAATAACTACTGGCAGAGTGCCCTTCGGAGACTGACTACAAACAGAGCCCAGCAGAAACAGTAACATTACCTCTTTAAATAAAACAAGCAGTCACTAATTCTATAAAAATTGACTCTTTACTAGAAGAACTACAAATATCTACAAGCATGATATATTTACAGTAAAACAAAAGGATTACCAGTTTACTAAGAAATAGGAAATCAAGCAAGTTACACAGACAGTTGATGCATAGAAAAATCTGAGCTTTCCTCACCTAAACTCTAACCTGCCCACTAGCTGCAGAGAGACTGTCCCTAACTGTGTTGTGTTACCCTTCAGCTAGTCCCTTGGCTGAGGGAGTAACTTTGCCCCATTGAGTTACAGATCCCCCATTCTCCTCCACCATTTGTGTGTTTGTTGTGGATGACATCATCTGAGCCAACAGGCCTCCTTCACACCTAGACCTCCTCTGTCCAGCTTTCCAATCTTGTTTTCCAGGATGTCTGAGGTGTTCTAAACCATGCTCTCCCACCTGCCAGGATGTGCAGCTTAGATGAGCTCATGTGAAAGCCACACTGAGCAGTTAATCAGTATTTCCCACAATACCTGCCTGGACATGTGACTTGCAAGCCATGTTTTCATTTACTTTCAAATAAAAAGAACCTATAAAAGGAAGATATCTACACTAACAAAAGAAATGAACAGATCAATCTGGTCATATGCCCATCACATCTCCGCCCATCACACTCACCAAACAAATGTTCCAGCCACATGAATTGTTTTCCCAGTTTCTCTATAAGGAGACAACGGCCATGTTTTACATACGAGCATATGAAAAAGCCAGCAGAAACAGGCCTCACGGTCTATCGAGTCTGCCTGACTGTGCAGCTAGCCCCTCAACTTTTCACTACATTTGTGTGTTTACAAAAGAAGGGTAACACCTAAGGGGTGGAGTTAGAGGCTAGCCTGAAGGTGGAACCCAACTCATTAAAGTTTTTCTGGAGAAAATTACGATGTAAAAAAGTTGTAACTGTGTAAATGAAGGAAGAGTGATTGACTATTGCAGATGGCCATGAAAATGGGATTTGTCCCAGTGTTTAAAAGTACCGTAATTTTGAAATATTTGTATAATTAGTAAAGTGTGCTGATCACGTGACTCCATCCCAGGTGTATACAAGCCAGCTTGTTTGGAAGGAGATCAGATCAGAGTCAGCAGTGAGAGAAGTTGCATCTCCAACACCCAGGTCTGGCCCCTTAAAGCTAAAGGGAGCAGGTTTGATTGTCTTCCTTATAAAGAAGTTTGAGTTGTGCCAGTGTGTATACAGTGTCTTGCCAGTACACTTGTGACTGAGTTACCACTCCAGCTGCCAAATGACTGCAAGTGAAATGAACTTTGAATTTGCATATTGAAAGAAAAGTGAAAAATTGCCTGTGAATTCCTGCTATGTTTTGAGAAGTTTTTTTTAATTTTGACCTCAAACTAACATTACACAACTGTATTTTTAAGTGCAAATGGGCCTCCTCCTTCTTTCACCCCCCACGTCCCTATTACAGATATGGTATTGTGCTTCAAACAGAAAACAGTATTTTCCTAAAATGGGGTACTAACGCTGAATTGGGCAGTTAGCAGTAGCAGTCTTGTGGACTCATATTGAAAGTTGGCCACAAACGCCATGCAGACATGAGCGCTGTGCAGCAGAAAGTGCCTGCCTGCTTGGAAGCAATATTAAAACAGAATGCTCTGACCAGAGGGTGCTAACTGCTTGAATATGAGGCTGTGTTCACACAGTGCATAGTGGTTGTGCACCGTGCTGACACAGCCACCAGCTGAATATTGCCAGCAGGAGCCAATAAAGATAGTGTGTCCCAAATGGGATTGTACCAGGGCCCCTGTGAGCCATATTCAGACCTAACATGCCAACGAGCCCATTGGGCATGCAAGGTGGTATACGTCATTTACATGCCCATTATGGGCTCATTAGTATGGCACACAATGCCGCTGCACATGACTGCACAGATGCATTGTACAGAGCTGATCCAGCCTCTCACCCCGACACCTGACCACCGATCAGCTACAATTCCCTAGCCTTTCCAGCATTAATTACTGTCTCACAATTCCATAACATAGGGTTGTGCAATGGCCAGATTACAAAATTAGTGCTGGCTTATTAATAACAAGTATAACTAAGGCTATACGCTGTTGATAAGGTAAACATACTACGCCACATACCCTGCTGTCCAGTGGCCTCCCACACTCCAATTGCTGATCCTCCACATAGTAGCTACTAGCCCTGGTGTCCAGTGGTCCCTCTTTCCCCCTGATCACTGATCCTCCTTGTAGTAACCTTCTTCCCTGAACCCCTCAATGGTCAGTCAAACCCTCACCTATACCATCTGCTCAGGCCCCTTTACACATTCCCATTCGACTGCACACCTATTGTAATTTACACTTTAAGTGTGCGATCACTCCTTGTCATTTAGAAGGCAGCTGGCGAAAGTGGTAAGTGGAGGGACTGTACAGGTTGCCATCCCAGGGCCAAAGAGGCATATTTTGTTGTGTGAGGACCACAGGTGGTGGAGGGGCCTGGGCAGATGGGACAGTAAGGGCTTGCACTAACTGTAGAGAGAGGATTAGGAGGACCCTGGAAAGAGGCTACTATGTGGAGGATCAGCAATCAGGAAGTGGGAGTGGGGGGGGGGGGCACTGCACACCAGAGTATGTAGTTACTATGTGGAGGATTAACAAATGGAGGCAGTATTGCGCAGTGGTTTAAGGCTGTGAGCTGCAAACCTGGAGATCTGGGTTTGAATCCCACAGCCCCCACTTGCATACTGTGAGACCCTGAGCAAGTCACATAACTTCCTTGTGCTCCCAGATCACACCTGTAAACACGTTTTCAACTTAAGTGCGTCTCTCCTGATAAAAAAACAAAAAAAAAATGGTGGGGCCACTAGACACCAGGGCATGTGGGAGAGTATGTTTACCTTATCAACAGCATTCTCCATTGGTTATACTTGTTGTCAGTAGGTTGGCACTAGTTCTGTAATATATCCATTGCGCACAACTCTATGTAAGTGACCTATGCTATGGTAGTTAATGCTAGAATTACAGCTGATTGGCATGGAGGGGGATTGTGCACATGGATATGGGAAAGGGGAAGTTGTTTAACCAGTAAAGGCACACTAAACCAAAGCTCGTTTTCAGGTGCCACTTGTGAGTACAAGGAAGGTAAATGACTTGCTCAGGGTCACACAATATGCAAGTGGGGACTGCGGGATGTAAACCCAGGTCTCCAAGTTTGCAGCTCAGTACTGTAAACCACAGTGCTATACTGCCTCCTAGAGCAGGGTTTTGGAAGTGTTAAATAGTGATGCAACACTGGCTGTTTAGCACAGCCAAAATCTTTGAATGTACCGCTGCACCCTGTATTCAAGGGGCTCCTTCATTTGCATGGGCATAGTAGTATATTCTGTGCAATTGCACTGTCTGGTCAGTGTCATGCACCAGGAGCCTTTGAATACGGTCTCCAACCTGTTAGATCATGCTATTCTCAGTGCAGCACTAACATGATTAGTGCCTTGTTAACCCAGGTCTCTTGGAATCCTCCAGGCCTGGATTGTGTAATCTCGCTTGCTTCCAGTATCATACCAGGGGCCAAGCCACCAAAATTTCTACCATGCATTTCAGAAAGTGTTTGCCAGAACAGAACCAATGAATAGCCTAGACTCTTTGGCACACGTCCAAATTAGGAACCATAGAGTGACCAGGAGATTGTACCTGAGAGGTAACACAAGGGGCAGGTTATCATTTGTGTGAACACAGCCTCCTTCCATGGTTCAACATTCATGCGAGAATGTAGTTTGTACATGTTACTGACTTCTATGTAGGGTACATTTAGTAAAAATGCCACTTCTAATCTCTCATTGTCCCCATTAAATGGTATGGCTTTTCCCAGGTTATAGGCCAGAGGAGCTTGGATTGCTGGAGTGAGTAAAGCCTTACTAAGCATTTACATAGACAGTGTCGGCAGATAAGGGCCTATGGCCCACCCAGTCTGCCCATTTAAGTTTGTAAGTTCAGTTTATGTTTTCCAGGAAGTCTGTTGCCCCTTACCCCTGACCTCCAGAATTCCTTTATGTCTATCCCATGCATTCTTAAATCCCGTGATTTTCTTTAGTTTCTTTAGTTCTTGTGGAACAAAATACTGGGGAAGTTGTCCCCAATCAAATCTCTTTGGCACTTGTGCCTGCATTCCATGGAAGTGCATGTATTATAAATCCAGTAGCTAGGTTTTCCTTGTTTTCCATCTGATTAGATGTGATTAGTTCTGCTAATTTATAGAATGTGGCATTGATTAGCTCAGTTTGCATATTTCCCACAACAGCAGCGTCTTTTTAAAGTTTATTTATTGAAAACTTGGAGATTGCCTTTGAGCACAGGTGCTCATTTACAAAGGTTCCACATCAGATACATAGTCACAAAAAACATTACAAGTACAATAAGCAGTTCCAGAGGAAATGCAGTCAGGTCATGCTCAAAGCACTTAAGACAGATCAGTTACATACTGTTTTGAAAAAATCCAGATCATTGTATAAAAAGTCACAGGATGGACGTCACCTGGGAAATGGCAGCCTAGACCGTCAGCTCCATCCACCCTCCTGAATCAAACTCCATCCCGCTTTTAAAACCATGACCCAGACCAGCAGAAGAGGATCGTTGTATTGCCGACATGTCCACTAGGCAAAAGCAAAAGGAATCGGCGGTGATATCATCTCAGAAAACAAGCAAACAAGCCATTCTGAGCTGGCAGCCATCCCCCGCCGTGACTACAATGGTGGTAGGGTCGGAAACCAATGCAGAGACCGATCGGCCTAATCTGGTGGAGAATGAATCAGAGCCGAACTTTACCATCACATCCAAACAATTAGTGGGACAATTACAAAAGAATGGGGACACCCTCCTTAAAATGGAGACTCTGGTAGCTGAAAACACCGTGGACATTAAAGCCCAAGATAGTCAAATGGTGAAATTAGAGGAAGCAGCAGCAGACTACTCGAACACGCTGGACAAACATAATTCATCCCTGCTCGACTTGCACCACAGGGGAATGGAATTATTTGGCAGAACTGAGGATTTTGAAAACCGCAGTAGACGGTGTAACATTCGGCTGCACAGGCTACCAGAAAAAACTGAATCCAGTAACATGATTTCATTCATGGAAGGCCTGCTGAAGAAAATTCTTCCTTTGCCACCAGACATCCAATTAAACTTGATTCGGGTGCATAAATCATTAGTGGCACGTCCGAGGGATGCTTCAGCCAGACCACGCTCAGTCATGACGCGTTCATGGACTTTTGGGTGAAGGGGCAACTCCTCCACACAGCGTGGGGCAAAAGGGAGGTCTTCTTCAGAGATCAGTGTCTGTTTTTGGAGCATGATTACACCCCTGCAATGGTACTAAAAAGTAGAAGGGTGCTTGCTGTACAAAAGAAATTAAAGAAGGGCTTGAAAGCCTTCCTTGAATATCCTGTAAGGCTTCGGGTAACAACGTCTGAAGGCACCAAACAGTTTGAGGAACTTAGTGATGCACAGGACTTTCTTACTGGTCTAGACATTTCTCTCGAGGATTTAACCCCAGGTTTTCCCGAAAAAGATCTGCAGACATCAGAATGGCACCGATCAATGAACTCTTGGAAGGGCGTGAGGAACAAGGCCAGAGATCTTTGGCACGAGGTACAAAAGGCAAGGAGACAAGCCAAAGATACCACTACCATGCATAACTCGGAGGACCCGATGACTACTATGGGAAGAGCGGACTACAACTGCAACAGATGAATGACTTTCCATAGGGCAGTTAAATGCTAGATAGTAGCCTTATGCAGGGGGACTGGGTCTATTGGTAATGTACTGATAAAGCACTACATTAATGGAGTTACAAAAATGTTTCAGCCACTCGATGGGAACGTGAGATCAGTGCTGATGGGACTCAGGGTTTTTCCCTGACATTGAGTCTCTTTAGAAAAATCTTTTTCTCCTGTAAAAACAGGGTTGACCACGAAGGCTGGTTTAACAGAAGCCATAGGGTTTCTTCATATTCAAAGGGAGGGATGGAGTACTGGGGTTGGTCAGCAAAGCCCCAAGAGGCCGCCAGGGTGTACCCACGTGACTACCCTCTCCCTCTACTGAGCGTAACTTAGCCAGAGGAGGTAGAAACTCTGTTCGATTCCATCTTTTCCTCCTTCATTACCATGCTCCTCACTGAGGGGCGGAGTGGAGAGGAGGGTTATAGGGGGTTTTCACCTCGAGGACTGTACGAGGGGGAGTATATACCCCAAATATCTTAAATTTACAAAAAATTCAAAAGTATTGTATTTTCTTTTTAAAGGTTTTTCAACAGTTTTAGAAAGAGGTATTTCAATTGTACGGTTGTACTAAAAATGTGTGGTTTTTACTTTATGTTATACTGTTCCTGGGTATGATGTGTGTAGTCCATTACTCAGGCCCAGTAGGGGCCCCAAAACTCCTAGATATTTGCCATGGGGGGGTCTAAAATAGTTACATACAATGTTATGGGCATTCATAGCAGGGTTTTAAATAATTGATTAGCAGTTTTTTTCTTGGGACAATACTAACTGTTCAGAAAGTATTTATATAGATTGTTAAACACAGTGAGGCAGGTGCTATGCATTTTCACAATGTTTTTGCACTTTTATGAGCAAAGCGCTAATCAATTTTTAGAGTTAAATAAAACCCTGCATAGCCCAATAAAGAGGGACAGAAAGTTGTAAGAGTTTACTAGATTGAAAGCAGATCTGGTATATTTGCAGGAGACCCATCTGGGGAACGGGGAACACAGAAAGTTGAAGAGATCATCGGTTGGAGAGGTTTACACCTCACACTACAAGGGCCATACTAGGAAAAGAGGGGTAGCTATACTCTTACAAAAAAGCAGTCTGCTACAGGTTCAGGAGGTACAAACAGAACCTGAGGGCAGATCTGTGAAAGTTTCTGGAGATATGAGGGATAAAAAATTTAATCTGATTAATATATACACCTCAAATGAAGAAATGGGGTGACATGAGTTTTTTTTATGAAGACTCTGGCCAGAGAGTGATCTGAACCTACAGGGGTAAACATTATAGGAGGTGATTTCAACACAGTGCTCAACCCAATACTGGATAGATCAGGTGGGGCAGGGGGTAGGGGGAAGTCCAAATCCAGCTTAACTTTGTTAAAAATTATGAAAGAGTTTGGTCTATTAGACATTTGACGCCACCAGAATATAGGGACCAGAGACTATAGCTTCTTTTCACCTAGGCTTCAGCAACACTCTAGACTGGACTTCTTCCTGCTGTCTACAGAATGGGCCTATACAGTAGAAACCACTAAAATTGAAATCTCCAACGATTTCAGACCATGCACCAGTTAGTATGCATATGACCTTTGACCCCCCCAAACAAAGGGGACATCATGGAGACTAAATGGCAGCCTCTTGAATAGAGAGAACTTTAAAGATTTGATAACCAAGGAGACAAAGTCCTTCCTGGATTTAAATGGGCAGGATTCCCTTCCCCCTCTATATTATGAGATACATTGAAGACTTATCTATGGGGAAAGATCATATTGTATGCTTCACACCTTAAAAAGCAGTCCACACTGCATCAGGTGCAATTGGTACAAGAAATAGAGGCCCTAGAGGACCAACATAAATGAAATCCAGAATTAGGGACAGAGACTAGACTGAAAGAGGTAAGGAAGGAGTTAGGCAAACTGGTAGATTCAAAGCTAAAGGGATGCCTAAGATATATATGCCACACAAAAGTATTATCAGCATGGAAATAGGGCGGGCACCATACTGGCTACCCAGCTTAGAAAAGAGTTGGTCAACAGAACAGTCCTTAGGCTTAGAAGTCACCCAGATGCCCCATCTGTAAATAAACCAGAAGAGATAGCTGGGACTTTTGCAGCCTTCTATGAGGCACTATACAAATCAGAGAACCGCCCAGCATGCCCAGTAAGTGGATACATATTTAAGGAAAATTACACTACCATCAGTTAGTGTGCTGGAAGCAGATGCCCTGAGGGCACCAATCTCCCTAGATGAGCTACAAAAGCAGGTGACAAGCCTGAAAAATCAAAAAGCACCAGGCCTAGATGGAGTTCCATCAGAATTTTATAAGAGTTTCCTCTCTGTCCTTGTATCACCTTTACCGAAGGCCTTCAACTCGATATTGAGAGATGGTGAACCAGCACCCTCTTCCTGAAGCTACGCACAGATAACAGTACTACCCAAGCCGGGTAAAGACCTGATGGAGTGCAACTCATATAGACCAATATCATTTCTGAACACTGATCTTAAGTTATTCACCGGGATCTTGGCAAACAGACTACAACTAGTAATCGGCTCAGTGATACATCATAATCAAACAGGCTTCATCAGGGATAGACTTATCCAGGATAATATTAGAAGATTTCTAAATATCATTTCATCACAAAAAAACAATTTCAAATAGCCATAGGGGTAGACGCAGAAAAAGCATTTGACTCAGTAGATTTGTATTTTTTACAACAAGATTTATCTAAATTTAGGTTAAGGGATAGGTTTATTGGAGCAGTCAAGGCACTTTATGCAAGGCCAGAGGCACTGGTAAGGGTCAATGGCTACCAGTCAGACAGATTCAATCTGGGTAGAGGCACCAGGTAGGGTTGCCCCCCTCACCCCTCCTTTTTGCTTTATCACTGGAACCCCTGGCAACCATAATTTGGGACTGTGAGTCAATTAAGGAAGTGGAGGAGGGTGGAGTTGAGCATAAGATTGCTTTGTACGTAGATGATGCGCTGCTTTTTCTGTCTGACCCCACCCAAATCTCTACCCCCTTTGTTGGAGGTATTGACTGAATACCAAGACCTGGCAGGTCATAAAATAAATCTAAGCAAATCTGAAGCCCTTTTATTAAGTGGTGCCCTACCTCAAGGATTCAGGGATTGCTTCCCACTTGCATGGGCAAAAAAAAAAAACAATCAGATATCTGGGGGGTTCAAATATCAGTAGATACTACATTGTTGTATGAAAACAATTACAAGAAGTTATTACATACAGTAAACAAGATTTAGCCAATTGGAAAATCCTCCCCCTATCGATCAATGGTAGAGCCCAAGTAATTAAAATGAACATCTTACCCTGTTTTTTCTTTTTATTCCAAACCCTGCCAATTATGATCCCCGAGGATTTGTGGAAAGAGCTTATTACTTCCACCAGAAAATTTTTCGGGGGGGGGGCGCCAGACCAAGACTCTCCCATAAATTATTGATGGCACCCAGGGAAACAGGGGTCCGGGTCTTCCGGACTTTAGTTGTTGTTATTTAGCAGCCCAAGGACCATGGATTCTTACCTGGCTAAAGCAGAAAGAGGAGTCAGGCTGGTATAGTCTTTGGTAACCGGGTAAGTCCCACTAGGCACAAGTGCCTGTTTTCAGGGGTGACCTGGGAGCACTGGGCGGTTAAGTGACTTGCTCAGATAGAAAAAGAGCAATTGGCAGGAGTGCCTTTATGGGCACTGCCCATGGCCAAACTTCCTAAGTCAATCTGGGCTAAAATATGTAACCCATGGACCAAACATACAGTAGAATCTTTGATAAAATTAAGGGAAAGGGTAGGTACACAGAATGATCTCGGCCCTATGTCCCTGGTCAGATATTATGCCGACTTTGCCCATTCTACTATTGATAAAGGTTATGCACACTGGGAAAGGAGAGGGTTGGTGTGTTTCTCCCACTTTTATTCCAGGGGCACATGTATGAGCTTCTTACAGCTCAAGCAACAGTTTGGCTTAAGAAAAGAAGACCATTTCAGATACCTCCAGGTCAGGAATTGTCTTCGCCAACGAAATCATCAGGAGTTAATCCTGAGACCATGCATGGACTTGGAGGATCTCTTTTTTTGGTGGGTTTGGTTGGCAGTCAAATTAAAGCCTATCTCTGAACTATATGGGCTATTAATGGAATACACCCCCTCTTTAACTGAAAAAATTCAGACACAATGGGAAAGAGAAGCAAATGTACAAATATTACCAACCACATGGTCACTGAGATTGGGGAAGCGATGGGCTGTTACATCATCTCCTAATTGGAGATAGTTTAATTGGAAATTACTTACTAGGTATTTTTTTGACTCCCACCTGAACCAAATATTTTGATCCCTCAAATACTGATAGATGCTGGAGGAAATGTGGAGCACGAGGTACCCATTGGCATGTTTCTGGGGTGCCCTAAATTGAGGCCTTTTTGGCAGCAAATACATGCTGACATTCAATCTACTCTTGAATTTACATACCCATGTTCTTTCCAGGCATTCGTACTCGGAGCTGATGCACATTTGGTGAATGCTAGGGGGAGACACAGACTATTTCATAGTTTAAGACTAGTGGCCCTCAAATGTATTACTCTGCAGTGGCTCTCCTCAGATCCTCCAGCCCTTTCCCCATGTCTCCAGAAGGTGGAAGAAGTAGAAAGAATGGAAAGACTCATGGCCTCTATTCACTTGGGCCCAAACAAATTCCTAGCTATTTGGTCCCCGTGGCTTACCAAAACCATGGGGATAGAGGGAACTCCAGAGATGGGAAGGCAGATAAGGGGTTCGACCTCTGATACAGTATCAATTTATAGACTGGCTTTTATAGAAAGAAAGACACAGTCTACACATATTTTTTTTTTAGTCTTTGGTAACCAGGTAAGGCCCACTAGGCACAAGTGCCTGTTTTCAGAGGCGACCTGGGAGCACTGGGCGGTTAAGTGACTTGCTTAGAGTCCCACAGTATGCAAGTGGAGGTTGTGGGAATCAAACTCAGGTCTAGTCAGCTGGATGTACCAAGCTCATTCACACCTCATTCCTCTAACCTCTAGGCTATACTGCCAGCCCATCACGTTGATAAAAATAGAGGTTGTTTATTAGTTGTTCAGTTTTGGAAACCTGTTAAAAATATGTTAGTAGGTTGGCATGGTATGGAGGGGGTGGGCCCCTCTGAAGGGCAGGAGAGTTGTTATGAGGGGCAATGCTGTTCCGCTCCTCAGTCCTTCTGTCGGCGCGGAAGATCCTATCAGCTCCTAATTAAAATGGACAAACAATGAGAAACAGACTTGATATTTATCAGCCACCCACACTGTATCAAATACATCTCATACTGTTATGTGATATAATACCTGTATAATAAGTGGGGCTCTGAGGAGCCGTAGAATGCTTGTAACCTGAGAATGAAAAATAGTTTAAAAAAAAGAATCACAGAATATGTACAGACAGAAACTGAACAAAACAATTTATCAGTTACAGTTGCATTGGTCTGCAAGGGCAGACTGCAAGGATATCTTAAACTAATTAATCTTGGGGAGATTCAGCAGACTATCTGGCAGTTTGTTCAACCAGTTAACAGCCCTGACAACAAATGACCGCTTTCCAAGCTGAATATGCCAGGAAGCAAGATTAAGGGCATTCCTGGCCATATTGCCAGTGTCAGTGGCTCAACAGGTAGCACATTGCCTCTAAGGCCAGGATATTGTAAGGCTGTGGGTTCCATCCCCACACCAGGCAGTTGGGTTAAATCCCAATGCTAACACCATAGTACAGAATGAGGGGCTGCTGCACTCCTGAGCTGTCTTTTGGATGAGATGTTAAACCGAGGTCCTGTCTGCCTATTCTGGTGGGGTCCTGTCTGCCTGTTCACGTGGATTTTAAAGATCCCACAGCACTTCTTGAAAAGAGTAGGGTGTTTTTATTAAATAAAACATTTACAGAAATCAGTTATAAATCTGATCACTATCCAAACATCATACACCTCCTTAAAGCCCTGTGCTCCTAAAGAGAAAGAAAACTGTATCAAAGAATTATAACATATTGTCCTCTTCTGTGACACCTCCAATACCTGACCTAACTAGCTGGAAAATAAATTCTATTGATTACAGCCATGTTACATTTCTCCACAGTTTTATAAAATGCTCCTAAGACAACTACTGAAATTTCTGATTATATGCTATTCTGAGTTTATTTGTAATTTTCAAACATAATATATTTAATGGAGTCTTCTTTTGCTTAAATAAGGAGCACCAACCTTGCCAAATGCTTCACTTTAGGCAGGCCACTATAATGCACAGTGTAATGTAGTGCTAAGCATCCTACATCTCATCAAATGAACAGTATATCAAATTATCATAAGTACCTCAGGAAAACACGTGTTTCCCAAAACTGTCCTAATTCCATCCAAAGAGTCACAATATATGGACAAGCGAAAAAAGATGCATCATAGTTTCCAGTTCCTGGTGACAAGATTCCTACAGGCAAAAATGACCCACAGCACTTTTATGTTACTACTAACTTGGACCTTCCCATAGGTACAAAGCCATACCATACCATTCATTTTGGCAGGAACCCTGGATTCCAACAGTTGTTTAGTAATAATTAGGGACAACCCCCCATGGCCATTTAACATACTGATTCTGTAAAAAAGAGTGAATAGTACTTTCATATAGTTTCCCCCTAGAGGAGCCCTGTAAATCAGACAGTTTCCACTGTCTTAATGTGCACAAGAAAGAACTAAAATATCCACGTAAAGGGCTCCTTATTCTTCCCAATGGCCTGTCAGTCTGAGTCTTCCAGACCAAAAGTGTCACCTCCCACCATGCCCTTCTGAAAGGTAACCAAAGTTTAGCTGCCCTTGCCAAAACTGGTTTCAAGAAGGGAATAAATAATATGCAATGAAAAAAAAAACTATTGGATTTATTATCCCTAACCCACCTTCTTTAGGTGTCCAGCAGGAGTGATCTCTTTTTTGAGGATTTATTGTAATCTACTTCCCCACAGGAGATAGAAAAAAACACTCTAGTTTCCAAAGATTTTGGAGGAGGAAAAGCAAGCCAACATACAAAAAAATGGATATCAAAAATGTTTTGCATGTATCCTTTTTTTAAGCTTGTCATAGGCTACTTACTCTATTCTGAAACCTTCTGTTCTGCCAAAATCAACTTATTCTCCCAATTTAACTTGGCCAAGTCCTCATCACTGAACTGTATACCCAGAATAGTAACCAGACCACTCCCTACTGGAATTCCAGCAAAGTTATTTGGACACTCTTCTCGTAAGGGGCCTAAAGTTAAGCCCACCCAGTTTTGCCTGTTGATCTTTGTCTCTGCTACTTTTGAAAATGATTATGTCCATTGAATGCAACATAGAATCCTTACCCCATAACAATGAGCACATATTGTCTTCATATACCAACACAGTAGGAAATGCAAGATGTTCTTGTGAAATAATTTTTTGTACTTCTATAGATGTGTTTTTCTAACCAATTAATCTAATCCAAACACATAGAGCAGGGGGCTCAATGGGCACCCCATCTCACCCCTGTATTAACAGTAATTGTAGTGTCTAGTCTCCCATTCAGTAAAGGAGTGATGAAAGCCATTGTATACAACAGTCGTAACCACCTCACCATCTTTTTTTTTTTTTTTAACCTTAGTATGCTTTATGCCCCGGTATCACCCAGCTGGCCCCCTTCTACAACCTTCCCCCAGCCCCATCACCCCACAATCCCTGGGTCTTACCCTACCAACCGTTGCAGTGCCCCAAGGCTTACCTTCCACGGAGGGGCCCCTGGGGTGCTCCCCTGTAACCTCAGGAGGACCTGTAGCTGGGTTGCAGGTCAGGAGCAAGAGACCCTTTCCTTAAACGAATATTGCCTCGGTGGCAGATGACTTAATCCCTATCTCCACCGTGTCTCATTGGTTAATACTTTCTGAAGGACAGTAACTGAGGTTGCCCACCTCATGCTGCTGATTGGTTACACATGCTGCTGCCTCGGTGGCAGGCTACTTAATCCCACCCTCTGTTGTGTCTCATTGGTTAATACCTGATGAAGAACAGTAACTCAGGTTGCCACTTGTTGCTACTGATTGGTTATACAGTATATGCCGCTTGTAAAGGACTGATTTGACAACCAGCAATCTGTCCATTTCATGCGGTGTTCGATACAACAATAACCCCACCCTCCCGAATAAAAAGCGAGCACTGAGTGTAATTCATAACTCTAAGGTAATGACCATTATTGGTTGGTAGTGAATTACAGCTCCTTTCTGAGTAAGTTGCAGTGTGCAAAAACCTCCGTAAACTTTATTTATTATGTGTCTAAAAACAAGTACAAGAAAAGAGAAAAAAGAAATCATAAACAAACAATGAAAGCTCTATTCTTAGTTGTGCTGTATTTATCTACTGCTCCTTTGGGACGAAATCTTCCATTGTAGTTTGGAGTTTTTTTCCAATCATGTAGCAATGCCAGACTCTCTCTACATTTGCAACCTGATCCCTCTGGGGTGGGGGGGTAATGTCGTTCTGCTGCTTGACAGCCCTACGGAGAGTCTGGCATCTCATCATCCCTGTTCTCTTCCTGTGATATTTCCTCTTCCTCCTCGTCAGTTCATGCTCCCTGTGATTCACTGATTGCCTCCGCTATGTCATCAACTTCGGTGTGAGGTGTAGCATTCCCCAGCAAACACAGCTCATTCATTATCTCTATTGGCAAGTCAGTATCAGTGGGATCCTCCTCCTTCTCCTCCTCCTCCTCTGGTAGAACACCAATTAGAGAGTCATTGGTGAATCCGCCCTTCCGGAAGCACCTCTGGATTGTCTCTTGTGAGACAATGTGCCATGCTTGCTGTATAAGGTGTACTGAATCTAACAAGCTAATGTGCCATACGCAGACAGAAGCAGTAATTTCTGATTGGTCTGTACAGCAGGAATTAAAGATCCACTTTAACGGACACTTAAACACTGCCAACATAGCAAATGGCGTTTGGCATAGATAAAACGTCTGTTAAAAGCGGAAGTCCATTACATCAGGAGCCCATATAAGTGGTGCTGCCTCAGAAGTAGACCACTTAATTTCGCCCTCTGCTGTGTCTCATTGGTTAATACCTTCTGAAGGCTGTAACTGAGGTTGCTGCCTGTTGTTGCTGATTGGTTATTCATGTGGTCACTAAATGGCCCTCCCAAATTTTTTTTCGTGCTCTGATTGGGTGGTCCTAGCCTGCCCCGATTGGTTGACATACAGAAAATGTATTTTTTAAGACACTTTTTTTAAATGAAAGTTGTCACTGAGGCAGATCCACCTCCGAGGTTGCCCTGTCTTTGAGGCAGGAATGGATATGGCTGCCTCCCAGGCAGGGCTTTTCCCTCTGTAGCTAAAGACCTGAACTTCACTGCTGTGCCGGCTTGGTGGTGTAGTGGAAAGGTCTACAGCCTGATAAACAAGAAGCTGAGAGTTTGAATCCACACAAGGTCCCCTCAGTTCTCTTTTGTTAGAATTTCACTTGAGTGGTGATCCATGGCAGCATGGTGTTAGAATAGTAAGTATGTAAGAAAAGGGACTTAGCTGTGCCTCAGAAGCAATATTCATTTAAGAAAAGTGTTACAGATCTACCTCCAATGCAAAATTTATTGTTGCAATTATTCTTTCTCACAGCCACAGTAAGTCCCTTTCTTACATACCTACTATTCTAACACCATGCTGCCATAGATCACGACTCAAATGAAATTCTGACAAAAGAGAACTACGGGGACCTTGTGTGGATTCAAACTCTCAACCTCTTATTTATCGGGCTGTAGACCTTTCCACTACACCACTAAGATGGCACAGCAGTGAGGCTCAGGTATTTAGCTGTAAAGATTAAAGCCCTGCCTGGTAGGCAGCCCTATCCATTCCTGCCTCAAAGGCAGGGCTGCCTCAGAGGTAGATATGCCTTGGAGACAACTTTAATTTCAAAAAATGTGTCTTTCAAAAAGGCGCTTTCTGTATGTCAACCAATCAGGGGCAAGCTATAACCACCCAATCAGAGCAAGAAAAAACATGCAGGAGGTCCATTTAGAGACCAGATGAATAACCAGTCAGCAGCAACAGGCAGCAACCTCAGTTACTACCTTCAGAAGGTATTAACCAATGAGACACAGCAGAGGGCGGGATTACGTGGTCTACCCCACAAGGCAGCAGCATGTGTAACCAATCGGCAGCAAGAGGTGGGCAACCTTAGTTACTGTCCTTCAGAAGGTATTAATCAATGAGACATGGCAGAGGGTGGGATTAAGTCATCTGCCTCTGAGGCAGCGCTGCCTCAGAGGCAATATTCGTTTAAGAAAAGTGTCTCTTGCCAGGTGCGGAAGCCAAACAGGTGGGTGTGGAGCCTACAAGGAGAGGCGGAATCATCCTGCAGACTAAGGGTTTTTCCATTTTCATCCTCAACCCATGTGATGTCAATGGCATGACAGGTATACATGTATCCACACACCCCTCCACACTAATGTCGACCCTCCTGTTCCTTGCTGTCATGGTCAGCCACTGCCTGTGGTCACCCAGGCGATGACACAGCATCTGAGACACATCACCCCCTCCTCCCCAGGGGAGGGGAGCATTCATAGGATGCTTGGATCACCTCTCCCCGGCCAACCCTCTGACTTATTGGGCTCATTCCTGAATCTGGGTGATCAGTGCTGCGAGTAATAGAAATACTGGTGTGCCAGCGGGCTGACTGCAACCACTCCACCATCTTATCAGGAATCCCATAATGCTGAAGAGCTTGAAACAGGTATTCTTGAAAAATATGTACTAAGGCTTTCTCCTGATCTAATGTCAGGAAAAGACCTTAGATTCCCCGTTTTCCCCTTTCTACTACTTCATGGAATAAATTAATATTATCCTGGATTAATCTTCCTGGAATACTACAGATGTGAGAGATGAGGTGCCACCTGTTGCAATCTGGAGAGCAACATTTTTGTAATCAGTTTGAGGTCCATATTTAGAAGACTTTTTGGTCTCCAGTTTTGAATGTTGGCCTTATCCCCCTTTTTATGTAAAAAAAAATGCAATATACCTTTTCGTAAACTAGACCCCATCACCTTATTGGATACTATATAATTAAACAGTGTTGCTAGCTCATCCTTAAGGACCTCTCCCACCACTCGACAAAATTCAGCCAGTAGTCCATCTGAACCAGGAGCAGATCCTGTTGTCAGGTATCCTATGGTAGCTAGGACTTCTTCTGGTGAAATATCTACCTGTAATCTTTCCAAATCAACATCTGATATATCATGGATTTGAATATCTTGAATGAAATCCATACAATGAACCACTGTCAGAGCCAGAGCGCCCAAAGTGGATTGGGCATGTCATCCCAGGAAATTCAGCTGTGCTGTGGTACCCACTAAAATATGTCCATGCTCACTGTATACATGCGAAAAAGATCTTGTATCAGTACGGTGTTCACACTCATCAAAGGGATTGTTTTTCAATTTTTTCTCTTTTATATTATATTTATGTTTCATTAATAGAAATTACATTCTCTGAAACAGTAATTTTATCATCTCTTCTTCTAAGATCTGTAACTGGACTGAAAAATCATGCCCTGTGGAAGCTGAGACAGATAATTTTTGAAATTTTTAACGTTTCTTAAAATACTTTATATACCTGGACTGGGTAATTTTTTTCCCCCTGTGCAGTGAAAAAAGTCTGCAAATCCTTTTTAAGATCCTCCCAACATTCAATCAGGGAATCATACAGTAACATAACTGATGTAGATGTCTTTGTCTCCAGAATATAGACCAGTTTCTGTTTAACCCATTCATCTTCTAACAATGAGATATGCAATTTCCAAACACTAGGCCCAAAGGATATATTGAATTTATTTCCATACAGGATTTGTACCATTCTATGGTCCGAAGTCTCAAATGATACAGTTTTTGTGTGCAAAATATTTAACCATGGAGAACAAAAAGTACAGTCAGTTCTTGTACAAAGCCATCCCTTAAACAAAGTGTGAGCTCCTTTACCTCCAGTTGCACCTATGGCAATCAGCAAATTAGCTTTAATAATTATATTATTCAAAAAATATAAGTCACAAAGTAATTTTGTGGTTTGAGCACCTCTGTCTGAGACAGGCAATCCACAATTATGGAAAACCAGAGATGGAATATGGTCATTCCGGGCTTTAACCTGTTCAGCTGGGATAAAGTAGGAAGGAAAGGGGGAAATAGTGCTTTATGTATAGGACCACATAAAGGCTATTGAGATTCGAGGGGAACAGGGGAAAATGGAGGTACTGTGGGTCACCCTTGAGAAGAGGAAAGGAGCCATTATTCGAGCAGGGGTAATATACAGACCTCAGGTGCAGGTGAGGAAGTGGACAGAGAGTTGATGCAAGTGATCCAAAGGATGGCTCAGAAGGGGGGAGCTGCTGCTGATGGGTGATTTCAATCTTCCAGATGTGGATTGGAGTATCCCAGCTGCAAAATCAACTAGGAGCAGGGACATCCTGGACTCCCTGCAGGTGGTGCTACTCAAACAACTGGTAAGGGAGCCCACTTCGGAGGGGGTGATGCTGGACCTAGTTCTGACAAATGGGGACAGTGTGATCAACATCACTGTGGGGGACCACCTGGGAACCAGTGACCATCTGGTGGTGTAGTTTAGTATAAAGACTGGGGTAGAGTCAAGCCACATGAGAATGAGGGTTTTGGATTTCAGGAGGGCTGACTTTGGAAGAATGGCGGTAAGCCTCAGGGAAGCCCTGGCACAGTTACATGAACAAGTAGGTAAAGAAGAACAATGGGTGGCAATGGGGGGACTGAGAAGGCTACAAGACTTCATGCCAGACAAGTTAGCAAAGGCAGGAGAAGAAGGAAACCACTTTGGTTCACTTGGGAGGTGGCAGAAAGAGAGAGGGCAAAGAAAACAGCCTTTAGACAGTACAAAAAAAAAAAATACAGTAAAAGGAGGAGGATAGAAGAACTTACCTGGAGAAGAGGCAAAGGGAGATGGGGAAGGAAGTAAGTAAGATGGGCAAAAGCAGTAACAGAGGAAAGGATAGCAAAGTGGGTCAAGGGGGGATAAAACATTTTTCAGATACATTGGGTAAAGGAGAAAGGCCAGGGGAGGGGTAATCAGGCTACTGGGGGAAGGTGGGCCTCCATGGAGGAGGACAGCTAAAAGGCTGATATATTGAACAAATACTTCCTTTCTGTCTTCACAGAGGAGGGGATAGAAATGGACCTGAATTACACAACAAGAGCAAGCAGGATAGGGAAGTAGACACTAGCCGCTTCACTGTGGATAGGGTCCTAAGAGAACTATCAAAGTTAAGAGTGGACAAGGCCATGGGCCTTGGTGCAGTGTACCCCACGCTGCTGAGGGAGCTCAGAGAGGTTCTGGCTGAGCCCCTGGCAGCCCTGTTCAACTGGTCTCTGGAAACAGGAGAGGTGCCAGGGGACTGCAGGAGGGCTGACGTCATCCAGCTCTACAAAGGGGGTAGTATGGAGGAGCCAGGAAATTACAGGTCGGTCAGCCTGACATCAGTAATTGGCAAGGTTTTGTAATCATTTCTAAAGGAAAGAATTGGAGAATACCTTGAGACCAGTGGACAGCAGGACCAGAGACAGCAACGGTTCACATGGAGGAGGTCCTGCCTGACCAACCTGATAGAGTTCTTCAAGGAGGTGACCAAGATAGTGGACCAGGGCGGGGCGGTGGATGTGGTCTATCTAGATTTCAGCAAGGTCTTCGACACTGTCCCACATAAAAGGTTGGTAATGAAACTGAGCAGCCTGGGGGTGGGGCCTAAATTAATGAATTGGGTGGAGAACTGGCTTAGGGATAGGAGCCAAATTTAAAGTCAAAGTTTATTAGCAGGAAAGAACTCCATTGAGCAGGCTCATTTGCAAGGAGGTCCTGAACAAGTAAAATCATAACACATACAATATAACCAGAACAATATATACATAAGAGGGTGTATAGCACTATTCTTCATAAGGGGATGGAACACATAACGTAAGGGGAAAAATATATACACATGAATAAACATTGTGGAATTACTCTAGAGAGGAAAACATACTATATAGCTTAAAAAGTACACTGTATATGACAGTTCAGCACCTCATAACTGGGGATACATAAGAACATTGCAGAGAAATCTGCAGCTAGTTGGTAATACATCTTGTAGTAGGCATGATTGAGGCATATGGTGGCACGTAGGTGGGAAGAGAGGCAAGATGGGGGAGGCATTGAGATACGGGGGAGGAAAAGGTGAGGGAGTAGGAGGACAATGTAAGGAAGTTAAGAGTCAAGGCATCATGTGGATGCCTTTGGGAATGGGGGGAGGGCAGGGTGGTTAGAGGTAGCAGGGTGGTCAGAGGGAGTAGGAGGGCAGATTAGGAAGATTAAGAGTCAAGACATAGTGTGGGTGCCTTTGGGAGTGGGGGATGGTCATGGGGAGCAGTGTGGTCAGTGGGAGAAGGGGATGAGGCAAGGGGTGGAGGACAGGGGGTAAAGCAGATGTGGACAGGGAAGATTTGGTAGAAGCCGGGGTAGCAGAGTGGGGTAGATGTAGAGGGAGAGGGCATTGAGAGGAGTGATGGGATAGGTTCATACTTCACCAAGGTTGTAGCTGTAGGGGGAAGGGATGTTTGAGAAGAGAAAGCTTACTCTTATGGAGACAAGGAATGTAAGTCACACAGTCAGTGGAAGACTGAGGGGTCAGCGGCAGGTGCACGAATCATGTAGTTTGCTAGTGAGCAGGTTTTTAAAGCTGTCCAGAAGGAAGCTGGAGGTTTGGCTGGGCTTTGTTCCAAGCAGCTGATAGAGCATGGTTTATAGCCAGTCCTCCAGAACAGGAGCAGATAGTAGAGATAACAAACAGAATGTAGGAGGAGCTACATAAGCGATATGAAGAGGTAGAGTGCCAGAACAGAACAGTTATATAAAGGGGGGGGGGGTTTGATAATAGGGCTTTGAATAACCAGGTGAAGGAGTGAGACAGCCGTTTGGTGGTCAAGGGGGACCAACCCAGGGAGGCATATAGGTCGCAGTGGGCAATGCGATGATGGGCATTTAGAATTAACCTCATTGCTCCGTGGTGAAGTGTGTCCAGTTGGTGTAGCAGGGAATCAAAGCAATGGCCATAGAGAAAATCAATGTAATCAAGGAGAGGCATGAATGTAGTCTGGACCAAACGAAGTCTGGCATCTTTGTTAAACAGTGATTTATTTCTGTAAAGTAAGCCAAGTCTTTGCTGTAGCTTCTTAGCAAGATAGGTAATATGTGTAGAGAATGAAAGGTGTTGGTCCAGGTTGCAGCCTAAATTTTTAAAATTGTTGGCTACCTGAAGGCTGTTACCAAGGAGGGTATTTATTGGGGGGCAGGGATGCGAGTTCACTTTGTGCGACAGTTTGATAGTGGGAATTGAAGTACATAACCTTATTTTGGGGGGAATTTAAGAGCAGTTTTGATTGCGCCAGGCTGAACTGAAGGAGATCAAATTCTGTCTAGAGTTCCATATGTGCTTCGGCCGCAGAGGGTTTGGATGAATAGATAACTGTGTCATCCGCGAATAGATGCAGATTTGCTTTATTGATATTTCCAATGTTGTTGATGTAAAACATAAACAGGAGGGGACCAAAGATCGAGCCTTGAGGTACTCCTCTCGAAAAAGGGAGGAGAGGGGAGAGTGAGCCACCAGCTTTCACCTGTTGCATTCTAATTATGAGGTAGCTGTTAAACCATGACAGAGCAGAACTGGAGAAGCCATGCCAATGTAGCACGTCCAGGAGTAAAGCATGATTGACGGTGTCATATGCTTTACTGAGGTCTATGAAGACTGCTCCTGTGACTTGTTTCTTGTCCATAGCCATGTGCCAGCCATTCAAGACTGAGGCAAGAGCTGTTGTGGTGCTATGGGCTGGTCTGAAATCAGACTGGGATGGATTTATAAGGTTGTTTTTGTCAAGGTAGTCTCTTATTTGGGTATTTATCTACTTCTCGTATAGCTTAGAGAACAGGGGAAGGATGAAAATGGGACGGTAGTTATTCAGGTCCATAGGATCACCTGTTTTGAATAATGAGAGTACCTGGGCAATTTTCAAAGGCTTGGGCTCAACGAAGGAACTGATGGACATATTAAACAGGTGCAAGATGGGAGCTGTGAAGTATCTGATGCCAACTTTTATGAAGTATGGACCTATCCCGACAGCACCAGCACCTTTACTGATCCCCTGAATAAACTATATGCAAAGTACTACCAATTGCTTACATGTCATGATGATAACCATGCCTGTACCCATGCCTGCATCCACTGCTTCTCTTTTACCATGCCTGTAAGCCATGCCTGTATCCACTGCTTTTCTTTTACCATGCCTGTATCCACCATTTTTCTTTACTGTAACCACCTCATGATGTAACTCACAATGCCTCAAGTGTTCCTTATGTCCTTGTTCATTCTTATAACTTGTATTGTTATCCCGGGTCGCCCCTGAAAAAGGGACCTTCGGGGCTCAGTGGGCCTACCCGGTCACTAAAATTTAATAAATAAATAAACAAACAGATCTTCTAATTCTTTGTACTGTAAGGGAGTAAAGGAGAAGATAGTGTTAGTTGGAGGTGGAGAGAGCCTGGACAAGTTGTGTATTAGGGTGGCTGCTTTTGAGGTATCAAACACCAAGTCCAGCGGTGGAGAAGTGGCTGTTGAAACTATGTAGTATGTCAGATTTATCTGAGAAGTTCTGACCCTTGAATTATATCTTACAGGGTAGAGAGGAGGAAGTTATTGCCTTCTGCGGATTTAATGATACACCAGAATTTACTGGAGTTTCCCTTAACTGAATTGAATGCAGCTATGAAGTAGGATGCTTTTACGTCCCTATTCAGTTTTGTACACTGATTTCGGTATGTTCTGAAGGCCACCCAGTCCGCCAGGAGTTTGGTCCTCCTGGCTGTAGTCCAAAGGTGGTCCCTTGCATTAAGAGCAGCCTTTAGGTCAGCTGTGAATCAAGGGCTTGAAAGCTTCCTGGGCTTGCATTTTAGCATAGGGGTATGTTTATTGATGATTTTGCCTAGGATGTTGTTGAAGAGGGAGGTTGCAGTGTTAATAATTGAGATCAGATAGAAGTTCGTCCAGTCAATATCCCTGAGGTTTGCTAAGTAATGGGATAAGTTGAATTTGCAGAAGCTCCTTTCCATATGAATCTGAGTGTAGGCTTGAGAGGTTGCTGCCCTCTAACACAGGCTATGGCACAGTGATCACTGAAATCATTGTGGAATACTGCTATGTGCCTGAGCTTATGGGGTCCGTTTGAGAGAATGAGGTCAATTAGTGATCCGTTTGCAGGAGTTTTTGGGTTCGGATAAGTGTACTCTGAGATCACTTGGGTGAAGCCAACCTCATCACAGAAATCTTTGAGTTGATAGCATTTTTTGTTGGGTTTGTGCCAATTAAGGTTAAAATCACTGAGGATGATGACTTTATTTTGTCTTGCGTCGGATGTATTGCGCAAATGATTTAGTAGTTCCATGGCCCCTGACGGTGGCCTGTAGCAACCTATTACCATCAGAGTTTCCATGGAGGATAAGGAGAGGTTTAACAGCAAGGATTCAAATTCCTTTGAAAAAGTAGTAGGGGTGATGTTGGAGATGGTAAGTGTGTCCTTGACATAGATAGCTATGCCTCCTTCCTTGGCTGGTCTATCACTGTGATAGATGTTATAGGAGGGGAGTGAAACTGCTGTGTTGGGGTGGATGTCTTCGGCCATGTTTCAGTTAAGACTAGTATGTCTGGATCTGTGTGGAAAATCCAGGCCTGGACCAGGTCTACATTTTTCAATAGGTTGCACACATTAAGGTGTAAACACCTCAAGCCCTTTGTGTCTGCAAGGGCAGCTGTAGATGCTAGGGATTGTGGAGGCCCAGGGTTTAATTCAACATTACCTGTGCAGATTAGCAACAGAAATATTATGTTAGTGAGCCACCTGCGAAGCAGTTTAGCTATGACGGGTTTGGGTCAGCTACATAGCGGATGAGTAGATAGCATGTGTGTGCTGGAGTAATGAAGGCAGGAGGGGCATAGAGCATAGAATATCAGTGATACCCAAAGTGATGTAGGGTGAGAAGTTGTGAGGGATACTGCCAATAGGGAATTCTGGGGGTCCCATAGTGTAGTAGAGTATATGTGGAAGAATGTGGGGGAAGGCGAGGGTGGAATCTAGGTAGAAAAGTTAAGAGCACAACCTCAGGGCAGTTTGGAGGCACTGGTAAGTTTGGAGGTAGTGCTGGGAGGGGAGAGCTGCAGGTTGAATGGAGTAAAATACAGAGAAGGATAGCACTAGGGAGCGAGAACATGGTGAGGTAGGAGGTACATCGCCACATATTTATAAAGTGAAGGGCCGTAGGAAGTGTGCACCCTTGGGAGAACCCAGCAGTTGATCTTGGGCACTGGCTTGGTGCTACCAAGTGATCGGGTAAAGAGGTCTCTTGTTAGGGGCTCTTCTTAGGGGCCGTTGTAGCACCCACTTCCTGCCAGAACTGACTAAGAAGGAAGAAAAAACTTTAGAAAAAATTGTTTTTTTCCCTACCTTACAGTTCTCTCCATCAACCATCTACAGGCGGACTAACACTTGTCATTTCTGTAGAATATAAGCCAATAGAATGGATATCGTACCCTGTAACCACTGCAGAGCACTCTTTTACAGGGCCTGGGACCAGGATGTAGGATATTGCCCCACATGCTGGTCCATAAATGACTTCCGAGTCTAACTCCAGGAAGCATGGGCAACAATATCCCACCTAATCCAGGAACTATGCCAGGTCACAAGGACTTGGAAACAATCCTGGCACCACCAGTATCCTGGCACTGATCTACTACAGAGGACAGTCCATCCAGGGGTTTGGCAGTTAGTGTAGAGGGGAAAAGCATATGGCAGCAAGGCTCACCAAGTGGGCGACTCTCAAGAGGCAGTTATGCAGCTGCATAACAGGTTTCCCCCATTGGCAATGATGCACAATGAACCAGGTGACTGCTCAAGACAGAGACATAGGGCTCAGCAGCACCAACCTGGCATCACCCTAAAAAATAATAGGGGATGATGAAGTAGGGACTCACATGTTATTGGGCCAGGGAAGGATGAACATTCTGACTTGTGACAGGAGAAGGGGTGCAGCGATACCAAACACTTCATCATGACATAACTACTCAGGCAAACCCTCCCATCAAACGAAAGAAGAAACTGATCACTGTGGGGGACTCCATGATACGTGGGGTCGAATCACAGTTAAATGGGATCAACCGAAAGGAAACAGTGGTCAAGTGTCTCCCTAGGGCCACAGCAAAAATGGATGTAGGTCGCATAGGAAGTTAACTGCATCAGAAAGGAGCAAGATATCAAGGCCATCATTGTTCACATAAGAACTAACAATATCGCAAACCATTCCGCCGAACAGGCCAAGGCTCATTTCTCAAATCTAGGGGACAGACTCACCTCTTTCTTGTCCACCTTGGCCTTCTCTGAGGTACTCCCAGTATGGGAAAAGGCCAAGAAAAGGTTAGGGAAGCCGAAATCACAGAACTGAATTCCTGGCTCCACACTTGGTGTTCAGAAAAGGGCTACACCTTCATCGGTGACTGGAAAAATTTCTGGGGAATGACTTACTTTAAATTTGACTGCCTTCACCTCAACAGGGAGGGGGTAAGGGCATTAAGACAAAAGCTCAACGTATTCACGGCGAGTTTAAACTAGAGGATGAGGTGGTGGTGACCAGATGGGTGCAGGAATATAGAACCCCAGTCACCACCCCCCCCGGCCCCGAGCCATGTAAGAGTGCTTATCATCAATCACATAGACATAAACAACAGGAGCACACGAAGATCACACAAGTTAAACAAAGTACAAAGAAACAAAGGATCAAGGATGCCGGACTCTGAAAGGCAATGACGATCAATGCCCGGAGTCTAGCTAGCAAAATCCCCAAACTCTCAGCCACAATAGCAGATGCAGGATTGGACTGGGTCGCAGTCATAGCACGAGAGCCATGAATGGGATGTTGTGATCCCAGGTATTCAGGAAAGACAGAAAAGGATGTAGAGGTGGGGGGACTGTGTTATATATATTAGGGAGGACATAAAGGCTATGGAGGTCCAAAGGTCCCAAGACGAATGTGAGGTACTCTGGGTCACTCTCGAACTGGGCTCATGCTCAGCCCTCAGACTAGGAGTGATACACAGGCCTCACTCACAAGGGGCAGAAGGAGACAAATCAATGCTTGAAAACATACTAAAGTTGTCCGAAAAAGGAGACGTGCTGATGGGGGACTTCAGCCTCTCGGACTTGGACTGGAACTCCTGCACAGCCTCCACAACTAGGAGCAGATATTTCCTAAACACCTTGGGAGGGGCTGGACTTAATCGGCTTGTCACAGCCCCACTCCCCCCACAGTCCTGGACCTGGTGCTTATAAACAGCAGCAAAGTCCAGGAGATGGAGGTGGGGTGCCATCTCGGGTCACGTGACCACAAATCTGTCTGGTTCAAGGTCAAAAAGGCCAAAGAAACAAGCCACACTAAGACACGGGTCACAGACTTTAGAAGAACAGACTTTGATCAGATGAGAATATGCTTGAGGGATATCCTCAAGAGCAAGGCAAAAGGAGGGGTAGTGGAATGTTGGATAAACATAAGAGGAGCACTAGCAGGGGTTACTGCAAAATACTCCAGGCTAGTCAGTAAGACAAAGAAAAAAAGAAATCCACTATGGTTCACAAAGAAGGTGGCAGCTTCAGTGAGGAAAAAGAAACTAGCATTCCAAAAATTAAAGGGCTCAAACAGCGAAATAGATAGGGAGGCATACAAGTGCAGTTTTTTGTAGTTAAACTTTTTATTAAGTTTTGCATAAGATGTACAGACAAACCTCTTACAATACAATGCAATGTCAGATTTTATAAAGCAGTTAAGGCAGCATATAATTAGTACACTACTAATAATAATATAAAGAGCATCATAATTCAAAATTAGAGCAAACAATACAAGTCATGTAATTAAGATATGCTTGACATTATAGTGGCCCTGAGGTGGGTAGTATGATATACAAGTGCAGTTTGAAGGAGGCAGGAAGGGAGATCAGAAAAGCAAAGGCACAAACTGAGGAAGACATAGCGTGGGGAGTTAAAGGCGGCAATAAGACCTTCTTTAGGTACATAAGTGACAAAAGGAAAAACAAAGGAGGCATTGTCAGGCTCATAAGCAGGGACTGGAGGAGGGTAGAAGACGACAGTGAAAAGGCATAAGAGTACTTCTGCTCAGTCTTTACTAAGGAGGCACCTGGGAATGGACCCACCCCAAAGGGGGTCAGAAATCATCAAATCATCTAGGGGAATGGACACAAGCCCGTTCACAATAGAGAGAGTAAAGACAGAATTACAAAAACTAAAGGTAGAGAAAAGCCATGGGGCCAGACAGAGTCCAGCCACGCATACTGCAGGAACTTAGCGATGAATTTGCAGCACCACTAGCGGATCTTTTTAGCAGATCCTTAACAGAAGGGACAGTTCCCCAGGAAAGGAAAAGAGCAATAGTGGCCCCAATACACAAGTGTGGTAGCAGCGAGGAGACAGGTAACTACTGCCCTGTCAGCCTCACCTCGGTGGTCGGTATGATGATGGAGTCACTGCTCAAAGAAAGGATACTAGTATTCCTGGAGGAATCTGGACAACCAGAAGCCAAGCAGCATGGTTTCACAATGGGAAGGTCCTGCCAGACTAACCTGATAAGAGTTCTTTGACTCAGTTACTAGGGCTGTGGACCAGGGGGAGAGCTGTTGATGTTATCTACCTTGACTTTAGCAAGGCCTTTGACTCTGTACCACACAGAAGGCTGCAAAACAAACTCGACCATACAGGAGTGGGGCAGGAAGTGGTAGCATGGGTGAGTAGCTGGCTTGAACAAAGAACTCAATCTGTGACAATAAATGGGGCAGCATCAGGAGATAGGGAGGTGACAAGCGGGGTGCCACAGGAGTCCATCCTTGGACCATTACTCTTTAATATCTGTATCAGAGATATCACAGAGGAGTTGAGTGGGAAGGTGTACCTCTTTGCAGATGACACAAAGCTCTGCAACAGGGTGGACACTGTATGAGGGTAGAGCAAATGAAAAGTGATCTACTCAGGCTGCAACATTGGTCCAAATTGTGGCAGTTAAAATTCAACGTGAAAAAGTGCAAAGTTATGCATCTGGGCAGAAGCAACCCAGAAACAAACTACTACCTGGGAGGGGGAAAAACTAGCAACTACCCATCAGGAGAGGGATCTAAAGGTTATCATATCAGACAATTTGAAGTTAGGCGGACAATGCGAAAAGGAAACAAAGAAGGCCAGCAGGATGCTGGGATGCATAGGAAGGGACATCACAAGTAGAAGAAAGAAGGTGGTCCTGTTGCTATACAAGTCCCTGGTGAGATTCCACCCGAGTACTGCGTTCAGTTCTGGAGACCTTAGCTCAGGAAGGACATAGATAGATTGGAGAAAGTACAGAGGAGGGCAACAAAAATGATAGTCTCCATAAGTTGCCATATGAAAGCAGGTTTCAGGAACTCGTACTGACTCGAACAACGCAATGATAGAGGGGACATGACCGAGACATTCAAGTTTCTGAAGGGTATAAACAGAGTCTCCACTCAGGAGCTCTTTATGGTCAGTAGGACAAGAGGGCATGAGATGAAATTGAGGAGAGAGAGATTCAGGGGGCACATGCGAAGGTTTTTCTTCACAGAGAGGGTGGTTGACCCATGGAATGGTCTACCGGTTGGAGTCACTGACTCCAAAACAGTAGGGGAATTCAAAGCAGCTTGGGACAGACACAAGGGGATTGTCTCACAGAAATCCTAAAAAAGGGGGGGGTAGGGCTCAGGGCAGATTAGATGGATCTTTGGTTCCCATCTGCCTTCAGTTTCTATGTTTCTATTTACAGTAGTGGTAGTTTTAGGTGAGATCCTTATTAGCTCTTGAGTAGCACTAGTATGGATCGGTTAGGTAGGGAATGGGCTAGTGTAGTACTTGTTATACAGTCGTGGCCAAAAAAATTGGCGCCCTTGCAGTTTTTCTAATAATGCACCATTCCTTCCAGAAAATTGTTGAAATTAAAAAATATTTTGGTATCCACATATGTATTTCTTTGGTTTGCAGTGGAATAAAACACAAAAAGCAGAAAAATTTACTAAGTCTTAGCTTATTCCACACAGAAATCCTTAAATGGGCTGGACAAAATTATTGGCACCATTTAGAAGTAGTTAGAAATAATTAGATTTCAAGCAGGTGATTCTCCTTTACTTTGGAATTGAACTCACCTGTGGTGAGTTGCAGGTGCCTGCAATATAAAAATCACTCATTCAACCAGCTTGAATAGAGAAAAGGACTCATTCTCCTGTTTTGTGTCACTGTGTGTACCGCAATGAGCATGGAGAAAAGAAAGACAGCCAGAGAATTGTCTGAGGAGGTCAGACAGAAGATTGTAGCCAAGCATGGACAATCTCAAGGCTACAAATCAAATCTCCAGAGACCTTGATGTTCCTGTTACCACCGTACATAACGTTATCAGGATGTTTAAGGCCCATGGCACTGTAGCCAACCTCCCTGGACGTGGCCTCAAGAGAAAACTTGATCGAAGATTGCAGCGCAGGATTGTTCAAATGGTGGAGAAAGCACCTCGATCAACTGCCAAACAGATTCAAGCTGACCTTCAGACACAAGGTACGACAGTTTCAACTCACACCATCCGTCGCCAACTCAATGAAAGGGGTTATAGTAGGAGCCCAGGAGGACCCCACTGCTGAGAGAGAGACATAAGAAAGCCTGACTGGGGTTTGCCAAACACACCTGAACAAGCCAAAATCCTTCTGGGAGAATGTCCTGTGGACAGATGAGACCAAATTAGAGCTTTTGTAAAGCACATCATCTCTATGTTTACAGAAAACAAAATGAAGCCTTCAAAGAAAAGAACACCTTCCCTACAGTCAAACATGGAGGAGGTTCAGTGATGTTTTGGGGTTGCTGTGCTGCCTCTGGCACTGGGTGCCTTGAACGTGTGCATGGCATCATGAAATCTGGAGATTACCAGGCCATTTTGGAGCGCAATGTTGAACCCAGTGTCAGAAAGCTGGGTCTCCATCGAAGGTCATGGGTCTTCCAGCAGGACGATGACCCCAAACACACTCAAAAGCACCAGGAATGGTTCAAGACAAGATGCTGGACTGTCCTGAAGTGGCCAGCAATGAGTCCAGATTTAAATCCCATTGAAAACCTGTGGAGAGATCTGAAATCAGCAGTTGGGAGAAGGCACCCTTCAAATCTGGGAGAACTGGAGCAGTTTGCACAAGAAGAGTGGGCCAAACTGCCAGTAGAGAGGTGCAGGAAGCTCATCCATGGCTATAGGAAGTGGTTGATTGCAGTTATTTTGACCAAAGGCTGTGCTACCAAATATTAAGTCTAGGGTGTCAATAATTTTGTCAATGCCATTTCTTTTCATTTTCTGATTTAAAAGGATATATTAAATTCTGAATCAAAAACAAAGGTTCTGTAATACTAACAGAGAAATAAAGAATTGTGGAGACCAAATACTGTACTGTTGTTAATTTCAACTTATGTTTAGAGAAAATTGAGTTATTTGAAAAAGTGCAAGGGCGCCAATATTTTTGGCCACGACTCTACAAGGGTGGTCAGTGTAAATAAGTCCCAAGGCAGTGTGAGGTGTAGTTGCTCTGAAAGGTTAATTAAGGGCAGGGAATGGGTTTGACATAAGAATGGTCAATGTCAAAAAGTCCCAAGGTAGAGGGTGCAGCAGTTCTGAGAGGACAGAGGTCAAGATTTACTAATAGTGTAGGCAAGTAGAAATGTGCAGAAGGAGGTGTCTAGCACTATGCAGACGCTTTACTAGAGAGTGAGAGGTAGAATGATAAGAAGGAGATGAGTAGTACAAGCCTGCATTATTACAAATGTAGGCAAGATGGAACGGGGGCAGAAGAGAGCAGTCTATAAACATAGATAATTGGCTCTTAGATGGACCAATGAGAGTGGGGAGGAGGAATATGGGAGGAGCCTAAGCATATTTAATAGGGGCAGGCAGGAAAATACATTTAAAATCAATTGTGCAGACGGAAGGGAGTCGCTGGAAGCAGCAGTTCAGAAAGTTAGCCAATTAAGAGCTAAGATGGCCACCAATAGCAGTCCAAGCCAGAGAAGCAGGGAGTCAATTAAGTTGTCTCTCTCCGGTGCTGGCAGTTCGTATCTTTGATAGGTCATGGAGCTGGAGGGCAGTTGAAGAAGGTGCAGCCAGCTGAAGAGAAGCCATGCCACCACCGTAGGTGGTGGTAAATAGAGTACACACTGGGGAGGGGCGGGTGACTAGCGGGGTACCACAGGGATCCGTGTTGGGCCCAGTGCTTTTCAATATCTACGATAGTGACTGTGGAGGGGTTGTGGGATAACAGATTAGCCAGTCACCAAACTTCAGGTTCAACACACAATCTCAGTGTGATGTTTATTCAAAATACAGGAAAGAAGCTTCAGCAATGTCATATTCCTCCTTCCGTACATCAGTTTGCAGTAACAGACTATGCATGTCCTTTCTCTGCATGTAGCGAGCACCTACTGACACTGATCTCTGATCTAAACATTTTTAGTGAAAACCCTTCATCCCTATGTGGGCTTTGTTTGCTCGGATAGTGGGGGCTCAAAAAGAAAAGAAAAAAAAAATAGACAAAGAACCTCAATGCAGATTCATTGAAAAAAGGGTTACCCCGAAAGGCATTGGCAACAAATCAAGTTTCAAAGAAATACAACATCATACAGACTTCTATAATGCAAAGCATCACGGGATATATGAAAATCGTGGTTTACTTGGTTTTGTAGGACAAAAGAAGGCCATGGCCCATCAAGATTGTCCCCCGCCACTATGATGGGAAAAGTCATACCCTGGAGCCATTGGACTCCATCCATTTATCCAGTCCTCTTGTAAAAGAAATGGAGTTACTATCCACGAGATATTGTGATAGAGTATTCCACAATCTGGGAGTTCTTACCATAAAGTAACAATCTTTTATTAGTTTTGGATTTTGCCACAATTTGCTTATTGTGAAGTCATACAGCAATCCTTCTATTGAAGAATTCTAAGCCACATTGGCGCAGTAAGTCCGGGAGTTATGAATTTTATACAAAACAAGCAAATCTCCTCTATTTCATCTAGTTTGCAGTAAATGTAACCCAGTTTCCTGAAGTCTAGTCTGATAATCTATATTAGCCAACCGAGGAACCTATTTTGTAGCCCTCCTCTGGATTCTCTCAACTCTGTTTATATCCTGTCTTAAACAGGGGCTCCAGAAGGGGGACCCATAATCTGAGTGTACTCTTACATGGGTCCTGTAAAGGGGTCCTAGAAACAAAGGATAGTTTAATTTGAGTAAGTAACGCATTAGATGTTTTGGCTACCTTCGTACAGTGATCAGCAGAGGTCAGTTTGTTATTAATATAAATTCCAAGATCCCGCTCAATTGACAAGACTTTAAAGGGATATTACTTAAAGGATGGCTCTGTCTGATTATTCTTACCAAAATGTAATACATGACATTTATTAGGATTATGTATAATTTCATTACAACCTGCCCATTCTTCAATCATTTAAGTTATTCATAATGGTTGACCTATTTATATCAGTAATTACTGACCCCCATCTTAGTATTGTCAGCAAATTTAGATAGGAGATTGTCAGCACTAACCTGCATATCGCTAATAAAAATATTAAACAAGGTTGGTCCAAGGACCGATTCCTGAGGTACTCCACTAGTCACGCTCCCAACATTAGAAAGTGTGCCATGTATTCTTACTTGTTGCCGTCTACCAGACAACCAACCATAGGCCCAGTTAATTAAAGTCTGTGAAAAAAAACAGTTTCAGCATTTTATCAATTAGTTTATCATGTGGCATCTTATAAAATGCTCTACTTGTAATCGAGCAGGATTACATCCATGAGGCTACCTTTGTCGAGTCCCTCACTTATATAATAATAAAAAGATACCAGGTTAGTAGTGCAGGAATACCCATGCCTGAATCCATGTTGAGTTTGGTCAATTATATCATTACAGATTATTTCCTTTTCCACATTTCTTTAAATTTTTTCCATTACTTTACTTATACCCGACATTAAGCTTATTGGTTGATAATTTTCAGGCTTTGAATAATTACCTTTTTTAAAGCTTGGTATGACTGTGGCATTAGCCCAGTCATGAGGAATAAGACCTTCCTGAACTGATTTATTAAATATGAGTGTTAAGTGCTTAATTATAGTCTCAGCTGTTTTAGTCAAGAATCCGGGGTTTATATTGTTGGGTCCTGGGCTAGATGCCCTTTTTAACTGAGTGAATAGCCTCCAATGTATTAGTTTCGGAGATGATATAGAGTGTAGAATTACTAATTATATGACAATAAAGTTTGGGATCTTTTTTGGTAAAAACTTAACAAAACTTCTCATTAAAAGCATCAGCAATTCCCTTGTCCGTAGAGATTATAGAGTTATTTACTGACAAAGGGCCCATATATCTGTTATTCACTTTTTTTGTTATTAAGATAAGAGATTAACGATTTATAGCTGTCTTTGGAGTGTGCCAAGTGAAACTCCAATATCCTTTGACTGTAAAATGGCATGTTTTAAAAGTTTTTGTATTTTTCTATACTTGAGAAGTATTTGTTCTTTAGTAACTCCCACACTTTTTTTTTTTTTACAACAGAAAATAACCTTTGTTTACTTTTAATTATTTTTTTTTATAGTTTTATTCAGCCACAAGGGAATCTTCCCCTTTTTATTATATTTCTCACTGGTGGGGACAAATAATTCTTCTAGATTATAAATCAGTGTTTTTAAATACTCCCAGGCTTCCTCAAGAGAAAGAGGTAACAATATTTTTTCTCAAGGAATCATATTTAAATGCTCATTGATACTTTTAAAGTTAGCATTATCATAATTGTTAAATTTGGAAAAACTCAGGTTTTGCTGAGAATTAAAAATTAGTGAAAAGATAATTAAGTAATGGTAACTAGTGCCCAAGGGATTCCCAATATGGACTTCTAATACATTACTCCCAATGTTAGAGATCACTAGATCTAGTATATCCCCCGGTAGGTTCAGTAATAACCTGTTCCAAACCCATGTCAACAATAAGTGAAATCAAATCGTTTTTGCTACGTGTATTACCAGTTAAGGAGGACCAGTTTATGGAGGGCATAGTACAGTCTCCCAATACTAAAATGTTACCTTTAGAGGCCATATCTGATATTTCTTTGAGTAATCATAGGATTGCCACCTATCAGGTTTTTTATCTGGTGATCAGGTTTTCAGGGTCCCTATCAGGTAATCCGGTTTTGCTCTGTGTTGGTCAGGTTTTTGGACCATTTTGAGTGTTCACAGACTTTTGAAACATATTTTGTGATCTTATTCATTGTTTCAGCAACATGTCCAGGTTACAACCAAGTTCTGTTGTCAATATAGTGTTTTGCTTGTGAAAGCTGTTATCCTGGGAGGTGTAAAGTATGGCCATTAACAACATTAGCACTTACTTAACCTAATCTTTTCCACTGCATCTTAATGTGGCACAGCAGCAAAGCTGCCCCCATCTTTTGTAACAACACAGCCAGTTGTCTTCTACTTTCACACGTTTTCATCTCTAACAGAATTTAGACATTTTAAATGTTTAAAATTATTCTTTTCCTCAAGAAAAAAGTATGGTCACTACTTTGACTTTGAAACAGTACTGCGGACATGAATAGGAAATGGAGACAGAAAAATATATAAAGTACACATAATAGGAACAATTTCTTTATGTATTATATACAATGTGTACTGTTGTATGCTATTTACAGTATTTCCATTGTCTCCCCCAGATCATATCTGCAAATGAGATTTATTTAATCTTGGTATGTTTATCTGGTAAACCAATGTTAATAAATAAATACACACATAAGTAAATAAATAACTAAGAACCTGGGAAAGTAGTTTTAACAGGTACAGTACAGTAGCTTAACATTTTTGTTGAACTACTGCCTTGACTGTTGTCTTTTATTGATATAACAAATGGCTTTCTAGGAGAAGCAATGCATGATTAGTCATGATAAGAGGTGGGGCTAGGGGTGGAGCTTAGGATCCAGTTTTTGCCTCATCCAAAGGTGGCAACCCTAAGTAAGCAAAAAGTATAGTCAGAGTTAACTGATAGAGGCTTATAACAGGTTCCAACCAACAGCTGGGGTTATCCCCTTATTTAGATGTTTACCCAGATAATTTCTATGTCATTAGAATGGGGGAGTTGAAAGGACATTATATCCTCCCTAACGTAAAGGCAAACTCCCCCACCAGCGTGGCCTTGTCGATCCCTGTGAAATAACTTATACCCAGGTAAACATGCAATCCATGCAGAGCCAGGGTCCCACCAAGTTTCAGTAATGGATACAATTCCAAAGTTGGCAGTACTACATTTAGCCTCAAGTTCCGCCATTTTAACCACATTTAAAGATCTGGCATTAAGGGAAAGAACCTTGCAAACAGTGGGAGTACTAACGGGAATCCTTAGAGAGCAGGTTGAATGCCTATTCTCCTCCACCCCTGCCTCTAGTTTAAAAATTAATAGCTAATGTACTATTTTTACCCAATAATGTACTTCCCCTTCTGTTAAGGTGCAAACCATCCCAACAGAACAAGGGAGTTTTCTAGAAGAAATTTTCTCAATGTGCAAGGCATAGAATGCCCAGAGGAGGCACCATTTCCTGAGCCAGTCATTAAAGGATTTGATTTTGATGTTCATTGAGTTGGTAGCCCTAGGGACTGGCAGGATCTCAGAAAAACAAACAAGACTATCATTCTCGGCCAGTACGTTGTTAAGTGCAATGAAGTCATGTTTGAGGTCCTCCAAATGCATTCTATTGATGTCACTTGTACCAGTGTGTAAAACAAACAAGGGATTACTTCCAGCTCCCACAAGTACTTCTTTAACTGTGGTGGTAATGTTGGAGATTCTAGCCCCTCTTAAGCTGGAGCAAATACGACTGAGTTCGTTCACGTTACATACTGGACGATCTATATGTTAATGATAGAGACTCCAAGTACAAAGATTGGTTTATTATTAGGCAGGTGGTCAGTATTTGTACAGGTGGAGATAATAAACCAGAACTATTGGATGAGTTGCCTGAGTTAGGATGGGGGACGTTTTCATTCATTAATTTACTTTTGTCTTTAGTTATTAAACATTTAGGAGGATGACAAGTTACTAAGTTATTCACCTCGGCATTATGTAGATTCTCTTCCTGTGGGAATTCTGCATCCCCCCCGAGAGAGAACTTCATAGCTATTGGATAAAGGTAATAGTGGTGCACTACTGCATATTTGCCCACCCCTACATTTAGATTTTTGTTTGGTGACACTTGACCAATTTGCTATCACCTCAGAAGACAAAATAGGTAGAGAAGAGGTACTGGTGGATCCTTTACTAAAATTGGGGGCTCTACAGGGAGCTTAGGGACATCTGATGGAGATATTTGTCCCAACATTAGATCTATATACTCCTCCACAGGCTCGGTCTCGGGGCTAATTCCTCTGGCAGACTGCAAATGGACTATTTCAGCTTGCAAAGTCTGTAACAGTAAGCATCTGTCACAGACAAAATCTGCAATTTGTACACCCATACCATACATCTGGCAAGACAAACAACAGTTGCTAGGTTTGTCCATTTTAGCCAGCACTGGACATAGTACAAACAATATAAACTATACTTACTAAGTCAAAGGGCTTGCAGATTTTAGGCTCCCTTTTCACACTGCCGCTGCAAACATACGGAGATGCGCGTCTCAACGAGCGTCTCCGCGTGCGGCCACAGTGCAAATTTAAATACAAATCCCGTGACCCGGAAATAGCCCAAGGGTCATGAAGCGAGGCAAAGTAATAAAAGCCCCAAAATGTATACAAATATTGTGGCATAGCCTTTAAAAAGGCGTTCTGACAACAATTTAAATTCCCCAATGGTGTAATCAGTAGAAATAGCAGATATTGGCATGTTAGTAGTTCCAGAAGGACTCCGTATGAGCTACTCGCCCTCTTCCTGCTCTTCTGAACAGAGCTCAATTCAAATATATGCAGCAGTAATGTTACACAGACAGACAACGTTTAAGTGGAATTTAAAATAGCACAGGGCCGGTGTTAGAGGCAAGTATATCCTAGCAACTCAACAGAATGTGCATGAAATCACGCTCTCCACAGGGTGGACTTAAATACAAGTCCCGTGATCCCGAAATAGCCCAAGGGTCACGAAGCGAGGCAAAGTAATAGAAGCCCCAACATTTATAAAATATTGTGACAACGCCCCTTTAAAAAGGCGTTCTGACACCAGTACAAATTCCCCAATGGTGTATTCAGTAGAAATAGCAAATATTGGCACGTTAGTAGTTCCAGAGGGACTTCGTATAAACTACTTTCCCTCTTCCTGCTCTTCTGAACAGGGGTCAGTTCAAATACATGCAACAGTAATGTTACATAGACAGACGACGTTTAAGTGTAATATAAAACAGCACAAGGCCGGTGTTAGAAATAGGTATATCCTAGCAACTCAACAGCACGCTAATAAAAAATCGCGCTCGCCGCAGGGCGGACTTAAATACAAGTCCCGTGACCCGGAAATAGCCCAAGGGTCACGAAGCGAGGCAAAGTAATAAAACCCCCAAAATGTATAAAAATATTGTGGCAAAGCCGTTCAAAAGGTGTTCTGACAACAACACAAATTCCCCAATGGTGTAATCAGTAGAAATGGCAGATAGTGACACGTTAGTAGTTCCAGAGGGACTCCATATGAACTACTCGCCCTCTTCCTGCTCTTCTGAATAAAGCTCAATTCAAATATATGCAGCAGTAATGTTACATAGACAGACAACGTTTAAGTGTAATTTAAAACAGCACAAGGCAGGTGTTAGAGATAGGTAAATCCTAGCAACTCAACAGAATGTGCATCATCATGAATCACCATGAAATTTCAGACTTGTTCAACTTACATGCATTTCAAAAAGCACAACTAACTTAATTTCTATAATAGTCACCTAGTACCTTTTACCATTGTCAAAAACACCTAGTGCCATGGTATTTTCAACATTTACAGGTTTGGTAAACATGAGGCATATACATCAAGGTATTTTATGACACAGTTCTATTACATACTAAATCCAACAACGATAAACACAACCTGTTTTACATACGTTTGGAAGTCACCACAATAACCTCCCTGTACGAGGACCTGAGAGGGAAAAGGAAAATTAAAGTGGACACTATAGCATAATCAAGAAAGGGAAGGGGTGCCCATAAGTGGCCAACCTTATGAACTAGAAATTGTAAAGGATAGATTAGGTTAAGAAACAGAATAACTGTTGCAACACATTTAAGAAAAGATCAGTCCTCAAGAGTGCAGGAGCTCCCTGTCACAGTGATACGACAGAAGGAATGGGAAGGATGGTATGCCTATTTGCAGAAGACACAAAGATCTGCAACAGGATTGACGCATGGGAGGGAGTAGAAAGGATGTCGGAGGACATAGAAAAGTGGTGAAAAAGGTGGCAGCTATGATTCAATGCCAAGACATGCAAGGTTATGCACTTGGGGCACAGGAACTCGCGGCAGAGTACACTTTGGGTGGAGAGGTACTAGAGGTCAAAGGGCAAGAGGGAGACCTGGGAATTATTATCACCAATGACCTGAAAGTGGAGAAGCAGTGTGGGAAGGCAGTGGGAAAGGCAAACCAAATGCTTGGATGCATAAGGAAGGGTATCACCAGCAGAAGGAGGGAGGTAATACTATCCCTACATACTGTACTTCATTGGTGAGGCTGCACCTCAAGGAGTGTGTGCAGTTCTGGAGGCATAATCTTCAAAAGGACGGGGACAAGGTGGAGATGGTACAGAGGAGGGCAACCAAAATGGTGCAGGGCTTGCATTGGAAGATTTATAAAGAGAGGCTTAAAGAATTAAACTTGTACTCACTGGAGAACAGAAGGAAGCAGGGGGATATAATTGAGACGTTCAAATATCTCAGGGGAATGAACAAGATGAAGGAGGAGGGTATTGTCCAGAAAAAAGGATGTTCTAGGACTAGGGGTAGGTTCAGGGGTAACGTGAGGACGTTCTTCTTCACGGATAGGGTGGTGGATGACTTGAACAGCCTCCCAGCGGAGGTGGTGGGTGCAGATACAGTCACAAGTTTTAAGTGTGCATGGGAAAAACACATGGGTATCTTGGATAACAGAGTGCAGTTGGGTGACGGCCAGCATAGTAGTGGCTTGGACAACACTATTAGGGGGGATTTTATGGGTAGACTAGGTGGGCTAGGAGGTTCTTATTTGCTAACAGAATCTATGAATCTATTATTTAAAATCACCTTTCAACAAAGTCCCTCTTGTGTATATAGAAAAGGTTGTATGAGTGTAAATAATTACACTCTTTCTGCCTTTAACTGAGGTGCCTACACATTAATTAACCTTATAAAAATTACAATGGCATTTGACATCTAATATCAAAACTCAGCCAGGTACCAAATCTATTAATTTTGTTAATTCCAGTGACCAATCTGAAAAGAGTATTTCTACCCCTGTATATCTGTTCTCTCTCATGGACCAATATGAGGGACCATAAGGCCAGAGATTCTGGGCTGTATGAACCTCCCCACAGGTATTTAACCTTGTATTCTGTATGAACAAAATGTCGGACAGGGAGTCCCAGAGACCTGAAACAGTGGCCATCAGTTGCTTCTGGTTTTTATACTGTTAACATTAAGAGAGACCACTTTAAAATTGCGGCTTGACTGTCCCATGAAAAAGATTAGAAAGAGAAAAACCAGCAAATCCCACATATATTTAGTGTTCCTGCCCCCCCCTTCCTCTTTGATTTCCTCTTCTTTGATAACCGTGTGCCTCATAGTCCCCTTCACTGTCTGACAATGGATCATGCTGAGAAGAGACTATGGCAGTCCCATCTAATTCCTCCTCTGTTTCCCTTCCAAGTCATTCTTTTCCTTAATATAGCAAACATTTTTTGAAGAGGAATTTCTTCCCGTTTTGTCACTTTTGATTTCAATTTGTCCTGGGGGGGGTGCTAGAGAGCTACGTTCAAGACAGGAAGCACCTCCCTGAAGATCTACATCTCATGCTGCCAAGATTCAATTTAAACTATATTTCTTTGCTGCCAAGATACTATTAAAACTATATTTCTTTGCAAATTCAGTACAAATAGACACCACATACCACTCAACGACTTATGAGCCAAGGAGCCAGGAGATACCACATTTACCATGTGAAGGAAGAAGGGAACTATCAGAGACTCCGGCCCAAAAGTGGCATTGCAGCCCACTCAGAATCCACATGGTGTGCCAGAGCAAGCTGCAGGCCCAAGTAGCATGAAGGGCTCACCACCATGGGATACGGTTAGAGATGCAGCAAATTTAAATTTCGCTGGCGAAGTACCTGAAAAGTGAGCACTTCACATTGTAACTTCGCTATGCAGAGTGGCCAATATGAAAGGCTCACTTTGCCTTGTAACTATTACTTCACGTTGCCATTCTGCCTTAATGTGAAGTAAGGTGAAGTAAGTAAGTAAAACTTTATTTTTAAAGTGCTTTTCAAAACCAAAACGCTGTACAAACACATTAGAGCAAACAGTTAAATTAAACAATCATATTTAAAATCATTCACGATAAGCTTTAAAAACAGATAGGTTTTGAGCTCAGGTTTAAAATTCGAGACAGTCAGACATTCTCTTATCTGACGAGGTAGAGAATTCCACAGGAAGGGGCAGCATAAGAAAACGCACGTGCCCCAGATGTCTTTAAATGAACCCTGGGAATCTCTAGCAATCCCTCGTCGACGGATTGGAGTGAGCAGGAGGGGCAGTAGGGAGTAAGAAGATCTTGCAAGTACTGGGGTCCCTGTTCATGTAGGGCTTTATAGGTCAGCAACCTGACCTTAAAGGTGATCCGCCACTGAACCGGCAGCCAGTGCAGTACGCACAGCACAGGTGTAATATGACTAGACCTAGACGTACCAGTCAGAAGCCTGGCTGCCACATTCTGCACTAGCTGCAAGTGGCAGATATCAACCCCCAGTAGCCCTAGGTAAAGGGCATTGCAGTGATCAAGGTGGGAGGTGATGAAGGCATGGATCAGTATGGGAAGGTCAGCCTGAGGAACCAGGTTTTTTACCCAGGCGATATTCCTAAGATGATGAAAGGAAGACTTGACAATGGCAGACACCTGAGATTTCAGGGTCAAACCATCATCAAAAATAATGCCCAGGTTATGCACCCGGTCTGAGGTCAAGAGCTGGACACCATCAAGCTATAAGCCAGATGGAAGCCCAGCCCTAGAACCCACCTCAAGGTGACCAGGGTCCACAACCAACACCTCAGTCTTATCTGGGTTTAACCTCAGCCAGCTATTGCACATCCAATCTCTGATCTCAGCTAGACAGCTGTTAAGCATGGAGATCGCATCATCCTGTCCAGGAATAAAGCACAGAAACAGTTGGGTATCATCTGCATAGCAGTGAAAACCCAAAATGTATCGCCTAATGATCTCTCCTAATGGCAGCATATAAACTGCGAACAACATGGGTGCCAAAATGGAGCCATGCGGCACCTCACAAGACAGGGAGAAGGTGTCAGAGGAATAAATTCCAGTGACAACCCTCTGTGTTCTGCCTGTAAGGAAAGATCTAAACCAATGTAAAACTGTTCCAGACAGTCCACAAAGAAGCCGCAGGCACTCCAAAAGCTCACCATGGTCCACAGTATCAAATGCCGCAGAGAGATCAAGAAGGACTAGAATAGTACAAGCCTTTCGATCTCTCGCAATTAGAAGATCATTTAAACCCGGACCAGGGTGGTCTCAGTGCTATGTCTTTTCCTAAACCCAGATTGGAGAACATCATAGACATTGTGATTTGTAAGATGGTCATCTAGCTGCAGAGCAACCACCTTTTCAAATAACCTTACCCACAAAGGGTAGGTTAGAAACAGGTCTATAGTTAGCTAAGCAGTCTGAGTCCAAGGAGGATTTTTTAAAGAGTGGTCAAATGACCACCTCCTTGAGGGGATTGGGAAAGACCCTCTACTCCAAGGACTTCCAGACAATTTCAGCAAGGATCGGACAGATAACATCTACACAACCTGCTAACAGTGGTGTAGGCCCCGGATCCAAAATACAGCTGGTTGGTCGTACAGTCTGGACAATCCTCACAATGTCCATGAACTCCGGCCTGCTAAAGTCAAACCAGGCAACACAGGCACTCACTGCATCATGCCAGTCTCTGCAATCCCTTAAAGAGAAAGCTGGGCCGATACCCGATCTAATGCTGGCAATCTTATCTGCAAAGAACCGAACAAGTCATCACACTTTATTTGTGAAAAATCCCTTCCAGACTGCAGACAGACTGGATTGCATAGATAATCTACAGTCCGGAAGAGTTGAGCTGGTCGGTTCCATGCAGCAGCAATCTCCTTGGACAGGAACTCTGCCTTCTTACGGATGATTGCTGATTGATAGATCTCATAGTGGTCCATCAACCTAAGCCTGTCAACATCAAGACCGGATTTCCACCAAGCCCTCTCTAGCCTTCACCCTACTCTCTTCAGCTCCTTCAAGGACCCACCAAACCAAGGGATTCTTGGGCACAAAGTGAGTTGGCGAACACGAACAGGAGAAATTAAGTCCAGGGCTCCACCCACCGCCTTATTATAGGCAACTACAAGATCCCCTGGACTCATGCACTCACTTGATAGACTCAATAGGTCTAGCACCGCCGATAGGCCCTCTGCGGTAATCCCCCTCAAAGGGCGGTACTGGACCATCTCTGTAGGGGCTGGCCTAATTGGGGGTGCCCCAAAGCTGAATCTTGTGGTGTGGAGGTCTGACCAACCATTTGGTTCCACCCCCAATCCCGTGATCTCCATCCCCAGGAGAAACACAAGATCTAATGAGTGACCCTCAGTATGGATAGCAGAGGTAACCACCTGTCTAAGGCCCAACATAGTCATAAGTTGGAGGAGGTTATTTCCAAACTGCGAGAGTTCATCATTGATCCGGGCATTGAAGTCATCCAGAATCAACCATCTGGGTGACTCCAATGCCACGTTGATAATGAAGTCCACAAACTCCTTCAGGAACTCTCTACCATCCCTGAGTGGACAGTAGATGAGGAGAATCCTGAACCCTACACCTGTTCCCAGAATACACTCAAAAGATCGAGTGCAACCCACTGGCACATCCACAAGGCCCAGCTCTGTTTTAAAAAAGATGGCCACACCACCGCCCCTACGATCCTGCCTCAGGCGGTGTATCACTGAGAACCCAACTGGAGCAGCAGATGCCAAAATGAGGCCTGCATTCTCATCCAGCCAGATCTCGGTGATACATGCCAGGTTGGATGTTGCAACAAGATCAGCTATAATAGCAATTTTGTTCCTAATTGACCTGGCATTACGTAACACCGCCTGGGTTGGATGGGCTTTCAAGGAGGATCCCAGGACCTGCCCACAATTTGTGGAGCCCTTGAGTATGGGAATCAGGCAGGGAGCACCCCTTTTCTGACCCCATTTCACCCCAGGGCATTTCCTAGTCCCCACTGCCTCTATTCACCCACCTTTCTCCATTCCCCCACTGTGCCCAGTCCATATACCCTTCACTTGCCTCCTCACTATCCCCATCACCTGACATCTCCTGTAAACTTCGGCTGATAATGGGAGACAGTGAAAGGGGCGTAGATCATGGAGCACAGTGGGGGAATAATACCTGACCATCTTAATACCCTCCCAGCACATCCGAATTAAAATAAATAAACCCAAAATAATAAAGTCACACTACCACACAATAATTATTATCACCACACATACACACCCACCTCCATCGGGGCACGTCTTACACAACCATATACCCCACAAAAATCCTATCAACCATTCACATACCATAACACCATTCAAATCATCAATAACACACAAATAATTAACGATCAAATAAATAATCTAACTAAAATAAGTAAACAGATTATTTCAATTATATTCCAATCAAAGTCCTATACAAATTTCAGTAAATCTGAGTCCAATCTGATCCATGCAGTTCAATAATACTTAAATTTAATGCAATATCAGAAGTCTAACACATATCAGTCTAAATCCAGCTTTTGTTTTGTTGAGGGGCCAAGGGATCGATCACTTCTCCTGGCCAGACCAAAACTCACTCTCAGACTCTGCTCTCACCAAGAGTCCAAAAGAGAGTACAGAAACATTATGAGGCAGTCCAGAAAAAGGCAGCATTCTCAGGAGCTGAAGGTTTGTAGGGAGAAGTCATAGATGCAGATTCCAGAACCAGGAGCACTGTTAATTCCACTTTATAGCATAGGGGAAATAATCACTTCTCCAGGAGGTCACTGCCCCCAGTCGAGTCTGCAGCAATGGCCCCCAACGCAGAATTCACTCACCAGCGGATCCTCCTGGTGAACCTAGGATGCACCAGTTACTTGGGCCTGTCCTTCAACAGGTCTGAAACCAGCGCCACCCACCCTGAACCCAGCCAATGGCAGCAACCACCCCAGGCGGCTCACCCCAAAAGTCTCATACCAAGACTCACTCCTTAGTTTAAATTTCAAAATAACAAGCAGTCAGAAATATATCAAGGAGACAGAACAAACTCCTCTCTCTGCTTCAAAAGATCTCACCACACCAAGATCAGTAGGAATCAGTAGAGCCAATTTCTCCTCTCAGGTACTGCAAAAATCCCACCCACATCAGTCTAACACTTCAAATCAGAATCCGGTCCTCAAGTCTTGAGATTTTAAATCCAAAATAACACTGCCCTCTGCAGAATCAGTCAAACCCCACAAAGGAAAAGGGATTCCCCCTAAAAGCATATGTCCTGGTTGTAGATACAGTCTTGGGAACACTACACACCATCTGTAGGCCCTATAGGTAGTCTTGATCCAGTTAAAGGGATCCCCAAATTGGACTAGTGATAGGGCTGCTGAAACGATAGGACTACTAAATAAAACAAAAAATAAAATAAAATAAGCATTAATAAATACGACGTTAAGAGGTGGTGGAAGATGCTAGAACACCGGAGAACTCAAAATGAATAAACAAACAAACATGGCACAAACACGGTTCAAACAGTGCAACGACACAATGGCTAGCCCAATATGGCCGCCTTCTTTACTATTCCAAGTGACAACAATATTGGCAGCCCCCCACACACAGTCACCAGAATTAATGTGCATCCCCAAAATGCTACTGTCTTGTGTCCAGAAAATTCCCCAGTGCTGATGAAGTGAAATGAGGGCACAACAAGAAATGCAAAATTTCCCAGAATTAATGGTGCACTCAGTCATGCATGCAGTGGTCACACACAGTGACCAGAATAAATGTGCATCCCCAAAATGCTACTGTCTTGTGTCCAGAAAATTTCCCAGTGCAGAGGAAGTGAAATGAGAGCATAACAAGAAATGCAAAGTCTCCCGGAATTAATGGTGCACTGCAAATGCACAGACAGATTAAGATTGTGCTGTGCACTCAAGAGATGCAGACGCAAAGGCACAATGCCTAACCAGTGCTCACAAGTCACAAATTCAAATCTGGAAAATAATACCTTTTGCCGGTTGGGGGGGGGGGGTGTAGTGCATGGCAGTAACAGTCCGCTGCCAGTAAAGATACCACAAAGCAGTACAAAAAATTCATGCAGGTGTGGTGGATAGCAGGTTCACACTGGTGCAATTACTCTGTGGAACAATAAAAGGTGTCTGATTTAATGGCACACATTGCACGCACACTCATACACACACTACAAGTTATGACCGCCCGTTTGAACTTGGCTAAAGTACTCCTTGACTGTTTGCTACTGTGAGTGAGTGCTGTGAGTGCACACAGTGGACAGTGGACTATTGAAGGCTTAAAGATTTTTTTTTAGAAAAGGTATGCCACCGGTTTAATAATTTCACAGCTACAGTTTACCGAATTGCAAATTTTCTGGTGGTTCGCCTGTTCTCCCCAGTTTTTTTCTCTTCCCCTGTAGGAGAGTGAGTGAGCGAGGTGTTGGAGAGCCGAGGAGCTGAGGAACTGAGGATCTGAGGAGGCAACTGTTTGTATGACTGCCTGTATGAACTTGGCTGTGCTGGCGGTGTTGGAGTATTGGTGTCACCGTGGGAGATGGGGGATGGTGGACAGGCCCAAATTGACTCTCCTTGGCCCAGAGTCAGGGGACTGTGGAGCGAGTTTTGGCATTTCTCAGCCCGAGTGCCTTCTTTGAGTGCCCGATGTGCTGACCGGAGAGTCCGGAGTGATGAGAGAGAGCGAGCGAGCGAGAGCCTTTTAAGTAAATGAGTTTCTGTTCAGAGAAAAGCATCTGTTGCTGCACGTCGTCTTTCACCTGGGTTCTACAGAGACATTGAAAGACATAAAAGGAACTGGTGAATATAGTGGATTTTTGGAAAACACTGGAAATACTGGAAATATATATTGGAGATGCTGTGATGACTTTTAATTGCAGTTTTTATTTAAGGTTTTATGTTTTGCTATGTGGGCTTGGTAAAACATGCTCTTAATATTTTAGTTGTATTTTATTTTTTCAATTATAGAGACTCGATGTGTGTGTTTTCTTTCCTTCATTTATTTATGTGGGTGGTTTAGGCAATATTGTTAAAGTTTTTTTAGTTTTGTTTTATAAAAGAAGTTATATTAAAAGTTAAGTTTGGGATTCGCTCCAGAGCAGAATTCCGCTTTTCAGATTGGCTCTCTTTCCTCACGGGGGCAGTGCTATTTTTGCAAATGCACAGCACATTTGAGTCAGATTCGTGCTGGTGGCATGCATAACGGACCTACTAGTGTCTGCTGTGGTGGATTTTTGTGCTCAAATTTTCAGTATTTACACATCCGATGCTAAGCTGATAATCGGTTATTTTGGAGAGAGTTCATTTCTGCCTTGGAAACTCTTGAGTGCCTATGAGTATGCATTCTGCACAGTAAGTTTCAGTGGTTATCGTATAATATATTAGAGCTAAAACCAACTAGGCACCCTGTATTGCACTGCCTGTTGTGTTTTTTTATTTATAAAACTGTGTGTGTAAATTTTAATAAAGTGTAACCTTGGAGCCCTGTTGCTATTCTGGCACTCAGGAAGAGAGACGCTATACCTAGTGCCTGTTGCTAGGGGAAGAAAGCGCAACAAAACACCTTCTAGTTTAGAGGGTCAATAATTATTTTAAGTTAAAACCATCACTGTGACATGCACGAATGTCTATTGAGGGATAGAAAAACAATTTCACTAACGTTTTGGGCAGTTTTGTGTTACGAGGGTACTAGGTGCACCAGAGCCATTTCCAGGTTATATTCCGCTATAAAAACAAGCCCTGCAGCAAGCGGGCAAGCTAAAACCAACTAGGCACCCTGTATTGTACTGCCTGTTGTGTTTTTTTACTTATAAAACTGTGCGTGTGTAAATTTTAATAGAGTGTAACCCTCGGAGCCCTGTTGCTATTCTGGCACTCAGGAAGAGAGATGCTATACCTAGCGACTGTTGCTAGGGGAAGAAAGTGCAACAAAACACCTTCTAGTTTGGGGGGTCACTAATTATTTTAAGTTAAAACCATCACTGTGACACACATGAGTGTCTATTGCAGGATAGAAAAACAATTTCACTAATGTTTTGGGCAGTTTTGTGTTACGAGGGTACTAGATGCACCAGAGCCATTTCCGGGTCGTATCCCACTATAAAAACAAGCCCTGCAGTGAACGGGGTGAGCTTGAGCAGGGCACGTGCTCGAGTGCATGGAGACGCGTGCAGTGACATGCACGTCGGCGCGTGGTATGCGTGTTGTGAGGGGTGTGAGGAGTAGACGAAACCAGGTAGGAACAAAATTGTAGGTGTTATAAAAAAAAGGGTAATAGAGTGAAATATACTTAAAACTGATTTTAACACCCTATTTTTGGGGAAAAATGGGTCCAAATGTACAACTTGTGAGATGTATTTGTTCTCTGATATACCCATTCTTGAAAATCCCCTTATGTGTCTAAAGTGTAAACAAAATGTAGATATGTTAGTGGAAATAGCAATGTTTGGTACACGACTACAGGCACTTGAATATAGTCAAACTTCTATGGTTTCCCAAATACATGAAAGAGAGTGTGTTGAAATATATACACAATCTAAAAAAGATGCAAATAATAAAGAACAAAATGAACAAGTAAGCCCTCCCTCCCCATACCAAATAAAGAACAACGATGATATAATAAACTTAGAAACAGTGAATTCTGTAGATATAAAGACAAACCCCACCAGAAAGAGTAATAGACTAGAAGATCCTGATGATATATGTGATGAAAATTGGTATATGATACAAGGCACAAAGCAAATAAAAAAAGGGGAAGAAAAGCAGAGGGTTTTAAGCTTCCCCTATCTAATAATTTTGATCCCTTGTTACACCTTATTGATGAAGAAACGATTAAAGATCCATTATCTGTCCCTTTTATTACGCCGCTAATTCAGTCCCCTCTTTTACATAATGAAGAAATCAGTATAGAAAATATATCGGAGCCTCTTGTAAACATAGAAAATTACGGTAATACCCTTTTGGCCTTAGAATCTAAAACAAATGTGATAAAAAAAATGAAGCTTTAAATCCAAGTACAATGCCTGAACAAATTTATTTATTGGGGGACTCAATCACTAGAGATACCGACAGATCTACTACTAGGGGAATCAAAGCTAATGTAGCAAGCTGTAGCTATAGTGGTGCAACAATAAAAGATGTGAATGGTTTGCTCCCAGGCATTTTTCAAGATATAGAAAACTGCCCTTTTGCATGTTGGAACAAATGATTTTGGAAAACAGGAAATTGAAAAAATTACTAAAGACATGGAGGATGCAATAAACACCTTAAAATCATTAAATGTGACCCCAATTATCTAGGAAGTTCTACTAGTTCCAAGTGCAAGCCACTTTAGGACAAAACAAATGAAGGCTTATAACAACTAGCTACGTAAATGGTGTCTTATAAATAATATCACGTGTATATACAGTATACTTGGGAGATATTTGTGGGAAGAGATGATTTATACAGTTATGATGGTCTCCGTCTTAATAAAAAAGTTACAAGAGTACTGGGGTACATTATGTACAACCAAATAAATAAAAACTCATCACAAATAAAAAACTAAACACTGGGGGCAAAGGGAGCTGATTAGAAAACCTATAACACATTTAAAGCAAAATAAACATGGGCTGACTTTTCTATTCACAAATGCAAGAAGTCTTTATTCAACTAAATTAGATGAATTAGAGATATTATTTCATAAAGACAATATAGATATAGCAGCTATTACAGAAATGTGGTGGGGAGAGCAAACTAGTTGGAATTCAAATATATCCAATTACAATACAATATATAAAAATAGATTATCAATAAAGGTGGAGGAGTAACCTTCCTGGTTAAAAACAATGTAGAATATAGATCTATAAATACCAATGAAAGTGAGTTAACTAGTGAAACACTGTGGATTGAAATAATAAGAGATACCCAAGTTAAACTTTCAGGGAGATTATGTTATAGACCACCTAATATTGACTTATCTGAACATTATAATTGCTTAAATAATTTAGAGTTAAGAATTAACAAATCTGATATAATTTTATTGGGTGACTTCAATTATCTGGGAATTGATTGGGTAAATTGTACAACAAAAAATAAAATGGAAAAAAAAATTCTGGATCTTTGTGAATCACATGACTTAGTCCAACTTATTTATACTCCAGCAATGAAAATAATATCTTATATTTGATATTATCAGATATACCTCAACAAATTCACAATATAGGAGTTTGTGAGCCACTTCAAAACAGTAATCGGTAACCTTCGAAACAAAGATAAAATTTGATTGAAACTTTGGTAAAACAACTTTTAAAAACTATGGTAAGGCTAATTTTAGTCTCATTAATAAAGAATTAACATTATGGAAATGAGACATAGATACTACATCACCTGATGAACTTTGGCAATTGTTAGTAAAAACAAATATTAACCTTAGAACAAAAATATGTCCCAGATAAAATTGGATATAATAATAGGGGTAAATTACCGTTATGGGTTACCCCTAGTATTCTACACCTAATAAAAATTAAAAAAAAGAAGAGCCTATAGAGCAGCATCGAGATGCAATAATGACTACAATAAAAAAAGGACAATATTAAAGAAATGCAAACTAGCAATCAAAAGTGAAAAGAAAAAAAATTAATTTAAGTTAGCACACTTAAATGATGGTGGAAAAGGTTTGTACTCCTATATAAATAATAAAAAACAATCTACCATAACTATTGGTCCACTACTTACAAAAGATGATACAATTCAGACCCCTTTAGGAATGGCACAGGAATTTAATAAATATTTTTGTTCAGTATTCAATTCTTCTCAAAAAACCAAAACAATTGTGGATACTACAAAATCAACTCCTGATTATATCATACCAGAAATAACCAAACAAGAAATAAAAAAAAAATGGATACAATAAAAACAAATAAATCCCCTGGTCCTGGTAATCTCCACCCATGAATGATAAAGGGTATTGCACTATGGTTAATTGATCCACTATATAAGCTGTTTAATATGTCCTTAAAAACTGGACTAGTACCTTGTGATTGGAAGACAGCACTAATAACACTGATCCATAAAATGGGAGACAAAAGTAAAATTTCAAACTATAGGCCGATTAGCCTGACTAGCATACTGGGTGAAATATTCGAAAACATTCTAAAAACTAGATTAGAAGAGGACATAGTAAGGAAAAAACTTGTTGATCCCGACCAACATGGTTTAAAAAAAAAAAGATCTTGTCTGACTAGTAATTTGGTATTTTATGAGAAAATCAGTAGTCTTCTATATGATAAATTGCCTGTGGATATAATTTATCTGGATTTATGTAAGGCCTTTGACAAAGTCCCTCACTTAACACTGATAAATAAAATTAAATTGTGTGGGACCCACCCTCTTCTAATAAATTGGGTAAATAGTGGCTAACAAATCGTACACAAGTGGTACGTATAACAGGGCATACCTCATCCATAGGTGCAGTAACTAGTGGGGTTCCACAGGGATCTATTCTCGGACCCATTCTCTTTAATATTTTTGTGTCAGATTTGACTGTGAATCTTAAAAACAAGGCTATAAAATTCATGGATGACACAAAAATTGCACTTAAAGTGGGTTCAGTGGATGAAATAACAGATGCTGTCAAAGACCTTCAACTCTTAGAAACTTGGGCCAAACAAAATAATATGGATTTTAACGTTAATAAAATCATCATTATGCATTTAGGAGATAATAATCCAAATGTACAGTTTAAGTTAAATGGTTCTATACTGGTATCAGTAAAAGAGGGGAAAGATCTTGGTGTTATTATAAATGCAGAATTTACATTTACATCACATTGTAATCATATAAAAAAATAAAATAAAATAATAGGGTGCATAAAAAGATAATTTGTTACTAGAAACAGGGCATGTATACTCCCACTTTATAGAGCCTATGAGCGACCACATTTAGACTACTGTTCACCACTATGGAGCCCAAGTCTTAGATGTGACATTAATGTGTTGGAGGGGGTTCAGCGAAGGGTCACGAATATGGTGGATGGCTTACAAAACAAGGATTATTAAACTAGAATGAAGGAATTGGATCTGTATTCACTGGAGACGAGAAGAACTAGGGGTGATCTCCTTTTGATGTTTAACATCGTTAGAGACAATGATTTAATGATACAACTAGGAATGTCCCTCACTACGAGAGAATGTAATCTCAGGAGTCATGAGTTCCAATTAACATTAACTTATCCCAAAGTAAACACCAGACGTTCTTTTTTTACACAAAGAATTATATCAACATGGAACAAATTACCAAGACATTTGTTAGAAACAGATAATGTGGAAACCTTTAAAAGAAATCTTGACAAATTTTTATTAAGTAAGGCATAAAGATATCCAGATACTGGAGATGTACTTACATGGGTTTAAAAAAAGCCTTCTGTACATCTAACACTCTTAGTAGTATGAAACTTAGTAGTAAAACCTTTAGTAATATAACCAAATGTTTTAAGCAAACTAAAATTATACACTGCTGCACCACAACAATCAGCAAAAAAAATGTCAAGAACTACTGAAAATATTACTGTGTGTACAATAACAGTTATTCAAGAAAAATATAACCAGAACAGAAAGACTACCTTTTTCTCCCAGTTAATCTACTTACACCACAGATAAACCCTTCCCCCAAAGCACACATCACAGTACACAGACTGACTATTCTAAATTAATGGTTAAAATCCACACACAAACAATAAACGCTCAATGATATGAGCACAGAAGGGTTTCCTACTATCGATGCACTAAATTTTGAGCAAGAAAATGACTCGAAAAGGCTTTTGTAACAGCTTTTAGAGGTTTTGAATTGCAGAGCTCTGAGAGCAAACTGTCTCCAGCTACCACCACCCACACACACACACTACGCAGAACTGAGGCTGTGCAGAACAATCTAGAGCCCATGTGACCTGCAATCCCATGAATCACTGCAGAATTCACCTTGGAGCTCAATTACAAGGGGAAGTGATGCAAAGTGCATTGACTTAAATGTACTTCACTTTAAAATTGGTGGAGAAGTGGTTTGAGGAAGGTGGAGTAATGCGAAGTAACATGAAGTCATTGGTTTCAATGGATTTCATGTTCCTCATTATGACGTGAAGTACTCTGCTTCGCATTGTGGATTACTTTCTGGATTCCGCATGACTCCGTGAATCACTTCACGGAGCTAATTTTGGCCACTTCGCCCACCACTAGATATGGTCCTAAGTGCTGTGAGGGAAATGGACTGTAAGCTCGAGTGGGTCTTGGAACATCTTGGGGCACACAATGTTAAAATAGAGATAGCGACAAGAACCACCAAAGAGGCAGACAACTGCTCCCAAAGGACCCAGGTGGCCTTTGCTAAATCTACTACCGAAATAAACAATCTGAGAGCCCGCATGGAAACAATGGAAAACACAGTAAGGGCAATGAACCTGAGGCTGGTGGGGGCTCCAGAGGGCATAGAAGGGGAACACTTGCTGGGGTTCCTAAGGAACTGGCTGATGGAAATCTCTCCCCCCCCCCGAGCTTCAGGTGGACAAAGACTCCCTAACACAAGTCTTCAGAATAAAGTTTTGATGGGCTCAGGCTAACAGGGATACCCTACACACCATCATGTTGATAACCACAGGTCCTGCATTCCGAGATAATGTCCTGCAATGGGCAAGGGCCAGTTACCCAGTCGCTATGGAGGGACAAGAAATCAAAATCTTCCCTGACTGGTCATTTGCGACTCGGATGAGGCATGAGCTGTTTGACCCATTATAAAAGCAGCTGCAGGTTCTACGGGTGGCTCACTCTCTACTGACACCAGCGCATCTTTGTCTGACTTACGGGGGCAAAACATACTAGTTCAGTGATCCCGAAGGAGCCAGGAAAAGGGTGGATATGATTGCGAATGAGTTTCAGAAGAAACCCCCTGAAAAGCAAGGATTGCCACTGGAGTCGGACGATGAAAAGGATTAATCAGCTGTGGGTATACCACTCTTTTTTATCTGTTTTCTCTATCCCACACTGACCAAGAGGTTGGTCAACATCTAGACTATGAAACCAAACTTAAGTGTTTCCTTCTGTAACTGATATTACTATCCTTAACTGTACTCTGCTCAAAGAAAAGATATAATCTATACTTGAAGTAGAGGTTTCTTGTCTTGAGCTGATTCTGCTCTCATAAAAGCAATTCACATACTGAATATATGTTACAGCCAACTGTTGCAAATGGCGGTGACCATGAGGCGCTTAACATGTTAGACGTTAACAAAAGTAGAACATAATTTTTATTTTCACAAAAGGTGGTCTAAAGTTATTAAAGTTATAAGTATAGCTGTTAAACACGGTGTGTAAAGGATTAGAGGAGCCTATTTTATTTATGAATTACATGATACCCCAAGCATGGGGGGGGGGACAAAAGTGATACATGGGGAATCCGTGGATGCGGCAGTTTTGTATTGAGTAAGTTAAGCACTGTTTTATAGATGTTTTGGCAGGAAGAGATGCTTTAGCGGAGGGGAGATACAAAATTTCTTTTTACACAGATGTTCAATTAAGTGGGGACAATGGCTTGATTGGCCATGGAAATTGATTACCTTAAGTATACTACTTAACTACATTTTTTTACCCCACAGGTTTAACATGGCTAGCTATCCTAAATGTTGTAGACAGAATGTGATCTAGTTTATCAGGATAATACCCCATGTGCTGTTTCACTAGCCAGTGGACTAACAATACTGATGCTAAAATATCTGTAGTGCACGTAATGTAGGAGCTGATGTAACCTTGCTTCACTGGCTGTAATGCTTTCTGCATGCTTACTGAAAAATGAATAAAAGAAAGTTTAAATCTGTCCTCCAGTCCCCCATCTCCTGGAAACCATTTGTAAGTTATTCATCACAAGAGCTGATGGAGGGAACATAGATTATGTTTGTACCTGTTCTGGTATTACTTCATTGTCTACAGCCCCAGGAGGTGCTACCTATGCAGCTCTCTTCTCCACACCTCTAGATTCATAGGGTCAGGAGCCTCAGAAGCCTGTGAAATGTCCTGTTCCACAGATGACTGAACTTCCATAGCCACCTGTGCCATCCCATCTTGTTGCAAATGTTCTTGGTTTACTATATCCTGAGGTACCTCTGCCTCCTGTTCTCCAACAGTAATAGGGGGTACCAGTGGTACTGACACTGAAACTGTAGCAGATGGATCTGCCACAGGTCTTGTAGATTTTGGTGGCTGTCTTTCTTCCCTTTGTGGACCATCCCTTTGAGCTCTATTGAAATAAAAATCATGCTCAGCTTGATCCATCAAGTCTTCTTTACTGTGGACTGCTCAAGGACACAATCTGTAAGAATGCCCCAGTTCATCACAAAGGTTACATTTAGCTTTTGTTCTAGCATTGCGAACTGGGATGCCCTAATTCAGAACATAAACTGCAGCGCAGTCTATCACAGGCATTACTTGACAGAGATGTGGCTCCACATCTGTAACAAGGTTTGGGCTGCTGACCTTGATAAAAACAGTACCCCTCTGTCTCTCCCCAAGAAAAAATCAATTGGGGGAGTGGTGTTTTCCAATATCAGCCTGCCTCAGTCATAACGTCACACACCAGTCCCCATTCCAGATAAATTCAGAATCCATAATGGGGTCTGGATTCCCCATTACAGTACATTGTTGTTTTAATCAGCCAAGGATATCCACGATATTTACTCTTTCACATTTAAATCTCTCTCTTTCTAATATCCACCTTTTTGCAGATGACACTGTACTTTATGTGAGCGATCCCTCACCATCAAAAGCCTGTGAGCTCCTACAGTCTCAATTTTCCCTCCTCCAGCATAACCTATTAAAAAAGAAATTATTACTAAATGCTAAGAAAACCAAAGCTATGTTCTTTGCCCACAAGAACTGTTCTTCCACTATCCCATCATTCACCCTCCCACAACTCTCTACCATCCTTGGTGAAAATATGGAATATGTTGACAAATTCAAATACTTAGGAGTATGGATAGACAATAAACTAGACTATACTACCCACGCTGAAGAGCTCCTGAAAAGCTAAGACAAAGACTTGGTCTATTCTATAGAATCAAACACTACCTGACCAAAGATTCCAAACAAAGATTAATCCTTGCATCATTCATGTCCCTCATTGATTATGCTGACTTCCTCTACGGTCATTGCTCCTCTCCCATCTAAACAAACTAGACACCCTGTATCATAGAGCTATTAGATTCATTACTGACCTTCCCTCTAGCACCCATCATTGCTCTCTACAATGCAGTCAGCTGGACATCCCTGCAACATAAGAAGAAGAAAAATGCTGCTATCTGGATCTACAAAGCTCTGACAAACAAACTCCCTTCCTACATCTCAGATTGCTTCAACCAGATCACATCCAGGCTCCTACACCTTGAGGATCAACAAACTGATCCTACAGAAGATTCCTATCACCTGCACCCGTATGGAAGAGCTGCATTCAGTTATTCCCTGCACTTATCTGGAATTCTATCCAAAAGACATTGAAAATGGAAACACTGATCCCTTACATCCTTCAAAAAGCTGTACACCAGCCTAATCCCAGATTCATGCAATTGCTTCCACAAGGCCTAGTCCTCCCACACCCCACCCCCACACCTCTCTCTCCCCACCCCCTTCTAAATCTCATCCCTATTCTTCTATCGTTGCTCTGGTCCTTTCCACATCAAACCACAAACATATTTGCTCCACCCATGTACCATTATCCAAGCCTTATCCCCACCAGACTGTTTGTTTCTCACCTTTAATAGGTTTTTGGTTTACTGTCCTTTGCCTTGTATATATGTAAATAATTGTATATCTATCTCACTCATAAATGTTTGTATTTGTGCTATTTCAATATCATGTTTTTTGTATACACTCTGTAATCTTTTTTGTTATGACCACTCAGGTCCATCTTGTAAATGAGCTATGCTCAATGATGTTCGCCTGAATAAATAAAGATTTTGATTGATTGATTGATTGATTGATTAAATAGGATGGTAACCAACTTTACTGCAGGTTTCATGAGGAAAATCACAACAAAGAGGGGTCCGAGCCGGTGTCTGTTTTAAAGAAGCCTATTACATCCAAAATCTGTCTAATCTGAAAGCAGATTTAAAGTTGACATCATAGAATGTGTCCCACACAGAATTAATGCAGATATTTCAGAAACAAAAGAAACATTTCTTTCTCTAATAAAATTCTTGCTACGAAAATCCTGTCTGGGATTTCCTCCATGCCTCCTTTATATAATAGACACACTGCATTTCAATACTTAGGCAGCTCTGTTGAGAGTTTACAAAATTCCGATTATTTCTTTTGCTCCTGGGGAGAGGGACATGAGTATGTCTGATCTTGAGTGTATCTGGTCATGGGGAAGCATTTCTTGAAGACCTGGGCTGAGAGGGATTATACCTGTCAGTCTCAGAATATTTCTGTTGTTGGGAGGCAGCCAGATCTAAGTCCTCAGTCCTCACCTCTGCTGACTCTATCGCATACCCCTCATACTGAGAGGTGCTAAGCAATACATTGTCTACTGTCTGCAGATGGTTAGGCTTCTGTTCCTGTGTGGGAGCTTGAGAGGCAGCATGAATATTCTGAGGAAATTGCCCCCGTTTCAGCTGTATTTTGGTGCATTATGAAGTAGATGGTACTTCTAAGACAGTAACATTACCATCTGCATTTGTTTTAAAAAGTACAGGTTGCTGTGTGAAGTCTAATGATTCCGGTATGTCTAAGGAAAATACTGATGTGGCTTGGGAAGGCACAGCCTCTGGTTGAGATACGTGGGCTATAGCAGTGGTAACAGATATCAATTCTGTGGTCAGTCTAGACTTTTGTCAGTCCTGCATGATCTCAACAGGGTTTTTTTCCTCCACACATTTCAATAGCCCATCCATGTTTATATTGCATACTTCTCCTTCGCAAAAACAAGCATTGCTAAGTTTATTGGCCCACACTGTATGGGGGACGACCCAGGCTTCCAGCCGAGCTCATCTCTATTCCTTTTCCACCCTGCATTTTCCAACACGTTTGCCACATTGTAATTGCAGGTAATATCTTGTTTTCCATGTCCCTAGATTTCAGCCCTTTCATTACTGTCAAGCCCCACTGTCTCAGTAGAGCTCTGTCCCAATATAGGCACTGAAAAAGCTTGTATTTCATTCCCTTTGGTGTAGGGTTAGTAATATAAAAGTGTTTCTGTGCAGAGGAGATAGTTTGTAAGGGCTGCACTAGCCATCCATAAGCAGTGTTAAAGCCGGTGGCCACGTCTTTGATCTCTGCAACAGATTCCATGAATTCCCCAACAGCAGAGCAGTTTGACATACTTGTTTTAATAAAGTCAGAACAGACCAACCCAGTTGCCAGGTCTATGTCTGTCTCTGCTGGAACACTGGATGCCATTATAGTGGCATCGCCGACCTGAGCCAAATACACTATTTCTCCTGAGAACAACATTCCTCTTTCTCAGCAATCATTGTCAATAGAGCCTACTTCCTTGTTTGCAAATCTGCATCCAGTCCTTTTTCTTCTTCTGTCATTTCCTCCAGAACCTCCAGACTCCACATGTGAACATTAACTGTGGAGTACTTCGGTAACAGTTCCCCTTTTGCAGCAACCTCAGGCACCACAATCTCAGGAATGTCCACAGCTGTCAAGACCACCTCTTCCATAGACACCACCTCATTACCTGGAAACGAATCCTCCCATAATCCACATTTGTCATCTTGCTTTGTAACCTCAGCATCAGGTCTTGCACACCCATTTCATACAGGCTGTATTTTGTAGAATTGGTTTCCTCAATGCACCAGGTGGGGAAGGAAGCAAGCTTCTCCAACCAGGCCACCCTGTCTGACTCCATTACTCCAGGGACTTCCATCATCCAGGCAGGAAACAGAAAAGTCCCCTGCAGGAAGAGTAGGGGAATTTCTCCAGTGTCATGGCCAAATTTCCCCCATTCACTAAAAATAACACCAACAGCTTAATCTGGTTCAATGTCAGTTGGTTTCCATCTCTTTCCCTCTTCCTTCAGGATGAGGCTGAAAATAGGCAGAATTGCCTAGTCCTCCTTTCCCAGGCAACTAAAACTAAATAAATATTCCTGGTGTTCTATTGGTTGGAGATGGTACTGAAGCAATTGGTTAAAGCAGGGTGTGATAGGTTCAAGAGCACCTTTTTTGGCTAGCAAACCGGTCTGGAGCTTTATTCTGCAGGGTAAAGGTAGTGAGTTAGTGAGTGCATTAAGGGTGCAACTATGAGTGCAGTTATCTGCACCAAGTGCAAAGCAGCATGCCGTATTACAGATCAGCTTTACTCTGTTTAGCACCTTAACACAGGCAGTTATATAGACAGACAAAATCCCGGATTATGCTGTTCAGCCACAGGAGATGGGTGCTGACAGTGGGCAGTTAGCCCGAAAATGATCAACAACTTCTAAAAGACCAGCACTCCAACAGAAATAAATGCCAGTACAAGTTCTTAAAGTGCAAATGCTGAGAAAATTTTTATTCAATACAAGCCAGAGCTTCACCATAAAACCCCAGCACTTCGGCGGTCAAGCCTTCCCCAAGGGGTGCGGTTTGGGAACACAGCATGCAAATTTAAATACATACAGCATAGTGACATCACCAAATAAAGTGCAGTGTGCAAAAACATTTTTAAATACTTATACAAAAACTATATAGAAATGCTATACAAAATGTTAATGAGTCTCAGATTCCTTCCAATCACTTTATACTTATTGAATAGGTTCACATTAGGAAGCATGTAAATATAGGGATCTGTAACTACTAGTACATTAATAGAATGAAATTATAACAACAAAGTGAAGAGATCCCAAAAGAAGTAAAAACAGGGAAGTAGGGGGATGGGGGAAGAAAAGAAATAAAGTTACATTATACCATAATCACAAGAAATATATAGAAGGGGGGGAGATCACTTGATGAGCTGAAACGAGCGAGACGCTCTCCAAACTGCTCCAAGGCCCGCAGCTAGTTATTTAACTCAATTCTCTCCTGGGCTTACCTGATCAGCGGTAATTCACCTGGCCGCGAAGAGTGAAGGTTTGTGGACCTGGTCGAGAGCTAAACATTGAAGGCAGAAGGGAGTTTACCGGGTCTGCATTGCGACGAGCTGCGGCCGTTTCCGAGAGACTCTAAGTCACGCACTCAAGCAGATATGGACACTGAGAGTGTCTAACCCCTGGCAGGGAGGTCCCCAGCTTCCAAAAGGCCTAAGCCCCAGTCCCCCAACCCCAGAGAGCAGGAGGAGGTGGCAGGAGAGGAGGAAAAGCCTCAGGCATGCAATGGAGACCTGCAGGAGATTAAACAGTTGCTCCAGGGGCTAGTGATGGATTTTGCAGCAGTTAAGCCAGCGCTGCATCGCTAGCCCAGAGAATGGGAGACGCAGAAGTCAGGATTGTGTCTCAGGAGAGAAGAATTTCTACATCAGAACAGGAGTTGGTATTGGTCAAGAGGCAGGTCAAAAAGCTGGAAGAAAGGCTGGAAGATCAAGAGTCGAGGAGTAGGAGGAACAATTTAATCCTAGCAGGGTTGCCAGAGAGGGCAGAAGGAGCAGACTGTGTGCTGTTTATCCAGGATATGCTACTTAAGTTATTTGGTCCGTCACCTTGTGGAGAAGCATACAACCTGGAAGAGCTCATCGGGCTCTGAGGGAATACCACCGGGGCTAGGCCCCTGAAGTATATATGTGCTTTCTTAACTTTAAAGAAAAGTGTTTGTGCTATGCAGCAAGGCAAAAGAAATCTCTGCAATGGAATCCGCCACCCTGTGGATGTTTCAGGACCAAACACCCACAGTGAGAGGAAAACAGAAAGAATATGTGGACGTTAAAAGAAGCTATACATGGCGGGAATCAAGTTTCGGCTCCAGTACCCGGCGATATTGGTGGTTCGGTTGCAGGCAGGAGAGAAACGATACCTCACGGCTAAGGAAGCACTGGAAGGGCTGTGAGTAGAGCTGCCAGAGCTATTTAGAGCTCCGACTTGATTTGCTCCAGATATCTGGAAGAGAACTGATTATTTTCCTTGGCTGGGACTGTGGACTGGCTAATTCTTATTCTTATTTTATTCTTTCTCAGTTTCAAAATGAATATGTTGAGGTTGAAACCTTATTTAGAACGTGAGAGGAAGGGGTAGAGAAGTGGAAGGGACCGAATCTTTAGCATTATTGTATATTCTGCTGGGTTTAATATGAGTTCATTAAGAGGGAGACGCTGAAATAAGTGTCAGGAGCTGGGGAACGGATGGAAAAGGCTGGGCAAGGAGGGACAGAGGGACCCGGATATTTGGAAAAATAAAGGATTTAATTTTGAGTTGCTAGAAGGGTCCTCTAAAAGGAGTTCCCCAATCATTGGTCTCCTGGTGTCTGTTTTATTATAGATTTTCTGCCTACTAACAGTTCGACAGCTTAGGTGAAGGGCGAAGGGGGGTATAGTGCGGTTGGGCTAGGACGAGGACTATAGACCTCGATGGTTTCAAAATGGTAATCTGATAGGCAGATAGAGCTAGATTAACATCTAGAAAGTTAATGTGGAAGGAGAAAGTAATATTTGGTTTCGAGATGACTAAAGTTGGATTCCGGAGAGTTCGAGGTCATAGAGGGGCTGGGGAGTGGTTTGGGAAGGAGCTCATCAATGATCCGAGAAATCATAGATGTAGGATCCGGGGATCGGGGGCAAGGGGTTAGGGGGGAGGGGGGACTATGGAAAGAGAGAGAGAATCCATTTGGGTAGAGACAAAAAGGGCAGGCTCAGGCAAGGTTTTGGGGTTCAGTAGTCATACTACGATATTCAGTTATGGGAATGGCGAGTATTAGATTAATTTCATGGAATGTTAAGGGACTCAGGGGTAGACGTAAGCGGCTCATTATTATGAGACACTTGGATCAGTTGGGGGTCCATATTGTCGCTTTACAGGAGACCCATTTATTGACTGAGGAATTGAGTACTCTCAAGCGAGTATGGGTGGGTCAGGTTTATGGAATGGGTAGGGAGAGGGCCTCAGCGGGAGTAGCAATCCTAGTTAGGAAGTCATGCCCGTATAGTATAGATCAGGTGATGGCAAGAAGCGATGGTAGAGGGGTCTATATATCTGGTTTACTATATGGTAGGGCTACTCTAGTAGCCTCTATATATGGCCCGACGCCTCCCAACCCAGAATTTTTTGCCTCGATAGAGAGGGATATAGTTGGTTTTTCGGGACATGCGCTTATCATAGCAGGGGACTGGAATGTCTATGGGGATAATTGGGTGGATAGAATCCCACCGGTGAGAGGGCCATTAACAAGGGCCCAAGTGGCCTTGAACAAAAAGTTAGATTATATGGCGCTTGAGGACCCAATATGGACCCATGCTATGGGGGGCAACAATATGACATTTTACTCAGCGGCACACAAGACTCAGTCTTGTATTGACTTCTTTTTAGTTGAAAGGGAGGTATTGGTGGGTATCAAAGGAGTGGAGACGGAAGTTAGAATCTTCTCTGACCATTCCCCAATTAAGTTAACGTGGGAACTGAAGATTGGTGCGCCTAGACCACTTCGATGGCGGTTAAGTGATGCGGTACTGGTGGACCCGGTAGCTAAAGATGAACTTGAGGGAGCTTTGATACATATTATACAGCAACAATTACCCACACTGTTAAATAGGAAACTGGCGTGGCCAACTTGTAAGGTTCTGTATGCAGGAACGGCACGAGAGCTGACAACTCAGAGAAACAGGCAGAGGAGGGCAAAGGAGGATTTTTTATTAAGAGCTATAAGTTTTTTGACTCCCTTGGAGGGGTCAACAGAGGAAATAGATGGGGAGCTTAGAAGTTTAAGGTGGAACTGGGGATACTTATGGTAAGATAGATTATTGGCTAGAGAAGATTAAAGCTAAGTATTTATTGAAGGAGATGTTCCGGGACGCGCTGGCGGCCAGAGTTAGGAGTGGGAGGTAAGTAGACAGTGACATCTGTCTGGCATGAGGGGAAGGTGATAGTAGACCCCCAGGGCTTAGCAGATACGTTTGCATTTTATTTAAAAAATCTATACCAAATTGGACATAGGGTGGGAAAGAAAGAAATTGAGGCATTTCTGGATGGAGTCCCTTTACCGGTGCTAGATCCGGGGCAGGCCAGGGAATTAGCAGTGCCTATAAGTGTAGCGGAGATCACAGAGGTAATTAAATCACTACCTTTGGGTAAGACACCAGGACCAGACGGTCTTACAGCGAAGTTTTACCAGACCCATATACACACTATAATGCCCCTTCTTCAGGAATTCTTAACAGTGTAATGCAAGAAGGGTTCCCATCCCTCTTTACCAGGCTTATATTACCTTAATCCCAAACTGGTAAACCCAGAGACGAATTGTCTAGCTATAGGCCTATAGCATTAATGAACCAGGATGTCAAAATTCTGACAAAAATACTGGCTAACAGAATCTGGCGGATAGCACCAGCTATAATTAGTCAGAAACAGGTGGGATTTATGCTGGGGAGGGGTGCCCTTGATGAGTTGAGGAAGCTCCATCATATTCTAAGCTATGCAGTGGACTCCCAATTACCTCTAGCGTTAATATCTTTAGATGCAGAGAAGGCGTCTGACAGGGTCTCGATCCCTTTTATTCGCCACAATGGAGAGGATGGGTTTTCCGGAAGGCTTCCTTAAAGGCATTAAAATCTATATGCTGCTCCATCAGCTAGAGTTCTTTGTAACGGCTATGTCTCTTGGGAGATTCAATTGAAAAATGGAACCCGACAAGGTTGCCCACTTTCCCCAATACTATTTAACATTTATTTGGAACCCTTGTTGAGGGCCATAAATATGGATAGACAGATAAAGGGGGTGGTGATAATGGGAAAAGAACTAAAGCTCTCAGTTTTCGGATGACATTCTGCTACATCTAAGGACCCGGTGGAGGGGTTCAGAAAACTAGAGAGCTAATTGACAGTTTTGCTAAAGTGTCTAATTATAAACTCAATGTGACCAAAACATAGATCCTCCCCTGACGCCACATGTATATCGGGGGATTTTGCTCAAGTAGGAGTCCAATGGGTGTCGATAAACTTAAGTATTTGGGTATTTGGATTACAAGGAGTTCTGAGTTGGGGCAGAAGTCAATATGGAAGGACGCTGTCAGCTATTAAGGGGGATTTAAAAAGGTGGAATAAGCTACCCCTAAATTTTATGGCCCGGCTTTGGCTTATTAAAATGAATCTGCTACCGAGGTTACTATACCCAGTGTATTTAGCTCCATATAGTATACCCAAAAAATGGTTTATAGCGATCAAGAAAGTACTCTCTGACTTTTTATGGGGGGGGGGTAAACCCCCTAGGAAAAAATATAATGACTTTTGCCTCCCCTCCCATTTAGGTGGGCTCAAACTGCCAGACCTTCACTTGTACTATGTAGCAGGGTGGTTAGGTATGATGATCCGCTGGGGCCGCAGTCTGGAGGGAGAGGATTATGTTCCAGAGTGGCTGTATTTAGAGTCTCATATGATGAGAGAGGCTGGGCTTTCCCCAGAAGCCTTATTATTTGCCAATATTGCTCAGTGTTTTAAGGCTGGAGTGGGAGGCCCGATTAAGAAGGGGGCAGAAGCCTGGTGGTCGCTCTCTGAACCGAGAGCACAGAAAGAGGCTCAAATGAAGGCTCAAGATCAACCACTGGTGGGCAATCCTAATCTACTTATAGGAACAAGGTACTTAAGGGGAGACGGGTTGGGTGGGCTTTGGGCCTATACCTAAAGGATGTCATTCAAGATAATAGAGTGGTCCTTCCAGTGCAGTGTGACAGAATGCCCTTTTTCCAAAGACTGCAAATTACACACTTGTTGGAGGGGTTCTTAAAGAGAAAGGGGGGACTATCAGATGGCTCATTTAACTGGGACAGGCTGAGGGAGGTTGACCCTAAATCTAGACCCTTATCACTGATATATAGAGTCCTAATAGAGTTTTTTGGTCTGGGCTCCCCTGTATCGGTGTCGTACTGGGTCGATAGGTTGGCCCCCCAAAGCACTGATTGGGCCAGCGTGTGGAAAAATAGCAAATATATAACAATACCTAAATATAGAAGTCTGCATTTCTTTTTTGCTTCCAATCTATACTTTACCCCTGTGAAACTATTTGAAAGAGGCTTTAGACAGACAGACCTGTGTTTTAGGTGTGGTCAAGAGAAGGGGATTTACTACATGTGTTATGGAATTGTAGTAAATTTCCTCTATGGGGAGAAATCAAGAGGCGGATGGACCGCTTGTTTGATTACACAGAATATATTATACCGGAGATTTGTACTTTAGGGGATCTGTCGCAAATGAGGGAGGCTGTATCAAAATATCATATATCTCTAACTGTGTTCGTAGTCAAATCATTTGTGGTTCAACATTGGAAGGACGATCAGCTCTATGCGTACGAGCAATGGGTGGGAGATCTTGTTGGGGCCCTTAACAGAATCAAAAGGCATGTATACTCAGAGGGGAAGAAAGAGTTGTATACTAAAAGGTGGGTGCTGTTGGAGGCAATTTACTCCCAATAAAGAGATATCTGAATGACACAGGTCTGTCTGTGGGGCTGTGTTTAGTTAAAAACCTGAAATCAAAGGAAATATGGCATATGGTAAGGTTAGGGAGATGTTAGGGACAGATTTAGTTGATAAGAGGTCTAATAAGACTTGGGGACTTATTTGAGTGGTACTAGGGAGGTCTGCCTTAGCGCTGGAGGGTTGGGGATTCTCTCTTTCTGGGGGCACGGGGAGGTTCTACCCCCATACAAGTTACAGTTTAATTCTAACCTGGTCAGGAGAGTTCAGGCCAAACTGCACGGGACCTCAGTGGGAAGGATATGGGGAAGCTAGATATAGTGAACAATAGGTGGCCTGACTATGGGAACACTGTCAAGTTTAGGGGTTGGTATGACTGGGGGGGGTGGATGCCTCCTGGTGTGTGTAAATAGTTTTATTGTATATAGTTCACACAATCAGTTTTTGGATTGTGTACCCTGGGATGCCAGGGCTGCTTGTCTTGTTTGTCTTGTTTGTAGTTGAATCTGAAAACTAATAAAAATGGGTTTAAAAAAAAGAAATATATAGAAGGGAGGGGAAGAAAGGCTATAAGGAAAGGAGTTTCATAAAAATGTGATCACCCCATTTGTTCCTTCTCAGTTCCTGGGGATCTACATAGTTGCAAGTTCTCCACTTGGTCCAACCTGTTGAGAGAGAGAGAGAGAGAGAGAGGAGGGAGGCGAGGAGAGAGAGAGAGAGAGAGAGAGAGACACTAAGTTTTCACTTATTTTCAAACACTAGTTTAAAACAACTATAGCCGATATCCATTTCATAAAGCAGCATAAGAGTTCTTACTTCTTCCTTGAAAAAGGTTTACGGTCCCAATGGTCATTCAGATCATCAGGTTTAGCCCTTTGTAATCTAAAAATCCATTCACCCTCCCTTTTCAGTAATTCATTCACCCTGTCCCCACCATATCGCAGTGGTGGTTGCCAGTTTAAGAACTTGTACTGGCATTTATTTCTGCTGGAGTGCTGGTCTTTTAGAAGTAGTTACGTAGATAGGGAGGCCATAATCTATTAGTGACCGAATGGAGTTGGCTACAATGAGGCATCTAGCACCCTCAGCGAGATAGTTCTGATTATGGTACAGGGCACCCAGTCTTCTGTTAACTATGCCCAGTAGATTTTTGACACAGGAAGTAGCAGATAAGGGGCCAGAGTTTTGAAAGGCCCTTAGACTGATGCAAGGTGCATCAAACAACCACCTTGTATCAAATACAGGTGCGCCAAATACTGTGTGCCATATTTTGCAAGAAAAGCATTCTCTATGGCGAAGTCACCCAAAATGGCACAAGAGGTCCGCTGCATCAAAAATATATTGCATGTGGAGAGAATGACACAAGCTGAGTCAAAAAGATGATGTAGGTAGAGGGTGACAAATAACTCAAGCTGAGTCAAAAGTCAGTTTGCTGTATGAGACTCTGCTCTGCACAGTTGTAGCTCCCACTAATACACTAAAGTGCTTGTGCAACGTTTATTTCTTTTAAATTGATGTAACTAACTGAGCCCTGTTGTAATTCTTACACAGGAAGAAAGACTTGCCATCCAAATTCATTTTTAAACCATTGACAGTGACAAGTAGGAGTTTTTACTTTGTGTTTCAAGTTGGTGCTTCTTTTAACAGCACTATGATATCTGCAGCAATTTACAGAGCTTCAGCTCTGTCATTAAGTGTTTAGAATATCCGGGTGGGGCTACTATTTAATTGAAGCCTACAGCGAGCAGGGCGAGCTCGGCAGGGCATGCTTATTCATGCGTGAAGACGCGTGCAAAGACACTCATGTTTCCACGTGTGTTTTGCGTGTTTAGCATTGTTTAAGTGTAAGGGGGTTTTCTAGCAAAGCAGTCATAAACATAAACCCTCTGCAGTTAAGGATGTTTCTATGATCACTCAGCTGGTAGGTAATGTCAGGGGCTACAAGACACTCAGTTTATAATGTTTGCTGTATTTCTTAAAGTACTTTGCCAATAAAGATCCTACCCTGCACATTTGAGTATCACTATAAAGCACTAAAATTAAATATTCACTTTGGGAAGAAGCCTATAGAATCTAGGTGATTAAATCGGTGATTCCCATAAGTAGTTAACATCTATATGCTTTTTATCTGAGTTCTGCCTGTGTTTTCTTTGTTTGTGCTATCATTCCTAGTAGCTCAGAGTTGCTGAAAGCTCAGTCAGAAACAGCATGCAACTAACATTATTTGTCTGTATCTATCTTTAAAATCTTGCTTATTGAGGTGAATGTAACTTGAAAAATTATTACATTTTGGATGAAAATTAAACACTAAATTATTATCTCTGATAAACAGTACATATTACTATCAACAGATTTCGTTTTTGGAATTTGGAACTTTGTTTCCAAAACTTAATCAGGAAGTTGAGTCTTTTTTGGTGTCTTAAGAATTATAATTACCAAACCTGGTATTATTCTTTTACACTTCTTTTCTTGTTTCCTCTGTTGGTGACTTTAACAACTGTATGATAGATACCATGGAAACATTCATACAAACCAAAAATGGTGAAAAAGCTATACTATGTAAAACATGCAACATGTATATGATAGTATCTGATTATCCATTAGACAATTTATTTACATGTACTAAATGTCTTGATAACCATGAAATGTCAGTTCTATTAGAGCAGTTTAATAAAAGGATAAGTGAAATTGAGACAAGCCAGAAAGATATGGCATCTTGCTTTCAAGTACGACTTCAAACTGACACACACCAATTTAACTCAATTATTATGCCTGTACTAAAAAATAAAACCTGTATTGATGTTCTTGTGCCTATAAATAATACCCCTCCAACTAAAAAAGGGGAAGGGAAGAAGAAGAAAGTACTGACCCTGAGGATACTTGGTATCGAGTCCAACACTTGAAACGTCAAAACAAAAAAAGGGGAAGGAAAGCCAAACAATTCAACCTTGAAATCACTAACTCGTTTGATCCCCTAAATTTAGACATCATGGCTATGACTACTTCTGTTAAGGAAGTGATAATAACAGACTCCACTGCACTACCATATTTTATTTAGCTTTTGGTGACCGGGTAAGTACACTAGACAAGTAATATGCCTATTTTCAGGAATGACCCGGGAGATTACAACAGTGGGGTACAGAGAGGTACAGAAAAACACACAGTACATCATTATAGTACAACAACATGTGAGAATTCATTGGGAAGCATCATCAAAGAGGAAACAGGTCAAATAAAACAGTAGTTCAGTTTAGCACAGATTACATTTTAGCATGACCAGAGTAGGTGGTCGTGCCAATTAATATAAAATAAAACTCAGTCAGTGCACGGGGTACATAACATAGTGTGGGGACAAGCAAGATTTGGCAGGAGGTTCCTGAGAGAGCAACCTAGGGTCCAGTGGATGGATGCCACTGCACTAGGGGGGCCTGGGGCAATCACATGCCAAGGCAAGTTTCAGGACTCCCCACAAGGATTTGCGGAAGCACTGATGTGAGGGGGCCAAGTGAACATACTCAGGAAAGGAGTTCCAGAGTCTAGGAGCACACATGGTGAAGTCCCTGTCACCCATTTGGGTCGTGGAGGGGGGAACTTTTAGCATCCCCAGAGCCTGGGACCTAAGTTGATATGGGGAGAGGTCTGCTGGAGGAAGAAGCAGGGCCAGTCCCGGAGGGGTTCCGGATCTCAACACTTTGCCCACGAGGCACCCTAGCCCAAAGTCTAGGTACTTGGCTGGGGAGAGCCAGAGGAGCTTTTCGTATAACTCACAGTGGTGAGTGGGACGAGGGGCGGCCAGGGCAAAGCGACAGATGTTGTTGTACGTCGTGTGCCACCTCGTGAGGTGTGTTTTAGGGGAGCAGCCAAATAGGTGCATTCCATAACTAAGGGAAGGAAGGAGGACAGGGCCAGGGCCAGTCGGGCCGCAGGGGTGAGGTTGTATCTGGCCCTGTAAGCCAGTCCCAGTTTACTGTTTGCTGCTCTACAGACATTGAGAATGTGACTTCCCAGATCAAGTTGTGGATCAAGTGTCACCCCAAGGTACTTGACTGAGAGCACTGTTGGGAGGGAAGTACCATCCAGACTGGTTATATCCAGTGGGGTTGGTAGGGCTTTGAGTTTGGCAGCTGAGCCAAAAAGCATAGCCTGAGTCATTTTCAGGTTCAAGACTAGTTTGTGCTTGGTTACCCAGGCCAGGACATTGTTGAAGCCCTCAGACAAGTGCTTGTTGAGAGTAGCAATGTCCGTGGAGTGGGATATAATAACCAGGTCATCTGCACACAGTGTGGCTTGGCAGTTAGTTGCTGCCTCCGGGAGTTGATTGATGAAAAGGAAGAAGAGGAGGGGGCCCAGGACCAAGCCCTGGGGGATGCCAGAGGTAACCAGTAAGGGCTCAGACAGAACTTTGTTGAAACAGGTCCTCTGCATTCTTCCGTTCAGGTAGTCTGATAGCCAGGTCATAGCAGGGGGGGAGAGGCTGAGCGCCCTCAACCATGTACAAAGCAGCTTGCGATCGACAAGGTTGAATGCCTTGGACAGGTCAATAAATATGGCTCCAGAGAGTTTGCCCTGGTCCATGGTGGCCCTGATGCTTGCGGAGGCAGAGACCAGGGCTGTGGTGGTGCTATGCCCTTTACGGAATCCGTGCTGGGTCAGGGACAGGAGTTCATTCACCTGTATGTACTCCAAGAGCTGCTCCACCACTACCTTTTTGAGGAGCTTACTGAGGGAGGATAGGATTGCAATAGGACGATAGTTGTCCAGGATTTTGGAATTTCCCTGTTTCAGGACAGGGACTACCCTCGCCTCCTTCCAAATTTCCGGGATGACTCCCTTTGTAAGTGATATGTTAAAGATATGAGCTACTGGGGGGGCAATATGGGAGGCAGCTAGTTTTAGTAGCTTTGGTTCCAGGCTGTCAAGGCCTGGGCTGGAGTACTGGGAGAGGCCAGAGAGAAGCTTTGTCATGTCCTTGACTGACACAGCTCTGAGGAAGAACTTTTGATGAGGGAGGTGATCCTCCTGCCCAGTGGGGAGGGGAGTGGAGGAAGTACCCCTGTCAGGTGGGAAGAGTGCGGAGAAAGCTGATAGGTCTGAAAAATGAGAGTTTAAGGAGTTGGCGATGGTGAGTGGGTTGTTGCAGGATACCCCTCCAATTATCATATCGGATACCCCCGGATAAGAGGACCCGCAGACAAGAGATTTTATGTTACTCCAGAACTGCCTGGGGTCACTGGCTGAGCTGATTAGAGCAGACTTGCAGAGGTTGCTTTTTGCAATTCTGATGGCCTTTTTACATTTGTTTCTTAGGTGCCTATATTGCTGGAATAATGTGAGATCAAGGGAACCTTTGAAGTGGGACCAACACTTGGCTCTGGCCCTCATTAGGGCTAGGAGACTCCCATGCAACCAGGGGGTGGCCGACCCCCTCACCCTCTGAGTGACCTTTGGGGTGTGCTTGTCTTGCAGGGCACTGAAGGTGGCAAGAAAGTGGGAAGCTGCCACTGAAGGGTCAGTGGCTCTAAATACCCCGGCCCAGTCAGTTAGGCTTAGATCCGCAAGAAACGCCACAGGATCGAACCTGGAGAAGTTTTGGATTTGTAGGATTTTATGTGGAATTTTGGGGGAAGGAATTTTCCAAACACAAAAGACCGTGGAATGGTCAGAGATGGAATCTGATAGTATACCAGCTGAGGAGATCCTATCAGGACAGTTTGAGAGGATCCAGTCCAGCAGGGAGTTGGAGGATCCATTATTCGACCGTCTGGTTGGCTCCTGTACAAGTTGAGTCAGGGCAAGATTGGCAAGTAGAGGTTCAAACTGCTTCACATTTCCACCAGTCCAGTTAAGGTTAACATCTCCCAGGATAATGAGTTTGTTGTCCCCAATGCAGGGGCCAATGGAGTCCAGGAGGTGGGTCAGCCCTGGGAGACTGCCCTTAGGGGGATTGTATGTGCAAGCTACATGCAATTTCTTTGCATTCCCAAGAAAGAGCAGTACATGCAGTAGCTCGCATGAGGAAGAGAGGGATGGCTGATGAATAACTGGGGAGACCTTTAGGTGGTCCCTGTAATAGATCATAATGTCACCCCCTCTCTTATTCCCTGGTCTGTCATGGCGAATTAACTCATACCCTGGGAGTATACAGGCTGAGTCTGGTACTGAGGGTTTAAGCCAGGTCTCAGTCACTCCAAGGACATCTGGTTTGTATAGAGTGACCCATGACACTAGCTCGTCTCGATTTGGAAGCGGACTCATTATGTTGAGATGCGCTATTTTAAGACCCTTGCCCGGTCCCCATATCAGGGAAATGGGGGCGGCCGGGTTTGTTGGGCCAGGGTTCATTTTAATATCTCTGGCCAGAAGTATTATGAGGAGGAGCCAGGAGAGATATTGTCTCAGAGCAGTCAGACCTGAAGAAGGTATGTGGGCTCAGCGTCTCTTTACCCTGGTAGAGTGCATTAGACACCTGAGGTCAAGACTCCAGTGAGGGAATGAGGGGTTTTAGTAGTCACTGCTAGTGTATTTGAGAACAAGAAGTCTGGTGTTTTATAGTAGGGAGACTTCTCCCAGTAATCTCCTGTGGAGAGCGAGGGCGTAGTGACCACTTGGAGCAGGATGAGTCCCAGTATGAGTCCAGCTAGCATCAGGAATCTGTAGGAGGAGGGCTGCATGCCCTTTTCCTTCACCATGGGGTGCACCCTTCCCTTCGGGGGGATGAGTGGGTGTCTGGGACACATTCGCACCAGTGGTATTGGCCAGCTGAGGGGTAGGGGCCCGGGCCTAATTCACACTAATATTCTATGCCCAGCTAGGTGCTAGGGTATGGTAAGGAGCTTGAGGGGAACAGGGGAGATTGTCTAGGTACAATTTATCAGTAAAAGCACTGGAGAAACAAGTAGCAATCTAAGCACAGTTATAACCTTAAGATACAGAACAACTGTTGATGCTAAGCACAGTTATAACCATAAGGTACAGAACAACTGATGATGACAGTGAGGAAATAAGACACAATTAGTGGCTTGACTAGGCAGTTATAGCAAAATAACTATTCAATATAATGAAAATCAATCTACCTGCATGAATCAGAATATTAATTTAGACCCACCCTTAATATCTTTTGATACTACTTCTATCATTCCACAGCAAGTTGAGCAAAATATGGAATTCCAGGTTTCTCAGACTAATGAAACTGAAATATATGTGTTAGGTGATTCTATAATTACAGGACTTGACCGTGCGATATGCGATACAGATAAAGCACATCATACCCTATCATGTTTTAGGTGTGCCAAAATATCAGATATCACAAAAATGATTAATGACATTGTTTCCACAACAAATCCTAGAAAATTAGTTGTAATTCATGCAGGAGCCAATAATGTTTTACACCAAAATCCTCAACAAATCAAGCAGGAATTTGTTAACTTAACAAACAAGCTGGTAGATTTGGGCTGTGACATTTTATTTTCTGAAATACTTCAATTCCTAGAGCAACATACAAACAAACAAAAAATTGGCTCAGACAATGGTGACTGAGGCAAAATCTTAAATGTAGAACACATTGGGAAGAATACAATGGAAACTATGACATGTGCAGTCAAGATGGACTACATCTAAATAAAGTAGGGTCACAATTTCTCAGCCTCCAGTTTAACAACTCAATAGATGCAAATTTAAACTATTAAATGGGGGGAAGGTGCAACTGCTATACATAAAACACATTCGGCAGAGTATACGTCAGTAAGCAATAAGTGGAATAATAATTATGACTGCAAAAACAGTAAAAAGGCAAAACTAAGAAAGAAAAAAAAGAAGAGGATATCAAAATCTGGTTTGAATAATTAAAAAAATCCACCAAATCAGGAAAATACTACACAAAGTGAAATTGATATTAATAAAGTTAAAGTTAAGGGAATACGAATTCTACTAACTAATGCTCATAGTTTAATAAATAAATTAGATGAACTAAGATATATTCTTGCTAATAAGGAAATTGACATCTGTTGTATTACAGAAACATGGCTGACTGACTGACAATGATTGAAATTCTGATATAAGTGGTTTTACAAAATTCTTAAAAAATAGACAGAATGTTAAAGGAGGGGGGTTAGCTTTATACATATCTAATAAATACAATTGTCATGAGATGGTGTATGAGGATTCTCCAGCTGAGATACTTTGGGCCAAAACTGAACTAGGCAATGAAACCTTAACTATAGGTCTTTGTTACAGATCACCTAATTTAAACCAGGAAGATAACTTAGTCTTTTTGAAGCAACTAGACATTATCAAAGTGAAAGAAAACTTAATAATTCTGGGTGATTTTAATTTCCCTAATATAAACTGGGTAGCACTTGATACACACAGTACTATTGAACAGCAGTTTCTTGAAATTACATTTAAACTTGGACTGGATCAGTTAGTAACTACTCCCACTAGGAATAATAATATACTTGACCTTCTTTTTACAAACAATGTTGACCTTCTCTCCACCCCTGTTATCATACCCCCTCTGGGTGACAGTGATCACAACATGATTGTATGTGACATCTTAAATCAAACAAATTATAACAAAGGGATAGGTAAGTTTAAAAATTATCATAAAGCTGATTATAAAAACATAAAAAAGTTCCTGTCTTCGTGGGAATGGTTAAAAGACTTAGGTAATCTTGACTTTGAACATGTGTGGGATACATTGAAGACCAAAATAGATTACTGTATAAATACTTGGGTACCTGAGAGAGCAAAATATGATAATAATATCAAATGAAGAGTTCCCATGTGGTGGTCTAAAGATATAAAGTGTATAATAAGAAAGAAACATCAGACCTATAATAAATACAGCAAGACTAAAAAGGCTTCTGAAGATACTTGCTAAAAAAAAAATTAAAAAATCAAAACAAAAAATTGAAATAAATTTAGCCAAAGACATCAAAGACAATAAAAAATCGTTTTATAACTATATAGGTTCACTAAAACAAACATGTACAGGAATTGGACCACTAAAGGTAAATGACAAATGAATAACTAATGAAAAAGAAATGGCTATTCAATTTAATCATTATTTTACAAGTATATTTAATCCTATGGATTTTACACATCAAGATACATTACAAACATCAAATATTAAATTATTCTTCTCTGAACAAGACACTTTAGAGGCCATTAACAAAATTAAATGCAATACATCTCCAGGTCCAGATAGCATTCACCCCAAGTTCTTAAAAGAGGTATCAAAGGAACTTGTTGGACCTTTTACCTATTTGTTTAACATGTCTGTAAATAATGGGAAAGTTCTTCAGTCTTGGAAAGAAGCAAATGTAACCCCTATATACAAGGGAGGTAATGAACAGTTAATATCTAATTATAGGCCTATCAGCCTTACATCACTTGTCAGTAAAATAATTGAATGGTTAATACATGCTAAAATCTCCAATCACCTTAAAATTTTCAATTGTACTGACATTTCTCAGCATGGCTTTACTACTGGTTGGTCATGTCAAACAAACCTTATTAGTTTTTTCGAACCTGTCAGTGATGCCCTAGATAAGGGCCTTCCAGTGGACATCATATTCTTGGATTTTGAAAAGGCATTTGACACTGTTTCCCATAAAATTTTGATCAAACAACTTCATAATATAAATTTGGACATGTACTTAATTAATTGGATATCAGCATGGTTATATAACAGACATCAAAGGGTGGTTGTACGAGGGCACAAATCCAACTGGAGCCCTGTCACCAGTGAAGTACCACAGGGATCTGTTCTTTGGCCTTTACTTTTTAATATACTGATAGCAAGTATGCAAACAACAAAAGAAGTTTGGATAAATAAATATGCAGATGATTGCAAATTAGGCTGCACTGTGAACACTACCGCATCTGCAAACACCCTCCAAGATAATTTAAATAAATTAACATCATGGGCAGTAAACAATAAAATGAAATTTAACCCAGCAAAGTGTAAGGTAATGCATTTGGGGAACATTAATAAGAAGCACCCATATTCAATTCAAAATGAGAAGTTAACTATTACAACAAAGGAAAGAGACTTGGGTATAACTATAACTGATAATTTAAAATTTAACACCCATGCCAATAAAACTGTTAAAAAATGTCACAAGATTATAGGTTGTATATTAAGACACATCAAAAGCATGGAATCATCTGTAATCTTGCCCCTATACACAAGCCCGGTTCATCCACATTTAGACTATTGTGTTTCATTTTGTGCCCCAACTTCTATTGGCTATCTAAACATGACAGAAAGAGTTCAACGAAGAATAACTAAAAGGATTGTTAATATGTCCGAACTTGATTATGGTTCTAGATTAAAATCTTTAGACTTTTATTCTTTGAAGTACAGAATACTAAGAGGCAACTTAATCTATATTTATAAGGCATACAATAATGATTACTTGTTAAACACAATAGGATTAGAAAAGTTCTCAGTAAGTAATTACACTGGATTCCATAATTCAAAACTGAAATCATCCTTATGTACAACAAATAGACAATCTAGATTTTTTACTCAGAGAATTCCTCCAATCTGGAATACATTACCTAGTAACATTATAAACAGTGAAAACATAGAACAATTTAAGAGAAACCTTGACAAATACATGGATAATAAGAAATTTTCCTTCTACTGCTAATTTACCTGGTGGCGAGTTCATAAATGGGCATGTGCCTTCTGAACTTGTATCAGTCTATGAATCTATGAAAAAAGATGACGCATGGGGTGAGAAATGACTCAAGCCGAGTAAAAAAACCATGCAGATGAAATGGCCATGTCAATGGTATGTCAAGCCTCCAAAATGCTGTAAACTAGTCCTGTATGGGAATATTGGCTCTATAACTAATCTGCTACATAATCTACCCTCACCTTTATATGCTCCAGTGTCAATGAGACCAACTTTGGCTAATCTAACAGTGGACTGCATCTTCAGTGCAGTGTCAACAGCTTCCACATTTGAAAAAAAAATGGGACGGTGTGTCTTCTTATTTGATGTAAGCCCCATTGTGACATGGCGCACACATTTATTTGGTGCAAGCCTGTTGCAAGTCACTTTGGCACAGTCAGTTCTGCTTCTGACACAAGCAGCATTAGAAAATCAGAACTGGTGCATGTTTTGGTGCAGCTTGCTCCTTGCATCATTCTTTTCTGGCACAAGCACCCTGCGTTATTTTCTGACCCTTGAAAATCAAGCCCAAGGTGTCATCCAGAGTTATGCTAAGGTATTTGAAGATCTCCTCCTGTTCAAGGTTTTGTCCCTGGCTGTTTTTAATGCCAAAGGGTGGAACTTTCCCCTTCCGAGGGAGGCTAGAGAAGAGCATGGTCTTTGTTTTTTGTTTTTTTGTAATTGAGGACCAATTTGTTACTGGAGAACCATCTTTCTCGTGAACTGAAGTTACTTTGGAGCATGGTGATGAGGCTGTCAAAGTCAGGGTTTTGGGAATAAATGACAGCATCATCAGCATAGAGGAGTGCATTGGCTGTCTGACAGGCATCAGACAGTTGATTTATGAAGAGACCAAATAGGAGTGGGCTCAAGAAGGAGCCCTGGGGGACAACAATAGATACTTCCCTAGTGTCAGAAGTTCCTAGTGTAATTTTATCCTAACTGTAGCAGGGTTCCTTGCTGTAGCCGAGCTTGATGTAGTAACCTCAATTAAATCATTCTGAAATGCATGTAGATGGGACAGAACTGTTTGGAATGAAGCTATGCCTGCCATGAAGTCTGGCCCCCATACTCAAACAGTTAGTGTGGCACCAACCAGGTTAGCCCCACACTAACTGTGACTCACACCTGTGGTCCAGGTGGGGGCCATAGTCAGAGACTGTACTTGCAATCATTCACTGACAGTCAGTGGCTAGACAAGGAGGTGAATGGAGGTCATTGATTTGGTACTGATCAGTGTCTGGGATGAAATGGGTGTAGGGTGGTGGGTCCTGAGTGGGTGGGTCAGGTGGGGGTTCAGCAACCATTTGGGGGTGGATGTCCATTATACTACCAGGGGGTTGCATATTTCAGCCAGGAACAGGTGACCGGGGGTCCACAAGACACCAGGAAGCATAAAGATATTCAGTATACAGGAAATGATGCTCGATGGGGGTGAGAGGACCACTAGAGACCAAGAAGTAGTAAGATATATAGGGGAACTGATGATGGGGGGTGAGGAGACACTAGACACCAGGTAATAAATGCTGCACAAGTCCAGCATTGGGTATCATTGGGCTGTACAGCATGCTAATGAACCCATAATGGGCATGCTAACGGCCCCTTAGCACCTTGCAGGCCAAGCTCATTAGCATAGTAGAACTGGATATGGCCCACAGGAGTCCTGACGCTATCCCATTGGGCAGTGCTATCTCTAGTGGGCTCTCCAGTGGGCCATATGCAGGAAGGGCTATGCTCACACAGTGCAGAGTCACTATGCACTGCACTGACATGGCCCTGTGCAATATTTAGATAGTTAGCATGCTCTGTCAGAGCACACTGAATATTGCACAGGGTCGGTGGTGTGTTGCATGGCACAAACAGCCAGCTGTGAATATTGGGCCATTGTACTGAAGAATAGGAAAATAACACTAGTGACTATTTCAGCTATTCTCATGAAGGCAGTGCATAAAGCATGCAGAAAAAAACTGTCGTGTCTCTAAGGGTCATAATTATAAAAAGATACATAGACTACTACTGTGGAAGTCCTTTTTTTCCTTCATAGTGTGGAATTTGTCTTTTCATTATTATCTAGTTTTTCAATAACAAGTCAAAACACAGGCACAAAACATGAAAATACTGTAGGAAATTGAGGAACAAACGAACTAAGGGCCATACTGCCCTCTTAAAGTGATGGTACTGGGAAACAAACATGGAGTAAGAGTCCTGCGTAGAGACCCTGTGAGACCTCCCTCAAATTTTTCCAACATTTTTCGCCAGGTCTGAGTCCTCAAGACCTGACCAACTTTAAATCCTGCATGACAGCAAAGCATTTCTTTTTTTTTTTTTTTGAATTTGGAATATTTTATTGTTCAGTTCAGTAGCTACTAATCTTACAATAGTACAAAATGTATAACCATAGTATGTAGCAAACTGTACATACAATTGATTTTACCAGTTTTTTTTCTAGATTCACAGGTGGAGATACTCCTACACAGGAAAGAAAACATCTTTACATGGCAAATTCGTTTCCCATTATTTCCAGTCCAGAAGGGAAACACCAGTGAAATAAAGTCCATCTGTAAATCCTTCAAGAAATTGTACAGCAATTCAACTACTAATCAATTCGCATCTGCAGACTTCAGTTACAATAACAATATGTCAATAAAAGAAAGAAACTTTAAATAAAGAATAATTAACTATAAATTAATTGGAGTCAAGTTTCTTATTTTTGTGTCAGTTTATCATGTGTCTCTACAGATCAACAAATTGGTTAACCACTGTTGCTAGCTACCTATTCTTGTGTATTGGGCCTTGCTAATATATTGGGCTCTTGTTTCACCAACCCCTCAGATGGGGGAGTCTCAGAGAGTTACCATGGAAGTAATTGTTGTTCCAGTACAGAAACTCCCTCCTTGTTTTCAATATAATCAAAGAAGGGTAACCATTGTGAATTAAACTTATCAGTAGAGAGCCATAAATGGGCTGTCACCCCCTCTGTCTCTTTTATATGTTCTATGTTAAGCCTCCAGAGATTCAGGGTGAGTTGATGGGTTGTGAGCCAATGCTGAGTGACAACCTTTGAGGCTGCTGCCACCAAAATTGAAAAGGTATCTTTAGTTACTGGTATGTATTCTCTCTGGGGGGGACCAAACAGCAGATTGGCTCCTGTTAGAGTGCTTTCTATCCGAAAGATTTTCTGTATTGCCTGTGAAATCTCTCTCCAGAAGTCAATAATATATGGACAGTCCCAAAATATGTGCGAGTATGTATCCTTCCCCCCACAATTTCTCCAGCACCTTTTTGTGGAAGATACTGAATAGTGTACTGATGTCACTGGGGTAATGAAACATCTGGACACAAACTGCCACTTTTGTTCTCTCCACACTGGAGAGCTTGTTGTTTTGCTGACACCTACCCTGATTTTATTCCAATCCTTCTCCGATAAAATGCTGTTTAGTTTCTCCTGCCACTTCTGTGCAATGTTTTGCATCACTGGAAACCGTCCTTCCTCTTGTATAGCCTTATAGACATAAGATATATATCCTCTCGAGTCTCCCAATCAACTTTTCTGAAATATCATGTTTAAGGGCTGTATCACTGGGTTTGCTAAGCCTGTCACTCCTACCTCACTATAAATGTAATGTCTACATTGTAGGTATTTAAAAAATTCACCACTTTTAGGGAGATTAAACTCTTGTTGCATACTCCCCAAACTTTTAATAATATTTCCCTGCATAAACTGCAGCAGATATCCAAGACCTCTGTCTTCCCATCTTTTAAAACAATGATCATCCCTGGTGGTAGGGAAGTTAGGAAGATATGCGAGAGGTATGTGTATCCAAACTGGTTTGGGCATTTCCCAAGTTTGTCTTGCTTGTATCCACACAGCTATAGAATGCCTAGTCCAAGGGTTAGTGATCTCTTTGAGGTCTGCTTTCAAAGCTACTCAAGGGAGTATATTAAAGGGGGATGTAGGGGTGAGCATTTCTTTCTATAAGATTCCAACCTCCTTTATACCCTCTATTTAACATCTTTACTATTGGTAAGGTCTGTGCAGCCAGATAATAGTTATAATATTTGGTGCTCCCATACCCCCTCTTTCCTTAGATTCTATTAAGAGCTCCCATCGTTTCCTCGGCCTTCTGCCTGCTCATATAACGTTTGCAAGTTTGTGCCTAAGTTCCCTCCAATCCCTTCTCGGGAAGGGGGATGGGTAGATTTATGAACAGGAAGATGTAACGAGGTAGAATATTCATTTTGATTGAATCTAACCTGTTTGTAAATGAAAGGGGTAACAGGTTCTAATGATTTATGTCTGCAAAGATTTGCCTTTTAAGTTCCCCATAATTAAGCTCATATAGTTTTGAGATCCTGCTCATAATATGAATGCCATGGTATCTAATTTTATTTTTAGCCCATGTAAAGGGTATATTGGGATAGCCTGTTGGCTGTCTTTTACCTTTTATGAACAACATTTTTGATTTATCCTGATTTACTTTAAAACCAGATATTTTACCAAATGAGTTCAGGAGTTTCAAAAGTAGGGAGAGTGAACTTTCAAGATTATTTAGATAACTCAGTGTGTCATCTGTGTACTTTGAGACCTTATTCATGGCCTCTCCCACTTGAATACCTTCAATTGCATTATCTTTTCTGATGGCCTGCACCAGGGGCTCAATACTAAGCGCAGACAATAGTGAAGACAGAGGGCATCCCTGATGGAGGCCTCTCTGTATCGTGAAGGGCTCAAAGAGAGTCCCATTAACTCAGATCTTTGCTATGGGATTTCGGTAGGCCAGTAGTACCCATTTAAGAAAGTTTCACCTAATCCCCATTTGCATAGGAGTTTCTTTCATATAGACCTAATTGAGGAGTTCAAACGACTTTTCTGCATCTAAAAATAAGGCAAGGTGGAATGAGTCTGTGTCCACTTAATTTGTAAGAATATTAAGCAACCTCCTAATGTTATCTGAAAGACATCTATGGGGAATAAATCCCATCTGGTCTGGGTGTATTAGGCTTTCTGTGTGGGTTTGTAGTCTTTTTTTTTTCTGGAACTTGAATAAGATTGTATTGATAGTTCAAAATACAGTTACATATTAGGCAGACATATATTAGTTATTAGGAATAAAGAGCAGTTAACTACATCCTTATACTTACAATCAATGTTTTCTTTTCATTTACAGATAGACATTCTTCATGTTGAGAGCAAGTTTGGTTTACACCCTCTGAAGTCTGCTGTATAACCTGCTCCTCTCTCCTATCCCCAATCTCTACAAAGGAGACTAGTATTCATTACTTCATGATTCTGCCCCTGTAGTTTGTTCTTATAAAATGTTTTAAACTATTATACCATCATGTATCAATCTCATTAGAATGAACAGAACAATGTAACATATAACCAATAAAAAACTGTTTGTAAAAAAATACAGTGAGCTGGCCGATGTGGATTTATTATCTCTAATTCATTACGCACAAAGATATATGAACAAAAGTATTTTTGGAGCCCCTGCCCCCAGAAGTATAGTGTCAATCCCTCTTCTACTATTAGCCCTGGCTTAGTCACTGTCCCTTCTTCCGAATTAAGCCATATTACCTCGTACCTCCGTTTGTGCTTCTCTCATGGAAGTCTGAGGTCTTTCTAATATTCGAGGTAAGAGGTATTGCTCCAGCACTGGAGTTCCCTCTATACTTTCAATATAGTCATAGTAGGGTAACCATGTTGCATTATATTGCTCTGTGCATAGTCTCAGGTGAGCTGTGACTGCTTCCATCTCTTTAACCCTTGCTGTGCCACGGACTGATATATCACTCAAAAATTCCTATATGTTCTAATTCTGTTGGCAGCCTAAGGGTTAATAATGTGTATATTGGTTTTCCACATATCAAGAGATAGAGCACAAGGCTGTAACCAGTACCTGGTAATCACCTTTACTGCTGCAACCACCAGTATGTAATATAAGTATTTTTGACTACCAGATCTAATTTCCTCTGTTGGAGAGCCCAATAATATATTTGCCCCTGTCAGAGTAAAGTTCAATTGGAAGATGGCTTGTAGTGCTTGCTTAACCAACTGCCAATAATTGGCAATCTGTGAGCATTCCCAAAAAATATGGGTACGTGTACCCTGGCCCCCACATCTTCACCAACACCTGGATATCCTAACCCAAACCTCATTCCACTCCTCTTCTGATAAAGTGGTGTTCAATTCTGCCTGCCATTCTCTTTCTATTTTTTGAACAAACAATTTCCCTACCTCCAATAGGAGTGTTTTATACATATAAGATATATAACCTTTGGAGTCTGCCATGCGACTTTTTTCATATGCGGCAGTTACTGGTGCAGGTGGGTTACACATAAGGGCTGACATCCTTATTTTAGTAGATATGTAATGTTGACACTGCAGGAACTTAAAGAAATCTGTCTTAGGTAGGCCAAATTCTTGTTGCAATTCTGAGAAAGATTTTATAGCGTCCCTTTGAATAAACTGTGTAAGAGAGCACAGGCCCCTGCTTCTCCAGTGATGAAAGCAGTTATCCCCTAGGTTAGTTGGGAAATTAGGGAGACAGTCAAGGGGAATATACCTCCACACCAGGGTGGGGATTTCCCACCACTGCCTGGTGTCAAGCCATACCCTAATAGTGTGTTGGGTCCATATGTTCTTAATTAGTTTGAGATCGGGATTCAGTGCAGCCCAGGGAAATATATTAAGAGAAATTGTCGGGTGTGCCCCCTTTTCCATAAGGTACCAACCTCCCCTATACTCTGGGTTCAGCATTTTCATAATTGGCAAAATCTGACCTACTTTATAATAATTATAACAATTTGGGACCCCCCCTCCCTCCTCTGTCTTTGGTCTCTGTAAGCAGTTCCCACCTTTTCCAGGGTCGTCTCCCAGCCCAGATGAATCTAGATCATTTCTGCTTAAGCTCCCTCCAGTCCTTTCTTGGATAAGGCAATGGTAAGTTTGTAAATAAGAAAAGGTATCTGGGCAGTATGCTCATTTTGACTGTGTCTATCCAATTTGTGAAGGTTAGGGAAAGTACTGTACTTGCCATCTATTTATGTCAGTGAAAACCCTCTTCTGGAGCACTCCATAATTAAGCTGGTAAAGCCTGGACATCCTGATTGGGATCGGTATCCCCAGGTATCTCATTTTTTTCTTTCACCTAGGTGAAAGGGATCCTTGTGTGGATTACAGCTGATGTGCCGCCATTTAAAAGGAGAACCTCAGATTTGTCCATGTTGATCATAAAACCTGAGATCTTACCAAATTGGGTTAGCATATCCATGGGGGGGGGCAGAGGCATCAGGGTCATTCAGAAAGATCAGGGTGTCATCTGCATATAAGGAGATCTTGTTCAAGGCCTCCTCTATTTGGATTCCCTGAATCCTGTCTTCTGATCTGACCACCTGAGCTAAAGGTTCCATAGCTATTGCAAAAAGCAGGGGCGATAAGGGGCACCCTTGTCTGGTGCCTCTTTCTACTGTATTATGAACGTCTCTGAAATTGTACAATTGACTTGACCCCTTGCCAAGGGATTTTGGTAAGCTGCCATTACCCACTGCAAAAATGACTCTTCAAAATCCATATGGATCAGGACTTCTCGGAGGTAATTCCAATTTAGCTGGTCAAAGGCTTTTTCAGCATCTAACAAAACTGCAATTTGGGGGGGGTGGGGAATTATTTTTATTACTAATTATATTAAGCAATCTTCTGATATTATCAGACATATGTCTGTGGGGTATAAATCCCGTTTGGGCCGGGTGTATTAGGGTCTCAATATATTTCTGTAATTGATTTGCCAAACTTTTGGTTAAAATTTTGAAATCCTGATTTAAGAGAGATATGGGTCTGTAGGACTCACACTGCATCTGGGGTTTGCCAGGCTTGGGGATTACTGTAATTAGGGCTTCCTGCCATGACTTCGGAAGTTGTTTTTCTTCTAAAATGGCATTCATGACTATGGCAAGCTTCGGGGCAAGGTTTTTTAAAATGTTTTATTAAATTCTGCCGGAAATCTGTCTGGTCCAAGGGATTTTCCAGAGGGAAGGCCTGTGATTACTGATTGGATTTCTTTTTCTGTTATACGGGTTGATAGTTTTTTCTGCATATTTGGGGATAATTTGGGGAGCTTTATAGTATCTAAGAAGCTATTGGTCTGGTTTACTGCCTCTTGCAGATCCCTTTCCTCAGTGTATAGTTCTTTATAGTAACTTTTGAATGCTAACACTATGTCCCTTGGTTTTTCCCACCTCTCGCTAGGACTGTATTTGTTCTGTATGTATGGGACATTTCTATTTGCTTGTGCCTTTTTTAATCTAAGTGCCAGTAATTTGAATGCTTTCCCTCCCCCCTCATAGTATTTTTGATTAGAGAACCGGAAAATCCCTTCAGCTTTTTCAGTTTCCAAAGCATTAAGTTCAACTCTCTTTTTTATTAATTCTTTTAGGATTTTCTCCCCACCCTTAGGTTTTTTCTTATGTTCACACTCGAGTGTTTTAATAGCTTTTTGTAGATTTATAAGCTTTTAGTCTCTGCTTTTCTTTTTGGCTGAGGCCAGACTTATCTGCCCCCGTACCACTGCCTTCATGGTATCCCACCATAGCAACAGTGAGCAGTCTGCCATGGGGGAGTCCATTATAAGGTTTTTAATAGTCTGGTCAGTTTGCTGTACAAAATTCTTGTCATTTAACAAGGATATATTTAATCTCCAGCTGGTACATCTGGATTCTGCCCCCCAACTAATTTTGGTGGATATTGGAGCATAGTCAGACAGAGTTAGCGAATGGGTCCAGGAGGTCGTGAACTGATGGAGGTCTGCTTTATGAGTCAGAAATAGGTCTGTTCATCAATATGAATCTTGAGCCGCTGAATAGAATGTGTAGTCTCTTTCTTTTTTATGATGTGACCTCCAGATGTCCACCATCCCCTTTCCTCCTTCATGGCCCTTAACCTCTTATTAGCTGTCATAGAGGAGGCTGTTTGGCCTGAGGAGAGATCCACTGCTTGACACAGGGTCACATTAAAATCACCCCCTAGGATTAGGTGGCCTTTAGGAAGCTCCGCTATTTTTTGGAAAAGTTCAATATAGAAGTTGTCAGCTCCTACATTGGGTGCGTAGATGTTTACCAGATGTACTACCTTATCCTGTACTGCTCCTGACACCCTGATAAATCTGCCTTGGTAAGCTCTGTCCACTTCATGGCCCACAAAAGGACAGTCCCTCTTAATTAATACTGCTATGCCTGCTTCTTTTGCAACAACATGTGATGCCGCTTCTACTATTCACACCCATTGATGCCTAAGTTTAGAGTGCTCCAGATCTGAGAGATGCGTCTCTTGGAGGAGGGCAATATTGCAATCCAATTGCTTTATTTATGTTAGTATTTTTATTATTTTTATTGGGGAGTTAATTCCATTGACATTGTAAGAAATAATATTTATTTGAGCCATTTTTTACTAAAGCCCTTCTGACTCTGCTTATCATTCCCCAGATTATCATGTAATATTGCCCCTCCTCCAAGCCATTTTGGTACCTTTATCCTACTTTCAGGTAGTAGAAATCCACATCAAGAAACCCTGAAAACAATTATAAAAGCAAAACATAGTACATCAACAATAGAACTCAACCAGTTCTGGTTATTAAGCATTTAACTTCAACACAATGAACTTAGTTTTGACTTCCTAGGGAAATATTTTCAGTGCTAAGTATTGTAAGAAGTGACTGTTTGTGACTATTCTAGGACCCCCATGGTGTTTCTATAGGGGTGTTGTAGCTGTTACTCAAATTAGTGTAACCTGCTCACAATTTAAAGTTAGACAATGTCACTTAAGTGAGAAAAGCTGTAAACCCAACAATCTCCCAACCCCTCCGAGTCTGTTTTAACAAGATAGTATTTTTCCTCAGTTTCCCATCAAAATATGCCTACCCCCCACATTAGAGCTGTATACCACTGTGATACGGTGGAAAAGAGTTAGGGGAGATGCTCTCTTCCCTTAATTTCCCTGTAGACAGTGTGCTCTCATTTATGGTACTTCCCTAGAAATACCTTACCCCATGTATATCAACAGGAGCCCATTGGAAAATATAGGATCACCCCTACCAAGTAATATCTGGTCCCATTTTCATGTTATATTGTCACCCCATCTATTTATGACCTTAATAAGCTCGAAAACCAGATCTTGATTTGAGGCAAATGATTCTCCTATTTTCTGTTTTCATGACAGGGCCCGCCCCCCTTCAGCTGTTGGTCTGATGGCTTTTTAGCCGTTGAAAATGATCAGACACCTCATCACATCCCCTCATGGTTGTTTCAAATGATAGTCCTATTACAAGCCTTCAGAAATGCTAGAGGCCCCTGATAAATATATCACACAGTACCTCAGGGGATATGCATCATTCTTTCAAGGGTGAGGTTGCAGCTATAGCAGAGTTCCGGGCCTGTTCTCTTCGATCAGCTCACTGCATTAATTTAGCAATGTCTCCAGTGCTGATTGTGAGATAGATCCTGGAATACCTCATTTTTTTGTCATGCCCCGGTTAACTACACTCCAAGCTCCCGCTTTTAACTTCTTCTCGATCAGCTCTATCTCCAAGTCAGGAATCGGGATGTTTAGTTTTTTCAGTGTAGGGACTGCCTCCACCAAGGATGGGAAAACTTTTGTACCTGAGTCTAAATAAAGCTCCAGCCTTGCTGGGAAAAGCAACTGCACCTTAATGTCTTTCTTTGTTTTAAGTTCTTTTATTATCCCTTGGACTCTTTGTCTCTCTGCTTGTGGGGCCGATGAAAAATCCTGGTCGAAGTATATTGTGGCCTTGTGGTACTTCAGGTCCTGATGTCTCCAGCCTTCATGTAAGATCCACTCTTTGCTTTGAAAGTGGAGCATTCTTATAATGAAGGAGTGGGGCCTGACCGACGGGTCATTCGACTTGGGGATCAATGATCTATGTGTGCGGTCAATTTCTAAATTGAAATCCACGGGGATGGAATGTGTAGCTCAGAGGAGCTGTTGAATGAAGTTGCCTGTCATTGCAAAGCACTCCTCTGCCCCTTTGGGGATCCTGTGGATTCTGAAATTGTTGCAGCGCGATCGGTTCTCTAAATCTTCCATCCTGGCTTGTGTCTCCCAGTTTCGCTGCAGTAGGTAAAGAAGTAGTCAGTCATTACCTTCCTGGGCCTCTGACAACTTTTTAAGTTGGGAATCATTGGCAGAGACTTTTTTATCCAACATTCGCACATCTTGCCTTAGATCAGCCAGGGCAGTATCTATTTTATTTACTGTGGCTAGAATTTGTTGTAGGGTCTGCACCATGCTTTCAGGATTGTCTGCCTCCTCCGGGTCCAGTTCAGTAGAGGACTCTGAGGAGTAGCGTCTATGCGAGGGCAGGGTAAGTAGGCCCTCTTGCGACCTGCCCAGCAGCATTTGCTTCATCCTGCCTGTAGATGCTGAGTTTTTTGCTCCTTTTGTCTTCTGTGGTTTCCCTGCCATCAGCAGTGAATAAGAAGCCCACTTAAACTCCAGAAGAGAATGTTTCATGCTGAGGACGCTGTTAGATTAATGAGGGGTGGTTGTAGAGCTCTCAGATTCAGCCTCCCACCATTACGGTGACGTCACCGGAAGTCGGGTTTGTAGTTTTATGGCCATAACTTTTGTTAGTAACTTAAAATCTAGATTTAACAGAGATATAAGCAACCAACACCTTGCGAGGTGCCTAATTATTCTGCTGCTCCTGCTCTCCGGCAATGTGCACCCGAACCCGGGGCCCGCCACCTCAGCCATGCCTCAGCCTACCGGAGGCAAAGGCCTCCGAATTGCCTTTATCAATATATGCAGTCTCCCTAAGAAAACTGCAGCCCTCCAATGCTGGGTCACCCAACACTCCCCCGACATTCTCATGCTTGCAGAAACCTGGCTCTCCTCCCTCATGCCGGACTCTGCCATCTCTCTTCCAGGTTTTTCCCTGTTTAGGGCCGATAGGATGGGCAGGCGTGGAGGGGGGTGCGCTATCTACCTGCGCGACTCGGTCCTCGGTCATGCCCTCTCCAACCCGAGCTTAGCTATGGGGCAAGGCCATTACTTTAAAATCTCCCCACCCGGTCGTGGCCCCTTTATCTAACCGTGGCTTACCCACCCAGGGTCAAAAAGATCTTGTGGTCACCTCCTTCTTGACTACCTATCCACCCTACCCCGGAAGGCTGAACAACTAATCATGGGCGACTTAAACACCAACTGGCTCAGCCTATCATCTGATAATATGAAGAATGAGCTTGCAGCCCTTGACCTGTCTCAAAGGGTCACCCAGCCCACTAGGCTTAACAAAGTAACAGGAACTAGTTCCCTTCTGGATGTAGTCCTCTCCAACCGGCCACATAAAATAGGATCTGTACAAGTCCTTGCGGACTCACTCAGTGACCACTCCCCTATCATCTGCTCTTGGTCATCCCCCACTCTCAGCCCGGTGTACTGCAGGACCCCTCGACGCTGTTTTCTCCCCAGAGGTCTTGTCAACCTCAAACGTCACCTCGCCCAAATCAACTGGACCCCAGTGGCCTGCGCACCTGACATTAACTCTGCCCTAACTTACCTCACCACAGCTTTCAACCATGCCTGTGATCAGTTTGCCCCCTTCAGCACACCTAAGTTAAAAAAACAGACTGCTGCATGGATAACCCCTGCACTGATCCAACAACTAAATAAAAGAGATAACCTTTGGCACTTAGCTAATGACTTGTAGATTGGCCGATAGGCAAGCGTACAGGGCAGCCCGCAACCAATGCACCTGGACCATCAAGCAGGCAAAAGCTAAATACTACCAGGCTGCCTTGACATCCTCCTGGGGCTCGTCCAGAGCTTTCTGGGACAACATTAAAGAACTTAATTGTAAAGCCCGCTCCCCCCCACCATCCCAGATTGTCATAAATGGGGCTGTCTCGACTGACCTAACGTGTATCGCTGACTGCCTTAATAAGACTTTCACAGATTTAAGTGCTGTCCTCCCTGCCCACTTTTTTGACCCGGTTGCCACACCCACTCATACTCCCATTTCCAGGCCACAATTCCACTTTCAAATGATCTCACCACATGATGCCAAACCTTTCTTATTAAGGTCCCTTGCCTCTCAGAACCCAAGTAGTGACCCTCTTGATTCCAAAATACTCCGCCTCACGCTAGATGTCATGCTTATCCCCCTCACGCTTATCATAAATAAATCCTTATGACTAGGCCAATTCCCGGAGGCCTGGAAGCATGCTGAAGTAACCCCCATCCACAAGTCTGGGGACCGTACTCTGCCTAACAACTACAGGCCCATCTCCATCCTCCCCCCCTTATCCAAAGCTTTAGAAAAAATCGTAAACACACAGCTCATGGAATACCTTTCTAAATACAACCTTCTATGTCCGGAGCAACATGGGTTTCATCCTGGACATAGCACATTCACTGCCCTCCTGGAATTCTCCCATCACATACACTCTGCACTTGACAAAGGTCAGCTTGCAGGGGCGGTTTTCATAGACCTTTCCAAGGCCTTTGACACGGTGTGCCACCCCCTGCTATTACACTCCCTGAGCAAACTGGGCCTCTCATCCGACCCCCTTAAGTGGTTCACAAGCTACCTTCACAACAGGACCCAAAGAGTCAAGCTAAATGGAACCTTCTCCTCCAACCTACCCGTACTCTCTGGGGTCCCTCAAGGCTCCATCCTTGGACCGACCCTTTTCAGCCTATTCCTGAACACCCTCCCTAGTTCCTGTTCCAGCAAAATACTACTCTATGCAGACGACGCTGTAATCCTAGGCTACACACCCTGACCCACTCTCCAAGTCATATTACAAAGCGCCTTCCTCCAAACCGAAAAATGGTTCAATAAACATCGCCTAGTCCTGAATCTAAAGAAACGAAGTCCATGCTATTTTCACATCGGCAAAACAGCGCCAAGGACTTTCCCTCCACATCACCACCAGCATGCCCTCCCACTTGAACAAGTAACATCCTATAAGTACCTGGGCATCATCTTTGACTCCGCCTTACTTTCCATGCCCACCTCAAAGCCCTGTCATCTGCCATAAACCCAGGCTTCAGGTTTCACCGCCACCTAAGACTGCCTCCTGAACCAGCCTTAAAACTAGCCATCACCCCATCGGTGTTATCGCTGGCTGACTACGGGCTCCCAATTTATGCTGCTGCCGACGCCACTGCCTTATCTAAAGTCCAGACATCTATTAACAAAGCCTGTAGGCTCCTTACCGGTGCCCACAGCAGAACCCACACCTGTCTGCTATACTCCACCACAAATATACTCACTCTTGAGGAAAGACTGAAATATCAAACCTGCCTGCTGGCCAAAAAATCCATGTCAGGCCTTTGCCTTCCTGGGGTCTGTGGACCCTTGCAGCTGGCTACCCGGTCCCTGCCTACCCACAACTCCTCCACTGCCACCTTCATTGTTCCCAGGGCCAGGACCTCTCGCTGCCAAAGATCATTCGATCACTTGGCTCCGCATTGGTTCAACTCCCTTCCTGAATCTATCTCCAAGATCCCGGGGATTGGCCACTTCAAAACCACCCTCCGTAAGCATATTATTGACAGCCGATGCTGTAAATGCTTGTAGCTACCTAAACCGGTCCCGCCTAGCCTCCCAGCCCCTGGCACCAGTTTTTTGTATTACATAATTGTCTAAGACTAATTGTTAGTTGTGTGATGTATCTATTGCTTTGTAACAATCGTGTAACTTTACACATGTTTGTACCAGTATAGCTGCTGCCTGTAATCTTCAAGTGTGTTTATGTATCTCACCCGTATGTTCATCCCTGTCCCAAACTCACTTAATTGTTGTCTCCCCCCCAAATGACGAGGTACCTTTGTAAACGAGTCCATGACTCAAAGGTTGTAAAACTGATTTCTCCAATAAATAAATAAATAAATATATGACTCACAGAAAAACTCAGGCTTTCCTGGTTTGGGGATCACAGTGATTAAGGCATTGGACCAGGACTGTGGAAGCTTGTTTTCCTCTAGTGCTGAGTTCATTACCTTAACAAGTATAGGGACTAATATTTTTTTAATTTTTTTATAAAATTCTGCCGGAAATCCGTCCAGGCCGGGGGATTTACCTGCAGCTAACTAAGCTATAGTTGACTTTATTTCTTGTTCTGTTATTGGGTCAGAGAGTGCCTGTTGTGCTTCCGGAGATAGCTTGGGCAGTTCCAATCCCTGTAGGAATAGCTTTGCCTTTTGTTCTACTTCTTGAGGTGATTTATCCTCAGAATAGAGCTCCCTATAATACTGCATACATTTCAATGCTATTTCCTGTGATTTCCTCCAGGTTTCACTAGGTTTATGTTTATTTTTAAGACATTGTACATATCTGCTAGCTGCACCTTTCTAAGTCTCAGGGCTAGTAACTTTGTGGCTTTGGGGCCACCCTCAAAATACTTTTGGTTGAAAAAATGCAGAATTCCCTCTGCCGTTCTGTTCTCTAGACTTTGTAATTCCACTCTAGGTGTGATTAGCTCTCTCAAATGTTTTTCATTCCCCAGGACTATTTTGTGCCGATTCTCTAATTCAGTAACTTTGGTTTTTAGCTCTGTTACCTTTTTATTTTGCATCCATTTTTTTGCTGCTGCTAAGCTTATAATTTGTTCCTGAATCACTGCTTTCATCATGTTCCACCGCATTAACTAGGAACAATCAGTCATGGGAGAATCTATTGTGAGGTTTTGGAAAGCACGGGTGATCTGTTGTACAAAGTTTTTATCATTCAACAGGGAGATATTCAGTCTCCACATTGCCCTTCTTTTCTCATGACCCCAGGACAGCTTGATGGGCGCATGATCCGATAAAGTGAATGGGTGTATGCAAGAAGCCATGCAATCACATATGCTTGTTTTATGGGCAAAACAACATATCTATACATGAGTATGACGTTTGTGTAGAGGAATAGTAGGTGTAATCGCTTTCCTTTTTATTGAAGGCTCTCCAGACATCCACTATTCCCCACTCCTGCACCAGTGCCCTTAACATTTTAGTGGCTGCCTTATTAGTTGAGGTTTGACCTAAGGAACGGTCCAGGACAGGACAAAGGACTGCATTAAAGTCTCCTCCCAGGATAAGCCGATCCTCCCCAAGGTCTGCCACCCTAAGAAACACATCTTGGAAAAACTTTTCTGCTCCCACATTGGGCATGTAGATATTCACTAGACGCATTATTTCCTCTCCCTGTACCCTACCTGTTACTCTAATAAATCTGCCCTGAAGGGCTCCCTCCAACTCCTGTATCTGGAATGGGATTTTTTTTTAAAGTATGGCTACTCCTGTTTTTTTGGCTGAATCATGCGACAACGCCTCCACCTGTCCCACCCACATGCGTCTGAGTTTCATCTGTTCATGGTGGGAGAGGTGAGTTTCTTGGAGGAAAGCGAAGTTGCAGTTCATGTGTTTCAGTTCTGTCAAGAGTCTGGTCCAATTGACTGGTGAATTAACTCCCTTAACATTATAAGATACTATGTTCAGATGTGTCATCTTACATGCCTGTAGGCTCCATTATGAGTCCTTAACTTCAACTCCCAGTGTGCCTTGAATCTACTGAAGTTCCACCCCGTGCATAACATCTTATACCAATTTGCTTGTTTTGATTTGCATATGATTGTAAGACTCCAAAACAGTAATCATTAAAAGTAAAATCAACACCACAACAATGGATAAGCATTGTCACTTACATGTGACCATTAATATTACACATCATTATAGGTAACACAATAAACTACCTACAGTGCCTTCAGAAAGTATTCACCCCCCTTGGATTTTGTCACATATCGTGATGTTGCAAACTCAAATTAAAATACATTTATATGGGATTTTTTTGTCACATATCTACACAAATTACTCTGTAATGTCAAAGTGGAATGAAACTTCTGGAATATTTTGTACATGTAATTTAAAATAAAAACCTGAAATGTCTTGATTTGATAAGTATTCACCCCCTTTGCTATGACACTCCAAATTGAGCTTGGGTGCATCCAGTTTCCTTGTGCAATCACTCTAAAACTTGAATGGAGTCCACCTGTGGTCAGTTCAAATGGTTGACATGATTTCAGAGGAAATACACCTGTCTATATAAGGTCCCACTGTTGACAGTGCATGTCAGAGCAGAAACTCTACCATGAAGACCAAGGAGCTGTCCGTAGAACTCCGTGATAGAATTTTGAGGAGGCATAGATCTGAGGAGGGGTATAAAAACATTTCTAGGGTGTTGAAAGTTCCCAGGAGCACAGTCAAGTCCATCATTAGGAAATGGAAAGATTACGGAACCACCCAGACTCTTCCTAGAGCAGGCCGTCCTCCCAAACTGAGCAACCGGGCAAGAAGGACCTTGGTCAGAGAAGTGACCAAGAACCCAATGACCACCCTGACAGAACTACAGAGTTCCATGGCTGAGATGGGAGAACCTGTCCAGAGGACAACAATCTCTGCAGCACTTCACAGATGTAGCCTCTATGGGAGAGTAGCTAGACGGAAGCCACTCCTGAGAAAAGGCCACATAATAGCATGCCTGGAGTTTGCAAAAAGGCATGTGGCAGACTCTGAGACCATGTGGCAAAAGATTCTCTGGTCTGATGAAACAAAAACTGAACTCTTTGGCCTGAATGCAAAGCGCTATGCCTGTCGCAAACCGAACACAACGCATCACCCATGTAACACCATCCCTACCATGAAGCATGGTGGTGGCAGCATCATGTTATGGGGATGCTTTTCAGTGGCAGGGACTGGGGCACTTGTCAGGATAGAGGGAACAATGAATGGAGCCAAATACAGGCACATCCTTGAGGAGAACCTGCATCAATCTGCAATAGACCTTGGACTGAGGCGAAGATTTACGTTCCAACAGGACAACGACCCCAAGCATACAGCCAAAGCAACACTGGAGTGGCTTCAGAACAAGAAGGTGAATGTCCTTGAGTGGCCCAGCCAAAGCCCAGACTTGAATCCCATTGATAATCTGTGGAAAGACTTAGAGATTGCGGTTCACCAACACTCCCCATCCAACTTGACAGAGCTTGAGCAAATCTGCAAGGAAGAATGGGCGAAAATCCCCAAATCCGGATGTGCAAAGCTGATACAGACGTACCCAAGAAGACTTAAAGCTGTAATTGCTGCCAAAGGCACTTCTACAAAGTATTGACTCGGAGGGGTGAATACTTAAGTAAACAAGATATTTCAGTTTTTAATGTTTCATATATTTTTGTTACACAATAAAAAATTTTTTGCCCCTTTAAATTGTTGCGTATGCTGTGTGAATCAAGGGGGAAAAATCATTTCAATGCATTAGAAATTCTGGTAGTAACACAACAAAATGTGACAAAATCCAGTGGGGGTGAATACTTTCTGAAGGCACTGTATAATTCAAAAACAATATACCCTGGCTTCCTAGGAACGTTCTGCTTCAAAGCTTGGCACAGTTGTAATAGTATACACCCCTTGTGAGGTCTTCAATTTGGGGTGCTCGTGGTTGGTTGCACGCTCAATGAGAGTGTGCCCATGAAGGTGAAAATGTCACTGAATAATCTCTTCCACCCGGATGCCCTCCCCCAACCCTACCCCTTTCTGATATTCTTAATGTTCCTTGTCATTGAATGTCCCCTTTTGATACCCCATTTCCTTTGCCCAAATCTGCCTTTATAATTCTTGTTCCCCTTTAATACTCTGATGTATATACATTCTCTTGTGCCATCCTGTTTCCATAAAGAAGAGACCCCAGCTGTAATACCCGATTTCAGGTATTCTTACCAACTCATGCACTACTTGAGGGCACATTCCCTTTTGTGAGCATTGCAGAAAAAGAGAAGTGACATATACCCTCCCCTCCTCAATGGATAGTTCAAGGATCCTTTTAATTTAACTGTCCCATGATCCTCCATCCCCTTCCATCCCTCCCCAACTTTCAGCTTTGTTTTCCCCTTGCTGAGGTTCCGTATTTCTATTAGAGGGCACTTGTAATGGGGATAGCACCGAAATATAAATCACATAGTTCTCTATGTAAGGGAGTACGGACCCACGGCTGTCCATATCATCTCATCATCGTGAGTGGTACATTCAGTAAACATAACCTGCAGTCCAAATAAAACGCCAGGCTTGACTGTACCCCTCTGAGATGCTAAATACAAACAGTACCTTCTGTTCTGGTCCAGGTTCATCTTGTTGGTGAATTAGAGCATGGAGAACACTGGCTTCTGCTTGTTGCACTCTGGTATGCATGCTGTAACAATCTGGCTATATCAGACTTGGCGGTGTGTGGTAAGCATCCTGGCAGGTCTTTTCTTTTCATTGAATTTCTAGCTACCACATTCCAGGCACCTGTTTTCAAATTTTTTCCAGCAATTCTGCCTCTAGATCTGGTACCGTGATACTTATTTCTTTCAGAATGCATGTCGCCTCCACAAGCGAGGGAAGGTTTTAACCCCCAACTTTAAGAATTTGTAGGTGTGCTGGATACAGCACTTGTGCTTGAATGTCCTTTTTCAGCTTAAGCTCCCTGATGATCCCTCTCAATCTTTGTCTTTCTGTCTGCAGCATATTAAAAAAATTGTGATCAAAGAAGATTGGGGCATTGTGATATTTCAGATCCTTTTGTCTCCACGCCTCCTGCAAAATCCATTCCTTGGTCTGGTACTACACCATGTGAATTATAAATGAGCGTGGCCTTGCTGAGGGGTCAGAGGGTTTTGAAATTAAGGACCTGTGCGCCCTATCTCTGTCAATGTTTAGGTTTGGAGGAATCGATAGAGTGTCCCGGAGCAGATGCTGGATGAAATCAGCCATTGTGGCATAGCCTTCCTCTGATACCTCTGAAATGCCATGTATTTGGAAATTGTTCCGACGTGACCTGTTCTCCAAATCCTCCAGTTTATTTTGAGTCTCCTGGTCCTGTTGTAGGAGGAATAGTAGCAGGTGATCAGTTACATCTTGGGCCTCTGATAACTCCATCACCCCCGTGGCATTTGCAGAAACTTATTGGTTGAGGGTATGGACATCCTGTTTTAGGTCAGTTAGGGCTGAATCTATTTTGTTGACCATGTTGAGTATCTGCTTCAACGTCTGGGCTGTGCTACCTTGTGTCTCCGACTCATTGAACTCCATGTCCAGGGATGATTCGGACTGTACGTGCCTATGTGATGGCAGTCTGGAGCGGGCCTCTATCGATCAATAAATCAATCAATCAAATCTTTATTTATTCAGGCGAACATCATTGAGCACAGCTCATTTGCAAGATGGACCTGATAAGGTCAAGGTTCAATAATTGGTACATGTATAGGAAGATTTAAAACACGTATATACTTATATACAGTAATCAAGGTTCAATAATTGGTATATGTACATGAATAATTAAAACACTTATATACAGAAATCAAGAACAGAAATTGTTTAAACATAACAGGATATGGTAGGAACATATGAGATGCACTCTAGGTAAACCAGTATATACATATCAACATTGGCAGTAAACATGGCATACATTCAACATGATATACCCAAGATTCCAAAGATCCAAGGGAAGTCAATGTGGACAAAGAGAAAATGTGATTGGATGACTGAAAGAGGTGGTCATAGACTGAGACAAGTGACATGTAGGAAGGGGTACGCATGACTAGAGCAGGGGCTGGTGCTAGAACTGGGAGGTGAAAGGCAGTGATAAGGGCTAAGGTAGGAGCCTGGAGTTAATGGGAGAAGATTATAGCCAGGGGGTGAGGTATCTGTGGAGATGAATTCTAGGGAAGCGGAATTGCTTCTCCAATATTTAATTGCTTCAGTTTACCTTGCGAGGCTGTAATCTTTGAATTTCTTGTTCTCAGAGCTTTCCCTGTCATATTAGGTGATTGAGGGACCCATCAAAATTGAACTTTGTAACACAAAAGACAAGGATTAATTTAAATTTTACAGGTGTGATTATGGAGCTCTCCGGGCTAGCATCTGATCATCTCGGTGACATCACCAGAAGTCTTCAACAAAGCATTTCTTATGCTTGGAACTTAACTCTTGAATCTAGTAACTGGATTTTCTCTAATTGCCTTAATGTATTTCATGTAACTGCCATACCAGTTATAAAACTCTCTTTCCCTTCTGAACTTGTCAAACTCCCCTAACTTCTTGCTTACAACGAGGTCCATGACATGAAAACTCATTGACTGATACAAATTAAGAGTCTGTAAACAGGTACCTAGGTGCAGCTCTATAAAATTGCACTAAAATGTATTTGTACAAACTGTTTTCTGCCTCTCTATGCTATTGTCCAGTATGTAAAAAACTGGGTAACTAATTCCTCTGTACAACGTATTTGCTAACTGTATGATGTACCTAATGTTCAAACACTGTCCTGTACTGTTTTCTGTAACTAATTCTGGGGCAACCCTTAAAATGGGACTTGCATTCCAGTGGACCTACCCAGTGACCAAAAAATAATAAATAAAAATAAAGAAATCTCTTAGAAGGGTGCCATATCTAGGTTCCAGCACAGAAATTTTAGATGGTAACTTTTGTTCCACTTGGCTAGCAAGGGCCAAAAGGAATGTCAAACAACTTGTACATCTAGAAAAGAACAATACAAGACTAAGCTATTATACATAGCAATATTCTTTTTAAAATCAGCCACAGTCTATTTACAAGAGGCAATGTCTTGGCTTCCTCCATAAACGTGGGAGCTAGATGAAGGAAGTCAGCTTTATTTAATCAGGTACCGCTTCACATTTCCTTCTGTGTCTCTGCTGTGGAGGCAAAAGAGAATTTTGCTGGCTTGTAGGGCTCCAGTTGGTTACCATGGACCATTTAAAATGGGGTTCCTTGTGCTGTCTTGGAATCTTGATCTAATAGATTGGGAAAACTTTGCTGCAATCACACATGGACCAAGTCATTTTCTGTAAACTTGTTTCTTTCTCTTCTTTTGTCTTTGTAGTTAAAGTAAACACATGATCACCTATCTGATAGTTTGTATCAGAAGGTTTCTTGTCATATTGGGCCTTTCTATATTCTGTACTTCTTTCTAAGTTCTGTCTAGCAAAAGAAAAAGCATCTTGTAGATGACATTTTAACTCAGTTATATACTGAGGAGATGCTATCTGCAGCTGAGGCCGCGTCCTCCTTAGGAGTCTTGTAATACAGGTGCATAAATGATGCCATCTGTCTGCCAGTCATCAGCTTAAAAGGAGGCAATCCTGTGGAGTGATTCAGTGTGGATCTCACTGTCATTAAGGTCAGAGGTCTTTTGGGGTCACAATCCTTTGCATTTTCTGATGCAAACTTCTAGGGTAGGCTTACAATAGATTTGTTCATTCTTTCCACCTGACAACATGCAACACTCGACAACTCCCAACTTTTGTGACTGTTGCTCTGCTTTGTAAAACAGGTATTTTCCTGCAGCCCTACCCCCAGCAATGGTCTGGTACTGGGCTAGTTAGTTAGTCTCTTGATCTCTTTCTCAGGGCAGGCTACACACTCCTAGTCTCCGGGCTGGCAGAGAATGGCATCCCTCCTCCCATCCCTTGTCTAGGGATGTAAGATGGAACAGTTCATGGAGAAGGGGGAAGGGCACCAGTTCCTGACTAGGCAGTAAAGAGTTCTTTTAGCAGATAATAAAAACAGCTGTACAGTACCTTAGATTGTAGTGGGATTCTTCTTGCAACAGCGTGAGCTCTGTCTAGGTGCTGTAGATGTTACTTTTCAATCCAGCTGGATGGCACTTAGCACAGTCTCTACAGGGAGCAAATTTGTTAGAAGCAGCAACAGGCAAACAATTAATTTTGAGCATGAAGACAAGGATTTTGGTCCAGCCAGGAGACTTAAATGAAATCAGGCATAATTTATTTGTAAACAGTTCAAAAGGCTCAAGCCATAAAATGATTCAGTTGCATGGAGCAGCAAGGGTACACAGAACATTTCAGCACATTACAACGGCTGGCAACTGTGGCACTTCTCACTTAGGGGACATGGGTCTCAAACCTGGATCCTGACACTTTTCTCTCAGAGTGAGTCGAACGGGCTCTCAACACTTGGGAAAGCATTCTCAGGCAAGCTATTGCCTCAGTCCCTTAGAGCCATTGGCATTCCCCATCAGTGGGTGCAGTGAACAACTCTGTAACTGGGGTACATATTTCAGATTCTGGGCACAGTCCAAATTCCTATGGCCTCCCCACCCTTGCTGACTCTGTAGGTGGTTGCACAATGCAGTGGCCAACCTTCTCAGGGATAAACTTTACACAGCCAGTCTGAGATAGCACAAAGGTGGATATGGACTTATGGCTTGGGTCCAGTCCATCACACTGGATCCTCTGGAACTGGGACACTGCCACTACCTAGTCTGGGCCTGCCATGGCTGCCACCTGATGACTCAATCTCTCTCCATGGAGCTGGATGGGCTCTACACTTCTCATTCTATCCTCCTCAATGCTGCGATTCGGCCTCTTGCCTTCCCCATTGATGGGTGTGGGGGTCCATCAGCTACGTTTGGGCACCGCGGCTATTGACCCACCCCGTCCCAGGTTCCTCCAGCCCCAATTGGGGGCCCACTCCCCAACCAGTGCTTACAAACCCCGGCACTCTCCTCATGACCTCTGTCTCCCGGATGCTCACTAACAACTCTCCTACGGTGTACACATTCTCCTGCTTTGCCCACTGCAATGTGTGATGCCCAGGCTCTGCCCCCTTTTGTGAGCCTGGCATGCACGCAGGGTCCCTGATGCCAAACGGGCATCTCTCCATAACCCCCAAATCGGCATGGGGGTTACAAACAGAATTGGGGGTGGTATGCATCATGACGTTTCTTTTAAATCCCTAACATTTCACACATATGAACCATCACTTTTTTCATTCACTATTTTCATAGAGATTTATTTATTTATTTAAAATTTGGTACCCGGGAAAGGCACACTGAGCTGAAACACATTTCCAGGTGCAACCTGGGGAGATTTAATAGCAAAACAAACATACATATATGGCCACAATAATCAATATAAGGAGTAATGTATGTGCAACCATACACAACGAGCCTGTGTTTCCATTGGGGGGGTTGAGATAACACCGTGTGAATCTTGAGAACGTAGCTTGAGAGGTCCATGCTGTTATCTCAGTCCCAAGGTGGAAACACAAGGTGAGCTGTGTAAGGTCACCCATATTTTATTTGTTGCAATGTATGGTTTTAAAAATAAGGCACAGAACACAAGTAATAGAGTTTTTAATAACAAGGATTTGTGCCATGATAGATTAAATGAGGGTAGTTATTTTTAATTAGCTAATGACCTGTGCTACTTGAAACTCCCCAGAGTGTTGTGAGGACATACTCTGTGCCATCTATTCTTTTTATTTTAACAATGAATTCAGCTAGCAGAGAATCGAGTTCTGCCACTGGTATATGGAGATTTTCCTACTTTCACCTTTGTCTAGAAGGAACAAGGTGACAAGTTTAATATCTGAGGCAGTCTTTTGTGCTGTTTTGTTTTCCTAGTCAAAATAAACTTTTTTCTGTCGGTCACCTCTTTGGAGAAAACCACAGATGACACTGTTCTGGGTAAAATGCGGTTACGATCTATGAAGAAAGTGAGTGCTTTTCAGAAAGTGAAAGTGTCGGCAGAAGTGAACGCAAGGGGAGTTCAGCTGCAGCTGACTTTAAAACATGCATAATATCTTTAGAACGTGCACAACAAGCTTTTTGGGCTGCCTGATTTCAGTGCACAAGAAGCCCTAACCATAAACTGTATATTTTTTGTTACTAAAACTGATTAAGCTTCAAATTGAAAAGGAAGCTATGTGCAAAGATAAAAAGATAGCATGTGAAACATTTTTGAACTCTTTATAATGTATAAACCTTTATTAGGAATAGTTTATATTGCATGGAACTATCCTCACAAAAATGTATCAACAGTTTTTGGCTTTAATAAAAATTCCAAGAAAGGATTCGCAATTTGATGGCAAAGTGATGGTTTATCATTTTTAGCATGTCACATGCTCATAGTGGCTTATTAAATCATTACATCCAGACGTTCTTGAGAAGACAGGACATTGGAGTCTCTCCATTTCAAGAGTAATTTCCTTTTCATGGCCAAAGCCACTGATAGGATCATAATTAAAAGGGTATAGAGGATACATCTCCTAAGATGAACAGCATACGTTCATAAGGAATTTTGTTTTCCACTACTGCTGAACAGAACTTGTTTACTGCTAACCGTAAATGTTTTACTTTCCAGCAGTCCCACAGAATATGTAATAAAGTTGCCTGTGACCACATCTCCAACATGACCCCTTTTTTAAACTCCCAACTTTTTGAGCTTTGTATGACAGCAGTATTATTAATGCAATATTTTGAAGCTTGTACATCTATGCTGAATTCATATGCATTTGTCCCTAGATATTCCTAAATTTTAGGGGGTTACAGTACATCTGTACCTAAACCCTTACCTCACTTTTTCTTCACATCTTTTGTTAAATCTGAGATAATGTCATATAATATTCTATAGATTCTGCCTGCACCACTTCTCCCATCAACCATGGTAATGAGATTCTCCCAATTAACTATCACTTCTGAAGTGAAGTGTGAACCTGTTTCTGTCTCCATCCAGAAAGTTAAACCCAAATGGGTAAAAATATGTTGAACTAGAATGGCAGCAGTAGTTTCAGCTGTATTGCTAGGGCTGGCATGCATTTTACCTAGCTGATGAACAGATGGGGCTCAGTGAGCAAATAATTGTTTCCTGTAGCTGCAGTAGACAGTGATCTGGATATCAGATCAAGGAAAAGAAGCTCTTTTAACCTGTTGGGGTTCCTGAAACTAAGGCTTTGATGATTGAACTCTGCAATAAGTGAGACAACCTCTAGTATAAATGACCACATCCTCCTGCTTCCTGGGCCAGGAGGCAATTTAATTCAAGGCCTCATATGTACTCATGTCTCCCACTTCTATATAAAGCTGTCATTCCCAATGTGACCCTCTACCATTTAGACCCATACTGCATTGCTTGTATATTTTAATGTACTATCTGCACTAAGTCTAACAGCTGCCACTGTTGTTGTGTTGTAATTCCAATGATTGTTGTCCAATGGCATTGTACACCTGTACACAATGTACTACTCTGTATCTCTGACTGTATTTGTTACATAGATACATAGACAGTGTCGGCAGATAAGGGCCTATGGCCCACCCAGTCTGCCCATTTGAGCTTGTAAGTTCAGTTTGTTTTCCTAGAAGTCTGTTGCCCCTTACCCCTGACCTCCAGAATTCCTTTATGTCTATCCCATGCATTCTTAAATCCTATGATTGTTTCAGCCCTCACCACTTCCTCTGGCAGGGCGTTCCACTTGTCCACCACCCGTTCTGTGAAGAAATTCTTTCTCATGTTTCCTCTGAATCGTCCTCCCTCCAACTTCATCCCATGCCCTCTAGTCCTTGAACATCTTTTTCGCTTAAAAATAATGTTTTCCTGCACCCTGTTCCTCCCTGTAAGATACTTGTATGTCTCTATCATATCCCCTCTCTCCCTCCTCTCCTCCAGGGAGTACATGTTCAGTTCCTTCAACCTGTCTTCATAGGACTTGTGATGCAATCCTGCACCATCTTTGTTGCCCTCCTCTGAACCTTCTCTACCCTGTCTATGTCCTTACGTGAGGTATGGTCTCCAGAACTGTACACTGTACTCCAGGTGGGGCCACACTAGTGTCTTGTATAGCGGAATTATGACCTCCCTTTTCTTGCTGGTGATGCCCTGCTCATACATCCCAGCATCCTATTTGCTTTACCTGCTGCCTTGTTACACTGTTTCCCTACCTTGAGGTCATCAGAGATGACAACCCCAAGATCCTTTCCTGCTTGGTGCATGCTATCCTCACCCCAACTGATATATTGTGCCAGGGTTTTGTGCCCCATATGCATTACCTTGCACTTCCTTGCATTGAATTTCAACTGCCAAACCCTGACCATTCTTCAAGTTTCTGCAGGTCACTTCTCATTCTGTCTACACCCTGGTGTGTCTACTGTGTTACAGAGCTTTGTGTCATCAGCGAACAGTGAAATTCTGCCTTCTAGGTCCTGCACAATGTCATTGATGAAGATGTTGAACAGGACCGTCCCAGCACTGATCCCTGTGGTACCCCACTGGTCACTCTTCCCTCTGTGGAGTGACAGCCATTTACCACCACCCTCTGTGTCCTGCCACCCAGCCAGTTACCTACCCACCACACTACTGTCCTGACCACACCCATATTCTCCCAGTTTGTGTATAGTCTCTATGTGCACAGTGTCAAAGGCCTTGCTGAAGTCCAGATAGGCCATGTCCACTGCCCTCCCTGATCCACCTCCCTAGTCACCCAGTCAAAAATTCAACGAGATTGGTCTGACATGACCTCCCTGGTGAAACCATGCTGCCTTGGGTCCTGTGTCCATTGACAACCAGATGTTCCACCAATCTCTCCTTCAGTAGTGCTTCCATGATCTTCCCCACTACCGAGGTGAGGCTGACTGGTCTGTAGTTCCCTGCTTCCTCTTTGTTCCCACTTTTGTATAAGGGGACTACATCTGCTGTTCTCCAGTCTTTGGGTACCTCCCTGTTTCCAGTGATCGGCTAAACAGGATAGCCAGAGGTTCAGCCACACCTCTCTTAGTTCTTTAGGACCTTGGGTGCACCCATCTGGCCCCATTGCTTTATCAACTCTTATTACTTCCAGTTCCTTCAGGACCCTTTCTCGTGTAAAGGGTTTGTGTCCATTTCTGCACCATTCTCACCCTTGTACTCCCTTCAGACCCATTACCCTCCTCTTCCTCAGTAAAGACTGAGCAGAAATACCTGTTCAATATGTCAGCTTTACTGTTGTCATCCTCCACTGCCCCCATCCTCCCCTTCAGTCTCACTATCCTTCCTTTGTCTTTCTTTTTTCACTTATGTACCTGTAAAGGTTTTGTCCCTCACCCACTGATTTTGCGATGTGTTCTTCTGTCTGAGCTTTGGCTTCCTTACTGACCTCCTGCCTCCTTTGCTTCTCCTGGTACTTCTCCCTATCCCCTTCTGCCTGTGTCTTTTGTATTGCCTGAATGCAATCTGTTTGGCTTTCACTTTCTTTGCTACCTCTTTTGAAAACCATAATGGTCTCCTCTTCTTTCCTCTTGCTAACCTGCTTAATGCATAATTCTGCTGTTCTTGTAATCCCCATTTTAAATACTGCCCACTGTTCCTCAACCCCTGATTCCTGTCCCATTCCCTTAATGCCTCTTTCAAGTATCTCCCATATTCCCAAAGTCTGCCTCCTAAAATCCAGGATACGTGTTTTTGTGGTTTGGTTCTGCTCTTCTGTGATTTCAAACCACAATGACTGGTGGTCACTGTTTCCCAGGTGCTCCCCACTGTTACCCCCATCACACTGTCCCTGTTTGTGAGCACAAGGTCCAGTATTGCCTTCTGCTGAGTTGGTTCCATGACCAGTTGCTTGAGGAAGGCACCCTGAAGGGGTCCAGGATAAATCTGCTCCTAGTTGATGCTGCTGCTGGGATGCTCCAGTCCACGTCTGGAATATTGAAGTCTCCAACCAGTACTACCTCACCCTTGTCTGCCATCCTTTGGATGGCTAGCAACAGCTCCCTATCTGTTTCTTCCTACTGGGCTGGTGGTCTATAGATCACACCTGTGCGGATGGCTGTCCCCATTTTCCTTTGCAGCTTAACCCACAGTATCTCTCCCCCATTTTGTTCCTCCTGGATCTCTGTGGCCCTTATGTCATCTTTCACATGCAATGCCACTCCTCCTCCCTTCCTGCCTGCTCTGTCTCTTCTGAATATGTTGTAGCCAGGTATGGCCATCTCCCAGTCGTGGTTATCATTACACCAGGTTTCAGTGATGGCCACAATGTCCAGGTCTGACTGTACCATGACAGCCTCCAGATCTTCCATCTTGTTGCTAAGGCTCCTGGCATTTGCACACATGGCTTTCCGTGATTTGACCTCCCTAGACTGTTTCACTGTTCTACTCCAGCCCCTTCCTTGGTTGTCATTTATCCCTGGTTCTCCTTGCTGTCTGCCCTTCTGCTGAATTTTGACCCTTTTCTGCTTATCCGCCTCTTGGGCACTAATCTCCATCTTTTGCACACTGCTTTGCAGAGATAGCCACTCCTCTGGTTCACTGGTTCCACTGCTAGCTGTGGGGGGTGAGCAAGTAGGTACCCTCCTTGCTGGCCTGCCACCCCCCTTTGCTAGTTTAAATGCTTGTCAATGTAGCATTTAAACTTATCATTGAGTGCTTGATTCCTCCAGGATGGATGCAGGCCGTCAGGCTTGAACAAACCTCCATCCCTCCAGTGGGTCCCCAGTCACCAATGAATCCAAACCCTTCCTCACAGCACCAGTTCTTCAACCATGAGTTAAAGTTCCTGGTGCATGCACTCCTATGCTCTCCCTTGCCTCTCACAGGTAGTACTTCTGAGAAAGTGACAGAGGTAGCTACTTGCTTGAGACCCCTCCCCAGTTTCCTAAACTCTTCCTGAACTTCCTTTGGCTCCCCATTTTCCAGGTCATTAGTACCTAGGTGGATAATGACATTCAGCTCACCCTCCCGTCTTGCCTTCCCAGTGATCCCCAGGATCTTCCTTCCATCCCTCCTTGCCATGGCACCTGGTAGGCACCTCACCTCCCTGTCCTCCCACTCCTGTGTTCCTAGCTGGATCCCTCTTATGATGGAGTCCCCCACCAGGATTCACTTCCTCCTCCTCTGGGGTCCACTGCTTTCTCTGCTGAGGTCACCTCCTTGGCTAACCTCCACATCCTTTCCTTGCACTTCTCTGGGTACCTCTATTTGGTTGTCCTCATTTGCCAGTGTGGCATATGCGTTCTTGAGTGGAATAGGATCTGGGATGTGCCTCTGCCTGACTGCTCTAACCCTCCCTGAGCCCACTGTCATCCAAGTGCTCTTCGTTCTCGGCATCCTTTGAGGCAGTTGCATTGGACTGGGTGGTCCCTGGATAGGGGTGATGGTACTCCTGACCCAGTTTACTTCCGCTCTGAGTCTGGCTATCTCATCCCGCTGTCCAGAGAGATGCATGCAGATAGGGCAGCACCTCAGTGTCCAGAAGGTCTGCCTGAATATGGCTGCCCCACAGCCATTGCACTGCACCACTCCCCACATTATACTGCAATTCCACTACTTGTCTGCTACTGAAGCTCTCCTAGTTCCCTTTTTATTAATTTACTGTACTAAAAATCTTGCCACTGATCCTCAGATAATTTTTTTTTTTAAAAGAAAAAGAAACCAATAAATAAATAAATGAGTCAAAACACTTGTCGTGCTACTTCACACCCCTTACTATACCCTGTGTTTAGCTCCTGTCAATCAGATTTAACAGGGCATATAATTAAGAGTTGGGGGAAGGAGGGGGGTGAAAATTTGCAGCAATTAAAGACAGCACAGAATTACACCACCACTATGTTTTAAATTTTCAACAGCCCAAAAACAATTATAAGTAAAGACAACAAAGAAAGTATAGTGTCACTAAAAGCCCGCAATCTAAGTTTAAAAGAAAAATAGCAATTACCATTTACTCTAAAGCACTGAATTGAATATGTTTCCTTCCTTCCTTCCCCTTCTGGCTTCTTCAAGTTCAACTATATGTAACTAACTCTGGGTCGCCCCTGAAAAAGGGACCTTCGGGGCCCAGTGGGCTTACCCGGTTAACACAATTTAATAGTAATATGTCTCCACTGCATCTTTAGTCATGAAGTAGGGATCACCCACATGGGTATTACTTTATGTTCATGGGTACAGTTAAACAGCATTCTATGCATGTTTTATTGGTGCCTTTGGTCATACAAAACCTTTAGTTTAACATCCTGCAGCAAGTCTTCAACATTATTGAGTTTATTTTCAGGGTCACTCAAGTAGTGATACAATTTAGAAAAGCTTTACCTTTTAACTGCACCTGGATCAAATCATGGCCAGGCTCTTCCCTAACCTTCATAAGGGTGCCTCATCAGGGTGCTCCAGAGGCAGTTTTCAGTTTTTGCTCAGGTTTCAGGTTGCTTGGCCTGCTGCTGAGTGACTGCAGTATCCTTCAGTGCTCCTTCCTGTGCAAGACTGTCTGCCTCGTCATGCCCTTCCTTGTCTAGTCCAATGATCCTAAAACAATCCTTCACCTTTTTCCAGTAAATGGTCATCCTGCATTTCTATAGCAATTGATCATCAGCAGTGAACAGCTAAGCATGTTTGATGCCCTTCCCCTTTGTAATTTTAAATCCCCTTTTCATCCAGCTGGGAAGGTAGGCCATAATCCCACATCTAGTATATGTAAAGTGAGTACAAATCACCAATTCTGTGAGTCCTCATTTCACAACAGTTTGAATTGTTAGCGAGATACCTTCCATTTCAGCATACTGACTAGTATGGGAATGTACTGTAGCTGACATGCCTTTTGAGTGCTGGGTGTGTCTCTTTCTCAGTAAAAACCCACACCTGCACACCTTTACTTACCCACAGAAGGAACACCCATCCACATAGGCCTTGGCTAACCCTAGACAGACATTCTTATCATGAGGCAGGTGCCACTGGTCTCCACTCTCAAGGGTTTGTGTGGCTCCTTTGTTGGTGCACTAATTAGTTCCTTCAATTTCTATCTTGACAGGCTCAAAAAATTAGATTTTCATAGCCTCCTCAGGAGTCAAATCTGAAGTGTTTTATTGTTGCTGTTCAGTATTCATAAGGATCATAAACATATGGATAGCTTAAGTCTGAAATTTAAAGATAAGAAGTTTGGGATAACTCTGGAATTTAAATATCAGAAGTTTGGGGTTATAGGTCATACCAAAGAAATACAACAAAATAAATCAAATCAACCAACAGGAAAAGTTTCTTAACACAGTGGATTTTTGGATTATGGAACTCATTACCACAGTCGATGGTGGACAATGACAATATTAACATTTTTAAAACTAAACTTGATACCTTGATGGATAGTGACAATTACAACGATTACTAGTGCTAAGAAATGGGGGACAGCTTCAGAATAGCTTTGATCTTTTCCTGTCTCTTTACACCTAGTATGAAACCCAGTAGTTCTGTACTAGTACACTGATGCTAGTCAGCTTATCTTGGGGCCACAATGTTTTCCTGGTTTTTCACATGTCTCACTTCAATATCATGGTCCTGTAGGATCAAGGTCCGGGAAGTAATTCTTCTGCTGGATACTCTGCTTCCTTTATCCTGGAGCTAACTAGATTCATCGGATTAGTTTACACTATTACCTTTTCCCCACAAATAATATGTGTGAAATATTGCAGGGCCCATGTGGTGGCTATCAGAGCTTAGCACATTCAAAGTGCCTTTTCTCTATCTCACTTAGTGCTTTACTGACAGGGTCTGTTGCTGGAGCAGCAGTGTTTGTTGTGAGCCCTGGTCTAGACGTTTGTTTACTTTTTGCAGGGCCTAATAATAAATTGTGACTTGCCTGACCACATTGTTCATTTGTCTCGTTCCATGTGCCACCACTGCTTCTTGGTTAAGAGCTCCTTTACTCTCATAGCAAGAATTTGTGTTTGGTACAGTTCTGCACTGATCTTCAATTCTGTGTGACCAGTATCCAGGTAGAATTCTTCACCTCTCTGATGGAAGACCAGGCAAGATGTTTGGCTCAGCTTCCTTTGAAGTTTTCTCATAGTTACTGCTGGGGAAACCCTCCCATGGCTGGTCCTTTACATACTTCCAGGGCCCCTGGTGTTCTGTGGCAGAATTTTCTGATTTCTGTGGCATGATTTATTCACTTCTCTGGCAGAATGCAGTCCTGTCATTGCCTAGCTATGATGTGATGTCATCGATTACATCATATGCTGAGCATAGAGGAGGGGCTTCAGGATAAATGAGATGGGAAAGAAAGCCTGACACTATGGAAAAACAGCATATATATATGAAAATTCACCGAAAACAATGAATTCTGCGGCACTATATATATTCTGCAGCATGATGCAAATTCTGCAGCAAATTCCGCAACCGCAGAACCACAGAATTCCAGGGGCCTTGCATACTTCTTAATGAACTGGCAAGAGTAACTGCAAATGGCCAGGAAACTATAAACCTCTATGAGAGTGGTAGGTGGCTTTAAATCCATGACTGCTTGCACTCATGTGACCTGACATCTGATGCCTTCTGTGTATAATTTCTAGCTCTAGATAGTTTACCTTCTTTCTGCACCACAGTCATGCTGCACAGTGTCACAGAATGCATCCATAGGTTGACTTTTCATGGAGACATTTTTTTGGGGGGTATTGATAGAGCTCTGTAGTGGGGGGAGTGAGAGTTGTGGGTGTGGTGATTACTGACTGCAGATCCAGCCATGCTGTACAGCTTCACCCAATACCCCAGTTGGCTGAGTTTTCATAGGGATACACTTGAGCACTACAAGAACACTCCATCAGTTCTTGCCTTGGGTTTATTCTCATTCATCAACAGGAGGGTGGTGGAGTGTGTACCTTGCACAAGTGATGTGGGGCATGCAGCCAAGTCATGCACCAAGCATGGACCTTTTTCCTCCCATGATTAGGCCCTCCTTTCTCCCCTTACTTCAGTTAAACACCACTGCTCCAGAATGGGGAAGGACATCAAGTGGTCACTGAGATGTTCAATGCCATGATGACTCTGTACTCCTGATACTTTCATCAAATGGGTTAAATTACTATACATGAATCCAAAGGCCACGGTAATCACAAATTATGTGATTTCTAACAGTTTTCCATTAAGGAGAGGCACCAGGCACGGGTGCCCACTCTCTCTGTTATTATTTAATCTATCACTAGATCCTCTGGTATGAAGAATTTCTGCAGAAAAAGAAATTATGGGCATCAAACTAAAGGGTGAAGAATACCTCTATGTCCCTTTATGCAGATGACATCTTGATTTCTTTGATGAGTACAGAAAGTCTATTGCTGAGATATTATAGGTAATAAGTGCCTGGCAATATAGCCTACAGATTAGTGTAATGAGCTGTGAATGAGCTATCCAGTAGACCAGACATTGTTTTGATTCTCATAACCTCCACTTGCATACTGTGTGACTCTGAGCAAGTCACTTAACTGCCCAATGCTCCCAGGTCACCCCTGAAACCAGGCACTTGTGCCCAGTGGGCCTTATCCAGTTACCAAAGACTAAAATAAAAAATATATAAATTTCGATCTCAGGATATAAACAAAATAAAGAAAAGGCATGTTTCATGCCTCTCAACTCCTACTGCATTAGATCTGATCTAACTGACTTGAGTATTACTTGAGAAGGGGACCTTATAGATTACATAGAGATCAAAATATTCAGATCCATTACTAAAAGCAATTAATAAAAACCTCAGTTTAACCTCAGTTTATTAAAATTTAGTGTACGAGTTACTCTTGATGGATCGAACAACTTGCCTACAGGTTTTTGGGAAAGAATTGGCTCTATCAAAATGAACATACTTCCTAGATCCCTTTATATGTTTATGTAATTGCCATTTAAAACACTCAAGAAATGATTTATGGGATATCCAAGAGTCAATTTCCAAATTTATTTTGGCTCCTAAAAAAAAAAAAACAGAATGCAATTTATTAAATTATCCAGAACAAAAAGCAATAGTGGACTCTTGGTTCCTGACTTATAGTATTACTATTTGGCATGCAGAATTACTCATTTATTTTATTTTTTATGTTATTGAAATCTCAGATTAATACCTTTGAGCTAGAAAGCTCATTTACAAAGGTTCCACGCTGAATTGATAGACATTAACAAAAAAAGGCAAGATGCAAATACACTGGTAGAACAAACTAGGTTAACAATTATGAAGAGAACAAGGCAGTAGGTACAAAAAACATAAAAAACATTTTGTTAAACAACTGGCTATAATCAGAGACTAAGACAGTAGTGAAATTCCTGCATGGGGTTTCCAAAGACTTGATCACTGGCATCTAGGGACAAGATATCCCGAGACAGGTAGGGAAGAGTTGTACTAGGGGGAAAGATAGGTGCAGAAGTTGAAGAGAGGGGTAGAGGGTAGATAAACAGGGAAGAGCTTGGGAGGCAAGCATGGATAGAGGTTGTAGAGATAGGGAGGAATCCTCCTATAGGGTTTCGTTAGTGTAGTTAAGGGATGAAGATGGGATAAGGTGTATGGTTGAGATGGGTGGAGGTAGTTGAAAAATAGAAGGGATGCACAATAGGGTGCCAGGAATATGGTTTTAGCAGTGAGGGAAGTCTAAAGTGTGAGGGGTGGGGAGACAGTGAGGAGTATGAGTTATAGTTGAATTAATGGAGAATTAAGGAGGGGAAGAGGGAGGTAAGTGCTCAGTAGGGCATAGACCTAATAGCATTAGGTTATTGTGTCACAGTCCCATGAGCTGTGGGCAACCAAATGCAGCAGCAGTTTGGATTTAAAGGGGCCCAGTTTTAGTTCCAAATCCAAATCAGAGCTGAGGGAGTTTAACCAAAAGGGGAGTTTATCTAAAAGTGGTTGCTGATAACATCAGTGAGCACAGTAGTACTAGTTATTCTTTGCAGCTGGTTGGTTAGGATCCAGTCAATGAGGGTGCTGGTACCAGTGTGATAGTTTACCCATGTGAGGGACGGCACAAGTTGGACCATGTTGATGGCTGCAATAGCATCCTTATATGGAGCCGCGTGGGGGGATAACCAATTTATACTGAAGTCCCCAAGCATTAGAACTTCAGAGTTATTGCAGAGTTTGGATAGATAGTCAAGAGCTAGTTTGAACCCAGTTGCCTGATTCTTAGGGGGAATGTACACAGATACCAGGGTGAGGCACTTCTCCTAGGTGCCAAGTTGCAACTGGACTGCAAGCAGTTGTAAGCTACCACCATTTGGTGGGCAGGGAAGTGCTCTGCCTTGGAGGATGTCTTTGATATAAATGGCACTGCCTCCCCCACATTTCCCTAATCTGTCCACCCTAAAAGATGTGTAGCCCTCCAGCTGAATTGCCAGGTCAGAGGTTCTTGGGATGAGCCAGGTTTCCACAACTGATAGGACATCAGGCTGGTGTTGTGCGATTCAAACCTGCAGAGCATCACATTTTGCCAAGAGGCTGCAGATGTTCATGGATGCAATTGTTATTATCCCAGTCCTTTTAACTGATGTTGGTATCCTGGTTCCAGTGACTGGTCCAGGGTTAGGATGTACATTTCCTGAGAGCAATAGCAATAGCCAGGCTAGTCTCAAAGCATGCAGTTTGAGATATTTTGTTACCTGAGATTTGTTGTAGGTTTTAGTTTTATTATTTCACTCTCTTGGAGTGACTAAGAGCATATTCAGCTGTACCAGGGGGATGAGAGAGGTACATTTTCCTGGGAGCAGTGTCCAGAGGAGATATCAAAGGGTGATGTTAGAGCACATGGTCCCAGGGGCAGGGAGATAGGAGGGATTACAATCAGGTTTTGGGAAAGAGGTAGCAAAGGTATGGTTCTTGTGTATTGCACTTATTGGGTGGGGATGAAGGGAGTGACAACCGTAACATTAGTATGAGGGAGAGAGAACAGGAGTACTACTAATAGCATCTTAGGTAGCATTGCAGAAGTGGATAGTCAGATGAGAGTTTCAGGCTGTTGTAAGGGCAGTTAAAAGAATCAAAATCTCCAGAGGTCAGAAGAGGAAATTATGAAAGCAGGTATCGGCCGCTTTAAGAGTGGCAGTGCCCCTACAAAATAGGAGAATTAGGGCAGCGTTCCTGGGGAGAAAGAGAACTCAAAGAGTGTTGGGGTTGGAGAAGGTGGGCGGGCCCAAAAATCCATAAACTGTAGGAGCAGAATTAAAACAGAGGGAAGCAGAAAAGGCAAAAAAGGTTTTCTTGTTTGCTCAGTTCAGACGTGGCAAATCCTATCATAGAAAGCCAAGCAGTTTAGGAGCTGAACTGCATGGGTGAAACTGGTGCTAATGCAGATTAAACAACAGGCACCAGATTCAAAAGTCCATTTGGAGTTGCCAGCCGAGCGGGCTTCCAAGAGGGTGTCAAGTACCTGTGTGTAAGGTAGGCAGGCAGGCTGGCACCAGGAGTTCTTTGTTTGAACCATACATTGCGGTTCCGATTCAGGAACTAGCCCAAGGAGGGCTGCCAGCGCCTGTCTGTGAGGCAGGCAGGCAGGCACCAGAATTTCTTCATTCAAACCACAGACTATGGTTCTGATTCAGGAACTAGCCCACGGAGGGCTGCCAGCACCTGTGTGTGAGGTGAGAAGGTGGGCACCAGGAGTTCTTCGTTTGAACTGCTGATTGCAGTTCTGATTCAGGAATTAGCCCAGGGAGGGCTGCCACCACCCACTTTCCACAGTGCACTCAGATTTAGAGCTGTGCAAAAAAAAAAAAAAAAACTTCCTCTGGCAGAATCTGTGTGAAAGTTGGACTTTTGCTTCTGTAAAACTTCTGAAATAATTTTGCCAACTTTTTCAGAAATTCCAACCTAGAACAGTAGAATAAATGTATGAACTGTGGAATAATGTACTAATCTGTGGAACAAAATTCCACAGAACTGGTCACTGTCAGAGGCCAGTTCTCCAGAATTTCTTTTGGCAGTTTAAACTGATACATTCATTCTGCAGTTAAGTGAGTCACTGAACTGCGGAATTAATGTATGCATTGTGAATCACTGGCCCTGTATTAATTTAATATGTTTTCCTGGTGTCTAGCAGTACCCCCACCCTCCAACTACCAGCCTCATATTTAGTTAATATTTTCCTGGTGTGTAGTGGCACAACCCACCTTCCAGTTGCTGGCCTTGTATTAATTTAATATTTCCTTGGTGTCTAGTGGCACCCCGCTGTCTTCTGATCACTAGCCCCATATTAATTTAATATTTTCCTGGTGTCTAGTGGCACCTCACCCCTGCTGCCATTTAAGTCCTTGGCATCTAGCACCCCCCTGCACCATCCACACTGGTTTGGGTATAACAACCTGCCACCCCCCACTTTCCATAGTCTTTGGTGCTGCAGGGACCCACACAATGACCGGCACTGCCCATCTCTCACCATCTTGTCTGGCACCATATGCAATGACAGGGAGCACATCACATGCATACCGTACTCCTTTTACAGTATGCAGGTCATGCACTCCCTGTCGTTGCATACAGCAGCCAGTCAGAGTGGTGAGAGAAGGTCTGTGCCAGTTGCCATATGGCTCCTCCTGGCACTGAAGACTATGAAAAGGGTGGGTGGCAGGTTGGTGTACCCAACCTGGTGTGGGTGGTGCAGGGAGGTTGCTAGATGACAGGGACCTAAATGATGATGAGAGATCACAGGGTGGGGGTGCCACTAGACACCAGAGAAACATTAATTAAACAGAGGGCCAGTAATCAGAGGGTGGGGGATGCCACTAGACATGAAGGAAACATTACATTAATATGGGACTGACAACTGGAGGGTTGGGGCTGTCACTAGAAACCAGGTAAAGATTAAATTAATAAGGGGCTGGTGATTGGAGGTGAGGGTGTCACTAGATACCAGGAAAACATTAACTAAATACAGGGCCAGTGATCAGAGGATGGGGGAGTGCCACTAGATACCAGGGAAATATTAATTAAATAAAGGGCAGGTGATTTGAGGGTGGGGGTGTCACTAGACACCAGGGAGACATTAAATTAATACAGGGTCCATGATCGGAGGGTGAGGGTGTGCCAATAGACACCAGGGAGGTAGCATTGCACAGTGGTTGAAGGTTCTGAGCTGCAAACCTGGAGACCTGGGTTTGAATCCCACAGCCTCCTCTTGTATACTGTGTGATCCCAAGCAAGTCACTTAACTTCCTTGTGCTCCTAGGCTGCACCTGTAAACAAGCTTTCAGCTTAGTGTGTCTCTCCTGGTAAAAAAAAAAAGGGAGACATTGACTAAATACAGAGCTGGGGATCGGAGGATTGGAAGTGCCACTAGATACCAGGGAAACATTAACTAAATACAAGGCTTATGATCAGAGGGTAGGGAGTGTTACTAGACACCAGGGAAACTTTAAATTAAATTACTATGGGGCCAGCGATTGGAGGGTGGGGTTACCATTGAACACCAAGTAAAGGTTTTTTTATATGTACTGGGGATAGCACATAACCGATTGCTGAACTGAGGAATAATTATATTAATTGTGGATTAATGTATTAGATCCACAGTTCATGTATATTATTCTACAGTTCAGTGAGAAAACTTTATGGAACAGGGTGAAAATTTGCCAAACACATTCAGAGGATTTCAGATTTCAACAAACTCAGAAGTTTGGAAAAATCTGCAAAAGCTGCAAAATTTCTTGAAAGTTTAACTAAAGCATAATTTTCAAATTTCGCCTAGCTCTACTCAGATTTCCAAATGGATGGGACCTAAACAAGGCAACCTAAACAATCCCACTTTGCTTGAGCTAGAGACTGACTGGACTAATTTGTATAATCTAAATTTATCTACCATATTTTTCACTAAAGCACCAAGATATATAAAAAATAAAATAATGACAGGTAGTATTTTTGTTATCAAAAGTTGGGTTAAACTACTTAATTTGAATCTAGATAAATGCAGGTCACAGACCCTTTTTGGTAATTCAGATATCAATCAAGGAGACAAAGTGCTTAGGAAAGTTGAATGTACTAGCAAGGATTTGATAACAGTAAGAGATATTCATAGATTATGCTGTTTTTTGTTTTTGTTTCAATTTGTTAATCTTGCAGAGGATAAGGCATTACAAAATACTGTCCTGGAATTTTTCGACCAACTTACCGAATCAGTTACAAAGCTTTTGAAAAGTGCAACCTCGGTTACTCAACATTAATGATATTAACAAAACCTTCCTGGCTTGCCTACAATTACAACCTTGTATATCTAAAATTTATGGCTTGTTACTTGAAGTCACAAAAGGTTCAGACAAAGAAAATGTAAGATGGTGGTCACAGACATTAGATAGAAATCTGGACAATTGGAAGTGGGAAAAGATATATATATTGCTTCCCTCCACTATGGGTTTTTAAATGGTAAATATAAAATTAGTCCAGTTTAAATCTTTGCATAATCTGTACTATACTCCTAAAACATTATACAAGAAGGGTCTGAGAAATACTTTGAATTGTAACAGATGTGAGGATGACAACTGTGACCTCATTCATATGTTCAGGGGATGTCAAAAAGTACAAAAGTTATGGTCAGATATTACAACTTTATTAAACCCCATTACTTGGTTGGTGGATGGCATACAGCTTGGGACTTGACTTATAAGTTACTTTGATGAAACTAAATACTGCTCTAAAGTACAAAAATATACTATTTCCCCAATCACAGTCACTGTTAAAAACACTATTTTAAAAAGATGGACGGAAGAGAGAGCCCCCACTTTTGAGGAACGGAAAAGAGAGTGTATATAAGTGCTTAAATCAGAAGGACTTGCTCATTGCTTTTTGTCCAAATGGAACACCATCTTCTTTTTTTCCCCCTTCAGGTTTAGTAGCAACTTAGTTAACAACACTACAACATGGTGATTGTGGTAGCTCTGTTTTTTATTTCTTCTTTCCACTCCGATACTTCCTTCCTACTTTTCCCTTTTCTTCTAATGACATATGTCTTCCCTCTGTAAATCCAGGGGAAACTGATCAGCTAATAGCAGTAGCACAACTCTTTTAGTTTTCAAGGAGTTTTATCTGAATTTTAATTTTTTTAAATACTTACAACAAACTCTAGTATATAATTGAAATTGTAATGTGTTATTCTTTATTGACTGTATTTTATGGTTCTGTATTACTTTCTATAACAAATTGCTTTTTGATATTATCAGTGCCTTTCTTATTATAGATAGTTGTGCATGTTTTTCTTTGAAATTCAATAAAATCTAATTGATAAAAATCAACAAAAACAACAACAGCAAAAAACAAACAAACTAACAAAACTCTGCACAGTAGGTGCTGTAGAGTCAGTGCAAGAACTCAGTTCTTCTGCATGGACACTAACCCTGATAGTGCACTGGGCTATCTGCTTTCTTTTTAAATCCATTTGCCTTGAAATCTAATTAATGCCGCAATCTTTCGTTTTGACATTACACCTTTCTTTTCATATAAATATATTATTTTTTTAATTTGATGATTGAGATGATGTTTAAATCTTCCTTTGATCCCTTGTGTAATCTTAAATGTATTATTTTTCTTTCCCGGCATCCCTCAGGATCACCTTCAAGGAGCAGTTCCTCAATGAGGATCCTCCAGATAGGAAACATTACCAGAGTGTGAATTTTGTGGGGGGAAAAAAGCCATGAAGCACACACTTCACAGAGTGAAAAACTCCCTTGAAGACTATGCAAAGTCTAGTTTACTCAGCTTCATCTGCAGTACCTCAACACATTACCTTTCTTAAAGGTGACCAGCAAGGATTTGTACTATTAGGCTGCTGTTCTCTTGTAATGTTCATGCGTGGTTCAACAGTTCAGGTACAATCTTCCCATAACTTTAGTAATATTCCTGTTTCTTCTGTTTTGTTTGAAATCAGTTCACTCTACACATATGTAACCATACAACTTGATAGAATAGCAGCAGTGCATTATGGGATAAGAAGAGGGTGCAGTAATATCGTTTCTGCTATTGTTGTCACTGAGACCGCAGTGTCCAGGTAGTCCATTTACCATACAATGCAATGTACTCAGCTGGGGTATTAATGTTTCAAATAATACTTCCAGTGATGCTTAACCCCAATATTCATAAATGTAGCTGTAAGTATATTATTTATTTATGTTCAATTTACATTTTTATCCACTTATCACCAACAAAGTCTGCCTGATCTGCTGAGCAACTCCTTGCTTTATAGAAACATATAAACATAGACTATGATGGCAGATAAGAAATGTTTGGCCCACCTAGTCTGCTCATTTCCCTACCTATTGTATAAGCTGCAGATCCTAGTTAACCAACAGCCTACTTTTTCGTAACCCCCACCAGAATTGCCTTATGTCTATCCCATGCATTCTTTAATCCCCCTGCTGTTTTTGACTCCATGACTCCTCAGAAAGGCTGTTCCATATGTCCACCACCCTCTCCATGAAAAAATACTTCCTCACGTTGCCCCTGAGCCATCCCCTCTCTGTCTTCAAATTGTGCCCCCTTGTTCTTGCACATCTCTTTTCTGAATGATGCTACCTCTTGGACTTTATTGATTCCCTTGAGGTACTTGAATGTTTCTATCATGTCCCTCCTCTCTCTCCTTTCCTTGAGGGTATATGTATTAAGCTCCTTTAGTCTCTGTTTGTATGGCTTCTGGTGCAGACCCTGCACCATTTTAGTTGCCCTCCTCTGGACAGCCTCCATCCTGTCTGTGTCCTTGCAGAGATGGGGTCTCCAGAACTGCATGCAGTACTCCAGATAGGGTCTCACTAACTGTCTGTACAGAGGGATTACAACTTCCCATTTTCTACTGGTGATGCCTCTCCCTATACATCCCAGTATCCCCCCAGCCCTCCTTATAACCTTCTCACATTGCTTGCTTGCCTTTAGGTCATTTGATATGACTACCCCAGGTCCCTTTCCATTTTTGTTACTTTTAGCACCCCGTGTACTCTTCACCTGGGTTTTTGTTTCCTAGGTGCATTACTTTGCACTGAATTTAAGCTGCCATACTTTTGACCATTCCTCCAACCTTGCCAAGTCCCTTCTCATCCTTACCACCCCCAACCTGCATATCAACCCTGTTGCAGATCTTTGTGTCATCTGCAAAGAGGCATAGTTTTCCTTCCGGTCCCTCTGCAACGTCACTTATAAAGACATTAAAAATGACTGGTCCCAGGACTGAACCCTGCGGTACCCCGCTAGTAACCCCCCCTTTCTTCGGAGTGGACTCTGTTTACTATTACCATCTGTGTCCTGTTGTCCAGTCAGTATTTTACTCAGGCTTCATCCACAACTTCTCCGACACTCACCCTTTGCAACATAGCTTCCCCCTGTGGTGGGATCTTTTCAGGTGGTCTGCCCTTTCAAGGTATTGTCCCCCCTAATTGGAAGCTCCTTGGTGGGAAACTGGTCACTGTGGTGGGGACTTTAAATGCCCTGCCTCATCCTACTCATGGCAGGACTTTTTGGCTTTCTCAAAATGACAGCACTGAGTAGAGGAAATGACACTCCCTACCTGAGTAGAGCACCTCCTGGGACACTGAGTCCTACTTGTGCTCTTACACTGACTGGCCAGCTGTAAGTATTATTTTAAACATTAATATCCCAGTTGAGTACAATGTATACAGAATACCTGGACTCTGATGTGACATTCTCAGCAACAGCAGGACCTACAGTATGTAATTTCTCCCCTTCTCTACTCATAAGGCATTCCTGCAGATCTGTAGAGTAGTATGGTTAATTCTGTGTATGTTGCAGTGCTATGTATCTATGGTATGGGCAAGCTGCAACCTGACGGTATACTGTAAATGCTTGTTGGCCACCTTGAAAATAATTTATAACGTGAACCCCAAAATTAAAAATTTAGTTTGTCAAAATGCATCGAATGACTGCGCATTAATTGTCTAACACTGCACAGTCAAATACCACAACTCATTTCTGATGCTAGCCTGACTTGCTTACATGGCATATTAAAGATGTTATAGTGTATGGGACAGCACAATTATTAATGGAATTCAATGAATTCCTGAGCCTGTTGTACCATCGTAATGATGTGAAACTGCTCTTGTACCATCTTGAGTATGTACAACAACATAGAATGCCCTCGCACTCATCTGAACCTGACAGTCACGTTGATCAGTCTTTTTTTTGTACTCTGCAGAAAAGCTAGCAATCAGCAAACACAGAACAGCACCAGTTTACAAAACTGTCAGACCAAGACAGGAGAAGCTTTTGATATTTTTCTCTCAATACTGTTTGGTCACTGATCTCTGCAAGCTGGAGGACAGTTGTTTCAACTTGCAGTTTTTTCGTGTTTATTTTATGGCATTTCCAGCAGCCATTTCAAACTGTCCGTTACGTATAGTGACATCTACTGCTGCCGTCCATTTAATATTCAACTTTAAGAAAAAATTAACTTTTTGTTGCCACAGTTCACAGTTGCTCATACACTATAAAATACAATGACTGGGCAACAGCGAACAACATTGCTGAGTTCACTTCTCTAGGTTGTCATGACACCATGGACCCTCTTAATGTTCACACTCGAGGTCTACCTGCTTGTCGTGACAACCTGTCAAAGTAAACACAGTGCTGTTATTCACTGTTGCCCACCCATTATGCTCTATACCACACTGCTCTGCCCATGTCAGAAGACAAAACAGCCTCCATCTTTGTTTCACAATTTCTTTCTGAGGTAAAATAGTAAAAAAAACAAAAAAGAAAGAGTGACTTATCTGCTGCATAGGGGAGATACTGTTGATGGGAGACCTGAATATGCCAGATGTTAACTGGAGCACATTTGCTACAGCCACATCCAAGAGCAGGGCCATTCTTGATGCCCTACAGGTGGCAGGCCTCAGACATCTAGTTTTGGAACCCACTCGTGAGGGAGCAAGCTTAGACCTTGTACTCTCAAACGGGGGCAGTGAGAGGATCTCAGATCTAGAAGTGGGTTGCCATCTGGGGACAAGTGACCATCAAACAGTGTGGCTCACGTTAAACTCAGCTACAGAGTCAAGCCATACAAAAGTGAGGGTACTGGACTTTAGGAGGGCTGACTTTGGCAAGATGGAGAGTGTCTCAGAAAAGCACTAGCAAACAGGCTAGAAGGAGGTGTGGAGCAACAATGGGAATCATCAAAACTGCCATCACAGAGGCAACAAGCCTTTGTGTGAAGCAAATAAACAAATCAAAATGAAAGAAAAAGCCACTATGGTTCTCAAAAGAGGTGGCTGTGAAAGTCAGGAAGAAAAAGATAGCATTCCAGAAGTATAAGGAAACACAGAAGGAGCAGGACAGAGAGCTGTACCAGTTAAGGCAGAAGGAAGCAGGGAGGGAAGTCAGAATAGCAAAGGCCCAAACTGAGGAAAAGATAGCCAGCTCGGTTAAGAAGGGAGATAAAACCTTTTATAGGTACATCAGCGAGCGTAGAAAGACAAAGGGAGGGATAGTGAGGCTGAATAGAATGAAAGGTGGGTGGGCAGAGGGGGACAGTGAAAAAGCAGGGATACTGAATGAATATTTCTGCTCAGTATTCACAAAGAGGAGGGAAGTGCCTAATCCAATTAACAGAAGCGCCTTGCTAGGGGTTGATCCCAGTCCTTTCACAGAAGAAAGGGTTCTGCAAGAACTCCTAAAACTGAAGGTGGACAAAGCAATGGGTCCTGATGGAATTCACCAGAATTCTAAAAGAATTAAGGGAGGAACTAGTGAAACCACTGGCTACTCTTTTTAATAAATCATGGGAGGATGGTGTGGTACCCGAGGACTGGAGGAAGGCGGATGTGATTCCCCTTCACAAAAGTGGGACCAAGACAGAAGCAGGAAACTACAGACCTGTCAGTCTGACCTCTGTGGTAGGGAAAGTGATGGAGTCACTTCTGAAGGAAAGAATAGTTGAGTACCTAGAGGCCAGTGGGGCTGGGACCTAAGGCAGCATGGGTTCGACAGCGGAAGGTCATGTCAGATGAATCTAATAGATTTCTTTGACTGGGTGACCAAAGTAGTAGACCAGGGAGGGGCTGTGGACATGGCCTACCTAGACTTTAGCAAGGCATTTGACACAGTCCCACACAAAGATTAATAGTCAAATTAACCAGCCTGGGAGTGGGTCCCAGGTTAGTAGCCTGGGTAAAACATTGGCTGCACAACAGGACACAGAAGGTAATTGTAAATGGAGTCCACTCTGAAGAAAGAGGGGTTACTAGTGGGGTACCGCAGGGTTCAGTATTGGGTCCAGTCCTTTTTAAAGTCTTCATCAGTGACATTGCAGAGGGACTGGAAGGAAAAGTATGCCTTTTTGCAGATGACACAAAGATCTGCAACAGGGTTGATACACAAGGAGGCATGGAAAGGATGAAAAGGGACTTGGCAAGGTTGGAGAAATGGTCAGAAGTATGGCAGCTAGGATTCAATGCAAAGAAGTGCAAAATAATGCATCTGGGAAACAAGAACCCAGGGAAGAATACACAATGGGTGGGAGGTAGTAACAACAACAAAAAGGAAAGGGACCTGGGGGTAATCATATCAGATGACCTTAAGGTTAGAAGCAATGTGAGAAGGCAGTAGGGAGGACTGGGGTATACTGGGATGTATAGGGAGAGGCATCAGCAGCAGAAAACAGGAAGTTGTTATCCTCTGTACAGACAGTTGGTGAGACCCCATCTAGAGTACTGTGTGCAGTTCTGGAGACCCCATCTCCACAAGGGCATAGACAGGATAGAGGCAGTCCAGAGGAAGGTAACTAAAATGGTGCAGGGTCTGCAAGAGAAGCCGTATGAGGAGAGACTAAAGGAGCTTAATATGTATACCCCTGAGGAAAGAAGGGAGAGGGGGGACATGATAGAAACTTTTAAGTACCTCAGTGGAATCAACAAAGTCCAAGAGGGTAGCATCTTTCAGAAAAAGAGATGTACAAGAACAAGGTGACACAATTTAAAGGTAGAAGGGGGCGGTTCAGGGGCAATATGAGAAAGTACTATTTCACAGAGAGGGTAGTGGATGCATGGAACATCCTTCCTGAGGAGGTTGTGGGGTCTAAAACTGTGGAAGAATTCAAGAATGCATGGGACAGACATAAGGCAATTCTTATGGGGGGGTAGGAAGAAATAGGCTGTTGGTTAACTAGGATCTGCGACCTATCCTGTAGGTAGGGAAATGGGCAGACTAGATGGGCCAAGCGGTCCTTATCTGCCGTCAAAGTCTATGTTTCTGTTTCATAGTTCAATCTCCATGATTTGGGGACCCAAGAAGAGTGGATAGCTGAATAGTTTGAGAGAAACCCACAGCCTAAGAAAAGGTTAGAAAAAGGGAAAAAAAATCAAATAAGAAACTGTGTAAGCATGTTGAAATTTCCTACACAGAACTTAAAGGGGAACTCTCATCTTCAGGATTTTTTAATGTTTGAAGGCCCATGAAAAGCTAATTTGAGTGAGCTTTTGTGCTTACCTGTAAGTATTAGAAATCCAGAGTTATTCCTATGTAAACCAGCCTGTAATTAAGGGCTAGGCTAGCCATGCATTTTAGGCTTCTGATAGGCAATGATGTCACTGCAGACCTGGCCCTGCTTTGACTGCAGATAATCCAATAGGTTAAATAGAAAGTTATCTGTTTTATTAAGTCTGGTTTAATGTATTATTGCAATACTTTCTACATTTATAATAATTGCTTTGTATGTGCATTGAAACAAGTGAGTTATCACCTTTATATTTCAAACTCTTAGTACAAACAATCCATTAGAATTCTGGTATTATGTTAGAAAATTCCATTTAAGCCGGCCCACCAGTGCAGCGGTTGGAATTCCGCTTGTGATGCTGGTGACCCGGGTTCGGGAATGGACCCAGGTCGCCAGAGGACTGGCCCGGGGCGGATGGATAGAATGTCATATGGACAGCTCTCCTTCTCCGGGAGGTGGGGAAGTGTCTGGCGTCGATGGACCCCTAAGTGGGCGGGGTTCCCACAGCTACTAGCACTCATGATTAATGGGCGGGGTGGGCGCTGGGCGTCATTGCCGTCCCACATCCCGGAGAAAAAACAAAAATGGAGGAGGAGAGCCTCCGTCTACATAAAACCCTCCTCAGGCTTCAATCAGCCACTGCCACCATACTCCCAACTAGTCGCAAATCCCGTGGCACCAGAATTAAGGGAACCGGTGCCATGGCTCCGCCCCCCCGGGGGTAAGTCGGGGGTAACCGGGAGTAGCAGCAATAGGCAGTTGGTGGGAACTCTGGGGGCTGTGACCAGGGTGGATAAACAGGACAGAGGTCTCTCCCATAGGGACAGAAAATAAAAAAAAAGAAAATCCCATTTAGTCCAAAGTATTTCAGTAAGAAACCGTTATACTTTCAACTTTATCAACAGAAGTAAAATACTCTTTTAATAACTCATTTCAAGTCATGCATGTTTTAACATTGTTGTCCATGTATGTGTCTTTGCAATTAATAAACAAGTAATTGTGTCCTTTTTTTCTTTTCAAGTCAAATGTGAATAGAAAGAGACTAATGGGTGGCATTTTCAAAGCAGATGTGCTCAGTGCATCTGGGATGTGCACAATTGTGATATTCAAAGAGTCAAGATGAGCCGGCTCATCTCAGCTGCACCATAGGGAGTGATAATGAAATTCAGCCCAGCTGGCCGAGGCATTCCCATGAATATACAGCTCAGGCATATTTTCAAAGCAAAAAGTGACCCCATCTACAGCGCATCTCCCCACATGGTATCACCTGAGTTTGGTACAAATAGAGTAGACCTCAGTCCAATCCCCCAATAGGCAGCTACCAGTGCCCAGTTGCATAAAGGTAGTAAGACTAGTTTTTAGTCTTGTTTTTGACTTAAAATGTACACTTAGTCTTAAATTGTTTAAGTCAATTGCAAAAAAAAATGGCTTGAGAATTTTTGATCTTATTATCTGACTTATTTATAAGCCTGCTTGCTACCAGGCTTTTTAATTGGCTTAGGACTAAGTCCCCATAGAAACAAAACTGATCATATTTTGAACTCAGGGAAACAGTGTGTGAAAATGGCAGGACACATGATTATTGTTCTTGATTATTTGAATGAATCATCTATTCGTAGAGAAAGAGTGTTTCATGATCGTTCAAATCCACTGGAAAACCTCTCCAATACAGAAGTGTTTGAAAGAATGAGGTTCAGAAAGGAACATGCGTTGGATGTTGTGGACTTGGTGAAAGAAGATATAGAGCCACCTGCACGCCGGAATCACAGTATACCAGCATTGCTGCAGGTACGTCTGGCTCTTAGATTTTATGCCACTGGATCATTTCTAAACATTGTGGGTGACTTCATAGGAATCCACAATTCTACTGCAAGCAGAATAGTTAGAAGAGTTTCATTAGCACTGCAAAGAAACATAAACAAATTTGTTAAATTTCCACTAGATCCTGCTGTGGGATCTCACACAAAGACAACGTTTTTTGACATTGCTGGATTTCCTAATGTGATTGGAGCAGTAGATGGAACTCATATCAGAATTTATGCTCCTGCTGTTTAAGAGAGTATATGTGTGAGCAGAAAAAGATACCACTCTGTTAACATACAAGTGGTTTGTGATGCAGATTTGCTGTTTACCAACATTGTCGCAAAGTGACCCAGTAGCACACATGATTCACGCATTCTACAAAACAGTGAAGTTTGGGAAGTGTTTGAGAGAGGACATGTTAAGGGATTTCTCCTTGGAGGCAGTGGCTATCCATTGAAGTCACGGCTGCTCACGCCATATTTAAATCCAAGAACTGCAGCTCAAGAGCATTACAACATATCTCAGATGAAGACAAGGAACACAACTGAACGATGCATAGGGGTCTGGAAGCGAAGGTTTCATTGCCTGCATGGTGAATTAAGAATGACGCCCGAACTTGTATGTTCCATTGTTTGTGCAACAGCTGTACTGCACAACATTGCAAGGTAACTGAGAATGGATAGGTTTAGAAGTAGGTGTAATAGACCAGACTGATGTGGAGGATAGCCAGATTCACCATTTGGTTGTGTGGTCTGCTAAGGAGGTGCATTTGAATGAGGAATATACATAAAAAATTGGTTTATTCTAAGCTGGTTCACTGGCACAGTGGTGGAGACATTGCCTGCAGCACCTGTGACCTGTTTTGGGAGTGGATTTGAGTGATTGGAGGGTTGGTCAGGGAGGGGTCGAATGGCCAGAGTCTGCTGTCCTCCTTCTCCAGGGGGAGTTGCTCATACTGCTGCTCTACCACCCCCTGGGTGACAACAGGTGGAGGAACAATGGGATAAAACACAGAAGGGATGGAGGGATGACAGCCAAGAGCTGGAGCATCTGCATGCCACTGCATGCTCCACCCTTTGGCTCTCCGATAGTGCCGACATCTGGAAGAGCTGATAAAACCAGAAAAAATGACCCTGTCATGGAGAATGGAGATGGGACCAAACTGCATCAGACAAACAATTACCTGGCTCCCGATGGATGCCTCTTGACACACAGTGCTGGACTGGAGGGGTGAAGGGGGTTCCACCTTCTTTCCTGATGGGGGAGAGACAGCATGAAGGTAGGCCAGAGTGATACGACAGGATGTGCCTGGGGAGGGAGTAGGGAACCACAGTCTAAGGGGTGTCTGAGGAAGTGCCACCACGTCATAAAGAGTCGGTAGTTGTGAAAAAAAAGTTGGTTAATACTGGCATCACCCACATCATAGAATGGAATATTGTAATTGTTAAATGTTTTACTTACTTATTTTTGTTAAAAATTTCAGAAAAATATAGCTTGTGTGGCATCTAGTAACCTCTTAGAAGAAGGGCTAGATACATGCAGTTCTCTGATTGGATGAGAGTAATAACAGGGGGTTATATTAACTTTCCATAGCCGTCCGCTTCATAACAAACTCTAATCAGGCCTACATGGGTGGGCCACCACAGAGTGAAGCTACTCACCAGACCCGACCAGCAAATTAGTATCTATGGACCTATTCAAATTTGATTCATGGTGTAACATGAACAATACAGAGAAAGCGGTCTGAACAAGAGCAATTCCCCCCCCAGCCCCTCAAGTTAATTTGGTGATCAATACTTTTAACTGGTTTGGTCTTAGGTGCATCTTATTGTCTATGAGTGGCTATTTATACTTAATTTTATATATTAGGAACCTTTAGAAAATGGGCTTTTTGTTTCCTGATCTCTGATTGGCTGGTACCCCTGCTGGGGGGTACATTAACTTTCAATTGACGACCAGGAAATAAAAAGTTCCATCCCCAGTGCCCCTTCACTTCCTCAGACATCCCTGTGCCAACCCTGCTTCCTAATTGGCTCAAACCTGCCAATTTAATTTAAAATTGCCGCCATTTATTTGTCTCGCTAAGAGAGAGATAGCGCTCCCCAACCATACTGCCACACTGCCAATACCAGCTGCCTATTCAGTTTTCATAGAAAACTTCAGTTGACCTCATTTCTAGCATTTCTTTATTTTGTTTTCTTTTGATACAGCACCTTTTCTATCTGACTGCTGACTGCGCTATTCTCTTTCATCCTCCAGCCGGCATCCTGCTCGCTCGCTACTGAAAATGCCTAGTAGTCATGGCAACCAGATAAAATATGAAGACTGCCCCCACCACCAGCAGCGAGAAAATTGCCCCCCTAACAGTGTGCCTTACTATTTTTAAAATAAAAAACACAGTTGGGCATAAATACAAAATGAAAACAGTGAGGTCGTAACACTGATCAGCTCACGGAACCACCTCCTGTCACTGCGTTTAGAAAAGTGCAGCGTGAGACTCCTCACAGCAGCTTAACTAGAAAATCCTCCTTGTCTCGATGTACTTTAATACTCCCTACCTCCAAAAACACATAAAACAACTGACAAAACCTAAAGTGCCTCTATGTACTGAACTGCCAGCACCCGAAAACCTTGTGCACAGCTTACCATGGTCACGATCAGGCACTCCATTAATCTGTTTGCTCTTTCTATTCAACAACATTCCCCTCTCACAGCTCATTTCCACTGAATGCACTTCACAAAAATAAATAAATTCCATCAATGGTGTGTAAAGATAAAACAAACAACGAGACACATTAATGTGTGTGTGTGTCTTAGGGGAGCACCACAGTAGCAAACATATCAGTGTCCTCTACTGCCAGTAGCAAAGGGACTACTTTACCGTAAAATGACAAACAATTGATTTGCAGTCATTTTTTATAAAATTAACTTATTTTTTTTCATTATCCTATGAAAAATTACACTGTACCCATTTTCTAAGCGCAATAATACCCTCCAGGGTGGGTGGTATGGGCAATACTGGACCTTCCAGTGGCTATAAGGCCCTCAGCCTGTGGTATCGGGGCCTCATTACACCCCTGGGTGGTCTGGTATTGCCCAATACTGCCCACCCTGTTGGGTATTATTGCTTGCATAATGTTGTAGTTAACACCAACCTTTAGTTCAGTTCTGAGTGATAATGAAACGTACTTGTCAGACTTGTACGTTATCTGGTCAGACTTGTGCGTTATCTGGTCACTGTCGTTGACATCCATGTGGTAAGTTTCTGTGTTGTCACCACATCATCCATATTTTCAAAGTATGCAGTGTTGTCTTTCATCTGTAGGTTATTGACATTTCATGGTAAGTACTAATGGTTTCTTAAATTTCGACTCAATGTTTAGCATTAGTGCAATGAGTATTAACCGGTGATCTCCCCCCCAATCATACTCAAATTCCCTATCTCATAATGCTTTAACTTACCTGTCCCCATTTTCTTTGCCTAATGATTTTGACTGTACTATCTTCTGTTGTCCATTATGTGTCATCACAGTCTGTGTCCTGGGATGTTTCCATTAGGTCACCCTACCTGGCGATGTTCTTGTGTCATGGATTTCCATGTGTTTGCCTTTGCGGTGCATGCAGTCTCCTCCTTCTAACTCTGGCGTACTTCTCAGCACATGGATTTTTCTTTGTGTGCTGATGTATGCAACCTGAAAGAGAAGAGAGAAGAGAGAGAGAGAGAGAGAGAGAGAGAGACCAAAGCCACCGTGTGTATTAACTTTGTTTAACCCCTGTAGTCCCACCTTCCCTTAAACAAGAAGTCAGGCAAACTCAAAAATTATTTTAGTAACTAATTTACGTTGACATGTCTCTGAATTCATTATTACCCAGTTGTCAATTTTGTGTCATGTATACAGCGAATATATCATACTTCATGTAAAACTGTTTAAGGTGCCTAGTTCAACACCCACTCGCTGCATAACCTATGTTCATCACTTCCCTCTTCAACCAATCTAACCCATCAACCCACTCTCTACAGACCAGTATACCTCCTTTTCCCCTTATCCCATTCCCCTATATCCATATTTGTTAAGTTCATCATCATGGAACTGTCTATGTAGCTGACACGCACACACACACACACACACACACACACACACACACACACACTTTAGATCCCATACATTCATGTCTCAAAAATAAAAAGAGAGTCCTTATCTGACAGTCATTCCCAAATTCTTCTGCAACTATTCATATTGCTGTAGTTTGATCGGGGTGCTTCCACATATGTCTCAGTGGGTAGTAACTCTGAACAAACTAGTCTGGGGCATTCCACAGCTTGGTCATTGCTTGTTTGCTGGGTTGACCTGCTTGAACGATAGGTGATCATTATTTTTTTTATAAGTAACAGTAAATTCCATAGAGAAACAAATATGTTGCTATTTGTATATCTGCCATGTACTGTAAATAATCATTAGCATATACCTATGCTTTGATTTCTGAACTGGATTAAAAATGTTCCTGATCCAGATAAAGCATTGGTTGACTATTCACAGTCTGTGCCCAAAATAATTGCTCATGAAATGGAAGGATCAGCAGCCACTCGCACTGTTGTGACAAACAGTGTGTTTGCAATGGTATATTCAGTAGTTCTTGATGTGTATTGCTTGTTCTTGCCTATTATGTTGTTTTATATTTGGGTACAATGGAGTAATACAGCATGTGTTATTAATACATATTACTGCATAATATAGAGAATAGTGCATGGGCAATCATGCGGAACCAGCCTATTGTAGCTCATATGGGTTCTGATGACCTCAGAACTCGAGAGTGAATAGTGAGGTCCGAGGTAATCAGAAACCCAAGGTGGTACAATAGGCTGGTTGTGCATGAGGTTGCCTATGCACTGTTTTTTATAATGTTTACTCCGCATTTTCAATTATGGTTTTAATTTTTAAAATACAAAATAAAATTTTCTCGCTCTTTCATTCTCTTCAAGTTAGAGCATGCTTGCTAGGTGGCATGCTTGGTTGCTAGGGAACAGATGTGTCATTGTTTAATGAGCAGACTTCTATTGTCTGTAATTTTGGTGTGGGAGGGATTTTAAATAAAAAAAAATGGCAGTCATAGTTCTCACTAAGCGAGATGGTGTTGGTTTAGGGACCGCTCACTCATTGTTTTCTTTTTTTTTAAACTAGAAAATATCTGGATGATCCTGCATAGAAAATCACACAACATCAGCTGGAGAATACAACAGGGAACAGAAATGTTAACATAGCTAGTGCAGCATAACAGCAAAGATGCAGTAGGGATGGCTGGGAGGATACGGGGATGTATATGGACAGGCAGCATCAGCAGACAACAGGAAGTTGTTATCCCTCTGTACAGACCACTGGTGACACCCCATCTGGAGCATTATGTTGCTATGTCAGACACAAAATTAAATAATATATTTAGGCACTTTTACAGTACAGTAAGAAATACAGATTGGAGAGTTTATGGTTTATGTAAACATTATACAATGGGGTATGAAAATCATGTATCGCGATATAAAACCTTTACAGTGGGTATAATTAAGCAATAATGCATGACAGGATGTGGTATATCATGAGATATCATCACGCCTTGGGTGGTTGAGCACGAGGCCGCAGGCCGAGTGTGTCCAACCGCCCGAGAAGTGACAATATCTCATGATATACCACACCCTGGAGTGCATTATTGCTATTATGAACTAGGCTGTGAAGAGAAAGTAGTTAGTAAATTGAAAGAAGAGTCATTTTTTATTTTTAAAACATTTATTTCTTGTCTGAATACATTTGTTTTAAAGATCAAAAAAGTCCCTTTTTTAACTTAAATGATTATTGCTGTATTATTTTTTTTGTTATGTAAGATAGCTTAAAGTGAGCAAACAGTAAAGCAGGAACATGTTTTACATACTGTGTATGGTAACATTAAACATTTTAGATGAAAATAATTTATTTGTACTTTTCTGCAGTATGGTGAAATCTAAACATTTAAGATAAAAATTATTCTTTTGTGCAGTAGTGGTGGTAAGAGTTATACTAAAGTAGTTGCTGACGAACAGTAACAGTTATATATTTATTTTATTTTTCATTTTCTTTCTCTTTATAATTGTAAACATTAAATTGGATATTGCCAGACATTGTGCCTACTTGTAAGTAAGGGAAAAACTGTTTGCTTGAGAGCGGTATGCAGAGGTCTTCAGTTAAGGTTTCCCGTCAGCTTTGTTTTGTTGCATGTACGGTAGATGGATTGGATGAGCTCGTTGAGGGGATATCCTGTTCTTGTTGCTGTGGGTGGAGCTGTAGGAAAGAGAAGAGACGTTAGTGTAATTCGTAGTTCAGTTTTGGTTTTTGGAGAGAGGACGAGTTGAGTGTTGTTGTGGAGCGTTATAGTGTGTGGCCCAGTGTGGTGTGAATTTCTGCTACTTCAGAAAGGTAAGCGGTATGAGGGAAAGGGTTCTGTGCAGCTTTTGGGAGGTGCATCGTCGAGTGAATGTTTGTGGGCCACAAGTTCGAAACTGCTGAAGTCCGTGTTTATGTTGTGATTAGCTGTGTGCAACTTTTTTGGGAAATGGTGCTATTTTTATCGACTTACCAGAAGTGATGGTGAGTCCATGTGGGATGGAGTCCTGTTTTTGTCATCTTCTGTGGCTGTTGAGATCTGTGGAGAAGAAAAAAACGTAGTTAAACGTTGTGCGAATGATCGGGGGGGTGTGATGTACTTACCAAGTCGTTGTCTATATTTGTATTTGGGCTTGGCTGCTGGGTTGATTTACATTTTTTGCTTGGGACAGGTGTTTCTTTGGGTCGGATTGTGAGTGGTGAATTCTCTTTTGGGATTCTGGCTAATTCGGTAACACTTTGATGAGATGTTTCAGGCAGTTCCGTGTTGATGTTAACTGTCATTAGAATTTTGCTCCACTGCTCTCTGTCCATTAAAGAGGGCTGCCAATAGCTTAGTATTGATGTTTCAGATTAAGTGGCCAATGGACATTATTTCTTTGTTTCTAGTCTGGCTTTAGAGAGAAGTTGCACTGCGGTGCTTCGTAGGCTGTGATTTGTGTATATTTTGTCGAGGTTTACTTCTTTGCAGATTCTGGGGAGCATAGAAGCAAGGTAATTTACACCTAAGGATTCTTTACTGTACCATATAGCTTGTTTGTCTAGGAAGGTTTGTGGCAGTCATTTGGGATGGCAGGATAGCGCAGGGGCATCCGGTGGAAGCTTTCGTAGGTACAGCTCGAGGCTTCTGACAGGGCACAGTGGGTCAGTGGGGTTTTCAAACATGAAGCCACGTGTACTTTCTTTATTCCTTTCTAATGGGTCGTTGTGATTTTTGGTGTACTCATTACACGCTAGAGACACATATTGCAGCCCTTGTTCGTTGCTGTGGAAAACAAAGCTACTTGGTTTTACCTGTCGGACTCCGTCTTTTCCTCATCGAGCAAAATGAAGCTGTAAATCTAGCCAAACCTTGCGTAGTAAACCTGGTGCTGTGTTTGGGTTAAGGGCTGCTGAATTTTTAATGGAAAGTAGATGCTTTTCAGATACCGCTGTTTGGTGTTTTGTTATATCCTTTCCTTCACGCTTGATGTTTTTGATAACTCCAATGAATACGTTGTTTGAAGTCATGAAGGAAGGGTCAGTCATTAAGCAGAAATTTCTGTTAAGAGGCGGTTCATTTAAAAAACGGTTAAGACCAGCTCATATTCCTGTGTAACTAGTTATGCCATATTCTTCCCCATTTGCTGTTCTAACACTGCCATAAAATTCACAAAGCAATGTGTTTAAATATTCAGATGTTACGGTTAAAAAGTCAATGTCTAATTTTTTTTCTGTCAACCTATCTTTAAAGACATTCACTGCCCACTTGGTTTGACGTTTGGTATTCTGCTCATTTTTACTCATTTCTATTGAGTCTAACTGTTCAGCTGTAACCTGTATATGGCGTTTTACATCCTTTTTTACAGTTGGTTTACTCATTTTTTTTTTTATTTTGTCAAGGTGTGTTCAATGCCCAAGCTGAAGTTTACCTGGTAAGATGCTGCTTCTGTTTCCATTTGAGGTAAGTGTTGATTTCTGTCAGGGGTGTAGTGATATGGTACTTGGAAGGTTTGGTGTGTTGTTGGGTCTTTTTTTTGGTGTGATGATGTAGCTAGATATCATCACACCTTTACTGAGGAGCTGACCAATCAGAGTCTAGGATTTTTTTCCCCTAGTTCATAATGGATGATTTATCATGGTCACGTGATGTATTGTGATCATTGAGGTCACATGATTTCATAATCCATTGTGTAATTCTTAAGTACCCCACACACTGTTGTGCTTTATTGCGTACATCAACCTTTATCATCCAAAATATAGTTGTTATTTCTCAAATACCTACAATTGAAGTCTTTTTGAAGATATAGCCTGCCGTGCTGTGCCTAACACTGTCAAATGTGCTATCTTCTTAACAGGTGGAGTAGACCCTCAATCAAATTTGATTTTACTCTGTCTACGATTACAAGTGGATCAACCTCAGAATTATGTTACTGCCTGTTTATACAGTCTCTTCATCTATATTTGACATATCTAATAAAACATTGTTATTTGGTCTGCATTTCTTCTAATGTATTCCTTTTTTTGAGAGTAAATGACAATATGTGCATGTGTCTTTACTCTTTACCAAATACCATACCATTGTTTTCCTGCATTGTTTTTGTAAACAACTTTATGAAATCAAAGAGATCAAAATAAGAGTCAGTCCAAATGCCTCCTCACAGAAAAACATTCTCTGATGGGCCATTTTCTTTTTTTCTTTTTTTTTATTTAGTAAGCTTTTTGTCCCAACCTAGTGCCGGAACTCAGCCTTGGTCATGGCCCCCCACCACCCCCTGCTCTCACATGAGCTGTGCCCCTCCTATGCCCCCTGGCTTACCCCCCAGGACAGGGTCACAGCACTTACCTGTGTCGCGAGAGTTGGTTCTGGTCAGGGGAGTCGGCCTGGGAGCACATCGGAGGCAGTGAGGAGGGCGTCATGGAAGTGCTGGCTGGGGATTTTTCTGTCCCCGAAATTACATTTTTTCCTCGGGGTGAGGATGTGCAATGACGTCCCTTGTTCACCCACCCCACCAGATGTCCAGACGCTGGCTGCGGCAGAGCCCCTGTCCTCTGCCTGGGGTCCGTACTGTACTGGACATTTGTCCCCCCTTCCCCCAGAGAAGGAGAGCAGTCCAGATGACGCTCCATCCATCCCCCCTGGCCGGCCATCCAGCGACCCAGTTCCGTTCCTGAGCCCGGGTTGCTGGCATCGTGAGTGGAAATCCAACTGCCGCACCGACAGCCCAGCTTGGGTCATTTTCTAAGTAAGCAATAATACTCTCCAGGGTGGGCATTATTGGGAAATACCAGACCTTCCCGGGGCTATAAAGCCCTCTGCCTGCAGCGTCGGTCCACAATACGTCCCTGGGCGGTCCGGTATTTCCCAATAAAGCCCACCCTGGAGGGTATTATTGCTTACATTTTGGAATAGTTATAACCTGAAATTATTCAAACAACACAAAAAAAATTAAAAAATTACATGTGTTCTCATCCAGTTTATCGAGAGTAGAGTCTAAGTGCAGTACTCCTCAATAACGAAGCTAAAAAAATAAATCATAATCAAACCTTCAGATTGACATAGCCTGATTTTTGTAACTTATTTACTTATCTCCAAACCGCAATGACAGTAACACAGGTAAATGCTGACCCTCCAGCCAGTACTCATGTCTGCACAAGGGAAAATAGATGCAACTGTATCTATCCTATTGCCCAATTACTTCCCACCACAGAGTGTGTTATAATTTGCATGTTACTGTGTGACCTTATTAATTATTTTGCATAATGTATGCTAAATAACCAGAAAGGAAATTCCAAACTGTAAGGAAATCTAACCTGATATAGAATAGTGAGTCACAAAGAAACATATTATTTAACTAATTTGTTGATTAAATTATTTATTTGGTACATACTGAACTGTGAGACAGTAAGATTCCAGAATTAAAGAACTACCATATATAACTAATTGAGAAGTACTCTAAAAATTCAATAAGATACTTCTTACTGTATTAGTACTGAAGACTAGCATTTCTTTTTGATTTTTGTCACATTTCTGAAAGGTACTAAAAAGATACATTACAGAATTTCACAAACTTGTGAAATATTAAAAATTGTTAAATATGAAGGGGAACCAAAGCAATTTATGGCATAAATACATATTTAGAACACCAAAATTAAAAACACTAAACAGGTATTAAGATATTACACAATCCATAACAGTATTTCCCTGGTACTTAATCCAAATTAAATCAGATTTAATTAAACAACTTCTTTTAATAATTTATACATGTTTTACTTCCTCATCATCTTATCAGCTTTAAGTTGTATCAGATCAGTCTCAGATTTCAGTTTCTTGATTTATAATTTAAATTTTTCATTTTCCAACAAAAGGTTCTCCTTCTGAAGGCGCAATATTTCAGTGTACAAATCTGGTGAATGATGTCTCTTATGACTCGTCACTGCAATTGTTGCTGTTGACTCTGTTCCAGGACCTAGATCAAATGAAATCTTTTTTAAATCAAAACAGCTAACCTACATTTAAACAGCATAGATTCATTTTTTACCAAACATACATAGCTAGGTTGATTATCTAATTGGCACGGTTTACTCGTTTTAATCAGGTTATGAAAATTATCAATAACAAGAAACAGAGGTTTGTGTATGAGCAGTCATGCATAATAAGGATATTCCTGTATCTAGAGGTTTCCTTGGTAACAGATGACCCCAAGAGAGCAGCTTGAGCAGTTATACCATTTCACACTACCATGATGGTCGGCTGTGGATTTGGGATCCCCCTTACCCATCACACACTTGCCCGATATACTCACCAATTCTGCAGTCAGATGTTGTTTTCCATGTCCTAACAGAAGGCTACTGTAATAACCCTACTCAGATGAGTTAACTTTCATTTGGAAACAGATGACATCAATAGCGTATTTTTTTAATGTAAGTGTGCTGCAGATGTTTATGCAAGTTCAACTTAAAAAAGAAAACAACTCACAGCTTGTTTGGATAGAGGGAAAACATGTATGCGGCAGCATTCCAAGTTATTCTGCTGCAGTAGTGACATCACTACTGCAGCAGAACATGCATATGCATATCAACATTCCATCATACACTACAAAGCAGTATGGGTTATTGGGGATATAGCCACGCCTTGAGTGGTGTGTAATGCATAAGCAATAAGACACGATGGGGTGTGCATTAGACAGTTCTAATACACAGCTAGGGGGACATAGTGAGGCATGAGGCCGCAGGCCGAGTGCGTCCAGTCCCCTAGCCATGCATTAGAACTGTCTAATGCACATCCCCGGAGTGTCTTATTGCACTTATAAAATGGGTTTTTGTATTCTAAATGGGGTTTCTAGTTTTAGCTGTGCATTAGACACGTCTAATACATGGCTAACAACCAATCAGATTGCTTGAAATCCTTTGCCCATTTTATAAGTTGCAGTTCAAGTTCTGAGTGACCCATTACTGCGTTATCCATGACACCCAGAATGTTCATAGATAGCAGCCACCATTTGTTCCCCCTCGCTTAACAACAGATGAGATTCCCCTTCCCCACCAAGTCCCACTCAATACTATTGCCAGAGATACACAACAAGTGATCAATCAGTTTTTTACCATCTAAAAAGAAAAAAAAAACAGGTTTTGTAATAGAAAGTAGCAGCTGACACATCGCGTGTTCAGCACTACTCCGACACAGTACAGCTCGAGTTCACTGGACAACCGCTTGCACAATGTACTGTTTTTTTTTTTCTGACAAGCAGTTACCTGGTCATGCTCCTCGCCATCAGCCACACATGTACAGTACACATTCCTTTACAAATGCCGTTATATATCAAGCTTGAAAGTCTCCACTTCCTGGTTTTGCAATACAGGGTCATGCAAGGTTACATGACAAACATGAACAGCCTTCCAAATCGTGCTTCCGATCAGGGGGAAAAAAGCTTACAGGAAACGAAAGTGCCATTTTTCAAACTAAGCACCAAAACCCATGCCAGCCAACAAAGTTTTTAAAGTTTACAATGAACTCCATCTCTTGATATTGTAGTGGAAGAGGGAGAGGATACATAGAAGGGAATGGCTGGGTGGAGGTTGCAGCAGGAGATGGCACAGCACAAAATGTGAGAGACTGCCTCATCAAAAATATAATTTTTTTTAGTCTTTGTGTTTATTTAGAAACTAATTTCTTCTTTTCTCTTAATACTTAATTCAAATTTACAGAGATAATTATTTTCTAAGCGCAATAACACCCGACAGGGTGGGTGGTACTGGGCAATACCGGACTGGCCAAGGGCTATAAGACCTTCCTTCTGTGGCGTTCGGGCCTCATTATGCCCCTGGCCGGTCTGGTATTGCCCAATACCGCCCACCCTGTTGGGCATTATTGCTTGCATAACACACGGCTGAGAAATGGCATTTATAAAAAAAATACTTAAACACATTCAAAATTTATTTTACACATGAGTCCATTGTATAATCACAATAGGACACTCCACAGTGAGGGTTATTGGGGGATATACCCACCTCTTGTGTTGTTAAGTCAATTGGTTGCGCCACGTGACACACCACAGAAGGTGTGGGTAAACCCCCCAATAACCAACACTCTGTTGTACCTTATTGCTTTAATAACTCAGAATGTGGAGTGCCTTATTGCGATTATACACTGCACCCATTCGTAAAATAAATGTGAGGTGCCAAAGGTCATGTGACATGTTTGGACCAATTCGTTTTCAGGATGTTCACTCCCCACAGTGTAATTCACAGTATGTATTAAAAATGGGTTATACAACCCTTTTCTCTTAGCGGCTGGCATAATTATATCACTGGTCAGCATGTCATAAGCAATAATACCCAACAGGGTGTGCGGTATTGGGCAATACCGGACCGCCAAAGGGGCGTAATGAGTCCTGGCGCGGGGCGGGGGCCTTATAGTCCTGGGCGGTCTGCTGTGCCAATACTGCCCACCCTGGAGGGAATTATTGCACTTAGAAAATGGGCTTACATTTTTTTTTTTTTTTACTAATAATTTAATACAAAAAGAGTGTGAAATATTAGTAAAAAAATGCACAGAAACATCAGGTTATGTAAAATAGTCCCTTTACTGGCTTACTGGTTTAGTGCCACTAGAAGGTGCTGATGTTTGTGAGATTGTTTTTATTTGGTGCACTGTCACTTTAAACCCCCCCTGTCCACCGTCCCATTCATGAGTTTTTCCTTCTGCTTGTAAATTAATTTTCTTGGGTGGTAGATTGTGAGCAGGGAGCGAGTGGCTGAGCTGTGGAACTGGACTGCTGTAGTGTTGTTTCGTAGGCGATCGGGGGACACAGAAGTCAAGAGACAAACTGGAGTCAAAAAGGATGTACTTTGTATTTTTTCAAAATACGTAAAGGGTCCAGTTGTAGGTTGTTTGATACAGGAAGGGAGACAGTATCGGGGTCAGTGTGAGGGAGGCAGGTACGCAGGACGAGAGTTTCGTTTTTGTGCGGAGGCACGCGCTGTCATTTTGAAAGCTGCGCTGCCAGTGGCGTGAAGCCGGTAAGGTTGTCAGCTTCCTTTTGCTTCTTGTTTTATATTTTGGAGTGGCATTAAAATTGAAAGATGATGGGGGGGCAGGCAGAGGAGAGCAGCTTTGTTCTGAGGGGATTTTCGTGCCATGAACTCACTCCTCCACTCTCTCGCTAACGCTAAGCAAGAGGTAAAAAATGGTGGTTGATGACACTGAAAATTTTGGGTGCCCATAAATATTCGCAATGTCTGACACTCTGAATTGGCCTTGTTTAAGTGGGCATCTATCGAAAGTTAATGTACCCCCCTGTAGTGCCCTTCAGACAATCAGAGAGCATGAACAATCTTGACCATTTTCTAAAGTGCAATACCATGCACCCCACCTGATATTGTTACATACAGTTATAACTGATAAGGTTATTGTTTCAAACCTAGGTTGCTTTACAAATGACATAATACTCACCATATAATGAATCATGTGAATCCTCTACACTTCCATTTGAAATGGAAACATTGTTGGGGACCTCTGGCTGATCTATATAAAAATTAAACATGTCGGAGAATGAAACAAATTACTTTAATTACTATAATGAATACAACATTTGGGGAAGGGGGAAGGGAAGGTATGACAGTGTTATACCCAGAGAGTACATGTGTGTGTGTGGTTGGGGGGGTTCAACCATGCCAATCACCACAAAGTGCAGACGCTCTGGTAGGATGGCAATGTAATGCAGGCAGAGAAATTACCAATATTCTTCTCTGACATGTACCGACATCCCCCCTACCCAATACTTACGAACCACCATGAAGATTGAGCTCCTATGTATGCTGCAATACCTGCCAGGGTGTGTGAGATTGTGTAATTCTGTAGCAGTCAGACATGTAATGGGGCCCGATGACACATGCAGAGGGCCTTATCTCCCCTGGTTGTACTGCATAGTACAATACAACCCACCCTGTCCGGTATTACTACATACGTTGATCATTTTATAAGTGCACTAATACAATTTATGTAAGGACCGATGCTACCATAGCAAACAATTGTTGTGTTAGGATTAATTCAAAACTTTTCCACTCGATGGAGGGCAAAGTAACAGATGTATAAAAAAAAAAATACTTACCAGAAACAATTAATTGGATCTCCTCAATTTGTGATTGGCTTACCTCTGGAATATCTAGGTGCGTAAAGCTATCTGAAAGAAGATTAAAAAAAAAAAAAAATTACAGAGTTAAATACATCTTTCTCCAATAAATTATGTACTTGTGCAACAGCAGATACTATATATAATGTATGGGGTTCCCATATTATTAACTGAAATCAAGCAGATTACAACCTTGTTATGCCATTGTTATAACATCACCCTGTTGTTAACTCTTATTGAGTATGGCATATCAATGGTACAACAAAAGAGAATGTTCACAACAATCAATGATCTGTAAAGTAACTCAGTAGAGTAATTCACCCTGCAGTTACACAATCTTGGGAACCCATACACTATAAAATATAATGTATGGTCTTTTGTTAACCGTGCTGTAAACACTTCTTGAGGTTGCCATGACATCTGAAAACCTTTCGAGCTGCTCTCTTGAGGTTTACAATGATGTCATGGCAACCTCTCAAAGTGTTTACAGTGTGGTTATTAACCAAAGACCATACATTATCCTCTATGTTAATCGCAAGCATAAATTCTATAAGAAAGGTATATTGTTACACTGAACACAGAACAGCTTCAACCTGATTGACTGTACAGATAATGATAACTGTACAGTAATCCCTTATCACTTATATAATGAGTAACATATTTCTAGTAATCTAATATGTTGTTAGGCCGATAGTCAATTATAACACCATACCAACTATTAACAGTATAACCGAGTACATCTGCTGGATGAACTATCATGCCTGTGGCCAGAGCACAGTGTGATTGCCTGAATGTGAAGGATGTGGGAAGGTATTAATGAATTCAGAGGAGAGGAATGAAGATGGTAACACAGCTGAGCCACCTATCCCATGAAGGAGATTGAGATAAATGAACATGTACTCCCTATATCAGAGGAGAGAGAGGGGGTCACAACTGAGACCTACTACTAATTTAAGGGTATAAACCGGGTGGTAATTGAAAGTACCTTCCAGCTGAAAGCTGATAAAGGGCTGAATGGGCATGGCCTACAGGTGGAGGAGTAGTAGTTCAGGGGTAACATTGGAAATTACTTTTTTCACAGAAAGTATGGTGGATAGGTGGAATTGGATCCAGAGAAGATGCCTGGTAGTGAGAGTTACTGTATCAAATACCAGTACATTTCTGAGGAACTCACCATTCATAATGCTAGTGAAGATCTCAGATAGGCTGCTTGAACAGGCTGCAACATTTGCTTGAAAATCAACTGTGTCTGAAAAGACAAACAGATAAAAACAAAACATCTATAAGCATCGTATACATATACAATGTATTAGTAGTAAGACACACTTAAGAAGGAGATCAGGAAGTGTTTCTTAACAGAAAGGGTTGCGGACACGGAATACACAATTAAAAGACAACTGCTTGAGAAACTTACCTCAGCACCATGTGACACCCTTATGATAGAGTATGATACACATCATACTTATCCAAAATACACAACCCATTCTCTTGGGGGATCCTCATGCACATTCTGTGGTCATACCCAGAGCTAGCCAACTAGAATAAAAGGATTCAAGGTACATGTACAACAGTGATGGGGGACAGCATCCTGATCAACACTGCACTTCTGAAACTGAGGCATACTCAACCAGGAGTGCTGCAGAAACCTCTTCAGGCCAGGTAGTAATAGTGGCTGTCATCACTGAGTCATAATGATCTAGTCTGCACAAGTGGAAGGTATCAGATATGCCCACGGTAGCAGAGCAGAAACAAGTTATTAGCCAGCTATTCCAATTTAAAGGTTACCCCACCTGGCTGCCCATGGTATGTCCATCTTTCACCAAATATGGAACCTGTACTTGTCCTTCTCTCTGTGCTCAATGCCACCTCAACAGAGGTGGATGTCCAACACCCACCTCTCACCACCTTAATCATTGGTTTTGCCTCCTACAGACTCATTGTAACCAGACACAGGCTACCGCAACTCTTCCCAACTTGGGACTTCCGTAGAAGATTTTCCCATATTGTGTGCTGGGTGTGATTTGAGGATGTGTGTCCTGCTGCAGAGCTGGTGTTGTTTGCCTCCCCCACCCGCCCCCTAACTTGAGGATTCTATGTAGATGAATAGAGTGCGCCAGTGTGTTTACACTCAGGAGAGTTCTCCATGCTTTTTGCTTCTCATGTTCTTGTATGGTCCCTCACCAACTTTGGTAAGATGTTACTAATGCTTTTGAGGGCAGTGTTCCTCTCCTGGTTAAACAATTTCCCTTCCTCCCTTTCACACTCCTTCCTCCATATCAGCAGCATCATCTCCCATGTCAGTAGCATTTAGGGACAATAGTGCAGACACACACACACACACACACACACTCTCTTAGCTCATTAACCATGTAATGGACTGTATTGCACTTTGGGATACCATCACCCCAAAAATGCAATATTGTCCAGAAAAGTATCCAGCTACTTGCTCACTGACTTGCAGTGATCATTGGGTTCTTCTGGTTCGGATCCATCACCTCTCTATTCCTGTAGCTCTTCAGTCAACTTTACCAGCTACACAGATACTCTCAGTATTTCCTCTTTCCAACTGTTATGTAGGATATACATCTGCCCAGCAACAGAAGTCTGATGTTAGATGTCTTACCCAATAATGCCATGTGATAATCAAATTGCTCCTTTTAGCAATGAAGGGCTGAATGCTGGCACTTTTGGCCCAATAGCACACTATGCATAGCAAAACCAATCCTGCATCCTAACACTCTTTTCCTAATTTATTTAAACCTTCAACATTCGCATCACTAACCTCTTTACAACTCCTAACCTTTAATGATGCAGTATCTAAAACTATTTTTTTTCTACAGTGAAGGCAACAGTGTCAGCTTTCCTTTCAGCAGGAAAGAATGAACCACAACTACAATGGCAGTCTGACTCATTATGGCCTGTTCTATCAAACCGGACAGTAGTGACAGAATTTTTTCCCACATCCCCACTTAGCTCTCATCTCTACACACCCTGCTACCTAATCCAGCCGCTGATGCTGTTTTACTTAAGTGCAGATGGCGACCAGCACAGCCATTCATACATTATGCACAACTGTTAATGCCCATCAGATGGTGTCCATCCGCGTTGGTGAGCAGAGGGCTGTACGGATTGTTGTATATAGTTACACAGAACGGCATTATCAACTGGGCAGGGGTTTGTGGGGTGGTGGGTCATGAGCAGCTGGCAACGCAGGACTGCTGGTGCTACTACATATATCTATATGTCCATTGTCTACACTGTCACTTGATTGTGGTGGGTGCTGCTGGACCACCAGGTTGAAGGTATGCTTAATACAGACAGGACAGGGGCTCGGGGTACTATGCATCAATAATGAGCCAATGGCCATGCTAATCATCCCCCTTAGTGCCTTGCATACATAATGGGTTTATAAGCTGGATAAGGCTGAATATGACACACAGAGATGGTGCTATCCCATTTGGGACAGACTATCTCCATTAAGTCTCATTGTGGGACACATTCTGTCTAGATCTGCTTCACTCAATATGCATTGCACTGGCTATGGCACCATGCTCAGATGGTTGAGCACTGGGTGAATATTGCCCCCACGTCAACTATGTATCAACTGCAGTGCAGCACTCCTGTCTGTGTGGCACACATAGCCAGCTCACAATATAAAAGGCCCTAAAGCTCCCTGATCCATTATATTCCAATTTCCAGTGGAATGACTGTCTGCCCACACACACACACACACACACACACACACACACACACTGAGCTGTGTGTCCAACTGGAGGGGTTGCCAAGATTAATACTGGGTCTTGGATCAGTAAATGAAAAGGACAGTGGTGATCCCGAGGCAGGATGTGTTTTTATTTATTTTTATGTTGATACCTTAGCCTTACAGTGCTGCATAGTGATACAGAGTTTGATGCATTCCAAATGTTTCCTAACAGGAACACAATGGAGATTAAATACTGGATGGATGACATAAGGTGCTATGTACATGTGTATGCCTTACTTACTGTTATGAAGCAAGAATGTGGTCGTCACACAATCACCCCCGCCCCCCCCAAAAAAATATAATAAAAGTAATACTGTGAGCCACGAAGTGGGTCAAGTCATTTTGGAATAATGGTAGTGGAAATGGGTGGGCACAATAGATCATGACCTCGGCAGACCTCAGATTATTTTTAGGTGACCATTTACATTATTCCCTAACTCAACCTCTGATGCCTCCTATTACCGCTGTACTCATCCCAGAAAGTGACACTTAAAAAACAAAACAGAAACACACACTCCTATGCTTATTAAGTAACACACACACACACACACACACACACACACACACACACACACACACACACACACACACTAACACTACTTGCCAGCCAGCAGACTAGATGATCTGCAAAATGATGGAATAAGTAATCCAGTTCCCATCAACAGGCACATTGATCAAGTGCAGAAGCAGTGGGCTGTGCTTTTGGCAACCACCGTCTAAAGTTGGGAACAGTGGCCCTATGTACCTATGCAGCTGTGCTTCTCTGTTACCAACTGTCTGAAATCTTCTACCTGCACTTGCACACAAAGTCACGTATGACAGGAGACAGTGTTAAGTTAAAGCCGGTCATAGTAAGAAACCCATAAATCCCTGCTATTCTTTGATTTAAAGGGAGATTTACCATCACGCCCCATGCACCCACCTTGCCAAGTCAGTGGTGTTAGGGATGAAGATTGAGGCCGCAGCCATGGCTCCTGCTGGGACGGACATGACCTGTGCCAGCTTGCTACCATGAGGTACAATGCAGAACATCGCACAAGTAATGTGTTTTTGCTACAAGATCTTTCACTTCAGGGTAACGTGCACTAGCATCAGGTTTTATTTAGAAGTGAGCCCCCTTTCTTGTGTTCCCTATGCAGCTTCTTCACTTTAGGTATTGCTCTTGTCTCTAATGGGGAGGGGAGTTACTGCACCACATACTCGCTGCTTTAAGGTTCTTGTCATTGCCTGATTTGGGAAAGAGATACTGGCAGACAGTTGTGGAGCGGTCTGGGACAGTTCAAACATGGTGCTCTTAGCTAAAGGGTTCATGACACTGGCTGTCTCTCACAAAGGAGCTGAAGAAAACAGTCTGGTACCTTTCAGTTGCTGCCAGGCTCTTTAGCAATCTCTCTCTTTCCGTATTCTGCCCCTGGTGGTAGCTTCATGCAGACAGAGCGGGGCATCTGTGGGGAGGTCTGGCAATTCGCACATTCCATTGGATTCAATCTGTTAAATTCTGCAACGGAGCACTGCAAGTAAGACGATTCCCACCTTACCTTGCTGTATGTTGAGCCTCGTACTGCTCAATCGGCAAAACAAACATGCAGAATTGAAGCACACGGCAGAGGTTCCCTTCTCCTTTCCCCTGAATGGAGCAGGCCGCAGCCTGTGCTCCATGAGGGGTGGAAGTGAAAGTTATTGCCACAAATGACTCACGCAAAGCGGGAACACTCTTGCGCTGGTAGCGAGAGCCGCTAATGAGTGTTGGAAAGAAAACTACTTTTTAATGTGGGGACACCTCACATGTTTGCTGGGATAAAGTTTTCACAGATTTGTTACATGAACACCTGCCTCAACTAATTTAGAATATTTAGAAGTTTTTCCTTTTTAACTGTTAATTACTACTTGGGCATTATTCCTTCCATGGTTTGACTGCAACAACTGAAATACTGTACATGTCCATGCCACAAACACACACACAGCTATTATTTCACAATACTAACTTACTTTGAATGTCACTTTTGCTGACACTGGCACTTTCTTTTTCCACAGAGTTAGGGCATGCACTTCCCTGAGTCACCACACATGACTCCATACCTCCCTCAATACCATTAAAAATTGCCGACTACCATATAAATCCATAACCAGTGTGGTATAATTAGACAAGGTTCATGTGGACCACCTCCTGTCCTAGTTTTTTTTTGTGATATTTCCTTTTTAGCATCTGCCAGTAGATTTTTCCATTTCTTTTTCACCTCATCCACAGTTCGTTCAACAGTGGGATTAATAGCGTTTACTTTGCTTGTTACCTCAGCCCATCATTTCTTTTTGTCAGAATTCTTCAAATTTGGACAAAGTTTACCAGTCAAAATCATTTTTCTGAGGTAAACCTCTTCAATTAGGCATAATTTCTCATCCTTAGAAAAGTTACACTTCTTAATCTTGGCTGCCATCTTGTTTATTCCTGACAGCTAGATAAGCCCTGTTAACTGATTTAAGCTGGTTGCTAGGCAACATATATTTAAGACTAGTCTTGCATAAGTCAAGACAACTTCTGCTTTATGCAACTGACCTAAACACAAGACTTAGACAAGACTACTTAAAGCCAAAAAAACCTTCAAAAACAGTCTAAGAATTAAGACTACCTTTATGCAACCGGCTGCAGGACTGCAGGCTGCGTGAGCAGCAGTGTGATAGCTGAATGCACTTGTGAGCAGTATTGACAGTACATGAAGCTGTGTATGCTGTTGTGCAGTGCATAATGTGAGTACAGTCTAATGTGTAGGGAACAAACACCATTCCACACAGGTGCGCTGCACTGCTGGTTGTGTTTCACATTTAGGAATACAAAGGTAGCACTGAGAATATGGAGGGGCACCATCCCTGAATGTGGTGACAATGAAGTGTGAGAGGAGAGTGGAGACATCCCTGATGGCCATCCAGTGAGTTGGTGTGCAGGTCACTGTGCCCACACAACACACTATGTGCACAACTCATGGCAGAAGGCAATGCCGAGGGGGGGTGGGAATTGACATGGGGCAATGCAAGGGCCAACATCCATGTGGACTGTGGCATTGGGTGGCCTGCAGGACCTGGGCATACCAACACAGTGCCAGTGGTGTGCCAGAGCACTGGCTGGGCAGGGCAGGTGCTTGGCAGGGCATGCACAGGTGGTAGGGTGGCAGGCAACACACACCCCCAGGCATGGAAACTGAAGGGCATGATGGTGAACCATGGCTGAACAAGACAGTGGCAGCTGGACCCACTAGAATGGTCAGGGTAATGCAGGACAGGAGAGTGGCATGCATGTGCACAGGAACAACATATCTGGATGTGGGCAAGATCCCACCAGATATGGTGTAACACAGGCAGTAACCTGGGGAATGTAAACAAACATGCCTCCAGGGCTGCAGTACTTGCTGTTCTCCTGTGGGGTGGGGTGGTGCATGGCAGCCCAGGCTGTCCTCAGCACAGGCAAATGAGTTTTGGAGCAACTATAATGAGAAGCTAAGCAGTGGAGATGGGCCTGAATTGGGCAATGAGCTCATTTGCATGTTATGGCTGAATATTGCAACTTTGTGCCCTGCCCATCTCAATCCATAGGGTGCATCCTGATGAGTATGGCTCATCTCCTTGGGGTTTGTGTCATTAATATTGTTTATTGACCTGTTTCACCTGGACAGCACACTGAGCAACAGGTTGTTTGACACAGGGTACAACCGGTGAGGGGGGGTGCATGGGGTGTTCTACAGGGATTTCTGTAGTTGCTACATTGACAGACTACACAATATGTTTGGTATACAACTGTGCATCAGGTGAACAGTTTCTGCTGTACAATACACTGTACAGTCCTTTGGGACTGGCCACAGCCCATGTAGTGGTGTTTACACTGCCTTTGTTTTTCCCTCTGCAGCACCTCCTTGTTGCTACTGTGTTCCTGGCTGGGTTGGTTCTGATTGCTATTTCAGTGCTCACAGCAGAGATCAGCCAGCACAAGTGAGCTGAGCCAAACATGATGGGTGGTATATTCAAAAGGAAGATGGGCCTTCGCATCTTCCAGCCCATCTTCTGAATATACCACTTTTCAGCTTGGGCCCATCTCAGTGGGGCTGGCTCATCTGAGATGAGCCGAGCACATCTGCTTTGAAAATGCCACCCAATATTTGCAGAATCATAACAAATGCTCAGATTATTTTTACTGTCTTTGTCCAGGAAAGGCACACTGAGCTACAGCTTGCTCATGGGTGTGTTTTGGGAGTGCAGGGAGGTTAAGTGATTTGCACTGGGTCACACAATAAGCAAGTACAGCATGATTGAATCGAGACCCATTCTGTTGGATGAACCAAGCTTGTTCACAGCTCTTTGCTTTTAATCTCTAGGCTATACTTCCACCTGATCATCAAAAACTAAACATTTCAAAGTTTATCCCATGGTGCCAGGCCAGTAGGTATGGGGCAACATTTGCATCTTGTAGGCCTGAGTTCAAACCTGAAATCCATGATTGTAGGAGAACAGGCTGTAAGTGAGAGGATGGAAAAAGAAAGATAGAAGGTGGCATTGTAGCAACCCTAGAAATGGGTACTGACTTGAACACAGCCAGGATCTAGAAATCCTGATATTGGGATCCATACCTGTCCTATTGGCACCATAGAGCCAGCCTTGAAATATGTAGATTTTGGTGATCAGCTGGCAGTATAGCCTATCGGTTACAGCAGTGAGCTGTGAACAAGGTTGGCTCATCCAGCAGAACTGGTTTTTATTCCACCATGCTCTACTTGCGTATTATGTGACCCTGAGCAAAACACTTAACTTCCTTGTGCTCCCTAAACACACTCAGAAACAAGTTTCAGGTTAGTGTTCCTTTCCAGGAAAATGTTTATTTGAAACAACACCTGTAAACATTTGTTATTATTCTGCAAACATTATTCCTTCTATCCAGATCTGCGCTGAAAAGAAAAAAGATGGATCACAATTATGTGTTTATTAATGGCAAAATCACATGGATAACATTGTTAAAAAATGTAACTTGAAATGTGTTATTAAAAATGTATCTTATTTCTTTTGCTAAAGTTAAAAGTATCACAGATTCTTACTGAAATATTCTGCACTGAAAAGCCAGGATATTTCTAACATGACAATATCAGAATTCTATTGGATTATTTTTACTAGCAGTATGAAATGAAAATGTGATAACTCGCTAGTTTCAATGCACATACAAAAGAATTATTATAAATGTAGAAAGTGTTGCAAACACACATTAAAACACAGAGGTAAGCACAATAGCTCACTCAAATTAGCTTTTTATGGGCGTTCAGACATTGAGAAATCCTGAAGATGAGAGTTCCCCTTTAATGAGATTGATTAAGACATAGATGAACTAAATAACAAAATAATTAAAAAAAAGGATACCCATTGGGCAACAAATGTTTTTAGAGATTGGGCTGAGCAAGAGTAACTCAGAACTGATTTTAGGACTGTAGCAGCTGAAAAGTTACGTTTTCTCCTTAGAGAATTTTATGCAATAGTAAGAAGTATGTTGGGCTCCAAGTACAGTCTAGCAACATTTATTTGTGCTCAACTGCTACTGTATATAAATAGCATTGGATTAAAGAGAACTTGAATTTGGGGAATTCAAATCCTCTAACAATGTGCTTACAGCTGTTCTAAAGAGGTTTCAGAAACCAGGGATAGACAAGGTCACTCACTACCCACAAATTCCTGACCTCGATTTAACAAAACGGAACCAATCTAAATCCATTCCTTTAGTTCAACCCCTGGATTAGTGCGTAAAGTGTGGCTAGTGTGGCTAGATATTCACATGTATTTTGCCCATCACAGTTGAGAAGGGCTGAGAGAACTCACATTTGAGTCATTTTATTTAAACAGCACAGAAACTGGAGAACAGTACATAACCCTCAGTTTTAATGAAAATACCAAAACTCAAAAGGTCGTAGCCCTCCTTATCTCAGCAACAAGGGTAGCTTTATAGTATCTCTTATCTTTTTATCATGCTCTATATCTTGACTCATTGTATCTCTAAAGGTGAGAGGAAAGGGGGTTTATGCTAAAGCCCCTTCATAATTAGGAGTTAGTATTTTTTTTGAAATTTAAGTTTATTGATTTCACAAGCAAAACAAAACATTAGAAATTAGGAGTTAGTATGCCATATTAATAACCAGTACATCATTACTTTCTTGATAATGGAAACGGTGAACTTAGGAGTAGTAGACATAACAGATACAGTACCTTGTTACTGTACACAGTATTATGTGTCATAAAACACAAGCTACTGACTAGGTTTATGCATCAAGGGCCAGATATTCAAAACTTTGCCCCGGGGCTAAATTGGCACTGCCTGGCAGGCAAACTTAGCTCAGAGCACAAAGCAAGCTATATGCAAAAGGAAATAGCCCAGTGCAAAACCAGCTGAATATAGCGAGCAAAGGAAGCCAGGCAAACAGGGCCAGGAGTGCAGGGCAAAAATTGCCCAGGAATAAGACAGCACTAAATATAGCAACATGGAAGTGGACACTGCAAGTGCAGCTCATTAGACTCTGGAGCAAGCCAGTGTTGCAGGTGGAGAACGTGTGTGATTTCACGGAGATGTCTGATATCTACTGCAAACAATAATGTAAGCCACACACTGCAGAACCGTGCTACATATCTCTCAACTGTACCACATTACGAGGAACGTTCCTCATTTTACTTCACAAAAGCTCCCTGTTCCACATTGTGAGGACATGTTCCACATTCAATAGTAACATTTTAAAGCAAAAATCTATAGCAAATGATTCCAAAAATATATTATTCAATTAATAATAGACATTCTGAACATAAATGCAAACCTTTGAACAGTGTTCTGAGACCCATAAGTAAATATATGATTAAGTGTTCCACAGTTAGCTCATTTGTTCCACAGTTTCAGAGGCAATGTTCCACGTTTGGGGGACAAAAGGTTAAGAGGTATGCTGTGCTATGCTGAAGTGAGGTTTGCCTGGGGATAACCTGATTGCACAGTGCTAACACATCAGTCCAGCGCAAACTGGTTAGCCTGGGGCAAATGGGAGCTATATTTAAAGCTCCCATGCAAATGAGCCTACTTAGGTAATCCGTGGGCAACCAGGCACATTTGCATCTCATTATGTGCTGCTTAGCATACAGTACCATGCAGTTTGCCTGGTGCTACTGCATGGTGCACACAGCTCCACCTTTTGGTCAGAATGGAAGTACAGGCTGGACGCTGCAGGCCAAAGCATACCCACAATGTCCCCTTTTGGCTGGAATGGACACAGGCACACTGCCTGCGGCCACTGTGGCCACACATGCCCTGGAGGATGCCCCCCCAAACAACATAGGTACCCCACTAAAGTAGTGGGTGAATTACAGTGGGGGGACTCAATGCACGGGACAGGCATAAGGTGAACCTGGTGGGGGCGGGAGACCATAGGCCATAGGCCATAGGTTCACTAGGATATGCAACATATCCATTAGATGGGAACAGGGCAGATTGGCTGGGCTGGGCAATTCGTTCTCTGCCATCATGGTCCCTGTGCCCATGTGTGCCTATTACACACTCTGGCATACCCTTCAGCTCTTGTGTCACTGAACAGAGGGACATGGACATATGTGGACACTCAAGATGAGGGACAGGGCAGTTTCAAGGGGTAAAATGAGGGATGTCTCCTCTTAAACAGGGACAGTTGAGTGGTATGCACCCTGGTAGGCTAGTGTCTCTCCCCCCCAGCATGGTCCCCGACCCCTGGTAGCCCTGACAATCAAAGAAATACCTGGTGATCTAGTGGTCCACCCACCCCCCCAGCACAATCACTGACCCCCAGAGCAAGTAATAATTAAGATTATTTCCCTGGTAGTTTAGTGGTTTCCCCACCCCAAGCATGTATCCTGACCCCCGTTTACATTTATAAATACATTTTCCCTGGTAGTCTAGTAGTCCCCCACCCCAAGCATGTATCCGACCACCATTGCACATAAAAATATACTTATTTCCCGGAAGTCTAGTGGTCCCCCCACCCCAAGCACGTATCCGACCCCATTGCAAATATATATCAAACCCTTTCCCTGGCAGTCTAGCGGTCCCCCACCCGGCAGTGACACCTGCTCATCTCACAAACATCCAAGAACAGAGCCAGCAACCGGCTCAGCCCTCCTCTCACCACCATGGCTGACCCGGCTGATGTAGGAAGGAGTGCTCCTTCTTACCTCAGTCGGTGGCTGGCCGTGGTGATAAGAGGAGGCTGAGCCAGTCACGGTTCTGTTCTTGGGCGTTTGTGAGATGAGCGGGGTGTCACTGCCGGTGGGGCAATGAACTGCCAGGGAAAGGGTTTGATATATATTACAACGGGGTTGAGACATGCTGGAGTGGGAGACCACTAGACAAAGAAAATATATTTCTATATATAAACGGGGTCAGGATACATGCTTGGGGGTTGGGGACCACTAGACTACCAGGGAAATATGTATTTCTATATGTAAACAGGGGTCAGGATATGTGCTTGGGGGTTGGGGGACCACTAGACTACCAGGGGAAAACTGTATTTATATATGTCAATGGTGGTCGGGATACATGCTTGGTGGGCACTGTCACTACATTACCACTGGCACGTTACTGCCAGCCTTTTCTCAGTGGTATTCAGCATCGAGCTACAGGTTGCGATACTGCCTGTAGCATGGCGCTATACCTTTGAATATGCCAGTGCACTGGCATTCAGGGCCCCTTCCCTCAGTCCCTCCCTTGCATACATTATAATTTAGTGTCGGTGCTAACACCTAGCGCTGGCGCTAAATGTCCTTTTAAATATAGCAGTCGGGCACAAATTCAGCGCTAGTCCAGTGCAACAGATTTGTGACCCACACTAAACTTTGAATATCTGGCTCTTAGTGTTTTGTATGATGACATTTTAGTTACCTGTAGGTAAGATGAAAGTGTTCTTAAAGTTATATGTTACAATTTGATATGAATAGGGAACAGATACTTTTCAAATGATGAAGCTGGATTTTGTTATTGTTTGACATGAAATAATGGTGGCAGTTGTGGTGAGCTGCCTGGCTGCTAGTAGGGGCGAAGGTTAGAGCGTCGCTGGCGCAGGTCCTCCCTCGATGCCGACCACTCTAGATTGATGGAACATTATGTTAACTATCAATCTGCAATCACCCATAGGAAGGCAGAATTCCTGTCCAGGGAGATTGCAGTTGCTCAGAATCGACCGGCTCAGCTGTTCCGAACTGTAGACAGACTATAGCAACCCAGCCTGCCTGCATGTTTGGAAAGCTTTTACATAAGCAGAGTCACGGCGAGGCTCGCTCCGATACTTTGCAGCTAAAGTGGCGACATCAGGAAGAACCTGGGTCCGGCAAGCTCTATGAGTAAGCTTTTGGTCAGCGTGAGATGACAGTGCCCCATTTCTCCTGGAGTTCCTTTCGACGACCTGAGTTTGTGGACATTATGAGGATCATCCATTCTATGCGCCCCACAAGTTGTGGTTTAGATCCCGGTCCGACTCTCCTTATTCTGGGTTGTTTGGATATCACTGGTCTGGTCTTGGCGCAAATAGTCTGGTGCTCCTTGGAATTGGGTGAGTTTCCCTGTTCCTTGAAAGAGGCTGTGGTAACTCCTCTTTTGAAGAAAGCCTCCTTGGACCCGGACTCTTATTCTAGCTATCGACCTATCTCTAACCTCCCCTTTGTTGGGAAGGTTATCGAGAAGGTCGTAGCGGTTCAATTGGATGACCATTTAACCATCCATAACGTCTATGAATCCTTCCAGTCGGGCTTCCGTAAAAGACATAGCACCGAGACTGCGCTGGTTCGGGGTGTTAAATGATCTTCTGATGGCGAGGGATCAGAAGAGATGCTCCATTCTTGTTCTTCTTGATCTCTCTGCAGCCTTTGACACAGTGGACCACATGGTGCTATTAGCTCGCCTGGGGCAAATTTGTGGAATGACTGGAACCGTTCTGCAATGGTTCATGTCATTTCTTACCAGGAGATCGCAGAGAGTTGTGTCGGGGATTTTCTCCTCTGACCCAATCCCTCTGTTGTGTGGAGTGCCCCAGGGATCTGTGCTGTCGCCCATGTTGTTTGCAGTGTATATGCTGCCCCTCGGAGGTATCATTAGACGATATGGGCTGAGGTTTCACTGCTATGCGGATGACACCCAGCTCTATCTGTCCTTTGCACCCGACCAGGATGGAGCTCTCTCGGTGTTTTTATTTATTTATTTAGCTTTTGTTGACTGGGTAAGTGCACTAGACAAATCCTGCCTATTTTCAGGCACGACCCGGGGGAGGGGGGATACAGATGCATGCCAACTGACCTTGAACCAGATTAAGCTGTTTAACAGCTGTCTGAGGGAGATCCAAGACTGGATGGATTCTAGTTGGCTAAAGTTGAACTCAGAGAAAACAGAGGTGCTGGTGGTGGATCCTGGTGGTAGGGTGGTGAGGCGGATATCGGTGCTCCATCTGGAATTATTCTTGGTGGAGTATCTTTGCGTCCTCAGAACAGAGTGCGTAGCCTTGGAGTTATTCTTGGCGATAGGCTGACTCTCAAAGCTCAGGTGTCAGCTGTTGTCAAGACTTCCTTTATCATCTCAGGAACATTGCAGGGTGAAGCATCTTGTTCCGTCTGACTCCCTGACTACTTTGGTTCATGCTTTGTATCTTCACACTTAGACTATTGCAACCCTGTACTTTTGGACTTTTGGGGTTGAAATTAAATGCGCCTACAGCTGATGCAGAGCGCTGCAGCCGGGTTCTGATTGGGACAAGTCGTTTCTGTCACATCACTCCGTGCTGCTTGAACTGCACTATGCTGCCTGTCGTGATGGCGGATCACCTTTAAAGTCATTTGCTGACTTTCAAAGCCCTTCACCCACCAGGGTCCAGCCTATCTGAAAGACCTCCTAGTGCCTTACTGCCCTGACCGATACTCCCGCTCGGCGACATGGGTTGTTAGAGATCCCAAGAGTGAGTTTGAAATCCTCTTGGCAGAGCATTTTCATGCTGCACCCTCTTTGGAACTCTCTACCATGTCGGCTACTGAATACCTCCGTGGAACTCTTTAAAAAAGAGCTGAAAACCTACTTATGGAACATGGCTTTTTTAGATAATTAGTTATCTATTAATGCTTTGTTTTTTATTATTATATATTTTATCTTGTGGTATGCCGATTTTATGTATATGTTTGTGTATGTTGTGTTTGAACTGTCAAATTGTTCAGCACCTTGATATGTTGAAAGGTGCTATATAAATAAATTATTATTATTATTTGTAGATATAATTCTGTGTGTATATATATATATATATATATATATATATACATATATATATATATCATTTTTTTTATGTAATTCTTTATGTAAATGCCAGTCAACGAAGGCACCTAGGGAAATGACTCGATTTAAAAAAAAAAGGCTTAACCTTCTTTTGACCTGAAAGAAGCTATTTGCCAGGAACTAAAACTGCATTCCCAGGTTTTTTTTTTAACAGAGATATGCCAAAATCCATTTTCCTATCATGGACTGTACACTTCAAAGGCTGAATGCTTTATCCCAGGAAACTATCATAGTATATCACATTTTATGAGGTAACAGGAAAGAAAACATCCTTCTAGCAGACTGGTGTAAAATTCTAACAGGACACTGTGAATTAGCTTATGGGGTGCTATACTGAGACATCAAAGTTTTGACTTTGACAGTCATATTACTGATTAATTATTGAGGCAGAACATTATGTTGTAAAAGTGCAAGAGTGACATCTGGTGGCTTATAATGGAAGGACCAGCCTTTATCCACAGACAGGTACATGACTAGCCCCAGCTCAGGGCATTTGGACACGCATTTCCATCCAGACACTCTGCTTGACACACCCCAGAAGTCAAACTGCTGAGACCCAGTGTGGCTGCCATGGACTAAAAGAAAGACAATTCTCTGGACTTTGACATCTTCATACCCAAGGTAGACTTACCTAACATGTTTTAATGCATTTTTCTGCATATTTTTTTCCCATTCTGTTTCTTATACTGTAACTCAAATTAGTATTCTAGTTTAGCTGTAACTGTATTTATTTAAATATTTTAGTAAAAACATTGCTTTTCTAAAGAAATTCTGCCTGTGTGAGAGTTCTTATATTGTATGTGTGACCGTAGAAGATTTTATTAATAATCTGTGACAACTGTTATTTGCTTAGAGGGGCCACCATAAGCAACCAAATTGAGGTAAGGGTCTGTAAAGGGATATCTGGAAGGATAGGGAGAATATCAGAGTCTACAAAGATTTTGAACCAGTCTGCTGCATATCCTGCAGGGAGAAGGTCAAATCCGGTGTACACTGCTACCTCAAAGAGAGTGTGATGCTTGGATCTTCCTCCTTTGTGTAATAGCCAAGGAAAGGGTTCATATTTGGCCACAAGACTTGAGATTGGTATTGTGCCCTTATCCAGAGCTTGAGGGATGCCCAGGATCCTCGTAGTAGAGGTGCATTCATGACCTCGGTGAGCATTCAGAAAGGATGAGGAGGGTATCCCTGTCCCTCCATCACAGATGGTACTTAAGGGTGGGCACTGTGAGCTCAGTGGGCTTGACCCCCAGGAGTGGGTATGAGACAGATCTGTGCACAGTGTTGGGATCTGAGAGATTTGGTTGCATACTGTTGCAATTCAAGATATTAGTGGCACAGGTATAACAGTGAATTTGAGCCCAGTGTATCAGACTAATAAACTGTAAAAAAAGTTCACACACAATCAAGGCAGAGATGTAAAAAATATATAATTTGGTTACAGTATAAAGTTTCCTACCTGTTTTTGTTTTTTTCTCGGGTGTAAGCTAGTGTAGCAGTAGTTAGGGAAGACGATGACTTCAATCTACAGTGAATACACTGCAGTCTACCTAATCGGTTGTGTCAGAAAAAAGCAATCCAGTGCGAGGGGTGAACCAAAAAGCACCTTGTGGAGACTCTTGTGGCAGCCGATGAGCAAGTTATGCCCAGGACCTCGAGTCACAGCCTGTGACTGAAAGGGACCAGACCTTGGGTGTGGGGGTGCCAAGGGACATTGCAGATTCCAGTCCCAGGGAGGAGGACAGCGAGATCAGAGGGAACTCAGAGCCACAGCACCAGGGGAGACTCACCACAAAGCTGAAGCCAGAAGGGATCAGGCTGCAGTTAGAATTGAGGAGATTGGAGCTGGAATTCGAGCAGAAAAGGTTTGAAGCATAGCAGCAGAGGGAATTTGAGCAGAGGAAGTTCGAGCTGGAGATGTATGAAAAAGAAAACCAGCATCAGAGAGAGGCGAAGGAAAAACTAAGGCAGATTCAGAGAGAGAGGCCAAGAAAGAGGAAAAAGAGGGCCAGAGAGAATTCGAACTGGTGAAACTAAGACTCCACGACCAGCACCAGAGGATGTAAGTGGCAGGGATGAACCTGGAACTTCAGGACTAGGATACACATAAAATTCTAAATTAATAGCTGAATTTAAAGAGGGGGAGGATATGGATGCATTTTTGAATTAATTTTTTAAAAGGTCTGTGTCCAGGCTAAAATACCCAGGGAGTCCTGGAGCTTTCAGCTATCCCTGCTGCTTACTGGAAAAGGACGTGAGGCACTAGGCCAAATGGACAATTAGGACAGTAGTAATTATGAGAAACTTAAAACTGCATTGCTTAAAAAGTATGAATTAATGTCTTAAGCATACAGTGCTAAGGTCCGTAAGCTCTGGAAAAGCCCTGACATGAGCTATGAGGAACTCGCCACAAAGCAACATCAGTTTTTGAAACATTGGTGGGAGGCGACCTGGGTTCAGGAATGAGCCCGGGTTGCTGGGGGTCGGCATGGGAGGGAGAGGATTGAGCATCCGGAGGACAGCTCTCCTCTCCCAGGGAGGGACAGGGGTCCCTGTTTGATACTCTGCTGATCTCTGGCAGAGGCTGGAGATACAGCAGGCACTGCAGTGTACAGAGAAGGAGTGGGGGAGTGGCAGACATTGGATACGCCTTGATATCAGGGCACCAGCCACTCCCCAGAGAAAAACAGAGAAAATGCCTCTCGGCTCCGGCAGAAACGGAGCACCGGAGCTTGCCCCTGATTTGCGGCTGCCCACCTGGCATCCTTCCAACTGACATTACTGCTATGTTGGGGCGTTGTGGCCCGCCCCGTCCCCACCTAGGGGGGTACAACTGAGGCTACATGAGTGATGGAGGATGGCCAGGTAGGGTGTGTGCCATAGGGGGATGACTCCATGCACTCTTTAGGATGTCCAGAGCCGAGGGGATGAGAAGGAGGCATAAAATAGAAAACATAAAAAAAAGAAAAAGAAAGAAACATTGGTGGGAGGATGTAGAAGCAAACTTTGTAGAGAAAATTGAGGAGGTTGTACTTCTGCAGCAATTCTTTTGGGCTTGCCCAGCTGAGCTAAAAAACCTGGCTGGAGGACCGAGACCTCAAAACAGTAAAGCAGGCTGCTGAGCTCACAGACTGTTATGCCAGGAACAGGCCTTCTCTGAAAGGGAGTAGGGCAGGTGTGGCAGTGCAGAAGGGGAAAAGCACACCTTTAGGACAGCTAAAAACCTCACTGCCTCCACAGAAAAGGGGAAGCCCAAGGTTACAAAAAAAGGATTTAACAGATAAAAGAAATGTGATTGCTGGTTTTGCAAACAGCCAGGGCATCTTGCTAGACAGTGTCCTAAAAAGGCACAGAGTGGGCAAAGTGGTGCTCAGACAGAGTTGGGTGCATTGTGTATACCTGATAGCATGCCTGTAAACATGAGGGAGCACATGCCCCTGGTTGCAGTAAATGGGATGCGGACCCATGGGTTAAGGAAAATGAGGGCGTCTCTTACTTTAGTGAAAGGGGAGTTGGTTGAGCCTGAGCAGTTTATACCTAATCAGTTTGTAACAGTAAGGGGATTCACTGAGAAGGAAAAAACTCTGCAACTAGCTAATGTTCTCCTGGACTGGAGTGAGACAGGAGAGAGGTTGCAAAAAGTGGCTGTGGCAGACAACCTTGTCCTGGATGTGATTATAGGGAACAATCTCTAGAAGGGGGTGGTGTGTGCGTTTACCTGCAGTCAGAAGGCAAAGGCCAATTGCAGTTTCCTGGGCCCCATAGGCTAAACTAGCCACCCTTGATAATGTCTGTCATCTGCTCAAGTATTTGAAGGCTGACAGCTCCCCTGGGCATGACACACTGGAACCAAAATTCCTTAAGCTAGAAGCTGATGCCCTTGCCAGTCCAGTTTGGCATATATTTAACAGATCATTCCTTACGTGTACCAGGTGGCAGTAGTTGTTCCCATCCACAAGCAAGGTCTCAGCTCCTTAGTGGAAGACTTCTGCCCAATCTCTATTTTATGCCCACTAGCCAGGATACAAGAACAAATCATCTAGGATCACCTGCAGGACTACCTAGACCTACACCAGCTGCTTGCAACCTACCAACATGGGTTTAGGAAAAATTACACTACCTGACAGCCCTGGTCAAAGTCACATCTGACATTCTATGCCATGGACGTTGGCTGAACCATGAGTGCCATATTCATAGACCTGACCAAGGCCTTTAATTTAATCAACCATGACCTGCTGCTATGCCAGCTGAACATACCTGACCTTGATTCCTCTGCCTAGCTTGGATTCAAAGCTACCTCTATAGTTGCACTCAGCATGTGAAATGGGTGGGATCCCAATCAGCCTTAAGGTCCATAACCCACGGTGTTCCCCAGAGCTCCATACTGGGTCCTCTACTTTTTTCTTTATACATCAATGATCTCCCTAATAATTGTGATGGAGCCTCAGTTCACCTCTATGCAGACGATGCTACCTTCTACAGCTCTTCCTCTGATATAGGTTGGCTCAATGCAAAGCTGGAATCTGACTTTAACAGCCTCGTGGACTGGTTCATTCAAAAGCAGCTGGTGCTTAACACTAAAAAACTAAGTGCATGTTGTTTTCGAGATTACCAACATGCACCCTGCCGTCTGGCTGTGCTCTCACATACTGGGACTACCCTTGAATCTGTTGAGTAGTTTAAATACCTGGGAGTCACCTTGGATCCCTCATTTACACTGGATGCACACGTAACAGCTCTCACCAAAATCCTTAACCAAAAAAGTCGGGGTCCTTTGCCGCATTCATCCCTTCCTTACTTCAACTGCCTGCCACACAATTGAGGATGCCACCCTCCTGCCTCTCCTCTTGTATGGTACCCTGTTGCTTCTCTTGACCTCTGCAACCATATCATCTCATCTCTAGCAGGGTGGGTAGGTTTGCTCTGGGAACCCATGCTCACCATCATCATTGTGTCCTATCTGCCCTGGGATGGTTGCCCTATGAGGCCAAACTGCGCTATGCCACCCTGAGCTTTGTTCACAAGCTGGTACATCAATTCATGCCTCCCTGCCTAGCTGATATCATCCAGTGTTGACTCCCCCAGTGTGCTCTCAGATCAGCCTCCCTACCCCTTCTCATAGTGCCAAACCTGCATCTCTCTGTGGCCCAGAGATCATTCACCTTTTCTGCTGTGTCCTCCTGGAACTCGTTAACCTCCTCAGTCCTGGCTTGCTCTTCACTCCCTCAGTTCCAATGCTCACTGCAGGCTCATGTAACTGCCTCGCCTTGCTCCTGCAATCGATGACTTCTGGGCTTTCAATCTCTCCACAGCCTGTGTGCTTAGCATCACTGGATTTCTCGATGAAGTACAATGTTATCTGCACAACCTGAATTATGAACAATGTTATCTGTAAACAGGGATTGATGATTATGTTACTGTCTGCCATAGTATACTTTATGGCACTGTTATCTATATTAGTGATTCTTAACTGTAGTAATTATGTTTTCTGTACATTTTTTATGCTAGTTGTGAATGTTCACATGATATAATTGTGTTGCATTATGACATTTTCCTGTAACTATATTAGTTGGTCTTATTGCAATTGTCATACCTGTATGGATTCCTGTGTCAACTATTGCACTATCAATGTACTACACTTATCGGGTCGCCACTGAAAAAGGGATTGTCTTGTCTCAGTGGGCCTACCCGGTTACCAAAATTCAATAAATAAATAAATAAATAGAAGCCCCTCTGGAATCAATGGGAGGCTGGTTCCCCAGCCTGTGTCTCCTGAAACGGAGAATAGTGAAAGAAGTGTAGGACTTTCTAAAGTAGCAGTTCAAAAAACAACTCCAAAGATTACTCTGAGGAGGGATGGGTAACCAGTGGTCAGAAGGTTAGGGATGGCAGTGATCCTGAATGCCCTGATGCTAGAGCTATGGACCCCAGTTTAGGAACTGTAGGGGACATGCTTCATGCCTTGGGAAAATGTGAAGAATTTGCAGCTGCTCTGAGGATTTATTCTAGTTTGGAGAGGCTGAGGGCTTGTGCAGAATCTGATGAGACACAGGGAGGTGATGTGAGACATAGAGTATATTGGGACAATGGACTGTTGTATACGCAAGACATAAGGACAGAGGGAGGGGTGATGTGCAGGCAGCTTGTCATTCCTCAGGGGCACTGTGAGTGGTTGCTCAAGATTACTCATTATATCCCCATGTCCGGACATCTTGGAATTGCCTGAACCATGCAGTGACTGACCCGGGATTTTTATTAGCCCAACTTCACCCAGCAGGAGAAGAAATATTACAGGTCTTGTCACTGGTGCCAACAGACAGGGAAGACAGGTAGTAAAACAAAAGCTGCCCTAATTCTCTTGGCCATTGTGGAGGAGCCATTCCAGAGGGTAGGAATGGATATTGTGGGACCTTTGAGTACCCCAAGCTCCTCTGGGAAGAGGTTTATCCTGGCAGTGGTAGATTATGACACCTGATACCAAGAGACAGTTGCCCTTTCCTCACTTAGGACACACAAAGTGGCAGATGCCTGGCTAGGGATTTTCTCCCATGTCAGGTTTCTGCAGGAGGTTATCAGTAATCGAGGGAGTACTTTCATGTCAGACCTGATGAAGTGTTTGTGGGTCAATGCTCCAAGAGTTTGCTGAACAGCATGGCAGGGACTGGGAGAAATACCTTCCCCACCTGTTGTTCGCATACAGGGAGGTGCCCCAAGAGTCAACAGGGTTTTCCCCCTTTGAACTCCTATACGGACGTAGAGTGTGTGGGTCCCTCGACATGATCCAGGAAGACTGGGAAGGCAAGCAAGCCACCCAGGGAACTCCCATAGTGGAGTATGTCCTAAAGTTTAGGGAAAAGCTGAAGGAGCTTATGAGAGCAGAGCAGAGCAACCTGTCAGCCGCCCAGCAGAAGCAAATGATCTGGTATGACCGCAAAGCCAGAGCTTGCTCGTACAGTGTAGGTCAGGAAGTCATGGTCCTAATTCCGATCAGGAAGAATAAGCTGTAGACCGAGTGGGCAGGACCATACAAAGTAGTCCAACAGGTTAATGACATGAACTATATTGTAGAACTGCCTAAGAGGAGACATGCCCATAGAATGTACCATGTCAACATGATGAAGCCATATGCAAATAGGGCTGACATGGTATTTGCAGTGTGTAGTCCTGGGGAGGGGACTGATGAAGAAGACTCCCTACTGAACTTGCTGGAGGAAAGCAAGTGGGAGTCCTCTGTGGAGGCAATCAAACTGTCACCCCAGTTGATCCCGGAACAGACCCAGAAAGTGAGGAAGGTTTTAGTGGACTTTGCCTCTTTGTTTATGGCCAAGCCTGGACTAATCCCCTTAGCGACACACGATGTAGACACAGAGACATAAGCGCCCATATGGTGGACAGCCTACTGGGTGTCTGACGTAATCCTAAAGGACATTAGGAGGGAGGAGGAAATGCTGGATTTAGGGGTAATCCAGAAATCTCACAGCCTCTTTGCCTCACCTGTAGTCCTCGTTCCCGAGCGAGATGATTCTACTAGCTTTTGTGTGGATTATCATGGACTCCATGCAGTCATGAAGTCTGACACCCACTCAAAGCCACAGATGGAAGAACTACTAGACCAGGTGGGAGGGGTGACATACCTTACCACCATTGACTTGACAAAAGGGTATTGGCAGGTGAAGTTAACTGCCAGAGCTAGGGAGTAGTCGGCCTTAATCACTCCAATAGGATTATTCGAGTTCAGGGTAATCCCTTTTGGAGTGAAGAATGCCCTTGCTCAGGAATGACACGGGCACTGAATCACACATTAGAGGTGGTAGATCCCTGCAACAACTGATGTCTGACATAGGGCTTACAGATGTGTGGAAACTATTCCACCTCAGAGCAAGGGACTACTCATACCACTCCAAACCTAATACCTTGTATAGCAGGCTTGACTTTTGGTTAATGTCGCAAACCCTGCTCCAAAACTCCTCGGATCCCAGTATCCACCCAAGAATTATCTCTGATCATGCCCCTGTCCAAATTCTGGTTACCTGTGAGTCAGTCGCCCCCCCAGTTGCAATCATGGAGACTGGACCTGCTGCTAATGCAGGATCCAGATTTTATCCCCTGGGCAAAGAACGAAGCATCCCTTTTCCTTGAAAGGAACCCAACTGCCGATACCACCCCTGGGAATACCTGGGAGGCATTCAAAGCAACCATGAGGGGAAGGATCATGGGATACACGGCTGCCAGAAGATGAGAAAGAGAGAAAAACTGCTTGCTCTGAAGGAAAAGCTAAAACACGCAGAAACCAACTACAAAGCCCTGCCTCTCCCTCCCCGCTTGCCCACCAGCAGAGAAATTCTAGGCCTCAGGTTTGAAATAAATCAGCTCCTAAGCAGGAAAGCTGAAGTAGCCCTCCTCCGACTGAGCCATACATTCTGGGAAGGAGGAGGAGATAAAGGAGGTAAATTGCTGGCCTACCAGCTTAGAAAGTAGCAGGTGAGCAGGCACATACCTGGCCTGAAAGACTCACACAGCAAGGTGGTAAGTTCGCCCCTTGGCCTGAATCAGATCATGGCTGACTTCTACACAAAACTATACGCGTCCACCCACCCTATCCCTCCGACTGGCATATTACCTTTCTTAGAGAGGGCATCACTCCCGAAACTTACCCCTGACCAAGCCCACAGCTTGGAACTACCAATCACAGTGGAGGAGGTAGAAACAGCTATCTCCAGCCTGAAAGGAGCCAAATCACCTGGAGAGGATGATTATACGGCTGATTTTTACCAAGCCCCCCATCCAACACTTGCCCCACTCCTTACTGAGGTCTATGGTGAGGCTGAAACCACAGGGGTGCTACCCAAACCCTCAGGGAAGCCAATATAATTATCATACTAAAGAAGAGGAAAGACCCTGCCAACAACCCAGGTAGCTACAGGCCAATATCCCTCATAAATGTGGACAAGATGATCTACACCAAAATTCTGGCCACCAGGCTGAGTCCACTACTGACCACCCTGATCCACCCATCCCAAGTAGGCTTCATCGCAGGCTGGCAGAGTGCTGACCACATAAGGACCCTCCTAAACCTCATATTCACTGCTCGTAGTCTAGGCACTCCCTCTGCAGCCATTGCTGTCGATTTTGAAAAGGCCTTCAATTTGCTCAAATGGGACAAGCTATACTCCACCCGTGCCCACTTTAAGACAGATCGATTTAGAGAAAGGGTACAAGCCATCTACAACAACACACTGGCCAGAGTAGCTACCAATAACACTATGTCAGCACAGTTCCCTCTTGAGAGGGGACAAGGCAAGGCTGCCCCCATCTCTGCTCCTATTTGTTTTAGCTGTGGAGCCCCTCACAGCAACAATCAGACAGCACCTCCATATCAAAGGGATAGGCATTGGAGGACAAACCTACCACACCCTTATGTATGCTGACGATCTACTACTACCACTGGCTAACGCACATACCTCTCTTCCCCCCTCCTAGCTCTGCTGGACTCCTTTGCAGGACTTTCAGGACTTAGGCTGAACTACTCCAAAACTGAGATTCTGCCACTAAATGCCCTATACACCCCACAGGTGGCAGTTGCCGTGGGATTGTTGTGGGCGCCTAAGAGATCACATACCTGGGTATAAAAATACCCTCAAGGATGGAGGATATATGGGGAGCCAATCTGCAGCCTCTAATATACTCCACAAAACTGAACTTGAAAGGTGGAATCTGCTTAGACTCACCTTGGCAGGGAAGATTGCAGCAGTAAAGATGGTAATGACCCCTCGATTTTTCTACCTCCTGGCCCATATCCCTACTTGTCCCCCCAAAAACTAGGTGCACGCCACAGATAAACTTATAGGGGGCCTTCTCTGGGAAGGAGCCAGACCCAGGTTTAGCCGTGATAAGCTCAGAGTGCATTGGTCTCAGGGTGGCTGGGGCCTGCCATGGCTGGAGGGGTACAAGTGGGCCTTCCAAACTGCCCAGACCACTAAATGGTTCCACTCAATAGGCTCTGACACCCCACAATGGGTTCTAATTGAGAGAGACATGATGGGGGCTCTCTCTCCCCCCTTCTCTCTCCTGTTTCCCCACACAACTGGGACCTCCTGCCAGCTCTGCTAGCAACCCCGCTGACCATAACTGCATCAAGGAAAATCTGGCTCATGGCGCATACTAAGATGGACATGGACCTGACCTTGACTCGATATGCTTCTCTGTGGCATAACCCCTGAATTCTCATAAGACACAAAATGGTAAGGTGGAAACACTGGAGTAAAAAGGGCATCCTGAATGTGGGGACATCACCGAAATGCCGGCTCTATGGGTGGCCATATATCAGTCCTTAGCTGGTACACTGGACCTACTGAAATCTGACTTGTTGAGGTACCTGCAGCTTCAGGCTGCACTTAAGCCCCTACTAGACCAACCCTCCTCCCACAAAAAACCCTCGGAGCTCTGGAGTTGGCTCCTGTATCAGGAGGGCCTGGCAGGAAAGATCTATGCCAAGATCAGGGACAAGCTTCCCTCACAATCAATTGACACCAAAGCAAACTGGGAGAACATGTTGGTAAGTACCATCACCACCGAGCAGTGGAACCAGGCCTGGAAAGACTCACATTCATGGTTTAAAGATGCCCGCATGAGGCTTATACAAAATAAAATATTGCACGCGTGGTATAAAACACCAGCTGTTCTCTACAAAGTGAAACTTCTTGAATCAGACAACTGCTGGAGGTGGCAGGCCCGGGGAGGAGACCTGCTTCACATACTATGATCCTGCCCTAACCTACAGCAGCTATGGAGGAAGGTTCGGCTTACTGCAACCAAAGTGCTGCAGAAGGACATTTCTCTCTCCCACCTTCTTCCTGCTGGGTATCAAAACAGATGTTCCTCCTCTTTCACCACAGGAATGCAGATGGCTGGCTCTGCTGACCATTCAGACCAAAATGGCTATAGCATGTAAATGGCATTCACCAGTCATCCCCTCGATGGGGGAGGTACTGGCCTCCCTCCCTCTCTGGCCTAGCTGCACTGGACAGAATCTCACATCTAGAGACCTATAAAATGGCCAAGTTCTTAGAATGCTGGGCACCGTACTTACAATACATGAATCCCCTACAGGTATAGGCTGAAAGAGAGGACATATATAGGTCCACAGTAAAGGCCTTAGCACAGAGTCACAACAGGGAAAGAAGGATAATGCCCTCAGGTGAGGAGATAGTGTACCCCCAGAGCACCACCAATGAGGTCGTGGACAGGCCTAGAGGCAGAAAGGAATAAGGGCGGGAGGGTAAATTGAGTTCTTCCCCCTGTAACATGTGGGTATAATCGATAATTTACAGAGCATACCAATGTAACTAAATAAGTATTTGTGCCTACAGAATGATACCTGTCAATGTATCGTAAGAAAAGTATAAGTAGCAAGAACAATGTTCCTTTGTGTCTTTCTAATCTGTTTTTCAGAATTTGGAGCATGTCTGGACCATGTGAGGTGATTCCATACTTATGCAGGCTACATCTGAAGCCATGATATAGGTGATCTGCTACTACGCGGTAGTGGGAGTCGGCCCAGTCACACTCATGGTCCACACGGTTCCAGGGGCTAAGTAACCCCCCCTTTTTCTCTGACCTAGTACAAATGACCCCTATTACTAGGCCTCAATGTGACAAATACGAGTACCCACCAGCTAGACAATAGACTGTTGTAGACCCTTAGTTGTAGATACAGTAGGGTTGTATGTGGGCACCAATGCCAGTGCTCAAGTACACAGGAACTACACTGTTCATTATGTAACTCTGAACAGAATGTTGTTTTTTCCCTAGGAGCCTCCCCTGACATTTCTTCCAATTTCCCGCTCCCCGCCTCTTTCCTTCCCCCTTGTTTTGGTTGAGTGCATATATTGATCAAGACATTGCTAACATTCATGCTGCCTGCGATGTGTCTGTCTATGTTTGGAAAACAATAAAAAATGTATGCATACAAGAATGCCCCTGACACCTTCCAAAGGTTGGTCAATCAGGTGTTGCATGGTACTGAAGAGTGTGCAGTGGCATATCTGGATGATATTGCCATCTTCAGTACCAGTTGGAAGGAACACCTGTCCCATCTGAGGGAAGTGTTGGGCAGGATACAGAAGGCAGGGTTCCTTGTCAAGGCTGAAAAGTGCCAGGTGGCCATGGTGGAGGTGGCGTACCTAGGCCATGTAGGAGGGTGAGGGCAGCCAAGACTGAGGCAATAGAGGCATGGCCCAGGCCTGAAATCCAGAAGCAGATTTGGATTTTCCTAGGGACCACTGGTACTATTGAAAGTTTGTACCAAATTATAGTACCATGGCAGTCCCCCATTTGGCCTACTAAAGAAAAGAATGCCCAAAAATGTAAAATGAGCCAGCCTGTGAATGATCCTTCACATTGCTAAAGGAGGCACTGTGCAGTGCCCCTTTGTTAGCCAGTCCAGACTACAGTAAGCCATTTGTAGTCCAGACAGATGACTCAGATGTGGGTATTGGAGCAGTCTTCAGTTAGATCTCAATTCAGGGAAAAGATCACCCAATAGTGTACCTTAGCAAAAGTTGCTTCCCGGGAACAGGCTTGTTCCGAAGTTGAGAAGGAATGCCTTGCACTGATATGGGCCTTGAAGAAATTAAAACCATACCTCTACAGGAGGCACTTTGAGGTACAGACTGATCATAACCCCCTGGTGTGGTTAACACAGATGGGGAAAACGAAAGGTCATCTCTTAAGGTGGAATATTGTCTTACAGGGCTACGATATGACCATTACCCACAGTGCTGGATCAGCAAATGCCAATGCAGATGGGCTATCTTGCCAGTTAGAACAGTGAACAGAATTTGTGAAAATCATACCATGCCTGGGGATGGAGCCCCATAAATTCAGTCTAGGAGGGAGGGGTGTTGTGAGCTGCCTGGCCACTAGTCCTTATTAGTAGATATAATTCTGTGTATATATATTATTTTTTTATGTTATTCCATGTTACGTAAATGCCAGTGTCAACAAAGGCACCTAGGGAAAAAGCTAGATTTTTTTTTTAAAAAGGCTTGACCTTCTTTTGACCTGAAGGCAGCTGTTTGCCAGGAACTGAAATTGCATTCCCAGGTTTTTTTACAGACATATGCCAAAATCCATTTTCCTGTCATGGACCATACACTTCAAAGGCTAAATGCTTTGTCCCAGGAAATTATTATAGTAAATCACATTTTATGAGGTAACAGGAAATAAAACATCCATCTAGCAGACCTGTGTAAAATTCTAACAGGACACTGTGAATTAGCTTATAGGGTGCTATACTGAGACATCGAAGTTTTGACTTTGACAGTCATGTTACTGGTTAATTATTGAGGCAGAACATTGTGTTGGGGAAGCAAAAGAATGACACCTGGTGGCCTAAAATGGAAGGGCAAGCCTTTGTCTGCAGACAGGTAATTAAATAGCCCCAGCTCAAGGCATTTGGACACACATTTTCATTTGGGCGCTCTGCTTGACACACACCAGAATCCAAACTGCTGAGACCCAGTGTGGCTGCCAAGGACTAAAAGAAAGACTGCAATATTTTGCAAACCAGCGATTCTCTGGACTTTGAAATCTTCATACCCAAAGTAGACTTAGCTAACATGTTTTAATGCATTTTTCTGTATATTTTTTCCCATTGTGTTTTTTATACTGTAACCCAAATTAATATTCTATTTTAGCTGTAACTATTTAAGTATTTTGGTAAAAATGTTACTTTTCTAAAGAAATTCTGCCTGCGTGAAAGTTCTTATATTGTATATGTGACTCTAGAAGGTTTATTAATAATCTGTGACAACTGTTAATTGCTTAGAGGGGCCACCATAGCAGTCAAATTGAGAAAATGGTCAGTATAGGGACATCTAGAAGGACAGGGAGAATACCAGAGTCTACAAAGATTTTGAACCAGTCTGCTGCATGTCCTGTAGGGAGAAGGCCAAATCAGGTGTAATGATGTTACCCTGAAGAGAGTGTTCACCTTGGTCTTCCTCTATTGTGTACTAGCTAAGGAAACATTTATATTAGGCCACAAGATTCGAGACTGGTATTGTGCCCTTATCCAGAGCTTGAGGGATGCCTGGGATCCTTGTGGCAGAGGTGCAATCATGACCTTGGCAAGCATTCAAAAAGGATGAGGAGGGTATCCCTGTCCCCCCATTATGGATTGCACTATGAGCTCAGTGGGCCTGACCCCCAGGAGTGTATAAGTGACAGTAGTGTCCTTTTCTAGTTAATTAGGTCCTATAGGGGAACAACCAAATGTGGTAGCAACTGTCCTGTAAGTCACTCAATACAATACTTCCTATATATTTTTCTAAATAAAAATATAGAAGAAATGTAGAATTTGTCAGCAGAAAATGACTGCTTGGCCCACCTATTTTGTCCAGATGATCCCTGCTTAGTCTGTCTGTATAGACCCTAACTGGTCTCCAGCAAACCTCCTTCCTCCCTGCCTCTTTACTAATATTCCCATATGTCTATTTCATGCATCCTTGAAGCACCTTCATGTTGTTGCCTCCACCACTTCTGCTGGCAGCCTGTTGCAGGTGTCCACCACTCTTTCAGTGAAGTAGTGCTTCCTCACATCCCTCTTAAACTCCTCCCTCCCTCCCCCTCCAGCTTCAATGCATGCCCTCTGATCCTGGTGCTCTTTTTCATTTGAAGAGAGACCCCCCTCTTGCTCCTTGTTCACCCCATGAGGTACTTGTATGTCTCTATCATGTCCTCTCTCTCTCTCCTCTCTTCCAGGTTGTAGATGTTGAGATCAATCATAGGGATTTTGATGCAACCCCTGTACCATTTTAGTTGCCCTCCTCTGAACTGTCTCCACCCTATGTCCTTTCTGAGGTGCAGTCTTCAGAAATGGACACAGAACTCCAGGTGGGGTCTCACAAGTGAGCGATACAGTGGTAACGCCACCTCCATCCTATTGCTGGAGATACCTTTCCCCTATGCATCCTAACATCACAATGGCCCTACCCACTACTTTGTCACAGTGCCCTGCCACTTTGAGTTCATTAAATATGATAACCCCAAGGTCTCTTTCCTACTTAGCGAGTGTCAGTACCTCATAGCATTCTACACTCAGCTTCTGGGTTCCTGTGCTGTAGATGCATGATTTTGTTTATTTTTGGCATTGAACTCCAACTGCCACACCCTTGACCACTCCTCGAGTTTCCCAAGATACACATTGTCTGTACCCCCTGCTTGGTATCCTCCCTATTACAGATTTTAGTGTCATCTGCAAAAAGGCATAACTTCCCCTTCAGTTCTTCTGCAAGGTCACTTATGAAGACACTGAAGAGGACCAATCCCAGTACTGAACCCTGCAGCATCCTGCAGGTCACTCACCCTGCATTCGAGTGAGTGTTGTTGCCCATCACCCACTGTTGTGTTACCATTGACCAGGTCCTTACCCAGTTTACCACCTTGGATCCCACCCCCAGGCTTCTCAATATCTTTATCAGTCCCCTGTGTGGCACAGTGTTGACAACCTTGCTAAAGTCCAGATAGACCACATCCACTACCATCCCCATATCTATTTGGATGGAGAAGTCAGTATTGCACCTAGTTTAGGGCTCTGAGCTGCAAACCTGGAGACTGGAATTTGAATCCCACAGCCTCCACTTACATACTGTGTGACCTTGAGCAAGTTACTTATCTTCCTTGTGCTCCCAGGATGCACCTGGAAACAAGCTTCAGCTTAGTGTGTTTTTCCTGGTTAAACAATTTACCCTTTCCCTTTCCCCTTCTCCTATTTCCCTGATCACCCAGTTGAAGATATCAACCAGATTTGTCTGGCATGACCTCCCCCAAGAATCCATGCTGTCTTTGGTCTTGTAGCCCACTGGATTCCAGATAACAAGCAAATGTTTCCTTTAACAGCATTTTCATTCATTTCCTCACCACTGATGTGAAACTGACTGGCCCATAGTTGCTAGCCTCCTCCCTGCCGCCGCTCTAATGGAGAGGGATCACATCTGCTCTTCTCCAGTTTCTGGAACCATGCTTCTTTCTAGTGACCTGCTGTATAAGGCTGCCAGTGGTACAGCAAGCACCTCAATGAGTTCATAGAACCCTTGGATGTATCCTGTCCGGTCCCTAAGCGTTGTTCTCCTTCAGAGCTGCAAGTCCTTCAGGATTCTTTTCTCTAAAAATTGACTTGTGTCCACCTTTCCCACCCCTTCCCTCACAGTTATGGCTGCTCCCTCATTATCCGTCCCCCCATTGTGAAAAGCAAGCAGAAGTACCTGTTCAGGATGTCTGCTTTTCTTGATGCTCTTCTCGCAATCTCTCTCTGTCATCCTTCTTATCCTCACTATCCCTCCTCCTTGCTTTCTCTTCTTGCTTATGTACCTAAAGAAAGTTTTATCCCCTTTAGCTACCCCTTTAGCTGTCCTTTCCTTTATCTACACCTTTGCTCCCCTCACTGCCTTACCTGCTTCCCTCTGTTCTACTTGGTACACCTCCCTGTCTTCCTCCCTCTGGGTTTCTCTATTCCTCCTGAATGCCACCTTTTTTCCTTCATCACTGTAGCCACTTCCCTAGAATACCATGTGTTTTTTCCCTCTTTTGCTTTTGCTCACTTCCTTCATGCAGAGGCTGGTTACCTCAATTATGCATTCCTTTATGTTTTCCTCCTTGTTCCTCTACAGCTCCCTGGCAATCCTTCCCTACTAGGCAGTTTCTGAAGCATTCTCCCATTCCTTTAAAATCTGTCCTCCTAAAGCCCAAGACCCTCATGTTTTGGTGGTTTGCTTCTGCTCCCATCTTCTTCTTTTTTTTTTTAACTTTGTTTATTCACCCATACCCCTGGGCATCCTTCAGGAGTGCCCGCTCAGAGTCCGCCCTACTCCCAGCCTGAAGCCCAGCATCTCTCCTGATCTTCTCCTCCATGAACAACCACAGGCAGGCCTGACCTCTGGTACCATCTCCGGGGCTGATTCCGCCCTCCCTCGGCAGCTGACTCCTAAGTGTGAGGTGCCTACCTGCATTGTCAGGGCGGCCCTTGGAGACAGATCCTGAGCATGTCTGGGCCGGCGTTTGGCATGTGGGCGTAATCCACTGGGGCCACCGTCATCTCATAGATGGTGTGGGAGGCTTTTTTCTGGCTTTGTTCCCCCCCCCGTGGAGCTCGGTCATGCAATGACGATCAGCGTCCACCGAGCTCCACCCCTCCTTTTTGCCTTCTGCTGCATTGCATACTTCCTGGCTATCCCTGACCATCACCAGGGGTCACTCAGGAGTGACACAATCCCTACCCCCCCAGGAAGGGAGAGCTGTCTCTCAGACACTTCATCTCTACCTGCCTCTGCTGACCCCAGACTTCCCAGGCTCGGGTCCGAACCCGGGTCATCGGCGTGGCACGAGGTTAGGCATCTAATGCCTTAACCCTCAGTGCCACCGGGCCGCCCTGCTCCCATCTTAATGTTGAATCACACTGTATGGTGATCACTGGTAACTAGGGGACTGCACACCATTAAGTCTGCAATGCCATCCCCATTTGTAAGCACCAGGTACAGCACTGTCTAGTCTCTAGTGGGTTCACTGACTAGCTGCCTGAGGACTGCCCCCTGTAGGGAATCAAGGATGGGTCTGCTCCTTGCTGAAGCTGCAGCTGGAAGGCTTCACTCCACATCTGGCAAATTTAAATCCCCAACCAGCAGCACCTCTCCCTTATTTGCCACCCTGATGATGCCTTCCTCTAGTGCTTTATCCAACTCCTTACCCTGTGTTGTAGGTCGGTATACAACCCTGTATGGATAGTAGCCCCACTTCCTGTCTCCAGGATGACCCACAGCACCTCCAGCCCTTCCTTTTCCTCTGGGTGCCCCCGTATATCCATAGCCTTGATTCCCTCTCTCACATCGTGTAAGGCTGGCCCCAAGTACCCAATGTAGGGAGAGACTTCCTCCCTGCACCATACCTTTAACTAGTTGTTGGAGGTCCTAGTGCAGAATGCCCTGTCCCCCTTGGCTGTGCACAGGCAACACCTTGGTGAATGCCAGTGTGCATTCTACCTACTTAAGGCCCCTCCCTAGATCCCTGAAATTACCCTGTACTGCCACTATCTGATGCCTTGCTAGGTCATTTGTCCTCAGGTGGACAATGAGCTCTAGCTCCCTCCTGTGACCTGCCACCCTAGCCATCTTCTGGATCCTCTTTCCATTCCTCCAAGCTGAAGCAGAGGGAGGCACTTTACTTCCCTCTCCTCCATGTCCCAAGGCTATCCCCCTAATAACAGAGTCCCCCACCAGCAGCTGCTTCCTCCTCAGCTGGGGGCCTCTTCCTCTTCTCTTGAGGCCTCCCCTTCTGAGGACTCCCACATCCTCCCTTGCCACTTCTTCTTGTGCCTCCTCTTAGCTGTCCTGTCCCACCAGCATGATGAATGTATTTTGCAGAGGCACAGGCTGAGGCATGTGTTCCCTACCCCCACCCAAACTTTCCCTAAACCCACCAAGGTCTAGCCATTTTACTTCTTTCTAAGCATCCTCAGGGTAGAAGCGGCAGTCTTGGTGGCTTCTGAGTGGGGCAAAAGGTCCTCTGCACTCTTACCAGTTCAGCTCGTCATCCAGCAACCTCTGCCCTCAACCCAAAGAGGTGAGTATTAATGGGGCAGCACCTCAGTCTCTAGAAGGTGTCCCAAAAGACTGTGGCCCCAAAACCCATCACACTGCACCACTTCCATGTTGTTCACTTGCTTAACCCTTTTTTTCTATTGAACCTTCCCTGTCCCCATCTGCCTTCTTTCTATGCCTGTTTACTTTCTTCCCGTCCTTTACTTACTTGAAATGGATTTATTACCCTACCGTAGATAGAGCATTTCCTAATTTCCCTTCTACCACTATTTTTGTCAGTTGAACCAGTACCCTACTGCTCCTTTCTCTGCCTGTTTCCATTTTACCTGTTTCCTCCTTTCCTAAAATGGATTAATTTACCTTACCCTAGATGAGGCATCTCCTGCTTTCCTTCCTACTAGTAGCTACCTATACCGGAGTCCTGCTAGTCATTCCCTTTGTTATTTTCCCTATGTAACAGCCCCTTTTGGACTTATGTTGGCTGTTTCCAGGGCCCTAGGGTCTTCCCTGGACACAATTCAAGGGGGCTGGACTAGGTTCTCTGCCAGACAAATGGCACGGGAACAACTGATGCACGTGTTGCCTTCACCTGGGTTAGTGATAGAGAATGCCTGTAGATAAATTGCAGGTTAACACACCCCAGGAAAATATAGTAACTGCCCCTCCTGTACCTTCCCCACACAGTATTTCCCTCTTTTCATAATGAGATGCAAGACCAGAATGTAACATTAATAATTAACCCTTTTATTTTGGGGAAGGAAAAAAAGGGAGAAAAATAGCATAACAACTTTAACAACGGTTGAAACACTTTTACTGCAGACAATCCACACCTCCCACCTATGGGTGCACCTGACATCCCAATGGCAGCTGCTCAAATTGCCGATAAAGTCCCTTGGGTGGGTACCAAACTGCTATGTAGAAGATGGTGGGGGATCTTTCACTGGGGCCCAATAACTTTTAACAGATGCAAAAACTTTAACTTTCTGCCTGAGTGAAGCTTTGCTCTAGGACAGTCCAGCCCAGAACTTAACCCTCATATTTCTGACTAGCTAGCAAGCTAAATAAAGACTTCCCCAGAGCTGCAGCTCAGGGTACTTACAGTTTAGAAGTTCAAAAGAGGGTGGCAGAAACTTGTTTCATGGTACCATACTGGTATCAGGAGTTGTTGGTGCAACACAGCAGCAGCCAGCTGAAGAAATGATGGAAGCTGGTTTTAACCTGCCAGGCCTTTCCAGTCTTCACCCCAGGGACATTTTGTATGCGGTGGTCACCTGGCAGGCCTCCCAATGTCTTCCTCTCTGGTGGTCTCCTCTTCTGTCTGGGTACTGAGCAGGTTGGTGACTCCCCAGACTGATGGCTGGCCCACTTTTTTCTCAGCTGCAGTAAATAATCTGGGCTTTGATGCAGTCTCCCTGGTTTGCAGAAAAGGCAGTCTCTAAATGTACTCACCCCACCAAGGGGGATCACAGCTTGCAGGTCACTTTACTGTCAGCTGCAGACACTGTGGTTTTCAGGATGCAACCTTTACATTCTCTGCTTCTCAGCTGGCACACTCCGCTGACTTTCTCTGCACTGCAGGACAGTCGGTTCTCTCTGCCAGCAACTCTCACAAGTCTCTCACAGCAGCTACAGAGTCTACACTTTCTTGACACAGCTGCAGATTCAAACTTCAGCTGCAACTTCCAAAGCCTTAGCAGCAAATTCACTCAGCCACAGATTCAAATCTTACCAGAAACTTCTTACTTCTAAGCAGCAAATTCAACCAACCACAGGTTCAACTCTCACCCTGGGAACTTCTCACCCAGTCTAGTTCTTTTCCCAGGGGCTATGTTCTTTTCCAAGCATCCTGCAGGTTGTGGTCAGATAAGGCCTTTGGGAAACAGGTAGGCCTTCAGGTCTAGCAAGCCCACTGTAGTCTGTCTCCTCTCCGCACTCTCTGGCTGTTTTCTCTGCCTCCCCTTTGGGGGGGCAAAACAGTCCCTTTTATCAGTTTTGCAGCAGCCCCTTCTCATTGGCTGCAGCAGTTATCCAGCTGAACAAATTAATATTCATTGCTCACACCTGATGCCCTATTGGTCCTTCTTCTGGGTGTCAAGAATTGTCCCTGCTTATACTCCCAGAAGTTATTTCTTAGTCTCACAAGTCCTTTTACCAAATCCCTGCTTCTCATTGGCTGAGGCAGGAGTTAGAGGTGAACAGCATAGCTGCAGAATACACAGTTCCCAACAGAGTTCCATTTTCTAAGCCCCTTGCAGCCAAAATCCACTGAGTTATATTTTAATCCCCCCATAACTCTGTAGCAACACTGCCCTATAGCCCCCATGCATTCATAACTAGGTGCTTTATAAGCTGACTATCTGAAAATTGTAAATGGCACTTACTTGTTACTCCATGTACCTAGCTTGTTGCAACTTCACTATCTGTATCTGTAATTGTTTTGTACTACTTGTTTTTCCCTACCAATGTTTGCTGTATTGTTATTATTTTTATGCCTAACTGAAATTTGTATAATTTTCTTTCTTGCAGAAATGCTGTACTATGTCACTGTTTCATACTGACACTTTGTAACCTCTCAGGTCGTGTCCGAAAATAGTCACTTCCATGTCTAGTATGCCTACCAAGTAATCAAAAATGAAATAAACAGATAGTTAAACATTTTAACTTACGTCCCTGCCTGTTGCTGCTGCTGCCAAAAAATACAGTCTCCAGGCAGCAGATAGGCTCATTAATATCATAGGCTCTGCCTCATTAATATTTATTGCAGTCACAGAGAGCTTATTGGCGCTCTTAAAATAAACATTTTTTTCCACTCCTCTTGTGCTTCCTCCATGTCTCTGGACCCTGTTGTGCCCAGTAAGGGGTCCTGGAGCACTGGAGAGGCTTTCATCTTGCTACACTGGCAGTGAGAAAAATGAACATGCACAACTGCACATGCATGGACTGCTAGCTTGCACATTCATGGTGTGGCAGCTCGGCAGTTATGCAACTTTACTCCTCCAGCCCCATTCACAAAAGAAAATATGTTGGGGGCTAGATGGAGAGTCAGGGCTCAATATAACCTGGGAATGGTGGTGGTGAGAATGCAGGGGAAACCGGGAGGCACACAAGGTAAACCCAAAGAGTTTGGGGGGCTTACACCTACTTATTTTACAATATGTGTGCACAGTAATGTATTTTATCCTACCTGGCCTTGTGTCTCCCTTGCAGAGCCTCCTGAGGACTGCAGCCAATCTGCTGATACCTATAGATGTCATAGACACCTTAGGATAGTTGCTCCACTTCTGCTTTACTCTACTTATGCTCTGGGACATGAGCATTATGGGACACGCATAGTGTGTGGGCTTTTATTCCCCACTTCCTGCTGGTCCATAATTGGCTGTGGGAGGTCACATGATTTGTGGTGCATTCTAGGATTGTCAGAACTAGTTCAAAAAACATTAGAACTCAAGCGGTCAAAGTATTAGGGGTTGTAAATACTAAACAAAATGATTATGTGTTCAGGCATTTCAAACTCAGGAGATTCTAGTTCAGAAAACAAACGAATTATTGATAATTACATCCTAAAATGTTTTAGAGAGACAATACAAGCATGCGTTGCTCATATGCAGATGTGCCAAACACATGGAATTGTGACACTTGACATTTGCATTCTGAAAGGCCCAATGTGTTTCTCTTTTCCGCATGTGCAGTGAAACAATATTATTGGTGTGCTGAGAGGGCAGGACTTTTATTTATGTTTTTTTCTCTCCTCTCAGTAGCTTTATCTATTCTTTCTCTCTAGTCTTATACCCAAAGAGTTCTACTTCTAAAGAAGATTAGAACCCTAGAACTATTTGAAAAGTTCTAGACTATAACCAGAACCCAGAACTTCATTGGGTTTGACAACCCTAGTGCCTTTTCCTTCACAGTCACTCTAAGATGACCTCTGAACCTGCTCTCAGTTTCTGTAGGAAGGTAAACAAACAAACAAAAAAACTAGTAGCAAAGGGTTATTTACAGTTTTCCTGTTGTAAGCCTCTCTGGCTTACAGGCATTTCATGTTTTCGGTTCCCTCCTGCTTTACACAGAGTGCTGAGTGCAATACAATTGTGGAGGAATGGCATCCAGTGTATGAAAGATAATACTGCATTTAGAGATGCAACTCCTTGGGACTAGCCACACTAGTTATCGGTATGTAAATTGTTGTTTTTAAATGTCTTGTACTGGAAATTCAGTGAATATCCCAACTACAACCACAATGCAGCAACAGAAGAAAACAAAGTGAGCAACAGAGGACTAATGTTTCAACAACCAGGGGACTAATTTTGCCCAGTGAAATCTTTTCTAAAATATGTTTTAGAATGTCTCCCAACTTTGAAAGTCTTTTACTTTTACCTGCACACACTACCTCAAGAACTTCAGGAATTAGAACAGTACATGATACAGTGGGCACTAGCCATTTAGGTAACATGATTCCACAGATGTCTACTAAGGCTGTGCTGTCAACAAAATATACTGCACAAACTACTGCCACTGAGGCACAAATGTGTTTATACTACTGTATATGTAACTTCAAGTTTATTGAGAGGCAGAGTTACATTATAGCAGTATTCAGTTAAATCAATGATACAGTTACAAGTGTTGGTAATATCTTCTAACTCATAAATTGTATGTAATTTTATACATCTTAACCAACTGTATTTTGAGTTCCATAGAGTCTTAGATTTCACCTAGTTTAAGTAATCCAGGCCATTGACTGCTGTATGTTCTGTTCTAGATTCAAGGTATAACCTGCTTTACTATCTGTTGGTATATAATTCATGTAATCATGCAATAAAACATGTATTACATGAAACACAACCTGAACAGTGTCTGTCATATTTATAGTGCCAACATAGGAACCTTTTTTTCTTGGATATAGTCCTCAAATTTGTACAGAACCTGTTAACAACCACACAGCATTTGGAGGTGGGGGCTTATATTTCTCCCACTTCTCCCATTCCTCTAAATATCCCTGTCTAGTGAGTCTAAGCTCTGCTGTGATTCTTTCCACATCTGACACTTGTTGGACTCTGGCTTGCCACTTAACGAGAGTTGGTACTTTAGCAGAAAGTCAACAGTAGAAGAGTGTCTTTACCTGTATTAAAAAGAGTGCATGAAATGCCTCTCTATTTTTTTGCTGCTTCATTCGAGTTGGTGGCACTCCTAGTAATAGTGTTTCATATTGAAAAGGTATGGAGCTGCCCCGGATATTGTCCAGCTCTGCATGACATTCCACTAGTCTTGAATCAAGGGGCAGCCACAAAATATATGATAATGAGTACCTCTTTCCTGGCATCCCCACAGCTGTTTTTGCTGAAATGAGTAGTGATGGTGGGGGTGTGATATTATTTAACTATAATTTTCCACTGGTATTCCCTCCATCCCAGGGAGGTGGTAACCTTCCATCTTCTTTCTCGGATCTGGGTCCTGTCACCATCTGAGATGGAGTGATCAGCCTCAGCCTCCCACACTCTTCTAACCTTGACCAGTGAGTGGCTTCCTGGAGCCCATTTCCAAGTTGCAATATGCCTGGCACAAAGTGAGTTACACCAAACCCTATGGCACAACCTGCACCTTGCGCCATGTGATGTGCAAGTTGGAATTCCAAGTTGTGGCTTGCACCATGCCACAGGTGGGTTGCACCAAAGATGGGCTACGCCACCCACTATGCCTGCAACCCACTGCAGTATGGTGCAAGCATGAGTTATGGCAGCAGCTGCACCTTATGCTGGAAGGGCAGCTGCTGTAACCTGCCTACGTCATTCTAGGATCTGATATTGTGCAGCAGGGTTAGACCAGCATGGAGGTGGTCTAAGGGGCATCTGTCCTGGCAAAATGATAGATGCCTCCCCCACTGCCACGGAAGACAGATTGCCATGCCCCACGCACTCCCCAACACAGTGCTGCCCCCCACCCCAAGTTCTGGGGAGCCCCAGGTCCATTTTATGCCATGCCCCCTAATCATCTGTGCCAACTGGCCAGCCCCCCAAGGCCCCCAGGTGTTTGTACCAGTGTTATGGGGTGGGGAGGCTCTGGGGGGCAGTTACATGTGGGCCACGACCTGCAGCATCCATTTCATCATTCCCATGGCGCACGCCTGCGGCTGCTGCAAGTCATGGGTCATAGGTGCCGGGGACCCTGCCTGTCTTGGAATAGGGTGCAGGGTCCCCAGCATAGCACTGCATGGTGCAACTTGCATACCCACAAGTTGAGCCATGTGACTTGGAATCGGGTCCCTGGTGTCTGGAGTATTTTATACATAATAGAGATTGATCTCCCACTGTCTTTCAGTAGGACTGCCCAATAAAATCAACCTTCCTGTTTAGACAACTGTATTGTCAGAAGTGTTTTGCTGTCCCATGTTAAGACAGTGTCTCACTTGTAAAAACCTGTAGTGGTCACTGTTGGGAAGATTAAATTTAGTCCTTAAGTCTGCAAAGGATAAACATATCCTTCCTCAGAGAAACTGTGAGAAAGTAGTGAGTCCCTGCTGGTTCCAGTGACTAAAACCTTTATCCAAGCCCCCTGTGGGAAATCTGGGTTCTCTATTATGATGGTGAGTGGGTTTGTTCCCTCTCAGAAACATAGAAACATAGAATTTAATGGCAGATAAGGACCGCTTGGCCCACCCGGTCTGCTCATTTCCCTACCTAATGGATAAGCTGCAGATTCTAGTTAACCAACAGCCTACTTCCTCCTACCCCCAACCCCTAGAATTGCCTTATGTCTGTCCCATGCATTCTTGAATTCCCCCACTGTTTTTGACTCCACAACCTCCTCAGGAAGGCCGTTCCATGCATCCACAGCCCTCTTCATGAAAAAATACTTCCTCACATTACCTCTGAGTCGTCCCCCTTCTATCTTCAAATTATGCCCCCTTGTTCTTGCACATCTCTTTTTCTGAAAGATGCTACTTTCTTGGACTTTCTTGATTCCCTTGAGGTACTTGAAAGTTTCTATCATGTTCCCCCGTCCCTCCTTTCCTTGAGTGTATACACATTAAGCTCCTTAAGTCTCTCTTCATATGTCTTCTGGTGCAGACTCAGGTGTTTGTAATATGATGGACCTGCTGCAGTATTCTCATTGAGGCTCTAGCCCAAGGGTTAAACAATTTCTCATATGTGGGGGGCTGATTCAGTGTATAAAAGGTAAAGTGTACAGTGGGCCTGATAAATTTTTCCTATATTCCAGGCTGTAGCAGCTAGAATCTATGTTCTGTTTTACCATGGTGATCAGCTATGCATATTTAGTGACTAAACAGTACCACTCAAATGAAAGGAGTCCCAAGTCTCCCTACTCCCTGGATAGGGATGATGTGTGGAGCCCTACTCTTATTCTGTGTCTCTGTCATAAAAGTTTAAGGGTAAGCACCTGAGCTTCTTCCAGAGTGATTTCAGGAGTAGCATGGAAAGCACCTGGAAGTAAAAAAGTAGGGCAGCACATTTATCTTTAAGGCAGCTATTCTTCCCCCAAGGATAAAAGGAAAATGGTTCAGACATTTAGCTCCTCTGCAGTCTCCTGTAGGAGACAAAGGTGACTTATCTGATAAAGCTTGGACGATTGTGGGATTATGTTCACATCAAGATATGGGATAGCATTGTGTGAGGCCCACTTAAAGGGAAAGGAATCACTGAAACATGTTGGTCGATGTCCAGAGACCAATAGCACCTCAGATTTATTGTAGTTTAACTTGTACCTGATATCTCCTCAATTGTTTCCAATTCTGTAGAGAGGACAGGGTGGTAACTACTTGATCTCTTAAGAAAAATATGGTGTCATCCACATATAGGCCTAATTTCTGTTCTGCCCTCCCAAACTTAATACCCTGAATTTCTTGGTTCTGCCAAATGGACACTACCAGTGGCTCGGCGCAGAGGGCAAATAAGAGGGGGAAAGAGGGCACCCCTGTCTTGTACATCATTGCAGTGGAAAACATGAGGAAATAATCCTGTTTACTCTTACATCTGTTTTTGAGGTATCATAGAGGCTATCCATACATTGCTTAAATTTGGGCCCAAATCCCATGACCAAAAGTGTGTTGGAGGAAGGCCCAGTCCACCCAGTCAATGACCTTCTCAGCATCCACTGAGATGGCAGTCTGGAACTGTGGAGTACCCTGCTGTGAGGAAAGGATATTAATGAGGTGCCAGATATTATTGTGGTGGTTCTGCCCCTTAAAGGAGTATTACTGGCTGAGGTGAAGCCCCGACCACTGCACACATAGGTGCTTCACCTCAAAGATCCTCCCTGTAGGCATCTTATTAAATAAAATGTTTTTTTACCTGCTAACTCATAAAAAAAAAAAACTAATCCCCTGGTGCAGCCAACATTTTTTGAAATATGGCACTTCTCACCCCCCCGGAATCGTGCTGGAAAGACCGCAATATTGTGACGCAGCTTTGCCCCTTCCTGTTCATTGCCCGTATATATGGAAATTGCAAAATATTGGGATTTCCCATGCCCAGCACTGTTTTGACAGAATTTGCCTAAATGCCATGTGTATGTCTGGCACAGATGTGGCATTTAGGCAAAGTCTGTCAAAACAGCACTGGGCATGGGAAATCCCAATATTTTAAAATATCCATACATATGGGCAATGAACAGTAATGGGAAAGGCTGTGTCACAATGTCATGATTCTTTTCAGTACAATCCCTGGGGGTGAGGAGCCTACCATATTTCAAAATGCCAGCTGCACTAGGGGATTGGGTTTTACGAAGTTAGCAGTTAAAAAAACCAATTTATTTAATAAGGCCTTTGGGGGTCTTTGAGAGAGAAGCCCCAATCTGTGCAGCGGCCAGGGCTTCACCTCAGCCAGTAGTACTCCTTTAATAAATTCTATCTGGTCCATGTGGACCAGGCCTCCCATTACTTCCTCCAATCAGTGGGCTAAGATGGAGCTAAACAGCTTCAAATCAACTGATAACAAAGAAATAGGGTGATAGGACTCACACATGGTGGGTTCTTTACCAGGTTTCAGTAGTACAGAGATCAATGCACTTTGTCAGGTCTTGGGTGCCCTCTGTCCCGCCATGACCCTCTTAAATAATTGAAATGGCTCAGGGGTTACGTCCTCCCTCAAGGTTTTATAAAATTCCACTGTGAAGCTGTCTACTCCTGGAGTTGTCCCATTTTTTAGGTTTTTCATCACCCCCCTCTACTTCTTTGACTGAACAGGTTCCTTGAGACCTCTGCGTCCTGCTCAGACAGCTTGGGCATTTTGATTTTGTTGAAAAAAGGCTTGTATCAAGTCATCATGATTTGGCATTCTTTCTCGTGTGTATAATGATTGGTAGCAATCAGCAAACACTGCAGCTATTTTGCTTCGGTGAGTAGCCATTTATCTCTGCCATTCCTCATGAATTTTGAATACTGTCACATTAGTTTGTTGTTTTCTGGTCTACCATGCTAGCATTATACCCGCTCTGTTATCTGCCTTATAAGAACACTGACTGGCAAGTCTCAGTTGCCATTCTGTTTTGTGCTCCATAAATACCTCTAAGCTTTGTTTGCATTTCTGAATCTTAGACATCAGGATGTCATCCAAGGTAATTATTTGTGTGGCCTCTATATCAAATAATTCCTGCTGTAAGGCAAGTCTTTTAGCTATACCTTCCTTTTTCTTTCTTGATGTATACTGAATTATTTCCCTTGTCAAAAGGCTTTAAGGCCATCCTAACTATCTCCTAAGGATGTATCCCCTTCTTTATTTCGGAGCAGATAGTCCTCAGTATTCATTTTTAAAGCATGACAAACTCAGGGGTTTTGAGGCAGGAGTTAATAAGCCGTCACATTGAGCTCTTACCTGATGGGCCAACATTAAGTCCCATTAGGGCAGGAGCATGATCTGATTGTTTGATTCCTACCATAGTAGCTTTGTGAATGGTGTACAACCATTCAGTGGGTAGGAAAATCATATCAATTTGTGGGTATGAATGTTGAGGAGCAGAGAAGTCGGTGAAATCCTTATCCTGGGGGTGAAAATACTGCCAGGTATCTGCCAACCCCATCTCTTTGAGGAGATTTTTAAGAACTGCACTACTTCTGTCCCTACTGGATAGCATACCCCCGGTCAACTTCCCATCCAAGTAGTTATTCAACATTGTGTTGAAACTATCCTTCAAGATATACAGTTTCTCATCATCTGTGGGGAATCTCAACAAAATATTTTTCTCCTAATCTGAACAGGGAGCATCTACTGTATGTTCAGTAAGGCAAAGAATGTTGACCTGTATGAGCCCTCTGTATAAACAAACTGGCTGTTGATATCCTCCTCCACTCTATCAATTTCTAGGGGAAGCCCTCCTGAGATAAATATGGTCACACCTCTGCCATGAGAATGTTGTTGGAAAGAAGATGAATAGCACTCCCCCAGCCATAATTTTCTTAATTTCTGGTGTTCAGGCTGAGTGAGGTGCATTTCCTGCAGGAGGCCTGTGGAGACTTGTTGTTTCTATAATTCTTGTAAGACTCTGCTGTGTTTGGCAGGGTTTGAAAGCCCCTTAACATTGCACATGACAATGTTTAATTTACACACATATCTTGTAGTCATTGGGAGCCACCAAGTAATATCCAATTTCTGGTCCCTATAGACAGACATAACAAACATTTTATGGAACACAAACCAGCAGAATAACATAAACAGAATAACTTCATGGTGCATAAGTATGAAGTGCACACATGACAGGTGCACATCACACCACCAAACCATAGGTACTCTTCCTATATCATCTTCCAGAGGCACAGGCAGAACTTAGCTTACCCTCTTGTCCTTCAATAGCCTGTTAAAAAGAACTTTCCACCTTCCAGCACCCCTCTCCCCACTCAATGAGCATCAAGAAACAAATAGGTATCAGGTTATCTGGTCACCAGAGGGAATCCCCCACCAGCTCTACCTGAGGGCCTTCTAGCTGTGCCCTGTGAGTCTGCCATTAGTGAAACTAGTACTCTGAGGAATGTGTCCACCCCCCTGGAATACAAGCAATTTTATTATAAGCCAAGGCAGTTGATTTACCATTTGGTTTCTCAGTTCCCCTAGTGCGCCCAGAATCATGAGGGAGGAAGCAGCATAAAGATGTATGGTACGCCATCTTCCTGGGGTTTAGTCAGTCTCAACATGTGAGCAAGAGTGTGAGCTGTTGAAATGGTGCAACACCAGAGGGCAGCCCAAGAGTGTTAAAATACCTGGAGCATATTTACTGTATGCCCCTGTGTGGTATCATCAGGGTGATTCTAAAAGGATGGGAAGTGAACAGGACCAAGACTCCAGCTGTGCCCCTCCAGGATTAAGCTTAAGTTCAAGGAATAGGTGTTATTCCTGTTGATGCCGGCTTAGCTCTTGGTGGATTTACCACCCTATACTCACAACAGCTGAATTTTTGTAACCCATTCACATAAAGAGGAACTCTCAAATAGGCAGCTATTCCTTTGTCATTGTGCCTCTCCCCCGCCTCCACAGACCAGCAGTGTGCACTCAAGGCTACCTTCACCATCAATCATGTTGTGCAGTCATCCTAACACAGAACCCCACACAGCAGGCCCCCAAGTATTGCAGAACCCCCAGTCAAGGAAGAGATCCCCCCAAATGCATCAGGCATCTGTTTGTGTAACCTCTCATGACAAACATTAAAACTGATTAAAATATTTTGATAACAACCCAATGTTTACTGTAACAATTCAACAATAAGAACATTTCTATCCTCCCCACCCCCACACCAACATGGGTGAGGGTAGGAACTGCTAGATTCCAATTTCACACCCTCCATAAGTATAAATGGACCTTATGTTATGTCCTATGCCTCAGGTATTGTAAGCAGAAAAAGGCAGTCTGAGGCACAAACTAATTCTAGAGTCTCCATACTGCTATATAAAGAGTGTGACATATGTAGAAGGTGTTTCTACCTTGTACCTGTCATGAGTCCAACAAATACATAGTTCTCAGCCAGTCTGTGATGCACTTGAGGAGCTAGTCATGGAGTCCTACTTTCAGGAATGCAATGTTAGGTTCATTAATGCACCTTGCGATTTTCATTTTCCTCCAGTGGCCAGTGGTGCCATTATGCACTCTTGTTGAAGCTGTGACAAGGCCTCTGCCAGCTCCAGATGCTCTGGTGCAACTAGTGTCACTCCTAGTTTGGTAAGGGTTTCTCTGGCATTGTCTAAGCTCTTGAAAAATCTAGTGCCTGTTTTGGTGAAGATCCAAAATTATGCTGGGGACAGAAGGCAGCCATTAATGTTTTTTTCTTGAAGGCTCTTTAGTGCTGTAAGGATCAAATATTTTGTCCTTCACCCCTGGGGAGAAATCGTGGTTGAAATACAATAAGATGTCACCAAAAATAATATTTTTTTTGACTAATACTTTTCTAAGGGGTAGCATTTTTGTGCTGTACTTGATGCAATGAAAGACCACTGAGCGAGGCTTGCTGTTTTATCTTTTGGTTTGAGTGCAAGCACTCTGTGGGCCTACTCGATGACCAAGTCCAAATCCCAAGGGAAGTTCAACAGTTCTTTTAAATATGAGGACAGGAATTCCCTCATACCCCCGGTTTCTGTATCCCCTGGAAGTCCATAAATCCTGAAGTTATTGTATCTGGACTGGGACACCAAGTTTTCAAGTTTCTTAGCAATTCCCTGGTCTCTGCAGTAGAAGTACAGCATCCAGGGTTGTGTGTGTTACCCTGCACTACTGTGGTGCTGAGGCCCTGCTCACTTTCCAATTGTTTCTTCTGTAGCTGTTGAATATTCCTTTGGGATGAGGTGACTGTTTCCTCTAACAGTCAGTTTTGCAGTAATGCTACATAATCTGTTGCTAAAGTGTGGGATGTGATTATAGAGGTCTCCTCTTCCTGATCTATGTTTGTGCTTTTTTCAGAAGAGCCACCAGTCGCAAAGGAGGACATGGTGTTAGATCTTGACCTAAGTGTTCATTTTGATGGTTGCACCTCTGGTGGCAGTTGCACCCATCAATTACATCCTGAGATTAATGCTGACTGATGAAAGTTATCTTTTTGGTCTAGGTTGTTGAATTTGAGAGGATTTAATTGGCTTGTGGAGGGTAGCCACACAGAGCTTTGCTAAGCTGCTGCTACATAGGTGATGGCGTTGCCAGAACTGTGTATATACTATCTGATGCTGGCCTGGCTCATGTGAAATAGTGTTCACTGTGGGACACCGATGTGAGCAGTTACTTAATTGTACTGGATGGTTTCCATTACAGACTGTAAGGATTGGAGAAAAATAATAGAAAACATGACCAGAAAACCAAGAACAACACCAGTCTCTGAAGAGCATCTACAATCAAGTTATTCAGTTAAAAGCAGCTTCTTCCACCTTGGTGAACACACAGCATAAAACTATCCACACTTATAAGAAAGAATCCATACTACCTAAAAAAAAAATATTCAGCATCTCACAGTCACTGGTGGCAGTGTACAGTTCACATGCAAGAACTATGAGAAACCAGCTGCTCTACGTGGCAATAAAAAAAAAATGACAGTACTTTCCCACTCTAAAGAGGCTCAAACAGCTTTATCTCACCTTTTCTTCTCCTTTTTTTGATACAGCCCAGAAAAATAAAGGGTACCACAGAAGAATAACACCCCTTACCAACAAGACTACTGTTCCTGCAGTAAGTTAACACAAAAAGCACTACATGTGCTGCAAGTCACAGCAACCATTCAACAACAAAATAAAACAGTGACCAGCACTTTAACTGCAAAATTCTTTTGAAATTTATTGTATTAATACACACTGGGCTGGATATTCAAACTGCTCCCAAAAAGTGCGCAATAGCAGGAGCAAGCACAAGTCCATTGCGCCCATGCGCAATAGACGCGATATTCAAAAAAGGAGCAAGCCAAATTGCACCTACAGCTAACATCTGAATATTGCACAACCTGCGCCATAGCGCAAATAGGGAGGGGAAGCTGAGCAGATATGATGCGCTATGGCGCAACAAGGGATGTCCAGCTGAGCAGTCCAGAAGCACCATAGCGCAAGCAGGGAGCCCCCCAGCTGCAGAACAATGTAACTGTACAACCAGGGAGGTAGGGGCCCACCACCCATGCCACAGATGTGCACAGGAACAAACAGCAGAACTGACTTTGTGCCCCCACACCCCAAGCACAGCACAACTGGGGGAAGGCTGGAATAACCACTGGCCCATGGGGACAAGCAAACAACTCACAGCTGGGCCATGGTTCCCCATCACACCCACCGGCAAGTTGAGACTGCCACACAAGGAGGGAGGACCACCCTGTGCCACACCATCCCCCACAGTGCACAGCACACCCTGCACCGTGACCCCCAGACACGCCCCCATGAGTAGTGACCACCACTGCAGGAAACCCCATGCATACCACCACCCCCACTGTGACACTTCACCCTCGTGTACCACAGAACCATACAAGCCAGCCCCACCATGAGCACCCAGCAGTGGGTGGCAGCACATGGCAATGCAACAACGGCAGACACAGTGCCAACACGCACAATCCCCCTGAGGCACAGCTGAGAGACTGACCATGCGTTGGCACAAGAGGTACCCCACATGAGACAGGGCGTGCCCCTGACACCACCACCATTGATACAGCACCCTGCACAGTAGTCCAGTGACACACCCCGACCCACCACTGGCCACAACAGCCAGCACAGACACCCACAGTGCTGCGTGGAAGCATGCATCACACCAGATGCAACACAGTGCAGGACAAACACACCTGTACCCAAGGGACAATATCACTGGGACGCCAGTGGCGGAAACCCAACCCCAGTGTGGGCCCATGGAACTGTGTACACACAGTCTGCAGTCCCCCATGGCACAGGAGTGCCAGCCACCCTGCGCAGGCACTGTGGACCCATACGCCACCATCATATGCCTGGAGCACAAGTCACAGACAGTGGTGCACATCCCAAGCAACACACACAAGCCACAGCATGGAGGTGGGACAACAACCACGGAGGCCACAGTGTCACCTGAGGCAAACATGCACCACACCAGTGACAGGAGGCAACTCAGCATTGTAATGGTTACAGTGGCTGACCCTCATGGACTGCCACCAGTGACATGGCAGCAGACCTTGCAGGTCACAGACATGCAAGGGTGTCAGCTGCACAGGCCATGGACGGGTTGACAGGGGCACCATGGACACAGAGCATGCACCATGGACCACTGCACACAGTAATTCAATGCACAGGGAACAACACACTCACCACAGACACCGACTGATAGCTACTCCCACACCATAGTCACTTCCCCACGGACATGCACACATACCCATGACTGCACCACCCCAGATGCCATACACACCACTGCAGCTGAGCACCAATATCCCGCTGCAAATCAGAGACCACCACAGTATTCATATCAAAATAGATGTATTGTAACAATCAAAAATCAACTATATACAGACATATATTCGGGGGGGTGAGGGACAGAAACAAGGTGGGGGTGGGTAAGGGGCAGGGGTGAACATATGGGAGAGGGAAGAAGGGGTGTGAGGGTGGGTCAAAGGGGGGAAGGTGGTAGTTGGGGCATGGGGACATCAACGGCTGCCCCGGTCCTCCTCCTCCTGGTGCTGTTGTCTGGCCCTCTTCCTCCTCCTCCTCCTGACCCCATGCTGGTTCATGTCCCGTAGGAGCTGCAGAGCCTCCCTGGCCACCTGGAGCAGCTCATTGACCGACCTCTGTAATTGCAGGAGCCTCTGGTCACCTAGGACGAGGGAGCAGAGTCAATAGGTGTGACTGTCCATCCCCCTGCAGCCCACCCTTTCTGCATGGCATACAGCCATGTGCCACGCCCCTGTGATGGTGTGCGACCACCCACAGTGACCGTGTCCACAAGACCTGCCCACCCAGGCAGCAACAGCCATGTGGACCACTGCACACACCCACCACCCATGTCCTGCACAGTACCACCAAGGCCGTACAGTAATGTGGCTATGCAGTGGGAAGGCAGTGCCACAGCCATGTGCCTGGTGCATGCATGGACCACCACTGACGCACTCCCAGACATGCAGTGCCACTGGACAGTGCTGACTGTCACAAGTCACGTGCATGGTGGTGGTGTCCATGGATGGTGGCCACGCCCTGCTGCCCACCCTGTTACACAGCATGCAATAGTAATCATGGAGTCATGGCACTCACCCTCATTGAGCCGGTCAGGTTGGCGGGTGATGGTCCCCGTCCCTCCTGGGCGCTCTGTCCTCCTCCCTCTGCCGCTTCTCCCTCAGCCATCGCCGCTCATCCACGTCTTTGAGGGAAACAAGGGGAGAAGAACATCAGTACAATCCCGAAGCAAAGTCCCCCTGCCCCAATGTGTGTGCCCACCCACCAGCCAGACCCACCACCCACCCAGTAAACACCACCACAGCCAACCCTAGACTAGCCCTCCCCTATGTGCTGGACACATAAAACACTGTTACCCATATGGACAATACAAGTGCGTAGATGTATCACCCACCTGGACGAGGCACCGTGCCCCTTCTAGCATGTGACCGCAGATGGGCAAGTAGCTCTGACTCCCTCCTCCTGAGGTCCCCATAGCAGTGCCTGCACTGCTCCATGGTTGCCTCTGTCCGGTGGCCTCCCCAAGGTCAGTGGCCACCTCCAGCCAGACCTGGGTCCTGGCTCTGTCCAGTGGCTCCTCCCCAAACAGAGGCCCATGGTGTGGCTCTACAATGGCCACAAGGTTTGCCAACTCTATGGCAGTCCACTGTGGGGCTCTCCTGCGTGCCATCTCAACCACTATGGTAGGCAATCTGGTGCTCTGCAGCGCAGTACCCCACGTGCAAATGCTGCGTGGTACAGCGCTGCCATTGCCTATCATGCTGTTACCGAACAGCACGATAGAGGTGCAGCCATGCCGGACGCATGGTGCCAAGGGGGCCAAGGTCGGGCACAGGGTCAAGGGTCTCTGGCGCAAGGCCATGCACAGCGCCATCGGACGACTATGCATATAGCATGATTGGTTGCCTGTTTGACAGTGCCACAGCGGACTATCGAGCAGTTTTGCCATTGCACCTATGAAGGCCAATTGTCACAGCGCCATGTAGTGACCCTCGCTATAGCGCCACTGGAACAATGGTGGCTGTGCCCTGCATTGACCATCGCGCACAGTACGTCATCAGCGCAGCAGACACCAGTGTCAGCAGCCTGGGCATGCGCGGTAGGGTGTACTATGCATACCCGCGGAACTGCGCCCATTGGCTCAGCCCATTCCACACAATTGCGCAAAGCGCAAAAGCACGATATTCAGCCGTCATATGCTAATCATCCGATCAGCCATTCAATGGCGCAGCACCATGATTTGCATCTAATTAAAGTTGTTCCTCACCTAATTTGCATGTATTGCATTATAAAAGTGCAACAGAGTTCTGCAGTGGCCATATTCGGTTACTGCAGTTTATTGGTGAGTTGCATGCTGTGTGGGAGTGTGGACTGTGGATTCAGGGACATGCTTTGGACTGCACAGTCACCGGTAACCACTGCCATCTTTACAGGCTGAATAATGACCGATCAAGGTCTGGGCGAGGAGGACAACAATGGTGGGCGGAAGAGGAGGCCCAACTTCATGAAGACAGAGACAGAGGCACTTTTTGAGGCCTACCTGGATCAGGAGCCGCTGCTCAGTGGATGACGAGGCACCCCTCTGGCCCATGCTGCTGCATGGGAGGAGGTGGCATGTGCCATGAACCTGCATGGCAGCCACCAGCATTCCGTGCAGCAATGTAAGAAGGAGATGGGTACTGACAGGAGGAGGGTGAAGGAGGAGGTGGTTGCCATCAGGGCGGCACGTGCTGCAACAGGCGGTGAACAGCCGGAGGTGGTGCAGCTCACACCAGCAGAGGACAGACTTGCTGCAAGCATGGCCCGCAGTGCCATAGAGGGAGTTCCAGGTGGTGGCTTCCAGATGGGTGGTGGCCCATCTCTGCATGGTAAGCCATGGTGTGCCTTGGGGGGGGCTGGTTAGGTTACATGCAGTAACATGACTTTGCTTTCCCTTACAGATCCTGAGCGTCTGCATGGGTCAATGTTGATGGGCCTGTCCACTGAGGACAGTTGGACAGAGTTGGAGTGTGGATCATCCACCTCCACAGGGTTCTGTGGATCGGCACAACAGTGGTGCTGCCTGGCTGTCCACACTGATGTAGTTGAGACAGGTGTGGGGGAAGCCCTTCCTGTGTCTCAGCATTCTGGTGTCCAAGGATGCCAGCACACCGTGGCTGTGGCTGGGGCAGAGACCTGCACCAGTGATGAAGACACGACCATCATGGGCAGTAATACGTGTGTGCCACGGAATGGACAGACAGCAGGTCAGCTCACACCCATGGCTCTGGATGGTGCCGCCTTGTGGGCCAGCATGTCAGCACAGTCCCAGACTGTGCCTGTCAGCACCAGTGGGGCAGCACTGGTGGCTGGTCAGGACAGTGGGACTGTTGCGGCCCCAGCAGTGGCACTAGTGAGCCCTTGGGCGAAGTGGCCGGAGGGGCGGCAGCAGCAGTCGCCCACCAGGACCGGGGGTTCAGGGTTGGGTGGCAACGTCTGTGCAATGCCTGTGGACTTGCCCATACCTGGTCCTGGTGCGCAGCGCCCACCCTCAAGGCGTGCTGAACATCAGGCCTGTGCACACCCTGAGGGACAGGATGCTGAGGAAGCAGATGGCCTCTTTGATGAGCACACCTGCCTACTGCAGGCATCGGTCCAGCAACAGATGCGGCTTGCAACATCCATGGAGGCACTGTGTGTGGCTGTGGAGTGGGCAGAGGAGCATCGCAGCAGGGACACCGATAGGATCCTGTCACGGATTGACCATTTGCGGGAGGATGTGACCGCTGCCATTGACAGGCATGCACAGGCGTCCATTGCTTCCATGGCCACAATGGGCACACAGTCAGGTGCCCATGCATTGCTCACACCACGCAGTGCGCTATCCACTCCCCATTCCCGGCATCGTGCGACACCCACCCTGTCGACGCCGGGTTCAGCTGTGGGCATCCTGAGCACTCCTGGTGCAGGCATGTTCAGTGTGCTGCAGACCTCTGCGTGGGCACGGTTGTGTTCGCACAGTGGAACCCTTTGGGGACCATCGGTGCCACCCCATGAGGCCCGTGGTCAGCCTGCCAGTGCTGGCGGGTCTTGGCGGGGCCGCCCATGCGTCCAAGGTGGCCGTGGCACTGTGCCACGAGAATGACCTGTCTCCCAGCACGGGCACTGTCTGGTGCTGCCCTGTGTGCATTGTGTGTTTCAGTGGGCAGTGCACGGGTAGGTGCCCGGCCATGCACGCGGACACACGGTCCACCTGCACAACCTACCGGCTGCTGTCCGCAGGTACGTGTGCATGATGATGCCTGCATTGCGCTGTACATCAAAGTGCGATGGTGCCCAGCATCTGACACACGCACATGGACAGACAGTGGACATAGTGGCCTGTGGACATGTGTGTTGCTAGTGTTGGTGTTCTGGCTCGGTTTCCCTCCTGTCCTCTGTGCATGTTTAGTGCATTGTGTGTGTGCGTGTGTGTGTGTCTGTCCATGTGGCTTGTTGCTGTTCACCCATCCCTGGTTGTGTGTGTGTGCTTCTGTGCCCTGCCACATCCCTTGCCAGCATGCACCCCTGGTGTGTTTCCATGCATGTTTGTGGGCTGTTCCTTAGCCACTGGTGGTTGCGCATGGCACCATGACTTACCTGGGTTGGCTGTAGTGCTCTTCTGTGATGGTGTCCCGGTGCAGCTGTGCCAGCCGGATCAGTCGGGGGTCCCGTCGGCCAAGGGGGGGGCAGCCCATCACCATCGTCACTGGCGTCCCCATCGTCCCCATCGCTGTCCCCCACTTTGACCTGTATGGCTATCCCACATTCTTTGGCCATGTTGTGCAGGATGCAACAGGCCAGGAATATCCCACAGGCCTTTGAGGGGCTGTACTGTAGGGCACCGCCAGAGGTGTCCAGGCAACGGAAATGTGTCTTCAGCATCCCGAACACCCGCTCAATGACATTGCGTGTGGTGGCATGTGCCTCATTGTAGTGTTGCTGCGATGGGGTCGTGGGCCGCCGGTAGGGTGTGAGCAGCCAGGGACGGAGTGGGTATCCACTGTCACCTGTGTGCAGAGAGTGGAGGTTAGTTTCGTGTTCAGCTTCGGACTGCCCCAAGCCCTGTGGGCCACACCCATGGCACCTCTGGACATGCCCCCCCAGGCCCCCGATATGTCCATTTCATTTGCATACCCACCCACTAGATGTCCTGTGGGGATGTCCCCACTCTCAAAGCAGTGGCACAGTGCCGACTGGTGCCAGATGTATGAATCATGTGCTCCCCCAGGGTGCATGGCACAGACATTGATGATGCGCCCACTGGCATCACACACCACCTGGCAGTTGACACTGGAATAGCCCTTGCGGTTCATGTATGCAGCCACCTCCTCCTCACCAGGTGGTGTGTGTATGGCCACATGGGTGCAGTCTATTGCCCCTAGCATGCCAGGCATATGTGCTACCCTGTGGAACTCCTGTATGTTTGCTGTGCACTCCACCGCAGTGCTGGGGAAATAGATGTACTCCGCAGCATGTGGCAGCAGTGCGCTGAGGAATTGGGTGAGGATGCGTGATGTGGCCGACTGTTATGCCTGTGGTGTCCCTGGTTGGTCTCTGGAAGGTACCCGTGGCGAGCAAGCACATGCAGGCTGTTACCTTTGTCTCCACTGACAGGGCATGACTCCGTCGTGTGGGTGCCTGCATCTCATCACTGCACAGCTCACAGAGCCACCTCAGTATTGCCCTGTTCAGGCGGTACCGGCCCACAATATCGATATCTATAATCATCTCAAAGCTAGTGCGGGCTCGGTACTGCCTGTTGGGGGCATACCACCGACGGGCCCTTCCACGGCCACGTCCCCCTGCCACATGCCTTCTCACCCCCCTCATTATGGCCTCCATGTGGAAGGTGGCACTGCCCATGTCTCTGGCTTGCATTCCCCCCCTTGCAGCTGTTGCTTTGTTCCCCCCGCTGTCCTGACTGCTACCCCCCTGCGCCTGGTACACCTGTCTGTGCTGGCCTCTGGTATGTGTGTCACCACACACCTTCCCTGTGCCTCTCTTCTGCAGTGTGGTTTCCCTGGCCTGCCCTGTTTCTCACAGTTGCCCTGTGCCTGTCTCTCCCCCTGCCTCATGTGGCTTCCCTGTAGCTTTCTTGCGCCTCTTCCTTGCTCCTTTTTATTTTGGCTAATTTCCACTATGGCGCAACTTCCGCTTGCTCCACTGTTGCGCATTGCATAAGTCTTTGAACATCGCACTGCGCCCTTTATGCATGGTTCCTCCCCCTTCGGTTGCGCATGCCTTCATTATCATTGTGCTGTTGCTCAGCATGTTTTTGGTGGCGCAACTGCTTCTTGCTGAATATCACAGAATGGCACAATTTTGGACTTGCGCTGGTGCAACCCTATTGCGCATGGTGCAACCCTTTTGAATATCCAGCCCACTATGTTTAAATTATGTGTTTAAACTATGCCTCCTTTTTCAGTGGCACTGGTCCTCAGAGCATTTTTGTTTAAAAAATAAAAAAGAGTCGGCCCGGTGGCACTGAGGGTTGAGGGGCTGGATGCCACACCTCGCCCCATGCCGGTGGCCCAGGTTCTGGAGTGAGCTCAGGTTGCCAGGGGTCAGCAGGGAGGCAGGGATGGGAGAGGATTGAGTGTCCATAGGACAGCTCTCTTCTCCTGGGGAGGGATGGGACACAAGACTGGTGTAGCCTGACACCTAGCGGAGGCTAGGTGTTGACATGCCTGGTCATGATAGATCGGGGCAGCTGGTGGGCATGCTGTATGTGGACGTGTGTGTGGCATGCCCCCTACAGGCATTGCACACTCCATCTCCAAAGGCAGAAAAAAGGAAAAGGGGTGCCTGATGGCCATCTGAGCATACCTGCGCCAGCTCCAGGAGTCGATCACCAGTGTGGATCCAGACTTGATGGGGGAGTTGGTCACCCCCTGCTACCCTACCATGTGGGGTAAGTTGTGGGGTATTGGGTGATTGCTCTCAGTGGGAGACTGGTGCGGGTCAGACGGTGGCCAGAGAAAAGGATGCAAGGTCACCAGGGCTGACTGGGGGCCCAGAGGAGGAAAAGCAGTACAAAAAAAAAAAATGCGCCTGCAACATTTTACAATTGACAGTTAAAGCTTAGATATGAACATATTCTTTTGCAAAACACTACTGGAGCCTCTTCTAAAACAAAACATCTCACCGAAATGGTAAAAATAGTATGCATGCCATGATTCAACTGCCATGGCTTATTTCAAAGTAAGACAGTTTTTTACATTTGCTTGTGCTTGCATAAGAAACAGTTTGTTACAGTAAGTGGCATTTCAGAGGTGTGTCAATGCCAAATCCATTGCAGCAGAAGATGTAAGGGGCTCGGCAGTGCACACCAATGACCTGACACTCTGGTCATGATGCTACTCACTGCTTGCTGGGCAGAAACTTCATGTAGTTGAAAGGACTGAAGCCCTCCTATCAGAGGGTGTGTCGGTCCTTTCATTTACATGAAGTCGGTCAGCAAGTAGCTGATCGGCTTTATGACCTTGTGGTGTCATGCAGTACTAGACTGAGTTATCTGCTGTCCCCAACTGAACTCTGCAGAGAGAAAATCAGATACAGTGGCAGACGTAAGGGGGGGAGCTAATGTGCTGAAGTCCCCTGCTCATAAATTTAGCCATCAGTAGTCAGGTTTTGAAGCAGCAGTACAATATTTCCTAAATTTCCCTTTTTTTTATGTGTACCACCAGCTGCTGCTGCATTCCCAACTTACTCTGTGTGTAATTAAAGATATTCCTCTTCCAGAGGTGATCCGAGGGTCCCAGCATCTTGCCCCCCCCCCCAGCTCAACCTGCTCAAGCTCTACAGCCTGCCTGCCTGCCTGGGGCTAATATTCCTGGAGGGCAACAAACAAGGTCATGGTGTACAAACTTCATTTTCTGAACTACACTCTTGTCTGGGAGTCCTGCCTTCACAACTTTAATCTTCTTTCCCTAAGCTGGGAAAATTGGTAGGCTCAAGCGCAGTTTCACCACATAGTCACTACCAGCTCCCTCCAATGTAAAGGGTGTGTATCAGTGAGCAGATGAAAAGTGGCAGGCATAGTTCAGTAGAACAAAAGAAGGTTGCAGGGGTGACAATGATGGTGGTGGCACACAGAGCAGGATCTTCAGCATCAGCGATGACAAATGAAGGGAGGAGAAGCAGGAAGGGGTAGCAGCCAGTGGCAGCCTGATGACAGTGTGCAGTCCAAAGGTTGGGCTCACCTGCTTTGAACAGTGAGGATCAAGTTTGAAAGGTACAACCCCATGGCAGCAGCGGGTAAATAGCTGGTCAGGGTAGGACAGAGGAGTAGTGTATGATATTGGCAGTATCAGAAGCAGCTTGTACTTGGGAGGAGGACAGAAGCAGGGGGGGGCAAGGAGTGGGAGGCAGAATGGATTTAAGAAAACGTTGTGTGGCACCTCTGACCCCCTTCTGTCTGTGAGAACAAGAAACAAATTATTGGATTGTGATGTTGTGAGAGGGTCGGGCGGGCAACTTGGAAACAAGTAAGAGAGTCTCTTTGGTGCCCAGGCCAGGGAACACAGAAATTAACAGTAGGAGTTCCTTGGAAAGGAATCAGGGACACAGCCAACCTAAATTTCAAACCCAGATAGTTTCAAAGATGTAGAGCAAGGCCTGTGGAAAAGGGACAGTCCCCTCTGTAAAGTGGCTGTCCAGATTTTTGGAGTTTAGCTGAATTTTCTTTTTAGGCAGCAATGAAGATGTTCGGAAAATATGAAACCAAAACACACACCAAAACAAAACAAATGACCACAGACAGAAATGAACAACCTGCAAATAAGGTACCCAAAAGAGAGGCAAGTAGAGTGGTGCAGGGAAATAGGAGAAGAGAAAAAAAACATATACAAAGGAAGAGTAGTAGTGAAGGACAACATTGCTTGCAGGGATTCATTCTGTTTATCCCCCTCCCACTTAAAAATAAAGCAGTCTGGCTGCTAGGATATACAGATTCAAATAACTGGAACAGTCTCAATGCTGGAGTCTTTCCTAATGTACTTTGATGCCTTCCACTCAAGCTGGAGAATTACTTTTTCCCTTGGCAGGCAGCATGTCTCTGTTTAGACCAATGAGGTTAGATGCTAGTCTAGTGAAATCATGCTGAGGTTTTCCCTACATCTTATTTACAATGCAGCATGTTTTTTTGCATATTTTGAGCATGCAAATTGTTTTCGTGTTCATATGCTGGGACAAAAAATCCTACTATTCTGACTATACAAGGTACAATTTTAAGAAAATGACAACATTATGTGTGAGCCTATTAATTTCCCAGTCATGCCAATTACACTGTTATAACCTGTGATATTAATTTGTTAATTATCACCTCTGCCCTATCAGTACCAAACAGCTGCACAGCAAATACATAAAAGCAAGTGTTTGGCATTGACAAATGCTTGCTTCCCCTCGCATTAATGTGTACCTTTTATTCCCTTTTAGCTTCTGTAGTGACACAGCTCAAAGGGTTTTATGTAATAATGGTGACTCCTAATGAGCGCCGACCACAAAGAGTGAAACGAACTGCCCAACAGACAAAGGGCAACGGACATTAGAGTGACTGTCACAAATAGCAACGGTCACTTAATACATCTTAAAAAAAGAAAAGAAAAGATATGTATTTTTATACGGGAAGCTATGACCCCCACACACACAAAATAAAGATAATCAACTCCATGGGGGATGTGGACTTAGGGGAAAACATAAAGATTTAAAAAATAAAAATATTTCCTTTCCTGCCACTAGACCCAAACTTGGGTCACTTGCTTCAGGGGTGGTAGCATATACAGCCACACTACACGACCAGCTCAGCAGTGCTAGCCCAACCATCATGCTATATCCTGCTCTAGAGAGTGTAGCTCCCTGCTATTACTGCCAAGCATTATTATTGAGTAGCTCATATTGAGTTGCTTAATAATAGGTGCTCATATAGGGTGTTACTAGCTCGGTGTGATTAACAACAGCTCATCTCAAACACATCTGGTAAATTAAATTCACAGTAAAATTACCTTTTTTCATTTGCAAATAACTGACTGCAAAATATCATACAAAACCCAATTTTCTACCTGTCCATTTACCCAAATATAATTATGCATAGACCCCCCCCCAAGAGTGTAAGTAATAATAATACCTGACAGGGTGGGCATTATTGGGATATAATGGACTGCTCAGGGGCATAATGAGGCCTGTGCTGCTGATGGAGGGCCTTATAGCCCCTGGAAGGTCAGTTATATTCCATAACGCCCACCCTGGAGGTATTATTGCACTTAGAAAATGGTGTTTCTTGCATTTTTTTTTTAATTAATGATTTGGGAAGGAAAAAGAGATAAAATATTAATGAAAATGAAGAGAAAGAGCAGTTCCTATAAAATAGTTCCTGTACTGGCTGAATTCCCAGTAGGTGGTGCTGTTGTCTATGGCACTGTTTTTTCCTTTCAGCTTAGCTTTTTGATCCTTCTTTGGTATTGATTTGTTTTCCATTTGCACTGCTGCTGGCCCCCCCCAAAACAAATATTTGTCAGTGATAGTGTTTGAGTGGGGAGCAAGTGGAGGGAACAGTCCAACATTTGTTTCAGGTGATGGATCAGACTGGAAGTGTGGAGTCGGGTCGCAAACTGCAGCAGAGAAATAAAGCAGAGGTATTATGATTTCCAGGAAAAGATTGTCACTGAATGACACTGGAGTTGTGAGGGTGATTTTGTTTATGGTGGTTTACAAAGCCGTGTAGCTGACTGTGTGGGGGTGTGGGGTTCATTTCCTAAGAATCAAAGCAGACTGGCATCTGTAGAAGGAGACGCGAGAGCCGGGTCAGGGGATGCTGCAGTTGGAAAATTGTCATGGTTAACAGAAATGATTACTTGTTTCTGTCCTGAACCGAAAGACTGAAAAAGAGGCATGTGTTTCTTTTTACATGTAAGGGTATCAAACTTAAAGAAAGAAAGACAGACGGGGGGGGGGGTAACTTCCTCTCTAAGTGAGACAAAAAAAATGGCAGATTGACTGTAGACATTTTGGGTGAAAATCCAGTGCATTATGGGCACAGGGATACCATCTGGTGATGGATGCTGCCATGAGGGACTAGTTATTCTGTGGGCATTGTTAAGAAATAACAGCAAGGGTGCAAGCCTGTTTCAGCCAATAAGAATGCAGTTTTTGAAGTACCCATTTTCTAAGGTTTAATAATGCACCTCATCATCTGAAAACACCACCCCTTATAATCTATATTAGGATTTGGGAAGGCAGTACAGTGTAGTGGTTAAGAACACTGAGCTGCAAAATCAGAAGAACTGGGTTTGAATCTCACAGTTGCCAGTTGCATAATGTGTGACCAGAAGCAAATCACTTAACTTCTTTGTGCTCCCAGGAGAAATCTGGAGACAAGCCTCACAATTATTGTCTCTTTCCTGGCTCAAAGTTGTAAAATAAATATATGAAAATGTATTCAAAATTTTAACTGCAAAAAAAACCCAAGTTTCCACTGTTTTTGCAGAGCATCACAAACTGTTTTGCAAAATATTAAATTACTTTCCTTACTCCTAACAGGTGGTGTTCTGACACAGCTCCATCTCTGAAACCACCTTCCTCAAAGCCCTTTTAAGGAGTAAATATTTATTTAATCCTTTGTCCCTCTTTTACAGATTTTAGACCATGTCTGACTAGACTATTATAGTATAATATTGAAGTTTGTTCTTAATGGGAAGTTTGCTTTAAATGGGCTCTATTCACAAGCACACTCACACCAGAATGGAACATAAGGGAGGATGCAGAGTTGTGCATCTGTGGCTGTGTGCAAAACATGCAACATTCACCAACGGCACCATGCATGGACACATTGATATGCACAGACATGCACAAGGGTGCAGATCAGGGTATGGGAGAGACTGCCGGAGGCACACATGCCTCCTGACCCAACCATACAAGGTGAACTACATGGCAACAGACACGTGACTAACCGATGCATGTACACACACACAAACAGAAATGCACGCAGAGTTGCAGACATAGAAGAACAGGCATGGATCACACAGACTGACAGCCAGTGGAGCCAGTCCAATGATGGCCTCTCAACTCTAGGACAGGATGGTTGACCTACACTACCCACCACAGACCATGGCCAATGTCTCACACATGGTGGCAGATGCAGGAAGGGAGGAATTCAGGGGCCATCCCATGCCAGGTCCTCCAACATAAGCTTCCAGCAGGTGGCTATGCTTGCAACCAAGATTTGAAGCCACTATAGCACCCTGTATGGCTCTGGGTCACTGAAGGTGCCCGTAGAGGACAAGGCACAGACCTGTCTTAACATACAGGCTGCTGTCAACATGAGTGGACCTGAACCATGGACCCTGACTGCCATCAAGCTCATATGGCATGACCTAAGGGCTGCTACAAAATAGAAGATGGCAATGGCATGCCGGTCCAGCTGCCAGACTGGGGTGTGTCATTGCAATCAGGTCCTACAATAGACTTCATGCCCATAAAGGCCATTGTGGTAGAAACCCTGATACAGGAGGTGCTTGACAGGGGGAGGATGGAATGGACACCTTATCAGGTGAGTCCCCCCAGAACATCGCAGTAGACCAATACAGCTCCCTCCAGCAAACAGTGGCCATGCTGATTCAGGGTGCTCACAGGATGGACACCTGCCATGGACAGCATATAGTAGCGGACTACAGAAGATAAGTGCCAGCTATGCAGACTACAGCACAGCGATTGTGCCCCTAAAAGGTCATGCCAGATATGTAACCACTCTATCTTCACAAGATTGCTGGGACATGTGGTACCACAGGATCAGGAGCACAGCAAACTGGAGAGGACAGCTAGTAACACCTGGCCAGTATACCAGGACACAGCCCAGGATGGCACAGGGTCCCTACACCTGGACACACCCCAGCCCAAACAGCAATTGGTGCCAGTGGACACAGACCTGTCATATAGTACCCAACAGCAAAGCGCAGATCTAGCCACAGTGTGGCCCACTGGTACCACACCCACCACCACCACTAAGACCTGAGGGCACTGGCCAACCTGGGAGGGAGAGAGGTACATATGTACACTGCCACAATAACATGGGTATGACTCACATCCCTGGCTTCATGTTTTCAGGCACAGACATAGGCACAGATATTGACACTGTTGAGCAACAGCCACCAACATGTGGGCCTGCATGGTGCCCATGGTGGACTAACATACTCTTCTGTCACTACCCAGAGCTATGCCAGCTGGAGCTGGAGAGGCCTTGTGTCATGAGAGAGAACACTGAGTGGGTGGACCACTCACGGTGGAGATGCAGATTGTTAGGAGTGAGCTATGCAGGATAGGTGACATCCTTGAATAGGAGGTCATGCAGCAGATCACTTTCCGTCCCCCCGTTTTCTTAACCCCGCTGATCCCCTTCCTCTCCCCTCACTTCCTCTCTAATGCTCCTTTCCTTCCTCTTAGTGTACAGTTTGCTCTATTGTCTCTCAAGGTGCCTTGTCATTATTATCTAATGCTATACAGACTGACGTAGCTGTTATGAAATAGCTGATTTTTAAATACAAAAATTAAAATAAATATGTACTCAGATCATAATGAATACATCAGTTTGTGCATGGAACTTGTAATATGAGTTAGAATGTATATATTTTTTTTATTCTTTGTATTTTTTGTATTGTTCAATGTTGTATTATTCTGAATGCTGTATTGGACACATCGCAGTTTGATGACGCCATGAACTTGTATATATGTTGTTCTGTTTGTTCATTTAGCCACACACCCCTGGAGAAGGCTTGAACGCTGAAGCACTAAATATTTAGCACTCATGTTGTGTGTTTTTTTCTGTTTTGGAGTGCTTGCTATTGTTTTGGTGTTGGACTTTGAGGTTAGCTACCTCCTGCATGAGCACCCCCCTCGTAAGTGTTTGTGCAGCTCCTTTCCTTGGCTGTTTGGTATTCTTGCTTCTTTGAGCTGCAGCACACAGATTGCCAAAATTTCAGAGCGTGGTTTCCTAGAGGGACTGACGGTTATACCAACGGTGAACGTGGACAAGGATCAGGCCAGGGGGTTTTATCTGAATTCCATATTTGGCCAGAGTTTATCTATTTTCCCCCGAGGAATTTGCAGAGTAAACATACAAGTGGAAGATACAGTGGGGAATGCCGTGCCAGAATTTAGTTGGGAACAGACGGAGACCTGGGCTTCAAAAAGGAGCAAGGCTTTTGAGAGACTAAGAGTAAACTGAGAAACTGGTTCTATTTCAGGTGATGTAAAATCTGCTTTCTGTAAACTGGAGAGACTGCTAAAAAAAGAGCTTGACATAACTTATAATATTATTACATGGGAACAGTATTTAAGTAAGGGACAAGTCCCTTGTGGACTTAGAATCACCATTACACCTTCTTCTGGCTTTGATATATTTCCATTTAAAGAAGAATGGTTGGCAGCAGCCCTAGCGTGCTCAAAGATCTTCACTGAATTACTAATTAAAGCTGATATTATCAAACAAGAAGAACTGAGCACAGAGATTGACACAGCCAAGAAGGAAGTACCTGTATTTAAAGAGATAGCAGCCTTTAAAGAACTTGATTCCTGCATGAAGGAAAGACCAACCAAATCTGAAAATGAGTTGGTAGTCAAAAAGCAGAAGAAATTGGTAAGGGATCAGGAGGACTTCAATAATGACAGAATATTGGTATGGAAAATGAAGGGAAATAATTGCAGCAGAAGCAGAAGCAGATCTAGGGTACATTTTGCAGAAGGAGACAGTGGCAACGATAGAAGCAGAGACTGGAGTCCTTTTTTATTTATTTATTTGTACAAATTGAATTTACAACCTTTGAGTCAGAGACTCATTTACAAAGGTACTTCGTCACAGAGAGGACAAAACAATAATACGAAGTTCCAGGTACAGGCGGCGATACATAGATTACAGTGTTACATAGAATTATGTACTGTCTATTACATAGGTAATGTATGAGTCAAGTGGGGAAAATATGTACCCCTATTATACAGTTACAATATGGGCAGAGAAAAAAAAACAATACTTGCAAAGTTGGAGCAACTAAGGAAGATTTCCCTTTGGCTGGGCTATGATATTGCACAGATTGGTGACTGCAGGTGCAGTATTTAAGACAGGTGTCCAGGGGAGAATGGAGATATGGGACATGGTGGGTGAAGAAGAAAGGGGGGGCATGAGGGTGAGCTGTCTGATGGACATTGTCGAAGTTGGAGTGTGCTGGATGACATGAGTCCTTAGAAGCCAGGGGAGCGGGAGCAAGCAATAGCTAGCTGCATTTACAGCAGCGTGTGTTGAAAAGGTGGTCATGAAGGGTGATTTTAAAGGGACCAATTTTGAGAGTGTTGGTGATGTTGACTGGCAGAGAGCTGAACCAGGAAGGAGCCCTGTAGCAGAAGGATCGCTGAGCTATGGAGGTCCTGGTTCTAGGCACCAGTAGGATGGCCTTTTCCGAGCTTGCTGGTGGAGACAGTGGGGATGGCATGTTGAAGGGAGGCAGACACCCGTGGGAGGAGAGAGCCCAAGTAGAATTTTCTTGGCTATTAGGCAGGTCTGGTAGTGGAGTCTTTCTTCGAGGTTGAGGAGGTTTGCGGTGTCGTAGAGTAGGCAAGTATGGGTGAGCCTGGGTGCTCAGGTCAGGAGTCTACAGGCCTTGTTGCTAGAGGTTTGGATTTTATTGAGTGCAGTGTTATCAGCAGCTCTGTATATGGGCAGGCCATATTCCACTAGGGACAGGACAGAGGATCTGATGGCCAGCTGGAGGGCATGGGGAGGAAGACAGTCCTTGTAGTGGTAGAGAAGGCCTATCTGGGAGTTAGTGGTGGTCGAGAGAGCATTAATGTGGGGGTGGAAAGTGAGGGCAGTGTCAAAGGTAATCCCTTGGTATTTATAAGTGGACACTTGCTCTAAGGGGTGCTGTGTGCTGGGCAGGATTAGGAGGGAGGCGTTTCTTGCCTTATTTTGGTGGTGGGTGAAGAGCATTGACTTAGTCTTTTTTAGATTAATGACAAGTCTATGATCCTTGAATCACTTTTCAGCTAGGTTAAAGGTGAGTTGGAGAGAGTTCTGGAGTGAGGCAGACTTATGGTGTGAGGTGAAGAGAATGGCATCATCCGCATATAGAAGAATTTTGCCAGAGCAGGCACTAGGCAGAATGTTAAGGTAGAGACTGAAAAGTAGGGGCCCCAGGATAGAGCCCTGGGTGACCCTGGAGTGGACAGGTCGGGTGTTGGACAAGGTCCCATGGTCTTTTTGCACTGGGATCAAGCTGAGAGGCAACTGGAGCACCAGGCGAGGGGACAAGTGGAGAAACCGATTTGGTAGAGGGAGTCAAGCAGGAGGGGATGGCAGACAGTGTTAAAGGACTTGGAGAGGTCAATGAACGCTGCTCCAGCAAGATTACCAGAGTCTAGGTAGGAGTGCAGGTAGTTGGAGAACTCAAGGAGGGCTGTGGTGGTGCTATGTCCTGAGCGGAAACCGTGCTGCTCAGGGCATAGGATGGCATACTTGGTCAGTTACTCGGCGAGCTGAGTGGCCACCACTTTTTCAACAGCTTTGGAGAGAGGGGGGAGTATGGAAATTGGCCGGTAGTTGTTGGGGAGGACCTATCACCACTTTTGTGTATGGGAGTGATGATATCTGTTTTCAAGACACTGGGGAATTGACCCGAACAGAGGGATTGGTTAAGTAAGCCTGTCACTGGGAAAGGACATCATATAGGACTAGGTGTAGGATCTTGGTGTCTGCAGGGTCATTATTGGGCTTTTGCTGCTTAGGGCTTTTAGCAGGTACAGTCTGGCTTTTTGAGTGGATATTTTGCACAGGTGGAACGGAAGGCATTGTAGGACAGGTGGCTGAGATTCAGGCACGGGGTCGAAGAAACTACTGGGGAGGACAGAACTAAGATCAGTGAAGGTGGTATTAAGGCAGTTTGCTATTTTTTTTGTCAACTTTATTTCCCTCCAGTCACAGCCCCATGGAACTCTCTCGGGCATCCAAGTCCTTATCCTGCCCGCCAGAGGCCCCTCCCAAACTGAACCTTCTCTCTCTTCCTTACCTCCCTGCAGCCAGCACCCCTGGTCTAACTCTCCCAAGGTGGGTCATCCTCCGCCTCTTGAGAGCTCTTAGATTCAGACTCTGGCTACAGGGCTGAACTGAGGTGAAGGACCTGGAAGGACAGACGGGGATGGCCCAGCGAAGGGCATGGGGAACTTGGTGCCATCACCTATCCATGGCGCGTTGTTTTCCACTTTTTCTTGAACTCCCCGAGGGCTTGGATGTGCACTGACATCCAGCTCAGCTGATGCACGCTCCCACGCACCCCCAAAAGATGTCTAGCAAGCTCCGATCTCCAGCGTTTCGCATCCGAGTATTGTAGTGCCTCCAGCCTCCACTAGAGGTCACCAGTACATCGGGTGGTGGAATACCCCCTCCCCGGGGAAGGAAAGCAGTCCAAGGGATGCTCAATCCTTCACCCTCCCTGCTGACCCCCAATGACCTGGGCTTGTTCCCGAACCTGGGTCGCCAGCATGACACGAGGTGCGGCATCCAGCACCTCAACCCTCAGTGCTACCAGGCCGGGTGGCAGTTTGCTGTGTTGAAGGAGTCCATGGTAACAGAGCCATCAACAGAGAGCTGGGATGGGGGGGCAATGTGATTTCCCATTCAGCTCTTTTATGTTTTCCCAGAAGGTCCAGACTGACCACCAGGAGAAGGTAAAGATGGCCTGGTAGTGGTCCACTTTGGGCTTGCGGATGGCCCAAGTGCACTTATTGCACGCAGCATTGTAGGCTTGCTTATCCGCTGTCTTGCCCGACTCTGCAGCAATGTGCCAGAGGTTATCCCTCTCCCTGAGTTTTTGAAGCAGGGATGGGGTGACCCATGGTGCATTTTGTTTTTTAGTACGGTGCTTGGTGAGTGGCTTATAGAGATCACAGTCCTTGTTAAAAGCTTGTGTGAATAGGTCGAGTGCAGCTTCAATGCTAGGGGCATGGTTGATGGGGGACCAGTCAATCTGGGTGAGATATTGCTTGAGTTTTTTAAGGCCACCTGTCCAGAGGCGCCTGCAAAGAGTGGTTTGAGTCACTGGTTTGGTGGTGGAGGAGGACCAGAGGAAGAGGATAGAGGAGTGGTCACTTAAGGAGTTAGAAAAGATTTTAATGTCCTGGACTTTTTGGGGGTGGATGGAGACTATGACATCCAGGAGGGTGCTGGTTCCACTGGAGGGGTTGAGTCTAGTAGGCTGGGAGACTAACTGGGTCATGTCAAGGCCTGTAAAAGAGTACCTTGCTTATGAAGAGGAGGTACCAAGCCAATTGACATTAAGGTCCCCTAATATGACTTGTTCCGCTTTGTGATGGAGATTTGAGGGATAATCGGTGAGTGACAAGATTGCCGGGTTTTGGTTCCTTGGAGGAACATAGGAGACCGTGATATAGAGTGGACCCCTAGTAGGATCAGGGATGATTTTGAGAGTGAGGGCCTGAGCTCCATTGTCAAGCTTGGGAGAAGGGAGTGCATGACCAGCAACGGTGTCACATATGAAGACAGCACAACCACTCCCTCGTTTGCCTACTTGATCTTCCCAGTAGAGGGTGTACCAGGGAGTGAGACAAAGGAATCAGGAGTGGATTTGGAAAGCCAAGTCTTCACTAGGGCAATAATGTCGGGTCGGTGTTGGATGACCCAACACTGGAGCACAGCAGATTTTTTCAACAAACTGCAGATGTTCAGGGAGGCAAAGTGGAGCCCTGAGGATAATGTCTTGGGTGGGCTGGAGGGAGATGGGCCCAGGTTGGGTGGACATTTCCAGAGAGTAGCAGTATTAGTGTAATAATTCAAACCAAAGGGCAGTGGTAATTGGCATCCTTAGCTGGCCAACAGGATGAAGGTGCAACCACAGGGGTGCAAGGAATGGCTAGGGCATGAAGGGTGGGAATAGCAGTAAGGAGGTGGGTCCCGGGTAGGCAGAGGAGTCAGGCGAGTTGCCAGGAGGTGGGTGCCGGGGCCCTGGGTTTGAGTCCAGTATGGGTGGAGGTCAAGAAACCAAGGAATAGTCAGGGAGTGTGGCACCCTGAGTGCCGAGAGTGTGGTCTGGCTGGAGAAAGGCCAGTACCAGGAGGGCCAAAATAGCCAGGCATAGCAGTGGAGGATTGGCACCCATGGTGCCTATTGCTGATGGAGCAGTGGAATGTATAAGGGTCTAGACTGTACTTCCAAGAGTGTGACTGCCACAGTGGAGTAGTGGTAGGGCTGTGGACTTTTGTGCACAGGGTACCAGGTTCAAATATCCTGGGGGGAAGGTGTCCTTAAAGCCTGGGAAAAATAGTAATCCAGGTGATTAGGAGGCTGGAATGGGCTGGATCAGACACAGGATGGAGGGGTGAAATAGCAACTCCTAGTGGCCACAAGGGGAATGGAAGTTGGCCAAGGAGGTGGACAGCAGGGGGGCATAGTGGCTAGATAGCAACTGGGTTGTCCAGGTTAATGAGTAGCGGGGGGTATGGGCAGTGAGATAGGCTAAGTAGGGATGAGAGAGAGCAGTGGAGTAGCTGGGGTAGGTAGAAGAGTTGGAGAGCAGTAAAGAATACTAAGGTTAAGAGTGGGTAGGGAAGTGAGCAGTGGCAGGCAGTATAACCTGCAAATGGAAGTGGGGACTTAGAAACAAAATGGCAACAGGAAGTCATGTGATGGGGAGGGCCTATAAATTGAGGGTCGGGCTTGGGTGGAGGGTGGGCAGATGATGTGCAGCCTCAACAGGCTAACACCCCTAAGAAAGAAACAAGCAGGCAAGAGGAGGTAGTCTTTACCTCTTCAAGGTGCTCTCGGTGCTCCCTGCCCCTGCTGGAGCATTCTGTGTTATGGTGGTAATTGTAGACAGAGGACAGACTACATCAAACAGGGAAGATGGTGCAGATGAACCAGAAGGGGTTCATGAGGAGGCAAACGCTTCTCAAAACAAATGGAAGACCAGAGGATGGGGAGATGTCAGAGTAAGAGCTCCAAATAATCAACATATTGAAAAAAGAACTGTCCGAAGTGCAAATTAAGGCACTGAAAAATGGGCTTTCCTTTGTCCCTACTCTACAACTAAATCCCTTCGAAGTGCAGGTGGACCTATAAAAATTATTTCGAAAGTTAAAATTAAAAGCTTTTTTTGCCAGTAGATCAGCAACAAGAAATTCCCAGTCCACCATGGGATTTACAGAGAACACACTTGATCAGGACACTGTGAACTTTATGGAGGATTCCTTAGATCTTCAGAATGAAATAATGGAACTTGAAAATCAACAGGAGGACACTGATTATATTATTAATGAGATTAGTGGTGATTGTTTGAGGCCCTTAATCTACAGCTCAGCTAATGTAGGTACACATTTTGACATAAAACAGAGAAAATCCCCTTTTTGCCATTTCTAAATTTATGCCAAATATTACTAACTCTGCTATATCAACTTTTGGGAGAATTGTATTGAAAGAAATAGGTGAAGTAATTCTGAGGGCAGGTCAACCAAAAAATGAAAATCTTACCAAAACTGAAGAGAAAGCCTTACAAGAACTTAAATCTGCTACAGAAATAACAATAAAATAGGCAGATAAGGGTGAGAACATCATGATTTTAGACAAGATGCATGATATTGAAATAGTTAACAAACTGTTAAATGATGCATCTAACTATGAGAAATTGTCACAGAATCTGATGGGAAGATTTAAGATTGAAATGTACCATTTGCTCCAGGAAGCAGTGTATAAAGGGGACATAAGTGAGAAAGAATTCAAATGTATGTGGAGTGAGAACCCCATAGTCCCATGTTACTATGTACTACCAAAAGTACACAAGGACATAAGAGACCCCCCAAGGAGACCTATTATCTCTGCCATTGGGTCAGTAACAGGTAAAATGGGATGTGTTGTAGATTTTTTTCTTTCTACAATGAGAAGTGGTGAACCTCAAATCTTATACCAAGGATACCACACATGTTATTAAATTGAAAACTGTACAATGGACAGAAAACATGATTTAGGTTACTGCTGTTGTGGAATCTATGTATACCCGCATCAAACATGAACAGGGGATTAATGCTTGTAAATATTATTTGGAAAGAGAAAGAAACACATCTGGTATTCTTGTAGATTTTCTCCTGTCAGCTATTCAGTTTATTTTAACCAATAACCATTTAAAATTTTTAAGGGAGCATTACAGACAGATTTGTGGTACAGCAATGGGTGCCTCTATGGCACCATCCTATGCTAATCTATTTCTTGGTAAGTAGGAAGAACTCACAGTGTTCCAAGAGTCAAACCCATTTTTGGGTAAGATTGCATTTTGGACCTGCTTTATTGACGATATCTTGTGTGTATGGGATGGTACCATAACAGAGGCAGACCAATTTGTCAAATGGCTGAATACTAATGATATAAATATGAGATTTACCCACAAAACTGATCCAGTAAGCATAGATTTTTTAGATCTAATGTTAAAGAAACCTGTTGACACTGATGGCTGCATAGTAACAAAATGCTTTAGGAAACCAATGGCCATAAATTTCCTTCTCAAGGCAGACAGTGCACACCCTAAGAACCTTACAGAATCCATTCCTTATGGACAGTTCTTAAGTTTATGGGGCAACTATTTGGAAGATATGGATTTCTGGACACAAGCAGAGGAATTGAGAGGACATTTTATATCTAGAGGCTATGGAGAAGGGGTACTGACACAGGCCATGCCAAGAAGGGAGAAAATCTTTTGAAACAAGAAACTGGAGATTTGTCATATGACAGCTATTCTGTCACATTTGTGACAGAATTCCACAATTAGTCAGGGCAGATTGGCAATATAGTGTACAAAAACTGGCACATATTACATTCAGATACAACATTAGGTAATGAAGTAGGTTTAAAACCACGCATTACTTTCTCTAGAGGAGAAAACCTCAAAGAAAAACTTGTGCATAGCAGACTCACACAAGCAACAAAAAGCATGTGGTTAGGTACTAAACCTAAATGCACATTTAAGTGTCAATGATGCAATGTGTGTAGTTATTGCAGTCCAGGATTTGAGTTTGTTCATTCCATCACACGGGTCAAATATGATATTAGGGAATTTATAAATTGTGATACCACTTTTGTAATTTATACTCTTTGGTGTGAGTGTCAAGTTATGTACATAGTACTACATGTGTACTACAAGAGACCTGAAACAAAGAGTACAAGAACATGTAAGAAACATAATTAATGTCAGAATAGACACCTCCGTGGGCTTGTACTTCTCTCTGTATCATAGTTCTGACCCCAGATGTCTAAAATTCATGGGAATTGATTGACAACCACCACTTAAATATGGAGGGAACAGAACAAATGAGCTTCTTAAAAGAGAAAGCAAGTGGATTTATCGGCTTAAAAGTGTTAAGCCAGATGGACTGAATGATCCATGGGATCTAACACCATTCTTGAAAGATAAAAAGAAATGAATGCATTCATGTATTTGCTATATAGCATATAGCATGTCTTAAACAAATTACATTTTCTTTTCTTCTTTCCTTTCAGGAATTCAGAAGAGATTGTGCTCCTATAGATCCCCACCTAAATGGAAGTGTATTACTCCCATTCTAAGGATGGAAGTTAATTTAGGGTGATCACAAAATTACATCTCTCTAGTCCTCTTCTTCTTTTCTCTTTTTTATTTGCTCTCCCCCCTTTTTATCTGTCATTCACCCTTTCACTTTATTCCTCCCCCACCCCTCCTTGTTTTTATCTGCCCCTTTTTGACACTCATTCACTTTCCCTCCCTTTCTTAACCCCACTGATCTCCCCACTTCCTATTTAATGCTCCTTTCCTTCCTCTAGTGTACAGCTTGCTCTATTGTCTCTCAAGGTGTCTTGTCATTATTATCTAATGCTGTACAGACTGATGTAGCTGTCATTAAATAGCTGATTTTTAAATGCAAAAATTAAAATGCAAATGTACTCAACTCATAATGAATACATCACTTGGTGCATGGAACTTGTAATATGAGTTAGAATATATATATATTTTGTGTATTCTTTGTATTTTTTGTATTTTTGAATTTTGTATTATTCTGAATGCTGTATTGAACATGTCACAGTTTGATGATGCCATGAACTTGTATAAATGTCATTCTGTTTGTTCATTTAGCCACCCCCTCTGAAGAAGGCTTGAATGCCGAAGCACTGGGGTTACTGGCCTGACTTTTGGCTTTACATTAAAATGCTATTTAGCACTTATTTTGTGTGTTTTTGTTTCCGGTTTGGAGTGCTTGCTATTGTTTTGGTGTTGGTCTTTCCTGACAGAGCCCTGCACACATTCCCATGTGCACACACACAGACCTCACCACCAAGAGATGATGTAGCAACAGTCAATTAATCTATCAATAATCTTTATTTTATCAGGTGAAACACCATTTAGTTAAAGCTCATTTCCAAGGTGGACCTGGGTGAGGTATACATAACAAATAACATTTCAGATAACAAGGAATACAGAAATATGTGGGGGAATAAATTATCAACAAAAGTTGGCCGAGGTAATCCCTATTTTCAAGGGGGGTCGAAGAACAGAAGTGGGAAATTATCATCCCATTAGCCTGACCTCAGTAATTGGAAAACTAATGGAAAAATTAATACACAAACATATCTCTTCTCATTTAAAATACAATGGGCTGGTTGACCCATCTCAACATGGTTTTGCCCCTGGAAGATCTTGTTTAATGAACTTAATAATTTTCTTTGAACCAGTAAGTGCGGCTCTGGATAAAAATGTCTCAGTTTATGTCGTTTTTCTAGACTACTGTAAAGCCTTTGATAAAGTCTCTCATAAAGTTTTAATAAACCAACTTATTAATATAGGGTTAAACAATTATTTAATCAGTTGGATTTCTTCTTGGTTAAATAATAGAATTCAACGCGTAACTATTAAAGGGTACTCATCTGATTGGGGGTGTTACTAGCGGTGTTCCTCAAGGCTCTGGTCTCGGCCCAGTATTATTTAATATTTTAATATCATCTCTCCTACACTCAAACAGAGCATGAGTTGGAAAATATGCTGATGATTGCAAACTAAGTTGTCTGATAAATAATCAAGAGGATGCTACTTTCTTACAATCTATTTTGAATTTAATAGCTAATTGGGCATCTGTGAATGAAATGCACTTTAATCTGGACAAGTGCAAAGTGATGCACATGGGGAAAAATAACCCCATGTACACATACAAAATCAATGGCACCCTCTTGTCTACAGTCAAAGAAGAAAAAGACCTGGGTGTATTAGTAACGGATAACTTAAAATTTGATACCCACGCATTAGTCACGGCTTAAAAATGTCAAAAACTGTTAGGATGTATACTAGGTAATATCAAGAGTAGGAAAACAGAGGTGTTAGTTCCACTGTATGGAGCATTGGTGAGACCCCATATGGAATACTGTTCTCAATTTTGTGACCCGACCTCTAGAAGGACTCAGATATTATATGAAAACATACAAAGGAAAATGACTAGAAACATAAGATTTACCAAAAATCTGAGCTATGGAAACAGGCTCCTCAAATTAAATCTTTATTCAATTAAATACAGGCAAGAAAGAGGAGACCTCTGCCTAATTTATAAAGTATTACAGGATGATTACATGATAGAAACTCTTGGGCTTAGGAGAAATACAGGTATCAATGGTACTAGAGCTCACAAACAGAAATTGAGGGGTGAAACTAATAATACGGTTAAGAGAAGCAACTATTACATCCAAGGTGTGATATCTAAATGGAATAACCTCCCAAGCTCTGTTGTTGATAGCCCTAACATAAGTACCTTCAAGACAAACTTGGATAACTATATGAAAGGTAATAAATTTTTATTCCACCAATGAATTGGTGGTGAGTTCACTAAAGGGCTATATGCTCACTGAACTTGTAACTCACTATGAAACTATGAAACTAGGGTAGCACTGGAATAATACATTATTATTATTTTTTTTTTTTTACATAGATTGCAACACGTTCCATAACCAGAGGAAAAGAAGCAGCAGTTAAGGGAGATACACTGAGGTAGAGACACACCAGGGGAAGGGGAGTAAGAGAGATAGGATAGCTTGGGAGGTGATACACTGGGACAGTGAGGCAGGCCACAGGCCCACAGCAGTGCAGGGCACAGCTTGCATAGATGGCACACAGGGCAGCAGGGAAAGGGGCTGGTCAAGGCACCTAGGCAAACACTTGTTGTCCTGAAGTGGCAAGGCAGAATAGTCCCCTTGGTAATGCAATGCACCAGACACATCTGCTCATCACTGGACCTCTGGACAATGGACCACACAGTAGCCAGGTACACATCACTGTGGTATTCCCCTGGCATAGCCCACCACCCAGCATGTGTCCACACAGCACTACCACTCCCTTCCCCTGATGGTCACATCACCAACAAAATGCATTCTACACCAGTAGATGCCTTGTGTGCCTGTTGGACTGTCCACCATTCTGCTGCTGAATCCCCTCTGTCTCTACATCTCCAGGCTCTTCACCATCACCATCCAGCTGACCCTCATCTGGTAAGTCCTTGGGCAGGGGTGTGTGGCATCGTACAGCCTGATTGTGTAGCATGGTACATGCAGCAAACACATGGCACATCTGTTCAGGTGCCAACATCATGGTGCATCCAGTTTGATCCATGCAGCTGAAATGCAACTTCAGGAGGCCAAGCATTCACTCCACCACTGCACAGGTCCCATGGTGTGTATTACTGTACCTCTCCTTAGCCTCTGTGGATGGCGACAGGTATGGTGTCTGTAGTTATGCTCTTAGGGAATAGCCATTGTTGCTTGTGGGGGTGAAGAAGAACACAGTCAGGTGCTGTATACACAGGTGAAGGAGGGCACTAGTCAATCTTCTCACATGAACTCATCAAGCAGCCAACCTGCCTGACCCCAATGGGTATCCAGCAGGATCCCTAGCCGTGATTGGTCTAATATATAAACATCATGGCAAGACCCTGTGTACTTCATGAGCTCATTGGTGATGACACTATCAGCATCACAGGTCACCTGCACTTTGATGCTGTGGAAGCCTTTCATTTTGTGATATGCCTCCTCTTTCTGTGCCAGGAATAGTAGTGCCATATTTGTACAGCACCAAGCACATTCTGGAACCCATGCAGAGCATAGAACCCTACCTTGGAGCTCACATGGCCTTCTCCATGACCAGGAAGGATATGTAAGTGGTCACATGGCAGACAAGGACATCAGTCACCTGGTGCAGTACACTGGACACAGTAGCCTGACTGACACCTATCATATCATCTGCCACCCTCTGAAATGAGCCAGTATGTCAGGGCATGCAGTAGATTCTGCTCCACAGTCAGTGCATAGGACCATCCTGTGGCGGGCACAATGTCTGCCTGTACCAGGGCTCACAAGTCCTGAATGGCAGCACGGTCCAGGTGGAACCACCAGATGCACTGTATAGGGCTAGAGTGGTTGCCTGCAGGGGAGACTGGTACACCTGGGCCTTATGGTAGCATCCATGGTCCTGCTCTTGCTGCAGCTTGTCCTCCAGCAGGAGTATGCCCAGCAAATACGAAGGGCACATCCTGCACAGTACCATCAATATTGTACAGGTAATGGTCTGTGGGCTATCCAGAAGTCATGCCTGTAATGTATCCCTCCCTCCCCTTTATGCACTTGTGGGATGCATGCAGGGGACATGGGCTTCCTGCCAGCAATGCACACATTTAGGTTTTTATCCCCTTGAGGGGCATGGCATATTCAACTATGTGCAGTACAGGGATGCTGATAGATACTGCCTCATTACCCCCATACAGGGCCATCTTGGCAGGCCAACGAGGCTGATACTGCAGCTGGAGAAACAGCATGGGTCCATAGTGATCATGGTGGCAGCCAGTAGGACCCGGTTGCAGATATGGCTGCCAGAGAGTCTCTATCTGGAGGGCCTGCATACAAGGACAACTATTTGATCCTGTGGCACATTGCTGAGCCAACCCAAGTAAGTGGGTTGTGTTTGCTGTGGAATAGTATGGCCCCAGACAGGGCTGTCATGCCACAAGGGCAGGACACTATATTGGTGGACAGGCAAGTTCCTGCACAGGTAGCCCATAACACCATTTGGGGGTCATTGCATGGGTTGTTACACAGGTGACCCCTTGACAGTCACCCTGTGACTATGGGCACGATGACCCTGGCTCCAATGCTGGCACAGTGCCACCTTGTTCTCACAGGGTAATGTTGCATGGTAGGCATTGCATGCTAGAGTGCGATTCTGACATGGTGTCCCTCTGTCTGTGACATTTCAGACTTTCAGAAGACCCCTATGCAAGCTTTACTTGAGGGCAGTTGACCCGTTCGGTCAGGATGCTATGACACCATCATCCTCAGGCCTGTCTGGGGTGACCGGCAAGGAGCTGGATGATGTGGAGCTTCCACGGGTCGAGGTGGCATAGCCTACACTACTGGGATGGATATGATTATGGACCATGTGGACACTTTTGCTTTGGTACAGGGGTGGGTGCTCTGTGGACTATTCTGAAGGTGTGCTGGACCTAGCGGGTGTCTTGCAGTAATACCCCATGTAACATGTCTGACCAATGGTCAGTGAGACTTCCAGTGGCAGTAGGCTGCATGCAGCAGGGAATGGTGCTGAGTGGGGGTCTTCACTTAGTCATAGAGGTCCTCCCTTGGGTGCCTGGGTATGATAAGAATGGTACCCTGTCACTGTAGTAGGCACTGTGGATTATGTTGCCCATTGCACCTGTGTGGTGACTCACTGTTGGTTGTGCTAGGAAGAAATGGCATGCATTATACTATGCAGTGTCTGTTTGGTCTGTGGTGTTTGTTACCTGGTGGGGTTGAGTGTCTACACCTACAGCACATGGCACATCTCCACTATGCCCGTTGGACACCATGGCAGGTGGATGTAGGCAGAATTCCCTTGGTTGAGGGGAAGGAGGATGGGGCCATATGGCCTGTGCCTTTGCTACAAGTGTGAGGCTGATCCTGTATTGTGTTCTAGAATTGATGCAGGGGTCTGCCTGGCATAAGTGTTTTGCAGGCTGTGCACATTCCTTTCTTAGTGTAACCTGAATTGTACATGTGCGTTTCATCGCACGCTTATGGCATATCTGACTAGCATGTCTCCACTTGCATGCGCATGGCCCTGGGCTATGGTTGGCGCATTTAATGCTTATACAAGCTGTGTGTTGTGGCTGTGCATGCTGTTCATGTAGAACATGTGTGTGCTTCACACATAAGGATGTCCACATGGTGAATATGTGGTGTGCAGCCCACTGCGCAGGTTGCTGAACAGAGCCCAATATTATGATCATACAATGATTTGATGCACATGAAACAGTCTGCTAACCCTTGCAGCAGACAGACCCTTGTCTTTGGCCCCTTCCCTGAAACCTGACCTCAGATTGTCAGGTACGGTTCCACAACGGGGTTGAAAAGCTGCTCTGGCACCACCTCAGGGCAGGAACCACTGAGGCTGCCCACTGAGGGGAAAAGAGTGTGGGGTTAAAAAGAGCAGTGGCCTGAAGCTCCCTTCACTCTTCTCTCCCAGCTGAAGATTTCACTTTGCAGCAGGTCCCAGAAGATTCCAGAGGAAAGCTCAGATGATTCCAGGTCTTGCTTTTAGTTTGACTGTAGCAGCTAATTTGAGTAAGGAAGTACAGGCTATTGCAATCTTCTGAACCTGTCTTTAGAATTGATATACCAAATCTGTTTATTTTGTAGACAATGGGGCATGAGAAGTCCCAGTAAAGCATAGCACCCTGCATGGGAACTTGGTTTAGGGGCAACATTATGCAGGGATTATTTATGGTAGCTGAGATAGGAGAGGGACATAAGATGTGTTATGGCTGCATTTTGTAGGCTATCAGGTAAAGTCAGACTGGAAGGGGCTAGTGATGAGGTACTGTATCCCATTAGACCTTTCTCCTAGTTGCTCTACTGTTATTGCTATTTTTCACATGTTCAGGTCCATCTTGTAAATGAGGTCATCTCAATGATGTTTCACCTGGATAAATAAAGATTGTTTGATTGATAGTGAGCAAGCGCAGTAAAGATTCCCACAATGGAGCCGGGGAGAAGTGGCCAGGCGGCTCAAGACCATTTCTAGGTCATGACTTAAGGTTCGCTCCCTCCACACTGATCAGATGTTGTGGCTGGGCTCACTACTCTGCTAGTTATACTACAGCATCAGATGGTGGACTCTGCTCCGTCGGTTGGGCCTGGAGATCCTGTTGGCAGGCACCCCTACTTCTCCCAATTTCAACATAAAAATATCTATCTATCTATCTATCTATCTATCTATCTATCTATCTATCTATCTATCTATCTATCTATCCTATGTATCATACAGCTAATGAAACAGAAGGTGGTGGGAAGAGTTTTTACCCCAGCTTACCTCTCATTTCAGCTTGGTATCTCCATAGTGGTTACTAGGCCAACCAGCCAGGCGTGGGGTGATGTGCACTAGGGAATTCCAGGAGTAGACCACAAAAGTTAGGTGGCTCTATCAAGAGTTGCACATCCTCCTGACTTCTGCCACCAGACCAGATCAAGTTGCAGCAGTGGCTGGCTAAGGGAGAGGGCAGGATGCCGAGGACCACATAGTCTGAGATCCCAAGGATGCTGCAGCCAGCAACCACCCACTTTCCTCCAATGCAAATCAGTGTACACAGCAGCTTGGCTTTTCACAAATAAGTGCTTTGGCTGAATTCAACTCCCAGGAAAAACTTCAGAGGATACAGCGACAGCTGAGTATATATGAGGATGATGGTTGGCCCCACACTGCCTGTCATGTGGCAGGACGCAGTCGGTTCTGAGCAACCAGTTGGATAGCTGGTAAGCTGTGTGTCCCAGGGTGTGGGTGTAACAGATAGACACTGATTCAGTCCATGTAAGGTACAACACATTTACTGCATGGTTTTATTCAATGAGGTTCCAAAAGAGAAAGTTCACAACAAAATAAAAAAAATAATAAAGCATTACATTGTACTTGTCAGGATGCAACAGTCATAATCTCTTGACTTCACTACGATCCCTTTCTCATCTGTACTTTCATAGGATTTTACCAAGTCAGCAGCTGTTAGCCATAATGACTTTTTTCACTAATCAGTAAAATCCACCTTCCCCTGATTATTATGACTTTATCTAGTGCTTTCTTAAACTGGTCCATATTCAGACTCCAAACCACTTCATCTGGCAAACCATTCCATTCTGCCTCCACCCTCTGATTAAACCAGTGTCCTCTTGCATTCCCCTTTATATTGTACTTCAAATTGCTGTGAGGGTATGAAGACTGCATGCCCTTCCTTCTCTCATGCTTCAGGCAAACTGAGTAGCCAAGTTCCCTCCCTCTGTTTTCGGGCTGAGGTTATATACTTTTGCCTGTTTTGACATTGCATCACAGAATAATTTCCAGGCTCTTGGCAGTCTGCAAAAACAAGGCCTGTAATATTGTAGGTAAGTTAATAGGCTATAGTAAGAAAATAGGATTTTCAGGGAGGAAAGGGATGTACGTCAGGGACCCTAGTTTTCCATTTTTATCGGTAACACCGGTAGCAATCACAGAATCCTGCTTGGTATGCGGATTTTGAATTCTTGTACCGGTGCCTCATGGAAATTGCATGTTACTGCACAGAATCTCTAAGATTTCAGCATCTTTTAAACATTTTTTTAATTTCTCTTTCTATGTCCCCTTCTCACAGCATCAGTCTCCACTTTTCAGAGATCCCTAGGCTGAGTATCCCCTAGCTTCACCCCCAGGTAATGCTCAGGAGCTCCTGTGGACCTGCCCCTATCCTGCCTGGGTTGCATCCCCAGGTGGGAAGGGAGGGAACCCCAGATCACCCCTCCACACTCCCTTAGTGTGTGTCGGGTAGCCCAGTGGGTCCCTCAAGGAGCCTGGTTATGAAGTCTGGGGCACCTGGGTCCCTTCTGCCAGTGGCCGATGTGGGGTGATTATTCCTGGTTTTCTGGTCTCTGTCCCTGAGGGCACTGGCACTAGAGGAGATCCAAGGAGGTAGGTCACATAGAGACATGCCACTACTCCAGATCCTGGCTAGCGCCCTCCCTCCTGATCACTCTGCAGCACCATTGCACCACCACCCGTGGTCACACAGGTGGTGGTAAAGCAGCAGGACCTGCAGCCCCCTCTCCCTGGAGGAGGAGAGCAGTCCCCCGGGTGCTCTGTCCTACTCCCCTGGCCAGATCTCCAGCAACCCAAGTTCGCTTCCGACCCTGGGTTGCTGGCATTGCAAGCAGTAGTGTTACCGCAGTGCCAGCAGGCCGACACAGGTTTCAGCATCTTAAAATGAATGCTGCTGTGCTTTGCATTCTTTCTGCTTTGCTGTGTATAGAATCAGTAAAGAAATCACCTGCTCTGCTTTGTTGTAATCAGCCATTCAGTTTAACCACCCATGCTTCCCACTTACAGCTCCATCACCTGAGGACTGATTTCCTTCCTGAAACCACAGTTTTCTTGTAGTATGTGCCTAAGAGTCTACAAGTATCAGCACACATGGGCAGGGTCACTGGAAAAATGCAGGAAAAGTAACCTGAAATTGCAGAGTTTTTTTGCAAAACATGCTGGAAAATTGCAGGAGTTCTACTATAGATCCTGAGTGCTTCACAATAAATCCTTTACTGTTTTCTACAGCATATATTAGTCAGCATAAACTACTACATGAATACACTGACACTTGAATATGTTTTAAATATGAAGAAAAACACAAGTTCCTAACACGAATCCTAAACGGATTAGATGTGTTGCCTCTTCCAAAATGTAAAAACATCTGCCTCATGCAGTGCTAGATTCTATTAAGTGAGCCACAGAAAATCAATATTAAATAAATCCAGAATAAACAAATGTTATCTGTTTCTGGATGTAGAATAACGAAGCCTAATCAAAAGCTATTTACAGTGCTCTGTCAACTATTCACCCACTTTGGTGTAAGAAAAAATAAGCAGATGGAGTGGTGAATAACTCAGCTTTAGTAAAATGTTGTAAAGTGTTTAATGTTCATAATTTGTACTGTAAGTACTGTGCACTATTATTAAAATTATATATTAAAACATTGTATATGGGTGTTATTATGGCTGGCAGTATAGCCTAGTGGTTAGAATAACAAACAGTGATTGAACTGGGTACATCCAGCAGACTTGGGTTTGATTCCCACAACCTCCACCTGCATGCTGTGAGACTCCAAACAAGTCACTTAACCTCCCCATTGCTTCTAGGTCACTCCTGAAAACAGGCAGGTCTGCCTAGTGGGCCTTACCTGGTTTACAAAGAATATAAAAAAAAATACCAATATATGTTTAGAACTACATCATAGAATAGTAGTCAGGGTACCATGTAATTTACTTGAGTTTTACTTGGGCTGCAATGATTTTGTATAGGTAAAGATAATTGTCCAACTACATTTTATGTGTTTTATAAGCTTGCTTTTAGATTTTAGTCAGGTTTTTATTGTATTTTTTTGTATATGAGAATCTAGGTGGTAGATTGCTAAATGCAGGATCACTGTTACCAACTAGCTATTGAAATTTATAATCAGCAGGGCCATCCAAAATCCTCAGTTGTTTGAATGAAAACTAGTCTGAATTAAAGTATGTTCACAAGGAAAAAGCTGCCTTACTACTTATGAAAAGACTTCACAGTCGAAGAAGAAGAAGAATCAGCATTTATATAGCACTTTTCATACATCCCAAAGCACTTTACAAGCAATGCTAGACTGGTAGTGAAGTGACTGAATGTGTAGTGGTGGCCATATTGCACATCATCACCCACACACAGCCTGGATAATTGCATGAACCAGTTTATGGGAAGGGAATGTTGGCCTGGACACCAGGAAAGTTCCCTACTCTTTGCGAAGAGTGCCCTGGGTTCTTTTACTTCTACCTGGACACCCACCAGGATGGGCAGAAGGGACCTTGGTTTAACATCTCATCTGAAGGACGGCACACTCCAGCAGTACAGCCCCCCCCAAATACTGCACTCGGATGCCAGCAATTTTTAGGTGCAAGTCCAATCCTGGTGTGGGATGAGAACCCACGACCTTCTGGTCCAGAGGCGGATGTGCTACCAACTGAGCCACAGTCAGCACCCCCATTTAGGTGAATTAGATCATTTGCACCTTTTCTCCCACCTACTGTTTCAGTCTCTGTGACAACAAAAAGTTTTCAGATAGACTGCTTCAACAAAAAGCAAATGTGAAGTATTTAAGTGTACTAATGTTTGGCCAGTGGATATTGAAAGCACATTCAATGACATACAGAAGGTAGGACCCCAGGGGCTGTATGATGCTGGTAGGAAGAGTGGTGCTCAATTCACATCTGAGCTCAGACATGAAAACTGGGAGACACCCTTTTCATGGACACCAAGTAAAAAAAAAACATCCACATGTCTGGGAGATACATGAATCCATTTGAAGGTCCTCCACTAATCACTTGTGGATTTTTTAGGTGAAGACACTTTATTTCAAAGAAGCAAATTCAAGCATTTTTTTTTGCTCCTCCTACCCCCTGGCCATCCACTCCTTCAGGCCTGCCAAGGCCCCCTACCACCGCTGTTGAGTCCCGACCACCATCCACTGTCCCTTACTGCTGTGCTACCAGGTAACACAAAGTAACCCTTCATTGAGTGGGCCCCTACCCCTGTGAGAGGCTACCGGGGAGGAGAATTGCCCCAAAGAGCTTCCTGTGTATCCTGGGCACGACAGGGGTCAGACCAGACACATGTCTGGGGCTTCTGGCTTATGGAGGGACAAACAGCCATTCTTTGGTTGGCCAGCGGGTGTTTTCCCATTTTCTTGGGAGCAGGACAGGCCCATGATGTCAAGGCACAAGCCAACGTTCGTCACGCTCCCTCCCACAGTGAGGGCCGATGTGTTGTCATGTCTCTGGCCTCCACCAGGGGACAGAAAATGCTGAGCTGTGAACCCACCCTCCCTCCTAGAAGAAGGTGAGTGGTTGTTGGACACTCAAGTCTTCATCCACCAGCTGGCCCCCCAACACCCAAGTCTGTTCCCTAATCCTGGTTAGCGGTGTCACAGGCAGAAATCCAATTCATGCAGTTAAATTATAGATAGGAAAAAACAAAGGTAGTCCACCTTCACGGTGATGGTTCAGATTAATTCACATCTGAGTTCTAACAAGCAAAGAGACCAAGTTTTTTGTAACTTGTGCATCTGGGGTGTGGGTGTTGAAGAAAGGGGATCATAATGCTGTCACTACTGCCATCACCCCAGAGAGATGTGGACTGCATTGTTGCTACTGCCATCACACCAAAGGGGTGGGGGCTGTAGTGCTTCTGCCATCACCACTGGTGGATGGGGAATGTAGTATTGCTGTCATCACACCTAAGGGATGGGGGAAAAAGTGCTGCTGCTTCTGTCACACCTGAGGGAGGGAGGTCATAGTACTGTTGCTGCTGCCATCACACCAGAGGGATGGGGGCTGTAGTGCTGTTGCTACTGCCATCACACCAGATGGATGGGGGCCATAGTGCTGTTGGTGCTGCCATTGCACCTGAGGGATGGGGCCGTAGTGCTGCTTCCATCACACCTTAGGGACAGGGGCTGTAGTGTTGCTGCTGCCATCACATCTTGTACCTAAAATAACTTTAAATTGGTACAAGGATGGAAGGATGTGCAATAGAGGAGGTCAAAATTGCTAAAATGCGTGTTAGCAGAGTTAAAAATTGTTAAATAAAGTACACAGAACAAAATACCGGTAAAACCGGATTTTGAGCCGGCCCGGTGGTGCTGAGGGTTGAGGAGCTAGACACCACACCTCGCGCTGTGCCGGCGACCCGGGTTCGGGAACAGACTCGGGTGGCCGGGGGTCGGTGGGGGGAGGGAGGATCGAGCATCCCAACGGATGCTCTCCTCCCTCAGGGGTGGGTTACCAAGAGCGCATTGCACTCTGCATTCCTTCCATAGCCGGTGGAAGCACCGGCAGAGGGAAGGGGTGGAGACGGCTTCGCTTGTCGGAGCCGGGGAGGGGGGATGTCTTGGCACATGAGGGTCTGCGTGCGTAAGCACACTACCACTCGGGGACGTACGTCCCTAGCGCAAGGCATCCTGGGGGAGTGGGGACGTCAGGGGAGAAAACCGGAAATACCCTCCGGCAGCCCTAGATGAAGTCCACCCTATGTCCACCCGGACCACCTATAGGACAGACCCCAATGTGCGAGGAAGAGGAGGATGGGCACTCTAGGGGCAGATCCCTAAGGTAGGTACCGGGGGACATGAGCGGATGGAAGGAGGGGGCACCGGAGGCAGTAAGGAGGGATAAAGATGAAAATAAAAAAAAAAAAAAACGGATTTTGGCTTAGCAGACACCGGTGACAATACCATTTTTTACAATGTGCAAAATGGAATATACCCTTTCTCAATCCCAGTAAACCAGTGTCCCTGGCTGTACATGAATGCCAGATGTCTGGGAAATAAAATGGTGGACCTAGAGACAATGATGGTGGATGAATGCCTCAACATTGTGGCTATAACAGAGACCTGGTGGTCGAAGCATCACTCCTGTGAAGTTAGTGTTCCGGGATACAGGCTGTTCAGAAGGTTCATGGTGGGTAGAAAGGGGAGAGGGTGGCATTATATGTCAAGGAGACCATTAAAGCAACTGAAGGACAGGATGAGTATAGTGAGACAGAATTCCTGTGTGTCACAAAATAGATAAAAAAACCTGGATCCATAGTAAGAATAGGAATGATATATAGTCCTCCAAATCAGGGGAAGGAGTTAGACAGAAAAATGATGCAGGTGATTCAAAGGGTGTCAAAGAAAGGGGAGTTTGTACCTTAATATGCCAGATATACAGTGGGGAATCCCAGAGGCAATATCAGCCAGGAGCAGGGTGATACTTGAAGCACTGCAGACATAATTTCTAGATTAGCTGGTTAAGAAGTCCACAAGGGGGGAAATATTTTGGACGTGGCACTCACAAACGGGGAATTTTTTTTATTTATTTTATTTATTTAGTTTTTGTTTACCAGGTAAGTGCACTAGCCATAAGGATGACTATTTTCAGGCACGACCCGGGAGAATTACAGAGCAAATTACAGGGAAGTTTCAGACAGTAGCAAATACAGAAAAAGGTACAAAAACAAGGTAAGATAACATCAGGATTTCCATTAACATATAGGGTACAGAGTTTAGGAGAAGATTACAAAACAGAGGTAGCATTGGTTTACACAGTAGGTTCAAAACCATCTTTGAAGTTAAATAGTCAGGTAATTAGCATTAATATGCCAGGTAAGGGCCCTGTCGGAGAAACTAGACTAACTCTTCACACACCCCGAGAGATTGAGGTGAGACGGAGGTACAACTGTGAAATACATAATATTTTCTGAGGGAGAGACAAAAAACAGAGGTAATCAAGAATAGGCAGTATAGGGTACATACGTAAGCTGAAAAAAATAGTAAAACACAACACAACATGCAAACAACAGAATCCATTTCAGGGCATTGAACATTAGCCATTTAGAGCTTAAGTGCCTGGAGAGAGGTGATCAAAGTTACTGCAGGGGAAAAAGTGGCAGCAGATGCAGGGTGCCATGTTCAGGGGGGGTTGAAGCAAGTACAGGAGACCTGACTAAAGAGGAAGGAGGAATATTTGATTTTAAAATTGACATGACTAGGAGCTAGACGGACATCCAGATGTAGGGAGTTCCAGAGTTTGACTGCCGAGTGTGAGAAAGCTGGGGTTCCTTTGTTAGATTTGCATCAAGTTAGTAGCAGCAAGGCTTTATGAGATGATTGAAGACTGTGTGAGGAAGACAATGGGGTAAGCAGTGAGGCAAGTGAGGCGGGGTACCTACTCTGGGAATATTATCAGTCAGGCAGCCAAGAGCGAGATCTCGAACAGAAGTAGGGGGTAGCCAGTTTAGGTCAGCATATTGCTGACAGTGATGCTTTGACCAGGGGAAGGCAGAGGCATACCTGCAGATGCTATTATATGTGGTATCCCATTTCCTGAGGAGCGAGTGGGATGCATAGAGGTAAGTAACTACGCCATAAGTTAGCAATGGAAGCAGTATACCACGAGCAATGGCTAATCTAGCTGACTGTGTGAAGACATAACTTGTTTTGTAGGCTATCCCAATTTCAGCATTGACTGCTTTACAGGTAGCAGTTATGTGCTTGTCGTAACTGAGGTTTTCATCTAGGAGGACACCAAGATACTTGAAAGAGTGTACTGATTCAAGGACCATCTCTCCCTGACCAGATACCTTAAATAAGTCATGATTTTATTTTAGTTTGGCTGGAGTTCCAAACAGCATGGATTGAGTTTTATCAGCACTAAGGATTAACTTGTGAAGAGAGAGCCAGGATTGAGTAGACATGAAAGCAGATGAGAGAGTTTGGATTATGTGGTCTACGTTCTTGTCACAGCAGTACAGTACCAGGTCATTGGCATAGAGGATCACGGAACAATTTGGGATAGCTGATGAGATGCTATTTATAAAAATGGAGAAAAGAAGTGGGCCTAATATCGACCCCTGAGGGACACCTAGGTTAACTGGTAAGGCACTTGACTCAGATGAATTGAATCTGACAAACTGGGTTCTGTTAGATAGGTAACTATTAAACCAGGCCACTGAGTTACAAGAGAAACCAAGGGCTTGTAGGCTTTCAAGTAGAAGAGGGTGGTCGACAAGGTCAGAAGCCTTAGTGAGGTCAATAAAGAGTGCTCCTGTGAGATGTCCACTATCCATAGCAGTTAGGATATCATTTGTTAGATGCAGCAAGGCAGTGGCAGTGCTATAGCCTTTCCTAAATCCATGCTGCATTGGCGAGAGGAGGTTATATTTGGTCAGAAATTCAGTTACTTGGATAGAGACTAATTTTTCCAAAATTTTGCATAGGACAGATAATACAGCTATTGGTCGATAGTTAGCTATAACCCTTAGAATAACGTTGAAGAGGTTATTGTGGGAAACTGTCTGGGTGCAAGTGATCACAACACAGTAAATTTCAAGATACAAATAGGGAAGATAAATAAGACCAGTACGAAAGTTCTGGTATTCAGAAGGGTGAACTTTAATAGAATGAGGGAGATTTTCAGGGAGGAAATGAAATGCGGTAACCAGATAGAGGATGTAGAGGAATTGCGGAAATGTATTAAGGAGGCATTATTAAAAGCAACTGAACTATGCATAAGGAGGGTAGAAAAAAAACAAGAAAAGAAGGCAGCCTCTTTTGGTAATAGGGAGGTTGTAAGGGCAATAAGAGATAGAAGGATAGCTTTCAGAGGATGTAAGAAAACTCAGAGTGAGATAGACAGTAAATTATGAGAAACTGAGACAGGCAGGGAAACTGAGTAGGACAGCAAAAGCAGAAACCAAAGAAAAAAATGCTAAACATATCAAATGAGGAGATAAAACTTTTTTTAGATATGTGGGGAAAAGAGGAAGACAAGACAGGGGATTGTGAGTTTGAGGGGGATGGAGGAACGAAGGTTGAGGGGACTTTGAGAAAGCTGAGGTTTTAAATAGTTATTTTTGCTCTGTATTCAAAGTAGAAGGGGATGGAAAGGGACCCAAGTTAAAGAAGAAGGGAGGAAATGAATGTGGGGTGGATCAAAGCCCATTAAGTGAAGAAAGAGTTAAGGAAGAACTTGGAAAATTAAAGGTAGACAAAGCAATGGAGCCGAACGGTTTGCATTCAAGGGTTCTTAGGGAGTTGAGGGATGAGTTGGCAACACATTTAAAAAAGTTATTTAACTTGTCCCTAGATACTGTTCAGGGTGTGTTCCGAGTGACTGGAGGCCAGCAGATGTAGTACCACTGCACAAGGGAGGCTGCAAGGAGGAGGCAGGGAATTACAGACCTGTCAGCCTCACATCAGTGGTGGACAAGGTGATGGAGGTGCTAATAAAGGAAAGAGTAGCAAAATACTTAATGGACAACAAACTGTTATATGAAATGCAACATGGATTCATTAGTTGTAGATCTTGTCAAATGGGGTAATAAAAGTGGTTGATCAAGGAGGGTCAGTTGATGTTGCCTATCTGGATTTGAGTAAGGCCTTTGACACTGTCCCTCACCGCAGGCTGGTAAATAAGACAGAGAGCCTGGGGTGGGACAGAAAATAACTAGATGGGTGGAAAACTGGCTGAAGGATAGAAGCCAGAGGGTGATGGTAAATGGTGTACCTTCTGCGGTAAGGAAGGTTACGAGCGGGGTTCCCCAAGGATCGGTACTGACCACCTTTTTGAATATATAGTATTAGATATATCAGAGGGAATTGAAGGAACAATGTATCTTTTGCAGATGATGCAAAGTTATAGAATAGGGTCAACACTGAAGGAGGGGTTGAGGCCATGAGGAGCGATGTGAGTGTACTAGAGAAATGGTCAGAAACATGGCAGCTGAAGTTCAATACAAAGAAGTGTGCAGTGATGCACATAGGGTGTAAAAATCGACTGGCCAAATACTCAATGGGGGAAAAGCAGATAAAGCAAACAGAACAGGAAAGGGATCTGGGGACTATAATATCAAACAACCTTAGGGTAAGTGACCAATGTAGTAAGGCGGTTGGCAAAGCAAATAGAATGATTACATAAACAGGAAGTAGCATAACTAGTAGGAAGAGGGAGGTGCTGATGCTATTATATAAGACCATCATTAGACCGCACCTGGAGTACAGGGTACAGTTCTAGAGGCATCATTTAAGAAAAGTCATAGATGTAATATAAAAAGGTTCAGAGAAGGGCAACAAAGAAGGTGCAGGGTATGCAAGGGAAACCATATGAGGCAAAATTGAGAGAATTAAATCTGTATCTGCTGGAGTTTAGAAGAGAGCGAAGAGACATGAAAGAGACATTAAAGTACATGGAGGGTATAAAGTGAGGGAAGGACGTCTATTTAAAAGGAAAATCAGAGTTCAAACAAGAGGTCATACTTTAAGATTGGAAGGAGGAAGGTTTAAAGGTAATGTAAGAGAATGTTATTTCACTGAGAGGGTGGTTGAACCCTGGAACAGATTCTCTGAGGAGGTGGTAGGTGTCGAAATGGTGGATGGATTGAAGAGAGCATGGGATAGACATATGGGGTTGGTTAGAGGACAGAGGATAGGCTTCTTGTGCACCGGTGAAAAGTAGGGGAAGGGGGAGATGGGCAGACTGGATGGGACCGAATGGTCCTTTTCTGCTGACACATTACTATGATACTATAATGTCATGATACTAAGGCTGTTTACAATTGTTTTCAAGGCTGTTTGCCACTGGCTCCAGGCAGTCTTGGCACCAGGTAGACTGAAAAAACAAGGCTGTTTACAACCGGCTCAGGGCTGACTGGAAAAACAAGGCTTGTTTACCTAAAATACCATTATGAATTTAAAATAAAATTAATCCATTCTCCAGCCTTTTCTCTATCAAGTGAAACATTTCATTTATACCAAATCTGGCTTTCTCAGACATCAAACCATTTACATAATAAAACATTTGTTTACTTCTGGCAATAAAACAAATTATAAATGCTGCATAACAGCAGTGCAGCACAATGGCTCATACTTTGTGCAATTTTACAATAGCAAATGACACTACAATGGGTATCTGTTTTTATATTTGGAAAATGGCACTGTGCTAACTAGGTATTACACATTTATTTTATCATTTTGAGCCATTCAGGATGCCTTTTTGGGGTGGCTTGAAAAACAGAGAAAGAATAGGAAAAAAGGGGAGGGTGGTAAAATATAGAACGAGACAGAGAGAAAGGAGCTCTCCTGGGTGATCTGTCCAGGAGAGGCAGTAAGAAATACAGACAGTGCAGAAGCTGCAGCTAAAAAATAAAGAAAAGGTGTGTATACGTTTTGCTTATTTTTCTTCAGAAAGCAGTCCCTAAACTGAAGCAATGCTTCCTTTACTGATTGACTATTGCCTTTGAGAAGGCCTTATCATAGCGGTACTTTTTACAATTTATAACTCTGGGCTCTTATTTATAAATTGGAAAACAATGTCAGGGGCCACCCTGCCTCCCCCCCACCCCCGTTTCAGAGGGAACCAACTCTGGCACAGCAGCAGGTTTCTGATACTATTAGCCTTCAGTATGCACACAGACCATGGGGAGGAGATAAGGAGCTCCCAACCTCAGAGAACACCTAGAAATGAAGGCTCACATCACCATCACTACAACTAGCATGGATGGTCTCCATTCCCAAAATGTACTCTAACATGACCCCTGATCCCAAACCATTTGGTCATTTGTCCACATTTCCCCACCCTGTGCTGTCACCAGGAAAAAGTTCTGTACTTAACCTGGAAAAGTATGGATCTTCATACTGCAGTCTTTATCCAGATCAGCAGTACACCAGGGCAAGAAAATCCATCCGTACCCTCAAACGTCTATTAACCCTAAATAGCCAAAGAGATTCCCAGCCTTTACCCACCAGATTATGTTATCTGGAAACCTGAGATAAAGCTCTTACAGTCTATAGGGAAGCTTTCACAGAGAAACCCAGTCCTTGATTCTTACATTGATTGATTACTTACTTACTAGATTGGCTAAGCCTAATTATTTCAACTCCTCATCAGGGCCGGATTAACCATAGGGCAGAAGGGGCAATTGCCCTGGGCCCCCTTAGTTTGAGGGGCCACTGGTTTCCTTTGTTTTTTAGTTTGTTTTCTTTTTACTTTTTTTTCTTCCCTGACCCTCCTGTACTTTCCCCATGTGTGTGACTAAACCTGGGGTGACTGTCTACAGTTCTTTTGCCCGCCACCTCAACCATCCAAATAGCTGGCCATTTGTGGCATTTTTCTTTCCCCACAGACGTTCTCTCTGCAGGTCAGGTGTAGCCAATTGAGTTGTTCCAATATGGTCCATTCTGATTTGCACCCCCGACCACCCAAAGGACCAGATCTTTTCAGTCCCACTCTCAAGTCCATGAATCATGCATAGTGCACATGGTGGTCCCGTCACATCACGCTCATGTGAAATAAGTCTTGCCCTGATCAAGAAAAGGGCACCACGCACCTATGGACTCCTTCCCTCTCAGAGCCACCGAATCCTTTTCTGTCATCATCGAGAGTAGATGTGAGAGAGAGATCATCCCTCCCTCCTTTCATAGGCCCAGTCACTCTCAGGGGGGTCGGTCATCAGGTTTCGAGGTCCAGATCCAGAAAAAAAAAAGCTGAATTGTGTCAGTGAGAAAGAGTGTGAGACCGGGTCCAACTGTCAAATAAGGCTGCGCAGAATGCACCCGCAGCCCACCACCACCTTGTGTGTGGTGTCAGACTCACTCAGAGAGAGTAAGATTAACTGTCGAGTAGGAGTTGTTGCATCGTCGGCGAGGAGCTTGAAGTGAGCAGTCAGCAGACTCAGCACTCAGGCGGACAGTTGGATCCAAATCACCACCAGGCAGTTATTAATCAGGTAAAAAAAAAGAAGTTTTTTTTATTTAAAAAAAATTAATTCTAAATAAAATGATGTGACTGTCTTCACACTTGTGAAAACTTAAAAGAGGATGATGGATCAACATACTAATACTAGTGAGAGGGAGTGTGAGAAATGTAGACTCTCATTAGTGACTAATCATTGCACCAGCCATCCTCTCTTAATCTCCTCCCAGTGCTTTGTAATTTGTTTGTCATCATGCCAAAGAGAGGCTGAATTTCTTCCACTCCCTCTCTATTATACTATGAGTCATAGTATAATAGAGAGGGAGTGGAAGAAATTCAGCCTGTCAGTGCAGGTAGCCTTCTCACAGTGCAGTCAATATGTCCCTACCATAAATGGATGCTGTGCTGCCTGTAGTCTCCCCACAGCTGCTACTGTGTAGTCTGCAGCATACCCAGCAGCAACTCAGTATGAATGCACTCTAGCCATCCAACTTCAAATAATAGCCTTCTATTTCCACCCCTAGAGTGCATTCAAAGTAGCTGGAAAACCCTCCAAATGCATTTTAAGGTATCAAAAGCTGTTCAGCTTTTGGGGGCCTAGGCAGCCCCCGACCCTACCACCTCTTGGTTAAGTCAGAGGGGGGCCCACAATTTGCCCATTGCCCAGGGCACCACAACTTGTTAATCTGGCCCTGCTCCTCATTCCTGACTAACATTAACTCTCCATCTAAATTCTGGAGGGTAGTTCACACCCTATTCTCTCCCACCCTCACCCCTTCCCTCCAGTTCTCATAATAAATAACTCCCTAGTTTCTGACCCTGGCTCCGTGGCTAATGAATTTAATGCCTACTACACCTTGTGCGCCACGTCTTTTCTAAATTTCCTCTCTCCTTTGCCACCTACTAACTTCAGCCCTTCACCTCAACCAGCGCCTACCCCTCCCCCTTTTTTCTTTTCTGCTATCTCCTCTGACAAAGCTCTTAGTGTCCTCCTATTCCTCAACCCCTCTAAAGGCTCCTCACCAGATGAGCTCGATCCTAAACTTCTCTACCTTTCTGCTCCTGCAATTGCTTATCTTATCTCCCTAATCCTTAACCTCTCCTTTATTTCTGCCCAAGTAACCTCTTCCTGGAAACCCACTGTAGTCCTTCCTCTCACCAAGGGTGGTGACACATCCACTCCTGGCAACTATCGAGCCATTTCCCTCCTTTTTACCCTTGCCAAACCTCAAGAACATTTAGTTCTCTCTCAACTATCACCCTTCTTCTCCGATTCCTCCTTCCTCACTCCTTTCCAATCCAGTTTTCGGAAGAACTACTCAACAACCACCTCCCTCCTCAGGCTTACTGACTCCATCCTTTTAGGGATGGATGATGGCCTGATCACCTCAGCCATCTTTGATGACCTAGCCAAAGCTTTTGACATTATTTTCAATCCCCTGCTTCTTGATTCTCTCTCCTCAGCTGGCCTTGCTCTGTCAGCCACCAACTGGTTTAAATTTTACATTCACTGGCAAGACCCAATCAGTGAGAATCCTTGATTCCATCTGCCCTCCACTCCCCATCAACACTGATGTCCCTCAAGCTCAGTGCTTGGTCCCCTACTCTTCTCCATTTTCCTTAATGATCTTCCCACAGCCTGCTCATCCTTGTCTTTCCACATGTATGCTGACAATACTGTTTTATACAGTTCGGGCCTGCCTGCTGTGGAAACCAGCTTACAGCACGGCTTCAGCCAAGTTTAGCTCTGGTTTGCGTCTCACTAGCTTTTTCTAAATGCCAAGAAGACAGTCTCAATGAGCTTTGGTACCAGGCAGAGACTCTCTTAGCTCCCAGCCCTACTCACCTTCTACATCCATGATGGAACCATCCTGGAGGACACCTCCTCATTTAGATATCTGGGGGTCTGGCTTGACCAGCACCTCAACTTCTCTGTGCATATTGATGCTATCCTGAAGAAACTGCTTCCCAAGCTTGCTGCTCTGTACAGGAATCGTAGTCGCATCCCACTGACTGCGAGGCATGAAATTGTCCAGAAGAGGATAGTCCCCATCTTCAACTACTGTGACGTAGTCTATGGTGCTGCACCCAAATCTTCCCTAACCAAGTTGGACACTCTCTTTAATTACTTCTGCCACTTTGCTCTTGGCTCCCCTTCCCACTCCCACCACTGTGAACTCTATCGCTCTTTAACCTTCCTTCCACTGTCTCATAGATGCAACTTGCACTGTGCCAGACTAACCTCCAAGTTCTGGTTCGGAGTGCTCCCCTCCTATCTCTCATCCTCTCTCTCTCCACTCCACCTCCCCCCACCCACTCTCTCAGATCAAATGATGCCCGCACCTTGATGGTCCCTTGCCGCTACACCCTCATTGGTCAGACTGGTTTCGCCCATCGCTTCTCTAAAATCTGGAATTCCCTCCTCTCTGAAATATGACACTCATCCTCCAGCTATTCCCTTGCCTCCACCCTACATAATTATCTCTCCCTGAGCTGTTCCTGCTTTAACTCTCCTCAATACCTATTCCCAGTTTCTGCCTTCCTACCCTAACCTCCCCCAGCAGGGTTCTCAACATCCTGAAGGGGTAATCAGGAAATGGCTACCCTTCTTCTCTTATTCAGTTCTTGCCTCTCCCCCTTTCTTCTCCACCTGCCCTTCTGGGTTATCTGTGTGCACACCCTACCCCATCCTTTTTACTGCAACAGCACTTGCATACTACCTCGAGCCTGCTCCTGATACATTCATGCACTATAAATGGTTCTGTCAGTTTATTGCTGTTTTGTATGTTTATATGTTCTTTTGTACATTTTTGGACATGTATTATAATTTACCCAATATTCCACTACTGTTTATTGTACAATACCTTGTGTTCCAACTGTTGCTTAATCTTACAATGTTGTATTGTTTGTACTACCTACATACTATTGTAACTGACCATCCTTTACAACCCTATGTAACCCCCACCCCCCAGGTCACTCTGTGAGATGAGCAACTTGTTGCTCAGTGTGCCCCCTGGTAAAAAATTTCAATAAATAAATAAATAAAACATTGTGGGTGTCTTGTCCTTCCTGTGAAGCCCTTAACCAAAAGGCTCACCTTTGAACTAACTAAGGCTATTCACCTTGAAACAGAACACACATTCAAATTCCCCTTTTTAGTCCTAATTCATCTTCTCAGTACCACAACAACAGGTAACCAAATTTGTGTACGCCAAGTTGGACTGCCCTGTATTCCCCACCATCTTAGGAACTGCCTCAGAAGACAGTTAACCTTCACTGGTAAAGTCAGGACCCCCCTTTTTTTTTAGGTAATGCCTGCCTAAGAATGGCCACAACATTTTAGAGACTGTCTTCTGCTCCAGCAACATGCTGAGAACCCATGTACCCGACTTTTCTCTAGACTGTACATATTTTGGATGCCATAAACAAAGAATTGGCTCCTCCATTACCTCTTCTCACACATTACTTTTCCTCCTTACAAAAGATTGAATGTGTGCACAATGGGATTTCCTATTCACCACCTCACTCCAGTAAGGGTCTCTGGTACACAAGCAGCCCTTCTGCCATGGAAACACTATGTTTACATAGGAAACCCAGGAACCACACATGCTGAACTCCACCTAATGTAGAACTATAGCAAGTTCCTAATTTCTGACTTTCCAGTATGGTTACTATTTCTTTTAGCTTTCTACAACCTTTATTTACAACTTCTTGAGTCTACTTTTATTGGTATAAATATGTTGGAAGGAACGTTCTCAACCAAGGGAGACACTCACACAATACTAGGGCTCGCAGCATTAATATCTGGTCCGCTAGTTTGTTACTGCAATAAGTTGCCACCTGCTAGTACATCTCAAACCATGGTGTGCACTTTTACCAAAGCCCTCTAGTACTACTCATATCTTAGAAGAGTGCCAGCAGCATACTACTCCCACCACCTAGCTTTGAGAAAGGTCAAAATACTCCCAACCTTCCTAAGTGAACCTATTAAGCCTGTTAAGGATGCTTTAATTGTGATCATTGCTCAGTACCATACTCTGGTCCTCTGCTAAGTTTTCTCTTTCCAGGTCACATCCTAAAAGCCTTTTTTTCCTCTGTTATTTTTGGTTCCGCCACGCTCCGGTGACACAGAATTTGTTGATCGTCAGCATAGTGACGGCACAACACCGCCAACTGGTATCGTGCCGTCGCTGGGGGAACAAGTGTTTTCTGTGGGGAGCTCTGCCCCCACACCCCAAGACTTTAAATAACCAACTCTGAGTCAAAGTTGGTTCAGGGAGGGGGCGAACACTCAGGAGACAACAGTGTTGGGAACCTAGCAGATCATCATAGCAAACTGCTTAAAATGTCGCTGTGATGGTCTTCGCTGTTTTCCTGTTGCTGTTGTTACATGATACCGTTATTTTCCCCAAGACACTTATTTTTTCAAACTTTATTTTGAGAGTTCATCACATACAGCACATTTGATCTTTGCTTTTATATACATGCAAGAGAGTACATACATTTAAATATGTTGTTAATCCACATTTAAATATGTTGTTAATAGAAGTACATACAGGTCCCATAACACATCACATTTCATTTTCCTTTTCCATTCAGATCTAATTTGTTGATAAAATTTAGTGAGCTCTCCTTTCCAAGTTATATATACTAATGCACTTATCCCCTCACCCTTCTCCCTCGTGTATTACACCTGAGCAGACTGTTAGTCTTGTATGGTTCATTCCTTGATAATTTAATCCCTAAAAGGTTGGAAACCATGAGCACGTGATGGCTTCTTCCAGCAGAGCCCATAATGCCTGGAACATGTCCTCTTTACCTATCGCCTTGTATTGAGTGTGCTCGAGTTTTATACAGTGAAGCAGTTTCTGGGACCATTCTAAGGCTGTGGGGGTTGATGCCTCCCCAAGACACTTAGTAACCTTTAAACCAGCAAGACAACTAACCTGCCCTTGCCCATACTCATGGTCACACCCTGCACTATCCTTTTGTATTTGCAACATGTAGAACATTTACCTGGGGTGGGTAATTACCCTAGCCATCCCCACCAGATATGTTAGTACTAAGCAGAGACCCTTTCCTTAGGTTCCATCCTCTACATAAACCCACAATACCTCATCTTTTATTTTCTGTACAGTTTCAGACACCAGAGGGTAAACACTAGCAGTGTTACCCCAATGCAGGGTCTGATAACATTCCCACCTTCTTTAATCCTAAATAGGTTTTTCTGTTAGTACAAGCATTTAATGCAGTTTACATTGCACTCTTTGCATATCATAGAATATACCAGTCCCCACAATCAGGCCCTCCACCTAATCTGGTTTACCACATTTCAGCACTCAAGAGAGTACTACTTGATCCTTCTGTCTAATGTCTCTGTGGGTACCTGAGAAGGAGCAATAGGAGCTTCCATGCACCCTCCTCAGAAGCTCCACCTTAGAGTCCCTTAATAAACAAACTGTAGAACAATATTACATCAGTATTCTATATATACCTTTATATTCATATACCCTGGGGTTATACAATATCTAATATCATCGGATTCATTTTACATTTTCCTATTAACATCACCTTGCAATGCAGTGAACGGTCATTGAGAATTATGGTTCATTATCAAGGACTGTTACCATCTGGTACCATGTAACCTGGGTGGGAGGTTCCCCTCTTCCAAGGGTGCCATCTTTTCTCTGTTATGACCCCTTCCTTTTGGTACTCCCATTCCACTCCTAACGCACCAGCACTTCTGCTGTACAGACACCTTCTGCTCCCAGCAGGAACGTCTACTACTTAAATACAGGACATGTCCTAGTATAGGCCACCACCTGTCTGTACCTACCAGGCCAGTAGTAAGAAGGTGTTAACTGAGCCAATATCCTGCCATGGTTCTGATGCCTACAGGGACTGGAGTGTGCAGCCTCCATCACCTGCTGCTTCTGGCACCACAACCTGGACATCCACTCTCTGGGTATGGGGATTGGGCTTCATGTGGTAAAGAGCATCCTTTTTTACTTCATACCATGAGAATTGTTTTACACCCACCCCACCATTAAATTGCACACCTTTTTTAACTTTCACATATTGCATTAATTTAACTACAACAGCATCCACAGCGTGAAGCCTACCTCAATCAATACTGTCTTGAATAATACTATAGTGTAGGGTGGAATGCTGTTCCTCATGGAAATCCATGTCTGGAACAGCATTGTTGTGCTGCACTTGGTGCGTCACGATCTTGTTGTGCTGCATCAAGTATGTCACCAGTGCAGCACCACAAGATCGAATGCATTCGCGCATGTACAATTGAGCGGCCCATGGCAATGCAGAAGCAAGCATGCAGTGGCAGACACCGAAGTAAGCCTTTTTTTTGGCCATAGACTTATTCTGGGGTTCATGGAGTACTGCTTATGGTTGCTCATACACTATAAAAGATTGTGTATGTGCAAACATACACAAACAAGGCAGTTGTGAGATTTTGAGGTTTCCGTGGTAACGGACCTCTGGAGCTGCACTCTCGAGGTCTCTGGTTACCATGGAAATCTCTCAATCACAACTGACTTGTTGTGTATGCTTGCTCATACACAATCCTCTATGTTACTAGATACAGATGGAACAAAACAAGAAAGAGCACCGTCGGCCTCTACATAGGTCTCTTCTTGCTTGATTGGAGTCATTACTCCCAGTACAGTATCACTAACCACAGTCTCACCTGGGGTCTCGCTTACCTCCAAGCTGGTATCTCTGAACTTCAACAGATAGCCCTCTGGGAATTTGGGCAACAGTGGACAGTCCTGCTCTGACATGGACTCTTCCTCCAGCTGAGCCTGGGAACTATCTTCCTCCAGTTCTTTATCCAAACATTCTGACTGGGATCTCTCAATCAAAACCTGGCACTGGCGTTCTGGCTCTCGGTGGAGTCATTCTGCCTCTAACCATTCATCACTGAACCACTGGACCAGTCTCATAAAAGTCTCCACCATCTGAACATCGTCTCACACCTCTGGCCTGCTTTGACCACACTTTAGTCCCTCTGATGAACTTATGGATTGCCACTCATTGACCTGTGTACAGCTGTGCATCTTGTTCAAAAAGTTCTGCAAAGGGCTCTCCATGCTAGCATCAAATAAGGTATCACACTTTACCTTCCTTCTGTCTCCAAGGTCCAGACCAGGCAGTGACTTCTCCCCAATTTCTTCAGCTATGGCCCTTGTTAATACACCTCAGGTGTTTGCTGTTCCTCTGAGGCTGTCTTTCTGGTTGTCCAACATATACCTTATGTCTATCGTGATACCAGCATTGGTATCTGCTGGCCAATGAACCCTGACCACCTGAACATTAATCAGAATCCCACCTCGGAAACCACATGTTCCAGAGTGTGGGTGTAACAGATAGACACTGATTCAGTCCATATAAGTTACAACACCCTTGTTGTGTGGTTTTATTCAACGAGGTTCAAAGAACAAAAGCTCACAAGAAAATACAAATAAAGAAAAAAAATAAGCATTACATTGCACTTGTCAGGATTCAATGGTCAGAATCTCTTGAGTTCACTGGGATCCCTTTCTTATTTGTGCTTCAAATTGCTGTGAGAGCATGAAAACTGCATGCCCTTCCCTTTCTCATGATTCAGGCAGACTGAATAGCCAAGTTCCCTCCCTCTGTTTTAGGGCTGGGGTTATATACTTTTTCTTATTTTGAAATTGCATCACAGAATGATTTCAGGCTCTGGGCAGTCTGCAAAAACAAAGCTGTTTACAACTGTTTTTAAGGCTGTTTGCCACTGGCTCCAGACAGTCTCGGCACAGCACAATCTTGAAAAACAAGGCTGTTTACAACTGTCTGCTGGCTTGTTTACCTTAGATACTATTAAATATTTAAAATAAAACAAATACATTCTCCAGCCTTTTCCCTTATTGAATGAAACATATCATTTATCCAAGGCAGTATTAGAAGGCAGTATAACGCAGTGGTTTAAGGCTTTGAGCTGCAAATCTGGTGACATCCAACAGACTAGACCTGAGTTTGAATCCCACAGCTTCCACTTGCATACTGTGTGACCCTGAGCAAGTCACTTAACTTCCCAGTGCTCCCAGGTCGCACCTGTGAAAAAGCTTTCAGCTTAGTGTGCTATTTCTGGTTAAACAACTTAAAAAAAAATTCTGGCTTTCTCAGACAAGAAACCATTTACATAATAAAACATTTTAGTTTATTTCTGGCACTAAAATCTATTATATTATAAATGCTGCATGTCAGCAGTGCAGCACAATGGCTCATACTTTGTGCAATTTTACAAAAGCAAATTACACTACAATTGTTATCTGTTTTTATATTTGGAAAATGGCACTGTGCTAGCTAGCTATTGCATATTTATTTTATCATTTTGAATAATTCAGGATGCCTTTTTGGAGGGACTTGAAAAAGCAGAGAAAGAGGAGGGGGGTTGTTAAAATATAGAAAGAGACAGAAGAGACAAGTAAGCTCTATTGGGTGATCAGTCCAGGAGAGGCGGTAAGAAATACAGAGAGACAGAACAGAAACTGCAGCTAAAAATATGAAGAATATATGTGTTTAGGTTTTGTTTATTTTTCTTCAGAAAGTGTCCCTATATTGAAACAATGCTTTCTATACTGCTGCTGAAGCTGGCAGTTATTTGGGGGTTGGAGGACAGCAACAGATAGTTTTCTTCCATGCCCTTCCCCCCGCAACATGGGCTGACTTCTGGAGTTTCAAGCTTGGGAGACCCGCTCTGTAACTTGGACCTCACCATGGGCTCATTTCTTTTATTTCAGGCTCAGGGACCTACTCAGAAGCTCAGACACCATGCCAGGCACAGGGGGGATTAAATTGTTGTTGGTTTTGTTTTGCAGCCTCAGGAGACCCACTCAGAAGTTTGGACACTGAGCCAGGCACAGGGGATTTAAATTAGCAGCCAGTCACAGGCACAATAAAAAAGGCATCAATTTTCATCAACCAGAGAAATCTTTAAATAGTTGGGCTAGCAGTTCATTTTATAGTCATGGCTGGAGCTTGCAGTTCCTCATCCTTTGGTTCAGCTAGCTTTGGCAGAGCAGGAGATCAGCTCCAGAAACCTCCAGTCTCAGGAAGAGTTTTGGCCCTCCATCCTGCCTCCCGCTCAATAATGCTATAGTCTACAAATCAGCTGATTGACTGAAATTACAGGCAGGAAAATAGCAGTGGGAGCTCAGGGTGATGGAAAGTAGATAGCTCTAAAGTGTGTGTGTGTGAAAATAGTGCATCTGGAAGTATTAACCTGTTGTTGGGGGTTTAATATTGCATTGGGGGATTAGTAACTGAGCTAGAGTAATAAAGATTGCATTTGGGGATATTATCCTCAGGTAGTGAGAGGGAGAGAGGAGGAAAAAAGGAAAAAGTAGGTAGCTCTTAAAGATGTGTGTGCAAATAGTGCATCTGGGACTTAGATAGCTCTAAATAGTGTGTGTGTGTAAATAGTGCATCTGGAAGTGTTAACCTGTGATTTGGGGGTTTAATATTGCATAGGGTGATTAGTAACTGAGTTGGAGAAATAAATACTGCATTGGGGATATTATCTTCAGGCAGTGAGAGAAGAAAGAAAGAAAGAAAGAAAGAAAGAAAGAAAGAAAGAAAGAAAGAAAGAAAGAAAGAAAGAAAGAAAGAAAACATTTTGGGGGTAGTGGGTAAGGTCTAGCAATAGGAGAGCAGCTATGCTGGGAGTGGTGCAGTGCAGAGGCTGTGGGACAGCAGTCTTCAGGAAGACCTTCTCGAAGCTGTGGTGCTGCCCCATCTGCAGACACCTCTCTGGGCTGTGAGAGGAGGTTGCCGGACTCAAGGCTGAGATGGCTTGGGTTAGGAAGACCTATTTCCCCACTCAGGGACCACCTAGTCCACCTCTGCTACCTCAAAGGTGCCAGGAAGGAGGAGCGGCTGGACAACAGTGGGATCAGGGAGGGTTAGGATGGTGAAGCATAGGAACATCCCACATCCCATATCACTATGGAACTCTAACACCATACTGGCCAGGGGGGACTGTCCCACAGAGGCACTGAAAGTAGTGGCTGGGATGGATGTGGATGTTCTCCATGATGGAGACCCCAAGGGGAATGGTAGAGGACCCCAGAAGAGGAGGAAACAAATCCTAGTGGGGGACTCAGTAGTAAGGGAGATATAGTTGGGGACAGGTGGAGATGAGGAGAGGATGATGAGGTGCCTTCCTGATGCCACAACTCATTAGGATGGAAGGAGGATCCTAAGGGTCACTGGGGAGGTGGGGGGAAGGAGGCTCGGATGTCATTGTGCCTTTGGGGAAAAATTACCTAGCTGGGGAGGATCCAGAAACAGTTCAGGAGAAGTTCAGGAAAATTGGGAGGGGTCTAAGGCAGGTAGCACAATCTGTTACTTTCTGAGAGGTGCTACATGTCCATGACAAGGGGCATGACAGGAGCCTCTGCACCAGGGACTTCAACATATGGTTGAGGATATTGTGTGGTGAAGAGGGTTTCTGATTCATTGAGGACTAGGGCATCATCTGGCGGGATAGAGGCCTGTACGGGGTGGCAGCCTGCATCCATCCAGGAAGGGAACTGAGATCCTCAGTGAACAGTTTAAATACTACATTGGTAAGCATTTAAACAAGCTGAGGGGGAAGGCAGAATAAGGCAAGAAGACACAGTCTGTCTCCCCCCCCCACACACTTACAGGGTCAGCAATAGGAATCCCGAGGGTGAGCAGCCCCAAAAGGAACAAACACAAATAGGTAACCAAGAGGGAGAGGGAAAGAGGAAAGAAAATAGTGGAGGAAATGGGTGAAGGCAAAAGGGCAAAATGAGGGGAGATGGTGGTACAAAATTGGGAGTCATATGTGCAAATGCTCAAAGTCTGGGCAGACCTGTTTGCCACCATGGCAGCAGCTGACCTGGACATAATAGCAATTATAGAGGCCTGGTGCAATGAAAACCAGGACTGGAATGTAGCCATACCAGGGTATGCCGTATTCAAGAGGGATAGGGTAGGAAAAAAGGGAGGTGGAGTGGCTCTTTATGTCAGGGAAAATATATAAAAGCCATGAAAATGCAGAGGGAAAAGAGAGAAGCGGAAGTAATGTGGGTCACTCTGGAGACAGGGAAGGGACCGCTATTCCAATAGGAGCGATCTACAGACATCCAGCACAGGGAGAGGAGGAGGAGGAAGATAAGGATATGATGGAAGAAATCCAAGGGATGGCTAACAAGGGGGATGTATTGCTAGTGGGGAACTTTAATCTACCAGATGTGGACTGGAGCCTCCCTGCTGCAACAACAGTTAGAAGTAGGGAAATTCTAGATTCTCTGCAGGGGGCGTTCCTAAGGCAAGCGGTTAAAAAACCCACTCATGGGGGGTGATACTGGACCTGGTACTGTCAAATGCAGACAGTGTCACTTACATCACAGTGGGAGCCACCTGGGGACCAGTGATCATCGTATGGTGTGGTTCAATATAAGGACTCGGCCAGAATCAAACCACACTAAAACAAGGGTCCTGGACTTCAGGAGGGCTGATTTCCAGAAAATGGGAGAGTGCCTTGGGGAAGCCATAGCAGAGATAGGGGAAATGGGTGGGGTAGAGGAACAATGACAAAAATAAGGAAGGCCATTGAGAAGGTAACACATCTCTGTGTCAGGCAGGTTAAAAAAGAACAGGAGAAAAGAGAGACTGCTATGGTTCTCCAAGGATATCACAGAAAAAGTAAAGGAAAAGAAGTAAGCATTCAAAAGGTGCAAGTCAACACAGAAGGAAGATGACAGGGAGAGTTATCAGGAGAAACAAAGGGAGGCAGGGAAAGCAGTTAGGAGAGCAAAGGTACAAACGGAGGAGAACATTATCAAGTGAGTAAAAAATTGGGATAAAACATTCTTTAGGTGCATAAGCGAAAAGAAGAAGAACAAGGCAGGGATAGTAAGACTAAAGGGGAAGGGGGGGGGAGTGTGGAAAAGGACCAGAAGAAAGCAGATATATTGAACAAGTACTTTTGTTCAGCATTCATGAAGAAGATGTACGTGATGGGTCACGGATAGGGGAAAAAGTCATTAAGGGAAGGAAGGTAACACCAGCCCTTTTATGGAGGAGAGAGTCCTCAGGGAACTAGAGAAACTAAAAGTAGATAAGACAATGGGGCCAGATGGGGTTCACCCTATGATACTAAACGAACTAAGGGAGGAGCTGTCTGCAACTCTGATGGCCCTGTTCAATCTATCACAGTATATGGGGGAAGTTCCGGGGAACTGGAAGAGAGTGGATGTGGTCCCAATACACAAAAGTGGGAATAGGGAGGAGGCAGGAAACTACAGACCTGTAAGCCTGACTTTGGTGGTGGGCAAAAAGTTATGGAAACACTACTTAAAGAGAGGATTGGGGAATACCTTATAACCAGTGGATTACAGGATCCAAGGCAGGATGGATTTACACGAGGGAGATCTTTTTTTTTTTATTGATTTTTCCTCCCTTGGAGCCCCCCAGTTGGTCCTAGCACCTGTGCAACCATTTATCCTCCAGCCACTGTCTGACCAGCACTGGACTCCATTGAGGGCGATCACCACTTACTCCATGGCTTACCCCCCACGGTGGGCTGGCAGGGGTCGACCAACTCCGCCATGGACACCGGATCTGCACTTGGTGATCCTCTCCGGAGCCGGTACGCCAGGTGGCCATCAAGCCGCTGTGACTGGGGTGCCCCTTTTCCGTTTTCTGGCTTTCAAAGGCAGAGCATGCAATGCCAGCAGAGGGCATACCATGCATGCGTCCACATGTCTCACGGCTGCCGACTGCTCTGCCTTCTGACCCCTGTGTACAGGACAAAGGCTTGTTGGCACCCAGCCTCCACTAGGTGTCAGGCTAAGCCAGTCACTGTGCCCCAATCCTCCCATTGGAGAGGAGAGCTGTCCAACGGATGTTTCATCCTCTCCTTTCCCTGCCAACCACAGCAGCCTGAGCTCGCTCCTGAACCTGGGTCCCTGGTGCGGCATGAGGTGTGGCGTCCAGCGCCTCAACCCTCAGTGCCACTGGGCCTCAGTGGGGAGATCTTGCCAAACAAACCAGGTCAAGTTCTTCGACTGGGTTACCTGGGAGGTGGATCAGGGAGGAGCGGTGGATGTGGCCTACCTGGATTTCAGTAAGGCCTTCAACACTATTCCACACAGAAGACTGATAAACAGGCTGGGCAGTCTGGAAATGCGTCCAAAGGTAGTAAAATGGTTACAAAGTTGGCTAAGTAACAGGAGTCTGAGGGTGGTGGTAAATAGCGTTCAATCTGAAGAAGGTATGGTAACCAGCGGGGTGTCTCGGGGTCAGTACTGGGACTGGTCCTCTTCAACGTCCTTTTTAGTGACATTGCAGAGGGGCTGGAATGCAAAGTATGCCTGTTCACAGATGACACAAAAATCTGCAACAGAGTGGACACACCGGGGCGGGGATGAGGAAGATCTGAAAAACTAGAAGACAATGGCTGGCAACTAGGCTTCAACGCCAAAAAGTACAAAAATTATGCACAGGGGGCACAGAAACCCAAGGGCAATGTATCATTTGGGAGGGAGGTAGTAACAACCACAAAACAGGAAAGGGACCTGGGAGTCATCATATCTGATGACCTGAAGGTAGCAACGCAGTGTGATAAGGCAGTGGGAAAGGTTAGTAGAATGCTGGAGTGCAAAGGGAGGGGTATCACTAGCAGAAAGAAAGAGGTAGTGTCACCCCTGTGTTGATCGATGATGAAGCCCCACCTGGAGTAATGTGTCCAGTACTGGAGGCCCCATCTCTGGAAAGACAGATTGGGTGGAGACAGTACAGAAAAGGGCAACCAGAATGGTGCATGGCCTTTATCAGAAGCCCTATGAGGAAAGAGTCAAGGAATTATGTGATTCAGGCACCACATCCCAATGGGCTACTACCCTTGCCTGCTTCCCTAACTGCAGGTTGAGGGCCTGGGTTCTAATAATAATACTACTGACACGGTGCTTCCACCCAGAGAAAATTTCAAGTGGGTTAGATGTTACACCAGCACAACCCTCTGGGAAGTTGTACTTACCCACTCCCCCAACCATTGAACACACACCTGGAGTTAGACCAAACACTTTACTTAGCACACAGTTATAATTATTGGTGAGCGCTAGTAATATGCTCACAGTTACCACTCATACCCACAGGGATGGGACTACTGGACTACCCTGTGCACCTGGAAAAAGGAAACATGACAATAACAGCAATGCTCTTTTGCAGTGTCTCTGACTCCCCCACTATTCAGTAATAATATGCTCAAGAAGCAGATTAACATTTAAACAGTAAACTGATTTATTGGGAAATGGTATTTTGGGCAGATGAATCAATGGTTGCTGCAAAAAAAATAATCAGCTTGGATGGTAGATTCGACATTATACAATGGCAAGAAAAAATCCTGGACTCTAAATTGGTCAGTCTTGGGCTGGACCCGTGATGTTATCCCAGCACAACATCACGGGTCTAGTCTCAGCCTCACTGTGAACCTGCTGATGAGCAAGAGCATGCTGAGCATTTGCTTGATTGTTTCATCTGCTCTTATAAAACAAAAATATTTTTCCACACAAAAACATCTTTAAAATTATTTTTTTATTCTGTATATCTTGAGCCATTGTATAATAATAACGGACAATGCCCTCAGAATTGTGTATCGTTTAGGATAACATCACACCTCAGTTGTTGGATGCACTCGGCCTGCGGCCTCATGCCCAACCACCTGAGGCATGATGTTATCCCAGCACAACACACACCCTGTTGGGCATTATTGCTTAAGTCACAAACATTCACCCCTGATCTAATTCAGCAGGCCTAAGCATTGCCGTGGGGTGGCCGGCATTGCAGCTGGTTGGGGCCTTTAAACAAATAATTGGTTATTGATTCCTTTACTTCAATCTGAAGCCACATTCACCAGCGGTTTAAACCCCAAACAGATTGTAATCACCAGGCTCGGTGATCTGCAAATACAGTCAAACCACAACACAAACATTGAAGGCAAATCAGATGGCAATTGCTTTGTATTAGAGGTTGCAGGGCTAAGACCCTGAGGTTACTCATGGTACCAGGACCAGTAAAGATGGTAGATGCAGTAAGGATGGACTCTCTCTCTCTCTCTTTGTCTTCTGCCAGGGATGAACATGGGGACCAGGGCTGACATGACTCACCTCTGCTTCACGGCCTTTCCCATCAAGGTGGCCACAACCTGCAATTCTTCTCTTTGCAGGGGCTGACTCCCCAAACTGGTCTTTAGCCAGGCTGGCTTCGGTTCTGCAGCAACAGTCTTGTGGACCTTCTGTGACACAGGCCCAGCACACACAGCTCAGTTTCTGATGTAGCTTGCGCAGCACACTCAGCAAACCCACTTCTGAACTTGCTTTCTCTTTACTGTGAGTTGGATATGAGTTGGGACGGTCTCCCCCTTTCCTTGAAACGTGGCAGGAGACACTGGCAAACAGCGCCAGGCTCCACTTTCAGACAGGAGTCTCTGGAGCAATCTCCTCACAGCAGTTTCTTAGACTCAGAGACAATTCAGCAAAGGACACTGCTTTTAACATAGCGATCAACTTGTCAGCCTTGATAGCTGAAAATGTTCTTTCTCTGTTTTGAGGCAGTCCCAAAAGAAGCAATCCACACAGGATAGCAAGTCACATGCAAGTATTCTGCCGAAAAGCATTCTAAATTTATTCCCAAGGAATATATCTGGTTGCACAAGATTACAGAGTAGGGAGGGCCTTTTGGTTCCATTTTGCTAAACAATGCTGAGCCAAAATTCATTGATTTTTACTACTGTTAAGATGTATAATCCTAAAATGTTGCAGGACTAAAGAAATTGTCTATTTTCAAGTCTGAACTCAGAAAAATTTTGTTAGAAAACTCAAACTGTAAATGTTATGTGTAATGTATATTTATACCTTGTTACTGTTTAAAATTTTGTGTGCATGTTTTGTACAAACTGGTCGTTAGTGAAAATGGGCTTGTCCCACAGACTTACCAGTATAAAATTAAATAAATGAAATGAAAATGAAAACATGCAGGGAGGTAACACAGGCCTTTCCTCTGCATATTTCAGCTAAGATACACACAGGCTGTCTTCTTCATGAGAGCTCGAGCTGATCTCCCCTTCAAAAACTGTCCTCCAACTGAAAGCCGGGATCTTTGGATCTTGATTGACTGCCCAAACTGTCAGTCACGATCCTGGAGCTCCAATTGGTTAAATTGGGCACCAAGAGAAAAGTTCATAGTTTTTTAACCAGGTATAGCACACTAAGCTGAAAGCTTTTTTACAGGAGCGACCTGGGAGCACAAGGAGGTTAAGTGACTTGCTCAGGGTTACACAGCATGCAAGTGGAAGCTGTGGGATTCAAACCCAGGTCTGGTCTGCTGGATGTCACCAAATTTTCAGCTCAGAGCCTTAGACCACTGCGCTATACTGCCTCTCGTTTCTTCCAGAAAGCACTCTAAGAAGGACCCATAAGGACCCCTGAAGTTCCGATTGGTCCAGACTGCAAAGTCAGAACCCAACATGACGGCTCCCTGACCAAAGAAGTAAACAATCCACATTCAAAGTTAAATTTTAAACACAAACGTTTGTGGTTAGCAATGAACAATCACAGCATTCAATAGAGCTTCATATATATATATATATATATATATATATATATATATATATATATATTATGATAGCACGGTAGTGCTACCATAGTTAGGGCTGAGTAGCACTTTTTAAGGTTAAAGGGTGAAACTTTGCACCTTAATAACTTTGCCACCATTCAACAGATTTGCCTGAAATTTGGCAGGCACGGGGGCACCATAGGTCTTGGAATCTGCCAATTTCCGTACTGGTCGGATATACGGTTGCGGAGTTATTAAGCAAAATCTGTGTGCGTAATTATGCTTTTTTGTGAATTCTTTGCTCTAGCCTACAGGTTGCATGGTTTGCATGACTGGTCTGAAAACTTCAGGGAACGTGCGGCTGGCATCCTCGATGTGCCTTTTGAAGATTTCGTGAAAAAATATTAAACGGTTCAAAAGTTATTCAAAAAACAAGTTCCCATTATAAGTCAATGGGAAAAGTTAACAAAAAGTTCAACACTTTCGCAAATGCACTTTTTAGTGTCACAAATGGCCCTAGTAGTGTCGCAAATCAGCCATTTTGTTTTCAGTTACTGATCAGAAAAATGCTTGGCATTTAAAATTGGGACCCTCTAGGAACACAAATATTTTTGTTTTCACCTAGTCGGACCCTCAGGATGCTAGCTATGTCTATTTTCGGGTTAAACACCCCAGAAATGTGTTTTTCAAATTTCTGGAAAAAATAGTGTTGCAAGGTAGTGTCGCACCTGCGACACTTTCACAAATTTTTGCGAAAGCTTTCGCAAATTGCGACACTACTTTTCCAGACTATGGCCAAAATGACAGGAATTCTTTGCCACCCTGCTACAAAACAACTGTTTGGTCTTTTGGGCTGAAATTTGGAGGGAAGGCAGCCAACATCTCACAAATGTGCCTTTTGGCAGTTTGGTGAAAAAATATTGCATGGATGCCAAGTTATGGTACTCCAAAGTTGATGTTTTTTCCCATAGACTAACATGGTGGCATACACCATGCCTTTCAGGGCTCATATCTTGAAAACGATGTGAGATACAGAATTTTCGTCATGGCGAAAACCTAGCCCGGAAACTCATCAATCATGTGAAATTAATTTTTTTTTCCTACGTCATACAGTTCCTGAGATATCAGCAATTTAGTATTCCAACAGCTCATTTTCTGCTCTGAGGCCCATTATTATGCATACATTCTTTCTACACACTGTGTTTCTCTATGCAGCTGTTGGGCAAATACAGGGTGTGCGCTTCTGTTACTGTTACAGTTACCGTTCCCACTTGTGTTTCTGTACCCGTTTGCGTTACCGTTCCCTATGTACTTCACCATGTGCGTACCTTTTCTATGTTTTGCTATGTACGCACTATGCTCGTGTTTCTGTTTCGTTTACTTTGTTGTTATTTCTGCTGTTGACGCTACCATTTGCATTTCCAATTGCTGTACTGTCACCATGCCATGCGCGTCACGGTTTGCGTTTCCTTATGTGCTTGCGATTGTGTTTGCGTTTCTGTTTTCTTTGGAGTTATTGTTACCGTTACCGTTAGCATTTACAATTGCGGTACCATCACCATGCACATTACGGTTTGCATTTCCGTACGCTTTTGCTTTTTCATTTCTGTTTCCTTTGTGTTATTGTTGCTGTTACCATTACCTTTTGCATTTACAATTGCAGTACCGTGGACCGTATGCGTAACGGTTTGTGTTTCGTAACGTGTTTTTATGTCAGACATTTCCATTTCTTTGGCTTTATTTTACTTGTTACCATTACCATTTGCATTTCTAATTGCAGTACCATGACTGTGCGCATTACGGTTTGCGTTTCCATATGCGCTTGTGTTTTCCTTTCCGTTTCTGTTTCCTTTGGTGTTATTTTTGCTGTTACCATTACCATTTGAATTTGCAATTGCGGTACCATGACCGAGCGCATTACGCTTTGTGTTTCCGTATGCGCTTGTGTTCACCTTTCTGTTTCTGTTCCCTTTGGCGTTATTGTTGCTGTAACACTTAACATTTGCGTTTACAATAGCGGTACTGTGACTGTGCACATTACCAGTTGTGTTTACATACGTGCTTACGTCTCTTTGCATCACTGTTCGCTTTGCCATCACTTTGCACTTGCGTTCCTATTAACGTTTGCATTACCTTTTATGTTTGCGTCACCATGTATGTAACCATTAGCACTTGCATTTGCATCGCAGTTACCGTTACTATGTCACTACACATTATGTGGTGGGAGCACGGGGCCTGAAGGGTCCGTGCTCCCACTACCACATTCTATTCACTATTTATAGTCCTCATTCTCAAAAAGAAGGGAAATTCATGGCAAAAAACTCCATTTAATGCATCAGTTAGGGTCATTCCACAGCGACAAAAGAAAGAAAATTTGGTGTTAGGGTTGAAAGCCCCCCTTGCACCCCCCTGCCCGTCCCCCCAACTGGCATTGGGGTGTGCGTTGGGCTCGTCGGTCCTAACTCTCACCCCATTCTCCTATACCTCAGCTTGTTTACACACATGATGGGGTGAGAGTTAGGGCCAATGAGCCCAACACACACCTGATGACGGTTGGGGGCGGGCTGGGGTGCAAGGGAGGTTTCAACCCAACACTGAATTTCTTACTTTTGTCGCTAGAACAACCTAACTGATGCATTAAACATATTTTGTTATGAATATATATATATATATATATATATATATATATAATATATATATATATATATATATATATATATATGTTTTATGTTTCTCCTGATGGTACCAGAGCAAAGAGTTACCTTCAATATGTTAAAAACCTCAAACAGCAACTGAATCATGCATACCAGCTAGCTGACACCATGGCTGACAAACGAAGCTTGGCTTATAAACCCAAATGGCACTGATACCCGAGCGGACTCAATAGACTGTGGGGCCTACTCTACTGGCTTCTTAGTATGTTAGTACTGTTATGTGAATGAACAATAGAACATATCGGGCTACTGCCTGGCCGGTCGCATGCTTTGATCTTCCTGAACCCAGCACAGGCTATTCACTGCAATGGCAAGGCTAATCCTCTTAAAGTGGCAGCATGGTGGCATCCATTTGCACACTCACACAGGAACTAGGATTACAGTAATACTTCACACTGAACTATATTTACAGTAATGGGCTTGCCAGGCTCTCAAAGGTGGAGCACCAGCTGAGTCCCTCTTCTGGAAGAGGAACACTACAAAGTCCAGGGAGACATTTAAGGTAAGCCCACCCTTTTGGGGTGGGTTACACTCTCCCCTGTTTAGGAAACTTGGCACTTGCACCAAGTCTATAAAGGCATGGCAATATATATGCTAACACTTTACAACATACTCACTAGTACCTTACTGTAATATATATATATATATATATATATATATATATATATATTCTTTGCAAAAAACTTTGTTAATGCATAAGGGTGAATACCACAGTGACAAAAGCAGGGGAAATGAGGTGTTAGGGTTTGACCTCAACACCCCACCTCCGGGTTCACACCACTCCCACCCCACCCCATTCCACACTACCCACATACCAACAGGCATCACAGTGTGCCTTTGGGTCATCAGACCCAACTCTCACCCCATTCCACATGTAAACAAGCTTACACACTACAGTAAAGGACAATGGGGTAAGAGTTAGGCCTGATGACCCAATGACACACTGTGACACCTGTTGGTGTGTGGAGGGTATGGAATGGGAGTGAGGTGGTAGGGGTTGGAGAACTGGGGTTGTGGTGTTAGGGTTGGAAACCCTAAGGCCTCATTTCCCTGCTTTTGTCACTGTGGCATTCACCCTAACTGATGCATTAATGAAGTTTTGTGCAAAGAATTTCCCTTCTTTTTCAGATAGTGTAATTGTTCCGCTCCCATCCCTCTATCCAGATAGTGCAACAGTGTCCAAATGTTGCAGATTCTGCACTCTAATCCCTCAATCCAGATATTATAACAGTGTCCAAATGTTGCTGACCTCACGCTCACATCCCTCCATCCAGATAGTACAACATAGTACAACAGTATCCATATGTTATGGTTGGAGTGCAGGGTCCAAACCCTCCATCAAGACTGTACAACACTGTTCATATGTTACAGTGGGAGCTCAGGGTCCTTCAGACCCTGTACTCCCATCTCTCCATTGAGATAGTACAATGTTGCATTCACCCTAACTGGCAATGATTCATTTTCGAAAATGGCCATTAATTTTAAATTTTTTGGCAGTCCATATCTCAAAAACCACAAAACCCATTCAGACACACTTAAGCATGTCAAGAGACCTTCCCCTAGAGATTATGCATACCAATCTGAATGCAAATCCATTGACTGGTTCCAGAGGTATTAATGTTCAAAAGTAAAACAACTTGGTTTAATTTTCACAAGCAATGATTCATTTTCAAAAATGGCCAATAATTTTATGTTTTTATGACAGTCCATATCTCAAGAACTACAAAACCCACCCACACACATTGTGGCATGTCATAAGACCTCACCATAGAAACTAGACATACCAGATTTCTTGCAAATCCATTGAATGGTTCTAGAGTTATTAACATTTAAATTTAAATAACTTTGTTTAATTTTCGCAAGCAATGATTCATTTTCAAAAATGGCCATTAATGTTATATTTGTTTGACAGTCCAAATCTCCAAAGCCACAAACTCCATCCATACACAATTGGGAAAGTCAAGAGACCTACCCCTGGAAATTATGCTTGCCAAATTGTATGCAAATCCATTGAAAAGTTTCAGAGTTATTAATGTTCAAATATTAGACAACTTGCTTTCATTTTCTCACGCAGACTTTCGAAAATGGTCCATTTTCATGCTAAACACTTAACTTCCCCATAGGAAATAATTGGAAATTTAAAACTTTAATAACTTTTGAATGGATTAATATTTTTTCACAAAATCTTCAAATGGCACATCTGTGACCCAAAGGCTTTCTATGTTGAAAATTTCAGACCACAACATAAAGGCATTCCTGAGATACAAATGAGCAAAGAAATGTTAAAAAAAAGTATGTCTCTGTTCTTTCAACACTTTATATCTCTGAAACCACTTAACAGAGTCCCATGAAATTTGGCAGTTTATGAGACCTTACCCTATAAATCGTGCATGCCAAATTTCATGCAAATCCATGGAAGGGCACCAAAGTTATTCACGCTCAAAGTTTGGACTTTAACAAGAAGTGCCGTTTCACCCTGACTATACTGGCGTGAACATGCCAGTATAATACATATATGTATAGAATAGCTGTGCAGATATAAAATAAATATGTACAATACAGCATGCTATGTCATTTAGAGGACAATTTTTACTTCAGGAAACTCCACACTACTTAAAAACATTGTCATGACATTATAACTTAGCTGTTATTTGTTAAGCACCTTTAAACTCACATGGCATTAGACTGGACATTTTTCAGAACTGCAATACACAGACATGGATCCCTTAGATATTTTGACCAATAAGCTTCAGGCAGTTCCCCTTTTTCTGGCTGAATAATCCCTATTAGGCTGGGAGAGGGCTTTGCTTTTAGTGAAGGCAGAGAACCCTATTCTGGGCAAGGAATTAGCTGTAATATACACCCCTTTATGGACAACATTCATAGGTAGATCTACAAGCTTTTCTGGAGTGTCATAAGTGAGCCTCAAAAATGATTTAACTGTCCTCTTTGAGCGATGGGGTAAACTTGGGGTTGACACTGGCACTTCCACATTAGCATTCGAGTTCACGACTCCAAGTTTATTGTCCAGCAACAAAACAGCATCTGAGGAAGTGGGCACCACAGCACTTTCTTGTTTATCATCAGTATTATTAGGCTCATGATCTTGGACATTACTATCACTCTCAGTTTCTTTAAGCTCATCTTCATCAGAAAGGGGTATATCCACAAAATTAGAATCATCTAGAACACAGCTAGCATTTTCTGGGATAGCAATGCTTTCTTTTGTCCGGAACAGTTCACTTAAAGCATTTGTGCTTTCTGATCTCCTTGAGTGCTCACTGGGGATTTCACTTATGCCAGACAATTCTACTATGCAAAGGGAATCATGGCTCTCAGAACTTACACTACTGACATCACTTTCTGGAGGTTCAGGCACTACTAACAGATTGTGAGTACTGTGATTTACAGAGTTGGCAGGAGCACTACTGCAAGCAGAAGACAAGCCTTGAAACAACTTAGCAAGTTCATTGTAGGGATAATAAGCAGGACAAAACTCTTCACTATCACTTGCAGAATCATTGCCTTTGGCTGATGCACCATTATCAGTTTGTGGAACTGGCTGGTTAACAAAAGGTAGCTGACAGGCTTATTTTCTGTGAGTACTAGACCTGGTTACAGGACCCTTTGGAGCTTCAGATTCTGGGACTTCATTAAGTAATATTTGGCCTATAGGCAGCAGGTGATTTCTATGCATTGTTTTTATAACTCTACTGTCCCACACGGGCCACACTTTGTATACTGGTAGCTTGTCCAGCTTGGCAGTTACTACGTAAGGAGTGTGTCCCCAATGGTCAGCTATTTTATGCTCACCTTGAAACCCAAGATTGCGGTTCCACACATGGTCACCAGGCTGAAGGTCATAGGCTTTAACGCAGCTGTCATGGTGAACTTTATAAGCCAAGCTTTGTTTGGCAGCCATGATGTTAGCTAGCTGGTATGCATGGTTCAGTTGCTCTTTGAGGTTTTTAACATACTGAAGGTAACTCTCTGCTCTGTTACCATCAGGAGAAACACCAAAACACACATCCACAGGAAGATGAGCTTCTTGACCAAACATTAAGCTATAAGGGGAAAACCCAGCTGCATCATTCTTAGTACAATATATACATGCACCAGAGCACTGATTTGTTGACTCCAGTTGGGTTTTGTCTTGAGGGTCAAGCACACCTAGCATATCCATTAAAGTACAATTGAATCGCTCTGGCTGGGTTTTCCTTGAGGGTGATATGGAGTTGTTCTGGATTTTCTTACACCCCAGAGTGATAACAGTTCTATGATTAACTGACTCTCGAAATTTCTGCCTTGGTCAGAATGAATACTTTGTGGAGCACTGTAATGTACAAAAAACTTCTCCACCAGAACTTTAGCCACTGTTGAAGGCTTTTGGTCTTTAGTGGGATAAGCCTAGGCGTATCTCGTGAAGTGATCTGTGACTTCTAACACATTGGCGATATTTCGTGAATCAGGCTCCAAGCTAAGGAAGTCTATACATATAAGCTCCATTGGGGCACTGGTTATTATGTTGACCATGGGATTAGCTCTTTGAGGTTGGGCTTTTCTTTGGATACATCTGCTACAATTTTTGTAGTATCTCTCGGCATTGTCACCCATTTGAGGCCAGTAAAAGTGTGACCAGACCAAGTCTACAGGTTCTTTCAGTCCCCCGATGTCCCATGTTGTTATGCAGTGCTTTTAGCACAATAATCTTGAACATAGAAGGCAAAACCAGTTGGCTTTGGAATGGTTCATCTGAGGAACTAGGGGTTTCTCGGTACAGCAATTTGTCTTTAAGTGTTTGAGCCCCTCATGCAATAGCAGACTAGTATCATGGTCAGGGGAACGCATAGCAGAAACATTTCCTCCCTGCTTCAAAACAGTGATCATTTTTCTTAACATGGGATCACACTGCTACTCTCATTGCAAGTCAGTTTTAGTTAACTGGGGCAGGGTACTTAGATCCAAAGCAACAAAATTACAATAGGCCAGTGGCACACAGGTGTCTGGTGGTCTCAGGCTATCCGCCTCATGGTCGACATTGTTGCTTGCTGCAGCTTCATCTTTGTCAAATTTGTGACACAAGGCTTTCACTAATTTCTCAGAAAGACATGCCCATTGTTGATCTGTGCACGGTCTACATGAGAGGGCATCGGCATCAGTATGATTCAAACCTGGCCAATACTGTACTGCATAATCATAAGTTGCAAGGGCAGAAAGCAATCTATGCCCAGTAGCATCCAGTTTAGTTGAGGTCTGATCATACATTAGGGGATTGTTAATGCTCTTTACCAAGATTTTTGCTCCATACAAGTATTAGTGAAATTGCTCCACTATTGCCCACTTAAGAGTGAGAAATTCCAGTTTATGGACTTGGTAATTTTTTTACGAAGGTGACAAACTTCTGATGGCAAAAGCTACTCGGTGTAACCCTTCAGGATACTCTTGATAAAGTACAGCCCCATAGCTACTTAGGCTGGCATCTGTATGCAACACATAGGGTTTGGAAGGATCCGCATAAGCTAGTACAGGAGCGTGAGTCAATCTGTATACGATTTCTTCAAATGTAGTATCACAATCAGGGGTCCATCTGTAACCAAAGGGTTTATGGGGCTGAAAATATGTTTTTACAGTCTCTTCGGCAGTACCTTTTTTAAATGTTTTATGCGTGGGTGGATACCCTTGAGTCAGGTTGAGCAATGGGCGTACTACTTTAGTGTAATATTTAACAAATTGGCGGTAATAACCACAGAAGCCAAGGAACCTCTGTAACTCTTTCAGGTTGTTCGGCCTAGGTCAATCCGTTAAAGCTTCTACCTTTCTGTGGTCTGTTTGGATGCCCAGGGAAGACATAATGTGGCCCACATATTTTACAGAACACTGAAAAAACTGACAGTTGGCTATTGACAATTTAAGACTAAACTCATTCAGCTGGTCAAATACCTTAAACAAGCATGTTTCATGTTCTTCTAGAGTTTTTGTAAATACAATCACAGTGTCAAGGTAAACGAGACATTCAAGAAGGTTCATGTCACCTGCTGCATGCTTCATGAGCCTCTGAAAAGTTGCAGGCGCACTCAAGAGTCCCTGGGGCATTAAGAGGAATTCATAAAACACCAGTAGATAAATGAATTCAGTCTTCTCCCTATCTTCGGGGGCCATTGGTGTCTGATAATATCCATGGCATAGATTAAGAACGGAAAACCACTTGCTCTCATTTAAGCAATCCAATGCATCCTGGATACGTGGCATGGTGTACTGGTTGGGCACAGTGCATTTATTTAAAGTTCTGTATTCAACACACATTCTCACAGAGCCATTTTTCTTAAAAACCACAACAATTGGAGAGGCATACAGACTGTGGGACATCTAGATCATGCCAGCAGCAAGCATCTCTTGCAGGTGACGCCTCACATCATCTATGTTGGTGGGTGCCAATCTTCTGGATCTTTCCCTAAAGAGTCTGTCATCATGCAGATGAATGTGATGTTCAGCACCAGCAACACATCCGACATTCCACTCTTTGAGGGAGAGTACATTGGTCCTCTGGGCCAACTTTCAGCTGATTTGAGCTTTCCAATTCTCTGGAATAGGTGACTCTCCAAAGTCAAATATGACTGCTGACGCTTCACATCCTTGATCATCTCTGTCTTAGTAGGTAGCACAGTGGTGTCTGTACAGTAGACTTTCGCTAAGGTGCACCCTTGAGGAACTTGAATATCCCTGTCCATGATATTCTGAACTTGTACAACCACTTGTCAGGCATAAGCATGAGTTCAAACAGGAAGTACTCTTGACTTGACCAGTAGTCCATCGGGCAGCTTTCCACCATCAGGATCATCCAGCATTAGTATCTGGTTAATGACATATTTTATCAACTGAACCCCACCGCTGACACTGCATTCAGCATATGGGGGCAGCATAATAGTAGATGGTTTCTTTTACCACACAATACCCACAGGCTCGTATTTGTTTGCTTCTCTAGGATGCAACTGTAGTTCATAGACTTTCCTTACCATGGCATGGATATGTAAGGCTCTGTCTGTTTTCTTTTGTTGTCTCTCCACACATCTGGGTGAGACGGCCAAGCATATGGGCATTGGTGCCTATTAATACAGGTATGCCATCGTACAAACCTGATGGAGGACAGACCAGAGCTAATGTCTCCACAGCCTCTCCCACATCAGCTACAGATCATGGAAACAAGAGCCACACTTTGAGATAACCCAAATACGGATAAGACTTTTCACTCAGACCCCAAACATTTAGTTCATCAAGGGGTAGCAGTGGATGGTTAGACAAATGCTGGTCATACCAGTCTTTAAAGGTTATAGTTACTTGAGGCCCACTATTGACCACTGCCCTGGCAGGGATTCCTTCTACATGAACAGTGGTCTCCATGGAGGGACCTACCAACTCAGCCTAGTTGAGAACAAAATCGTCAGAGGACTAAACTGTGGATTTAGCTACATACAGCTTGTGAGACAGCTTGGAAGGATACTTTAGATTACTTTGTCTGACTTGATTAAGCAATTTGATGGTTACCTTGCTAAGATCCTCAGGAAATTGGCACAACCTTTTTGTGTGACCATCCTCACCACGACAATAACAAATGATAGTAGGACGTGTATTTTGGGTTCGAGCAGGATCCTCGGCTGGCTTATCACTACTGTACTGACAAAACTTAGAGTCATCTTTGGGCCTGTAGGCATGCTCTGTCTCATTAGGCCTTTTTCATGTCAAACTGGGGTGGGATGACATAGCAAGGTCAGCCACTAAAGCTCTCAGTTCTCTCATTTTCTGTCAGCATATTGCCACTGTTTTCCCCACTGGGAACTTAAGCACTTGCACTTTTTATTGTTCTCTGATGCTCACTGGCTGCTTCAGCCGCATGCATTCAAGCTGTCTGAACTTTCACCATCTCAACCACGCTTTGGGCACTTGCTTTTACTTCCCTCAATTCTTTCAACAAGTCTTTAAGCTGCTGAGAATCAGTAACAGTTTCTTTTTCACTGGGCTTTTCAGGTGCTGGGGTTACTTTTGCAGCACCTGCATAGGGATCCAAAACTTCCTCCTCATTTTCAGCCTCTCTAACCTTTTTCATCAGCCAGCAATAAGCTGGGGGGTCATCTCTTCTATCCTGAAACTTTATCTTTAGCGTTAACACACTGGAAAATCTGGCAGATTTCAAAATATGGTCCAACTGCACTCAGTTTAAGTCACTGGTCAGCACCCCACCTTTTCTGTGAGCTTTTTGTAGTGCTCTTTCTAGTCGGATAGCAAAATTAGACAATGGTTCACATTTCCACTGTTTAGTGGACTTGAATTGCCACATAAAATCTTCCCCAGATTCAGTACTGCCAAAAACACCTTCTAAGAGGTTAGAGAAATGAGGTGTGAACAAGCTTGGTACATCCAGCAGACCAGACCCGAGTTTGATTCTCACAACCTCCACTTGCATACTGTGTGACTCTGAGCAAGTTACTTAACCACCAAGTGCTCTCAGATCACCCCTGAAAACAGGCACTTGTGCCTAGTGGGCCTTACCCGGTTACCAAAGAGTAAAATAAAATAATAAAAAAAAAAAATAATAAAGCAGACAAATATTCTTGTGCTGAAGCGTCAGGGTTACTTGACCTTAAAAACCAAATGGCTTCTAGTGAAGGGCCCCTTAAACTTTCCATGAGCCTTTTCCTTTTCTCTCCCTCAGTGCATTGCCACTCTTGAACAAGAGGTGAGGCATAGTCCATCCATGTCTCAAGGTCATCTTCCCTTTGGGGCGGTGGGGAAGAGTGCCAGAGAATACGTGTAGCCTGCAATATGAGTCAAGATTAACTGAGGGCACAGGCATGGGTACGGGGGCAGGAGGGGGTACAGGTACTGAGGAGAGAATACCTTCAGTGGACTCTTATACTCTCTTTAAGTCCTCAAACGTTTGATCCTCAGGAAGTAATAACTTTCCCAGTTTATCTTTTAACCCTTCTGCTCTAGGGGACCCCCTGGGATGGATGAGGTACTATACATAGTGATGGCTTTCCAAGCCCCTGAGGTCTCATTGGGAAGAATGGCACTGGGCACCCTTTCATTGTCTATGAGGTTTCTACACTCAACAAGTGCCTTGAGGGTCTGGGTGAGCAAATCAGCCATACATCCCCTCACAGTGGCTTGACCCAAACATTTAACTTTACCCAAAGCTCCCTCAATGGTACCCTTATCTGTTCCCAGAGGTATATCCAAAAGTAACAGAGCTTGGTGGGGTCTACCTCTTCTGCCTCACACCATCCCATCAAACAATTCACAGCCATTCTACTAGCAGAAAATTCTAACCCAAAACTGTTAACTTTGTCTTTTTCATACCAGACTCCATGTGTGATCTGACTGGTATTTTGGAGTTTAACCAATAGGGGGCGCTAATTCCAGTGGTGCCTCCAAAGATGTGGCCCAGGTGCCACCTCCCTATGGGATACTACCCTTGCCTGCTTCCTTAACTGTAGGTTGAGGGGGCCTGGGTTCTAATAATAATACTACTGACACGGTGCCTACACCCAGAAAAAATTTCAAGTGGGTTAGATGTTATGCCAGCACAACCCTCTGGGAAGTTGTACTTACCCACACCCCGAACCAGTGGATACACAGCAAGAGTTAGACCAAACACTTTACTTAACATATACACTTACAATTACAATTATTGGTGAGCACTAATAATACGCTCACAATTATCACTCTTACTCATGGGGTTGGGACTACTGGACTACACCATGCACCTGGAAAAAGGAAACGTGACAGTAACAGAAATGCCTTTTTAGAGTGTCTCTGACTCCCCCACTATTCAGTAATAATATGCTCAAGAAGCAGATTAATATTTAAGCAGTAAACTGATTTATTGGGGAATGTTAATGGGGGCAGATGAATCAATGGTTGCTGCAAAGAAAATAATCAGCTTGGATGGTGGATTCTACAGTCACAAACATTCACACCTGATCTAATTCAGTTAGTTCAATCTGGGTACCCAGGTTTTAAGTTGTTGCAGGCCTAAGCATTACTGTGGGGTGGCCAGAGTTGCATCTGGTTGGGGCCCTTAAACAAATAATTGATTATTGATTCCTTTACTTTAATCTGTAGCCACAATCACCAGCAGTTTAAACCCCAAAGAGATTGTAATCCCCAGGCTCGGTGGTCTGCAAATACAGTCAAACCACAACACAAACATTGAAGGCAAATCAGATGGCAATTGCTTTGTGTTAGAGGTTGTAGGGCTAAGACCCTGAGGTTACTCATGGTGCCAAGACCAGTAAAGATGGTAACTGCAATCAGGATAGACTCTCTCTCCTGCCATGGATGAACATGGGGACTAGGGCCAACGTGACTCACCTCCGCTTCATGGCCTTTCCCATCAAGGTGGCCTCAACCTGTGATTCTGCTCTCTGCAGGGGCTGACTCTCTGAACTGATCTTTAGCCAGGCTGGCTTTGGATCTGCAGCAACAGTCTTGTGGACCCTCCGTGACACATGCCCAACACACACAGCTAAGTTTCTGATGTAGCTTGTGCAGCACACTCAGCAAACCCACTTCTGAACTTGCTTTCTCTTTACTGTGAGCTGGATATGAATTGGGATGGTCTCTTCCTTTCCTTGAAATGTGACAGGAGAAACTCACAAACAGTACAGGCTCCACTTTCAGACAGGAGTCTCTGGAGCAATCTCCTCACAGCAGTTTCTTAGACTCAGAGACAATTCAGCAAAGGACACTGCTTTTAACAAAGTGATCAAATTGTCAGCCTTGATAGCTGAAAATGTTCTTTCTCTGTTTTGAGGCAGTCCCAAAAGAAACGATTCACACAGGACAGCAAGTCACATGCAGGGAGGTAAAGCAGGCCTTTCCCCTGCGTATTTGAGTTAGGATACACATAGGCTCTCTTCTTCTTCTTTTTTTTTTTTAAATTTCTTTTTATCTTCCTATCGCTGCTCACCAGACTGACCTTTCTCTCAGATCCCCAGGTCTACCACTTCATGCTTGGAGGAGTCTGCCCCTAGAGTGCGCATCTGTGCTCCTAATTTATTCATCTTCACGGTTGACCCCCCCCCCCGGGTGGGGCAAGGAAGGCTCCCTGGTTTACCTTCCTCGAGCCTCAGGGGAATGCGTGCACACAACGGAGTCTGCCCTCCTGCCATGAGGTGCAGCAGGAGATCATCGCCAGGACCGTCTGGTGGGTGTTTTTCCCATTTCAATCCCCTTGATGTCGGCATGTAATGAGGACCAACAAGCCGATGCATGCTGAGACATGCGTCTGCTCCTGTCCTCTGCCAGCGTCAGCCCACTGTATTGCCCCAATTGCGCTGGCACCTCTGAGTTCCACCAGAAGGTGGCGGTGAAGTGGCGAGAAATACTCCCCAGCCCTCCCCGGAGAAGGAGAGCAAGCAGTTGGGAGCGCGATCCTTCTCCCCCTAGCCAACCCCCAATGGCCCGAGTCCGATCCCGAACCCGGGTCACCAGTGTGGAGTGAGGTGTGGCATCCAGTGCCTCAACCACCAGGCCAGCAAGGCTCTTTTCTTGATGAGAGCTTCAGCTGATCTCCCCTTCAAAAACTGTCCTCCATCTAAAAGCTGGGATCTCTGTATCTCGATTGGCTGCCCAAATTATCAGTCATGGTCCCGGAGCTTTGATTGGTTAAATTGTGCCCCAAGAGAAAAGTTCATAGCTTCTTCCAGAAATCACTCTAAGAAGGACCCATAAGGGCCCCTGAAGTTCCGATTGGTCCAAACTGCAAAGTCCAGGACCAAACATGGCAGCTCCATGGCCAAAGAAGTAAACAATCCATATTCACAGTTTATTTTAAACTTAAAAGTTTGTGGTTAGCAATGAACAATCACAGCATTCAATAGAGCGTCATATATACTGTTAAGCGACTGAACAATAAAACACATCGGGGGTACTGCCCAGCTGGTCGCAGGCTTTGATCTTCCTGAACCCAGCACAGGCCATTCACTGCAATGGCAGGGCTGAGCCTCTTAAAGTGGTTGTGTGGTGGCATCCATTCACACACTCATGCAGGAACCAGGATTATAGTAATACTTCACACTGAACTATATTTACAGTAATGGGACTTGCCAGGCTCTCAAAGGTGGAGCACCAGCTAGGTCCCTCTTCTGGCAGAGGAACACTACAAAGTCCAGGGAGACAATTAAGATAAGTACACCATTGGGGGGGGGTGGATTACAAATATGTACTTGCTAGAGGAAAGGAGGGAGAAAGGGGAGACATGATAGAAACATTCAAATACTTCAAAGGTATTAATAAGGTACAGGAGGGTATCATTTTGCACAGAAAGAGATGATCAAGGACAAGGGAGCATGATATGAAACTGGAAGGGGGGAGACTTAGAGGGGATATGAGTAAATACTTCTTCACGGAAAGGGTGATGGACGTCTGGAACAGCCTCCCAGTAGAGGTGGTGGGTACGGAAACAGTAGCAGGATTCAAACTTGCATGGGATAAACACAGGAAGACCTTAGTAACAGGATGGGGATAAGGTCGGAGACCACATAGGGTCTATGGTAGCATGGTATGTAGGGACATTAGAGCAGACTAGGAGGGCCAAAAGGTCCTTTTCTGCCAACAGCTTCTATTATTTCTATGTTTCTGTACTATTAGTAATTAACTATTGCCTTGGAGACGGCCTTATAATGGCAGTACTTTTTGCAATTTATAACTCTGGGCTCTTATTTATAAATCACAAAACAATGTCAGGGGCACCCTGCCACAGTGTGCCAGCTACTTTGCATCCATAAGACTTGGGGGCTTGCCATCTACGCAAATTAGCAGATTTGTTGTAATAATTTGCTGTATTCCTCCAAAAAGAAAAGGGTGTTTCAGCTGTTTGTGGGGATTCCCACGCAGTAGCTCAACTCTATAGAATGAGTCCACCGAATGCATGGAATACCACCTTGCCTGCTCACAGGATCTGTGGTTCTATCAGTGCAGTTTTGACCATGGGTATAGAGTGGGATTGTTAGCATCACCATGTTTCAGTGTCAGTGTTGTTCTTTAACCATAGAAGGTGGTTTGCTGTCTTGTTTCAACTTGATCCTGCTGTTCTGTTTGTTTCCCATAGCCAGCTACATGTAGGTCCATTTAGACTGTTACGCAGGTAATTCTATGGCGGTTAGATATTAGTTTCTCTCATGGTACAGCGTTTACTTTTGGCATAAGGAAAACAAAAAAGCAGAGTACACACCTTTGAAATTTACCATTGCAATGTATTGCCTTGCCATAAGGTGCATAAACAAATACAGTGATGTACACCCTAAGTATCTCTCAGCCTGTGGGGCTTCTTCAGGGGTGTTTGAAGAAGCCCCATAAGCAGGGCAATACGTAGGGTGTTCAGCACTGTATTCATTCATGCACTTTATGGCAAGGCAATACATTGCAAGTGGTAAATATCAACAGTGTGTGCTCCACTTTTAATTTTCCTTCTTCTTAGTACAGCCTTATGCTAAGTGTGAGCACCTTCAAAGGTGGGAGTACTTGAAACTTTTTTGTCCATTTATATTCTGGGATGCAGTTGTAGTCAGCATACTGAGCAGCAGTGCATAGGTATCGCACATTCATGGGTGGCCACGGTGGGATACAAAGCTGGGCACCTCAGGCTGTGGGGCAGAGGGGATTCTGGGCATGCCGGCTACCATTGGGCAATGCGGCATGTGAAGGAGCCCTTCTTACTCCATGCCAGTCTAAGGAATTAGGGTTTATATAAAAAACAAATGGGGGGTGTGATGGTAGGCTAGCTGGTGGGCTAAGGGGTGGAACTGCACTATGGCAGGTTAACCAAAACTGTGTTTTCATCCAGGGACCGGGGAGCATGGCCAGACTCTTTATATATGCTGTATAATGGCAATATAAAAAAATAAATAAAAGGAGAAGGGAAATTACATGGTCATTGGGGGAGTGGCCAGGGCACAGCAGGCCTGGTAGCACTAATAAAAAAAAAAGAAGGGGGATGCCAGGAATTGATTGTGGGCAGGATATATTCATAGAAGCATGTGGATATACGGGATAATCATAGTGGGGGGGGGGGGTGACTGGTAAAATGCCAGGCTGCTACAACAAGGCCTTTCCCCTGGGACCTTGGGTTCATTAAGGCAGATACACATACATGATGAGTGATCGTGCTAATGTTATTACCAGTGCTTTTCTTTCTGGTGCAGTGATTTCTTGCCATTTCAGCCTGTAGCAGTGTAGACATGCCAAGCAAACGTCTGGCAAGGTGGCAGCAGAATAGTGCTGGAAGAGCAGCTGATGGCCACTGTAAGGAGAACTCCTTAAATGTTGGTTTGAATGCTATATGTAAGACTAACATGGACATTGTCAATACTTATATTAAACAAAGTACAGAGGTTTTACTTTCATTGCTGGGCCCAGAAAATGATTAAAGGAACCATTTTTTTTTTTATTTATATTTTATGCCCCGGATTTTTCCCCTTTTTTCACCCTCCCCATACCCAGTTCCGCATGCGCATGTGGAAGCACACGCATACCGTGGCTTCAAGGCTCCCTTCCACTGCTTGCCTCCCCCACTTGCCTATACTGCCTGTCGGACTTCCACCCGAGGGCAGTGGAACTATGAGGGGGCAACACAGATCCTCCCTAGGAGAGGAGAGCTGCCATTACGGCTGCTCAGTCCTGCTCCTTCCCTCCTCCCCCAGCTGGCTCCCTGATGACCCTGGCTTGTTCCCAATCCCAGGTTGCCGCGTGGCGTAAGGTAAGGCATCCAGCACCTCAGCCCTCTGTGCTACCGTGCCGGCGACAAAAGGAACCATTTTTAAGTCAGCTGTAACAGTACATTAGAAAATAGAAGACAAAAACAAGAAAAAGAAAAAGAAAAAAAAAGAAAATAGAAAACAATAATTATGCAGGGCCCTTGAGGACAAAGATAAGCAAAAAAGAGACAAATTGCCACTGTCTTTGAACCAAGGGAAGTGATTGGACAGTGTGCAGTGAACAGATGTAAAAATGCAGGCTTCTGGGACTTCCGGCGAAGCACCGTGCCGACTAATGGCTTCCCTGCAGAGCTCCAGCCACCTGCTCCAATAATCTTCTCCTAAATAAATAAATAACATTAATTTGGCATTGCAACACGCACAAGAAAGCATCGGAACATTGCAGGAACTGCTGGAGATACACTACGCGGCTCAGTATGGAGGTAGACGGGAAATAAATCCTGCCTAAACGCACACCTCCTGTAATACCTGAAAAGACCCCAAAGAAGCTGCGGGCCTCTGGATCTAATCTCAACCTCAGCACTAGCCCTTCCTCTGCTGACAGTGAACCGCTTACCTTGCAACGGTTTCTGGAAGAATTTAAACTGTTTCGGGATGATCTCCACACACTGACATCTGACTTCAGCTCCCTAAATCTAAAACTGGATGAAGTCTCGCAAAGAGCCTCAGATAATTCTACTAGGCTGTACTCGCTTCTGAAAAGGCAAGATAAGCTTGATCCCGAATTAACTACCTGCAGACAATGCCTGGCCAAGCTGGAACTGAAAGTAGAGGATCTCGAGGGGCGTAGTAGGAGAAACAACGTGGTCATAATTGGTCTTCCTGAAGGGGAAGAAGGGCACGACATGATTCTTTTCATTCAAAAACTAGTGGAGAGACTAGAGGACCCCTCTCCCTTTGGCGCTAAATACATAATTGAAAGAGCACATAGAGCTCTACGCCCTAAACCAGCCCCTGGCGCCCCTCCACGCACTGTCATCTTTCATTTTCTTAACTTCTTGGAAAAACAGCATTTTTTACATAAACTTAAAGAGCTCCAGAAAGTCAGTTGGGAAGGGAAATGTCTGAGAGTAGCCCAGGATCTCCCAGCGTTGGTCTGACTCAAAAGAACAGCCTTTCATCCTGCGGTTGCCAAGTTAATTGCTGCTGGCATTGTAATGTCCTAGATCTTCCTATGCTGGCCTCTTGTGGATATGTCGAGGAGAGTTTGTTCGAGGCTTGCCCCTCCAGCCAGAAAGACTCGTACTCTTAGACTCATAAAACATGCTCTTAGTATATGGAATGTGGATTCAAACTTGGGACTACCTGAATATGGATTCAATATCCCGGAGGGCTCAGGAACTGTGGTGGACGAGGAGGGACTTGTACATCAAACTTGAGATGAAAGTCATTTTACAACCACTGGCTTATGATAGCCAGGCTATGCTGAGACAAAGGAGCTGTATCCAAGGTGAGTCAGCCTTCGAGCTATCTATCAGCTAAGCTGTACACAGCACCTGCTTCCAGGGAAGGTGCATAAAACCAGCAGAGTTTTCCACTGTTAAAATCCACACGCAGTAACAGTGCAAAGACTTTTAACTGCCAAAGTCAGTTACTTGATGCCCGACCTGGGATCTTGCTTGCCAGTGGGAGTGGCTGATTTTGGGGGGAATCTACAGTACAGGCATTACCAAGGCTGATCCTCTGGAGTGGGTAGCTGAGATTAGAACCTGCAGATTTGGAGTGGACTTTGTGACTGTGGGAGTGTCTGAACCTTGATCCTGATTGTTGCTTGCCAACCCAGGATAAGAAAAGAAGGAGGGAAGATACCAGGATTAACTCTTGAGGCAGTGGTGGGTGGAATCAAGCTTTCTGGACTCTCTCTCTCTCTCTATCTCTCTTCTCCAGGATCATGCTAGCACATATAACCACCTGACAAAGGAGCTAGATATGCTTCAAATGCGCATGGGGAACTGATTGCTGGAGTATATTTAGCACTTTTTGCACTTTCTACCTGTAAGTTTATAGGTAATTCTAGCTGAAAGCTTATTCAGTTTGGTAACAGACACCCTTGTGTGCAAGTCTCTTTTTTGTTCTGGTTTGTAATTATTTATTTGAAAAGGTTTCACCAAGAAAGACAACATGAGCTGCCAGCAGCTTGTTTCCAGAAGCGTCCGGGGGGTAAGGGTTACATAGTGGGAAGAGCAAGTAGAACAAAATCGGCAATATACAACCAGGTAACAAAATCAGGTGATATACAACCAGGTAAGTATACAGGCTATTATACAGGCAGATATACAAAAAGTGCACACACAGAACAGTGGATTACTATACTAGACAGATAGCTGAAGCATACAGGACAACTACCTATTCCATACAGGGCATAAGCGTCAAGGCACAAACATAACTAGGAAGGTATAGATCAGCCACAGGAGTACACCTTAAAGTGCTAGGAGGGATAGACTGGGTATAGGGGAAGAGAAGTGCATAGGTAGTCTAGTTTGAAGACTTAGAGGTGATGGGAATGGTTAAGGGGAGGGGCAGGCATAGATACTGGGAACCCTACGACAGGATAAGGGCCCGGCAAATGAGTTGAGGGGTGGGGGGAAGTAGACAAACTGGGAACCACGCCCCTTCAGAATGCTGAGAACCCCACGGGAGGGGGGGTGAGGACTCAGAAAGGGGGGGGGGGAAGAGAGGTAAGGGAGGAAAAAGAGGCATGCTGAGAAACAACCTCCCTCCAGGATGCAGAGAACCCTGTGAGGGGATAGGCCCAGCACTGAATGCAGGGAAAGGGGGAGGGGGAAGAGAGATAAGGGAGGAAAGAGAAACATGCTGAGAACAACCTTTCTCCAGGATTCACAGAACCCTGCCAGGGGATAGGCCCGGCATTGAGTGCAAGGAGAGATGGGGCAAGGAGAGAGGAGAGGCGGGGGAGAGATGATGAGACCAACCTCCTCCAAATACAGAGAACCCGCAAGGAAAGGCCCAGCATTGAGTGTAGGAAGAGGAGGGGAGGCCTGAGGGAAGAAAGGCATGTTGAGAACAACCACCCTCCAGGATGCAGAGAACCCCTGCGAGGGTAGGTCCAGCACTGGATAGAGGAGAGGAGAGAGTAGAGTATGAAGAATGGGAGGGCATAAGGTGAGTAGGAGTGGGGGTTGAGGGACAGCACTAGGCATTATTAAGTCTTAAAAGGGGGGGGTCATGTGAGACTGCACCTTAGAAAAGCGGTGTGGCTTTTAAGAGCTTGCTGTTGCATCATATAGAGGGGTATGATTTCTGGACTTTTTGTGTTAACTGTAATGCCCCCTCTCACCCCATGGACTGATTGGGAGCACTCAGCAGCAGAAGCCATAAGAACAAGGCTCTTTCAGCAGCAACCCCCCACTCACTCCATGGACCGACGGAAATTGCACAGCAGCAGGAGTCACAAGGACAAGGCTCCTTCAGCAGCAACCCCCCCCTCCACTCACTCCATGGACCTGCATTGGGTTACAAAAAACTGATCAATTAGAAGCTATTTTTGGACAGTAGTACTCAGCCGACAAGCCGCTCCCTGTGAGCCCTTATTTAATTATGTTGGCTGAGTATAGGAGATTGCTTATTTGTCTCTCTGTTTGTCCTAGATTGCTTATTTTGCTGTGCATTGTTGGAACAGCTTTAAGAGTCATTCTGTAGTGTCATTTGCTGATTTGTACTGTTGACTTTCAGTAATTCGAATTAATTTTGTTGTTCCATGTCTGCTCCACTTGCCAGGGTGGTGCATGAGCAGTGTGCATGAGCAGTGTGCACCACCTCTTCCTTATTGTCCATCCTTCCCACCTCCAGTATTCCTTATCCTTTGTGTCTTTGTCTCCTAAACTATGCTCCTTCAGCAGAACCCCCCCCCCCTCGCTCCATGGACTGATGGAGATCACACAGCAGCAGGAGCCACAAGAACAAGAAGGCCCTAAGGTCCCTGAACCAACAGCCTCTGTTGGCTGAATTGTTCCTCGCCAATTGGTCTGGAGTCTTCACTGCTCCAGACATAGACTCTGCTCTGGCAGCCTTCAACTCCATCTTCCATGCCCCCCTCAAGAGGCTGAAGCTAAGGTGTAGGCATCTTCTCTGGATCTCTCCTCAAGTGGTGAAGCTATTGAAGGAAAGAGATCAAGCTTGGAAAGTCTACAAGGCTTCCTCTGATGCCTCAGATCTACAAAAATACAGAACTCTAAGGAATGCCTGCACTAAGGCCATGCACATGGCCAAAGCAAATTCCTTCAAAGCCCAGCTCGATGACTGCCACCCTTTTCCAGCAGCCTTTTGGAAGACCCTTCACTCTCTACTAGGGCCCTCCTCCCTACCCCCCCCCTTCCTGCTCTCAGTCCCCTGAAGGAGCCAGTGATGCCACCGACTCCTCCATGAATCGCTACTTTACTACCTGTGCCCTACCCCTTGGTAATTCCCCTTACTCTCACCTCCACACATTCATCAACTTGCCCCCAAGCATCTTGCCACTTACCCCTACCTTCCCCATCTGACCACATATTCCCCCCCATCACCCCTTTAGAGGTGCTCTGCACCCTTAAATCTCTAAGCTCCACCAAACAAAGCCCAGATGGAATTAATCCCAATATTCTGAAAATCTCAGCTCCAGCCATTGTGCCTCCAGTCACCCATCTGTTCAATCTCTTCTTCTCATCTGGCTCCTTACCCAAAGCATGGAAGTTGGCAAAAGTCATTCCCCTACACAAAGGGGGTGACCCCTCAATTCCCGGTAACTACAGGACCATCTTCCACCTCTCCTCCCTCTCCAAGATGCTAGAAGCCCTTACCTCCAAAAGACTAATCTCCTTCCTGGCCTGTAATGACGTTTTGACCCCATTTCAATCTGATTTTCGGCAACACCACTTCACATCCTCTTCCCTTTTCCGACTCACTAACCATATCCACTCGGCTATGGACAAGGGTCACCTGATATGGGCTATCTTCATAGATTTAGCCAAAGTATTCGACTCCGTGGCCCACAAAATTCTAATTAATGACCTTGCATCTATAGGCCTCTCGCCCTCCCCACCATCAATTGGTTCAAGGCCTACCTCTCATACAGGCTTCAGTACATACAGTTGGGCAACACCTAATCCACCCTCCTTCCCATCCTAGCTGGTGTTCCTCAGTGGTCAATCCTCGGCCCAACCCTCTTCTCCATCTTCATAAACAGCCTCCCATCTGTCTGTCCATGCTCCCAAGTTCAAATGTATGCTGGTGACTCAGTGATCTTCACTTCTGACCACTCCCTAACCCAAACTGAATCTGTATTCCAGTCTAACTTTGAGAACTTGCTATTTGGGCTTCAAGCTAAGTCTCTCAAATGAAATACCAAAAAAAAGACAGTGGCGATGGCCTTTGGCTCTGCCCAGAAGCTGGCTAAACTGTCCCCACCCTTATATGCTCTAGATGGGTCCAAAATCTTAGCAGTTGACAGCTATAAGTATCTGGGAGTATGGCTTGACCCCAGGCTGGACTTCTCCCTACACCTGGACTGGATTCATAACAAGCTCCGCCCTAGACTAGGCGTGCTATATAGGCACAGGAAATGTCTCTCCTTCCCCATCTGGAAGGAAATATAACAAAGCTCATCCTCCCCATTGTACTTCCTGCACTGTTATGCATCTGCCTCCATGCATTCTATATGTCTGTACTTACCCATGCTGGTTTGCCACAGTACTGTCCTACCCTGATGATCAGCACCCTCACCAATGTCCACTGTTGTCAAGCTTCTTGCATTCTTGTACCAATTGCAAACTGTGTAAACTCCACTGCGTATCTTGTACACTGTGCCTACCATCAAGCTTCTCATAGTCTTGTACCAACTGCTAACTGCTGTAAACTCCACTGCATAATTTGTATACTGTACCTTGCGCTAACTGTAGTGAACTGCTCTGTATACTTTGTTTACTGTATTTATTTGTATGTGAACTGCTCTGTATATTTGATTTACTGTAGTTATTTGTATGTGAACTGCTCTGTATATTTGATTTACTGTATTTATTTGTATATTGTACCCTCACCCTTGCCCCGGGTTGCACCTGGATTCGAGCCTCAGCTCAGTGAGCCTTTCCTGGTTATCAACTTTAAATAAATAAATGTAGGAAATTTTAACATTTCGCTCTCACTTTATTTTGTCAGTTTATTCTAAATGAATTTGCTTAATTCAGAGATGCATGTTTCAATGTCGTACTTGTGTCCATTGTGTGTAATGAGTTGCTAGTTGCTTGCCATTGTTGATAAAGAGATTATGTTTAACATTGTGAGGTGGTTATTGTCATGTATTTGTGAATCTCTACCTTAAAAACTAGCAAAACAATCAAACAAGGGGGCAGTTATCCCTACAATTCTGGCACCCAACGTGGGTCTTGAATCTAGTACTGCAACACTTGATTCTGGTGAACCAACGTGTGGGCATAAAATGTGGTAATGCTACTGCATTGTGCAATTCTGGTGCATCAACGCATGGTGTAGAATTTGACATCCCAGTTTAGTCACATACATATGTAGGAACCAGCAGCATGCTTTAATTGGCAAGGAATAACTAATGCATACAGGTATTGAACTTCGAAAAGCTCATTGTGTTGAAGAAAAAAAAAAGTGCCTTGAAATGAAAAGTGCTTAGTGAGCTCATACTTATACTAGGAGACTGTAGGAGCTAGGAGGCTGAGAGGCCCATAAGTGCTCCTGAAATGATTAATAGCTAATTTGAACATCAGAGAGCATGAATGTAAAGAAAAAAATTTGTGCTTTTGAACTGTGATTTGAAATTCCATGTGCACATTAATGCAAGTTGCTGAGAAAAGTGTCTGAACTCTAAAACTATTAGGGTTAATTGCAGATAGCATACATGTTGAGTTTTGCATTCCCTGAGGCATGGTTGTCTATTTATTTAAAAGAGGGTAACAAGGACAGGTACCCTGAGCTGTAGCTCATTTCCAGGTACGACCCAGGGGAGTGGAGTACGGGAGAAACAAGGTACAAAACATTGTTTGAATACAAAGGCAACAACAACAGAATGTACCAATAAATGATGAGGCCAAATATAACACCGTCAGCTGCAGGAAAGAACCATGGATGAAAAGGTGCAAGAATACAGTCAAATGCACAGTGCCTGTTGGGGTAGGAGATAATACTAAACCTTCATAGACGGGGGATCAGATCCAGAGAGGGTCAAGGGAGAGGCCAGGGAGTCAGGGAAGGGTAGACAGGAAGAGAAGGGAGCAGGAAGATTCCTTAGTTGATGTCTGAAGGTAGGAACACAGTGGGAGAGGCAAGGTGGGAAGGGGAGCTAGTTCCAAAGGGAAAGGAGGCAGTAGAAGAAAGCAGCTTGTGGATGGGGAATGGAGGTGGCGCGGGAGTCACTGGAGCAGAGAGTAGAGTTGTTAGAGCACTCTGAAGTTTTGGGTTCTAGTTCTAGTCTAGGACTTTTGAAAAGTTCTAGGGTTCTAATTTTATTTTAGAACTTTTTAGAACTCAAACCCTATTTTTTAATTTTGCTGCCTATAATGAAGATAATAATGAAATACATGTGAAATTGAGGACAAAAAGAAATAAAATCTGTTCAATATCGGGGGAGAGAGAAACGATCATGTGTGACTTTGAAATGTTGGGTACAACAAAGCAGCCAAAGGGCTCACAGCAAGATGATGGCCAGTATGCCATGTAGGAGTCACACACACACACACACACACACACACACACACACACACACACACACACACATCACAGGGTACAGTTCAGCAGTCAACGGGTATACAGCAGGATGATGATCAGTATGTCACGTAGGAGTTACTCACACACTGGGTACAGTTCAGCAATCAAACTGCTCACAGCAGAATGATGGCCAGTATGCTATGTAGGAGTCACTCACACACTGGGAACAGTGTAGCAGTCAAATGGCATACAGCAGGATGATGACCAGTATGCTACATAGGAGACGGAGTCATGCAAGACACAACACACAGATTTTTTTTTTCTTGAGTAAGGGATTTTTCTCTCCCCCCCACCCAAAGCTCCCCCCTCCAAAAAAAATATTTCTGGCATGTATTTAAGGATACCATACAATGGCTGCTGGTGTGCACATGGTCACACACACTGGGTAGGGTACAGTGCAGTCAAAGGGCACACAGCAGGATGATGGGCTCGCCACAGTATGCCATAGCAGACAGAGTCACACAACACAGTGAAATGGTTTTCTTTGTCTCTCCTCCCAACAGGGAAAAATATTTGTGGCATGTATTTAAGGATACTGCATGGCTGCTGTGCTGCACAGTGCACACACAGTCACACACTGGGTGCTGCACATGGTCACAATGAAGATTGCACAGCAGTAGGAGCCACAAGAACAAGGCTCCTTCAGCAGCAAGCTCCCCACTCACTCCACAGACTGATGGAGATCACACAGCAGCAGGAGCCACAAGAACAAGGCTCCTTCAGCAGCAACCCCCCCTACCCACACACTAGGTACAGTGCAGTCAAAGGGCACACAACATAAGGATTGGCTGGCCAGTATGCCATGTAGTAGGACTCACACACTTGGTACAGTGCAGCAAACTGTGCACAGCAGGATGATGACCTGTACACAGAGACCCCCAAGGCTCCCAGTCAGTTCCACCACCAGTCCCTGTCCCCTCCCTGCCTGCCTTGCCGATGCCTACTCCCCTATTCTCTTCTCAACCACCTTGCTACTGAATGCCACTGCCTGGCTGGCTGCTCCAGTTTTGATCCCCCTTTTCCTTTCTGTAATTGTTCTGCTACACAGGAAAAAATGCTCTGCCAGTGCCTGCCTGCCTCTGCACTCTAGTGTCTTCTAATAACAAAAGGCACCAAAGTTGCCAAACAAAGAGCAGAGCAGAACACACATGTCTACTCTGCTAGCAATCCAGCTCCATCAGCCCCGCTCATTTCCTGCTGTACAACACAAAGTTTGAGACTGAGTCACATGACTCAACTACTATATATGTCATGCCGCTTACATGAGTGTACAGTAAGAAAAGCTAACTAGTCCCTCCCTCCCAGCTGTCATTTCCTCCCTCCCAGTGTCTCCACGTGCCCCTCCTAGGCCAGACTCCTCCCCACTCTTGGCAAGCAATGGCACAGCAGCACCATAGCATGTGCTTGTAACTGGGGGAGGGGAAAAAAGAGTAATGCAAATCCTTTTGTGAACCCTGTAGTGTTTGAGTTCTAATTACAACTTGAATACCAGGATTTGAGGAGGGTTCGAATCTTTTACGAACTAGTTTTGATAACCCTAGCAGAGAAAGTAGTAGTAGGAGGAGTGAATGGGGTAGACTAGTGAAAAAAGGTAGGAAGAGGGACCTGAACCAATATTTGGTGATGATGGCAGCACATTGTGACTGGCGAAGTGATGGTTGAGGGAAGATGGAGAGGGAGAAGTAGAGGGAGCAGTGATGAGTATGGAGGGGAGAATTGGTGGCAAAATTACAGAAGGCATTGCAGAGGGTGTCAAGTCTAGCAAGGGGGGGTGGTGCCATAGACCACATCCACATAGTCAAAGACTGGGAGAGCCATTGTCATTACCAGCTCAAGACAGACCTGGAGGGAGAAGCAGTCTTTGTTATGGAACAAAGCACCAAGATTTGGATGGAGTTTGGTGTGGATGGCATTGATATAGGCAGAGAAGTCAAGCTTGCTGTCAAGCCACACTCCAAGGTACTTTAAGGGGGGGACAACCTCCAGAGAGGTGCCATCTGGTAAGGAAAAAACAGGAGGGGGACAAGAGCCTGGCCAGTTTCTTGCTGGTATGGAAGGTCATGGCCATCATCTTCTTAGTCTTAACCTTGAGTTTGTTGGTGTTGAACCAGCACAGAATGTTGTGGAAAACCTGCTGGTGGGGACCAACCATGGCTGAGGCCAAGGGGCTGAAGGAGTAACCGACCATGTCATCTGTGTACATGTGGATGTGCAAAGAGAGACAAGCAAAGGGCAGGTCATTAGGAAAATAGAGAACAGAATGGGACTGAGGATGGATCCCTGTGGGACTCTAGTTAGGATGGGGAGGGGGTAATAGGACACCTCATACCTGTACTGACTGTTGATGTCCCATGAGTATGAATGGAACCAGTCAACAGCAGATGCAATGAGGCCAGCAGAGCCAAACTTGTTGAGGAGGAGAGGGTGGGACACCAAGTCAAAGGCTTTGGCCAGGTTGATGAATATATCTGTGGTGATATGTCCCTGATCAATCCCAGTGAGATACAGTCAGTTACCCTCAGTAAAGAAGTGACAGTGGAGTGGTGCCTCATGAAGGCTGACTGGAAGGGGGGGAGGAAATCAGAGGAGTAAAGGAAGTCAGTGAGACTAGAGTAAATGAGGGTCTCCTGAATCTTAGCTAGTGAAGGGAGGAGTGAGATCAGCCAGAAGTTGCTGGGGAGGAAGGGTCACCCCCTTTATGCAGAGGCAACATCTTAGCTACCTTTCAGGTCTGGGAGACAGCACTGAGGAGACAAAGAGGGAATGTAGATCTTAGAGTCATGTTGGGAAATGAGTTGTTGCTGATGTCACCTTATTTAATATGCCTCCCAATAGGACAGCCTGTGTGTATTATTTTTTTGTATTTAACAGGGAGGAGCTGGATGACATCATGGAAGAGGTGTGTTTGAGAGTCAGTTTAAACTATTCTGTGTCTAATCATTTGCACACTTTTCTTGGTGGGCTCTTAGAAACAACATCTACTATAATCACTGTAAGAAGGATATACATTAGATAGGAAAGTCTAATTGTATTGTGGTAGGAGATTATGTTTGTACTTTTTCCTTGTTTTCTTTTAAGTGATTGTATGCTTTGTGATATATTGTTCTGTGTTTACATTTTACATATTTTTTTATCCATTTTTTTAGTAAACCTCTTATTTTAAAGAGACTGCCTGGTGTGCCTTCAAAATTCTTTCATTTGCATGTGAAGTATAGATGGTTAAAGTTGACAGCTGTTCCTAAGCTTAATGGTGTTACTGAACTGAAAAAAGGTAAGAATACCCATGGTCTTGCATAGAGTTTTTTTTTCCCTCCACTGACACTCAGTGTCCTTTGGACTTCCTGGTGCTGCTACCACCCCAGCTATCCTCTTCCAGAGCTCTCTCCTACCACAGATCTGCAGCCAACTCCCTGGGTGTCCTGGCATATCCCTTCACTGGGTGGGTCCCCCCTCCTCTGAGGGGGAAGGCACCGGGGGCAGGGGAAACCCAGTGCACTCTATTTTTTACTGATCCAGGGTGCTGCTGTGGAGGAGTAGGCTCACGGAGGTTCCTGCAGCATAGAGCATGGAAGCCATCATCTGGCAGCTGCCGAAGTTGTTTTTCCACTTTTCTGGTTGTCCCTCCTGCGCTGCTTGTAGTACCCTGGTCTCCACCGGGGCCACTACAGAGTGAGGCTCCCCACCCAACCCACCCATGAAGAGGCGAGCAGTCCTCTGATGCTCAATCCTCTCCTCTCCTCTCCTTCCCCTGCCAGCCCCCGGCGCCCCGAGTCCATTCCCGAACCTGGGTCACTGGCATTGTTCGAGGTCTGGCATCCAGTGCCTCAACCATCTGTGCCACCGGGTCGGCTATGCATAGAGTTTTAAGGGTTCATTTTGGATACCTGGTTAAGTGCCCTTAGGTGAAAGATATCTGGCATTCCCTGAAGAGCAGAATTATCTGAGCCTGTACATTTGGGTACGCTAGCATAAGGTTCACAGTTTGAATCCCCCCAGAACTTGAGACCAAGGTGATTCGGACCCACAAGCAGACAGGAGGGTTACCCTGTTCTGTTACCTGTTCACAATACTGCGCTCGGAGGTTGTCACTGTGGGAGCAGAGGGCCTGACCTGCTGAGTGGGGTTGTGACAACTGGTAGAATAGGAGGTCAGGCAGGTGTCATCAAGGCACAGGTCAGGAAGCATAAGGAAAACCAGAAGCAGCTGTAGAATTCACCAAAAATATTGATTTACAGTAGCAGTAACATAAACAAAAATAAACTTGTTCAGTATAACTATGTGCAAAGGAGTAAAAAAAACAGTAGTTTTCCTTGAGTCTCTGTGTCCCTTTTTCTTCTTCAGCAGTTGCAGCTTAGCTCCTTTATAAGTCCTTTCAACCCCCATTCTTAGCAAGCATCCTGTTTTTGTAAATATCAGGCAGGAGCTGCTAGAACACAGTGTGCTTGCTGAGGCCCCTTTTGCACAGCTTTTGCAAAAGGCTCAAAGATTTGCATTAAGATAATGTCTAGTTTCCAGCAGCTTTCTGCAGTCATCTCAAATTATAAATATATACATTTCAACAGTAACACTATATATTTTGTAAATAAAAGAGATCCCAACATCAGTTACATTTCCACATATTGATTTGTATATATTGTTATATCAGCGGATGTGCAAAGGAGGAAAAAACAGACAGCAAGAGAGGATTGAGAGACAGAGAGAGGCAAAGAATTACCAGACTGTTCAGGCTGATCATGTCCGAAGTCTCACAGGAAAATTTGTTTGTGCAATCAGACAGAGAAGAGACAGAAAAGGAAAGATCCTTGCATTTAAAACTTTCTCCATATCAACGGAGACAGGGTCCTATTCTGCCCTGTCACATACACCCCCCCTCCTTAAGAGGGAACCTGTTTTATTAAACAGGTTTCCAAAACTTTGTATTAATTCTCTACTAACAATTGCTGCTTTCAGAAATTAAGCACATGCACAGTATCAGTTTTTATATAACAGTACAGCAAACAGTAAAGTTCAAACCCATACGTTTGTTTTCAACCTTCAGAACCCTCAATTCCTGATCCATATCTTGACAGAAAATCAGCATTGCTATTCTCTTTACCAGATTTGTGTATCACCATGAATTTAAATGGCTGTAGTGCCAGGTACCACCTTGTGATTCTGGAATTTTTATCTTTCATTTGGTTAAACCAACAGAGAAAACTGTGATCTGTTACAAGGACAAAATCAGTTCCGAGCAAATAAAACTTCAGGGACTCCATGGCCCACTGTGCTGCTAAACATTCCTTTTCTATAGTGGAGTACCTTTTCTCTCTGTCATTCAACTTCCTACTTATGTACAGAATAGGATGTTCTGTCCCATCTACATTTTGACTTAGGACAGCACCTAGGCCTACCTTGGATGCATCTGTTTGTAGCAAAAATGGTTTTTCAAAGTCTGGACTTCTTAAAACAGATGCTGAACATAATGCAGCTTTTATGGCTTGAAAAGCTTCATCATACTCTGGGGTCCATTTCACATTATTTGGGTACTGTTTTTTCATGAGTTCAGTGAGGGGAGTAGCTAATTCAGCAAAGTTGGGAACAAATCTCCGATAATAACCAGCAGCCCTAAAAATGACCTGACACGTTTATTTGTTTTAGGGACAGGGCTGTTAGCAACAGCTTCTATTTTAGAAACCTCTGGCTTAACTTTTCCATTTCCCAACACACAGCCCAAATATCTGGTTTCCTGCATGCCCAGTGCACATTTTGGTAGGATTAATAGTCAGACCTGCATTTTTGATAGCTTGGATAACTACCCGCAGTTGTTCCAGGTGGCTTTTCCAGTCTGGACTGTATACCATGACATCATCCAGGTACGCAGCACAATAACCAGTGTGAAGGGATAAAATTACATCCATGTACTGCTGGAATGTAGCTGGAGCACCATGTAAACCAAAGGGCATGGTGGTGGTGAACTGATAGAATCCTATAGGGGTGACAAATGCAGTTTTATCTCTGGATTCTTTAGCTAGAGGTATTTGCCAGTAACCCTTGATGTGATCGAGGGTACTGATATACTTTGCACTGTCTAGTCTGTCCACCAAATCATCTATTCTGGGCATAGGAAAACTGTCAAATTCTGATACTTGATTAAGTTTCCTAAAAATCAAGGCAGATTCTAACACCCCCTTCTTTTTTGTTTACAATTACCATGGGAGATGACCAAGCACTCCTCAACTCCTCTATGATACCCAATTCTTTCATTTTTTGTATTTCCTTAACCACGTCAGCTCGTAACCGCTCTGGCAACCTCTATGTCTTTTGTCTAATTGGACGAACATTCCTTGTCACTCTTATGTGCTGAACCCCTTTTGCTCGGCCTTGTACCTTGGTAAACATACTGTTAAATGTCTTTAGCACATTATGAATATCTGCAGTTTGTTCTGAGGTTAAGGAAACATTCACATTTACAGCATCAGCATTTATAGTTTGTTCCAGTTTATCATAAACTACATCAATATCTTCCTTATTAGTTTCTGGTAAAACCAGCAAAGCAAGTTTTGCCATTTTTTCAACCCATTTCGTGAGGAGGTTAGCATGGTATGTCTTAGAAGGATGTTTCCTGTTAGGAGTCTCATTCTTGTGGTTAACAGTGCCAATACATTTAAGAACTTTATAAGGCCCTTGCCACTTCATTAACAGCTTATTTTCTGTTGTGGGTAACAGTAGCAAAATCTTTTCACCTGGCTCGAAAATGTTTTCTTTTACCCCATGGTCATAATATACCTTCTGCTGGTTTTGAGCCTTTTCCTGATTACTATGGGCAATTTCAACATATTTTGCCAGCTTCTTTCTTAGGGCACACATTTAAGATGTTATAGATTGTTTCTGAGTGGGATTATCTTCCCATGTTTCTTTTATCACATCCAGTGGCCCTTTTGGCTGCCTACCATACAGCATTTCAAATGGTGAAAACCCTGTTGATGCCCGTGGCACTTCTCCGTAGGCAAAAAATAGGTAAGACAAGTATTGGTCCCAGTCTTTCCCTTCTCCTTTTACAAACCTTTTTAACACGCGTTTTAGGGTTTGGTTAAAATGCTCAACAAGGCTGTCTGTCTGAGGGTGATAGGGGAAGGTTCTTATGGCAGTGATACCTAGCAGTCTGTACAGCTCCTTAAGCAATGCAGCACCAAAATTACTACCCTGTTCTGTAATAATTTCTTTAGGTATGCCCACTCTGCTGAAAATTTTGCCAAGCTCTGCTGCAACTTTTGGGACTGTATCAGTACGCATTGGAACTGCTTCTGGATATCGAGTTGCATAGGTGCGTACTACCAGGATAAATCTATTACCTTTTTTACTTTTGTCTAAAGGACCAACCACATCCATTGCAATTCTTTCAAAATGCACATCTATCAAGGGTAGGAGCACAAGGGTCATCTTATCTTTTCTAGTGATTGGGGCTACTTTCTGACGCTCAGCACAGGAATTACAGTAGGTATCAACATCTTCATGAATTCCAGGCCAGTAAAATCTATACAGCAATCAGGCAAGGGTGCAATCCCTCCCTGAGTGACCAGCCATAAAACTGGCATGTGCTATCTATAATAACTCTTTTCTATACTTCTGTGGTATAACCAATTTCTCTATCTGTGCCTGTGTCTGAGGATTTACCCAAACTCTGTACAGTAACCCATTATATTTTTTAAACATTGGTCCACACTGTTTTGGTTTCACCCCCAGCTGCTTAAAATAACCCTGGAGAGAAACATTGTTAGCTTGTTCTGAAAGAAAATCACAATCACAATCTCAACTCAACTCAACCTTTATTTATAAAAGGCACCTTTCCAAACCAAGACGCCTGTACAATAAAACCACACACATTTTTATAAATATTCAAATAAAATTAAAACTAATAAATACAATAGCAGCTTTAGTAGTTAAAAATATGTCATGCTAAAAAGATGCATCTTCAAAGCAACTTTAAAACTTTGAATGGTCAGGCAATCTTGTACCCGATGAAGTAGAGAATTACACTGGGTCGGGGCCACAAAACTAAATGCCCTTGCCCCATATGTTTGTAAATGACCCCTGGGAGTCTCTAGCAATCCCTCATCGGTGGATCTGAGAGGGCAGAGAGGACAGTAGTGGTGAAGGAGATCCTTCAGGTAACTGGGTCCCTGATCATGTAGGGCCTTGTAGGTTAACAACGCAACCTTGAAGGTGATCCACCACTGTATCGGCAGCCAGTGCATTCCGCGGAGCACAGGCGTTGTATGACTGGTCCTAAAGGTACAAGTCAAAAGCCTGGCTGCTGCATTCTGCACTAGCTGCAAGTGGCAGATATCAACCCCCAGGAGCCCTAGGTAAAGGGCATTGCAATAGTCAAGGCGGGAGGTAACGAAAGTGTGAACCAACATTGGAAGATCATCGGGAGGAACCAGGTGCGTTATCCGGGCGATATTCCTCAGATGGTAAAAAGAGGCTTTGACAACTGCTGACACCTGCAATTTTAGGGTCAGGCAGTCATCAAGCATAACGCCCAGGTTCCGCACCCGGTCTGAGGTAGTTAGCTGGACACCTCCAAGCCATAGACCCGAAGGAGAACCTGGCAACACACCCGCCTCACGATGACCTGGGTCCACAACCAACACCTCAGTTTTTTGGGGATTCAACCACAGCCAGCTCACATTCATCCAGTCCTGGATTTCGGCTAGACAGTTGTTAAATACCAAGATGGCATCATCCTGATCAGGCACTAAAGACATGTACAGCTGAGTATCATCTGCATAGCTGTGAAAACTCAAGCCGTACTTCCTAATACTCACTCCCAATGGCAGCATATACACCGCAAACAACATGGGCGCCAAGATGGATCCCTGCGGTACCCCACAGGATAGGGAGAATGGAGCTGAGGAAAAAACACAGACACCACCCTCTGGGTCCTACCCTTGAGGAAAGATCTAAACCATCTGAGGACTGACCCTGAAAGTCCACAGACAAACCACAGGTGAGCCAACATCATGCCATGGTCCATGGTGTCAAATGCCATAGAGAGATCAAGAAGGACCAAGATGGAATGAGTCTTTTGATCTTTCACTATTAGGAGGTCATTTAGTACCTGTACAAGGCCTGTCTCCGTAGTATGTCTCTTCCTAAATCTGGACTGGAGATAATCATAAATATTGAGGCTGGTCAAATGATCATTCAACTGTGATGCCACCACCTTCTCAATAACCTTACCCACAAACGGCAGGTTAGAGACAGGCCTGTAGTTAGCCAGACAGTCTGGGTCCAAGGAGGACTTCTTAAGGAGGGGCCAAACCACAGCCTCCTTCAGGGGTTCTGGAAAGATCCCCCTCTCCAAGGACAACCAGACAATCTCGGCAAGGACTGGGCCGATGATATCCACACAACCAACTAAAAGGTACGTGGGGCCCAGATCCAAACTACAGTTGGCCAGACGTAATGACTGGATAACCATCACAATATCACTGATTGTGGGCCAGCCGAAGTCGCACCACACAAACTGGGCATCCAACATTTCCTGCCGACCATCGCTACTCCCTTGAAAGAGGATCAAGCAGATATCGGACCTGATCATGGCAATCGTATCCGCAAAGAATCGAGCAATATCCTCACACCACTTTTGTGAAAAAGCATTTCCAGGCTGAAGACAGAGTGGATTGCACAGTGTCTACGGTCCAGAAAAGCTGAGCTGGTCGATTCTGCCCAGCAGCAATTTCTCTGGACAGGAATTCTGCCTTCTTATGGGTAATTGCTGATTGATAGACAAAATAGTGGTCCATCAGACTAAGTCTAATCAGTAATCAGTTTCATTTTAGCATTTTCATATGTTAACCCTTATGCCCATCAGTCATTTGTTGCCACAGTTTCTTTAGGCTTCGTCTTTTTTTCCTGGATTTCTGGATCTTGGAGCTGTGCTCAAACAAGTCTGAATTAAAATCTTTGAAAGGAAAAGTGTCCCCACCATGTGAAATTTTCTTTGACTGAGCTCTTGTCACTACAGCTTCTGAAACATCAGGATTTACTCCCTCTTTGATCAACTCAGTAAATCCTGGAAAGTCATTTTCAATAATCACAGGTACAGGTAACTTAGGTACTACCCCCGCTTTTATTTGGTGCGACAAACCCTCAATGGTCAGAGTCACTTAGGTGATGGGATAGTATCGAGTGTGCCCATGGATGCAGATGACACCAGTACCTGGTCCCTTTGCACAGTATTTTCCCAGCACATTAACATGCACTAGGGTCTGTCTGCTTCCTGAATCAATGAGTCCCTTCACAGTTTTATTCCCCACCTTCACATCTGTTAAGTACTTGCCCCAATTTGCCAAGGACAAATCTGCTCCAGTGCCACTCTCCTTACTATGGCAGTTACTTGCAAAATGGCCTGGCTTATTACAGTTATAGCAGATAACGTTTTTGGGCACAGATTTGTTACCCCTCCAGAGTTCTAATTAGGCATAGAGTTTAAATGGGTAAAAGAGTGTCCTACCAGTGCTCAGATGTTACCTCACTGCTGTGGCATGTGTCTGGCTATTTGGTAGTTCTCAGCCAAAGAAACAGCCTTTTTCCCACTCTCTGGTTGGTGTTCCTTTACCCAGAGCTGCACATCGGTAGGCAAGATGTTGATGAATTGCTCCAGGGCAAATGTGTCAATGGAGTCATTCACAGATTTGGGACTGTCTAGTACAGTATGCCCTGCAAGCCCATTGGTCCACACTGGGGACCAATGGGCTTACAGCCCATACTGTACCTGTCATTCGGTGGGCTGCCAAGTGTTGTGCGGTGGGATGCAGCCACCCGCCAATGATGGGGGTGAGCGGGTGGGTTAGGGTTCTGTGTGGGTGGTGGGGTGGGGTGCTACTGGATCAGCAGGGCATTTCAATATGGGAATTTACCGCAATCACATCAACGGGCGGGGTTCCACTAGACCATCAGGGATGTCATATTGCCATTTATCAGGGAAATGGGGACTCGTGTGGGAGGGGGGACCACTAGACCACCAGGGATGGTCATGTTTCATACTTATCGTGGAATTGGGGATGAGGGCCACTAGACTACCAGGAATTTCTTCATTAACATATACTGCATGATCGCGGCTATGGAGCGGAGGGTGCCCCAGGATCCCCACAGCACACGTCATGCTGTGCAAGGTGCCAGGTACAAGTCGCCGGCCTGCCCTTTGCAAGGCATGCAAATGGAGCCATAATGACATGCAAATGGCCCCATTTGTGCCTAGCATATATTATGGCCTCATTTGCATGCCCCCTGCTGAATTTCACGGGTGATGTACCTAGCACAACTGCACTTGCACTGGCATATCCCTGTGCTCCCTATCTGTGGCTTGTGCCAGTGCAATGCCACTGCACCATGCGCAGTTTGTGCGCTGACCGTGCCATCTTCAACGGTGCTGTGCCATGGTGCAGCACCATTGAATATCAACTGGACCTGGCCCCGGTGCATCATAGTTGCGCTGCACCCAGGCTTGTGCCACTGCCTGGCACAGTCTGAATATCCCGGCCCGTATCTAAAAAATATTTGCAAAAAAATATTTTTTTCCATTTTGTTCAATAAATAAATTAATTTTTAATTAATTTTAATTATCCAAAAAATATATATTTCTCTCACCCAAACAGATCTTTGGCATGAATATACTCTTTGTTCTAAATACAACATCAAACAAGCATTTGTCAATGCTGAATGTTGTCGCGCTGGCATTGGCTGTATTAGTGCTGTGCAGAAACACATTTTGGGCAGGATGTGAAAAATGACAGCTGTACTGTTCATAAGGAGGTGTGAAAAAATGGCAGTGCTGAAAATGTGGCATGTAAATATCACAAATCTGCGAAGTTACAAGGGTGTGTGGGAAATGCGCAATGCACACTTGTAACACAATAATTTTATGGACTTTCGGCACCAAATTTGCAACAGAGCATTTTAGCACCTCTGCTCATGTACAGTGTCACTGTCATTTCCTCAAAGTGTCCCAAAAAGTGATTTCACACAGCGACCGCGCTATTTTGTGCCGGACGTACGAAAACACATTTCGGGCAGGATATGTAAAATGACAGCTGTACTGTTCATCAAGAGGTGTGGAAAAATGCCAATGGTGAAAATCCAGAGTGAAAATATTACAAATGTACAACGTTATGAGCATGCGTGCAAGTTGCACAATGCACGCTCATAACACAGTCATTTTAAGGAGTATCATCACCAAATTTTCAACATAGGCATTTCAGGACCTTTGCTCATGAACAGTGTCACTGTCATTTTTGTAATCTGCCCTGAACACTGATTTCCCACAGAGACCGCACTATTGTGTGCCGGAAGTGTGAAAACACATTTCGGCCAGGATGTGAAAAATGACAGCTGTACTGTTCACAAGGAGGTGAAGAAAAATGACAATGTTGAAAATCTGGTATGAAAATATTGTGAATTCGCGAAGTTATGAGCGTTCGTAGGAACTGTGCAACGCACAATCATACCACAGTCATTTTATGGAGTATCGTCACCATTTTGTCAACATAGGCATTTTAGGACCTCTGCTCATAAACAGTGTCACTGTCATTTTTGTAATCTGCTCCAAACACTGATTTCCCAAGCGACCGCGTTATTGTGCACCGGAAGTGTGGAAACACATTTTGGCCAGGATGTGAAAAATGACAGCTGTACTGTTCACAAGGAGGTGTAGAAAATGAAAATATTGAAAATTTGGTGAAAATATTGTGAATTGCGAAGTTAAGAGCGCAGCATAGCAATGGCGCAACACACGCCAGAACAGCTATTTTGATTTTTCCATCAAATTTGCAACATAGGCTTTTTGATAGTCCACCTCATGAACACTGCCACTGTCCTTGAGTTAATCAGTCCCAAAAGGTGATTCCACGCAGTGACTGCGAAATCACCTTTCAGGATCGATTAACATAATAACAGTGACAGAATTCATGAGGAGGGGTCCCAAAAACCCCATGTTGAATATTTGGTGCAAAAAGTCCAAAAAATGCCCAAGATATGCATCAAAGTTGAAAAAACCCTATTTATTCCATTATATGGCTTACCATAATTTCCTCAGTTCGCGGTCGGCTTTGAAGAGTGCAGATGTGTTCACGGTCCACCGTAGATCATCGCACCGAGCTTCGGAGGTAAGTATGGGGTGAGAGGATGTGGGCGTGCAGGGCACAGTGAGTGGTGTGTGGTAGGTAGGGAGACTACGAGGGACCGCTTTCTGTTTATAGGTGTGAAAAAATTGTAGACACCCGTCAGAAAATAGGAGTGGGGACACTAGCTGAGGGGATTGGGCACCTCAGCACAAAGAAGGGGGGACATCATGCCAACAGGGAGTGTGAAAGGGGTGATGGATTCTGTGGGATTGGGCACCCGTCAGCAAACAAAGAAAGCAGGGCATGATGAGCCGAGGGGATTGGGCACCCCCCGGCAAGCAAAAAAGGAGGAAGGGACACATTATGCCAACAGGGAGTGGGCTCCCCGTTGGCACATAGATGAGAGGCAGGGTAAGCCGACCAGGGGATTGGGCACCCTTAAAGTTGGCAGTTTAGCGGCCACTGTGCCGCCATGTTTAATTCTGGTGAAGCACGTGGGAAGGTCTGCTGCATGTGATGAGCTTTGCTTGCATTGCAGCGGACCTTTCATTAGATGTGCTCGCCACATTATGTATGCATGGTGTGGCACTGACATGCTGGTTGATTGGGGAATGAGGGACACACCTACTGCATTTGCACAACAGCGACTGCACCTCCAAATCTCCACTGCCGCAAGATGTTGGCTGCGCAAGCGTGCCAACATTAAAAAGGATAATATTTTATAAAAATGAAATGGAGAAAATCACACTTTATAATAAGTAGGATTTAAAAGTAAAAAAATCAGCTTACTTTGCAAACCAAATCTGTATTGCATATTCAAATATGTCACATCTAATCCTTAATATCTTTTTAGGTTTCTTCTAAACAAAAAAAAAGTTATGCCTAGTTAGTATGGTTTTAAACTAAATTTGCCTTTAGTTTCTGCTTTCTACTTTTCCTCAAATTTCCTCAAAGGAATCATTTTTAAAGTTGTTTCTTCAAGACAATCATGTTTTTCTATTCAGTGCAACATAAATTTAAACAGTACATTTCATCACCTGTATATTCTACTAAGTGTATCAAAGTTCTTTAGTCAGAGGTTCATAATGTAAACTTCTCTTTTAAACTACCCAAACAAACTTCATTCATTTTTTCAGTGAAAAACTTTCTACCTACTTTATCCTAGGCTTTTTGTTTCCACTGCCATTTTGAAATCTACAGAAATACAATTTGGAATCATCAATGTCGTGCCCAATATGCGCGTTAAAGTGTAAAATATCTTCATTCTTTGAAGAAGACTCTGCTGAATATAAAGAAGCTTACTTTGTTGTTTCAGTGTGGTGTGTGTTGCCGGACTCCTGCTTTCTCTTAATGGAGGTGCAGTTCTTTTTGAAGATGGGAATCGGGTGCAGGGCTTAGCGCCAGGGTGCTATCTGTAATTCTAGTCAGAGAGTGTGCCAGAGATGGAGCAGCATAGTTGGCTGATAGCAGACACTGAGCTGACTCTAGGTAGACTCCAGATGATGTTCTTTATGCTCATACTTAGCATGAGGGCCACAAGCAGGATGGTTGCTTACCTATAGACACTGATATACTGGAAACCTGGGGGCCAGAGTTTGCAGACTCGCTTGTGTCCCCACCCAATGTATCCGTGATTGATGGGGGGAGTAGCAGCCCTGGTTGGCTGGCAGTGGACTGGCTGGAGGAGGAAGTCTCATGCAGAATCTGGCTGGATGAGGGAGTCTCATGCAGAATCCAGTGGGGGTCTGAGCAGCAATTGCTGGAAGGGGAAGGAAGAGTGAGAGGTCTGAAGCTCCTCTCTCATCCTGAAATGAGCCACAAGAAAGTAATCAGCTCAGTTTGGAGTTCATGGGAATGTTTGTGGCCCCATCCATTCTGTCCATGATTGCTGAGGGAATGGCAGTCCTGGCTGGTTTGTGGTGGACTAGCTGGTGGAGGAAGCCCCATGCAGAGTCAGGTGAGGGTCAGAGTGGTTGTTCCTGGAAGGGGGAAAGCAGAGTGCCAGGTCTGAACCTGGACTCTTGTCCCCATGCTGTCTGATCCTGAAGTGAGTCACAAGAAAGCAATTGGCTCAGTCTGGAGTTTGCAGAGTTCATGGGCTTGCTTGTAGCCCCACCCAATGTGTCCATGATTTGTGGGGGAAATTGCAGTCCAGGTTGGCTACTGGTGGACTGGCTGAGGAGGGAGCCCCATGCAGAGTCTGGTGAGGGCCTGAGCAGTGAACACTGGAAGGGGGAGGGCAGAGTAAGAGGTCCAAAACTACCTTGTCATCCCCGGGCTGTCTGATCCTGGTTTGTCCTATAGGCTTTGCAACAGATTAATTGTACAGATGGCTTCATTACTGATTATAGAGTAAGAAGTTTTAACTGTGATCCATCAGAATATTGAGAAGGCTGACCTTGAGATAGACAAACGGATAGCTTGATTAGCCAAATGTCAGTCATACTCTAAAAGTGAACTGGATAAAACAGTGTCAGAATATTTGACAGCCCATAAAACTATACAAACCAAAGCAAAAACAAAGGAAGCATTAGCAAACCTTGCTTTGTTTTCTATTTTAAAAATGGTTTACAAGGATTACAGAAATGACAATTAACTGGTAAGTATGAAGACTTGACTATCCAGATTGCTCTTCTAAAGAAAGAATTAGAAGTTGCAAAACAGATAGGTAGAAGACTTGGTTTGCTGGCCAAGGCACCTAGCTTCACCTGAGCTCTTTCCTTCTAAGACTGCTTGAAAGGCAGAGTAGAGAAACTTACCAGAGCAAGGGAAAAGGATTAAGACTTATTTTTGCTAAGCAGATTTACTGTGTGGTGTTGTTTTTATTTTTTACTCACAGGGATTGCTACTGTTTGTTGCTAACATTTCATTGTTTTATTTTTCTCTGTAGCAAAGTGTTTCTTACAGCATATATCTTCTCTGAAATTATTACAGGTGGTGCTTTACAGGTTTTACAGTTTTATCTAACATTAGGATAAGCTTTCAGGGTTACTGCATTTGTTGTTGACTGATTGTTTCTGATCTTACCTCCTTGTTCTTTCGTCTGTGGTTTTCTTTTTCGGCAGGGGAAGGGCCCAGCCACCCACCCCCATCCCCAACCACCCCACACTACACTCCTTTTATAGGGTACCACAGTTGTGACATTTCCTGTGACAGAGCAGGAAGGGGTGGATCAGTGGGGCCTCCACAAGGTGAGTTCATTTACAGGGGCACTAGTAATTTAACTTGTTGTTATACCAAGTTAAACAAAACACAATCAAACCATTACTTGCATTTTTTTCCCTTTTTTTTCCTTCTAATTACTCTGACTAGGTTATAAACCCAGCAACTTATCAGGAATGGATATCATTAACTGCAGATACTGTGGAACAATTTTCAGAAGGACAGTCTTACAGGATTTAGGACACTGTCCTACATGCTGGGCCTTCAGAGATCTTAGGGCTCAGCTCCGGGCAGCATGGACAGAGATTGCATGCCTCAAATTTCATATTCAAGAGGAAATACATTATAAGAACCACCCGCCATTTCCCCAACATCCAACAGAAAAACCTTGACCGCAGAGGGTAGTTGGTCCAGGAGGATGGCAGGTGGTTAGGAGGGGCAAATCGGGTGCCCCATCACTCTCTGCTCTCCAACATATTACCTCCAAAAACCATATAAACACTAAACAGGTATCTGCCTCTATCTCTGAAATCAAACAAAGAGGCAGAAGACACTGCAGAGCAGGACACTGCAGCACAGGAGCTAGCACAACAAAACTCACCCAAATCAGGAACCAAAACAAAAAAGAAAAAGAAATCCAAAAACTTTGATCATAGGAGACTCCATGATTAGGGAGTTGATCCCCATCTCCAGCCAGGGGTAATGGTCAGATGTCTCCCAGGTACATCAGCATGGAGAGACACTGACCGCATTGCTAAAATTGTTCAGAAAGCGGGAGAAAACATTGATGTCCTAGTACACATAGGGACTAATGATCTCACCAACTGGTCAGTTGTGGAGACCAAGGAACACCTGACCAGGCTGGGTGACAAACTATCATCTATTTCATCTGGCATCTCCTTCTCTGAGATCCTGCCAGTCTGGGAGAGGGGAGCAGATGGACGGAAGGTCAGAGAAGGGGAGATAGGGGAGCTAAACACGTGGCTCAAGGGCTGGTGCCAGGAAAAAGGACACAGATTTGTAGGGAACTGGCAACGGTTCTGGGAGCGAAAGTTCTTTAAATTTGATGGACTGCATCTGACAAAGGAGGGTGTCAGTGCATTGGGGCAGAAGTTTGACGTCCTTGCAGAATATTTAAACTAGCAAATGGGGAGAGGGGTGCAGCACCCCATACGTTGAATGGGAAGAACACCCCTTCCCCCGCAGCTAGTGGTCAAACAGGGATTCAGCATGTTTGCAGTTCATTTGCATCACCAGGTAAGGAAAAAGGTTTGTCTCCCCATACAACGCACAAGGGTAATGCCAAACCTCACCCAACAACTAACACACCAAAATCTGGCCAATGGAAAATCATGTACACAAATGCTCACAGCCTGGGAAATAAGATCCCAGACCTGCAGGCAATAATGTCAGAGGCTAAACTGGACATAGTAGCAATTAGTGAGACATGGTTTACCAGTAACCACACTTGGAAGACTTCAGTACCTGGCTATGTATTGTTCAGAAGAGGCTTAGGTGCAAAAAGGGGGGGAGGAGTGGCCCTGTATGTCAATGAAAATATCAAAGCTACAGAAATTCAGAATACACATAAGGAGCCAGAGGAACTGTGGGTCACCCTGGAAACAGGAAATGGGACAGCCATAAGAACTGGGGTTGTCTACAGGCCCCCAGACCAGGGGGAGGACATAGACACATTACTGTTAGAAGATATACAAAACATGACAGCTAAAGGGGAGGTTCTGATAATGGGAGACTTCAACATACCGGACACAGATTGGTCAATACCAGCAGGAACATCTGCCAGAACTAGACACATAGTGGATTCCCTGCAGGGGGAGGGCCTCAAACAACTGGTACAGCAACCCACAAGAGACAGGGCTATCCTAGATCTAGTACTGACTAACAAGGAAGGGATCACAGATCTCCAGGTAGAAGGTCACCTGGGGGCCAGTAACCATCACACGGTATGGTTCAATTTGGCTACTACATCTAAATCATCCCATTCCAAGGCAAAAATATGGGACTTCAGAGGAGCTGACTTTGATAAGATGGCCAACAGAGTTAAGCTAGCCCTGGCAAAAAGAAACACAGGTGAGGGGATACAGGCAAAGTGGGCAAGCATTAAGGATGCAATACTTGAAGCAACATCCCATTGTGTTAGACAGAAAAGGAAGTGCAAAAGAAGAAGGAAACCACTTTGGTTCTCAAATACAGTAGCAGAAAAGGTCAGAGCCAAAAGGCTGGCCTTCAGGAAATATAAGGGAACACAGCGGGATGAAGATAGGGAGGCATACCAAGCTGCCCTAAGGGAAGCAGGGAAGGCAGTAAGGCAGGCAAAGTCCCAAACTGAGGAAAACTAGCACTAACAGTTAAAGAAGGTGACAAGACTTTCTATAGATACAGTAGTGAAAGGAGAAAGTCCAGAGGGGTATTGCTAAGCTTAATGGAGAAAAGGAGCATGTGAGGAGGAGGACCCTGTAAAGGCATCTATCCTAAATAGATACTTTTGCTCAGTATTTACTGAAGAGAAGGTAGGGCAGGGCCCACAGCCAGCATCATGGACACAGGGGAAGGAGGTGAGCACTACCTCCTTTACAAAAGAAAGGGTCCTCAAAAGCTTGCTAAGCTCAGGGTGGATCAAGGCAATGGGACCTGATGGCACACATCCCAGGGTACTTAAGGTGCTAAAGGTGGAACTAGCAGAGCCATTAGCAGAATTGTTTAGTGAGTCTCTGAGCACAGGAGAGGTCCCAGAAGACTGGAGAAGGGCTCATGTGATCCCGCTCACAAGAGTGGTAGCAGGGAGGAGGCGGGAACTACAGACCAGTCAGTCTTACCTCAGTAGTGGGCAAGATTATTGAGGCACTTAAGGAAAGAATAGTACAACACCTGGAATCCATAGGGGCACAGGATCCAAGACAGCATGGGTTTACAAAAGGAAGGTTCTGTCAAACTAATCTCATAGATTTCTTTGACTGGGTAACCAGAGTGGTGGACCAAGGGGGAGCAGTTGATGTCGCCTACCTGGACTTCAGCAAAGCTTTTGACACTGTTCCACATAGAAGATTGATAAATAAGCTGGGTAGGCTGGGTGGGTCAGAAGTTGGTCAACTGGGTGGCAAACTGGTTGGCGGAAGAAAACAGAGAGTGGTGGTAAATGGTATACAGTCAGAAGAGATGCAAGTCACAAGTGGGGTACCTCAGGGATCGTCCTGGGAGCCAGTCCTCTTTAACATCTTCATTAGTGACCTTGCAGATGGACTAGAGGGTAAGGCTTGCCTGTTTGCAGATGACACCAAGATCTGCAACAGAGTAGATGATCCAGATGGGGTGGGCAGAATGAGAAGAGATCTGGATAAACTAGCAAAATGGTCAGAAGAGTGGCAACTGGGATTTAATGCAAAGAAGTGCAAAATCATGCATATAGGGAACAGAAACCCTGAAGCCACCTATAGGCTGGGAGGGGAGTTGCTAGCAGTCACAAAGGAAGAAAGAGACTTGGGCATCATCATCACTGATGACCTGAAATCATCAAGCAGACCTCAAAGCAGTAGGTAAGGCTAGGGGGTGTTAGGGGTGTATTAGTAGGGGTATCACAAGTCATAAGAGGGAGGTAATAATCCCTCTTTACAAGACACTGGTTAGGCCCTCATCTGGAGTACTGCGGCAGTATTGGAGGCCACACCTTCACAAGGACATTAACCAAATTGAGGCAGTCCAGAAGGGCAACCAAATGGTGCAGGGACTGCATCAGAAGACATATGAGGACAGATTAACAGAGCTCAATATGTATACCCTTGAACAAAGGAGGGAGAGAGGTGATATGATCGAGGCATTCAAACACCTTAAGGGCATTAACAAGGTGAAAGAGTCTAACATGTTTAAATATAAGAAAATAGCAGGACAAGAGGACACAGCATGAGATTAGAGGGGCTGATTAAGGGGAATGTGAGGAAATTCTTTTTCACAGAAAGGTGGTGGATGCATGGAATGGCTTACCAAGAAGTGGTGGCTATGAATACAGTGCAGGGCTTCAAACAGGCATGGGATAGGCATAAGAGAGCAATACAAATGACTATGAATAGATAGGCCACTGACAGAGCAAAGGCCAATGGCACATTTATAAGGTAGAAAAAGAAATGGGCAGACTGGATGGGCCTTGAGGTCCTTATCTGCTGTCAACTTCTATGTTTCTATGTTTCTATGTAGATATGTCAAGATACCCAGTACCTACCGGCTGCACACTGTTAGAACAGAATCGACTAAAGAGATGGCCACTTTAAAAAAAAAGAAAGGTCAGAGCTCCAGGATTGTTTAGCAGTCATGCAAAGGGAATGTGATTTCCTGAAAGAACTGATATTAGAGGTGATCACCCTTAGAGATGGGCATGGACACCTGGAAACTATAAGGCAGCAGCTTCCATAAGAAGCTGCAAATCTCCACCTAAGGTGTTCAGAGTCACATGACTATGTCACAGATTTAGAACAACAATTAGAAGGAGTCCAGGGTGAATGAGATAGAGCTCTCTGGTACAAAGGAATGACAGAGTTGCTCATGACAAAAGAAGAAACAATTGCTTCATTACAGCAGTAACATGTACAAGCTCAAGACTTTGAAAAGGAAAGGTGGCAACTGGTATTGTCAGCATTCAGAGTTTGATAAAGAGCTGAAAGGGCAAAGGTGGACAGAGATCAGTTAAACCTGAGAGGGAGAAGGACATACCTAGTTTAAAGGAACAATTTATCTCCTTGAGTGAAGGTAGTCAGACAGCAATAAAGGAGCAGGATCAATTAAAGGCAACATGTGAGCAATTAGAAGCTGACAAAAAAGAAGCCATGAAAGTGGTTTTTGCTCTCTGGGAGAAGAGCCAAGAAATAGAGAAAGATATGCTGTGACTGTCTCAGGCTGTATTGGCCAGGCAGACAATTCTGTAGGAGTGTGATGACTTAAAGCCAAAATGTAAACAGATAAGAGAATTACAGTCAGGAGGTTAAAGACATTAAGTCATATGCTTGCTGTCAAAGGTTGGAAAGGGAAAAGAAGCAACTGGCACCAAAGCAGTCAGAAAAGCAGAAAGAAGAATATTTTAGGCAAAAATTGGCCAAAATGGTGGGCCCCAAAAAGGATTGTAAGGATGGAGCAAGAAACAGGGACCCATAAAGAGCAGGTTAAAAAATATGAAGAAAAAATTGCCAAGGATAATGGACAGTGAAGCAAAAGGAAAGACAGGTTTCCTCCAGGAAAAGAAGAGGCTTGAACAAAATAAAATGGAGTGGAGAGAACAGCTTAGCAAAGGAAGGGCTGAAAAAGCAGAGCAAGAACAGAGAGAGAACTGATTACCTGTTCTGGGCAGTGAACCAGGAGGAAACAGATTGGAATAACAGGTTCCAACAGTTAGAGCAAATATTTATTGCAGCAAAGGTCCAGGTTGACACCTGGGAAAACATGGCAGATATCTTTAGACAGGTAATGCCTTCCTCCCCTCTGAGTGGGCCTCCACTGCTCACAATCCCACAAACTCAAGTGGTCTCTCCTGGGGGAGAGACAGCCCTGTGAGTTCCCTCACCTCCTCTCTTATTGAGATCCCTGTCACAAAATCACTGGCCGGTAACAGCTGCACTACACCAGTGGCTGAAACACCCAGACCCGTTAGGCAGGGATGGAGTGCACCTCATTGGGGGGGGGGGGGGCTGATGATATTGATGCTTGTCAGCAGAGGTACATGTATATGAGTGACATGATAGTACTGCAGAAAGCAATTCTGAAGTCTGATTCCCCAAGAAAGAGTCTCTGTAGACACTTACCTCACTGTCCTGAAACTTACATTGAGAGCTCTGGAAAAAATAGGTTTGACCAAGAAAGAGAAACTGTGTTTAATATAGTCCACCTCCACCAGTGTAGCAATCTGGTAGATGGAGGAGTTAAGTGCTGATTGTAAAAACACCTTTGAAAATATGTGTGCTGCCAGGCACTGCGAGTATTGAAGGAACAGGCTGCCTGTAAATGCAAAGGCAGCTGTTCTTAAGCTGAGAAAGGCATCCAGCCAAGATCTGTAAGACGTTTATAGATTGTTCAGACAAGTTTATTACGAAGATCAAGAGACTCTAGCTGTAGAGGATTCTGAATTTATGGTGCATTTCCATAGAGGATTGATGAAAAGAAATCCAGAATACCCTTGTTGGGCGTGTCAAGACATGAGATGTATCGAACATTATGTTGGAGAATAGAGCTCTGATCTTTGCACCTGGTTCTGCGAGTGTGCCTGCTGTTAGCCATAACAACCTTCTAGCTCCTGGAAGAGACAGCTGCCATGAGACCCCCAGGGTGTCCTGTAGTAGGGGGTGTGCTAGCCATCAGGGAGGCTTCTGCAGCCATTGGGTCAGGAGCAAGGTCAAGATGAAAACAAAGATGAATACTGGAAGGAAAAGTATAACACACTGTACCAGCAGTTGTATGGCAATAAAGCATCCCCCCTGCACAGCAAACAGGAGATGCTTCTTCTCCTGCTGTGTCACCGCAACAAAACAGTGCCCCTCAGGCACCAACAACCAGCAGCTCTCTAGGCAGGGCAGAACAGTCTTCAACCTCCTCCACCATGCCAGACACCCCATGGGGGGAAGGGGAATCAATTCGAGATGAATGGATCGGCTGTGACCTGGTTCTGATTCTGACTCTGATTTTTTCCCAAAAGGTTCTGATTCACTCTGATGAATTGTATACCTATTTTAGTCTATCTGAGTATGAGAAATGCATCAGTATTATTCTTTTAGATCCCTCTGTTAAAAAGAATAAAATGTAATGTCTGTATTTTTGTGTTATTTGGTCAGCAAGCAGCCAACAGCAATAAAAAATAAACATATTTTTTTACTGATGTATTAGCTTTTGGTAACCGGGTAAGTACACTAGGCAAAAAAACTGCCTATTTTCAGGCATGACCCAGGAGAGTACAAAATAGAGAAAACAGCATTGACAACAGAAAGGTAGCAATGACATCAAATTAGGTACATAATGAAGGTAACTGTCAGTACAACAACTTAGCAGAAGAGATAAATTAATGCAATACAGGAAAACAGTAAACAGATAAACATTAATACAATACATGATGACAGTAAAAAGAAAACACAAGTTAGAGTTGTATACAGTCATGACATAATATGCTGGTAACAGTCAGCTAGCCTAGCTAGAGGAGAAAAATTATGAAAAAACAACGCACGTGTACAGTACAAGTCATATTAAACTGTTCCCTAAGCTCACTGCTCTGGCATTGTTTTTCTGTGCTGCTAATGCAGTGGCAATTCTAAATACTTAAAACACAAACACTTTTTCAACTAGTCATCAGGTCATATGCAATGCACTTCCAGGCACTATACAATTCACTTCAGCTCCCACTTCAATGGTCATGTAATGCTTTTTCCCAAATGCATTTACAGTGCAGTGCTGTGCTGCAAATAATTCCAGCACTACAGTATACACCATCTTGCCTCTTGTTTAGCTCTGAACTTGTCACTATCCCACATCTCACTCACTCACTGATTATTGTACAGAATATGATTTATTCAGTGCAGTACTGCACTGTATATTTAATGTTCATTTTATTAGCTTACCGACAGTACAGTACAGAACAGCGAGTCACCTCCGAGTGAACGGCACACTGGAAGTGCCTGTACTGTACACAGCTGACCCTGTCCTCCCCAGTCAGTCCCATTCCAATCACCTCTAAAAGTACTGTAAAAAATATATTTTTTCCCTGGCGGTCTAGAGGTACTGTATCTGTACAGTACTGCAGTACCCCCAATCCCCAAATCCTGATCTTTAATACTGTACTTTTTACTTAATTACCTGGCAGTCTAGTGGTCCCTCCTGCATCCCCTTCCCATCCTGACGGGTAATATCGCAAACCACTCTCCCCATCCCCAAAAGGAATGGGCCACCTGCTCAGCCCTCCTCTCCTTCACAGCTGGCAGCCTGCTGAGAAGTTAATGAATAAGCGTGTGTACAGTCAGCACATGCTCATTCATTAACTTTGCAGTGGGCTGCTGGCCCTGGAGGAGAGGAGGGCTGAGCTGGTGGCCCGCTCCTTTTGGGGATGGGGAGACCGGTGTGGGATATTACCTGTCGGGATGGGGAGATTATGCGTAAGGGACCACTAGACCACCAGGAAATTAAGTAAATTAAGTACAATATTAAATATCGGAATTCGAGTATTGAGGGTACTGCAATACACAGTGTACTGTACAGTACTGTATTGCAGGACATGGGCTGGTGGGTGATTTTGTTCTTTAACTCTGGCAGGTAGGTGATGGGGGGGTACCACTGGCCAACAGAGATTTTTTGGGGGGCAATTAGACAAGGATTGGGTCCCTGTGACAGCTGCTAAAGCAGCGTGATGGGCGGGTAGAATTTTTTTTTTTTTTTTTTACACGGCTAGAGAACTGGAGACCGATTTCACTGCAGTGTGACACTGCAGTGAAATCGGTCTCCACTTCTGCAGTGCTGTACAGTAAAGTAAAACATTTTTATGAGTTGTTAAATGTGTGCACTCATTAGTGCACTGCACTGAATTAAGAGTTTTCAGTGAGCTGCAACTGATTGACAGCTAAGAGACAAACCATTAGGAAACTCTTTACAATTCATTGCAGCCAGAAGTGCACACATTAAGCAACTCATTGAAAAATGCTAAACCAGTGAGTTAGGGAAACAGTTTAATGTGACTTGTACTGTAGACAATAATGATTTGATTAGACTTATACAGCCAGAAGCATAAGCAAATCAGTACTGCAATAGTGAGCCACTGAACACGGAGGTCAGGTCAGTGTACCCAAAAAATAAATGGCATGATTCATGACTAAGTAACATGAAACAGAAGATTCATGTACAGGGTTGCACCAAAAAATTAAGTGGTATCAAGCAGAAGATTCAGTAACCGTGAAAATCACTAAAAGTGCTACAGAAAGACACTGACAAAATAGCTTACTTAAACACGGATGTGAAACAGAAGATTCAGTAAATAAACAGGGTTGCACCCAAAAATTAAGTGGTGTGATTCATGAGGATTGTGACTAAGTGACGTGGCACTATACAGAGATGGGCAACACAGCCTAGGGCAGTATGACCTTTCAAGCAGCACAGAGATGGGTAACACAGTCTGAGATGTGATGTCCCCCCCTTCACAATCGGTATGGCATGAGGGCACAGAGATGGGCCACACAGAGTCTAGAACAGTATGACCTTTCAGGGCAGCACAGAGATGGGCAAACAGTCTACTTACTCTCTCTTTCTTTCCTCTCTCTCTCACTACACACACACATATATATATATATATATATATATATATATATATATATATAAGGGCAAAAACTCCATTTACTGCATCAGTTAGGGTTGTTCCCAGCGAAAAAGTGAGGAATTTGATGTTAGGGTTAAAACACCTCTTGCAACCTCACTTTCATCCCCAACCGGCATTAAGCATGCATTGGGTCATCAGCCCTCAACTCTCACCCCATCACATGCATGAACAAGCTGAGGCATACGAGAATGGGGTGAGAGTTAGGTCCGATGACCCCAACGCACATCCTGATGCCGGTTGGGGGGAAGGCTGGGGGGGTGCAAGGGGGGGTTTCAACCCTAACACCAAATTTCCTCACTTTTGTCACTGTGGAACAACCCTAACTGATGCATTAAACAGAGTTTTTTGCCTCTAATTTCCCTTCTTTTTGAGAATGAGGACTATAAATAGTGAATGGAATGCTCACACCATGTGATGTTTTGTGACATAGTAACGGTAACAGCAACGCAAACGCAAGCTGTAATGGTTACACACATGGTGACACAAACATAAATTGTAAAGCAAGCGTTAATAGAAATGCAGGTGCAAAGTGACGCCAAAGCAAACAGTGATGCAAACGGAGACGCAAGCACATACAGAAATGCAACTGGTAATGCACACGGTCACGGTACCGCTATTGTAAATACAAATGATAACTGTAACAGCAACAATAACGTGAAAGGAATCAGAAATGGAAATGCAAATGCAAGCGTGAACGGAAATGCAAGCCGTAACACACACAGTGACGGTACCGCAATTGGAAATGCAAATGGTATTGGTAACAGCAACAATAATGCCAAAGAATACAGGAACGCAAATGCAAACATAAGTGCATATGGAAACGCAAACTGTAATGCACATGGGCATGGGAACGCCATTGGAAATGCAAATGGTAACAGTAAGATCAATGATGATGCAAAACGAAAGACAAGCGTAAATGAAAATGGAAGGGCACTCACCAACAGAAATGGTAATGAGCACGGTGACGCTAAGCGAAAGACAAACACAAACAGTAGTGGAGACACAAATGGCAACAGTAATGCAAATGGAAATGCAAAGAACAATGCACATGGTGGAGTACACGGGAACGCTAACGCAAACAGGCATGGAAACACAAGTGTAAAGCCTACATGTAACAGGAGCACACACCATATTTTTCCCTAAAAGCTCCATTGAGAAAAACAATGAAAACAAAGAATGTATGCATAATAATGGGCCTTGGAGCAGAAAACGAGCAGTTGTAATACTAAAATGGTAATATCTCAGTAACCGTATGACGTAGAAAAAAATTAAAATTTCACATGATTCATAAGTTTCCTGGCTAGGTTTTCACTGAATGCATTGTCGTGATGAAAATTCTGTATCTCGCACCTTTTCCGAGATACGAGCCCTGAAAGGCCCGGCGGATGCCACCATGTTAGTCTATGGTAAAAAAAGTCAACTTCAGAGTACCGTAACTTTGCATGCATGCAATATTTTGTCACCAAACCACCAAAAGTGTCAGTGGCTCAGTAGGTAGCACACTCACCTCTGAGGTTGGGAGATCAGAGGGCTGTGGGTTCAGTTCCCACATCTGGCACTTGGGTTAATATCCCAGTACTGACACTGTAGTGCAGCATGAGAGGGGTGCTGCACTTCTGAGGTGCCGTCTTTCGGATGAGACGTTAAACCGAGGTCCCATCTGCCTGGATTGGTGGTAGTTCAGGTGGATGTTAAAGATCCCATGGCACTTATCGAAAAGAGTAGGGGAATTTCCCCAGTGTCCTGGCCAAATTTCCCTCATTCACTAAAAAATACCACCAACAGCTTAATCTGGTTCAAGGTTAGTTGGCATTCATCTGTATCCCCCTCCCCCGGGTCGTGGCTGAAAATAGGCAGGATTTGTCTAGTGCACTTACCCGGTCAACAAAAGCTAAATAAAATAAAAAGGCACATCTGTGAGATGTTGGCTGCCTTTCCTCCAAATTTCAGCCCGAAAGACCAAACTGTTTTTTTGCAGCAGGGTGGCAAAGGATTCCTGTAATTTTGGCCATAGTCTAGAAAAGTAGTGTCGTGATTTGCTACACCTTTCTCAAAATTTGGGAAAGTGTTGCAAGTGAGACACTACTTTGCAACACTACTTTTCCCAGAAATTTGAAAAACATTTCTGGGGTGTTTAACCCCAAAATAAAGACATGGCTAGTATCCTCAGGGCTCAAATAGGTAAACACAAAAAGAATTATGTCCATAGATGGTCCCAATTTTAAATGCCAAGCACTTCTGTGATCAGTAACTGAAAACAAAATGGCGGAACTGCGACACTACTAGGGCCATTTGCAATACTAAAAAGTGCATTAGTGACACTTTCGAACTTTTTAACTTTTCCCATTGACTTATAATGGGAACTTGTTTTTTGAATAACTTTTGAACCTTTTAATATTTTTTCACAAAATCTTCAAAAGGCACATCAGGGACCCCGACCGCACGGTCCATGAAGTTTTGAGACCAGTTGCTTCAACCGTATGACCTGTAGGTGAGAGCAAAGAATGCACAAAAAAACGTAATTGCATGCACAGATGTTGATTAATAACTCCGCAGCTGTATATCTGACTGGTACAAAAGTTGCCAGATCCCAAGATCTATGGTTACGCCCTCTGTCTGCCAAATTTCAGGCAAATCCATTGGAATGGTGGCAAAGTTATTAAGGTACAAAGTTTCACCATTTTACCTTAATGGGGTACTCAACCCTAACTATGGTAGCACTACCGTGCTACCATAATATATATATATAGATATTTTTTTTTTCCAAAAACTTTGTTAATGCATCAGTTAAGGTGAATATCACAGTGATAAAGCAGGAAAATGAGGCTTTAGGGTTTCCAACCCTAACGCCTCACCCCCAGGGTTCCCACCCCTACCACCCTACCCCATCCCCCAACCCTCCACACACCAACAGGTGTCGGGTTGTGCCATTGGGTCATCAGGCCCAACTCCTTCAGACCCTGCATTCCCATCCCTCCATCCACATAGTACAACAGGACCCTGCGCTCCCATCAGTACCTCCAGATAGTACAACAGTATCCATATGTCACAGTGGGAGCGCAGGGTCCCATATGTCCATCAAGATAGTACAATTTTGTACCTTCTTTCTGTTATATAAACATTATTTGTTATTAAGAAATATCAGTAACAGTCACATCAATAAAAAAACTGAAAGAAATTAGCTAAAAAATAGGAATTTTGATAGTGTTTAAATTAGGAAGAAAGTGTAATTTGTTAGATTCGAACCCATGATGTTTCAAACTGCAGCTCTGTGAGCTACCCACTACACCACTGTCATTGATTTCTGCTTTCCAATGTATTAGTATCTGTCACCGTGGAAGCGGAGAAATGTTCAAAATAAACAGAATTATTTCAAAAGCAGACCGGACAATTTTCATAAGCAACACAACATCTTTAGAAAATGTGAAAATTGAAGAAAATAGTCAAAAAAGCACCTTTTTTGCAAAAACAACACAAAAATGTTTGAAAACGCTCCCTCTCTTATGAAAATGGAACACTTTAATTTCCATTGACAGTACTTGATAACATGCAAAACTTGGAGAAAATGGTTGAAAAAAACACCTTTTTTTTGTGAAAACAATATGAAAATGTTTGAAAACACTCCCTGGCTTATGAAAATGGGATGCTTCCATTTCCACAAACAATACTTCATAGCATGTGAAAATTGGAGAAAATGGTTGAAAACGCACCTTTTCTTCAAAAAACAACACGAAAATGTTCGAAAACACTCCCTTGCTTCTGAAAATGGGATGCTTCCATTTCTGCAAAAAGTACTTCATTGTCAGAAAAGAATGTCCCATTTTTCACAAAATATTCCCCATTTTTGAAACAAATGCCCCATTTCCAAACAAAAATGCTCAATTTTCACAAAACATGTCCCATTTACGAACAATATGCCCAATTTTCACAAAAAATGTCCAATTTTCAAACAAAAATGCCCCATTTTCAAAAGAAATACCTAATTTTCGAACAAAAATGCCCCATTTTCACAAAAGAAATCACTATTTTTGACAAAAATGCTCACATTTCACCAAAAAATGGCAAATTGTCGAACAAAAATGCCCCATTTTCACAAAAAATGTCCAATTTTTGAACAAAGATGACCAATTTCCGAACACAAATGACCAATTTTCAGAAAAAAAAATTTCTGAAAAAAATAAATTTTCATGCAGAATGCTTAACTTTTCCCATAGGAAATAATGGGAAATTAAAAGTTTAATAACTTTTGAACAGATGAATATTTTTTCATCAAACCTTCAAAAGGCACATCTGTGACCCAAATCCTTCCTACCTTGAAAATGTCAGCCCACAACATAAAGCCATTTCTGAGATCCAGAATGACAAAAAATGCCAAAATATCCAGATTTTTCTGTTTGTTCAACACTTGATATCACAGAAACCACTCAACAGATACCCACCACATTTAACAGGTCAAGAGACCTACCACTAGAGATTATGCATGCCAAAATTCATGCAAATCTGTTGAACAGCTTCAAACTTATCAATCCTCAAAGTTTAAACTTTAACATAGATGTGCACTTTCACCCTTATCTATATCTATCTATCTATATATATATATATATATATATATGTGTGTATATATATATATATGTTTATAAAATGGGTAAGAAAAAAGGAATCTAGTTGGTTGAAACACATCACATGACCATGCGTATATCAGAGCGCGACCGCACACCTGCACTTTCACCCCCCTCCAAATCAATTTTACCATTTTACAAGATAATAGAAAACTGGGCTATATATGAAGGTGATGGTGGAAAATGTTTTACTTATATGTGTCCTGATAGATATGAGAGCAGAATTCATGTATGCCTCCCATCATGTTCTTAACTTCAGCAACTGCTACCCAAGGATAGCCCCTGCCCTAGGCTGGAGTTTCTGCCATTCCCTCTATATAGTCTCCACTAATTTCTAATCGAGTCTTTGGATGTCTATACATGGGATTTAGATTTTGTTGGTAATCACATTTCACGTCCTGTGCATGCTTATGAGAGTATGGAGAGGAGCTTTCTGACAGGGATAGATCTGTTGCAGAGATATGGCCCAGTAATTAGTATTATCAAAGGTGCATTATGGGCTAATGTTACTGAACCCCTACCCTATACACAGGAGGGGATCTGGAGAATGGAGATTGTCCCTGAAAAGGCACAAATCTACCTCAACTTCCTGGCCATCCGTACAGGTTTAAATCTAATGGTGGTGGTGGGGGGGGGGGGCAAGTTCCAGGCATGGTTGCACCTGTAGCCTCTGGTCTGGATGAAACTGTTTCTCCAGAGAGTAAACAGGGCTGTAGCAATGCACCAATGCAAATTAACTCTGCCTTCCTATGAAAAAAGGACTAGGGAAGGGTTAACTCTGACTAGGAATTCAGACCTCGGTGGACAGCTACGCAGCCAGTGCCAGAAGGCAGTTAATCAGAAGGCATCTCCAGAGAGGGAGGGGGGTCTGCAACACCCCTCCCCTGTGAGACCAGACATATGAAGGAGATGGCACTGTTATCTGAACCTCACTTCCCTAATGAGGAAACCACTAGAAGCTTTAATAAACAGCTATCTGAAATACAATCCAAAACACAGAAAGGGGGGAGATTTTTTTGTTTTGTAAAAATGGGTACTGATTGCAGTTTAAAAATTCCTGGCATGATTCAGAACAGGGGGTTTAAAGATATGCCTTTTTCTTTCAAGTATGAGTGGACCTTGATCAGTTGCCATTTATACAGAGAGTTGAAGTGTGCATACCCAGAACTGACAGTGGTAAAAGGTGACCACCCATTGGACAGAACCCCCTCCTTGGGGAAGGTCCCCTGAAACTGAAAATAATTGTGGCATTAAATCTGGTAATAAATGTAATTTCCATATCTCATTATGTGTACGTAGTACAGAAAATACAGAAATCTGTGTATCTAGGGGCTGACCTCTTGGCGAGGCTCACAGTCAATGTTCACCTGAACATGGATCAACCTGCCCTTCAAATCCATCTCCAGACACCACCTCAGCCTTTGGCTTGCACCAAATCTCAGATGAAAGCAGGGCAGACCATACTGCAAATTTGCCAAGTGGTTACTGAGCAGTGTCACCATTCCTGGCAGGTCTTGGGGCTTCTCTGTGAGACTGAATATTAAAAAGGGACATAGTCTGCTTGAAGAAAAACCCTTCTTCCACCCCACCAGATCCTTCCTTGAACTAGGATTAACCCTTTGTAGGGAGGGTTACAGCCATTTGCCCGACTTTACTGGAAGGATAACCTATTTACTGGTGGATAACCCAGCAGCTGACCCTCTCTTTCTGTCAGGTCAGGCAGATATGGGGATGATGGTGGGCTCTGCTTTCCATGATGTCATCCATCATTTCAATCATAGGTCAGATACCTGGGATGCTGGTGGAGGACATGGGGGTGTTTACCACTTGGCCTTTAGGATAGGTTATGGTACATCCAGAACAGCTGTTTTTTTTTTTGAAATTATATGTTTATTGAAATTTTGATACATACATCCAAACATATACACATTTCAAAACAATAAAGATTATATTATCAAACCTAATAAGTAAGTACTAAATAATAATCTAGTCTTAGAGGTTATATTGACTCTGTAAAAAATATTATGAGAATGAATGTAACCAATCTAAAAGGGTATCAGAAATTTCTTGATGCTATAAAACTAGTGTATATTTAATGGTAGGTGTTAGGAAAACCAAGATGCAAAAGAGGAGAGAGAAAGAGAGAGAAAGAGAGAGAGAAGTAGAAAGTAAAGAAGGGAGGAAAAAGAAAGACATTAGCTAAGTTGATAATGTGCAGGGACTTTTAAACGCACCTTCGAAAGAAATAAAAAAAAATAACAACAAGCTTTATCCTTAGAATCACAGAAACACAGCTTGGTCAGTCTAAAACTGGATGAGGGAGCACTGCAGTTATGCTGAAGTTTTTTCCATAATGTTACACAAGTTACCAATTTTTTTATTAAAACCTAGAAATATAGACATAATAAATTACTTTTCATTTCATGTGAAAGTTTTTCCAAAGAGATTACAAGTTCTGATATCCATTCTCTATCTGAGGTTGATCTATCCTCTCTCCATAACCTCACAATTCAATTCTTTATGGCCACTGAAATTAGGGCAATTGAAAACTTAGTATCCATCCTTACCAATGGGGTGTCTCCAAAATAACCCAAAATGCATAATTCCAAATTCATGTTAGAATATATGGGATCATTGGCCTTGAAAGTATTTTTTTTACCTTTTCTTAAAGGCGCTTAATGTTTGAGCATGACCAGAACATAGAATTAGAGTACCTTTTTCTAAATTGCATTTAGGGCATTTGCCATCATTCCGTATGCCCATTTTTTCCATTTTAGTTGGAGTATAGTACAGGTTATTAATTAATTTAAATTATGTTGTTTTGTGATTTACAGCCAAATAAGCTATATAACCAAAGTTCCAAATGCCAGCCCAATTCCAACCTGAAGTATCTTTGTTCAAAGCCATGGAGCACCATGTTATTTGTTCATCTGCTCTGCTTCCAATAGAGTTTACCATTAAATTATAGATAGCACTAATTTTAGGTGATTTGCTTATTATATTTCGAAGTGCACTTGTGTTAAGTGTACTATTGAAGAGGTTTTTCTCATTACCATATGATGTTATTATGTTTTGCTTTATGGTATCATAAAACAAATTATCAGTGTGGTCTATATTGAATTTATTCTTTAATGCATGAAATTGCATAAAACAATTACCCTCCACAATGTCTTCTGTTATTTTACATTACATCTCTCAGGGATCAGAAGTAACTGGTACCCGATCAGTTTTTATGTTTGGATTTTGACAGATAGGTTGTTTAGTAGATTTAGATTAATATTGAGTAATTTGCTAAATTGTGAAATTATGTACATAGAATCCAAAATAATGTGATTACCCAAGGGTCTATTTAACTTAACAAAGAAAATGGATGAAAGGTTTATATTGGAGTTTATTTCTATATCTCTTTGCATCCTTAGCCATCCAGGAGTATATTCTTCCATATCAACATTTTTTACCCAGTTTGTCACTTGCTGCATCCTACAGGCAATGTAACAGAATTTTAAATTTGGTGATTTCAAATACCCAGCCTCTGATGGTCTAGTAATTTTAGAGTAAGCCATTCTAGTTTTCTTATTTGCCCACAAGAATGTATTAAGCAACCTTTCCATCTCAGAAAACCATACATGTTTTATTATAATGGGCAGCATGCTGACACAGAAAATTGCTGAAGGAAGGATTATCATTTTTTATGGTATCCAGCCTTGCCCAGAAACCCAAAGGTAATTTAGTCCATCTATGTAGTTGTTCTTTAATTTGCTTTTTAAGATCCTTGAAGTTATTTTGGGATGTAACAAAGAAATTTCTATGTATTTTAATTCCAAGATATTTTATATTTTTCTCTTCCCACCCCACTCCTAGACCTGAAATATCAGTCTTTCTATACTCACTGTTTAATAACAAGAGCTGAGTATTTCTGACATTAACTTTACAACCTGAGATTTCCCTGAGCTCTTTAATAACTTCCAAAACTGCTTTGATGGACTTCCCAGGTTCAGTATGTGTAATTAAAATATCATCCACATACAAAAAACAGTCTCTATAGTAACTTTCAATTCTTTATTTCTTTAAGATTATGTGTTAATTGCAAATTCATTTCTTTTTAATGCATGGAATATTACAGCTATTTTTTTTTTTTTTTTGCTTGTTTTAATCTTATGGCCAAAATAATAGCAGTGATAATGGATAACCTTGTCTGGTTTCAGTGCCCAGTTCAAAAGGGGTACCCCATCAAGATCATGATGAAAGAGCTACATGGTTGAAAACCGCATGGTCAAAACAGCATACATGGTTCGGAGTTAGTCTATTTATGTTTACATGGTTTTTGATCCATGCACTTTTGGGGTGTCCGTGCAACATGCTATCTGATCACACAGGTTTCCACTGCACAGTTGAGTGGGTTATCCTTCTAAAGGTTGTGATATAATGCCATTCATAAGAACAGAGGCTGGGGTGCATAGAGATTTCTATAGTAACTCTCAAATTCTTTATTTCTTTAAGATTATGTGTTAATTACAAATTAATTTCTTTTTAATGCATGGAATATTACAGCTATTTTTTTTGCTTGTTTTAATCTTATGGACAAAATTCTACTTGCCTTATCCCCAGCATCTACATAATTAATTTTAGTGAACAAAACAAAAAAGTCAGGCACTCACCACCTTAGACAAATGGACACTGGGCTCCAAGCTTATGTGCTCTGTTGTCCTTTATTGAGAGGTACAATCACATATAGGTAACTTCAGACATGCAGACTGTAAGCCTAATGTATTTTGAACCATGGTCCTTTGTCAAAGACTTTTTTCACCTGACTATTGGTGCCGTGTTGAGTGGACGGCAAGCAACACAGCCCTCCACAGACCACCTCGGCCACCTATCATCTGATAAGATCAGAGAGCATGCTGCTTATTTATAGAGCAAGTGCCCTATAAATATGCAGCACACTCCCTGCTCCTGTCAGTCAGTAGGTGGTTGAGGTGGTGTGTGGAGGGTTGTGTCACTCACTGTCCACTTACTGCGACACCGAGAGGCACGGGGGACTGTGGGTGGGCTGTCAATACCATAGGTGGGAGGGGGCTACTAACCACCACTCAGAGATGGGCTGTGGGGGGCAGAGATCACTGTTTGGGAAAGGGGTCAGGTCTTTGTTGTGGGGGAGGACTTACTTACTTACAAAAGGCATGCTACAGAGCAGTAGCAGGCTGGTGATCATTGTGGGGGGAATTGACAAATTGGGGGTCTTTCCTTGGTACAGGGATGGAGATTGGGTTGGTGGAGGGACCACTGGACACCAGGGAAATTTATATTTTAATATAGGGTGGTCCTCAAGTGGAGGGAGGGACCACTGGACACAAAGGAAATTTATATATAATATCAGGTGGACATCGAGGGGGAGGGGCCACTGGACAGCAGGGATATTTATATTTAATATTTGGCAGACATCGGGGGTGGGGTGGATGAAGGACCACTGAACACCAGGGGAATTTATATTTAATATTGGGCAGACATTGGGTGGAGGGAGTGACTACTGGACACTAGGGAAATTTATATTTAATATCAGGTGGACATTGGGTGGTGGAGGGATCATTGGATGCCAGGGAAGCTGTTCCTTACCATTGGGCATGGGTGCTGGTGAAGGGAGGGACCACTAGCACCAGGGATAGCTGCTCTGGGACTGGACAATTGGTGTGGCAGTGCCATGCAAGCCAGACAGGCTACCCATGCAAATGAGCCCATAAGGGCATGTAAATTTCCCCTTAGCACCTTGCATGCCCAATGGACTCATTTGCATGGATCTACTTGAACACAACAAATTGCACTTGGGTGCTATCCACTGTGGTGGAGTTTTTCAAGAGCCTTGTTAGGGCAGTACTAAGTGGCTTAGCACTGGGCCGACATAGGTCTATATTTAGTCAAATAGCACCAGTGTGATATTCCATTAAATGTAGCATCTTTGGGCACTTGGGCTATCACAAGGTGGAGTACAGGTTTTTGTACTTCGCTTTACACATTTTTGATATTGGATCCCTGATGTATCTTTCAAGATAAAAAAACACCACCACTACACTATTACTAACAAAACATTTCACTAGAGGCATAGTAAATGTTTAAAGTTTTCTAGTTAAATATCACGTTTTAGATCCTGTATAGTTATAATGTTTAGCAGGTCTCAGAAATATCATCTGTTTAGGAAACATTAGGAATTGCATGTTCTGTAACAGGATATCACACTGAATGAAAAAAGAAGGTATTCAGTGATATGGATGACTCAAATTGAGTGACTCAATTTGAACACCTGTAACTACAGTGAATGAGGAAGCAGAGCAACTGTTGGAACAGCAAGGGTAGAAGGACGAAAATCATGAAAGCAGGATACAGCTATGGTAGGAGGGATCTCTAAGGAATCAGGATATAGCAGGTAGTTTTTCCAAGCAGTTTTGAGCTGGCCATGTAGTCTTGTAGAGGCAGTGTATGCCTCTGGTGTGTGGAGGAACTTGGGTTTGAACCTAGGTAGGTGCCTTGGTGTTTTTTTTTGTTTTTCTTGTTGGGAGTTTTTATGATCTACCTTTTGATTTATTTTTTTTTGTAAATTGAATGATTTTCTTGTTGCATTCCCACTCTTCAACCATCTTGGTGGTTCCCCCATTTGTCCTCCCCCCAAATAGCCCCCCTCCCAAGTTGCCTCCTTACACCAGTGTTAGGCCCTCCCTTGGAGTTGATTATATTAAGAAAGGGGATGCTGTGGGTACAGCCCCCCTGCATAAAATGTAAGGTAGCGTGTGTTGTGATGGTCGCTTATGTTGGGATTGCTGCAGTGCATGGTCACCATTTGTGGTTTTGGCATTGTGCACTCGCCCATGTGTATGGCACTGTTATTTCCTCACTGTTATCACATGAAACCAAACTAGAATACACACTGAAATTTTATAAAAGTCAGAGAAATTGCAGAATAAAGAATAATGTTAACCCAATCAAGTCAGTGGAAAAGAGCCCTTTGTGGGTTTGCAAAATAAAATGAGAGAGTCGCTATAAGTTACAGGAGTTATTTGCAGCACTGTAGTATCAAGCCAGCATGAGCCAAAGGCCCTGTGCAAGAAGAGTTCTGAATAGGAGTTTTAAGCCATACCACATTCCAATGTACAAACTCCTAAAACTCTTTAAAAGTATTAAAAAAATACTGTCAAAGTCATGAGATTCAAAATGACACTCCTCCTAAGAATTCCAACGGATCAGCCAGCAACCAGGACTTACCATGGGAGTCACTATTCATACATCTGAAATAGGCCTATTGTATTTAAAAACAAAAGTGTCATTTTCAAATTAACTGGGCTCGCCTACTTGGAGTTCACAGAACAAGTAGCCTGAGCTTTCACAGAGCACACTTTATACTACTGTTTTTACATAAAATCATGATGTGCTCCCTTCCAGCCCATAACGTAACAACTATAGCCTGGATCAAATATCAAATAAATTGTTCAGAGTTTTTCTCCCCTTCCTCATCAGAGTCAACCCAAGAAAGCACAGTCTCAATAGTCAAATGAAGACTAAGATATTACCTACACTGCACATTGCTCTAGATAAGCAAGTGTTAGTCCTGTAAGTTCAAATACAAAGGAATACCAAAGGAAACAAGCATTTTCCTTAGCTGCACCAACTGTTCATGATGCTGAGAGCCAAAGGCCCCCTCATCGATGATGGGTCTCATGTCAGTCTAGACTCCTCCTCCTACTACTACTACAGAGTCAATAGGCCACCTTTTTAACAGCTAATAAATATGGAAATTCTAATAGCAAATCAAAATTCTCAAGACACTGTGACAAGGTTGTCTCAACGTGTAATAGGATAATGGGTTGTATGAGAAAGACTCTAGCACGCAGGGAGAGGGAGGTGGTCATGCCACTGTAAAGGTCACTTGTACGTCCACATCTGGAGTGCTGTGGACAAATATGGGATCCATCAAACAAAGCAAACATACACAAGTTAGAAAGGGTACAGAGGAACACTACAAAGATCATAAAATGAATGAGTAGATTAAGATATGAGCAAAGTTTAAATGTATTGAGACTACAAACTGGAGATGAGGAAACTAAGGGGTGACATGATTTTAGTTTTTAAAACGATTACTAACAGTGATTTGAAATCAAGTCCAAATATTGAATTTTCAGACCGTATAAAAGTAATAAGAAGTCATAAATTACAATTAATGGGTAAGCAATTTAAACTTGAAAGGAGACTATGGTTCTCACAGAGGGTAGTGGCAATATGGAATGGCTTACCCATAGATATGGTGAAATGTAAAACTGTCAATAGTTTTAAGTCAGAATTGGATAAATACCTACTAAAAATGGGTATCAGTTACTCTTGTTGATATACCGTTGACGAACACGCTAGATGGGCTTTTAGCCTTCTCTTGTTTGATTCTTCCTATGCTTCTATGTTCCTATGTTCCTATTATAGGTTAGGATTCCAGACCATGACCAAACCTTAAAAACAATGGCGAAGAGCAGGCTGTATTTAATCCCTGCATCTCTTAATCTTCCTTTTACCAGAAGAAAACAGTCTCTTTTATTAATTGTTTCACTGCGGAGATCATTGAGTATTTTGATTTTACGTCCCTGATACTCAAGCACGTGTTTGTCTCATGAAGCTGTCTAGATATATATATACTTTCTGTTGATAGTTCGTTAATTTAAACACTTGGGCCCAGATATTCAAAGGGATGCACCTGGCACAACTCGGTCGTGCCAGGTGCAACCCTGCAATGCACTCCGGCATGCTATTCAAAAGGGGCATTTGCCAGCGCAAATCCCGATGCACTGGGGTGCAGTGCAGTTGTATGCAGCACATCTGAAGGGGGTGTGCCCATGCATATTCGGCACATCCCAATATTCAACCTGGGATGTGCAGTGCATATGCTGGCACAACCCCCAGATGCACCGCAAACCTGGGCTCAAAGTTGTGCCAGGAAAAAACAGGAACAACTGCCAGCCACCCACAGGTAGGCTGCTGTATTTCAGGGTGCCACTCAGTAGCTGCCAGCCATAGGTGACTAACCGCCTACCCAGAACGCCATCCACAAGCACACATATCGTCCCTGGTGGTCTAGTGGTACCCCCTCCCTCCCATAGCCGTGATCACCGGTAAAATGTAATAACTACATTCCCAGATGGTCTAGTGGTTTGCCCCTGCCCAAGCCCCAATCACCAGTAAAATGTCATAAATACATTCCCTGGTGATCCAGTGGCACATCCACCCTTCCCACCCACACAGGACCACTTGCCACCCCTCTCCCCATCATTGGCGGGCGGCTGACACTGCTTGCATACCACCTGGCTGCCCAAATGACAGCTTACAGTATGGGCTTGCAGGGCATGCTGCTGAACAGTCTGGTAACCATTTCACGCATATTGGCGGCTGTCTGGCTCAGTATGCCCTGCAAGCCCATACAGTAGGCTGTCATTTGGTGAGCAGCAGGCAGTATGCGCGGGCAGGGTTGTAGCCACCTACTCGGACATGATGGGGAGCGGGTGGATTAGAGATCCTGTGTGGGGGAGGTAATTGGACCACAAGGGAATGTATTTATCATTTTCCACGCGAATGGGGCTAGGGGCAGGAAACCACTAGATCACCAGGGACTGTAGTTATTACATTTTACTGGTGATCGGGGCTAGGGGCAAGGGGGAACCACTGGACTACTAGGGAATGTAGTTATTACATTTTACCAGTGATCATGGCTACCGGAGGGAGAGGGTACCACTAGACTACCAGGGATTGTAGTTATGACAATTTACCAGTGATCGCAACTACGGGAGGGAGTGGGATTGTGTTTTAAGAACTAATACCTGTGATAGTGACTACAGAGCGGGGGATGCCCCGGGACCCCCTCAGTCCACTCATCATTCTGTGCAGGGCACCAGGCGCATTTTGCCAGGCTGCCCTTTGCAAGGCATGCAAATGGGGCCATAATGACTTGCAAATGGCCCCATTTGCACCATGCATATTTTATGACCCCATTTGCATGCCCTCTTCTGAATATCGTGGGTGCTGCACCCAGTGGAACTGCGCTTGTGTTGGCACATCCCCATGCTCTCAATCTGTGGCTTGCACTGGTGCAGTGCCACTGTGCCATGCGCAGTCCATGCCATATTTAACAGTGCTGCGCCATGGCACATCACCATTGAATATCCCCCGGTCCTGGCCCTGGCACATCCCAGATGCACTGTGCCCATGCTTGTGCCATTACCAGGCACAGTCTGAATATTCAGGTCTAAAGATCTGGGTCTCTCTCCCAGTGCCGACATCAGTTTTAAGGAATGATGAGCTTTTGCAATACAATAACTTTGACTCTCCTGGGGGGACCAACCAAGTGGATTAGCATTGTGTTTACAAAACCAATTGGGTTGCACCGCTCTATAACTTCCTTCAAATCAAAGTTCTGTAAATTATTCCTCCTAGTTCTTACTTTTAAATCCTCTAATTTCTCTTCAAGATTTAACAATCTTCTGTTATTTCTAACCATTTCCTCCTTATTTTTGGTCATACAATCTTCTAAGCTGCCAATTCTGCACTCTGAGTCACTAATTTTCATTGAATGAACTTCAACCTCTTTTTAGTCTCTGCAGTTTTTGTAAAGTATTCTGAAATAGGTAACTTTAGTGTTGAGGACTCCTCCATAATTAACTGAAAGTGTTTAACTCTAATAGGAGATGATTGATCATAATTATCCATATTAATTTCTTCACTCTCTCCAGCCTGCTCTACCAACAGTCTTTTTGGTGTTTTTTTTTTTTTCAATGGAGTTCTCTTGTCCCACAAAACGAAATCCATTAGGACATCCTGTTGTCATTTTTCTTTCCATTCTATTGCTGTTTTACATAAAATGTAATATTAATTCGTAATGTCACTTGTTAGTCTGTGCCTTTAATTTAAAACAGTCTTTATTAACTATGCCGTAAATGTTCAGCTGCTAGTGGGAGACAGCTCCTGAAATTAGATATCCTGAAACCTTGCCATGGTATTCCTTACTTACTGCCACAGTAACAATTTTCCATTGGGAAAAAAAAAATCTTACATATGCTTATTACTGTTTTTCATTGGAGTCGCCTTGAAGGGGGGGCACAAGGAGCTCACTGAAACATGTCTTGCACTGACCAGTGCCATGAATCAAATCGTTCAAACAGCCAGCTTCTAAAGAATGTGATTCCAAGTGGGAAATCAAAGACTCCTGTCAAGTTCTGTCTGAATCCTTCACCTTTGAGGAAGGTAAGGAAATTGACTCCCTAGAGAAAGGTGATGTGTCTGACCTGATTGAAGCCAAAATAGAAACAGGAAATTCTGAACCATATCCTGAATTCTCTGAACGAGTCAGTGGCTAGGTGGCATTAGCCAGTGTAGTGCCAGAGTCAGAGAAACCTGAACTAGGAACAATTTTCCATGAATTTCCTATTTGTTCTCTAAAGACAGTCTAAACTATAGGAAAATGACTATATACACTGTCACGATTAAGACACCCTTTAATAGTAAGCCTGTGTATGTGAGACAATGTAGGATACCCTTAGGTACACAGGAATGTATTCATGAGATTTTAGAATTCCTCAAGGAGAAAGGCATTATTATGGAATGTGCCAGTACCTACAATGCCCAAATATGGCCTGCGTTAAAGCCCACTGATAAGTGGCAGTTCACTATTAATTGCAGATAGCTGAACAAACAAATTCCCCTTTGTTGATGGCCCATGGTCTGTATCAACCAGAACTTGGCCAGAATCAAAGAAGCCCAATTCTTCACTACCATAGACATAGCCAATGGCTTTTGGACTGTGGAGGTGGACCCCAAGGACTAATATAAGTTGGTTTTCTCATTTGGGAGGTGCCAGCTGACTTGGAACTGGATACCATTTGGGTTCATAAATCCTCCCACTGAATTTAATTTGTCTCTGCACAAGGCCCTGCCTGATGCAGAAAGGTGCAGTGTGGTTGATCTATATGGATGACATATTGATTGTCAACAACACATGGAATGATCACAAGGCGGAACTTAGACAAGTGCTCTCCCAATTGCAGGCTGCAGGTGCAAACATCTCCATCCTGAAAGGACAATAGTGCAGGAAAAGGGTAAACTACCCAGGCCTGCAAATATTCATTGAAGACATTAGGCCTCAGGCCACTTGAATGCTGGGAGTGCTGGATTTTAAACCCACAGACCAATTTGAAGGAGTGTAGCTTCTTGGGTATTTGTAATTGCTCCAACCATTTTATTGAGGAGTATGCTCATTTGTTACTACCCCTCATCAAACTCCTGAAAAAGGACCAACATTGGAAGAGGGGCCTCCAACAAGAGGAGGCTATAAGGGAGTTTCAAAGGAGGCTGAGACATTCTCTTGTCTGGCCTTTCTACAGACAAGTAAAGAGTTTTACCTCAAGACAGGTCACACAGACCTGAGCATTGGTGACACCCTTTATCAGAAACATGATAGGACAACCAGATTCTGGTCTGTGTCAGAAAGGCACTTAGAGACATGGAAAGAAAGTACTCTGATTGTGGGAATGCCCTGCTTACTATCATGTGGGCACTGCACACTTCACGCACATAATCTATGGAGAGAAGGTAATTGGGAGAACTTGTCAACAGTCCTTGGCCTACCTGTTGACATCCAGGATAAAAGATGGAAAGGTGCCTAGCAATAGGATCACCTCCTAGACCATGGTCCTCCAGGGTCATGGTATTGAAGTAAGGCATTCCAAAAATAAGGGACCTAGGTGACCTACACCCATGTGCAGACCTGAGACTGAAAGAACTCATCTATACCTCACCTGAGGAGCCACTTGACCTTCTGGATCATAGGCACCTCCATATGATGAGAATGCTTGTCTAGGGTTACCCAGGGCCTTTGTAGATGGGTGTTCTTTCCATGGGGAAAGAAAACTGTTTGCAGGTGTGTAATTATGTTGGGAAGAAGACACACCTACCCCACCCCAAAAACTCCAGTTAGGACCCAGATCTCTATGCTGAAATAGTAGGTATCCTGCTAACAATTGTTTGTTTTTTTTATTTAAGGTTATAACCATTGAACACAAGTTCAGTTCAGACTACAGTGAATTTTCAACTCATGGAGTTTGTGATCTGCACTGATTCTAGCTATGCATGGTTGGGTTTCACTATCTACCTTCCACACTGGAAAGAAAGATGACTGAAAACCATGAAAGGAAAGGATATTAAACATGTTGAATTAGTAACAGCTGTTGATCAGTTAGTACAGGAGAATGGGATGACCATTTATTGGAAAAAGGTAAAGGGACATTCCAAGACCAGTGGCCCTGATAAGGAAGCCAATGATAAGGCAGACAGAAAGCTAAGGAAGGGTCTGTGAGTTGCACCCTTTGGAAATTTATCCCCAAATCTGAGGCCAACCTTACTGCAGTCACTCGACAAGAGGCTAAACTAACTGTTCCTGAACCTAAACCAGAGCCAGAGGACATACCAGAAGCACCCTCATGGGGCACCCTGGTTATGGTTAGAGAAAAACATGATCTGGACAGGGTCCAAACCAGTTACAGGGCAAAACTCTCTCTAAGCTATAGCACTACCTGTAGAACCCTGAGGATCATCACCTCACCACTGAAGACCTGCAGCAAGATAGGAAGTTTAACATTATGTATGACCAGAAACAGAGGGTTTAGCCTGCATGGAAATGCTCACTTACATCCATGAATGCTCTAACACTCCTGAATGGGTGGTCTCAATGGGATATGAGGAATGGTGTTACATTACACACATGATGAGCATTTCAGTGGGCCCTCTGGAGACCAGAGCACCTATGGGACCTTAAAGAAAATAGCATGCTGTCCTCACATGCAGGAAGATGTGGTCACTTACCTAGGGGTTGTCTCACTTGCTTTAGCGTTCAACCCTCAGAATCTAGGTCCCAAGTACCCTTATAAGTTTAAGGAGTCTCTTTTCCCTGGTCTGATATTCAGATTGATTGAGTATGCCCACTGCCTGCATCAACCAGAGGAAAAAAGTACTTGCTCACTGTCACCTGTTTGTTTACCAAATGGGCAGAGTACATACCAACTCCCAGTGATACTGCTAATTATACAGCGGCAATTTTGATTCAACACATATTTACCCACTGGGGCTTAATTTTGTGGTCAGAATTAGACAGAGGTTCCCATTTCACATCAGAAATGATGGTTAACCTATGTCAGACATTGGGAATTCAAAAGAAACTTCAAGTAGCATACCACCCCCAACCCTCGGGACAGGTAGAAAGGATGAACAAATCTACTGTAAGCATACTCAAGAAGAATGTCTCAGAAAATGCAAAGGATTGGGACATCAAAGCATCACTTGCCCTAATGACACTGAGGTCAACCCTAAATCAGTCCACTGGACTGACTCCATTTGAAGTGATGACTGGCAGGCAGATAGTATTGCCCATGCATTTGTTGTACCAAACTCCTGCTAAAAATGTGTCAGCAGCTGTTGACATTCACCAGTGCATAACCGATCTAAAGTATCACCTACAGAAGGTCTTTTCATTGGCGTGCGAGACAGGCGCTGCAGAGAATGAATGCCTAGAAGATGAGCTGTCACCTCACTGCGCCATTAAAACTATAACCACTTTTTATATAAATAAGAAGGTGCAAACAGTTTAATTTGTTAGAGGAATTGGTATACAAATGAATCTGTAAAAAAATTTGTAAATCTACACCTGGTATCTTGTTCTTTTCACTAATAAAAAATCTACTGGTAGCTGAAGAAAATGGCCCCACCTTACATGAAACCAGGTACGGATTACAACAAACCTTCTCCATTGTGGTAATTATGGGAGCTGATATAGAAACCAAATGAATTAAACGATCTAGTGGCTAGTTTTAAAATAGATAAAGTGGACATCATAACTATGAAGGAAAACACAGAGACTTTAAAAAAATAAATGGTTTCTCTATCTGAAAGGTCTGATGTTCCCAAACATAAAATTGCACATCTGTAGAACACTATATAGTATTTAGAGGAAAAAACTGAACACCAGAATGACCAAATACATTATTTGTTACAGAAGCTAGATGATATAGAGAACAGAGGGAGAAGGAATAATACAGTATTAGAATTGTGAGGGTTCCAGAAGAGGTGGAAGGCAGTAATGTGGCTGATTTTTTAAGACATTTCATTCTGGACCTGCTAGACTACCACTGGGCTTTGCCCCTTGAAATAGAAAGGGCACATTGTGCCCTGTCAGAAAAACCACAGGCTGGGGACAAACCAAGAGCCATTATAGCAAACTTTTTAAGATACTCGGTTAAGGATGAAATATTAAGGATTGCTAGAGACCGCAAAACCTTGAACTGGAGGGGGAACAGGCTATATCTCTTTCAAGACTTCTCGAGTGCAGTAATATAAAAGTGGCGGCATTTTATGAGGCCAAAGTACAACTACCAAAACTAGATGTAAGCTACTATGTTAAATATCAGCAGTTCTAGTGGTTTTGATCCCAGGCAGTCACCCTCAAAATTGTGAGTACCCAGAACAAGTGTAGGACATTATACAAGTACTTTCAACTAGAAACCCTGTACAAACTGCCACAACATTTTCAACTAATTCTCAGAGTTCTAATCCCTCTCATCCAGCACTGCACAGCTGTTTGATTTCAGGTCTGGCAGACCAAGCTCTTGCTCCTGCTCTGCCATCCTCTGCGCAAACTCCCGGGGACACTGTAAGGGAATCCCCTCTTGTAAAAGATTGCACTCCACTTCCATATGCCTCAGTAGTGAGGGCTAAGGCTGCCATCATGCCCAAAACTGCAGTGCTGTCCACCATCAATAGAAAAAGTAAGCCTGCTATGAAGCAATACTTCACTCACTGCCAGATGCAGCCTGAGTTCACACCGAAGAAATGGAGCAAAAGCCAGGTTGCAGACATGAAAATCCCCCACACTAACATTGCCAAGGCTCCCAGCAAAACAGTAACAATTGGCCAACCAGATGAAAACCGACTTCCTAACATGATTACGAACTAGGATCTACTTTACAAGTTGAAGGGAAAGCATGATGGGATTGTTTGTTCACATCTACTTCCAGTGCAAGCAGTTGGCTTGTCATAAGCTGATAAAAAAGACAAGTCTGCTGTAAGGCTACTGGGACTTCGGTCTAAACCTGTTTTTTCTTTTTTTTTTAAACAGTCTTTCATTACAGTTAATATAAGTTAGTGCTTTATGCTCTTGAGCTAGCATCTCATTCAGCCCTTTTGACATATGAAGGATCAGAACATAGCCCTCTTGTTCAGCAGATAAAAAAATCACATGGCGCCCAGGTAAGCCACCAATAATGCATCAACCGGGTGGGTATAATTGAATACAGCTCTATATTGATTTTTTTTCAGTTGATACAGTTGTTCCAAATGAGCTGGAATTCCTTCATTAATAATAGTTCATTTTGGTTATTGTATGTCCTATCACTGCTTTGGGGATGGTTGTAGCACTACAATATTTATAGCAATGTTAATATTCTCCTTTTTCTCTTTGTAATGATCTTGAAAAAAAACATACAGTATATAGGATGCAGTTACTGGAAGTTCCCTAGTTGTTCATTTCCTTGTGTACTGTATCTTTTCATATGGATTCTGGTAACCTTAATTTTGTTGTATATCTGGAGTGCTAAAAGTTAAGCTGTGCACAAAATTAAGGCTAATCTTTTGTGGTCAGTTTGTAACCAAAGAGTCACAGGGAGCTGAAACAGCTTATGGAGCATTTGACCTCTTACAAAATATATACCTAATGCACTGAAATATAGAGTCTAACTGTACCAGCTGGGTCATGGGGAACCATGACAACACGTAGACCATGGGATTTCTTAGATGTGGAAAGCAGAACTTGGAAGGGAAAGGCTATTTTGGAATGATACTGATTACAGGGAGCTGTGATAAAAATATGGTCCATTATTGTACCTAGTGAAAATGAAAAATTGAGCACTAGATACTGGCAATAGGCAATACTGGATGATTACCTCTTTATGTCATCTGGTGAGTGTTTGGGACTACCTGTTCTTGCATACCATAGAGTGTAGCCAGGAGATTCTAATCTGTTGTATTTTAAGAATGGTGGATTGTTGGGGTGCTGTTTCTACTTGGTAGCAGAGAGGGCACATAATCTATAACACACTTTACAGCAAAATGTTCACATTATTAGGTGGTTGTCAGACCTCATCTACACAGGATGAACCTTACTCATTTGCAGTCCTAAATTTTATGCATCTTTTTGTCAATGTGACTTCATTTAAAAGCGGTGACTAACCACTGCTGTGTGGTGAGGTGACCTCAAGTGGGATCCATGAATAACAAAGGAAAAGAGGGTTCGAAAAGGGTGAAAGTGTGTGAATTTGTCAATATTGACTGCTACTTAAGCAATTCATAGTATAAGGTTATTGTCTTAGCTATTTCATTTCAATACTGTTTTGTAATAGTAAGTGGTTTCACATAGTCTGTGATTAAGTTAATACACTTTAATCATAATATTAACTGGATATTGAAAGCAGGCTACTGTTAGTGTGCAATCTCCATTTTTGATTGACTTACATTATAGTCTGTAGATCTGATTTATTAGTATTGTTATAAAAGGCTAATTAAAAAAACATGTCAATGGATAATAAAAGCATTTTTAAGATAGTTTCATTAAATATTAAAGGTTGCCATGGTCCTATTAAAAGGACTAAGATTCTTTCATTTCTCAAATCACTGTGAACAGATATAACATTTATTCAAGAAATGAATCTCACAGAGGAAGAACTTCTGAAGTTAAACAAAACATAGGTGGGTACAGTAGTGAGAAGTTCATGCAATTCAAAGAGCAGAGGTGTGTGTGTATGTGTGTGTATCTTTTTAACAAGAACCTGAATTTGATAATTCAATCTAAGTTAGAAGACCCAGAAGGCAGATTTATTATTATCAGTGCACAAATTGACGGGGTGGGATGTCACGCTGGTGAACTTATATGCTGCAAATGCAAAATCAGGGTAATTGTTTTGCTGATATGGCAGATAAACTTAGTTCATGTGACTTAAAATCTGTTATTTTGGCTAGGGACATGAACTCTGTGTTGGATAATTATCTGGACAGACGTTCACAAATGACATTAGACTGAATAACTTCCTCCAAAGCATTTAATAAATTCTGCAAGGAATTGGGCCTAGTTGACTCCTGGAGAGAGATACATCCTAAAGAAAAAGATTTCACTTTTAGGTCCTGTAGGCATAACTCATATTGAAGATTAGACTACGTACTAATATCTAAGCAATTACTGGTGGGCCTAGCTAGTAGTAATTCAGGAAACATGGTCATTTCAGACCATGATCCAATATCTATTGGATTACAGATAACAAATGACCCGAACACAAAAGGGGGTGGAGATTTAACAGTACTTTATTGAAAGATGAAGAGTTTGTTAAGATGTTGTCCACAGAAATCAAACAATTTCTGGAAATAAATGATAATGGGGAAGTCAATAATGGGGTCCTGTGGGATGCACTGAAGGCCTGTCTGAGAGGTTGCATTATTTCCTTTGCTAGCCATAAGAAAAAAATTACACAATTTAGAATTGTCAAATATGGAAAAGGAACTGAAGATAAAAGAGTCCCTTTATGTGCATTCATATTGTTCAGACTCGTAATTACTCTCAGTAATAGTAAGACTTAAATATGAGATCAACACTATATATAATCGTAAGGCTGAATTTGCACTCTTTCGACTGAAACAGAAATATTGGGAGTCTGGAGAAGCCCAAGGAAAACTACTGGCACACAGATTATGAAAAAATATAGAATCCCAAAAATTGCCTTAATCAAAGGAGATAAACATACAGTAGTGCATTCAGCAGATCTAATTGCCAAAAGCTTTGAAATATTTTACCCTAAACTATATGAATCAGAAGTAGCCTTTGGTGAAGGCTTGCTTCAATCCTTTTTTAATAATGTTAAGCTGCCTGTCATTTCTGAGAAAGAAAAACAGGCACTAAATAAACCTTTTACCAAAGAGGAAATAGTTAAAGGGGCCATAACAACACCAACTGGAAAGGCACCAGGCACAGATGGATTTATGGGAGAATTTTATAGGTCAACAATTCTAGATATAGCTCCCCTGCTAAACAGAGTTTTCACTGAATCTTTTGAGCCAGGCATATTACCAGCTTCAATGAGGGAAGCAGTCATAAGTGTCTTACCTAAAAGAATAAACTCTACAAGATGCAACAATTATAGACCTAGTTCCCTGACCAATGTCGATTGTAACCAATACCGATTGTAAGTTAATGGCAAAAATGGTGGCCAATAGAGTAAATAAAGTCATTACCCTATTAATTCATCTGGATCATGTAGGCTTTGTGAAGGGCAGAAACAGTGCAGACTTGATCAAAAAGATGTTACATAACATATATAATGCTAAGAATTCCACCCATTAATTCTTTCTTTTGTCTTTGGATGCTAATAAAACTTTTGATCAGCTAGAATGGGAGTATTTACAAAGTATTTTGGAAAAATACAATCTGGGGGATCAGTTTTGCAGCTGGGTGAAAATTCTATATAACCAAATCTCGGCCAAAGTCAAAGTGAACAGGGTGCTGTCTGGCAACATTGCCATTAACAGAGGGACCATACAGAGATGCCCCTTATCTCTGTTATTGTTTATTTTAGCATTAGAACCATTATTAATTAAAATGAGGTCCACAGCTGAAATTAAAGGTATGGGTATAGGTAAACATAACAAACTTCTGGCTTACGCAGATGATTTACTACTTACTCTCTCAGAGCCAGGGACATCACTACGAACTCTTTTGGGACTGACACATTCCTTCACCTCATTCTCTGGTTTTAAAATAAACTTTGAAAAATCAGAAATACTCCCAATTTACAAAGTAGCTAATATTATGGACTTTAGTCAGTATAAATTTAAGGTTTCTGCTTCGTCCATCGCATTTCCAGGCCTTGAAATTTGTGGGGATATTAATAAGGTCAGTAAAATCAATTTTAATTACCTACTGGATTCACTGAAATTAGAGTTACAGAGATGGCAACCAATGCTCATGTCATTCTGGGGTAAAATTCAGGCAATAAATATGATCCTGGCTCCTAAAGTCTATTACTTGTTGCGTCATTTGCCAATACAACTGCCTGAGAAATATAAACTTTTAGATGCTGTTTTTTAAACTACTTGTGGGACAATAAACCGGCTAGGATTTCTAAGATTAAGCTACAACAACCCAGAATGAGAGGTGGTTTTAACTACCCAGATTTTTGCACAAGACATGATACCTTTCTAGTTTCACAGATCATCTGGTGTCTATGGGTACAGAGTTCAATGGCAGCCCCAGGATGGGTAGAGGTTGAAAAATGTCTATTGAAAGGGGATGATCCCAGAGTTGTTCTGTTTGCTGAGCTTCCAAAAGAGGTAAAATCTCACCCCATCCTAACAGCCACATCTAGGGCCTGGTCCAAGACGGCCAAGATATTGGACTGGACTCCAGCTTTTTCCCCACACTGTCCTATTTGGCATAATAAAATATTCCAAAGTGAAGGGAAAACTTTGGATTGGCATAGCTGGAGTGAAAGGAGAATTCTATACTTAAATGATCTATTAGAACAAAACACAGTCTCCCTAATATCATTCACGGATTTAGCAAAAAAACACAGTTTACCCAGAACAGAATTTTTTAAGTATTTACAACTCAGACAAATTCTTTGGAAAAGTTAAATAACTGTCACATTAACCCCTACTCATTTCTTGGATAGGATAATGACAACTAATCAGGGATGTAGAACTTTATATAATTTGGTCATGGACTCTAGGGATAACCCAATTCATAGAAACATAGAAACATAGAAGTTGACAGCAGATAAGGACCGCAAGGCCCATCCAGTCTGCCCATTTGTTTTTCTACCTTATAAATGTGCCATCGGCCTTTGCTCTGTCAGTGGCCTATCTATTTATAGTCATTTGTATTGCTCCCTTATGCCTATCCCATGCCTGTTTGAAGCCCTGCACTGTATCCATAGCCACCACTTCTTGTGGTAAGCCATTCCATGCATCCACCACCCTTTCTGTGAAAAAGAATTTCCTCACATTTCTCCTTAATTGGCCCCCCTCTAATCTCATGCTGTGTCCTATTGTCATGCTGTTTTTCTTATATTTAAACATGTTAGACTCTTTCACCTTGTTAATGCCCTTAAGGTGCTTGAATGCCTCGATCATATCACCTCTCTCCCTCCTTTGCTCAAGGGTATACATATTGAGCTCTGTTAATCTGTCTTCATATGCCTTCTGATGCAGTCCCTGCACCATTTTGGTTGCCCTCTCTGGACTGCCTCAATTTGGTTAATGTCCTTGTGAAGGTGTGGCCTCCAATACTGCCATGAGTACTCCAGATGGGGCCTAACCAGTGTCTTGTAAAGAGGATTATTACCTCCCTCTTACACTTGTGATACCCCTACTAATACACCCTAACACCCCTAGCCTTACCTACTGCTTTAGAGGTCTGCTTGGATGATTTCAGGTCATCAGTGATGATGATACCCAAGTCTCTTTCTTCCTTTGTGACTGCTAGCAACTCCCCTCCCAGCCTATAGGTGGCTTCAGGGTTTCTCTTCCCTATGTGCATGATTTTGCACTTCTTTGCATTAAATCCCAGTTGCCACTCTTCTGACTGTTTTGTCAGTTTATCCAGATCTCTTCTCATTCTGCCCACCCCATCTGGATCATCTACTCTGTTGCAGATCTTGCTGTCATCTGCAAACAGACAAGCCTTACCCTCTAGTCCATCTGCAAGGTCACTAATGAAGATGTTGAAGAGGACTGGCCCCAGGACTGATCCCTGAGGTACCCCACTTGTGACTTGCATATCTTCTGACTGTATACCATTTACCACCACTCTCTGTTTTCTTTCCGACAACCAGTTTGCCACCCAGTTGACCAACTTCTGACCCACCCCGAGCCTACCCAGCTTATTTATCAATCTTCTATGTGGAACAGTGTCAAAAGCGTTGCTGAAGTCAAGGTAGGCGACATCAACTGCTCCCCCTTGGTCCACCACTCTGGCTACCCAGTCAAAGAAATCTATGAGATTAGTTTGACAGGACCTTCCTTTTGTAAACCCATGCTGTCTTTCAGACTTTAATCCAAAAGTGGGAAATAGAATTAGGCACCAATATCTCAATACAGGAATGGGATCACAGCTGGTCAAACATCCTCGAGGCATGTAAAGAAGCAAAGGCTAGGTTAACGCACTACAAAATAGTACATTGGTGGTACTATACACCAGAGAAATTGTTCAAATCAGGCTTAGCTGATAATAATACATGTTGGAGATGTTTTAAAGTTGTTGGTTCTATTTTGCACATACTCTGGTCTTGTCCACTACTACAAAACTTCTTGGATGAGGTCTTCAGGGCATGTGAAAAAATCTTGGGCAAAACAATTGTTGCATCTGAGAAATTAGTGCCATTGGGAATCACAACTGACCTTGTAAGATGGCCACAGGCTAAGTTGTTATGGTTATTAGTTGCTTTGATTTCAGCCAAAAAACTAGTCCTTAGACACTGGAAACAAGTCCCCACTTCCATGTTTTCTGAATGGTTAGAAGATGTCACCACCAGATCAAGTTATGAAAGGGTAGAGTTTGTTTGCAGTGATCGTATTGAGAAATTCTTCAACATATGGAACCTTTTCTTACATTCTGTTTTTTGTAAAACAAAATAATATAGCTGAAAGTTTTGTTCACTATCAGATTTTATGAAGGATCAGAAATTATCCACTAGTCAAGTATTTATTTAATGTTGTATTTTTTTATATAGTTGTATAATTTCATGAAATTGTATAAGCAATGTTTTTTTCGTATTCTTCCTGCTTTATCTCTAATCTATGAACTCTCAATAAAAGTCTGAATTATAAAAAGAAGGCCTTTTCATTTGCAAGACAAAATTCTGAGATAAGTGCAGATGGGAGAAAGGCATACTATGATAAAAAGGACTCTGATACCAACTGTCAGATACATGATTAAGTGTTGTATTCCATCAACAAAAAGGGGAAAAGAGAGGAAAAGAGAAAGTTTGCAGTAAAGAGGCTAGCTCCTATATGATTGTCAATAAAGCTGACCCAATCTGCTATGAGAGCAAGATTTCCTGAGGGTGTAAGGAACCTCATTTACAGTGGGTTCATAGCAATCAGCTGAAGCCTTACAGGCCAGTCCAACACTTTCCTGACTCTACTCAGGAAATCAGTGAGAGAATTTTAAACAGTATCTACCACATATCTGTCCTTCACCTATCACCTTCCATTGTCTGGTGAGGGGGGATCAGGTTAGAAAACTACCTTACTAGTGGATGGTAATTGTTGTTTCCCATGTAGAGTGTCTAGTACTGGGTTCTATGTGATAATGGTGATCACAGAATAACAATCGCCTTTAGGGCAAGTGTACATTGCCAAAAACAAATTTTGGCGATGCACAATCATGGTGAATGGAAAGAGGGTGCCTGAGATCTGCTGTATTTCCTTTAATGCAGGGGGGCTGTGCCCCCTCGCATCCCCCCATGGGGGGCTTTGTCCCATGCACCCCCCTACTAAATGATTCTCATCTCCAAGGGGGCTGCATGTTGGGGGGCGAAATACTTACAAAAAATAAAAACCTGCCTGCCAGCAAAAAACATATGGCACCATGCCAGACCCAAACCCTGTACCCTGCACCTCCGAAGTGATCATCCTCCCCACCACGCTAGCAGACCAGCTCGGCAGCTGCCTCCCACATGCCCTCCCACATACCTTCCCTCTCCCCACCGTGCACATATATGCACGTACATCCCGTTGCTCTACCTCACCCACTCAGGAATCCAGTCACTACCCTGCCTGGTAGCCCTGAACACAGGCACCCTAATTGAGTCACCATTTTTGTAAGCACTCAATTATAGTCGCCCTGTTCACTGGATACCCTAGTGGTGTAATTTTGGTATTTGTCTTTCTAGATCTACCAGCTAGTGTGATATTACTTTAGTCCTCGCTAGTCATACTGTCCAATAGCTCTCATCTGAAATTGATGTATCGGGATCTCGCTCTGGCATCCATCTGCAAAAAGCACCTGGATACTTAATTGCAGAATCTAGAATAATCAGTCAATGTGTCTTTCTGTCACTAGATCCTAAAGCAGTTATAAGGAAGAAGTTAGGGAGTTTTGATGAATTAAAGAAGGAAATCAATTGTGTTACTCAGTCACCATGCAGCTAACCCATGTAAAAGCATTGTTGGACAAATTAGCCTTTGAACAAACACAAATTGCACTTCCTTTTTACGCCAATGATTTTATGAAGCTAGTGCCAGATCATTCTGCCTTCTAGTGCATTAGCTCCTCAAACAGCCCCACTTAGCCACTATAACATGAACGGGCACCAAACTAAGACAATATCATGACATAGCCCAGGCCTTTCAGTCCTATAATGAGACACTATATACACCTGAACACACACCCTCCCAGGTGGACATTAATGACTTCCTTCATAAACTGATTCTGCCTCATTTGACAGAGGACTATGGACAATGATTGATGCAACCAATTTCCTTTGCAGAACTTGACTTAGTGATTAGTCACTCCAAAACCATGAAGGCCCCAGGCCTGGACAGATATGGCACAGGATTTTATAAGCACAGCAAGGAGCATATACAGCCTTTACTGATTGCGACATTTAATGAAGTTCTGACAGGCAAACCTCTTGGGCATATGCCACAATATCTGAAATTCCAAAACTGGGGAAAAGCCCGCTTCACCGCCCTTCTTACTAACCAACTTTGGTATTAAATACAGATTATAAACTATTCATGTCATTACACTCTCAATGAATTGATCATCTTTTGCCTGCCCTGACCCATAGGGATCATACCAGGTTCATTCAGATTTGCACCATAACGGATAATATCCATTGCACCTTACATTTAGTCCATCAGATGTAACACTTCCCTTTTCCTTCTGTGTTACTGAGCCTCAATTCAGAAAAGAAAGCCACAACAAAAAATGATCTGAGGGCTCATGGTGTGTGCTGGATATAAAAAATATCATAAATTGCAACAAATCTCCATACCACACAAGCTTGAAATACAAAAAGCAGCTTTAATGTTTTTTAAAAAGCACGCCAAACAGCATCTGCTCACAGACTACCTCTACCAGTTTCACAAAAGTTGCGTTATCAGGAGGTGACCATTGCATCTGACGTGGACCCTTATATACATGCACTCACCAAAATTACTTAAAGTGAAAATACCCCATATCATACATTCAACTACATAATTTTTATCAGTTTAAAAGAACTTTTTATACCTCTCATAATTTCTAATACTTTGTCAAATACTGCAGAAACTAGCAGGATGGGGCTAGGTAAGATATGTTTGTATGAGTTAGCCATAATGCAATGCACCAACTGCTAATACTTTCAAAGTTAATCTCCAGCCGGATAGGTTTTGTACATCCAGCACAGAGTATTATCCTACTGCTTACCTGGCTAGTATATTCAATTCGTTACTATTTGGCCAGCATGTTCCGTTCTCTGCTTCTACATACATATGCAACAGTCAGTAAGACCTTTGCAATGTATCCGACTGTTTTAATGTTTGTATTGTCTTAATAAGTCAAATCAATAAAACTTATTAACCACAAAAAAAAACTTTTAACACATGATTAGATCCATTTTAGTGTTACCAAACTCAGGGAAACAGGTCATTCCAATTAGATTTAATAATTATATTTATAAATATATTTAGTCCTATTTATTTAGAAGAATGGACTGCAATACAGTGCTATATCAGTTTGTCCTTAAATCTCAATAGAAGGTGCTCCAGATATCAAGATACTCCTTTGCACACTAGAAAAGAAAACAAATATATAAATATATTATTCCATATCTAAATGAAATATAGTTTTAGTAGGCATAAATTTGTACAGACATGTCTAACAGAATGTAGATCAAACTATAAATAGACTGTAAATAAATTTCAGTTTATTTCCCATTGTATCAAATACATGGCATAAGTTCAATGCGATCATTTAAACCAGGAGGTTCCAAAGCACCCAATGTGAAAATCCAAAAGGATTCACGGTGTAGCAGTTTTAAATCTAAGTTGCCACCTCGTGGTCCTAATCTAACTTTTTCAATAGCACAAAACTTGAAAACATGAAGGCCCATCACTTTACTTTTTACATGGCATGCTAAGGCATTTTTCTCATCTCCCTTTGCTATAGCCCTCAAATGCTCTCCTATATGTATCTTAAGAGGTCTGGTCATTTTTCTTACATAGAATGAGCCACATTCACATGTGGCTAAAATATACTATGTTCTCAGTAGAGCAATTAAAAAACTCCCTCACCTGAAAACACCTTTGAATATTGCATGTAGTGAAGGTATCAGTTCTCATAATGTTAGGGCAAAATTTACAATTCCCACATATGAAGTTTCCTGTGGGCAAAGGGGGTAACAAGGTGTTTTTATTTTGAATCTTGGACTCTAATGTTCCCTGGTAACTATGAACAAGTTTATACCTCAAATTCTCACCCCTATGATAGACCATCCTGGGTCTATTTTCTGCAATATCAAAAAGCAGGGGTTCATTTTCTAGAATATGCCAGTTTGTGTTGATAATATCCTGTAATGCTTGGGCATGCCGTGAATATTTAGTTATAAAGCTAGCCCTTTGATCCCTCTCTTCTATGTGTTGTTTGTCCTGAAACAAACTATCCCTTTCAATATTGGGTGCTTCCACATATGCTTCCTCCACTAACATTGAACTATAGCCACGTGTCACAAATCTATTACACATATCCATACCTTGAATTACATAATCAGTCTCTTTGGAGCAATTTCTATGAGCTCTTAACATTTGTGCCTTTGGGATATTTTTCACCATGTGGCGTGGATGGCAACTGGAGGCAAACAGGATAGAATTTCTATCTGCTCCTTTTCTAAATAAATTGGTACTGAATGTACCATCAGATTCCATAGATATTTTTAAATCTAGGAAGGAAACAGAAGTAAGATCACATTCTACTGTGAATTTCAGATTCGGGTTACTGTTCTCCAAATAATCTACAAATTCCTGTAGCTCACTCCGGGTGCCTTTCCATATCATAAATATACCGTCTATAAAATGATGCCAGATATCAATCTTATAGTAAAAAGTATTGTTCTGAATGTCATAAACAAATATTTTCTCCCATAGGGCTAAGTAGAGATTGACATAATTGGGGGCGAAAGTCACCTCCATTGTCGTCCCTTTCCGCTGTAGGTACATTTCATCCTGAAATAGGAAACAATTTTTCTTCAGAATATTTTCCACACATGATATCAAAAAGTGTTTTTTTATGCATATCAATGCCTACATCCAAATTCAACCAATACTCCATAGCAGAAATTCCTTCTTCATGTGGAATGTTTGTATAGAGATAGGTGATGTCCATAGATACTAAAAACCAATCTTGCTCTGCCTGCATATTGTCCAATATTTCTAGCATATGCGTGGTGTCTCTAATAAAAGAGGGAAGCTTGGATACACATCTCTTAATATGAGAGTCGACATATCTTGATAATAGCTCAGTTAATGAGCCTATGCCTGCCACTATTGGTCTCCCAGGAATGTTATGCAAATCTTTATGTATCACTCAGTTGTCTATAAATTTCAGCAACATACTTATCAGTTTGCATCACAACCACTGAACCCCCCCCCCATTGCAATAAAAACAAAATGTGCCGTGGAGCAGTAATACTGGATCCTGAGACTGTTGATTTACCTACATGGGTGGAGGTAAGTCCTTTTTGACCAGCATCTACCTACATGCCCCTCTATAATGATACAGTTAAGATTTTTGAACGATCATGTGAGTGGGCCCTCAAAAATCTTTTTGAAACAAAACAAAGGGCCACTTATGTTAATTTATCTACAGGTGAGACAGAAGCCCTAAGAAGTTTTCAAGAAAATACTGACTTAACAATAAAACCTGCAGATAAGGGGGGGTTCAGTGGTTGTGATGCAAACTGATAAGTATGTTGCCGAAATTTATAGACAACTGAGTGATTCATCTTTTTATATGAAATTAAAAATTGACCCAACAAATAAGTATAAAAAAGAAATAGATATTTTTTTGAATGATGCTTTAATGTCTGGGATTATTACAAATGATGAATCAGGGTACTTAACAGTTTCACATCCAGTTAGAGCCAGTATCTATTTACTTCCCAAGATACATAAAGATTTGCATAACCCTCCTGGGAGATCAATAGTGGCAGGCATAGGCTCATTAACTGAGCCATTATCAAGATGTGTCGACTCTCATATTAAGAGATGTGTATCCAAGCTTCTCTCTTTTATTAGAGATACAACACATATGCTAGAAATATTGGACAATATGCAGGCAGAGCAAGATTGGTTTTTAGTATCTATGGACATCACCTATCTCTATACAAACATTCCACATGAAGAAGGAATTTCTGCTATGGAGTATTGGTTGAATTTATATGCAGGCATTGCTATGCATAAAAAACACTTTTTGATATCATGTGTGGAAAATATTCTGAAGAAAAATTGTTTCCTAATTTAGGATGAAATGTACCTACAGCGGAAAGGGACGACAATGGGGGTGACTTTCACCCCCCATTATGCCAATCTCTGCTTAGGCCTATGGGAGAAAATATTTGTCTATGACATTCAGAACAATCCTTTTTACTATAAGATTGATATCTGGCATCATTTTATAGATGATACATTTATGGTATGGAAAGGCACCCGGAGTGAGCTACAGGAATGTGATCTTACTTCTGTTTCCTTCCTAGATTTAAAAATATCTATGGAATCTGATGATACATTCAGTACCAATTTATTTAGAAAAGGAGCAGATAGAAATTCTGTCCTGTTTGCCTCCAGTTGCCATCCACGCCACATGGTGAAAAATATCCCAAAGGCACAAATGTTAAGAGCTCGTAGAAATTGCTCCAAAGAGACTGATTATGTAATTCAAGGTATGGATATGTGTAATAGATTTGTGACACGTGGCTATAGTTCAATGTTAGTGGAGGAAGCATATGTGGAAGCACTCAATATTGAAAGGGATAGTTTGTTTCAGGACAAACAACACACAGAAGAGAGGGATCAAAGGGCTAGCTTTGTAACTAAATAGTCACGGCATGCCCAAGCAATACAGGATATTATCAACACAAACTGGCATATTCTAGAAAATGAACCCCTGCTTTTTGATACTGCAAAAAATAAACCCAGGATGGTCTAGCGTAGGGGTGAAAATTTGAGGGATAAACTTGTTCATAGTTACCAGGGAACATTAGAGTCCAAGATTCAAAATAAAAACACCTTGTTACCCCCTTTGCCCACAGGAAACTTTATATGTGGGAATTGTAAATTTTGCCCTAACATTATGAGAACTGAAACCTTCACTACATTCAATATTCAAAGGTGTTTTCAGGTGAGGGAGTTTTTTAATTGCTCTACTGAGAACATAGTATTTAGCCACATGTGAATGTGGCTCATTCTATGTAGGGAAAATTACCAGACCCCTTAAGATACGTATAGGAGAGCATTTGAGGGCTATAGCAAAGGGAGATAAGAAAAATGCCTTAGCATGCCATGTAAAAAGTAAAGTGATGGGCCATCATGTTTTCAAGTTTTGTGCTATTGAGAAAGTTAGATTAGGACCACGAGGTGGCAACTTAGATTTAAAACTGCTACACCGTGAATCCTTTTGGATTTTCACATTGGGTGCTTTGGAACCTCCTGGTTTAAATGATTGCATTGAACATATGCCATGTATTCGAAACAATGGGAAGTAAACTGAAATTTATTTACAGTTTATTTATAGTTTGATCTACATTCTGTTAGACATGTCTGTACACATTTACGCCTACTAAAACTATATTTCATTTAGATATGGAATAATAATATATTTACGTTTGTTTTCTTTTCTAGGGTGCAAGGGAGTATCTTGATATCTTGAGCACCTTCTATTGAGATTTAAGGACAAACTGATATAGCACTGTATTGCAGTCCATTCTTAGAAATAAGTAGGACTAAATATATGTATAAATATAATTATTAAATCTGATTGGAATAACCTGTTTCCCTGAGTTTGGTAACACTAAAATGGATCTAATTATGTGTTAAAAAATGTTTTTAAACTGATAAAAATGATGTAGTTGAATGTATGATATAGGATATTGTCACTTTAAGTAATTTTGGTGTGTGCACGTATATAAGGGTCCACGTCAGACGCAATGGTCACCTCCTAATGACGCAGCTTTTGTGAAACCGGTAGAGGTAGTCTGTGAGCGGATGCTTTTTGATGTGCTTTTTAAAAAACATTAAAACTGCTTTTTGTATTTCAAGCTGGTGTGATGCAGAGATTTGTTGCAATTTCTTTCAATTCAGAAAAGGCTTTTGATCAGATGTCATGGCCTTTCCTTTATTCAGTCCTTGATCACTTGAGATTTCCTTCCTCCTTTATCTCTCTTTTAGAGAACATATGTCAGTCCCCATGGGCCAGTGTTAAGATTAATGGCCACCACTCCCCAGACTTTCCTCTCCACTGGGGCACCTGGCAAGGCTGCCCGTTATCCCCCTTACTATTTGCTGCCTATATTGAGCCTTTAGCTCAAGCTATCAGGGAGCTGGGAACCCTGAGTGGAATTTCCTTGGGTGGGGAAGAACATTGAATAGCGCTGTAGGCAGACAACATGTTATTACATCTTCAGGACCTGGAGGTCTGTCTCTCAGGAATCTTAGACATTATTGCTCAGTTTGGCAGAGTGGAGATTGGGCCTTCAGAAACACATACCCTTTTCATTGCGACATGCAGAAGATACAATATTTAGGGGTTTCTCTGTCAGCTGACCCATCCCTGACCTTTTAATATAATTACACCCCTTTCTCTCACAACATGACACAGGATTATAGAACCTGGGGAGTTCTGCCCCTTTCATTGTCCAGATGATTGGAGGTGATCAGGATGGTTATCCTCCATTGAACTCTGTACTTATTCCAAAGTGTCCCACTAGAGATTCCTTTCCAGACCTGAAGGCAATGGAACAGGGAAGTATCCCATTTTATTTGGGCCAGTCAAAAACCCAGAATTAAGTTATAGCAACTTAGTTTGGTTAGGAGATCAGGTGGCCTGGTTCTTCCTTCACCTAAACTATATCACAGGGAAACACATATCCATTTCATTCTATTCAGATATCTTGATGGACAACATGGTGCTTGGCTTGACATTGAGAGGGACCTTTTCCCCACTCAACAGTTTATACAGGTGAAGCACCACTGTACTGCCCATCCTGAGATGGTCAAATCTCTTAATCCTTGGTTGAAATTCCAGGTCACGGTTTGGCACGGCATTCAATGAGTACTTCCTCTCACCCCATTCCTTTCACTGTTATGTCCTATACCATATCCTGAACATTTTGCACGATCCTTGCAAAATGATAGATTTCACTTATAGGAGAGGCTTTCACTGAAATATGTATGCTAATTTTTAAATGGTGTAGTAATAGTTTATTTTGCAGACTTACAAATGAAATACCACCTACACCATACCAACTTCTATTGATACTGCCAGGTTAGGCACATTATCACTTCCCTACCATTGAGAGCCTGCAACCCGACTAGTTACTCCCACATTATTACCTACAGTATCATTTTCCATCAGACAGTATTACTCCCCCACATGATCTCACAGTTATATAACATACTTCAGACTATCGTGGGTGTCCCCTCTATAGATGTGGTCCAGAAGTGGGAATCCAAGACAAATTTCCCCATAGACACAAAGATGTGGATATGAGCATGTTGGTCAACTGCAAAGGTAACAAGCTCACACCAATGGAGGGAATGCACATAGAAACAACTTACTAGATTCTCCTATACCCCAGTGATCACTGCGCACTGTCATCATGCATCCTCTGCTTCCTGTTGGAAGAACTGTGGTGCACAATGAGCTGCACACTATCATGTTATGTGGGGCTATATAATTATTCAACCCTACTTAACTGCTATTCAAACTGAACTCATGGAACTGTTTGATCCCTTCCTTCAACTTACTTCACAATTATATTTCTTGTTACAGTACCCCAGGTGTCACAGAGATCCTTCTTCTCACTATCTTTTGGGAATCCTAATAACACTGGCCAAAAAAGTAATTACTAAATTATGGATGACCACAACCTTTCTCCCCTAATGTATCAACCTGGAGAACACTAGCTAACCAATTATACTGAATGGAGAGACTCACTTTCTCACTCAATGACTGTACATTTATTTATTTATTCAATTTTGGTGACCGGATAAGCCCACTGAGTCCCGAAGTTCCCTTTTTCAGGGGAGACCTGGAGTTAGTTACAGAGATAAGGCATTCATAGTGGTTTACAGGAATGTTAAACAATACTTATATACAGGAGTACAGATATAAGGCATAAATAATGGTATACAAGGAGTGACAAGCAATACATAAGAACAGGGGTACAGAATATTTGATCAGTGTACAAAACATAAATACACCATATGTGGACAGTAGGTGGTACAATGGTCAGATCAAGTGCAGTAGCAGGAACAGGTACTGGTATTGAGCAAGTAGGCCCTGAGCCTGGTTCTAAAAGTTTTGAGGGAGTGTGCTTCCTGTACAAAGGGAGGGAGTTTGTTCCACAGCAGGGGGGCAGAGGAGACAAAGGATTTACCATCCACCTTGGTCCATACCCTGGGTTATTCCAGGAGGATTCATCCTGTTGTACAGAGATTTTGGCTGGAGCACTTGGGGACCAGGAGCCCTGCAAGGCTGGCTGGAGGGGAGGAGCAGAAGAACTTATACACATTGCAGAGCAGGGGGTACTGAAGGTGAGAGTCAAAGGATGACCAATTTAGGGAAGCCAATGCTGCGCAGTGGTGGTGTCTTGCATAAGACTGAGAGGCAAAGCAAGCCACCTTGTTGTACAGCATGTGCAGTCTGTTATTCTCCAGTTTTGCCATGCCCTGCATAACTGGAGCAGCATAGGTCAGGGTGAGGAGGAGGAGGATACTTGTGGCAATGGTTATCCTGGCCTCGGGGATCAGTTGGTCATTTAGGCGGTAGAGCATTCCTAGTTTGCAGTAGATAGTTTTTGTTACATGGTTGACATGGTTCTTTAGGGTAAAACCCTGATCCAGCATTAGACCCAAGTATTTAAGACAGCCCACCACCTCAATGCAGTTGCCAGATGAGGAACTAAGTAGGAGTGATGGGGTTATGTCCATTGGCAATGTTGGTTAGTATACACCATGAACAGAGACCCTTCACTAGTCCCTTGAGTATGATTTAACACCTACTGGTATGGTGGTGTGCTCTCATAGTATAATAAGACACTCTGTCTATTTTGGACCTGGTCCCCCCACCTGGCTCCCTCAGGTGCTTTCCTCCTGTACCATACGGCTGAGCCATGCCCAGAGCTGGGAAATGCAAACTGAATATTTAAATGTAACTGCCAAATGACAGCTTGTAAGGTTATTATCTTGTTCAGTATCAAATACACTTCCCCCCACTCTGTACCTAAGGGGGGAAACTGTTTCATTGTATTGCTGTTCAGTGGGTCATTGCCTCTGCTTGTCTGTTAAACTGTCTGTTAAATCTGTACTATGTTTTCATTCAGATTGATGATCCATGCTGTACCTGGAAAATGTTCATTAAACATTATATTTGCAAAAAAAAAAAAAGCAGGAAATCAATGAACGGGTCTTCCTGTCACTAGATCCTAAAGCAGCTATAAATGGGAAGTTATGAAATTTTGATGTGTTAAAGAAAGAAAGGGAATTTGCTGGTTGGTATGATGGTTATGTAATCCCCTCTCATTTGAGAGGGGCTTATTGTGCATCTTTAGGGTCCCTCTTCTTCTTCCCCAGGATGAGTTTCTGGAAAGGTGCCCTGTGGGAGTAATTTCTGTTGGATGCCACTTGGGGACAGCAGAGAGAAAGAGATTGGGAGAGTATATAAAGAGGGAGGAGAAAAACCTTGTGGTCTTGGGAGGTGAGAGACTGGAGGGCATCATCAGTAGGGTAGTTAGAAAGGGGGTTCCGTTAGGCAGGGTCAGCAGCTTCAGCAGTGATGCACCAGGTTCCAGGGTGGCATCCATGGGGGGACCATCAGAGGAGGCAGTTGCATTCATTCTGAGTGCAGGCCCTGGTGGGGGGAGGCTGGTTGGTGACAGCAGCCAAGAATGCAGAAGAGCAAGTTAGAGTAGGACCCTTAGGGCCACAATGGGCTCTGATTTGTGGATTAGTTTCCTGGGTTGTCAGGGATGCAGAAGGCTATGGCAGGGCCTCTGCAGGGATTCAGGGCTGGTGGGAGTGGTCCTGGATCTTCACCCCATGTGGCAGGGTGGCCCAGGTGGGTTGTGAAGGAAACTAGTCTGGCCTTTACCTTTGGCAGCCTACTTGAAGAGGTAGGCCTGGGCCTGAGGTTAAAGTTCCCAGGCGGGACTCGGGAGGATGGTTCCAGTCCTAGTACTGTGACCCTGTGTTTGAGCTCTCTCCGAGTTTGTTAAAAGTATCTCAGTTCTAACAAGGTTCAAAGTTCTTTTTGCGTCTTATTATATAAAAAATGAACTCACAACAGAAGCTTAGTAAGGCTGAAAAGAAAAGGTTAAAAAAACTTTGAGGTGAACTGATGAGTTTTTGTTGCAGAAGTTAGTGGTGTTGTCCCAGGCCAGAGCTCATGGCAGATCTGCCACCGATTCCAGCTCTGGAGAAGCTGAGCCCTTACAATACAGGATGGAATTGCAACATGTAATCCATTCAAAGTCAAAGACAGTGGGAAAGTTGCAAAAGATCTAGACTTAACAGAGCCAACCATGTTCAAACTATTCCAACACATCCCTGATTCCAGTGACGGCCTTGAAGCTGTAATTGCTAGCCTGTAAAAACAAACAAAATCTGCTTTCACAGAACTTAATTCTTAAATGGACAATTTAACAAAAATTGTGGTTGATATTAACAAAAAGACTGAAACAAAGAAAGTTAAAATTGCTATGTTAGAAAAAGACTTACTTCAGATTTGCAATGCAGTAACTTCTCTCAATGCCACCCCAGAGGTCTTGGTTCATGAGCAAGCAACTCTAACAAGGAAAATGGAGCTTTTTTGATAACCTTATGAGAGAATGCAATCTACATGTTTTAAGACTATCAGTAAACTTTGAAGAGAAAAATATTGTTCTGGCTATGGAAAACTTATTGAAGGAGCTTTTGATTAAGGGTATAGCTGTACTAGATGCCTTTCATATTCCAACTCACCAAGGGGTCTGTGTAAGTCAACAAAGAGATGTTTCAACTGGAGCTTCACTGGTGGGACTTATAAAAATCATCACCCTAGCTTCAGTGGAGGAAAGAGACCATGTCTTGAAAACTGCAAGGGAGAAGCAATCCTTCTCACATGAAGGACTTAAAATCTCCTGCTATCCTGATTTTGCAAGAGAAACTCAAAAACGGCATTGACACTTTTTCAGTTTTTGTCCCGCTCTCTTAGAAATGAGGGCACAAGCTGCTTTGCTTCAACTAGCAAAGTTATGCATTTTCTATGAGGACAATCTCTATTCGTATATGGATGAAGCTACTGTACAACAGTTTATCAAAAGCAGGGTTTCTGCAAATGTTTCTGAATGTGCATAAACAGACAGTGACAGCTCTATGATGTCTAGCAAAACTGATTACGTGTCTGTTAACCCTGACAGAATGACCGTAAAAGAATAAATATTTTAATACTTGTTTGTTTGAGTTTGGTAGGGTGGTAATGGGGTTATATTTAAAGTACTGAAAATAACTTTCTGAAAACTAACAGTAATGACTCTCTTGTGTAACCAGGTTTAGCAAGAGAGATTGTACTAATTATCTCTTATTCTCATAGAAACTCAAATTGTGAAAGGAGTTGTATTATGATAGATACTCCAAAGGTGCATATTTTCTGCATGGTTTTCAAATAATGAATTAGAGGCACACAGCAATACTTGTATTGTGAAATTATTTAAATCAGCTGTTTTACTTTAGATGACTTGTCTTAATATGCTTTTTATTGCTTCTCTGTCCCCCCTCAAGTGTGGGCACAATTAGATTGAGTATACATTCAACGCTGTTTGAATATTTCTTGTATAAATGAAAAAAAAAAAATATATATATATATATATCATGTTCTTTATGTGTAAAAGTATATCTTTAAAATTAATTAAACATTTAAATACAAAAAAAAATGATTTTCTGAAGTTTCATTTTCATTTAATTTTTATTTTATACTGGAAAGGTATGTGAGCAAAAATTTACCATTTTCACAAGCCTCCAGTGTAGAAAAACAAACAATTACAAGAGGTATACAAAAAATACTAGACAGCTGTGTACAATAAATAGAGGTAGAACACAAGAATTTACAAACAACTATGTACAAAACAGAGGAATATGTACAAATTGATAGAGGCATAAACATCGTAATCTACAGTCAGTAATAGCAAGAATTTATGAAAAATGTTGTACAAACAGAGAGATATGTACATCATTATCTATAGACAGTAGTAGTATCCCAGTTTAAGCAGATTTGTTGGGGAGATATAGGGAACTGTGAGGAATGTCAGGGTGATCATGGGAGAGTAAGAGGGAGAGGTATGTGTTAGGGGCAGTTGCATGCAGAATTGTTATGGAGGAGGTTTGTTAGCATGCTTTTGTAAACAACAATGGACGGGCACTGAGTGAGAGTCTGAGGCAGATTGTTAGAGTTTGGTGCCCTTGTATGCCAGAGTGTGCTGACCATGGACAATGCGGTATAGTGAGGCTGCAAAATAGCTGACAGAGGATTGTCTAGGGGTGCAAGAGTGAGAAAGCCTGGGAGAGAGGAAGGTGGTACTGTCAGGGAAGAGACCCTTAATGGAGTTGAAGAGGAAGGTACAGGTTTTTCTATTGTATCTGTCCTCAAGAGGGAGTCAGTTTGCTGTTCTGCAAAGAATGCAGTGATACATCATCCTGAGGAGAACAGTGACAACCCAGAGGATACTGTGATAGGGGGATCTTAGTCTGTCCAGATTTTTTGAGGGGGGGGAATAAACTAGGGAACCATAATCTAGGAGGGGGAGAAGGAAACTACTAGCAAGTCGGGCCCTGGAGTAAGGGGTGAGGAATTGTTTAATACGGTACAGCATCTTGAGTCTTTGGTGAACTTTTTTGATGAGAAGATTTATATGATTATCAAAGGTAAGGTGACTGTCGAGGAGGATCCCGAAATATTTACACTTGAAAACTCTTTCAATCAGGTTGCTGTCATCCGCAAGGGTGAAATCAAAATCAATGTTTTTCCTGATACCCGAGTAAACCATGGATTTGGTTATTTTTTTGGTGTTGTGGACAAGGCCATGTTCGGTGAACCAGGAGTGCAGTCTGCTGAAGTCAGAGAGGAGTTTGTGGCAAAGAGCAGTGGGGTTTTTGTTACTGCAGTAAAGGGTTGCATCATCAGCATGAAGTATGAGCCTGGTGGAGGTGCATACAGTCACAGCCAAAGACATAGTCAGATATTTCCTGAAATTTCTGTGCTATTTCTAGAGAAACCTCCTGCTTTCTGAAATTCCACATTGGGGCAGCAGAGAGAATCTCTTTAGAAATATTGCGAAATATCTGGAAATATCTGACCATGTCTTTGGCCACAACTGTATGTCAGTGAGGAAATTCACAAAAAGGAAGAACAGTAGGGGGCCCAGAATAGAGCCTTGAGGGACTCTGTTTTTATTTATTAAAAATGTGGTGACCAAGGAAGGCACACTGAGCCGAGGCTCATTTCCAAGTGTGACCCGGGGGAGAGGGGTGAGGGATTTACAATAGTCAGACTTAGTGTTGGAATTAAACTTTACGAGCTTTGGGAGCTGGGGGGGTTTCATAAGGGGGTACTGGGTCAATACCATGCATTAAAGACAGTGCAGTATTAACTGCACTGTATACAGAGCACATGGATTACCAGCAACAGGGGTAGAACAGCAGTAGGGAAATACCGCTACCCCTGTTGCTGCATGCTCGGGTTGGAATTGAACAAGTTGCCATGCGCTGGGTGCTGGTTACCCATGAAAACAGCAACTTCATTATCGCGATGGCAAAATAGTGACTACTCAACAGTGACTACAACATAAGCTATTAGCACATTTTAGCGAAAGCACAAAATCGGCTACTGAGCAGTGAACTTTCAATGAAAAAAATAGCAAATGCACAAAATCGGCGACTTTGTAGTGAACTTGCAATGAACAAATAGAGAACAGTGAACTTGCAGTGTCGGAGGTGTACCGGCAATGGACTTCTGGATGTAGGATTCTCAGCAGGCATGTCATAATAGTGACCCAAAAAGGAACAAAAAAAAAAAAAGCCAATCGGACGAATTCTGCTTTATTAGCTATTAAAATAACCAGCCAAATCACAAAAAAAAAAATTAAAAATTAAAAAAAGCCAATTCATTAGCCAAATCATTCGAGGTGCTCTCAGGTGAATTCACACCTGAAATTGAAAATAATAAGCAAGACCTCTCAGGTAATCATACAAGCTTCTTGTACCGTAAAAAGCAACAATTGCTGCAATGCGAGCATTACTGTCCTTGTATTTTTTTTCCTGTTGCAGTATATGCCCCTGACACAATTTACTCTAATCAAATTTCAGTGAGTCTCTACTCTTCCTTAAGAGATTGAATCAGCTTCCACATGCTCGGATGACAGGCACCTAATCGGGAATTGAATCCCCTGTGCCAGCCCTCTACTGCGTTATTCGTTCTCGCAATCCCCAACATTGTAGCACTGTGGCAACTCCACTGATGAGGGGGGAATGCTGCCCTCCTATGTCCAGAATGCCCCTATTGCCTTCCGACCCAAGTAGTTTTGAAATAGTCTAGTAAGGGCACCAGTAGATCGTCATGTTGCTCAAAAAATTCAAATTGCCGCATATCATCGAATGCATTTGCTACATCATCTGGCGGTATAAAAGCAAGGGACAGAAGTATTCGAATGTGTAAGGCAAAATCAGGGTCAGCACTGTAACTTTAGTGGATATCTGGTAGCTTTTGAATCTTTCACCAGATACACTGAGCAAGATGGAAAAAGCACCCACGCAGGTCTGCAGATGGGAAAGCATTGGCAAAAGCTTTCCATGCAGACTTCTCAAAGTCTAGAATTGCAGTAAGCGGTGCTAGGCTGGGCAACAGGGACTTCTGTTGGGAATATACCCTTTCATAAGTTGCAGTTTTACGTGAACACATCAGCACAAAAACCACAGTGACAACAGTTCCTGACTTAACACCATGTATGGTGTACAGTTGGTCAAATAGAGTGGGACAGGATTTGAATGTTCTGTCCATCATCCAGTCAGTGCAGTCACTCAGAAATCTTAAATTTGCACTGGTTGCAAACATTAGAATTCTGTCCTGCTCCTTACCACTGTCGAACAGCAGTAAATTTTCACCACCATCAGTTAATGTAAATTCAGGTGGAATTACCAGTTCCTGTACCATGTTAGGTGTAGTGGGACACCCATGTTCTACCTGGCGTATTCTTTACACAGTTCATTTAATTAACTGTACATCTGGCAAGTGGCTAGTGACTGACTGAGGTGCAGTAGAAGTGTATTGCACCACAACCTGCGAAGTGCTCTCTACACAACCTCTTGCGCGCTCTCTAACACTAGCCATAACTTTTCGAACACCAACTCCTCCAGCATCAACAACATGTGCGTGATCTTTTATTTGAGCAGTTACCTTGCCATCAATTGTGTGGATACATGCAAGGCAGTTGAATCAGTGTGCATCCACACATCGTCAGTACACCTTTCCTCCTTTTTCTTTGTCATGGTGATAAAGCCAGAAAATAATGCAAGTGGCTTTCCCTTCTGGCTCGAGATAAACTCCATGTCCATGCTGACCTCGATTCCGAAATTGTGTCATGACATGTCAAAGGGAGCAGGTACCTTTAAGTGCTAGGCAAATGCATTGTGGGAAACAAGTGAAACAGGAAGTTACACGAAGTTACATGATCTACCAGAAGAGCTGCCAACAACACACAAACTCACAAAGTTGTAAGTAACATATAATTCCACAGTATACCAAGTGCTATTTTTACAGGGTAGCTAATAATGTGAGGTGCTACATTTTACGAGCACTAATATTGTGGTCACCAAAAAGGAGACGCTAAAATTGAAGTCATGATTTTATAATCGCTATTTTAACATGGAACCCTGGGTGCCTGCTCAAGCTGCTCCTGTGGTGGAGTGGCTAGGGCACCAGCACACAGAGGAAATGGAGACCTGGAACTGTGGTTCAGTTCCTACCAGGTCTCTGTGTGTTGCAACCTTTTGTGGCATTTTTTTTGTGCAGAACAAACTTTTTCCCCCTCCCGACTTACTCCCCATCCCCGAAGTCCACAACCCCCTGGAGTTTGTTATATTAGTTCCAGGGGGTGTGCGGGGGGCAAAACCCCCCTCAAGAAAAGAGTGAAACTCATTGTTTCAAAGGGCATGCGCTGTTTATGTTGGGTCAATGTTTTGCCCAATGAGATTGTAGTGCACGCCCTTTTGTTTGTGGCATTTGTTGCCGCCTGGTTTTTGCATTTGGTGACATGACCCCATGCCCCATAAGGGTCATATCTTTAAATTGAGCCCCCCGTTCCCAGTATAAGTCAATGGCAAGGATTTATGAGCTACCAAGGCTCTCTTCAGAGCAAGGGGGGTTGAGCCCTGGTAAATCCTCCTGTAATTCCTACACTATATTGGCAAAATATCCATTTAAGTTACATAGTTGAGGAAGCATTTTTCAAAGTGGATAGTACATGTGGGTGTTTGCAAACAGTGTTTTCATCGTGCGTAGTATATTTTACAATTTTGAAATAAGAGACAGTTATACATTGGCAATATAAACTTGTATAACAAGCTGGTAGTAAAATTTGCACGAGTAAAGACTGCTACAAGAGAAGGAAAGTTGAGAAATTAGGAAAAAAAAGGGAATTTAAATAGAGGGGCCTTTGGAAAAGATGCAGGGGGGAGAGAAAGGCAAAAAGTCATGAAGTGCTAGGAGGGAGAGTCAGGAAGGGAGGAGCAGAGTGAGTTGGATCAAGGCGGGCCAGAAGGGCAGCAATTGCAGGGGGTAGGGGGAGAGGAAGTTTAGTTGTTGCTTTAGTATTTTAAGAGTGGGTGTTAGGCGGATAGAGTGGGGGAGATGATTCCAGAGGTCAGGAAGTCTAAAGGAGAAAGCAGCCTTGCCTGCTTGTGAGTGAGGGTATAGGAGATTGAAAGTCATGAGCCACGGGTTCTGAGGGGGAAGCCTGATGTACATGAGGGGAAAAGGAGGGAGGAGAGATGGGGGGGTGGGCTGAGAACTAGTACTTGCCTACAAAGGTGGCACAGTGTGTGAGGGGATGATTAGCAAGGGAGGGGGAAGACAAGGGAGGAGTATAGGGAGCAATGATGGGTTTGGAAAGGGAGGTTTAAAGTGAACTGACAGAAGACATTGAATAGGGGATCTAATTTAGGAAGACAGGATTGGGGACCTGAGCTGTAGACAACATCAGAATAGTCAATCGTGAGGAGGATTAGTTTGGATATGAGCTCCTTGCAGATCGGGAGGAAAATACTGTCTTTTATTCAGTGCAAGGCTCCCAGTTTGGGCTGAAAATTGGAGTGGATGTAATCAAAGTGCAGGGAGAAGTCTAGCTTAGGGTCCAGTCAGATCACCAGGTATTTAAAAGACTGCACAGTTTCTATCTTTGCACCGTCCAGCGAAAAGAAAGTATGAGGCGACGAGCTCTTGGCCAGCCTTTTGGCAGACCTGAAAGCCATGGCAACTATCTATTTTGTGTTACATTTTAAGAGGTTTGCATCAAACCAGTCAAGGGCACTCGAAAAGGCAACTTGCATGGATGACTGGACTGTGGAGAAGGGAGTGGCCTAAGGCAAATATGATGGTGTCAATGGTGTACATGTGTACTTGTGTTGGTGAGCATGAGGAGGGGAGATCATTTACAAAAATAGAGAAAAGAGTGGGGCCCAAAATAGAACCTTGGGGGATGCCTGTATGAATTGGGAGGGTGGAGGACCTAGATTGACCTTTTTGCACAAATTGGTTCCTATCAGAGAGATAAGATCTGAACCAGTCCGTGGAGGTGGGGGGAGAGCCCAATAGATGTAAATTTGTTTAGAAGGAAACTGTAGGAGACCGAATGAAATGCTTTAGCGAGGTCAATGAAAATTGCCATGGTGAGGTGACCATTGTCCATAGCGGTATGGCTGTGGTTTGTGAGATGGAGCAGGGAGGAGGAAGTGGAGTGGATGCATCTGAAGCCAGATTGGAAAGGGCTTAGGATGTTGGAGGTGTCTAGGAAGGAGTTTAGCCTACTAGAGATGAGTGCCTCCTCTATTTTTGAGAGAGTGAGGAGGAGCGAGATGGGTCTGTAGTTCCCTAGTATAGCGGAGTCTCCTCCTTTGTGTAGGGAAATTACCTTGGTCAGCTTCCATGCCTTGGGGACTGTGCATTCTGCGATGAATAGGTTGAGGAGATGGATGATGAAGGGGGCTATAGCTGAGGCTGAGATCTTGAGTAGTTTAGGGTCAGGTCCATCAGGACTCTGCTTGGATGGGTTTAGTGATTTAGGGTCTGGAGTACTTCAGTTATTGTGATGGGTAGGAAGGAGAAACCATTTGAGGGTTTAGAGGTAGAGGAGTGGGGGGTTGGAGATGGGTACAAGGTGGAAGGATGGAGGCCCAGGGGGAAGAGCACAGGTGGAGAAAAAGTGGTTGATAGAGGAGGCTGCTGAGGAATGGTCCAAGCCATCTACACTGGGAAATGTTGGAGCAGGAGGAGAAGAGGAGCCTAGAAGGGGTGGAGAGTTTTCCAGAATTCTACTGGAGAGGTTCTGGAGTCATTTCATATATTTCTGAAAAATAGAGCTTTTGAAGAGTGCACCACCTTCGTGCAGGCATGTCATAGGGTCCTGTATTTTTATGTTTAATTTGACAGACCTCGGAGAGGTGTCCCTCAATCAAAGTTTGGTGTGTTCTATGATGGAGGTAGTTGTGGACCCAGTTGATGACATTATTGGAGAAGTTCAGTTGGGTGAGGGTCTTGAGAAGAATGCCATGATTGGCCAGGTTTAATGCTTTTGTGAGGTCTACAAAAATAGTGCCTGTTTAGAGACCATTGTCAATGGCCTGGTAAATATCATGGGTAAAATTGACCAAAGCAGTCTTAGTGTTGTGGTGGGACATAAAACCATGCTATAGCTGGACAGGATGTTGTATTTATTAAAGAAGTCAGTGGTCTGGTCAAGGACAATTTTCTCAATAATTTTGGAGAGGGGAGCAAGGAGTGAGGTGGGTCTGAAGTTGCCTATGTCATTTTTATGTTGCTTGCACGCATGTGCAAGAAACATAGTGCCATCATCGGAGATTTCGGAGGTGTGTCACCTCCTCCTCCAATTCAGTCAGTGTGCTGGCAGGCGCGGCTATGGCCAATGCATTTTGGAGCTGTCTATGACCACGCTCCAAAATCGTAACTCCTGATTGAAAGAGACTACTGCGTCAGTGAGCACCCGATAAGAGGCTCTCACGCGCAGCTCCCCCCCGGAGTGCGCATCCCCGCATGCACTGTATAGCCGACGGGGTGCCCAATCCCTGTAGGCTGAGCTGCGTCCCCCTCCCCCGCAAGTAGTAGTTGCCACGCTGGGAGCCCACCCCAGCGTGGCAAGCGGTCCTTTTGCTGACGGGGGTGCCCAATCCCCCATCGGCTGAACGCTCCCCTGTCCTTTTGCCACGCTGGGAGCCCACCCCAGCATGGCAACAATTCCATGGCCGACGGGGTGCCCAATCCCCGTCGGCTGAAGCCCGCTCTGCCACGCTGGGAGCCCACCCAGCGTGGCAACAATTCCATGGCCGCACGGGTGCCCAATCCCCATCAGCTGAATGCTCCCCAACGTCCTCGTGCCATGCTGGAGCCCACCCCAGCATGGCAAAGATCCCACGTCGTCTTTTTTTTTTAAATACCTGAAAAGCAACGGTCCCGTGACCTCCCAACCCCTCCTACAATCCGCACCCACCCACTGTGCCCAGCCTCCCCACACCCCACCCCATACTTACCTCCAGACTCCAGCGTGATGATCTTCCGTGGACTGGGAACACGTCTGCACTCTTCAAAGCCGACCACGAACTGAGGAAATGCAGGTAAGCTGTATAATGGGCTAGAGAGGGGGGTTTCAACTTTGTTGCATATCTCAAGCATTTTTGGGAATTTTTGCACCAGATTTTCAACATGGGGTTTTTGGAATCCCTTCTCATGAATGATGTCACTGTCATGGCGTTATTCGGGCCCGAAGGGTGATTTCGCGCAGTGACTGTGAAATCACCCTTTGGGCCCAAATACCACCATGACAGTGACATCACTCATGAGAAGGGGTCCCAAAACCCCATGTTGAAAATTTGGTGCCAAATTCCAAAAATGACTGTTTTATGAGCGTTAGGCCAGCAGTTCCTACGCAGGCTCGTAAGTTCACGAAATTTCAATATTTTCACTCCAGATTTTCAACATTGCCATTTTACCACACCTTCTTATGAGTGGTACAGCTGTCATTTTCATCCTGCCCAAAACATGTTTCCTCATGTAGCACAATGGCGCAGTCGGTGTGCGAACTCAATGTATGGGACACATTAAGAAAATCACAGTGACACTGATCATGAGCAGAGGTCTTAAAATGCCTGTGTTGAAAATTTGGTGAAAAAATTCCTAAAAATGACTGTTTTACGAGTGTGCGTTGCACTGTTTCCTACGCATGCTCATAAGTTTGTGAATTTTCAATATTTTCACTCCAGATTTTCAACATTGCCATTTTACCACACCTCCTTATGAGCAGTACAGCTGTCATTTTTCATATCCTGCCCAAAACATGTTTCCGTCCATGTAGCGCACAATGGCGCAGTCGGTGTGCGAACTCAGTGTATGGGACACATTAAGAAAATCACAGTGTCACTGTTCATGAGCAGAGATCTTAAAATGGGAATTTTTCAAATTTGGTGAAAGAATTCCTAAAAATGACTGTTTTATGAGTGTGTGTTGCACAGTTTCCACGCACGCTCGTAGGTTTGCTAATTTTCAATATTTCCACTCCAGATTTTCAACATTGCCATTTTACCACACCTCCTTATGAGCAGTACAGCCGTCATTTTTCACATCCTGCCCAAAACATGTTTCCGCCCTTGTAGCGCACAATGGCGCAGTCGGTTTGCAAACTCAATGTATGGGACACATTAACAAAATCACAGTGACACTGTTGATGAGCAGAGGTCTTAAAATGGCTATGTTGAAAATCTGGTGAAAAAATTCCTAAAAATGACTGTTTTACGAGCGTGCATTGCACACAAACTCCACTTTAAAAGTGCTCAAGTGCAAATTTATTTTTGGCAAGCTGGAGAAGCCACAACAACAGCCCTGCACTTTAACCCTCAAGCGGGTCTTCCTTAGGGGCAGGTTCAGACTAGTACACAATGATCTCCTCTTAAACTTAATTGTTAAAGTGACAGTGCCATAACCATAGTGAAGCATCATCTTAAACTAAAAAGGAAAGGTGCTGAGAAAAAAAGAGAAGGGGGGGGGGACACCTAATTACAATTTTGTCCATGGGTAACATTTTAGAAAAAAATATTTAAATATTGGTTATATTAGCTTAAAGTAAGCAATTTTAATTTCTTTCCTTTTTAAGGGACATACACATATACCCATGGATAAGTTTTAACTTTAATAGTTCATTCCCTTCTCAAAACATTAGTGGAAGAACTGGGGGGTGGGCTAGGCCATTTATGACTCAGAAGGTCATTAGAATTGCAAAAGGTCAAATAGTGCAAAATGTACTTATAATGAGGTTCATTGTACTGTCATGTTTATAGATGAAAAAGCTTTACAAATCCACTCCTTTTTAAGTTCAAGTCATTATTTTGGAAGAATTTATAAGTATGAAGAAAAATCTACATCTTCATTCAAGCCAAAGGTTACAACTGAATCAAGAGCTAGAATCCACTTAGTTTCTTTCTGAGAGAGGATGTTAGGTCTATTCCCTCCTCTCAGAGGTCTAGGGATATGCTCCAGAACAGTAAATCTAAAACATCCTGGTTTACAGTACTTTCATGTGACTGCAAAACGTGTGCTCCCAGGGCATTATAAGTATTGCCATTAATTACGGCTCTAACATGTTCTTGTATTCACTCCCTAGTGGGATGGGTAGTTTTGCCCAGATAGTACATTGGGCAGTCACACCAGCAGACATAGGGCCAGATTCTAGAAGGGTTATGCCAGGCATAGCGTCAGTTGCGCCAAGTACAATGGTGCATGTAGCAACTTACACCAGCAGTTGTGACATGTGCGATTCTACAAAGTGGCCTGTGACATGTCGCAGGCCACTTGCGCCGAACAGCAGTTACATCACATAAACCCCCTGTGACATGGCACTAGGGGGTTTATGGCAGCAGTTGTGCCCCATTCTAGAAGGGCAGCCACAAAGTCTCCACATTGGGATTCTACAAGAACCCCCAGAGTAGATCCGGCAACGTAAGTTACACCAGCATTTAGCTGATATAACTTACGGATGCCCCAGGGGGTCCTGTAGACACACCTGCTGACATGCTACCATGTTCGCCACCCATGCCAAAAAAAAACATCCCCTGAAACACCCTTGGCACAAGCCCCACAGGGCGGCGCTGCCATCCCCCTACCCGTGCCCCGAACTGCGAGTCACCCACATCAAGTATGGCAAAAAGCCTGACCTGGTAGTCAAGTGCCCCCCCACATTAATGTATACATTATAAACCCCAAATTCCTGGTAGTCTAGTGGCCCCCGTACTGTATAAATTACATATTGTTCACCTAATCCTTGGTAGATCTAGTGGCACCCTGAACATCATCAAATACATAATGATCAGCAATACCCTGGTAGTCTAGTAGCCCCACACCCAGCCATGCCAGCCACCCAGCACCCTCCACCCATCCCCAACTGGCGACTGGCACAGCCACCTCTCACCTCCACGGCCAGCCACTGAGTGCAGTATGAGCGCATACTGTAAATCCACACTCAGAAATTAATTTCTGAATGCATCTTTCCAGTAGCACTTATCCTGCACTCAGTCAGTGGCTGGCCGTGAGGTGAGAGGTGGGCTGTGCAGCTGCCAGCTGGGGACGGGTGGGGATGCTGTGGGCTGGCTCGGCTGGGTGGGGGGCCACTAGACTACCAGGATATTGGTGATCATTATGTATTTGATGATGTCTGGGGGGCTGCTAGACTACCAGGGTTATGGGGAACAATATTTATTTTATACAGTTCCGGGGGGTACTAGACTACCAGGGATGTGGGGATCATTATATATTATATACTGATCGGGGGTGGCCACTAGACTACCAGGGCAGGCTTTATGCCGCATTTGGGGTGGGCGATTTGGGAGTTGGGGCATGGGTAGGGGGATGACAGCGTCAAGCCTGTGGGGCATATAACAACGGGATTTCAGGGGCTGGGGTGTGGGAAGCCCTGGGGCAGGAATAGCTATGGGGATTCAGGGCAGTTGTTGTGGCCAGCACTGCGGGGCATGTACCGATGGCTGGGGGGACAGGGGATGTAGGTTGTGGCTTGCTGGGCAGGGGTGTGCACTTGCAACCTGTTGCAGCGGTTGTGACATGCTAGCCAGGTACATCCTCTGTGCGGCTTACCTTGCCACATGTCACAAGTCACAGGACTTTGCTGCGGAGAATCTGCCCCTTCTAGAATGGAGCACAGGGTCAATGTCGCAGTTGCGGGTGGCACAAGTTGCGTTCTACGGCAACTTGCACCACCTTTCTAGAATCGGGTCCATAGACTACAAAAGGTGTTGTACAAGTTATAAATTGATCTATTCAGAATGATTTCCCTTCTTTCTCAAAATGTTTACCAGTTTGAATATATTTGCAAATGTTACATTTGTCACATTTAAAAACACCATTTGGTTTTTCCTTTAACCAATTTGAGCCATCAGAGTCTGATTTTGTTTCTACAAAATGACTGTTGGTAATTCTATCCGCAATGTTTTTACCCTGAGAGAAAGTAAGTCTTGGTGTAGCAGTTATTTCATTCTTGAGAATAGGATCTGTAAGTAACATGGGCCAGAATTTGTATATTATACCTCCTACCCTACCTGCTATGGAGTTAAACTCAGTGACAAAAGAAAATCACAGTTTCTTTTTCAGAATGTCTTAAATTAGTGTTCTGGGCATGTTTCTCGTTTTTAGATTTCAACAAGTCACATCTGTTCTGTTTGTTTACTTTAGGAAATGCATCATTTAGTAGTGACTCAGAGTACCCTCTTTCCTTTAATCTAATATTTAAATCAACCGCCTGTTTCAGAAACTCTTTTTTTCTTGGAACAATTTCTTTCTAATCTTATAAGTTCTCCATAAGGCATAGAATTTATTAGCTTTTCTTGGATGGGAACTGTTAGCGTGCAAAATACAGTTTGCTGCAATTTCTTTTCTGAAACCTTTGCTGACAATAGGTTCACCTACTATTCCCTCTAACTCAAGATCTAAAAACTTAATATTTTTCTTATCACAAGAAGAGTTAAATCTTTGTCCCATGCTGTTCTGGTTAAGGTAATCAACAAATTCAGGAATCAAAGTTACTTCCCTTCTCCAACTAATGATTAGATCATCAATAAATCTAAAATATGTTTCCAAATTATTCCAGAATTTATTTTTGGTTTGCTTTTTAATATATTTTTCTTCAAAATAACCCATAAATAAATTGGCATATGATCGGGCAGATGTTGCCCCCATTGCTGTGCCACATAGCTGTAAATAAAATTTCTTGTTAAACACAAAATAATAATGTGTCAATACAAAATTAAGTGCCCAATGAAGAAAAGGTGAAGAGATAACGTTTTGGCCCTTGAAAAAATAATCTATTTCCTTTAATCTAAAGTTATGTTTAATAGATATATAAAGACTAGTAACATCCATCATCAGGCAACACGTTTGCATCCCATATTTTCCTATTTAATTTCTTTGGCAAATCAGTACTGTCATGTAAATATGAATCTAAAATAACCACCTTAGGCTTAAGAAAGCTGTCAATAAATGTATTGAGGTTATAGGTCAGTGAACCTCCCCCCCTCCACCCCGTTCATCTTCTTTGATTATGGTCTCAGTAGAGAATGGTATAGTTCTTAAAAATTAAAAAGAAAAGAAAAATAGTCTGATCTATTTGACATGTTTTCTTAAAAAACTTTTAAATGGATTTGCTTTGTAAAGTTTGAATAACTTAGTATAATGAATTTCATTAAAAGCACATTTTGTAGTATTTGACCTTTTGCAAGCTTAATGACCTTCCAGGTCATATATGGTACTTCTGTTCTTCTAGTTGTGGTCTGTGTGTAGTCAAAGATAATATATCCTATCTTTAAAACCCCCCCTCCAGTTCTTCCACTAATGTTTTGAGAAGGGAATGAACCATTAAAGTTAAAACGTATCCATGGGTATGTTTGTATGTCCCTTAAAAAGGAAAGAAATTAAAATTACTTACTTTAAGCTAATATAACCAATATTTAAATGTGTTTTCTAAAATGCTACCCATGGACAAAGTTGTAATTAGTTCTCTCCCCCTTCTCTTTTTTTCTCAGCACCTTTCCTTTTTAGTTTAAGATAATGCTTCACTATGGTTATGGCATTGTCACTTTAACAATTAAGTTTAAAAGGAGATCATTGTGTACTAGTCTGAATCTTCTCCTGAGGAAGACCCACTTAAGGGCTGAAGCTCAGGGCTGTTGTTGTGGCTTCTCCAGCTTGCCAAAAATAAATTTGCAGTTGAGCACTTTTAAAGTGGATTTTCTGTGTGGATTTTTTTTGTCATCCCATAGTTGATTATCCTGGAGGGGTTAGAGACAATGATCCAGTTGATTAGGGATTCAAGGCCAGTTTTGCAGTTAATGCGGGTAGGCATGGTAATGATTTGATGCAAATTGAGGCCGGTGATAAACTCCCTGGCTTCATTGGCTAGACTTATACCCCAGTTTATGTTGAAGTCGCCAGGATTATCCACTCATGGTTACTGGGGAGGGAGTTTTTTAGGTACATGAAAGTAACAAGTTCACTGCTGGGAGTACCAGGTGGGAAGTGGGAGCAAGGCAGAAGCAGGAAACTACAGACCTGTTAGTTTAACCTCAGTGGTAGGGAAAATGATGGAATCACTTCTGAAGGAAAGAATTGTTGAGTATCTAGAGGCCAGAGGGGCACAGGACCCAAGGCAGCATGGATTCACAGTGGGAAGGTCATGCCAGGCAAATCTGATAGATTTCTTTGACTGGGTGACCAAAGTAGTAGATCAGGGAAGGGCTGTGGACATGGCCTACCTAGACTTTAGCAAGGCATTTGACACAGTCCCACACAAAAGATTAATATACAAGTTAGCCAGCCTGGGAGTGGGTCCCAAGATGACAGCCTGGGTAAAGAATTGGCTGGAGAATAGGACACAGAGAGTAATAGTAAATGGAGTCCACTCTGAAGAAAAGGGGGTTACTAGTGGGGTACCGCAGGGTTCAGTATTAGGACTGGTCCTCTTCAATGTCTTTATAAGCAACATTGCAGAGGGACTGGAAGGAAAAGTATGTCTCTTTGCAGATGACACAAAGATCTGCAACAGAGTTGATGCACAAGGTGGGGTGGAAAGGATGAGAAGGGACTTAGCAAGGTTAGAGGAATGGTCAAATGTATGGCAGCTTAGATTCAGTGCTAAGAAGTGCAAGGTAATGCACCTGGGAAACAAAAACCCAGGTGAAGAGTACATAATGGGGGGTGAGATACTAACAACAACAAAATGGAAAGGGACCTTGGGGTAGTCATATCAGATGACCTAAAGGTGGGCAAGCAATGTGAGAGGGCAGCAAGGAGGGTTGGGGGATACTGGGATGCATAGGGAGAGGCATCACCAGTAGAAAACAGGAAGTTATTATGCCTCTGTACAGACAGCTGGTGAGACCCCATCTGGAGTACTGCGTGCAGTTCTGGAACCCAATCTCCACAAACACATAGACAGGATGGAAGCTGTCAGAGGAGGGCAACTAAAATGGTGCAGGGTCTGCACCAGAAGACATATGAAGAGACTTAAGGAGCTTAATATTAGCCTCGAGGAAAGGAGGAGAGGGGGACATGATAGAAACTTTCAAGTACCTCAAGGGAATCAACAAAGTCCAAGAGGGTAGCATCTTTCAAAAAGAGGTGTGCAAGAAACAAGGGCAAAATTTGAAGATGGGGGCAGCTCAGAGGTAATTTAAGGGGTATTTTTCACAGAGAGGGTGGTGGATGCATGGAATGGCCTTCCGGAGGAGGTTGTAGAGTCAAAAACAGTGGTTGAATTCAAGCATGCATGGGACAGTCATAAGGCAATTCTAGGGGGTGGGGGTAGGAAGAAGTAGGCTGCTGGTTAACTAGGATCTGCAGCTTATCCATTAGGTAGGGAAATGGGCAGACTGGGTGGGCCAAGCGGTCCTTATCTGCTGTCAAATTCTATGTTTCTATGTAAGTAGGCTGTGGAGAGGGTGAGTCTTGTTGTTTCCAAGGATGATGCTAACTGAGAGGGCTTCAATGTGGGGTTCTGAGGGCTGAGCTCAAATTCTGTGTAAGTGATTTGGTTAGAGATGTAAAAGTGCCAAGTGCAGCTGCAGTAAGAGACCATGATTGATTTAGGAAAGACAATAGAGAATACTGCTCTGTAGGTTAATACACAGTCTGAGTTACTCAATGCCATTTCTTACAAACTAGCAGGATTGATTAAATCTAATTAGATGGGTAAAAGGAAGAGGCAGGCAACTAGGCCCATTGTCCAAGAACTAGTGAGGAAGGTAGATTCTGGTATTAGTGATCTGACTTGAGGACAAATTCCCCTGTGTTTTGTTCCCCAGGAACTGGTTGGAGAAATGCTTAGTAAAGCCACCAATGTGACAGTGGAAACAATCCAAATAAATTTGGCCTATAACCTAGGAAGCATCATACCCATCCATGTAAACAAGAAAAGTCTGAAGTAACTTTCCCAGTAATGTGTCCCTAATACAGGTTCCCCCAGACACTGTTGTATACATGGGTGATGTGGCCCTTTATTTCCTTGATCAGAAATTACACCAGGTCAAAGTTGAGCTAACTGACATTTTTAAGGGTCCCAAACTTACACTGGATGACTGTCAGCTCTGCCAAATTGACTATAACCAACCCAAATTTTGGGACCCAGGATCAGCGGATACTGGAAACTGACTATATCCAATATAGTTCCACGAGTGTAGCCTTCTCAACTTATGTGGGTTTACTTTTCTTGGCTTTCTATTTTGCAAGATGAATTGCACTTCTTGAGCAGCATGTGCATGTTAAACCAATTCCTCTGGGGTCAATTTAATGCTGTAAAGTAATATGACCCTGTCTTACCATTTATAAGCCAAATAGTGAGAATAACTTACATCTTTAGTTTTAGATGTATCAGCTTATTTTGAGTCTCATCCTGGTCATCCACAGCTGTGCAGCTAGGGAGCCCACTCCTAGTGACTACACATCCAGAGGACTCCCCAACAAGACTGAAGAAATAGCTTTGCTTTGAAGAATCCTGCTTGCTAAAGAAAAACTGCTTGCTAAAGAAATACTGACCCCAGTTTTGGTTTCCATGTTACTGACGTTCGGTCATTGGTTTGAACCAGTTTTCTAGAGAATATGGTTCAAACCACTGAACAATTACAGAATATGGTAGATAGCTTCCATGCAGACATCAGTAAGAGATGGTAAGCAATGGACTCCAAACTGGAATTTGACTATTTTAGAAGTCAACAAATTGAGGATAGAATAGAAGTCAATTTGATTTACTGCTACTTGATTCTTATAACCCTGCTCAGTCTCCTAAGCCTTGTGGGCATCCTGTTTAGAATACAAAGGTTACTGAGAAACCAGATTCAATCCTTTGACTCATAGTTTAGGCTATTGACAATAGGCAATTAAAGGAAATATTATTCAGTGCTTGCATTATCATATTTGACTATTATGTAACCAATCCATACAATGAAACAGATTATAGTTATAACTTCCCATTAAACAACGTATAACCTTTTATACCAAATATTATGCTAATCAATGTGTTCTTACATGAATTTGGACACCTTGGGGTGACCATAATTCACATAAGGAGGGGATGTAAGGAGAGCTCCTCAAATGTTAATTTGCATGCCATATGTAAGACTAAACATGGACATTGTCAGTGTTTATATCTTTACTTGCTGGGCCCTGAAAATAGCTAAATGAACCATTTTTAAATTCAGATTTTATTGTACATTAGAAGACAGAAGAAAATAAGCATTCAATGCCTTCAAGGACAAAGACAAGCAGAAAGAGAGACAAATGGCCCACTCCCTTCAAAACCAAGGGAAATGACTGGACAGTGTGCACTAGGCTGATGTGAAAATACAGTCTTCTACAAAATAGATGAGCAAACTGCCTGCTGTGTATTTTTACTAAATATGAACTATTGTTTAATTTCTGAAAAAGTCCTGATGCCATACTGTAGATCTTTCTATGCTGGCCACTTGTGGATAGGTCATTCGAGGCTCACCCCTCCAGATAGAAAGACTAGAAAACATGCTCTTAGTACATGAGACTTGGAGTAAAATCTGGGACTATCTGAACTTGGAATACTCCCCACCACCAGCATCATTTCAGCACATGGAGGGGTATGATTTTAGGACTCTTTATGGTAACTGTAATGCTATGTTGTAAACTTTAACATCTCTCTCACTTTATTCTGTCAGGTTATTCTAAATAAAATTGCTTACTTGATAGATACATGTCTCAGTGTCATACATGTGTCCATTGTGTGTAATAATTTGCTACATGCTTGCCTGTATTGATAAAGAGCCCATGTTTAACCTTGTGTGGGGTTGTCACATCTTTGTGAATCTCTACCATAACAGCTAGCCAAATAACCAAACAAGGGGGCCATTATCCCTACACCATGTACACTGAGAAAGACCAAGCATGGCTGGATGTTTATTTGGAGGTCACTCCAGCATCCAAACAGAAACTGGTGCTGGGAAAACATAAGCAGCCCGAGAAGGAGCTGGCCAAACAAGATAGCCAAGAAATACCAAGAAAAAGATAAGGCAAACACAGGGATTAATGTAGTGTGATGAAGAATTCAAACAAATGGTGATGCCAGTATTTGGACCAGCCCCTCCACTGACTCCCCCTCTGCCTCAACCCTCAGCCAACACAAGGACAAAGAGGGTCCAGGACCAGAAGGAAGCAGAATAGACAGTGTGGTAGTAGGGGATTCCCAACTGCTCAACTAACCTGACAAAGGTGGTCCTGTACATTTCCCCTCCCCTCAAAAGCTGCCAGAACCCATAGGGCCTTCCTCCCAGGAAAGGAAGCTGGACAGGCTAAGGGTGGCAGTGGTGGGTCTTGCAGTGGCAGTCCAGGCCCAGCAGTAAGGAGTTGCCAGGGTGCAGCTGATGCCATGGGTAGGAGGCAGTTGGGCAGTAGTGAAAGCAGTTCCTCTGTCCCTGGGGCATTATGTCAAGATCATGTGTGCCCACAGACACAAAGGGGGGGTTGGATGACTTGACTATGATGAGGAATTCCAATGCTACATGCCATATGACCCAACCAAGGACCGAGGCATCTTGAACATGTCATTACTGGAGAAAATTATGCACAGGAGTGTGGGGTCCTTCATGCAGACAGTGGGCTACCAGCCCACAGGTCCCAAAAAATGGAACCCAAAACCAGTTTTGTTTTGGGCTCAACAAAGGGAGGTGCAACAGGAACCCTTGCAGATTTCAGCTCAAGTGTTTTGTCTGCAGTCAATGACACCCTTTCAGCCAATGCAAACCTGGCAAGCCCTCACAAGGAGGACATTAGCACTTTTAGAAAAGGCAAGGTAAGCCAGAGTATGGCAAGCCTGCCCACTCCAGTATGAATGGATCAGCTAAGGTCCTGGCATGACCAATAGGCAGTTACCCTGATGGAAAGGGTAAACAGGGAGGAGAGGAGGCATTATGGGTCACCTTGCAGACAGGAAATGCCACCACAATCTGCATGGGGGTTGTATACAGACCCTGTCTCAGGGGGAGGAAATGGACAAGGAAATGATAGAAGGCATCCTTAGAATGGCAGAACAAGGGGATATATTATTGATGGGGGACCTGAATAAGCCAGATGTTAACTGGAGCATATACACTGCAGCCACATCCAAGAGTAGGATCATTCTTGATGCCCTACAGGGGGCATACCTCAGACAGATAGTGTTGGAACTCACTCAGGAGGGAGCAATCATAGATCTGGTACTCTCAAACTGGGACGGAGAGGGGATCTCAGATTTAGAAGTGGGTAGCCATCTGGAAATAAGTGACCACCAAACAGTGTGGTCTACAATAAACATAGCCATAGAGTAAAGCCATACAAAAGTGAGGGTACTGGCCTATAGGGGGGCTGGTTTGGGCAAAATTGGAGAGTGCCTTAGGAATGCAGTTGCTAATGGGCAGGAAGGAGGGGTAGAGGAACAATGGGGAAAAATCAAAACTGCCATCACAGAGGTAACAAGCATGTATGTGATGCAAATAAACAAAACAAAACAAAGGGAAAAAACACTATGTTTCTCAAAAGAGGCAGCGGGGAAGGTTAGGGAGAAAAAGACAGCATTCAGGAAGTATAAGGAATCACAGAAGGAGCAGGACAGAGAACTGTACCAGTTAAAGCAGAAGGAAGAGGGGAAGACAGTTAAGGAGAAAAGGATAGCATTCTGGAAATATAAGGAAACACAGAAGAAACAGGACAGAGAACTGTATCAGTTAAAGCAGAAGGAGACAGGGAAGGCAATCAGAATAACAAAGGCCCAAACCAAGGAAAAGATAGCCAACTCAGTTAAGAAGGGGAATAAAACCTTTTATAGGTACATTACGGAGTGCAGAAAGACCAAGGGAGGGACAGCGAGGCTTAATAAAGGGGAGGGGGTGGGCAGAGGGTGACAGTGAAATGGCAGAGTTACTGAATGAATACTTTTGATCAGTACTCATGAAAGAAGAGGAGGGTCAGGTGCCTAAACCAAACAATAGAAACACTCTGGATAGGGGGGTTGATACCAGTCCACTCTCAGAAGAAAGGGTCCTGAAAAAACTCCTAAACTGAAGGTGGACAAAGCAATGGGGCCTGACAGAATTCAACCCAGAATTCTAAAAGAACTAAGAGGAGAACTAGTGACACCACTGACTACCCTTTTTAACAAATCATGGGAGGATGGTGTGGTGCTTGAAGACTGGAGGAGGGTGGATGTGATTCTCCTTCACAAAAGTGGCAACAAGGCAGAGGCAGGAAACTACAGACCTGTTAGTTTTACCTCAGTGGTAGGAAAAATGATGGCATGAAAGAAAGAATTGTTGAGTACCTGTAGCCCAGCGGGGCACAGGACCCAAAGCAACATGGATTCACAGTGGAAAGTTCATGTCAGATGAATCTAATATATTTCTTTGACTGGGTGACCAAAGTAGTAGACCAGGGAGGCACTGTGGATATGACCTACCTAGACTTTAGCAAGGCATTTGACACAGTCCCACACAAAAGATTAATAAACAAGTTAGCCAGCCTGGGAGTGGGTCCCAGGGTGGTAGCCTGAGTAAAAAAGTGGCTGGACAACAGGATGCAGGGCATAAGAGTAAACGGAGTCCACTCCAAAGAAAGGGGGCTTACTAGTGGGGTACCATAGGGTTCAGTACTGGGACCGGTCCTCTCTAATGTCTTTATAGGTGACATTGCAGAGGGACTGGAAGGAAAAGTATGCTTCTTTGTAGATGATACAAAGATCTGCAACAGGGTTGACACACAAGGGGGTGGAAAGGATGAGAAGGGACTTGGCAAGGTTGGAAATATGGTCAAATGTATGGTAGCTTTGATTCAGTGCAAAATAATGCAAATAGGAAACAAAAACCCAGGGGAAGAGTACACAATGGGGGGAGGTACTAACAACAACAAAAATGAAAAGGGACCTGGGGGTAGTCATATCAGATGACCTAAAGATAGGAAAGCAATGGGAGAAGGCAGTAAGGAGGGCTGGGGGGATAGTGGGATGCATAGGGAGAGGCATCACCAGTAGAAAACAGGAAGTTGTTATCCCTCTGTACAGACAGTTGGTGAGACCCCATCTGGAGTACTGCATGCAGTTCTGGAGACCCCATTTCCACAAGGACATAGACAGGATGGAGGTGGTCCAGAGGAGGACAACTAGAATGGTGCAGGGTCCATAAGCCATACAAACAGAGACTAAAGGAGCTTAATATGTATACCCTTGAGGAAAGGAGGAAGAGGGGGGACATGATCAAAACTTTCAAGTACCTCAAGACAATTAACAGAGTCCAAGAGGGTAACATCTTTCAGAAAATGAGATGTGCAAGAACAAGGGGGCACAATTTGAAAATAGAGGGGGGACCACTCAGGGGCAACATGAGAAAGTATTTTTTCACAGAGAGGGTTGTGTATGCATGGAATGGCCTTCCTGAGGAGGTAGTGGGTCAAAAACAGTGGGTGAATTCAAGAATGCATGAGACAGACATAAAGCAATTCTAGAGGGGGGTAGAAAGAAGTAGGCTGTTGGTAGACTAGGATCTGCAGCTTATCTAATAGGTAGGGAAATTAACAAACTGGGTGGAACAAGTGATCCTCATCTGTATCAAAGTCAATGTTTCTATGTTAAGAAGGATTCACAGTGGGCTTTAGGATCCCACACAAGGATACTCAGCAGTTCTACAAAGCCAAGAATCTGAAGTTTGCTAGGCTGCAGGTGGTCCAGGACATGCTCTGAAATGAACTGTACTTGAGCAGGATTAGTGGTCCTTATTCCTACCTGTTAATTCCTGGTCTGAGAGTTTCCTCTATTGGCCTGGTACCCAAGCTTGGTGTTCAGCTTTGCCCACTGCACCGCTAAACCTAACATTTGCCTGAACTGGCAAGCTGTGACTGGGGTGCCATCTGCGTGTTGCAGAAAGGCTGACCCGACTGGTGGGTGGAGGGCCTTGTATTCCAACATCATGGATTTTACATCCTATGCTGACCCTGCAGAAGCCCATAGGGTGCACAAGTGAGACTTTTTGAGATGCTCACACCATTTCAGTAGTGTAATATGTCATTAAGTATGCATATGTCTATGGCCATTTCACTAAGACTGGTGTTGTATGTGCATGTTTATCTAGGGAACGTGGTTATGGGAGCCTAACAAGACAATAAACAGTCTGCTAAGCCTTGCAGCAGATGAACCCTTGTCTTTGGTCCATCCCCTAAAGCCTGGTCTCAGGTAGGTAGGTAAGATTCCACCTACAGGGGTGGGGAAGTGCTCTGACATCACCCTCAGAGAGGAACCACTGTGGCCGTCCACAGGATGGGGGCATCTGGCTGGGCAGGAGATTGAGGGGTTAAAAAGACTAGTGGCCCACCATCCACCCTCACACATCTCTTCCAGCTGAAGACTTCATACCCATCCACCCTAAAAGTAGGTTTCTGAGTTGGCTAGGCTAGACTAGGGAACCCTTTAATCCGTTACAGTGACTGCATTAGGGATCAGGTAAGAGTTTTCCCAATTTTCCCCTTAGAGGGTTTTCCTCAGGTTTTTCACCTCCATCAAAAGGATAAATGATATTAGGTTTAACATTATTTGTTGTAGTCATTGTACCATGAGCAGCTTGGGAGTCTCTCAGGACAATGGTTCAAGAGTAAAAGGAGAAGGAGTGGAATTCTTGTAAAGGACTCTTCTTCCCTGGTCGGCATGATACGGGGGGAAGGGGAGCAAAGGACCTGGTCCCATTTTGGGAGATTGCAGCCAAATTTCATTGGTCTTGCCTGCGGGTGCAGTACCACTAGATGGGGGTGGTTACTTGTCGCCCAGTCACATGACCCCCCCCGCTTACTGAGGTTTGGGTTCCAACTCAGAGAGATATATCATTCCCTAGGTCTGCATATGGATAAAGTTCTTCACAGGAAGGGGTGTGGAGATTTCTGAGGTGACTGGCAAGACTTCCTGAGCTGCACATGCATTACGGTGTGGGAATAAACAGACACATTAGGCAGAAGGTAAAGTGCATAAAATAAACACAAGTATGCGTTAATGATTTTTTATTCCAAAAATCAGTTGAATCAATATATACAGAAATCAAATAAAGCAGAGTGTTAATCAGCACACCAAATGAAAATTTAGAAAATAACTCTTCTCTAGTCACTTTTCTAGGCTGTATTGTTCAGTATTACCTGGTGTGAAACCTTGCACACCTACCACTCCAATGATCAGCAGTTCACAGGGCTACCTATCTGCTGTCTCACTCCTAGTGGTGAGTTTATATACTCTCCAGGAGATGACATCATAGTCAGGTTCCTGGGGGCTGTAGTACAATTAGGCTTTATTTCTTTAATAATAAGCCATGCCAAAGCTTTATTTCACAATCCTATTGTATACTACAGTGTTCTACCTTATGCTTGGTTTATTACTTCTACCTGGATAGCCATTCAATAGTTATTAACCCTTATTCCTAAAGGGTGCTCATTAAAAATCTAAACCCCATATCTCTAACTGATGTCATCCTTCCCTGGTTGCATAAAATCAGTCATCCTGTGGGCAGCCAGCCCTATAACAGGATGAACAGAACTGCTCTCTGGTAATACAACTTTTAATACTTTATACCAAAAATGCTGTTCCTGGTGTCTCTGAGTTGGCAAGGGAAATGGGAGATTAAGGATGTGCTCCTTATCCCCTTTCTCCTGCCAGCTCAGGAGACCTCAGCCATAAAAATAACAGAACTGGAAACTGTTTTTATTTTCAGTATTTATTTTGTCTTTTTGGTTTTAAATAAATGTAGACACTGCTGTAGGGAGCAATTTCCCTAGATGCTACCTTCATATGCAGGGCTCTGTCCTTCTTTATTGAGCCCTGCTATTACCAGCAAATATGTTCATCTAGCTGGTGGCTGAAAGTTTTAGCCCATCAGCTCCAAATCTCATTCAAGGCTCCTTTTTTATTATGTAGCTGTAGTTACAACATCTTTGAGCTGCATGTACATTTGCCCAGCACTAAGTGATTTACATGGGACACTACAGGGCTTCTCCCAAAACTGCCCATGGTGTCCCCTCAGTTTCAATCTCCCTTCATTTTCTCTTGTTGCCCAAGCGGCAGGCCGCTATGATTCGGAGCTTTTCTTTGCTCCAAAGCAAACATAGCCTTGGTTCATTTGCCATTCATATGGCAGAGCCATATGGAGCATCCACTCCAATCTTCTGTGCTCCTGGGTCACACTTCGTTCTCTCAACCAGGAGTGCATTTGACTTCCACTGGATTCGCACTTGCTAAACATGCTGCTTCCAGCAGCACCTGGTACTCGGTGCAACAGAATGGCCTTGCATACAAACTACTAATATTTTGAGTGTCAGCAACTTTACTAATTTATAGCATGACTTGAGCTAATTATAGCTCCTGCTCGGGAGATTATTGTCCAGTGCTTCCAGCGCTTAATGTGCACAGCAGTGGGGTTCTTAAGCAATAGGGAACAGTAAAGAATAGAGAGAGAGAGAATGTCAGGTTGGCCACCCTGACAAATAATTAAAGAAAAATTGAAAAGGAAGAAGACAGAAAGTGTGAGAGAAAATGGGGAGGGGGAGGCACACATATCTATATCTGCTTTTAGACTCTTCTCACTCATAACAGGGGACACCCTGGACACCCTCTTACAACATGTCACTCCAATAGTGAAATAAATTGTTTAACAAACATATGGCTGTGGCAGTTTCTCCAAGACTTGTATTGTGTGCATGTTTATTCAGGGAAAGGGGTTATGGGGGCCTACCAAGACAAGAAATAAGTATTTATTTATGTATACAGTTCTTGCCACAGATAAGTTTAATGGTAATGCAGTATTTTCCGGAGGGCACGGTAGACCAAGCATTACCTGGAGTGGTACCGAGAAATACCTCATTACCACTTAGAAATGCGATAAGTAGTTGCTGCATTGTTAATTAATTGAATTGTTTAAATTGCCAACACCAGTGGCTTAAATGCACCAGGTGGTGCCATTCACAGTTTAATTTATCTTAGGTAGTGTCAATTATCCACTAGGTGTCCCCCCAGTCCTTGTCAGGACCTCCCTGATCAAGCTTGGGTTTTTTTGTTTGTTTTTTTGCAAAAATGAGTGGAACCATACCACACCAAAGCAAAAGCAACCTTTGTAGCCTAATTAGGTTGTATCTTTCCAGCTCAGTGTTTTACTCAGGTCAGTTTTTTTATTACATTAACCGGATTGGTAAAAATAAAAAAGGATCTTTCCCCAGTATTTTTCTCTTGCTGTTTACCTTGCTACATTCATCTTGGATGTAAAAAAAAAAAGCACTTCAGTGCTTCTCAGATCCCCAGTTGTCATTTTGTCAACACTGTTTTTGTAGTACTCCATAAACCAAACTGAGAGATTTTAATCAACAAAGGCAATGTGGGAACATTTTTCCTCAGTAAAATGAATAGACACAATGTAGCCTCACTCCCCCATTCCCCTTCTGACAAGTCAAGCACAACACGGTGCTCATCAGTAAACAGCAGAAGTGAAATCACTGTATCCCCCCACCCGATGACCCACCTGACCTGTTAGAAATAAATTCCCCGGTGGCTATTGGTCTCTTCCCCACCCAATGACCTGCCTGGCCCCATTAGAAATAAATCATCTGGTAGCTAGTGGTCCCTCCTCCACCTGATGACCTGTCCAACCAGTTAGAAATAAATTCCCTGATGGTTAGTGGTCCCTCCTCCACCCCATGACCCACTCAACCCCTCCAGAGGTGTTTGAGTGGCTTCTGTATCATTCTCAACTTCCCCAGCGAGGCATGCAGCTTCATCCTGTGATATTAAAGCAGGTGATCTACGCTGGAATAAATATGCTTGAAATTCAAGTTGCACGCAAACCTGGGCAGATCAACTGCAGTCCCAAAATGGTCAAGATGGATAGTGGGTTCAAACTTAAAGATCAATTGCAGCATTTTTACAGGTTTTTTTTTCTGTGGGGGGAGGATACGCTAGCCACAGCTAGCCATAGGGAATTTTTTTGTCATGTTTGAGGGATTTTTATTTGTTTATTGTTACACCTGGGGGAGCTAGTGAATGGGTGGGGGATGGACAGCAGGCATTATAAAATCATAAAAATTAAGCAAAGTGCCAATATGACTGTCACTGTTGGTTTCATTAACACTGGTGTGCTCCAAAATGTCAAGATTTGTATATAAAATGTTACATGCTTGACTTAGATTGACATCCCCATCATCCAGTTAATTGATGTCTGCTTTGTCTAGAAAAAAATAATTTGTTTGTTGGTGTTGCAATGTTGGGGCTTCCTGTTTTAAAAAATGTATATATATTTTGAGAATGAACCTTACTTTAAAAGTGTCTACCTGCAAATTAAAAACAATATATATGATTAGTGCCAGCTGTCTGAGTGATCTGCATACTTCTGTAAATTTGTAAATACTGTATACTGTAGAACTGGTTAATCTGTGCCTCCGAACCTCTTATGAACTTCTCCATCCATATCCTCCCCTTTGATAGTCTTCCTTCCAACTTGTTTCTATTAACTGCTGTTTATTTTGGGTTATGCCATTCCAACTCCTGCTAACATCCTGCCACAAGTTTTTGTACAGAGTTCCCAAGGTATTACACCTGACTTCACCCCACAGATGGTATAGTATAAATTAATTCTGCAGGGACAGAGGGCTAAGGCAGGTTACCCTGAAACACTCATATTTGTTTATAAAACAGTATGAAATGAAAAGCCTCAATGCAGAATCAGGGATCCTGATTATATTGCTTTTTTGAGTTTGTGTTTGTTATCTTGCCACTATATCAGTCTTCCTGTATCAGACAAAACAAGAAAAAAAAATGACAGTCAAGTAAATCAGCTGCATCCTCTTCGCATCTGTTGGTCAGTAGGCATTGTTTTACCATGTGTGTCATTAGTGGCAGAAGCTTGAACTATCCATACAGATCTGAATATATACTGTACAGTATGTACTGTACATGTAAATCTGCACATCTGATTCAGTGGAACTAGGGAAGCAGCAGTCTGAGTGATACCCACCTTACTCGTACCACCAACTCCACAAGCACCCCCGTCCGAATATAGATATCTGGTTTAATACTTAAGATTTTATAATTATTTGATTTATGAATTCATTATGAATTCATTTAATAGGGCATATTGCAGGAGTCAGAAGCAAAACAAAAAATAAACAGATAGTCAAATGAAAATCACCATTTAAGTATAGCTAGGCTATGTGCATGTTTACCCACATTTAAATCAAATGTTTCAAGGTTCCACCAATATCCCTATGCCCATCCTTGCTATAATGAAATGATAATTTTCTCTCAACTGTCTTTTTTTTGTTCTAATTCCTATAATATGCCCTATAAAATGAACAACAATAGCATAATTCAAATATGCACATATTAGGCTCCCCAACTGTTAACTAAAAAAAAAGGATGGGTTCTTACAATGTAAGCTCCCCATAAAGCACCCCTTAGAGTACGTCATGGAAGACTTTGGTAGGATCACAGCTGAAAATGTTAAAGTACAGCATTAATCAAGGCTGACCAAGTCAGCTGAAACTTCGCGCCACAAATCAGGCTACATACAGTATAGTAAATGGTTAATTTTGTAAGGGTATTGTATTCATACTGTGCTATGCTGATATTGATTTTACACTCATGAAAACTAAGCTATAGAGTTATACAGTGGTGAATTACTGTAGCTGTACACTACCTTACTGTAGAGGCAAGTCCAGGTTTGATACCTTTTCTAATTTAAATAATATGCCAAATATTTCACAGTTTACTGTTATGCTCTATCTTATTGGCACCTGCAAAATATGTACTGTAATTGGGTCAAGCAACTAAACTATAGTAACATGGTCTAGAACTACTGTATAGGCATTTGTGTAAGTGGCACAGATAGATTCAAAGACAAATATAGGAAAGTTTAACTGAAATTGTCATAGGTGATAGGATGCATCCCTTCACTGACGGAGATTCAGGATGCCTCAAGATAGAGACTTGATAAGCGGTGGCCCACTCACATCATTGTTCAGCCATAATTGTGCCAATAAAACAACGCCAACCACTGCCCAAGTGTAATGCAACCATGTTTCTAACATACAGTATCTATAAGACTAAGATATTGTGGGGTATCAGAAGACAGCCCTAACATATGGGATGAGAGGTTGTCCCCTTTACTATTTTAGTTGTCATGAATACCACAGGGAACTGAAGAGCACCTGTCCTCACTTTCCTAACTTTAAAATGCATGCCGACTTGAATGTTATGTTGCTTTTTATTAATATGTGCTACAGACAGAATTCTTTTAAAGAGCACCTTTCATGATGGTCCAAAAAGTTACAGCTTGTAGTCATTATATGCAGTACTAGACCTGAAAGGGCATTTGCATTTGTTATTTTTGGCCAAGGTTTACTCTGCCTTCCATAATTTGGATTTGTTTTGGAGCCCTGCTGCACTTGCTTTTGCTGTTCAGTTGCTGGGCTGCTAGCTCCTGATGACATCACTATAGGGCAGATGAGTGACTCACACTGTGTAGTTGCAACATTGTTGCAAGGGAACACTACCAGTACTCAGTGTACATACTGTGTTCCCCCTTCCCAAGACACCCTGTTAGCAATGCATTATGCCAAAATCCAAATGCCTTGTCAGTATGTTATTTTTTTTTAGGTGTGAAATTGACTCTGCCTTATAGTGATGTCAGCAGTATAACCCTGGGCCCACAGCAACACCAGGCTTGCTATAGAAGCTCTAGTACATCCTGCTGTTTTTAACAGCTCAGAATGCAAAAACTAACTGTAGCGGACAGCAATGAAATACAGTTCCAGAATCAATGCAGGAAGGGGTAATTCATGCATAAAAGTCAAAAGGGCCATGAAAGGTGCTCTTTAATAGCAGTAACAGAACTACTTGGAACTGTACTGTATCTACAAACCTAAATACACAGGCCCGGATATTCAAACTGTGCCACAAAGTAGTGCAATAGCAGGAGCAGGCACAAGTGCAGTGCGCCCATGCACAACACGTGCGATATTCGAACACAGCACAGGCCAAGGTGCGCTTGTGCAACACAACTGAATATTGCACCAACTGCACAATGGCACAACCAGGGATGTGCAGTGGTGCAGGGCTAATGCACAGTAGCACAACCAGGGATGTACAGTGGAGCAGGGTAGTAGCGCAGTAGCACAACCAGGGATGCGCAGGGAGAGGATGCAGGGGTGCACCACCCATGGAAGACATGGGCAGAGGAGCACGCAGCAGACCAGACAGCACCCCCCACACCCCATGAACTGCATAACCTGAGGTGAGCTGGATGAACCACCAGCCCATGAACACCAGCACCGAAACCACAGCTGGGGCACGGTGCCCCAGCATACCCCCTGGCAAGCAGTGACTGCAACACAAGGAGGGCCGGCCACCCAGTGCCACCCCATCCCACCAATGCAGAGCACACCCTGCACAGTGATCCCCAGACACCCTGCCCAGGAGCAGCGCCCAACAGTGCATGGCACTGAATGCATGCCACCACCCCCACTGTGACAATGCAACCCTGTGCACCATGGAGCCATGCATGGCAGCCCCACCATGAGCACCCCACAGCGGGTGGCACCAGCCACTGACACAACAACTGCAGACACAGTGCCATCCTGCACGGCCCCCCCATGGCACAGCAGAGAGGTCGACCCTGTGTCAGTACCCGAGGGACCCTGCATGCAACAGGGCCTGCCCTGGACCCCACCACCAGCAGGACAGCACCCCGCACACCCACCCAAGCACACACCCTGTCCCAGCACTGGCCCCAACAGCCAGCACAGACACCCACAGTGGTGCATGGAGGCATGCACCACACAGGATGCAACACAGGGCATGGACAAACACCCACCCAGACCCAAGGACACCCCAACACATGGACACAATAGCGGGGCAACAAATTCCACTGGTGTGTGGCCACTGATGCTGTGTACCCACGGCCAGCACCCCACCATGGCACAGGTGTACCAGCCATCCTGCACATGCACCATGAAGCCATCAGCCACCAGCATGTGTCCGGAGCACACGTGACAGACATCAGAGCACAGACCCCACAACAGACACCAGTGACAGCATGGAGGGGGACAACAACAGCATAGGCCACTGTGCCACCCGAGGCAGATGTGCACCATACCAGTGACAGGAGGCAAGCCGCCATTGCACCGGGGCCAGAGGGTGGCCAGCATGGACAGCCTCCAGTGACATGCCAGCAGACCATGCATACCACAGACATGCAAGGGTGTCAGCTGCACGGGCCATGGACATAATGACAGGGGCACCATGGACACAGTACATGCACCAGGGACCACTGCACACAGGCATCCAGTGCACAGGGACACATACTACAGAGACAGGGACCGAACCCCACCCACACCATAGGCGGGTCCCTGCTGGACACACACACGCCCAGGCCTGCACCACCCCTGACGCCATGCACACCACTGCAACCAAGCACCATTAGCCCACTGCAAACCAGAGATCACCACAGTTGTCATAACAAAATGTATGTAATAAAGGTGAGAGAAATACAAAACATATATACAACTATTTACAATGGGGGGGAGGGCCACAGACCAGGTGGGGGTGGGCATGGGGCAAGGATGAACAACTGGGAGAGGGATGAAGAGGTGTGAGGGTTAGTCCAGGGGGGAATACAAAAGAGGGGCATAGTAGGCCTAGTGCCGACCTCTCTCCCCACTTCTGCCCTGTGCCTTCTCCGGTGCTGCCTTCCTTCACCCTGATCCAGTCTCTGCAGGAGCTTGAGGGTGGCCCTCGTGAGCTGCAGCAGCTCCTGCACACTCCTTTTGAGCGCTGTCCAGTGTTGTCCATCTAGGACAAGGGAGCAGAATCATTACGCGTGACTGGCCAGACCCCTGCAGCCCACCCAGTGTGCACAGCATACAGCCATGGGCCACGCCCCTGTGATGGCATGTGACCACTCACAGTGACCGCACCCACAAGACCCATCTACCTAGGCACCACAGCCATGCAGAATGCTGCACACATCCACCGTCCATGTCCTGCACAGCACCACCGTGGCCGTACAGTGACATGGCTTTGCGGTGAGAAGGCAGTGGCACAGCCATGTACCCAGTGCACACACGGACCACCTGCAATGCCCACCCACACATGCAGTGCCACAGGACAGTGCTGAGTGCACTGTGTGGCATGCACAGCAGTGGGGCCAAGTGCTGGTGGCCATGCCCCGCCGCCACCCCTGCAACACAGCATGCACAGATGTAAGGAGAAAAACGGCACTCACCTGCATCCAGGCCAGCTGGGTGCTGCTGGCCTATGGCCCCTCCACCATGTCCGTGCTGCATCTGTGGCACACCCACCCTGTCCTGCTCCTGCTGGGAATGGGCCTGCCTCACCCTATGGCACCCCTCTGGACCTAGGGTGCAAACATGGAGAGGTAAACATCAGTACAAACCAGTAGCAAAGCCCCCCCGATGTGTGCATGCCCGTACAGCCCAGCCATGATGCACCCCCACCACCACCGCCCCATTAGATGGACCCCACCCCACTGTGGGGTGGACACATGCACACCGTGATACCCGGATGGACGGTCGCTACCAGTATATGGATGGAGCACCTACCTGTCCGTGGCACAGTGCCTTGCCAGGCGTGTGGCTGCAGACACCACAGTCTGTCAGGGTCCTTCTGCCGTAGGTCACCATACCTGTGGCAACACTGATCAGCAGACCTGGTAATCCTGGTGGCCTCCTCCAGGCCATCAGCCACCTCCCCCCACACAGCACTGCGTGGCCTGTCCAGTGGATCCTGGCCAAACAGGGCCCCAGCATGGGGCTCAACAATGGCCACCAGGTTGGCCAGCTGTATAGTGCTCCACTGATGTGCTCTCCTCTGTGCCATCCTGCAGTGTGTATCGCTATCAAAATGGTGCTCTGTAGTGCACATGCCCCACATGCGGAGGCAGCATGGTACTGCGCTGCAAGTCCCCATCGCACTGTCACCGAACTGTGCAATAGAGGTGCACCCATGCAGATACATGGCGCCTAGGGGCCAAGGTCAACCGCAGGGTCAAGGGTCTGTCCACACACGGAGTGCCACAGTGCTATTGGTATGCCCTGCATGTAGCATGGTAGGGTGCCTGTGTGTGATGCCCCGCAGCAGCCTACCACACTGTGGCTTCATGGTGCCTACAGTGCACCAGGGCACGAGTGCCACACGGGTGAACAGCACACTAGCGCCACAGGCACAGTGGTGGCCATACCTTGCACTGCTTCCTGTGCACAGCACGTCAGCAGCGCCACACTCGTCAGCACCCTGGGCATGCTCTGTGCAGTGCTGATTGCGCACATCACAGAGCTGTGCCACAGCCTGAGTATGCTGAACAACATTGGGCAAAGTGCAACAGCACGATATTCAGCCAGCATATGCAAATCAGCTCATCAGCCTTTCCATGGCACAACCACTGCTTTAGCATTCACTTACAGTTGCGTCTCGCCTCATTTGCATGCATTGCGCTGTATAAATGCGACATGGGGCTGCAGAGAACATAGTTTGGTATTGCAGTCTATTGCGGTGGGTTGCATGCTGTTGGGATGTGGGGACTGTGGTTTGTGAGGGCTCAATGGGACTGCACAGTCAAAGGTAACACCTGTCATTCCCACAGGCTCGATCATGACCGAACGTGAGGATGAGGAGGAACAGGGACGGGGGAGAAGGAGGAGGCCCAACTTCACCCAGGCTGAATCAGATGTCCTGTTTGAGGCATATCTTGACAGGAAACTTCTGCTCAGCGGACAGCGGGGAACTCCACAGGCCCGTGCTGTGGTGTGGGGTGAGGTGGCGCATGCTATGAACCAGCATGGCAGCCACCAGCGGTCCGTGCAGGAGTGTAAGAAGAAGGTTGGCATGGACAGGAGGAGGATCAAGGATAAGGTGGCTGCCATCAGGGCTGCACTTGCTGCCACCGGTGGGGGTCAGCTGGATGTGCCACACCTAATGCCACAAGAAGAGCAGGTGGCCGGCAGCATGTGGCATTGTGCAATCGAGGGTGTTCCTGGTGGTGGCTTCCAGACAGGTGGCAGCCCATCACTGCATGGTAGGTCCTGTGCTGTCACTGTATGGGTGCTGGGGGGAATGCCACAGGGCAGGGCGGAGCCACTAATGCTAATGTGTTCCCTTACAGCTCCTGAGCATCTACATGGGTCAGTGGTGGTGGGTGTGTCCACCAAGGGTGATGCCCTGGACACAGAGGATCACCCATCCACCTCTACAGGTGTCCGAGGGACCGGACCAGTGCATACCTGCACGTCTATCTGGACTGAAGAGGGTGGTGCAGGTGCGGATGAGGCCCTGCATGTGTCCCAGCATGACAGTGCCCACAGTCTCCAGCGTGCTGGGACATGGATTGGTGCTGGATCCAGCACCGATGAAGATGAACCACACGTTCTGGACAGTGATATGTGTGGGACGCAGGATGGTCCCACAGCAGGCAATGGCATGGGCGTTGCCATGGGTGGTGCCATCGTGGAGGCCTGCATAACACAGTCCCAGCCTGTGCCTGTATGCCCCAGTGGGGCAACACTGGTGTGCGTCCAGGGTGATGGGGCTGTTGCAGCTGCTGCGGCGGCGCCTGTGAGCCCTGGCGATCGGCAGCCGGATGGGCAGTGCCAGCAGTCAGCCAAGAGTGACAGGGTGACCGTGTCAGGGAGCGGTGGCAGTGCACCATGTGTGGACATGCCCTGGCATGGATCTGGTGTGCAGTGCCCATCGTCAAGGGGTCCTGGCCAACAGGGCCAGGATCACTACAAGGGACAGCATGCCGGACCAGCGGATGACCTCATTGACGAGCACAGCCGTCCACTCCAGGCTTTAGTAGATCAGCAGATGTGGCTTGTGACTGCGGTGGATGCACTCAGTGTGGTTCTGCACCAGGCAGAGGAGCGGCACAGCAGAGACCATGGTCTGCTCCTAGCAGAGATGGCCCGGCAGCGAGCGGATGTGACCACTGCCATTGACAGGCAGACCAATGCATTCACAGCTGTCATGGCCACATTGGGCGCCCAGTTCGTGCCCATACACCGCAGACACCACACAGTGTCATGTCCACCCCTCTTTCTGGATGCTGTGCCATTCCAAGGCGTCTAAACCGGGTTCGACTGTGGGCATACCGAAAGCACGCCTGGCGCTGGCATGTTCGGGGGCTGCAGACCCCTTGCGTGAACATGGTCACGTTCAAACGGCGTCACCCCTGGGGGACGGTCAGTGCCACCCCATGAGGCCAATGGCCAGCCTGGCATGGCTGGCAGGTCTCAGCAGGGCCACCCACGCATCTATGGTGGCTGTGGAACTGTGCCGTGTGACTGACCTGTCTCCCACCATGGCCACCGTCTGCTGCTGCCCTGTGTGCAGTGTGGTGTCCATCGTGCGATGCATGGGTGGGGTACCCGGCCCTGCACACACACGGTCCCTGTGCACACCCTCCCGGCTGCTGGCTACTGTGGCATGTGCATGGTGATACCTGCGTTGCGCTGTCCGCCAGTGTGCAATGGTGCCCAGTGTCTGAGGCATGCACAGTGACAGCCACTGGGAGTGGTCATGAGTGGATCTGTGTGGGTGTAGGGGTGGCAGTTGAGGTTGGCGTGCCGTCTACCCCTTGTGCATGTCTTGTGGTGTGTGTATGTGTGTGTGTGTGTTTGTGCACGTATCGTGTTCAGCCCTTCCCATCCCTGATGCATTGTGCAGTGCCACACTCAGACCAATTCCCTTACCACCGTCCGCCACTGGTGTTCTTCCCTGCCTGTCTGTGGGCTGTGCTCTTGCCATTGGTGGTTGCGCATGGCCCCATGACCTACCTGTGTTGACCAAAGTGCTCTTCTGTAATGGTGTCCCAGTGCAGCTGTGACATCCAGATCAGGTGGGGGTCTCTTCGCCCAGGGGGTGGCTGCCCATCACCGGCTGGACCAGTGTCCTCATTGTCCCCACCGCTGTCCCCCTCTTTGACCTCTATGGTTATCCCACAGTCATTAGCCATGTTGTGCAGGATACAGCAGGCCAGGAATAGCCCACAGGCCTTCGAGGGGCTGTACTGTAGGGCACCGCCAGATGTTTCCAGGCATTGGAAACGTGCCTTCAGCATCCCGAACACCCGCTCAATGACATTCCATGTTATTGCATGTGCCTCATTGTACCGTAGCTGCGATGGGGTCGTGGGGTGCCGGGTATGGTGTGAGCAGCCAGGGACGTAGTGGGTAGCCACTGTCACCTGTGTGTAGAGGGTGGACATTAGTATGGTGGTCTGCGTCACTTTGCCATGGGCCAACAAGGCCGGTACCCATTGCACCTCTGACTATGCACCCCCCCATGTCTGCTCATGTCGTCCTTCATGATATGCATACTCACCCACTAGCTGGCCAGTGGGGATGTCCCCACTCTCAGACCTGTGGCACAGTGTGGACTGGTGCCAGATGAAGGCATCATGTGCTCCCCCAGGGTGCATGGCACAGACATTGGTAATGCACCCCCTGGCATCGCACACCACCTGGCAGTTGATGCTTGCATACCCCTTCCAATTGATGTATGACACTCCATCCTGGCCAGATGGTGTGCAGATGGCCACATGGGTGCAGTCAATGGCCCCGAGCATGCCAGGCAACCGTGCTACCCTGTGGAACTCTTGTATATGTGCTGTGCGCTCTGCCTGTGTGCTGGGGAAATGGATGTACTCCACAGCATGTGGCAGCAGTGTGCTGAGGAATTGTGTGAGTAGGCATGATGCGGCTGACTGGGTTATGCCTGTCATGTCCCCTGTTGGTCTCTGGAAGATGCCCATGGTGAGCAGGCACATGACAGCTGTCACCTTCATCTGCACTGACAGAGCACGGCTCCGTCATGTGGGTGCCTGCATCTCATCATTGCACAGCTCACAGAGCTACCACAGGATCGCCCGGTTCAGGAGGTACCAGCCCACAATCTCTGTGTCAGAGTAGTGTTCGAAGCTGGTGCGGGCTTGGTACTGCCTGTTCTGGGTGTACCACCAATGGGACCTTCCACGGCTATGCCCCCCTGTTGCCTGCCTTCTCACACCCTTCATTACCACCTCTGTCTGAAAGGTGGGTGCTGGCCAAGTCCCTGGCTGGTGTTCCCCCCTGGCACTGTTCTCCTGTTCCCCCCACTTTCCATTTCTGATGCTCCCCCTGCACTGGGTACACCTCCAGCCTTTGGCTGTGGCTGTCCTGCCTCCTGGCACTGCCCTTAGTCCAGTGTGGCACTCTACTGATTTTACTGCACAGTGGCACAGGCTCCCCACTCCTACCCTGTTTCTGGCTCAGTTCTGGTGGGTCCTGTCCTGCTCCTGCCCAGTTCTGCTCACTGCTTCCCTCTGTAGTACCCTTGTGTCTGTCACCACGCTCCCACCTGTGGCTTCCCTTTAGCATTCTTGCACCCCTCTTGCTCCCTTTTATTTTGATAACTTCATTGTTGTGCAACTTCAATAAGCTACCCTATTATGCAGACGGGCCATGCTGTTGAATATCGCACTGTGCATGTTATTCATGGTTCTGCCTCCTAGGGTTGCCCATGCATACATTACTATTGTGCTCTGGTGCATTGCTTATTGTGCTGCTCAGCCACCTCCCGCTGAATATCACACAATGGTGGATTTCCGTACTTGTGCTGGCACATCCCTGTTGCGCATGGTGCAACCCTTTTGAATATCCGGGCCACAGTAGAAATAGTAACAAATACTGTAGTAACACGTTCTACTAGCTTGTTTCTAGCAGATTTCAAATTGGCTGTTGAATAGACTTCCCTAGTCGCAATCTCTTATTACTGTTAGAACAGAATCATTCAAAGTTAGTCATAATTAGTTTTGTACATATGCAAGTGTTATTAATTTTATTTTTATTAAGGCACTGTATTGAGCTAATCAAGAATCTCTTGAGATATACAATATAGTACACAAGATGGCTTGATTCCTGCACATTTTATTTATTTTTGTTCATTTAATGGGGCACATTACAGGAGCCAGCAAAAAAAAAAATGAAACAAAAAAACTAAGAAATGCGAAGGTGAGAATGGTTTGCCACACACACACACACACACACACACACACACACACACACACACACACACACACGCACCTTTGCCTTTTCCCAGAATCCCAGCACTGACCCAGTCAATGTTTAAAGGAAGACAGCTTTGTCTGTTTTATGACCGGGGTGGGTGGTGGTGGTGGGGGGTGTTAGCTGTGTTTAGTTCCCTTTTCCAATAAACAGTGGTTACCCTGGTGCCTGCTCTAATCCATGGCCACTCGATGGTGAAGTACCATCACATCTGCAGCTGACACTGAAGCGACTGTAAGCTCAGCCATGGGTGAGTTTGGATAATTTCAGTTTAGCTCAGGTAAACACTGTGTCTAATAATAGAAATGAGCTGAACTCAGCAAAATACTGTATTTGGTTTTCAGTTTACAGCACTCATTTCAGAAAAACAAATATATTACTGAGTGCACCTTTTCTATTATTAGACAAAATGTTTACCTGAACTATGTTGAAATTGGCCAAACACATCCATGGACGAGCCTACTAGTGCTTTAGCACTATTTGCATAGATCATATTTCACAGTATTTGCTGAGTACTGTTTACCTTCTACACTGTGAAATTCGCCTGGAAAACTGAACAACTGAAGTTACCCCTTTGAAGTGCACTGTGTCTAAAATAGTCCTTCATCAAAGGGTGAAATGCAATCCATTGCACTTAAGATCTATCAGTAGTTCAGTTTAATGTACAAACAACTTTCAAATATTTCAACCTAGCTTATACATTATTATGCTCTCCTGCATTCCAAAATTAATGAGAATACTGTTTAAACTTCTGTTGCATACTCTGGGGGACATTTTCAAAGGAGATGCCCTGGTACATCTCTAGAAATGTGCCACAGCACAATATTCAAAGGGTGAAGATGCATCGAGCATCTCCGGCTGTGCCCAAGCACAGCCATAATGTATGTGATGCATCTCCAAGGGGCGTGCCTATGAATATGTGGCACATCCTCATATGCAGCTGAGATGTGTGGCACATCTGTCTGCACATCTTGGAGATATGCCGCACAAAGTTAGGCATGCTAGAAACATGCCTAACCCATGGCCACCCACAGGCGGCTGCTGTACTGCACATAGCAGCACAGCAGCTGCCAGCCCCTGCAGCTGGTGGCAAGCCCCCCCATCCTCGAAACCCGATCATGGGCATCCAGTACATATCAGTGTCCACAGTCCCTGGTAGTCTAGTGGACCCACCTCCCTGTACCGATCCCCATTCCACCTAAAATAAAGAAGTGCCTCAGCCCGATATTCCATAGTGCAGTGGACCTGTCTCTCCATACCAATCCCCATTCTGAATAAATAAAATAACATTGCCCCAGCCCTGTCCATATGCTAATGGTCCCCCTCCCCATACAGATCCCCATTTCGACTACATTAAATATCGCAACCCCAACTTTTCCATAGTATAGTGGACCCCCCACCCACTGAGGCACACTGGTGCATTGTCAGTGGCCCCCATTTGTGCCATGTGCAAGCATTGCTATATTCAGATGGGATACGTGATAGTGCATCTCATTTGAATATAGCATTTTCTTGTGCAAGCCCAGTTATTTGTGCAGTGCATCTAGATGTGCTGGGCATCCCCTGGCCTTTGAATAGGTGGGCCATATGTGTAACCAATTGAAAAAGGGGCTGCAAATATATACTACTGTACAGTTCCATTCTACCTTTTAGTCTATCTAAAAACCCCATACTCTTGTTGAGCAAACACGGTTACTACAGAATGACAGTTACTGAACAAATCTTCTTTTCTCCCTTGTGCTCAAGTCTGTCACTAGCCTGGTACATATTTTTAACCATTTTTTGAAACTGGAGACATCTAATCAAATGGAAGTTACTGGTCCTTGTACTCTCCTCCCCTTTATTTATTAATTAATTTAAAGTCTGGTAACAGTTTCATTTTTTATCAGATGCCTGGGGAACCATACTGGGGGAGCTCGAATTCCCATCTACCTTTTACTTTCTCTAAAAAATTCTATACCCTTTTTTTTGGCAAACACCATTACTACAGAATGAAAGTTACTAAGGTGAACAAATCTCCCTTTCTGCCTTGTGTTCAAGCCTGGTGCTAGCCTGGTACATATTTTTAACAAGTGCTACTCACTTTTTCCTGAGGACAGTGAGTAGTCAAAGCACTGGGGTAAGGGCTAGCAGCTGGAAATATGGACTGAAGAAATTTGCATTAGCACTTGAATTATTTTTGTGAGTCTTTCTTGCCACGAGTGCTGTTACTGTCTATGATCTCATAATTCCTATTATTATCAACTGATATCATACATACTACAAATGTCATGCAGTTTTAACCATGGAGCATATATTAAGATTGGGGGATGAGGTATGAAACTGCTGACTTTACATACAGATCTGATGAACAGAATAAAAATGGTTAGCATCTTGTGCTGTTTCATCACTTTGAACTGAAATCAATAACATCAACACATTTTGAGTTTGCAGCATTTCAGTTTGCCACACTAAAAAAGAAATGGCAGCCTTTGCACAACATGTACTATAACTGTGCAAACCTTCTAGCACATAGTTGTCAATGTGCAGGCTGAAATGCAGAAAAAAAACAAACAGTGCACCCACCCATCATAAAGCTCTGAATGCACGCTATGTCATATCTGAAATTTCACCGGCACACTGAGCCACAAAATATGCACTACTGACATTTTAATTGTTGCTCATCCTGGCACGCATTCCACAAATAAATGCAATACAGTATAAGAACTGGCCTGAGATGTAACAGAATAAAAAGCAGTTCAACTAACAGCAGTAGTTATGCCAGAATACCTTCCGACCAAAGGGGCTTCCTCATAGTTTTTTAAAAGTGCAAAAGATAATATAACAGCTTACACTAAGCTGAGGTAGCACTTTACTGCCTAGCAGTGCTGAGGCTCCACAAGATAGAGCTGCAGTGTTGAGGTACCACTTTACTGGGTAGCTGCAAGAACACTTTATTTTTTGTTGTATGTGGCAATGGCAGTATTCAAAGGAAAAAGCAACACAGCCCCATTGCTCAGACACTGCACTGCTCCATTTTAAACATCCCATTTACCTACAGAGTAAACTGGAGGGGAATACACTCTAACTCTTATAGTCTCTGACCTATTTTTCATGTTGACCATTTAATCTACTTCTGTGAATAGCCACAAGCTTGGGGAAACACAATACACAAAAACACAGCTGTACAAAAAATAGGAAAGAAGGAAAACCTTTGGGCTATTAAGTGTACACCAGACAACTCATCTGGGCAGAACTATGATTCCCATTTTCTCTAGGACATTATCTAGCCTTACTTTGAAGGCATAGACAGTCTCTGCTGATGTTACTTTAATTGAAAGACCTGTCCACAAATCCACCTCTGAAATTTCTTTCTAAATCTCATTTCCATAATTGCCTACTTACAGTGCGTCCAATAGGTATCTCACTTTTTTTTATATATTTCCTTGCTTTATCTGATCAGACTGAGATATTCATTCCCCCGGTAGCAGTTCTGGTATTCATTTAGATTACGCTTAATTTGTAAATGAGTCCTGTGATTTACTCCCACAGGTAGGGTCTTAAAGGTGACTAATAAAAAAATGTGCTTCTTGATCTCATTAACATGCCTATTTTGGTGATGCAGTTGCAGTCATTTGAATGTAATTATTCAAGCAGCTAACAATGGAATACCTCATCCTTCTGCAACTAGATTGCTAAAAAGGCTTTTATATATGCAGCTTGCAGTGCTGATGTTGATGCTCTGAGCCGCAATATTGGTATATAAAATGCTAATGACCCTACTCAACAAGCACAACCCTAACACTTACTTATTGTATCACTTGCCAATCTATGTATCATTAGTATGGCACACTGCTTCACAGAATGGAAGGAGGCTGTAGGCTTCAGAATACAACAGAAGCTATCCAGTTTGTGAGAATGGTGAGATGAGAGGACGCAATATAGCTTTTGCCATAGTGAAATTAATGTATTCCTCTGTTAGGGGAGCAAGCATTCAGCTGATCTAGGTTTGATTCACACGACCTCATAAGAAGGTTTTTAGTGAAAAGCATATGCCGCACAGTACTATGCAGTAATACACAGGTATTTTTCATATACTGAAGGGTTGTAATCTATCAATTCACTCCGCGAAACCACCAGGGGGATCTTTTAAACATGACAAATAAATTCCACATTTACTGGGGGATTGGGGCTTGTGAGTGGGGGTCCACTTAACCATGGGGGAAAATATTTTATTTTCAAACAGTCGGATTTGCTTACTTGCTGTTTACTTTTAAAATTAAGGATTTGCGATTTGTTATTAAAAAAGTCTGGAAAATGCAGTGAGTTTGAGACATGATAAGGTTGTCATGTACATGGGATAGGACACTGAACTTTTTCCCTTCTTGGCAAGCATTGTGTGTGTTTTCAGACAGTTTTTTTTATAACAAATAACAATGTTTGCCAAGGAGGGGAAAAGTTCAGAGTCCTATCACATGTGTCATTTCATCAGTCCTGTTGTGGTACTGTATATATATATATATATATATATATACTTCATATGAAGGTTTTTAGTGGCAAGCGCTTCTACAGCAAATTCATATGTCATGCAGTACTACGCAGTAATGCAGTACATTTATATTTTTCATATACTGAAGGATTCTAACCCATCAGTTCACCCCATGAAATCACCAGAACTTTAAAACATGGCAAATAAATTCCAGATTTACTGGGGATCTGGGCCTGTGAGCAGGAATCCACTAAACCACTGGGGACAATATTTTATTTTCAAACAGTGGGGTTTGCTTACTTGCTGTTGCTGTTTACTTTTAGAATTAAGAATGTGTGATGAAAAATGTAGTACGTTTGAGATGGGATAAGACTGTCATGTACATGGGATAGGACACTGAACTTTTCCCCTCCATGGCAAACATTGTTATTGGTTTTATTTTTTGCTTAGGCAGCAAATCCAGTAGATACACACATTGACGACTGTACAGTGTGCAGATTCCTTTCACCAATGCCCAATGTTGCACACTAGTTCTAAGTGCTCTGTTATAGGTTTCCATGATTGAACTGTGGGGACTGCAAGCACAAAATAATGTCAAGCATTAATGTTACACGCTTGTCCTTCTTTAGAGCAGGCATTTTACACTAACCCCCTTACTCTACCAGCTTCCTGGGTGCCTATCACTGATTTTGAAGATGTGTTCCCTTATTGTACTAGTATGTCCCCGATTTTGGTAATTTGTCTCTGATTTTTTTCTGATTGTTGAAACAGTAAAATATTGTTAGACACAAATTTACAAATATTAGATACATTGTTGCATAGTGTTTTATTCTCAAATAGAACTGGGCCACTATGCAACAATGTACACTATTACCGTTCATTGCTTCTCCACTTGTACTTTGTTTCTTTTTACCCTCACTCAGGAGGCAGCCTGTTACACCTCTCAAACTCACTGGTCAAAGAAACAAAGCAAGTTGGGGGAGGGAAGGACAAATCCTTTAAAATCTATTATTCTGTCTTTAATAGCAATAGGTGTGTTTGAGAAAGGGCCATCAGTCACCATGACAACAGGAGCTCCTGGTATGTGTTGAGTGGGGGATGGGTTGCTTTGTGGTTGGCAGTTAGCATCAACTTCCCTATAATCCCCTCCCTCACAGAACCCACAGAAATAAAGGCTATCTCATTGTGGACTGAGGTCCTGTGGTGGAGCAGCTTGCTCTTCTTTTTTTCATTGTTTTTTCATTTTATTTATTTTTATACTGGTAAGTCTGTGGGACAAGCCCATTTTCACAAATGACCAGTTTGTACTAAAGACATACACACAAAGTTAAAACAGTTTACAATCCATAAATATACATTTTACATAACATTTATAGTTTGACTTCTCCAACAGATTTTTTCTAAGTTCTGACTTAAAAATAGATAATTGCTTTTGTCTTGCAACATTATTAAGAAGTTGATTATACATCATAACAGTAGTAACATTCAATAAATTTTGGCCAAAAGTTGTATGAAAGAAAGGAACCAAAAAGCCCTCCCTACTCTGTAATCTTCTTTGGTCACAAAGGGTATGAATGAAATATTGCTGTGATCCTATGGTGACACTGGACTGTCTAACAAAAAGCCAGTTAGGTTTCACTATAGGAACACGTCATAATTTCATTCATACCTCTTGTGAATGAGGACGGTGAGGGATACAGCACTGTGGTGACTAGCTAATGCAAAGTGAGTTGGAATATCAGAATACTTTCTTTCTTAGTCATAACAAATCCCACCACAACCACTGCACTCAATTTAAACTACACACATTTTTTAATGTATCATCAGTCAACCACCCAGTCCATCTCACACTTTGACTTCAAACAATACAGTGACCCAGATATTCAAAAGGGTTGCCATGCACAACCCACTGATGCACCCCGGTGCAATATTCAAAAGGGAAAAGTGCGCCACACAAATCCCGATGTGCCAGAGTGCATTAGTAATGTATGCAAGCACAGGTGGGTGGGGCGTTCCCATGCATAACCTGCACAGCCCAATATTCAGCCTGGGATGTGCAGAGCCATGCATGTGCAACCCCTACTTGCACCAGCACAAAGTTAAGCCAAAAAAAAAAGGAACAACTGATGGCCACCCACAGGTGAGCTGCTGCATTGCAGGGCACAACACGGCAGCTTCCACCTGTGGGTGGCCACCCGAGTTCTGGCTGCACCTGGCGGTGCCCCCCATGCCTGATCATGGGCATTCATAAAAATAAAAAATGTCCTATATCCCTGGTGGTCCAGTGGACTGATTTCCATCTGATTGCGGGCATCTGTTTTAATAAGGAAAAACCCCCGTCCTATATCCCTGGTGGTCCAGTGGACCGCTTTCTGCCCGATCATGGGCATCTGTTTTAATAAGGAAACCCCTGTCCTACTGTATATCTCTGGTGGTCAGGTGGACCACACTCTGCCCGGTCACGGGCATCTGTTGTAAGAAAAGAACCCCCCAAGATCCCACTGTCTGCCCGATCGTGGGCATCTGTTGTAAGAAGAGACCCTCCAAGATCCTGCTGTCTGCCTAATCGCAGGCATCTGTTGTAAGAAAAGACATCCCCCCAAGATCCCGCTGTCTGCCTGATTGCGGGCATCTGTTGTAAGAAAAGACACCCTCAAGATCCTGCTGTCTGCCTGATCGCTGGCATCTGTTGTAAGAAAAGACACCCCCATCCAATATCCTTGGTGGTCTAGTGGTACCCCCCCACCCGCCCACTGGGCCCCACCACCTGCTCCCCCTGGTCAGCAAGCAGGTGGCAGCACCCACCCGCCTGCCACCCGCGCTGCCCACCGACTGACAACTCAGTAGGGCTGCATGCCCGTTGGTTCTGGCGTGAGCCAGTGGCATCACAGCCTCCCCACTCTACACATTCCAGATATGAGAATGAATCACATATCTGGATATGTCTGTATATGGGCTGCACACCCATTGGCTCGCTGTGAACCAATGAGGCCACAGCCCTACCACAGAGCTGTCAGTCAGTGGGTGGCAGGTGGGTGGTGCAGTCGCCCGCTGGCTGACCGGGGCAGTGGGGTGGTGGGCTCAGTGGGCAGGTGGGGAGGGGGGTACCACTTGACCACCAAGGATATTGGACAGGGGGTTTCTCTTCTTACAACAGACGCCCGTGATCAGGCAGAGTGCGGTCCACTGGACCACCAGGTATATAGGATGGGGGTTTTCCTTATTAAAACAGATACCCGCGATCAGGCAGAAAGTGGTCCACTGGGCCACCAGGGATATTGGATGGGTTTTCTTTATTATTAACACAGATGCCCACGATCAGGCACACAGCGGTCCACTGGACCACCAGGGATATAGGATGGTTTTCTACTTTTACACAGATGCCCGTGATCAGGCTGCAGGGGGCATTGGTCCCCAATGGCTGCTGCCTGGCAGGGCACCAGGTGCAAGTCATTGGGGATTGGTGCACCTGCATGCAAATGGGGTCATAATGATATGCAAATGGCCCCATGTGCACCTTGCATAAATTATGGCTCCATTTGCATGTCTCCTTTTGAATATCGCTGGTGCTGTGAATGGCGCAATGGCACTTGCGCTAGCGCATCTCCATGCTCTACTCTGGCCACTTGCGCTGGCGCAGTGACACTGAGCCATGCACAGTAGGAGTGGCCAGGGTGCGATATTCAAAGCTGCTGAGCCATGGTGCAGCTCCTTTGAATATCGCCCAGGCCACTCCCCTGTGCAGCCAAGTTGAGCTGCTCCCAAGCTTGTGCCACAGCCTGGCGCAGTTTGAATATCTGGGTCAGTGAGTAAAAAACATAATAAATTAAATTCCTTCATATTCATATCCCCTACTGTAAAACTACTCCAGTGCTGCCCTTTTGTCAATATAAACTCTGTGTAAACAAACAACATTGCTGAAGAAACATATCTGTTTGTAAATACTGTAAGAAAATGTATGGAGAGTGCTGTTATTAAATAAAAAGCTACTCAAGAATGTGCTACTACATTTACAGATATGATTCTTCAGCAGTGTTTCTTCATTTGCACAGAGTTCATAAGCCCCAGTCCTGGAACAGTTTTACAGTAGGGGATATGGACATGAGGGAATTTATTATTATTTTTTTACAAACTGTATTGTTTGATGGCAAAGTGTGAGATGGATTTTTAAAGTAGCAGTAGAAAACCATTAACGTATATTTTATTATCTACTTAAATGTTTTACTTTTGCCTACCGGGCTCTCCTGTGCATCAGTAGTTTTATTATATTGGCCAAGCAAAATAATGTGGTGATTTTATTATACATATCTGAGTGATAGCATTGTGTCCATGCTACAGTACAGTATATTAGATCACTCTTCATAAAGTAGTAGAGTCACTGCCACTAGGGTTATTTTTTATTTAATCATAGTGGCATAAACTGGTAAATATAAAAGTGAAGAACAGCTGCATTTAGTGTCCTAAATACAGTCAGACTCAGTAGTGCCATTTAATGTCCTACAGGAGTTTGAGAAGCAAAGCAGTGACTATGCTGTTTTTGATTACCGGGTACAAGGCACAATGGTCACCACAATGCATAGTTTTCCAGTTGATTTCAGTTACTGAAATTAGTTAATTAATTAGGAACATGAATTTGTTCAGCTCTGACCATTCCTGATGCTGTTGTTCTATAGCAATGTCACTCACACTCTTCAGCTGTGTATGCAGCTTGCATTACAACCATAACATAGAAAAAAAATATTTAAAAAAGTTTAATAAAAAACATAATCTAAGTAAGTAAGTGATGACAAAAAGTGTAGTGCACACCTAGCAGTGGCACCTCCAGGAGGAGTGATAACTACAACAGAAAAGCAATCCAAAAAAAGTGTACTAGTACAAATGAAGCTCTTGTCTTTTCATAATTTAAGCCATTTTGGTAGAAACATTCCATAAATCATAAGTATTTGTTCTTTCATGTCAGGCACCTTTTTTCTGTTGTACTCATCGCTCATTTTGGAGGGGCCACTGCTAGGTCTGCACTACCCTTATCATCATCACTGACTCACTGATTAGATTATGTTATGGATTGTTTTAAACATTTTTTTCTATGTTGTGGTTGTACTGCATGCTGCACACACACAGAGCTGAGAAGCATGAGTAAAACTTTCAAGAGTTCACATTTCTCCTCTTCACTTTCACTTGCGCTCCTAATTAATGGCAACTGGCTGTCAGACTGTAAATGAATCTTTAAGATACAGAGCCTTTTCTTTCATGATCATTATTATTATTTTCTTACTGTACATTTCCCAGCAAAGACTCCAGCACAGCTGCAGAGTACAACCCAAACAGTAATACTGAACTAAATCAGGCTCGTACAGTACTGTAGTTGAGGTGGTATTGGGGATCCCCTGGGAAAGTCTTTTTTTATATTTTTATATTATGACAACATCAGGGATGGGGGGGCACTAGACTACCATGGCACCTGTGAATCAAATTGATGCATGACAGACAGTACTAGTGCGGTCAGCACCAGTCCAAAATTCATCACTGACATAGAGGGTAAGGGTGCTGTTACAAATTGGGTCCCACAAGCTGTGTGACTTCAGACCATGACCTTGGGGTGTAGGGGAGCAGAAGACATAGGGGTGTCTAAAGAGCAGAGGGTGGTTAAGGAAGAATTACCACAGTCCCTCAGCAGCACAAAGGTAGTCCACACAGAAAGTGACTGCAGTATTCAGTTAATTTGAGAATAGCATCATCCATACAGTAACTGAAGGCTTGAAGGCTGTGAAGGTGCCACACACATCACATTAAACTCACTACACTGGTAATAGTCCCAACCATATCATGTATGCTACTGTATTATGAAATAGGTGAAATGTTCACTACAGTGGTTTTGAAGGAATATAAATCAGATTTACTTTCACTCACACTCTTAATTAGCAGTAACAGTATTTTAATCACAGCTTTTGCAGGATAGTTCGGACACTCATAAATGGAGATCTTTTCTTATTTAGTTTGCCAGAGTAATTTTGACACAGGGAAATCTGGTGTCCCTGCTATTGTATTGGACCCCTTTCTCGGGCTAGCCTGAAGCACTTTTCTTTCACCATGTATTTTAGAAACATTGCCAAGATTGGTCTTAGTCTTTCTCTGTGCTTGGGGTGTGTAGATAAAGTCCTGTGAGAGCACTGTACCTCCTGTTGCCCAGCTGGAGCACCTAACAGTACCAATAACTCTACAAAATCATTCATATTTTCCCATTCTACTCCCCCAAGAATGCCAGTAATTTTGATGTTGTTTCTGTGTCCCTGACACCCTAAGTCATTGAGCTTCACCCACAGTAGAGCACTTTTGTTTTTCAGATGTTGAAGTTTTGTGTCCCAGAAAACTGCATGTGACCTAGGTGTGTGAGGGTGCACAAATTGTCAGACATGCTGTTATAGAGAGTGTCCATTTTTGTTGTAGGGTGTCAAAGGTGGCTTTTTTTAGGTAGGCAGCAGTGATTTTAGTTTTTTGCAATCGCCCCAATTTTGTGGTGATCAAGCAACTGCTTTCACTGATCCATGTGTTTTGCCTATCAATATGACAAATACTAGTAAGGGGAACACTTCATTTAGCCTAATTATGTTTCACGTTATTTTGGGGACATATTTGGTGTAACTGCACTCTGTAAAAAACAAAATTATGAGCTGCACATGTTGCTCTAGTTGCACATCCTGGTGCGTTGGCATGTATGGTGGGGCCAGTTTGAAGTGTCCTGCATTCTTCAAAGATCTTATTACTAGTTTCCTGTGCCATCGAATAGGCTTATAACTGAAACCTACACCTACTGTGCATTCACATCACACATTACTCATAATTCTCACTCTTTCCCAAACCACCAGTCCCCCTTCCCCAAACACACATGCCCATTAAGCTTTTGTTTGTATGTATTTATGTACTCATTTTTTTCTATTTAATTGATGTATGATTACTTTCCAAAACAGATTTTTAACAATCTTGACACTCGGTGCATGCAATAGTTCTGTAGTACTCCCTCTAGATTTTCTTTATTTCTGAAATGTTTTTTTCCTCATGTTTGGTAGGTTGGGGGTGGGTGAAGTGATCTCTATCACCATTTCCTAGTTACTGCATCTATCTGGACTGTTCTTCTATTTGACTCAATTGTCACCCTAAGTCTAGACAGCCTGATGTTTTTTTTTATAATGGAAATTATCAGTAGGCACTATAATCATATCATTTTCAATGGTGTCCATAATTGAAAGATCTTCTCCCTAGTGAGAAGATCAATATGCTACTCTTTCAGATGTATTTGTTGTACTTCTACCTGATGAGTAATCATAGTTTATTTGCTTCCCTTTTCTAGTTAACTAGTATATTTTCTCAAGTAGTGCCCTTCTTTTCATGATTTAACGTACCCATATCAGAAACACAAATGTGGTGGCTTATGTTTTTTTTTTAATTGTGTGGGCACCATGTACCAGTACTGTATTGAGTTGTCCACAGGTCAGCTGGACTCTGTATACCAAAGAGAGAAATCACAGAAAAGATATTGTTAAAAAAAAGAGGCTCACACAAAATTTTTTCCAAGTTTATTAACATAAACAAAGACATAGAACAAACAGGATCATTTTAAAAAAATACATAGCAAGACATGCCTCTATATGTCACTTTCAGACAGTAACTGCTAACACTGAAACTGCCATCTGCTGGTGAATGGCACTTCGGGACAGCAATCAGTCAGAGTGGTGATACCACCTTATTGCCAATTAAGGAATCACAATTAAGCTCCCTCTCTACTCCAGCCTTTAACACTGCATGACCTCTCCACCACTGAATACCGTTTGTCACACTGGGGTACCGCTTGAATAACGAGCATCATACCAGGGTACCGAAAAACTTTTCTATAGCTAGCACTGTATTTATGTATATGTGACTAGTTCTTTGCATTTGGATTAACCGATGTTAAGGAAGGTCAAACGCAAGGAGGGAATTGCTGAACACCCTATCTACAGTAGGGTAGGGTGTTAAAGGGAGCACCTACAACTGATTAAGGAAGGTAGAGATTAGTGCAAGGCAGGGTGTATTACATTGTAGGAAGGAGAAATTTATTTATTTATTTAGTTTTTGATGACCGGGTAAGTGCACTAGATAAATCCTGCCTATTTTCAGGCACGACCTGGGGGAGGGGGATACAGATGAATGCCAACTGACCCTGAACCAGATTAAGCTGTTGGTGGTATTTTTTTAGTGAATGAGGGAAATTTGGCCAGGACACTGGGGAAATTCCCCTACTCTCGTCAGTAGGAGGATCTGTGGTCACAATCATGGAGAGCCCAGATGGTGTTCAGCCTTGCACCACAGAGTTTCTAACCTCAACTACTGTGCTGCCAACTGAGGCAGCTCCTGCTATATTATTGAACCCGGAGAAGTCTTGCCCTATTCACAGAATGTCGGAGCATTCATTTCAACAGGATATGCCTTGTGTACCTACCGTGCCTTCTACAGTGCTGTCTGCAGAGCCTTCACATGTGTCTTCTCCAGTGCTACCCGACACCGATGCGGAACTGAGTTTGCTGGAATCACAGAGTGCATCGGTTGGTGTTCCCCCTGCTACATCTGGTGCAGGGCTCAGGATAGTCAGCGCAGCTGCAGAGTCACATTCAGGAGAAGCTGACATGCCTTTTTCTGCAGTACTTCACCAACGGAGTTCTTCAACTACTACGACGGCTCCCACAACCACTGCTTCATTGATTTGCTCGTGTTTTGGCCTACAAGATGCCCCAGACATTTCCGACTCCATCTGGACTACCATGGAGGCACTATCACACGCAGAATGGACAAGGACTGCTTCGGGATCCTGGACTCCTGGTCCTTTATGGGATGTGGACAAGCATGGTATGTTATTTTCCCCTACCAGGCCTGCACCAACCAGCAAGAGCTCCACCGAGGTACCTGTTCCAAGGGGTCCTTTATTTTCTATAGACTCTTATGTTGCCACCAAACCTGTTGTTTCTGGGGCTACTTGGGGGGGATATTGTTGATGCTAGAGATACTACTGACTTAGCTAATGTTTAACAGGTCTCCTCTATGGAGAAGTTTGCTGGGGGGGTGACTGTCGGTACACTGCCTCAGGAACCTGTGGTTTCCACACCTCTTCAACCCCCTCTACCATCTATGCCTCCTTTGGAGTTGCATGTCTTCTGCCAAGTCTCATCCCTTTCCCCCAGGCCTCCCCCCGTACAGACTCCTATGCACCCACTGGCCTATGGGCAGGCTTCTGCTTCTACTCCCATTGTACCTCCACCTTTATTGGGATCGGTTCAGCCAATCTCACCTGTATTGGATGACCCTGGGGAAGGCCCCTTGGCTTTGCCTCCAACTCTGCCCCCCTTAGCTCATCCTTCAGCCCCTGGCAGAGGGCCTGTCCTGTCAGATTTGTTTAAAAACAAATTAGAGCAGGCCCCTAGATGTAACGCTGTTCATCTGCACTATAAGGGAGGACTTTCTGAATTCCAGGACCATTATTATGTTGCTAGGACCCTCTTGAAAGGTTCCATGCTTTTCCAGGCCTCAGACATTTATGCCTTGATTCATATCTCAGGTGAGGAAACCTTTGATATCAGTTTCAAGACTACTATTGGTTTAGATAGATTTTGGCATAAATACACCACTTTGAAACATACTCCTTTATGGACTCCCTTCTATGTTATCCCTCTGACTAAGCCAGCAGTCCACACTGTCACTATTATGTTTCAAAATGAGGGTGTCAGTATCAGTGATATCTACCATTGGTTGCAAAACAGATGTACAATCTTGTTCCCCCCTGAAGCCATTGTTGATGAGGAGGGGCTGTGGACTGGTGGATGGAAGTTTTGCGTAAAGCTTTTTCAAGTTAATTCGGAGGTAATACACCTCCCTAACAGTTTTTTCTTGGGCAAAGATAGAAGTGTCTGTTTTTATAGGGGCCAGCCTAGAGCCTGCTACAAATGTGGTGCTCACACGCATCTCAGTAGCACTTGTGACATGCTAAAGTGGGGTTTATGTGTGGATATGGGCACCCTAGTGTATCATGTGACAATGTTTTTCTGTGCAATTTATGTGACGAGAAGGGACATGCATACCATCAATGTCCCTGGGCCAGCAAGAACCGTAGCAAGGGTTGGAATCCTGATGTATTAGTTCAGAAGATACAGGATAAAGCCCAAGAACGGTCTACTGCCCCTGTCACTGTGCTAGACACCATGGAAGTCTCCTTGTCCCCCCCAAACTCCTCCCGTGGTGACCATAACACCCCAGGCGGTAGTGGAACCACCTATTGACATGGATGCCACTCCCCTTACTTCAGACGTAGTAGACTCCACCCCGCACCCTACTCCCCCTCAGACTACTGACACACCCCTTGTGGATCTGGAGGGTTTCACACAAAGTAGACGGGTCACCAGGGCAACTGCTCGCAAATCCTTAAAAATTAGTGAAGTTTCCCTTTCCAATCCTTTTGATTGTTTAAAGGGAGGGGGAAGACTGTGATGGTGATTTGGATGCCTCAGTCTTACCATCAGACATGGAACTCGCTGTTTCTAGACCTCCAGATGTTGCCTGTAAGAAACTTACTAGAACTAAAAAGGGGAGTAAGAAACATAAAAACATGGCTGTCACAGATGGAAGTGATTGATATGTTATTCTGACTACTATTCGACTTGCCTCATTTAATGTTTGTAGTTTGAAAAACTACAAAAGATGGATAGTTTTTTTTCACCTTGCTGCCTCTCTCCCCATTGATGTTATCATGCAACAAGAAACTCACCTGACATCCCTTTTTGATGTTCAGCAGCTTAAACGGGGTTGGGTCAGGGGCCTCTCACATTGGACTTTTGGGGAGGATTTGGCTGATGGTGTGGCTATCCTGTTTTCCTCAACAGCCTTTTCCATTTCACGCATTGTAGATATTTTTCCTGGCAGGGCTTTGATTGTTGACTGTACCTTTCAAGGACATTTATTTCGTCTTATCAATCTCTATGGCCCCCAAACCAAAGCTGCTAGAATTCATTTACTGGATCTTATTAAACCTTATTTATGTACACGGAAACATATTATTTGGGGTGGGGCTTTTAACTGCTCTATCGATGTTTCCTGCAGGGCAACAGCAGGGAAAAAGATATATTGTGATTTCCCTGCCTTATCTACTTTGGTAACGGATGCAGATTTAACTGTTGCATATCACTCACTGAAAATTGATGCTGGATATACTTATTACAGATCTATTTATCATACTCGTATTGATTATTTATTTTCCTCCCGCTATTGTGTCCCGCATCAGGTTTCACTTCTCCCCACAGAGCTTTCAGATCACCATTTGTTAACTGGTACATTTTCCTTAGGAACAGCCCCTCCAATTCTTTCCTTGGCATTGACTCAGAGGAAGCTTAACAATTCTCTGTTCTCCCATCTTTCAGTTCAAGCACAAGTTTGCACCCTCTTTCGGGCACAGATTTCAGTTATTTGTTGTTATGACTCTATCTGGACATGGTGGAAAGATACAAAACTGGACTTACAGCTGTTTTTCCAGACTATGAGAAAACGTATGGTTAGAGATAATTATATTGCATACTTAAATTATAGGAATCAATTGTATAAATTATTGTCTATTTCTGTTTCCTCCCCTATTGATTATTCCTCCCAAATTAAGAATATCAAATGTTGCATGTTTGCACACCAGTATGATAGTGCCCGTACCTTAGACTTTTTTATGAGGGTAGGTACTTCAGTTTCCCCCTCTGCGAATCCGTTTTTTGCCTATAAGGACAGGATTCAGGCTACAGTTATGCACGGACTTTCTGACCCAATGGGTAATATTGATTACACTATTTCTGGCATGCTCTCTATTGCTACCTCCCATTTAAAAAATCAGTTCTGCACCCCACCTTGCAGTCCAACTGACCTGTCCGCAGTTTTTTCGGCTTCGGTCCCACAGCTTTCTGTACATCATACAACAGACCTAGTAACCGTCATTACACAGGAGGAAGTGGCGTGTGCCATTTCCCACCTTAAGTTGGGAGTAGCCCCGGGCTCTAATGGACTTATGCATGAATTTTATAAAACATTTCGAGATGATTTACCAGAATTACTGACCCAAGTCTACAATTATGTCCTACAAAGCAGGGATGAGATTCCTGACTTTGGCCTGTCCTTCTTAAAATTCATATATAAAAAAGGGGATAAATGCTCTTTACAGAATTGGAGACCCCTTCTTCTTATTAACACTGACCTTAAAATCCTGACTAGAGTACTTAGCACACGATTGCAACGTCGAGCGCCTGATCTTATCAACCTCTCCCAATCTTGTGCTATTCCGGGATGCTCGATACATACTAATTTGTTCTTCCTTAGAGAGATTTTTGAGGCTAAACATACTAATACCATTTTGGGTTTTGTTCTCTCGTTGGATCAGGCGAAAGCCTTTGATTCGGTACAACACTCCTATTTGTTTCAGATCATGGAAATGTACAGTATCCCAGATATCTTTCTCCACTGGCTTGCTCGAATATTTTTCCTAGCCCGCTTTACTCCTGTGATCAATGACTTTTTGGGAGATAATCTACTCCAGACAGTTGGGATACGTCAAGGATGTCCATTCAGCCCTTTATTATATACTTTTGCCTTAGACCCTATTGTATGACAAATTAAGTGGGATTCCCAAATTGTAGGTTTAGCGCCCAGTCCTACTTTACTCCCAGTGAAGATCACTACATATGCAGATGATGTTGTTTTATTTACCCATGATAAAGACTCTGGAGATTGGGCGGTCTGGGTCTTTCAGACGTTTTCTACGGTTTCAGGAGGAACCCTTAATCTTCAGAAGAGTGTCTCCATCCCTTTAGATCCTGAGTCTACAGTTGTTTCTGAGGTAGGTGGTATTCAAACCTGTACCTCTCCTCAACGAATTTTGGGGGTATGGTTTAATGCCATGGATGTGGCAACATATAACTGGGAAAAGTGCCTTCTTATTGGGGAGTATAAGGTACGGCTCTGGAAAACATGGAAATTGGGGAAAAGGAAGAGAGTGTTGGTAGTCAAGAAATTTTTACTTCCTATTTTTTTATTTCTCAGCTATGTCTATGCCCCCCCCGGCACTTAGAGATGAGACTCCTTAGTTAATTTTTCCAGATGATATGGGGCAGTCACCTCAACCCAGTTAAAAGGGACATCACCTACTTACCAGTACACCAGGGAGGGCTTGGTATGATTCACCCTATGCCCTTTTTTCTTTCTTTTTTTCCTTTTCACCTTTTTCACAGCATTCGGTTCACGCCCCACATTTGTGATACCTGGATCAGCAGTGCTCTGCGCTCGGTGATAGATAAATGGGATACACTTCCGCCTACACATTCCCGTACTTCCTGCTTCCCATCCTATGCCGTAGATATTTTCCGTAAACTACATTTCTGGAAACTCAGTAAATCATCTGTTTTAACACTCACTAGAAAACAGCTCTATACCACTTTTGTGAATATTACGAAACCGGTGTTACAGTTTCCAGTATGTCCTCCTTCTCGAATGGACTGTGCTTTGTTAGTTCTTCATGATAAATGAATCCCACAGCATATGTGGGATGTTACCTGGCTTTGTTGCCATGAGAGATTGCATGTCCTTGGAAATTTAAAACATGAATCCACTCAGGAACAATACTGCCCTAAGCCTTCTTGTGTTCAAATTGAAGAAACTATGTCACATTTCTTTTTTGATTGCATGGATGCTCTTTTATTTTGGAAGACGTTAGCTAATAAGTGGAAGTGGCCATTTCTCAGTAGTATCACATACCAAATACTTATACTGGGTGACTTCAGTGGTCCCTGGACTAGATTCCATCCTAGTACTTTACGAGTGATTTTTGCCATGTGTAAATATTATATGTGGCAGGCCCGCTGTCAATATGTTTTACAGCAACTTCCAACCTCTCCATATACTATTATACAGCAAATGAAAACTGCTTTGTTGAATATTATGGTGTTAGAGCATAAACAGCTTCCTTTACAATGCTTTCAATCATTGTGGAAACGTGGATTTTTTTTTGCACTAGTAGCCCATGTTTGCTGTTCTAATGAACCGAATGTATTTTCTTTTCCTATTTTATTTCTTTTATGACTGATGTATACCACATATTTGACTGTTGTATGATTTATTGGTTTCTTTTTTTTATGTTTTATCTTGCTTATTTCTACCTGATGTTATGTTTTCTTTGCCTAATAAAATTCCCCTACTCTTTTCGATAAGTGCCATGGGATCTTTAACATCCACCTGAACTACAACCAATCCAGACCTATTAAGCAACAAGGCACAACAAGGTGTGTGTTATGTAATAATGTCACTCCTGGGGTCGGTTGAAGCATGAGGTGAAGCCAAGTGCTTCCACCACCCCAGGAGTGACATCATTACACAATAACACATGCCTTGGAGTGCCTTATTGCAATTATACAATGGCTCAATGCTATACAAAATAAAAAATAAATTAAAATGTTTTTAGTAGATTTTTAGTGAGGCAGTATATCTTTGTTTCTTGAGAGAAGATGTGAAAAAGAGAATATCCTCAGTACAGTGATGTTGTTGTGTAATAACATCACTGTCTTAGGCACATACTGACCAGTCAGAATACAGGAAATTTTCTTGCCATTGTATAATAAATATTGAAGGTGGGGTAACCACAGGCAACATGGAGTACAGGATCAGAGGGGAGATAGACATCTACAGGGACTGTGGGACATCAATTATTTGGGCTACACTGCCCCATATGTAGTAGATTTGTGGTTCTCCAAGGCAGACTTTGTAGCAACATGGGAAAATATATATATGCTACATTACCTGCTGAAATGGTACCTGGAGGCACGCACTGCACTCTAACTTCCCCACAGGTGCACTGGCCCACAGGGGTGGGAGTGTGGTGAGAAGGGGGGGTGACAGGGGCAGTCACAAGAACATTTTCCAAACTCACCTAATCCCAACTTAAAATTGTTTTGCACCACTGGAGAAGGCACAGGTACCCTAATCAAATGGAGGAGTATTGGAGCCAGTTGAGAAGGGTGAACAAGATGACTTGGTGGCATCCAGGGGTGAGAATGAGAAGAAGGCAGCAAGGAGTATCCTAGTGGTAAGGGAGTCTATGAGGGGTGAAGAAAGTAATGGGAAAGGGAAAGGGTAGTGAGGACTGATGCCTTCCAAGATTCCAGGAGCATCAGTCATCCTGTATATAGATAGGATTGGGAGAATAGTAGAGTCAGGGTGGAGCTTCAGGTGCTGGCAAACTTAGGTACCATTTATCTGGCAGGACAGTTTGCTGAAACAGTGAAGCATAACTTTTCTAAGGTTCTCCCTGTGTGTGGAAGGGGGCATGGGAAAGATAGGCTAAGAAAGGAGGAGGAAAGTGAGGAATTTAATGGGTGGTTGAAGGGGTTTGTCAAGAGGAGGGATACCATTCTGTGGGAGATTTGGAAGGGGCATCTGGGACAGGATGCTCTTTAAGGGTGATGACTTTCACCTATCAAGAAAGGGACCAGTGCACATGGGCAAATGTTTTACGCCTCCAGAGGTTGACATTTAAACTAGGGATAGGTCTGAGGCTGGGGGAATTACAGAGGTCAGACACTAAAAGGGGAACCTAGGCAAATAAAGACAAGGCAAATTTTATTTGTCAGACATCCATCCCGATGGCTTTGGCTGCCACACAAGTCCCACAAGACATAAAAATTGGATTAGCACAGCAAATCGTATAAATGATAACATTTAATAAAACCCTTTTAATGCACTCCTTTAAGACTCCTTTTCCTAGTCAGACTCAAACACTTGAGCAAATGAATGTGTTTGTAACAGTGCTGTAAGAGAGGTAACACAGATGGGGCTCCATGTACCGCATAGATAAGGCATTCCACAGCAGTGGAACTGCCACCTGAAATGCACGATCCCTAGATGACTTCAAGGGATATTTTTTTCCCAATTATTTAACCAGGTGAGGTTGATAAGCTATGAAGAGACCCATATCAGAGAAGCAATGGGGGGATGTGTATTCAGACAAAAGGTCTTTTAGGTAGCCTGAGCCCAAATTAGGTAGAGCCTTTTATGTCAAGAAGCATATCTTGAAATGGATGCACCACCTCACTGGTAAACAATGAAGTTCATGCAGCACTGGAGTGATATGCTCAGTCTGTGAGATCCCAGCAGTGAATTGGCTGCAGCATTCTGCAACAGCTGCAAGCAACACAAGCTGTGCACCAATCCAACAGATAACCCGAAGTATGAAGTGTCACAAATGCACTCAGCAGGTCAGGCCTCTGCTCCCACAGTGCCAACCTCAGAGTGCAATAGTGTGAATAGGTAACAGATAGGGTAACCCTCCTGTCTACTTTTGGGTCTGAATCACCTTTAGTCTCAAGTTCTGGGGGGATTCAAACTGTGAACCTTATGCTAGCATATCCAATGAAAAGGCTCAGATACATACCCTCTTCGGGGATTGCGGTGCAATCTTTCACCAGGGGCACCCAGCCAGGCTTCCAAAATGAACCCTTTTAACTCTATAAGAGACCTTAGGTATATTCTTACCTTTTCCCAGTTTAGTAACACCATCAAGCCCTTCAAACAGCTGTTGGACTTAACCACGTATACATCACATACAAAAAGAACTTGGAAGATACACCCAGGCAGTATCTTAAGAAAATGTACTTTACTACAAGATGATACAAATATGAAAAATGTAAACACAGAACAATATATCAAAGACCTCACAATCACATATAAGAACAAGGGAAAATTACAAAGCAAAACTCCTACCACAATACATTTAGATGTTTGCTATCTAAGGTATTACTTCTGTAACTGCATTTTAAAGTTAGATCAGAGAGCTGTGTCTCTCTAGAGTCCCAAGATAATATGACCTACATTTCAGACACAAGTATCAGTTTAAACTCTGTTTTCATACTCTTTCTGTGAGCCACCTAGCTCCTCCTTTTAGAATATAAAATGACAAAAAATGATTTCCTATCAGGAGGTATTTTAAATAAGGTGCCATTAGAAGAAAAAATACATTTTGCATATATAACTCCTTAATTACACATGGTTCCTTGGAACTTAGCAATCCCACACTGGCACTAATGTGTTAAAAAGCTAACAGGAATCAGCCTAGTGACGTCCTGTTTCTGAAGTCATAAAGTCACATTTGGTTTGCACTTCAAAAAGCCTAGGCAGGTCATAAAAAGGTAATAAAAAGCCATTCTGAAGGAAGTCAGTTAATGAAATGGTTCCTGGTCAGTTTACACATCCTGTAGCTTCACTGAAACCTTGGGGCGGGGGGCACCCATGGAAGCACAGGCTGTCTTATGTGAGACAATCACATACTATATTTTTATATTACAAATATCATACAATAATCATAACCAGCAGGCCAAGCATCACAATCCTTCCCACCTAGACTGAATTTGGGGGCTCTATCCCCTGCATGGTATGAGCTTCCCAAGTCAGTTCACTCCTCACATAGACATGACAAGCCAACTGTGTTTTGATTGGTCACTCCAGCCCTATGTAAGATCGTCATGTCATACCCTTGCAAGGCAAGACTCCATCTTAATAGCCTACCATTAGTTTTTCCCATTTGTGTCAGCCAAGCCGGGGGTTGTGGTCAGTTTGTACCTCAAAATGCTGCCCATATAAGTATGGCTCTAACCTCTTTAGGACCCACACTATGACAAGACACTCTTTTTCCACAGTAGAGTAAGCCTGTTCCCTGAGAAGTAACTTTTTACTCAGGTACACGACAGAGTGATCTTTCCCTTGACTGAATGTCTGACTCAGTACTGCCCCAATACCCATGTCTGAAGCATCAGTCTGGACTATAAAAGGTCTGCTATAGTCAGGACTTGTCAGTACAGGAGCACTGCACAGTGCCTCCTTCAGTCTGGTAAAGGCTTTTTCACAGGCTGGTTCCCAGGTAATTTTCTTAGGCATCTTTTTCTTTTCCAGGTCAGATAGTGGAGCAGCCAGGGCACTGTAATTGGGTACACATTTCCTATAGTACCCTGCTGTCTCTAGAAAACTCCTGACATGCTTCTGTGTTTCTGGTCTGGGTCATGCCTTGATCACCTCTATTTTTACTTGGTTAGGACGGAGCTGTCCTCGGCCTACAATATGCCCGAGGTATACCACTTCAGCCATGGTCACCTGGCACTTCTCAGCTTTGACAGTGAGCCCGGCCCTCTGTATCCTGTCCAGCATGTCCCTAAGGTGGGACAGGTGTTCCTCCCAGCTGGCACTAAAGATGGCAATGTCATCCAGGTACGGCACGGCGTACTCCTCAGCACTGTTTAACACCTGGTTCACTAACCTTTGGAAAGTGGCCGAGGCGTTCTTCATTCCAAAAGGCATTACTTTAAATTCAAATAAGCATATCTGAGTGATGAACGCTGACCTCTTCCTAGCTCTGGCAGTTAACTCTATCTGCCAATACCCCTTTGTCAGATCAATAGTCATAAGGTAGGTTGCCCCTCCCAACTTGTCCAGGAGTTCATCCATCTGGGGCATCGGGTGGGCATCGAACTTCATGACTGCATTCAGTCCATGATAATCCACACAAAAATGAGTAGAGTCATTTGGCTTGGGCATAAGGACTACGGGTGAGGCCCAGGGCTGTGGGATTTCTGGATTACCCCTAAAGCCAGCATTTCCTCCACCTCCCTCCTAATATCATTTTGGACAGCCTCTGACACCAATATTCTGTCTGCCATATGGGCACCTGCTTCCCTGTCTCCACATCGTGCGTTGCTAAGGGGATTAGTCCAGGCTTGGCACTAAACAGTGGAGCAAAGTCCGCTAAAACCTCCCTTACTTCCTGGATCTTGTCCGGGGCCAGCTAGGGTGACAATTTTACTGTCTCCACAGAGGACTTCTGCTTGCTTTCTTCCAGCAAGTCCAGAATGGGGTCTACTTTGTCCGTCCCCTCCTCATGACTACACACTACAAACACCATGTGAGCTCTATTAGCATATGCCTTCATCATGCTGACATGGTACATTCTTTCTGTATGTCTTCTGTCAGGTAACTCTATAATATAGTTCATGACATTTACCTTTCTAACTACTTTGTATGGTCCTGCCCATTCAGCCTGCTGCTTGTCTTTCCGGACCGGGATAAGGACCATGACTTCCTGACCCACCGTGTATGAGCAAGCTCTGGCTCTGAGGTCATACCACACTTTTTGTTTCTGTTGGGCAGCTGCCAGGTTGCTCTAGGCTGTCCCCATAAGCTTCTTCAGCCTTTCCCTAAACCTAAGGACGTAATCCACTATGGGAGTTCACTGGGTGGAGTGCTTGCCTTCCCAGTCCTCCCAGATCAAGTCTAAGGGCCCATGTACCCAGCGTCCATATAAGAGCTCAAAGGGGGAAAATCCTGTCAACTCTAGGGGCACCTCCCTGTATGCAAACAACAGGGGGGGGAAGGTATTTATCCCAGTCCCTCCCATGCTGTTCAGCAAAAGCTTGGAGCATTGACTTCAGGGTACCATTAAATCTTTCCACAAGCCCATTGGCTTTCAGGTGATAAGGTGTTCACCTCTGCACCACCCCACACTTCTCCCACAAACATTTCATCAGGTCAGACATGAAGGAACCCCCTCGATCAGTGATAACCTCCTACGGAAACCCAACACGGGAGAATATCCCAAGTAAGGCATCTGCCACTTTGTCTGTCCTCAGTGAGGATAGGGCGACTGCCTCTGGATACCGGGTGGCATAATCCACCACAGTCAGGATGAACCTCTTCCCGGAGGAGCTGGGGGTATGTAAAGATCAAACAATATCTATTCCCACCCTTTGGAATGGCTCCTCCACTATGGGCAATGGAATTAGGGCGGCTTGGGTTTTCTCACCTGCCTTCCCTATTTCTTGGCACCGGTGACAAGACCTGCAATACTCCTTCACCTGTTTGGTGAAGTTGGGCCAATAGAAATTCTAGGCCAATTGCTGCATAGTGCGCATGATTCCCAGATGACCAGACAAGGGAATATCATGTGTAATCTTGAGCAACTGCTCACGGTACCCCTAGGGAATGACAGGCTGCCTGCCTATCACCCCTCCCTCTGTCTTAGCATTCTGAGTATACATCAGTCCATTTTCTCAATAAATTTTATGTTTCCTGTCACCTCCCTGTGCTTCGTCAGAGTCTGCTCAAGCTCTCAGCTTCTCTAGATTAGGGTCACTTTTCTGAGCAGCTGCAAACTCCTTACACATTCCCAAGACATGGGGCAGGTCTCTGTCAGTATCTAAACTAGGGTCCCTAGCTCTAGCATCAGGGCACTTGGGATCACTGTCATCCCTAGCCCACTGACAGTGGGTCACACTCCCTTCCTCAGAGTAACCCTCTGTAGCTGTTTGGTTAACTGCTACTGGGGAAATTTCTACCCCCTTTTCATTAGTCTCCATATCAGGAGACACAGGCTGGGAACCAGCCTCCCAGTTGTTTTCACAGTGGCTTCTATGGGGTCCAGGGAACTACAATTTTCCCTTGCCACTTGGCTATGGATAACTGCGCACACCATTTCCTGTTTGAGATTGTTGCCAAGGTTGATGTCAACTGCTAAAGTTTTGGCTACAGCCACCTGTTGCACAGTTCCCCCTGTTTCACCCCAGTCTAGGAGAACACTAGTGAGTGGAAATGTTTTCTCCTCACCAGTGAACCCTTATATAGTTGCAAATTTATTGGATATAAGCTGACCAGGCCCTAACAGATCCCATTTTATCATCATCAGGGATGCCCCTGTGTCCCTTAACTCTTGCTTCTGTACACCATTGACAGTGACTGGGTGCATGTGTTCCCTCATGTTCACAGACATGCTTCCAGGGACACACAGACAACCCACTTCTTTCCTAGCCCCATTTCGTGTATTGCTCATCCTTTTGGGACACTGTCTGGCAATAGGCCCAGTTTCTTTGCAAACCCAACATTCATTTCTTTTCTCAGAAAAATCTTTTCTTTGAAATCTGGGGCTAACTGGTTTCAGTGGAGGCAGTGAGGGTTTTAGCTGCTCTGAAGGCATGCTTTTCCCTTTCTGTGATGCCATTCCCACTCCATTCACTCTCAGAGCAGGTCTGCTCTTGGCATAGAGGTCCAAAAGTTCAGCAGTCTCTTGCACTGTTTTGGGATCTCGGTCCTCCAGCCAGGTTTTCAGCTCTGCTGGGAATGCCCAGAAAAAACTGTTCTAACAATATAGCATTTTCAATTTTATCTACAGAATTTGCTTCAATTCCTTCTCACCAACGCTGTAAACACTGACGTTGTTTCGTGGCTAGCTCCTCATAGCTCATGTCATTGCTTTTCCTGAGCTTACGGAATTTAGCTCTGTATGCTTCTGCAGTTAAATCAAACTTTTTTAAAAGTGCAGCTTTAAATTTGCTGTAATCATTACTGTTCTCATTGTCCATTTGACCCAATGCATCCTGAGCTTTCCTGGTAAGTAGTGGAGATAGCTGGAAGTTCCAGAACCCTCTAGGAATCTTTGTCTGAATGCAAACTTTTTCAAAGGAATTTAAAAAGGCATCCATATCCTCCCCTTCTTTAAATTCAACTATCAATTTGGAATTTAATTTGTAACCCAGTCCTGTAGTTCCAGTTAAACCCAAGCCACTTACCTGCTCTGGAGCTGGTGGTTGGAGTCGTAGCTTCTCCAGTTCATGTTGCCTCTGGCGCTCACTCTCTTCACGGTCAGCCTCTCATTGTTCACGCTCTGCTTCTCACCGTTCTTGCTCCACCTCTCGCTGAAGTTGTCACTCTTCTCTCAGGAACTCCAGCTCCATTCAGAGCAACTCAATCTGCAGCCTGATTGCTTCTGACTCCAGAATGCTGGTAACCTTTCCCTGCTGCTGTGGCCCTTGGCTTGCACTGGACCTGCTGTCATCCTCACCGGATCTGGACACTGCGCTGGCCACTGGCCCCTCCATGCCCAAGGTTTGGTTCTTTACAGTCATGGACTGTGACTTGACACTCTGGGCATCAGAGGTCATCAAAGCATCCATGAGGTTCTGCTTGGTGGCTCTCCCCTCATGCAGGACTCCTCTCTCCTTGCACAGCTGCTTCAGGTAGTCTGCAGTGTGCTCACTGTAGTTGGAAGCCATCTTCTTCCCTAACTATGGCTACTCTAAATTGCACTTTGAAAAAAAAATAAAACAGGTGGGAACTTTGACTGTAAGCAAAATTATATTGCTCTGTTTACTTTTTAATATTAAATCACTGCCTTATTTTGCAAGTGAGTTGTACAGTATTAAGCTGACACACTGAACTGTTAAAGCTTGTGTTACCAATCTTATTGCACCACTGCCAACCAAATCTGTCACAAATGCACTCAGCAGGTCAGGCCCTCTGCTCCCACAATGCCAACCTCAGAGCTCAATAAACCTCAGATCTCAATAGTGTGAACAGGTAACAGACAGGGTAACCCTTCTGTCTGCTTTTGGGTCCGAATCACCTTTAGTCTCAAGTTCTGTAGGGATTCAAACTGTGAACCTTATGCTAGCATACCCAATGAACAGGATCAGATAAGTACCCTCTTCAGGGATTGCAGTACAATATTTCACCAGGGGCACCCAGCTAGGCTTCCAAAGTGAACCCTTTTAACTCTATAAGAGACCTTAGGTATATTTTTACCTTTTCCCAGTTTAGTGACACCATCAAGCCCTTCAAACAGCTGTCAGACTTAACCATGTATACATCACATGCAAAAAGAACTTGGAAGACACACCCAGGCAGTATCTTAAGAAAATGTACTTTACTAAAAGATGATAAAAATATGAAAAATGTAAACACAGAACAATATATCAAAGGGCTCACAATCACTTAAAAGAACAAGGGAAAATTACAAAGCAAAACTCCTACCACAATACATTTAGATGTTTGTTATCTAAGATATTACCTCTGGAAGTGTGGTTTAAAGTTAGATCAGAGAGCCGTGTCTCTCTAGAGTCCCAAAATGATATGACCTACATTTCAGACACAAGTATCAGTTTAAACTCTGTGTCTCCACACTCCTTCTGTGAGTCATCTAGCTCCTCCTTTTAGAATATAAAATTACAAAAAATTATTTCCTATCAGGAAGTATTTTAAATAAGGTGCCATCAGAAGAAAAAATACATTTCCTATATATAATTCCTTAATTACACGTTTCCTTGGAACTTGGCAGTCCCATACTGGCACCAATGTGTTAAAAAGCTAACAGGAATCAGCCTATTTTTTTATTTTATATATTTATTTATTTTTCAGTCTTTGGTAACCAGGTAAGGCCCACTAGGCACAAGTGACTGTTTTCAGGAGCAATCTGGGAGCACTGGGTGGTTAAGTGACTTGCTCAGAGTCACACAGTATGCAAGTGGAGGTTGTGAGAATCAAACCAAGGTCTGGGCTACTGCATATACCAAGCTCATTCACAGCTTGTTACTCTAACCTCTAGGCTATACTGACATTGTGTTTCTGAAGTCATAAAGTCACATTTGGTTTGCACTTCAGAAAGCCTAGGCATGTCATAAAAAGATAATAAAATGCCATTCTGAAGGAAGTCAGTTAATTAAATGGTTCCTGGTCAGTTTACATGTCCTGTAGCTTCACTGAAACCTGAGGAGGGGGTGCACCCATGGAAGCACATGCTGTCTTATGTGAGACAATCACATACTATATATTTATATTACAAATATCATACAATAATCATAACCAGCTGGCCAAGCATCACATAAAGCATTACAGCAATTCAGCCTTGAGGTAATGAATGCATGGACCAAGGTCACCAGGTCAGTTGGCACAAGATAGGATTTGATATAGGTAATATTACACAGGTAGTAAAAGCCACTGCAGACAACATGTGATACCTGGAGTTCGATATTCAAAAATGTGCAAAGCAGAATGCAAAAATTTGAGCTCCACCTTGTGGTGGCCCGGCTGTTCTTCATTCAGTGGAATAGTGCACCAGTGCTATTCTACTGAATATAGGGCCATGAGGGCCCAGCACTAAACCATTTAGTGCTGGGATGACATGGCTCCTGAAATAGGCACCATAATGGCTTGTGCAGGTGTTAACTTTCCAATATTCAAAGGGACCTATGCAAATGAGTTCATCGAGCATGCAAGGTACTAAGATGCCATTTATATGCTCATTATCAGCTCATTTGCATGGGCAGCACAGCAATTTAGCACAGCACCACCCTCCACTTGCCCAGTCCCAGAGAGCCATCCTTGGTTCTAGTGGTCCCCCTTGCCGATCGCCATCCTAATGTAAAATATAATCATTCCCTGGTGCTGGTAGCCCCCCTACTGATCGCTGTCCCAATTTACAATATAATATTTCCCTGGTGCTAGTGGTCCCCCCCTGCTGATTGCCATCCTGATGTAAAATATAAATGTCCCCCCAACCGCATCCATGCCCAATGTTTATATACTTATTACCTGGTGTCCAGTGGTTCTTTCCCCCACCCACGCCCATGCCCAATAATACTATAGTATTCCCTGGTGTCTAGAGGTCCCTTCCCCAACTGCACCCATGCCCGATGTTTACAGTATTATTCTCTGGTGCCCAGTGGTCCTTCACCCCACCTGATCAACTGCCTGACACACAGACAACATTTTCCTGGTGTCCAGTGTATCCCTGCCCCATCCTGATCCCCTGTATATTAAAGATAAGCCATTCCCTGGTGTCTAGTGGACTCCCCACCCCAGCATTTAGTGCCCTACCACCCCATGACTGGTATAGCCTTCTGCTCTCCACTACAACTGGCCACTGACTGAGCTATCCATGACCATGTGCTGACCATTGGAGTATTGTACACCAGGTCGGTGACTGGTGTGGGGGACCACTAAAATTCAGGGACTACTATGTTGGGGTTCAGGGAGGCACACTTTCTCTGCCAACCACTAAGGTTGTACCAAAGTAAGTTGTTTTGTAGGTTGGTGGTATCTGCACTGTGCAAGGGGACCGTGCCAAATGGAATTGTACAGTGCAAATACTTTGAATATTGGACTACACCAATATTCAGGTCCCTGCCCTTTCATTAACATTGCACCCCCTCTGAATATTGCCCAGGCAGAAACCCTGTTTGCCAATTTTAACAGGGCTTTTCAATATTGCACATCCATGCAAAACCTAGTTTGCACAGGCAAGCTCAAACTAGCTCCCAGGCAAACCTTTGAATATCTGGCCCTTCATGTTCTAGTGTTTATCTGCTGACCACAGTGATGCCCAGATTTTTAACTCTCTCTGTAGGCCATAGTACAGTCCCACTTAAAGGAAAACTCCACCCTCAGCTAAGCCTGGATGCCTCTATAATATCGCAAAATTAGCAGGCATAATCTCCAGTAACTTTTAAAGCCCTCTGTAGTCAACTTAGAGTTTTACCTTTGTCTCATGTCTGTTTTTCCATGCCACCCCCCTTTCTGCGGGTCGCCATCTCGGTCTGCTTGCTAGTCTCGTGCTCTCACTTTTGCCCGAGAAAATGACGTGCAATCGCCGCCTATACCTTCATTGTATTATCAATTCAAGCTCTGCAGCATCGTGTTCGATTATAGTTCATAGCTACACAGTTGGCTTCAGCTGGTGATTGGCTCTAGATTTCTTTTGTCCCTTATTGGATGTATCATATTTTACCAGCGTGTGATGTGGCTGAAAATGGCATACTTTGTTCCCGTTTTTATGCAAGCAAAGGGTGTTGTAGTCAGTTTGCTGTGACCTGAACCACTGGTGAAGTAGAACAGACTCGACATCTACGGCGGTGAGCAAGTTATCCGACAAAGGCAAAGGTGTTCATTCCGGCAGCAAAAAGCAAAGGTTAGTTGTGTCTGCATTATCGGCTACACTTTCGTCTACTCGCTCATCTTGGAGCAGACAAGGAACAATTGCGATTAGATCGCTAGGCAGCCACAATATTTTCTCTTTTTTCCCTCTCCGACTACAGTGAATTTGCAGAGATCATGAGCGAGTGGTGTAGACAGCGATAAGTGTTTCTGTAGTGAGCGGCAGTGGCGCAATTCACCAGCTCCTAGTCCTTTGCCACTTGATAATTTGGGAGCCTGCCATTCTGTAGTGGATTTTGTTTTTGGCGGGGTCTGGTCAGGCCAGTGTGGCAATCATTGATTTTGCTGAGGGGGTGCCCAATCCCCCGTCGGCTGAACGCCCCTCCCAAAGTTGTTGTGCCACGCTGGGAGCCCACCCCAGTGTGGCAAGTGGTCCCACGACGTCTTTTTTTTTTTTCCCTGTAAAACAAAAACTGTCCCACGGCGCGTCTCCCGAGCCCCCCTCCCACATCCCGCACCCACCCACTGCGCACCCAGCCTCCCCACACACACCCCCACCCCATACTTACCTCCAGACTCTGGCACCGATCTTGATTCGTGGACAGGAACACGTCTGCACTCTTCAAAGGCGACCGCGAACTGAGGAAATGCCGGTAAGCTGTATAATGGGCTAGATAGGAGTGGTTCAACTTTATTGCATATCTCAGGCATGTTTGGGAATTTTTGCACCAAATTTTCAACATGGGGTTTTTGGGACCCCTTCTCATGAATGATGTCACTGTCATGGCGTTATTCAGGCTCGAAGGATGATTTCACGCAGTGACTGCGCAGTGATTGTGAAATCACCCTTTGGGACTGAATACCACCATGACAGTGACATCATTCATGAGAAGGGGGCCCAAAACCCCCATGTTGAAAATTTGGTGCCAAAATTCCAAAAAATGACTGTTTAACTAGCGTGTGTTGCGCAGTTCCTACGCAGGCTCTTAAGTTCACGAAATTTCAATATTTTCACTCCAGAGTTTCAACATTGCCATTTCACCACACTGTCTTATGAGTAGTATGGCTGTCATTTTCATCTCACCCAAAATGTGTTTCCACCCTTGTAGCGCAGAATGGCACAGTCGGTGTGCGAAATCAATGTTCCAGACAGATTAATAAAATCACAGTGATACTGTTCATGAGCAGAGGTCTTAAACTGGCAATGTTGAAAATTTGGTGACAAACACCCATAAAATGACTGTGTTACGAGCGTGCATTGTGTCAGATATGGCAAAAAAATAAAACAATGAAAAAAATTAAGGGTAAAAATGTGCCACAGAATTGCCGCAGAAACTGGCATTGAGTGCCGCAGAAGTTCTGCGGCAAATGAGAACCCTGCCGCAGAACTTTGCTCCGATGTGCCGCAGAAAATCGGGGCCCTGCCTATACTGTGGCTGTCCATTCCCTTGTAAAGAAAGCTGCTCATGGCATGTCTTAATGTGTGATATGGTAACTATAGTGCATGGGCGGAGGTTCGAGTGCATGGGCAGAGGTTTGAGTCAGATACTCGGTAGGGTAGTTAGAATAGTCAGAGTCACTCCTCATATGCACTTTCATTTGGGTTGAATGTCCACTACCTTCAGGACTCAAGAGGTGAGAAAGGATTGGAGCAGCTCAGTGGAAAGTAGAGAAAGTTAATTTAAAAGTTTTTTTTTAACTTTCAGTTAGTGCAATGAGAGAGACAGAGCACATGGAGAGTGACTGAACAGTCATGATAAGCTGTGTCCATAGGAGCACTACAGCATGGCTGGTTGGTGGAGGCTGGCTTGCTAGTTACAGTGGGCAGTATCTGTAGGGCTTGTCATCTGGGCAGCTTGAGGACCTCCCCATACAGTATTGTGCTGTAGCTCCTTGGGCAACAGGTCTGGAGCTTATCCTTCTGGGTAAAGGTTGCCAGTTAGTGAGTCCGCAAAGGGTATAACTATGAGTGTGTTATCTGCACCAAGTACAAAGCAGCATGCCATATTACAGATCAGCTTCACTGTTTACCACTGTATTGCAGGCAGCTGCATAGACAGGAAACCCATACTCTAGAAGTGACAGAATGAAGCTGGCCACAATAAGGCATCTACCATTTCCAGCGAGATTGTTCTGGTTACAGTACAGGGCATCCAGTCTTCTATTAACTATACAATTTGTTGCCAGTCCGGTGGTGCTGAGGGTTGAGGTGCTGGACGCCACACCTTGTGCCATGCTGGTGACCTGGGTTCGGACGCGAGCCCAGGCTGCAAGGGGAGGGATAGGATTGAGCATCTGGAGGACTGTTGTCCTATCCCTAGGAGGGATTCAGGGAGTCACCGCTCTGTAGCGGCCCCTGATGATGACTGGGGGCCCTACTAGAGTAAGTGCCATAAGGGGGGGCGGAGTGCGACAGGTGTTTGCATGCTGTGCCTAAACGTCGTTGCATGCCACACTCTGCAAGGAGCAAACATTGGAGGAAAAAATGGGCACAGGTCGGGCAGCATGATCCTCCGACCTCTGCGGCCCTGCCTGAATGGTGCCTCCTCAGCTGGATCCTGTATGGGCAACTCAAGCTGTGGGTAGGTCCTTGCAGCCCTGCCATGGAGGAGGGAATCTGTGGGAGCTAGAGGAGGTGGTCTGATCTCAGTTTCAAGGCCGGGGTCAGTCGGGATGACTTGCTGACCATGCCTAGGCAAGGAGAGAAAATATCTGGGAAAACAACTATACAGTTTGTTAAAGCAGGGGATGTTAGGCTCAGGAGAGCCTTTCTGGCTACAAATAACACAGTAAAGAGTCTGTGATGGCTCAGCCAGAACTGAGATTCAACAGTATGCAACCCATGGCCTAGATGCTGGCAAACATTTATTACATTCAGCTTACAATGCCTCTGATTCCTTTGCCAGGGCCGCAACTACCAGCATCTGTGTGCACAGAGTTTCCTACTCTGGGTCTGTCCCTAGTATGCAACAGTCTGTATGGAACTACTGTTTGGCGGAGGCACATGTGTTAGCCTCTCAGTGGTGGCCACTCTAATGTGCTCATTGTTTCTTGACATACTCTTAGGTCTAGTAAGACCCTTGATACCCAATAGCCCAGTGGCAGGTGGGGTAGCAACTTCAATGAGATTACAGGTGCCCCTACAGGGCTCAAAAGTTTGTGAGAGACAGTCAACACTAGACTGCTGCTTCTACCTCCTTCCGACTTTCTGCTTCCCTTTCTGTCCACATCCAGGATTAAGATAGGAGACAGGATCCTGTTACCTGTCTAGAGTATCCATCCTGGTACCGGGTCAAAACGGCGCACCAGGAAGAGCGTTGAAAGAACCGTGCTCTATAAAGAGCAAAATGATTTTTAGCGACAGGTATAATAGCAGTAGGGAATTACTGCTACCCCTGCTGCTCTGCAGATTGCCTGTAGAGGGATCAATTTGCAGTATGCTGGAGTGCCTGGTCGAGCCGCTCCCATGGTGGAGTGGCAAGGACACCGGCACACGGAGAAGCAGGAGACCTGAGACTGTGGTTCAGTTCCTGCCAGGTCTCCTCCTGCTGCAATTTTTTTTTTAACAAGTAATTTTCCCCCTCCCAATTTTCTCCCCATTCCCGAAGTTCACGACCCCCCCCGGAGTTGATTATTTTAAGTCTGGGAGGTGGGGGGGCAAAGCCACCAATGTCGGGGGTGGGGTGGGGAGGCAGTGCCCTCCAGGAAAAAAAAGTAAAATTGTTTTCAATGTGGCTGAGCTCTTGTTGTCAGGTCACTCTTGTAACCAACGTTGTTTGTGAGATTGCTGTTTTCCTTGCAGCATTTATTGCTGTGCAGTTTTTGTTTGCAGCAACATGACCCCGTGCCTTCTGTCCTACCTTTGAGTGGAAGTCAAGGCTCTGCTGGATAGGAGAGCATTACAGCCAGTGCCTCCACCACAGCATCATCTGTGGCTCTGCTTCAGTGCTTTCTAGTACCAAGACAGACAATAGGGTTTCGTAATATCCTGGACCTTCGGGTGCTGAACGAGCATGTTGCTTGCAAAAGATTTCACATGCTCCCTCTGGGCCTGCTGCTGCTGACTTCAGGGAACTGGATGTGAGCACTAGATGTGCAGGATGCTTACGTAACAACTCCCTCCTTACAGTAGTGGGAAGTGGATGTGGCCAGCAGGGGAAATGATGCCTCAACATCAACCTTCAGAGGTTAAGCTGGTGTAGGAGGAGTTGTAGGCAGTCTATAACTAGGGTGCCAGTTAGAGTTCATAGTGGGTTCTTAGGTTGTTAGTCTTAGATGCAATTTACCTAGCAGGAAGTGTCAACTCTAGGTGCCCTCGTTGAGTCGGCACACTCAGGTGTGTAGGCAGTGGGCCGCAGGGGGGCAGCCTGTAGGGTACACCCAAAAACATACTGGTGTATAGCATGGGTGATGCCCAATGAGCCAAACTAGCATTGGGGAATGGGGGGCGTGCCAGCCCTGATGGATTCCATTGCCTGAGTGTCCACCAGTACATGTACAGAGCCATGTTGGTGTGCTCCAAAAGTGAAAGACATGAGATTTAAGCATGTGTGCCCCTAGGCAGGAAACGTCTGTGGTGATAGGACCTATTTGTAGAGGTTCCCTTTCTCATGGATCCTCCTCAGGACAACAGATGCATTCAACCTGGGGTGAACTGCCCACCTCCGTTCCCTCTGGATTTAAGGGGTCGGGTATGTGGTGTGACGCACGCTCCATATCAATGTACCAGAAATGAGGGAAGTTCTGTATAGACTACTGGCACTAGCCCTGCAAAACTAGAGGCAGTTTATGTTAGTTCAGACAGACAACCAGTGTGTTATGTTTTACGTGAACAAACAGAAACAAAGACATACTCCTGTGTGTTGAGAAGCGATGCAGGTATGGGAATGGGCGGTGCAGTGCAGATATGTATCTTGTTTCCGTCTATCTGACAGACACGCAAAATGTATTGGCAGGGGGTTATGTGAAGCGGCCATGCTGAAAGCAGCTTGGTTGACAGAGCTTCGCCAGGGGTTGGTGAAATCTAGTGCCATCCCCTCTCCCTAAACCACAGAACAATCAGCTAATCGCACAGTTTGAGAGATCAAAGTGTACTTGTAATGGAGGTGGAGTTGCCAGAGCCAGTACAACTACAACATAAGTTAAAGCTGACCTTTTGACCAGTCCAGGTAACTGAAGGGGAATCCAAGATGACTATGCAGCCGGCAGTGATTGAGGGGATGCAGCCCTGTTGGGAACTGGTGAAGATAAACATTTTCTAGGCAATATGTTGGATGACTTTAGTCAGGTGGGAGATACCACTGACCTCTGTAAACGCATTGGTTGAAGAACTGAGTGGGAGGGTAGCTGAAACAGAGGATTATGTAGGACAACTGGAGGACAACAGGTGGGGGACATAGAGAAGAGGCTGATGGCAACAGAGCAGCAGACTAAAGCACTGTTGGAGAAGACTGCTGATCTGGAGCTATGCAGTCATCAGAATAATGTAAGGATATTTTGTCTCCCTGAAAAGGCGGTAGGAGGGGACATGAAAGACTCTACAATGAACACTGCCTCGGTTGTTAACCCACTATTGGAACATCCCAGTAGAACCTGATCAGGCTCTCTGCATTCCTAACCACTACTGGGACATTGCATTAGAAATTGTTCAGGCCCAACATCCCTGCCAGGCCTCAAAGCAGCCAAAGTGGAGGGAGGCTTCGACCAGTACTTTTGAGGTTGCTGCTCTATCAAGACCATGAAACAATCTTAAATAAAACATACCCAGCAAAGTTATTAAACTGGTGTAAAAAAAAGCGTTTGACCAGAATTGTGACTTATCATCGGTGTGGAGACCATATCTCATATCAGCACTGGACAACTGCATGAACTGGATTATGTGAAGGGGAATGTTGACCAGGACATTGGGATTGTCCCCTACTCTTTGCAAAGAGTGCCCGGGGTTCTTTTACTTCCACCAGGATGAGTAGAAGGTACCTCGGTTTAATGTCTCATCCAAAGGACGGCACACCTCAGCAGTACAGCACCCCCCTAATACTGCACTCAGATGCCAGCATTTTAGGAGCAAGTCCAATCCCGGTGTGGGACAAGAACCCATGACCTTTTGGTCCAGAGGCGGATGTGCTACCAACTGAGCCATACTAACACGCTGGCAAGCTTTTGAAAGCTCCCATAGCACTAAAAACAGGGAGTGGTGATACTGCGTAAAAACTAGATGAACTGGATCAAGATGGGTTTTGGTAAAAAGAATGCTGGATAATACCCTGCAAGTTCTGGTGAGTGTGTATGGGCCTAATGAGGATTCCCAAGATTTCTACCACAAGTTGGCCCAAACTCTGCAAGATATGAGAATGCATGAGGTTCTTTTGTGGGGAGGGTGTATTAATGTAGCTCTTGATGGGCTGTTAGACCAGACTGGGATGTGAGGGGTGCGATGACACTAGAAGAGCCAAGGCCTTGAGGGCATTATGAAGGTGGGAAGACTAGAGGATGTGTGACATCTGGAGCACTCAGCACAGCATGACTATATGTAGTATTCCCCAGTCCATGACACCTACAGTTGCTTGGATGTTTTCCTGGTGTCAGGGGCATTAGTGCAGGAATAACTTGATATGAAAACTGAACTTATGGCGATCTCGGACCATGCCACGGTCATGTATAGCTTCCAAAATGGGGTTGCTGAAAGAGACCAAAAGTGCTAGAGTCTGGACATTTCGCTGCTGCTGAGCCCTGATTTTTAGTATTGTACTGTTTCCAAGAGGAAACATAATTATTTCACAGATAATGCTTTGGAGAGGGAGGCAAGGGACAAGAGAAAGGTATAACATGCACATGAGGGGTGGGCTATTGTGTATGCATTGGCCAAAAGAAAAAACAGGACAGGGAGCTATGCATTTTGCTGCAGGAAATAGAGGAACTGGAGACCAGACGTTAAAAGGGGATTGTACTGCAGGTACCATTTGTCAGCTTATTTGTAAAGGTATTCCTCAGCATGTAATACACTCAGCAAATGGACTTTGCATTATATAATAATAGGCAGGTATATTGGGGGGTGCAGACTATTAGTCCATAGGCTGAAACAGATGTTGGGGACTCTAATATTGTGAGCATTAAGGGTGTATGGGGCAATGACAGTTCAAGGGAAATTAAAGGCTCTTTAACTTTAGGCAGCACTACATGCAGCGTTTTGCTACACAAATGTGTGTGTGTGTGTGTGTGTGTGGGTGGGAGGGAAGCAGGAAAGGAGAAGTGCCTTTCTGGCTGCAGAGCAGCTACTGAAGCTGGATGATAAGCAGTGGGCACAGGTAGCTGTGCTCTAACATACCTGTTACAGGCGGTGATTGCAGGGATGCAAGGAGGGAAATCAACGGGCCTGGACAACTTCCCCGTCTAAGTGTACTGTCTGGTGGGGATATTGTATGACCGCAACTCTTGAACATACTGCAGCAGAAAAAGGACCTGGGTGATCTGCCCTAGACAACACAGGAGGCATCCCTTACAGTTTTGGAGAAAAGGGGAAGAATTCCCTCCAGTGCTCTAGCTACTGCTTGATCTCCCTTTTTAATGAGGACTACAAAATACTGACCAAGCATTTGGCAGATTGGCTTCATAACATACTGCCATGGCTTGTACACACAGATTAGGCTGGTTAGTGGCAGGGAGAGATGGAGCAGATTATATCTGGAGACTGGTCAACCTGATGTGGGCAGCAGGTTCCTTCCTGAACCCTGCTACACCTGTGGCCCTGGACAAAGAGAAGGCACTTGACTCAAGTAAAGTGGCCATATCTGATTAGAAACCTGTAAGCCATTTGATTTGGGGAGCAATTTACACAGTGGGTGAGCTGATCTATTCTTCCCCTCAGGCAGCAGTGCTGACTAACATCAGCTCTCTCTGAACCTTTTGAGTTGGGCGGGGTATGCGGCAGGGGTGGTTGCTGTCAACAGGGTTTTCCTGGCTGTTGAGTTTCTGGCCCAGCAACTTTGAGAACTAAGTACAATACTAGGAATACCAGTGGGGAGTACAACCACAAGCCCATGTTGTTGCAGATGATATTCTGCTAATGGTGCTGAACCCACATAGGACTTTGCTGATTTTGATATCCCTCCTGAGGAGTTTCCACAGGCCTCAGGGCTCAGAAATAATTTTAGGAAGGCTAAGGTTATGGCGCTGAATGCTCAGTGTAAAGCAGACCTACTAGAGGACAAGCCTGCAGTTTTCCTACATGGCATTAACTATGTTGGCATCCAGGTTACCATTTCTTGGACAAATATGGTGCAGAAAAAAGATCCCTCTTAAACATGATCAGAGAGGGCGTGGCCCACGGGCAGCATTTGCACCTGTTGTTATGGGGAAGGTGCAACCTCTACAAATGACAACACTCGCTGGGTACTCTTCCTCTGGTGGTATCTTCCAGCGAGTCCATGACAAGGTTTAGAGGCAGGTGGCAACAGCAGTGAATGACCTTCTGTGGGAAGGGGCAAATGATGATTCTCTGCCTTGAGAAGGCTGCACCATGGGCAAAAGAATGATTTTGAGCACCATGTATCAAGGGGTGTGGCGTAGCCAGTGGTCTCTGACAAATCTGTGTGTGACTTAACATGGAGAGCTTGGAGGTCAGGATTTTCTGGCTAACATTGGGGAAGACTCTGGGGACAGATGGCCCCATAGATCAATCACACTGCTAACCGAGCAGAAGGGAGGCACCTTATCAAACCATATCATGGGATGTGTGGAAATGGTTCCAGAAAAACATCCCTTAAGATCCCATCAGTATTGGCCACTATAGAAGTACCCATTTTGCAGATTGGGAGTCAGGAAGTCAGCTGGCTAGAATGGGAGGGTGGGGTGCTAGAGGTGGGAATCTGTTTGATGAGGAAGGGATCATTCCTGGAGTACACGGAGGTTCAGGACAGGTTTGTCTTCCACACTTCATATGTGGTGGTACTCCAGCTGAGGCATCTGCTGGCAGCTATATAGCCCCCAAATGAAGCTCCTGGTTAGGGATCACAGGATGACTTGGTGGAGCAGGAGAAGGGGTAGGACTTGAGGAAGTCCCAGGATAGGCCCATTATGCGCTAGACTATGAGCTCAGTCACTGCAGTTAGACTGTGCAGGAAAATGGGAGGCTTTTAGTGTGGGCCTGGCATGAGTCTGGGCCCTGACTTCTGAGGTGGGAAACTTGCGGACAAACACCTTTGGAGCTTGCAGGAACACCAGTGAGAAGTTGATGCAATACAAAATGCTGAATCTGTGGTAGAGGACTCTGACAGCCTTACAAAATGAACCTTGCCACAGCAGAGTCTGATGGTGTGACAGAGATGAGGCAGGGCACACTATAACACATTCTGTGGACACGTGATTTGTTAAGGTCATGGTTGGAGCAGATGATGCAGGTGATGGAAGCAGTCACTGGCATGGCAGTTCTGAGGGATGGATCCCTAGTGGTTTGGGGCAATACCATGCTACAAGACAATGTATGAACTAAATGGTGCATGGATGCACTGACAGAGCGAAGTGGCTCCTGCTTTGGCAATAAGTAACCCAAGGTGCAAAGTATAAGGGAATGGGAAGAAGGCATACACAGGCTTGTAGGGTATAAGATAATGTGCTATATATCAGCTAACACAGAGGCCCTATATAACGTGATCTGGGTGACTTTCTCATTTCTAGCTGACAGATGGAGGGTAGAAAAGCTGAGGGCACCCCATTACCTCCCTGACATTTACTGATCCAGGATACCTGCTCTGCCAAAAAATCCAATTGTGATTTTCAGTCCTCTGAGTATTATTATTAAGAACTGCTGAGTGTAGATTTCTCTAGACACTATGGGCGGATATTCAGAAGGGTTGTGCATGGCACAACACAGTTCACCATCGCAACCCACTGATCGTCCGCGCGATATTCAAATGGGGACTGAGCCTGGCGCAAATCGTGATCGCGGGGCGCATCAGTAATGTCTGCAGTGCAGGTAGGGTGCGCATGCTTAGCCGCCTCCGCTTGTCCGATATTCAACACGGATGCTGAGCTATCATGTGCAACCTACTCGCGCTGCACAGGTGAACCCAAAAAAAGGAGCAACAGCTAGCCACCCACAGGTGAGCTGCCATATTGCAGGGTGCAACAAGGCAGCTGCCACCTGATGGGTGGCCAACCAACTCAGGCTGCACCGTTGTGGCGCCCCCATGCCCGATCACGGGCATACATGAAAAGGATAGTCCTATATCCCTGGTGGTCCAGTGGACCACTCGCAGCCTGATCACGGGCATATGTAGTAATAATATTAGTCAATATCCTGGTGGTCCAGTGGATCACTCGCAGCCCGATCGTGGGCGTCAGTACAAATAATGCCACCAATCCAACCCTGGTGGTCTGCGGTACCTCCCCCACCCACCCACTGGGCCCCCCCTCCCCTCGGTCAGTGGCTGGCGGTAGCTCCCACCCGCTTGCCGCCTGCCGCCCTGACTGACACCGTGTGGTGAGGGCTGTCGCCCATTGGTCCACTGGCGTGAGCCAATGGGCGTGCAGCCACCGTACTACATAGTCAAGATATGTGAATGGATCACAAGCAGTCACTGGACCACCAGGATATTGGACCAATATTACTACTAAATATGCCCGCGATCAGGCTGCGAGCAGTCCACTGGACCACCAGGAATATTGGACTAATATTACTACTACATATGCCCACGATCAGGCTGTGAGCGGTCCACTGGACCACCAAGGATATTGGACATGTCTTAACATTTACACATGCCTGCGATCGGTCATTGAGGCACTTTGCCGCGATGTGCAGGGGGCGTCGGTCCCCGACGGCTGCAGCCTGGCATAGCGCCAGGCGCAAGTCGCCGGGGATCGGCGCACCTGCATGCAAATGAGGCCATAATGACATGCAAATGGCCCCATTTGCACCTTGCATACATTATGCACCCATTTGCATGTGCACTTTTGAATATCGCGGTTGTTGCACATAGTGCAACGGAACTTGCGCAAGCGCATCCCCCTGCTCCACTCTGGCAACTTGTGCTGGTGCAGTGCCACTGCGCCATGCGCACTGTGGGTGGCCATGGAGCGATATTCAACAATGCTGTGCCATGGCACAGCTCCGTTGAATATCACCCTGTCAACGCCTCATGTTCATGGTTAGCTTGCGCCTAGGCTGCGTCACAGCCTGGTGCAGTCTGAATATTTGGCCCTATGTGTTAAACTGTTGGAAGTTTTATATCAGGGGCGTGTGCTACATTCTGAATTATGGAAGAGCCACTGAGCACCAGCGCCAATACAGGGAGACCCTCGTAAATGGGAGGGGGAGCTTGGTGACTGTTTTAGCATGTTATCTCGCCAAGGAGCAATGTATTCTGTGTAGGTCTGACCAAGCATAGGTACCAAAATTATGTGATGCAGGACTATGCTGGAAAATCCATTAAAATGTGACACTCTGACTCCTGAAGCTCTTTTGCCTTGGACTACCTAGCCCCTACTCTGGCAGGCCTGGTATCAGGCCACAATGCCTGTTATTCATTCTGCTTATGTTCCTGTCACAGTCTCTATGCTTCATGGGATGATGCAGCATGGGCACCCTATCCCTCAGCTGGTGGGGGGACGGTTTAAGAGGATCTGAGGAAGTTCTGTTTTATGGATATTTGGTGGAGCTGTGAAACAGTCTGCCAGTGGAGGAGGTGGCCTCCAAGGCCATAAATGGTATCAAGCATGGCTGGGACTGAGTGACACACATTTGTAGCTTCTATGGCTTTTTGTTGGTTGGTCTTAGCTTTTGAGATCTGTTTGGCTGCTACAGGGTAAGATCCATATGTTTGCTAAACATTACAGGCATCTGGTTTCCATAATAAGGTCTTGTCTTGGCCTGTGATTATTAATGCACCAAATGTTATCCTGTTCTGACACTTGTGAGAAGCAGCATGTGAAGCTTACTGGGCTCGATCAGAGACCAGTTAAGCCTCTATTCCACATCCATGTGCCCTGAATCCATTCTTGGAAGGCCAGAAATAGTCTAGCCTAGAGGCACAGCAGAGTGAAAGATGTACTTTTATCTGGGGTGGAGCATTCCACATATCAATCAGTCCCAGGGTGTCCTGAAGCTCTCTGACTGCTATGCTTGCATTAGCCCATCTGTGCTGTCCAGACTGATCCTGTTTGGTATCCTGTACCACATTCCATTCCCTCACTGGCATGGGGTTCCCCATTAAAGGGCTCAAGATATTCAACAGTTTAGTAAAAGGTCTGATTGTCTACATTGGGCCATAGGCAGTCCCCAGTATTCATCTACATTGGGGCTGTAGACATTCCCCAATAATATTTTAATGTTAAGTGTCCCTGTTGCAGAATATATCCCCCTTCCTCATCCATGATTTTTGTTCTAGCACGAACTTTACATTCCGTGCTACCAGTATGATTATCCCTTCTTTTTTGTGTCCGGCCTGCCCCAAATACTTGCCTACTCATAGTATTCTAAAAAGTTTGCTTTCCTGATGTGTTCCTGCAAAATGCAACTGAAGTCTTTAGGTGCTTAAGATGTCTCAGTATCTGGTAGCACTTCTGCATTGCATGGCTTCTCTTAATATTCCATGTTACATAGATATATAGATGCTGTCTGCAGATAAGGACCGCTATGCCCATCCAGTCCGCCCATTAAAAACTTAACTGGAGCCCTCATAATTATCTAAGATAAATGCCTGAGTCTGAGATATTGCTATCTTCTTTACTTCTCCAGTTTCTAGAGCTGCTTCCATGTCTGATGTTACAAGCCTTTGCCATCAGTTACCGCTTCCACAATGACATAACACTGAAACACATATACATTCCTTCTTCTGTGATCCTCACAAACAAACACATTGATATACTCAACCTTTAGTAACACTTAAGTGTATTAACTGGTGTGCTTAGGCACCGCTAGGCCCTAAGCATGTCCAGTTGCCCGGTTCTCCTCCACTCCTTTTCCTACCTCTGTCTTCTTGGCCCAAGGTGCTGTGCAGTCAGACAACGTGAAGGCTGCCCTCAGGTATTAACTACAAAAACAGCTGTGATGAATACTGTCTAGAACTCATATAACATTTATTTTAAACACCATATGCAGCAAACCTTTGGTAATTGGGTCAGCACTTGTAACTCTGGCACCTCATATGTTCATCAGCGGGCACAGCCCTCCCCTACAAGTCCCCCATCAGTATTTTTGTTAGTTGACCTCTGAGTATTTTATGTGGCCTTCTGTCCCTTATTACAGCCCTGAGGTTTCCCCACTGCACTCATCTGCTTCCAAAATTAGCATATGCAAGCATGGGAGATGTATCCCACGTTGCTGTTTCAGTTCTCTGTGTAATAGCTGTGCAGCAGGTACTAAAATTATTTAGCTCATATAATGTGGTGGATTTACTGCATTCATTAGCACATGTTAAGCATAGGTTTGGAGGAAGAGCCGTAACCCCGGGCTCCCGACATTGTTTATGCAGCTACATTCTTAGTCACTGTCCACACTCATGCATTTACTCACCCCTCAAGTGTCCCATGCAGTATCAAATTGTTCAGTCAAATTAGTCTTTGTTGACCTATCAAAAGCTTTTGATATAGTCAACCACTCCTTACTCCTATCCAAACTAACCTCACTTGGTTGCTCTGCCAGAACCACAAACTGGTCCCGAGTTACCCTCTGGATGCTCCCAGTCAGTGTGCATTGGTACTACCATTTCTCCACCCCTTGAGGAGTGCCCAGGGCTCCATCTTGGCCCCTTGCTTTTCTCTCTGTCAACTCCTCCTGCCACCAGCTTTACCTGTCACTCCCTTCTGTATGCAGACAACCTGGTCATCTATTATAGTGACAAGTCCCTCTCGCGTATCCCTCTGTTCTCACTCAGATCTACCGTTCTGCTTATAACTGGTTCTCCTCTAATCTGTTGATGGTCAATTCTAAGAAAACCAAGGCTGTGCTGTTTGGGTGAAACCTTTCCTTAATAAAGCCATCAGCCAACTCCTCCTCCTCGTCCACCTCTGATGACCCTGCCCTTGAAATTGTCTCGTCTTTCAAATACCTAGGAGTAGCACTTGACAATTCTCTCTCCTTCAATGTCCACATAAACCAATTAGTCCACGAGTTAATATGAAGCTGGGAGGCCTACCACAGCCCTTCCTAACAAATGAGGCTCACTTGGCCATCGTCACAGGTAATCTCGTCCCGATTTCTGATTATTGCTCCCCAATCAACTCTAGAGTCTCTACCTCCCTGCTGACTACACTCACTGTTGCATACAACAGCACCTGCCACTTGCTGTAGTGGCCCCCTATTCCACACACCATTGCGACCTCTATCACTCCCTTGGCTGGCTCCCCTTGCAGGGGTGCTTTGACTACTCACTCGGCTGTTTTTTGGACACCGCTCTTAGGTGTGGCAATACTTCCCCCCCACCCTTTTCAGTACTAGAACCCCAGTGAGACATCTTCGCTCCTCCACTTCTCCCACCTTTGAGGTACCTAGGACAACCACCAATATGGGTGGGAAAGCCCGCAGTGGTGGCCCCTCCCTGTGGAATGGGCTACCCCCACCCTGCAAACTTTCAACTCCCAACAATTCTCTGAGTCTAAGCATGGCTTCTGAAAAAGCGTCGATGCAGATGCTTTTCTCGCTAATCCACCTCAAGCACCCGCCTGTTTCCTCCTTTTCTCCTACCTCTTTCTTCCCCACCTTCCTGCTCTGGTTGATGAGTTGGTCTTGTTGTGTATTTCTGGTGAAGAGGATCTCCTCTATTCAAAGCTACGGTAATATGGTATCCTGTATATGTGTCTTCCTGTGAAGTCTCAAAATTGTACCTATTATTGCATTGCTACTCTTACGGAATGTTTTACTTGTTGCCTTGTACCCAAATATGTGCAATCATTGTTATGTACTGTATTGACAATTGTAATCTTGGTAAATAGTTATCCTATTTGTACTGTCTCGGCTCATGCCTTGTGGCCGGAGTCGTGCCTGTAAGCAGTCCTCTGGACCAGTGCACCTACCGGTTATCAAAGTCATAAATAAATAAATAGTTGTGGATGGAGGAACCAATGGTTGCTGGCCCTGCTTTTTATCCACATTTTGTCTGAGCCCTTCAATTTATCCCTCACTTTGCACCACTCTGCCCTCCCTCCCCCAATAGTTCCTTTAGAAAATGGCACTTACCCTTGTCTAGCAGATACCCAGTGTGCCTTCTTCAAGTGTCATTTTCCAACAAGTACTGGTTAGATGCATCTTATTACCTGCCAGTCAATGCCTTTTTTTTTTTGCTCTTCTCCATTTACTGGCTTATTTATTTATTTATTTAAATTTGATGACCAGGAAAGGCACACTGAGCTGAGGCTAGTTTCCACATGCGACCCAGGTACAGTTTGTACAGAGAGTAACAATAGGTGAGGAAAACAGACAGTTCACATAAACATTTTACAGAGAGTGCAATACATTGTCTAAAATATACACTCGAATCTTTGCGAGGAGTGAGAGAGAGGGAGTGAGGTCGGCTTTGGAATCTGGGGCTATGGTGAGTGAGTCAAACTAAAGAATCTTTTTCAAAAAGCCATTAATGTATTGCTTAGGTTGTTCTACACCAACAAAACCGTGGTAATTCAACGCTGGAGTTACCACTACTACCACCACCACTCCACCCTCCGTACACCAACATGCATTGGGGTGTGCGTTGTGATTGTTGTGCTTCACTCTCACCACAGTCTCCTATACTGTTTCTTTACACATGAAATGAGGTGAGACTTATGCACACCAGAATGTGTGTGGGTGGTGGGTTTAGTAGTGTTGCAGTGGTAATCCTAACGTTTAATTTTCCACACTGTCAATGTGGAAACAACTGTAATTGATGTATTAACTGATGTTAGAAATTTTTACTATTTATCCGTAGATTTACTTTTGTTGGCTAGCACAGATTTTATGGTTCATGACTGGCTGGTTGTGAGTGCGGTTGTCTCCACTGCCCCTCACCGTTACCTGAATTACTCCTCTGGTGAACAGTCACCTATGACCGATATAGTATTGCGAGAGGCAGAGGATGAGAGACTAGAGCTGTCAGCGGCAGGGTGCACGACTTTGACCACACAATTTTGTTACTTTAATCTATCTCTCCCTCTCATCTATGTGGTCCCGGGTATTGGTAAGCAGCCTTCATTAGCTATATTACGAAATTGGCATGGAGGAACGGACTACCTGTATGCAGATGACACCAAGATCTAACATTCAGGATGCCTCAGAAGCAGTGGAGGCGGTATGGAAGTGCCTGTTGAAGCTTGAGAAATGATCTGGTTACTGGCAACATAAGTTTAATTTACTAATCACAAAATTGCCAACTTATGCACATGGCACATAGAAAACCTGTGGAAAGCTACTGGATGGGGATGGGTGTTGCTGACAGTCACAAAGGAAGAAAGGGGCATGGTGGTTATCAGGTAGGATGACCAGAAGATGTCAACGCAGAGTACAACAGCAGATGGGAGTGCCAATAAGATAATGGCATGCAACCTGCCCGCCATTGCAGTGCTTTGATGTGTGCTTGTGTCTCTGGTTCTGGTACAGGCTGGATGGGGTGGTGTGGGGGTGCAGTCTAAGTGTCCAGTGCACTGCTCAGTTCCTCCAGGGGTTTTGTTTGTTTTCTGACTTGGGGGGTGTATTGACCTAGAGGAAGGCAGGAGGTATAACTGGCTTGGCATCAAAACTAATGGGAGAGGGCAACAGACAGCAGCGCAACCAATGGCATCGCATATCACGTTGCTGGTGGGGGGGTGTACTCACAAGTACACCACCAGGAGCAACACCAACGCATTGGCCCAATACTGGGTCCTTCCCCAGCTATCAAAGGTGCAATAGGAAGTCCCTGGTGAAGACTTCATCCCTTTGGAGGGTGGTTATAGGGGAAGCTGCACTCCCACTGCCACTTTGCCTTAGAGTTAAGTCCAGGCACCATGGGTGAGACCTCTGACAGCTGGTGGCAGACTGGGAGTTTGGTTCAGCTTGGTGGTGGTGGTTGGTATGGGTATAAAGAGTTTATAGTGCAGTGGTATCGCCAGCATGAGGCAGGAGATACTGATGTGACTTGAATCATCATTGTAAAGTAATTTTTGCCAACTATTGGGGATGTCTGGTAGATACTGATGTTGTAAGAACACATACTACATTATCTAAACCAGATCAATGTGGAATGTGAAAGTGGTGGTGGTGGTACCACCAGTACCCAAAGGCACACAAAGTAAATGTGAGCCATTTGAATATGGTACTTTCCTAACACGATTGCCATTGAACAAGGCGTGAGGTAGTGCCTTACATTACACTGCTGCAATGTTGAGATATAGTAATACATTGTTGTGTAGTGACTACAAAGGAACAGTGCTTGGGTTTAGCTCTGAGTGATATATTTCTAGTTACTCACACAATGCAAACTTTTGCCTTTGATATCATTTTCTGCCATAAATCTATTAATAGTTGCTGGTTCTACAGAACAATAAGACATGCTAATGCATTTGGCATCCTATGCTACCTTTACTCCTTCATCCTACCTTTTTCTCCATCACAATATGGCAAGTTGTACTTGCTGTTTGTGTTTTCAAACTAAAACACACATACTAAAACTGTGGACTTTGGTGTGCCTCTGTACCTTTACAAAGTTCTGACGCAACATGTTATGGAGCAGAAGCATGGAGCCTGTCTTGCACATACAGAGACAAACATGTTCCTCTGGCATTGCAGCGCAGCAAAAAGTAAGCACTTCAATATTGTCTAGTTTTAGCTCATTTAATTTCTAATACTATTGACCTTTGTTTTTAATTATTGATACGGTGTGTTTCACCTAGGCAATCAAGATCGCATGGCTCAAGGGTGGAGAAATAATGCACCATATCAATTTGAGCCACAGTTTGAGGACCATGAGATGCCACAGTGCAGCACAGTCGACAGTGGTGACAGCAGTATTGACAGTGACAGTGATGGTGATGTGGGAGGATTCCAGCTGCCCAATCACGTTTGGAAAATGAGAGTGGTGCTTGTGCAATAATTGCACAATTATGAACACTGCTATTGAGTGCTATTGCTGCATGAGTCCCCACATTGCCGTGCAAAATGTGTGAGTGACGTTGGTGTCCGTTACTGCATGTCACACAACGAAGCATTCCGTCGCCTTTTCCTGTATGAAGAAAGCCTCAAATTACTCAGTTACCAACTACGGCATTTCCGTGGACAGTCTGAAAACATCCAATGGACAAACAGGTACGTGAAACTGAAACTTATGTAATTTTTAAACTTTATTAACTGTCAATAGCGATGCTCAGTGTATAACTTAAATCTATTGCATATCCCTTTCAACAGTGTGTTTCTCTGCAGTGGTGACCAGAGATACACTCACCATGCGCCACAGTGCCACAGCGTTGTGGCTCTCAATGCATGCATTCGGCTCGGTATAACCACCTGAGGCAGGATTTACCAGGTTTTGGACCTGGCACAATGCCAGTTTTCCTGTGTACAACTTGGCGTTGTGAATTCATGGAATTCACAAACCCCAATTTGCCAACACAAACTGGGATTGTACAAAGACATTCCATACATAGGTCAATCTTGATATCTGGTGAACACAAATTGGATGCTTGACTTTGACAGTAATAATTGTGAGGGATTGTACAATTGAAAAAGCCCATTAGTCAGATTACGTATTGTGCTAGAAGGTGTTGATACGACAGTTTTGACTGTGAGCAAACTCTGGTGTGCTGTATACTGCTCTTGCAGGCAACATGTCACCACAATGAGTCACGGAGAGAGCGGTGACATGATGGAGACGTGTACTAAAATGCCATCAGAATAGGCATTATGTTCTTTCGTGTCTGCTCAGTAGTCAACACCCATACTGGGTGTACATTTTGCTGACCACCCCACCCTTGTGTTCTCCATATTCTTTCCTGGGTATTTCCCAGTATGGTACTTCCACAGCTTCACCATCGTCCTATACCTGTTCGCACCTCTTGAACACCTCCATGGTCTCCACCTCCACTAGTCCCTGGGCACATTCCATTGTTCCACCACCCTCTCAGTGAAATAACTCCTACTCCACCACCCCAGCTTCCACCACGCGTCCTCGTGTTGCCCCCTTGATTAAATTATAACACCTCTTCTGAGACTCCCTTACAGATCCCTCTATGTAATTAAAATCCTATCATGTCTCTCCCCAGGGCCCTCCTCTACTCAGTGTTTACATTTGAGCTCCCCAGCCTCTCCTCATAGGTCCTCCACCACAATGCCCCTGATTTCCTTCCTGTAGACCATCTCTAGGAGGCAATGATTTTTTAGGTGTGGCCTCGCAACTGCACACAGTACTGAGCGTGCATCCTAATCAGGCAGTTATACAGAGGGACCATCACATCCCGCCTTCTGGCAGTAAATCCCCTAGCGATGCATCCCAGCATTACATTTTCCTTGGCTGATGCCCTTCTACATGTTTGGGTTGTTCATTTTATCATCCAACACCACTGTCCTCACATCCCTCTCTCCCTTTGAGACTTGTAGTGTGTCGCCCACCAGGGTCTAGACTTGACCTGTGTTATTGGGCACCAGGTACAGAACACTGCATTTTCTATCATGAAACTTTATCCGCCACTATCTCAAACACCTGTTTAGAGATGCCGGTTCCCCTGAGCCACTCTGCCCTCCTTCCCATCCACCAATGCTCCCGGCTTTGAGTTATACAAAGAGACTCATTCACTCCCCATACCCTTCCTTATGTCTAACACAGACCTTAAACAAGTAGCACAGGATAGATGCCTGGGGTACTCCCTAATGACCTTACTTGGGGATGAGAATATCCACTTCCTAACCGTCACCCTCTGTATATGCTCAAAGTCAATTCTTGATCCACCTGATCATCTGTCCCCCCCCACCACCACTATTCCCCACAATTTAGCCAACAGGCCACTGTGGGAACTGAATCAAACTCCTTGCTGAAGTCTAGAAAGAGGACATCCACTGGCCTACCCATGTCCAGGTCACTCATCACCCAATCGTAGAACTACACGAAGTTGCTCTGACACGATCTTCCCTGGATGACTCCCTGATGTCTATTATACAGGTAACCCATCTGCTCCTGTTGCACCTCCACCTCCTCCAAAGCCTTTCTCTCCCGTCTCTTGCTCCCATCTGACCAGTCCATGCTTTGTGCCCCCATGCCGTTCCACCCTGTTCAAAATAACTAGCACTCCCTATGTACTGCAGTCTCCCCCTTGCTCCCCTGATCCTTCTCCTTGCTGTGTCTCCCCTCGATCCCTGCTTACTCATACTCCATGCCCCCTGAATTTATTGCCTGTCCTCCTGCTTTTCCCTCCTCCTCCTATCTAAACCCTCGCCCCATCACCCCTCAGCTCCTCATCTTCTTGAAGGTGTAAAGGGTCAAAGTACATACTAAGCTTAATGACTGTGCCCTCCTGTTCCCCCACCCCATCTTAGTTCCCTCCAGGCATCCTAAGCAGCCCTTTTTTTTTGTCTGTTTTTGGGTTCTGTAGGCTTCAACGTACAGGTCACCTATCTGAGTGCTCCGTGTCCCTTGTATGCCCACCTTTTCTCCTCCTCCTCCTCCTATGCACAAACCTTCATCTCCAGGTGCAGTAACATATGCAGCCCAGATTTCCTACTTTCCATTCTTCCCATATCTCCTCCTCATGTCCTCCAGCTGCCTCCTAATTGCCTCTACCTCCTCCCTAAGGTGTGCCATCTGATAGCACACTGGGCATCCTCTGAAATTCCAGGCCCAGTCAAGTACCATGGATGCCCCACACCCTGTACACCCAAGCACCCAACCAAAGATGCCCACTCTTGTGTGGCATGTTCCCATCCCCATCTTAGTAACTGTCCATGCCAATCTGTCCACAAGACAGTGCACACCGTCTGAGCGAATGAATACAATCCTCACACATCCAGACAGAATTGCATTATAAACTGGTTTCCCAAAGCTACATAAACACCTATCTAGTAAGCTAATAGTTGTCCACTTTACAACTGAGTGTTCCTCAAGTCCAGCCCACTGTTATCCAGGTTGGCCAAGGGAGAGAGATGGGAAAAATCCAAGCTCTTTCTTCAGGGTGTTGGAAAATTGGCTGAGCTATCCCTTTTGTAGCTCTTCCACATTTTAAATGTGCACCCTGTGTGAGGTGACAGGTTTATTTTTATAGTATGTGATAAGCAATTCACTTTGTATCTTAATTTGTTCCACAGAACTCAATAACAATTAAAGTCCTTAATAGACTGTTAATTAGTGCATTTGTGGTGTTGGACAACTTCTCTCAATATGGGTATACACTCTGGCATTCTCATAAGACTACAGTAGAAGCTCTTCCAGACTCTTAAGTTACCACACAGAGTTTCTTCAAACCTTTACCAGACATTTAGAATCAAAGACTCCAGCTCAAGGCTGCCATGGATCTCTGACACTTCCTCCTTCAGATCACATTCATGCCTGTGCAACCTTTGCTTTTACCAGGCAGGTTCTGCCCTCTCCGGCAACTGCCATTGGATACTTCTGAACATGGCATACCACAACAGTAGCACTCTAACCCCCCTTTCCTCCCTGCTCACCATGCTGAAGTCCCCTTCTTCCTTGCACATCCTCGCCCCTTCTTCCATTCACCACTGCAAGCCATCTACTTGCACCTGCAACAACCTGGAAGTCAAATGTGCTCCACTCCCTATATCACTATGACCAACACCTCCGCCTCAGTCCTGGGCATCCCACACACTTGCATTCCCTTTTTTTTTTTCCTCTTTTTGTTGTTGTTTGTTGCTATCCCACTTCCTCTGCCCTTGACTGGGCCATCCCACCTCTCTGTTGACCTAGCTGTGTTATTACTGCTTCTGTCTCATTCATGTTCAGCTCCGCCCTAACTAGCATGGCCTCCTTGCCTGTACCTTCTTCCCCATGCCCCAAGTTTTTGTGCCTCCACCCTGCTCACCAGTTCCTCCTTCTCCTGGCCCCTCTCCACTTTCCTTTACTCTGCCGGTCAGGGTCCCTACCCCAAGTCCACCCCCTTCTCACCCACCATGCCTCCCCCTTCTTCCCCAATTTCAGGTCACCTTAACTCATTGCCCCAGTCCTGTCTTGATCCTCTATAACACTCTCCTCCTCTACTACAGATGTTTGGGGTCAAAACAATTTGCGAGCCTAAGAACCAAACCCATCCCACCACCCTATCTTGGTTGTATTTGGACAATCCCAGAAGCATGCCTACTTTTGGGAGTATCCACCTTTTGGGCTACTCTGCTGGTGTCCCATGTGCCCCCTGATTACCGCTGCACAACTCTTCCTAAGCCTGACTCCTCAGCGCCCTGTGCAGAATCACGTATGCTATCCTTGCCTCCTGCTGTTCCAGTACCTACCGTATCTCCCAGCTGTCTTCTAAGTCCCTGCTTCTTAAGCTGTGCCTACTGGTGGCACACTGGGCACCCCCAAACTTCTAAGCCCAGTGAAGTACCACGGCTCGATACACCATGTTCTCCCAACCACCCTTCCAAGATGCCAGCTCTAGCGAGGTAAGTGCACTCATCATAGCAGTTTTTAGTCCCCCCCACCGGGTGTCAAACCAATCCCACATGGTTTCCACACTGGTAGCTAGGTGACATGCCTACAGCCATGACTACCTAAGGTAAGACCACTTTGGGAGCTGGATGATGGAGCCGTTGGGCTCAGTCTGAAGGAAACCTTGATTTGTGAAGAACGGAATCCTAAAGCATGGTTTAAAAGAACTGCATCAAAAGGTAAGACCCCCCTTGTTTCAGTGTAGCAGCAGTGAAGCATTATATGTCACCTAGAGTTGTCACATATGGTTGTAATGGTGACTATGTTTGGCATTATGAAGCAAACCATGCATGACCCAGTAACTCACCTGTTGCTTTTATTTATTTATTTTTTTAGGATGTTCGCTTTGTAGCGTATCGTGGCTACATTATCTGGATATATGAGGCGCTGAGGCTTGGTTACGGACATCGGGTTGTAATTCCATCATCGTTGTGAATGCCATGGGATAATTTTCCATCGGATGAAGAAGACTATGTTGGCTTTCTGCCATTCGAAGGATTCTGGTATATCCAGAGACAATGAATGGCTAACATAATACTTGTGACTAAGTCGGGTTACTGTATCATTGAGAGTAAACCATAAGTTCCTTGTGCTTACATGCATACAGTGAGTTTTGCTCAACAATCGCCCTTTTTGTCAAAATTGCACATGCTTCTCTTTGCACAGAGTGTGTACTTCATGCACATAAAATTCCGTCTGAATAACATCAAAACTCCCTCGCAAACTGCTGAAAACTCTTAGAGACACTGTCCATTCCAATGAAGGTTGGTTGAGGCTAATGGTCAGTAATTGTATGTAGCAGTAGATGATACTATAATGTGTATATGTATTATATTCTGTTTTTATATTATTGACTGTTAACTATTAGTTTCAAATGCCAAGGCTGTAACACATTTTAATAAAATGAAAAATGAAATCATTGGAGTGAGACTTATGCCTCATTTTGACTACTCATTGGTGGTGGTGATGGTGGCGGCAGTAGTAGTAGTAGGTAAAAAAATAAATTAATAAATAAAATGAAAATACATTGTACCGCAACTGTCACTGGACTTGTCTGTTCTCCACTTGGAACATTCTTTAATTTTAGTAACATATTCAGTGATGGAATGCATTGCATATTGTACTATGGAAATGGGACAATGATGAAGTATGGTTTGGCTGTAACATAAATTGTTGGGCCTAAGTGAACATCAATTCTAGGTACACGGATATGTTGTTCATCCACACTGTCTGGAAGGTATCCTTGCGCTTTAATTCTTGCTGGAAGGTCTTCAAGCTGGCTCCTCCACCACCCAGGTGGTAAAACTCTCAGCTCCGCCCCATGACGTCAGATCTTCCTTACCGCTTGGAAGCTCAGGTTCCCTCCTTAGCGCTCTGCGTTTGAGACTGGATCCTAATTCTTCGGTTTGCCCGAAATTGATTTTGAAGTTTTCCAAACTTCAGTCTTCTTTTTCCCTCGCAGCTGCGATGGACAAATCTGTTCCCGGCTTTCGGCGGTGCCCATGCGGGCAGAAAATGTCCAGGACGGATCCGCACTCCACGTGTGTCTACTGCTTAGACCAAGATCACGACCCGCAGGCTTGTGAGTTGTGCCGTTCCTTTTCGGTCAATGTTCGGGAACATCTCGCTGCCCGTTTGAAGCTCGGGCGCCCCGAAAAATGTTTCCTGCTGGTGAAATCCAAAGAGGCTCATTGGGCGGTGTCTGTGGTGGCTGGCTCGGCTGAGCAGCTTGAGCAGATGATCGCCCTCGAGGAGGAAGCGGCCCAGGCTGCATCTTCTTCTTCCTCGGCTGCGGCATTTATCCCACTTTCTCTGAGTTCCTTGTACACAGCTTCGTTCAAGAGCTTTGCCAGTCCCTTTCCACGAAGGGAGAGGGGCCTTCAGGACATTCTTCTAGGCCCAAGAAAAGGGAGTCAAAGTAAGTTCCACCATTGGCGTTCCTGGGAGCAGGAGAGGTCCCCCTTCCCGGGTAGCCGACCGTCTACTTCGGTCGAGGTTGCGGCTGAGGCCACTGGCTTCATGGTGCCCCCGTCAGGCCAGCCTGCTGAGACTCCCGTCAATGAAGTCAAGATTTTTCTCGATCCGTTAGATGGGCTGTCGACTGGAGAAGCCGACAACCCTACTTCACCGGTTCCCCCGGTGGATACTGAGGATCTGCCTGCTCCTTCGGGACCGCAGTCCCCGAGTCGAGGGAAGAGTGGGCATCCCCCGCCCCTTCTCAGACCCACCCTTGGTCACCCCGGTGGTCTCTGTATGAGTCGCGGACCTCTTCTCGGTCCAGCCATTCCTGGTAGTCTCGGTCTTGTTACCAAAGTAAGCGGCGATGCCGCTCTTCCTCGTCCTCCTCTTCAGATGAGAGGCTTCGACGCAAGTTGCGCCGTCACTACAAGGATTTGATGTGGCAGCAGTTGCTGCTATCCGGGCCTAAGCCGACCCTGGCTAAGAGGCTGTTGTATGAACGGCCGAAGCAACCACTCATTCCAGTCGAGTTGCCCGCCCCAGGGCCGGTTGCTAAGCCAAAACCAGCTGGTCACGATTGTGGTGGAACCTCCGCCTCCACACCCGAAGTCCGGGGCACCGACCAAGAGTTCTCGGTCGGGTCATGGCCTGCCCCACAGGTTGTCGGTCACCCTCACTCCCGACCGTCCTCGGCAGGTGGAGGGTGGCTCAGGGCCGAGGCAGCTCTTCGCAGACTCTTCGGAATCCGACGATGATTCCTCCCTGTTCTCCAGGCAGTGCAATCTGGAGTTCTCCTGGGGCCAGTCAGTGGACGATAGCCCATTGTTCTTCTTGGGTCTGCTTCGGCTCATCTCGGAGTCCACCGGGATGCAGCTCGAGCCTGTGTCCAAACGGGCCAAGTATCCCTTGACGGAGATTCTGGACTGAGGGGATTCTCCTACGAGGCCTTTCCAGTGGCTGAGGCCATTGTCGGCCCAGCCTTGGAGCTTTGGCAGCAGCCTGCTTCCTATCCAGCGCCTTCAGCCAGGATGGCCAGGAAGTATGCGGTCCCTACCGGCTCTTTGCCCTGTTTCTCGGAACACCCTTCACGGAGGGGTTAGTCACCGACAGTGTCTTCCGGCATTCCGGCAACACTCGGGACGTGGACAAGCCCCCTGACAAGGAATCCAAAAAGCTGGACTTTGCCGGGTGCAAGGTGTAGGCTGCGTCCTCCCTCGGCCTCCGACAGGCCAGCTCGGCCGTGCTGATGGCACAATTCTCCCACACCCTCATGGGCTCCCTGGATGAGGTTGTTCCTCACCTCCCGCCTGACCTGCAGACCACGGTACGCCAGGTGCGGGACCAGGGCAGGGCAGTGGTGACACTGCAGCTCCAGACTGCTCTGGACATAGGTGATTCCTGTGCCAGGTCAGTAGCGGCCACAGTGGCCATGCCATGCAGGGCATGGCTGAGGATATCCACTTTCACGGCGGATACCCAGCACAAATTGGTGGATGTCCCCTTCTTGGGGACTCAACTCTTCGGCCCTGGAGTGGAAGGACACCTCCAGTGGATCAAAAAGTCCAATGCCACTCTGGACTCTGTCACCTCCACCCAGAGGGACAAAGGCCACCGTCAGCAGCAGAAGTCCTTTCGTCCTTCAGTCCCTGCTCCTCGACCGGCCCAGCAGCACCAGCAACAGGGCCAGCAGGCTCGCGCTTGGCATCCCAAACCCAAGCCGATGGCTTCCTCTAACAGGAAGTAAGGAGGTAAAGGCCCATGAGGTCCCTCGACTGGTCCTTCTTCCAAGGCTGCCCAGTGACGGGTTGAGGGAAGCCCGCCCGGACCTGATCTCAGTCAATCAGGGGAAGGTATTCCATCCGGACCTTCAATCCCTGCACCTGATGGCCTGGTTCCTGCGGCTAGAGTTCCTTGGGTCTTTCCGACAAGGTCCTCAACGTTGTTAGGCGTCCGTAGGAGCTGACCAGAAATGACTATGTCTTCAAATGGAAGAGGTTTTCCATTCGGTGTCGGGGAAGGGCTTGGACCCTTCTGAATGCCCCTTGGCAAGCATTCTGGAATACCTTCATTACCCAACTACCACATCGACCTCGAGTCACGCGGGATGCTGGTTTTGGGGCCTCAGTTCTCAATCTCTTTCCCAAGTAAGTATCGAGGTGTGCTTGCCTCACTCCTCCGGAGAACTGCTAGAGTCTGCCAGACAGTGTGGGTGAACAACATATCCATGTCCTAGAAATACAGGTTACTCACCTGTAACAGGAGTTCTAGGAATGGTATATGTTGTTCATCTCATGACCACCAACCTATCCAGCTTGACGCACAACCTGAGCTTCCAGCGGGCCAGATCTGGCGTCATGGGGTGGAGCCGAGAGTTTATCACCGGGTGGGTGGGAGGAGCCAACGAAGACCTTCCAGCAGAATTAAAGCGGCAAGGTTACCTGCCAGACAGTGTGGATGAACAACATATACCATTCCTAGAACTCCTGTTACAGGTGAGTAACCTGTATTTCTTAAAGTGCTCTAATGTGCCTAGATGGTGCAGGACTTCGAAACACATGAGGATGGGTTTAGGGACCTCGGTATGTAGTCCATGTAGTAAAGGAGACAGTGGTGGCCAATCACAAACTTTCAAGTACATCAAGGCCATTGACACGCTGCAGGTAGGGGAACCTTTTCCAGTGTAGACAAAGTACCAGAAGAGGGGGGCATAAGATGAAAATTGGAAGTGCATAGCTTCAGAGGTAATGTGAGGATGCTTTTCAACCTAAAAATGGTTGCCAAGTATTGGAGTCGTATGCCATAGGAGGCAGTGGGGGGAAGCACAGTGTCTCAGTTCAACTTCAGCCTACTGGAATCCATCCAGTCTTGGATTTCTTTCAGACAGTTATTAAAGACCGATACAGCTCCATTCTGGTCGGGTGCAAAAGATGGGTAGAGTGGGTATCATCAGCAGAGCATTGAAACTGGAGCCATACCTTCTTACAATGTCTCGAAGGGAAGCATGTACACCACAAACAACATGGGTGAAAGAACCAAGCCTGAGGAACCCCACATGACAAGTAAGGTCTGAGAAACAAACCCCAGACACCACTCATGTTCTACCCATGCGGAATGATGTAAACCACCTGAGGACTGTTCAAGACAGTCCACAGATGAACCTCAGACAGCCCAACAACACCTCGTGGTCCACAGTGACAAATGCTGAAGAGATCTAGAAGTTCTTCCAATCTCTAGCCATCAGGAGACGTTGAGCACCCAAACCAGCACTGTCTCTGTACTGTGTCTCTTGAAAACCAGACTAAGTGGTTCATAGATGTCATGGATGGTCAAATGGTTCTCCAGTTGTGCAGCCACTACTTTATCACACATTCCTATTAAAGGAAGGTTAGAATGGTCTGTAGTTTGCATGTCAGTCTGGGCCTAGGAAGCTTTCATCCAGAGAGTGTCACAACCGCCTCTTTCAGAGAACAAGGAAACTCTCAGACTCCAAGGAGCACCAGACAATCATTGCCAGGACTGGACTGACTTTTAAAACTGACTTTTGACCAGATTAAGCTGTTGGTGGTATGTTAGTGAATGGGGTACATTTGACCGGGCACAGAAATACACCTAATCTGTTCATGAGTACCACGGGATCTTTAATATCCCCCTTTGTCATCGATGACACACACACACACACACTTCACCACCCTCGCTCTCCCTGTACCATGCTCTTTTAAAGCAGTTCAGAGTTGAAGGATACCACCCATTCTGGTAGTGTGTTACTTTGCTACCACCCACTCCATGAAAGTGTTTCCTCATTTCCTCCTAAATCTCCCCAATTCTTAGCCCATGCCCACTGGTGTCCATCACACTCCTTAGCTTAAGAACCACATCGGCCCCATCCTTAGTGATTCCCTAAGATACTTGACTGTATCTATCCTGTCCCCGTGTCCCTTTTGTCCTCCAGTGTGTAAATTTATTTATTTTATTATGCATTTTACCAAGGCGGCATACTGAGTGGAGACAACTCTATTCAGATGCGTCCTGAGAAAGAGGTAGTAATACAGACATATAATAGATAAACATTTGCAGATGGTACAAGTGGCATTGCGCCAGTATTTAAAGTTACAGATCTCCCAAGGCTGAGAGAAGTAGCGGTCAAGGAAGACAATAATAGAACAAAAATTACAGACAGTACTAGTGTCATGGCACTAGAGATTACTGGTTACAGAGCAAGCAGCAATAACCTTAGCATATGACTCATTTGACCTATGGAGGAGTGAGGAAAGGAATCCACAGCAGGACACCCTGGGTGAGTTAGCAACCTGGTCCCCTTTTGCAAGGCTTGGTATGCAGAGGGTGCTTGTTGAGGGTATACCGGACACTTGCTTGTGATAGGTACATGTACATCTGGCGGAGAAGTGAGAATTTAGGAGGAGGTAGACATACTGAGAGTTTGCGGTACATATCCAGGTCTCCTATCCTGCTCTTATAGTCTCTCCCTGCCATTCCACAAATCGTCTTCATTGCCCTCCTCTGTACCCCCTCCAGTAACCAGACATCACGAGGTATGGCCTCCACAACTGCGCACAATACTCCAAGTGTGGCCTTACTCGCGACCTGAAGAAGGGGCAAGATTACCTCTTTCCGCCTGGATGAAACCACCCTCACTATGAACCACAGCATTTGATTCACTTTTGCAGCCGCTCTCCTGCACTGGGCAGTTTTATTCATGGTCCCTGTTACCATTACCCCTAGGTCATTCTCCTCCTCAATGATCCCCAGCTAAACCATGCACAGCCAGTATTGTTTTCTGAAACAGTGACATATTTACAATGTTGGGTGGAACATGTATACATCACGATATACTGCACAAAGTATGGGAAAATGTATACATTAGGATGCATTCAGTTGGTGTTGACTCTGCATAAGCATTCTGGTCCAGATACACACAGATGCAGTACACTAGTTTGGCTGTGAACACCTTGTTTTGCGGTAGCTGGGGGGGGCAATTGTTGATGCAACACAGGACTCAGGAGTTCTGTAGAGTTAATGTGGCTAGCAGAGGCATATTGTGTGTTTTTCAGTGTGTGCATTAGTTTGGGGGGGCAATCAAGCTGACATCTCAGCCTGCCTGATTGCATTCATGTCTGCAATAAGGAAATCTGGATCCAGTCCAGTGTAAATGCAATTGAAACAAGCATTTGTCAATGCCAAACATTCGCTTGCAGGTGTTTGCAGTGGTGTTTGGCATGTATGGTGCTTTACCCTAATGCCCTGTCGATTGCTGGTATTTGCACAATAAATTGTCAGCATGACCTTTTGTTTCCCCATTGTGCGCTACATGGCGGAAACACGTTTTGGGCAGGATGTGAAAATGACAGCTGTACAACTCATGAAGGTGTGATAAAATGGCAATGTTGAAAATCTGGGTGAAAATATTGAAGATTCGCGAACTTATGAGCCTGCATAGGAACTGCAGCAGCTTCGTAAAACAGTCATTTTGGAATCTTTGCACCAAATTTTCAACATGGGGTTTTGGGACCCTTTTCATGAATGATGTCACTGTCATGGCGTTATTCGATGCGAAGGGTGATTTCACGCAGTAACTGTGCAGTACCTGCGAAATCACCCTTAGGCCAAATAACATCATGACAGTGACATCATTCATGAAGAGAGTCCAAAAACCCCATGTTAAATTGGTGCAAAATTCAAAAATGACTGAGATATGCAATAAAGTTGAACCCCCCATCTAGCCCATTATGCAGCTTACCGGCACTTCCTTAGTTTGTGGTGCCTTTGAAGAGTTCAGGCGTGTTCCCGGTCCACGAAGATCATCGCGCTGGAGTCGGAGGTGAAGTATGGGGTGAGGGGTGTGGGGAAGGCTGGGTGCGCAGTGGGTGGTTGCGGGTTGTGGGGGTTGGGAGCAGCGTGGGACAGTTTTTGTTTTACAGGTTTGAAAAAAAAAGACGTGGGACATTTGCCACGCGGGGTGGGCTCCCAGCGTGGCAGAAGATGGATGGGGCCGAGGCCGGCGGGGTTGGGCACCCGACTGACAGCCTACGATGGGGCGCCGAGGAGCTGACGGGGATTGGGCACCCCGTCAGCGAAATAAAGAAACGTTTGCCACGCTGGGGTGGGCTCCCAGCGTGGCAGCAGGATGAACTTTGGGGGCCTGTGGAGCCGACGAGATTGGGCACCCCATCGGCAAACAATGTTTGCCATGCTGGGGTAGGCCTCAGCGTGGCACCTAAAGCTGGGGAGGGCGTGACGGAGCGGCGTGGGGGGGAGGTAGCACGTGATGCGGGGCGGTGCTCAGTATGGCAGCGGTGTTTTTCTTTGAAGCAGAGGAACACTGCTGTCATACTGAGCTGCTGCACCCATTGGTGCAGGATTGCCACGCCTGCTCAAGGGAGCAGTGCATTGGGTGGGAGAGGCACATCTCTAAGTGTGCTACTCTCCCAAAATGTTCCTTGCGCATGTGTGCAAGTGAACGTAAAAATGACAAAGGCTAGACTTTAGCTAAGGAGATCTCGCTAAAATACACACGTACTGAGGATGGGATCCATAGCAAATGCAGTAGTGAAGCAGTGTTCCTAACCAGTTGACTGCTCATCTTACACCATGATCTCATTTGCTCAGTGTCCCCCTCCACCACCACACAGTGCTGCAAGTGGCTGCATGGTTTCGACTTGTTAGTAAAACCAATCCGATGGGAACCATGCCATTAGAAAGCAGCACTAAAAAATATTTGTCATAATCAAAGTTGCCATCAATACAATACTAGCTACCAGCAGAAATCATAGGGAGGGCTCATGGAAATTGCATGCACACAAACAATCCTGATGCATGCACTTTAGAAAAATCTGTCCTTTTCAATGTGTGACAGTAGACAGCTTGCAGACAGAAATAACTGAGATGGAGAACCTGATGTGTACTCTGTTATGCAAAGGGAGGGGGTGGGGAAGTGTCAAGTAGCATTGTTGAGGGGAAGACACTAACTTGTATTACAAATAGATGAGCTCCATGGCGTTTCAAGGATACTTTATATAAAACATTCAAATTCTGCATATTTCCTTCTATGGTGTATGCAAACAACCTATAAAGTGATATTTTTTGCTCCTTAGGACTGGTGCAAAAACAGAAAGGGACTGAGAGAAATAGCCAGATGAGTGCTGAAACAACCACTGTAACACACACACACACACACACCAGAACACAGCTGGACAAGGTACCAATACTATATCTAAAACAAAAAATCAGTGATTAAACTCACCCAAAATTTAGGATTGTGTTCTCTCTGGAAGCAATCTTCTGTCTGTGTCTGAGCTGTGGCAGACCTGTAACAAGATGCTGTCCTCTAGCAGGGGCAATTAGACATCACAGCAAAGAGCACTCTGGGAAGACTTTCTGATAGAGGAGGTCGTAAAAGAAACCTGAATGGCAGCCTCCAAGTGCAATAAAACTGCCACAGAAAGTTTGAAAAAAAACATCCACAGCCAGAGGAAAAAAAAACACTGGGAATGGGTTAGAACACTGAAAAAAAGGCTAAAACATATCTTTTTATGATTTTAACACAGAGTTTTCCTTTAAAGATCGTTACTGAGAACTATGCAAGCAATATTACCCGACAATGTGGGCGGTATTGGACACAACCAAACCACCCATGGATGTAATGAGGCCCAACACCCCAGGAAGAGGGTATTATAGCACCTAAAAGGACTGGTATTGCCCATACCACTTAATCTGGAGGGTAATGTTATGCTTAGAAAATGAGCATGTGTGTAAATTTTAATTATAGTAAAACATAACAAAGGAAGTCACTTTCAAAATGAATACAAAGACTAGAAAAAAAGATTTTTGGGTAAAGTAGTCCCTCCATTTGTGTGCTGTTCCATCTTCTGTTGCACCCCCAACACACAGAGGTTACAGAGCCATTCTCTTCTACTAACCACCACCACCACCACCTCCTCCTGAAGAAGAGACTGAGTTTCTTGTAAACTCTCCTGAAGCAGGGCACACAGAAACTGATGTATTACTGCAGCTTCATTTTCTGTTTATTTGGTGGCTGATGGTCAGCAGAAGGGATTTTACAGCAGCATAATAGATGCAGGGATGATGTGTGTGTGAGTGGGAGGAGCAGCACCAATAAGATGTGTGCCAGTAAATGAATTAGAGCAGTTTAGCTGGAAGCATGATGGTACGCTCGGAGGACCTAATGGGACAAGGCTGAAAGGATGAGTGGCCATAGGATGGCACTGTAAGATATGTTACTATTTTCCATTATGAAGACAAAGAAGAAAAAGAAAGATTGTCTCTGTGGATGTGCTCCAAGTCAGCTCCCATTGTAGGCTAGCGCTGAGCATGTGACATGCTAATGCTACAGCTTGTCTGAAAAGAAAGTTTTGTTTTTTTTAAAGGGAAAAAAGAATTGTGCTTTTCTACATTGTTATGTCTAAGTGTACTTGGTGGCCATGTTCCTGGTTGAAGGGGCATTCAGTAAGTGGGGTGGTGGGGGGGTAGGGTCACTCACTAAGCACTGGGAAAATGTGTTGGTATCTTCAAAATCCAAAGTGGCATATTGATCCCACTTTGGTACTGAAGCAGACTGGGCTGGCACTTTTTTTTTCCTGGTTGTCAATTGAAAGTTAATATACCCCCCTGGCATGGGTACCAGCCAATCAGAGACCAGGTAATAAAAAGCTAATTTTCTAAAGCTATTTATAGCCACCCCACATGATCTGATTTCACCAGCACTACCTCCATCTTAGAAGGATTCAGTCCAGCATCGGACTGGCCTGCCTGGATACCCGGAAATTTCCAGGTGGGCCCCCCTCATTACTGTAATCACCAAATCCGCTGTTTGCATGGGGGGGGCGCAACAACGCGGTCATGAAATTAACATCTAACATTCACTGAGTCACGGCTGAGCCTGAGGGCTGGGCTGGCTCGCTTCATAATTACAGCGTCTGTTGTGGGTGGGTGGTCGCGAATCAGAATCCTTCCAATCCTAAATTATAATTAAACCCAAGTGACTGCCTGACTGGCTAGTAGTAGTGGCTCACCTCACCTGTTAACAGTTCCGGGTGGGGGTTGGGCCCCTTTGTTATGCGTACAGAACCAGGCAGACAGCAGGTTGAATCCATTATCCACTTCGGCTCCAGCTGCCTATGTAGGTTGCGGGGGAGGGGGGTCGTCTAGGCACAGGAGGCAGTGTATTGCTTAGTCAGACGGTACCGCCCCTAATGGCAGCATCATGCGTCGTATCGTCACCGCGCCCAGGACGTCACCGTTGCTCTAATGACATCACTGCGCGTGACACAACAGCGCGGGCACTTAAAAAGACCCCTGCAACACCATTCAGTCCTTTCCAGCACGCCACTTGGGGAGACCAAACTGCGTAGCATCGTCGGACGTGTGGAGTAGTTTGTCCCGTTCTCCGTACCTTTAAGAGCCAGTGGGCTGCAGCGAGAGGAGCCGGAATTCCATTGCCTAGAAGTTGTGGTCGAGGAAGGTAAGGTTGCGGTTGGTGTGGTTAATGATAACCCCTTCAAGGTGGACCCCTGAGGTTTTGATTGTGAAAGGAGGATAGGCTGACAAGTTAAGAGAGGTGTGGCAGAATATCATGAACTTGTTTTTTTTCATGTTTAGGACCAGCAGATTGGCCTTAAACCAGTCCTCTAGAGTGTGGAAGTAATTTTCCAGATTAGAGGTGATGCTACTAATGTTCTTAGAGGATCTGTACTTGTTGCATGTTCCTGGTCATGCCAGTATGGTGGGGGTTGCATGGGTGGTGTTTAGGTTGCGGGTAGTGGGGCTGCTGGACTGCCACTGTTTTTGAGTCCCTGTGTCACCTGGCATTTGGGGGTGGGGTTGGGGTATGACAGGACACCAGGGATTGTATAGGATACATGGGATGGGTGATTGGAGGGTGGCGGTGCCAGTAGACACCAGGGACAGCTGTCTCAGAACCAGGACAGGTAATGGGGGGGGGTGCCACTACTAGACACCATGTAACTGCTACCATAGCCAGGATAGATGATTGGAGGGTGGTGGTGACACTAGACATCAAGGAAATGTTCTTTATAGCCAGGACACATGATCAGCGGGTTGGGGGTTCCACTAGACATCAGGAATAGGTGTTTCAGAACTGTGACAGACGATCAGGGAATAGAGGGTGACACTAGACACCAGGGAAACCACTACCTTAACCAGGATGGGTGACTGGTGGGTGAGGGTTGCCACTAGACACAAGGGCCTGCATCCTCACTGGTTTGCTGGCAACTGGGGAACAGCAGCTGCAGTCCATCCATCCTCCCATTGGTGGAGTGGGGGTGCATGCTTTGTGCCCAGTTAGGTCAAGGGCTTTTATTTTTTAAAATGTATTAATTTCTTGTTGAATGGATAATTATTATCCACATTCTCATAAAGGGAACAGTACTTTCAAAAGATAATGAAATACTGCTTCAGTTCAATAAACTGTTATACATTTGTTGGTATTCAATGCATTCTGTTACAAAGGAGTTGGGAGGAATCCTGTGGTAAAACCATTGTAAAGTTAATGTCTCTAGTAAATGTCTAGCCTCTTCAATGGCATTAGGTGTGTCCAAAAGGGAGAATCATACAATGGGGAGAAAAACACAGTGATACAATTATTATTTAACAAGTACATTGAATAGGTCCTTTCAGGCTTGCACACGCCACCGAGGAGCGGAGGTCGCGAGGGCGAATCGGAGCCCTCCCCCACACCGAAGGAGCGAGCCAGCCCCGAACCCCCAACCAAGGTAACTGCCACCGCTTTGAAGAAGGACCACGCTTGTAAACTTGTTGGCGCCCTTTTCTCCTTCCAGCATGTCCATTCAGAATTGTCTTTGGAATCCCCCTCCTGTGGCTAAGGCATAGCGGCAGAGGCGGCTAATTTAAAAAAAAACACTTACAAAACTGCAGGACGTTTGGAGCCTGGACCAGGACCGTTTCGGCAGGGGCTGGTACCGCAAGTGCCTTTCTGCCCCAGGGCAGCTATAACCTCCGCCCCACCACCACCCTTGCTCGGCTCTCAATTTATAGGAAGTGAGGTCAGGTGTGAGGCTGAATTAACCTATCAGCCAACTTTCCAGCAGCAGGTTATACAAACTGTACACTAGTGGCGCTGCAGCACCTATTTCCTCTCACTGTCGTTGCTATGAACACTCCACTACTAGCTATCCTCTTACTTGCCTGGACCCCACAGCTTGCCCACTACCCCCTAGAGGCACCCAACCCCTCCACTATAACCTTTGCTCCATCCCTTCTGCATTCAAAGGTACACACAGATTCTGTACCACCACCAGCCTCTATACCAAACACACTGAACCTGTGGCCATTACTTTTCACTTGCTCAACTTAACACTCACTCACACCAGGCATCCTGCACTCTAGTGTCCCCCCAGACCCCTGCCCCCACCACCCTCCCTTTCCTCTCTACCCCCCCTCCCCTAAGCTACTTTCCTGTATTACTCCCAGCCTCCCCATCCCCACCACCAACGCAAAGCATCTCACACCCTACCAGTTACAGTGTCTCTCACCAAAACTCAGCATGCTGGCCCTCCCAGCACACCTTCTTACTCCTCCTTGTATCTGGTAACATCCACCCCAACCCAGGTCCACCTCACCAAGTTGCCCTCCTAAAAACCGGAGAGGCTGGCTGCGACTTGCTACCTAAATATATGCAGCCTACCAAAAAACACACACCACTCCAAGGCTGGATCGCTCAGCATGCTCCTGACATACTTGCACTCTCTGAGACCTGGCTCACTGACAAGATTCCCAGTGACGGTCTCCCTCCCTAATTATGCTCTCTTCCGGCAGATAGGCACAGCAAGAGAGGTGGGGCTGTGCAATGTATGTCAAATCCTCTCTCAATGCCACTGAAGTCCATACACCAGCGTCTGTCCAGTGCCCAGGTTCTCACAATAAAACTCAGCCTGGGTAACAAAACACTCCACATCATCGGCCCTACATCCCCAGAAATCAAAAACTTGCATTCGACTCTATTCTTCAAGTCATCTCCCATCTACCCAACACTAGCAAAGTCATCGTTAGGGGATTTCAATGTAAACTAGTTATCCCTGGCCTCTTCCAGCTACAAAGATGCACCTGGGCCTTTGATCTCACCCAACTAGTCACCTCCCCACCAGAGGGACCCCAGATCCGGGACCTCCACCCTCCTGGACCTCATCTTCACCAACGGCCAGGTAACCTCTCATGGCTACAGTACTCCCGATGCTATCAGCGACCACTCCCCAGTAACTTGCTGGTGGTCATGCAAGTTGCCCCACACTCCCTAAAATCTCCTGGCAGCGTAGACTTAAAAGGCGGTCTAAAGAACCTTAAAGCCCACCTAACCAACAGCAACTGGCTACCCATTTACACTGCCAGTCAGTTGACTTCGCCCCAACTACTTCATAACCACCTTCAACAAAGCCTGTGACTTATACGCCCCCTTTTCTAAGCAAGTTGCGAAATCCAGATCCACCCCTTGGATCACACCCCCACTACTTAGCCTGCTTCAGCAAAGAGATAACCTCTGGCACAAAGCCTTAGACTCCCAAAGCACCCTGGATAGACAACTTTACAGGGAGGCTCATAATAAATGTACATGGGCTTTGCGGCAGGCAAAAGCCCTCTACTACCAACACACCCTAACCTCTACCTGGGGTGCTGGGAAAAAATTCTGGGACAACATAAAGGGCTCAGTGGCAAATCTAGCTCCCCACCCCACAACTCACTATGTGAGGTGGGGTCACTCAGGATCATCCACTATCGCTGAAGCCCTTAGCTCGGCCTTCTCTGATCTCTCCACCCCTCCTCCTCCTCCCCCAACTCGGGTTTCTTCCAACACCCCCTTCCGGCTTGAGTCATCACCTACCACAGGGCAAAATGCTATATTACCAGGGGCTATCTCTAATCCGCTATAGCAATGACACCTTTGATCTTAAACTCCTGAGGCTCTCCCTTGATGCCACGCTACCCCACCTCACTAAAATTCTTAACCTCTCACTCTGCCTAGGCCAGTTCCCTCTACCTGGAAGAGAGCCATAATCACTCCCATCCTGAAGGCGGGGACCCCACTGACACCAGTAACTACAGACCCATCTCTATACTGCCCCTCTCCAAAGCCCTAGAAAGAATAGTCTCTGACCAGCTAACCGAACACCTAACTAAGCATATGCTCCTCAGCCAGGAGCAGCATGGCTTCTCGCTCAGGTCATTAAGTACCATCACGCTCTCACAGAGCTCACCTAAATTCTACAGCAGAGCCCTCGACCATGGCTCCAATTGCGGGGCCATATCGTGGACCTAACAAGGCCTTGACACGGTCAATCACGAGCTTCTGCTTCAGGTCCTCCCTACACTAAATATGGTCCAGAGACATTGACCTGGTTCAGGATTACCTCTTGAGGCCGTAGCAACAAGTCAGGATATGCTCTACCCTCTCCACCCCTAAAACAGTTTCCTCTGGGGTCCCTCAGGGTCTATCCTAGCCCACTGCTGTTCACCCTCTTCCTAAACTCCTCCCTAAGGCTTGCAGCGGTCAGTTGCTCCTCTATGCCGATGATGCGGTTCTGTTGGGAAACATGCCCACCCTACAGCCTCCCAGCAGACCCTTCAAGGCAATTCGGGAACTAGAGACCTGGTTCTCTGAACACCGCCTAATTATCAACTATAAAAACTAAGTCCATGATTTTGCCCACCGCCAAAGTCCTTATAGTCAGTCTGCTCTCCTCATCAACAACGCAATAGGTGCCCCTCTGGAACAAGTTTCCGATTTCAAATATCTAGGTGTCACTTTAGACACCTCCCTCTCACCAGAGAGCATGCCAAATTCTCTCCTCCTCTATCAGCTCTAGGGTAGGCCTCCTGTGCACGGCTCAAGCACTGCTTACCCCCCAAGGCTATGCAGCTGTAGTCACCTCCTCATCCTCTCCCTGGTGGACTATGGGATCACTATATACGGCTCAGCTGAACCCACCTTCCTGAATAGGATAAACATTGTCCTGAACAAAGCCTGCGGCCTAGTCACTGGTTGTGAGAGCTAACCCACACCTGTGATCTTTATGCTTTATCTGGCTGGCTAAACTTCCAACATCGATTACAGTTCCACACCTGCAGCCTGCAAAAAAATACACCTTCACCTAGCCCCGTCGGTTTTTCCTTAATCAGTTCTGCACCTCACGGATGCAATACGAGACTCTCCATAAGCTCCCTTTCCTTGTACCTCAATGTAGAACCTCTCTAGGGCAAAGATCCTTCCGATCCGCGCCTCTCTGGCTCAATGCGTTACCTCACTCACTTGCACAGACCCACAGCATCTCTCAATTTAAAACAGACCTCAAAGCTCACCTCCTTGAAAGAGCCATATGTGACTGCGGCTAACTCTGCTCACCCAGATGAACGCCTCCCTCCCTACTCTTGACTCAGGGTCTCACAAGGCCCCTACCTCACCAATTCCTGCCTGGGTAACCCAAGATTGCAGCCTAACTTCCTTATCAGTCATTAAGTTTTGCCTGGAATACTCCTGTGATTTTGTTATGTATATTCTATCTGTTTCAAGTATGTTCTCTACTGTATCTGTCTTCCCTCCACCCTTTGTAACCGACGTGGAGCCTTTGCAAAAGAGTCTGTGACTCAAAGGTTTGTAATTCCGATTGTTTCCAATAAATAAATAAATAGGGAGAAAAACAAGTATTTGTCAATGCCGAATGTTGCTTGCTTCTATGTGCTGTTTAGGTATTTGGAAGTCATTGGGTGCAAATATTGAAAATTTGCTAACTTACTGACGTGCGTAGGAACTGCATAGCATAGCTTAATCAAACAGTCATTTGAATTTTTCACAAATTTTCAACATAGCCATTTTAAGACCTCTGCTCATGAACAGTGTCACTGTGATTTTCTTAATTTGTCCTGTACATTGATTTCACACACCGACTGCGCCATTCTGCGCTACATGGGCGGAAACACATTTTGGGTGAGATGTGAAAAATGCCAGCTGTACTACTCATAAGAAGGTGTGGTAAAATGGCAATGTTGAAAATCTGGAGTAGAAAATATTGAAATTACCATGAAACTTACGAATTCACGTAGGAACTGCTAGCATAGCTAAATGAAACAGTCATTTTGGAATTTTGCACCAAATTTTCAACATGGGGTTTTCTGGACCCTTCTCATGAATGATGTCACTGTCATGGCGGTGTTCAGGCCAAAGGGTGATTACATAGTCCTGCAAAAAATTCAAAAAATGCCTGAGATATGCAACAAAGTTGAAACCCCCTATCTAGGCCATTATACAGCTTACGGCATTTCCTCAGTTCGCGGTTGGCTTTGAAGAGTGCAGACGTGTTCGGTCCACGAAAGATAAATCGCCGGAGTCGGAGGTAAGTATGGGGTGAGGGGAGTGGGGAGGCTGGGTGCACAGTGGGTGGGTGCGGGTTGCGGGAGGGGGTCGGGAGGCTCCAGGACCGTTTGATTTTCAGATAAAAAAAAAGATGTTGTGGGACCGTTTGCCATGCTGGGGTGGGCTCCGGCGTGGCACAAAAGCGTTAGGGCGTTCAGCCCGGCGGAGGATTGGGCACACCGTTGGCCAAAGGACTCATTGCCACCCTGGGATGGGCTCCCAGCGTGGCACCTACAACTGGGGCAGCTCAGCCACGATGGGATTGGGCACTCCATAAGCTCACGTGCAGGTGCGGGGCGCACCGCCCAGGGCAGGAGCTACGCTCAGTGGGCTTCTTATCTCTGCTCACTGAAGCGTAGCTCTTCAATCGAGTGTTACTGCATTTTGGAGCGTGTCACAGACAACTCCAAAATGCATTGGCTTACAGGGGGTGGGGGTTAGTAGGGGAATTCAAGAATGCATGGGACAGACGTAAAGCATTCCTAGTGGGGGGTAGGAGGAAGCAAGCTGTTGGTTAACAGGATCTGCATCTTATCTGTTAGGTAGGAAAATGGGCAGACTAGGTGGGCCTTAATATCTGCCGTCAAATTCTATGTTCCTATGTTTCAGCTGAACTGTTTAACAGTACTACCGAGCACGCTCACCCTCGGCTGGTTAGGTCGGCGAGAGCATGATCACGGGTTCTGTTCCGGTGCTTATCGTGGTCAGTTCAGTGACTTAGTGGAGGACAGAAATCCAGGATTGGAACCAGATTTTTCCTGCAAGACACTGAACCTGAGCAGACTGTAGCCACCCCACCACATCCAGGCAGCATCTCTGGACCCAAAAATCAGCTTCTCCAGGGTAAGGTAAGAATTTAACTTTCAGATGCATTTTAACATTTAAGCTGGAGACTGTGCAGTGGATCATATGGTTGTGTTAATGTGGTGGTGGATGGGACCAGGAGGGTCGTCACGGGGGTTGGGTTGTATTGTAGTCGGCTATTCGCGTCAGGTCAGTTACAGGCCTGTGGGTGGGGGGCATGAGTCGTATGCTGGCAATGCTGCTGTCGGGAACAAACCAGTTTCAGTGCCTGGACTGGGGGTGTAGTCACTTATGAGCCTGTGGGGCGGGGGTGAGACTCAGATGCTGCTCTCTGTAAGCAAACAATGTTGGTGCATGGGGGCTGGACAGTGGGAAAGGGATTGGGGGTCCAGGCCAGGCTGCTCCACCAGTTAATGGTGTAATGGTCAGGTCAGGTCAGGCAGTGTTCCTTGCAGATTGAATCTGGGCTGGTGACGAGCAGCCTTGCTTGGTAAATCTCCTATTTGAAAAACCAAGTGCACAGCAGCAGCCAGGGGGGAATGGGACAAGGGAGGGGAAATTGGGTTCTGGTTTTCCTGGCCTGTCTGAGCATGGAGTGGAGGCTGCTGTATGGGCTGGAGTTCTGGACCATCAAGTAAAGTAGTAATGTTAACTTGTGTTGGTGCAGGTGCTGGTGGAAGAAAATGGGCCGTGGACCCCGGTCACCATGTGGGTGGGTGGGTGGGGTGTGGATGTGGGTGGGTGGGGGTGGGTGTGTGGTGGGGTGGGTGTGGGGTGGGTGTGGTGGGGTGGGTGTGGGGGTATGGTTGACGGAGCTTCTCCTCATAAAGTAATAGCTTTATTTTATTTTCATCTTTCTGTGGGGGGGTGGAGCATCTCAGGAAGTTAAATAAAATAATTACAGACAGTTGCTAATATGATGTTGTGCATGACTTTTTTTAAGTAATTTTAAAGTTTTAGAGGATAAGGACTTTAAAGGGCTGTGCAGTTCACGTCCTGCTTCTGTTTAGATGTGTATCGGACCTTTGACTTGGATTTTTCATTCCCTGATTTGGCAATCCCTACTCTTCTCTGGACTACCTTTCCTCCACTCTGCTGTATAGCAGGGTGACTTTATGCTTATCCCATGCACTTTACTGAATCCCTGTACTGTTCACTTCCACTACCTCTGCAGGTAGGCCGTTCCATGGATCCACCACCCTCTCTGTGAAAAGATACTTCTAGGATTTTCCCTAGGCCTCCCTTCTGCCTCATGTACCCTTGTCCTTGTGCCCATTATTTAAAATATGCTTCCCTCCTGTACCCTGTTTATTCCTCAGTCTTTCCTCCTAAGGCTTGTGGGTGCGGTCCACAATTTTTGTTGCTCTTCTCTTCTCTGGATTGCTTCCATTCTGTCTTGATGCCTTCCTGAGATGTAATCTCCAGAACCAGACACAGTATTTCAGATGAGGCCTCACCAGTGATCAATAGTGGCATCATCACTTTAGTCCTACTGGTTATGCCCCTTCTTATGTACCCATGCCCCAGCATTTGGTTTGCTTCCCCACTGCTTTTTTGCATTGTTTGGCTGACTTCAGGTCATCGGATATTATAACCCCAAGTCTCTCTCCTGACTTGTAGTGGACAGAACCTGACCCCCAACACCCCCCATCCTGTATTCCTCCCTTGGGTTGTGTGTCCCATGTCCTTTCTGAGATATGGCCTCCAAAACTGGACACAGAACTTCAGATGAGGCCGTCATGCTCCAGTTTCCTTAGGAGACCCCCACACACTGGCATTGACACTAGCAAGGTGAGCGTGGGGGTGTGCCCTATTGGCTGTGAGCTCAGTTTTTTTTATATTCAATGCCAATTTTGACAAAGGAATGCTGCTGCTTCACTAGCAAGGACCTTATTAGTCAAGCAGAGGCATTCTTTTGTCAAAATCTGCACACAACCAGATAAAAAAACTGCCCCCTTAGTCAGTGGAGCACACCCCCATGCTCATCTTGCATTGTAGGCAAACAAGTGCCTGTAGGGAGTAGTGTTTGTTTCCTAAGGAATTTGGAGCTTCTACTAGCGGGCTTAACTCATTGAGACCCCAAGACCCATGTAGGTGGTAGCAGAAAAGATATTCCTGAGGTCTTGTCCCACTGAGGATGTCACTGCTTAACTTAAATATTAACAAACCGGAGTGGGTGCAATTGACTGCATAGTACCATTGGAAAGGTAATTTTTATGCTGAACAGCTTTGCCACTCATACTTTTGTGTATAGCACTTACGGTTCAATTTGAGGCATTAGCATTTGTGGCATGCTGATTATGGCTTGCTTTTGCTCCAAAAGCTCCAGGTTACACTGGTAAAGGTATACAGGCCACCTCCACATGTGGTGGAATTCTCAGAGTACCTGCGGTCCCGGTGAGCTGTAGTTGGTCAAGCTGCATGTATGTTCGGGTTTGGAGAGAGTTTAATGAACCACAGCTTTTGCTCTTTAGCCATGTGTTCAGCCTGTAGTGCTGGTTGACAGTTCAGCTGAGAGGTTGTGCTTCATTTCTCAAAGTTCTGTAGAGTACAAACATTGCATGTTTAAAACATAGGGTCAGATGGCATGTCATGGAAGCTGTTTTCACCTTTGAGGCTGGTCATAGCGTGGGCTGCTTTTTGGAAGCTTGTGCAGTTTGACTGTGGATGTAGCATGCTACATGCAAAATAGTTTCTACTTCTGTCTGTGGTTTCACCTTCTCACTCCTATCTCTAGGATTCTCCTGTGCCTGTCCTATGCATCTTTTTCAACTTCTCCATGGTTAGCCCCATCAGCTCCACTGGGAACTCTTTTCCATGCATCCACCACCCTTCTGGTGAAGTAATGATGCTTTATGCTGCCACTTAGTCTACCCATTCGAACCTCATGTCATGCCCTCTCATTCCTCTGCCTCTCCTTTTCTGAAAGATGCTATCCTCCAGTGCCCTATTTATTCCATTGAGATATTTGAAGGCTTTCTCGTATTGGGGTGTGTGTGTGTGTGTGTGTGTCTGTCTCTCTCTCTCTATTGAGGTCCTCTGCTCTCTCTAGTCGTATATGCCTTTTTAAGTCCCGTGCCATCTTTGTCCATTGTGGCATAGATTTGCCATGAATCCACTGGAGAAAATGGTTGGTGGTATACTGATGTGCCATTTTGGAAATGGTTGGCATTACCTCCTGTTTTTTACATAGAGCTTTTGCTATGCTATACCAGCATCTAAAACCCAGTTTCAAAATGTCTTCATTTTTCATGGAAAATGAGTTCAAGATCACGCCCAATGCCGCCGCTATCATGGAGTAATGTGGGGGGGATGTTCTTGGGGTTCTCTTATGTATAGAGAAAGGAAATCTGTTTAGTGATACTGGTCAACCACTCATGTTGTTGCATAATTGTCTGCCATATAATTCAATTCCAGATTACTGTAATGGGCAGGTAAAAGCAGCAGGAACAGAGTGGACAGTGTGGTGACTGACAGACTGAGCTTGGTGCAGCACATCACTGGCAGTGTAGCTTGACCAGAGGAGCAGAACTAGCAACGGTAAATCTGGTTGAATTTTGGGTTCAGTTATTTGTCCTTTCTGGTTCTGTTTGTTGCGTGTTTGTCGTGTTCTTTTGGTACAGTTATTGCCTTTCAGATAGAACAGTTGTCTGGAGGATCACCTTATTGCGTGGTAGAAATCGGTCTTCACGATGTCTGAGCTGAGCAAAGTCAAATCTGGTGCACAGAAACGGAAACTGGCTAACTTGTCTGCACTGGTGGCAGCATCAAGTGATCCAAAACAAAGGAAGCTATCGTTGTTTACACGCATACAAAACAAAGCTACTACCCCACAGAACAAAACTAGTCTTGAGGACGCAGCTGAAATACAAGGTGGACAAACTGTGGCTCACTCTGTGAGCAGCTGCACTGCTAGTCAGAATCTAAATACTCAGCAAATACAGCCAGTGGATTCTGCAAGGGGAACAGTTGTGCCACTTGATGTTGTGAAGACTAAAAATCCCTATTTTCAATGCCCCAAAAGCTCTGCCTCGCAACATGAAAAGGTTGCCGTTGTACAAAGGCATCCAGTTCAGCCCGGATTCACAGATGTTAAAGTCCTACCATACAAACCGTCAAAAATCTACACACGGATTCTTCCTGGGAGCAACAAAGTTATACCAAGGAACTGGGTCACTGTACAGGTGGTTGACTGTTTGGTGCATTCTCTCCACTGCAGTATCTGCATGGCATTTTCAGATGTGGAAACTAGGTTTGTTACAGGATACCAAGACTTTAAGCACATCTACTAAGGCATGATAGAACATGAGGATTCCAGAGCTCACAATGCAGCTGTGGATGCGTATCTGGCCTGCTTAGTGGATGCTGATGTTGAAACACTGGTGAACAAAGATATGGTTGCAAGTTGGAGGAAGCAAGTCCAGCAGAACATAGATGTCATGTGGAGAATTATTGAAGTTGTCAAGTGTATTGGACGCCAGTGCCTGCCATATCGTGGAAAAGACGAAGCTTTATACAGTGTGCAGGACCCATCACTTAACCATGGAAATTTCTTGAGCTGATTCTTCTGTTGTCCCAATTTGATGTTCCTCTGAATACACAATCCAAAAAGCAGTACAGCAGAGCAAGAGAAGGAAGCAGAGAATGGAGAAAGAAAAGGACACTTCAAAGCGTGGCCGTGGAGGGCTGATTACCTTGCTGTCAAAGACCACCGTAAATCAAATTATCGAGATTATTATGCAGATAATCAGAGACAGCATTGTAAAGGATGCTATGGACCAGAAGATCAGCATTCAGATGGATACCACAAGGACATTGGTGTGACTGACCAAGCGCTATCATTCTACGGTATGTGAAGGACCTTAAAGTTCATGAGCGTCTCTTTGCTGTGGTTGAGGTGCAGGACACTTCTGGACAAGGAATGCACAAGGTTTTAAAGGAGAACTTTGAAATGCATGGACTTGATATGAAGAACATCGTGGGGGAGTCATTTGATGGTGCAGCCAACATGCGGAGCGAGTTTGTGGGGTTACGAGCTTTGATAAAAAAGGATTCACCAAACAGTGTCTATACCTGGTGTTATGCACATGTTCTCAATTTGTGTGTCTCAGATTGTAGTGAAGCAGTTGTGGAAGCAAAGACATTATTTGGTTTGCTACAAAGGACATCCGTCTTCATTAGCGAATCGCACAAAAGGATGACTATATGGGAAATCTAGCATTGATGGTACGGGACAGGACAAACTCAGACGGCTTCAAAAGATTGGTGAAACCAGATAATGGGCAAAACCTAGAGCACTGGCATGCATCTTTGGAACATATGAAAACCAAGAGAAGAATCTGTATGTGTCACTTCTCCAGACTTTGCTTTTTTATTAGTACCTCTGGAAAGTTTGATGCTAAAGCTGCCAGTGAGGCAGATTCACTGCTTGACAAATGGAAGAAGTTTGACATCATTTTGATAGCCTTTGTGTTCATGAAGATCTTTACAGTAATTGGGCCAGTATCAAAGTATCTGCAGACTAAGGGACTAGACTATCTTTCGGCATGGCACATGGTGGATCATGCTAAGATGGAGTTGCAACAGTCTGAATTTATAAACATCCAGCAAAAAGCTTCTAACTTTGTTGCTGGAAGACAAGAAGAAATTGATGAGTTGGGTATTGATATTGACCTTGAGGATCATCTGCCAAATAAAAGGGTAGCCAGGAAGAAGAGATGCCAGGGGAAAATGTTAGTGACGAGCAGTGGCAGATCCATGAAGCGATTTGAATGTGAAGTGTACACCGCATTATGGATCAAGTTCGGATGAGCTTAAATGATCGCTTTGATAACAACAAGCAACTGATTCTGGATACCAGCTGCATGGACCCACGTCACTTCGAAAGTATAATTCAAGGTGGCATACCAGATGAAAGTCTGCAGAAAGTGGCATTGTTGGCAGAAGTAGACCGTAGCAGACTTAAACTGGAGTTGTTAACGTTTGCTAAAATATTCAGACGACTGCAAAGATCACTGCCTGAAGAATACACTGCGGATGTGTTGACAGAGGATGTTGACTTTCATGACTCTGAAGACTCCGACACTCGTGAAGGTGAAACTAGTGACCAGAATGAGCAACGAGAGAGAAGAGATTTGCCAGACAAATGCAAGTCCTGCAAAGAATGCCTAATGTGCTGTTATAAAATTTGGCACAGTACAACATGCACTCGCCTGCATTTTCAACCTTGTTCGTTGTCTACCTAGCATTTGTTGACTTTATCGCTTACCCAGGTGTCCTGTGAGAGAGCTTCAGCAAGCTAAAGATAATAAAGACTCGACCATGCCCATTGCTGGGACAAGAGAAACTGGAGGCATTCATGATTATGGCCAGCCATTGAGAGACCTTCTTGATGGAGTGTGCGCAGAAGATGTCATCCAGAAACTAATTCAACGATCTGAAGCATACAAGCGAGTACTGTCACCCTGACACTGGAAGGCTACTGCTACTGTCACTAGAGGGCCAAAGCTGGATGTTGGGTTCAGGTACCCAGGTCCAGAAGGATTCAATGGATTAGACTGGCTACTGTGGGGGGCGCTGTGGAGCCCGAGCTAACTGGCAGCAAAATCTATTTGCTCCAAATCTTTACTCTAAAAATCAAAAATTAACCATTGGTAGACAGAAAATCGAGGTGATTTTGAGAATCTGAAGAGTACCATCGGGAAGTACGCTATGGGTAATCCTCGTAAAGAGAAAGGTGGCGGTCCGGGAGGAAAAGCCACAGGATCCTCTCACTCTGCTAGGACCGATCTGACTGTACAGGCCTCATCCGCCACGGAACCCGAAGAGACCTTTATTGTCAATTGGGACGAAACTGCAGAGGCAGATATCTGGTCTCTGACCTGAACTCAAAAGTGGATGCATACAATTCCCGACTGACTGTAGTTGAAACGTCCGTGGAACAAACTAAAAGTGAGATGGAGGAAGTCAAAAAACAGAGAAGGCCATGGTAACTACCGTGAACCTGATCAAGGAAAACACGCACTTTCGGGCTAGGTTACAGACACTCGAAAACCAGGCTCGATCCATGCATATTCGGATTTTAGGAATGCCTGAGGGGATAGATCACCTGGTGATGTTTATCCAAGAGTGGCTTCAAGAGAAACTGTCTGCGGAAGAACCCCTGGCTCATTTTGGCTTGCAAAAAGTGTACAGAATTACACCTTGAGGATACAGGTCAGATTCGGACATGCCACGCACCCTACTTTTGGTGATAGACGGTGTTGGGACTAGAGACCACATTCTGAGATTGGCCCGTCGAGCGGGTTCTCTAATGCAAGATGAAAGGGCAGTTTATTTATTTCCTGATCTAAGCTATGCGACTCACATGCAAAGGAAAAAGTTTGATGGAATTAGAATGCGACTTAGAGAGAATCATATCCCTCACACAGTGCTCTTCCCTGCCAGGTTGCGAGTGGTATATAACAGGAATTTCTGTCTGGATATTTTCAGACGCTGTGAGGGCCTTTATATCTATTTCAGCCTTTCCTGCTGAGCTTTGCTCCAGACTATTCGGTTTTTCGAGCCATTATTAAATAGTTGCTTAGTGCTGGAAGGCTTTCTAGGAGCCCTAGTGTAAAATGTGATCTCAATTTTTCAATATCTTGTTAAATCCAGTTGGAGATTTTTCTCAAATTCTGGGCTTTGAGTAAATATAGTTAAACGTTGATTTAGCTGCCAGATTTCACTTTATTTTAGGAACTACCTTTAGGTTTTTAGTATGACGCCAATAGCCTGAGTTCAGGCAGGCAAAAGCTGGACTTTCTGTGGACTTTAGTTTTTTTTCCTTTTGAATAAAGTCATACTGCTCATGGGCTTAATTTATGCAGCATAAGTCTTGGATATATTTTTAAATCTGGCTGTTTAGTTTTCCCCCATATGGGGTATCAACATATCCTTGATGCACTAATCCTATGTTTAAAGGGGCTGCGTCCCCTAAAATTGATTTATGTATGGACTGTCATGGATACAATGTTTTTGTGGCTTTGATATAAAGCAACTGAAAATCTAAAAATAAAGTATATAAAAAAAAAAAAAAGACTGGCTACTGTATTTGCTACCTGGAGTAGTGATCTTGTCTGAACTGAAGAAAGGGATATTTACCATGCTGGTCTTCGCTGTAATGTGAGCTGAGTGCATGCAGAAGAGATCCTGAAACGTAATTGCGTGGAAGTATACATTTTTAATTTCTTCTGACTAAAAACCATTGTATGCACTGTTCTGGTTATTGGTTTTGTTTGTATGGAGACCTTATCATTGAATTTGTACTTTTATACTTTGTATGTGGTAAAACAGATGCACAGTTAGTTTATTAAAATAAAATTACACTCAGGACACTGTTGGCAGACTTTAATGTATAAGTGATCAAATGACAATGAAACACACAATGGATACACAGTTCCGTTTTATTAAAATACAAATTACATGACACTGTGGACAGACTAAAGTATAACTGATCAAATGACGGTGGGAAACGTACAACAGATTTTACTGTGCAGCTAATGTTTAGAATTAGGGAAAGTGTAGGGAAAGATTAGGATAGAAGACCTACTTTTGTGTAACAAGCTCTTGAGTCAAAGGCCCATTTTCAAGTCTTTCCATGCAAACCCTTTTTCTGAACCCTTTCTTACCATGGCTGGGCCTTTGACCACCCCTTACCTCCCCCCTTCCACCCTCAGTTGCAACATCCTGGCAGCTATTTCCCTGCTTTGGCTAACTTGAGCACCAGCTTGGCCTCCCTTCACTCTGGCACTATGCATTTTGAGTTTGCCCAATTCATCAATTTCTATGCTAGTTCATATGAACTATCACCAACCATTTTATATGTGCTGCAATTAAACATACTGTATATATTGTCACCCTCACTAACACCACCACCTGTGCTTTTCCTCTTCCCTTTTACTCTGGTTGCACCTGGCTGGAAATGTGCCATGACTCGGTGTGCATAGTACCAATTTGATTAAATTCATGTCCCACAATACAGTGTAGTTTAATACAGCAGCACTAACATCAATATACAATAGAACACTGTTACACTGTTTACACCTCTAGATGGCATTCAATTGTCCTTTTGAGTCTGACATTTTTGGGTTGCATCTAATTTTATTGCCTTTGTAACCGGTCCCTGAATCCCCCTTTACTCTGCAGCTGCTGCTCTTTTCACACTGCCTGAACATTCTGTGACATCGATAACACCATTCTAGACCATTCAGATGTGTAGCATAGAGTGGGGTTATTAAGGCCATAGAACACTTACACATGACTCAGTAGCTGAGTGAAACTGTATGCAAGTAGATCTGAGGGCAACCCAAAGCAAAATTACAAATTTTTCAAAACTTTGTGAAAATGCCTTGGTGGAAACTTTTCACTATGTGTATAATTAGCGGACACACCAATCTCTTCAGATGAGTGCAACCTCATTTCTGTCTTAAAGCAGAGCATTGTGAGTTGCTGCCTCATGTTCCTTTATTGGGGCTAACAATGGTACTGTAACAATCATGTTGGGGGCACATAGGCTGCTTTTGGCAGAATCTTAGCATAACACACATTGCACTGCACTCTTTTCTCCTGTTCATATCATGTTGCCTCACAAATTGCTCAGAGAGGGAGAGGGTAGGGAAAGGTAGGGCCTCAACCTCCGGAGGTGCCTTGCCGAGGCGTTGAGCTTAACCATTGATTTTGTTTGAAAGGGGAACTCTCTGCTCACCTGCAGCCATGTAGCTGGATAAATGTAATGTTGCAGGATCACTTAATGAAACAAGTATTGCTAAATTGGTAATCTGCTTTCCTGCAGTATTGCTGCAGGGGTGGGACTAGCAGGTTATGGCTAGCAGCATTTTTGCAAGGTAGCAGAGTTCACTTTAAATCAATGGGACTGAAGCCTCCGAAATAATGAATATAACTTTTCCAGTAATGTAATAGCTTTCCTCATAATATACAATAGCTTTCTTCCAAATGGAATACATGCTGACATCTTGTACTTGGCTACAGCATGCCATGGTTGGGCCCCCCATGACCCTAACAGGGCCTCCCCTGTCAGTACCAAGGCTCCCCTGGGCCCATTTCCAGGTGGGCCCTTTGCTTCCCAGTCCGACCCTGATTCAGTCTGAGCCAGCTAGAGGTATTGTTGGGTGACATTAGCAAATTCTGATTATGCATAATGTTTGTGAAATTCCATGAAATGTCACAACATTTTTCAGAAATTTAAGAGATTCTTTCATTGGTCATAACACAGTCAGCGTTATATAGAGAGATCTGAGATTTGAAGTTTCATGACATTTGGACGAGGGACAGGGAAGTTATAGGGGCTCAAACTCTGGTCGTTTATATTAATGTGAACATTTTGGAAAATATTTCTATGCTTACAATTTAGCTGCCTTTGGAGCTAGATAATTGAAAATGTATATCCATACTTTCCTGGAAGAGGCACAGAAACTGCTAAATAGGGAGCTAATTGGTTGTGTAAATTGTAAGTTAACAGGAGTTCAAAATTTCACAATTTAATGTTTTGTTAAATTGTATTAATATTTTCAAAATATTTGGATGTTTATTGCTACACTACTATTTCAGGTATACACTAAAGATTTTGCATGCATACCAAAGCGAATATGTCCTGGAATCTAATTAAGCTGGATAAATGTGGTTTAGTAGGTTGACATTTATTGAGAATACTTTAGAAATGACTAATGCATAATAGGTAATGCCATTAGAATTCCACTTGTGGAATTTTTCATAAAGTATTTCTCTTCATTAAGTCACCTTACTTGCACTAGCACCATGGCCATGCAGTACCCCTCCAACACTCCTGTAACAGTGATGCCTAACATCATGCTTCTTCATGACTAAAGATATCCAGATACTTCTGGTACCACTGTTTTCAAATAGTAACAAGTTCTGTTCAGAGCCCATACAGCTGCAAAATGATGGTATTGATGCAGCAGTAAAAAGTGAGAGGCTGCTTCAAACCTGAGGAAAGCTGAAGATGATATAGATGCACGAGCAGTTGCAGATGTGCAGGGCCCGCTGGGCCATGCCTTATGGGTAGACTCCATCCACCTACAGAAGTGCAGCACCTGGCACATTCACACTTTAGACATTCACTCTTTACACATTCACTCTTCACACATTCACATTTCACACATTCACTGTTGACATATTCACTCTTTGTTTTTAAGTTGACCCCAAATTTTCAAGATAGCCTTATAACATTACATATAGCATTTATAGTATAGTTGCTGAAATGTCATTGTGCAACACAAGTGAGAAAAGACATCTCATCCAGGATTTAAGTAATTATACTAAAAGCTGAAATGACTGTGTTAAAATAAAAAAAAGCTGATGCAAATAATTCTGAACACGAGACAGCAAGTTTATTAGCAACAAACAAAGAAATCATGGTATGAATATCCTAGCACTTTTGAACTCCTAGTTCTTCCTTGGGTCCTTATTTTTAGCATGGTCATTTTGGCTTCTAGTGTGCTTGATTTTTGACCATGGGACTTACAGTGGCTCCACTGCACCAGGATCCCCTTCCTTTAAAAAATGACACCGGTCTCATTTATGAGGTAGTGTAGAAAAATAGGTATGTTGAAAATTTGGAGTCAAAATATTGAAAATTAGCAAACTTATGAGTGAATTTTGATGTACTGCAATGTTAAGTCATAACCTGGACAGTGTACCGTTATTTGTACACTAACTTTTCAGTGGCCAGTGATGTTGACCTGGTGGCTGGTGCATTGTCCGGGGCATGCCCTGGCATGTGGAAGAGGTGGGAAGAATCAGACAGGGAGAGGAGGGTTACCCTGTCCTATAAATAAGTCCAAATTCCCTGCCTGGACATATGGCAGCTGGCTGAGGTGTTGTGAGGAGAGATGTACTGGTCTCCATATGTGGACCTGCAACACCGAGGATACTGGTAAGGTGACTGGGGGTGCTCATTGCTGTAGTGGGGGGCACATGTGACCAGAAGTACCATGGATCAGTGCTCCAGGGGAACTACTAGATGCCAGGGTAGTTTAAGTTATACTACGGGCTGGTGATCAGAGGGAGGGGGGCCACTAGCACCAGGGAAGTGTTATTTAAACATCAGGCAGATGATCGGGGGGGCACTAGCACCAGGGAGGTTTTTTTTTGGTATTGGATTTCAATTAGATGGTGGGTGGTACCACTAGAACCAGGGATAGCTACATATGTCTTGGACTGGGAAGGTAGGGGTGGCACTGCACTAACCTGCCTCTGGTATGGGCCAATCATGGGCATGCAAATGGCCCCTTAGCACCTTGCATGCCCAATAGACTCATTTCCATAAGTCCTTTGAAAACTGCACATAGCATTCTGGCACTATCCACTCCTGATGCCCACTTCAGGAGCCACATCCAGGCAGTGCTACTTGACTTAGTGCTGCACTAACATGGCACTATATTCAGTTGGATAGCGCCGATGCCCTATCTGACTGAATATATCATCCACAGATTGCAAAGCACAGCACAAACCTTTGTGCTCCACTTTACACTTTTCAGAATATTGGGTCCCAAGAGTCTTTGAGACTCCTGAGGCTCGTGACAAGGCTGCTGATGTTGCTAAGCATTTTAGTGTTGGAAACACAACAGTTTGCAACATAAGAAAAGCCAAAGATAAACTTTGTGACTTTGCAGTCCCCATGGGGAGTGGGTTATGTACAGAAGCATGTAAAACAATTTGCAGTTGCAGGAATAAGAACCTGGATAAAGCTTTGCACATTTGGTTCATTCAGAAACATCAGAAGGGCACCTTCATATCAAAAACACTGCTGAAAAAGAAAGCCTGTCATTTCCTCAGACAGCTTGGGCTTGAAACTCAATTTTCCATCAGTGAGGGCTAGTTAGATCATTTAAACACAGGTATGGCGTAAGTTAACTACCTAAAATCTCACTTAAGCAGGCTGGATTGGTCTAAAATTGACACTCTCAAGGACATAAACAAAGCCTTGGAACTGTTCATCAGCCATTTCACTGCAGCCTGTGATATCTACACACCACTTTTAAAGAAGAAGGTCAAAGGCAGGTCTAACCCCTGGATAAACTCTGAGCTCATAGTGCAGCTCAAATAAAGGGACCACCTCTGGCACTGTGCTTGAGCCACAGCAGCATAAGGAGACATTCAACAATACAAAGCAGCAAGAAATGGCTGTACCCGAGCAATACAGAAGGCCAAAAGCAAATACTTTAGGGAGGCATTTTCCAACTCCTGGGGTGATGTAAAAAAATTTTGGAATAACTTGAAGGACCTCACAGGCAAGGATGCTAAGGCACCACCCACTATGCTTAACATTGATGGTACAGCTACGCTTGACCTAAATACCATCTCCAACATGTTCAACATGTTCTTCAATCTGAGCAGTGTCCTTCCACCAGATTTTTTCAATGCCCCACCTTCAACTCCACCTTTACCACTGCCTCCAAAGCACACTCTGCTGTGCAGTTCTTCTTCAAAGAGATCCCAATGCACTTAGCCAGAACCTATATATGCAAGGTCATCAGCAAAACTGGCTACAGTGGTGACTCCCATGACCTGAAGTTGCTTGCACTAGTCCTGGATGAGATCCTTGAACCCCTGACAAAGATCTTTAACCTATTCTTAAGACTGGGTCAATTCCCATCACTCTGGAAACAGGCAACTATCACATCTGTGCACAAAAGCGGAGACAAGTCACTGCACACCAACTACAGGCCCATCTCCATCTTCCCCCCTTATCAAAAGCTCTGGAATGAATAGTCTCTGACCAACTTGTAGAGTTATGGACAAATATGAAATCCAGTGCCCAGACCAGCATGGATTACGAAAAGGGCATAGTACCACCACGGCATTGTTGGAATTTACTGGTTTCCTCCATGACACTCTCGACTAAGGAACATGTGGGAGAGCAGTATTCATTGACCTAACAAAGGCCTTTGACACCATTAACCACCCACTCCTACTCAATCAATTACCGCCCTCGGGCTCTCCAATGATGCACTGCCCTGGTTTGCTAGTTACCTAGGGAATAAGGTCCAATGTGTCAGGATTGCTGGAGTCACCTCTGATGAAAAACCAGTCCTCTCAGGTGTTCCCCAGGGGTCAATACGGGGGCCATTCTCTTTTCTCTCTTTCTTAATGGTCTCCCTATCATCTGCCAACAGAGAACATTACTTTATGCGGATGATGCAGTACTGCTTACCAAGGACCGAGATGCTAGTTAAATTGAGAGTCAACTACAACGCGACTTCAGGCACATTGAAGATTGGTTTAGTTCACACAAACTTGTACTGAACTATAGCAAAACCAAGGTCATGACATTCTACAACCCAAGGAGCAAGTACAAACCTCTGCCCCGCAACATCAAGAACCATGCCGGGGCCTCACTTGAACATGTTCCTGAGTTTAAATACCTTGGCATCACCCTGGACAGCTCATTTTCTTACTCACAGCACATTGGTAATGTAGAAAAGGCCACCAATATACAGATTGGCCTGCTCCACAAGCACAAGCACTGCCTGACCCCTGAAGCCCTTAGACTGGCCATCTATAGCTCTGTCACTTCCATTATTGACTACGGCCTAGTCATCTATGGCTCTGCCTCCCCTACTGCTCTCTGGAGGATATCTGTGACACTCAACAAAGCCTGTAGACTCCTAACGGGTGGTGCCCACCTAACGCACACCTGTGACCTATATGCCCAGGCCGGATGGCTACCACTCCTTAGTAGAATACCAGACCTGTCTGCTCACCAAAAAAATTCTCCTGAGGCACATGCCCCCAGGAGTGGTAAAACTCCTTACCACCTACAGCAGCACCCAGCCTACACAGAGAGCTCAACAACAGACCTTCCAGGTCCCTACATGCTGGACCACTATGGGTCAGAGGTCATTCACGCACAGAGCTCCTCAGTGGTACATTACCCTTAGCAAAGCAACACTTGCAGCTGTGACTCTTGGTCCCTTTAAAAGGGAGCTATGGCTATCCTTCACCTCTACCTCACAATGTGACTGCCTCTCCTAAACAATGGTCATCTCCTTCTACCATAGTCATTGGTGATCTGTAACCACCCATACTGCCTCACTCTTTATTTCACCAGCCTCTGCCTTCTCACCCTTTACTCTCCACCCTTCCCCTCTCAGCTGACAACTTCCTACACTAGGCCTCCAACCCACCCACACCAATCTCTTGTCATCCTCCTCTACCCTCCAACAATGGCCCTTCAGCCTGCTGACTCCATTCTGATTTGCTCCTATCCCATATACAGTTCACCCTGAAAATGGATTCAAGCTGGCTTTTGCTGTCTCTCTCCACTATTTACTGTATATATAATGTTTTAGACAACTACAGTATGTGTGTTAAAAATGTAACTGTTGATTACCTTTGTATGTATGTTACCCTACATCCTTTGACGTGGTACCTTTGTAAATGAGCAGTTCCTGCTCAAAGGTATTTGTAATCCTAGAGTTTAGTAAATAAAAATAAATAAATAAAAAAATAAATAAAGAGTGTTTCTGCCAGCCTTGAATCAATAGATCCTTTCAGAAAAAAGTTAAAGAATTAATGACAAGGGCATCACTATTGGAGGAGCAGATTTGCAATGCTGATGAGACAGGGAGCTACTGGAAGCTGCTCCCCGAAAAGACCCTAGGCTCTGATGATGAGAAAATTCTCACAGCTTAAAAAATAAAGCAAACAAACAAATAAAATACAAAGAATGACTGACAATATTAGCCTGGAGTGCTTAAAATTCTTCCAGTGGATGCAAAACAAATCCTGCTGCTCGGTCATTCAGAAGGCAAGTCAGAACTGCAAGAAGAAGCAGACAGTCATTAAAGACTTTTTTAAAAAAAGAATTGTAATTTATTTACAGTAATTTGCTGCTCATTTTGTTCAACTGTATGATCTATTAACTTATTAAAACATCACTACTTTTACATGGGCATCCTTTGTCTCATATTTTGTGAAATCTATGTGGCAGACCCTACATATTATAGTGTTGATGAAAGTGTTCTCTTGGTTATCAAAAAGCCAGTTATCTGAATGTTTCACATGCCCCCCAGCACATTTGGATAATCTAAAACTGGACCATCTCGCAGTCTCAAACACCTGCTGAGATGGTAACATCATTTGACAGTTACTTTAAGACTCACCAATTTTCATAGTAAAACTTGCAGATTCTCACAGAAAAGTTTCAGTCACATAGCCTTGCATGGCAGCATGAATACAGCACCCCTTTAGGGTTCACATGACATCCTTGTAATAACATTTGTGCAAGCTCACTGTTGCACCACATACTATTAGTCCTGAAGGTTTTCTATTATTTATTAATGTTTATTATTTATTTAATATATAATATACCCTAATTATGTTTAGCTGTTGCCTAAAAGAGATGCACACATTAGGCATTCACTGAACTCTTATATATCATTGGAGTTGCCTTTATAAAAACATTTTGTACACATACAGTTGCTTTGTAAGTAGAACAGTGCTACTGTATGAATATAGCTAGTTTGATTTATGCCTTAGACATTTAGTGAAGCTCAATATTTGTTATGCATCCTTTTGTGCAAATTTAAACACTTTCTAGGTAAGTCCAGTCATTCTGGTGTGAAATTATAAATTGAAAATAAATATTACTCATACAAGATCCAGGATAATGCAACCTCAGTTTCTAGTGGACTGTGGACTTCTGGAAAGATCATTAACTTTTAGAAAGATATAAAGCACCCTTTCATACTTTTATAGTGACAGCTACCTGGACAGATTATAAAAAGCAGATTTACTTTAGAAATCAAGAGAATGAGGATAAAAATAAAGTAAAAAAAAAAAAAAAAAGAAATCAATGGAAAAGCCAGTGTTCTTCTGTGATTTAATATGGTTTAATGTAATATTATTTTATGTAATTTATGAAGAAGATTGGAACAGATCGGAAACTGTTTTGAGATGCAGATAAGGCTAATTTTGCTGTCATTATAGTTGAGGGAGGGACACCTCAGCGTCAGTCCAAAAGTAGCATTACAGCATATCAATTACATACGATTTACTACTGTTCATAACAGCAGTGATGGAAACCCTGTAAGGAATAGGAACGCATCTATCCCAGTTAACCCATTCATGTGAAGATTGTAAAATATCACAAAATATTGTAAAGCATCATTTTTCATTTTGCTTACAGACTTGTGGTATATGCACAGATCACCCTCAGAATTGTGTACATCCTGACCTAATGCACTGCATATTGAATTATGTTGCAACAACTCTGCTGCTGTGGATCTGCTTTTTGGTGATGATACAGTGGTCCCCTTCAGTAAATTGTAATGTAATCTGCAACCCTTCATTACAACTGGCTGGAGATTGTAACTTCTCTGCTCGGAAGGTGTAAAATGATGCAATCCCCTGCACTTCTAATAAGTAGCTCATGGCTATCCCTTGCTTCAGGACAGAAGGTTATGACCAAAGATGGAGATCATACAAGTTTAACTTCTACAGAGACATTTTGACAGGTCATCTTGCTGAACAGCCATTCTGCATGCTCAGTTTGATGAAACAGAACAGGTATGCATCATAGTTCTTGGATTATATTTTTTCTGCCATAGAGTTCCTCTAGTGAACAGTACTATTTCCCATTTCTTGTTCAATGCAGAATGCAACTGGTGAGCACTTTTCTGTTAATGTCAAAACACAGCCATTGGTAGCTATTCACCTTCTTCAGCTTGAATCTTTTTTTCTTCTTGTCCTAGTACATCAGCTACAGTAGGTTATGAAGTGTGTGTGTTGGAGGGGACACTCAAGCAACCAAATTGTTATTCTTTCCAGCTTACCCTTCACATACTATAAAAAAGAAGTTGCTTCCTTTATTTAAATATTTAACTCAGTTGAGGGAATCATAAAAGGGCTTATCATCTGCCAATAAATCATACTAACCAAGAAACTCCACAATAATTCTGTTTAAAAAACAATTATTGTTATATGATCAAATAAACAGAACAACAGTTACTAAATAGCACAGCACTGAATGTGTAAGTTGATTTTTGAGAAGGATTTGTCCAGAATATGTTGGTGGCAGAACCCAACAGTGACACAAATACTGGTAGCACTTAAAGTTAAATACTTGGAACTCGATTTACAAAGAGCCTCAAAATTGGCACATGATGCAACAAGCCCCAGCTGTGCAAACCCCTGGTGCACCAGGGACACTGCATCCAATTTTAGTACAGAGGGGGTCCCTGCACCAAACTCCCAAGAGTTGCTGCAGTTTGAGTGTTACAGCAAAGATTTGGTGCACCAGAGGGGTGTGATGAAGGGTCCCATCAAGCCCCCCACTCCACCCAGTGCAATGCCAGCCCAGACTCTTAATGTTGGGGGGAGGGAGAGAGGGAGGGAGTAAATATGGCCCTAGTGTGGTGCTGTAGTGCGCAGTGTTGGCATGGTACGGCATGGTACATCGGTGGTACTGGGCAGTCATGCCCTGATCAGTTCCATAGACAAAGGGTACAATGGCAGGGCTGGGTTATCCACACTCCATTATCTGTGTTACAACATCCTGTACATGTTGTCTGCCAGACATCATTATGGAACCTGCCTATGAGGGTGCTGTACCACCTGCCATAGCTAGTATGACACCTGTAGCAGCAGTATGCCATCACACAGGGAGGTGTGCATCAGGGGAAGGTAGTGCTGCTGGGGAACATCCCTGTCTGTCAACAGCACCTCATACCATGCAGACACGGCTTGTCACCACATGTCAGGGGCTGTGCATGATGCAGGATGTCTGGCAGTGCTGGTACCATCAGGGGTCCAGTACACAGTCAGTGCCTGCATACCTCAGCTTACCCTGATCGTGGGTCTGTGGAACTGTTCAGGGCATGACTGCCCCAATGCCACCACCGTATCCTGCAACACCCTGCCATGCCAATGCCACCCACTACAGCACCTCCAGGGCCATCTTCCCTGTACTACCACACCCTGGACATCCAACACCCCACCCCTGCACTACACTCCCGACCTGCAGTGTACAGCCTGTTGGACCAGCTAATGGCTGATCTAATGGCATCCCTGACTTGTGGCCACAGTGGGGCATTCAAAATCCCAAATAAGAGAATGTTTCAGCCCTGCCATAGTGCAAGCCCACTGCCACCTAGGCACACCACCACTTTTGTTGCTAGGGTGGCACAGGGCAGATTTGAAGCATAGAATCATAGACTGTGATGGCAGATAAGGACTGCTTGGCCCACCTAGTCTGCCTAATTTCCTACCTATTGGATAAGCTGCAGATCCTAGTTCAAATCCGTTTTTATTGTTCTTCCAAAAAAGGTTAACATTTTGAACATTACAATATTCATAAATACAATAAGATAACAAATACAGAAAAAAAAGAACCTAATTAATCATAGTTAAGATCTTTGAATGTCTATATGTTTTTCCCTTTTTATTTCTTTTGAAGTCTTCTTCTGTATGCCTACTTTTTGAAACTAATTACTGTTGAGAAAAAATTTAAATGCATTAATGCATCTTTCACTGTCCCTAGATGGAGCAAAGCAAATACTGGATCATAATCCAAATTTAAATATTTCATTAGAAAATCATTTAAAATTGAAGTTCTGCTCTTTTTGTATAAGGGGCATTGAACTATAATATGATATAGAGTTTCTTTAAACCCTTTACTACAGTAACATTCATTAGGATTACTATCAAATGTAAGAGGAGAACCATTAAAATATTTAAATTTGGAAGTAATTAATTCAAATCTTGCCCATGTTATTATTTTACAAATATTCGGGGCTAAAGGGAGCAATAAGTAATTTTCTATTCTAGAATCAATTTAATTTTTTCCAATCCATATAGCTTGTTTCTGTAGTCTGACCAACCTTAGCTGGTTTTCAGAAGCATTATCAAATTTTGTTTGTATTTTTCCTCTATAAGAATCAGATAATAAAATACCCTTCTGATAATCTCTCCATAAATGAATAGAATTTATCCTTTGTAAGTTTGGTATTACAGTTTTTAACCAGGGTGAAGAAAAACCATTGGCATACCATGTTTGTTTTTCAAAAAGGCAGAGTTTTATTAAGTTGCTATTATTATAATTATTAAGAATCTTAAGCAAATATGACAAAAGTCTAAGATTGATTAAATCCGCCAATGGTATTCTACGTAATTCAGTTCTTACAATCACATTAGCCATCGATTGAGGTACTTGAAGAATTGTTTTATAAAAATGAGATAAAGGAATCTCAAGGTTAGAATTTACCTCGGTTCCCCAAATTTCAGCACCATATAGCAAGATTGGAGTAATCTTGAGTTCCCCTACTTTAATAGCTGGTTCCACCAAAAGTCCTCCGTACTTGATATTAAAATGAAGGAGGGCCTTTGATGCACATTTGGCTTTGATAATTTGGTTATTAAGGTGTGAAGTCCAGAATCCATTGGAGGTAAATATTATCTCAAGATAACAATTTGAAGTCACTTCTTCTACAAGTAAATTATTTAACTTAATTCTTGGTTTGGGGGAGTTAGCTCCAAAGACCATTAGTTTGGTTTTATCAGAATTAATGCTAAGATTTAGATAATCACATTTTTGTTTCAATTATTCAATTTTCGACTGAAGACCCTTTTAAATTAGGGAAAAAAGAGCTAGATCATCAGCATAAGCTAAGCTGTGAATATATTGATTGTTTATTTTAGGAGAGTCCAAGGATACTGATATATCAAAACAGAACAAAGAATCAACATAGAGGTTAAACAGGAGTGGCACCTATAGACACCTCTGTCTAACCCCTCTATTTGAACTAAAATATTCTGAGATATTCCCCATTTTGTCATATCTGATCACAGTACTTGTTTCAGAATATAACAAATTAATTAGAATAAGCAAATTAGTAGGTATACCACATTCTAAGAGAACTTCCCAGAGGATGTTCCTTACTACAGAATCAAATGCCGCAGTAAAATCGACAAAGATAACATACAATTTTATTTTTCTATATAATTTATATTTTTCAATTAAGTGGGCTAGGATATAAATGTTATCAAGCATTGAGAAACCTGGGAGAAATCCTGTTTGAAAATTTGAGAGGGGACTTGTTTTGTTAATCCAAATCTGGAGCCTATTTAATGCAATTCTAGAAAAGATTTTACTACTGATATCAAGAAGGCTTATAGGCTGATAACTTTTTGGATTTTGAAAAGATCCTTTTTTATGAATCGGGATAATAATATTTTTGCACAAAGAGACAGGAATATATCTTTCTCTAAGGCAAATGTTGAAGAAATTTACAAAGAAAGGAACCCAATAGTTCATATTTTCTTTGTATATTTCCCCTTGAATACAGTCTGGTCCAGGAGCCTTATTTTTGGCCAGTGTAATAATTGCCTGTTCAAATCTAGCCAAGAAAATTGCAAGGGTTAATATGTATCAACTAACAACCATTCCAACCATCTGGAGTAGTCTCTTAAATCTGACTCATTAGAAAGGAGTTTTGAATAATAGGATATCCAAGGTTCTTTTGGAACATAAACTGACAGTGATGGTTCAAAGGATTTAACTCCCCTTGCAACTAATAGCCAAAAGGCCTTTGCATCTTTTTTATGTATAGTTTCTAGCATATAGGTCCATTGTTTCTGGGTAAACTCATATTTTTTGTATTTTAAAAATTGTTTATATTGCTTTCTCGCTCTGTTGAGCCTTGCTATATTCACTTTAGATGAATGTTTAGTAGTTTTTTTAATCAGAATTCTCAGTTTATATTTTTCATCCCTACATTGTTGATCAAACCAAGTAAGAGGTGTAGAAATTAAGTTGGTATAAGAATAAATTTCAGTCCTGATACCCCACTTCCAAATAATTATTTATACTCTGTGGTGAGCAAGAATCTTGAAACAGTGTAAATATTGAACTCATTCTCTGGGAAAGTATGACTTTTGCTGTTTTTTCTTTATTTTTGTTATTCTATTTAAGTTTATATTTACCTGTAATGGAAAACAAGGGTGGTGGTAGAGTATAAATATTATTTCTAGAGTTATCTTTTATTGTATGAATCCTCACCAGTAGTGCTGCATGGTCACTTTCAGGCCTCATTAAAATTTTGAAGCCATGAAAGCGACCATAGGCTTCAGGAGAGATCATCAGATAGTCTATAATACTCTTCCCATTTGAAGGAAGAAAAGTAAATGCTCCATCCTGGTCTCCTGTTCCTCTCCCATTTAAAATACAATAATTACCATTATTAATGAAATCTATCATTTTTAAACCAGCTCCATTAACTGTGGTATCTTCCGAATTCCGAGGTTCAAGATCCCCCATATAAATTTGAGACTGGAGTATTTTTAAATTATCAAATTTAGTGATACCGGCATTTAAGTCACCCCCTATTATAGTGATATCAATATAATGTTTTAAATATAAGGATTCTATTTCTTAGGATAGCTGTGCCCATGGATCATAGTTGGCCATAGAATGAAAATTGGGTGGAAAATATACATTGACTATCAAAAAAATGAAAGAATCCCAGCACACCACACAAAGCAAGATTTCATTGCCAAATGTGGTGTGGTCTATAATACGAATACCCTTTCTTATTTTAACGTAAATAGACAAACCCCCTTTAGGCCTTCCAAATTTTGTATCTTTTGTAGCAAAAATATGAAGTGGTGTATAATCATTAATATTGATATCTGATATAATCCAAGTCTCTTTAAATAATATAATGTCAGCTTCTAAAACATAATCCAACCAACATGAGCCCACCAATTTTGATTGTAAACCTGCAATATTCCATGAGATGAAATTATAAGTATCCATAGTAACAGTATTATCTAACTCAATTTGTTCCCTCCTAACCTCAGCAACCTCAAAACCAAATGAAGTTGGTTGGGGAACTGGATGTCATTTTTTATCCAGATTCCCCTGAATTAAGTAATCAGAACAGTTCAGATTCAAAAGATCAACCAGGTGAATATCATGTTTGTCCAATTTATAACTGTTTAACAAAAGATAATCATACAATTTTGTTGACTAAATTTCTATATCCACTTGGGAATCCAGTTTAGCTTGATATAGTCTTTTAACAGACCCAAATTCTTGAGGTTGAATTTGACAACCAAGGCGAATGGCAAAAAGTGATTGGATATAAGTAGACAGCCTGTCAGTATTTTCACCCTCAAATTTATGTATTCCAAATATGGACACTGTTCGTGTATTGATTTTTCTTTCAAAATTTCAGTTTAATTTGATTAAAATGGAAGTCAAGATGTCCTTAGTACACTTACTGGGTGCAATAGTTCCATATGCAAATTTCCAAATTGTGGTCCAGTAAACTGGAGAAGAAATTGTTATATCCAATTTATTGATAAGACACTGTTTTGCCCATATAGCTTTGGCAGTGTCCATATTAGATAGTAATACATAAACGGGTGTAGTAGGAATTGATAAGTCTCTATAGACTAATTTAATATTTTTGGCTACTGCTTCTAAATCAAGTTTGGCTTTAAATAAATGATAAATCATATTAAATAATGAAGTATCTGTTTCGTAAGGTTTTAAAAAAATATTATCAAATTTGAAAACAACCTCGGTCCCAGACAAAATTAGTTGATCTATCTGAGGAGGCGAAATTAATTCAGAATCCAGAGAGATTTCCAAAATATGACTTTTGAATTTTTTCTTTATATGTGTAAATGACTTTTCTATATTTAACTGTTCAACCACAGTGGGGGCCTGAATTGATTTTTTAATTAGTCTTTCTATGGGGTGTCTAAAAGTAGAGTCTCTTCCTACTTATTTAAAAACAAAGAAGCTTCTTTGGTAGGATTTGTTAAAGCTATGTGCTGATCTTCCACATTCGCAGGGTCTCTTCTGGGAGGGTTATCGAGTTACATTAGACATGATGGTATTGGTAATTCTTTCCTCAGAGCTTTTATTAATGTCTTAGCCTTTTTTTTAATTCTTCTTTGTGTTTTTCTTATTCTTAGCCTTATTAAATGATGAACGTATATTAATATCTGAAAAGGAAGGCCTTCATTATTTTTCCTCCTCTTTCTCAAACTTATCTAATTTGTCAGAGAGTTTAGAAAGTCTATCACTAAAGAAGCAAATGAGTGTTTCTATATGTCGTTTAAGATCTTTAAGAGCTTCGAGGAGAACACTATTGGCCATTATTGGGTGGGCTAAAGCCTTAATTGTATATTTTGAAATAGTATCAGGGCAAGATAATAACATTTCTGGTTCTATATCTATTCTCAACATCTTTATCCATTCTACTAAAAAATTAATTGGGTGAACCCTCTAAAAACCTGGAGTTATCCTGATGATAAAAAGGAGAGTTTAAAGAGACATGGGATTCTTGGGGGCTAAAAAAAATCTAACCCCGTAGGGTGAAGAGATATCTCTGAGTGATCACGAGAAATAGGCACTGATTTTTGTAGGACTCGGGGTAGTTTCAGCTTTAACTTGGGACTGCATGCCAGAGTCTACCCCACCTTTTTTAATTGTATTTGGTGAAAAAATATCACCAGTACTGACCTTTAAAGAACTTGAGTTGAAATAAAAAAGTCTGTAATTTTTTTTTGAGATTGAAGTTTTAAATTATGTGTAAAGTGCTTATCACTGTTACAGTCTTCCTTCGTACTAAGTTTCTCTGCTTCTACATTAGTTAAAATTGGTTTAGTGCTTTCAATAGTATCGGTGACATAATTATCAGCATCATTAGTGGTAACATTGCTAACAGAATAAACCAAGTTTGATTTAGATAAGCTAGATGAGCTAAATTGACCTTGGACACTGGAGAGTATTATTTTATCTAAAGAGAGGTCAAGGCCTAGCTCAGCCTGAGAGTTACAGTCTCTAGTTTTCAATAAATTCAATGAACTAGATGTCACATTGGAAAATTTTAATTTTGATAGAACACGGTTCGGTCTAAAATCAGTAAATATATCTTCCCTTGTTTGGGAAGATGTTATAAAGGTTTCAGGGGGATCATAAAAGGTGAAGGCTCTTGGCAGTCCATTTTAATCCTTTGGAGTGTATGCCACAATGGAGAAAAGGGACAAATCCTGTGTATAAACACAGCCATTTTTTTCCCATGTCCCCCTTATGCAAGTTCAAGACTACAACTTTTGGGCGTTCACTCTTCTTATTCTTTAGTTTTTTCAACTCTCTACCACTCCTTGTAAACATAATAGAAATTTCCTATTACAACAAAACTTTCTCAAACAGAAAAGACGCACCAAAAAACACTTTGTGAATAATTTAGACAAAAAAAGAAAAATTCGAAGGCAAAATCCAAACTCATGTCATGTCCTAACATTCTAAGTGATCCAAGTGTTTGGAAATACTCCAATCATGCCGGGTACACCAGTAAGTTAGTTGGGCAATGGCTCAAAGTGTAGCACTCAAGCAAAGAGGCCCTGATAAAGTCCATCCAATGAATTCTGAAAACTTAATTCTTGAGTACAACATACGAGTCCTTAAGGATCTTAAAACCCCCAGAAAAAGGACTCTCTTTGAACACCAGGGAGGCTGAAAACTTGCAGAGAATGTCCCTCCAGTACATTACTTCACTGTGCAGAGAAATACTGAGGGTTTGATATGAACCCAGATCTTGTATTTTTAAAATAAGCTCTTCCAAAACTATGGAAATATGCACTGTATGGGAAAAAGGACCAAAGTAATAGTGGCAGAAGTAGGCAGTAATACTTGATAACAGTTTGACTATTCAGAAAAACTAAAAAGACTGAGAATTTTCCATAAATATAATGATATTATATTAAAATACATAAAACAAGCAGATAATACTGGATTTACCGACTACAGAAATAAGTTTCATGATAAAAATTAATGACAAAACATAAGCACACTTACTTATATAGGTGGTTAGAATGCTATGTAAACTCCACCGAAAGGCCTTAAAGGCACAAACAGATAAGGGAGAGTCAAAATCCCCTGCTAGCGTGTCAAGAGCTAAAGACCAGATTGATTTTTTGTATTGTCAAAAAAGAAATCACAGTACCGACAGAGGACGCAAGCACAGCACAGAAAGTGCTGCTTTGTGCGAGTTGTGATCCAAAAGGTACTGATTCAAGGATTTCTTAATTATGACCAAGCTCAGCTCATGCTCTTTGTGCAAAAATGGTGCTGGTGTCTGAGAACGCCAGCCCATGTGCCTTTGTGCGCTGCAATCAGGTGCGCTTCATAAGCAATCAAGGGCAAGCCCTTGGAACCAGCATTTTTTTTTTTTAAAGTTAAAATCACATATTTAAAACTGTTATATAAACATAGAAATAATAAAATAAAAATAACTTGCCAGATACAAAACAACAATAATGGTAGGGAAAAAGAAAAAAAAACAAAATAAAACTTTTTAGCACAAATGTAAAAGTAAAATGTGACACAATAGCAGCAAACAAGTAGACTTCCTAAGGGTAATATCATTGAAAAACAAAAAAGGACTTATACAACCAACAGGAGATGCTAGAAAAACAATTTGAAAGAGATCTCAAAAGGCCTTAAAGCCCCCGTGGGCTCCCCAGGCAGCTCTCGGCGTCTCAGCAGGCTTCTCCACCAACGAACTCCTTGCCAAAATCCTGAGCAAACCAGAGGCCTTTAGGTTTAATCTTCCATAAAATATACCAGCCTCAGCTCAAAGAAGGTCTAGAAAGGTTGGAGAAATTAAAATGAATAGGGCAATGGTAGCATACCTTTTCTAACATTTTTAACACTTTTTCTGACTCCTGCTACAAACACTACTCCTCAGTGTACTAGTGAGTAGCTGACATCCCGTGTATTCCAGCGTCCCAACTGTCCAAGGATGAGATTCCAATTAGGAACTACCAATGTTCTGTCTAGAAAGCAATTAGATGATACCGTAAGATGATTTAGATCCAGATCCTAGTTAACCAACAGCCTGCTTCTTCTTACCCCCCACCAGAATTGCTTTATGTCTGTCCCATGCATTCTTGAATTCTCCCACTGTTTTTGACCCCATAATCGCCTCAGAAAGGCCGTTCCATGTGTTCACCAGCTTCTCTGTAAAAAATACTTCCTCACATTGCCCCTGAGCTGTCCTCCTTCTTTCTTCAAATTGTGCCCCATTCTTCTTGCACATGTCTTTTTCTGTAAGATGCTACCATCTTGCACTCTGTTGATTCCCTTGAGGTACTTGAAAGTTTCTATCATGTCCCCCCTTTCCCATCTTTCCTCGAGGGTATACATATCAAGCTCCTTTAGTCTCTCCATGTGGCTTCTGTTACATAGAAATATAGAATCTGATGGCAGATAAGGCTCGCTTGGCTCACCTAGTCTGCCCATTTCCCTACCTAATGGATAAGTTGCAGATCCTAGTTAACCAACAGGCCACTTCCTCGTACCCCCACACTAGAATTGCTTTATGTTTATCCCATGCATTCTTGAATTCCCCCACTGTTTTTGTCCCCACAACCTCCTCAGGAAGGCTGTTCTATGCATCTACAACCCTCTCCATGAAAAAGTACTTCCTCACGTTACCTCTGAGCCATCCCCCCCTCTATTTTCAAATTGTGCCCCCTTGTTCTTGCACATCTCTTTTTCTGAAAGATGCTGCCCTCTTAGACTTCGGTGATTCCTTTGAGGTGCTTGAAAGTTTCTATCATGTCTCCCCTCTCCCTCCTTTCCTCAAGGGTATACATATTAAGCTCCTTTAGTCTATCTTTACATGGCTTCTGGTGCAGAACCTGCACTATTTTTAGTTGCCCTCCTCTGGACAGACTACATCCTGTCTATGTCCTTGTGGAGATGGGGTCTCCAGAACAGCACGCAGTACTCCAGATGGGGTCTCACCAAATGTCTGTACAGAAGGATAACAACTTCCTGTTTTCTACTGGTGATGCCTCTCCCTTTGCATCCCAGTATCCACCACAGCCCTCCTTACTGCCTTCTCACTTTGCTTGCCCACCTTTAGGTCATCTGATATGACTACTCCCAGGTCCCTTTCTATTTTTGTTGTTGTTAGAATCTCACCCCCCCCCATTGTGTACGCTTTCCCTGGGTTTTTGTTTCCTAGGTACATTACATTGCACTTCTTTGCATTGAATCTAAGCTGCCATACATTTGACCATTCCTCCAACCTTGCCAAGTCCCTTCTCATCCTTTCCATGCCTCCTTGAGTATCAACCCTGTTGCAGATCTTTGTGTCATCTGCAAAGAGACATACTTTTCCTTCCAGTCCCTCCACAGAGTCACTTATAAAGACATTAAAAAGGACCGGTCCCAGTACTGAACCCTGTGGTACCCCACTAGTAACTCCCCTTTCTTCAGAGTGGACTTACCCTCTGTGTCCTTTTGTCCAGCCAATTTTTTTACCCAGGCTACCACCTTGGGACCCACTCCAAGGCTGGCTAACTTGTTTATTAACGTTTTGTGTGGGACTGTGTCAAATGCCTTGCTAAAGTCTAGGTAGGCAACGTCCACAGCCCTGCCCTGATCTACTACTTTGGTCACCCAGTCAAAGAAATCTATTAGATTCATCTGACATGACCTTCCTGCTGTGAATCCATGCTGCCTTGGATCCTGTGCCTCACTGGCCTCTAGGTACTCAACAGTTCTTTCTTTCAGAAGTGATTCCATCATTTCTTCTACCACCGAGGTCAAACTAACAGGTCTGTAGTTTCTTATCTCTGCCCTGCTCCCACTTTTGTGAAGTGGAATCACATGCACCCTCCTCCAGACCTCAGGTACCACCTCATCCTCCCATGATTTGTTAAAGAGGGTAGTCAGTGGTGTCCCAAGTTCTCCCCTTAGTTATTTTAGAATTCTGGGGTGAATCCCATCAGACCCCATTGATTAGCCCACCTGCAGATTTAAGAGTTCTTTTAGAACCCTTTTTTCTGTGAATGGACTGATATCAACCACCCTATCCAGATTGTTTCTATTGTTTGGTTTAGGTACCTTCCCCTCATCTTCTTTTGTGAATACTAAGCAGAAGTATTTATTCAGTATCCCTGTTTCCTCACTGTCACCTTCTGCCCACATTCCCTCCCCTTTATTAAGCCTCAGTATCCTTTCATTGGTCTTTCTTCTCTCCCTAATATACCTATAAAAGTTTTTATCCCCCTTCTTAACAGAGTTGGCTATTTTTCCTTAGTTTGGGCCTTTGCTGTTCTGGCTGCCTTCTCTGCCTCCTTCAGCTTTAACTGATATAGTTCTCTGTCCTGCTCCTTCTGTGTTTCCTTATATTTTCTTAATGCTGTCCTTTTCTCCTTAACCTTACATGCCACCTCTTTTGAAAACCATAGTGGCCTTTTCCTTCATTTTGTTTTGTTGATTTGCTTTACACAGAGGCTTGTTGCCTCTGTGTAGCAGTTTTGATTTTTCCTCATTGTTCTTCCACCCCTCCTTCTTGCCTGTTTGCTGGTGCCTTTCTGAGGCACTGTCCCATTTTGCCAAAGTCAGCCCCCCTAAAGTCCAACACCCTTGCTTTTGTATGACTTGACTCTACAGCTGTGTTTATTGTGAACTACACTGTTTGGTGGTCACTTGTTCCCAGATGGCTACCCACTTCTAAATCTGAGATCCTCTCTCCATCCCCTACATCATTTTAGTTGCCCTCATCTGGACTGCCTCCATCCTTTCTATGTCCTTGCAGAGATGGGATCTCCAGAACTGCACACAGTACTCCAGATGTTGTCTCATTAACTGTCTGTACAGAGGGATAACAGCTTCCTGTTTTCTATTGGTGATGCCTCTCCCTATACATCCCAGTATCCCCAGCCCTCCTTACAGCCTTCTCACATTGCTTGCTTACCTTTAGGTCATCTGATACAACTACCCTCAGGTCTCTTTCCATTTTTGTTGTTGTTAATACCTCCCCTCATTGTGTACACTTCCCCTGGGTTTTTGTTTCCCAGGTGCATTACTTTGCACTTCTTTGCACTGAATCTAAGCTGCCATACTTTTGACTATTCCTCCAACCTTGCCAAGTACCTTCTCATCCTTTCCACTCCCCCTTTGTGTATCAACCCTGACTGCAACATTTTATGCAAGATGTCCCTTGCGTCAATCCCCTTTGATGCAGGCAACTTGTTTCATACACAGGACTTCAAAAATTGAGCCCATTGTAATTTTAGCAAGCTTTACTTATATATGCAATAGGAGAAAAAAGGGACTGCTGACATTGCACTATTTCTTAGTGGATTAGATAACAGAAAATGATATGGAACATACCCAATCCTCCTTCTTGCAAAATGTATTGTATCTTTAACAATAATTAATGAAAGAAATGTGTACACCACACTTCAGTTGCTAATTTCTTTTTATGGTGCATTTGAATATCCAGCCAGCAGTTTCATGTCTTATACTATATGCAGTTTTGAGATCAATGATGGGATAAAGCAAATGTGCACCTGGAAATACAAACAGAGATAAAGATCTGTCATTAACAAAAGATGGAGTTATGATTACATAAAGGAAAGTGACCAGTTCTAAAAAATAATATACCTTTACTCTAACAGAGAGACTACTTGCTAGGCAATTCAATCTTTATATCCATATATAATACCTGTATCTCTCTCTCTCTCTCTTTCTCTCTCTTTCACACACACACACACACACACACACACACACACATATGCATATTGGTCTCTATGCATGTAAGCAGGGGTTATTTTTGTGAATGGCTTGTATACCACCTGTATAGATATGCAGCCCTCGACAGGTGCAGGGTACATGGTATGAATGACCACAAGCACTCACAGGGCACCTGTCCATGGCCCACCCACCCCTGGCATGCAGGATCATGGGGGCAGATGAGCACAGAGCAGTGGACCTTGGCTGGCATCCAATCAGATGCCCATCCTGAATCCCAAAGTGGATCCCTTGCTCCATAGGAGCAGAGGAGTGTGGGAAGGTGCAAGTTTGGAATTATAGACAGTGCAAGCACTCATCTGAACAGCTGTCCCAGACCTCCCCTTCTGCTCATTAGGCTGGGGCATCATGGATGGGCAGCTGCAAGTCCTGATGTGGCCCATGGGTGTCATCCATGGGGGTGCACACTGGATATGGCAGGGTTCATCCTCCCTGTGACTGGCTGTTCATGCCTTTGTGCATGGCACATAGAGCAGACACACCCCAACATGCCCCTTGGACCACCCATGGCATGTAGTTGCCTGGGTGGCCAAGTCTTCTGGTATGCAACTGGCTTGTGCACCAATTGTGAATGCCATTGGGGTCTGCTGGCCACCCCATTGTGTGGCAATCCCTCTTAGGGTTGCCTACACACCTCACATATGTGGTGCATAGGCATGGTTCATAAAGCTCATATGTCTTAAATTGTGGAATGTTCCCTTAGGGTCTTAGACTGTGGTATGTTCCCTAAAACAAGAAAAGCCAAAATAGTGTTCCATAATGTCTTCATTATTTTTATTTTGAAGGAGTTGAGTTAGGTATATTGAAAGTGTGCCAAAACTGGAGTAATCATTAGATTTTGAAACATCACTGCTAGTTATTGGACTTTATTTGGATATATTTAGACTTTAATTTTAGATATTTTGTTTTCTTTCCTTTCCTTTTGCTGCTCAACAATAATTTAATCCAACTACTATATTATAAGTTGGCATTTACTAAGTGTATAATGATTCACCATTTTTATATTTAGACAAGATCCATATCTGAGTGTCAGCCCAGCAGGGCTAGCTCATCCTTCTCTTAACAAAAAGGCTGCAGTGGCATTATTCCTGCTACAGTCAGAAATGGTCATGGCAGGTGCATCTGGCAGTTATATGAGGTAGACAATGCACCTAGGAGCTCAACAAGAGAAACTGATGTGTATGGTTGATGTATTACTGTACATAAACTAAGCTTGCAGTGGGGTTACAGTATGTGTTGCAGATCCCTCCTACTGCCCTGAGGTCTGATGCACTGCAGCTTGAAACTTCTCCCAGTCCAGGTGCATTACTGATATCGAAAGTGCTCATGATTTAATTCATTCAGGGGTAGCTGGCTTTGTTAGTGTGAGGAATTGTTTTGGCCAATCTCCAAATGGGGGAAAATAAATTGTTTCTTTAAATGCAAGCACACACATGTAAATGTGTAAAATTGATTGTGGGTATTGGTTGAGGAATTAGAATCAAAAGAAAGGATGCACTGTGGCCATCTTTTCAATTCCCTTACATGATATGTGTTATGTGCATTGCTACAATGATTTTTTTTATTACTTGGCTTGCCATTGTTTCTTAGATAGCAATACCTGTCTAGTGCGGTTCTATAGTCATTTCTGCTCTCATGATGTGACGACTTTAATCTTAATCGTTTAATTATTTTTAGCTTGTTCATGCCTTACGGGAAGAGACATTCTGAAGGCCCTTGTCATTGTCATCAGTAACGTGCTTTTTTGCCTAACAGAGTCTTGTTTAGATTTGCATGTTACCATCACCACATTTATATTTCCCTGTTTGTCTGATCTGATATTTGCATATATCACTCTTCATTTTGAATGTAATGCTATATTGGTGGCTTACATGAAAATATCACTGCAGCTGCATGTGAAATTCCTCCCAAAGTTTGTTTGCATGGTGGTATTGATAACAGATGGCATGGGGCAATGAACTTTAGAAATAAACACTGCTGAACCATGATAATTAAAATGACAACTCTTCAGATATACAGTAACATCAAGGAAGTTTTTTTTTTCCTGAGCATTAAATTAATATATACTGTACATAATACAGAAATAAATTAGTTTTGTGCAACTCTGTAATCAATTATCACTGAATAATTTCAGGATAAAAGTAGTGCGAGAATTGTTAATGTCCTACCTCATATAGAAGCCTATGTCAGCGAAAGTTTATTCAGCTTTATTTTGTAATTTAAATTCACTCCAGTATGAAAATAGAAGGGATTGTAATTTGGCACCAGAAAGGTAGCCAGCTTATCCCTTCACTTCCCCAATGCTGAGCTCCGCACTCTTGCTCAGGCATGTAATGATGTGTGACCAGGGAGAGTGCAAGGGCGTGCCCCATTAAAGTCAATGGGGGCCACTTTCACATCCATTTTTTCACATAACAGTGGCCAGTTTGAGATTAATGATGGGCACCACTTGAGTAAGACAGCCCTTGTTAGTTGAGCAGTGCCCTTCATTAATCTCAAACTGGCCACTGTCATGTGAAGAAATGGACATAAAAGTGACCTCCATTGACTTTAATGGGCCCCCCAATCCTTTAACTGAGATAATATTTATGTATATGTTAATATGTCCCCCAGAGCCACTTGTTGCTGTATAATAGTGGTTTCACACACATTTGGCTGGAGCTAGAACATCGAAGCGAAGCTGAGCTTTTCTGGCTGAAGCTAAATGCAAGTGAACCCACTCTTATACAGCAACGAAGGGTGACAGGGAACATATTAATATATTATTGACTGAGCTTGAATTGATAGGATGAGGGAACTGGTCAGAAATACGTTAGTATGAGTGGAGGATATAGGTAGGGTAGAGGAGAGATGGGGGGTAATTAAGGGGGCCATCCTTGATGCATCCAAAGTATACATCAGAACAATAATGAAGAAAAACAGGTTTAACAGACCACTATTGTTCTCAGCAAGGGTCAGGGAAGCAGTAAAGGCCAAAAAGGAGGCCTTCTATAAATAAAAGAAAAAGCAGGGGGTGGCAGAATGGGAGGATTATTTAAAAAAAATTGGGAGGCAAAGAGAGCCATTAGGGAGGCCAAAGCAGACACAGAGCTGTGTATCACAGAGGCGGTCAGGAATGGAGAACAGTTTTTCAGATATATTAATGAAAAAAGGGAAGAGGGTGAGAGAATTGTAAAGCTAGTTGAAGGGGGTAGGGTGATAGAGAAGGATGGGCAAAAGGCCACCATCCTAAATGACTACTATTGCTCAGTTTTCACTAAAGAGGACAGCGGGTCCATGCCAGAGAGTGGCATCAAAGTGGCCACTAAGGGAGTCCTGGAAATTAGACAGCCATTGTTTACTAGTAAAAAGGTTCTGAAGGGGCTGGCTGCCCTTAAGCTAGATAAGGTCTCAGGACCAAATGAGTTGCATCCAAGGATACTCAGGGAATTAGCAGAGGAGCTGGTTGAACCACTGGTATGTCTGTTCAACAGCTCATTTAGGTTTGGGGCAATTCCAATGGATTGGAAGGTGGCAGATATTGTACCGCTTCATAAAGAGGGGATAAGGAGCAACCAGGGAACTACAGGCCTGTCAGTCTAACATCTATAGTAGGGAAGCTGATGGAGTCACTGATCAAAAAGAACCTCATAGACTACCTGGAGAGCAACAGGCTCCAGGATAGTAAGCAGCATGGTTTTGTGGCAGGAAGATCTTGTCAGACTAACCTGGTAGTTTTCTTTGACTGGGTGACAAAGGAATTAGACAAAGATCATGCTGTGGATCTGCTCTACTTTGACTTCAGCAAGGCTTTTGACTCGATACCTCACAAACAAATGCTCAAGAAGATGGCAGATCTGGGTGCAGCTAAACCCACAGTGAACTGAAACATAGAAACATAGAATTTGATGGCAGATAAGGACTGCTTGACAAACCTAGTCTGCTAATTTCCCTACCTAATGGATAAGCTGCAGATCCTAGTTAACCAACAGCTTACTTTCTCCTACGCCCCACTAGAATTGCTTTATATCTGTCCCATGCATTCTTGAATTTCTCCCTGTTTTGTGGCTCCACAACCTCCTCAGGAAGGTTGTTCCATGCATCCACAACCCTCTCCATGAAAAAATACTTCCTCACATTACCTCTGAGCTACCCCCCCATCTTCAAATTGTGCCCACTTGTTCTTGCACATCTCTTTTTCTGAAAGAGACTACCCTCTTGGACTTTGTTGATTTCCTTGAGGTACTTCAAAATGTCTATCAATTCCCCCTGTCCCTCCTTTCCTCGAGGGTATACATATTAAGCTCCTTTAGTCTCTCTTCATATGTTTTCTGGTGCAGACCCTACACCATTTTGGTTGCCCAAGTCTGGACAGCCTCCACCTTGTTTATGTCTTTGCTGAGATGGGGTCTCCAGAACTGCATGCAGTACTCCAGATGGGGTCTCACCAACTGTCTGTACAGAGAGATAACAGCTTCCTGTTTTCTACTGGTGATGCCTCTCCTTTTGCATCCCAGTACCCCCCAGCCCTCCTTACTGCCTTCTCACATTGCTTGCCCACCTTTAGGTCATCTGATATAACTACCCCCAGGTCCCTTTCCATTTTTGTTGCTGTCAGTATCTCACTCCCCATTGTATACTCTTCCTCTGGGTTTTTGTTTCCCAGGTGCATTACTTTGCACTTCTTTGCATTGAATCTAAGCTGCCATACATTTGACCATTCCTCCAACCTTGCCAAGTCCCTTCTCATCCTTTCCACCCCACCTTGTGTATCAACCCTGATGCAGATCTTTGTGTCATCTGCAAAGAGACATACTTTTCCTTCCAGTCCCTCTGCAATGTCACTTATAAAGACATTAAAAAGGACCGGTCCCAGTACTGAACCATGCGGTACCCCACTAGTAATCCCCCTTTCTTCAGAGTGGACTCCGTTTACTATTACCCTCTGTGTCCTGTTTTTCAGCCAGTGTTTTACCCAGGCTACTACCCTGGGACCCACTCCCAGGCTAGCTAATTTGTTTCTTAATCTTTTGTGTGGAACTGCGTCAAATGCCTTGCTAAAGTCTAGGTAGCCCATGTCCACAGCCCCTCCCTTTTCTACTACTTTGGTCACCCAGTCAAAGAAATCAATTAGATTCATCTGACATGGCCTTCCTGCTGTGAATCCATGCTGTCTTGGGTCCTGTGCCCCACTGACCTGTAGGTACTCGCCAGTTCTTTCCTTCAGCAGCGATTCCATCATTTTCTCCACCACTGAGGTCAAACTGACAGATCTGTAGTTTCCTGCCTCTCTCTTGCTCCCACTTTTGTGAAGGGGAATCACATCTGCCCTTCTCCAGTCCTCAGGTACCACAAAACCCATGATTTGTTAAAAAGGTTAGTCAATGATGTTACTAGTTCTCCCCTTAGTTCTTTTAGAATTCTGGAGTAAATTCCATCAGTCCCCATTGCTTTGTCCACCTTCAGTTTTAGGAGTTCTTTCAGAACCCTTTCTTCTGTGAAAGGACTGATATCGACCCACTATCCAGAGTGCTTCTATTGACTGGATTAGGTACAGCCCTCTCCTCTTCCTTTGTGAATACTGAGCAGAAGTATTCATTCGGTATCCTTGCTTTTTCACTGTCCCTCTCTGCCCACCCACCCTCTTCTTTACTCAGCCTCAGTATCCTCCCTTTCTCTTTCTTCACTCCCTAATGTACCTATAAAAGGTTGTATCCCCTTTCTTAACCGAGTTGGCTATCTTTTCCTAGGTTTGGGCCTTTGCTATTCTGACTGCCTTCCTCGCTTCCTTCTGCTTTACCTGGTACAATTCTCTGTTCTGCTCCTTCTGTTTCCTTATACTTCCTGAATGCTATCTTTTTCTCCCTAACCTTCCCCGCCACTTCTTTTGAGATCCATAGTGTTTTTTTATTTCATTTTGACTTGTTTATTTGCTTCACATGAAGGCTTGTTACCTCTGTGATGGCAGTTTTGATGTTTCCCCATTGTTGCTCCACCCCTCCTTCTTGCCTGTTTGCTAGTGCTTTTCTGAGGCACTCTCCTGTTTTGACAAAATCAGCCCTCCTGAAGTCCAGTACCTTCACTTTTGTATGGCTTGACTCTACAGCTGAGTTTATCATGAACCACACTGTTTGGTGGCCACTTGTTCCCAGATGGCTACCCACTTCTAGATCGGAGATCCTCTCTCCATCCCCATTTAAGAGTAACAGGTCTAAGATTGCTGCCTCCTGAGTGGGTTCCAACACTAGCTGTCTAAGGCATGCCCCCTTTAGGGCATCAAGAATGGCCCTGCTCTTGAATGTGGCTGCAGCAAAGATGCTCCAGTTAACATCTGGCATATTCAGGTCCCCCATCAGCAATATCTCCCCTTTCTCTGCCATTCTAAGGATGCCTTCTATCATTTCCTTGTCCATTTCCTCCTCCTGGGATGGGGTGCTATTTCCAGTCTCCAGGGTGACCCACAGTACCTCCTCTCCTCATTGTTTACCCTTTAGTTTGATTGCTTTGATCCCTTCCTTTACATAGAAAGCTATTCCTCCTCTTCTACCCTCCCTGTCCCTCCTGTAGATTGTGTACCCTGGTATGTTGACATCCCAGTCATGGTTCTCATGTTTTTGTGACTGCCACGATATCCAGGCATCCCATTCCATTAAGGCTACCAGTTCAGGGAGCTTGTTACCTAGACCACAGGCATTGGTACTCGTTACCCTCCATTTTTTGATGGCCTTACCCCTTTTTGCCCCATTCCTATCCTTACTGTCTTTGTCTTTTTCTCCATTTACCTCTGCCCTTCTCCCTATTGACTTCTCTATCTTGGTGTTTATGTCACTAACTACCCTGATTTTTTTGGGGGGGTTAGGATTTCCCTTATGCTTTTCAGTGCCTCCCCCCTTGGCTAGTTTAAATGCTTGCCAGTTAAACACTTAAACCTATCACCTAGGATCCTGGTTCCCTTCCTAGACAGATGCAGACCATCATGCCAGTATAGACCTGCATCCCTCCAGGTGGACCCCCGATCCCCAGTGAAGCCAAAACCCTGAGCTCTGCACCAGTTTTTCAACTACTGATTGAATCCCTTGGTGCAGAGCACCCTAGCCTCACCAATAACATAGATAGGCAGCACCTCCTAGAAGGTTACCATGCATGCTACTTGTCTAAGGCCCCTCCCCAACTTCACAAACTCCTCCTGCACCACTCTGATCCCTTTCCCAGCCAGGTCATTTGTCCCTAGGTGGACAATGACATCCAGATCCCTCCTCTGTGTAGCTGCTGTCATGATCCTGAGGATTCGCTCCCTGTCCCTCCAAGCCATGGTGCCAGGCAGGCATCTTACCCCCCTCCTCCTCCCTCCCTAGTTCTACCCTCCTAACAATGGAATCCCACACCAGGAGTTGTTTTCTTCTCCTGTGGGGTCCCAAGCCACCTTCCTGTGGGTCTCCTCTGTGGAGGTTCCCAGCATCCTCCTTGGTGTCCACTGTGGGTGCCTCCATAGAGGAGCCACACTCTGTCAGAATGGCATATGAATTGTGAGATGCACAACTGGAGGGATGCACCTCTGTTCCACCACCCTCACCCTCCCCGAGCCCACAGTGGTCCAACCGGTCCTCTTTCTTAGCAACCTCTGAGGCAGCAGCGGTGGCCCTGGTGGTCCCTGGGTGGGAAAGGAGGTCCCCTGAATCCTGGCCAACTCAGCCTGGAGATGAACAACCTCCTCTCTCAGCTCAGAGAAGTGCCTGTGGTTGAGACACACTGCATCCTCCAGAATGTCTCCTGGAAGACTACTGCTCCACAGTCACTGCACTGCACCGCTCCCATCATGTCTTATTTGTGGCCCCTTAACTGTTGTTTTGTATACTTACTCTTTCCTCTCTCTCTTTATTTCATTTTATATAAGTTTTTTTTCTCCCTACTTTCCTACTGCCTTCATGCCCTTAAAGCTTCTGATCTTCCAGTTGTGGGACAGTAAGTTCCTATGTTTCTCAGTAGTCTCCTTCTTACTTGTTCAGAGTTAGACCTCCAACAGCTAAGGGGGGTGGAGAGCTGCTCTTTTCCTCTGGGAAGAAGAAGAAGAAGAAGAAGAAGAAGAAGAAGAAGAAGAAGAAGAAGAAGAAGAAGAAGAAGAAGAAGAAGAAGAAGAAGAAGAAGAAGAAGAAGAAGAAGAAGAAGAAGAAGAAGAAGAAGAAGAAGAAGAAGAAGAAGAAGAAGAAGAAGAAGAAGAAGAAGAAGAAGAAGAAGAAGAATCAGCATTTATATAGCGCTTTTCATACACAGCATCCCAAAGCACTTTACAAGCAATGCTAGACTGTTAGTGAAGTGACAATGTGTGGTGGCAGCCATATTGCACATCATCACCCACACACAGCCTGGATAATTGCATTAACCAGTTTATGGGAAGAGGAATTTTGGCCAGCACACTGGGAATGCTCCCTGCACTTTTGCGGTGAGTCTTTTGTACCTCTGTGACCATTCCCTTCCTGCTCCCAAACAGGAAGTTCCTGTTGTCAGTCAAATCCTATGTCTATAATAATAGAACTGGCTATGGGTGGGGGGGGTGGAGGGGAGGGTTGGAGGACAAAATAGTCCCAGTAAAGTTCTAACAGCAGCTCCTTCTTCTTGCTGTTCTCTGCCACAAGTTATCTAGGTCAGTTTTTAAATGCAGACACCTGGCTTCCTTCTCTCTAAACCACTCCCCCTAATTCAGTTTGTTTTTCACCTAGCTAACTGCACAGATAACAACTCCTTCGCCCAACTCAGACAAACACACTCTTTTATTTTGTTTGTTTTTACCCTAAATTGAAGTTCCCAGTAGTAGAGTTCTAGTTCTTTAGTCCAGTAGAGTAGTAAAGTTCTAACAGCAGCTCCTTCCTCTTACTGTTCTGTGCCACAAGCTATCTAGGTCAGTTTTTAAATGGAAACACCTAGTTTTCTTCTCTCTAAACCACTCCTCCTAGTTCACAGTTTATTTTTCACCTAGCTAACTACATTTATAACAATTCCTTTACCCAACTCAAACACACTCTTTTTTTTGTTTGTTTGTTTTTACCCTAAATTGAAGTTCCCAGTAGTAAAGTTCTAGTTCTTTAGTCCAGTAGAGTAGTAAAGTTCTAACAGGAGCACTTTCCTCTTGCTGTTCTCTGCTGGAAGGGTAACTGGCTAGAGGGAGGCAGCAGAGGGTGATGGTCAATGGGATTAAATCAGAGGAGAGGGAGGTTATGAGCAGGGTTCCACAGGGATTGGTCCTGGGTCTGGTCCTCTTCAACATGTTCATTAGTGACATTGGAGAAGGACTTCAGGGCAGGTTGTGTCTCTTCGCAGATGACACAAAATTATGTGTAGGGTGGATAGTGACAAAAGAATAAGGGAAATGCAGAGAGACCTACAAAAGTTGGAGGGATGGTCAAAGGTCTGGTAGTTAAAATCCAATGGTAAAGAGTACAAGGTAATGCGCCTAGGGAAAAAGAACCCAAAGACAGAGTACTAGATGGGATGAGAGAGACTTAGCACTACAGCTGAGGAATGGGATCTGTCAGGAGTTATCATTAACAACTCACTTAAGCAACTGAGTCAGTGCAACAAGGCCTATAGCAAGGCTAACAGGATGCTGGGCTGTATGGGGAGGGGTACTGATAGCAGAAGAAAAGAGGTCGTACTTCCCCTTTACAGTTCCCAGGTGAGGCCTCACCTAGAGTACTGCACCCAGTTCTGGAGTCCTCACCTCAGAAAGGATAAGGATAGGTTAGAGACAGTGCAGCTCAGAGTAACAAAAATTATTCAGGGCCAGGAGGGCAGGTCCTATGAGAAGCGCCTCAAGGCATTAGATATGTACTCACTGGAGACCAAAAGTGAGAGGGCAGATGCTACAGAGACCTTGAATTTCCTTAAAGGAATTAACAAAGTGAACTATATAGCCTGAATACCAATTCGCAGTCACATGGACACAAATGGAAATTAACAAGAAGTAGGTTCAGGAGGGATGTGAGGAAGTATTACTTTATGGAAAGGGTGATGGAACCATGAAACAGTCTGTCAGCTGAAGTGGTGGGTGTGAAAACAGGGAATTCAAGGTGGGCTGGGACATAATCAAGGGAATAGTGGTTACTGGGATGACGGAAGCAAGGAGAATAGAGAGAGGACGGGGAGGGTTAGTACTCTGGAGGAACAGTAGGTTACAGGGATTATAGGGAATTTGGGCAGACTGACTGGACCTCTGGTCTTTTTCTGCCATAATTGTCTATGTTTCTATTTTCTGTTTTTTTAAACTGTCCCAGAAAGTACCCATTACCAGGGCATCTGTGTGTGAGGCACACTTCATGGAATAAGAATATCTCATGTGTAGGAGGCAGTATAGCACAGTGGTCTAAAGCTCTGAGCTGCAAATTTGGTGACATTCAGCAGACCAGACCTGAGTTTGAATCCCACAGCTTCCACTTGTATGCTGTGTGACCCTGAGCAAGTCACTTAACCTCCTTGTGCTCCCAGGTCGCTCCTGTAAAAAAGCTTTCAGCTTAGTGTCCTATACCTGGTTAAACAACTAAATAAATAAAGAGAAAGGAACACTCTATTGGGTCTGGAGCACTCCCTCAATCTATAATTATTACAAAGCTTTTATTTTTTCTTTGTCATAGGAATGAATGGAAGGTTTAGCTTTTTAACCTTAATTCAGAAAGGCAAAGGGTTGCAGAGTGACATGATAAGCTTTGAAATCTGCTGAATTAAAGTGCAACAAAAAAGGGTTATCCTGTAACCTGCTTGAGTAACATCAGCCCTACACTGGGGGAGAGAGTTAAATATCCAGCATTTGTTAATTAACAGTACTTTAGTGACAGACGGGGTTGGGGTGGCCAGAGGTTCATGAAGCCAGGGAAAGTGCTTCAGCTAGGTAATAATGCTTATATTAAGAAATCAGTTTGATAGACTGCATAAATTGTGTAAGCCAGTTCCCAGTTTGCTGATTTAACTTTTTAACTTTAGTTTAAGTTACTAGAGAGGTAGAGGAGAACTGGTTTGTATCAGAGGTCTGAGGGTTATCATAAGGATCAGTATATGGATGAGGTTTAGTGGGGAGCAAATAATTTGCAGGTACTGTAGGACACTGTTCTCCAGGGTTATACTCTGGAGAAGGGGTCATTGCCCCATCTGCAGGACCTTTGCAGAGTTTCATGCTAAGCTGGTAGCAGTGGTTGAAAGGATATCTCTCTTGTGGCACCTGCTCAGCTGGAGCCCACACTGCACTCCCCTAGAGGCCCACTGGATCGGGTGGTGGAGAGTGGTGGGGAGGAGAAAGGGTGGCAGGGGAATCTACAAAGAGTTCAACCAACCCCACACCATCCCAATGGTAATTCATTTTCCACCCTGGAAGAGACTCAGGTACCTGACTCCACTGGGGGGACACTTGATCAGTCGGTGGAAGGTGATAATGCTCTGGTGACAGCCAAGAACAAAAGTAAGGAGAAGGCAGCTAACAGAATCTTGGTGGTTGGGGATTCTGTGATCAGGGGATTAGAGAAGGTGGTGAGTGGGGAGAGGAAGGGTGGAGGATGATCAAGTGCCTGCCTGGGGCACTAGACATCTAGAACATAGACAAGCCTGTGGAGCAAGTGAAGCAGAACTTTCAGAGACTGTGGGGCACATTGCAGGCACACACGGCCTCCCTGGCCTTTTCTAAAGTATTACCTGTGTAGAGAAGGGGAGTGAAAGGTGGAGTAAGGATTGAAGAACTAGAGGAATTAAATGAATCGTTAAAAGGTTGGTGTCAGGAGAAGGGTTCCACTTTGTTAGGGATCCAGGGGACTTCTGGGACAGGATGCTCTCCAAGGGTGATGACCTTCACCTGGCAAAAGGGGAGCAATGCACTGGGGCAGAGTTTGCGGTCTACAATAGAAAATTAAACTGACTGCGGGAGTCACTGAGCCTAGGGAAACCATGGTAAAGGGAGCGAGGGAGGGGAACCGAGCTAGCGCTCTTCCTCTATTGGGGACTGATAGCAGTAAGGTGGGTAAAATAAGGCTGGGGTCCTAAAAGAAGTAGTGGAAGAGGCAAAGGATGAAGGCTGTCAGGGTCTGAAAGCAATATGAAAAATAAGATGGTAAGGAGAATGAGGAATGCAGGTGTAGGATCAACAAACAGCAAAAGAGGATCCAGAGCTAGTTGAAAGGGATCTGCCTTAAAGCCTGCAGTCTGGATAATAAAATTAGTGAGCTTTAGGCATTAGTGGCCAACACTAAGATGGACCTCATAGTCATCACAAAAATTTGGGCCACAGAGAATAATCATGGGGATTTGTCAGTCCCTGATTATACAATGTTTAGACAGGATAGACAGCTAGGCAAATGTGGGGCATGTACTAAAGTTCATACTTAGATGTTTAGGAGCCAAGGGGGTGGAAAGCCAATTTTAGAAAGCTCCTGTCCTGTTTACCCATAATACTGCACAACATTCCCATCCAATACGTACCTATCTAACCACTGTTTAAACTGCTGCTTATTTGTTCTTATGACTTCCAAGGGTAATCCATTCCAGGGTGACACCACTCTCTGTGTGAAAAAGGCTTTTATTTGTATTGAACTTCCTAGGCTATAACTGCACTGGGTGCCCCCTGGTATTTACCGATATATTTTTAAATTCTAGTTGTAGCTGATTTATTAAGTAGTCATCTTGCATAATGTTGTAGCACGGCAAAAGGTCACCCAGTATTCTTCTTGTCTCCAAGGTCATAAGATTCAAGTTGAGGAGCCTTTCCATGTATGATTTATCTCTTAAATCACATATTATTTTTGTTACACATCTCTGCACCTTCTCCAGTCTGTCCACATCACCTTTAGATATTGAACTCCACAAAGTCCAGCAAAGGCCTCACATATGCTCCATAAAGTGGCATAATCATCTCTTGATTTCTACTCCTAAAACCTCTCTTTATGGCCCACAATACATTATTTGTCTTGTTTATTTGGTTTGTGCACTGCCCTTTATATATTAACCTATTATCTACAACTATGCCCAAATCTTTTTTCTCAACTGAGTGCCTTAGGATTTGTCCATTTAGGGTATAATCGGCGAGCTTATTTTGTCTACCCAAATATATTACACAGCATTTGTCTATATTAAAGCTCAAGCCATTTTTGGTAGCCCAGTGACTTAGTCTGTCCAGATATTTCTGTATTGCAGTGATGTCCTCATCCTGAGCTGAGATTTCTGAGAGTTTTGTGTCACCTATGTATTTACTTAACCACCCTTTTGTGTCCTTTCTCATGGTGGATATAAACACCCTATACAGCACCGGACCCAAAACCAACCCCTGTGGGACCCCACTCATCACTGGTACAGGAGGGGAATAATATCCGTTTACACACATCCTCTGGGTCCTATTCATCAACCATGCATCAATCTATCCCACTCTCCCTATGTCCAATCCTATATCCATTAGGCTGTTAATAATTTTACAGTGTGAGACGTTATCAAAGACCTTAGCAAAATCCAAGTATATACAACCCACTGGTCTCCCATTGTCCAATGCAGAGGATATTTTTTCATAAAAACACAACAAGTTTGTGACACATGACCTTCCTGCCTGAAAGCCGTGCTGCTCATGAATCACATGACCACTTCTTTCTAGATAGAGGTTAATCTCATCCTTTATTATACTTTCTAGTAGTTTTCCCATAACTGATGTCAAACTAATTGGGCGGTAGTTCGTATAATCTGCGTTATCATCCTTCTTGTGGATAGGCACAACATTTGCAGTTGGCCAGTCCTGTGGAACCTCATTTTCCTGTAAAGATTTTAAGAATACCTGCCTTAGTAGTTTTGCAACTTCGGGGATAACAATTTTAACATAGCATTTGACATATTGCCTGGTCTGGCAGAGAATGTATTCTGGAGCCTAGTTATTTTTTCATTTCAAATTTTCTCTGTTAGCTGGATAGATGGTGTGATATTTGTCCTTATTTGGTGGTTTATTACAGTCTTTTGTGAGAAGAAGGTCCCGAAGTAAGAATTAAAAATGTTTGCCATACATGTAGGGTCACCTACCATTTCACCCCTTACTGTGAGGGTGCATAAACCCTTATTTGTTTTCCTAAGTGAGTTTACATAGCCATAGAACTGTTGCATGTTGTCCTTCCTTGCCCATCCAGCTAGTTTTTTTTCCATATTTTGTTTACTTTTTTTAATTAGGTTTTTGCATTCTTTTTGTGCTGATTTGAATTTCTCCCATGATTTTTTGGACACTTCCTTTTTGTATAGTACATATATTATCTGTTTTTGTTTTAGTGATTTCCCAATTTTGTTGGTGAACCACTTAGGTTTTTGTCCTTTATTATTATTTTTGTTTCTTTTTTTAATGCACCTATCGCATATTTTGGTAACACGTTGTTTAAAAATTTCCCACATCTCACTGACTGATCAGTTTTCAAAGATGGTTTCCCACTGTATCTTCTGTAGCTCAGTACCAAGAAATTCTTTATTTGCTGTATTGAAAATGTAGCTCTCCTTACAACCTTTGGTGAGAGGGATATGTTTATTTATGTTAAAGAGAACACAGTTATGATCATTATTTTCCGGGGTGGGGGGGGTTCACCCTGCAGTCAGTAACCCTGATGTCCTTTGTTGACATCACCAGGTCCAGTATATTATCCCCTCTTGTGCGGTGTCTAACATATTGGGTTATACCTATTTGATTTATTACTTCTAACGATATTTTAATGGTCACTTTACTACCTTTCATTTTTGTCCAATGTATGTCACCAAGGTTAAATTTTTCCCATCAACAGTACCTCCCCCATGGTGCAAGCTCTTTCAATTTCCTTATGGATGGAGGTGCTGTCTTCAAGGCTAAGTCCTGGGGTCTATAGCAAACTCCCACAATTATAAAGGTGTTTATTCCTGTTTCTAGTCTTATCCATATGGTCTCTACCTATTTTGGCCCTTGTTTAATTTTATATGAGATGTCTGCCGATTTAACTAGATTTGATGTATATGTTGCCACCCCTCCACCTTTGTATCCTTTCCTGTCCTGGTGGTATAGTGTGTAACCAGCTATGTCCCTTCCCCATGTATCTTGGGGGGGTCCACCAAGTTTCTGTTAGACTCACCACATCCATTTCATTGCACATTATGGCTTCAAGTTCATCTTTCTTGTCTCTTATACTTCTTAAGTTTGCTAGTAAGCATTTCAGTAGCCTTTACTAATCTTGTTCTGCTCATCTGTGGGCTTGGCCTGATTACTTTGGGTGGTTTCAAAGTTTAGGGGAGATTGATTTCCTGTTTTCCTCCTTCCCCCCTCCTAGTTAGTTTAAATGTTGTTGCACTTTGTTTGCAATTAGAGTTGCCAGGATTGACATTCCAAGGGGGCTAAGATGTAGACCATCCTTTGCGTACAATTTTGTGTTTTGGAAAAAAGAGCCCCAAGTGTATAAAAAGCATATTTTTTCTGCTGTACATTTATTTATTAATCAGGTGTTTATCCTTTGGATGGTATGTTTTTTTTCTGCATCAACATTTAATTTAGGGAGCAATTCTGAAATTATTGGGATTTGACCAGCTTGTTTGATGATATCTGCACATTCAATTAGTTATCTTACCACATCTTTCTCATGATCCCTCCCTACATTATTGATCCCCACATGAATTACCATAATTTGACTATTTGTTTCTATGTTTAATAGCTTCAGAAGTCTTACTTTGATGTCTTGTACTTTTGCCACTGGTAAACAATTTAAAACTGTATTTGCTTTATCATGTCTACATATGATGCAGTCTGTTTTCCTTAGTATTGCATAACCAATAACCAGTACATTTTTGTGTTCTTTTTCCATGATAGTCAGTAGGGAACCTAACTCAACAGCATCCCTTTGGTCAGGAGCCAGTAGTGCTTCCTCACCCTCAATGCCTAGAGGAGTGTACCTATTGTAAAGAGCAATTCCATTGCTACCTAGTGCTTGTCTTCTTTTATTTTTTGGAAACTGTACTATAGTGGCCCAACTAGTGCCTTCACTTTCCATGTTCCCCACCCTCCTTGCCCCTGAAACTTAAGATTCAGCATCCCTTAGATTTGGTAGTGGCATGTTTATTCTGTTTATGTCTCCTTCCATATGTGTTAGTTTATTTTTGAGGGTATTTATTTCTTCCTTCATTACCATTAGCTCCTGACATTTGGTGCATTTAAAATGTTCCTCCATTGACATTTCCATTTGGTTAGTATACAGTACATCTGACAGTTGCATCATTGTTTAATGTCCCCACTCTGTAACAACACCCTTAACAGGCCCTCAGTTACATCAGTACTTTGCATTTTTTGGCATCTGTTTTATCTAATTCAGTATTTATTTATGTATTTTAACAGGTACCCCCTTGTTTTACTATGCAATATGTTAATCTGCTTTGTTTTACCTTAGTTGGCGTATAGGAGTAGGCCCTCATCCGACACGCGTATCTCTGTGAGCATCTCCGCATGCAGCTCTGCACGCTCATCAAGCTTGTGGTTCTCACTCTGGAGCCTGTTTTTATGTCCCAAGGAGTGGAAATTACATCACTCCCATCTCGTGGATTCCCCCTCAGCCAGAGTATTTACTTAATAAAATATATTGATATTTCTGTGTCCCCTGATGGTATAGAACTGATTTACAGTCTGTCCTGTTCAAAGTATTAGGTTTTAACTGACACAGATGTGCCTTGTAGTCCACAGCAGGCATCAGTGGACTACAGGCTTAGCTCTTCCTTCTTCCTGATTCCTGTCTATAGTCCCCAGTCACACAGCAATTCAAGTATAGTTAGTTTTTCAGCACTCAGTATTTGTGTGATCCACCGAATGGGCTCATGAGCCCTTCTTAGGCTTCACAAGGCAAACAAAGAGGTTGGCTTGCAGAAAAAGCCCTATATGTCAGGGTAGGCATAGAGGCTGTGAAGGATGGACACATCAGGGGAAACAAAGGGGAAACCGTAGGTTCACCTCATGACACCCTAAGGCAGAAAATATGGATGGGGTTATCTATAGACCACAGGGATAGGGAAAGAGAGAGATAGGGAGCTCAGGGAAAAGCTGGCAAGGAGAGTAAAGAAGGAGGAAGTGGCGGGTGATCGGATCCTGACGAATATTGACTGGGACATTTCACCACTCAGGTGTGCCAGAAGTCAAGGCCTGTTAGATACATAGCAGGACTACCTGCTGGTGCAACTGGTTAAGGAACCACTAGACAGGTGGCCATTCTCGATTTGGTGCTCACAAAATCTTTGAAGGTGGCTGGAGTGAGGGAAGGGAAACAGTGGGGTCCAGCAACCAAAATTTCATTTGGTTTGGACTGATCCTTGCAACCAGAATGCCCCTATCAAAAACTGATATCCTAGATTTCAGAAATGAGACTTCAACCAGATGATGGAGATGGTCCGAGACAAATTGACTAGCTTGGACAGCATTGGAGGCATAGAGGAAAGATGTGGGACAATCAAGGGGACCATTCTTGAGGCAACAGACTCATGCACGAGAATTATTCTGAAATGAAACAGGTACACAAGACCAATATGGTTCCCAGAAAGGGTCAGAGAAGCAGTAAGAGTCAAGAAAAAGGCTTTCACTGGGCACTGTACAAGGAAAAGTAGGGGGAGGAAGAATGGGGAGAGTAATAAATAAAAATTAAGGAAACAACGAGGACAGTGAAAAAGGCAAATGCAGACATGGAACTGCATACTGCGGTGGGTGTCAAGGGTGGGGAAAAACAACTGCAGATATATTAAGGGAAAAAGGAAGAAGGTAGGGGTATTGTTAGGCTCCAAAAGGAGGGGAGGGAACTAGAGAAAGGTGAACAAAAAGCAGCCATCCTTAACAAATACTTCTGCTCTGTCTTCACAAGGGAAGACAGCGGGCTCCTGTCTGAAAGTAGCATCAAGGTGTCTGTCAGGGGCATTCCTGAAATGAAGCAGCTAGTATTTACAAGAGAAAGGGACCACAAGGAACTTGAAGCCCTAATAGTAGCTAAAGCCCTAATGCCAAATGGGATGCACCCAAGGGTGCTCAAGGAATTGACTACAGAACTGGTTGAATCCCTAGTAATGCCATTCAGTAGCTCAATTCAGATTTGGGTAGTTCTAAAATACTGAAGGGTAGTTGATGCAGTCCTGCTACACAAGGAAGGGTAAGGAGCAACTGGGGAATTACAAACTTGTTAGCCATGCCTCTGTAGTGGGTAAACTGATGGAGTCACTGATCAACGAGGATCTTGTGGACTACCTAGAGAACAATAGTCTACAGGATAGTAAACAGCGGTATGCTGACCCCAACGGCAACACCAACACAGTGATATACCTCACTCTTGGCAAAATCAACACTTTGCTGACAGGTCGTTGCTTTGATGCGCTCAAGACAGGGGCACAATGACTCCCGGTCCTGCATCCCCTCCCCAAAGTATGGGGGGTGCGGGGGCAGAGCCCCCTGCATGAGGAGTTTGGGGGGTGAAGCCCCCCATTGGAAAAACAGGACCAGGAGACATACAGGATTTATGTGGACTGCAACTTGTGGTCGACATAAATCCCATCGCTGAGACGGCGGTCAATAAAAGTGTTATCAAATCGGCATTGTAGAACCATAAACAGCATGGATCTGTGGCAGGGAGGTCTTTTCAGACCAATTTGATCATTTTCTGTGGGTAACAAAGGTAGTAGATAAGGGCCATGCTTGGGATTTACTCTGCTTTGAGTTCAGCAAGGCTTTCAAATTGGGTGCCACACAGAACATTACTGAAGAAGCTTGGGGAGCTAAGTATGGCTAGGGACTTAGTTAAATGGATAGGAAACTGGCTGAGGGAGAGACAGCAGAGGGTGGTGATAATGGGGTCAAATTGGAAGAGAGAAAGGTCTCGAGTCAGGTGTTGCAGGGATCTGTCCTACAGTCTGTCCTATTTGATATGTTTATCAGTGACATTGGAGAAGGCATCTGGGGCAAGTTGTGTCTCTTCGCAGATAACATGAAGCTCTGCAGTAGGGTAGATACTACTGAAGGGATCAAGGAGATGCAGAGGGTTCTGCAAAGGTTAGAGAGGTGGTCTAAGGTATGGCAGTTGAAATTCAATGCTAAAAAAATGCAAGATGATGTGCCTAAGGAAAAAAAAGACAGAGTACTTGAAAGAAGGGTTAAACTGTGTACTACAGCACAGCAAAGTGACCTCAGAGTCATCATTAGTGGCTCTCTCAAACACTCAAGTCAGTGTAACAAGGCCTATAGTAAGACTAATAGGGTGCTGGGGTGTATCGGAAGGAGTATTTCGAGCAGGAAAAAGGAGGTAGTACTACTACATCTGAATAAGTCGCTGGTGAGGCCGCACCTGGAATGCTTTGCTCTGTTATGGAGTCCTCACCTAAGGAAGGACAGGGACAGGCTGGAGATGGTGCAATGCAGGGTTAACAAGATGAGTCAGGCCTAACAGGGAAGATCTTACGAAGATCATCTCAAGGCACTGAACATGTACTCTCTGGAGCCCAGGTGAGAGAGTCTGGATACGATAGAGACCTTCAAGTTCATGAAGGGAATAAACAAGGTGAACTGCAGGGAACTATTTAGCATGCGTATAGAGTCAGCATCACAAGGTCATGACTGAAAAGAGGCAGGGTGAAGGTTTAAGAGGGATGTGAGGAAGTTCTATTTTATCCAAAGGGTGGAGAAGGCTTGAAGCAAAGCAATCTGACAGAGGAGGTGGTGGGAGCCAAGGCTATAAATGGTTTCAAGCATGGCTGGGACAGAATGATGGGTTTGGTGGTTGCTCAGGTCAGTAACAGTACGGAGGGGAGCAGTGGGCTGGACCAGGAGGGATAAAACCTTGCATGGACAATAAGGTCTGGGGCAGATAGGGAACTCCCAGAAGACTAGATGGACCTGTGGTCTTTTTCTGTCATCATTGTCTATGTTTCTATGTCTCTAATAGCTCTGGTGCACCGTGTGAGGCAATATTCAGATGCCCTCAGAGTGCTGTGCTAACCCAGCAATGTGATTGCACGAAAATATTTATTTATTTAGTGTTTGTTAACTGGGTAGGTATACTAGAAGAAACTGCCTGTTTTCAGGTACGACTCAGGAGAGTACAACAATAGGAATGCAATACATGTCTTACTACAATGTATGAACAGAGACAACATGTACAGGAGTATAACATTCAAAAGTAAGATAGTGAAGGGGAATGGCTACATATCCAACATATAGATGAATACTGCTGCACTTATACAGATGAGGGCTCTCTCATGATTAACAAGCATATCTGCATATTCATATGCTTCAGTGGCACTAAAGAGACACATGCATCATGCTGGTTACCACCACTGGATCCCTAGCCTTAACAGTGCGCTATGGCTACTCTCCCATCCCCCTGAACACCAGGCAGGTGTACTGCAGACAGCATCCCTGGTGTCCAGTGGTACCGCCTCCCAGGATCACCCAAGCTGTACAATATAACAACTTTTAATGACGTCTAGTGGCCCCCTTCCCCTCGATCACCCAAGCTGTCAAAGTTAATGCAATTCCCTGGTGTCAAGTGGTTGCCCCACCCCAGTCACCCATGTTCCCATATAGGAATCCTTTCCCTGGTAGTCTAGTGGATCCTTCTCCCCCAGTCACCCATGTTTCATGATTATAATTAATTTCCTGGTAGTCTAGTGGACCTCCCACCTCAATCGCCCTTGCTAAGATTATAATTAATTCCCTGGTAGGCTAGCAGACTCTCTCCCCGATCACCAATGCTTTGAAATAATAAAGATTTCTCTGGTAGTGTAGGTGTGCCCCCACCCCCCAACTAAGTGCCAGATCTCACCCTCCCAGCCATTTAGGATCCTTACAACCCCCTCATCCAGGTCACCACTCAATGTTTGTGCTCCAAATGATGAGTGATCAGCACAGCCCTTCACTCACTTCCTTGGCCAACTGGCGGTTGACAGTTTCAGAGTGCGATCACATGTATTGTACCTACAGTGCAAACAATCATGATGTGGTGCAGTCAGATGGTGGCATTCAATGGAGGTGAGTGGAGGGGTGTGCCACTCACAAGTCGTTTGAAGCAGAAATGGTGAGTGGTGACTTGGGTAAAGGGGTGCATGTTGCAGATCCTCAGTAGGTGGTCAGGTGGGGGGCTGACACTTGGTTGGGGGTTTTGGGGTCCACTAAACTACCAGGGAAATATTTATTATTGTAAAGCATTGGCAATCAGAGGGATGGGTCCACTAGGCTTCAAGAGAATTAATAAGAATCTTGAAAAATGGACGATTGGGCAGGTCCACTAGTTAACCCAAGAAAGGATTCCACTATGGCAACATGGGTGATCCAGGGAACAGGGGATCACTAAACACCAGGGAATGGTGTTAACTTTAACAGCTTGGGTGATCTGGGGAGACGGGACCACTACACACCAGGAACAGCCTTTCCAACATAATACACAGGGTGCTATGGGGCCGCTGCTCAGCATGCAGATCAGTCCATAATGGGTAGACAAATGGCCCCTTAGTGCCTTGCATGCCCAATGGGCTCACTTGCATGCCTGGGCTGAATATGGCCTACAGCAACCCTGGCACTATCCTGTTTTGAGCAGCACTATTTCTGGTGGGTTCCTCTGTGGGCCATATTCAGAACTGGGCCATACCAGTGCAGTGCATAGTCACTTTGCTCTGCACTGCCCCATATTCAGACAGTTAGTGTTCTCTGTTGAAGTATGCTGATTTTATAGAGCTCAGAGCAGGCTGTGTGCTATGTGCCATGCAGTGCTACTGGCTGCACAATGCTAGTGGATGGTTCTGAATATGGGGGCCATTCTCACTGCTAATGCAGCATTCAAGAACAAATGACATTACAACAGTCAGAAAATGGAGTCACTCAGGATAGTAACAGGAGACAAGAACTAACAGGAAAAATGAACTAAGGACCTGTACACACTGGTAGTCTGTTTTTTAAATCATTTTAAAAAATGGTTTTAAACTCACCACTCACACCTCTACACTGTCCATAACCATGTTTGAACACAGTAAACCCACATCCACATCAAAGGTCAGTAACATTCCCAAACACGGTTCTGCTTCCACGTGGAGCTCACTGTGAAGCATGGTTCCATGATGCACAGGCTGTGCCTGAAGGACAAACATAGAAACATAGAATTTGACGGCAGATAAGGACCGCTTGGCCCACCCAGTCTGCCCATTTCCCTACCTGATGGATAAGCTGCAGGTCCTAGTTAACCAGCAGCCTACTTCTTCCTACCCCCAACCCCTAGAATTGCCTTATGACTGTCCCATGCATGCTTGAATTCCACCACTGTTTTGACTCCACAACCTCCTCTGGAAGGCCGTTCCATACATCCACAACCTCTCTGTGAAAAAATACTTCCTTAAATTACCTCTGAGCCGCCCTCTTCTATCTTCAAATTGTGCCCCTTGTTCTTGCACACCTCTTTTTGAAAGATGCTACCCTCTTGACTTTGTTGATTCCCTTGAGGTACTTGAAAGTTTCTATCATGTCCCCCTCTCCTCCTTTCCTCGAGGGTTAGCCATATTAAGCTCCTCAAGTCTCTCTTCATATGTCTTCCAGTGCAGACCCTGCACCATTTTGGTGCCCTCCTCTGGACAGCTACCATCCTGTCTATGTCTTATGGAGATTGGGTCTCCAGAACTGCACGCAGTACTCCAGATGGGGTCTCACTAGCTGTCTGTACAGAGGAATAATAACTTCCTGTTTTCTACTGGTGATGCCTCTTCCTATGCATCCAAGTATCCCCCAGCCCTCCTTGCTGCCTCTCACATTGCTTGCCCACCTTTAGGTCATCTGATATGACTACCCCAGGTCCTTTCCATTTTGTTGTTGTTAGTATCTCACCCCCATTGTGTACTCTTCCCTGGGTTTGTTTCCCAGGTGCATTACTGCACTTCTTAGCATTGAATCTAAGCTGCCATACATTTGACCATTCCTCTAACCTTGCCAAGTCCCTTCTCATCCTTTCCACTCCACCTTGTGCATCAACTCTGTTGCAGATCTTTGTGTCATCTGCAAAGAGACATACTTTTCCTTCCAGTCCTCTGCAATGTCAATAAAGACATTGAATAGGACCGGTCCTAATACTGAACCCCGCGGTACCCCACTACAAACCCCTTCTTTCAGAGTGGACTCATTTACTATTACTCTCTGTGTCCTATTCTCCAGCCAATTCTTTACCCAGGCTGTCATTTTGGGACCCACTCCCAGGCTGGCTAACTTGTATATTAATCTTTGTGTGGGACTGTGTCAAATGCCTTGCTAAAGTCTAGTAGGCCATGTCCACAGCCTCTCCTGATCAACTACTTTGGTCACCCAGTCAAAGAAATCTATCAGATTTGTCTAGCATGACCTTCACGCTGTGAATCCATGCTGCCTTGGGTCCTGTGCCCTCTGGCCTCTAGATACTCGACAATTCTTTCCTTCAGAAGTGATTCCATCATTTTCCTACCACTGAGGTTAAACTAACAGGTCTGTAGTTCCTGCTTCTGCCTTGCTCCCACTTTGTGAAGGGAATTACATCTGCCCTCCTCCAGTCCTCGGGTACCACCCCATCCTCCCATGATTTGTTAAAGAGGGTAGTCAGTGGTGTCACTAGTTCTACCCTTAGTTCTTTTAGAATTCTGGGATGAATCCATCAGGCCCCATTGCTTTGTCCACCTTCAGTTTTAAGAGTTCTTTCAGAACCCTTTCTTCTGTAAATGGGCTGGTATCAACTTCTGTATCCAGAGTGTTTCTACTGTTTGTTTTAGGTCCCTCTTCCTTTGTAAATACTGAGCAAAAGTATTTGTTTAGTATCTCTGCCTTTCACAGTCACCTCTGCCCACCCTCCATCCCCTTTACTAAGCCTCACTATCCCTCCCTTGGTGTTACTTTCTCCTGATGTACCTATAAAAGGTTTTATCCTCTTCTTAACTGAGTTGGCTATCTTTTCCTCGGTTTGGGCCTTTGCTGTTCTGACTGCCTTCCCAGCTTCCTTTGCTTTAACTGATACAGTTTCTGTCCTGCTCCTTCTGTGATTCCTTGTACTTCCTGAATGCTTTCTTTTTCTCTTGAACCTTCACTGCCACTTCCTTTGAGAACCATAGTGGTTTCTTACCTCGTTTCGTTTTGTTTATTTGCTTTACACAAAGGCTTGTTACCTCTGTGATGGCAGTTTTTATTATTCACCATTGTTCTTCCACCCCTCCTTCCTGCCCATTTGCTAGTGCATTCCTTAGGCACTCACCCATTTTGACAAAGTCAGCCCTCCTAAAACACGGATCAATCGCCCATCAGCACCACAAGATAAAGTGTGCCGACTTTGAAACCGTGTTTAAAACTGTTTTCAAGGGTTTACCCATAGCGCTTTGACAGCACTAGTGCCAACATCCCTACAAAGACATTTACAATGCCAACTGTCAGCATTGTACCCACAGGGATGTCAGCATATAATTGGGGCTCAGGCTCAACCCTTCTGGGGGCTCCACCCCACAATTCTTGTCTCTAGGATTCTAACTCTGAGTCAGAAAGTTGGACTGGGGGACAAACACCCAGCAAGTAGCAGTCCCAATCGCTGCAAAGACCAGCACAGTGATGGGTGGTTTGGCCTGATTGCTGGCGCTGTACTGGTCTTCGCCGTCGGGGAGTCGCTCCGGTGATAGTATACCGTTTGCAACACTAGATTCCTTGCAGGGTTTAAACAAGTTTTTTTACATGATTTCAAACCATATTCAGTACAGATACAAACTAGTCTATGTTTGGGCTTATTAAAATATTTTAAGAGTCTTCAAATGTTTTAACAAGTCCAGTGTGTACAGGGCATAAAACAGATATGTACAATAAATACCTAACAACTATAGGGTTGGCGTTGTCTAGTAGACCCCCCCCCACCAATCACTAGTGCTTTGAAATAATAAATATTACCCTGGTAGTGAAGGGGACCCACAACCCAACCAAGTGCCACCTGCCCACCCACAAACCCTGAGGACCCCTATCCTCACACCCCTTCCCTCCCAATCACCCATGTTTTGGGATTATAGTTAATTCTCTGGTAGTCTAGTAAACCCCCACAATCACCAGTGATTTAAAACAATAAATATTTCCCTGGCAGTCTAGTGAACCCCCCCCCGACGTCCAAGTGCCAGACCCCCATCCACCCATATTCAGGAACCCCAGCCCTGCATTCCCCCTTCCCCATATTTCAAGACTGAAATAATTCCCTAGTAGTGTAGAGGACCCCCTGCTCCCAATCACAAATGTTTCAAAATAATAAATATTCCCCTGGTAGCGTAGCAGACCTTAACCCTCCCCAAACCAACTGCCAACCCCAGATGCCCACCTGCTGAGAATACCTTGCCCTACATCCCCCTCAACCCAATCACCATTCATGGTTTCTGCTTCAAATGACATGTGACAACACAGCCCTCTGCTCACCTCCTTGGCCAGCGGCCACAGACAATCCCAGAATGCTATCATGTGTACAGTACTTTATCTGAACTGTAAGTAATCATGCTCTGGAACTGTCAGATGACAGCCAGTGGAGGAGGTTAGCAGAGAGTTGTGCCAGTCATTCATCATTTGGAGCAGAAACGGTGTGTGGCAACTAGGGTGAGGAGGACAAGAGGGGTCCTCAGCAGGTGAGCAGATGGGGGGGCTGGCACTTTGTTGAGAGGTGGAGGGGTCACTAGACTACCAGGGAAATATTTATTATTGTAAAGCATTGGTGATCAGGGGAGGGGGACTGCTAGATTACCAGAAAATGAATTATAATCTTGAAACATGAGCAATCAGGGGAGGAGGTCCACTAGACTACCAGAGAAAGGATTTCTATATAGCAATCAAGATTACTGGCGGGGGGGGGGAGGGGAGACACACCACTATACACCAAGGAATAATGTTAACTTTGAAAACTTGGGTTATTGGGGAAGGGGGACCACTACATGCCAGGGACAGCCTTTGCAACATCTTACATGGGGCACTAAGAGGCTGCTGTGTAGCATGTATATTAGCCCATAATGGGCATGCAAATGGTCCCATAACACTTTGCATGCCCAATGGGCCCATTTGCATGCTTGAGCTGACTATGGCCTACAGGAGCCCAGTTGCTGTCGTGTCTTGAGCAGTGCTATCTCCAGTTAGCTTCCCTGAGGGCTATATTCATCACTGGGTCATTCCAATGCAGTATGTATTCATGATGCACTGTGCTGGCACGGTTCCCTATTCAGATAGTTAGCACACTCCATTGGAACAAGCTAACTGCCTGAATATAGCTCAGTGCTGGCTATGTGCTATGTGGCATGCATTGCTACTGGCTGCACATTGCTGTTGGCTGCTCTAAATATGGGGGGTCATTCCTACTGCTAATGCAGCACTCCGGAACAAATGAGATTACAACAGTCAGAAAATGAAGTCTCTCAGGATAGCTACAGGAGACTAGAACTAACAGCAAAAATAAACTAAAACAGAATTTTATATATTCAATAGCTATAGAAATTGAGTACTCTCTTGACAAGGAAAGAGATAAAACTTTCAATATGTGAAAAAAAGGATGGTGGCTAAGAGGAGAAAAAAAAAAACATGTGCCAGTGATGATTGTACACATGATGCCCAAATGCATCTCCGTGCAACTAGCCCTATGACTAACCCCTGCTCTGCCTGGCAACACCAATGAACTTCAATAGACTTTGGAAAGCAATCTCACTCCCTGTGGCTCATCATAGGTGGGTCTTAACCCAGTGGGGTACCCACAATCCTGATGTCCTTTCTTGAGTTCGAACAAAGTTCTGTATTGTCAGCGGGAGGGATTATAGGACTGTAGACAAGGAATCCCTTGGAAGTGAACAACAAGACAGTGGGGATAAATAGCAAATTTATAACACTTGTCAGCGATAGTGAAAGGGATTTTGCATTTCTTTGTTTACAGTAATCATTACAAAATACTTTTTTTGCAACTAAAGAAAAATATCACCAAATTTACTGGAACAACCATTAGGTTCAGTATACTACACAAATTCTTTCTGGTATGATATTCACTGCTATGCATTAAAAAATGTTTCTAGTTCTACAGCTCAGCAACAAGTACAGTGGTGGAAGGTATGAAGATCTGATAATGGATCTCATTAGCTCTAGTAACAGTAGTTACAGCCCAGCTACATTGATGAAACAAATAAGCTCTGTGACTTAAAGAGTTGTTTTAAATTAAAATGGATGTTCATGGGCAACTTTTTTTGTTGAGCTGTGCACCTGGAATGGATTCCAACAATAAATATTGTGGGTCATGAAATGTAACAAAAAACAAAACCTGGCACTGCAGATTTGTATTCAGCTGTAAGCATACCAATCATGTGCGTTCAGGTGTAAGTGTGCCAAAGACATTTATCTGAACAATGAACACCTGTTTGCTGCACGCATGCTGAATGCATTCCCTCAGTTCCAGTTTAACACAGAATGTATTCATGCTGCACAGATGCGACAAATCTACTTTCATGCTTGCAGCATGCAAGTTTTTGATATTCATTTATGTTAGGGTGCTGATATTGTGTCTGTTTTCATATATTGTGATAACAATTTTTAATGATATGTTGCAATAACTTGTGACAAATTCATTATTTCAGTCCACAACCCTTTTTTCCCCAACAAATGTAGGGTGGAAATGGTCCCTTCTACATGCCAATATATGACTGGAAATGTTTTAAAGCACCCGATTCACCATTTGTGTCTCTTTCGAACCGAACCATAGAGTTAATCGTCACCACTCATCAGCTAACTAACCAGTCTGCCTAACAGGACAGCAATGCCAATCACCAGCATCCTACCGTCACCAGCCAGGCTAAGCCAGACTACCCATTGCCAGGGACTATAACAGTGGATGACACTATTTTCAGAAGTTAGAGTGCTCCTGAGTCAAAGGGTCCTCTGTGTGTTCATTGGCAGCCGGAAGGATTTAATTGATAATACAGTTCAGGATGATAAGGTACTAAGTACCCCCAAAAAAAAAAACAATAATAGGTAAGTCTGAATATCTGGCTTCTCAAACCAAATATCAGACAATGTGTTAACTACTATAGGACTCCTGTGGTGAAGTTTTACAGTTGGGTCACAAGATGAAACTAGTTAAATTTTGTCATAGTTCTGTTTTGCAGCAAAGTTGCTATTTTCACCACTAAGGTAATATTTCAGATTTTATTTTTTCCTTTCTTTTTGATCATATATTGCCCTATTAACTTAGAGAGGTCACTGTGGTTGGACAGACAGCCTTTCAGAAGTGATAAGTGTCAGAGTGGGAGACAGAGTCACCAAAACTGTGCAGCCCCAAAAGGGGATTATTTCATGGATAAACTCTGTACATGGTTAAACCAGGGTTATACTACATGGTCAGCAACTATTGACATTTATGGTTTGCACATGATTTTAACCATGGTTATCTGTGGGCAGCTACTGATAGTAAATTGGCCCCAGGTACAGACCATGGATGGCCATGGTCAAAACAGTTTGAGAATTATTCAGATTAACCATGGTCATTATGCTCTTATGACCACGCACAAACCATGGCCAAACATGGATGAGCTACGGTTGACCATGGTATGTCTAGAACACTCAGAAAATATATTGGGAAGGGCAATACTGTATGAAGATTAGGCTTGAAGAATTCTATAGCAATTTTAAACACAAAAGCAGGGGCTCAATTCTGTAGAACAAGCAAGACTGGACTTTCAACTGAACAGTGCTCACAGAGGACAGCAGTGGAGGCAGCATCAGCACTCAGTAAACTGGCTTACCACACTTTCTTGATTGCCAACACCTTCACTTCTTTATTTCTTTATTTTATATGTACTTTCAATCACAGCAGTATAACATCCACAGATCAGGCTTGGTTCAAATCATATAACACAATCATAGTTGCTAGAGCAGTCACCATGTGGTAATGTTTAAACCATGCTTCTCGCTCACCGACTGTCATACTTCCTCAAGTCCAAGACCCATGTGACTAACTTTTCGATGTCTCTATGATGTCTTCTTCAGAGTGTCAGTCTTTTATGCTACTGCGATTAAGATAAATATAAAATAAAGAAATAAAGAAGTGAAGGTGTTGGCAACATATTAACCAAGGAACTGTGGTAAACCGATTTATTGAGTGCTGACCCTGTCACCACTGCGGTCCATATGAACATAATTCTATAGCAATTTTGACCAAAAATAATAGCCAAATACAACCAAAACATGGTCTGTTAATAAACTGTAGATTTTAAGAATACAGGAAAGTTAGGAAACTTAAATATATTTAAGAAACCATTTTTTTGACTTTGAGAGACAAAACAAAAGATATGGGCCCGGATAGTCAAAAGAAATGAGCGACCCAAAATGGAGATGTGCAGTGCATCCCAGAAAATGTGCAGAAGCACAACACTCGAAAGAGAGAGATGCATCTTGCATTTCTGAATGCGTGATCCTGCAAAAATAATGTATGCAGAGTAAAAAAAGGGGGCGGGCACCTGAATATGCTGCGCAAGTGTATATTTAGCCAAAATGTGTGGCGCATGTGTTGCGCTTCACAAAACTGTGCTGTGCAAAGTTAGGTATGTAAGAGGATGGCCTAAACTGGCCAACCATCTACAAGCATGCTGCAGAACTGCAGACAGGTGACCCTGAGACAGCTTCTCGGAGGTACACCAGGATGTGCTCCAGGCACCCCCACACACAGCAGTCATGCCAGGATAGTAGTACCCAATGACAGTTGAGCTGTGCCAGCTTGCCAAGCACCTACTGGGTGCCACTGGGTGATACCCAGATACTGCACAGTCGGCCACCCCCTCACCACATCCAGGTTGGGGACACCCAGCTACCACATGCTAGTCAGATGCCCCCCTAGCACACCAGCGGAGCAGACAGCTACAATGCAGCACATGTACCAGGTGCCATGGTCTGCACCCATGTGGCTGTCAGAGTGCCACCAGGTGGAGGCATGCGCCCATGGTGACATCTGGGACAACGGTGAGCAGGATGCATTATGGTAATGATGGCAGCATGCCATGGGTCAGGAACAGCCCAGTGGCACACACCCATGGTGGAACTCCATAGGTGCACACAGCATGCCCGTGCCAGACCCACACCACCAGGAACTACATACATACCACCTATGCCATCCCTGCAGTGTGACAATGCCACAGAGGCTCTAGGTTTGGGTCACTGTGGTGTATTGGTGGTGGACGGGTGGTGGACAGTACACAACTGTGAGCTGGGCAGGGCAGGGGTGGCACCACCCTGTGGCCTGGAGGTGGCAGAGGCATGATCCAAGGACACCGGACCCATCCAGTGTTATGCACGTGGCCACCTAGGGCATGGGCATGGCCATGGGTAGTGGCACTGCTAACCTCTCAACTGGCACACAGTACGGGGTATGGCACTCATGTTATCACTCAGACACCCTCTGACCCACATAGAGTGGGTGAGATTACACACCGACCACTGGGACTGTTATGCAGATTTGCATGATACTAAGAGATGCTAGATCTCTGCACACTGTAGCAACATTGGTGCACTCATTTTCACAGCCTTCAGGGCTTGCACTGTCATGTTTGCTGCTGTGTCACACATTCAGACCAGTTGGCACACACCTCACCACACATTTGGGTGCTAATGGGTTGGGGGTTATGTAGCACTGTACTCAGGCCAATGCAATCCACCCACAAACATCCATCCATTCCACCTACCTGCTAGTCTGCAGTACCTCCTGATCACCTTTGTGGAATGGTGGTGCTGCCCTGTAATGCTGGAACTGTGCATGCCAATGGTATGCAAATGGCCTGAATACATTCCAATAATGAGATGCAAATGTGCTGTTTGGATGCTGATTGTGCAATGAGGTCATTTGCATATACTGGTTCTGCACTGGGTTCTGGGCACCTGCCATGCATCTCACACTGAGATCGCACATGTTCAGGATATTCTGCTGTACATGCGTGACTGCATATTACTGTGCATCTTCTGAATATACCATTATTTTGTGCTGGCACAGTTGAGTTGCTTGACACAAGCACTTGAGCGATGCAGCCTGCCACTTTTGAATATGGGGCCCATACATTCCTCAGCTAGTGCCACTAAAGAACTCTTTTGCTGCACTAGCAGAATGGGACTGCAAAGATGGGGACCTGTGGAAGTGGCAAGGGAGGATGTGGGGTTCTTCAGAACAAAGACCCTAAGGTGAAAGAAAGAGGTAACCAGTGGAAGGGGAAGCAACTTCTGGTGGAGGACTTAATCATCGGGGGGTACATCTGGGAACACCATGAGAAAGAATGAGGGAGGCGAGGTGCCTAACCAACAGAAGTGTACACACAGCTCACTGGTGCAGGGCTGGGTGCAACTGAAGGACCATGCTTGACCTAGTTAATTAACAGAAAAAACACCTCAGCCAGTTGCACTCCTGAAATTTCAAAAGTTATGTGCTTCCAAAATAATGCCAAGATGAATTTTCTCCTTCCAAATGCAGTTTATTGTGCTTAAATTGCAAAAATGCAGGAAGAGCACATACATGCAGGTACAAGAGCTGTTACCACCTGTCCAGAAACCCTAGTGCTTTGCTCAGTAGAGCTTCCTCAGGGGGCCAAGGTGAGGTTCCTACCTGGCTCCTCGGCAAGTAGAAACTGGGAGCAGATCTTTAGGATCACTAGAGCAGCAGGGCAGGAGGCAGAGCTGGATGTCAATGTTCATCTGGGGACAAATGACCTGGCAGGGAACACAGCTGAGGTGGTGCAGGGTAGAGTTAGAGAGATGGGGAGTGGTCTGAAGCAGGTAGCACACATGGTGGCCTTCGCTGAGGTGATATCTGTGCAATGCTGGTGGGAGGTATGGAGACACCGCACCACAGTCTTCAATGACTGGTTGAAGACATGATGCAGGGGGGTGGTATTTAGCTTCACTGGGGACTGAAGTCCTACCTGAAGGGATAAAGGCCTGTACAAATGGGATGGCTTCTGTCCAGGAGGGAGGGAAATGGCAGTCCTGGGTGGAAGGTTTAAATGCAACTTCAATGGGCATATAAACTAGCCAAGGAGGTAGGTAGAAGAAAAGAGGAAGGCAGTGAATGCCCCCCCAAGATAATGAAACAGCAGGGAAGAAAAATCCATAGGTAATAAATTTCCCAGGGATTGTTAAGAGTATGGGCAATGGGGGACAGGATGGGAGGGTCGAGAGGTATAACTGAAGCAGGAAGAAATACTAGGGAGGGTGGGCAGAGGCAGGATAAAAATAAGGACAATACTAGTGAAAAGGGTAGAGTGAAGGATGGACTTAGGAAGGGAGGGGAGGGTAGGGAGGGTTGAAAGGAGTGGAGAGCCATGTGTGTCGCTGCAAAGAGCCTAGGAAACAAAATTCCTGACCTTGAGGCTACCATGGTGGAGGTGAACCTGGATCTGATGGCCATGACAGAAAAATGGTGCACCGACAACCACAGCTGGGAGGTGGCCACTGCGGGTTAAAATATGTTTTGTAAAGACAGGGGAGGGAGGAAAGGGGGAATTGTTTTATTTGTAAGGGAAGTTATAAAGGCCACGGAAATAGAGTAACACTGTGGGGAAATGGAGGGGTTGGAAGTTCTTTGGGTTGGCTTAGAAATGGGGACCAGCACTTTAATATGTGTGGGGGTGGTGTACAAGCTGCTGACATGGATAGGAACTGGACAGTTTTGGGGAGGCCACAGGCAAAATGGCAAGCAAAGGGGAAGTAGTAATCATGGATGACTTTAATCTACCAGATGTGAACTGGAACATCCTGTCCACAGCTATGACTAGGAGCAGGTTCATCCTAGACGCCATGCAAGGGGCATTTCTCAAGCAGATGGTTGCAGATCCCACTAGAGACAGGGTGATGCTGGATCTGGTACTTACAAAAAGAGACAACATACTGTTGCCGACATCACAGTGTGTAGTCCCCTGGGTTTAAGCAATCATCATACAGTGTGGTTTGGCATACAGATTGGGCAGGAGTAAAAACATGCTAGGACAATGGCCCTGGACTTCAAGAGAGCAGATTTTAGAGAAATGGGAGACTGACTTAGGAAATACCTTGAAATGGGGATAGCCATGGGGGGGTGCAGGCACAATGGAATAGAATAAAGAAGGGAATAACTGAGGTAACGTCAAGCTGTTTAAAGGTAATAAGCAAGGGTAAGTGGAGAAAGAAGCCACTGTGGTTCACAAATGAGGTTGCTAAAGCAGTAAAGGAGAAAAAAAAAACAGGTTTAAGAAAGCACAAGGAGACCAAAACAGAGATGGACAGGGAGGTATAGCTAGAGAAACAAAGGGAGATAGGAAGGAGGATAAGGACAGCAAAGGCTCAAACTGAGGAAAGGATTTCCCAGGAGTTCAAGAATGGGGACAAGACATTCTTCAGGTACCTGAACAAGCACAGGAAGACAAGGGAGGTAAAGTGAAGATTAGGAGACACATGGTGGGGGGGACTGTGCAGAGGATGACCAAGAAAAAGCTAAAATTGTAAACAAATACTTCTGCTTGGTATTCACAGTGGAAGGGGGGATGGGTCAACATGCATTAACATGTATCGGGAGAGGAGGTCGCACACAAGTCTATTTATGGAAGAGAGAGTCCACTTTAAGTTAGAAGCCCTAAAGGAAACCAAGGGAATGGGGCCGGCTGGATCCACTGAAGAATATTTAAAGAACTGAACACAGTGCTAGCTGCCCCTATGGCAGCACTATTGAGCATCTCACTAGAGACAAGGGTGGTTCCAGAGGAGTGGAGAGGGGCCAATGTGGTCCCTCTGCACAGTAGTGGCAGCAGGGAGGAGATCAGCAATTACAGACTCGCCAGTCTCACAACAGTAGTATTTGGGTTTCATTGCCAAAAAGTACAAAGTCATCCACCTGGGGTGGGGTAACCCAGGGACTGTGTGTTAGATGGGAGGTTATCAGCCAAGAGAGGGACCTTGTCGTTATCATGTCTGATGATCTCGAGGTGGCAGGGCAGTGCAACAGGACAGTAGTCAAGGTGAGTTGGATGCTGGGATGCATAGGGAAGGTTACCTCTAGCAGGAGAAGGGGGATGATGTTACCTCTACATCATTCTCAAGTGAGACCCCAACTGAAGTACTGCATCCAGTTCTGGAGGCTACACCTCCGCATGGGCATCAACAAGGTGGAGGTGTTCCAGAGGAGGGCTTCTAAAATGGTGCAAGGTTTGCATGAGAAGCCATATAAGGACAGATTGTTGGAGCAGGATATGTACTCCCTAGAACAGAGAAGAGTGAGGGGGGACATGACTGAGACTGAGACTTATACATGCCTCACAGGGGTGAAGAAAGTGAAAGGGGGAGCCTCTTTCAAAGAAGGAGGAACACTAGTACACAGGGGCATGCTGTGAAACTTGTGTTGGGGGGGTTTAAGAGAGATGTGAGGAAATACTTTTTCACAGAAAGGGTGGTAGATGCCTGGAACAGCCTGCTGAAAGAGGTGGCAGGCATAAAGACAGTGGGGAGTTTCAAATCTGCATGGGATTTGCACATGGGTATTATGGTAAGGGAGGAGGGAGGGACACCGGTAACCAAGTAGAGTCCAGGGTGCAGTGTTAGGCAAGGAAAATAAGGCTGACTAGATGGGCCTACCAGCCATTTCCTGCCAACACTTTTTATGTTTCTGTGTTGCGCTAGGTAGTTGTAATTAATAGCTACAATTATAGATGTCATAATTATGTTTGAGAATTAAATTGATCCTGGAAGGCTTTAACTAGATTATGATTACTTGAAATAAGAGATGACATAAACTTAAAAAAGAGGCTAATTAGAAATAAATTGAGAGCCTTATAATCTAATCTTCATACTTGGGGTTGATATCTTTAACACTGCTTAAAATTATCTAACCCCCTGTAAAGGGTTACGTGGACCCATCTCAAAATGAAGTTAACGAGGCAGAACTGCGACTCAGGGCATGCATATCAGCCCTGATGCTGATGCACGTGCCCCAAATCACAGTTCCAGTTTTTAAAGCAATAGTTTTAAGTGTTCCCATGCTGGTTTTTAAATACAAAACATACTGTCATGCTTAGGACAAAGCCTACTTTCAGGCCATATGTTTCTTTTTTCAGAGTACTTAAACTATGCCTAGCTCGTGCATGCACAAATTCACATCAGTTCAGGGCCACCTTGCTCGGCCACGTGTCCTCAGGAACTTGCAGAGGCATCAGGCAACAGGCGAGAGGCATAACACAAAGGCTGTGGGACTCAGTTCACTGAATGGTGACCAGTATGGTGTTTGCAGCATACAAATTACCAAAACACAAAATGAAGGGAAATGTCCCAAAGTACTATAGCACTAATCAAAGCTCCAGTTGCTTAAAATGAATCACAGGGGCTGATTATCTTGCTTCTCTTTATTATGCAAACATGCTCATCGAGTGTAGCCATAGGCCCAGATGTTCAAAAGAGTTGAGCCATGCGCAATAGGGTTGCGCCTGCACAAGTCCGAAATGCGCCATCCTGCAATATTCAGCAGGAGGCAGTTGCGCCCCCCCAAATCATGCTGAGCAACAGCGCAATGATAATGAAGGCATGCGCAACTGAAGGGGGATGAACCATGCATAAACTGCACAGCCCGATATTCAGCCGGGCTGTGCAGAGTTATGCAAGTGCAACCCCTATCTGCGTCTGCACAACTTTACGCCAAAAAAAAAAAAAAGGATGAAGTCGAGGGCCACCCACAGGTGAGCTGCCGCATTGCAGGGCGCACACAGCAGCTACTTCAGGTGGCCTCCACTGCTCCTGGTGGCACCTTCATGCCCCGATCGCAGGCTGAAGTGCCCCCATTAGCCTGATCGCAGGCATAACGTTATATCCCTCCATTAGCCCGATCGGGGGCAGAATGTTATTCCCCTCATTAGCCCGATCGTGGGCAGAATGTTATATCCCCCATTAGCCCGATCACGGGCAGAGCGTTATTCCCCATTAGCCCGATCGCGGGCGAACATTATCCCCATTAGCCCGATCGCTGAAAGAACGGTATGTCCCCGAGCAGCCCGATCGCGGGCATCGAGACTTCCCTCCCCAAAGTCCAATATCCCTGGTGATCTAGTGGCCCCTTACCCCACTCCACTCATGGAGCCCCACTCCCGCCTCATCAGTCGGAGGAGCGTGCAGCACCACTGCCTACCGCCCCACCGCCCGCCAACTGACAGCTGGGCTGCACACCCATTGGCTCTTGCTCTGAACCAATGGACGCAGCCCTACTGAGCTGTCAGTCGGCGGGCGTGCAGGCGGTGGTGCTGCTGCCGCCAGCTCATGGGGAGTGGGGTAGGCCCGTGGTGGGGCCACTGGACCACCAGGGATATTGGACTTTGGGGAGGGGTTTGACTTTATGCCCGTGATCGGCTAATGGGGGTTACTTATATGCCCGCAATCGGGCCGCTTCGGTTATGCCCGCAATTGGGCTGCTGGGGATGATATTATGTCCGCGATTGGGCGTTTCGTTATGCCCACGATCGGGCTGCTGGGATGATATTATGCCCACGAATTGGGCTGTTTTGGTTATGCCCGCAATTGGGCTGCTGGGGATGATATTATGCCCGCGATCGGGCTATGGGGACATACTATCATGCGCCCGCGATCAGGCTGCAGGGGCGTTACTCCCCGACGGCTGCCGGAGCCTGGCAGGGCGCCAGGCGAAGTCGCCAGGGATTGATGCACTCCGCATGCCATAATGGCATGCAAATGGAGCCGTAATTAGATGCAATGGCCCCTGTGCACCTTGCATAAATTTATGGCCCCGCTTGCATGTCACCTTTGAATATCGCAGGTTTGGCGATGGCGCAATGGAATCCCGCGCCACCCATCTGAATGCTCCACTCTGACCACTTGTGGTAGCGTAGCGTCCACTGCGCCATGCACAGTGGTTGGCTAGGGGCAATATTCAAAGAAGTTGCTCAATAGCGCAACTCCATTGAATATCGCCCTGGCTACACCCCTACGCAACTTTTTTGAGTAGCGCAAGGGCTTGAGCCACAGGATGGCGCAGTTTGAATATCTGGCCCATAAAGTGCAAGTGTAAAAACAGATACATCGGCGACAGTACTATCATGAAAGCTAAACAAACAAACCACTAGCACAGAAAAGTGCATCCATAGCAGCAAAACGTTTGAATTACCAGCAGTGTAAACAAGCCATGTGTGCCTCCTGGAGCTAACCAGGTACCACACAAGGACCAGCTGACATTTTGCTGTTGAAGCTTCCTGAGAGCCAATTGGATAGCACATCATTCCAGCCTTTTGAATGGAGTGAATACCATATTCATTAGGTAGGCATTTTTATTTATCTATTTGAGATATTCAGAAAGACCTTTGAGTCATAGACTCATTTACAAAGGTTCCACGTCATACATTTAGGTACAGGGTAACAATTGTTGAAGTTGTCAGTACAGTACAGCACATGTTAGGATGCAGTACATTACATTACAGTAAATGGTAGGATTTGGAGGCAGAGCTAGTAGTAACAGCATAGTACAGAGTTGGAAACGTTTATTATGCTAGTGCACGTGGCAGTCCCGGATAGAAACAGCAGGAAGCAATCAGACGGGACACAGTAAAGAGGGGCATTATAGCACAGCCACAAAGTTGCAGAAGAAACTGATACAGGCTGATAGTCATTTAGTGAATAGGGGGGAATTATGAGATGAGTATGGGGGATATTGGACCTCATGCTGTAGGGCAGTGTCAGGGGCAGTTATAAACATTTGAGTCCTGGAGGAGCCCCCTTAATCTAGATTTAAAGGGTCCTAGCCTTGTTTCCTTGGCTAGTGAGGTGAGGAGGGAGTTAGCCCAGCATGGGGCTAGGTAGGAAAAGGATCTTTGAAAGTGAGAGGTATGAGGGCCGGGTACCCATAGTAGCGGCATGTCCGAGTTTCATGTGGATCTGGCAGGGGTAGCTGGGCGAATGACTGTGGTAAGGGAGGGGGCAGCTATACCTAAGATTATCTTTTTTGCCAGAAGGCAGGTATGATACTTGATTCTGCTATCTAGGTTTAGCCAGTTTGTAGAGTTATAGAGTGAACAGGTGTGCGTGAGACGATCACACCTGAGGATGAGGCGGCAGGCTTTGTTGAGTACAAGGCAGAGACTGTTTAGTGTGGAGGTAGGGGCTGCACTGTATATGGTGATACCATAGTCTAGTAGGGAGAGGACAGAGGAATTTACGGCGAGCCGTAGGGCCTCGGGAGTGAGGCAGTGCTTGTGTCAATAGAGCACACCTAGTCTCGAGTTCAGGGCAGAGGCTAGGTGTAGAATACATTTCATGAAGTTAAGGGCTGGGTCTAGCATGATTCCTAGGTATTTAAAGCTTCTAACTTGTTCCAGAGGGGTGTGGTTGACAGTGAGAAATGGGGGGCATAGGTCCCTGCGGGGGTTTTGAGGGTGTGAGAAGACCATGACTTTGGTTTTCTTGTAGTGGATTACTAGCTGCTGGGTGGAGAGCCAGTGTTCAGCTTTATGGAAACTGTGTTGGAGTGATTGGTGGAGTTTAAGTGGGTCAGAGTCAGAGGTGTACAGGACTACGTCATCTGCATAGAGGAGCAGGTTACTGGAGATGGCCGTTGGGAGGGAGTTCAGATACAGGCTGAAGAGTAGGGGGCCCAGAATTGAGCCCTGCGGAATGCCAGAGCGGACAGGGAGGCAGGGGGATGGGACAGAGCCTACTTTTATCTGTTGTGTTCTATCTGACAGGTAGCTAGTAAACCAGTTTAAGGTGTCTTCAGAGAAGCCAATGGAGGAGAGTGAGTTTAGGAGGAGGACGTGGTTGACAGTATTGAAAGCTTTGGAGAGGTCCACGAAGATGGCTCCTGTGCGGTGTCCTTGGTCAAGGGCGGAGTGGGTATGGGAGGTGAAAGCGAAGAGGGCAGTGGTGGTGCTATGTCCCTTACAGAAGCCATGTTGTTGGCTGCAGAGAAGATTGCATTTTGTGAGGTGGTCAGTGATTTGGTCAGCGACTATACGCTCTAAGACTTTAGATGGGGAGGGGAATGGATATAGGGCGATAGTTGTTAGAAGAGGTGAGGTCCCCACTTTTATAGATAGGGGTAATAGTGGCCTGTTTCCATAGGGTGGGGAAATGGCCTTGACAGAGGGAGCGATTTATAACATGAGTGAGAGGAAAAAGGACTTCTGGGAGAGTAAGGCGAAGAAGTCTCAGGTTTAGGGCATCACTGCAGTTATGAGAGTGGCTAAGGGCTTTGGCCAGGTAAGGTTTGGCAGCCACAGGGGAGAGAGTGTGTAGGTGTAGTGGAGGAGCAAGGGGGGTGGGCCTGGGCCGGCGGGGGTCAGAGAAATTAGGGGGGAGGACATGGTTGAGATTAGTGAAGGCGGAGTTTAGGGCTGAGGCTATGCTGAGGGGGAACGGTGGAGATGTTGTTGTCGTCAATGACTAATGGTTCTGGTGGGTGGTTAGGTGCTTTACCACAGAGTTCCTTAATATTATTCCAGAACTTGCACCCATCACCCCAGGTTGATGTTAAGGACGCTTTGTAGTAGTCCACCTTGGCAGTGCCGAGGGCCCGAGTACATAGATTATGAAATTCTCTGTAGCGTTGTCTGTCAGCTGGCCGCTTGGTGTCATTAGCAATATGCCAAAGGGAGTCATGTTGATGCAGTAGGCCCAGGAGGTGATCAGAGAACCAGGGGCCTGGTTATCTTTGGTCATTTTCTTGGTGAGGGGGGCGAAATTATCACATATATTATTGAAAGAGGAGATAAATAGGTCAAGCACAAGGTTTGGGTCTAGGGTGTTTACTAGGGGTGTCCAGTCCAATTTTCTAAGGTGGTCCTTGAGTTGGGATAGTTTGTCAGGGCTGAGCTTGTGCAGTAGTGTTACTTTGGGGGGGGAGTTTGGGGGTTCTTCCGGCCCAAGTGAAAAGGACAGGAGAATGATCACTAAGAGCGTTGGGAAGTACTTGGGTGTTTGTTATTCTATGGGGGCGGTTTGTGAAGACCAGATCCAGGAGGGAGGGAGGATGTCCCTGTATGGTCATTAACCAGGGTGGGGGAGGTGACAACCTGTGTGAGGTTAAGCGTGATGGCATCAGCAATATACGGGGCGGCTGTCTTTACCAGCCAGTTTATGTTGAAGTCACCCATGACTATTTTATCATAGTGGGGCAGTAGAGTGGAGAGGTAATTTAGGATGGTCTGGAAAGCAAGTTTGTGTTCCTTAGGAGGGATGTAAACAATAGCGAGTAGGAGAAGGGAGGTAGACCTAACTAGTGTTAATTTAAGCGTTAGAGCTTGTGCCCTTGCTGCTAGCTGTGGTGTAGGGAGTATTTGGTCCGACAGTGAGTCCTTAAGATAGAGAGCGCAGCCACCACCTCACTTACCTACCCTATCAGAGTGATAGAGGCGGTAACCAGGGAGATTTATTTATTTTTATTTATTTGCTTTTAGGTAAGCACACTAGACAACAAGTGCCTATTTTCAGGTGTGACCCGGGAGGTTACAGAGTACTTAAGAAACATAATACAGGGTCAAGGTAACATACAGGCCCATGAACAAGTGGGTGGAACAGCAAACGGTATACATGGCTATAAAACGGTAAAGTAGGCAGTATGTCAACAGGATACATAACAGCATTGAGAGGCAGAATAACAGCAGGAAACATCATGGCAGAGAATACATCAAAGTAAATGAAAATACGGGCACGTGTTTGCGTGACATGAGGGCCTATCATGAGATAGAGACAGCGTCACAATAGTGCAGCTAGAAGCTGGTACTTGTATGACAGGAGTGCCTCTGCAATGGAAGGGTGGAAAGTGCCTTATGCTGGATTTCATCAGAGAGTAACAGCGGCCGGTGTGTCAGCTCACAGACTCCCAAGTGAATCGGGGTCGGGGGTGAGGGAGAGACTACTCTGGGTCTATATAGCACATAGACAAGCAGAGGCCACTTTGAGAAAGCTCCATAGGGATGTTTTGAAGCAGAGATGGGAGGGAGAGGCACGAACTAGGGTGGGAAGGGAGTCCCATAGTCTAGGCGCATGGACGGAAAAGGCCCGATCACTTGTGAGGGTGCGGGTCTTAGGGACCAGGCGGACCTGAGCAGCACTAGATCTTAAGTGGTAGGCAGGGGTTCCATATTTGAGGGGGAGGGCAAGTGCAGAAGGAGTAGCCATTCTAGCTATATTATCTACGAAGTTGCCAAGGACAAAGGGGCGGTGCTTTTCAGGGGGGAGCCACTCCAACCAAGAGTAGAGCTCACAACGATGCATGAGGCGAGGTGCAGAGAGTGTGAAGGGGCATACGTTGTTATAAGCAGTATCCCATTTTGCTAGGCTAGAATTAAGGACTGGGGCAAAGGCTACAAGCCCATAGCAAAGTGTGGGAAGGAGTATCCCCCTGCCTATGGTGAGCCGTGCAGCCGGGTGAGGCAATCTTTGGCTCTGTAGGCAAGCCCAAGCTTGCCGTTTGTGGTTTTACATATATTCCGAAGGTGCTCGGTGAGATCCAGTTGTGGATCAATGGTAACTCCTAGATACTTGATGGAGTCAATGACCAGCAGGAGGGAGCCATTTGCTCCATGGATAGTTAGAGGAGCAGGGCGGGAAGCGGTTTTGGACACAGAACCAAAGAGCATGGCCTGGGTCTTGTCCAGGTTTATGGTAAGCTTATGCCCCTCAAGCCAGTTCTGGATAAGATCAAAGTCTGCATTAAGTTGGGAGCTAATGATAGTAATATCCTGGGAACTGGACAATACGATGAGGTCATCCACGTATAGAGTTGGGTGCCCATAGGTTGCAACGGAGAGCAGTTCATTTATGAATAGGGAAAACAGAATGGGCCCAAGGACGGATCCTTGGGGGACCCCGCAGTTAGTAGGGGAGAGGACAGAGAGGGTGCGGTTGAAGCAGATGTATTGCTGCCTTCCCCCAAGGTAGTTGGAGAACCAGGCAAGGACTCGGAGGCAGAATCCGAGAGAATGAAGTGTGGAGTGGAGGAGTGAATGGTCAACCTGATCGAAGGCCTTTGAGAGGTCAACGAAGATGGCTTCAGTCAGTTTGCCTTGGTGAGTCATGGATCTGATCTCAGAGGTAACCACGGCAAGTGCAGTTGATGTACTGTGCCCCTTTCTGAAGCCATGCTGAGCAGGGGAGAGAACTGCATAACCCTGAAGGAAGTGGGAGAGTTGCAAGGCAACTGCCTTTTCTAGGAGCTTACAGGTAGCAGAGAGTATGGTGATGGGGCAATAGTTTTTCAAATCTTTGGGGTAGCCTTGTTTGTAAACCGGGACAACCTTGGCCACCTTCCATACGTCAGGTATGATTCCCGAGATAAGAGAAGAATTAAATATATGAGTGACCGGCCGGGCGAGGAGGGGGCCCCCCAAGCTGAGCAGCTTTGGTTCGAGGCTGTCGTGACCTGCCCCCGTGTGGTGGGAGAGACCGGCTAGGAGTTCTTGGGTCTCTCGAACTGAGATCCATTTGAGGTAGAATGGCAGTCGAGGGGGGGGTGCACATCAAGGGGTTTAGGGGCAGGGGGTTGGGAAGACGGAGGAGCAGGCAGGTCTGAAAACATGCAGTTAAATGCAGTGGCAATAGTATGGGGGTCATTGCAGTTGGTCCCTCCAATATTCATGTCAGTGCTTGTTTCCTTGGCGGGCCCTCCGACCAGATTTTTGACATTTTGACAAAAGTGCCGGGGGTTATAGACCGAGTTTAACAGAGCAGATTTGCAGTACTCACTCTTGGTGGCACGTATGGCTCTCTTGCAGGAGTTTCTGAGCCGCCGATATTCGAGGAGGTCATTACTGTTGCAGGAGATCTTGTGTTTCACCCAACATTTGTCTCTCTGCTTCATGAGGGTGAATAGGCCTCCATGGAGCCACTTCATGACAGTGCCCCTCACCCTCCTTTTTGCAAGGGGTGCATGCCTGTTTTGCAAGGGGACAAATACCGCAAGGAAATGATCAAGGGCTGCAACACGGTCATTTGTGGTGGTGACTCTAGACCAGTCGACACATCGTAGATCCTCAAGGTAGTCATTGAGGATGAGTTTGGAATAATCCCTCATCTGGATCACTCTGCTGGGGACAGCAGAGTCTGGTACAGAGGTGGAGAGCCATGTTTCACCGAGCCCAGTGACATCAGGGTGGTGTTGGAGAACCCACCCTTGGAAGGTGTCCCATTTTTTTTGTGGGCTACAGATGTTAAGTGAGTCAATGCGAAGTCCACTGATAGGAGTGAGGATGGGCTGCTGGGTAGTCTGTGGGCCAGGGTTGGGATGGACGTTGCCCGAGAGGAGTAGTAGCAGTACAAGTGTCCTGAGGCGGTTGTTTTTTGTTTGTGTGCATAGTTGGTGACCCTTTCACATACGTACCCTGTGGCTGGATTGGAAGGTGGCAGGAGTTCCAGGGTCTGAGGCGCGCTAGGGGAGGAGGAGCAGGGCCGGGGAGGAGCAGAGGGGGAGCAATACCGGGGTGTGCAGGAGAGAGAGAGTGGGGCTACATAGGGTCCAACTCCCATATTGATGCTCATTTACAGGCAGACAGAGTATGGGGTAATGTAAGGTTGTGTTTTTTATGTTGGCGTGGAGTGCGGGCAGATGTGTAACTCCGAGCCCTAGTGCTAATTTGCGGTAAGGTAGTGAAAAGGGGAGAGGAGAGCAAGTGGAAGTGGCAGATTGCATGTAGATGCGTGTCAGATGAGAAATTCCACTTCATGTGAGATGGAAAGGAGATCAGCAGGGTGGTAGTGAGGAGAGTGTGCAGGAACATGATAGCAGAAGTGGAGGAGATAATTGCCCAGTCAAAATAGGGAGTGAGAGATTTAGCTTGAAATCACTCTGGACGTGAGATCTAAGTAGTGGGTAGGACCTCTGGTGGTGGAAAGAGATAACCTGCGAATGGTAAAGTAGGCTGATAGAAAAAAACGCAGAGGGTGGAGTCACTTAGAGGGCGGAGTCACACAGGGGGTGGGGTCATACAGCACTATATAGTGCGCAGCCCACCAAGGGTGGTGGTGGGGGCGGTGGGGAGGCATGCTGCCTTACTCTTTGCTGCTGACCTCATGGTTATGATACAACAAAGACTCAAACACAGACATTAATGCAGATAAATTAAAAACATTTCGTGCTAGGATTACATTTATAAATAACATTGCAGTGACAGTTCTTCATTGAGTCCCTTCGGAGTTAAAGTGTCCAATCTTTGTATCCGAAAATATTCTCTTTGTGCTAGCTTATTTTTTAGATCTCTGCCTCTGGGACCCAATACCACCTTTTCAATTCTGCAAAACTTCACATTTGCTGGCAAGCCATGATTTGCCCCTAAAAAGTGCCTTGCCATTGCATTAGTGAGTACCCCATTTCTAATGGCCCTTTAATGAGTGTTTTGTCTGCCCAACATACCCCAGACTGCTTGGACATATCCTTAAGTAGACTACCCTGGCAGTAGAACAATTAATAAAATAATTAATACCACATTTCTGACCAGTTCTAGGATGTTTGAAAAAGTTGCAATTGTGGGTGTTTTTACACTGTGCACAGTGTCCACACCTAAAAAGGGACTGGATCAAGCTTTATCACACAGAGTGATTTATTAGCACCAAAGAATAAAGTAAAATTGGAATAGCTGATTACTTATATGGCCACTTAGTAGAATGAAAGCAAAGAAATTTCCAATATTATTACCAAGAAACACTGACAGGTTGTAAAATCGGATAAAATCTTTGAGAATAAATATGTATGTATTACCTTTTGAAGGTCAAAAACTTCGAAGACACTTCAGTGCATACTTTGTACAAATCATCTACACCACAAAATACATGGCTACCAGATGCCCCGGAAGGCAACTTTAGGTGTGGACACTGTGCACAGTGCAATAACATCAATTCCAGCTTTTTCAAACATCCTAGAACTGGTCCAACACTGCATGCAGAGGACTGTTGCATTGCTGTACTAGAAGTCCATTGCTGCACCAGACCATGACAAACAATGTATTGGTGGAATGACACACACATGCCCCGCTAACACCATGGTGCAGGTGGCAGACAACTAACAGTCAGGACTGTCCCAATGCATTCAATACCTGCTCACAGATGCTGGCAGGATGCTGACCAGTGGGACTGAATGGCAGTCTACATGCTGTATGTTAAGCCCACACCACATGTGCCCAGTGAGCGACAGCAGCATAGCACCATGTGCAGTGGCACGCACATGTGTCCTCCCTGTCCCTGACATGGTGTGGTATAAGGCATGGCCGTGCACAACAATGCTATGGCATTGACACCTGCTTTGTGTTACACATGTGCTGCATGCTAGTGTGCCTGCACACACACACACACACACACTATGAGTACCTCTCCAGCTATGCATATGTGACCACACATGACAGCTGTATGTGATGGAGATTGCAGCCTGTGTTCTATTGTGTCCACTGTGCATTCCCATGGCACAACGTACCAGGTCATAATGTTGTACGCTTAATAGCGTGACGGCATTATGGCACAGCCCGACTCCAGCGCCTCTAAGTTGGACCTCCCGAGTTAGAATCCTAGCGGGGCGGGGTGCAGCCCCTGGGGTGTGCAGAGCCCCACAGAAAAGAAAAATAAGTCCAAATCACACAACGTGCTTGTGGCGCACGGCATTCTGCTGCACAATATTATGACCCCGTGCCATGGCATGGCACAATGTGTCATCTGCCGAGTGTTGCTACAGGGTATGTATGCACCATTGGCAATGCTGTTGTCATACAGACCTCCACTGTGTGGTGTTCTTCACATCCCAGCACAGAAGTGGGTATGTTGATCATGCAGCAATGTAGCTGTGCTGTGTCAGCCACCGCAGGTCTGGTATCACAGTGGCTACAGGCACACAGCTTCTGTGTTACACCCTGTTGTGGCATGTCCCGATGGTGTGTGCACACATACACATGACTTTTGCTGTCAGGAGCAATGTGGCCATACAGTGCACATGCACATATGTCCATCACATACGCATCACCCTGCTGTCCAGTGTCATCACATGGCATGCCATTGTCTGCATGACACAGGGCATCGTTAGGCTAACAGACACTACAGAGCCCCATTCAAGTGTTCCCCTGCTGCCGTGCTCTGCCACTGCTTTTTGTGGTCAGACTACAGCCATGCCAGTCAGTCCACAGCCATTCAGACATGCGAGTTTACCAGTGCATACGACTGTATCCAGGTCAACCAGCATGACAGCACCCACTGGTATGTAGGGCTGACAGATGCGATGGGCAGTGGTGGTGCAAAATTAGTGGTGCCACCACATCATGTTCCACTAGTATGGCACACATTGTACATGGACATAGCAACAGTGTGGACTGTGCACACACATTGTTGTGACCCTGTGATTGGTATGCAGTAGCCTAACCCACACTGTGGAGCCTGCATTGCCTCGTGTGTATAGTAAACATCAAAAGTGCTGCAATGTATGTGACTGGACTGTGGAGGACATGCGTGGACATGCCTGGAGCTGATCGAGTGTTTTTTATTCTGTTCACACTGCGAACAGAGGTGCCAGGGCACAGGCCAGACAGGACACCAGAAAGGCAGGCCATGATGGTGCAGGAAGAGCAAGACAGCAGTCTGCGGTGCACACGGTGCCGCGAAGATGGTCAGGTGAGTATGCATGCATGTGTCACCATGGCAAAGCCAGACTGTGCGTGACTGTAACCATGATGCACCCACTGTGCCTGTGCATCCAACATCTGTGTGTTTGCATAATGCAGACACACATGTGTTGCCTGCTCCCTGTACAGCCTGTCCTACCAGCACATGTTGCCCACCATAGGGGCACATGTCTAACCACATTCCATGTGGGCTGTGCACATCACCGATACATGCTGTGAAACAAAGTGGTCCCCAGCTGCCATGTAGCCCCTGTCTGTCTCCATGCCACATTTTTGATTGGGTGGGGATCGGGGCCTCCCGTGCTACTGGAGCCAGTTCTGAATTTGTCTGAGAGGCCTAGCAACTGAGATGGGAGTCAGAGAGCAGTACAACAGTGCAGGTTGGTCAGAGATCAGGCTGGTTGTGCAGTCGTTTTTTCAGAAGGAAGAGGTACAGTGACACTGAACAACAGGGGCAGCTGCACTGTGTATTTCATTTCATGTTTTATATATTCCTCCTATTGGGATACTGCCTTTTGGGGGGCTGCTTTGTGTATTTTATTTTAGGTTTTCCTCCAATTGGGAAATTGCCTTTTGAGGACCGTGAGTGTTCTTGGGTAAACAGTAAGTAGAATGGGGCTGAATGTACTGTGGGGACACAGTGGCCTGACTGTTTTTATGTTTGCTTGCATGCATGTGCAAGGAAACATATTGTGACAGCTTGCTGCAGAAGCAGGTTTTGGAGGTGTGGCACTTTTGTGGCCAATGCCGCCACTGCATGTTGGGGCATGTGTGGTGGCCACCAATAGTGTTGGATGCTGCCAGTGACACTAGTTTGAAAGTGTGCCACAACCTTCAAAGAAAATAGCCGCGTCAGTTCAGGCACTGCTTGTCATACCAGAAGCAGCCTATCCTGGAGCGGTGAACAGTAGGTAGTGCTAGCAGTTATGAGGCAGGGTTGCGTGGAAAAGAAACATACAAAACATTTATTTTTTCTCTCTCACACACTCTCTCTTTCTTACTGTAAATGGAGAGAGGGCTCAGTGTCCATAATTCCACTGTCTGTAGTTGTGTGTTGTTCCTGTAGCGAAGTCGTGCTCACTGTGTGTGTATCTGGACAGTTTAGTTTCGCATAGCAACCGGACCAACTGCATTTCACATGCACTGCTGGTAAACAGATCAGTAGGATCGTGTTCGGCCATGAAGCACCCCCTGCACATTCCACACCCCACCTGTAACTAACCGAACTGTACAGCAACCCTGGGAGCTCTTACTGCCCCTGTTGTCCCTTTCCTGGAGTCCTGAGCTCAAGTCATGTGTTTTGAGTTTGTCATTGGAAGGCTCGGAGACCGAAGCAGAGAATGCGCCTGCTTTGAGCTGTGTGGAGGAGGAGGAGAGATACCGAGGTGGCTGTTCAGTCCCTCATAAGCGGCCAAGTTAACCAGGAAACCCTGGGATCAATGTTAAAATAGCGCTTGACTTAACAACGCCTATTAGCTCGCGATATAAAATTGCCTGTACTGTATGGCACCAACCATGATTAATGTGTGTATGTTCAAGAACAAAATGAAACAGAATACACATAGTAGTAATTGTAATTCAGCCTTATTTATGGGAAGATCAAAAATATGCAATTTATTCAGACACACATTAAAATAATTAAAATAAACTCCAATTACAGTTACAGGTTCATAGAGCACATGTGTGCAATTACTATGCTACTTTCAAAGTCCACTATGCCTGCAATTGAAAGTTGTATGTGATGCCTTGCATATATTCGTACAGGGACCATGAACCATACTCAGACACAATTCCCTTAATGCATCTGTGCCGTGTCCTTGTACTTTTTTGATCCGGCAACCGGCAATTTGTTTGGCGCTTTAAACTCGGCAAAATTTTTACGAAGCGCTATATTTGTTGCGCTATTTTCACCAGATCCCCCCCTGGGCTGCTGTCTTTCCAACTGGTAGAGGGGAAAAGAAAAAGAAGGGCATCAAAATCACTAAGCCTATTTCCTTTCAAAAGGTACGTTGCCTATAAACCAGCCTTTACTTTAATGAATAAACTGTGCAAAATATGCAGGAAGGCGCCGACTGGTTGCGAAAAATGTATTCCTTTTCGGTTTTCTTAATACAGTAGTGGCATATTGGAGCTTTTAACCCTGTAGAGAAAGTTGCTGAATGTATTGTTTAGCAATGGCATGTTATTGTTTGGAAAGAAGGCGAGTTTTTCACATGTTTAAAGGAAATGAAAAGTAGGTAGAACCAGTTTTAGACTTCTGAAGGCTGCTGCAAAAATGATTGTTCCTGAAGAGAATTGCTAATCTGCATTTTGCCTACTGCAGCAGTCTTCCCCGGGGATCAGACTTGTTTAACCCTGTCATTTGGTGCATTCAGTTTATACACCCCTTAAACAGATTATGAATCATGCCTGTCAGAAGGCTGACTGATGTGCATGATAATTTTTTGTGCAGTTTATTTGCCCTGAAAAGCCTAGCTGACAGCAACATCTCCTTTACACACCGTACTGCTTTTACCCAATTTTTCAGTTGGGGGGACATGCACAGATAAGTGGCTTGCTCAAGGTGACATACTAAGAGACTTCTCTGGGAAGGGAACCTGGGATCTTGGCTTGTACTGTAGTCCTCCTGTGCTCTAACCACTGATTTATACTGCCAGTGTGGTTGCTGGTGTGGTCACCAAGCAGATTAATTAATGTTAATTAATAGTACTATGGCAAAGTACTTTTTAGAAGACAAGTTGGCACATGACTCAGAGTAGACAGAGCCCCTTTCACCCATGCATTTCAGAGTGAGATGCATTTATAGTTAAACACAAACTACTGTGTTTACACGCTCTGATGCTCACTGAAATTTACAGAAGCAATTTTTTTATATTTGAATTAGCGTTGTTAAAGAGCGTTTTGAAAACTATGGCACACAGCATGGACTATGGAGATATTGTCCAGATGGATTAGGTTGCCAAGTGATCAATTGAAAGGCTTGCCTGTAATTCAGTGGACAAGCAGCCAGCCACTCCCACTTCCTGAGCTATATAAGCAGTTCCTCTCAGCCTCACTGTAAAGCATTTTGTCTTTGCACCTGGAGGCTATGTTGGTTTGTCTTCTGAGCTGGCTGGGGCCTAACCCCTCGCGGTGTCTGTGCTGGACTTCAGTGTTTGTTTTCCTGCTTCTGGTTTGTATCTTTCCTCTGGCTGTATGCTTCCCTGTGTTTTGTTTCTTGTTTTTTGGGGGGGCTTTTATTTTTAAAACTCCTTGCATACTGCTACTACAGAGCTCATTCTGCTTGCCTTCAGTTACAACTCTCAATTTACTGCACTGCAACTGCAAACCTACTCAGAGCTCATGCTACTGCTTTCAGTTACCTACACCTTCAGCCACTGTTGCTGACTGCTTACTTTAATTACTATTGTACCCAGTGCCTGTGTTTGAACACTGTACTCATTTAACTACTGCTGTACAGGCCCACTTGCTACCTGCTACTGCATTGTTTACACCCATTTCTATTCTACCTTGTTTACTCTGAGGTTAGCTGAAGCTCCTGCTGAGGCTATTAAACTGCCTTTTATATCTGCATGTGGTTCTCGGCCTTTCATCGCTTCCTTGTTTGTCCTATGGTGGGGACTGGGAGGTGTTTGGGGGGTCATGGCCTATGTGGTTAATTAATTTTGTTCTAAATCCTGTCTTCGCTGCTGAAAATCCTCAGAGTTTGTCACCTTGATTTGGCTATTCATGTCTGGCTGGCTTGCCCCTAACTCAGTGCTGTTTATTTGCTATACGGTTGTTATGCAGGTCCACCTATTACTACTGCTTACTGATCTATCAGGTCCCCACCTGCTTACGCAACTGTTGCTCCTTGCTTACGCAAACTATTGCTTTATGCCTAGTGCTATCCCCTCTGCTTCACCTGGGATTCTACTGCTTTCAATCTGCATCCGACCTTGCAAGGTCTCAGCACTCAATGCTCCTTACGATCTCAGCACGCCATGCTCATTCAGCTTACCAGCTTTACAGCTCTCAATCAATTCTGGGGCATGCCAGCCATTCTAATCTGGTGCAGGTTCCTGCAGCCAACGGTCTCACGCTGCATTTAGTCTGCATCATCGAGTGTGTCCAACTTGGGGTGGGATCCTTCTCACCTGGCCCATAGCTGGGAATGTCCTCACCCAGGGCTTGGCTTTAGCTGCCTGCTACGCAACAGCAGCTCCCAGTGTAGAATTTAAGACTAGTGGTGAAGGGTGGTTACAACAATCTCCTTTAGCTCTAGTATTCCACTATAACAGTTGGCCATTGACTTTAGTGGTTTCCCTAGCAAGGCACCTTCACCGCATTCTCTCCACAACTGCCTCTGGTTCACCTGGTTTGATTTAGGGTGGGTAGGCCAGGTGAGTGCCTCAGCAGTTGTTGCTCTCCTCCTGCACCTTGGATGCTCATATTTTTGCAGAGTTTTCTCTCAACCTTCCACGACGTTCCCGCTAGAGGGTTTGAGTGAGTCTTCCTCCAAATTGGAATATTTTCCACCTCCCTTTAATTGGGTTTTCCAAATTGCAGCTGCAGAGATGTCACTAAATACATTTTCCCAAGCCTGGAGGGAAGGTGACCTAGGCCTTGGATCCCCAGAGATTTCCTCCTCATAGGGTTTTTTCTCTCCTCCGTTGCCTCAGGTCATAACACTTAGTTAACATAGTTGTTTCCCCTAGTTTTCTTAGGTAGGTTCCATTGTTGGATGGAGGTGGAGGATGTCCTGCCATTCCCTCTCTCCTTAGGGGATCCCCTTCTCTCAATGCAAACCATCACTATTCTTCTCTACTACTATGTTCCAATTGCTGCTTCTACATCACTGTTACTGGTTGCTCATACGCATCATGTTGCCTCCTTTGGGGATGATACTACATTTGTTTTGGGAATTCCTAAGGTACCTTTAGCCATGGGAACCATCCCATGGCACCTTTAGGGGCAGAACCCTCTCATAGTTCCTTGCTTCGTGCCCCTATAGGGTAGTAATTCCTCTGGAATAGAGTGCGAACGGCCACAACCAAAACTAACACAGTTACACAAGCATAACACTATACTGGCTGCGTAGGTCAGTGAATTGAAAGGCTTGCCAGCCACTCCCACTTCCTGAACTATATAAGCAGTTCCTCTCAGCCTCACTGTGAAGCATTTTGTCTTTGCCCCACCATCCTCCCCTTCTCCTCCAGCAGCAGCGCTCTCTCCTGAGAGGGATTTCTAAGGTACCTTTAGCCATGGGAACTGTCCCGTTGCACCTCTAGGGGCAGAACCCTCTCCCAGAGTTCCTTGCTTCGTGCCCCTACAGGTTGGTAATTCCTCTGGAATGGAGTGTGAACGGCCACAACCAAAACTAACAGTTACACAAGCATAACACTATACTGGCTGCGTAGGTCAGTGAATCATGTGACAGTGATTTATAACAAGACTAAATTGTGTTCAAGACCCTTGGTGCTCCCACCACAAACGCTGCAAGATGGATGCACAGGAGGTCAAATCCAACCCTGACTATAGTAAGAGGGCACTAAAAATCCAAGTTAGAGAGCAGAAAACATCAAAACACTCTCCTTGCATTTCAAGTGAAACATTAATAGTAGAGCTGAAAGAGGGAGAGGCAGCAGAAGTATGCGTGCTTTTCTTTTTTTTTCTGAGTACACAGTCAGCCCACAGAGCAAGAAATTAATCTCAGCCAAAGCTGTAAATAGTGACTCTGCATTGTCTGACAGGTCAAGGGTAACTGCTGGTGGAGTTAGGAAGCAAATCATTCATGGAACCTGGACAGATGTGAGCATGGGGTGTTTGTAGTCAGAGTGTGGAATCCTTTTCAGTTTGGTATCAGAGCTTTTTATGTTGCTTGCATGCATGTGCAAGAAACATAGTGCCATCATCGGAGATTTCGGAGGTGTGTCACCTCCTCCTCCAGTTCAGTCAGTGAGCTGGCAGGTGCGGCCCCTGTAAGCCAATGCATTTTGGAGCTGTCTATGACACGCTCCAAAATGCAGTGGCATACAGTTGAAAGGGGGAGCTACGCTTTAGTGAGCACCGATAAGAAGCATAGCTCCCCCCCACACGCAGGCGTGCGCGCCCCTGCACATACTGTGTAGCTGACGGGGTGCCCAATCCCCACCGGCTGAGCTGCATCGTTCCCCGTGGTTGGAGCCACGCTGGGAGCCCACCCAGCATGGCAATCAGCTATGACCGGCGGGTGCCCAATCCCCGTCGGCTGAATGGCCCCGTCCTTGTGCCACGCTGGGAGCCCACCCCAGCATGGCAAGCGGTCCCACGATGTCTTTTGTTTTTATACCTGTAAAACAAAACGGTCCTGCGGCACGTCTCCCGACCCCCACAACCTGCACCCACCCACTGTGCACCCAGCCTCCCACATCCCCTCACTTACCTCCGGACTCTGGCGAGGCGATCTTGGTGGACCCGGAACATGTCTGCACTCTTCAAACCGACCCTTGAACTGAGGAAATGCCGGTAAGCTGTATAATGGGCTAGATGGGGGTTCAACTTTATTGCATATCTCAGGCATTTTTGGGAATTTTTACCAAATTTTCAACATGGGATTTTGAGGACCTCTTCTCATGAATGATATCACTGTCATGGCGGTAGTCGGGCCCGGGGGGTGATTTTGCAGTCACCGCGCAGTAACTCGCGTGAAATCACCCTTTGGGCCTGAATAATACCACGACAGTGAATCATTCATGAGAAGGTCCAAAACCCCATGTTGAAGATTTGGTCCAAAATTCCAAAATGACTGTTTTATTTAGCTAGCATTGCGTAGTTCCTATCACGCAGGCTCGTAAGTTCGCGAAATTTCAATTTTTTCACTCCAGATTTTCAACATTACCATTTTACCACACCTTCTTATGAGTAGTACAGCTGTCATTTTTCACATCTCACCCAAAATGTGTTTCCACCCTTGTAGCGCAGAAAGGCGCAGTCAGTGTGCGAAATCAATGTGAGGGACAAATTAAGAAAATCACAGTGACACTGTTCATGAGCAGAGGTCTTAAAATGGCTATGTTGAAAATTTGGTGAAAAAATTCCTAAAAATGCCTGTTTTATGAGCGTGCATTACGCAGTTCCTACGCAGGCTCGTAAGTTCACAAATTTTCAATATTTTCACTCCAGATTTTCAAAATTGCCATTTTACCACACCTCCTCATGAGCAGTACAGCTGTCATTTTTCACATCCTGCCCAAAACATGTTTCCACCCATGTAGCACACAATGGCGTAGTCGGTTATGTAACTCAGTGTATGGACACATTAAGAAAATCACAGTGCCACTGTTCATGAGCAGAGATCTTAAAATGGCAATGTTGAAAATTGTGAAAGAATTCCTAAAATGACTGTTTACTGAAAGGCTTGCACAGTTCCCACTTATGTAGGTTTGCGAATTTTCAATATTTCCGCTTCCAGATTTTCAACATTGCCATTTTACCACACCTCCTTATGAGCAGTACAGCTGTCATTTTCACTCCTGCCCAAAATGTTTCCGCCCATGTAATTGCACAATGGCGCAGTCGGTGTGCAAACTCAATGTATGGGATACATTAACAAAATCACACTGACACTGTTCATGAGCAGAGGTCTTAAAATGGCTATGTTGAACATTTCGTGAAAAATTTCCTAACAATGACTGTTTTACGAGCGTGCGTTGCGCAGTTCCTACGCACGCTCGTAAGTTCGCAAATTTTCAATATCTGCACTCCAATGACTTCCAAATACCTAAACAGCACATAGAAGCAAGCAACATTCGGCATTGACAAATGCTTGTTTTAGGTAGGAAACCTCATTTAACTGAAGCCCCTGGACCACTTTTATAACCTGTTTATTGTTTGCTTCAACGTTAGAAGCTTTTCAGTTAGGAAATACTGATGTTTTAGCTAACTGGTTATTTATTTTAAGATAGTCATTCTCTTTAAAGGGGCACTCTCAATCATTTTTAGATCATATTATTGCTAGTAGAAAACCCACATTTTAGATTGCTTACCTTCTCTAAAATTCAATTATGTTGCTGGTTGTTTTTTCTGATTCCTTTCTAAGTAGAACCAAAATGCATGCTAGTGATGTAATTATATCAAAACTTGTTTGTTTCAAATGCTTGATCTACACTTCTTGCATGCTTCCTGAATATTAGGAACACCCTCAAATAGGGTAACCACTTATGAAACAATAATTTCACCTACAGAGGGAGATTGATAGGGTGGAGAGAGTCCAAAAGAGGATGCCAAAATGGTGCCTGGTATGCATCAGAGGACATATGAGGAGAGGATGGAGAGCTTGACCTTCATCCACTGGAAACCAGGAGAGCGAGAGGGAGGATATGACTGAAACTTTTAAATACCTGAAGGGAATTAACAAGGTGAGGGAAGGGAGTATCTTCAAGATAAAGAACAATACAAGAACTAGGGGGCACAGCTTGAAACTGGAGGGTGGTCAATTCAAAGGTAATAAGAGAGGGCATTACTTCACTGAGAGGATGGTAGGCCCCTGGAATGGGCTACCAGAGGGGATGGTTGAGGCATCAACAGTGAGGGGATTCAAGAGTGCATGGGATAACTACATGGGTTGAAACAAGAGAGATACCCTGACAGGAAAAAAGGGCCAGGAATCTATGGGGGGGGGCACATAAATGATGTGTAGGGTGGTAGCGTCAGGGCTACCTATGGGGAGGGAACAAGGACAGACTAGATGGGCCAATGGGGTCCTTTTATGCTGACAAACTTCTGTGATTGTATGATCTTCTATCCCTCAACTGCATCATAAATGGCTAGACTGTTGGGGGTCTTCCCAATTCCAGGAAAGAGGCAGTGGATGTTGATCAAGGAATGTAAACAAATTCCTCTTTATGTGGTGACACTAGTATTGTTTGTAGTCTGTTTTTCACGTAAAAGAAAAAAGTAATCAGCATCAAACTACCAGCTACCTCAGCAATCTCTACACAATGTGACCAATCATTAAATGTGTTTTTTAAACTAATGATACTTTAAGGCCCAAGAGGGTTGACAGTGTCCCTTTTTTTTCATAGATGTTTTTATCCCTCCTTTGCCAGGCTGGGTGGCTGTATCAGTCAGTCCCATAACATACAGCCATCCTGAGTCTTTGCCATTCCCGCCCCCAAAACCGGGTGGGCCGCTGTTGTTAGCTGGGCAGGCTTCATGAAGCCCACCTTCCATGCTTTTCCACCTAATTTTCTCCTCAGGCACAGCTGGACTTGCACTCCATATTCCAGCTCTTCCCCTGAATTATGAGACTATGCATGTGCGTCCATAGGGATTCCTCTAGGTGGCAGATGGAGGACAAGTGCAGCTACAGTGGTGCCAATTACTGGTGCAGAGTGAAGAGGAAAAGAATGGGGTAAGGGGTTAAGCATTGTACTTTAATCCTTGTGGGTCAGCAGCAGTGCTTTACTTTTGCCCCGTACCATAAGAGACTTGAGCTAGCACCAGGGCACAACCCCCGCATTCCAGGCCATTGTTTTGTTTGTTTTAAATGAAAAATGGTCCCATAGCCCATCTGACTGGATCTGTTGCCCCCCCACCCAGTTGAAATCTGAAATGTCCCCCCTGCTTGAGAACAGACTCAAGTTCCAAGGCCTTCAGCCAGCTACAGGTGAATATAACATGCAAAGTTTCTGGAGGGTAGAAGTCAATAACTACAGTGGCACCAGCCAGCATGCAATGCAGTAATGCTGCAGTATATCATAAAATGCTGCAGTACGCTGCAGGGAACAATATAATTCAATGGCAATTAAGCCCTTTTGTCATGCAGTATTTTTTGGCATGTCATTCACTGCAAATGATTCCACTGCACCTTTGCTGGCTCCACTGTACTTAACACACAAACATTTTTTACTTGTCAGCCGTGGTGTGACATTGCCATCAGCTGTGCGATTTGCTCCTCACTTGCCTTTCTGGCAGGAGGATCAATCAATCAATCAAGTCTTTATTTAACCAGGCGTTCATCGTTAAGCAGAAGCTCATTTGCAAGATGGACCTGGGTGTATCATGAACAATTGTATATACAGGTCCACACAGGTATTTACAAGGCAATACAGATAATACTCTTTACAGAGAGGAAGAAAAAGTAGTTCATATGTACATAGAATTATACAGATATTGTACAGATTACACGGTATTTACATACATAAAAGTGTCTATAGGAAGATAAAGCAGGTTATCTAAGGTTGCAGGAGGAAGTAACGGAAGAAAAAAATAAAATAAAATATACACCAGGTAGAGGTGAAGGTAGGGGGAAGGGAGGGAGGTAGGGGGAGAAAGGCTAGGAGGGCACGGTGCACAGACAGGAGTTGGTAAAACGGGATGTAGAGAAGGTGGATGGAGAAAAAAAGTATGTGTGAGCCCCGGGATTGAATGCTATAAAGTACGGGGCATGGTAGGATGTCACAACCCAGGGTAGTGCGCTCTTATCCGAGGTTGGGAAAGGAAGAATAAGGGGATGGACGGGCCTAGTGTTGATAAGACAGGTGGATAAGAGAGAGAACAATTAGGCTGGTGAGGAGTAAGCTGGGGTAGGATAGGTACTGTTTTGCTAGTCCCAAGGGCAGGAGCCCACAGGCAGGAACAAATGAGAAAGGGTGATGAGAGTCACTGTACAGGATGGAAGAAGCCAGAGTTCTGCTTCGGGAACCCTGAAGGCTACAGTTGCAGTAGGGCCTACATTGAGAGGGGGCCCAGAGGAAAGTGATTGCATTTAGAGTTCCATTCTTTTTTTGATATTTTTTTTAAAGAGTTTTGAAATATTTTTATTTATGCAGTGCTCTTCTGACAAGCCACAAAGAGCTCCTTACAGCTAAAACAAACATAAATTGCAAAGGACACTATAAAATCCAGCAACAAATGTCACAGAACACAAATTCAGATGGCAATGTAATGCAGAAGACCTCTCAGTAAATTATTATCTTTTTGCAACACTTTTTCTAAAGTCCTTCTGAAAAAGAAAGGTCTTAAGTCTAGCTTTGAACGGGTTTAAAGATGGGGAAGCTCTAAGGTGCACATAGCTGACCTAGGCAACATCAGTCTCTGCGGCCACAGGAAGTCCCCTACTCATGGGGATCCCAGCCAGAGTTACTGCAAACCCTCTGTGTGAAAGTTCAATGCTTAAACTCCTTCCTGGACTTTATCTCCTTTCTCAGACCCTTTCAGTCTGGCTTCAATAAAACATTCTCCTCCCTCCTCAGGCTCACCTACCACATCCTGAAGGGGATGGATCAGGGACTTATTATCTCTGCAGTTTTTGTGGACCTGGAAAAAGCCTTTGACACTGTGGCCTTTCTGACCTTGCAGTCAGCTGTTTCTACTCCTACCTAGTTGACAGAATCTGAACAATTAGTATGGGTAGCTGCCCCCCTCCACCTCTGCCAATAGGCTGTGGTGTTCCACATGGCTCTGTCCTAGGCCTCCTACCATTCACCATTTTTCTAAATGACCTCCCACAAGCCTGTTCATTGTCACACATCCAGCTATATGAAGATAATTATTCTTTCTCTATGATTTGTGTTTCTGCCGTAATTACCTTTCTGTGAAACTGCACTGTATTGTAATTTCTGTCTGTGAATTTGTTGAAATTGTTCTGTACTGCACTTGTTGCTCTCCCGGGTCATACCTGAAAAAGGGGCTGCATTGTCTCAGTGGACTTACCTGGTTACCAAAATTCAAATAAATAAATATGCAGATAATATTGTGATCATTTTCTGTTGTCCCTGTACTCCAAAGCGTGAAGTAAGCAGATCTCCACTGAAACTTTAACAAGGTCCTGACAGCTGTCCTTGAATGTTAAAAAAAAAAAAAAAAAAAAAGGCGTTTTAATAACCTCTGGAAACAGACAGCAGCTAGCAAGGGTCCCAGCTCCCAACCACCTCTGTATTCAAGACTTTGTATGGCTCTCCACTGGAAGAGGTTCCCCTTTTTCAAGTACCTGGGTGTCTAGTTAGATATTCATCTTCACCCGACACATTGACAGTATCCACTCTAAAGTGCTCCATCAACTTGGTACACTGCAGGAACAAATCCTGTATCCCTTTCCAGGTTGTTGCAATACTGTTGTTAAAATGATCCTCTCGATGTTTGACTGTAGAGGTGTAATTTATATTGATGGCCCCACATCTACCCTGGCCTGGCCTAGCTGGACTCACTCTTCCATTTTTTCTGCCATTTTGCCTCGGGTTGTCCCCATTGTACCCTCCATTGTTCTTTTTATTTCAGTCTCCCCCCCCCTTTGCTGGCAGCCATCTTTATCACTCTGCCACCCTTATTGGCAAGTACTGATTCTCCCTGCTTCCCTGCAATCTCTCCCTCCCTCCCTTCTCTCCCCCAATCCTACTCTTTCAGGAACTCTGACTCTTGTGTTTTGTTTTTCCCTTTCTTCAATACTTCTGTTGGACAGGCCTCTTTCTCCTACAGACACCTCACTCTCTAAAACAACTTCCCAGTCTCACTTTGCTTGGTCTTGTCTCTATTCTCTATAAAACCCCATTCTTGGCCCATGCAGCCCATTCCTGCTCCTGCCCCTAACCTCTAACCTCTCTCCCCCTGTCTACAATTTATGGCTATTAGTTTATTGGTGGCCCTCAGTGGTTGTCTTGTTTACCATGCACTTTTACTACTATTACGTGTATTTTTCACCTTGTGTGCCTATGTTATATGCAACACATGGTTTCATTATGTACAGTTGCACCTTTTGTAACATTTGCTGATACTATTGGTTTCTTATTTTTGTAGCTCTCCCTGTTCTCTCTCCCCCGAGAGGCACCAGCAAATGAGCTTTTGCTCAATGTCCATTCTATGGTCCCCAAATTTTAACCAACTAAATAAATGAACAGATAAAAAAATTCCCAGGTTACCTCTGGAAATCTTTCTTTACACTCCCAGGGCTGACTCAAAACAGACATACCTGGCATAAATTCAACTCATTGGTATACTGACCTGTTTCTCATGTCCAGAATCTGAAGCCCATTACCTACAGGTCACCAACCATCATCCATCCCATGAGCAGTGCAGCCCTCAGGGCAGCACCCTTCCTCTTAATCTCACTCCTTTCCTACATCTCTGTCTCCACCTGACTGACTAAACTGGATCCAGCTATTTATAACCCAGTTCCATCATGTGACATGGGTGCTGGCTCGAACATGTTCATCAACTCCTTAAGGGCACATAGTGATGATAGTATCACACCCTGCATGGAGGGGGGAAGGGTTACATCTGTGCAACACACTGTCATCTCATTCCCATTCAACACAGGTGTTTCACTTCCACAAGTACTACCTGTAGCTGTGTGATCAAACTTATGTGCAAAGTGTCACAGCTGTGAACCACATTTTACTTGGCTATTGTGGCTAGAAACCAGGTAAAAGGACAACTAAATAAGTTATTATGAGGGTCACTCTTTACTAAACTTGACCCTAAGGACACTGAAGCATAGACTACGCAAGTTAAGTATCGCTCTGTATTCAGAATTACACAAATGGGGCAAATCAAGGAGCTTATATCAAGGAGGGTTTGCGCTACACTGGGGACTGGGGGGGGGGATTAACCTGGGAGGATATGGGCCTCTATAGGGAAGATGGCCTGCATCCTTCCAGAAAGGGGACTACAGTCTTTGGTGAGTGGTTTAAATGATACTTGGATGAGCATTTAAACTAGTGGGGGTAGCTGTAAAACCAAGGGAGGCAATAATTGCCCCCCAGATGATGGAGCATCAGGGAGGAATAGACCAAGGAGAGTAAATTTCCCTAGGGTGGTGGTGCAAGAAGACAGGGGTGGGGATAAGACAGAGGAAACTGGGGTATAAATCTGGTAAGCAAAAGTAAAGGATTAAAGGAGATGGGAATGAAGATGGTAAAAAGGGAAGAGGTTGGTCTGGGGGAGCTTCAGGTAAGAACACAGGCAGGATGGAGGGAAGTAGAGAAACAGTCATCTCTCCCACTGTCTCTTTTCTTAACAGCTGGAGCATTTTTTTTTAAATTTTTCTTTATTTCTTTTTTCAATGAACAAAGCATGTGCTTGGGCTGCTCACTAATTTCTTTTTTAAGTTTGCATGTGCGCATGCACAAGAAACATTATGTGGCAGCTTAGGAGAGAAGCGGATTTTGGAGATGCGGCACTGTGGTGGCCAGTGCCACCACTGCATTCTTGGGCTTGGCCCTCATTTCCCAATGTGGTAGCACACTGCTGCTGCCACTAGTTCAGCCAGTGAGCCACCAACTTGAAATGAATTAGCCACTGCAATGAGGGAGCGACCCATCATTGCAGGGTGGTGCCTTGCCTGGTGTAACATTTCAAAAAAACATGGCGGCAGCTATCGCTGTCCGCTCACAGTCCCCATAAAAGCTGACAGTGGTGCCTAATCCCACAGTTGGCATGCTTCCTCCCAGTTCATTTGCCAATGGGGGAGCCCAATCCCCATCGGCATAATGTCCCCCTCCCAATTTGTTGTGTGCCGAGGGAGTGCCCAATCCCCTTCGGCATCATGCCTCCCCAAACAGGCTTTCTTTGCTGAGGGGGGCCCAGTCCCCATTGGCTTAAGTTTCCCCTCCCCAAAAAGCCAGGTGGCACACTGGGAGCCCACCCCAGTGTGCCGAAAGCAAACCTGCAAAAAAAAAAAACTTCCTGTGACGTCTTTTGTCCCCCCCCCCCAAAAAAAAAACAGTCCCTCGCCGTTGGGTCCCTCCCACAATCCGCACCCACCCTCTGTGCACCTCACCTCCTCACACACCCCCGCCCCATACTTCACATCCAGAGCTGGGCTCGACAATCTTCGGTGGGCTGGGAACACCTCTGCACTCTTCAAAGCTGACCGCAAACTGAAGAAATGCCGGTAAGCTGTATAATGGCATAAATGTTTTTTTTTCAACTTATGTGAATATCTTGGCCATTTGTTTGACTTTTGGCACCAAATTTTCAACATGGGGTTCTTGGTACCCCTCCTCATGAATTCAGCCACTGTCATGGCGTTATTCGGTCCTGAAAGGTGATTTCATGGTCACTGCGTGGAATCACCTTTTGGGACCGATTAACAAAACCACAGTGCCACTGTTCATTTGGTGGGCTCCCAAAAAGCGTATGTTGCAAATTTGGTGAAAAAATTCCAAAAAATTACTGTTACCAGCGTGCGTTGCGCAGTTTCCACACGAGCTTGTAACTTTGAGAATTTTTAATATTTTCACTCCAGATTTTCAGCATTGCCATTTTTACATACCTCTTTACAAACAGTACAGCTGTCATTGTTCACATCCTGCCCAAAATGTTTTTTCGCACGTCCTGCACACAATGGTGCGGTTGCTGTGGGAAATCAATGTTTGGGACAGATTAAGAGAAGTATCGTGTCACTGTTCATGAGCAGAGGTCCCAAAATGCCTATACTGAAAATCTGGTGAAAGAATTCAAAAACATTGCTGTGTTACGAGCGTGCGTTGCAGTTTTCACTCATGCTTGTAACTGAGAATTTTTTATATTTTCACTCCAGATTTCCAACATTGCCATCTCTTCATACCTCCTTATGAATGGTGCAGCTGTCATTTATGACATTCTGCCCGAACTGTGATTTCGCACATCTGGTGCAGAATGGCACGGTCGTTGTGGGAAATCAACATTTGGGATAGATTAACAAAATCATAGTGCCACTGTTCATGAACAGAGGTCCCAAATGCTTTCATCAAGTGGGGGTTGCAAAAAGGCCATGTTGAAAATTTGTAGTGCAAATACCAACAAACACCTGGGGCATTAGGGTTTTCTAACCATAATGTCCCACCCTGTACAGACTGACAGGCATCAGGGATGTGCCTTTGGATTGCCGGCTGTAATGCTCATGCCATTCCACCCCCACCCTGCAGCCAGTGACAGGCATCGAGGTGTGCCTTGGACTCTTTGGCCCCAGAGTTCACCCCATTCTCCTATACTACACGCATTTCAGTGTATGTCCTTATGGAATGGGGTGACTATTAAGCTGAACACCCCAAGGGACACCTCAACACTTGTCAGTGTCTGCAGAATAGGGTGAGGTGAAATGGTGTGAGCTTTATGGGTGACAACCCAAAGGTATACCCCAATGCCTATCTGTCTCTGCAGGGTGGAAGTGGGGTTGGTGTGAAGTTCAATACTTCACTGCCATTCCTATTCTGCATCTGTCTAACTCCTGCACTTCCAATGCTAATACCAGCAAGCAAACATTCGGCATTGACAAATGCTTATTTTATATTCCTTTCAAGGCATATCCTGGTATCCCTCACTCAATCCCTTTTTATATTTCTTTCAAGGCATATCCCACCCCCAATCCCACCCTCCTCAGGGTAGTCTACCTGGGCCAAGGGACAGGCTTCCTGTGTGGTAGCAGAAAAGGAAGGAGCATTCACTGCATTTTATGCACTTCGTTATTTCAGTAATGTAGACATGCTTTAACACTAATTGTAACTCTGTGCTGGTAATGGTGGTGGTGGGGTGCCCAGGGTGTGACCAAAACAGGGTGGGAGTTTAAGGAAAGAATGGAGAGACAGGGAGCTTGGAGAAGACCAAGGAGGTGGGGAATGGGTAGCAGTGGAAGACCTTAAGGGGAGCAAGGATGGGTGATAGGCTGCAATAGGAGTTGCGGAGCCATCTTCTTGTGGATTGCTTTGATGGAAGGGAGTTGCATGGTACATAGACAAATGTGGCAACTTAGGGAAGAGGTTTACAGATTGAGAAGGGAGCTGAGTAGGATGGGATAGCAGAGCAAGGAGGAGGAGCAGCAGGGGCCAAGGGACAGAAGGACCCACACAGTAGATGCAAAAGGCAAACAAGGGGGACTACAAGGGGAGATGAACCCTATGGCAGACCATACAACCATTAAAGAATTGTTGGGCCAGGAGGCTGAGGGTTGGGCAGATGTCAAGATAAGAGGAAGGAGGGGGAAAAAGTGCAGGACGTGGTTTGACATCACGGGGGGGATGCTCTGGATAAAGCGAGGGAAGATAACAACAGATTTTCAGTGCTAGCAAGCCTGGAGCAGCATGAGGGGGGTAGGCCAGTCACAGGGATAGAAGGGGAACAGGATAGTAGTGATAAAACAAACAAATGGCCAGGCGGCTCGCAAATACACTAAAGACCAGAGCCAAAAAAGCATATAACTCACAGTCCAGAATAATTCAGCTTCCCAGTCACTGCTCAGTTAAGATGCAAGGAGTTTCATTGCTCATGATAAAAATCCATTTATTGGTATTCCTTAAAACACAGCTAGCACCAGCAGCCAAAGCTGAAATAGATGTGCCTCCCAGAAGTCAAACGTTTTCATACTTCTCGTGTTTTTCAAGACTAAAGGTATGGCTATGTAGTATACTCTTTTATAGTGCCAATTCTTAAAGTCGCAGGGCTGGATATTCAAAAGGGTTGCGCCATGCGCAATAGGGTTGCGCCTGCACAAGTCCGAAATTGCGCCATTCTGCCATATTCAGCAGGAGGCAGTTGCGCCCCCCAAGTCAAGCTGAGCAACAGCGCAATGCAAATGAATGCATGCTGAACTGGAGGGGAGGAACCATGCATAAACTGCACAGCTCGATATTCAGCGGGCTGTGCAGGGGTTATAAGTGCAACCCCAACCTGTGCCTGCACAACTTTGAGCCAAAAAAGGAGTAAGTAGAGGGCCACCCACAGGTGAGCTGCCACATTGCAGGGTGCAACACAGCAGCTGCCACCTGTGGGTGGCCCTCAACCTTCTCCCTGTGCCCCCCCCTGCAGCCCAATCGTGGGCATATAGTAACCCCCTCCTCCCGACTGGCCTGATCGCGGGCAGATGTTGAAAATACCCCCCGACTGGCCCGATCGTGGGCAAAAGTGAAAAATAAAACCCACCCCCCACCAGCCCGATCATGGCACCAAAGTGTCCAACTCCCCCAGACTATATCCCTGGTGGTCCAGTGGACCGCTAAGCCCGATCGCGGGCTGCATAATGTTTAACCCCCCTGAGACCATATCCCTGGTGGTCCAATGGACCACTAAGCCTGATCGCGGGCTGCATAATGTTTAAACCTCCAACCCCAAGACCATATCCCTGGTGATCTAGTGTCCCCACCCCACCCACCCACGAGCCCCACCACCCCACTCCCCGGCAGCCAGCGGGTGGCAGCATCCACCGCCTGCCGCCCGCTGCCCGCCGACTGACTGCCGGTAGGGCTGCATGCCCTTGGTGCGAGCAAGAGCCAATGGGCGTGCACCTTATATCGACAAGGCAGTCCAGATTTAGTGAATGAATTCATCCATTCACATATCTGGACTGCCTTGCACGGTATGGCTGCACGCCCATTGGCTCTTGCTCTGCACCACTGGCGGCAGCCCTACCGGGCAGTCTGTCGGCGTGGTGGGGTGGCAGGTGGATGCTGCCACCCACCGGCCGCCGGGGCGGGGTGGTGGGGCTTGGTGGTGGGTGGGGGACACTAGATCACCAGGGATATGGTCTTGGGGAGGTTTAAACATTTTGCAGCCCGTGATCAGGCTTAGCGTCCACTGACCACCAGGAATATATTCTTGGGGGTTTAAACATTATGCAGCCCACGATCAGGCTTAGCGGTCCACTGGACCACCAGGATATGGTCTTGGGGGTTGGACACTTTGTGCCGCGATCGGGCTGGTGGGGTGGGTTTATTTTCACTTTTGCCCAGTTCGGCCAGTCGGGGTGGGGGATTTTTACACTTTGCCTGCAATCGGGCTGCAGGGCGCCGGTCCCCGATGGCTGCTGCTTGCAGGGTGCCAGGTGCAAGTCCTCGGGATCAGCGCACCTGCATGCTAATAATGGAAATGGGGCTATAAATAGATGCAAATGGCCCCCCCTGTGCCTTGCATGAATTATGGCCCCATTTGCATGTCACCTTTGAAAATGGGAAATTTGCACATGGCGCAATGGTACTTGCACCACCGCAACTTGAATGCTCCACTCTGACCACTTGCGGTGGCGCAAGTTCCACTGTGCCATGCACAGTGGCTGTGGCCGGGGGGGGGTGATATTCAAAGGAGTTGCTCAATAGCGCAACTCCTTTGAATATCACCCCAGCCACACCCCTGCACAACTATTTTGTGCAGCGCAAGAACTTGCGCCACAAAATAGCGCAGTTTGAATATCTGGCCCACAGTGCATTAAATTATTACCAGAACATGTATAAATCACTAGCCTACCCATAAAAAGTGCAAAAGCAATAAACACCATGCATAATAAATAAAAGTCTACCATAATAAATATACATCTACAATAAATGCAATCTGCAAAAATATTTGTAATGCTTCAGTTAGGGTTGAAGCGACAAAAGTAAAGAAATGAGGCATTAGGGTTGACACCCTAACATCCTCCCACCCTACCATCCTACACCACTCCCACCCTCCACAGACCAACAGGTGACGGGGTGTGCCTTGGAATTGTGGTCCCTAACTCTCACCCTATTCCATGTGTAAGAAAGCTGACATGGTACAGTATAGGAGAATGGGGTGAGAGTTGGACTTGATGACCCCAAGGCACACCCTGTCACCTGTTGGTCTGTGGAGGGTGGGGCTGGAGTGGGGTGGTAGGATGGGGGGTGTTAGGGTGTCAACCCTAATGCCTCATTTCCCTACTTTTGTCACTTCAACCCTAACTGGTGCATTAACAAAATTTTTTGCAATGAATTTCCTAACTTTTTGAGAAAGTGTAATCTTACCCTTATATGGTTTTGAGAATGCAGGGCCCAGAGGGCCCTGCATTCCCATGGTATCAGTTTTTGGGAGTGCGGGGTCCTATGGGCCCTGCGCTCCCACCTATCCATAAGTTCACAGACATTGTAATGAACTGTCATCTCTCTAGGGCCCTGGGCTCCCAGTATTGCTTAATGGATGGCCCAGCAGTTCAATTACTGCATAATGGTATCCATATGGGGGAGTGTAGGGTCATCTACCTATAATTGTAGAGATGCAGCACAGCCCTAGACACATTCCAAGAAAGCCTTGTGCTGCAAATGGTGCAATATTTCAGTAACCATAGCAACTGTGGAAAAAAGGCCACTGCAGTTGTAATGATGGACTGGTAACCTTTATGTGTGCTTAAGCTGCGCAAAGCAAGAAATATGTATCTCAAACCATTTTCATAATATAGGCACTGAAAGGCACTGAATTCACCACACTGTTATCCTATGGGAAAGTTCTCAATTTTGGAATGCCATAACTATGTAACCAATGCAAATCTTTACACCAAACCAGCATAAGTTACATCTCTGGAACACCCCCTTTCCACCCTGCAAATTTCAAGCCAAAAGTAAGAACCGTTTCCTTGCAGTGACTTGGCAAAGAACCAGAAACCTTTAAAAATCCCTGTCATGAGCTGTCAAAATCCTTGTTCGTGATCTGAATCCCTGTACGTGAGGTGTCAAAATTCGTTTGTGAGCCAGTCCCTGTTTACGAGGTAGGGCCATCCGGTTGTTCCCTCACGAATAAGGATTTTGATAGCTCACAAACAGGGATTGGCTCACAAATAGGGATTTTGACATCTCACAAACAAGGATTTTGACAACTCACAAATGGGGATTTTTTGGGCCATCTGGTCATCCCCTCACAAACAAGGATTTTGACAGGTCACGAAGAAGGATTTCTCATGAACAAGAATTTTGAAAGCTAACGAATAGGGATACTGACAGCTCACGAACAGGGATTCCTTTTTACAATCCTTGTTTGTAAGCTGTCAAAATCCCTGTTCGCGAGCCGAATCCCTGTTCCTGAAGTGTCAAAATCCATGTTCGTGAGCCAATCCCTGTTCACAATCTAGGGCCATCTGGTCATCCCCATACGAACTAGGATTCTGACAGCTCATGAACCGGGATTGGCTTGTGAACAGGGATTTTGACTCATCAGAAACAAGAATCAGAAATGAGTCTTGAACAGGGAGTTTCAAATTTAAAAATGGCCATTTTTTGACTAAACTATATGGAACCAAAGCCATGGGGAGAGCCCTTTCTACCCAGAAAAGTTCGGGCCAAAATTCACAACAGCGTAGCCACAACACAATGAGGAAAAATCAGCAAAAATGGGTGAAAAAAGTGACTTTCACACTTTTTTCACTATGTGCTGTGCAAAATCCGCACATCTGATCAAAACAAAACTTGGCACATCAAGAGATCTATCCATACGGACTGCACATACCAAATGTCATGCAAATCAGTTAAACGGTTGCAAAGTTATTAAAGTGCACAATCTGGGGTTTAACATTAAACTGCTTACTCAGTCCTAACTATAATGGCGCTACTGTGCCACTATAATACATACACAAGTGGAAAAAGAGGATAAAGTGGGAAAAAGGGGGGAGGGGAGGAAGGGGAAAGGAAGGTGAAAAAATGAGGAGAAGAGGAGAGATTGAAATAAGGGGGTAGGAAGAAGGGGAGAAACATGTACTTCAAATAAACATTCTCTTCTCTCCTTTTTATCTTGCTGCACTTGTAGCATCTTCTGCAGTAGTGAGATTTGGAGGCGTGGTCGCTGATGTCCGATGCAGGGCATGCACCAGTAGGTGCATCTCTCATTCCCCAAGCAGCCTGCATGCCGGTGCCACACCACCCAGGCGAGCACATCTAAGGAAAGGTCCACTGCAATGTGAGCAAAGCTCGTCACATGCAGCGGACCTTCCTATGTACTTGCCCAGCATCAAACATCGTGGCACAGTGGCTGCTAAACTGCCGACTTCCGGGGTGCCCAATCCCCCAGTCAGCTTACCCTGCCCCTCTTGTATGTGCCAATGGGGAGCCCACTCCCCGTCGGCATAATGTGTCCCCCCTCTCCTTTTTAGGGTGCTGAGGGGGTGCCCAATCCCCCTTGGCTCATGAGCCCCCCTGCTTTTGTTGTTTGCCGACCGGGGTACCCAATCCCCATCAGAATCTGTCCCCCACTCCCTATGTGCCAATGGGGGTGCCCAATTCCCCGCGGCTACTGTACCCCCCCAAAAAAACACCTGTAAAAAAAGAAAACCTTCCGCAATATTTTTTTTATAACACCTGTAAACAGAAAACGGTCCCTCGTAGTCTCCCTACCACCCACACCCACCCACTGCGTGCCCTGCCTCCCCACACATCCCCTCACCCCATACTTACCTCTGGAGTCTGGCACGACGATCTTCGGTGGACCAGGAACACGTCTGCACTCTTCAAAGCCGACCGCCAACTGAGGATATGCCGGTAAGCTGTATAATAGAATTAATAGAGTTTTTTCAACTTTGATGCATATCTTGGGCATTTTGGGGAATTTTTGCACCAAATTTTCAACATGGGGTTTTTGGGACCCCTCCTCATGAATCCTGTCACTGTTATGACATTACTCGGTCCTGAAAGGTGATTTTGCAGTCACTGTGTGGAATCACCTTTCGGGACCGATTAATTCAAGAACAGTGGCGGTATTCATGAGGTGGCTCTCAAAAGCCTATGTTGCAATCCGTGGAAGAAATCCAAAAATGGCTGTTTTACGAGCCTGCGTTATGCAGTTGCTATGCATGCTCGTAACTTTGCAAATTCACAATATTTTCACACCAGATTTTCAACATTGTCATTTTTCTATACCTCCTTGTGAACAGTACAGCTGTCACTTTTCACATCCTGGCTGAAATGTGTTTCCGCACTTCCGGCGCGCATAATAGCATTGTCGCTGTGGGAAATCAGTGTTCGTGGTAGATTACAAAAATGACAGTAACACTCTTCATGAGCAGAGGTCCTAAAATGCCTATGTTGAAAATTTGGTGACGATACTCCATAAAATGACTGTGTTACGAGCGTGCGTTGCACAGTTTGCACGCACGCTCATAACATGCAATTGTAACATTTTCACTCTGGATTTTCACCTTTGGAATTTTTCCACACCTCTTGATGAACAGTACAGCTGTCATTTTATATATCCTGCCCGAAATGTGTTTCCGCACGTCCGGTGCAAAATAGCACGGTCGCTGTACGAAATCGCTTTTTGGGACAGTTTGAGGAAATAACAGTCACAGTGTACATGAGCAGAGGTGCTAAAATGCCTATGTTGAAAATTTGATACTGAAAGTCCATAAAATGACTGTGTTACAAGCGTGCATTGCAGATTTCCCACGCACCCTTGTAACTTCGCAAATTTGCAATATTTGCATGCACATTTTCAACAATGCCATTTTTTTACACCTCCTTATGAACAGTACAGCTGTAATTTTTCACATCCTGCCCAAAATGTGTTTCCACACTGCACCACCAAAAGCCAATGCCAGCACGACAACATTCGGCATTGACAAATGCTTGTTCTTTCTTTTACAATCAAGGCTAAATCTACAATGTCATTTCCTTACATCATGCTGTAAGATTAAATAGTAGAGAAAATACATAACATAAACGAATGGGAAGGAAAGGGGGGTTGGTGGGGGAGGAAGGGGAATATGTATTAACAAGATAAATTACATAGCAATATAACATAGGATAAACATCTAGTGCTAGAATTCATAACATCTTCAGAAATTGAATAAATGTCTCTTACTGTACTCTCAATTAATCATTCAGAAATGGAGAAAGCTGAAAATATTAATTTAATCCCGGCGGAAAGTAAAATCTGAGTTTGTATTACCAGAATGTTTCACTCTCAAGTAATCTATTGTCTAAGTTCCCACCTGTAACATTTTCATAAACGGTTTCGGTCATCAGAAATTAGAACACATGATCCCTGCCACTAGAACTAATGTGCTGTGCTAAGGCACTCACATCATCTCCTTTAGAAAAACTCATTACGTGCTGACTAATTCTGTCTTTAAAGAAAAACAATGGAAAAGACACAGCTTTCCTCAGACACTACAGAAACTCTCAATTGGTGCTTCAGACAGTGACAACTTTATTTAATTATTTAGAACAGCTACCCACAACTTCCACTTTTTATTGCTGGCAGCAGCCATTTCATGAGTAGCAGTGAGCCTCCTGAGCTCACTGTATGCTAATATGTCTGTTTGACCTCTGCTATTGGTTGGCAGGACATATTTGCATAGAGAGAGCTCAGGAAGCTCTCTGCTGTTCATGAAATGGTGGCTCCCAACAATAGAAAGTGAAAGCTGAAAGCCTCCATTTAAATCACAATAAAAGCAATTAGAGGAATAAAAAAAACTGTTACTGTCTGATAGCACTAATCAGGAATTTTTGTAGTGTCTTGGTAAAGCTGTGCCTTTTCCAGTGTTTCCCTTTAAACATTTGTCTGATTTTTCCTACATAGAACGATAAACATTCTTTGCATGTTGCCAGATACATAATATTCACAGTGTTACGCATAGCAAACTCACTAATTTCATAACTGGCATTCATAACAGGATTCCTAAATTGCTTTCCTACCAGAATGTATTTACAAAAATTGCAATGTCCGCAGTAAAAAGTTCCCACAGGTTGGCTTTCCCCTAGACACCTATTCCTTTCTAATGGGAAATCCCAATAGGTGCTGTGCACTAGAAGGTCCCTCAGATTTGTGCCTCTGTTATACATGATTTGAGGTATGTTTTTTAGTCACCTGTTCAAGTCTTTTGTCCGTAGCCAAAATGTGCCAATTATGCAACATAATGTCTTTGACCAAGTATGACTGAGGAGAAAATGTGGTGATAAAGTCCGGAGTACATCTGTTAAAATCTCATTTCTCACCCTTATACTTCATGTCAGTAAACTGTCCCTATCCATAGAATCAGCTCTTCTATTTGCTTGTACCACTTTATGTAAATGATACCCTCTTGCTGCAAATCTATTCATGAGATATGCTGCATGATTCTGATATGCATGATCTTCTGTACAATTGCACTTCGTTCTCATAAATTGTCCAGTTGGAATATTATTAGTGACATGTGATGGATGACAATGTTGATAATGTAATATTGAATTCTTTCTTGTTTCTTTTCTGTATAGTTGTGTGATAATATCATTATTTTGCCCTTTAGATATTGTTAAATTCAAAAAATTGACACTGCATGGGTCACAATAAACAATAAGGCCTCAAAAGAACTAAGACTGGCACAGCAGGGGATCAAGGAAGGGGAAAAGGACTTCTTTAAATATATAGGGGAGAGGAGGAATTGCAAGGACCAGATCATAAGGATTAGGAAGGAGTGAGGGTGGGTAGAGCAGGAGGCAGAGCAGGTGGAAGTACTAAACGAGTACTTCTGCTCAGTGTTTACTAGGAAGAAGGATGGGCCTACACCTCAGGGGGAGGGTGGATGGGGGCAGGGGGAGAGGAGGTGACAGATGTGGAGATCCCAGTCAAAAGGGTATTAGAGGGCCTAAGATCCCTAAGGGTGGATAAGGCACCTGGTCTGGACAGAATGAATCCTAAGGTACTCAGGGAGTTGGCAGGGGTCCTGGTGCAACCACAAGAAGACTTGTTTAACACTTCCCTGAGTACTGGATGCATGTTCCAGGGATTGGAGGATGGTACATGTGGTGCCAATCCATAAGACTGGGCCCAGAGATGAACCAGGGAACTACAGATCAGTGAGCCTTACAGCCACTGTGGGGAAGCTAATGGAGACTATACTTAAGGAAAGGCTAGTGTGTTTCCTGGAGGAGAATGGCTTACAGGATGATAGCCAACATGGGTTTGTGTCTGGAAGATTATGCCAGACGAACCTTGTTGCCTTTTTTGACTGGGTGACAAGGTCACTAGATAGGGGCCATGTGGTTGATGTTCTCTACCTGGGCTTCAGTAAGGCATTCGACTCTAAGCCCCACGGAAGGCTGAACAGCAAGTTAAGTAGCCTGGGAGCAGGGAGAAAATTGGTCAGGTGGATAAAGAACTGGTTGCAGGGTAGGCAGCAGAAGTTGGTAGTTGGAGGAGAGCTCTCAGCATCCATGGTGCTTACCATCAGGGTCCCACAGGGGTCAGTGCTAGGACCAGTACTATTTAATATATTTATAGTAGACATATAAAACAGGATAAGGAGCATGATCAACCTCTTTGCAGGTGACACTAAGGTCTGTGTGTAGGTGGATAGTGAGGAAGGCGATAAGGTACTGCAAGAGGATTTGGTGACACTTGATAACTGGTCAGCCACATGGCAGCTAGTGCTCAATGGCAAAACATATAAGGTCTTGCACCTGGGGGCTAAAAACCCAATGAGCAACTACTGGTTGGAGGAGTGTAGTTGGCCACTTTTGATGAGGAGAAAAATCTGAGAGTGCTGGTGACAGGGACATGAAACACTCGGCACAGTGTAGGAAGGCAGCTGCAAAGGCGAACAGATTGCTGGTATGCATCACTGGGGGAATCACCTCTAGAAGGGAGGAAGTCATTTTGCCCCTGTACAGGTCCCTGGTGAAACCGCACCTGGAGTACAGTGTGCAGTTTTGGTGCCCATATCTGAAAAAGGACATCAAACATTTGGAGGGGGTCCATCGTATGGCAATGAAAATGATCCTGGGGATGGGGGCAGGATATATGAGGAGAGACTGAGGAAGCTAAACATGTACACTCTGGAGGATAGAAGGGAGAGGGGGGACATGATTGAGACATTCAAGTACCTGAAGGGCATAAACAGAGTTAATTCAGATGACTTGTTTAAGTTCAAAGAGGAGGAGTGACACCAGGGGACACAACCTGAAATTGGAGGGAGGAAGGTTGAGGAGACAGATGAGGAGGCACTATTTTATGGAGAGGGTGGTGGCTGGCTGGAATGCACTGCCAGAAGAAGTAGTGGCAGTGCAGATGGTGGGCAGCTTCAAGAGAGGGTGGGATAGGGCCAAAGGGAGGGTCAAAACTGTGGAGAGAGAACGGGGGAGAGAGGTCAGAAGTAGGGGCCACTAAGTTAGAAGGGAGAGCAAGTGGGGGCAGTGGCAGTTTAACAAAATAGCATGATGCACACTCGAGCAGACTAGACAGACTCAATGGCCTGTATCTGCTGGCAATTTTATATGTTCGTATGTTCGTCTGTGTCAGCCACAGACCACTGGCAGGTCAGTGATGCACACTGTGCATTTAGGTGCAGTATGTGGGCCTTGTGGCACAATATGTGTCCTCATCATGTTGTGTAACGTTGGCTTGTGTGGCATCCCCACACACCTGGCCAACACTGTGTGATTGGTGCATTCCTGTGTCCACTGCAGAGGCTATGGTGTGCTATCATATGCAGGGTGTACGCAGAAGGTCATGACACGTCTGTGGGCCACTGGGGTGGTGTATGCCTGCGATGGGCCCTGTCTGTGCAGCTACCTGCACCATCTGTCCATACATGATACTGTGTGTGTCACATGCCCTGGAGTGATCGCCAGTTATGCTGTACCACACCCCCTTACACACATATGGACCTGTTGCATCCTGTACAGTGTGTGCCCCAGGTGAGTGGTCACAGATCTGTGTGTGGCTACATCTATGGCAACCCTGTGCCGCCACCATACAGCTGGTCTGCAGCTGAGGGACCTCAGGACATGTCCTCCACACATCGAGCACACACACACATATTACTGTTCTGTATTATTGGACCGCTATGCATTGTTTTTGGGGGGTTGAATCTATTTGTATCTCCAGTGGCCCGGAACTCTCTTGGGCAGTCCACTCACCTGCCGCTCTACCGCCCACTGTGACCATCCACCCCATAAAAGTTGTTAGCGCTCCCTGCGGGCCCCGAGCCCAAACCCGTGAGGAGATCAAGGGGCGGAGGCCCAGTGTTGGGCATGTGGTGGTCAAGACACTGGGATACCATCGCCTATCCGGCCCACAGGGGTTTTTCAGATGCTTCCCCATCCCCCGAATGTGACGTGTGGTGATGCCATGGCACATGGCAACCCTGCCGGTGTCTGCCACGCTCCCCCTGATTGCTAGTCCAGAATCCTGCAGTATCCCTGGTCTCCACCTGGGGTCACTGGGACACTGGACATCCCCAACACCATCCCCCCCAGGAAAGGAGAGCCGTCCTGGGAATGCTCAATTCATACCTCCTGCCAACCCACAGCAATTCCCTAGCTGCCTGAACCCGGGTCGCCAGTGTGGCGTGAGGTGTGGCGTCCACGCCTCAACCCTCAGTGCCACTGGGCTGGCTTCCCTATGCTTTGTTGACCAGTCCATCTGTTGTGACCTTTGCATCGTATGTTCCTCTGTAGTGGCTAGCTGGTATTGCTGTCTACTGTGCTGCACATGGGCATGGCCTGTGTAATCGCCACTGTGTAGCCATGTACAGTGCAGCATCTGACACACCCATGGCTGTGCAGGGCATGCATGGCCCTCATGCATCTGACATTGGGTGATGACATGCAACGGCTATCACCAATGTCCATATGTCCAATGCATATGTGGGCATAGCACCAGCAACAGGGGGGAGAAGTGAACACCAGTCCATTCACAGTGGAGAGAGTTCTGGAAGAACTCACAAAGCTGAAGGTGGATAAGGCCATGGGGTCAGACAGCATCCACTCGAGGTTATTAAAGGAGCTGCGAAAGGAACTAGCAGCGCCTCTGGTGTCCCTATTCACAGAGTCACTCAACACGGGTGTCATTCCAGAGGACTAGAGGAGGGCACATGTAGTCCCACTGCACAAAAGTGGCAGCAGGGAGGAGGCGGAGAACTACAAGCCAGTCAGCCGCATCTCAGTGGTGGGAAAGATCATGGAGACACTGCTGAAAGAAAGGATAGTGACACATTTGGAATCCAGTGGTGCTCAGGATCTGAGGCAACATGGATTCACAGCAGGAAGGTCATGTCAAATGAATCTAATAGTTTTTTTGATTGGGTGACAAGGAAACTTAATCAGGGTGGGGCAGTAGACACCGCCTACCTGGCTTTCAGCAAAGCCTTCGACACAGTCCCACATAGAAGGCTGATTAACAAGATGAGTAGTCTGGGCATGGGAGACAAGGTGGTGAACTGGGTTAGGAACTGGTTAACAGACAGGAGACAGAGGGTGGTGGTAAATGGGGTACAATCTGGGGAAAGGGGGGTGACCAGTGGGGTACTTCAGGGATCAGTACTAGGACCAGTCCTGTTCAATGTCTTCATTAGTGACATTGCAGAGGGGCTGGAAGGAAAGGTCTGCCTGTTTGCAGATGACACCAAAATCTGCAACAGGGTGGATAATCCAGAAGAGGTGCAGAAAATGAAGAGGGACCTGGAGAAGCTTGAAAGATGGTCAGAGATGTGGCAACTGAGGTTTAATGTAAAGAAGTGCAAAATAATGCACTTGGGTAGAGAGAACCCTGGGGAGAGCTACAGGTTGTAGGGAGAGGAGATGATTGTTACCAAGGAGGAAAGGGACCTAGGGGTTATCATCTCTGATGAACTTAAGGTATCAAAGCAATGTAAAAAGGCAGCAGGGAGGGCCAGTGGTATGCTGGGGTGCATAGGCAGAGGTATCACTAGCAGTAGGCAGGAGGTGGTGATGCCATTGCATAAAACATTGGTAAGGCCTCACCTGGAGTACTGCAAGCAGTTCTGGAGACAACACCTGCACAAGGACATAGATAAGGTGGAGACTATCCAGAGAAGGGCAACAAAGATGGTGCAGGGCTTACACCACAAAACATATGAGGAGAGACTAAGGGACCTCAATATGTAGTCACTGGAGGAGAGGAGACAGCGGGGGGACATGATTGAAACTTTCAAGTACCTTAAGAGCACAAACAAGGTGCAGATGGGGGAGCTTTTCGAATGTAGAAAAAGTACTAGAACAAGGGTGGCACAATATGAAATTTGAGGGGGGTAGATTAAGAGGTAATGTGAGGAAGTTTTTCTACACAGAAAGGGTAGCTGACACATGGAATAGTCTGCCACAGGAGGTAGTGGGGGCAAGCACAGTGGAGGGGTTTAAGCATGCTTGGGACAGGCACAAGGGAAGCCTGAGAGTGAAGGGAGTGATGGCAAGCCATTGATCACATAGGATTGGTGGCCACATACAATGTATAGGGCCCGCAGGCAGACTGGATGGGCCTAGTGGTCCTTATCTGATGACAATTTCTATGTTTCTATGTAGCCATCTGTGGCTGTGGCACGTGTTGCCATTTATTATTGCCTGACAGCCACTCTGTGGTGCATAACATATAATTGATGGGCTCACTGCATGTATTGCACACAGACAGCCAGATATTCAAAGCTTTGCACAGTTCGCAAACAGTTTGCGCAGGATTAGCGTGGGATTAGCGCTGGTCTGCCATATTCAAAAGGCCAACTAGCGCGCACAAACAGCAGTAGCACCGGGCAAAGCATAATGATATGCAAGGGGCATAGTGAACATGAATATCGGCACTATAAGATATTCAGTGGCTAGCACCGCGCTAAGGTGTTTAGCGCGACATAGTGCGACCCTTAGCATGGTACAATTTACCACCCAGAAAAAGCTGGTCTTAACCCTGTGCATACAGCTTTTCACGTCATAGGTGCATTGCGTAGTGTTTGCGTGGCTTGCGCGACCCTAACATTGGAGTATGACACTTAGAAAATGCCAGACATGGAGGACATATGCTGCTCACTGCTGGCACCACCATGATGCCAGCAGCTGCCACCAGTCCCAGCCAAGCACAGACAGTAAGGGGTGATATGACCCATGGGGGACAGCATGGTAGTGTGGCCATATAGCACACATCTGCAGACCATACGTCTGTGCTGCCTAACAGATGCCACAACACACATGCAGCACTGTGGGCATGGTGGCCAGTGAGGGGAGGGTGTACGGGTGGCCAGACTGCACCACAGCCCAGGTGTGACCACAAGGCTGGGACACATCGTTCAGTGCACATGGGCCAGTAGTGGGAATACACAACCACCTGTGTGCCTGTCAGATCTTACATGCCCCACCAGCCACCTACCACACAACTGTACAGATGCCACAGCACACACAGCCAGCCATGTATATGACACTGTGTGCATCCCATGCCACAGGTGCAGCATCTGTGGATCACACAACAGCGTAATAGTACTGTCCACTGTCAGTAATTACCTGCAAGCTGGGTCTGTCACTGTGTACAGTGCAGTGGTCATCACTGCCCTATGTACCATAGGCATTGCTGTGTCCCTCACACTACCAGCCCCCTTGCTACTACAGTGTCTGCTGTGCAGTGTGACGGTGGCATGCAGCACCACCACCACCTGTGCCTATGCTGTGTTGTCCCCTGGGGTATTAATATGCTATTGTATGCTGTACTGTTCATGTGTAGCCTGCAGCTATCATCATGCACTGCCCGACTGACCTACAGGTGAAGCTGTGGTCGGACCTGGCCAGTCCCTGTACTTCCAGACTGACCTACAGGTGGCGCTGTGGGACCCTGCAGTAACGCTGGGCAAACCGCATGCAAATCAGAGCATGATAAGATGCTAATGTGGCTGTTTGCCCAGAGACTATCCAAGTAGGCTCATTTGCATGTCACTTTTGAATATGACAAAGTTTAGCGCCGCCGGGCTGACATGTTTGCAGCAGGGAAACTGCTTAGCTCCGTGCTACAGCTAGCGTAGTGCTAACGGTTTGGAGACTATTTTACAGTTCTGCTCACTGTTCTTTCACATCTGCTGCTGCCTGCAGCTGTACTGGGTCCACACATTTGCTGGCACACGCATTTGTCACTTAGTACCTCTCTACCTACCCTCACACCGCTGTGCACGGTGTTGTTGTTATGGTTTGCACTTCCTGGTTGCTATATTCAGTGCTGTCATATTCCAGGGCTATGGTTGCCCTGCACTCCCAGCCCAGTTTGCATGGCTTCTTTCCCATGCTATATTCAGAGTCTGTTTGCCCCGGGCTATTCCTTTTGAATATAGTTTGCTCTGTGCTTCCGGGCTATGTTTGCCCACCAGGCAGTGTTATCTAAGCCCAGGGGCAAAGTTTTGAATATCTGGCCAAGACTGTACAACCCATTCCATGTCACTGTGTGCCATTATCACGTATGTGACACGCTGTGTGCATGGCGTTCAGCAATGTGTGTGTGATCACTGTGCCAAATGTTAGGGCATGCTGCTGCTGACATTTGCCTATGCGATGTCTCCATCAGGCCGCACTGTGTGGGGGCATGTGGTGGCAGCATGTATTGCCGTTGGTTGTTGGTGACAGCTGTGGACAACACTGTGCACTCTATGTGATGCGGACATGTGTCGGTGCCTGTTCTGCATGTGTATGCCTCTGCATCCTGTGTGCTCTGCGTTTGTATTGCCCCTCTGTGCACCACACAGGTATACAATGTGTGGGTCTACATGTCATGGTGCCACCAGCAGCCCAATGGACTGTGTCCCTTGCTGTTGCACAGGGCAGGGGGTTAGTACAGTGGCATGCATGCTGCACCTACAGGGGCCGGGTCCCTGTCCTGCATTTGTCCAATGGACTGGGTCTGGTAGGTCCCTCACATGTTAGTATGGTGTGTTCTGGTGTGTGAATGGCATGCCATTGCCAGTATCAACACATGCACAGACCTACGCATATGTGTCACCATGCCCTCCAGCCTAAGCCTCTTTTGTGGTTGTGGGGGAGATGTATTTTACACAGATGTATCCACGCTGCATCCAAGCCATCCATGCATGCCTTGGTGAGTCACTGTAGGTGGACATGTCCATTTGTGGGGGTAGGCCGCTGCACTAATTCATCTTGCCTGACACCTGTGGCCCTCAGGCATGCACGTGTGCCATTGCACTGTGTCATGCTTACGTGAACTCTGTGCCTCTTGGACATGGCCAAGGTAGGTAGCACAGCATGGCACTGTGTCATGTTGGCTGCCTGGCCTGCAGTGACTCCCTCATGGTGTGTTGCATAGGCCACGGGATGTGTGCATCCTGTTGGATATGTCCATGGCATGTCTTTGGTCACACTTTGACACAGTATGTGGTTGGTATACCACATATGTACGGCTGCACATCCCAACCATCATGCGGGGTGCTGTGCTTGCATATTGCACACTTGTCACAGCAGCTGTACTGAGATGTTGTTTTCATTCCCATAAGTCGTGTTCAGCCAGCGTGTGGAGCGCACAGTGCAGGACAGCAGGCATGTGGGCCAGAACTGAGGGCAGCAAGATGTACTACAATGATGCTGCTGTGGGCACAGCTACTGCAGCTGGGTGCCCTGCTGAGGGCTGTGTGGGCCATTGGCTGCACATTGGGGTCACTCCAGCAGGACCTACAACCATCATACCACCAGCATGTGGCACAACCCCAAGCTCAGTTCTGAATTATTTCTGGACTGTCAGATGTTGTTCCTCTGCTTTTCCACCCCACTCACCCCTTGCTGCACCCAGTCCTGCTTTAAAAATAGTTGTCACCCTACCACCCTTTTCTGCTGTTTTCCACACCCTGGTTTCTTCCCTGATTTTCCCCATTCATTGTTCCTGGTTTTATATTATTTCTATTGTTGTTTCTGTTGCGTTTTATTGTTATTTCTGATATATTGTTGTACCGTGTTGTAAATATATATAGATTCATATTTCACATGGCAGTGTCCAGTGTGTTATTTACTAGGGTCTTAGACAGGTGGTTGACCCATGTACCCCCCCATGCACAAGTCCGCAGGTGCAGGGGTGGTTGTTGGCCCATGCTTCCAGCACCACCCCTTGCCTGGGGGGGCACCTGTGTGTGTCATTGTGTTTGCCTACACAGTGTTCTACATAGACCTGTGCCATGTACATCCTTACATTCATTTCTCCATGTTGGCTGTGGTGGCATGCCTCCACATGGTCTGCTCTGCTGTGCCTGTGGCATGCACCCCTGGGTTACCTTGTGCACGTCTCTTGATCTGCAGGCTGGCATATGCCGCCATTGGGGTGTGCACCATGTGTGACAACACAGGGCCCATGTGCATGCGTTTGTGTTCATGTATACTGTTGGGCCTTCCATTGTGCTGCTGTGTTTGCAGGGTTATACATCACCATCCATACTCAGTGCTCCCCTTGGATCATGGGCCCTGCTGTGTGCGAGACACCCTGAGGTTCTGTGTCTCACATGTGCACTGTGCATGGATATGATTTAATTTAAACCTTATATCTCAGCAGGAGTCAGTGTCTGTTAAGATTAAGTAGACAGATAACTTTATTAGAAGTAGAAGGGGGTCTTATTTAGGGTTAAAAAGAAGAAAAAAAGAAAGAAAGTCAGTGTGTGTTCTGTGCAGGGAAGGGTACTGTATCAGCTGACTTTGCTAAACAAGTAGGAGGAAAGAGAGCTTACCTGGGGGTGTGGTTTAGACACTATAAAAGCAGGTGAGTCAAATTACAACTTCCTGTTGCTAGCCTTTTTTCTTACTAATTGCCCTCCATCCCACCCACCCAAAGCCAGTTCTACTTTTATAGCCACTAGATTTGACTGTCAACAGGAACTTCCTGTTTGGCAGTAGGAAGAAAGGATCATAGAGGGTTTCTCACCCTAAAGGAAAAAGTAGCTCACTCTCCCCCTAGCTGCTGGTGGTCTAATATTGAGCAAGGAAGAAGGAGGCTACTGAAGAAGATAGGAAGTTGCTGTCCCAGAACAGGAAGGGTGAGAGTTGTAAGGAGAGGAGAGAATAAGCATCCAGAGAAACAGTAGAGAGGACACAAAATAAGACATGATAGGAGTGGTGCAGTGCAATGGCTCTGGGGCGGCAGTGTTCCGGGAGACATTCTGGAGGCTGCGATGCTGCCCTATTTGCAGACACCTCTCTGGTCTGAGAGAGAAGGTTGCCCATCTCCAGGCTGACCTGGCTAGGATTTGTGAAACCTCCTTCCCCACCCAGGGACCACCAGGGCCAATGCCACTACCTCAGAGGTTGCCAAGAAAGAGGAGAGGCTGGACCACAGTGGGCTCAAGGAGGGAGAGGGTGGTGGAACAGAGCACATCCCTCCAACTGTACCTCTCCACAATTCATTCGGTCTTCTGGTGGATAGTGGTTCCTCTATGGAGGCACCTGCAGTGGAGACCAAGAAGGATGCTGGGAACCTTCACAAAGGAGACCCACAGGAGGGTGGCATGGGACCCCACAGGGGAAGGAAACAACTCCTGGTGGGGGACTCAATCATTAGGGGGGTAGAAATGGGAGAGGAAGGGGAGAGGGAGGTAAGGTGCCTTCCTGGCACCACGGCTTGAGGGACAGGAAGCTGAACCTCAGGATCATGGGAGAAGCTGCACGAGGGAGGGAGCTGGATGTCATTGTCCACCTAGGGACAAATGACCTGGCTAGAAATGGGATCAGAGCAGTGCAAGAGGAGTTTGTAGAGTTGGGAAGGGCGCCAGACAAGAAGTGGCGCATAAGGTAACCTTCTCAGAGGTGCTGCCTGTCTATGGCAGGGAGATGCTAGTGCACTTCCTCACCAGAGAATTCAATGAGTGGTTGAAAACTGGTGTGGAGTTCAGGGTTTTGGCTTTATTGGGGACTGGGAGCCACCTGGAGGATGCAGACCTATACTGGTGTGATGGTTTGCATCTGTCCGGGGGAGAACAGGATCCTAGGTGAGAAGGTTTAAATGCTTCATTGTAAGCATTTAAACCTTGTAAGGAAGCACTGAAAAGGAGCAGGAAATCGAGCCTCCCACAAAACATGGTGGATTAGTGAGTAAACACTAAGGTACAGAAGTTATTAGGGGTAGAACAGATTTAAATGTAAAAAGGCAAAGGCATTAAGGACAGAAATGGGGCTAAAGGGTAAGGCTATCAAAAGTGGAGGTGATGAGTACCAATGCCCATAGTCTGTGTAACAAGCTCCCTGAACTAGTGGCCTTGATGGAAGAGGGTTGCGTGGATATTGTGGCAGTCACAGAAACAGGTACACAGAGAACCATGACTGGGATGTCAACATACCAGGATACACAATCTACAGGAGGGACAGGGAGGGTAAAGAGGAGGAGGGTAGCTCTCTGTAAAGGAAGGATCAAAGCAACAGAACTAAAGAGTAAACAGGGAGCAGATGAGGCACTTGGGTCACCCTGGAGACAGGAAATGGCACACAATCCGCATGGGGTTGTATACAGACCCCATCTCAGGGGAGGGAATGGACAAGGAAATGATAGAAGGCTTTCTTAGAATGGCAGAAAAAGGGAGATATTGTTGATGGGGACCTGAATATGCCAGATGTTAACTGGAGCACCTTTGCTGCAGGCACATCCAAGAGCAGGGTCATTCTTGATGCCCTACAGGGGGCATGCCTCAGACAGCTAGTATTGGAACCCACTCGGGAGGGAGCAATCTTAGACCTGATACTCTCAAATGGGAATGGAGAAAGAATTGCAGATTTAGAAGTGGGTAGCCATCTGGGAACAAGCGACCACCAAACAGTGTGGTTCACGATAAACACAGCCATACAATCAAGCCATACAAAAGCAAGAGTACTGGACTTAGGAGGGCTGACTTTGGGAAAATGAGAGTGCCTCAGAAAAGCACTAGCAAACAGGCAAGAAGGAGGGTGGAGGAACAATGGGGAGTGATCAAAACAGCCATCACAGAGGCAACAAGCCTTTGTGTAAAACAAATCAATAAAACACAGCGAAGGAAAAATGTTATGGTTCTCAAAAGAGGTGGCAGGGAAGGTTAAGGAGAAAAGGACAGCATTCAGGAAATATAAGGAAACACAGAAGGAGCAGGACAGAGAACTTTATCAGTTAAAGCAGAAAGAGGCTGGGAAGGCAGTCAGAATAGCAAAGGCCCAAACCGAGGAAAGGATAGCCAATTCTGTTAAGAAGGGGATAAGACCTTTTATAGGTACATTAGGGAGTGAAGAAAGACCAAAGGAGGGATACTGAAGCTTAATAAAGGGGAGGGAATGTGGGTAGAGGGTGACAGTGAAAAAGCAGGGATACTGAACGAATATTTCTGCTCAGTATTCACAAAGGAAGAGGAGGGGGAGTTACCTAAACCAAACAAGAGAAACACTCTGAAGACGGGGTCGATAACAGTCCATTTACAGAAAGAAAGGGTTCTGAAAGAACTAATAAAATTGAAGGTGGACAAAGCAATGGGGCCTGATGGGGTTCACTCAAGAATTCTAAAAAGAACTAAGGGTAGAACTAGTGACACCGCTGACTACTCTGTTTAACAAATCATGGGAGGATGGGGTGGTACCGAGGACTGGAGGAGGGCAGATGTGATTCTTCACAAAAGGGAGCAGGACAGAGGCAGGAAACTACAGACCAGTTAATTTGACCTCAGTGGTAGGGAAAATAATGGAATCACTTCTGAAGGAAAGAATTGTTGAGTACCTAGATGCCAGTGGGGCACAGGACCCAAGGCAGCATGGATTCACGATGGGAAGGTTGTGTCAGACAAATCTAATAGATTTCTTTGACTGGGTTACCAAAGTAGTAGACCAGGGAGGGGCTGTGGACATGGCCTACCTAGATTTTAGCAAGGCATTTGATACAGTCCCACACAAAAGATTAATACACAAGATAGCCAGCCTTGGAGTGGGTCCCAAGGTGGTAGCCTGGATAAAAAATTGGCTAGACAACAGGACTCAAAGGGTAGTAGTAAATGGAGTACACAGTGACGAAAGGAGGGTTACTAGCGGGGTACCGCAGGGTTCAGTACTGGGACCGGTCCTTTTTAATGTCTTTATAAGTGACATTGCAGAGGAACTGGAAGGAAAAGTATGTCTCCTTGCAGATGACACAAAGATCTGCAACAGGGTTGATACACAAGATGGAGTGGAAAGGATGAGAAGGGACTTGGCAAGGTTGGAGGAATGGTCAAATGTATGGCAGCTCAGATTCAATGCAAAGAAGTGCAAGGTAATGCACATGGGAAACAAAAACCCAGGGGAAGCGTACACAATGGGGGGTGAGATACTGACAACAGTAAAAATAGAAAGGGACCTGGGGGTAATTACATCAGATGACCTAAAGGTGGGCAAGCAATGTGAGAAGGCAGTAAGGAAGGCTGGGGGGATACTGGGATGCATAGGAAGAGGCATCAATAGTAGAAAACAGGAAGTTGTTATCCCTCTGTACAGACAGTTGGTGAGACCCCATCTGGAGTACTGTGTGCAGTTCTGGAGACCCCATCTCCGCAAAGACATAGACAGAGTGGAGGCTGTCCAGAGGAGGGTAACCAAAATGGTGCAGGGTCTGCACCAGAAGACATACGAAGAAAGACTAAAGGAGCTTAATATGTATACCCTTGAGGAAAGAAGGGAGAGAGGGGACATGATAGAAACTTTCAAGTACCTCAAGGGAATTAACAAAGCCCAAGAGGGTAGCATCTTCCAGAAAAAGAGATGTGCAAGAACAAGGGGGCACAATTTGAAGATAGAAGGGGGACGGCTCAGAGGTAATGTGAGGAAGTATTTTTTCACTGAGAGGGTTGTGGATGCATGGAACAGCCTCCCTGAGGAGGTCGTGGGGTCAAGAACAGTGGGGGACTTCAAGAATGCATGGGACACGCATAAGGCAGTCCTAGTGGGGGGGTAGGAGCAAGTAAGCTGTTGGTTAACTAGGATCTGCAGCTTATCTGTTAGGTAGGAAAATTGGCAGACCAGGTGGGCCAAGCGGTCCTTATCTGCCGTCAAATTCTATGTTTCTATGTTTCTACATGCCTTGACCAGCTAAGTCAGTGCATCATGCAGGTTCGGCTCCTGTGTTGTGCCATTGTGCCTCCCATGTCCACTGGGCTGTCGTTCTTCTGGGCCACCCGACATCTCACTTGCATGCCTGCAGTGCGCTACACACACTGTTTGGCTGCTGTCACCTGCCCCTTTGTACACACTTGTCCCATATTCAGTGTTGTTCTGCTGCACCACGCATTTCTGTTTGTGTGATCACACGTCCTTGGGATATTCAATCGTGTTTGCGTGATCACAGTTGTCTGCACAGTTTCTGAATATCCCATTGTTTTTCAGCAGCACACTTGTTTGTGCTGCACATTTGCTTGCACGGTGCACGTGGCCTGCTCTGAATATGTGGCCCTGTGTATGAGCTATCATACAAATACAAGGCTCTGTTTCAGTCATGAGGTTTCCATGTTAACAAGACCTCTCGATTGAAACATAACTTATACACAATCCTCTATGGTGATTTTTTTTTTATTTTGTATGTTACTGAATGTCAAGCAGTTTTTATTTAATTTAAACTGGGGTCTGGAATGTTCTTTTTGTAAATGTTCCCCAAGAAGCTGCATGGCTCTCTGTACTGACACAGTGGCCCAATGAAAAAAACAAGGTAGCTGAACCAAAAGCATGAGGCGGGTTTCAAGCATAGGAATAACGACAAAGAACCTCTGTGCACAAACACTGAGGCAAGGGTTACCCCAAAGGGCATTTGGCTGGGAAGCCAAGTTTCAAGGAAATACAAAATCACACATGCCTACACAATACAAAGCATCATGGGCTGCATATGCAAATCACCACAGAATGTTATGCTGATCCAACTTTAAGCAGAATTGCATGGTGCCGAAGGCCCTCTCCACACAGTTTGCAAAGGGTGCTAACAGAAGACATAGACACGTGTTTCGTCCTACCAGGACTCATCAGTATGCCTCGTCTGTTTTACACCCCAGTGGAATGGACCAGCTACCCTAAGACAGTGTGTCTTGGATATGTTGTGGTGAACCCATTAAAATAAAAAACTATTTAAAAGACAAAGAACCTCTGTTAGCACCCTTTGCAAACTGTGTGAGAGGCCTTTCGGCACCATGCAATTCTGCTTAAAGTTGGACCAGCATAACATTCTGTGGTGATTTGCATATGCAGCCCATGATGCTTTGCATTGTGTGGGCATGTGTGATTTTGTATAGGAATAAGGAGTTGCTCAAGAAAACCTTGCAGCTTGCAAGTTCTAGCCGTGTGATTGGACAAGAACTTCAAAGACAAAAGGAGGAGCAATAGGGGTAGTAAGCAGAACTAGGGAGCAGATTTGGTATTCTGAAGATGTGATAGGTGGTGGAGGAGCACACTTCCAAAAGCCTCCTCACAGTTCAGACCAATATCAATATGTTTGCATGCTTTGCAAGGGAACATAAAAAAGTCCAAGATGTAAATTTCAGTATTCTAACAATGCACTTGCACATGTTGTTTCTCAATTTTACTTGACTCTCAGAGCTCAATTTTCAAGGAGCCCTTAGAGCTACACAAGTTGCGTTGCTCTAGGGCTATGGTGAGTTTCGAGTGTGTCAGGGACCATGCACCCAATTTTGTAAAAGTGCGAGTTCCTACACCAAAAACCCAGGAATTGCCACAGCCGTAGGCTAGTGCCAAACATTTAATGCACCTGCTGGAATTGCTGCAGGGATCCAGCTCCCCACCTGGTGCAACGCTAGTAGAGTCACAAGGGTTGGGGAGATCCGCATGCCAGGAGGGAACAGGGGCAGATGGGCAGGGGGCACCCTAGGGGGCGTCGGGGAGACAGCGAGCATGACAAGGAGTGATGTGGCACCCAATGGGGGTGTCTTTTACAGAGCCCTACAGCTGATTGGGTGGGACTTCCAGGGCCGAACAGTGATATGGCCCCAGGTGGGCATAGCCCTGGCAGCTGCCCCATAGGTGCAAAAAGTCAGAACCCTGTAGGTAGAAGGTAGCCTGCCACATCATGGGAGGGTGGGTACTAGGTAACTGTGGCAGTGTCTGTAGAATGGTCCCCTCCACCTCTGGCAGCCCTCAACCAGCAGCTCCAGCTTCAAACCTACAGGGTTGTGACTTTGTGCACATATGGGGCAGCTACCAGGGCTGTGCCCACCTGGGGCCATGTCACAGCAGTGACATGAAATGATGGGATCGGAAGGAGAGGACATGAAACGGGAGTGTAAAGGGAGCAGTGCTGAGTATGAGAAGGTACATTAGCAGTAAAGCTATAGAAGGCATTACATAGGGTGTCCAATCTGGCAAGGGAAGAGGATGGGGTAGTGTCATAGACCATATCTGCATAGTCAAACACTGGAAGCATCATTTTGGTGACCAGTTCACTGCAGACTTGGGATGAAAGGCAATCCCTGTTGTGGTAAAGGGCAAGGGACAACCTCAATGGAAGTATTATTCAAAGTGTAGAAGACAAGGGGGAAGACAGCCTGGTCAGTTTTTGGCTAGTACCAAAGGTCATGGACACCATATTCTTGAAGCCGACCCAAAGCTGGTTTGTTTGAAACCAGCACTTGATATTATTAAAGCCATGCTTGAGCAATGTTTCCAGAGTTGAGACTGAGGCACCAGAAGCAAACAGTTCAATTGCCATCCATATGCATGTTAATATGCGAGTTGACATAGATGGACAGGAGGTCATTTAGGAAAGACAAATGGGATGGGGCCTGGAATGGAGTCTTGGGGAACCCTAGACTGGATTGGGAGTGGAGGGAACAAGGCATCACCAACTTGTACCAACTGGAGATGGCCAAAGAGGTAGGTTCTGAAGCAATTTATAGCTAGGACAGAGAGACCTAAGGAACTCAGGTTTTCCAGAAAAAGGGGATAGGCTACTGAGCCAAAGGCCTTGGCTAGATCATTGAAGATAGCAAGTGTGATATGCCTCTGATCCTCCCAGACTGCAAAGGAGAGCAGAAGTTAATGGAGTAAAGGAAGTCAGTAAGTTGGGAATAGACTAGTTTTTCTTGTAGCATACCAAGGTGGAAAGGAGGGAGATAGACCAAGAATTGCTGGGGTGGTAGTATCAACACCTTTGTTGGGGGGGTGGGGTAGAACCTTGTCAAACTTCCAGGACTGCAGGACTGCTCACAGGAAAAAAGAGAAGATAAGTAGGAGGGTGATGGGTAAAGCAATAGCAGGCAAAGAGAGGTGGAGTAATTTATAGTCAAGCCTGTGGGGACTAGCTCTTTTAGAGCAGTTAAGGGAGGAAAGATCATGAAGAGTCTCCAGTGGAGTAACAGGAAAGAAGTGAAAGCAGTCAGCCAAGGGTCTTAGGCCAAAGGTCTTAGGTGGGACTGAGGTAGGGAAGGGGTGATGCAGGTTGTGACAGGGAATGGATACAGATGGTAAGACATTTGTCAAAGTGAGAGGCAACTGGGGGGTTGGGGGGTAGACATAGGCAAACCATTTTGAGCAGAACTGGGGGAGAAGGCATGGGGGGGGGTTCAAAGAGGGAGTGTATGACTTTCCAGAATTTGACTGGGGTCTTTAGATTATTCTGAAGGTGCAATGCAAAATAATTGGATTTTGCTGCCCTGGTGGCCTTGGTACAGGAATTTCTAAGCCTCCTGTAGGTTAGGAGGTTAGTAGGGGAGTGTGACAATTTGAAAGAGGATCTAACATTGTTGTGTGATCTACAAAAAACAATGAGATCAGCAGTGATCCCAGAGATGGTTGGAACATCAATACACAGGACTTTTTTAGTGGGTCATACTTATCCAAAACTTGCAGGAATGTAGAGTGGAATAGGTAGACGGCCATGTCAATGTCAGCAGCAGTGAGGATGGGACCAATCAATACCAGCGAGATCTAGAAGAAGTGAAATTTTGCATAGCGCTATGTTTTTTACTCGTATTTTCCCTTGCGTCACAAAGTATTTCTGATGTCCCTCATAATGTTAGTTATTTCTGGGCATACATACTATTAAACATTTCAACTACAATGGCACAGTCATTAACATTAAACATATGAGCCCCCATATTCAAACGGTTACCATATATATACTCACATATAAGTCGTTTTTTTGGGAATGAAACTTCATCCTTAAATCGGCGGTACCGACTTATAGGCAAGATACAATTAGCTACCAGAAAAACTTGAACTTGATTAAAAAAAACAAACAAAAAAAAAACTGAATACTGGTAATCTGATTTACAGCCTATTAGTCTAGCAAGTTGGTACAATGCAATTGCTGCTACACTCACAATCACCCGATTAGCGTAGTGCTAATGTATGTGCCTGAATTCAATCTACAGGTGATTAAATGCTCACTCTACAGGTAATTAATTGCTCACTCTAATTTAAAGCCCATTTAAAGGCACACATTCTTAGTGCTCAGGTGCGCGCAGAGGTGATAACATGTCCGATTGCAAAAGAAAGCGTAGTGCTTATAGTGCTAAATTTAAACTGAGAGTGGTGCAGTATGTGGAGTCTTTCAGTAATGCGGCAGCTGAAAAGGAATTTTATATAAATGAGAAACTTAGTTGTGACTGGCGCATAAAACAAAAAACAAGCTTCAGTCTGTTGAAAAATATGTTAAACGGATTAAGGCCAGCACTTCCCTTGTGTCTACTACTTCTTATTTGGGACATGTTTAGGGGCCATTTGGTGGACTCTGTAAAACAGAGCCTATGAAAAAAGCAAACGCATACAGCTGTGATCCCAGGGGGGCTGTATATCACTACTGCAACCACTGGACGTCAGCCTGAATGAGCCTTTTAAGGCAAAGATGAGGGAATATTGGAGACAATGGATGATTTCCGGTATGTACAGGTCTCACATTTTTTATTATTAATTTTGCCATTGAAGTTCAGTTGCATATAATGCAGTAGAATACTTTATTTCTTTTAGGCAACAAGGACTTCACAATGGGTGGCAATTTAAAGAAACCTAGCTATGCCGTGGTGTGCGAGTGGGTCCGAGACGCATGGAGTGAGATACAAGCTGAAGTAATAATAAAGTCATTTAAAAAGTGTGGCATTTCAAATGCAATGGATGGCTCAGAAGATCACATGCTGTATGATGACCTGATGAATAACATTAAATAACACAGCTGATGATGGTGAGATAGCAAGTGCAGAATCTGAGGATATGTATGATGACATACCACTTTCTGAACTGCAGCTGAGGATGCTGTTCAAATCAGATGATGAGGATGACGAAGAGTTCTTTGGTTTTTAAGTGCATAATGACAGTGACTGCAGTGACTGCATTTCATTTTATTTTCAGAAGCCGACAATGTTGTAGCCTTTCATAATTAAATCTCATTTTTAAAACTGCTATCCATGTGGTGCTTGTTTCGGAGGTTGGTGGGGCAGAACTACTGCTTTGGGAACAGAGTTGGGATTTGGGAGCACTTTTGGGGGGGGCGACTTATACGTGGGTCAATCGCAAATTCTTTTTAGCACTTACTGAAAGAACCCCTCCCCCCCGGAACTTATATGCGGACCGACTTGTACGTGGGTATATACGGTAGCATGGCACTAACGGGTTAGCATTGCGCTAACCATGAATAGTGCTGGTCAATGAGTATGCAATATTCAAAGGCCTCTAGTGAAGGGCCTTTACCTGACAGTGCTGCCAAGCAGAGTATACCACTGTGCCCGTGCAAATTAGGGATCTTTTATGCAGGGACAGCTGTATAGTCAGTGGTTTCGACAGCACTAAACATCCTCCATCACAGCACTGTTTTGCACTGTCAAAACCCTTCCCTTATCCCCATGCATGGTCACCACTCTCCCCAAGTGCCCATCCTGTAGCTGTAGTAAGTATTCATAGTGGTCTAGTGGTACCCTCCCCCCCGATCACCTGTGCTGTAGCTGTAGTATCTTTGTCTGGTGGTCTAGTGGTCCCCCTCCCACTCTCCAAAAAAGTTATCTGAACCTCCTCCCTACCCACCTGCTCAGGACCCACTTCACCACAGCCCCCAGTGCCCCATCACTCTGGTCACCTATGCTTAATTCACCTACTGTAAGCCAGCATATGGCAATAGCAACAGCAACCAGCACAACCCTCCCCATACCACCTCGATGGGGAGAAGGCTCCTGAGTGGGTGGTTCTGGAGGGGGAGTCAGGTGACCTTTTGGTGGGATATGGGTCACTGGATCACCAGGGCTATTCAGTGCTCCATGCTAAGCATTTTTATAACATTATCGATCTGCATATTTGACACAAGCATATGAGAGGGGTGTATCTTACGTACATGTCTTGGGAGAGGAACATACCTTTTACCTTTTCCTCATGGCTACAGGTTGGATGATCAGGGGGTGCATTAGACGACCAGGAATATATACTACAGCTACAGGATGGGTGATCGGGGGTGGGAGGACCGCTAGACCACCAGGGCTGTGTGTGCAACTGACAGGTCTGGACTTGGGAATGGGGGTGCCAGTCACTACATGCATGCTAATGGCTCATGATGGAAATGCAAATGGCCCATATCACCTTGCATGCCCAATGGGCTCATTAGCATGTTAGGGCTGAATATGGCCACAAGAGCCCTGGTGCTATCCTGCTGGGGACACACTATCTCCATATCTCTCCTATGGACCATCATCAGTTAAGGTCTGTGTCTGTACAGCACATAATCGCTATACACTGCACCAACATGGCCCCATATTCAGACAGTCCACTCTGCTCAGGGCACACAAATTGTCTGAATGTGGCCCCTCAGCTGACCATGTGCTAACTGCCATGCGGCACTCCTGTCAGAGCACATGGCTAACTCTGAATTTGGGGTCATGGAGTCCACTTTTTTCAAACTGACTATTCTTAAAAATAAAAATGTGCTGTGCATTCTGGCCATTTGTTCTGCATTCTAACAGCCAGTGCCACACATTTTAATGCTGAGAGGTTGAGAGGTATGCCTCTCTCCATGGGAGTTAAGAGCCTCAACTCTAAAATGATACAGCTGTACCCCCCCCCCCAATAGTCAGTTAGAGTGTGATACCAGGGCATGAATTAAAAATCCCAGAGCCTGGCTTTCATAGCTGTTTGTATGCCACTAGTTCCAGGTGCATCAGATAGGTGACACATAGGACTTGCATCAAAGGACTGGGATTTTCCATCCCTGAACTGAGTTTTTTATTTATTCATTTATCTATTTTTTTTTTGGGGGGGGCGTAACTGGATAAGGCCCACTAGACATAAGTGCCTGTTTTCAGGGACATTCTGGAAGCACTGTGGAGGTTAAGTGACTTGCTCAAAGTCACACAGTATGCAAGTGCGTGCTGTGGGGACTCAAACCCAGGTCTGCTGGATGTAACAAGTTCATTCAGAATTGATGCCCATGAGACCACATTTCAGTGATCTGCTGTGTGTCAGTGTTGGAACCCCTTGTGAGCCTCTTGTTGGCTGCTCGTGTTGTATCCTCATTGTGAGCTGTCATATAGGCCTGAAGATTAGACACACTGGGGCCCTTGGACTTCGTGCACCAGCAGTGCCAAATTGCATGGCTGCAATCCTGACTGCAGGTACTTTGTTATGGTCTCTCAGGTGTCAGTAAAGAACATAAAATAAACCTAGATAATACATTAAAGGGAGTAGGAAATGTTTGCTCATTTGCAGCTTCTTGTAATGTGCCCATTTTTAGACATCCTAGTCATATGCGCCTCCCTGATGTACCTCCCTGGCTGACCAGGGAGGTAGATCAGAGAGAGGCAGTGGATGTGGCCTACATAAATTTCAGCAAGGCCTTCAACACCATCCTACATAGAAGGTTGGTAAATAAGTTGGGCAGCCTGGGAATGGGCCCCAAAGTGGTAAACTGGGTCAGAAACTGGTTAAGTGACAGGACATAGAGGGTGGTGGTAAATGGTGTTCAATCCGAAGAGAGGAGGGTGACCAGCAGGGTGCCACCGGGATCCATGCTGGGGCCATTCTTCTTTAATGTCTTCATAAGTAACATTACAGAGGGGCTGGAGGGAAGGTATGCCCCTTTGCAGACAACACTAAGATCTGCAACAGGGTCGACACGGGGGGTTATGAGAAAGGACCTAAACATGTTTGAAGAGTAGTTGAGAGTGTGGCAGCTAAGATTTACTGCAGTGCAAAATAATGCATTGGGGCACAGAAATCCAAGGGAGGAGTGCAAGATGGGGGTGGGAAGAGGTACTGACGGCCACAAATCAAGAGTACCTTAGGGGTATAAACAAGGTATAGCAGGGTAGCATCTTTCAGAAAAGAAAGTGTACAAGAACAAGGGGACATTATATGAGGTTAGAGAGGCGTAGGCTCTGGGGCAATGTGAAGAAGTACTTTTTCAGAGAAAGAGTAGTGGATGCTTGGAACAGCCTCCTTGCAGAGGTGATGGGGCAAAAACAGTAGGGGAAATCGAGACTACATGGGATAGACATACAAATACTCTTGCAAAAGGGAAGAGAGGGTAAGATGCAGATCAACTAGGATCTGCAGTATTGCATTAGGTAGGGAAAAGGAAAAAATACTAGGTGAGCCACACAGTCCTTATCTACCATTGTCTTCTATGTTTCTATCTCTCCTACTTGATAAACAGTGAACAGTTCCTAAATAAAAGTTGATGTAAAAACTATTTTGTATTGTTTTCATTTATCAAACAACATTCTGTAGAGTTCTCTTCATGGAACCAGGAATCTACTGTATTCCAATTGTTTAACTGGGTGAGACACACTAAGCTGAAAGCTTGTTTACAGGTGCAACCTGGGAGCACAGGGAAGTTAAGTGACTTGCTCAAGGTCACACAGTATATGCAACTGGGGGCTGTGGGATTCAAACCTAGATATCCAGATTTGCAGCTCAGAGCCTTAAACCACTGTGCTATACTGCCTCCCTGTATGCCATTGTTGTTGTTTTATTCAAGGTGAAGACCATAGAGCATAAACTCATTTACAATGGTGACCGTTTCAGCAAAATACAAAAATGTGTTACAAAAAGTATACAAATATACAGTGAACAAACATGGAAAATAAACAAAAATTAAATCGCATACAATAAATAATCATCTAAAACAGCTACAGAGAGTAAAAAAATAATATAAATAATTTTTCAATGCAGAAATAGAGGGTGGTTTACCATGCAGTTTTCTATACATGGATTTCTCTATATGGATTCAGGACTCTAAGCACTGTGCCAGTAGGTCAATGGTCAGGGTCAATGGTCCATACGGTAGTTAGAGTTCTTAATTTGTGTAGTAACATAGATACATACATACATAGTGTAGATTCATAGATGTTTATGGGCAGAAAACAACTCACGGTTCATTCAGTTTTCTGGGTTCCTACCCAGGGATCTGCATTTCTTTTTTTGAGGAGGCCATGCCGCATCTGCAGCTTGAGGGTAGAACTAGTGACACCACTGACTACCCTCTTTAGCAAATCATGGGAGGATGGGGTGGTACCTGAGGACTGGAGGAGGGCAGATGCGATTCCCCTTCACAAAAGTGGGAGCAAGGCAGAAGCAGGAAACTACAGACCTGTTAGTTTAACCTCAGTGGTAGGGAAAATGATGGAATCACTTCTGAAGGAAAGAATTGTTGAGTATCTAGAGGCCAGAGGGGCACAGGACCCAAGGCAGCATGGATTCACAGCAGGAAGGTCATGCCAGACAAATCTGATAGATTTCTTTGACTGGGTGACCAAAGTAGTTGATCAGGGAGGGCTGTGGACATGGCCTACCTAGACTTTAGCAAGGCATTTGACACAGTCCCACATAAAAGGTTATATACAAGTTAGCCAGCCTGGGAGTGGGTCCCAAGATGACAGCCTGGGTAAGGGTTGGCTGGAGAATAGGACACAGAGGTAATAGTAAATGGAGTCCACTCTGAAAAAAGGGGGTTAGTAGTGGGGTACACAGGGTTCAATATTGGGATCGGTCCTTCAATGTCTTTATAAGCACATTTACATGCAGAGGGACTGGAAGGAAAAGTATGTCTCTTTGCAGATGACACAAAAATCTGCAACAGAGTTGATGCACAAGGTGGGGTGGAAAGGATGAGAAGGGACTTGGCAAGGTTAGAGGAATGGTCAAATGTATGGCAGCTTAGATTCAATGCTAAGAAGTGCAAGGTAATGCACCTGGGAAACAAAAACCCAGGGAAAGAGTACACAATGGGGGGTGAGATACTAACAACAACAAAAATGGAAAGGGACCTGGGGTAGTCATATCAGATGACCTAAAGGTGGGCAAGCAATGTGAGAGGGCAGCAAGGAGGGCTGGGGGGATACTGGGATGCATAGGGAGAAGCATCACCAGTAGAAAACAAGAAGTTATATCCCTCTGTACAGACAGCTGGTGAGACCATCTGAGTACTCGGCAGTTCTGGGAGACCCAATCTCCCAAAGACATAGACAGATGGAAGCTGTCCAGAAGAGGGTAACTATAATGGTGCAGGGTCTGCACCGGAAGACATATGAAGAGAGACTTAAGGAGCTTAATATGATAGCCTCGAGGAAAGGAGGAGAGGGGGACATGATAGAAACTTTCAAGTACCTCAAGGGAATCAACAAAGTCCAAGAGGGTAGCATTTTTCAAAAAAGAGGTGTGCAAGAACAAGGCGTACAATTTGAAGATAGAAGGGACGGCTCAGAGGTAATTTAAGGAAGTATTTTTTCACAGAGAGGGTTGTGGATGCATGGAACAGTCTGGAGGAGGTTGTGGAGTCAAAAACAGTGGTGGAATTCAAGCATGCATGGGACAGTCATAAGGCAATTCTGGTGGTGGGGGGGTAGGAAGAATTAGGCTGCTGGTTAACTAGGATCTGCAACTTATCCATCAGGTAGGGAAATGGGCAGACTGGGTGGGCCAAGCGGTCCTTATCTGCCGTCAAATTCTATGTTTCTATGTTTCTATGAGGGGATCAGAGGCCGAGGACAGATCGGCGGACGTAGCTGCACTACTGGGGGCTGCATCGGCTGCTAACAGGAGTCGGCAGCAGTAGCTGCACATTGGAGGAGGGCCGTGCCACATCCATGGCTTGAGGGGATCAGTGGCTGGAGTCGCATGGAGAGGGCTCCCATATGAGTCAATCAGGCACAAGGGCACCACATTAAAATCAGCAGCTGGGCCATAAAAAGGGCAAGCCCAGCCGCACTGAGCTGAAGGGATCTGTATTTTTTTCTCCCACTCACCCGCCCCACATCGCATCCATATTAAATAGTCCAGAAACACTCCCTGCAGTGGGTCTAACCAATGAGGAGCAAGGAGAAGGCGGAGTGAAAGAGTGGGCAGAAGGAGAGCATTGGGGCAAGGACAATGTCGACTGAGTGGAAGACAACTAGAAACAAGGTACTGTGACACTGATAATCTATAACTAAGTGTGGAAATCAACAGCATACAGCTGGTGTGGAATTCAACAAAAACAAGGTACTGCGATCGATTGAAATACTGTGTATCTGGTTTAAACATAGAGTTGGGGGGATATCACTGCAAGATTATTCAGGGAAATGACCAGGAAGGTTTTACACTAAGTACTGAAAATTTTAACTGTGGCACTAATCTACGTTATTGCATTTCTATAAGCTGGCCTTACACCATTACTGGTATTAGGAAGTGTTATTGCAGTATATGAGCTAGCCTTACGGAGCAAGCATGGGCAGGCCTTGTTTCATTTTTAGAGCTAACTAATGGACAACATAGAAATGTTTATATAAGCTTTTGATTATGCTCTATTTTGTGAAATGGTCAGAAATGTTTAATTAGATTCAATAAGCTTTAATTGGGATAAGGTAGGATAGAAAAGTCAGGAGGAGGCTGCTCAGTAGGTTCTAAAAACTCTAAGTGTAAAAAGGAGGGAAGAGTTTAAAGAAAACAGCACAATCTGCTTCAGTTAGTACATGGGGGTAAGAGAATTAAAGACCATAAGAACATGTGTAGCAATGGTAGAGTAGGGAGGGGGGAGCCTTGGGGAAGGATGGGTATCCTTTATCGGGAAGGATAGGGGGTCACTGGTGGGCAAATAAGGTATTGGGAAGGGTGGTAGGCTGCAACAACTATGGAGCACCAATCTTTCTTAAAATTGTGTGGAGAGTGGGGGGATGTTTAGTATGCATCCAAATAGGGCAACTTAAAAAAGAAATCATGGATCTGCAGGAACAGCTGAGAAATGCAAAACGGGTTGAGGAGGGTTATGGCCCAGCAGTGAGAGGAGGTAGGAGGGGAGCTGAGGAGGGTGGTCATTTTGTACTGACAGGGGGGAGGATAGGGAATAGGTTAGAGGAGGGGGCACTGAGCCAGGGGTACCCAGACCTAGGGACACTGAGTCAGGGAAACCAAGGCCAGGGGGCAGACGAGAGCAGAAAGGAGGAGAAAGAGAATGAGGGGAGGAGGGGAAGTGGGAACAGACAAGGAAAACGGATGGGGGGATCAGGACATCATGAGGAAGAAGCTAATAGGTTATGGAGAAGGATCTATTGGAAAGCATTTCTTAGTACCGGAGGGAAAGGGGGATGGGAGAAGGGGTGGCATTGGAGGAGTAACTGATGGGTGTCAGGATGAAATAGGCTTGGGGGGAGTATAGCTGAGAGAGTTACAACAGAGTTAGATGGGGGAAATAATGTGCAGGAGGATGAAGGAACATCAGGAGAGAAGGGTTAGGAGGAAGGGAAGAAAGCAGATGGAAAATGGGGTAGAAGCTTAATGCTGGGGGTCTTGATACTAAGAGGAGTCAGGTGGGGTAGCCAAGGGGAGAGACATAGTCGAGTTTGGGTGGAAGCGATGTCTGGAATGACAGTGGAAAGGGTGGGGCAATCTGTTCTGAAGTATGCTAGAAGGGCCATGGAGAAACCTCACTTAATTCTGCACCTGGGGACAAATGACCTGGCTGATGGTACAGTAGATGTAGTGATAAGGAGGTTTGAGGAACTTGGGCCAATTTGTGAGGGGGCAGCAAGATCAGTAACTTTCTCGGAGGTGCTTCCTGTTCCCAGAGAGGGCACAGCAAGAAAACTGAAAATACAGGAATTTAACAATGGCTAGGAACCTGTTGCCATGATAAAGGGTATGGGCTGGTGTGGGGGTGGGGTGAGACCTGGGAGGACAGCAGTCTATATGCTAAGGATCAGTTTCAGTTAATTCTTATATTTCACCAGGATGAGGCACTAGGCATAGGCCTGTTTTCAGGGCCATCCTGTTGACAGAGAGGATAGACTGCACTTAAGCAAAGAGGGCAAGAAAGTGTTGAAGAAGAGGATTGGTGATTGCATAGAAGAAAAGGTGAATTTAAACTAGGAGCGGGGGTAGCAAGTGGGTTAGAGGCATGCAGAGGCCTCAGGATGGGAAACCATATGCGCTTACACCCCTCCCCATAGCAGTGACATAGAACTAAGGGCGAGTACTAGAGGGGGTGCCAGAAAGGGAGGGCAGGAAGGGGGGGTGAGGGAGGGAGAGAAGATAAGGGGGTGGAAGGTGGTCACCTTGAATGCTAGAAGACTGGGGAATAAAACTGCAGAGCGCCAGACTTTCATGGTAGAGGGGGAATTGGACATGGTGGTCATCACCGAAACATGGGCCACCCAATACCATGACTGGGACATAGCAGTAGCAGGGTCCAAGATATTCCACAAGAAAAGAGTAAATGGGAAGGGGGGGGGGTAGTGCTTTATTTGAGAGAATGACTGAAGTGTGTAAGGGAGGAGGGGGAGGAGGGCAGAATGGAGTCTCTATGGATGTAAATTCATGATTCCAAGAATAGGATTCTGAGGATGGGAGTGGTGTACAGGCCGCCCTCCCAAACAGAAGAGGTAGATAGAGAACTAGTGGGGCAGATCCAGAGGACATGAAGGAAGGGTAGTGTGGTGATAGTGGGGGACTTCAACCTGCCGGGAGTGGATTGGAGTACCCCTGCCACCAAGAATAGAAGGAAGCAGGTAATGCTGGTTGCCTTCCAGGACAGTTTCCTGATGCACATGGTTAGCGAACCTACCAGGGAAGGGAACATCCTTGACCTCATGCTGACTAATGGGGAGTGTGTGAGGGAACCGAGGGTGGAAGAGCCACTGGTGGGGAGCGACCACCAATCAGTGTGGTTACACTTGAATATGGGTAAGGAAGGAGTGGTATCTGACACAGTGGTGCTGGACTTTAGGAAGGTCTGCTTCAAGAGGATAGGTGAGCTGGTAAAAGGGTACCTGGCCAGAATTCAGTCTAATATGGATGAGAACCAGAGGTGGGAGCTCATAAAGCTAGGGATAGTAGAGGCAACTAAATCCTGCAGCAAGGCCCACAGTAAAATGGCGAGGCCAAAGAAACCTAGCTGGGTGAACAAATGAATCATGGATGTGGTAAAGAAAAAAAGAGCTGCCTTTAGGATGTACAAAAACGGGGGAGGGTATCTGAAGGATGCGAAGGAGGTGACAAGGGCAGTAACGGCAGCCAAGGCGTCCAAGGAACTCAGGCTGGTGCAGGACATTAAGGAGGGCGAGAAGGACTTCTTCAGGTACATCAGGGAGAAAATGAGTTGTAAGGACCAGATAGTAAGGATTAAGAGGAAGGGGGGGATGGGTGGAAAAGGGGTGTGAAAAGGCAGATGCGCATAACAAATATGTCTGTTCGGTATTTACTAAGGAGAAGGGGAGGACGATACCCAAAGTGGGTGGAGGGCAGGACTGGGGGGGCTGATGGGGAAATCTCAGCGGGCAGAGTGCTGGAGGGCTTGAGGGCACTGACGGTAGACAAGGCACTGGGGCCAGATGGCGTTCTTCCCAGGGTACTGAGGGAGCTGGCAGAGGTCCTGGCGGGGCCCTTGGCAGGCCTATTGAATGCCTCACTGGAATCAGGGTGCGTACCTCAGGATTGGAGGATGGCTCATGTCGTACCCCTCCATAAGAGCAGCCCCATGGATGAATTGGGGAATTATAGACCAGTGAGCCTCACGTCCGTCATGGGGAAGCTAATGGAGACAATCCTGAAAGAGAGGCTGATGTCTTTGCTGGAGTCCAGTGGGCTACAGGACTGTAGACAGCATTGCTTTGTCACTGGCAGATCCTGCCAGACCAATGTGATAAAATACTATGACTGGGTAACTAGGCAGATGGACAAGGGCTATGCAATGGATGTCCTGTACCTGGATATCAGTAAGGCATTCAATTCGGTACTATATGGGAGGCTTGGTAGTAAGCTAGAAGGCACGGGGCGGGCATGAAAATGGTGGGATGGGTGGCAAACTGGCTGCAGGGAAGGCAGCAGAGGGTGGTGGGTGGGGAGCTCTCATCCCCAAGGGCAGTGATGAGCAGAGTTCCACAAGGCTCAGTATTGGGACCAGTGTCATTTGGGACAGTCATTGCAGACATTTCTATGCGAATCAAGAGCAAGATCAGTCTGTTTACTGATGACACCAAAATGGGAGTGGTGGTGGATGACCTGGGGGGGGTGGCAGGGTTTGCAGTAGGATCTGACAAAACTGGAGGCCTGGTAAACACCTGGCAGCTGGGGTTCAATACCAAAAAATACAAGGAGCTGCATTTTGGGGCAAAAGATCCAAGGAGAAGCCACCAACTTGGGGGAGTGCAGCTAGCCGAGACTGACTCACAGGACCCTGAGCCCCTGACTGGGCAGGAGCTCTTCAGTGGCAATGCGGCTTGGTGATTTTCTTTGGCCACCGCCCATCTCACCTACTCCTCCCTCACTTGAGAAGCTGCTGCCCAGCTCCAGCTCAGGACCCTCATCCCCTGACCAGGCAGGAGCTCTTCAGCGATGGTGTGGCTCAGCGCTTTTCTCTGACCACCGCCCATCTCGCCTACTCCTCAGTCACCCAAGAAGCTGCTGCCCAACTTCAGCTCAGGTATGGACCATTTTCTCCCAGCTTTAACTTCAAACCTGGGCGCCTTCAAGCCATAGTCACGATTAGACTATTTCTCTAGCAGCCGCTTTCCAATTGGCTTGTGTTGTGTGCTCGGCCAATCAGATTTCTGGCTTCAGATCCTGGCTTTGGTGGCTCATTTCCTAAGGCCTACTGTGCAGCTTTTGCCCTGTGCTCGGCCACAGTGTCCCCGGGGAGAGTGAGCTCTAACTGGGAGAATTTTGTAGTATCTGGCTAATGATATTATTTGAACTTTTTATTTCCTGCATTTATATTTGTGTTTTTCCTTATTATTTGCTAAACGTACTATTTTATTGTTGTTCTCTTTATATTATAGTTATTGTTGCTAAGTTCCTTATTATAAACTGTTACATTGATCCTGTTTGTCTACCCAAACTGCTGTTTATTACTGCTCAATCACCCTCCTATTCCTACGCTCTTGCTATATGCTTGTTCTGGCCATCCCCTGCAGATAGTCTCCTTTTCCACTCCTCTCTCATTTCTACTAATTTCATATATTCCCTCTTTTCTTTTCCCTGCTTCTGCTCAGAACCCATTCCCGCCCCCTCTGTCCTACTGATCACAGCCTTTTTAGCACCTCCCTATCCGTCCGTTTCAGCCTCCTTACAATTCTGCACTATCCCTTCCCCCTCTACTTACAGCTCTTTCGCATCTCTATATAGTGATTGCAGCTCTTTTACAATCCTTCTCCTGTCCCTCTCACCATTTGTGGCTTCAGCACCTCGATCGGCCCCCCTGATGTCCCTCTGTCTCACTTCTGTAAAGCCCTCCTACTTTTGTCCGAGCCTGTTTATTTGACTTACTCAATTTTTTTCTCCTCTCCCACAGGATCCTCAATCCCCTGACCGTGCCAGAGCTCTTCAGCAATGGTGCGGTTCAATGCTTTTCTCTGGTCACCACCCGTCTTGCCTACTCTTCCCTCTCCTGAGAAGTTGCTGCCCAAGTCCAGCTCAGGTACAGACCATTTTCTCCCGGCTTCAACTTCAAACCTGGCTGCCTACAAGCCGTAGTCGTGATTGGACTGTTTCTCTAGTGGCTGCTTTCTGATTGGCTTGAGTTGTGTGCACGGCCAATCAGATTTCTGGCTTTGGATCCCAGCTTTGGTAGCTCATTTCCCAAGGCTTGCTGTGCAGCTTTTGCCCTGTGCTCAGCAACAGTGTCCCCGGGGAAAGTGAGCTCTAACTGGAAGAATTTTGGTCCTCCCGGCCACCTCGTCCTCAGCCTCTGTTAAATACAGACAAGCCACTCCTCTTGTGCTTCTCCCCTTCTATTGGCTACATTGCATCCACAACTCCCTAAGGCTTACTGTACCCTCCCTTATTAACTGTTTTAGGATTTGATTTAAGTTTACTCTCTGTTCTCTGTTATTCCATTATTTGGCAAAATGTCACTACTGGCATTTAGAGTATAGCTCTCACTGCTCAGCTGTGCACTGTTATTTTGTAACATCAGTCTCATGCAGGAGTCCACTATAGGCACAATTGCTCAGACTGCTGCTTCCAGCACCTTTATTCTATGACATTACGCATCCCCCTCAAGCACCAATTACCAGGCAAACACAACACCTTCTGCAAAGACCATTTAAGCTCTTCAGGACTTCCCCCATCTTACACTTGCCATCAGAGCCCTTCTCTTTACATCCTCTATCTCCAGTCGCCATATTGTCTCAGACCGGTATCCCACTATCTCATCCACAACTTAAAGAGGAAGGATTCAGCTCCTCGGGTTACTTCTTAACTCCCTTAAAAAATTACTTTTCATTCTGTTAATATGCTCTGGTAGTGTTGAACTGCATCTGGGACCCCTACAGCCCGTCACATCTCCCTCTGAATTGGCAAGCTTAAAAGATATAAGCTTTATGCACATCAATGCGTGTAGTTTGCTCAAGAATTTTGACTCTATTCAAGCCCGGACCTGCCACACCAAGCCTGACATGCTGGTCATATCAGAATCCTGGCTGAAATGTGCAATACAGGACCATGAAATAAACTTCCCCTCCTATAATGTTCATAGAGCAGATAGACAATCGGGGGGGGGGGGGCAGGGAGTTGTGATATATGTCCATAATAAATTCATTGTCTCACCACTGTTCCCAAAAAATTTGAATGTCTTTCCCTGAGGATTCTGTTATTTTCATCTGAGTCATTAATTGTTACCGGCTGTTATCAATCTCCTTCAGGGGGATTCGAAGTGGTGAATCACCTACACCGCCTGTTGGGCAGTCTCTCTTCTGAAGTGATTATCATGGGAGACCTAAATCTTGACTGGCTCTCCCCATGTTTCTCTCCATTAAAAGAGCTCTGCAATAAATTCGGCCTCTCCCAGCTTATCTCTGAACCAACCCGCTCTAACGATAAAAACCCTGCTCATAGTTCGCTCCTCGACCTAATCTTAGTAAACAAACCTCATAACTCATCCTACTCTGCATTGTTCTTTAAAGATCTAAGTGACCACTGCACCATAGCTTGCGTACACAAAACTCCCAAATTACCCTCCGCCTCCACTTATATGTACAAAAGGAACTGTAGGAATTTCAATAATGACAGTTTCTAAAAGGACTTTTGTTACATAAGATAGCAAGACTTCTGTCTCGTGAAAACTGTGTTGGTAGCCTATGACATATTCTAGAAGCTTGTACTTTAAGTAATAAACAAACATGCCCCTCTGACCAAAGTTAGAACTAAGAATAGGTCCTGTCCTTGGTTCAATGACAAACTTAAATCTGTCCTCCATAACAGAGACTTTCTCTGAAAGCGTGCCCATAAGTCCAAACTACCTTCTGATTGGGCTGCCTTTAGAACAGCCAGGAATCAGTGTACTAAATTAGTTAGGGCTGAGAAATCTAATTTCTTTAAGTCCAGACTGGATACCTCATCTAATCCTGCCTTACTCTGATGTACTCTTAGAACTATTGAAGGGCATCATCCTCCCTCTTCCCTCGCTGTTAAGAACACAACCGGTGATTTTACTACCTCTGACAAGTCTCACATAGTGAATCTTTTTGTAACATGGGTTCCTAAAATACTGTCTTCTGATTCGTCCAAACAGGTCACCTGACCATGGATTAATGTCTGATATACCCGCAGTTGCATGGTCACATGGCTTTATTTCACTGTTTTTTTAGGTAAAACTCTTAACAAAATATTGCCCACGTTACAAGAGGATTAACCCACTCCAGGGTATGGGCTTCCTGAGCAATAATCCACGCCTGGGTGGTTGAAATGACTCGGCTCCGCCTCGTGATTCCAACCCCCCCCAGGCATGGATTAATGCTCAGTAAACACATACCCTGTCGTGGGTTAATCCCTCCTTAACAATCATTTTGCGACAGCTGGTCTGGCCTTTGATACCTCTCCAGCCAGCAGCCTACACTCCCAATGCTGTTCACCTGACGTGAATAAACAGACTTTTCTAGATTTGAACATTCATGATAACTTCAGCTTCACCATAGTGTCCTACAAAGAATTACAGGATCTCCTGTTAAGCGTCAATGCTAAATAAAGTGCTGGTGCGGACCTCCTTGATCTCTTCTTTCTCAAACTGGGATATCGGATACTCACTGCCCCCATTACTCATTTGTTTAATTTGTCTCTTTCACAAGGCACTCTCCCGGACTTATGGAAAGTTGCTCACATCATCCCGCTTTTCAAATCAGGGGGGCCCAGCAGACCTTAATAACTATAGACCCATTTCTATTCTACCCTCCATCTCCAAGTTTTTAGAAAAAATTGTCAACTCTCAATTGCGGAACTACCTTGAATCCCACAATAAACTCAAGCTTTTACAGTCTGACTTTCGACCTAACCACAGCACTGTAACTGCACTAGCCAATGTCACCAAAGAGTGGCAGTTGGCGCTAGATGCTAAAAAACATGTGAGGGCTGTGTTCCTGGACCTGAGCAAGGCCTTTGATATGTTTGATCATAATCTGCTCTTAAATGAACTGTGCAACATTGGACTTGATACTGCAGCCTTGGAATGGTTCCAGCGTTAATTGACTGGCCGTCAACAGCAAGTTAAGGCACAAGGTGACCTCTCCCCACCCAAAACAGTGCTGAGGGGAGTTCCTCAAGGGTCTATATTGATCCCACTTTCTCTTTGTGATATATATCAACAACCTTAACACCAGTATAAAGAATGCATCAGCTCATTTATTTGCAGATGATACCGTGATCTATGTCACAAAGCTCACCCTTGAGCAAACCTGTACCTTACTGCAGCATGAATTTAATATTTTGCAGCATAATCTTTTGAACCTGAAATTACCGCTTAACACTAAAAAAACAATATCTATGTTCCTCTCGCCACAAGCTCACTCAACCTCTTCTCCTCCTGTAGGGTCCTTGCCACAGATCAATACGCTTCTGGGAGAATCCTTGGAACCAGTAGATAGATTTAAACATTTGGGCATCTGGATAGATAGCAAACTTTCTTTCTCAGTGCATATCGATGAGCTATCAAAAAAACTTAAACAGAGATTGGTCCTCTTTTTCCAAATTAAGCATCTGCTCACGCAAGATGCCAAAATCAAGTTGGTGCAATCAACATTCCTACCACTTATAGACTACAGTATGCAGACATTGTTTATAGTCATGGCCCTAGCTCTGCATTGGCAAAACTGGACACCCTGTATCATAAGGCTATAAGGTTTATTACTGGTGTCTCCTTCAACGCACATCATTGCTCCCTGTATGCCATGGTGGGTTGGCACTCACTCAAAACTAGATGTCTAAAAATGTGGTTATCTGGACCAACAGAGCTTTAACTAATAAACTTCCTGTGTACATTTGCAAGTTACTGATTATAGCTCGCAGGAGCTACTCACTAAGAAAATACTCCTTCATCTCATTAGAAATTCCTAGAATCTGAGCTCTTCATGGCTCCCACTTGATAAGCCATGCTCTTCCCACGGTATGGAATAATTTACAAAACTCCCTTAAACTTGCTACCTTCATCAGCCTTTCGAAATTCAAAACCCTTGTTGGGCAATCCTTGCAAGACAGTTGTACCTGCTACGCATAAGGTCTCCCGTTTCTCTTTTTACACGTTTTTTTTTTCTCTACCAAAAAACTCCTTCAGTACACTTTTGCATCTGCTGTGCCTAACTCTTCCTACTTTACCTCATCCTTTCCTCCTTACCTATGGCCCTTCTACTGTATGCTCCCTCTTTTTTTTTTTTATGGATGTTATTTCTCCACAGGAGCTACGGCCCGCCCTCAACTGCCTGCTCCTCCGGCGCCATCCCCGGACATGAGACCACCTCCTTCCACACCCCACAACTTACCCGCTGCGGCAGGGTGGTGGGGGCGACTCAACCACCGAATGGGTCCATGCCAGGAGGCATCCTCCGGGGAATGGCGCCGAGAGAACGGCGTCGTGCTGCCGGGCTCCATTTTTTCCTCAATTTTCTTCCCAGGCAGGCATGGCGTGCAATGACACCAGCGACTGAGTGCGCACATGCTCCCGTCCGCACACTAGTCAAGTGTCTGCCATGTCCCGCCTGCCCTCTTTCCGGCTGCGTGCTGTTGAACCCCAGCCTCCGCTAGGGGTCAGGCAAGCACCGGCTGCCTAAATCCCCCCACCCCAGAGATGGAGAGCAGTCCTCTGGATGCTCAATCCATCTCCTCCCCGCTGACCCCCGGCAACCCGCGCTCGCTCTCGAACACGGGTCGCCGGGCGTGGGCGTGAGGTGTAGTGACCAGCGCCTCAACCCTCAGTGTCACCGGGCCAGCTGTATGCTCCCCTCTTTATCTATGGGGTTTACACTTTGCTGGGACTATTCCCTGCAGTTCCCTTTTGGTAACCTTTACCATTGTTTGAATTAACACTCATTATATATGCACTGTTGAAACTCATTGTAGTGCTTACTGTTAAAAATATATTCACTGTAGTTTACCTACTCATATGTTATTTATATGTAAGGTCCTCCTGCCGTGCCATGATTATCTGTGTTTTATATAATTGTATATTTGTATAATTTGTGAACCTTCCCAGACGCACCATGTAAATGAGTTTTTCTTAAGGGTGCTCCACCTGGTTAAATAAAGATTGATTGATTGATTGATGGACTGCATCTGACTAAGGAGGGAGTCAGTGCATCGGGTCAGAAGTTTGACGTCTTTGCAGAATATTTAAACTAGCAAATGGGGAGGGGGTGCAGCACCCAATACGTCAAATGGAAAGTACACGCCTCCCCCCTCAGCTAGTGGTCAAACGGGAGTTCAACATTTTTGTAGTTCATTTGCATCACCAGGTAAGGAAAAGGTCCGGCTCCCCATATGACGCACAGGGAAAAATGCCAGATCTTGCCCAACAACTAATACACCGAAATCTGGCCAATGGAAAATCATGTACACAAATGCTAGCAGTCTGGGAAACAAGATCCCAGACCTGCAGGCAATAATGACAGAGGCTAAACTGGACATAGTAGCCATTAGCAAGACATGGTTTATCAGTAACCACACTTGAGAGACTTCAGTACCTGGTTATGTACTGTTCAGAAGAGACTGAGGTGCAAAAGGGGGGGGGGTGGATTGGCCCTTTGTGTCAAAGAAAATATCAAAGCTTCAGAAATTCAGAATGCACATATGGAGCCAGAAGAACTGTGGGTCACCCTGGAAACAGGAAATGGGACAGCCATATGAACTGGGGTTGTCTACAGGCCTCCAGACCAGGGGGAGGACATAGACACATTACTGTTAGAAGATATGCAAAATATGACAGCTAAAGGGGAGGTTCTGATAATGGGAGACTTCAACATGCCAGATACAGATTGGTCAATACCTGCAGGAACATCTGCCAGAACTAGACACATAGTGGATTCCCTGCAGGGGGAAGACCTCAAACAACTGGTACAACAACCCACAAGAGACAGTGCTATCCTAGATCTAGTACTGCCTAACATGGAAACAGCCAGCCCAGTGGCGCTGAGGGTTGAGGCGCTGGACGCCACACCTCGCGTCACACTGGCGACTTGGGTTCGGACACGAGCCCAGGCTGTCAGGGGTTGGCAGGGGAAGGATAGGATTGAGCATCCGGAGGACTGTTCTCCTATCCTGCTGTGGACTGTGGGTCTTCACCACTCTGCAGCTGCCCCGGGGATGGCCAGAGGCACTGCCAGAGATGGTGTAAAGAAGGGAGGAGTGCAGCGGATGTCAGCACGTTAGTGTTAGACATCATTGCACATCTGCACTCCTGGGACAAGAAAGAGGAGGAAAATGCAGCACTGTCCATGGAAGCCTGATGGCTGCACTCCCTGAGCCTGGCAGTGTATGTGGGCACAGATTCCGAGTCCAGCATTGGATCCTGGTCTGGCGCGGGGACCGAGGGGGGGGGTCTCTCGTGGGTACAGTTGCATATGCCAGCTGGCCCAGAAGATGTGTCTCCGTGGTCATTGGGGGGGGCAGGAGCGGCTGCTGGATTTAATGGCAGGTCAGTGGCTGAAGGGGAGAAAATAAACTGAAGATAATAACTGACTAACAGGGAAAGGATCACAGATCTCCAGGTAGAAAGTCACCTGGGGGCCAGTGACCATCACATGGTATGGTTCACTTTGGCCACTGAAACTAAATCATCCCATCCCAATGCAAAAATATGGGACTTCAGAGGAGCTGACTTTGATAAGATGGCCAACAGACTTAAGCTAGCCCTGGCAAACAGAAATACACGTGAGGGAGTACAGGCAAAGTGGGCAAGCATTAAGGATGCAATACTTGAAGCAACATCCCACTGTGTTAGACAGAAAAGGAAGTACAAAAGAAGAAGGAAGCCACTTTGGTTCTCAAAAACAGTAGCAGAAAAGGTCAGAGCCAAAAGGCTGGCCTTCAGGAAATATAAGGGAACGCAGTGGGATGAAGATAGGGAGGCATACCAAACTTCTCTAAGGGAAGCCGGGAAGGCAGTAAGGCAGGCACAGGCTCCAACTGAGGAAACACTAGCACAAACAGTAAAAGAAGGTGACAAGACTTTCTATAGAAACATTAGTGAAAGGAGAAAGGCCAGAGGGGGTATTGCTAAGATGAAAAGGGATAAGGGGGCGTGTGAGGAGGAGGAGGAGGAGGACCATGTAAAAGCTTCTATCCTAAATAGATACTTCTGCTCAGTATTCACTGAAGAGAAGGTAGGGCAGGGCCCACAGATCAGCACCATGGACACAGGGGGGAGGGAGGTGTGCACTAGTCCCTTCATAAATGAAAGGTTCCTACAAGAGCTTGATAAGCTCAGGGTGAACAAAGCAATGGGACCTGATGACATACATCTCAGGGTACTAAAGGAGCTAAGGGTGGAACTAGCAGAGCCATTATCAGAACTGTTTAGTGAGTCTCTGAGCACAGGAGAGGTCCCAGAAGACTGGAGAAGGACTCATGTGATCCCGCTCCACAAGAGTGGTAGCAGGGAGGAGGCAGAGAACTACAGACCAGTCAGTCTTACCTCAGTAGTGGGCAAAATTATGGAGGCACTCCTTAAGGAAAGGATAGTGCAACACCTGCAATCCATAGGAGTACAGGATCCAAGACAGCATGGGTTTACAACAGGAAGGTCCTGTCAAACTAATCTCATAGATTTCTTTGACTGGGTAACCAGAGTGGTAGATCAAGGGGGAGCAGTTGATGTCACCTACCTTGAAGTCAGCAAAGCTTTCAATACTGTTCCAAATGGAAGATTGATTAATAAGGTGGGTAGGCTTGGGGTGGGTCAGAAGTTGGTCAACTGGGTGACAAACTGGCTGACGGGCAGAAAACAGAGAGTGGTGGTAAACGGTATACAATCAGAAGAGATGCAAGTCACAAGTGGGGTACATCAAAGATCAGTCCTGGGGCCAGTCCTCTTCAATATCTTCATCAGTGACATTGCAGATGGACTGGAGGGTAAGGTTTGTCTGTTTGCAGATGACACCAAGATCTGCAACAGAGTAGATGATCCAGATGGGGGTGGGCAGAATGAAAAGAGATCTGGATAAACTGGCAAAATGGTTGAAAGAGTGGCAACTGGGGTTTAACGCAAAGAAGTGCAAGATCATGCACATAGGGAAGAGAAACTCTGAAGCCAACTATAGGCCGGGAGGGGAGCTGCTGGTGGTCACAAGGGAAGAAAGAGACTTGGGCATCATCATCACAGATGACCTGAAATCATCCAAGCAGACCACTAAAGCAGTAGGTAAGGCTAGGGGGATGTTGGAGTGTATTAGTAGGGGTATCACAAGTCGTAAGAGGAAGGTAATAATCCCTCTTTACAAGACACTGGTTAGGCACCGTCTGGAGTACTTCATGCAGTACTGGAGGCCACACCTTCACAAGGACATTAACCAAATTGAGGCAGTCCAGAGAAGGGCAACCAAAATGGTGCAGAGACTGCATCAGAAAACATATGAGGACAGATTAACGGAGCTCAATATGTATACCCTAGCACAAAGGAGGGAGAGAGGTGATATGATTGAAACAGTCAAACACCTTAAGGGCATTAACAAGGTGAAAGAGTCTAACATGTTTCAATATAAGAAAAAAATAGCAGGATAAGAGGACACAGCATGAGATTAGAGGGAGGCCGATTAAGGGGTAATGTGAGGAAGTTCTTTTTCACAGAAAGAGTGGTGGATGCATGGAACAGCCTACCTCAGGAAGTGGTGAATATGAATACAGTGCAGGGCTTCAAACAGGCATGGGATAGGCATAAGGGAGCAATACAGATGAGCATGAATAGATAGGCCATTGACAGAGCAAAGGCTGATGGCACATTCATAAGGTAGAAAAAGAAATGGGCAGACTGGATGGGCCTTGCGGTCCTTATCTGTCGTCAACTTCTATGTTTCTATTGATTAATGAGGAGAAGGATCTGAGGGTGCTCATTACGGAATCAATGAACAACTCAGCACAGTGTAGAAAGGCAGCTGCAAGGGCAAATAAACTGCTGTGTTGTATTGCCAGGGGTACAACCTCAAGGGGGGGGTGATTCTGCCATTGTATAGATCGCTAGTTAGACCTCACCTGGAGTACTACGTGCAGTACTGGTGCCCATACCTGAAGAGGGACATTAGCTTATTGGAGTGGGTGCAGCGCAGGGTAACAAGGATGACTCAGGGTCTGGGGGACTTACCATATGAAAGTAGCCTGAGGGAATTGAACATGTACTCACTGGAGGAGAGGAGGGACAGGGTGATATTATCAAGACCTTCAAGTACTTGAGAGGAATAAACAAGACTGGTATGGAAGGACTATTCAGAGTAAGGGTGGGGAGGGATACTCGAGGCCATGATACGAGACTGGAGGGAGGAAGGTTCAAGAGGGAGATGAGAAGACACTTTTTTTACAGAGAGAGTGGTGGCAGAGTAGAACGCATTACCAGTGCAAGTGGTAGCCTGTAGAACAGTGGGCTGCTTCAAGAGGGACTGGGACAGGGTAAGAGGGAGGGTCAAGGGAAGGGAGAGAAGGGAGAGAGGGATAGCTGCAGAACAGGGTTGCTAGCTGCAAAACTGAGCAGACTCGATAGACCAAAAGGCCTTTATCTGCTGGCAGTTTTCATATGTTCGTAGGCCATCACCAGCCTAGCACTGGCTAGACCTCTAGTGGAGCAATCATCCCACAGTTTGCTTCATCTAACCCCCTTCCCATTTGTTCCATATTCTTCAGGTACTCAAAAGTTTCAATCATATCTCCCCTCTTTCCCTTCTGGCCTCCAGTGAATATATACTGTGTTCAACTAGCCTTTCCTTATAAGTCCTCCCTGTTGACCATGAATCATATTAGTCGCTCTCCTTTGGGTTGACATCAGGCGGGCCTTGTCCTTTTTTAGGTGAGGGTTCCAAAAGTGAGCACTGTACCTCAGGTGCGGCTTTACCAAGAACCTTTATATGGATATAATCAACCTTCTTTCATCTGCTTGAGAAGTCCTTACCTATGCATCCCAGCATCCTGCTAGCCATGTCAAATGTCTGGTTAAACTGGGATAAGGTCTTGAGGCTGTTGCTACCCTCAGATTCTTTTAGTCTGAGGTTTACACTGGTTGCACCCTTCTATATAGTACTCAGTTCTTGGTATTGAATTTCAGTTGCCAAGCCTTGTCCCACCTTTCTAATTTGCACAGGTCTTTTTTCAATTCCCTCCCACCTACCTTACTATCCACCCTGCCACACAACTTTGTGTCATCTGCAGATAGACAAATTGTGCGTGGGTCCCTTTGACAGAATCACAAAAGAACACACTGAAGAACACTGGATCTAGGAGTAACCCCTGTGGGACCCCCTCTCTTACCACATTGATCTCAGAGAATATACTGTTTAACACCACCCTTTTGGACCCCCCAGTCGATTCTAACATACTAACATACTAACATACTATTTGCCAGCAGATTAGGCCTTACGGTCTATCGAGTCTGCTCGAACTTTAGATCCTTAGTTGGGTGCCGAGACCCTCCCATCGCTTGTGCTCCAGAAACCCGTATCATCCATCCCCAACCCCCTGGGACAGGACATCATCTGATACATCCACTTTCTGTGTCTGTCCCATCCTCTCTTGAAGCCCTCCACTGTGGATCTCTGAACTAGCTCACCAGGCAGTGCATTCCAAGGGTCCACCACCCTCTCAGTGAAAAACCTCCTCCTCTTTCCCCTTACCCTTCCACCTTCCAACTTCAAACCATGCCCTTGGTGATACCTCCCTGCTTTAGTCTAAAGATCCCTCCATGTTTATCCTATTTATTCCTTGAGGTACTTGAAGACCTCAATCATGTCCCCTGTCTCTCCTCTCCTCCAGTGAAAACAGGCAGAGCTCCTTAAGTCTGTCCTCATACGTCAAATTCCTAGCCCTCGTATCATCTTTGTTGCCCTCCTCTGTACCCTCTCTAGGAGCTGTATGTCCCTCTTTAAGTGTGGTCTCCAGCACTGTACACAGTACTCAAGGTGTGGTCTAACCAGTCCATTGTACAGCGGCAGAATCACTTCCTTGCTCCTAGAGGTGATCCCCCTTACGATGCATCCCAACATCCTGTTTGCCTTGCTAGCCGCTCTCCTGCACTGCTCAGAGTTATTCATACATGCATCCACCATGACCCCTAGGTCTTTTTCCCTATTGAGGCCTCCAGCGCCTCCTCCCAGGGTGTACCTGTGTTTAGGGTTTCCCACCAAGATGCAACACCTTGCACTTGGTGATATTGAAATTTAATTTCCATGTGTGAGCCCAGCTTTCCAGGGTGTCAAGGTCCCCTTGAAGGGCCAACCTCCCCTCTTCTCCCTCAACTACTGCTCCCATCTTGGAGTCATCCGTGAAGAGACTCATTTCACACCCTATACCCTCCCTGATGTCCGATATGTATGCATTAAACAGGATCGGACCCAGGACCGAGCCCTGCGGTACCCCACTACCAACCTCTCTAGGGTTCGAGAGCTCCCCACAGACCACTACTCTCTGAGTGCATTTTCAATCCATCTGACCATCAAAGGACCTACTCCTAACCCCATCAGTTTCTCCACCAGACCATTGTGGGGGACAGAGTCAAACGCCTTGCTGAAGTCCAAGAATAATACATCCACAGGCTTACCCCTGTCCAGTTCTGATGTTACCCATTCATAGAACTCCACAAGGTTGGTTTGACATGATCTACCTGGCACAAACCCATGTTGCCGACTATCCAGACCTCCCACCTCCTCCAAGTACACCCCAATCGTTCCTTTAGTATACTCTCCATTAATTTTCCCACCACGAGGTCAAACTGATGGGTCTATAGTTACCTGGTACTTCCTCGACCCCCTTGTGGATTGGTACCACATGTACCTCTACCGAATCCCTAAGTGCCTCCCTGTCTCAAGTGACCTGCTGAAAAGCTCCGCCAGAGAGCAGCCAGTATGTCCGCCAATTCCCATAGTACTCTCGGATGAATGCCATCCGGCCCAGGAGATTTGTCTTTCTTTAGGGCCTTGAGGGCTAACCACACCTTTTGGCGGAGATAGCATCATCCGTCCCCTCCACCTTACTGGCCTTTTTATCTTTACCCAGATGTGACACCCCTGGGGTACCTCTCTCTCCCTCTTGCTCCATTTTTGTTGCTCCCCTGATCCCACTTACTGATGTTTCTATCCCCTTCGTGCCTTGCTTTGTAGATATCCCATCCCCCTCCCTAGTGAACACAGAGGCAAAGTACTCGTTAAATACCTCTGCCTGGTCCCTTGCCTCTTCCACCCACCCTCCTTCTGATCTCATTCTGCTGAGATGGCCCTTAGTTTTTCTCCGCTCCCCAATGTACCGGAAGATCCCCTTTTCCCCTTCATGTATCCCCTGTGCCAGCCGCTGCTCTTTACTGGACTTTGCTCCCCTCACCATACGGGTGACTTTTCTAGATGCAAGCTGGTACATTTCCTTATCCCTATCCCCTCTTGTTGTTTTATATTTTTTGTAGGCCGCCTTCTTTTCTCTGACTGCTACCTGTACCTCACTGGACCACCAGCATGGTTTATGTGACCTTGCTCCCTTACGTTTCATCCTGACTGCCTCATGAAGTCCCCGTTTTATGACCTCCCATCTCCTTTCCACACTTGTCATTGAGGTAATCCCCATCAAGTGATCCTTGAGAATATTTCCCATGCCCATGAAGTCTGCCCCCCTGAAGTCCACTGCCAGTGTCCTAGATCTCCCCCCCCCCCATGCTTATTTGAAACCAGACAGTATTGTGGTCGCTCCCAGTCAGGAGGTCTTGTACAACCATGTCCCTTACCAGATCACCATCTGTCAGAACCACATCCAGGACATGCCCTCCCTTGTGGGCTCCATCACATGCTGTGTTAAGAAAACATCCTGGAAGCCATCCAGCAGCCTCTGCTCCTTGGCCACCTTAGAGACATGGTTCCCCAGTTTGTACCTGGCATATTAAGGTCCCCATCAACACCACTCCTTCCCTTTTGGTCCACACTGGGCAATGATGTTGTCCAGCAAACCATCCTCTAGAACCTCACTCATCCCGGGGCCTATATGCTACACCAGCTTGACCTTATTTCCTGCTGAGGATCGTGAAGTGACCCATCAGGCCTCGTTTCCCTCTGCCTCTTCTACCCTAGCAATTTCTATGTCATCTAATGAACATGCCACTCCACCTGCCTCCTTTCTATCCTTCCTGAGCATAGTGTACCCCGTACGTTTAGGTCCCAGTCATGGTTTTTGTTGGCCCACTGCCTGACCGCCGCCACATCCACCCTCTCCTCGAACAGCATGGCCTGGAACTCTGGCAACTTGTTTCCCAAGCTCCTGGCATTTACTAACACCAACTCCACCCCTTATCCCTGATTTTCTTTGTCGAACCCCACCCAGATTCCTTATACTTCCATCCTCCCTCTGCTCCTCCTGAAACCTCCATCCCCAATCTGTTTCCCCCTTCCCCCCTTGGGCGAGAAGGCTACTCCCCTCATCTGGAGGAGAGGGCTTCTGGTCAGCCCCTTCCTTATCCCTTCCCCCCCTCACAAGTTTAAACCCCACCTTTCTTGTATGTAGTCAGCCATCCCCTGTTTAAGGACTTCCTTCCCTAATGGGGCAAGATGAAACCTGTCCTTGGCATATAGTCCCTTATCCTCCCAAACTCCATTCCAGTTCCCTAACACCCCCAACCCACTCTTCACCCCACTTCCTGAGCCAGTCATTAACCGCTGTGAGGTTCATTTTTTTCTCCACTGAGGCCTTTGGTACTGGCAATATCTCCGAAAAGGAAATGTTGCATCCATTATCCCAACAGACTCTGGCAAGTTCTTGGAACCTTGCTTGGATTTCCAAACTGCTATTTCCCTCTAGATCATTAGTTCCCAAATGCACCAGGAATCCGTTTCCTCCACAATCCTAAACATTTCATACACCATGAACTTTCTCTGTGCAGTGTCAGCCCAGAGATACACACTACCTTCACCTGGCTATGGCATCCACCCCCTGTCCCTCCACTGGATACCCCTAATCATGAGTCTCCCAATAAAGAACTAACACCGCCATCATCCTTATGGTTACCTCCACTATGCCCTCTCAGCCCCTTCCCCTTTAATCATGATCTCAATTTCATGGAGTCTTCCTGCCTTACTAGAGACCCCCTTGTCACCCTCCCCTTTCTGCCTCCCTTGCTATTTTGCCCATTTAACTCAAACTCCCTCTGAATAGGTGTCCCCTTTAACCCTCTCTTTCCGAACCATTTATCCTGGACCTGATGGTTTCTCCTTCCCCCACACCGCCATCCTCCCCCCTTGTAATAGTACCCCTGCCTCCAGAGGCTCTCTGTGGGTCCCCTTTAGCTAGGACCCCATCCTTGATACTGACCCCCCTGCTGAAAGGGGGCTCCTCTCCCACCTCCTTGTCTCCCAGTTTCTCTCCAATCATGCTCTCCTCTCTCATGTCTGGAATATGTTGCATCTCCCCATTTGCTTAACATATATGTTTCCCTTTCTCTCTGGGACTATTTCTATCCTTTCCATTGCTGGTCTGTGATGCCCTATGGGTATCAGACTCCCTCCCGGCCTCTGTATAAGTTTTCTCATTTCCATCAACCCTTCCTCCCCTCTAGGTTGCTTAGTAGCTCAAATTTATTCGACACTCTATGTCAGCCTCCATCAAGTAACCCGAGATTCCCTGACTGCACCTCTAAACTGCCCTCTTCTTCCCTCTTGCTCTGTTCACCTTAGGAGCTCCTTCCCTGTCTGCTGTTTTAGGCTTCCTTGCAACAGCCCTCCTGACTCTTCCCCTCCACTCTCTTTGTATTCAGAATGTTCACCCGTGCAGCTTTCCCTTAGCATCAACTTCCTATCTAAGGGTCCTCTGTCCCTAATATCCCCCCTCCTGCTTGCTGTAACATAACGTCCTGTAATTTCAGAGCGTTGCCCCAGCCTCCCCTCGGCCCCACCCTTCTGCTGCCCATATCCACACCCCTTATCCTTAGACACCCCCCCCAGCTCCCCCAGCTTACTCCTTAACCAATATACCTCACTCCTGATACAAGATAACTGTCTATAGAGTGGGCAGCCTCCCTCCCTCTCTCCAGGCCCAATTTAGAATTATTGCCATCCCACAGCCTGTACAGCCTACAACCCTTCCAAAGATGCCTGCCATGGTGGAATATGGTCACCCTGTTTATCCCCCTCTGTTTATAATGGCACACCCCCTTTTCTCAGTCCCTTTCCCCTGGAATACAGTTTCTCTCTATACTGACTGTAGTTATTTACAAACCCAATTTCAACCCCACCAATAAAGTTCCAAAGTCTCACAAACACATACAGTCCAGTGTGTGTTCGTCCCACTAACAGTGTGTGTAAGCAGACATCAGGTACCGTGTGATGTCACAGGCCCTCGGCTGCTGTTGCTTCAAATTTCAGTCCTAAAACAGAAATACTCAGCCTTTCAATCCCAACCCTAGTGGTTTCTGTATTTAAGAAAGCCTACAAAACAGGGTGGGTGGGAAGGCTCTTACCAAACACCAGGCAAACAACACATTTAAATTTCCCTCTAATTAACCCTGACAAACAACTGTCCCCAAACCTCAAAAAGTTACAATATCACAGCCCAAGTAACAGTTCTAATTCAAGGTAATAATTTTTACCACATAGAGCTAATTTCACTTACAAACTATTCCAATATTTCAGTTAAAACAGAATATAAACCCAGACCTCTGTCCAACCAACCTGCTGCTTTGAGTTCTCAAGTGAACCATCTACATCCTTCTGATGACTTTCTCCCTGACACCTAAATCCACCAATTTCTTTGCTAGCCTCTTTTTGGGTACAGAGACAAGGGCCTTCCAAATGTCCAGGTAAAGCATGTCCAGTATTTGGCCCTTATGCAATACTTGTGATACAGTGCTAAAGAAATCCACGATGTTAGTCTGACAGGACCTCCCCTTCACAAAGCCTTGCTGTTTGCTGTCCTGGACTCCATGGAACTCTAGGAAGTCAATCAGATACACCTTGGTTATGGTTAAAAGGAGTTTCTTAGCAGTAGAAGTCAGGTTACTGGTCTTTAATTCCCTGAGTACTCCTGTACCCACTCTTGTGCAGGCATGACATCTGCTACCCTCTAGGCACTGGCAACTACACCTATCTCAGTTGAGCAGTTGAATATGTCTGCCAGGATTGCTTCCAGAGTTTGCTCCACCTCCCTGAGTACCCACAGGTGCAAACCATCTGGTCCCAGGGACTTATCCTCTTGCAACCCTTTCAGCCCCTTCAGCACTTGTTCCTCTATGATACATTATGACCTATTTCCATATTTATTCCTTTCCCTTCCAGGATGCTGCACTCTGGCTGTGGGTTCCCTTGATCAACTGTTAAGACTGAACAGAAGTATTTATTCAGAATATCAGCTTTCTTCCCATCTCTCCCACCCATGCCTCACCCTTTCTTAATATCTCTATTCTGGGACAGTCAAAACACCAAGATGCTGGTTTGATCAAGAGGATTGTAGAGAATGTTGTCCCTAAAAGAAAATAAGAACAAAACTGTTTATTACATCAACTTTTAGATAGGTATGCTTAACTATATGAACATACAAAGAAACCAGTAGAATAAGGCCATTTGGTCTATCTAGTCTGCTCATATTGCAGGGTCTACAGCTTAAGCGACTGATCCTACACCCCTTCCCAATTCTCCCATTATTTCCATCTGCCCCTCCACTGACCTCTTACTTTCCTCTTAAGTCTATCCCAGCTTCTCTTGAAGCTGCCCACCATCTTCATTGGGACCACCTCTTCTGTCAGTGCATTCCAACTGGTCATCACCCCCTCTGTGAAGAAATGCTTCCTAGCCTCTCTCCTAAACATCCCCCTTCAACTTAAGACTGTGTTTCCTCATGTTTCTGTAGCCATTTAACTTAAAGAGGCCCGCATTATCCACCATATTTATCCCCTTCAAGTACATGAAGGTCTCACTCATGTCTCCTCTTCCTCTTCCTTTTCCTCTCCTCTCCTCCTCTCCTCTCCTCTCCTCTCCTCTCCTCTCCTCTTCTCTCCTCCAGGGAGGACATGTTCAGGGTCCCCCAACCTCTCCTCATAAACTCTACCCTGCTGGCCCTTGATCATCTTAGTTGTCCTCTTCTGGACAGTCTCCAGTAGGTTAATGTCCTTTTAAAGGTGTAGGCATCAGTACTGTATGCCATACTCTGCTGTAGCCTTACCAGTGACCTGTACAAGGGCTCCTCCTCTCCTAACCTCCTCTCACCTACTATTGATCCCCCTGGCTATGCAGCCCAACATTTTTGTGCCCTTACCGCTGCTTTTCTGCACTGTGTGGAGTGCTTCAGGTTGCTAGCGATCATCATTCCCTGATCCTTCTCCTTCTCTGTTGCAGATATGAGGACTCCTCCCAGGTTGTACTCTGTCCTGGGATTCTTGGCTCCAATGTGCATAACTTTGCATTTCTTTGCATTAAAGCCAAGCTGCCAAATCATGGACTAGCTCTCAAGCCTTTTCAGATCATCCTGAAGGTCCTGTATCCCTTTGGCTGCATTTACCCTCCCACAGAGCTTGGTGTCATCTGCGAATAGGCACATTTTGCCCTTAATGTCATCCCAAATATCATTAATGAAGACATTGAACAACACCGGTTCCAGCACCAAGCCCTGTGGGACCCCATTAGTTACCTCCCTGGTGCTAGATAACACCCCTCCCACTACCACCCTCTGGGTCCTGTTATTCAGCCACTTTTCTACCCATTTGGTTTTCTTCTCTCCACCTTCAAGATTCACCAACTTCCTGATAAACCTCTTGTGGGGCACAGAGTCAGAGGTCTTGCTGAAGTCCAGGTAAAGGATGTCAACCACTTGGTCCCTGTCCACTGCCATAGTGACCCAGTCAAAGAAGTCAATCAGATTTGTTTGATGTATTCTCCATCCCATAAATTCATGCTACCTTACATCCTCAATCAATCAATCAATCTTTATTTATAAAAGGCACCTTTCCAAAACCAAGGCGCCTGTACATTACATGATAAAAACAATAAATAATTAAAACAATATTAAAATTAGACTAGACAACAGCATTCAAAACTCATTGTACGCTAGGCTAAAGAGATATGTTTTTAAAGCCTCCTTAAAGCTTTGGACAGTCTGGCAATCTCGCACCTGATGAGGCGGAGAATTCCACAGGGTTGGGGCCATAAAACTAAAAGATCTGGCCCCTGAAGTTTTTAAGCGAACCCTGGGAATCTCTAGCAATCCCTCGACAGTGGATCGGAGAGAGCAGGAGGGACAGTAGGGACAAAGGAGATCTTTCAGGTAGCCAGGTCCCTGATCGTGTAGGGCCTTATAGGTCAGCAAACCTACCTTGAAGGTGATTCATCAGAAAATTGGCAGCCAGTGCAGTCCACGGAGCATAGGCATTATATGACTGGACCTAGAAGAACCAGTCAATAGCCTGGCTGCCGCATTCTGCACTAGCTGCAAGCGACGAATCTCAACCCCCAGTAGCCCAAGGTAAAGGGAATTGCAGTAGTCGAGGTGGGAGGTAAGGAAAGCATGGACCAAAGTAGGAAGATCATCTGGAGAAACCAGGTGCTTCACCGGGTGATGTTCCTCAGATGGTAAAAAGAGGTTTTGACAACTGCCGACACCTGAGATTTAAGAAGAAGAAGAAGAAGAATCAGCATTTATATAGCGCTTTTCATACATCCAAAGCACTTTATAAGCAATGCTAAACTGGTAGTGAAGTGACTGAATGTGTGGTGGCGGCCATATCGCACATCATCACCCGCACACAGCCTGGATAATTGCATGAACTGGTTTATGGGAAGGGGAATGTTGGCCAGGACACCGGGAATGTTCCCTACTCTTTGTGAAGAGTGCCCTGGGTTCTTTTACTTCCACCTGGACACCCACCAGGACAACACCAGGATGGGCAGAAGGGACCTCGGTTTAACGTCTCATCTGAAGGAAGGCATACCCCAGCAGTACAGCACCCCCCAATACTGCACTCGGATGCCAGCGATTGTTTAGGTGCAAGTCCAATCCCGGTGTGGGACGAGAACCCACAACCTTCTGGTACAGGGGCAGATGTGCTACCAACTGAGCCACGCTGACATCTAAGTGTCAAAGTCATCAAACACAACGCCCAGGTTCCGCACCCGGTCTGAGGTAGTTAGCTGGACATCCCCAAGCCATAAACCCGAGGGTGATCCAGCCAACAAACCCACCTCCTGGCAACCCTGGTCCACAACCAACACCTCAGTTTTTTCTGGGTTCAACTGCAGCCAGCTCACATTCATCCAGTCCTGGATTTTGGCAAGACAGTTGTTAAAGACCGAAAAAACAGCATCTTGGCCGGGCACAAAGGACATATGCAGCTGAGTATCATCTGCATAGCAGTGAAAACTCGACCGTACCACCTAATAATCGCCCCTAACGGCAGCATGTACACCGCAAACAACATGGGCGCCAAAATGGAGCCCTGCGGCACCCCACAGGATAGGGGGAATGATGCCAAGGAAAAAATCCCAGACACCACCATCTGAGTCTTACCCTCGAGGAAAGATCGAAACCAACTAAGGACTGTACCAGACAGCCCACAGATAAACCGCAAGCGCTCCAATAGCACACCATGGTCCACAGTGTCAAATGCTGCAGAGAGATCAAGAAGGACCAAGATGGAACGAGTCCTTCGATCTCTCGCTGTTAGGAGGTCATTTAGTACCCAGACAAGAGCTGTTTCGGTACTATGTCTTTTCCTAAATCTGGACTGGAGAGAATCATAAACATTGTGGCTGGTCAAATGATCATCCAGCTGTGACGCGACCACCTTCTCAATAACTTTACCCACAAAGGGCAAGTTCGAGACAGGCCTGTATTTAGCCAGACAATCTGGGTCCAAGGAGGACTTCTTTAGAAGGGGCTGAACCACAGCTTCCTTCAGAGGATTTGGAAAAATCCTCCTCTCCAAAGACCTCCAGACTATGTCAGCAAGGACTGGACCAATTTTATGCACACAGCCCACTAGGAGACATGTGGGGCCCGGATCCAAACCACAGTTGGTCGGACACAATAATTGAATGATCATCACAATGTCACTGATTGTGGGAAGGCTGAAGTCAGACCACACAAACTGGGTGTCCAACATCTCCTACCGACCATCACAACTCCCATTAGGAAGGGTCAAATGGATGTCAGACCTGATTGTGGCAACCTTATCTGAAAAGAATAGAGCAAACTCCTCACACCATTCTTGAGAAAAGGCTTTTCTGGGCTGAAGACAGATTGGATTGTACAATCTGTCCACAGTCCGGAAAAGCTGAGCTGGTCTATTCTGTGCAGCAGCAATCTCTCTGGACAGGAATTCTGCCTTCTTACGAGAGATTGCGGATTAATAGACCATGTAGTGGTCCATCAAACTAAGTTTGTCACAGTCTAGGCCCAACCTCCGCCAGCACCTCTCTAACCTTCGTCCGTCTCTCTTCAACTCCCTCAAAGTCTCATCAAACCAAGGAGACCTGGGGCGAAGAGTGAGGGGACGAACACGAACAGGAGCAATGGAATCCAGGGACCCTGCCACCGCCTTGTTATAGGCAAGTACCAAGTCTCCTGGATCCATGCAATCTCTCGGTAAGTCCGATAGGTCCAGCACCGCCATCAGGCCATCTTGAGAAACACCCCTTAAAGGGCGGTACCGGACCATCTCCATAGAGGCTGGCCTACTAGGGGTGGCCTCAAAACTGAACCCAATGGAGTGATGATCAGACCATTCGACTGGTTTCACCACCAAATCGGATATCTCCATCCCCAGTAGGAACACCAGATCCAATGAATGTCCACCAATATGGGTCGAGAAGGAAATAACCTGTGTGAAGCCCAGTGAAATCATTAACTGGTGGAAGTCTTGACCAAACTGCCAGAGTTCATCGTCGACCCAGGCATTGAAATCCCCCAGAACCAACCATCTGGGGGATCCCAATGTCAGGTCGACAATGAAGTCTGCGACTTCCCGCAGGAAAGCATTCCCATCACCTGGTGGACGGTAAACGAGAAGTATCCTGCACCCCACACCCTCGCCCATGATACATTCAAAGGAGTTGGTAGTTCCCACTGGTACCTCCACTAAGCCCAGTTTCTATCTAAAACAGATAGAAACACCCCTGCCCCTACGATCCATCCTCGGGCGGTATATCACTGAGTATCCGGCTGGAATTGCTGCTGCCAAAACTGGGCCAGCATTCTCATCCAGCCAGGTTTCAGTGATGCACGCCAGGTCTGATGTCCCAACAAAATCAGCTATAATAGCAGTTTTGTTTTTGATAGACCTGGCGTCGCAGAACACCGCCCGAGTAGGATGAGCATCCAAGGATGACCGTGCTACCTGCTGACTATAAGCAAAACCCTTGGGTATGAGAACCAGACAGGGAGGACCCCTTTCCTGTACCCATTTTTCCCCAGTGCATGTCCTTGTCCCCACTATCCCCATCCACCCACTCCTTTCCATTCCCTATCCAGGCCCAGCCCTCGTCCTCCTCCTTTTTCTAATAATCCCCAAAGCCCTAGACTGTCTATACACTTCTGGCGATAGGAAAGGACAGGAGAAAGGGCAGAGGTCTCTGAGCCTGGAGGGGGAATAATACCTGACTGTCCTTGTGCCATCCCAACACATATTTAGCACCCTAAGCAAGTAACAACAAATAAACAATCCCAAAATACAAAATTAACCCACTCCACAAAACTAATTAAATACAAAACCCTATATGATGATTTAACAACTAAACAAAAGTCTGGATTAAAACACAAAATAGATCTCAAAATGTTGATTTAAGGGCTCTCACCCCCCAAACCCAAACAAAATACAACAAATTAATTCCCCCTTCCCACCCAGTCCTCTCACCACTGGGAAGAGAGGTAAAAAACAATATACACTAAAATAATTAATTCCCTCCCCACCCAGTCCTCTCACCACTGGGGAGAGAGGGCAGCACTCTCAATGCCAAACAATAATAATAACATAAACAACAAAATAAATAAAATACATGGACACAGGGTCTTCTCACCACTCGGTCATCCAAATGATAAAAATTAATAAACCAGTTTCTTCAATCCAAATCCAAAGTGAAATAAAGTCAAAGTCAAAGACCACCGAAAAGTCTGGGCTGTCCTTATAAACAAAGTCCTTCTCGCTATCAGCACCAAAATTATGAATGGACCTCCGCTGCAGCACACCAAGATAATTCCAAATCTTCAAACCTGATCAGGAATTCTGCTGGAGGCAGTACTCATCTAGATACTCTACCAACATTTCCTTAAGTATGGTCTCCATGAGCTTGCACATAATTGAGGTCAGGCTTACTGGTCTGTAATTCCCTGGGTCATCCTTGGGGCTGCTGCTGTGTAGGGCACCATATGTGCCATTCTCCAGACCTGCAGTACCATGCATGACTCCAGTGAACTATTGAACAGGTCCACCGGTGGCCACAAAAACGCTTCTGCCAGTTATCTTAGCACCCTTGAGTGTATGCTGTCTGGGCCTGGTGATTTGTCCACCTTCAATGCTAGTAGCCCTTCCCTCACTGCATCCTTGTCTACCACCATATCTGTGCTCCCCCTCATAGGCACTTGAATATCTTTCTCCCTAGCAAAGATGGAACAGAAGTATTCATTCAGTGCCTCTGCTTTCCCCTGTTCTCCTCCACCCACTTGTCCCCTTTCCAAAGCCTCACAATCCTGTCCTTCTTGTTCTTTTTCTCAGTTATATAGTGACAAAAGACCTTCTCCCACTTGTTAATTCCCTCAGCTGTCAATAGTTCATTCTAGAACATATCCCCCTGGACTACCTTACTTGCCACACTAGCTAATGTTAGGTAATTTTCCCTATCCACTTCTCTCTTGGTTGGTCTTTCTGAAGTTCCGATAGGCTAACCTTTTGTCCCTTACTGCTTGGGTGGCCTCAGTACTGAACCAGCTGCATGCTTTGGCCCTTGAGTTCTTCCTCTTGAGCCTAAAGCAAGCCTCAGTGTCAAATATTATTCCATCCTTAATGATGGACACATTTGGTCCACCCCCATATCTGCTCCGATGCCCATCAGGTGCCTCCTTTGCACCTCACCCATCTTCTTGAAGTCTGCTCTCCTAAATTCCAGGATTTTGGTCTTAGTGGGGATGTTTTCCCTGCCCATATCCAACTGGAACCACATTGTGCAATGGTCACTTCCACCCAGGAGATCTTTGACCATTATTTCTTGTATGTGCTCCCCATTTGTGAGCACTAAATCAAGGACTCCCTGGTGGGTTCTGTGATGGCCTGAGTCAGGAACCCACTCTGCAACACTTCTAGGATCACCTGACTCCTGGCACATGTTGTTGAGGGTATGTTCCAGTCTACCTTGGACAGGTTGAAGTCTCCCACTATTACCATCTCTCCTTTCCTTGCAGCTTTCAATATTTTAGAGCTCAGCTCCCTGTCCCTTTCCTCTTTCTGGTTGAGTGGTCTGCAAGCCACCCCTAACCTCACCTTTCTCCATCTATTGAACCATAACTGAACCCCCACAATGCTTCCACCCTCTCATCCTCTAACTCCCCTCTCATGCACGGTATACCCTCCCTGATATAAACCAACAGCCCGCCTTTCCCCACCACTCTGTCCCTCCTTTATAGTTTATATCCAGGGATTGAGAGGTCCCAGTCATGGTGTGGTGTGGCCCAAGTCTCAGTTACTGTCGCTATGTCCATCCAACCTTCTGCTAACAGCACCAGCAGGTCATCCATCTTGTTTACAAGACTTTGTGTGGTCAGAGACACCACCTTCTACCTAGAATCTGAGCCTCCTTCCCTTCCCTCTCTTCTTTTTTTTTTCTCATTTCTTCTCTCCGTGTGCTCCCACCACCCCCTGTTGCTAACTGCTCCTCTCCCTCTCCACTTCCACCCTCCAGATCCCTTCTACTTCTACTTCTATGGGTGCGGTCTGTTAACCTCCTCCCCCCAGAGTCTTTGGGCCTGCAGGCCCACTGCCCCCCCAATAGTTTGAAGTAAGTTTATTGGTTATGTACCCTTCCCAGTTTTTTCCTGTGTACCTTCAAGCCCTCTCTACTGAGGTGTAGCCTGTCTTGTGAAAAACGTGTTTTATTGGACCAGGTCTCTCTCCAGTCCCCAATATAGATGAACCCTTCCTCCCTACACAATTTACTCAGCCAGTCATTGAATTCCTCTATCCTTTTCTTCCCGACTGTGCTGGCCCTTGGCACTGGTATCACCTCTGAGAAAGCCAGCAACCTTGCTTCCTCCATGCAGGTCTTCCCTAATGCCCTGAATCTACCTTGCAGTACCTCCACCTTCTTCCCAGCTAGGCCATTGGTACCCATGTGTATAACTAAGTTTGGTTTCCCTATCATCTTTCTTACTATTTCCCTGATTCTTGGGCACACCATCCCCTTTGTCATCCCTGGTATGCAAATTACCTTCCTTCTTCCATTTGAGTCCCCCTTCCTTCCCCAGTGAATACCCTTAATTATGGTGTCCCCTAGGATTACCACCCTTTGATCAGCTGCATCCGTGTTTTCCTTTCTTCCTTCCTCAACTGCGGTACCAGCTGCTCCCCCCTGCCCTGGTTAACTTTCTGCTGCATCCACTACTTATCTCCCCAATTGTTTTTCCATTCCCCTCTATACCCTTCCCTTTTTGGCTATCTCATGCTTGCTTCCAGTTCCTCCCCTCTTCCTACCCTTTCCTCCCCCTCGGCCCATCCTCTGCTCAACTCTGTCTGCTACTTCTTCCCTGCTCACCTTGACTAGTGCCACCCTTCCCTGTCCTTCTGCCCTGAACCCTGCCTTACCCTTACCTCCTATCCCACCTCCTGATGCTCCCTCCCCCATATCAGACAGTGGTGCAAATCTATTCATTTGGGAAGGGAAGGGAGGAAAGAGAAGAGAAGAGAAGGGAAGGGAAGGGAAGGGGAAATTGTTTAACTAGGAGAGGCACACTAAGCCGGAGCTTGTTTCCAGGTGTGACCTGGGAGCACAAGGAGGTGACTTGCTCAGTGTCACACAGTATGCAAGTGGGGGCTGATGTGATTCAAACCCAGTCTCCAGGCTTGCAGCTAGTGCCCTTAACCACTATGCTATACTGCATCCTAACTGCACCCCTTCAAAAGTTCCCACCTCTTCTGCTACCCTCACATTCCCACCCCTTCCCCTACCACTTGCCATTCTTCTACCCTAGACTTTCTGGTCCTCTGAGGAAGAGGTAGCCCTGAATACTGGGTGATCCTCCCTGCTGCCTTCCCCTGCCTGATACCCTTGATCCCCTGTGCAACCCCCTGTCACAAGATTCGCTCAGCCGGTCAGCCCTCTACTCCTAAAGTGCCAACCTCTGAGCGTAGGATCTGTGGACAGTTAACAGTACAAGGTAACCCTCTTGTCTGTTTTGTGGGTTCGAGTCATCTTAGTCTCAAGTTCTGGAGGGATTCAAACTGATAACCTCTTGTTAGCATACCCAATTATCAGGCTTAGATAATTCTGCCTTCAGGGGCCAGATATCTTTGCCTATGGGCACCTAACCAGGTATTGCAAAATGAACCCTTAGAACTCTATTCATGACCTTAGAGAACTCTATCCGTTTCCCAGTTTGGTATCACAATAAGCTCATACACAGTGTCAACTATAACCTTCAAAGCTTCACTTATATATAAAAAAGACATTTCAAGGCACACCAGGCAGTTTCAGTTTTTAAAATATATATCTTTACTTTAAAATAGGTAAATTGGAAAACAGTAAAATTACAGAACAAAATATCCCAACACATACTGCCTTAAAACAAACAGGTTTAAAAGTGCAGATTCCTACAAATAATAACACTCAGACTAGTCTTGTCTAAGGTCCTTATTTCTTAAATCTTTCAGTGCTTTGATGTTCCTCTTCTCTCAGTCAGAAATATGAATGTGTGTCTGTAAGGTCTGCTCAGTAGGTTTAAAAAAACAGTCTTGAACTGGTCTTCTCTCAAAGGTCACCTAACTCTGCCTTGGTGTAGTAAAACCTATATTTTATAACACATGATGGCCTACTAAGATATTTAAAAAAATAATAGATGACCAAATGAATTTCCTCTTCTCATGTTGACTGGTCACACACACATCAAAAGTCTCTTTGATGTAATTCAAGGGCTTCCTTGGAATGGTTATTGGACCTTCCAATTTAGTCTGGGTCCTGCTTGGCCCAGACATCAAAGACCCTTTGATGTAATTACTGGCTATCTTTGGGAGACACCCAAAACACATGCATGCTCTTTCCTTTATGACACCTAGTGCAAATCAAAGGATTTCCCTGAGGACGTCATGAATGGCTAATTTTATTTTCTGAGATCAAAGCAAATTGACTAGGTAATTACATTTCAGATCTCTGTAGTTTAAAATGCCTCCTGTCCTTTGAACTTATCTCTGGGGGGTTTTGTGTCAACTTCAGCAAGACAGTATTTTCTCTTGACACAGTCCATCACACATTTTATTATATTTACAAAAAATAATACAGGGATCAGAACCAGCTGTCCAAGTGTGACACCCCCATCTGCCCGTCTCTCCACTGATCTGTTCCTCTGACTCTCCACACCATCCTCCCCAACTCCCATCTGAGCAATCTTACTTCTGCCCTTAGTTGCTACAGGCTCCTGCACACTAGGCAGCCTCTTGCACTCCACATTGTCCCCAGGAAGACTGCTGCCCCACAACTATTACAGTATACCACTCTCCCTCCACTATCATGACTCCTGTATATGCTCCTATTCCACCACATCCTCCCAGGCCCAGCTCTTCTACCCCCCAGTTATGTAGCCCTGTATGTAACCAAGCCAGAGATGTTTACAGCAAACCCCAAATTCCCTCAATTCCCATATCCCTTCCTGCTTCCTTGATGCTTAACACAAATGTAAGCTGACCCTAGATAGGGATCAGCTGCAATCCCCTTCCAGCCCCTTACAGTGTACTTCCAACCCCCTACAGTGTACTTCCTACCCTCCCTTCCATGATACTCAGTTCACATGTAAGTTGACCCTAGGTAGGGATCAGCTGCAATCGCCTTCTGACGCCCCCCTGCAGTGTACTTCCTGCCCTCCCTTTACACTTACCTTTCCCCCTTAGCCCAATGAGGGTTCAGCCTGTGGTGCACTACAGATGCTCTGCTGACACCCCAGTAATCCCTGAGTCAGACATCACACTCTTGCTTTGTGGCACTCACGCTTTGGGGTCACTCACATTTCAGGGTCATGTGAACCTCTGGAAATTTATAGGAGACTTCAGCCGTGTGATTTACTGGCTGCAGTCATGTGACTAGTGCCCCCAATAATGGTGCCAAAACAGGCAGCCAAACAATACCTCCATTTCCTCTCAAAATGCTTCAGCTTCCTCCTTCCCCTTTTACCAGGCAGCCGTGTTTTCGGTAGTTTTTTTTTTTATTTTAAAGACACTCCCTTCATTCAGTCAGCCCCACAACAGAACAGTCTCCACAATGTCTTTTACCAGAAAAAAGGCCCTAGATACTTATCTTAGGCAGCCTCTCCCCCCACGCTCCAGCCCTGCAGCTTGTCAGTTGCTTTTTTGGTGTCCTCTACTACAAAAAAAACTTGCTGTTACTTTTTAAAATCCCTAGACTGCTGCCATGCAGTTGGCCAACTGCAGTCATGTGATCAGTACTCCCCCAATGATCAGTAATCCCCCAACAATGGCACCAAAACCGGCAGCCAAACAATACTTCCCCTTCCTCCCACAATGCTTCACTTCCCTCCTCCCCCTCCTCTTTTACCAGGCAGCCAAGTTTTCAGTAGTTTGTTTTCCTTCCCCTCCTGGTCAACCCTCCTTCCAATGAGTGTCCCAGCCCCATTACCCCGACGTCCGCCAGGACTTACTCTCAACAACATCTCCCCAGGGTTTGTCCTCCAAGGGCCAATGGGTTCCCAAACCCACCACAGAACAGATCCTCTAAATATAGATCATGCAGAGATATAAAAATCATTTCTTTTTTTTTTATTATTATCAGCTATGTCAGCCAGTTCCAGCTGCTTCCTGTCAGTCTAACTAGCTGGTTCTCTACCTGTTATTGCACATTGCCTGAATTCTTGGTGTCCCTTTAGTTTTGCCACCTCCTTCCAGTAATGCCAAATGGAAAACCACCTACGGCAGAGCCCCAGCAAACCAGGAATTGCAACATATTTGTCTAGCAGAGGCAGGGGGGATAGGGGGCTGACATAGGGTGGATTGACATGGGAAATTGTGTGTTTTGTCCATTACTGAACCTCTCCCACCTCCCAACAGTATAGAGATGTGTTCCCAGCTGCCCAGGAGAGGGGAATGCTAAACAGTGCATGGTTACCCATGCCATCAATAGCACATCCACAATGGCACCCCTAGTTTCCACAGTAACAGCAGCAACCCACATCACCCACCCCTAGGAGGAAAGCATCCAGACTGCTGCCTTTTGCACTCCCTGCTGGCCTCTGCTCCTGATGTTCTGGACTAGGAACACAAACTTTGGTTACATTGTGCCAGACTGGGCCCTTACTGCTCAGTACCATGGAGCCTTGAAAATAATTTCCAAGAATGGCAACATTACAAACAGTTGCAAAGGCACACAAATGTCATGTCCTCTAAATAAATATAGAAAACTCTCACATAAATCACATGCGACGTAGGCCTTGGGTTATGCTGGTCTGTATAGGAAGCAGCATCCACATTTGTGCCAGTAGAAGTATTGTTCCCAGACACTGAACTCCCTTGTCTCTCTCTCTCTCTCTCTCTCTAGCAGATGCGCTCTTTCAGTAACTTGTGTGCATTAACTGATGACAAATCCAAAAATAAAACAAAATACAAAGCATGTCTGTTGGCACTTGGCTTTTAAACAGATTTTAGACAGAAATGCAAAGCAGATGTTGACTGTTTCTCAGCACATTAAAGGTTAAACATGAAACAGTGTATGATCACTTTGTTTCCTGGGCAGGCGGAATGTTAAGGCTCTACTAAAGCAGTGGAATAAACAAATTCATTAAGAAATGTCAATCAGACTCATACTTTGAACAATAAGTCACTTAAAATCTGTTACAGACAAAACTGAAGTCAGCTGGTGACCATATAGCACTTAGTGTAAGTGGTGGCAGCCCACCCAACTCCAAGAGTTGGAAAAGCATACAAAAGACAGAGGGCTGCACTCCAATATAAAGACACCGCAGAGTCAAATTACTGCAATGAGAACATTTATTTCCAAATATTAGAAAATAACAAAACAGCTAGCTAGTGGCAGGTAACTCCAACCAGATGCCCTCATGTTCTCATTGCAGTAATTTGACTCTGCGGTGTCTTTATACTGGAGTGCAGCACTCTGTCTTTTGGATATACCTATGGGCTTGCTACCCTTGTCCTGCACCCAGCCTGCTTTCAGTTGAAGTACAAGCTCTGTTCTGCTGCTCGTTTAAATGGCATCCCCCTGATGCTGGCAAGCATCTAGACAGTTCCATTTTCCATCACTTTGAAAAATTAATATTTGACGTTTTGTAACAATTAATGAGCCAGACCTTTTGTAGATTGAAGATATGTGGTTTTTACATGTTTGTTTTATTATTTGAACATTTGGCTTTGTTTAGTGCTTTGGACAACACAGTAAAGGGTACACATACATATCAATAAGAACTGCTCTGCCATTTATTATTGTATTTCTTGGTATTTGTTTTATTATTTAAAATTTCTTAACTCAGAAAGCACACTTACCCAAGGCTAATTTCCAGGTGTGACCCGAAAAAGAGGCGGGCAGAGTGGTGGAAGAAATACATCAATTACAAAAATGTATACAATGATATTGAATGTGCTCTGTCTCCTAGTGCAGTGCACATGTAATCACAGACAGAACATGCTCTTGGTACAGGATACTGTAAGCAAATTATGCATTGAATGTGCTCTGTCCTGAAGTCCAGGGCATGTGTTAGCACAGAATGAACATGCTGTGTCTCCTAGTACAGAGTCCTGTATGTGCATTACACACTGAATGTACTCTTTGTCTTCCAAAGCAAGACACATGTAATCAGAGACTGAGCATGCTCTCCCTCCTGGTACAGGGCACTGTAAGTGAATTACACGTTGAATGTGCTCTTTCTCCTAGTGCAGGGCATGTGTAATCACAGACTGAACATACTTGGCTCCTAGTACAGGGTACGTACTGTATGTGTATCACACATCAAATATGATCTTTCTCCTAGTGCAGGGCAAGTGGAATCACAAATTGAAGATGCTCTATCTCAGACCAAACATGCCTATGTCTGTCAAAATGCTACAGCCCTTAGTATAGGGTGCTGCACATGAATCACACGTTGAATGTGCTCTGTCACCTAGTGCAGGGCATGTGTAATCACAGACTGAACATGCTTTGTCTCCTGGTACAGTATGATGACCCCTCTAACTGCTTTACCCTCTGGCCACATTTGGGATCATTCCATACAGTAGTGGGTGTCATGAGTTATTTGTCACCTCCCCCCAAAACACCCCTCTAGTTGGGTACTACCTGAATACCATACCTTATCTTCCCAACTGGTGAGAGCTGTCAAGGGAGGGGGATGCTGCACTGGACTGACCTTGAGACCATCAGGAATATGAGACACTGGCTCTGTAAGCAAGGACACTGGCACTTGGGTCATTGAAAAAAGAAGGTCAATTTTACTGAAAAGGTGAAAAAGTAGCTCATACAGCCACGAATGGCAAAACACACTTTTGCATAAATTAGTGAACAAAAAAACATGAATTGCAGTTTGAATAAACATTTTTTATTTCTCTTTTCCCAGCAGGGTACACCACCCCACTACACTTTTCCTGGAGACTGCCGGCACACACCACCCACCTGCCCTCCAGACCATACACTTTTCCCCTGGAAACTGCAAGCACACACCACCCACCAGCCCTCCAGACAATAAGCTAGTCCCAGGATAAGCGCCCTTCCTGGCCTTACTCCCTGAGTTTGTTTACACTGTAGCCTTAAGGGTGAGCAGTGGCGACTAGCCCTTATCCCACCTAAGTCAGCCCACTGACCCCTTACAATACATACCCCTACCCTGGTATCTATAACCCAGTTTACCGTATTTATTTTATTCTATAGCTCGAAAAAGTTAAAATCATTTCACATTTCTCTACAGTAGCTAACACATTCAGCAATCAGAAATAACAGTGGCATGAACCATATCAAATTCTGGTACATTAAAAGCTAGGACAATTCCCCCCCTCAGTTCTTGAACTGTTCAGTCCTTCAGATGACGAAGTATTTTCAAATGCAGAAGGGTTGAGGTAAATTTCTTTTACTTCAATGTCACTTGACTTTTAAAATAGTCCCCAAATTGTAGCAATACGTTTTCTTTTACAATAACACATTCCTTTGGATTACTTGAAGAAATTCTTTGATGAAAACTCAGAGGAGTTCTTATGAGGGTTCTCTGGAGCAAGCAGCTGTGGTGATGGAAAATTACAGAAGCGATGAATTCTTCAGGCTGCAGCTTTTTTCTGTGAGAATAACTTGGTACATCTGGATCATCAGGCACTTGAAGCAGCAGGCTCTTTATTCTCTCCCTGCTCTCACTTGCTACCCTGTCAGACCCTACACTGGTGTAACCCCCCTGCAAATGGGGGTTCCCAAAAGACTTCCAGGAGCTTGCTTGAATGCTCCAAGCCTGAATGGTGTTTGGCGTTTAAGCCATTTATCTGTGAGTGTTTTTAGAGCCTCTGGTACTGTCTCTTTAAGAACTGTCTGCTTGCAGACATAATTAGTTTGTATGGGGGGACTGTGTGTTTCTTTGCTCGAGTACCACTCGAGCTGCTGCCAATTCACTCCATTTTTGCAGTCACTAGGAGTGCAAAGGGAACCTATCTGAAAGATGCAACTGTTTGCCAGAAATCATTTAGAGTAATAATGAAAATACAGTTTGTCTAACCTGCTTTCTTTGCAGTCAGAACTGTGTTTGCCTAGTTCCCCATTCTAGTTTTGAACTGCTGAACTGGACCAATCAGTGTGGGTTAAGGTAGCTCTAAAATGGTGCCTTGGACGAATCAGAACTTAGACTCATAATTTGAGCCAGCCACAAGAGGATTGTATGGGCAGTGACTCTGGGAGATGTAATTTGGACTTCGGCGCCTTTTTGGACCAACAGGGGCAGTCTATTGTGAGTGACAGCCAATCCAGCCAAGAACTGGGAGGAACTCAAAGGAAGTGCCCGTTTTGTCTGCTGGAGTTTCAGTTGAGCTCTGGCAGTGAAGAGGGAAGGAGCCCTGTGCTTTTTCAGTGTGCAGTTTTAGTCGGAAGTGTGTAAGGCCCGAAGTTCCAGTCTGCAGCTTGTGTAACTGCTTGTTAGGACTGAATCCATCCTGTGAAGAGAATCAAAGGATATCTGAAGAGTAGAAACCAGGCTTACCCTGTAGAAGACTGGAGAAATTGCTGAATTGCGCTCGGTCTGTCAGGAACTGAATCTACTGTGTGTTCTCCCGGGTATTGTGCAGTAATTGCTATTGGGATAGAGAAGCAGCCTGCCTGGTATAGTACTTTCTTGTTACCATATAAATGTGTGAGGAGGCTTGTGTAGCTCAAGTGAATCCTGCTGCCATTAAAGGACTTTTGCCTGTTGCAGTTTGTCATATAAATGTGTGAGGAGTCTCGTGGAGCTCAAGAGTAGCCCTGCTGACGTTGAAGGACCCTATCTTGTTTGGAGGTTGTGAGTACTAATTCAGGGTCGCTCCCTGTTGAATTGCCACATTAAATCCAAATGGAATTACTGTACTGCTGACTGTTTAACTAATTTTTCTTTTCTCTGTGTGAAAGGGCCCCTACCTGCTGCCACGGTTTGGACTAGCCACTAGGGCTTGGGTACCCAGGGACAGTAACTGGTAGGGATAGGCCTGTGCACAGAGCCATAGGTAGATGAGTAAAGTGATAAGCTAATTAACCTGATTTCCCCCTGTCCTTGTTACATCCCCCTAAATAAATCAGAGCTGCTTGTTTCAGCAAAGTTATACTGCCTGAGGTATTTGTCTATGTTAAAGTATTGTACTGTGATTGTTGCACTGTATCTTCTTATTTTACAGAGGGTCCCAGTGCATGAACCAGCCCTGGGGGTAAGTGTATACTGTGAAGGTAATTCTGATATACTGTGTGGGCTACTAGTGGGAAGAAAGGGGGGTTGCAGTGTCCCAGAGGGCTGTGACCAAGTTAGTTTAACTATTGCAAACCCTGACCTCTGGGTGGAGGCACCCGCCATCGGAGCCAGGCCCCTCAACCTTTTAGTGGCAAATCAGGCAGGGGTAGTATTTACGAACCACTGTTAAGAAAAAAATGGGTACCCCGACAGAAGTGGCTGTGCACCGGCTGGTGGAGTGGTGTACTGGGGAGGAGAGCGACCCCCAAAATGCTATGCTTATCTTGACATCCCCCTGGGTATCAATACGGACACTGTACAGGGAGTACTTTCCAAGGTGGAAGGTTTACAAAACCCTGTAGTGGTGGGTCGGCATGCTAATCTGCTCACCCACACTTTCCTGGCCCTAGTAGAGTTTAAGGATCCCATAGATAGCTCCAAAGTGCCACAGACCATTACCCCAGAGGGAGCCCTCACTGCTTGGAGAGTGATAACTAAGGACAGTAAAGACCCGGTGGGGAATGAGCCCCCACCACTATCTGAAACTTTTGAGGAGAAATTTTCTAAATGGTTGCTGGGGAAGGGTAAACTGTGGAGGACTTGAAGAAACTATTCTTGCACACCTGGGGTGTTCCTCCCCAACACCTCTCCCGCTCCAGTACCCGTAATGGTGGCTGAACCAATGCAGACTCCTATTTCTGCACCTGCCATTAGTCACGACTTCCACCGAAGGTTGATGATCTTCTCTGGCACCCTCCCCACCCCCCAAGGGGAGGATGACTGGGAGACCTGGATAGACTATGTTGCCCCCCAAGAGCTAGAATGGCAATGCTCAGATGCCAAAAAGTGAAAGAGGGTTAGTGAGAGCCTCCGAGGTCCTGCCCTGGCTACCATCCGTGCTAAATGGGCCAGTAACCCTGAAGTGACTGCACAGGCCTATCTTGAGGCCTTGGAGAATGTGTATGGGAGCCCAGATTCTGATGAGGACCTATGGTGGAGAGTAAGAAATGCACAACAGTACCAAGGGGAGTTGTTGTCTGTGTATGTATCTCGGCTGGAAAAATTGTTGCAAGAATGCTCTCAGAAAGGGTAGTTTGCCAGCTATTGAACTGACCAAACCAGGCTGGACAGGATCCTTAGGTCTGCCCCTTCTCAGAACTGCTGTTGCTTCAGTTACGCCTGGCAAATCGACTGGAATCCCCACCCTCTATGATGAGTTAATGAGAGAAATTCGAGGAGTTGAGAAAAGGCGACCTCGGAGGGACCTGCACCAATAACTGCGGCTACGACCCGAGTGACTGAGGGTGAACCATCAAGTGAAGTTCAGGGGCAGAGGTTGGCAGTCAATGAGTGCTCTGACAAGGAAAAAGATATGCCACAATGGGGCGAACTGTTGAGAGAGATCCGGGGATTCAAAAACAGTCCTGTTATGAAGGCCAAGCCTGCAAGTACGGGCCCCGACCTATATCCGACTGCATCTGCTATGGGGGTGGGGGTACCCACCCATGTATCTCCTGCTGATAACAGCTCCAAACTCAATTCCTTGACCATGGAAGTGGAGAAACTGACGAGATGTCTCCAAATGCTTATCATGCCGCAGACAGAGATGGCACCAAGGTTTCCAGTTAGTAGTACTCCCGCCCTGGCTCCCAGTGTGGCGCCTCAGCCAGCTGAAACTCCAGAAAGTATGTTTTGCTATAATTGTGGGAAGGATGGGCACATGAAAAGGGAACGCCGGTCCCCAAAAGACACTGACAAAGTTGCATATAGGCTACAAGGCGAGCTTCGGAGAACAAATCAGTGGTTAAGAGGTGCACAAATGATCCCAGTGAGGGCACCAAAATGCTAACTCACGTCCCTTTGTGGCAAGGTCAGTTGCCCAGGCCCCACTACGCTCTCCAGACTGGTCCAGAATAGTGGGTCCCTTCATGGAGACCACTGTAAAGGTGAATGGAGTGTCTACAAGAGTTGTATTAGACAGTGGCTCCCAAGTGACAATTATGTTCCAGGATTGGTATCATAAGCATTTGTCAGACATACCCTTACAACCATTAGAAGGACTGCATGTATGGGGGTTAAGTGAGAAGGCCTACCCCTATTCCGGGTATATCTGAATTTGGCTGTTTTTCCCCATCTCCATTCCTGGAGTGGCTGAACAAGTAGAGACCCTAGCCTTAGTGTGTCCCCCCCCCACTGGACTGTATGATGGTGTCCCTTTGTTGATTGGAACAAATGCTCATATGTTCGGAAGGCTGGCACAGTTGTGTTATGAAAAACAGGGGTCAAAGACTAGTAGAGCTTTAAGAGTTCCGGCTTTAATTAAGAAGGCCTATGAGGAACAGAGACATGCTGAAAAAATAGAACCAGAGGAACCGGTCGGAATTGTATGGAAGAAGGATCCTGAGTCTCTGATCCTGGCGCCAAATGCCCAGTGTACCTTACAGGGAGAGGTCCATATCAGAAAGGATGTTAAGAATAAAATATTAATGTTGGATGCACCAGGCGATGGAAAATTGCCAGAGGGACTGCTGGTCAAGCCCAGTATTTTGCCCGCTAGAGCCCATGCTTATGCCAGAAGGGTAATGGTCCAAGTTCATAATGTGTCTGAAAGAGACATTCGAGTAAATAGAGGTTGCATCCTGGCTAATGTGCATTGTGCAGACACTGCAGTGCTACCCAGCAGCAAGAGTTTGAGGAAGAATGACAGAGTAATGCCTGACTTGTTTGATTTCGCCACCCTGCTGCCAGCTGAATGGAAAGTGAGGATCAGTGAGAAGCTTGCCCAGAGAGACCAGGTGTTTTTTAAAAGAATGGGATGTAGGATGCGTGCAAGGAGCTGAGCACAATATCCGGCTGCATGACGAAAGACCATTTCGTGAGAGGTCTCGATGCCTGGCACCTGCTGACATAGATGATGTGAGACGGCATCTGCAAGAGATGTTAGCTGTTGGTGTAATACAAGAATCCAGAAGCCCTTATGCTTCCCCCATTGTGGTAGTGAGGAAAAAGAATGGGACAGTAAGGATGTGCGTGGATTATCGCACCTTAAACCGGCGGACTATCCCTGATCAGTACACAATGCCCCGCATTCAGGGATGCTTTGACTGCCTAAACGGGAGCAAGTGGTTCTCTGTGTTGGATCTCCGCAGTGGGTACTACCAGATCCCGATGGCCCCAGAGGACCGTGAGAAGACAGCCTTTATCTGTCCACTTGGCTTCTATGAATTCTGAGGATGCCTCAAGGATTTCAGGTGCCCCAGCCACTTTTCAACGATTGATGGAGCGTGCAGTGGGGACATGAACTTACTAGAGTGCCTGGTATACCTAGATGATGTTATTGTGTTTGGCAGCTCACTGGAGGAACATGAGAGCAGATTATTTAAGGTATTGGACCAACTGGAGGACTTTGGCCTTAAACTGTCCATTGATAAGTGTCAATTCTTTCAAACATCCATAAAGTATGTGGACATATAGTATCCACCGAGGAATAGAGACCGACCCAAGTAAAGTTGAGGCCTTGACCACCTGGCCACAGCCCAAAAATCTAAAAGAACTGCAAAGATTCCTGGGATTCTGTGGTTATTATTGACGCTTCATCAAGGACTATTCAAGAGTGATCCGCCCTTTACTTAACCTTACTCAAGGGTATTCCCCAACCCACAAAAAATACCAAAAGTCAGCGTCCCTCAAGACTGAAAGAGTGTATTTTCATCCGAGTGAAGTATTTGGGGCCCGCTGGACTCCTGATTGTGAGACTGCTTTTCATGAGATCATATATCAACTTACCCATGCTCCAGTGCTGGCCTATGCCGATCCAAGAAAACCTTACGTCCTGCACACTGATGCTAGCTTGCAAGGGTTGGGGGCTGTGTTGTATCAAGAGCACGAGAATGGCCTGAGACCAGTGGCCTTTGCCAGTAGAAGCCTGACCCCATCCGAAAAGAACTATCCTGTATAAGTAAGAGTTCCTAGCTTTGAAGTGGGCTATTGTTGACCAATTCCATGAGTACTTGTATGGGGCTAAAATACTAGTAAAAACTGACAATAATCCTTTGACCTATGTGCAGACCTCAGCTAAGTTGGATGCCACTGGCCATAGGTGGCTTTCTGCATTATCTACATACGACTATGCTCTCGAATACCGAGCAGATCTGAACCACATAGACACTGATGCTCTCTCCCGGAGCCCTGTTCCCCAGAATGATTGGGTCAGATTGGCAGAACCTGACATTCAGGCACTCTGCCGGAAGTTTGACAAGGAGGAACAAATGTCCATGGACGCAGTGGACTGCATGGTGGATTGCTTGGGACCCTCTGAGAATTGCATACCTGCTGCTTATTGCCACTTTTCTGCAATAGACATTGGTGCACTGCCTCAGCTGGACAATGACAGTATTCGGGGCTCAATATCGCGATCCCATGATCAAATCAGCTTTAGAAGCCCTCTATGCAGGAAAAGATGTGTCCAAATTACGCCCACTGATTTGAGAACTGCACTGTTATCAAGAAGGTCCTAAGTTGAAACTGATCAATAAACTGTTATACAGAGAAACAGTAGACAGAGGGGACAAGTAGACAAACAACAACTAGTGCTGCCCACTGCCTTCGAGACTCAGTACTGAGGGTCCTTGCACAACCACATGGGGCACCTTGGTATAGACAGAACACTTGACTTGGTGAGATCCAGATTCTATTGGCCTAAGATGGGGGCTGATGTGGAGCAACACATTCAACTTGTAGTCGCTGCTTACAGAGGAAAGCTTTTATCCCAGAGGGCTGCCCCTTGTTAACATCACCACCAGTGCACCCATGGAGCTGGTCTGTATTGATTTTCTGAGTTTGGAGTCAGATCAAAGAAATATCAGTAATGTGCTGGTGGTCACTGACCATTTCACGAGATATGCCCAAGCTTTCCCACCAAAGACCAGAAAGCATCCACTGTGGCCAAAGTACTTGTAGAAAACTTTTTGTTCACTATGGGGCTCCACAAAGAATCCATTCTGATCAAGGGAGAGACTTTGAGAGTCATCTGATCAAAGAGATGCTTTCTCTGGGGAGTGCAAAGTCCAGAACCACTCCTTACTACCCCAGGGGACCCACAGCCTGAACGTTTCAACCGCACTTTGCTAGATATGCTAGGCACCCTGCACCCAAAGGACAAGCCTAGATGGAGCCAACAAATTAGCACCCTGGTACATGCTTATAACTGCACCAAAAGTGATGCCACTGGTTCTCCCCTACCACCTGATGTTTGGAAGAGAAGCTCGACTACCAGTAGATGTGTGTTTTGGGGTCTCTCCTGATGGGGTTCAAGCTGACAACTATTTACAGTATGTGCAAAAAGTTAAAGGCCCAGCTAACTCATGCGTACTAACTGGCTCAAACCATGGCTGCCAAAAGAAATCTGGCCAACAAAGAAAGGTATGATAAAAAGGTGAAAGCACAGGAACCCAGGAGGGAGATCGGTATTGCTAAGAAATCTGGGACTGCATGGCAAACACAAGATTGCTGACAGATGGCACCATCTCCCTCACATTGTAGTGGGCAAACTAGATGATCTGCCAGTGTACAAAGTAAGGCCTGAGAATAATTCAAAGATGTAAAACAATGCATAGAAATCATTTACTGCCCATTGGACAAATCTTGATTGAGTCTGAGCCCCAGAAGATGCCCCTCTGGACCAGTGACTAGAGCTGCTGCTAAGAAAAGATCAAGAAGTCTGCACCTACAGAAGCAGAGTTAAAGTGTTCCTCCACAAGTCCCGGTTGAGCATGACTGTCAGTCCATATCAGAAGAAAGTGAGAGTGACTTTGAATACTATCCTTCTTACGAACTGAGTCAATTGTTTCGGGGCAATCCCCTAGTCAATACTGAAGATGAAGCTGGGCCTTCTGGACTGTCTAAGCCCCCAGCTTCGTCCCTGGAGCCAATGCTCCCAGAAAATGAAGTGCAAAGTATCAAATCAGATGAATTGGAATCATTGTGCATGGTTGAACTGTTTGAGCTTTCAGGGGAAGAAAATGATGGATTGGGGCAGACTGGTGATACACCAGAACAAGAAGAGTATTTTGAGTGCCCTGACAGTCCACTGCCAGTGTCTGAAAGCTCTCCATGTGAGCCAAATGTTGTGGACTCAGAAACTGTAACTCCTGGAGCTGAAAGTGCCCCAAGATCTAGCCTCTCTACCCCCATGGAGACTCCCCTGACAAGTGAGGACAATGCTGAAAATGAGGCTCAGAGTGCAGAGACTGTAACAGTTCCCCCTAGAAAGACTGGTTGAGCAGTAAAGCCTGTGGTGCACCTCAGTTATGATTCCCTTGGGAGGCCTGTGGACTTGCCTCTCAATGTTGTCCATAAAGGAGTGTATGTGTCCCTGAGCTCCTTGCCCAAACTGAGCATCAGTGCTAACTCCAAGTTACTTGTGTTGCCTTTCTATATGGTGGTGCCCTTGCCCGTCCAGCCCCAAGGTAACTGATAGGAAGGGCCCCCTCTCTTCAGGTTTCATGTACAAGAGGTAATAACTTGAGTTATGGTACAATGTTTGTGTAATACTGTGTAAAGAGTGACGTACTGCAATGTTTCAGAAATGTGTTCTTGGTAAAATGATATATTGACTGATGATTACATGTGTGAGCCTAATGCAAATGTATATGGTTGCAGTTGAAACTTATGGGGGTACTTGCTTGACGCGGATGTCAAGCTTTCCCAGGCCAGGAAGGGTGTAACCCCCGCAAATGGGGGTTCCCAAAAGACTTCCAGGAGCTTGCTTGAATGCTCCAAACCTGAATGGTGTTTGGCGTTTAAGCCATTTATCTGTGAGTGTTTTTAGAGCCTCTGGTACTGTCTCTTTAAGAGCTGTCTGCTTGCAGACATAATTAGTTTGTATGGGGAGACTGTGTGTTTCTTTGCTTGAGTACCACTCGAGCTGCTGCCAATTCACTCCATTTTGCAGTCACTAGAGTGCAAAGGGAACCTATCTGAAAGATGTAACTGTTTGCCAGAAATCATTTAGAGTAATAATGAAAATACAGTTTGTCTAACCTGCTTTCTTTGCAGTCAGAACTGTGTTTGCCTAGTTCCCCATTCTAGTTTTGAACTGCTGAACTGGACCAATCAGTGTGGGTTAAGGTAGCTCTAAATGGTGCCTTGGACGAATCAGAACTTGACTCATAATTTGAGCCAGCCACAAGAGGATTGTATGGGCAGTGACTCTGGGAGATGTAGTTTGGACTTCGGTGCCTTTTTGGACCAACAGGGGCAGTCTATTGTGAGTGACAGCCAATCCAGCCAAGAACTGGGAAGAACTCAAAGGAAGTGCTCGGTTTTGTCTGCTGGAGTTTCAGTTGAGCTCTGGCAGTGAAGAGGGAAGGAGCCCTGTGCTTTTCAGTGTGCAGTTTTAGTCGGAAATGTGTAAGGCCCGAGTTCGGTCTGCAGCTTGTGTAACTGCTTGTTAGGACTGAATCCGTCCTGTGAAGAGAATCAAAGGATATCTGAAGAGTAGAAACCAGGCTTACCCTGTAGAAGACTGGAGAAATTGCTGAATTGCGCTCGGTCTGTCAGGAACTGAATCTGCTGTGTGTTCTCCCGGGTATTGTGCAGTAATTGCGATTGGGATAGAGAAGCAGCCTGCCTGGTATAGTACTTTCTTGTTACCATATAAATGTGTGAGGAGGCTTGTGTAGCTCAAGTGAATCCTGCTGCCATTAAAGGACTTTTGCCTGTTGCAGTTTGTCATATAAATGTGTGAGGAGTCTCGTGGAGCTCAAGAGTAGCCCTGCTGACGTTGAAGGACCCTATCTTGTTTGGAGGTTGTGAGTACTAATTCAGGGTCGCTTCCTGTTGAATTGCCACATTAAATCCAAATGGAATTACTGTACTGCTGACTGTTTAACTAATTTTTCTTTCTCTGTGTGAAAGGCCCTACCAGCTGCCACGGTTTGGACTAGCCACTAGGGCTTGGGTACCCAGGGACAGTAACTGGTAGGGATAGGCCTGTGCACAGAGCCATAGGTAGATGAGTAAAGTGATAAGCTAATTAACCTGATTTCCCTGTCCTTGTTACATCCCCTAAATAAATCAGAGCTGCTTGTTTCAGCAAAGTTATACTGCCTGAGGTATTTGTCTATGTTAAAGTATTGTATTGTGATTGTTGCACTGTATCTTCTTATTTTACAGGGGTCCCAGTGCATGAACCAGCCTTGGGGTAAGTGTATACTGTGAAGGTAATTCTGATATACTGTGTGGGCCACTAGTGGGAAGAAAGTAGGTTGCAGTGTCCCAGAGGGCTGTGACCAAGTTAGTTTAACTATTGCAAACCCTGACCTCTGGGTGGAGGCACCCGTCATGAACCAAGGCCCCTCAACCTGTTAGTAGCAGATCAGGCAGGGTAGTAGCCCTGGGATAGCGCCATCTAGGGTTACACTAGAGACAGGTGATCCCCTCATCCTACTGTAACCCCTAGGTGGTGCTATCCCAAGGGCTACTACCCCTGCCTGCTTGGTTAGTAGCAGGTTAAGGGGCCTGGGTTATGAAACCGGTGCCTCCACCCAGAAGTCAGGGTTGTTAGTGGTCAAGCTAACCTGGGAACAGCCCTACGGGACACTGTAACCACCTTCTTTCCCTTCTAGTGGCCTGAACAATATACAATAATTACTTTCATAATGACCCTTATTCACCAGGCAATTACCCACACTGTTTGCACTTACCACCTGGGCTGGTTCCTCTAGCTTGACCCTGGGGACCCCCTGTAAAACAAGGTTAAGCACAGCAAAGAGCAACAGTACAATACTTTTGGCACAAACTGGAACCACAGTCAGGTTAAATGCAAACAAAGTTAAATCTGATTTATTCAGGGACTTGAACGGGGGCATAATCAGGTTGATTTGCTTTAAAGCTATATTAATCAGACAGTTATGCATGAAGTCCAGAGTCCCTACACAGTCACACACTCTGGGTACCCAGGTAGGAAAATGGTGGGCTAGACAGAAACATTGTAGCTGGTTGGAGCCCTGTGATGGAAGAAAGCAACATGCACAACACACACTATTTGTAATCTGGAGCTGGAGAGCTCAGTTCGTGAAAGAAAAGGCAACAAGACAATCAGATGACAACACTTTTAGATTTAGCTGTTGTTGTAGGGAGCTACCCTGATGTTTACTCACGATACCCAATACTGGACACAGGTAGGATGAAATCGAGATGGCAGGCTGTTGAGCTGGAGTGCCCGGAGAAGCAGGGCCCACACGAATCACTGAGGCATTATTCCTGTTCAAGGCCTTGAGCAGGGGGCTGATCCCCAGGCCTATCTCTCATCGATGACTTTCTCTGCATAGCAGGTATTCTGGCTGGGCCAGTGTAGCGAGGCCCAAGCAAATGAAAATGGATATGGATTCAGTCCGTGGAGCTGGATACAGCCTCCAGCAAGCAAAACACAGTTCAGACACACAGTGGAGAACCAAATCATGACCCACTATAAGCACACAGCACATTCACATGTAAGGAAATTCCACTGTACCAGGCAAATGGCTCTCCGGTCGCAATTACAGAGTCTCTGCACAATCCAGGAGTTTATAGGTCGCTGAAAGTCCTGACAGGCCAATTGCATTCAACAAATCTTTGGTCTTCTTCAGCTTAAAGCCTCGTCACAATTTAGTGTCTTAATTCACTCTCCAAATTCGGATTCAGTCTGAAAAAAAAACACAAGTGCCCTCTCAGGAACAGCAGGCAGGCATGCAGGCCAAACTCAGGCCTTTCCACAGTTCTCCCGCACGTATCCACTATGGATTGCTGCTTGAACTATCTTGAGCTGTTACTTCTTCACTTCCTAACTCAGATCTAACTGAAACTGCAAGCAGTGTGGACTTTCCCCTAGATCCAAAAGGTTTGGTTGGCTGATCTATCTGTCAGTCACAACAAGGGCTCCCCATCCAGGTTATTTTAGGTGCCAAAAGCCCAAAACTACAATTCTTTCAAGTTTTGGCCCCACCAAGCCCCAGTTGGCAGGCTCCATTTTAGAGTCCCAATTGTACTGATTGGCCCATTCTGCAGTCCAGGACCAAGATGATGGAAACAAACAGAACTGTCCATGCTGTAAAGAAGGCAGGTTAGAACAAACTGCAATAGTATTACTACTCTAACAAATGATCAGCAAACAAGTACATCTTCTAACAGAGCTCCCTCTCAGATTAATTATGACTGCAATACAGGCAGCTCTTAAAGAGACAGTACACAGAGGCTATAAAGGCACTCTCTGGCAATACATTTAAACTGCTAAAATGCAGAACACCAGCCTGGCATTGAGCATTTAGACAAGCTCAAGGAAGACTTTTCAGGAACCCCCATTTGTAGGGGGGTTACACTACACTTTAATTAAATAAAGTCTGTCCTCTTCAGGCTGTATCACTGCAGTAGGCCTCTTCTGACTGGACACCTACTTGGCTTGGTTCCCTCCTTCTTGGTTGCTCTCCCTGCTTGAACTCTCTGCACACTGGCTGTGCAGCTACTTTTATGCCCCAAACTCATTTACATATGCTAATTTCTGGTCACTGAGTGGACACTGACCTGTCCAGAAGCCCAGCACCATTCACAATCCTTTCTGCAGCAGCATAAGCCACAATGGAATGCACAGTTTTGAAATCCAACTGCCCTTCTCAACATTCTATGCCTTCCCTTTTTTACATTGCTGTGAGTCCCATTTGTGTGCACATTCACTTTGTTATCGAAAATAAACACTTCCTCTATGTTTAAGCACTTTCTCATTATTTTAGCTGGAAAGATAACATCTCTAGCTGTCTCCTGAATTTTTTTCTATTAAAATTGACCCACAGGAAACCTACATCACTAGGTCTTGAACGTTACTGTTATTAAACTTTTAAATTCCACACTTCTGAGCACTTTTTACTTCACTTTTCCTTAGAAACAGCAGTTTGTCCTTTATGTACACTGGCCACTACAGTTTTTCTAGTCAGAAATTGAATATTAATATTCCCCACACTTAGCTCCACCTCCTGTGTAACTGTCTGCATGGATTATGCCTGACCAGGGCCCACTCTCCCTAAAAAGATTAGCGACTACTCTATTTTACACTTTTATCACTTGAAACAATTTTTTTCCTATCAAGCGTACCTTTGTCTGCCATACTACCAAGTTTGGAGTAAATCTATCAAAAAAAATGGCTTGGCAGCATGATTTAGAAAAAGCACATGCTTGTAGACTGTGTTTCTGACTGTATGTAACTTTCTGACACGGAGCTGTCCTTTAAACTGCTCCGTTTTTGCTTGTGCACATTTCTGTGAAGTAATTTTATTTTTATTTTATACCCAGGGCTTCTCTTAGCCCCATTATGGCTTTATTTAACTTAAAATATGTATTTTAGTGTGATTAAGAGGGTTCCTCAGAAAAATAGAGCACGCTTTCTGCTTTGAAAACGGCTCCTTGGTGAGCTTTACTCAAAATGCCTCATTTTCCTGGGACCTCCACAGCACCCCAACATCTGACTGTGCCTCTCTTTATTTATTTATACTGTGAGTCAATCCTTAAGATCCATATCCCTAGCACTTGTCGCCTACACAACTAAGAAAGGGAAATTTATCTAGTTGATCCTGCCTGCGAGAGGAGCACCTTTACTGTGTCTCCCTCTTGCGCCATTTCAAAGTAGGTAGGACAAAGCCTGACTTGCAACTGAGGTCACAGTAGAGGAGTTGCTGCCCTGAAGCAGCAATAAGGATTCCCTACTTGAGAGCACCGCTCTCTGCCATTGAGCTGCTCACACTCCCTGCTCCTCTCCTGGATGCGTCCGGCACCCACAGCTGCCACTCTGCATTACTTAAATTACAAGAGAGCAGCCTTTTACTTCTTTCACCACAGGAATGCTTTCTTTTTTAAAATAAAGCATTAAATTACAGTACAGCAACCCAGGCAAACCAAATAAAACCATTGGGCCACCAGGGCAATGTTACGGTAGCCAGGGCAATTGGGTTACTAGCAGGGGTTTAATTGGAAATGCTTAGGAGGTGGAACTCTAATCTCTACATTTGTAGGAGGTGGAACTGTCATCTGTAGCAGGTAGAACTCTCCAATAGGATTCCATAGAGAAAGGAGTCAAAGGATGTAGAACTGAGTTCCAGTGAGTTCCTGCCCAACCCCCTGACTCGGAGTCGATCCTAATGGGTGATTTTAGCATCAGTTGGCTAGCCACTGACAGAGGGGGCATCGAGAATGCCATCTCAGCAGCCAACCTGGCACAGCTGGTAGTCTCCCCCACCAGACATAATTATAAAACTGGTGCAAGCACTCTCCAGGACTGGATACTGACCAGCCATCCCTTCCGCATCTTGGATGTTTGCATTCTTAATCCAGACACACTAAGTGACCATTCCCCAGTCATCTGCGAATAGTCGAATAAATTCTGCAAGCCCCTCCTAAATTAATCAGTAGTAGAGTCCTCCCACATGGTCAGTTGAAACACCTCAAATCCCACCTCCGACAGCTTGACTGGTCTCCTATATTTAACGCTTCTGATGTCAACTCAGCCTTGGATTTTTTGATCAACTCCTTCAATGCTGCCTGTGACACCTATGCCCCTTTCAAAAGGCATAAAATCAAATGCCTTTGCAATCCTTGGCTCTCCGCTGAGCTACTTATGGATCTGAAAGCAAGGGACCTCCTCTCACTTTGGGCACGGGCCACTGGCAATCAAGCTGATATTCAGAACTACAAATGGGCGAGAAATGACTGCACTAAATCATTCTGCCAGAAGAAAAATGCATACTACAAAGATACCCTCATGAACACCTGAGGTAAGGGAAAATCCTTCTGGGACAATCTTAAAGAAGTAACTGGGAAGCAGCCAAAAACCTCACCTACTATGTTGGTCATTGATGGTGGCATAACTCTCGACCCTACCACAATTGCAAATACTTTCAATACTGTGTTCTCCGACCTCAGTAGTGCTCTCCCTTCAGACTTCTTCAATGATGACCACCCTCCTTCTCCTACGCCCATCCCACAACCCCCTCTCTCCAACCACCCACCATTCTACTTTAAGGAAGTCAGGGTGCTTGAGGTCTGTAAATATGTCTCTAATGCAATTGCCAATCCAGAACTAGTGAGTACTCACTCAACCTTAAGCTGGTGTCCCTCACCCTTAATGAAGTACTACTTTCACTAACAAAAATTTTCAACCTCTTCCTCGCCCCCAGTCAGTTCCCTGACAGATGGAAATCAGCCACAGTAACTCCTGTCCACAAAAGTGGGGACAAGGATCTGCATGTGAACTATCTGCCTATCTCCATACTTCCCCCCCTCTCTAAAGCCATTGAACATATGGTATCTGACCAGCTAACAGAATACCTGGACAAACACAACATCCTCTGCCCCCAACCACATGGTTTCCATACAGGTCACAGTACTACATTGGCCCTCCTTGAATTCACTGGTGCTATCCACAACTCGTTGGACAACAGCCTCCTAACCAGGTTAGTCTTCATTGATCTGACCAAGGCTTTTGACACTGTACATCATAATCTATTAATCACACAGCTATGTTCTGCTGGGCTCTCACCTGAGTCCACTACCTGGTTCAAGAGCTACTTGAAGAACCATTCCCAAAGAGTGAAAATAGCTGATGTTCTCTCAGATGCACATCCTGTTCACTCAGGGGTTCCTCAAGGCTCCATTTTTGGGCCATTTCTTTTTAGCCTCTTTCTAAATGATCTTCCACAATCGTGTCCAGCACAAATCCTCCTCTATGCTGACAATGCCGTCATCCTCTCCACTCACAAGGATCTGGGCCACCTTCAAAAGAATATACAGCTTGCCTTCACCTTAATTGAAACTTGATTTAGTACACATAAATTGGTTCTCAACTACCAAAAACCCAAGTCCATGCTCTTCTGCAGCCCACACAACAAACACAGATTCAATCCCATCACGATCAAAAACTGCCTTGGTGCAACCCTCGAACAGGTTCAATCCTTTAAATATCTAGGTACTACCATCAGTTGTTACCTATCATATGCTGTGCACATTGACAACATTGCCAAGGCTACCAACACTCGTATTGGCCTACTCTTCAGGCACAGGCAATGCCTTACCTCAGATGCATTAAGGATTGCTGTACAGAGCTCAGTAATCTCAATAATCGATTATGACCTGATCATTTATGGCTCTGCCTCTGCCACCACTCTCAGGTGCATATCCATTGCACTAAACAAAGCTTGCTGTCTCATGACTGGCGCCCATTGCCTCACCCACAGGTGTGATCTCTACGCACAGACTGGGCGGCTTCAACTTTCAAACCAGATCTAATACCAAACCTGCCTTATGACAATGAAAATAACACTAGGCCTTACTCCGTCAGGTGTCCAAGCTCTCTTCTGCCCAGCACGGACTACTCGCATCACCAGGGGCTCTGAATCCCAGCTTCTGCATATCCCACGTTTCCGCACCACACAAGGGCAAAGATCATTTGCTCACAGAGCTCCCAACTGGTTCAGTGGTCTCAACATTGACTTCGCCTCAACGCCAAAGCTTGGTCCTTTCAAATCCAGTCTCTGTCACATCCTGTCTGCATCTAGCTACTGTGACTGTTTTTCCTAATTGTTCTCCCCTCTCCTCTTTGCTTTTTCCACCTAGCACTTAACCATCTCCCCCTCAGCTCCTTCTCCCATACACCCATTCATCCTCCCCTCCTCACACCCTCCTTCCCTACCTCCCTGTAGCACTTTAATTGATATTTAACAAGTGCCTATGACCACACCCCAATAGTGTGTCTCTCTTCCATACTGTGTCAACCCTGTTACCAGACCTCCTTCTGACATTTTTGCCACTGTATTGAATGTATAAAACTGTATGTAATTGCCTGTAACCCACTGTAATACTGTTATTCAATGTCTTGTTTGAATTGTACCTCAACTGACTGGAACCTTTGTAAAAGAGCCTTGGCTCAAAGGTACTTGCAATCCTAGATTCAAATAAAATAAAAAAATTAAAAATGTAACCCCTGGTTACTAGCCCACTGGCCACCAATGTTTAAAACTACCATTTTACTACCAAACCAATATACATTTGTATAAAGAAATTGCCAATCACTGTAACTGAGCACAAAAACTGCATGTGGGTAAGGAATCCAGGGCCAGGTAGTCTTTTCTGTACTCCACCCCGGCTGCATCCCACTTCAACAATTAATAATATGCTTATGCTAAACTCACAGCTATACTATTAAGAATGCTTATTCTTTATTAAATTTTATTTTAGTTACTGATACTGCTTTTTATTTTACTGCAGGAGCCACCCTATACCTATCTGGCAGTGCCTACATACCCCAGGACTAGAACCCAGGTCCTTACTAACTTATTTTTTTAGATATCCTAAAACGAATTACATTTTTCTATTACTTGGTGGAACAGCCACTACAAGATTGTTACAACAGGGTACTGTATATGTATTACACATAAAATATACTCTGTCTCCTGGTGCAGGGAACTTGCAGTTGCACACTGAACATGCTCTGTCTCCTGCTACAGGGTACTGTATGTGTATTACACACTGAGCATGCTCTGTCTCCTGGTACAGGGTACTGTATGTTTACTGCACATCGAATATGCTCTCTCTCTCTTGGTGCAGGGAACTTGTAATCACATAGAACATGTTCTGTCTCCTGGTACAAGGTACTGTATATGTTTCACACATTGAATGTTCTCCATCTCCTAGTGCAGGGTGTGTGTGTGTAATCACAGATTAAACTTGCTCTATCTCCTGGTACAGGATACTGTATGTGTATTACACACTGAACATGCTCTGTCTCCTGGTACAGGGTATTGTATGTGCATTACACATTGAATATGCTCTGTCTCTTAATACACGGTACTTGTAATTACAGAGTGAACATGCTCTATCTCCTGATACAGGATACTGTATGTGCATTACACATTGAATATGCTCTGTCTCTTAATACACGGTACTTGTAATTACAGAGTGAACATGCTCTATCTCCTGATACAGGGTACTGTATGTGCATTACACATTGAATATGCTCTGTCTCTTAATACACGGTACTTGTAATTACAGAGTGAACATGCTCTATCTCCTGGTACAGGATACTGTATGTGTATTACCAACATTGAATATGCTCTGTCTCTTAATACACGGTACTTGTAATTACAGAGTGAACATGCTCTGTCTCCTGGCACAGGATACTGTATGAGTTTCAAATGTCAAACGTGCTCTGTCTCCCGCTACAAGGAATTGTATGGTACATGCATTACACATCAAATGTGTTGTCTGTTTCCTAGTGCAGGGAACTTGTAATCACAGACAAAATATACCTATGCCTGTCAAATGTGCTTTGTCTTCTAGTGAGGAGTACTTGTATCATAGATCGAAAGTGCTCTGTCTCCTGGTGCAGAATACATGTGCTGCAGATTTAACGTGCTCTGTGTGTTGATGCAGTGTACATGGTATAAGATATCGAATGCATTGTCTCCTGGCTCAGGGTACCATATTACAGCAGTGTGCTTTCTCTCTCTGGATGCAGGGTATGTGGTGCGCACTACAAATCGAAGATGCTGCAGCTCTGCTGTAGGGTACATGTATCACAATATAGAAGAGGGGAGTTGCCCTAGACTTAATATATTTAGACCTTAGTATAATCTTTTACAAGGCACCCTGTGGGAACCTGTTATGCAAAACTGGTAAGCAGGGAGTGAGAGGGGAACTATTAGTATGGATGAAAAACTGGTGAAGTAACAGGAGGCAATGTGTGCTGGTTGGGGGTGGGGGTCAGGTGTATAACTGAAAGGCAGTGACATGTAACCAGTAGTGGAAATGGGAAAAAAATACAGGGGGAACCCTCCAACAGGGATTGGGTGTGGGTGAAGAAGGATGCCCCTCCTACTGTTAGCCCCACCCATGTGCTACTTTGATTTCCACCCACCTGTTATAGTAACACTACACACACACACACACACACACACACACACACACACACACACACACTCTCTCTTATTTGCTTTTCTTACCTTTTTTTAGACACATACAAAAAAATCAGCATTTCATATATATTTTAGTGTTTGTAACAAGCAAACAGAAGTAGGTTAGTAAGTACATGATAATTTATGAAAAGTGTAGCAAATTATGGACATTGTGTATACGAGTTGTCACATTCTCAATTTCTTGTTTTTTCTTCTACTGTATATACCAAAATAACATGTTTTCACTTCTGAGACTCTAAAACCAGTTGTAAAGCTTCACAACGCTGAAGGCTACCCTGCCTAGTGGTTAGTGCAGTGTTGTGCACCTAAGCAACTAGAACATGAGTTAGTTTATCTATCTTGACAGAAAAAAAGAGAATAATTTCACTCGATAAGTACAAACTTTATTAAGCTAAGAAAAAGTTAAGGATACAAACTTTCAAGGCTTATTGCCTCTTCATCAGGTATATTACACAATGCAAGTTTGAGTTCCCTTTAAAAGGGATCCATTCTAAACAAAGGAAAGGGTTATATAACCAATGCAAGTAAAACTGTAGAACTATAGACGAGCTTTGTACTGCTGGGTCATATCAAACAGGGGTTTAAGCAAGGGTGTTAAACTTTTACATATTGGCCCCAATATTCAGACAGGTTGCATTCCACTGTGATAGTGTATTTAATGGTACAGCAGCTAGCCAAGACTTTTGGGGGGACCCTCAGGAGAAACAAACTCCAGGTAAAGTTCAATGAAACAAAAAGTTGCTTTACTTTAGAGCTAAATAAGGGTTCAAACCAGTTTACTTTGGCAGATCAAATACAAAACAAAATACTTTTTAGCTTGATTCATCTCTTCAAGTCACAGCAGCTCTGTTTTCTGTATGTCTCTCTCTCTCTCTCTCTCCAAGCCCCAAATCCCCCTCATTGCTCTGTTTGGCTTCCTTTTATGCCTCCCAGTGAGGCTCAAGGGAAACAGAAAGAAACACTTCTAAGTGAGAGGCTGCAAAACTAAGTCCAACCAAATGCTGGCATGTTTCATTTTCTCATGGGGGCTGCTGTCTCAATGGTGGCAACCACACTGCCAGCCCCTCAGTTGCATTGGTGGTGCAGTGCACAGCTACTACCACCCTATCCAGCACTGTATTAGCTGTGGCCATGGTCTACTCCACATGCTCCACAGTTACACTGACTCTGGAACCTGGCCCTCAAGACCCAGAGCAGAACCACCGACCACCACAGAAGGTCATCCCTGCCGTCCATCTACAGGACTTTCAATGCCCATCTGGTGACCCTGGAGGCACCATTGGAAGAAAACATGACACAGAATCAATTAGGACACACAGTACATGGGAAACATGACCTGCAGTACATGTTTAACAGCAGTACAGTCAGATCAGACATAGAAAGACATGCCAGGCACAGGTAGACAAAGACAGGGCTCCAGTGATGGTAACGTGCATGGAGCATACTAGGGACACCAGCATGTGCTAGTAGGGACAGAAAGGCGACATGTATAGAGGGGCCAGTGAGGCAACAGTGCTAGAAATGGGCATGCAATGTACACACAGTGCTGTCGGGCAGGGCCCACAGTCCCAGATGCATTATAACACATGACAAATTGGGCAACTGGCACCTGGATGCACACACATGTGAGTGCACAGGATGCTGAACTTGCAGAGGCACCAAAGCACTGCAGCACTGTGAGGGCACAGGCATGCCAAACAAAGGTGCATTCCCACAGCATACCTGCATGTGGAAGGTGCACCATTGAAGGACAGTGCAATGTGTCAATATGGAAGGCACCATACACAGCTGCCACAGGGTGATAGCCACCATAACAGGCACAGGTGGCCCACAGCAGCAGAGTCTGGGAGGGGCATGATGGGAGCCCAGGCACACATAGGCCACATGCATAGCAGGTGTGCAATGCCACACTGGTTACAATTGACTGGAGACCAGCAGCATGCATGCAAGGGGACTAGGGCAGTGGGGGCACAGCAGGTGCTGGACTGATGGTGGTGCACCATACTATAGTGCACACCCCACTGATGCAGGTCATAATTGTGCGGTACACATATTTAGATGGCACTGTAGACAGGACCACACTAGGTGCCTACCAGTGTCTGCATACGTATGCCATATGCACACATGATATGACTCGGAGGTGTACAGGCACTATAGCAGTCAAGTCTGGGCAACAATGCATGCACACATATCTATAGATGGTACACAGACCTGCTGTACAGGCTTACATGTGCACTGCAGAGTACATGCAGGATGTATGGCTGTATGTAGGTGAATGCATGGAGCACTTGCGCATTCTCCATGCAGATGCCATACTGTGCCCACCATACACAGCATACCACCAGTAGGGGTATGAAAATGCAATGGTTAGGCCCTGTGATGCTCACGCCCATCAGGTGATATGCAGGCTTAGACCCATGAAAACCACTGATCAGGGTGATCACATAGCCATGTAGTCCTCATTAACTGAGCTCAGCAGACCACAAATACGCCATGCAACACAACAGTGTGCAAATGTTGGCCAGCCCACCAGCACAATAGGATGTGACAGGGAACACGTCTCACACAAGATGGCAGTCTCCAGACATAGATACCTACCACATGCAGAATGCAGCTGTATACCAGCGGTACCCTGTACATGCAACACCCGTCACAGTAGGGGACATGTAAACAGTACACTGCATAGCATGGACAAGCACCACAATATGTGACACCCAGGCAGAAGGGTGCAACAGATGCTGTAGCCCTGCACACAGCCAAGGTAGGTTACTTGCAGTGTCTGGAGCTAGTGGGCACCCATTGCTGTCTTGTTGGTGGTCCCTCTCCTGGCACTGGCTGTAGTCCCACCTGGACTCTGCCAAGTCCTCCTGGTTATTCCACCACTTTGGACAGGTCAACTTGGCCCAGTTTATACCTATCTCGAACCTGCAGGCTGTGGAGGGAAACAAGGAGGACACCAGAACAATACCAAGCAACAGACAGCATGGCAATATATAGGACCAAAGCAAATATGCCATGTAAACATTGTAGTGAAAGGCAGATGTGTATAGTGACAGTTGCATATGCATATGGGTACTGGCCATCATATAAGTCTAGCCCCTGCACTCCAGGACACTATGGTGTACCTTTGCAGTGCTGCCATGCACACACATGTATAGAGTCATCATGACCCCATGTGATGTGCAGCGATGTACATGTACCATTGGTATCTGGCAGGGTAGATACATCCTACACACCCTCACACAGCCATCCTGGCTACTGTTCTTTGTTCAGGCATAGTATCAGCAAGGCCATACTATATGCTGTGAGCAGGCCGGCAGTGGTTGGTGGTGTGCACACCCCTGGGGGTGCATTGTGCAGAAACCTACAGGGACACCATTCCACCACCTCGCAACAACCTGTCTGGCAGTGCCATCACATGAGTCATCTGTCTTTATTACCTATGATAAGAGAGGTCCAGAACCTAGTAATGACATATGCACTACCTAGGAATGAGTTGCACCACCTGGGTCTGACAGTTACACCACATAGAGTTAACAGTTCCACAATTTAGTAATGTCAGTTACATCACCTTGACATCTCCATATATGGATTTCCCTACCTACACAGTTCCACTGTAACCACTACTGGTAGGTGATACTGGCACACACTGCACATGCGCGGTACCTGTGGCCTTGTGATATCACACACTTTGAGTGGTACAATGCACCATACTGTACACTGCCCCACACAATATCCATATGTACCTCTAGCAGTACTTGCCTGGCCTTGGAATGTTGCCATTGTCCTCCATTGCCCATAGCTACTGCAGGCACCTTGGCATCTGCCGGCACAGGTCATTGTCCTGGGCCAGTACTGGTTCTCTATCCTTGAGATTCCCCTGCACCAGGCCAGGAGCTGCCCTGCTGGACCTCCCCAATTTCTTACATCAGATGGTCCTCACTGGTCATCACCAGCTCTCCCAGGATGGTCTGCTCATCTAGGAACCACTGGGTTGTCCCTCTGGCACGTCCTTACTCTCCTACACTTGTTTGCTATTTTGTGCCATGTGTAAGTTCACGCTATTAAACCGTCTGCAACTGTGTGGACTGCCTAGACTAGGCTTGTTTGTGCCGTGGTAGCACTGTATGTTGTGCCCAATGTGTTGCACTAATGTCACTTAGTGAAGTGCAATGTCTGCTGTTGAGTAGGGAATGTGTGTGCTGCACCTGGGCAGGCATGTACTTTCTGGGCAGCATATGCATACGGGTAGTGTGCCATTGTGCATGCACAGCTATATGGTTGTTGCACAGCTTGACTTCATAGCACTGCCATTGGAGTAGCACTGTGATGTCAGACCAGTGCATCACTGTTGTCTAGTGATAGTGTTGCTCCATTGCTATGCCATAGTAGTATTGCCTAGCACTAGTCTGCTAATTTGAAACAGTGTATGCAAATGGACTCATTCCACAACCCTGGCCTTAAGGTCTGATTTACATCTCATTGCTGGAATGTAATAGATGGTTTCAGTTTTTTGCAGTAGAAAATCAGCTAACAACCTTGTAACACTTTCATTTTGACATCACCATGTTATAATACCATCAATCTGATATCAGATTGCTGGTATTATGATTCTGAATCCTTGTGTGATGCACACTCATGCTCTTAACTGAAACTGCCAAATCCAGAAATCACCAACTGAGTAGAAGCGAGAAAATACATTTGACCTGACAAGTGTGTCTGAGTATGTGAACTGATTGAGTGCTGTGTGAGTGTGTGAGCTGGGCTGCATGAACATGTGAGCCAGAGAGAGAGAGTGCTGTGCGAGGCTGTTGAGTCTGAAAGCTTGTTAGTGTGCGTGGAGGCTGATGAGTCAGAGAGCTGGTACTGTGCAAGCAGACTGGAGTGAGAAAGGGGCCAAGACTAAATGTGGTCACCGACTTTTTGCCATGTATTAAACAAATAACAGCTGAATTTCAATCAGTTACATAGCCACAACTCCATCTTGGGACAGTGATGATGTCATAAACCTATTGAGCTTCATTCTTGATGTTTATGATGTCATCACTATTCCTTGATGGAGTTACAGCTCCGTAACAGATAGAAATCCATTTGTTGTTCTATTTGCATTCATTTACTTTCTTTCCCAAACATGCCTGGGTGTATATAAAAGGAGCAGCCAGCACCCCACAGCCACATAGAAGTAATGCTTGAATTGCAATCAGTTGGAACCGAGTCTGTAGTATTCATACCTACCTGGACCTATCCTCAGGGGAATTTTGATATATATATATCATGGCTGATGGCAGTGGTGCCACTACTATTATTACTACCACTACCTGTAGATGGAGGACAGGATTCATGAAGTGGGAGCAGTTCATCCTGCCCTAAGCTTATGTGGCCAGGGAAGACCTCCTAGGTCACTCTCAAGGCACACAGACCCAGCAGAAGCAGGCATATCAGAAAGTGGTTGATGCTGTCAATGAGGTGGGGAACCTTTTCTGCAGTCTTCTAGAATGCCAGAAGAGGATCAGCAGCATGAGGGTACAGACCAGGGAACACCTGGCCTGAGTGGTTCCAAGATGGTTGTGGGGTAGATGTGCTGGGATGAGCTCTGCAGTTATTCCAGGGTTCTGACTGAATTATGATAAGTTCACAAATTTTGCTATTCTCTTCTTACCTTTTCCCCATAAATTATAATGCTATCGTTAGCGCCTATTGAACTGCACTGTATTTGAATGTGGGTGTAACTCACTAAGTACACAGCTTATAAACGAGAGGTAAAGTTTAATGTGGCATATCAGAACAAGCTCACCCTTCTAACAAAACAAGCAAACAAAAAAATAAAAGGATACCAGTGGTGAGCACTGAAAAGGAGAAAAAGAGAAGCAGCCCTAAAAGGATCTTGAAAATGGCTGAAAGGCATTACAAAGTGAACTGTATGTCTTGAGGGCAAGACAATCCCTGTAAACTTATTTCACTTGATATCTATGGGCATCGCTGGCAATGCTCATGAATATCTAGAGACTTTTTTATGTCTCTAGTTTAGCTCTTTGATTGTTTAATTATATAGCCGTTGGTAAAATAAGAACGTATTAACTGCTGTGAAGCATCAAACCAATTGCTCATGAGCTGTTTGTAAATGACTAAGGAGTTTCATGGGACATCTGACATTAAAGAACTCCATTCTCAGTCTTGTCTATGCCTCTGGCTGATTTCTGAATAAAAGGCAAGGAGAACCCTGTAAAACCCAGGTTCAGATAACATCCATTACTGAAAACAGACTAGCACTCCCCCCTTGGGGAAAGGGTTGCTCCTGAAGCTGCCTAGTATAAAGAAGTAAATTAAAATTAACAGGTTCCAGATTCCTATACAAAACAAAAAAAGCAGCTGACTTATTTGGCTGTGCAAAAGCTCTCTGTACTCCAAACTAAAACTAGTACTAAAAAACTCTGGTCAGACCCAATACAGACGCAGAATTATGTTTTTGATGGTGGTGAAATGTATGCGGCCAGCACTTTTTGTAGCAGTAGGCAAACTATGTACTTACTAAATGTTTAAGCCTGTACTATGGACTTTTCACAAGGTACATAATAACTGTAACGAATACTCATTTCAAATTGTTGTTGGTCAAAGTGGCTCTCTGAGCTCACCTGAATCCAGCATGAGACAAGCACTGAGGACAGATGACATTAGACTGAAATGTGAGATGATGGTGCAGAAAGAAATGTTTATATATTTGCTAAATGATAACAGTACGTGCATGTAAACTCAAACTGCAATTGACAAATTAGCCGAAATAGCTATAGGACATAATAAAAATCAAAAATCTCCATGATATCCTTGAAGTCTTTCAGGTTATTTGCTACCGGCATTGGATTTTCAAAGGATGTAATGTGTGCATTTCAGCAAATAATATTTTTGTCTTTCTGCTTCCCATCTCTCCTTTTAGTCTACTGTCATCTTAATTTCTCTGATGTTTTTCAGTATTTGACTGTGGTGAGCTCATATGTAGTTTGCAGTTACAGCAACACCTCAGAAATTGTATCTTTTTGCTTCCTTCTTCTTATTCTCTGATTGCAAGCAGCTCTAAAGTCAACCAACTGATTGCATGAGCTGTCATTATTTATACCTCTGCTTTTATAGGGCTGCAGTGGGTGGAGCCCTGCAGACCTGTTGCTATGAGAAAAGGACTCAGTGCATTCCTTCCAACTTAACAACATGTTGGAGTTGCACCACAGTCGTCTGTGCGTCCGTGAAGCAGTCTGCTCATGTTGCATCTAATTGGAAGTAGCACTGCACTATGTTACAGTGCTGGCTGTCACGGTGGAACATGGCACACTCTGCTGAGTCCAAGATGGCTGCCGCACTCTACTGTGCATATGCTAGTAATTGCACATGCGCAGTAGAGTATGGCAGCCATCTTGGTCACAGCAGAGTATGCCGTGTTCCGCCATGACCACCAATTTTATTTTTAATTTATATTTTAATAATAAATATTCCCCTCACCTGACCCTCCCTTGCAGCACCCGCCACCCCACCCCCAGAAATACAGTAATGGCACAGGGGTGCCTCATGTGATTGTGTTCCCCATGATGCCAGACCTTTTTTTCAAAACATTTTCTCCTCCCCCAACCCTCCCTCTCAGCACCATCCCCCACAGAAACATGGGGTGCCCAATCCTCCAGTGTCACGACTGGGAATCCTCACTCCTATTTTTTTCTTTTCTTTCTTAACCTGTAAAAAGAAAACTGTCCATAGATGTCTTTTGCGCTGCTTCTGACCCCCCCCACCGACCCTCACACTCAGCACCCACCACCCTCACCCCCCAAGCCCTTACATATCCATCAGGGGTCCAATGCCATAATCCTCTCTGGACACATCTTCATTCTTCAAAGCCATACCTTAAATTGAAGGAACAGATATGCGGTTCAATGTATTTCAATGAGGTTTTGAACTTGGAGGCATAACTTGGTCATTTTTGCATATTTTTGGCCCAAATGTTCAACATGCCTTCTTTGGGACCCCAGCTCATGAACAATGGCACTGTCATTAGGCAGATCTATCCTGATAGGTGATTTTTTGGTCCCTGCACAAAATCACCTTTTGGACAGGAGTTGAAAATTTTCTCTGCCCTTGTTTATGAGGTGGGATCATAAGAATGCTATGTTGAAAATTTGGTGTAAAAATGTTAAACAACAACAAAGTTATAAGCCTATGTTGAATTTTGCGGACACAGCCTCGTACTGTAACTTTGGTCATTTTCAATATACTTACTCCAATTTTGCAACATAGTCATACTTTTACAGCACCTCATGAATGAGACAGCTGTCATTATTCAAATCCTGATCAAAATGTTTTTTGTTTACATCCCAAAAGGTGATTTTGTGGTCCTTGCATGAAATCACCTTTAGGGCAGGATTTAAATATTTTCTCTGCCCTCGTTCATGAGGTGGGATCATAAGAAGGCTATGTTGGAAATTTGGTCTAAAAATATTAAAAAACAACAAAGTCATGAGCCTATATTGAATTTTGCAAACACAGGCTTGTACGTTTTGTAATATTCAATATTTTTACCCAAAATTTTCAACATAACCATTTTTAAACAGCGCCTCCTGAATGTGACAACTGTCATTTTTCAACTCCTGCCCAAAATGTGATTTTTGCATCCCAAAAGTTGATTTTGCAGTCCCTAAGCAAACTTACCTTTAAGCCAGGAGTTGAAAATTTTCTCTGCCTGTCTTTATGCGGCAGGGTCATAACAAGGCTATGTTGAAAATTTGACATAAAAATATTACAAAACAACTAATTTATAAGCCTACATTACATTTTGCAAATGTAGGCTCATAACTTCGATAATTTACAATGTTTTTTCTCCAAATTCCTCAGCTGCAGCCCTATTGACTCTGGTCAGATTTTGTTTATTTGATTATGTCTTTAACATAAACTATCACTACAGTGTTTCAGAGAATGTTCATGGTGACAGGCTATGTTTAAATAATGGTATATTTGGCCAACGCTTTTTAATTAGTAAATATTTAAACTTGCAATATGGAGTTTTCAGAATGTGCATAATGACACTAATAAATGCTCGTTAAAAATGGGTCTTAGTCGAAATGCCTCTCTGAGCTCATGGAAGTGCAACATGAATGAAACACTGTAGGTGATCAGAGAAATCAAGATGATAGTAGAGTAAAAAGTGGAATGGGAGGGCAGAAAAAAATGTTCATATATTTGCTTAATGCCAACATTATGTCCATTTAAAATCCATTGCCACTGGCAAATGAGCTGAATTAGCAGTAGAAAGGACATAATAAAAATTAGAAATGTCCATGACAGTAAAAATAAGATAAGTTATTGCAACAGTAAAAGGCACAAGCGAGTTGCTTAAATCCATTATGTCCTGTATTTTTCTCCATTTTTCTCAATTACCTCCCCTCTACATGTGTCTCGTCGAACATCCATATGTATGCTGATAACACAGTTATCTACATTTCAGGCCCTGTTGTCACTGCTGTGACCAGGCTGCTCCAGCAAGATTTCTATAACATCCTACACTGGTTCCATGAAAACCAGCTCAAGGTCAATGCCAAAAAGACAGTGACAATGAACTTCGGCACCAGTCAGAAACTGGCTAGGTTCTCGTTCCGCCCCACCACCATTTTCACCACTCTGGATGGCACCCCTCCGAAAGTGGTCCCTGTGTTGAAGTGTCTAGGAGTTTGGCTCCATAGCAAGCTCTATTTCTTCATCCACATAGATGCCATTCATGCCAAACTCTGTCCCAAACTAGGTGCTCTTTTTCACAATGAAGACTGCCTCTTCCATCCATGTCTGTAAGGAACTTGTAATCAAAATGGTTCTCCCAGTCTTTAATTATGCAGATATAGTGTATGGCATCACCCCCTCCTCTTCCTTTGGCAGACTGGATATCCTGTTCAATGCCTTCTGCTGCTTCACCACGAACTCTCCCCTCCATACCCATCACTGCTTCCTCTACTATTCCCTCTCCATCCTCCCCCTGTCATCTTGCCACCAGACCCACTGTGCTGCCTTCATTGCTAAACACTGGATTGGGTCCCTCCCATCCTATCTATCTTCCTTGCTATCTCTAGCACCCTGTTCTTCCTACTTGCTTCGCTCCAGGGACTCCCACACCTTCTCCATTCCTTACCCTCATGCATCTGCTGGCCAAGTGGCCATCTCCTATCACCTCCCCTCCCTCTGGAATCTGCCCCCCCACCACATCACTTCTCTCCCAACTTTCTGTCTCCACCTAAGCCAATGTCTCACACCCACCTGTTCCTGCTTACCCCCTCCCTAAACTAATATCCCCTCCCTTGACCCTCACCTGCTCTGTTCCCTGGTTGCTGCCCTTCACCGTATTACCCCACCCCAACACGCTCTAGGCACTTTGCCTCCAACTTGATTGTTTACTGTTTACTGGTTTTTATAATGCTGTATTTATGTTATGCCATTTTATGATACCACTGCCTCTGTATACACCTTTTATTCCTGTATTTGCTATGCTGACTCTGAATTGTATTTGTAACTAGTCTCCCTATGACCCCTTCCCTGGGTCGCACCTGGAAACGAGCCTTGGCTCAGTGTTCCTCTCCCAATTATCAACTTTTAAATAAATAAATAACTAAATAATGTTAATTTGTTGAGAATATTATCTTCAGTTTCTTTTGACATGCAATCAGGTGAGGGCAAGAGTTAAAGTGTCATCTTCAATATGTATTTATTTTTTAATTGAAGACTGGATAAGTACACTAGACCATAAGTCTTTTCACAGTATGAACCATAGAAACATAGTGTAGTAACTAAATGATAACAATAGGGAACAGATTGAAACTGTTAAAAAGTCACATGATTCATAACGGTTGCAAAAGTGAAATCTGGCTATGAAAAATGTTCCAGTCACTAGAAAGGATGAAATCCCAAGATGCATTTTTAGTGGATACTTCATTTATTTAAAATTTGGTGACCGGGATAGGCATGCAGAGATGAGGCTTGTTTTAAGGTGGAGGAGGGGGCAGTACATACAACACAGAATACATCAAATCTAGTGCAATGTATGCAGAGTTGAGTACACCATCAAAAGTGCACAACAAAGCACCATAGTCAGGGAGTAAAAAAAAAAGGATGTGCAAAAATTAGAAATGTAAAAATTAGCAACAGCATAAATACAAATAAGGGGATTACACAAAGAATTTCAAACAAAAGTAATAAGTAAAAAATCTGTGTAAGTACCTTGTGTCAACATTAGTTGGAGAAAAGGAATTCTTTAGGATAGCATTATCCTTGCCTCTATCAATACAGTATAGGAGAATCCAGGCCACTAAAGAAACAAGCAGCACTGCAGAGAGTAGCTTCATAGATAAATGTGTCTAAATACAGCTGGCCTAGCCTGTGGCAATGGTTGGCCACATTGGGGCACTACTCAATCAAGAGGGAGGTGGGAATAACTTAGACTGGCTGCACTCTCCTCAGCAGTGATTGACAGATTTAGGTGGCTGTCTTGAACCTCTTTAATGGCAATAAATAAGGGAGATATACAGTAGGTGGGTATGTGTGGGTGTGGATGTGGTAGACAATATAAAGATACACAAATATCATGATCAAATTATAAAGTGCAAGCAAATGTTACCGCCAGTTGAAATTAATTCATTTCTAACTATGCTATCTAGCTAGGTATGTTTGAGTAATTGGGATCCTTGTTAGTCAAAACCTGTAACAAACTCTTAATACTGTACAAGGCACTTAATATGGATGTATGTGGAGGAGGCTGACAGTGCTATTTTGTTTAATAGGAATGAGGATGCCAGACTAATGGGCCGATTTAGTCCCATTCACTACCATTGATAGGCTATCGGCTACCTACACACAAGTCCTACACTTACTTTCTGGCTAGTGTGACCATGCTGAGCCTAGCTACTTCTACTGTCAATCGGCTGCTGAGCATGCATTACTAGCACTGTGAATAATGCTGTCAATCTCTTCCACACACACATTCTCCAATCTGTACTGAGTCCCTGATTCTACCACCCAATGTCTGGACACTTTGGTTGCACAAGCAAAACTAAAGATTCTCACCTGGCTGAAAAGTAAATGTATGAGACTGAATGGGCATGGCATTATTCTTGATTCTCTGTAGCTGTCTCATGGATGAATACACTCACAATGTTTGGAAATTGGCTGATTGTTGCTCTCCATAGTACTGTTGTTCCATAGATTTCTCTGCATTTCTGAGCCCTGTTTGTTGATCTCGGTATCTGGTTTGTTGTAAAAAGAGGAAAATGCAGAGAAGCTAATTTTACAATAGTTTTCAAGCTTAAAACTATAGGACTGCTGAAAGCTGAAAGCCAGTCATTTAAGCCCTCTCTCCTTCATATTTTGTACCTTCTATCTCCAATGTGAGCCAGTAATGGGTATCCAGGGTATACAGAGGCGCAGCTGCAATGAGTCAGTGATCATTTACTGATCCACCCAGAGCCCCTGAGAGAGGAGTGACTGAGTGCAGCAGTTGGTGGTGGGATTAAGTAAGAAGGAGCAGGCAGTGGTGGTGGTTGTCGGGAGCCAGACAGAAGACAGCGGGGCAGCAGCCAGTAGTGGGACTGCAAGCTAGCGGCTTGGCCATGGATGGTACTTCAGAACAGAGGTAGGCTGAGGCTGGTGGAGAAAACTCATAGATAGGATGAGAACCAACAGTGAGTACAAAGGGATTGTAAACTGTGAAATAATCTACATTGACTATTTGATATTTACTAGTTTGTTTACTGACTGTCGATGGTCATCATTTCTTTTGCATTTCTTTTCTGTTCGCTGCACTCAGAAGTTCAAGTGAGAAGCAAGAAAATAGTACAGCGTGGGGAAGAGACAAAGGAACAGCACTGTGGTGAATGGTGAGGATGTGGAGAGATGTGCTTCAGCTCCACTCAGTGAAAGGAGACAACTGTGGTGTGCTTGGTATCCAGTCATGTGCTTTCAGGGTCACCTTCTCTATGTGATGTAATAGAACTATGTAAGCATAGCTCTTGCCATGCTGCCATAAAAAGCAAAGCCCTTGAGCCTTGAAAAAGGGAAATATGAAGAGCTGGACCACAGGTTCATGAGAATTCTAGAATGCTGGCATCAGAGTGGCTGTGTCTATGTGGAGCTCCCACAGGTAAGTGAAAGTTTTCCATATTTTTTCTAGTTTTTAAGTATTTTTTTGTGTACTGTTTGTGGACTGAGAATGAGGGTATTGTTGCATACAGAAAGGTGTGGAAAGTGTGTGTTTGATGTTAGTTGGGAACAGTATAGTCAGCATGTTTGTTCTGTGGTGAATCATATCTTGTGTTGGTTTCATTTTGTTTATATGCAGTAGATAGGCAGTTTGAGATTTTTGTGGGGGTTTCCTCATCACTAGGATTAGCTGGCTCATTGCTGGGTGGTGGCATGTTGTTTATGTGGTACTTTGACTATGTTGTCACTGTTTCATGGGATTTCTAGGCTAATGATGTAAAAGGCATTTATTAAAAATATTTTTTGAACTAGAATCAGGTGGTTGCTAAGAAACAGCTTCCTTGGCATAGTGTTATAATTTTGATAGAACACTGGAAGTAGCAGTCTACTGAGTTCCAGATTATTGAGATTGTTGTTACATTTTGATGGTAAAGTGAGATAGAAATTTATATATTTTTGAATGTTGTAGTTATTTTATAGTTATGTATAACTGAAGGCTAGGAGAAGCTGGGCTGGGAGGATGTGTGGGGAATAGGTACATGTACAGGAAGCAGGAGAGTGGTAACCTGCAATAACTGTGGGGCAGAAGTCTTTCTGTGGGTGTTGTGGAGTAAAGAGGGATGTCCTGTGTGTAAGAGCCTGGAGCAGCTAAGGGCTGAAATAAGGCTGATCAGATGGGAGCTGGGGAGGATGGTGTGGGAAGTCAGAGGAGCAGAGCAGTGGAGGGAAAGACAGAGGGGTGATGCCCAGGGGAGTGAGGGCATCAGGCAGGGAATGGGAATGGGAGGAGCACACAGTATACAGGAGTATTTCTTCCTCAGAGGACTAGGAAGCCCAGGGTGGAGGAATAGCAAGTGGTAAGGAGAAGGGGTGGGAATGTGAGAGTAGTACCATGGGTAGGAAATTCTAAAGGGGTGCCTTTATTGAATGGATTTGCACCACTGTCTGGAAGGAGGGAGGGGGCAGCAGGAGGTGAGATAGGAGGCCAGGTTGAGCCAGGGCTGAGAGTAGGAGTACAGGGGAAGGGAGAAGGAACTAATCAGGGTGGGCAGGGAAGAGGAGGCAGGCAAAATGAGTGGAGAATAGGGGGAGGGAGAGAAAAGGAAAGGAAGAGGAGAGGGAAAACTGAAAGCAGATAGTTAGAAGGGATGGGGCAGAGTGGGAGATGGAAAAACAGTTAAGGGGATAAATTGTGGATGTGGAGATAAGTTCCCCAGGGTGCAGAGGAAACAGGTGGGGAAGCAGCTAGTACCGAAGGTAAGAAAGGAAGGACAGGGAGCATGGGTGCAGGGGATAGAAGGGTGGCAATCATAGGGTACTCCATAACTAGGGGTATTCCCTGGGGAAGGAAAAGGGACCCAAATGCAAGCTGGAGAGTGGTTTGTATGCCAGAGATGACAGCAGGGAAGGTGGGCCCAAGAATAAGGGAAATAGTAAAGGAGGTTGGAGGAAAACCTAATTTAGTTATGCATTTGGGAAACAATGACCTAGCTGTGGAGGAGGTTGAGGTACAGTAGTGCAAAGTAGGTTCAGGGAGTTAGGGAAGATCTGCAGGGAGTAAGGAAGTTTGCTGACCTTCTCAGAGGTGATTCCAGTACCAAAGGCCAGCGCAGCCAGGAAAAGAAGAATAGAGGATTTTAATGACTGGCTGAGAAAATGGTGCAGGGAGGAGATGTTTATCTGTATTGGGGACTGGGAGGAGACCTGGTTAAACAAAGCACTGTTTTCACCAGACAGGCTACACCTCAGTAGGGAGGGTTTGAGGGTACTCAGGGACAAACTGGGGGAATACATAACCACTACACTTAATATCAACTACTTGGGGGGGAAGGGCAGTGGGTGTGCAGGCCCACAGACTCTGAAAGGAGGAGGTCAGTGAACCTCCCCCACCCCACAGTGATGGAAGTGGTCTGGAGGGAGGAGGTGGAAGGGGCTAGAACACAGTTAGCAAAGGGTGGAGGGGGTAAGGAACACATAAGGGTATGTGGAGGGGTGCACACAGAGGGAATAAATGTGAATAAAAGAATAGATGGAAGAGAAGAAAAGTCAGATTCTAGGTGGATTGTGGTGTTTCTGGATGACCTGTTGGTACTATTAGCAGACAGGAGGGTGGACATAGCTGCAGTAACTGAGACTTCAGCAACATCGCACCATGATTGGGACCTTGCGATCGCTGGATATAAACTGTACAGGAGGGTCAGGGCAGTCAGGAAGGGGGGAGGTGTGGCAGTTTACATCAGGGAGGGAATAACTTGCACGAGGGAGGAGTCAGAGGAAGGGAAGGTGGAGGCATTATGGGTTCAGTTAAGGTCAAATACAGGGAGAAAGGTGAGGTTGGGGGTGGTTTACAGACCACCCAGTCAGGATGAGGAGAGGGACAGGGAACTGAGCTCACAAATATTGGAAGCTGTGTGGAAAGGAGAGGTGGTAATTGTGGGGGATGTCAACCTGCCCAAGGTGGACTGGAGCATGCTCTCCATAACATGTACTAGGAGTCAGGTGATCCTGGAAGGATTGAAAAGTGGGTTCCTGACAGAGCATCACTGAACCAACAACGGCTGAGGCAATTCTTGATCTGGTGCTCACAAATGGGGAGCATGTAGAGGAAATAATGGTCAGGGAGTCACTGGGTGTAAGTGACAATTGCACAGCGTGGTTCCAGTTGGATATGGGCAGGGAAAGCATTCCAACTAAGACCAAAATCTTGGATTTCAGGAAGGTGGACTTCAGAAAAATGGTAAAAGTTCTAAGGAGCCATCTGGGGAGCATCAAAGCAGATATGGGGGTGGATCAAAGGTGGTCCATCATTAAAGAAGGAATATTGGTTGCCACAGATGAATGCGTTAGGCTCAGAGGTAAGAACACAAGGGCCAAAGTGCCCAGCTGGTTCGGTTCTGGGGTTGCCCAGGCAGTAAGAGAAAAGTGGTTGGCCTATAGAAACTTCAGGAAGATCAAAAGAGAGGTGGATAGGGAAAATTATCTAAGGTTGGCTAGTGAGGCAAGTAAGAAAGTCCGCCGAGCAAAGGTACAGAAGGAGCTGCTGATAGCTGAAGGAATTAAGAAGGGGGAGAAGGCTTTCTTTCACTATACAAGTGAGAAAAGGGACAAGAAGGAAGGGATTATTAGGCTTAAGAAAGGAGTGGAGTGGGTGGAGGATAATGGGGAAAAGCAGAAATACTAAATGAATACTTCTGTTCTGGCTTCATCAGGGAGAATGATGAACCAGTGCCTTCAGGAGGGAGAAGAGGAGCAGGGAGGGGAACACAGATGTAGTGATAGAGAAGGATAGATTGAGGGAGGGTCTGCTGGCATTGAAGTTGGACAAATCACCAGGTCTGGACAGAGTACATCCAAGGGTACTAAAGGAACTGGCTGAGGAGCTGGCAGGGCCACTGGCAGACCTATTTAATAGTTCACTAGAGTCAGGCGTGATACTGCAGGACTGGAGAACAGCACATGTAGTGCCCCTTCACAAAAGTGGTCCTAAGGATGACCCAGGGAATAACAGACCAGTCAGTCTGACCTCCATTGTGGGCAAGCTCATGGAGACCATACTAAAGGAAAGGTTGGTGGAATATCTAAAGGAGTATGGTTTCCAGGATGAGAGACAACATGGGCTCTTGAGGGGGGGGAGAACATGTCAAACAAATCTGATTGACTTATTTGACTATGTCACTAAGACAGTAGACAGGGGCCAAGCAGTACACATCCTCTATCTTGATTTCAGCAAGGCCTTTGACTCTGCACCCCACAAAAAGTTTGATCAGGAAGTTGGTGGATCTTGGAGTTGGGGGAAAAGATGGCCAGATGGGGTGAAAACTGGCTGAGGGACAGAATCCAGATGGTGGTTGTTGGGGGAGAGTATCTGGTACCAGAGTGGTAACCAGTGAGGTCCCACAGGGCTCTGTACTGGGACTGATGTTGTTCAATGTCTTCATCAATGACATTGGGGATGGCATTAAGGGCAAAATGTGCCTATTCATGGATGACACCAAGTTCTGCAGGAGAGTGAACACAACTTAAGGGATACAGGAGCTACAGAAAGATCTGGAAAAGCTAGGGAGGTGGTTCAGGATCTGGCAGCTTGGATTCAATGCCCAAAAATGCAAAGTTATGCATATTGGAGCCAAGAATCCCAGGACAGAGTACTACCTGGGTGGAGTCAGAGTATCTGCATCAGAGGAGGAGAAGGACCTGGGAGTGATGATCACTTGAGACCTGAAGCACTCCACACAGTGCAAGAAAGCAACAGCAAAGGCAAACAAGATTCTGAGATGCATATCTAGGGGGAACAGTAGTAGGAGAGAGGAGGTTATACTGCCCTTGTACAGGTCACAGGTAAGGCCGCATCTAGAGTATGGAGTTCAGTACTGGTGCCCACCCCTCTAAAAGGACATTAACCTGCTGGGGAAGATCCAGAGGAGGCCTACAAAGAAGATAGTGGGTCAGCAGGGTAAGGCATATGAGGAGATGTTGAGGGCATTGAACATGTACTCCCTGGAAGACAGGAGACAGAGAGGGGACATGATTGGGACCTTCAAGTACTTGAAAGGGATAAATAAGATTGATAAGGAGAGTCTCTTTAAGCTGAGTGGCAACCATAACACTAGGGGGTACAGTCTTAAGCTGGAGGTGGGAGTTTTAGGAGGGAGGTCAGGAAGCATTTCTTCACAGAGAGAGTGGTGGACACTTGGAATGCATTGCTGGAAGAGATCATCTCATTGAAGACAGTGGACAGCTTTAAGAGAGCCCGGGATAGGCATAGGGGAAAGTAAGAATCATGGGTAGGGAGGATGGGAGGAGTGGGGAGGGAAGGAAGGGACATTAGCTCAAGCTGTGGACCCTGCAATGCGAGCATGTTCGTAAGTAAGTTCTGGGAGGGGCAGAGTCCACTCACCATTTAGCATACTGTTGTTGAGGCACAGATCAGGAAGCATAAGAAAACCAGGAACAGTTTCAAAATTCGGAAATAGCATTTTATTTTTCTCAATAACAGCAAAATAAAAAATAAAAATGATTCAGTATAACTATTTACAAAGGCAGTACAAACAGAGAAAACTGAGTCCTTCTCAGGGTATCTCTTAATTTCAAGTTTCAGTGTCTCAGTTTCTCACTCTCCTTGTCTCTCTAGCAAAAGCATTGCTGCTATTTTATAAGTCTTTGCCTGGGAACCTCGATAATAGATGTCCAGCTTCTCACACGATGTTCTTGTCAGTTTACAGAATGTTCTTGTCAGTTTCCTTGCAGGTGCAACAAGCAGAATGTAGAGACCCAGAACTGACCTCTTGTTCACAGCTCTGCAGAGAGTTTGCAAACTGCATCTCAGGTTAACCCCTTGAGTTCCAAATAGCTTTTTGCAATCATTTCAACAGTATAACTATAGACAGTTTTAAACAAAGGGATCCCAATATCAGTGACATTTCCACATAAAGATTCACATATATTTTTATACCCACAGATATGCAAGGGAAGGCAGAGATGTGGTGAGAGGCGGACAATTGCCAAACCGTCAGAGTGATCAGTTCCTAGGTCTCATAAGAAAATTTGGTTGTGCAACCAGACAGAAAAAGAGACAGAAAAGTAGGAGGTCGAGCAGACCCTTGCGTTGAAACTCTTTCTGCATAACAAATGAGGCAGGGCCTTATTCAACGCTGTCACACATATATACCTATCTACAGCCATTGAATCTTTCTCTGCTATCAGAGGTGATTAAAACAGCAACTCCAAGGACCCTTACTCTGCGAACAACTATTGCAGTGCAAGATATTGAAGATGTACAGCTTTTTCAGAAGCCTTGCACATTCATTGCAGTTAGTTGAGAGGCTTCAGGAGAGATTTTTTCACCACCTTTGAAAAGGCTGGAGACTCTATAGACTCTGTTATATGTTTTGCTTTACATGCTTTACATGCAGTCTCCAGTTCTACCTCTAATTCTGACCTGTACGGGCTGCTAAGCTGCCCTGATACCATTACTCCAACAGGATCGGATATATCATCCATCACCCTAAAACAGAGCAAAAAAATGGAACAAAAGACAGAGAGAAAAGAAGGAAATGACTCAACCCACAATTGTTCTGTCAGGAAAATGACACAAATGATATACAAGTTCCTATCATTATGACAAACAGCAAGTCCAACAGCACTATAAACCAGCAAAAAGAAAGTTTAGCAGTAGGAAAAGATAACCAAACTGAAATGAATGGTGATTCACAGAGGCCCCTCCTAAAGAAAATGTAGGCTGCTCTGAAAATCTTCCAGAGTTGAGATCTGGCTTTGCAACAGTGAACCAAAGTCATAGTATGCTTACAGAAGCAATGACCTCACTTACAGGGAACATAGAGTCACTATCCCTTTGAGTGAGGGTGGCAGAATGTAGAACCATAGCACAAGAAGACAAATTAAATTCCCTACTACTCATTGTGGAGAAGCACTCGAATTAATTGAATGAATTTATGGCAAAGATGAAAGGAGCTACAGGTCTGTAATAGAAGAGGGGATCTAAACATTGCAGGTATTCCTGTGGTGATAGAGAGGTTAAATCCCTTTGCTTTCTCACAAGACTTGATTTCTAAGATAATCAGTGATGGCAAAATGGCAAGCCTATTGAGCTACATCGAGCACATAGAACAATTTTAAACCTGAACTACCAGGGAAATCAACTAAGGCTCATCTATATTAAGCCACATCTCTTTCTGGATAGAGAGAGAACCTTGAACAAGACCTGAATCAAGAGCAACCTCCATGCTAGAGGGCTCACTCTGCAAGTCTATCCTGACTTTGGCCCAGAGGATCTGAGTAAATGAAAAGCCTTCAGCCCTGTATTAAATCTCTTAAGAGAGCAACACGTTTGATTTGTCTCGATACCTCCTGCTAAATTAAGGGTGCACCATCAGGTTTTGACTCACTTCTTCTTGTCACCTAGAGAAGCAGAAAACACTATGAAAAGATTATTAAACAGATCCAACTATAAAACTTCCTCCTCTCAATCACCCCAAGGGAGTCCTCCATCTAACCAAGAAGAAAAGAAGCAGACTACTTCACCTTTCTCAAGTCCTGTAAGACAGAATGATCAGAATTACCAGAAGCAACAAACAGCTATGAAACTTGTGGAACCTGAACTTCGTTAACCTCAAGAACAATGAAATCCAACAGGCAGCTCGACAATGGAAAGAGCAGATGAAGAATTATTAACAAACAAATACGGTATGTAGATGTATCTGGATCTACTAAGAAACAGAGGGAAGAAGGGGGAAGTGAAGTCAAATTCTATAAATGATATAGAATTGAAGGAAAAGTAATAGAGTTATGGGAAGAGGAGAAAGGGAGGAACATGTGCATGCCCACTTATTTAATGATTATAAGAAAAGAACAGATGGATCAGGGTGTTACAAGAACTCTGGGGCATCACTAGTCATGTCTAGAAGCACTTGTGCTAGGTCGCCTTTGCAGGCTTACAATGGGGAATGGGGTGAGTCAGGGGAATTAAACTAGCATCTCAGTTTCAGAAAATGGAGAGGAATGTTTGTCAAGGGGGTGTGGGTGAATGAATAGTTCAGGAAAGGGATAATAATTGGTTCTTTCTTATGTTCATATTTTTTCTTTTGTTATTTTCTTTTCTTTAATAGGGTTCAAGGTCAGTCTACCAAGTTCCTGGGATTTTGTTTAGGCCTATAAAAGATCGCGTTAACAAAAAACCTTAATCTGTTATTATACAGGTAGCCATCATACTTTGATTTCTGTTTGAACAAAAAAGAGGGAAAAAGACAAAATGAAAAAACAAAATCTAAATATGAAATTAATGAAAAATGCCTAGTTTTTCCCATTTTGGAGGTAGACAGTCAGTGAGAGTACCAAGGTACACATTTTTCTTCTTCTTCTTTACTCCTTTCTAGTCTCATACTTCCCTATATTTTTGAAATATAATAAAAAATAATCATTTAAACTGTGTGAGTAGAAATGTTAAGGGGGTGCATGGTAGGATAAAAAATGAAAAATAATTAAAGTTGCAAAAGAAAATCATGTAAATTGCATTATTCTACAAGAAATACATTTCACTGATGCAGACTGTACATACATATTTTTCTTTCAGGTAATAGGGATTAATGCACCATTTTCTAATATGCCAAGAGGTGTGGCAATAATATTTAAAACATCTCTTCAGCTAGAAATAATAGATTATTTATGTGATCCAGAAGGCAGGTTCATTATAATGAAATTTAAGGACTCTAATCTTCAGTTTACATTAGTAAATATGTACACACTGAATGAAGATGAGATGACCCTAATTTTTTTTGTAGATCATTTCCTTAAACTAGCATGATTCAATGCACCATATATTGTAAGTGGAGACTTTAATGTTGCATTAAAAAATTTAGAGTGATCCTCAGGTAACCAATGGAAGACTAAAATAGTGAACATTATATTATACTATATAGAGGACTTAACCCTGATTGATCCATTTCATATCAAATTTCAAGACCTAAGGAAATCTTCATACTATTCTCTGGTACGTAATACCTATTCCAGAATCTAGATTGCTTTAATTTTTAATAATCTCTCTTGTAATATTAAAGGAATAGGATATGATGCTATCAAAATATCTGACCATGCCCCTCAGTATGTAACTATAGAACTTGCAATTACAAGATCTAACTTCATTTTGAAGCTAGATCCATACATACTCAGAGATAAATCATTTATAGAAAAGATTAATAAGGAAATCCAAATGTTCTAGCAACAAAATACGAATCAAAACATCTAAGATGCAGTGTGGTATGCCTTAAAAACATACCTTAGAGGTAGCTTTATCTCCTTTTCCTCATTTAAAAAGAAACAAAGAAATAAAAAAAATGAGAGAACTGGTTAATTAGCAGAAGCAGAAGAGAGACACATTAGTTCTGGAACACAAGACTATCTAAACAAGGTATTACATGCTAGGGAGTTGTACAACAGAGAGGCAGAGGAAATGGCTGAGAGGGCCAAGATGAGGATGAGGTCCAAGTATTACTTCTTTAGTGACTAACTGGATAAGTTATTAGCATTCCAACTAACATCCAAACAAAATTCAAATATTTAAATGTAATATTTGAATATTAAAAATAATAATTGCTATCTTCACTCTGGCCCTGAAAAAATAAAGTATTTGAAGAATCCCATAGTGTTCTATATAGTCCTGATATAAATTTTTAAGAAAATTATTTAAAATTCTTTTTTCAGAACTATAAATTCAATCAGATAACAGATGACAACCTTGGCCTTTTAAATCAGGAAATCACTTTAACAGAGGTAGCAAAGGTGATAGGGGACCTTCACTATGGTAAATCTCTGGGCCCTGATGGTTTCACTAGCGAGTTCTTCTAGGTTTTTTTCCCATGAAATAGTTCCAGTATTGCATACCATTTTCAATCAGTTACAGATTTATAATTCTCTACTTGCTTCATTTAATGAAGCCATCATTTCATTAATATTAATGAAAGATAAAGACCCTTCTGCCTGCGACTCCTACAGATCATTTCACTTTTATACAATGATTATAAAATATTTACAAAGATTCTAGAAAAAAAGACTTAGCAAAGTGGTTCACAAAATTATTGAAAATGATCAAACAGGTTTTGTAGCAGGGAGAAGATTAACACATAATGATCACGATTCACTAAGGTGTGGTTCCCATGTTGGAGAACTACGTAAAGTGACCATGCCACTCTGCAACTGTGGACAGGTACGCACTGGCGGTATTCACTATCGCCAGCTGCCTGCCCATGGTCCTGCTCCCCTGGCATGCAGGTGTGTGGAGGGTGGACATGGGAAGTGCACTGGACCCAAGCAGGCATCCAATCAGATGCCTATCCTGGGTCCCGCAGTGGATCTCCTGCACTGTGGTGTGGGTCCAGGGAGGTGAATGGCACATGTGGGTATCTGCCACATTTGCCACAGACCCATATAAATAGCACACACCCCCAGAGCACCAGCCCAGTCCTGAATGTCAGCGACAACCCCCCCAGTAGACTCAGGCAGCCCAATGGGCAGGTGCGGTTGCATGGCAGGGATCCGATGGCTGTCTGCCCCAGCTGGTGTCTGGTCATCTTGTGGCACAGGGGCTGCATCCCACATATGGCTGCTTATCTTTCATGTACCCTGGCCAGGCACTCCATGCTGCTCCATACCTAAGTGAATGGTGCAGATTATGGGCACACCCACGGTGCGTGGCTGTGGAATCTGACAGGGGATCATGTGCACATGGGGTTGCACTCCTGTAGTGAATACTGCCAGGGGTCTGCAGGATCCTGCTGTGCAGCATTCCAACATAGAGTGGGGTGCATCTACCCTATGCCCCTTTGTGAATTGTGGCCAATATTAGGCGATCTCTCAATATCATTCAACAAGCTTCTGTCAGCAAATCAATCCTCCTGGCATTAGATGCTGAAAAAGCATTTGTCAGGGTTGATTGGTGCTTTATGAAAACAGCATTAGGACACTTTGGTTTTCAAGGTCAATTTCTAAATTGGATCGACATAATTTATAACAACCCACTAGCATTAAGACACATGGTAAGCTACTGTATCATGTCAAATATTGTTATTAAGGATACAAGACAAGGCTATCCCTTGTCACCTCTACTATTTGCAGTTTATATCAGACCTCTAGCAGTCATGATTCATGAAGCTCAAGGGGTTAAAGCTACAGTATACTTATTAATGGGAGAAATCATATTATATCACTTTACACAGATTCTTTTATATTTACAGAATATCACAAATTCATTATCTACTCTTCTCAATCTGATTAATAATTTGCTTGAACTGTCAGGTTATAGAATCATTGGTAGAAATGCAAAGCAATATCTCTCGATTCAAATCAGGATACAAATTTATCTTCTCCATCTGTCTATTGGAAAACTAAAAACAAACATTTGATATTTGAGAATTATATTAAATAGTGATATAGGAAAAGTAAGTGTTTTTAATTTTTTTTATTTAAAATGTTGTTAATCAGGTAGGTACACTGGGCCATATAGCCCGTTTTACATGTATGACCCTTGACATACAGACAAAAGAATTAAAAACATAAAAACAAAAACAGAAAAGAAAAAATACAGTGGGAAAATGCTAATCACAAATACAGTCAATTATACATGATGTATATCTATTAAAAGCAGTTACAGCTAAAAACGGATATCAGAGGGGATTTGTAAACATCTTGAATTGAGTAATTAAATTTCTGATTTCTGAACTTAAAATGTTCCAGTTTTTAACTGTCATATACTTGAATAATTTCTGAATCTTAGAAGTTTTAAAGCAAGGCACAGACAAAGCTGTATAATCATTAAAATGTAAACTTTTTAGGTTATTTTTGGGCATAAGAATGCCAATTAAAGGGCTATTATCACCTGTTTTTTGTGTCTTGTGTATCATACGGTTTAAGTAAAACAAATCCCCTGTATTCTAGTGATAACCAATCTAGCCTCTTGTAGAGAATCCAATGGTACTCTTTAGATTTCTCCCTTGGGGCAAATCTTCAAATTGCTTTATACATACAGGCTTATTTGCCTTTCACTTTCTCAGACACATGCCCCATATTACACTCCATATTCAACAGCTGGTAAAAGGCAATCTTGTGATAAAGCCTTTTGGGTACTGTCAGTTAATAAATCTCTTAAAGTGAACAAAGCACCCATTTTTTTCTGAAACTGACTGCAAACCAACTTCGTATGTGTTTAGAAATTTAGAGGTGATTCTAGAATCTCTCCCAAATATTTGAAGTGACTCATGACTTCCAGTGAAATTTCTTCACCGAATTTTACAACCAAATTGCCCCTATTTCTACACGACCTTTGCACCATACAAAGTAGCATTGCTTTGTTTTCTTATTATTCATCAGCAACCTATTTAAGTGGAACTATCTCTGTAATTTTCCAGATTCAATATTCAAGATTTCATTTAACAGATTCATGTCCTTATGTGCTATATGTAGCACTGCATCATCAGCATAAAATATTATATTTGACATGCTAAGGATCTGGGGTAGGTCATTGATGAACAAAGAAACCAACAGAGGCCCAAGGATGGGTCCCTGAAGTACATCATGAGTTATTGTTTTTAAGTCAGGCAAGGTTCCATATACTTTTACCATTTGTTTTCTCTTTGTCAGGTAGCTAGAAACCCAATTTATAACAGCAGCACCCATGCCCCACATATTAAGCTTTAGTTTCAGGAAGAAATGATCCACTTGGTTGAATGTGCTGGTCAGGTATATGAACACCACCCCTGTGAACATACCCTCCCCTCCATGTTCACATGCAGGTCATTGGTGAACCTGACAAAGGCAGTTGCTGTGCTGTAATCCCATCTGAAACCATGCTGTGCTTTTGTTAAAACATTGTACCTTTCCAAATAGTCCATTAACCGAGTATGAAGCTGTCTTTCTTGTGTTCTACCCAAAAAAGATAAGATTGAAATTGGCCTGGCCTGCTGTTGCAGTAGTTCGATTTCTGCTTGTGATGCCAATGACCCAGGTTCAGGAACAGACTCGGGAGTCGGAGGGCCTGCCAGGGGAGAAGGATTGAGCATCCTAGGGACTGCTCTCCTTCTCTGGGGGGAGGGAGGGGATGAGTTTCTGGTGCTTCATAGACCCCTGGTGGAGGCTGTGGGTACCACCATGACTGACACCACTGTGTTCGGGGGCAGGGCAGATGCTGGATGTCATTGAATGTCCCCACTCCCAGGGATCAAGCACCGAGGAAAAAAACTGCCCCTCTGGCATGACAACCCACTATGTTCCACTGTCCACTGCCTTCAATGTCCTCTGGGGGGGCCCTGCTCCTGTGGCCCCAACCCAGGGGGTAAGCCGAGGCTTTGCCTATAGTGTCCATGGGGGCAGCCCCCCAGTGGTCCTGCCCAGGGGGGTAAGCCTGGGCATGGGGTGACGGGTGGGGAGGGTTCGAGAACAAGGGGGAATTTGGACAAAAAAAAAAAGATTGAATTTGGCCTGTAATTGCCTACATCAGTTGTTGAACTCCCTTTATTTACTGGCACAACATATGCTTTCTTCCAAAGATGTGGGACCTTTTGTGTGATTAAAGAGAGATTACAATGTTTCTGTATTGGTAGTGACAATTCAGCTGCAGCAGCCCTCAAGAATCTAGCATCCACCCCATCATTTCCTGGTCCTTTTTTTAGAGTTAGTTTTAATAACAGTTTGTAGACCTCATTTTTTAGTATTTTTTTTTTTTTATATAAAAACTTGCTCTATTCTGTTGTGTTTTGTTGGCAACATCCTCTGTGTCTAATAATTTATCTGTGTAGCTTGTTAAGTCAGTAAAAACATCATTTAAGTAATTAACTATATACACACTGTCATTTAGTTTGATTTTGTTGAATAAGACTGTTTATATCTTCCTTTTTTTGGATGTATTAAGTTGTTAATTCCTTCACAGAAACATTTCTATTATTACAATTATTTTTTCTTCACTCTTTCATAAAAATCTACTTTTGCTTTTTTATTTGCCTTTTACACCTGTTTCTTAGTTCCTAAAATGTATTCCAATCTGCCTTGTTGTTTTTTTAATTTGCCCAGGCCAATTCTATTTTTTTAAGTTTTCCATCATATCACTAGTAAGCCAGCCATTTCATACATTCTGCACCCTTTTTCTTTTAAGTTGCTCATTTGTCTAAGACTCCATTGAAAATTTCTAAGAAATGATCAAGTAAAACATTTACATATGTGCAGTTGTCCATTACATTCCGGCTGGCGTTTCACAAATCTTCTTTAATTTTTGTCACAACTCCATCATTTATCAATCTGGTAAAATAATATTTGCTCCTGAATCTTTGGTCTTTTAGTGCTTCATATGCAATAAATTGGTGTTTGATCGCTTATGTAGTCTGGCATAGTTCCAACCCTTCTCACATTTTTCTCATTGTTGAGTAATATCCTGGCAATCAATGAACCAACACCAGATCAATTATTAAATCTTGTTATTTCTCTGATTAACTGGACTGAATTTGCCTTCTGAAAAATATTTTTAAACATACTGATGTCTTGCCCTGTCCAATTTAAATTTAAATCTCCTAGGATTATTATTTCCCTGTTTTTAAAATTATCTAACACATGAATCAATACTTCAAGTCCTACTTGTTTAATGGGGTTGTAAACACAGCCTATCAGTAATTTTTTTGTTAAACAAAGTCACTTCTAAGAGTAGACTTTTGCAACTTGAAAGTGTTGTTGGCAACAACAGTCTTAAGCACAGCAGCACTTTACATGACAGGATGACTGGCTGGAGCAGGTAGATGGAAAAAGTCACTAATGCCACACTGGAGTAGCTGTGCTTTTATGTATAATGGAGCCTCACCCCCCCAAATGACATCATTGGCTATGCCTCCCACCCTCCAGCAGCCCCCTCACTTACCAGAGTAGACAGCTTTCTCAACAGGACCGGCAGACAGTGGATATGCTGAATAGGTGCCTGGCCGAGATCCAAGACTGGATGTCATTGGGCTGGTTGAGGCTTAACCCAGACAGAACTGAAGTCCTATTAATTGAGCTGGACTGTTGGGGGAGGGGGTGGCAGCTGCTGAGAGGGAGGCCAGGCTTTGGCTTGGTCCTTCTGGGTTTGTAGCTGCCAACAAGGTGAAAAATCTGGGAGTCATTCTAGACAAGGGGCCTAAAATTTTGGCCCGAGTGTTAGCAGTAGTCTGGAATGGCTCATTCCATCTACAGAATATCAGCCATATTAAGTCCTCCTGGTGACTTGGCCACACTGGTTCATGCGTTCATGACCTCAAAGCTTGATTACTGCTGTGCTACCTACCTTGGGATCAGTGGAGATATGCCATGATGCCTGCAGTAGCTGCAGAATGCTGCAGCTCAGTTACTAACTGGCTTTCCAAGATTGTGGGATAGATTTAATAGTGAGCCTGGCCTCTCACAGGCATGTAAGTGGCAAATGTTGCACATAGACATGGCAATGTCATTGCTGTGCACTGTACTGATGAGGCAGTGCCTATCACACTGGTGCTGGTGTTGCTCATTACTACGCCATGTAAACATCCTCTGGGTGCACAATGGTTGACAGGCGATATGTGTGTTGGGTAATGTCCTAGGGAAATTGTGGCATTGAACGTCATAGGTGATATGGGCTTGCCTATCCTTACAGCACAGGTGCAGTGCACATGCTCTGTGCCATGGCACAGCATCATGCATGCATCACCTGACCTTTCTGCATTTCTCCACAGTCCAATAACTTTTTGACACCAAGGAGGCCCACTGCGATGATGAAGGCCACCCAGGACCTGCACCACAACCTATGGTCAGGCAGAATGAACAACCTGAAGAGGTGAAAACAGTAAACATCGGTGAGTCCCTACTGGAGGAGGAGGAGGACAACACCTAGGACAGTAATCAAATACTGATAATAGAACTGCCACCCATGACCTTTCAGGCTGTGGCAGTAGCCACTGGCCAACCATGGTGGATGCCAACCGCTAGCTCCCCCTTGGGTGCAGCCAAATTCCATGCCACCACAAAGACTACACAGACAGCAAGGGGCAGTCAACAGTAAGCTGCTCCTGGTGGGCATTTGGGCCCAAGATGGCCTGTAGGCAGAGGTCCACAGCCTAAGGGGCAACTCCAAATGGCAGGGAAGTGGGCTGATGCCCACCATGATGATATACAGCAAGTAGTTACTGCTGGCATGGCATCCCTGAAGGGAGCTGTGACCATTGGCTTCAGCTCCATGTGGGAAGCCATCACAGTGGTCTTTTCCTCCATGCAGAATATCTGGGTGGACAACCTAGCCACCATTGTTGATGCTGTAGTGCAGCATGCAGCTGTCATGGTGGATATGGCACAGGCCTACTGGGGCATTCCTCCTGTGTCACATGGGATCCACATGCCATCAGGCATGCCCCTGAGTTCATCCACACCCAGAGGAGTGTATATACCCTGGGGGCTGCAGGTTGATGCATCCCTCGCACCCCTGTGAACCCCATGCACCCCAGCTTGTGAAATACAGGCCCCATTGACTCTTAGCCAGGGCCTCTGCTTTTCTCTAGCCACTACACCACCATGCTGTGGCCATGGACAGTGGGCAACACCCACCCACAATCCCCCTGTTCTGGTGTTCATCACCATGTGCTCCCCATGCATGCCAAACACATGTTCACAAGAGTGTGTGCCTAATCGACTGCCACATGTGAAGTAGTTCACCACCCTCTTTCCATTTGTCAGTAGCACCTTTACTTATTTCTTACTCCACATTCCAATGCCCCCATGTTGCCAAGATGACCTTTGGCCTTTGTATTTATGTTTGCACACTCCATTATTTTATCTTTGTAACCATTTCTTTGTGTGCTTTACTGCATTACCATTGCTTCCATTATTATATTATCATGCAGTCAGTACAGTCTCGTGTGTATTTTGTACTCACTGTCTTGGTTTGAAGTGCTTGGTGATGAGCCTTGATTGGTAGTCTCTGGACACTCTGGCCAGCTTAGGATCTCACCTATCAGGCTGCTTCTGCAACCCCAGTCTGCTGGCTCTGCATCTGCTGCAGTCTTGCTCTCAAAGCCTGAAGGCTCTGACCACAGTTTAATACCATGTTGTGTAGGATACAACAGGAAAGAGAAATGTCATAAGCTTTGTGTGGGCTAATTTGTAGGGCACCACCTGATCATTATGGGCATGAGAACTACATTTTGAGCATGCCAAAGATATGCTAAATGATTTCTGAATTACTATGAGTGCTGCGTTATACCTGTCATCTGCATCGGATGCAGGGTTTAAGGTGTTGTCAGCTAGGGAGGCAGAGGTTATGCACTGTCCTCTGTGTAGAGAATCCACTGGTAAGTAACAGCTGTGTTAGTTGCATGCTACAGAGAAGGCTAGGGTATATACTCACTAACAAGGTGCCCACTAGGTATGTTGCTTCCTTTGAACCTTTGGCACAGGATGGCTTTGAGCTGGATGAAAGTGTTGTGGTCCCCTTCAGGGTACTGTGCCAGGACACTGCAGAACTGCCCTGTGGCCTAGCACATCATCTGGCTATTGATGGAGTGGAAGCTCTCTCTATACAGGTAGACCTCCATTTCTTCCTCACGGGGTGCACAGATGGCCACATCAGTACAGTCAATGACACCTAGGATGGCTGGTACTGTAGTTATACAAACCAATATAATTGCTGCATGGTTACTGTTCACTCTGCTGGTGTGCTAGGGAATATGATAAATATCCTAGCATGTAGCAGCAGGGCATCCAGGAGCTGGCAAACAGGCATGAGGTGGCAGATTGTTTGATACCCGTTGTGTTGTACACTGGTATTTGAAAGAAACACAGAGCTGCTGTCAGCCTGAAATCTATGGACAATGCATGGCTGCAGTTGGTTTGTGTCTGGAGCTTCTTACTCAGCAACATACAGAGCTGCATGAGTGAGCATGGACCTGTTAAACCTGTACAGCCCACAATCTGCTTATCACTGAGCTCAATGAAGATCAGTTGGGGCTGTTACATTCTGTTTACAGCATAGTGGTGGGTGGAGCAATTCTTCCTCTTCTCATCCTTAATGACAGTCTGCATCAGGTAGGTAATGTGAGCCATCCTTGTTGTGCTGTGCCAGAGATCCTCCTGTGTTTGTGCTGGGATAAGTAAGCATTAAGCCACTCTGAAAGTGGCATCTAATGGGGGATTAATGCATGGTTAGGAGGGTTGTGGCACAAGGCCACAGGCTGAGTGCCTACAACGGTCCAACCATGCATTAATTCCCCATTAGATGCCACCTTCGGAGTGGCTTAATGCTTTTGTAACATGGCTTTTAGGAAAATCTGCTTACTATGACTGTTATTTTCATAGTGTCAGTACAACAATACAGATAGATTTGGCACTCTTTCCATTTCTGTCCTGCATTTCCTGAACATTTGAGAGACTGCGATTTATATGCTGATGTTGTGTACACAATAGCAACCATAACTATTAACAAAGTATTTGTGAACATTTGTGTCTCACAATTAATCACATCTATGTGGCTATTATTGTGATAGGCGCCGTGGGAGGTCCATTGCATGCTCGTCTGTCCATTACACTATGTGTGACTTTATATGTTTTGCATACTGTGTGACCTTCTGTGTGTCTCTAGTGGGTTGCTCCGATCGGGTTACGTCCCCTTTCCAATGCCTCCCCTTCCGTTCCAGCTTGTTTGCTTTTTTGACTCACTTGGAGGTGTTACGACTGTTCTGTGTCGCTGTCCGACACCAGTAATTTGCGTTCACCGTGCCATCTAGTGCTGCCACCTACAAATAGATGCAACAGCACTTTTCCCCTTGTGGTCCATGTGAGGGTACATTCTGAGCCGGCCATGTCTCACTGGTTGCTCCAGTATGCTGCTGCGCATCACTGCTGCTTCTAGGTGCTCATTCCTACTGAGTCGCGATGAGTGGTGCGGACACAGTCATTGGCATTTTGGTTGGTTGGATAGACAATTGCCGCTTCTGTGGCACACTGCTTTTCTACCTCTGTGGATCAGTATGGTACTTCATTTTGAGGATGGCATTATTGCTAAATTAATGCTGTCTCCAATGTATACCATCCGATGCTTTTAGGCCAATCACTTCTTTTTATTTACTACTGCTGATCTTTGCCATGTTACAAGGACAGATTTTTCCTGTCCTTATATAATGCCACGCTATTTAGCACTGATGGCCATCTGTGCAGTGCAAACTATCTGAATGTTGCTGTGTGTGTCATATTTAGGTGTGCGCACCCAGTATCTGCACTTCATTTATTATCTTAGTGCTGTTGTGCTATTGACTCTGGCTGGCACAGTAGCCTCAACTGAATATTATGAAAGTGGGCTTTTGTGCAATACTAATACATTTAGTGCCATGCTAACCATTTGAATATGGGAGCCATTGCCATTTGAATATGGGAGCCATTGCCTTTTGTTATGAAGCAGTCTTATAATGCTTTTTATTTAATAGCAGAGGAAATGCTCTACAATAAACTCAAAAGCATTTAAGTTAGATAATGTGATATGAAGTATTTGTCTATATTGAATGGTTGTTTCTATTCTGCCAGACTGGATGTATCCTTGGTCTTTCTCAGCCATCAGTGTCTATGCTACTATGTCTCTTTAAATACAGAGATACATTTTTTAAAGGTGTCCTTACAATTTAAACTCCCAGGGTCTTCTGTTTGTGATATAAAGTTACTCTTAATACTGCCACTTTCGTGTCCTCCAAATTACATCCATAGCTGTCGGGGATTCAGAGCACATGATGAGGTATACAATGTAAATGGAGCAGCAGCTGAATTATCCCTGCATTGTGTAGTCCTGTTACTCATGGGGAGTGGGGATTGTATCTATTGTTTTATTGTGAGCATATGTTTGGCATCTCTTCTGTTGACAGCAGAATGTCACTGACACATTTCTGTCTGTTGTCATTTTGCAACAGGATGAAAGACTGTCAGCTGTTTTTCCACAGTCCCCACTTCTGGCATACAGACAACCCCCAAACCTAAGGAATCATATAGTCAGAAGCCAAATTGCAACAGATACAAATGCATCAGGGACATTTTGCTGTCAATAGAAAATATGCCAAACATACTGTGTACTCACATTAAAGCAACAGATACAGTCCCCATTCCCCACAAGAAACGACTACAAAATCCGAGAGTCATTTAGGTGCTGCTATTTCATCATGAGTTTCAAATGCCCAAACTCAAATCTTTTTGTTGGTGAAGCAGGGCAGACCCTCAGGAAAAAAAAAAATCTGCACCTCTTCAACATCAGGCATCAAGTCACAGACACAACAGTGGTTGAATATTTCTCAGGATATAATTTGGAAGGAATGATTTATTTAATTTATTATTTAAAATTTTATAGTCCATGGGCTAACAAACCCATTCACATGGTCAACCAGAACACATAATAACAAAACAATAATAAATTACATTGTACAAAACATATCAAATATTCTTTCTCGTACATTTTATGTACAGACACTCTCAAAACTGTATAAAAGATGTGATTTAAGAACCTTCCAAAAAAAAAAAGCTAATGACCTAGCACCAGTTACTGAATGTGCTATTGAATTACAGTATTGGGTAACATATAGTATAGGTCAGAGAGTGCTGCCCCTTTCTTGCCTACCAAAAGGATATTAGCAGCTAAAAGTAGTTACCACACCAAGTATTGGCCATCTGTTCCTGGGGTGGAAAGATACTGCTAACCAAGACTGGAGAGAGGCATATTTCAACCTTTTCTGCCATAATTCTGAGGTAATAATAAAACATTTTATCAAATAAGAACAAGCTGAAGGAGTTATATAACAGTCTTAAGCTGGAGGGTGCGAAGTTTAGGAGGGAGGTCAGGAAGCACTTCTTCACAGAGAGGGTAGTGGACACTTGGTATGCACTGCCAGAAGAGGTCATCTCACTGAAGACAGTCAGCAGCTTTAAGAGAGGCTGGGATAGGCATAGGGGGAAGGTAAGAATCCTGGGTAGGGAGGATGGGAAGAGTGGGGAGGGAGGGCAGGGACATTAGCTCAAGCTGTGGACCCTGCAGTTTGAGCAGACTTGATAGACCAAATGGCCTTCTTCTACTGGCTTCTTCATATGTTTGCATGTTCATATTATAAAATGGGTCTAAGACATGGCTATCTGCCAAATTCTCTGACTCCGTCCTAATTATTCCTGATTATTCCTTGCTGAGGCAGGAATGGGGTAAACGTGGTAGTGGCATGGCCATCTACTATCGTAGTCCTCTAAACTGCACTATCTCCCACTCTGAAATATGCCATGCCTCCCATGAGCTCATGGTCACTCACTTCTCAGTCACCTCCTCCATGCCCATCTTTATTGGTGTCCTTTACGCCGCCCCCTTCCCCATACCTTCAAGCTCCCTGGTAACATGCATCACCTCCATCTCTTCTATCTTCTCCTCTGGTGAGCTCATCTTGTTGGGTGATTTCAACAAAGACTGTCTCTCCCCGTCGAACAAGGCCCTACTTAACCAAGTTGAATATCTACAACTCTCCCAGCTGCTATAGGAACACTGTAGATACAACCCCAACTCTGCAAATCATTCACTCCTCGATTGGATTCTATCATCTCACTCCCACAAAGTCTCTGACTCAGGAGTCCTTCCAAATGCTTTAAGTGATCACTGCTCAACCTTCTGTGTCAGAAAGGTCCACTCTCTACTTACCAGTTCTAGATACATCCATCATCATCCTCTCATGTTACTTGATCAGGCTGCCCCCCCGCAAGATCTTGAGACTACCGACTGGTCCCCTGTGCTTACAGCAACAATTGTGGACTCCACACTTGAACATTTTGTTACTATTTTTAACACCATCTGGAATTTCCATGCCCTTCAACACAAGGAGGGTTAGGGTGACCTCTGACCTTCTTCAACTATGTAAGTCACGTGATCATGCCTGGCTACGCTTCAAGACTACACTTGCTCCTGCTGATCACCAGAATTTTAGGCACTTAGAAATGCCTGCACTAAAGTGGTTAGGCTGACTAAGTCTCATTATTTCAGGCAAAGACTACAAGATAATCGTGTAACCCCAACCCTTTTCTGGAAAACAATTAGCTCACTCCTAAAACTATCCAGCCCCCTGGCCTCCCACACCCTTAGGGTTGAGGGATCCCTCATCTCCAACACCTCACAGGTATGCAAAATCCTAAATAAATTCTTCACATCATGTGCTCTCTAGACCTCCAGTGCCACCCACAGTGCCACCCCTAACCCTTATGTCTCACTGCATAACTTCATTCTTCCCATATTACTCAGGCAGAAGTCCTCTCTGCCCTGCATTCACTAAACCCCAATAATCTTAGCCCTGATGGTCTCTACCCCTGTCTACTCCTTATTGCAGCTCCAGCTATAATCCCCCACTTACCCACTTTCTGAACCTATCTTTCCAGTCTGGTGCCATCCCACATGCTTGGAAAATCACCCATGTAATCCCTTTTCATAAGGGTGAATGTCCTTTTGAACCTGACAACTACTGTCTGATCTCCTTACTACTTTGACTGGCAAAGCTTCAGGAGTCACTCGCACGCAAAAGACTCCTACAATTTTTTTGACTTCTCCATGGTGCTAATGCCTTTTCAATCAGGGTTCTGCAAACATCGGTTCCATGTGATAATGGCAAACACGGAAAGGCACCTCCCCCCCCGCACCCATCTACTAAAGTATTTTTAACTCCAGAGGGGTACATGTAAGGAGGGTGCAAAACAAAAAAAATTAAAATCCCGGACCGGCGCAAAAAAAAGAACGTGCCCAGAACTGAACCTGGCACCCTCCCAACCCTAGCCTGCCATCAACCAACCATGCCACATGGCCAGCTCAGCAGCCCACCACCATGCTACACCCCACAAATCCTAAATCCTCTTTCCACCTGTCACACGGCATGGTCCCTACCCCATGCGCACATGTACATATAGTGACATCCTGTCGCAATGGTCACCGACCCCCCCATCCAGTCGCCCTCCCTACCTAGTAATCCTGTGCACAGACATCGTGATTGAGTCGCCTTTTTTGAAAGCACTCAGTTGTGGTTGCCATGATCACAGGCTACCCAGTGATCACTCTACAGTCTCCGCTCTGCTTAGAGTAACTAACTCAATTCATGTATCTAAGGGCCATGGCCATATCACTGGTGCTGTCTTCATTGACTTGGTCAAGGCTTTTGACTCTGTGTCCCACTACCTATTACTTCAGAAACTATGTGCCCTGGGTCTAGCAAATTCTACACTAGCTTGGGTTCAATCCTATCTTCTTAACAGAGTACAGTGTGTTTGCACTGGAAATTCCTCCCCCTCCTCTACTCCCCATCTTGTCTGGTGTTCCTCAGGGTTCAATTTTGGGCCCCTTACTGTTTTCCATCTTTATAAATGAACTCCCTTCAGTCTGCTCTTCCTCTTATATTAAAGCAATAAGACACGACAGGGTGTGGGTTGTTGCTTGATAAGAGCACACCTCCACGTGCTTTGCTAGGCAGGAGGCACTTGCACCGAGTGACTACAGCAGCTGGGTAATGCTCTTATCAATCAACAACCCACACCCTGAAGTGTCTTATCACTCTTATAAAAATGGGTAACAACTATTTCTTTAACAATTAAACAAAACTCTGGACACATTATTAAAGATTTAATAATAGTATGTTATTTTATTTAAATATGGTGAAAAATAGTCCCCAGACTTGGGCAGAGGAGTAGTAAAATTGATTGAATAGCAGCCCACTGAAAAATGCTAAACTAGTGAGTTGGAAGGACAGCAATGTATTATTTGAGCAGTTTGGGTCTGCCTCTACCTATGTAACTGTGTGTTCCCACCTTTTCTCTTTGTTTATAAAGTATTATGAAATGGTTAGAAAGAATGCTGAATTCTGATTGGCCGAGAGCTGCTTTCATCTGGGACGTTATCCCAGCACAACGGCCCAGCTGAAAGTATTATGTTTAAAAATGCATGAAGTTTTTTAAAAATGACCCATTTCATAATTGCAACAAGGCACTCCAGGGAGTGTGTTATGGTGGGCTAATGGCCCTTCTCGGATGGTGGAAGCCCTTGGCTACGCCTCGTGCTTCAACCCACCCTGAGGTGGGCCGTTTTTCCACCATAACACACCCCCGTCATGCCTTATTGCTTAATTACTGTACTGCCTACTTTCTTCATCCTGTTTTTTTTTTTTTTTTCTGTTTTTCCCCTCATTCAAGACATAGAATGTTTATCATGGAATGTTTACCATGGAATACAGGGATTCAAAATTCTGCTCAGTTCCGCTGGTAGATTGTTACTTTTCTAACAAACTGTACTCACAGACAACAAAGGCCTGTTTTAGAGCCAGTGAGTTAATTATTTCACTGTCAGGGCAAGCAGAAGAGATTTCTATAATAAGCAGGTAAAGACAGAAGGGGGATTTTTACTGTTAGTAAAGAAACAGTTGTAATGTTAATTATAAACAATACTTAATGTTTCTAATTTGTTTATGTGTGTAAGGAGAGTGTGATGATCAGGGAAACAACATTTAATTAATTTGTTTTATTTTTTATTTAAGGTAGTTTTATTTTTAGGGCCCAGTTGAAGGTTTTTACAGTGTGAAGGTAGCAGCCATGTTTGTGATGGAAGATCAGTTCTGGTTGCAGAGGGTCTGATGGAAGATAGTTTTGGTTGCAGGAGGACTGATTTGCTCATCGTGTGATGTAGTTTAGGACCAGAATGATTGTGTGTATATAGGGATTTAGAAAATGGGCCTTTTATTTCCTGGTCTCTGATTGGCTGGTACCCCTGCTGGGGGGGTACATTAACTTTCAATAGACGACCAGGAAATAAAAAGTGCCAGCATCAGTGCCCCTTCACCTCTGCAGTATCTTTGTGCCCAGCCTGCTTTCTCATTGGCTGAAAGCACCTAACTGAATTCAAATCCCCGCCATTTGTTTTCTCTCGCTTAGTGAGAGAAACTGTCCACCCAATGCTCCCTACTTCATTGGCACCCCACCTATCTGCCCTAACAAAATGCACATAAACTACAAATGTACAGTTCTTTTTTTCCCCCTTTTTAATTTCCCCTTGTTCCATGCCTGGTACTGCCCTGTTACCCGACAATGCAACGTTGAGAGTGGCAGGTTCCCCCCCCGACTCACAAGACAACCACTGTAGCACGTCAGCGGACAAGGCTACTAACCCCACAGCCCCTTTTTCACAATGTGTTTTGCGACCGTTAACATAAAAACAATTCTTAGACCTGCGCTCACCACAGCCACAAACTAAAACAAATCCTGCTATTGGGTCACAGTCCCTTTCTCACTTCTCTGGCTGCCCGCTCTGTCAGCATGTCTCCATCTGCGAGAGAGACCATGCCCCGATCTCCACCAACCAGTTTTCCCTCCTGACAAGCCTGACATGTTAAAAAAAAAATAAACACAAGTTGCACCTTGCTCCCGATGTTCCCCTCCTCATTCAGTGTCACAGTGCACTCGCAGTCTTCCCACCATCACAGCTCTAAAATGGTCATGCGCGATGATCGTTGGTGAGCTCCCGATGCTCTGCTTCCTTTTCATTCTCACTGCAATTGCAGTCTTTCCACCACAATGCTACAAGAGACTGGCAAAAAAAAAAACCTACAAGGAACACAGGACCCTTTTCCCATTCACCTGATGGTCCTGCGCGATGACCCCATAAGCTCCCGATGTTCTGCTCCCCTTTTCAGTGTCATTTCTACCGCGGTCTTCCCGCAACAATGCTAGAAGATGCAGAGAAAATCCCCACAAAGAACACAGGTTACTTTCCCCATTCACCAAATGGTCCTGACCTCATGTAGACTTGCTCTACCTCGGTGAATGTGTGTGCCTGTGTGTTGGGGGGCAGAAGTAACAATGACAACCAAGACAAAGCTTTAAATATGGAGGTTCTGGGACAGTATAGGCAAAGGAACTATTTAATTTCACAACATATCTTAAACCAATATTTTGCAAACATTTTTTTACACAGCTTTTTTTGTTTTACAGTGCCCATTTTCTAAGTGCAATAATACCCTCCACGCCTGTGGCATCGGGCCTCATTACGCCCCTGGGCGGTCTGGTATTCCCTAATACCACCCACCCTGTCGGGTATTATTGCTTGCTTAATGTACAGTCAGCTGATGCCTCTTAGCCAATGAGATTTCTAGATTTTTTCTTGCCATTTTATAATTAAGCAATAATGCCCAACAGGGTGTGTGTTGTGCAGGGATAACGTCATGCCTCAGGTGGTTGAACAAGGGCCGCAGGCCGAGTGCATCCAATACCTGAGGCGTGATGTCATCCCAGCACAACACACACCCTGGAGGGCATTATTGCTATTATACAATGGCTTGTTGTAATACAGAATAAAAAAAATAATTTTAAAGAATGTTTTTGTTAGTGTGGAAGAATATTTTTGTTTCTTAAGAGAAGATAGAAAAACAAAGACTATAGATGACACCTGCATTGGTTCACAGTGCTGAGACTAGACCAGTGATGTTGTGCTGGGATAACATCATGGGTCCAGTCTCAGACTGACCAATCAAAGCCCAAGATTCTTTCTTGCCATTGTATAATCATCTTTATGCTGATGATGCTGTTCTGTTTGCTTCTGGCCCCTCCACCACTGAGGTTCAAGCCCCCTTACAATCTGATCTAAATGCTGTGCTTGACTGGTTTCACAAAAACCTTCTCAGGGTGAATGTCAAAAAGACAGTCTCAAAGACTTTTGGGACCCCTCAAAAATTAGCCACCATCCACACCCCTCTTACCTTTTATACACTCAACGGTTCCTCCCTGGAGTCAGTAACCACTTTTAAATACCTAGGGGTTTGTTTAGACCAGCATCTGTCCTTTTCATCTCATATTGATGCCCTATGTGCTAAACCTGTAATAATTGATTGCTTTGTATTGTGTCACTTTGATAAATGATTGCTTTGTCTTGTTTCCCGTTCCCTCCTGCCTTCAATCCCTGCATGGATGGCTACTGCTAAACGCATGTTTCTGATTTCCCTACTATCCCTCCGAGGATATCCATGGGATTTTGTATCATCTACTACTTTGTACCTTTACCATTGTCCTGTTTTTTTGTAAAACTGTATGCTGTACTCTTCTGGGTTGTGCTTGAAAATAGGCAGGGTTTTTGCCTAATGCACCTACCTGGTCAACAAAAGCTAATAAATAAATAAATAAATAAACCGCACCCCAAATTAGGTTTCTTGTACAGGCATAAGGACTCCCTCTCTCTCCCTGTGTGCAAGCAGCTACTTACTAAATTAAATCTGCCACTGTTTGACTATGCTGATATAGTCTTCAGTGCTGCCCCTGTAACTACCTTATCTAGGTTGGACACTGTTTACAATGATTTTTGCCACTTTGCCTCTAACCCCCCCCCCCACACTGCTCTGACTATTCTTCCCTATCCCTCTTCCTTCTCTCATAGGCGTAACCTACACTCCCTCTCTTTCCTAGCCAAATACTGGTTAGGAAATCTCCCTACATCATAGACCGCCTTTCCTCTGCTTCCCCATCCACGTACAGCTTAAGGTCCAGGGAACTGAGCACGTTCATGGCATTATCTTTTGATACTCTTTGTAAATATTATAATATGTTGTTGAAATGTAATGTAACCCCTTTTTCCCCTTTTCCCCAGGTCACACCTGGAAACGAGCCTTGGCTCAGTGTGCTTTTACTGGTTACCAAAATTTTAAATAAATAAATTGTGAAACCTGATTGGATGAGGGCCATCTTTACCAATGCTAATAGCTCAGCACAACAGCACTGGATAAAGATCCAGCAGTCTCTTCACACTAAAATCAGTACTAATCACACATATCTGATTGGTGTCACAACCATGGCTGTCACTTTTACTCACTAAAAACCTTCAACTAGGCCCTAAAAATAAAACCACCTTAAATAAAGAAAAATATATATATATTGAGGGCTATTCCTAACAGGAGGAAAGTATGCAACAAAGGCGCGTACCCCACCCACGTAGCTCTGCACCTGCGGACAGGTGAACGCAGGCCGGCATTCATTAGAGGCCACCACCTGTTTGTGGCCCTGCCCCCCCTGGTGTGCAGGACCACACAGGGTGGCCAGGGGTGGAGTTTCAGCCCAGGCAGACATCTAATGGGATGCCCATCCTGGGTCCCAGAGTAGATTACTTGTGTGGGTGGCCACATGACCTGGTTTGTGCATGGCACACAGGCACCCATGGAATACGCAGGTGGTCCCTGGTGGCTGGAGAGCCCCATCCCAAAACCTGCCCCATTGGCACCCCCACCACCTGGTGCACAGCTGTCCTCCCAACCATGGCACTGCACCCACCCTGTCCCCGATGCCTGCCCACTGCCCCCAAACATGGCAGAACCCCATCCCCATCAGTGCAGACTCCCACTATACATTGGGACACTGGTCCCAAGAAGGCAGACCCCCCACACTACACATTGGGGCACTGGCCCTGGGAGGGCAGACCTCCCCCACTACACATTGGGACCAGTAGGCAGACCCCTCTATACACCAAAGCCCTGCGGCCCTATCTGTGCATATTGCCACCCCCCCTGCCCAGTACAGCACAAATGGTTCACCCCTGACCCCATTCCAGACCCTGTTGCCACCAATTGAGCTCAGTGGACCCCCCATGGCACCGGCGGCTTCCCATTCCCCATACCTTGCCATCAGTGTGCGCAGCCTGGGACAGCCAGCATCTGAATCCTCATCACACCTCCTTGACCGCCCGCCATCCAAGTGTTGCTGGGAGCGCGCCGTTATATATAGGCATTGCACTCCCAGCATCACTTGGATGGCCGGTGGAGAGGAGATGTGAAGAGGGCTGTGCCACTGGCTATCAAGGTACAGTAACCAGGGGTGGGATTGTCAGTGCTGTGGGGGTGGGGGTCCACTGAACACCAATGATCAGCTGGACAGGCTTGGATCAGTGTTGGGGTGACCGGTTGTAGTGTACTGTGCATGGGAGGGTGCAAGCAGAGGCCACCACTGTTCCAGCAGGGGTCTCAGGACTGGGGTACTGTTGCCCAGGGCTACATGGTGCGTGTGTGTGTGTGTGGGGGGATCTGTTCATTTTTGTCAAGCACTTGAAGGTCTCTATCATATCCCCCCTCTTCCTTCTGGTCTCTAGTGAGTACATGATCAGAGCCTTAAGCTGATCCTTGTAGGATCTGCCCTGCTGTCATTGAAACATTTGGGTTACCCTGTGCTGTATCATCACTAGCCTGTCTTTGTCTTTTCTTAAGGGGGGACTCCAGAAGTAAGCACAATTTTCCAGATGTGGCCTCACCAGTGCTCTATAGAGAGGTAGCATCACCTCGTCCCTTCTGCTGTCAACCCCCCTCCCAATACACCCCAACATTTTGGTTGCCTTGTTGTAGCCGTGTTGCACTGGGTAAATTTTTTTATGGAGTTGCTTATGATGACTCCCAGATTCCTTTTCTAAGAGGTAATGTCCAACTTAACCCCTCCCATCCAATATTCTATCCTGGGGTTCTTGTTCCCTATGTGAATCCTTTGTGCTTCTTGACTTTGAATTTTATGTGCCAGACTTTGAACCACCTCTCTAACCTTTGCAAGTCCCTTTGCAATTCCCAAACCTCTTACCTGCTGTCTATCCTGCAACATAGCTTAGTGTTGACTGCAAAGCGTCACATCTTGCACAAACTGTGGAGTCGTTTAAGGGCCTGTTAAAATATGTTTTATTTGCACAGGCCTGCCAAGAATAAATCAGTTTTTAAATAGTTATGCACCTATATTTATTGTGCATTTATTGTTTACACAGTTTATTTATTGTTTTATTTTTATTGTTGTATGGTGCCCTGAGCCTTATGGAAAGGATGCCAAACAAATACAATTTGCCTTGATTGTATTCTTTCTACTGTATTTTTATTCTGCTTTCAGCAGCACAGAGAGCCAATGAGCTACTGGAGCAGTGAGGGTGAGAGGGCTGGAGCTGGAAGTGCCTCCCTCCCTCCTCTCCCGAGCAGATCACTGCACCCACAACCACTGGCCATTGCTTGGGGCCATCGAGGAAACACAGTCTCCACAAATCAGGCAGATCAGAGCCAACAGGAGGTGGAGCTGAGGGAGTCCCCAAAGTTTAAAACAGGCTCAAGTAGATTGCTTTTTACTCTGCTTTCTGCAGCACAGAGAGCTGAAGAGCCACTGGAGCAGTGATGGTGAGTGGGCTGGTGCTGGAGCTGTCTCTACATATTAACATAGAAATAGAAGTTGACGGTAGATAAGGACTGCAAGGCCCATCCAGTCTGCTCATTTCTTTTTCTACCTTATGAATGTGCCATAGGCCTTTGCTCTGTCAATGGCCTATCTATTCATACTCATCTGTATTGCTCCCTTATGCCTATCCCATGTCTGTTTGAAGCCCTGCACTGTATTCATATCCACCACTTCCTGAGGTAGGCTGCTCCATGCATCCACCACCCTTTCTGTGAAAAAGAACTTCCTCACATTACCCCTTAATCGGCCTCCCTCTAATCTCTTATTGTGTCCTCTTGTCCTGCTGTTTTTCTTATATTGAAACATGTTAGACTCTTTCACCTTGTCAATGCCCTTAAGGTGTTTGAATGTTTCAATCATATCACCTCTCTCCCTCTTTTGCTCTATGGTATACATATTGAGCTCTGTTAATCTGTCCTCATATGTTTTCTAATGCAGTCCCTGCACCATTTTGGTTGCCCTTCTCTGGACTGCCTCCATATGGTTAATGTCCTTATGAAGGTGTGGTCTCTAGTACTGCAAGCAGTACTCCAGATGGGGCCAAACCAATGTCCTGTAAAAAGGGATTATTACCTCCCCCCCCAGAGCAGTTTGTTAGCCAGCAGCCACTGGCTGTTGCTCAGAGATACTGAGCAAACACAGCCTCTGCCAGTCAGTTGGACAGGAACCATCACGGGGTGGAGCTGAGGGAGCCCACACTCCCCATATCAGTCCTTTCTGCCAAGTGGCTCTCCCACTTGCAACCCTCACAAAAAACAACTGACTCCTAGTCAATGCAGCTCTGAATCTCATGACTGCCTCCTGAATCATAACCAATGCAGCCTCAAATCCAGAGACCTTCTCCGCCAGCCCAGCGAGGCACATGCAGATGGGGCAACACCCCAGTCTCCAGAAGGCTTCCCTGAAGACTGCTGCATATGTTCTATGCATAACATATCTTGATCACTTGTATAAATGGGCATTTTATTTATGCTTAGTAATCTTACCAGTATAATGAATAAAAATAAACAAAAAAGAAAACTGTCCTGCATTGCAGAGATGTCCTCTCTGTTCAGTGGTATCAGAATGAATGAATGAATGAATGAATGAATGAATGACATATATGCCTATAGTAGAACTTGATTGGATGAGGGCTTAACCACCAGCCTAAATGTTTGACACAGTTGTTGCATTTTGTCCTGTTTAGATATTTGTGTTCTAACAGCAATGTTTATTTTGTAGTACCCTTAATTAGAGGTTGGCAAGGTCAAAAGGCATTTTCCTATTTTTGGACCTCTCAGTTGGACTTCTGTTGACATTAGGTTCTCTGTTACAAAATATTAATTTAAAGAAAACAAAAACAAAATTAGAAATCATCTTACGGAATTGACAAATTGCACTTGTACTGGTTCATTGTTTGTATTTATATTTGTTGCTCTACGTCCTCATGTTGTATTGTATTTCTGTATCTTAGTCGCTACCCAAAATAGGCCTTTGGCCTACTGAGCTTAACCGGTTGACAGAAACTGAAATGAAAATAAAAACTAAACCATTAGAGGCAATTAAGATAGACCACACGTTTCAATTCCTGGAAGAAAGCAGGCTTATGGGTAGGATTCAACACTGGTTCATATGAGGCAGGTTGTGGCAAAGGAATTTTATGTATTTTTTTTTTCAGTTTTGTGACCTAAATGGTTAATAGAGGCTAATCGGTCAGCATTCTGTACCTGGATTTCAGTAAAGCCTTTGAGTCAAAGCCACGCAGAAGGCTTGTGAAGAAAGTAGGTATCCTAGGACTACAATGTGGGCTAACTAGATTGACTGGCACTCATAGAGTAGTCCTGAATGGAAAGTTCTCTAATCAATCAATCAATCAATCAATCAAAATCTTTATTTATTCAGGCGAACATCATTGAGCGTAGCTCATTTACAAGATGGACCTGAGTGGTCATAACAAAAAAGGTTACAAATTATACACAAAAACATGATACTGAATAAGCACAAATACAATCATTTATGAGAGAGACAGATATACAAATATTTACATATATACAAGGCAAAATGACAATGAACCTAAAACCTACTAAAGGAGAGAAACAAACAGTTTGGGAGGTAACTACTGGGCTGCCTCAGCGATCTGTCTTGTGGCCACTATTATTTAATGTGCACGTAAGTGATAATGGGGTAGGGATACAGGGAAAAGTCAGCCTGTAGTTGACACAGATCTCTGCAAGAGAGTGAATAGTGAGGAGGGCATCAGCAACATGAAAAAAAGACCTGGAGAGACTGGAGTATTGGCTAATAGGTAGGAAACTGACTAGTGGAGGATGGTTACCATTCAGAGTGGAGGGATATTCTGAGTAGAGTGCCTCAGGGACTGGTGCTAAGGTCTTTGCTTTTTATCATATTTATTGATGACCTGGAGTAGAGGGACATTTGATAATGATACAGAATTGTCAAAAAGGTTGGACATAAAAAGTGGAGGGAGGAGATGAAATACAGGGGCACCAGAACATTTTATGGATATGGGCCAAAACATGGAATCTTAATCTTAACATGGGGATGTGTAAAGTACTGCATCTGAGGACAAGTAGTTTGGGTCTCACATACACCCCATATGGTGTAATGTTGGACAGAAAAGCCAAGAAAAAGTATCTAAGGGTAATTATACAGTGCACAGTATGCTGTGGTCATGTAGGCAATGTGCTGTCAGTCAAGTGAGCAAACACAATATTGTGATGCAATGTGAGGAAATCTGGAGTAGGATAAGCGAAGAAATCCCCTGTACACCATCTTGGTTAGCCCACATCTGGAGTGCTGTGTCCAGTTCGGTTCTGGTCAGCTCAGTCTAGAAAAGGCATTGAAAAAACTTAGAAGGCTCAGTGCTGAATGAACCAGATGGTTAGCAGCTTCAAGGGCAAGGGCTATGAAAACAGATTATACATGCTCAAAAACGTTCAGTCTAGAGAAGAGTGAGAGTGGATATGATCACAGTATTCTAAATACAAAAAGGAATAAACAGGATGGTGTACAGTATATGCATATAACTGAGCCAGAGAGTAAAAGCAGAATCAGAGGATATGCACTCAAATGGGGGCAGGATACGGGAAACATAAGAAAGCGTGATATCATGTAGAGGGTAGTTATGGATTAGCTTACTCAGTGAAGATGTGGAACCTAACCAGCACTACTCTGAGCCTTCATCTTTGAAAGCAGAACTTGAGAGATTCATACAGGAAACTGGCATTGAGCATTATACTGCATGGGTAGGGATAGCATTCTGTCTGATAAGCTTAGCGGTCCTTGCAACTTCATTGGTCTAAACACATCACCTGACCGTTCATTAATCTCTAGTATATACACAGTGCTGGATTGTCAAAGAGAGGAGAAAATTGCACACGTGTGGAAAAAAAGGCCAGCAGACTGCAGACAGGCAGAGAGATATTCTCAGTTAAAACTCTGTGTGTGTGGAAAATTGCAGAAAAGGTGAGTTACACAATGCTGCATGTGTGGATTTTGCACAAGTGTGGATCTACAGCAGCAGAAATAATATAAAGGCTCAGCAGAAAGGGCAACAGATGAGCCAAATCAACTGGAGCAGGGTCCACTGTGAAAGTTTTGCAAAACATGCAGCAGTACTTTGCCTGGGGCATGCATGAATTCTCTAGAAATGCATGTCCTGTTGTAGGTTATGGCTTACATACTGTATCTGTACATGATGTATCAGGGGGACCACCTTCTAATAAACAATATTCTGCATATGTCAAGAAACATTTCTGCTCCCCCATACAGATTCTAGACATGGACCAAAGACATGAGTATATAAAGTACAAAAATTCTGGATATGGTAACCCCATGGACAAAATGTATAATCGTGGACTGTAAGGAATCTGATGTGTAGGCAAGAAAATGGGTATAATACAAAAGCTTTCCTATTTAGTCACTGCAGCCACTTAGTAGCACAGGAAATGCTGCAGGCTCATTATGCCATGTGTAATGGGGTCCCAGCCAATACAAACATATATTCACAAAAGTTAGCACAACACTTTGCCTTTGTATATATGTTACAAGCAGGCATTGGGGTTTCAGAACTCTGACTAATAACAGGAGTGCTGGCATGGTCCAAGACTGGAATGATTACATAGACATTAGCCTTCATTCATGGGGGTGAAGCTGGGATTGGATGGGTTTCCTTTGGATGCAAGAGTCTGCTTGAACACCAGAGAGAGGATGGGGAGTAGTGGGCTGTCAGGGGTGTGGACATTGGGTTATGAAAATTAGGACAGGACAGTGCCCAAATCTGGCCTGCAGGAACAGTAGGAGAAGTGGGAAGGGGGAAACACAGAAACACAGAAACTGATAATCATGGCAGACAAAGACCAACAGTCCATCTAGTTTTCCTGGAGTTCCTTATCTACCCCAGGACCTATTGTCCATACAGAGTTTTATGCTCCCAGTCTACTCCAACTCCCCTCCCTGCAGCTACTGACCTGAGCACCCACCAAGCCCTTCACTCTGTCCCAGCCATGCTTGAAATCATTAATAGTTTTGGCACCTTCAACCTCCACTGGCAGACTGCTCTATGGCTCCACTACTGTTTCCATGGGATAGAACTTCCTTACATCCAGGGTCAGACTGGGTATAGGGGGCCCACCCAGAAAGTTGGCACAGGGGGGCACCAGGAAAATGAATAAGGGGGACCCAGGGATGACACACTCATATCAGCATTACATTTTAATATGGTACACTTGCTTCTTTTTTAGTACATTTTATGTGTTCTTGCAGTGATCAAAAAACATTTAATTAGGACATAGTTGATATATGAAAATATTTTTAATGTTTGGAATATGGGGAGGAATCCAACTGAGGGGGGACCACCTGGAAATTTCCAGAAATCCAGGTGGGCCAGTCCAACACTGCTCACATCCCCTTAAACTTTTCCCCATGCAGTTTACACTCATAACCTTGGATTCTTGACTCTGTACTCCTGAAAAACAGTTCCCTGCAGTTCACCTTGTTTATTCCCTTCAGAAACTTGAAGGTCTCTATCATATCCCCCTCTCTCTATGGGCCTCCAGTGAGTACATGTTCAGTGCCTTCAGAAGAATGAGAGGAGACCACTATAATAAAAACCGGAGAGGAAACTGGTTCTCACAGTAAGTGGTGACACCGTGGAATGCATTACCACCATTAGTGGTGTCTTGTGATAGTATGAATCAGTTCAAGCATACACTAGACGAATATTGTACAGAAAATCGTTTCCAACTTATAATATAAAATAGTGCAGGGCAGAAATGGTTAACACTATACGACAAGTCCACATCCTATGAATCCTAAGATTTCCATAAGATCTGCCCTATTTTCCCTGAATCATCTTGGTCACCCTGCATTGCACTCCCGACTGTCCCTGTCCTTCCTTTGGTGAGGACCCCAGAACTGAGCACAGTATTCCAGATGAGGCCTCACCAGTGACCTATATAGAGGTAGTAGTACCTCCTTTTTCCTGCAGTAATACCTCAGCGTACCATTAGCTGTACTGTAGGCCTTGCTCCACTCACTTGATGATGACTCCTAGGTGCTTTTCTTTGTTACACTCAGCTGATGATGGCTCCTAGGTTCTTTTCTTTGTTACACTCACTTAATGATGACTTCTAGATTCTTTCCCTCTGCCGTACTGCTCACTTTAACCCCACCCATCCAGTACTCTGTTCTGTTTTCTTTTCCCCTAGGTGCATAACCGCGCCATGGCTTGGAGGGACAGGGAGCGAATCCTCAGGATTGCCAGAGCAGCTGCACAGGGGAGGGAGCTGGATGTCATTGTCCACCTAGGGACAAATGACCTGGCTAAGAAAGGGATTAGAGAAGTGCAGGAAGAGTTTGTGGAATTGGGGAGGGGCCTTAGTCAAGTAGCATGCACGGTAACCTTCTCGGAGGTGCTACCCATCTATGGCATAGGAGAGGCTAGGGTGTTCTGCACCATGGGATTCAATCAGTGGTTGAAAAACTGGTGTGGAGCTCAGGGATTTGGATTCATTGGGGACTGGGGGGTCCACCTGGAGTGATGCAAGCCTATACTGGCATGATGGGCTGCATCTGTCCGGGAGGGAACCAGGATCCTAGGTGATAGGTTTAAATGCTTCATTGGCAAGCTTTTAAACTAGCAAAGGGGAGGCACTGAAAGGAGCAGGAAAACCTAGCCCCCAAATAATCACGGTAGTAAGTGCGCAAACACCAACATAGAGGTGTTGATAGGGAGAAGGTGGGTAAATGGAGAAAGTGACAAAGGCAAGAAGGACAGGGATGGGGCAAAGGGAGTAAGGCCATCAGGAAATGGAGGGTAATGAGTACCAATGCCCATAGTCTGGGCAACAAGCTCCTTGAGCTGATGGCCTTAATGGAAGAGGGATGCCTGGATATCGTAGCAGTCACAGAAACATGGTACACAGAGAACCATGACTGGGATGTTAACATACCAGGCACATAACCTACAGGAGAGACAGGCAGGAGAAGAGGGGAGAGAGTAGCTCTCTATGTAAAGGAAGGGATAAAAGCAACTGAACAAAAGAGTAAACAGGGAGGAGAGGGAGGCACTGTGGGTCACCTTGGAGACTGGAAAGGCACCACAATCCCACAGGGTTGTGTACAGACCCCATGTCAGGGGAAGGAATGGACAAGGATATGATAGAAGGCATTCTTAGAATGGCAGAGAAAGGAGATACTGTTGATGGGAGACCTGAATATGCCAGATGTTAACTGAGCACACTTGCTGCAGCCACATCCAAGAGCAGGGCATTCTTGATGCCCTACAGGTGGCAGGCATTAGACAGCTAGTTTCGAACCCACCTGATGGAGGGAGCAATCTTAGACCTCATGCCCTCAAATGGGGCGTGGAGGATCTCAGATCTAGAAGTGGGATGCCATCTGGGGCAAGTGACCATCAAACAGTGTGGTTCACGTAAACTCAGCTACAGAGTCAAGCCCAGAAAAGTGAGGGTACTGGACTTTAGGAGGGCTGACTTTGGCAAGATGGGAGAGTGCCTCAGAAAAGCACTAGCAAACAGGCTAGAAGGAGGTGTGGAGCAACAATGAATTATCAAAGCTGCCATCACAGAGGCAACAAGCCTTTGTGTGAAGCAAATAAACAAATCAAACGAAGGAAAAAGCCACTATGGTTCTCAAAAGAGGTGGCTGTGAAAGTCAGGAAGAAAAAGATAGCATTCAGGAAGTATAAGGAAACACAGAAGGAACAGGACAGAGAGCTGTACCACTTAAGGCAGAAGGAAGCAGGGAAGGAAGTCAGAATAGCAAAGGCCCAAACTGAGGAAAAGATAGCCAACTCAGTTAAGAAGGGGGATAAAAACTTTTATAGGTACATCAGCGAGCGTAGAAAGACAAAGGGAGGGATAGTGAGGCTGAATAGAATGAACGGTGGGTGGGCAGAGGGGGACAGTGAAAAAGCAGGAATACTGAACGAATATTTCTGCTCAGTATTCACAAAGAGAGGGGAAGCCTAATCCAATTAACAGAAGCACTTTATGGTGGGGTCGATCCCAGTCCTTTCACAGAAGAAAGGGTCTGCAAGAACTCCTAAAACTGAAGGTGGACAAAACAATGGGTCCTGATGGAATTCAACCTCAGAATTCTAAAAGAATTAAGGAGGAACTAGGAAACCACTGGCTACCTTTTTAATAAATCATGGAAGATGGTGTGGTACCCGAGGACTGGAGGAAGGTGGATGTCATTCCTCTCACAAAAGTGGGACTAAGACAGAGGCAGGAAACTACAGACCTGTCAGTCTGACCTCTGTGGTAGGAAAGTGATGGAGTCACTTCTGAAGGAAAGAATAGTTGAGTACCTAGAGGTCAGTGGCGTACAGGACCCAAGGCAGCATGGGTTCACAGCGGGAAGGTCATGTCAGACGAATCTAATAGATTTCTTTGACTGGGTGACTAAAGTAGTAGACCAGGAGGGGCTGTGGACATGGCCTACCTAGACTTTAGCAAGGCATTTGACACAGTCCCACACAAAAGATTAATAGTCAAATTAACCAGCCTGGGAGTGGGACCCAGGGTGGTAGCCTGGGTAAAACATTGGCTGGACAACAGGACACTGAAGGTAATTGTAAATGGGTCACTCTGAAGAAAGGGGGTTACTAGTGGGGTACCGCAGGGTTCAGTATGGTCCAGTCCTTTTAATGTCTTCATCAGTGACATTGCAGAGGGACTGGAAGGAAAGGGATGCCTTTTGCAGATGACACAAAGATCTGCAACAGGGTTGATACACAAGGAGGTGTGGAAAGGATGAAAAGGACTTGGCAAGGTTGGAGGAATGGTCAAAAGTATGGCAGCTAGGATTCAATGCAAAGAAGTGCAAAATAATGCACCTGGGAAACAAGAACCCAGGGAAGAATACACAATGGGTGGGAGGTAATAACAACAACAAAAGGAAAGGGACCTGGGGTAATCATATCAGATGACCTTAAGTTAGCAAGCAATGTGAGAAGGCAGTAGGGAGGGCTGGGGTATACTGGGATGTCTAGGAGAGGCATCATCAGCAGAAAACAAGAAGTTGTTATCCCTCTGTACAGACAGTTGGTGAGACCCCATCTGGAGTACTGTGTCCAGTTCTGGAGACCCCATCTCCGCAAGGACATAGACAGGATAGAGGCAGTCTGGAGGAGGGCAACTAAAATGGTGCAGGGTCTGCAAGAGTAGCTGTATGAGGAGAGACTAAAGGAGCTTAATATGTATACCCTTGAGGAAAGAAGGAGAGGGGGACATGATAGAAACTTTTAAGTACCTCAGTGGAATCAACAAAGTCCAAGAGGGTAGCATCTTTCAGAAAAAGAGACTTGTAAGAACAAGGGACACAATTTAAAGATAGAAGGAGGCGGTTCAGGGGCAATGTGAGAAAGTATTATTTCACAGAGAGGGTAGTGGATGCATGGAACAGCCTTCCTGAGGAGGATGTGGGATCTAAAACTGTGGGAGAATTCAAGAATGCATGGGACAGACATAAGGCAATTCTTGTGGGGGGGTAGGAAGAAATAGGCTGTTGGTTAACTAGGATCTGCGGCCTATCCTGTAGGTAGGGAAATGGGCAGACTAGATGGGCCTAGCGGTACTTATCTGACGTCAAAGTCTATGTTTCTATGTTTCTATGTTTTTTGGTGTTGAATTTCAACTGTCAAACTGTAGACCACCTCTACAGCTTCTTTAGATCTCTTTGGATATCACTGATCCCTTTGTTGCTATCTACCCTACCACACAGCCTCGTATCATCTGTGAAGAAACACAACCTGTCTAGGATGCCACCTCCAATGTTGTTGATGAACATAGTGAAGAGGATAGGACACTGCGGCACCTCACCTGTGACCTCCCTGTCTTCTGATTTGACCATGTTTAGCATCACCCTCCACTCTCTTACTCTGCAGCCTCACTCTGGTATCATAGCCAGTACTCATCACCTGGCAGCTTGGCACAACTCCTAGTAACCAGTGCTATCACGTGCTGTGTACGGGGACCAGTTCTCTTCAATGTCTTTATAAGTGACATCGCAGAAGAGCTAGAAGGGAGGGTATGCCTCTCTGCAGGTGACACAAAAATATGCAATAAGGTAGATACTCTGAAGGGGTGGAAAGAATGAGTAGAGACCTGAGGAAATTCAAAGAGTGGTTGAGGATATGGCAGCTGGATTTCAATGCAAAAATGCAAACTCATGCAGCTAGGACACAGAAACCCAGGGATTGTGTATAAAATGGGGGGAGAGGTACTGATGGTCTGTAAACAGGAAAAGGACCTTGGGATTATCATATCTGATTACCTCAAGGTGGTGAGGCAATGTTACAAGGCAGTAGACAGGGCCAAATGGATGCTAGGATGCATAGGGAGGGGAATTACCAGCAGAAGGAAAGAGACAGTGTTACCACTGTACCAATCGCTGGTGAGAACCCATCTGGAGTACTGTATCCAGTAGCGGAGACCTCATCTCTGGAAGGACATACAGTAGATTCTGTCCAGAGGAAGGCAGCTAAAATATTGCAGGGGCTGCATCATAAACCCTATGAGGAAAGACCGAAAGATCTCAATATGTACACCTTTGGGGGGGGGGGCATGAGAGAGACCTGTAAGTACCTCACAAGGGTGAAAAAGGCAAAGGAGGAGACTATTTTTCAGAAGAGAAAGGGTACAAGAACTAGGGGATATGCTATGAAGCTGGAAGGTGGGAAATTTAGGAGGGATGTGAGAAAGTACTTTTTCATTGAGAGAGTGGTGAACACCTGTTACAGTCTTCCAGCAGAAGTGGTGGGAGTAAAAACAGTGGTGGGCTTCAAGCATGCATGGGACAGGCACAAAAGAAACTTGATAGGAAAGTGTGTGTGGGGGTGGTGGAGTAGCCAGAGATCAGATAGGATCTGCAGTAAAGGTATAGGCTGGGACAAGAAGGGGAGACTGAGTGGGTCAGTAGGTCCTTATCTGCTGACAAATTCTGTTTCTATGTTTCTGTGAGTCGACTGGTGTGACAAACCAGCATTTGAACCCACTAGCATGTGGAAAGCCAGTTCTCACTGCAAGTTATTCATTGGTGGGCATCTCCCTTTGAAACTAATTAGGGTCATTGTTTATTGTACAAAAAAGTATGGCAGTCAAATGAGGTGACAGTTTGCCCCCCCCCCCCACTTTGCACTACCACCCTTTCCAGCTGGGAATGCAAGCATGTTTTTCCTGTTTTCCCTGTTTTCCTACTTCACTGTCATCTTTTTTCCCTTGTTAGAGGATTCCCTGACTGTGTGGTACAAAGCAAAATCAATAGTCATTATGGCAGTGGCATCACTATGGGTTTAACAAATATTGACCTGATCGTGCAGGGTTTGAAAAACTAACATGTTCATCCTTAGTAATTGTGTTATACCATTAGAAAATGAATAAGTGTTACATTTGTCATGCTAGCGCTTCTCCCTCATGCTACAGTAAACTGAGAACAACTGCTCTTTGTTTCCAGTTACGTTTGATAATAATGTAAAGAAACTATATGCATGCAAATAATAGTGTGAATACTTAATAGGCCCTAGAGAACTAAAATATTCAATGTCCCTGCACTTAGCCTGAGATGAGGGTTTGCAGTTACGCATCAGGACCCATATTCACATTGTTTCCAATTATCTCAACAATGAATAAATCATTAAAAGTGACACGTGGATCACACGCCCTGCTTGTCCATCTATTGTTGTTTACATAGAGTGCTATCTCTGGTGTGGATCCTTAGATTTTCAGGTAGCAGTATTAGAATATGGCCAGGTAACTGCTCAGCAAGGACAAACAGTATAAGTACAGGAATAATATCCTCTGCAGATTATCCTATTACTGGGGATTATGCAGGATGTGTCCCCAAAAGGGTCACATCCCCACTGTGTAGATCACTGATGCTATCGATGGTTAGTTTATAGTTTGTTTACAGCTAGGGTTTGTCTTATTTGCTTGCTTATTTGTGTAAGTGGTTAACTATAATTTATACTGTGTAGTGTTTAAATATTGGTTTGCTAGTTATGCATGCAATTCATTATTTTACATAATATTTACTGCAATGAGCAATATTGTCCTGTAAGCAATGAAACAAGAATCTATCTCAATTCTTAGTGGAAACACAATCTGTTTTTTCATTACTTTTATTTTTCACAAGTGATTATACTTTTGTCATCCAGAGGTAAATTTTTTGTTTCCATAGAACATCTGGGGCTAGATATTCAAAAAAGTGCAAAAGTGGGTTACAAATGTTTGCACCACACTTGAGCATGTGCCCGACCCACAGGTTGTAATATTCAGTCAGACAGCGGACTGGTATCTAACTGAATATCAGCCCATGCTGGCCCAGCACTAGGCCACTGTGTGTTGCCCTGACAGTGACATGGGCTGCATCCAGGCCATAGTGAACTGTGCCCCAAGACCATATAGCATTGGGAGCTGCAGTGCAATATTTAGCCTCAAAATCCAAATGAGCTCATTGGGCACACAAAGAGCTAAGGGGCCATATGCATGCCCATTATGGTCTCCTTTGCATAGGAATCAGCAGCAGGTTTGCTCTCATCCCTTGGGTACCTGCCATGTCAAACCTGGTGATTATTGGCACCCCACCCCAAACGCCTGTTCCCTATATAATAATGTATCCCTGGTGTCTAGTAGCACCTCCACCCTCTGATCACCTATCCCATATATGGCATGTAGTCTCTGGAATCCAGTGGAATCCCTTGCACACCTGTTCCAATGAGGTGAAGATGTCCTTGGAGTCTAGTGGCACCTACACCACCCAATTCCCTGATTCGGTTCACATCGTATGTTCTGGTGTCTTGTGGCACTTCCTTACTCCCCTTCCCAGTTGAGCAACGTATGTCTGGTGTCTAGTGGCACCCCCACTCTCCAACCACCCATTCTGGAATGGCCCATGTATTCCCCCATGTCTAGTGGCACCCCTGAGCGTCTGCTCACCCATCTTGGTGATTCCAACCATTTCCTGATGTTTAGTGGCACCTCCACCCACCCACCCACCTACAGAACAACCATCCCAGAGATTGCAACATAGTCCCTGGTGTCTAGTGGAACCAGCCCCCCGAACACCCATCCTGGTGATTGCAATATGATTCCTGGGGTCCAGTGACACCCCCAACCCCTTATCACTCATCTGGGTATATAGCACCATATTTCTGCTTTCTGGTGGTACCCCCACCCCCTGATTACCTGGTCTCTGTCTGTCCCCTTTACAATCCCTGGTGTCCAGTGGTACCCCTGCCCTCATCCCCAAATGCCAGCTTACAAACACACTGATGCGCATTGCTGGTCTGACAGCCCCTCATTTGCCCCACCTGCACCCAGCACAGCACCCATTCTACCCCCCATACTAGGCAAGGCATGGACATGTGATACATACCTCTAGGGCGACTAACACAGCCCCCATAACCCCTCCTTGGCTGGCTGTCGCATGAGCCACAGTTGGTGCACACACAGGCCTTGTAGAGGGGACATTGGTTGGGTGATCAGAAGTAGGGGTGCCACCAGACACCAGAGATATGGTGCTAATCACCACAACTGCTGGTCAGTGTGAGGGTGCCACTGGACACTAGGGACTATATTGTGATCAATGGGAAAGGTGATCGGGGTGGTGCCACTAGACACCAGGGCTAATATTGCAAGCACCAGAATGGATGTTTGGGGTGCCTCTAGCCACCAGAGACTATGTTGCAATCACCAACATGGGTGATCGGCAGGTGGGAGTGCTGCTGGAACCCAGGGACTCTGTCACTATCACCAAGATGGGTGTTTTGCAGATGGGGGTGCCACTAGACACCAAGGACTACCGTACCATACTTGAATGGGTGACAGGAGGGTGGGGGGTGCCACTGGGCAACAGAGACTACTTAGCCATATCAGGGTGGGTGATCAGAGTGTGGGGGAGTGACACTAGACACCAGGGATTACCTTAGCCATACAGGGATGGGTGATAGGAGGGCATGGGTGTCACTAGACACCAGAGCTATCTTAGCCATACCAGGATTGGTGATCGGAGGGTGGGGGTGCCACTAGACAGCAGGAACTACATTAGCCATACCAGAATGGATGTTCGGAGGATGGTGGTGTTACTAGACACCAGGGTATACTTGCAACATCATGAGATGGGTGGTCGGAAGGAGGGAAGGGGTGCTGCTAGACTCCAGGACAACATTTACACAGATCGAGACAGGGGATCAGTGGATGGGGGTGCCACTACTCCCAGGGAGCCATTCACCCATCACAGGATAGGCGAACAGGGGTGGTGGCTACAGTACAGCCATCCCGCCACCAGGACTTTGCATCCAGTTAAGACTACATTTGCAAAGGCAGTAAACAGTGCCCTTTTGGGTGCCATTTACCACCAATGTAAACTGCTGAATTTGCCGCTAGGCCTGCATGCAGGGGGACTCCCTCATTTGCATGGGTACAGCATCGTGTTACTGCTCAGGTGCTAAAAGGGTTAACCCATGCTACAGGGGTCTCTGAATATAGGCCCCACTCACAAACTGGGTGCAAAACCCAGTTAGTGTGGGCAAACACCCCTTAGCACCTGCAATAACTTTTCAATATCTGGCCCCCAATATTGTATTGCAAGGTTGTTAACATTTTCTGGGCAGATGCTCTGATTTATGGGTTTTAAAGCAGAGGTGAAAAATTCCTGTTCGTTTTCTGTTGTATTATTTATCATTATTATATTTACTTATTTATTTATGAAGATTTCGGAAAGCACCTTTGAGTCAAAGACTCCTTTATAAAGTTTCCACGTCACAGAAATTACTTACAGAATCGACAAACGATTACATTGTTGTTCAGCAGGATACAGTCTGGTTGTCACAAGGACCATTGTTAGGTTAGCAGTTAGATACTAGGAATAATTACTACATTCAGTTGATACATTTGATAGCTCAGATATAGAACTAAGTTAGGGGGACTCAGGTAAGGGACAGGTTAGGGGTGGAAGAAGCCTGCCAAATAGGCTTTAGTCAGGATGGGGTGTGAGGTGTTTCAGTGGCAGTCACAGTGGTTTGAGGACTGAAGATGGTTTCTAAGAGAGGTTTTAAAGGGCCCAAGTCTGCACTCACTGACAAGAGGGGTAGGAAGGCTGTTAACCCATGATGGGGCACGGTAAGTAAAGGACCTTTGGAACTGGGAGGTTCGACAGTGTGGAACAAAGAGGAGTTGCTTACCAGAGCTACGAGTCTGCTTAATTGTCACAGCCATGCGGATTAGGGATTTGAGGCGGGGGGCAGAGGCCTAGGTGTATGTTTTTGGCCATGAGGCAGGTGTGAAACCTAATTCTGTTGTCGAGGTTAAGCTAGTTGGTATCATTATAAAGAGAGCATGTGTGAATTAGCTGGTCACAGTCCAGGGTGAGGTGACAGGCTTTGTTTAGGGAGAGTCGAAGTCTTTGTAGGACTGAGGTGTTTGCCGCGCTATGTATTAGTAGGCCATGATCAAGCAGGGAGAGGACAGAGGAGGAGACAGTGAGCCTCATGGCATTTGGAGTAAGACAATGTTTGAAATGATACAGTAGCCCAATCTGAACATTGAGGGCAGTAGACAGGAGGTGAATATGTTGGTGGAAGGTGAGTGCAGGGTCTAGAGTAATGCCCAGGTATTTAAATGAGTCCACTTGCTCAAGAGGGATCAGGTTGGCAGTTCGTACTTGGGGGCAGAGTTCCTTCCATGAGTTAAAGGGGTGTGTAAAGAACATGACTTTGGTCTTGTTATAATTAAGGATTAGGCGTTGTGTGTGGAACCACTTTTCAGCAGCACTAAAGGAGGATTGAAGGGAAAGGTGGAGTTACATGGGGTCAGAGTTGGAGGAGTATAGGACAGCATCGTCCGCATAGAGTAGTAGGTTGCCAGAGCAGGACATAGGGAGTGAGTTAAGGAAGAGGCTAAACAGAAGTGGTCCGAGGATGGACCCCTGAGGGACTCCAGTGAGGACAGGTAGCCTATTGGATAGGGTGTTACCAATTTTGACCTGCTGGAAATGGTTAGTCAGGTAGTCAGTGAACCATCCAAGGGCATCACTTGAGAAACTGATATTGGTAAGTGTGGTTAGTAGGAGGGAGTGGTTGACGGTGTCAAACGCCTTAGTGAGATCAATAAAGACAGCCCCAGTAATATGACCTCTATAGAGGGTGGAGTGGATGTGTGTGGTGAGTTCCAGGAGGGCAGTAGTAGTACTGTGCCCTTTCTGGAAGCCGTGTTGCTGCTTGCATAGTATGTTGTATTTGTTGAGATGGTCAGTGAGTTGATCAGAGACGATCCTCTCAAGAGCCTTGGACAGGGGAGGGAGGATGGAGACAGGGCAGTAGTTATTAGTGAGGGTATGGTCCCCATTTTTAAATATTGGTGTAATGGAGCTGGATTTCCACCAGGAGGGGAATTTCCCCAGGCATAGGTAGCGGTTTAGTATATGGGTGAGAGGGTAGAGCACCTCAGTGAGAGTGAACCGAAGGAGTTTCAGGTCTAGGGAGTCACTATTGTATCGGGAGTGGCTTAGAGCTTTTCTGAGATATGGCTCAGCGTACTTGGGTGTTATGTGGTGCAGGCAAAAGGGAGGGGCTACAGGGAGGAGATGAGGGAGCTGGCTGGGGGTGGGTCAAAGAAGTTGAGGGGAGAACTTGGCTGAGGTTTGTGAAGGCGTCATTGAAGACAGTGGCTGTATGGGTTGGGTCAGAGGTTAGGCACCCATCAGCCATGTTCTGATTAGGGACAGGGTTGTGGTCGTTGCCACAGATATCCTTGATATTAGACCAGAACTTTCGCCCTGACCCCAGGTAGAGGTGAGAGAGGCCTTGCAAAAGTCAGCTCTAGCTTTGCACAAGGACCATGTACATTTGTTCTGCGCCTCTCTGTACTTCTGTCTTTCTGATGGCAGGCCAGTCTCATTAGATAGGTGCCATAAAGAATCTCTGGACCACATAAGGTCCAGAAGATGGTCAGTGATCCAGGGGGCTGAGTTGCCTTTGACCACCCTTTTGGTGATAGGAGCAAATTTGTCACATATGGAATTAATGGAGAGAATGAAGAGGTCAAGGGCCCCGTCAGGGTCAGGGGTGTTCTTTATATAGGACCAGTCCATAGTACTGAGATAGGCTTTGAGTTGGTCAAGTTTGCCTGTGCCAAGCTTGAGCTGTTGGATTACTTTGGGAGGGGATTTTGGTGTTTTGTAAGTCCAGGAGCAGAGGACAGGGGAGTGGTCACCAAGGGCATTTGGGAGGACAGTAGTGCTGGTTATTTTAAGGGGACAGTTTGTGAATACCAGGTCCAGCAGTGAGGAGAACCCTGTGCGCTGGTTCAGTCTGGTTGGGGATGTGACTACTTGTGTTAGATCTTGGGCAGTGGCAGCATCAATGCATGGTGAAGCGGCTTTATCAAGCCAGTTAATATTAAAGTCACCAAGTACGATTTTTCCTGCTTGAGTAGGAAGGGTGGCCAGGTAGGACAGCACAGAGTGGAAGGCCACCTTCTGGTCCCTTGGGGGAATGTAGACAGCAGTGATGAAAGGGGGGGAGTTCTAGGACTGCCCAGGGTGATCTTAATAGTGAAGGCCTGTGTACCAGGTTCCAGCAGTGGGGAGGAAAGTAGTTGTCCATGTAATGTGTCTCTAATACAAGCGGCGCAACCCCCCCCCCCATGCCTACCTTGATGGTCGGCTTGGAATATGTTGTACCCAGAGAGGGTTAACAACGAGTCTGGAATCCGTGAGGAGAGCCAGGTTTCACCATCCGCAATGATGTCAGGTTGGTGCTGCTGAACCCAGCCCTGGAAGGAGTCCCACTTTTTTATTAGGCTACAGGCATTGAGGGTGGCAATGTGCAGCATGCTAGTAGAGGAGTGAACTGGCACAGCAGGTGTGGGTGGTCCGGGGTTTGGGTGGATGTTTCCAGACATGAGAAGGAGGAGGAGAAGGAGCCTGAGGACTGGATTCCAGTATGTTTTTTTGAGGAAGTGAGAGCTTCTGCATGGAGTTCCTTTCAGGGTAGAAAATGATGGGATAGGGAGGCTAAGTATGTGGGGGGTAGCCAGTAGGAGGAGCCGCGGTGACAGTGTAGGTGGCTGTAGCAGGGGTTGCAGGTGGTGCAGCTGCCAGGAGTAGAAGGGAGAGCCAAGGGTGCTGTGTGTATATAATGAAGGAATCAACCGCATTCTTTCTTAATTATTATTGGTAAAATTTCATTTAAATTATTAATATCTATGAGTTTATTTATATACACGTAAACAAAGGATGTTCAAATATATTAGTTGGCATCTCAGCTGATTTACTAGTGCTTAGGTAGTTTAAGTTAAAAACCAGTCATGGTTGCGCTCATGTGTATGTGGTGGTGCTCATCCAAAGGCAGCTAACCACAGCTATTTACTGGATCCATAAAATGGAGAGCACGCTGAGTTAAAATGAGGTCCACTCAAAAATATTGCTAATAGGACAATTTATTGAACACAATGGACTTAATAGGCTTTACAGAGTGCTGGTCCTAAATTACAAACTAATTTAAATGTTACTAGTGCATATGGTGCAAAAAATATATATTCGTGCAAGCCAACAGGTCACAATTGGAGGAGGCCCTATGCCCTCGGGCTCTGCTCAACAAAGAGCTTCATCAGTGCTTAGGTACTTCAGTTATTGATCTTAAGATGCTGTGTTTTTAAATATGCGTGGAGAAAAGTTATCCAATTATATTAGATGGCATTCTGTTTGACTAACATTACCAGTCAAAACTATTATTTCTTGGAGGATCTGATTTTGTCCTTGTGTTTTACACATTTGTACGGTATTTCAATTACTTAGCATTTATTTTGTGTTGTAATCTAATGTATTTTATTGTATTGATATTCAGCCATGATGTATTTTTTCTGGAAGACACTGGAAATGAGCTTTGGCTAAATTGGCACGTCTATATTCCTATTTTATGATTTAAATATAGAACTACTTTTAGTTTTATATTTGCAAATGCAAAATATCCCATTCTTCATGTACTGCCAGATGGATTATTACAAGAAAGAAAATGCACACTATAATACATCATTGGGAGGCAGTATAGCGTAGTGGTTTAAGGCTCTGAGCTGCAAATTTGGAAACCTGGGTTTGAATCCCTCAGCCCTCACTTGCATACTGTGTGACCCAGAGCAAGTCACTTAACTTCCTTGTGCTCCTAGGTCACATCTGTAAACAAGCTTTCAGCTTAGTGTGTCTCTCCTGGTTAAAAAAAAAATGTAAGTGCAAACATTAAGAGCAATAATGGTATAAAGACTCAAAATTGTTCACATTTCTCTGGTTTGAGTTTCACGTAGTTTAGTATACATACCTGAGAAAGAGACATTAGTGGTCTTAAATACTTTTGTACCTAAAGTCAGTGTTTTCTTTCTTTCTTTCTTTTTTTTATTATCATACTTTTTTCTTGCCAGCTCAGCAAGCTCTGACTGGCTCGCTGGGCCCCATCAGCCACACCGTCATACTCGGGCTTGCCCCCCCCCCCAAGTGGGGCACACGGATAGGTGAACTCTGGTGGCCAGAGAGGATGGCAATGGAGCTGGCTCATTGGTGGGGGCCGGCATTTTTAGTAGCCTGTGAAACCCCACTGGGGCGGGGACGTGCAATGATGACCCTCATCTGCCCCGCCCCCCCCGAACATGCAGGTGCTGACTGCTGCAGAACCCCAGGCCTCTGCCAGGGGTCCTTCATGCATAAGACACGCAACCCCACCTCCTGCAGATGAGGAGAGCAGTCCACTAGATGCTCAATCCTACTCCCCCCAGCTGGCCCTCCAACTCCCGGGTCCATTCACGAACCCAGGTCATCAGCACAGCAGATGGTGATCATGCCTCTGCGCCAGCAGGCTGGGAAGTGTTTTATTTCTACATAACAACAATACAAATTCTTATTGCTTTTCACATGTCTCTTACAGCTAGGGAGAGAGGAAGAGGAGGGAGGGAGGGAAGGAAGGAGGAAGGTAGGTAGGTTGGCTGGTTGTTCCTTGCCAAGGTACAAAAAGAGGGGCACTGCAGGAAGTAAAAGTGGGTGTGATGAAATGCCAGAGGTTCAGGTTCTAGAATGAAAGCAGCAGCTGGACTGACTGTGGGGGCTCTCTCAGATGCAACAGAGCTTTCCTGGGGGGGCAAGCTAGGTCCTAGCCAGGGAGCAGGAAGGGGCGTGGAACACCCTGAGAGAAGCCGGTCCAGGATGAATCCAGGTGTCAGGTCTCATTACGCCACAGATGGGGACTGGGCTGTATCTGGTGTCCCTCTGGGGATGGGAAGATGGGAACCCACATTTGAGCATGGTTGATTGCTGGAGGATAGTTTACAAAGAAGGAAAAACTTGTAAATTAAGACTTGTATCTCTTTAATGGAACTCTGATTGTGTTTAGGAAACAGAACAGCACCAGAAGATGACACTGAGTGAGCCTGTAGGGTATCTTTGTTTCCACTGATATTGGTCCCATGGTCAGAAGTAGCAGGGTCACCCGGGATGAGCTTTGGTTAAATTGGGATGCCATATTAATATATTTTATGAATAAAATATAACTACTATTAGTTTTATATCTGAAATGCAAAATCTCCCATTCTCTATGTACTGCAGAATGGAATATTACAAGAAAGAAACTGCCCACTACAATACATCAATGGCAGTGCAAAGATTAACAGCAATAACATTGTAAAGATTCTAAAAAGTGTTCACATTTATCTGATATGAGTTTCATACTCTTAACTTTCTGTGTTTCTATGATCCTGTGCACAACTGGTACAATTATGGCCTGGGCTATGCCCTATTTAGAATGGACAGAGACAGAATGCTAAGGGAAGGGATGTAGCAGTGAATGTAAGAGAGCACATAAGGATCTCAGAGGACACCTCTATCTCAGGGGAGGGTGTGGTGTCACTCTGGCTTCATGTGACTAAAGAAGTGGGTAATGGACATTGGAGAGGAATAGTCTATAGGCCTGGGCCAGGCACTGTCCAGAGTAGCAGCCCAAAAGAGACAAGATTTAATTCATTAACCTCCCACAAAAGAAAATACTGACCCTGCTCCACTGATATTTTTTTTCTTTCATACAATGACATTGCCCCTAAAGTGAAACAGAGTCTTACAAAAAATTGATTAATTACACAGTAAAACACATCAGGGTGTTAGTTGTGCTGCCACAAACACATGCCCAGGGACATACTAAGCATGAATCTGCAGGCCAAGTGCCTTCAGCCCCTGGAAGTACACATGTGGCAGCACATCTAACACCCTATTAGGTCTTACTGCACTTATAAAATGGATAATTTGTAAAAAAAAAAAAAAGTAAGTATAGAATAACAAAAGAAAATTAAATGTTTAAATTAGATATAAAATAGTTTCTTTGCCATTGTGTGCTACTATGGGGAACAAAGTGTTACTGTGCCATTGTTTCCATTATTCCTCCACTACCTCCCAATTTCCCCATCCCTCTCCGCCCCTCCTGTTATTCTGCCCCTCTCTTCTCTACCTCCCCACTCCCTTTCTCTCCCCTCCATTTGTGCCTGGTCCTGTCCCCCCTTGCAGGGTTGTCAGCATCCAGAAGGGGTTAGATCCTGGCTGTCCCTCTCTCTCCCTCTCCCATTCCCAACCTTCTACCCCTCATCTGTCCACTTCCCCACTTGTCTTATAACTTCCCTCCCTTGAGTATACAATAGCACTTTGAATTGTGTGCTCAGCCTACTACTTCTAGCACTTCAAATGTGTTATTCATCCTCTAACCTTTACTCTACTGGATCACCTGCTCCTGGGTTGTTGCAATGTATGTTATATCCAAACATGCTTTTGTTTACCCTGGCTGGTTGGCCTGGGTTATTTCTGCTCTGTAATTGCACTACACTGTTTTGTTTTAGTAACTGTACTTGTATTGCTCTCTTATTGCTATGTGTTTGCTTGTTCACCCAGTTCTTGTACCCCACCCAGGATGCTTCTGGAAACGAGCTTTTTACAGCTTATGTTGTCTTTCCTGGTGAAATATTTTCTAAATAAACAAATAATAACAATTTAATGTGTTTCCTTTGTGACCTGCTGCATGCTCCCCCCCCCCCACCATTCTAGGTATTTGAGGAAGTATACGTGTTTGGCACAAAAATGCTCTACCTAGGTGGAGGGGGATTCACAGCCATTACTGTCTTCACATCTTGTTTGAATAAATTGAATTTTATAACACTAGTGAGTGTTTTTAAGACTCCTGCACTGTGAGCCAAGCTGTACTGTGAGTATACAATCTTGTTTTTTGCTTGAGCACCAGTATTTTAATCTTAGCCACCTTTTGAACTGTGATAGGTATTTTGTCTTGTTTGGTAATGAGGGAGCGAACTACTTAGAGTTGGGAGCAACAAGCGGAGTGAGCACCAGTGTTTTAGCGAGCTGGGTTAACATGATAGTATGCCAGCTGCACACTTTCATCTGCAGCTGCCACAGTGAAGAAAAATGCCATCATTGTGATATCGGTGTACGTCAATACTTGGGGTGTGTATGTAATGAACAGTATTTCCTAAATACCACAAATAATGCACTATTTATTATGCAAATCAAGTAACAAATGGTTGCACTATGCATGCCTATTCATATTCAGGAAATAAAGCAAATTATAAAAAGGGTCTCAGAAATGCTGCAATTTGATTGGCTGTTAGGATTCCAACAGCCTTACATTAATCCATGTTATACCGTCATGTATAGCCTGATCACCATGGAACATGGATTCTTCCTGTCAGTATTCCATCCTCTAGCACTGCTGAATGACTGGAATGCTGCATTCTGATTTTGAACAAGCATTCTTAAACTGTTGGTGGGAGAACTATTTTATTAAAAATCTTTCTCTAAATGAAGAAGACATTTAAAAAGTTTACTTTTAACACTTTTTTGGAATAATTTTATAATAGGCAATAGCATTACTCCAGGGAGTTAGATTAATAGTCAATTAATCACCCTAGGGGCAATATAGCTTTCGCTGTGCTTCGTGCCACATTTCACCCCTAGGGGTGATTAATAGACTGTTAATCTAACCCTGGTCATGCCTTATTGCTTAAATAAAATTAAAAAAAAAAAGGCCCCTCACTCTTCTCCCCAGCCCAATAATTTTAAAAGCAACCTCATCCCCCCACCCTCTGAAGCATGCCCACTCCCACCCTTCTTCCTGTAGTACCCACAATTTAATGTTTACAAAATGATTCTACAAGAGGTGATCAGCACAACCTGCCCACCAGTACGGACTGCAACCATCTGTTGTAGCACTTTTTATATATCAAAGAAATAATCCCCCCATCCCTCACCCCGACAACAGTAAGCAACTCCCACCTTCCTCCCACCAGCACCTACATTTTCATATTATAGAAGGCCCCCAGGTAGTGGAAGGCGACTGGCACAACACGCCCTCCTCCATGGCTGACTGCATTCTTGTGAATGTACTGAAAGTATTCCCACACTTGCTCACACAGTAAAACAGCTGATAACTTGATTATTTCTTTGCTAAATTAAAAGCACTACAAGAGACAGTAGCCAGCTGTGAAAGTGAGCAGACTGTGCCGGTTGCCCATCATGGTATCAGTTTTAAACATTACATTATGGGTTCGGTGGGAAGGAGGGTGGAAGTGGGCTTGTTTCAGAGGGTGGGATGATGGGGGTTGCTTCTAACTAGTGATGTGCAGAATGCAGAATTCTGCTGATGGATTTAGTACAGAATGACCATTCTGCTGGCAGAATTTTTGCTGGAATTTCACTGGTTCTTTTGTGGAATTTCACTTGCTGTGATCTGTGGAATTATATTTTTTGGAACAGCATTTTTTCTGGGAAAAATCAATCTGCAGCTATTTCTATAGAAAATAGCAAGGTCAGTGGAATAGAATTCCTCAGAGATCTTGCATAAAGCTCATTCCACATTTTTCTGCTGTGGAATTCCACCATTCCATTTCTGGCTAAATTTGGTGGCATTTCAGTGGAATTTTGAAAATTCTGTGAAATTTCATTCCAACAGAACTTGAAAATTCCATGCAGCACTACTTCTAATGTAATTGAGCTGTGGAGGAGGGGGGAGACTCTGGTTTTACTCCTTCCCATACAAGTACATGAATAATGAATACTGAATTTCCGAATATTTGGAGCACTGAATATGAATATTCGGCTGAATATTCGAAGTAAGTTATTCACTCTCTCAGTGAGTGCATCAGTATTCAGAATTGGGGGAATGGTAGGTACTGAGCAACGTCTGAGGTATTTTATGTTGGTTGATAGTAAGGGAGTGAAGTAGTTAGATTTCGGAGCAAGCTGCTGGAGTGAGCACCAGAATTTGAAGTGAGAAGGACTGATTTGATGACATTCACTGCCAGCTTCATGTTTCCATCTGCAGCAGCCGCACTGAAGAATATACTGTTGTCATATGCAGTTCAGGTAAGCACATGAACTACTGAGTCAGGGGGGACAGTCCAGATCGATATTTGTTTTGGACAGCTGATGTAAAGATACTTGTATGTGGGTGTTGGGAGAGTTTTTTTTGTGGTGGGGAGTAAACTGTTAAGGGTAGTGGGCAAAAAATGGCAGCTGTTTTTAGTTTCCAAATAGTGCACAAGGATTTCTTTGAGGCACTGTGTCCTGCTTGCCAGAACTCATTCATACCCATTGGTTGTACTGTCCCAATCCAATGGGTTTGAACATGTTTTGGCCAGTCAGAATGCAGGATTTTCCTTTCCCATTTTATAATACTTAATTAATTACTATAGTGTGCTGGATCTTTTCACAGAAAAAATCTACGTAACTTATAGCACAGCCAAAACCTTAAAAGCTATTGTGACTCTCATTCATCTACTGCCAGAAAAATGACCCATAATTAATTGGTTACCACCAAACAAATTGGATTTCATGTATGTGGCAGATGTTCTGTTTGTAGATTTGCAATTCAGGAACATAACCTTCAAACCCCAAATGTTTCCTGTTTGGTATGGATTAGGGAATTTGTTGCTTACTACTTTGATTTCATTGCATATGTCAGCATCTGCTCCTGTCTAAAATTTTTTGTTGGCAGAACAATTAGACCTGTAAGGAAAAGGATACAGGATCACATTGGTGACATGAGCAACAGAGATTCAGGGAATACAAAAAGGGGTGGAGGTACTGTGGGTCATCTAGAAACAGGGAATAGAGCCACAATGTGCACTAGTGTGATCTACTGACCTCCAAAACAGGGGGCTGGAGTTGGACCAGGTTCTGGTGAAGCATCCAAAAGATGACAATAAGTGGGAGGTGCTGCTCGTAGAGGACTTCAATCTGCCGGATATAGATTGGAGCATCCCAACTGCAGCTTCAGCTAGGAGCAGGGACATCATGGACTCCCTGCAGGGGGCTTACCTCAGGTACCTAGTAAAAGAGTTCACTCATGTGGGGGCATTACTGGACCTTGTACTCACCAACGGGGACAGTGTTGCCGACATCACAGTGGGTGGCTACCTGAGAACCAGTGATCACTAACACTGTGGCAGAACTGAACCACACAAAGGCAAGGGTCCTGGAATTTAGGAGGGACAATTTTAAAAAAATTGGGGAATGACTCTGGGATGCCCTGGTTAGGGGGGCAGAGGAGGACTTGGGGGGAGTGGAGGAACAGTGAGCTAAACTAAAAGAAGGGATAGTGAAGGCAAAAAAAAACTCTGTGTCATGAAGCAAGTAAAAGCAAGAGGAAAAAGAGACCACTATGGTTCTCAAAAGTGGTGGCCAGAAAGGTAAGGGCAAAAAAGTTAGCATTTAGGAGGTACAAGGAGATACAGAGGGAAGAAGATTGGGAGGTTTATCAGGAAAAACAGAAGGAGACAGGGGAAGCAATTAGGAGAACAAAGGTGCAAACAGAGAAGAAAATAGCTGAGGCAGTAAAGAAAAGGGACAAACATTTTTCAGATACAGTATGTAAGCAAAAAACAGGGGAGGAATAGTAAGGCTTAGGGGGGAAGGGGGGGACTGTGCAGAGGGGGACCAGAAAAATGCAGGCATCCTTAACAAATACTTTTGTTCAGTGTTCACAGAGGAAGGGGAAGGTGAGGGGCCACTGATAAGTGCCAGGAGAATTGAAGGAAGGGAGGTGGACACTAATCCATTCAGAAAGGAGAGAGTCCTGAAAAAACTTCCAAATCTGAAAGAGGACAAGGCAATGAGGCCAAACGGGGTGCATCAAAGGATAGAAACATTGAACTTGCCAGCAGATAAGGACTGCTTGGCCCACCTGGTCTGCCCATTTTCCCCATCCACTGCATACTGTATATTGCAGACTCTAGCTGATGCATGGGTTACCCTTTCTTCCCCATTGGTAGGGTCCCCTTATGTTTGTCCCATGCATTCTTAAATGCCCCCATCATTTTCACCCCACCACCTCCATAGGGAGGCCATTCCATGTGTTCACCACCATTTCTGTTTAGAAATACTTTTTGAAATTACCCTGGAGCCTACCCCTCTCAAGCCTCATATCTTGACCCCTTGTCCTGGAACATCTTCTGTTCTTAAAGATGCTACCCTCCTGTACCTTGCTTATACCCTTGAGTTATTCAAAAGTCTCTATCATATCCCCCCCCCTCTCCATCCTTACCTCGAGCAAATACATATTGAGGTCCTCTAGTCTCTCCTCATATGGCTTCTCGTGCAGCCCTTGCACCATTTTTGTTGCTCTTCAATGAACTGTCTCTACTCTGTCTGTGTCCCTTCAGAGATACGGCCTCCAGAACTGGATACAGTACTCTAACAAAGGATATTGAGGGAGCTCAGAGAGATGCTGGCTGCACCTCTGACAGCCCTGTTCAACCACTCACTGGAAGTAGGAGTGGTTCTGGAGGACTGGAGGAGGGCAGATGTGGTCTCACTTCACAAAAGTGGGAGCAGGGAGAAGACTGGCAATTACAGTCCAGTCAGCCTGACTTCTGTGGTGGGGAAATTAATGGAATCACTACTGAAGCAAAGTATTTGTAATATCTTGAATCCAGTGGCTTACAAGATCAGAGGCGGTATAGATTCACTGGGGAGGTCATATTAAACAAATCTGATAGATTTATTTGATTGGGTGACCAGGAATTAGATCAGGTGGAGCAGTGGATGTGGCTACCAAAATTTCAGTAAGGCCTTCTACACTGTTCCACATAGGAGACTTATAACAAGCTGGGCAGCCTAGGAATGGGTCCAAAGGTGGTAAACTGGTTAGGAGTTAGTTAGGGGACAGAAGTCAAAGGGTGGTGGTAAATGGAGTTCACTCTGAGGAAGGGAGGGTGACTAGCGGGGTAGCACAGGGTTCAGTTCTGGGACTGGTTCCTTTCAATGTCTTTATTAACAACAATGCAGAGGAACTAGAAGAGAAGGTATGCCTTTATGTTAATGACACTAAAATCTGCAATAAGGTAGACACTCTGAGGTGTGTGTGAAAAACATGATTAGAGATCTAAGAAAGCTAGAGGAGTGGTCAAGGGTGTGGCAGCAGCTAAGTTTCAATGTAAAGAAGTGCAAAATCATGCACTTGGAGCACAGAAACCCAAGGGTGGAATACAAAATGGGGGGGTGTATTAATAACAAGCAATCCAAACCAAGGAAGGGTGTCCACACTCCAAATGCTTTGGAAAAAGATTAAATGTATTTAATTAAAAGTAGCACTAGGCATATCTGCTGCCACAATGCCACCATTTCATGCCAAACAATAGTGCTTTTTCAAGGTGTGCAAATTTGATATACAAGTTCAAATTGATAATCCTGTCTTAAAGAACCACTACTCAATTCTGATTGGCTCATAAGGGCATTATCAGTGAACTATACTGAATCACAAGGGATGGGACTTCATTCACAAAGTTGTGAAATGTTACAGTATGCACTGAAGTCCATTGGTCCACAGTGTGGACCAATGAGCCTGCAGCCACTACTGTAAGCTGTCATTAGCGAGCAATCGCGTGGTGTGTAGCTGGGTCTGCTGCCTGCCCATGACCGGGGGGTGCTGGGTGGGCTGGGTGTCCTGTGTGGGTGGGAGTTACCACTGGACCACTGGGGAAGTGTAGTTTCTTTTTTGACTGTGATCGGAGATTCGGCAGGGGAGGGGGGAACCACCGGACCACCAGGGATAAATATTACGTTATGGCACTGTTGACCAGAGGGTCCGGATGGGGAGGGGAGAACCACTAGAATGCCAGGGACATAGGCATCAGTTCTAACACAACAATTGCTGCTACGGGAGTGGTGGTGGGGGGTTTCACTAGACTACAAGGGACATGGGCATGACTACTTACATGGCAATCAGCGCTACAGCCTGGGGGGGTACCTCTGGACCTCCACTGCCAGCACTGCATGGTGTGCAGGGCACCAGGTGCATTTTGCTGACCAGCCCTGCACAACTCATGCAAATGTGGCCATAATGACATGCAAATGGCCCCATTTGCACCTTGCATGCTTAATGGCCCCATTTGCATATCGATATCTGAATATCAGGAATTTGCGCAAGGCGTATCTCTGATGCACTGGTGCATCACCCATTCCTGGTATTCAGACCTGCCTAGTGGATGCACCAACACATTGTATTTGCACAGGGCACATTCTTTGCTATATTTAGAAGGGATGCACCATGGCACATCTCTTTTGAACATCTCCCTTAGTTGCTCCTGCACAACTCAGTTGTGCTGAGCACCCACTTGCACCATTGCCAGGTGCATTTTTGAATATCGGGCCCTGAGAGTTCTTTTACAGTGGGTAATCCATTACCCAAGGTCACTTTTAAATGCAGAAATTGTAAGTTCTGCAATTTCATTGGAGTGGGTGATGATTTTTTCACTGTTAATATTGACCAAACATTCAAAGCTAGAAGTTACATAGATTGTAACACAGTAGCATTGGAATATTTATTTATTAGCTGTCGGTTACCAGATAAGTGCATTAGGCAAAACCCTGCCTATTTTCAGGCATGACACAGGAGAGTACAATATACAAGATACAATGGTGCAATCAGGACAAAGTGACCAGCAAACAAATCTAGAACAGTTGCATTTGTTATCCACACAGGGATAAGCAGTGTTACAAAATACAGTGGTTCAGTCTTACAATAAGAACAATTAGGCTGGGCAAACAAGACAGAATAGAAAAACGGAAGAGAAACAGACAAGCAGTACGCATATGAAGGAAATGCTGAATAGACAATACAAGCAGCCAGGAGGGCAGAAATCCAAGCAATAAGTTAAGAGTAGACGCAATTGCATATAGGTGAGGGAACAGTGCATGTTTGAAGGTAGAGGGAAGAGGAATTTTGGCATGGAGAGGAAGGGAATTCCAGAACTTAGGAGGAATAGAGAAAGCTTGCTCACCCATTTCATAGAGCAATGTGGGACTGAGAGCAAGGGGAGGTGGAAGACTTGAGGGAACGGGAGTGAAGGATGGGGATCAACAAGGATGGGGATCAACATCGCTCCTAGTGAGTCAGGATGGGGATGCCTGTATAAGGAATCAAAGAAACATCCCAAGGTATAGGAACGAAGGGCAGTGGGGGACAGCCAGTGGACGGCAAAGTAGAACAAGCAGTGATGGGTTAAGTGAGGAGCCGACAAAGCCAATCTGCAGATATTATATGTGGTATCCCACTTGTGAAGTACACATGCATTGGCTTGGGTGAGCACCAGGAGGGCATATAAGAGTCTAGGGAACAGAACACCCCTAGGTACCGAGATCCTGGTGGCAGGTGTGTGAGAGGGTGGTGCACTCTATAGGCAGCACCTATCTTCATGTTTACTGATCGACATACCTCATTAATACAAGCAGAGAAGTCAAGTTAAGGATTTGATAGTTTGAGGAGAGCCAAGATTGAAGATTTTGAAATGCAGATGATGATTGAGGTCATCAACAGCTTAATGTGGTTCAAGGTCAGTTGGCATTCATCTGTATCCCCGTCCCCCGGGTCGTGCCTGAAAATAGGCAGGATTTGTCTAGTGCACTTACCCTGTCAACAAAAACTAAATAAATAAATAAATCAACAGACTTGGAGGAGGCATAGAGTACCAGGTTATCAGCATACATAACGGTTCTTCAGGGAAGAGAAGGGTTAGGAATATCATTAATAAAAAGGGAAAAGAGCAGGGGACCAAGAATAGAACCCTAAGGGACTCTGCAGGAGACAGAACTGGGGATGTAAGAACTTTGCAGAAAGAGACAGATTGTGACCAATTGTCAAGATAACTGCCGATCCAGTATAAGGTAGAGTTGGAGGCACTGAGGGATTGAAGTGTGCTCAAAACCAGAGAGTGATTAACCAAATCAAATGCTTTGGAGAGGTCAATGTACACAGTGCCAGTAAGCAAGCCTTTGTCCATGTTGAACTTTACTTCACTAGTGAACTGGGTTAGAGCAGTTGTGGTACTATACCCAGCCCGAAAGTCATGTTGACTAGGGGACTGAAGGTTGAAGTTACATAAATGTGTAGAGATCTGGCAGTGAATAAATTTTTCAGGTTGCTTGCTCAGCGGTGGCAGTAGCGCAGTAGGTCAGTAGTTCATTAGAACTTTAAGGTAACCTTTTTTAAACACAGGGATAGTCCTTGCTGTTTTCCAGGCCAAAGAAGCCATGGCAGAACAGATCAACAGGTTAAAGAGCCTAGTTACTGGTGTAGCAAGGACAGAGATGGCAAGTCATAGGATCTTAGGTTCAAGACCATCCGACCCGATGGTTTTCAGTAATTTAAGGACCCCCTGCTGTGTGACTAGAGCAAGCACCAAGGGGGGGAGAAGCTTCAGTAGACAATGGAGGGGGGGGGACAGGGAATCTCTGGTAGGAGGGTTGGGGGTATTGAGAAGCTTGGTAAAGAGGGAGTTAAAGGCATTAGCAATAGTGTGTGGGTTGTTGCAATGGATATCATTTAAAAGCATCTTGTTAGGGGTCTGTGACTTCTTACCAAGGATCTCATTAATCTGAGACCAGTAACTCAACTGAAGGGGGAGCACCTGAAAATTTCCAGGTGTAACCCCCCTGCAAATGGGGGTTCCCAAAAGACTTCCAGGAGCTTGCTTGAATGCTCCAAGCCTGAATGGTGTTTGGCATTTAAGCCATTTATCAGTGAGTGTTTTTAGAGCCTCTGGTACTGTCTCTTTAAGAGCTGTCTGCTTGCAGACATAATTAGTTTGTATGGGGGGACTGTGTGCTTCTCTGAGTACCACTCGAGCTGCTGCCAATTCACTTCATTTTGCAGTTACTAGGGTGCAAAGGGAACCTATCTGAAAGATGTAACTGTTTGCCAGAAATTATTTAGAGTAATAATGAAATTACAGTTTGTCTAACCTGCTTTCTTTGCAGTCAGAACTGTGTCTGCTAGTTCCCCATTCTAGTTTTGAACTGCTGAACTGGACCAATCAGTGTGGGGTAAGCTAGCTCTAAAATGGTGCCTTGGACGAATCAGAACTTGGACTCATAATCTGAGCCAGCCACAAGAGGATTGTATGGGCAGTGACTCTGGGAGATGTAGTTTAGACTTCAGTGCCTTTTTGGACCAACAGCAGCAGTCTATTGTGAGTGACAGCCAATCCAGTCAAGAACTGGGAGGAACTCAAGGAAGTGCCGGTTTTGTCGGTTGGAGTTTCAGTTGAGCTTTGGCAGTGAAGAAGGAAGGAGCCTGCTTTTTCAGTGTGCAGTTTTAGTCAAAAAACGTGTGTAAGGCCCAGAGTTCCGGTCTGCAGCTTGTGTAACAGCTTGTTAGGACTGAATCTGGCCCCGTGAAAAGAATCAAAGGATCTCTGAAGAGTAGAAACCAGGCTCACCCTGTAGAAGACTGGAGGAATTGCTGAAAATTGCACTGGTCTGTCAGGAACTGAATCTGCTGTGTGTTCTCCCGGTATTGTGCAGTATTGCGATCGGGATACAGATGCAGCCTGCCTGGTATCAGTGCTTTCTTTTATATGGATGTGTGAAGAGGTTTGTGTACCTCAAGTGAGCCCTGCTGACATTGAAGGACCCTATCTTATTTGGAGGTCGTGGAGTACTAATTCAGGGTCGCTCCTGTTGAATTGCCACATTAAATCCAAATGGAATTACTGTACTGCTGACTGTTTAATTCTCCTTTTCTGTGTGAAAGGGCCCCTACCAGCTGCCATGGTTTGGACTAGCCACTAGGGCTTGGGTACCCAGGGACAGTAACTGATAGGGATAGGCTCTGTGCACAGAGCCACAGGTAGATTATTAGAGTGATAAGCTAATTAACCTGATTTCCTGTCCTGTTATATACCCCCCTAAATAAATCAGAGCTGCTTGTTTCAGCAAAGTTATACTGCCTGAGGTATTTGTCTATGTTAAAGTACTGTACTGTGATTGTTGCACTGTATCTCATTTCACAGGAGGTCCCAGTGCCGGAACCAGACCTGGGGGTAAGTGTATACTGTGAAGGTAATTCTGATATATTGTGTGGACCACTAGTGGGAAGAAAGGGGGGTTGCAGTGTCCCAGAGGGCTGTGACCAAGTTAGTTTAACTATTGCAAACCCTGACCTCTGGGTGGAGGCACCCGCCATTGGATCCAGGCCCCTCAACCTGTTAGTGGCAAATCAGGCAGGGGTAGTAGCCCCTGGGATAGCGCCATCTAGGGGTTACACAGGTATTCTAGTGGGCCAGTTCAACACTGCTCACATCCCCTTAAACTTTTCCCCAGGCAGTTTACACTCATAACCTTGGGTTCTTGACTCTGTACTCCTGAAAAACAGTTCCCTGCAGTTCACCTTGTTTATTCCCTTCAGAAACTTGAAGGTCTCTATCATATCCCCCTTCTCTCGATGGGCCTCCAGTGAGTACATGTTCTGTGCCTTCAGACAAATGAGAGGAGACCACTATAACAAAAACAGGAGAGGAAACTGGTTCTCACAGTAAGTGGTGACACCGTGGAATGCATTATCACCATTAGTGGTGTCTTGTGATAGTATGAATCAGTTTAAGCATACACTAGATGAATATTGTAGAGAAAATTGTTTCAAACTCATAAAATGGTGCAGGTCAGAAATGGTTAATGCTATATGACCAGTCTACATCCTATGAATCTTATGATTTTCATAAAATCTGCCCTATTTTGCACTGTCTCCAGACTGCCCCTGTCCTTCCTTTGGTGAGGATCCCAGAACTGAGCTCAGTATTCCAGATGAGGCCTCACCAGTGACCTATATAGAGGTAGTAGTACTGTACCTCCTTTTTCCTGCAGTCAATACCCCTTTTGATATATTCCAGCATACCATTAGCTGTACTGTACGCCTTGTCACACTCACTTGATGATGACTCCTAGATTCTTTTCCTCTGCTGTACTGCTCACTTTAACCCCACAAATCCAGTACTCTGTTCTGTTTTCTTTTCCCCTAGGTGCATAACCTTGCTATTCTTGTCATTGGATTTCAGCTGTCAAACGGTAGACCACCTCTACAGCTTCTTTAGCTCTCTTTGAATATCACTGATCCCTTTGTTGCTATCTACCCTACCACAAAGCCTCATATCATCTGTGAAGAAACTCAACCTGTCTAGGATGCCACCTCCAATTTTGCTGATGGACATATTGAAGAGTATAGGACACTGCGGCACCTCACTTGTGACCTCCCTGTCTTCTGATTTGACCACATTTAGCACCACTCTCCGCTCTCTCACTCTGCAGCCTCACTCTGGTATCATAGCCAGTACTCACCACCTGGCAGCATGGCACAACACCTAGTAACCAGTGCTATCACGTGCTGTGTACGGGGACCAGTTCTCTTCAATGTCTTTATAAGTGACATCACAGAAGAGTTAGAAGGGAGGGTATGCCTCTCTGCAGGTGACACAAAAATATGCAATAGGGTAGATACTCTGAAGGGGGTGGAAAGAATGAGTAGAGACCTGAGGAAATTCGAAGAGTGGTTGAGGATATGGCAGCTGGATTTCAATGCAAAAATGCAAACTCATGCAGCTAGGACACAGACACCCAGGGGCTGTGTATCAAATGTGGGAGAGGTACTGATGGTCTGTAAACAGGAAAGGGACCTTGGGATTATCATATCTGATTACCTCATGTTGGTGAGGCAATGTTACAAGGCAGTAGACCGGGCCAGTGGGATGCTAGGATGCATAGGGAGGGGAATCACCAGCAGAAGGAAAGAGACAGTGTTACCACTGTACCAATCGCTGGTGAGAACCCATCTGGAGTACTGTATCCAGTAGCGGACACCTCATCTCTGGAAGGACATAGAGTGAATTCTGTCCAGAGGAAGGCAACTAAAATATTGCAGGGGCTGCATTATAAGCCCTATGAGGAGAGACTGAAGGATCTGTACACCTTTGAAGGGGGGGGCATGAGAGAGACCTGTAAGTACCTCACAAGGGTGAATAAGGCAAAGGAGGGGAGTATTTTTCAGAAGAGAAAGGGTACAAGAACTAGGGGATATGCTATGAAGCTGGAAGGTGGGAAATTTAGGAGGGATGTGAGAAAGTACTTTTTCACTGAGAGAGTGGTGAACACCTGGAACAGTCTTCCAGCAGAAGTGGTTGGAGTAAAAACAGTGGTGGGCTTCAAGCATGCATGAGACAGGTACAAAAGAATCTTGATAGGAAAGTGTGTGTGGGGGTGGTGTAGTAGCCAGAGATCAGGTAGGATCTGCAGTAAAGGTATAGGCAGGGACAAGAAGGGGAGACTGAGTGGGTCAGTAGGTCTTTATCTGCTGACAAATTCTGTTTCTATGTTTCTGTGAGTCGACTGTTGTAACAAACCAGCATTTGAACCCACTAGCATGTGAAAAGCCAGTTCTCACTGCAAGTTATTCATTGGGTGGCATCTGCCTTTGAAACTAATTAGGGTCATTGTTTATTGTACAAAAAAGTATGGCAGTCAAACGAGGTGACAGTTTGTCCCTGCTCTTTGCACTACCACCCTTTCCTGCTGGGAATGCAATCATGTTTTTCCTGTTTTCCTACTTCACTTTCATCTGTTTTCCCTTGTTAGAGGATTCCTTGACTGTGGTACACAATAAAATCCATAGTTATTATGGCAGTGGCATCACTATGGGTATAACAAATATTCACCTGGTTGTGCAAGGTTTGAAAAACTAACATGTTCATCCTTAGTAATTGTGTTATACTATAAGAAAATGAGGAAGTGTTACATTCGTCATGCTAGCGCTTCTCCCTCATGCTACAGTAAACTGAGAACAACTGCTCTTTGTTTCCAGTTACAATTTATAATAATGTAAAGAAACTATATGCATGCAAATAATAGTGTGAATACTTACTAGTAGAACTGAAATATTCAATGTCCCTGCACTTCGCCTGAGATGAGGGTTTGCAGTTACGCATCAGGACCCATATTCACATTGTTTCCATTTATCTCAACAATGAATAAATCATTAAAAGTCACACGTGGATAACACACCCTGTTTTGTTCATCTATTTTGTTTACATAAAGTGCTATCTCTGGTGTGGATCCTTAGATCTTCAGGTAGCAGTATTAGAATATGGCCAGGTAACTGCTCAGCAGGGACAAAAAGTACAGTATAAGTACAGCAATAATACCCTCTGCAGATTATCCTATTACTGGGAATTATGCAGGATGTGTCCCCAAAAGGGTCACATCCCCACTGTGTAGATCACTGATGCTATCGATGGTTAGTTTATAGTTTGTTTACAGCTAGGGTTTATCATATTTGGTTGCTTATTTGTGTAAGTGGGTTAACTATAATTTATACTGCATAGTGTTTAAATATTGGTTTGCTAGTTATGCGTGCAGTTCATTATTTTACATAATATTTACTGCAATGAGCTATGTTGTCCTGTCAGCAATGAAACAAGAATCTATCTAATTTCTTAGTGGAGACACAATCTGTTTTTCCATTACTTTTATTTTTCACAAGTGATTATACTTTTGTCATCCAGAGGTAAATTTATGTTTCCATAGAGCATCTGGTGTTAGATATTCAAAAAAGTGCAAAAGTGGGTTACAAATGTTTGCACCACACTTGCGCATGTGCCTGACCCAGAGGTTGCAATATTCAGTCAGACAGAGGACTGGTATCTGACTGAATATCAGCCCATGCTGGCCCAGCACTAGGCCACTGTGTGTTGCCCTGACAATGACATGGGCTGCATCCAGGCCATAGTGAATTGTGCCCCAAGACCATATAGCATTGGGAGCTGCAGTGCAATATTTAGCCGCAAAATCCAAATGAGCCCATTGGGCACAGAAAGCACTAAGGGGCCATATGCATGCCCATTATGGGCTCCTTTGCATAGGAATCAGCAGCAGGTTTGCTCCCATCCCTTGGGTGCCTGCCATGCCAAACCTGGGGATGATTGGCCTCCCCACACCCAAACGCCTGTTCCTTATATAATAATGTAGTCCCTGGTGTCTAGTAGCACCCCCCACCCTCTGATCACCTATCCCATCTATGGCATGTAGTCCCTGGAATCCAGTAGAATCCCTTGCACACCTGTTCCAATGAGGTGAAGATATCCTTGGTGTCTAGTGGCACCTACACCACCCAATTCCCTGATTTGGTTCCCATCGTATGTTCTGGTGTCTAGTGGCACTTCCTTAGTCCCCTTCCCAGTTGAGCAACATATACCTGGTGTCCAGTGGCACCCCCAACCTCCAACCACCCATTCTGGAATGGCCCATGTATTCCTCCAGGTCTAGTGGCACCTCGACCGTCTGCTCACCCATCTTGGTGATTCCAACCATTTCCTGATGTTTAATGGCACCCCCACCCACCTCCAGAACAACCATCCCAGAGATTGCAACATAGTCCCTGGTGTCTAGTGGAACCACCCCCCTGAACACCCATCCTGGTGACTGCAATATGATCCCTGGTGTCCAGTGACACCCCCACCCCCTTATCACTCATCTGGGTATATAGCACCATATTCCTGCTTTCTGGTGGCACACCTACCCCCTGATTACCTGGCCTCTGTCTGTCCCCTTTACAATCCCTGGTATCCAGTGGTACCCCTGCCCTCATCCTCGAATGCCAGCTTACAAACACACTGGTGTACATTGCTGATCTGACAGCCCCTCATTTTCCACACCTGCACCCAGCACAGTACCCATTCTACCCCCCATACTAGGCGAGACATGGACAAGTGATGCATACCTCTAGGGCAACTAACACAGCCCCCCTCACCCCTCCTTGGCTGGCTGTTGCATAAGCCATAGTGGGTGCACATACATGCCTTGTAGAGGGGACATTGGCTGGGTGATCAGAAGTAGGGGTGCCACCAGACACCAGAGATATGGTGCTAATCACCACAACTGCTGGTCAGGGGTGGGGATGCCACTGGATACTAGGGACTATATTGTGATCAACGGGAAAGGTGTTAGGTGTGGTGCCACTAGACACCAGGGCTAATATTGCAAGCACCAGAATGGATGTTTGGGGTGCCTCTAGCCACCAGGGACTACGTTGCAATCACCAAGATAGGTGATCGGCAGGTGGGGGGTGCTGCTGGGACCCAGGGACTCTGTCACAATCACCAAGATGGGTGTTTGGCAGATGGGGGTGCCACTAGACACCAAGGACTACCGTACCATACTTGAATGGGTGACAGGAGGGTGGGGGGTGCCACTAGGCAACAGAGACTACTTAGCCATATCAGGGTGGGTGATCAGAGTGTGGGGGAGTGACACGAGACATCAGGGATTACCTTAGCCATACAGGGATGGGTGATAGGAGGGTGTGGGTGCCACTAGACACCAGAGCTATCTTAGCCATACCAGGATTGGTGATCGGAGGGTGGGGGTGCCACTAGACAGCAGGAACTACATTAGCCATACCAGAATGGATGTTCAGAGGATGGTGGTGTCACTAGACACCAGGGTATACTTGCAACATCATGAGATGGGTGGTCGGAAGGAGGGAAGGGGTGCTGCTAGACTCCAGGGCAACATTTACACAGAATGGAACATGGGATCAGTGGGTGGGGATGCCACTATTCCCAGGGAGCCATCCGCCCATCACAAGATAGGTGAACAGGGGTGGTGGCTACAGTACAGCCATCCTGCCACCAGGACTTTGCATCCAGTTAAGACTACATTTGCAAAGGCAGTAAATAGTGCCCTTTTGGGTGCCATTTACCACCAATGTAAACTGCTGAATTTGCCGCTAGGCCTGCATGCAGGGGGACTCCCTCATATGCATGGGTACAGCATCATGTTACTGCTCAGGTGCTAAAAGGGTTAATCCATGCTACTGGGGTCTCTGAATATAGGTCCTACCCACAAACTGGGTGCAAAACCCAGTTAGTGTGGGCAAACACCCCTTGGCATCTGCAATAACTTTTCAATATCTAGCCCCCAATATTATATTGCAAGGTTGTTAACATTTTCTGGGCAGATGCTCTGATTTATGGGTTTTAAAGCACAGGTGAAAAATTCCTGTTCGATTTCTGGTGTATTATTTATCATTATTACATTTATTTATTTATGAAGATTTCGGAAAGTACCTTTGAGTCAAAGACTCCTTTACAAAGGTTCCATGTCACAGAAATTACATACAAAAATAGACAAACGATTACATTGTTGTTCAGCAGGATACAGTCTGGTTGTCACAAGGACCATTGTTAGGTTAGCAGTTAGATACATAGAAACATAGTAACATAGAATTTGACAGCAGATAAGGACCGCTTGGCCCACCCAGTCTGTCCATTTCCCTACCTAATGGATAAGCTGCATATCCTAGTTAACCAGCAGCCTACTTCTTCCTACCCCCACCCTCTAGAATGGCCTTATGACTGTCCCATACATGCTTGAATTCCACCACTGTTTTTGACTGCACAACCTCCTCCGGAAGGCCGCTCCATGCATCCACAACCTCTCTGTGAAAAATACTTCCTTAAATTACCTCTGAGCTGCCCCCAACTTCAAATTGTGCCCCTTGTTCTTGCACACTCTTTTTGAAAGATGCTACCCTCTTGGACTTTGTTGATTCCCTTGAGGTACTTGAACATTTCTATCATGTCCCCCCCTCATTCCTTTCCTCGAGGCTATACATATTAAGTGCCTTAAGTCTCTCTTCATATGTCTTCTGGTGCAGACCCTGCACCATTTTAGTTGCCCTCCTCTGGACAGCTTCCATCCTGTCTATGTCATTGCGGAGATTGGGTCTCCAGAACTGCACGCAGTACTCCAGATGGGGTCTGACTAGCTGTCTGCACAGAGGGATAATAACTTCCTGTTTTCTACTGGTGATGCCTCTCCCTATGCATCCCAGTATCCCCCCAGCCCTCCTTGCTGCCCTCTCACATTGCTTGCCCACCTTTAGGTAATCTGATATGACTATCCCCAGGTCCCTTTCCATTTTTGTTGTTGTTAGTATCTCACCCCCCATTGTGTACTCTTCCCCTGGGTTTTTGTTTCCCAGGTGCATTACCTTGCACTTCTTAGCATTGAATCTAAGCTGCCATGCATTTGACCATTCCTTTATCCTTGCCAAGTCCCTTCTCATCCTTTCCACCCCACCTTGTGCATCAACTCTGTTGCAGATCTTTGTGTCATCTGCAGAGAGACATACTTTTCCTTCCAGTCCCTCTGCAATGTCGCTATAAAGACACTGAAGAGGACCGGTCCAATACTGAACCTCGGTACCCCACTAGTAACCCCCTTTCTTCAGAGTGGACTCCATTTACTATTACTCTGTGTCCTATTCTCCAGCCAATTCTTTACCCAGGCTATCATCTTGGGACCCACTCCCAGGCTGGCTAACTTGTATATTAATATTTTGTGTGGGACTGTGTCAAATTCCTTGCTAAAGTCTAGGTAGGCCATGTCCACAGCCCTCCCTGATCTACTACTTTGGTCACTCAGCCAAAGAAATCTATCAGATCTGCTTTGGCATGACCTTTCCGCGAGAATCCATGCTGCCTTGGGTCCTGTGCCCTCTGGCCTCTAGATACTCTACAATTCTTTCCTTCAGAAGTGATTCCATCATTTTCCCTATCACTGAGGTTAAACCAACAGGTCTGTAGTTTCCTGCTCTGCCTTGCTCCCACTTTTGTGAAGGGGAATCACATCTGCCCTCCTCCAGTCCTCGGGTACCACCCCATCCTCCCATGATTTGTTAAAGATGGTAGTCAGTGGTGTCACTAGTTCTACCCTTAGTTCTTTAGAATTTGGATGAATCCTATCAGGCCCCATTGCTTTGTCCACCTTCAGTTTTAAGAGTTCTTTCAGAACTTTTCTTCTGTAAATGGCTGGTATCAACTCTGTATCCAGAGTGTTTCTACTGTTTATTTTAGGTACCTCCTCTTCATTTGTAAATACTGAGCAAAAATATTTGTTTAGTATCTCTGCCTTTTCACAGTCACCTCTGCCCACCCTCCTCCCTTTATTAAGCCTCACGATCCCTCCCTTGGTCTTCCTTCACTCCCTGATGTACCTATAAAAGGTTTTATCCCTCTTCTTAACTGAGTTGGCTATCTTTTCCTCGGTTTAAGCCTTTGCTGTTCTGACTGTCTTCCCAGCTTCCTTTTGCTTTAACTGATACAGTTCTCTGTCCTGCTCCTTCTGTGATTCCTTGTACTTCCTGAATGCTTTCTTTTTCTCTTGAACCTTCACTGACACTTCCTTTGAGAAACATAGTGGTTTCTTACATCGTTTTGTTTTGTTCATTTGCTTCACACAAAGGCTTGTTACCTCTGTGATGGCAGTTTTTATTATTCCCCATTGTTTTTCCACCTCCTTCCTGCCCATTTGCTAGTGCATTCCTTAGGCACTCACCCATTTTGGCAAAGTCAGCCCTCCTAAAGTCCAGTACTTTTGCCTTTGTATGGCTTGACTCTATTGCTGTGTTTATTTAGAACCATACTGTTCGATGGTCGCTAGTTCCCAGATGGCTACCCACTTACATCTGTGATCCTCTCTCCATCTCCATTTGAGAGAACCAGGTCCTGGGATTGCTCCCGCCGAGTGGGCTCTAATACTAGTTGTCTACAGATGCCTCTGTAGGGCATCTAGAATAACCTCATTTTAGAAGTGGCTGCTGCAACTGCACTCCAGCTAACATCTGCATATTCAGATCACCCATCAGCAATATCTCCCTTTTTCGCCATTGTAGGATACTTTCTTTCATTTCCTTGTCCATTTCCTCCCCCTGAGAAGGGGGTCTGTATACAACCCCAGTGCGGATTGTGGTGTCATTGCCTGTCTCCAAATTTACCCACAGTGCTTCTTCTCCTCCCTGTTTACCCTTTTGTTCTGTTGCTTTGATTCCTTCCCTTACATAAAGAGCTACTCCTCCTCCTCTTTTACCCTCCCTGTCCCTCCGGTAGATAGTGTATCCTGGTATGTTTACATCCCAGTCATGGTTTTGTGTGTACCATGTTTCTGTGACTGCCACGATATCCAGATGTTCCTCCTCCATCAAGGCCACTAATTCAGGAAGCTTGTTACCCAGACTACGGGCATTGGTACTCATTGCTCTCCATTTTGATGGCTTTACCTTCTGTTGCAGCATCCCCACTGACCTTTCTACCTCAGTCTTTTCTCATTTAGTGCCCTGTTTTGTAGGGAGAGGCTGGGATTTTCCTGCTTATCAGTGCCTCCCCTTGACTAGTTTAAAAGCTTTCCAATGAAGTATTTAAACTGATTGCTCAAAAGACTTGTTCCTTCCTGGACAGATGCAGACCATCCTGCCAGTATAGGCTGGTGTCCTCCAGGTGGAACCCCAGTCCCCAATGAAGCCAAACCCCTGTGCTCCACACCATTTTTTTCAACTATTCATTAAACTGCATGGGCGGCACTGCCTCACCCATGCCATTGACAGGCAGCACCTCTGAGAAGCATACTGTGTGTGCTACTTGTCTTAGGCCCCTCCCAACTCTACAAAGTCCTCCTGCACTGCTCTAATCTCATGATGAGCCAAGTCATTTGTCCCTAGGTGGACAATGATGTCCAGCTCAGACTCCCGTGCAGCTGTTCTTGTGATCCTGAGGATGCGCTTCCTGTCCCTCCAAGCAATGGCATGAGGCAGGCACCTTACTTCAGTTTTCCCTGCTCCCCCCAGTTCTATCCCCCTAATAATTGAGTCCCCCACCAGGAGCTGCTTCCTTTCCCTGTGGTGTCCTCTGCCTCCTTCCTGTGGGCCTCCCTTGTGACAGCTGTCCTCAGCCTCCTTAGTCTCCTCTGTGGGTGCATCCATAGGGGAGCTATGCTCCCCCAGAATGGTGTATGGATTGTGGAGTGGAACAACTGACTGGGTGTGCCTCTGTTTCACCATCCTCACCCTCCCTGAGCCCACTGTGGTTCAACTGCTGTGCTTTCTTTGCAACCTCTGAGGTAGTGGTGGTGGCTCTGGTGCTCCCTGGATGGGGGAGGTTCCCTTCCTACTGTCCAGTGTGGCCTGGGGGAAGGTTTCCTTACTACTGTCCAGTGTGGCCTTTAGACGGGCAACTTCCTCCCTCAGGGCAGAGAGTTGTCTGCAAATAGGGCAGCATCTCAGCCTCCAGAAAGACTCCCAGAAGACTGCTGCCCCACAGCCATTACATTGCACTACTCCCCACATGTTTATCTACTTTTTTGTGTGTGTGTGTGTGTGTGTGTGTGTGTGTGGAGATTAGTTTGTTATATAGAAATGTATATATTATACAATGTGTATGCTTATGTTGTCAGTGCAGTGTGCTAGAGAGGATATGACAGTGATATGCACTTTACACTCTTGAGGAATGATGTCAGAACCCCAGGTATAAAGGAACTATTTCAGGGTGGTGGGGTGAGGGGTGGCAGGGGTTGGGCCTAAACTGTGCCCTCATGAAACAATCAGCTAAAAGCTAAAATGGTCAAATGTATGGCAGCTTAGATTCAATGCTAAGAAGTGCAAGGTAATACACCTGGGAAACAAAAACCCAGGGGAAGAGTACACAATGGGGGGTGAGATACTAACAACAACAAAAATGGAAAGGGACCTGGGGGTAGTCATATCAGATGACCTAAAGGTGGGCAAGCAATGTGAGAGGGCAGCAAGGAGGACTGGGGGGATACTGGGATGCATAGGGAGAGGCATTACCAGTAGAAAACAGGAAGTTATTATCCTCTGTACAGACAGCTGGTCAGACCCATCTGGAGTACTGTGTGCAGTTCTGGAGACCCAATCTCTGCAAAGACATAGACAGGATGGAAGCTGTCCAGAGGAGGGCAACTAAAATGGTGCAGGGTCTGCACTGGAAGACATATGAAGAGAGACTAAAGGAGCTTAATATGTATAGCCTCGAGGAAAGGAGGGAGAGGGGGGACATGATAGAAACATTCAAGTACCTCAAGGGAATCAACAAAGTCCAAGAGGGTAGCATCTTTCAAAAAAAGAGGTGTGCAAGAACAAGGGGGCACAATTTGAAGATGGGGGGTAGCTCAGAGGTAATTTAAGGAAGTATTTTTTCACAGAGAGGGTTGTGGATGCATGGAACGGCCTTCCGGAGGCAGTTGAGGAGTCAAAAACAGTGGTGGAATTCAAGCATGCATGGGACAGTCATAAGGCAATTCTATGGGGTTGGGGTAGGAAGAAGTAGGCTGCTGGTTAACTAGGATCTGCAGCTTATCCAGTAGGTAGGGAAATGGGCAGACTGGGTGGGCCATGCGGTCCTTATCTGCCATCAAATTCTATGTTTCTATGTTTCTCTGACCCACCGCTGCGATGAGTGCCTTCCTGTCAGCAAGATGCCCTGCACAACAATTTGACAGAGAAAATATCCTGCTAATCAAACAGAGAAAAATCCAGACATCCAAGTCAGACACAGGTAAACCTCCCCAGCCCCAAAACAGCCTGGTGGTTTGTGCTCTGAAAGCAGTCAGCCCCAAAATAAGTCAGCTGTGCTTAAACTCTTCCTGCACTGAAAATCTTAAGAATTGTAACAAAAGTAAAGCTAGATCCACCTCCCTCTGTTGCTTGAAAGACTGTCTTTCCTGATAATTCTAAGTTTCTTATTTCACCTTTCAGTTAGAAGTAGCCTCCACCTGCAGAATATCTGCTACAAACCAAAGACAATTGTAAGGTTCACCTCCCTCTGTTGTGAGCACAACTCGCTTTCTTGCAAATCCTATGTTCAGTATTGCAGCTTCCAGCCAGAGGTAGCTTCACCTGAAGAATATTAGCTGTTCCTAACCCCTCTGATTCTGAAGTACAAATGACAGAAATGGCAAACAGATTCAAGGAATGGGGCTATGCTGAGGCAAAACTACAAAATGCTATATAATCAGTGGCAGAAATGCCACGCCACAATCTTAGAATATAGAAGAATACCAAATCTAGATGAAAATCAAATTAATTTCATTACCACTTTTGGAAAACAATTCTGGGGAAATCAAAAACATCATAGTAAAGCATTGGCACATCCTTACTACTGAATCAACATTAGAAAAAGTGGCCAGGGTATTACCCAGAACAGTTTTCAAATGGGGAAGAAATTTATTAGATGTGTTAGTCCATTCATATCAACCAACTGTCAAAATTATTTCTACAGTAATTGGTTACCCCCAACCCCACAGGGTTGTTACACATGTGGCCATTGTAAATTTTGCACAGTTGTGACAAAAAGTACCACATTTGAGTCTGTAAATAGTGACAAAAAATATGACATCTGACAGTTCATTAACTGTTCTACAGTTGGAGTTATTTATTTGGCCACATGTTCTTGCTAATCATTTTATGTTGGCAAGCCACTGAGAACCCTTAAGTCAAGAGTCTGCAAACATCTGAGTGATATTACATGCCACAATGATAAAAATGCATTGGTTGGGCACCTCAGACAGGTTGGTTATGACTCAGGACATAAATTTTCTTTTGGGGTAGAGAAAAAGTTAGTGTTGGTCGGGGGGGGATATGGACAATGAGCTCTTGTGCAAGGAGACATTTTGAATTTACAATCTTGGTGCTCTAAAGGCACCAGGACTAAATGACCTCTTTGATATTGCTCCCTTTTTTAAGGAACAAATATGCTAGATTTTAAATTGCACACTGGACTCTAGTACAGCAATTTTTCATATGTGATATGATTTGTTTAATACTTACATTTTTTTCTCTCTCCTGTTTTTACAGATTGGAGATACTTTTGCTGCTTGTAAAATGATTTGACCAATTATCTCCAATTCTCTCTACATTTGAAGATAGAGCACTTGCTATGATTACACTTAATGTTTGGGCCAAATTAATTTATGCTACATTAAATATACCATTTTATTGTAAGGGTTATTATAACTAATATTCATGAACAAATTTATTTTTTTTGGCCAAATATTTTATGACTTTTTAAATATTTCCATTCATTAATTACTGGTGAACTGTCACTTTAATTGTATTCACTATTTTTGAGGTGTTGTGAATGAGAGAGGCCGTCCCCGACGAAGAGCGTATGCATGAAATCAGTCGGGCCATCTCTTGTGTGTGAGGGAATAGTCGTTCACCTGTTTGGCACTGCTGTGGTTTTTTGGCTCTGAATTCGTGAGTAATAAACCTTTTTATCTGCACTGGAGGGTGGTGCCATCCTTTTTTCTGTCTGAACTCTCAGAGTATACCAATTATTTCCTTTTGTCTGATTTAAAGAGTTCTCCCAGTAACCTGTAACAACGTGCTCTAACCCTTGACTTGCTTGCGTTTTGTCTTAGGCATACTGTTTTATCAAATTTGTGATCCCTACTTGCTCTGAAAACCAGCACCAAGTTCATGCTATGTCTCCTCCTCCTCCTCCTCCTCTGCAAGGATACCTCTTCAACTCACTCACTCACTCTCTCCTAATAGATTTTACCTTCCAGTCCCTTTATCCTCTTCATATACCTTCTCTGTACCTTCTCTATTTTCTCAATTTTCTTCATCTTTTTCTTCTTACAGATTCCATACCTGGTCAGCATACTCAAGGTGGAGTCATACCAGATATCTATACAGTGGAACACCTTTCTATCCCTGCTTGTTATGCTTAATACAGACAGAGACCTGATTTGCTTTACTAACCACAGCATTTATATGTTTCCTCCACTGTAAATTGTTACTTACCACTACCTCTCAAGTCCCTTACAGCATCATCCTTCCTAAGTAAAGGACATTGTGGGGTTTTCTTGCCAAAATGCATAACTGTACACTTGTCCGGATTGAAATATGTTCCTGATTCTTTAGACCATTTACTTAATTTATTCAGATTGTCTTTCCTTTCAGTGTTCCTCAGTTTCAACTATGATTCCTATTTTTGCATCATCTGACAAGTTTGCAACACAGCCAAGTAAATCTTTATTCATGCCCCTTATGAGGATGCTAAAAAGGCTAAGTCTTAGGACTGAACCATGTGGCACTCTACTTGTAATGTTCACCGAATTTGATGTTACCCTTCTTAATTTTGCTCTTTCCTTCCTGTTCATGAGCCAGCTTGTAATCCATTTAATGAATACTGATGTCATTTTTAGATTTTCCATTTTTCTGATTAGTAGGTTGTGTGGAACGGTACTGAATGCCTTGCTTAGATCCATATATGCCACATCTTCTGATTTACCCTGATCCAGTGCTTTGTTTACTGGATCGAGAAAGTTTATCAGACTTGTCTTACAAGACCTACTTCTAGTAAATCAATGTTGACTTATCATTATCTAGTGTTTCTGTTATCCAACTTTTTAGATGTTCCTTTAGTAATATAATTTCTGTTATTCTGCAAATGACACTAGTTAGGCATATGGGTCGATAATTATCTACTTTACTTTTGGGGCCTTTCTTATGTACTGGCATAACATCAGCCTCTTTCCAGTCCAAGGGCACCTCACCTTTAGTTACAGAATTTTTCATTATGTATGTTAAGGGCTTTATTATTTCTGTCATAGATTCCTTGAGAACTCATGGCTTTATGCCATCAGGTCCATGTGATTTGTTGACTGAGAGATATTTTTAGTTTTTGTTCAACATCATTCTTTGTGACAACAATTCTAAGTATGTCCTTATCCCCAAGTTTATCATCCTCTTTCTTCATAGTAATTACTGAAATTTCGAACACTGAACAGAAGAAGTTACGGAATTAATGTGCCATGTTCTCATCTTTTTCAGTATGAGTGTTATTTTTAACCAGTGGCACAATGGTTGTTTCTGTTTTCTTTTTGGAACTGACATAAGAGTAAAACTGTAATTATCCTGTACACTGGCAGCTAGCTTTTCTTCCATTACTCTTTTTTGTTTCTTTATGCTTTTTAATTTCCTTTGCAAATCCCTGTATTTCATTACCAACCTGTTATCAGCACTTTCTTTATTTTATTATATGCCTTCTTCTTACTTCTTAAGTTTCCTGATTTTGTGGGTCATCCACTTCGGAACTTTACCCTTACTGTTGTATTTAATTTTCTGTGGTACACACTGCTTGTTAATGTGCTAATTTTAGTTTTAAATATCCCCTCTTGTGAGTTAAGTGATTTGTCTTTAAATTATTTTTCCCATTCCTACAGTGCTAGACTTTTTTCATGCAATCAAATAGAACAGTTACGTAAGAACTCACGAGTAGATCTTCGAGGGGCTCTCAGTCATCAGGTACCACCACAGGAACTTCACCATCAGGAAACGGGAATCCACGTGGAAGACCCCCAGCAGTACCACTGGGGCTGCTCACATCGTCGACATCAGCCGATGTCACCAACCCTACATAGGCACAGGCAGCCCCTCAGGTAAGGGACAGGTTAGGGGTGGAAGAAGCCAGCCAAATAGGCCTTAGTCAGGATGGCCCGGGGTGTGAGCAGATTCAGTGGCAGTCACAGTGGTTTGAGGACTGAAGATGGTTTCTAAGAGAGGTTTTAAAGGGCCCAAGTCTGTGCTCACTGACAAGAGGGGTAGGAAGGCTGTTAACCCAGGATGGGGCACTGTAACTAAAGGACCTTTGGAATTGGGAGGTTCAACAGTGTAGAACAAAGAGGAGTTGCTTACCAGAGCTATGAGTCTGCTTAATTGTCACAACCATCCGGATTAGGGATGTGAGCCAAGGGGGGAGAGGCCTAGGTCTATTTTTTGGCCATGAGGCAGGTGTGAAACCTGATTCTGTTGTCGAGGTTAAGCCAGTTGGTATCATTATAAAGAGAGCATGTGTGAGTTAGCCGGTCACAGTCCAGGGTGAGGTGACAGGCTTTGTTTAGGGAGAGTTGAAGTCTTTGTAGGGCCGAGGTGTTCACCGCGCTATAGATTAGTAGGCCATGATCAAGCAGGGAGAGGACAGAGGAGGAGACAGCGAGCCTCATGGCATTTGGAGTAAGACAATGTTTGAAATGATACAGTAGCCCAATCTGAACATTGAGGGCAGTAGACAGGAGGTGTATATGTTGGTGGAAGGCAAGTGCAGGGTCTAGAGTAATGCCCAGGTATTTAAATGAGTCCACTTGCTCAAGAGGGATCAGGTTGGTAGTTCGTACTTGGGGGCAGAGTTCCTTCCAGGAGTTAAGGGTGTGTGTAAAGAACATAACTTTGGTCTTGTTATAATTGAGGATTAGGCGTTGTGTGTGGAACCACTTTTCAGCAACACTAAAGGAGGATTGAAGGGAAAGGTGGAGTTGCATGGGGTCAGAGTTGGAGGAGTATAGGACAGCATCGTCCGCATAGTGTAGTAGGTTGCCAGAGCAGGACATAGGGAGTGAGTTAAAGAAGAGGCTAAACAGAAGTGGTCCGAGGACAGACCCCTGAGGGCCTCCAGTGAGGACAGGTAGCCTATTGGATAGGGTGTTACCAATTTTGACCTGCTGGAAACAGTTAATCAGGTAGTCAGTGAACCATCCAAGGGCATCACTTGAGAAACTAATATTGGTAAGTGTGGTTAGTAGGAGGGAGTGGTTGATGGTGTCAAATGCCTTAGTGAGATCAATAAAGACAGCCCCAGTAATATGACCTGTATAGAGGGTGGAGTGGATGTGTGTGGTGAGTTCCAGGAGGGCAGTAGTAGTACTGTGCCCTTTCCGGAAGCCGTGCTGCTGCTTGCATAGTATGTTGTATTTGTTGAGGTGGTCAGTGAGTTGATCAGAGACGATCCTCTCAAGGGCCTTGGACAGGGGAGGGAGGGAGGATGGAGACAGGGCAGTAGTTATTAGTGAGGGTACGGTCCCCATTTTTAAATATTGGCATAATGGAGGCGGATTTCTACCAGGAGGGGAATTTCCCTAGCCATATGGAGCAGTTTAGTATATGGGTGAGAGGGTAGAGCACCTCAGTGAGAGTGAGCCAAAGGAGTTTCAGGTCTAGGGAGTCACTACTATATCGGGAGTGGCTTAGAGCTTTTCTGAGATATGGCTCAGCGTACTTGGGTGTTATGTGGTGCAGGCAAAAGGGAGGGGCTACAGGGAGGAGATGAGGGAGCTGGCTGGGGGTGGGTCAAAGAAGTTGAGGGGAGAACTTGGCTGAGGTTTGTGAAGGCGTCATTGAAGACAGTGGCTGTATGGGTTGGGTCAGAGGTTAGGCACCCATCAGCCATGTTCTGATTAGGGACAGGGTTGTGGTCGTTGCCACAGATATCCTTGATATTAGACCAGAACTTTCACCCTGAGCCCCAGGTAGAAGTTAGAGAGGCCTTGTAAAAATCAGCTTTAGCTTTGCACAAGGACCATGTACATTTGTTCTGCACCTCTCTGTACTTCTGTCTGTCTGATGGCAGGCCAGTCTCATTAGATAGGTGCCATAAAGAATCTATGGACCGCATAAGGTCCAGAAGGTGGTCAGTGATCCAGGGGGCTGAGTTGCCTTTGACCACCCTTTTGGTGATAGGAGTAAATTTGTCACATATGGAGTTAAAGGAGAGAATGAAGAGATCAAGGGTCCTGTCAGGGTCAGGGGTGTTCTTTATGTAGGACCAGTCCATAGTACTGAGTTAGGCTTTGAGTTGGTCAAGTTTGCCTGTGCCAAGCTTGAGCTGTTGGATTACTTTGGGAGGGGATTTTGGTGTTTTGTAAGTCCAGGAGCAGAGGACAGGGGAGTGGTCACCAAGGGCATTTGGGAGGACAGTAGTGCTGGTTATTTTAAGGGGACAGTTTGTGAATACCAGGTCCAGCAGCGAGGAGAACCCTGTGCGCTGGTTCAGTCTGGTTGGGGATATGACTACTTGTGTTAGGTCTTGGGCAGTGGCAGCATCAATGCATGGTGCAGCGGCTTTATCAAGCCAGTTAATATTAAAGTCACCAAGTACGATTTTTCCTGCTTGAGTAGGAAGGGTGGCCAGGTAGGACAGCACAGAGTGGAAGGCCACCTTCTGGTCCCTTGGGGGAATGTAGACAGCAGTGATGAAAAAGGGGGGAGTTCTAGGACTGCCCAGGGTCATCTTAATATTAAGGGCCTGTGTAGCAGGTTCCAGCAGTGTGGAGGAAAGTAGTTGCCCATGTAATGTGTCTCTAATATAAGCGGCGCAACCCCCCCCCATGCCAACCATGATGGTCGGCACGGAATATGTTGTACCCAGAGAGGGTTAACAATGAGTCTGGAATCCGTGAGGAGAGCCAGGTTTCGACATCCGCAATGATGTCAGGTTGGTGCTGCTGAACCCAGCCCTGGAAGGAGTCCCACTTTTTTATTAGGCTACAGACATTGAGGGTGGCAATGTGCAGCATGCTAGTAGAGGAGTGAACTGGCACAGCAGGTGTGGGTGGTCCGGGGTTTGGGTGGATGTTTCCAGACATGAGAAGGAGGAGGAGAAGGAGCCTGAGGACTGGATTCCAGTATGTTTTTTTGAGGAAGTGAGAGCTTCTGTATGGAGTTCCTTTCAGGGTAGAAAATGATGGGATAGGGAGGCTAAGTGTGGGGGTAGCCAGTAGGAGGAGCCTAGGTGACAGTGTAGGCGGCTGTAGCAGGGGTTGCAGGTGGTGCTGCTGCCAGGAGTAGCAGGGAGAGCCAAGGGTGCTGTGTGTATATAATGAAGGAATCAACCGCATTCTTTCTTAATTATTATTGGTAAAATTTCAATTAAATTAATTAATATCTATGAGTTTATTTATATACATGTAGACAAAGGATGTTCAAATATATTAGTTGGCATCTCAGCTGATTTACTAGTGCTTAGGCAGTTTAAATTAAAAACCAGTCATGGTTGCGCTCATGTGTGTCTGGTGGTGCTCATCCAAAGGCGGCTAACCACAGCTATGTACTGGATCCATAAAATGGAGAGCACGCTGAGTTAAAATGAGGTCCACTCAAAAATATTGCTAATAGGACAATTTATTGAACACAATGGACTTAATAGGCTTTACAGAGTGCTGGTCCTAAATTACAAACTAATTTAAATGTTACTAGTGCATATGGTGCAAAAAATATATATTCGTGCAAGCCAACAGGTCACAATTGGAGGAGGCCCTATGCCCCGGGGCTCTGCTCAACAAAGAGCTTCATCAGTGCTTAGGTACTTCAGTTATGGATCTTAAGATGCTGTGTTTTTAAATATGTGTGGAGAAAAGTTATCCAATTATATTAGATGGCATTCTGTTTGACTAACATTACCAGTCAAAACTATTATTTCTTGGAGGATCTGATTTTGTCCTTGTGTTTTACACATTTGTACGGTATTTCAATTACTTAGCATTTATTTTGTGTTGTAATCTAATGTATTTTATTGTATTGATATTCAGCCATGATGTATTTTTTCTGGAAGACACTGGAAATGAGCTTTGGCTAAGTTGGCACTTCTATATTCCTATTTTATGATTAAAATATAGAACTATTATTAGTTTTATATTTGCAAATGCAAAATATCCCATTCTTCATATACTGCCAGATGGATTATTACAAGAAAGAAAATGCACACTATAATACATCAATGGGAGGCAGTATAGCGTAGTGGTTTAAGGCTCTGAACTGCAAATTTGGAAACCTGGGTTTGAATCCCTCAGCCCTCACTTGCATACTGTGTGACCCAGAGCAAGTCACTTAACTTCCTTGTGCTCCTAGGTCACACCTGTAAACAAGCTTTCAGCTTAGTGTGTCCCTCCTGGTTAAAAAAAAATGTAAGTGCAAACATTAAGAGCAATAATGGTATAAAGACTCAAAATTGTTCACATTTCTCTGGTTTGAGTTTCACGTAGTTTAGTATACATACCTGAGAAAGAGACATTAGTGGTCTTAAATATTTTTGTACCTAAAGTTAGTGTTTTCTTTCTTTCTTTTTTTTTTTTTATTATTATACTTTTTTCGTGCCAGCTCAGCAAGCTCTGACAGGCTCGCTGGGCCCCATCAGCCACACCCTCATACTCGGACTCGCGCCCCCAAGTGGGGCCCATTGATAGGTGAACTCTGGTAGCCAGAGAGGATGGCAATGGTGCCGGCTCATTGGTGGGGCCCCGACATTTTTAGTAGCCTGTGAAACCCCACTGGGGCGGGGACGTGCAATGATGACCTGCATCTGCCCCGCCCCCCCGAACATGCAGGTGCTGACTGCTGCTGAACCCCAGGCCTCCGCCAGGGGTCCTTCATGCATAAGACACTCAACCCTACCCCCTGCAAATGAGGAGAGCAGTCCACTAGATGCTCAATCCTACTCCCCCCAGCTGGCCCTCCAACTCCCGGGTCCGTTCATGAACCCAGGTCATCAGCACAGCAGATGGCGATCATGCTTCTGCGTCAGCAGGCTGGCAAGTGTTTTATTTCTACATAACAACAAAACAAATTCTTATTGCTTTTCACATGTCTCTTACAGCTAGGGAGGAGCGGGAGAGAGGGAGGGAGGGAAGGAAGGAAGGAAGGAAGAAAGGAAGGAAGGAAGGTAGGTAGGTAGGTTGGCTGGTTGTTCCTTGCCAAGGTACAAAAAGAGGGGGCACTGCAGGAAGTAAAAGTGGGTGTGATGAAATGCCAGAGGTTCAGGTTCTAGAATGAAAGCAGTGCAGCTGGACTGACTGTGGGGGCTCTCTCAGATGCAACAGAGCTTTCCTGGGGGGGCAAGCTAGGTCCTAGCCAGAGAGCAGGAAGGGGCGTGGAACACCCTGAGAGAAGCCGGTCCAGGATGAATCCAGGTGTCAGGTCTCATTACGCCACAGATGGGGACTGGGCTGTATCTGGTGTCCCTCTGGGGATGGGAAGATAGGAACCCACATTTGAGCATGGTTGATTGCTGGAGGATAGTTTACAAAGAAGGAAAATCTTGGAAATTAAGACTTGTATCTCTTTAATGGAACTCTGACTGTGTTTAGGAAACAGAACAGCACCTGAAGATGACACTGAGTGAGCCTGGTAGGGTATCTTTGTTTCCACTGGTATTGGTCCCATGGTCAGAAGTAGCAGGGTCACCCAGGATGAGCTTTGGTTAAATTGGGATGCCATATTAATATATTTTATGAATAAAATATAACTACTATTAGTTTTATATTTGACATGCAAAATCTCCCATTCTCTATGTACTTTAGAATGGAATATTACAAGAAAGAAACTGCACACTACAATACATCAATGGCAGTGCAAAGATTAACAGCAATAACATTGTAAAGATTCTAAAAAGTGTTCACATTTATTTGATATGAGTTTCATACTCTTGACTTTCTGTGTTTCTATGACCCTGTGCACAACTGGTACAATAATGGCCTGGGCTATGCCCTATTTAGAAAGGACAGAGACAGAATGCTAAGGGAAGGGGTATAGCAGTGTATGTAAGAGAGCACATAAGGATCTCAGAGGACATCTCTATCTCAGGGGATGGTGTGCTGTCACTCTGGCTTCATGTGACTAAAGAAGTGGGTGAAGGACATTGGAGAGGAATAGTCTATAGGCCTGGGCCAGGCACTGTCCAGAGTAGCAGCCCAAAAGAGGCAAGATTTAATTCAAACAACATGAAGTCTTGCTATATTATGACAGTAGCAGCAGTTTGATCCACCGCTAGAACTGCTCCGGAGGTGAAATGGTTAATACCATTCCAAAATAGAACTTTGAGCACGAGCTCTAAGAAGCAGCTCTATCTGTGTAATTTCAAACCTGAACTGTCAGATTCTTTACTCCGCCTCAGTGAACAGTCGCTCCGGAGATTTCTCCTACTGCTCGGTTAATTTCTCGGTTTAAACAGTGTTTTCTTGGTTCAATTCAACCGAGAATAGTTTTATTTTAACCGCAAAACCATTCGGTTCAAGCTCTATCTGTGGTAACCGTAAGTAAATTAAAGGTTTTGTCTGTGTGGAACTTGTAAGTTTATCGGTTCGGTTTTGAACCGATCAGCTGGGTTTAAAACTCATTAAATTTAAAAGTTAACATTTTAGAGTGCGGTTCCCGGTTCTTATCGGTTCTAAAAAAAACCGGATTTTATTATGGTTTTTTCCAATACCCGTGACACGGTTAGGAACGATAAGTGTCTTGCCTGGCACTGCCGTTTAAAGGGCAAGTTTTCTGGTTAGGCTGGCATTATGTCTGAGAAACTCAAAAGAAAAACCAGGCCCACTGGGTTTCAACACTGTGATGTCTGTGGGGAAGTCTTTGCCAAGGCTGACCCACACACCACATGTGTTTATTATCTGGGGTTTGACCACCTCCAGTCAGACTGCCAGATATGTAAGAATTTCCCTGCAGCCACCCTGGAAAAGAGATTGGGCAGGCTCAGGGAACGAGAGGCCAAAAAGTCCGTTGACCTGGATGGCCAACCCGGTTCGGTGCCAACCGAACCGGAGGGAGTACCCTCTGACCAGGGCGAGACTTCCTTGGGCAAAAGAAAAGCTGGTTCTGAGGAACCAATTCCAGTAAAGAAAACAAGAAAGTCAGCAGGTTTGAAGTCCAAAACCCCTTCTCCAACTGCTGCAGAGATGGCAAAAGCCATACAAATTGTCCAGTCACTGTCTCAGGGTCCGTCCGAACCGCCACTATCTGGCAAAAGGTCGGTTCGTCCGGTTCCTGTGGTTCAGGAATATGATATTGAAGAATTTTATGAACCAGAGGAGGGGGAGGATCATAATGAACAGTATGAATGTGGCTGGGAAGGTCTGGGTGTGCCCATTGAACCGGACATTTCCCCAGACAGACTTTAGAATCTCCCCCTATGCTATCTGAGTCCCCATCTCATTTTATGTTTTACAAAAAAGTTGCTGAAACCCTCCAGCTTCCCTTGGAAGAAGCTGTGGATGAGCAAGAGGAGCCTGATTTTGTAGAAATGATGGATATTCCAGAGTCTAGGAGATTGTCTATTCCTTTGCATAAGTCTTTTAGGAAGCAAGCAATAAAATTTTAAAAGCTCCTAATTCTGTGCCTCCTGTAGATAAAAAGATGGACAGAAGGTACACATTGTCAGGTCCTGATACAGAATTCCTTTCTCAGCAATGCAGTCATGTTGAGTAGTTCAGGCTGCAGCCTGTGATAAGCTAATATCCCCTGGCTTCACATCCTCCTGACAAGGATTCCAGGAAGATTGATGCCATGGCGAAAAACAGTATATGGCAGCCTCTCTGGGACTCAGGCAAGCAAATTATATGGCTTATGTAGCTAGGTATCAGAAATCTAGATGGGATACTGTTATGGAATTAGCAAGCAAGCCCATGGCCAGCTGGCTAGCGAACTAGAACAAGTGGCTGCTGATGGCATTGAGGCTTCAAGTTTCAGTTTCATGCTGCTGTGGATGTTAATGATGTTTCCTCTAGGGTCGTGGCCACATCTGTAGCCTTCGTAGGTTGGCCTGGCTCAGGTGTACTAGTCTGTCACAGGATACCCAGACTAAGGCTATGGATTTTCCTGTGGTGGGAAATTCTCTGTTTGGGAGCAGACAGAGAACTACATGAAAAAGATGGATGAATATGGGACTACTTACAAAAGTGCCCAAGCTAAGGGCGGCAAGCCACTCCTCAGAGGCATACCCCAGAGGTAGGGTAGGCCTTTTCACAGGCCTTTACCAGACTCAGGCCTCCTCTGCCTATGCTCAGAGGGGCTTCTTCAGAGGCAGAGGCAGACGCGGGGCGGGCAGGCCTGCTCCCACCCCTCAGCCTAAAGCTCCTGCTAAGCAGGCACCCTGATGGGGTGCCCAGGGCCGATTCTCCTGTACCGGTAGGGGGCAGGCTGGCTTACTTCAGTCAGAACTGGGCTTCTTTAACCTCAGACAAGTGGGTTCTGGAAGTAGTAAGCCAGGGTCTGGTTCTCAGCTTCAAAAAGTTTCCCAAGTTGAGAGCCAGACTTTTTCTACCTGCAAGTGCTTCAGAGACCCTTGCTCTAGAAGAAGAGGTCTCAACCCTGTTAGCTCTCAGAGCAGTGGAAAGGGTTCCTCCCCTGCACCAGGGCAGGGGTCTGTATTCCAGATACTTCCTTACCCCAAAAAAGACAGGAGAATGGCGGCCCATATTAGACCTCAGATATCTGAACAAGCATCTTTTGAAACCAAAGTTCAAAATGGTAACTCTGGCAATGATTTTACCCTCCTAAGGCCAGGGACTGGTTAGCCTCCTGGACCTCAAGGATGCCTATTTCCACGTCCTAATCAGAAGCTCCCATCGAAAGTACCTCAGATTCGAACTGCCCTCAGGTCATTACCAGTTCAGAGCAATGGCCTTCGGCCTTACCTCTGCCCCAAGGGTATTCACAAAGTGTCTAGCAGTGGCAGTGGCTCACTTAAGGAGGCAAAGGACTGCTGTTTTTCCCTATCTAGACGATTGGCTCATTGTAGGCCAGTCCTCAGAGCAGGTAAAATCTCACCTGCAAGTCACCCAGCAGCTTCTCACCTCCCTGGGCTTTCTGCTAAATCTACCAAAGTCGGTTCTGGAACCAGTCCAGGTACTCACCTTTATAGGGGCAGAATTGGACACAAAGCTAGCCAGAGCTTTTCTTCCCTTAGAAAGGGTAAGGAATTTAGTGGCTCTGGCCTCCTCCTTCACTCTGCAGGTCTCTCGACCAGCAAGACACTTTCTGCAGCTCCTGGGGCACATGGCTGCATCCACAGTTGTTGTGCAGGGAGCAAGATTTCAGATGAGAGACATTCAGTTTCACTTGAGAACCTATTGGTCTCAGAGAAGAGACCCCCTTTCTAAGTTGGTCCCAGTGACTCGAACCTTGATCCAGGCCCTCCAGTGGTGGCAGGATCGGAGCAATTTAAGATTGGGGGTCCCCTTCATTCCCCCTACTCACAATTTGACTCTCACTACAGATGCTTCCCTTCTGGGTTGGGGAGCCCACATGGGCGACCTTTCCACTCAGGGAGTGTGGTCCCCCCAGGAATCTCTGCTCCACATCAATTTGCTGGAACTCAGAGCTGTCTTTTTAGCTCTTCAAGCATTTTCTGCATCTGTCCACAACAAGGTGATACAAGTCAGAACAGACAACACCACAACAATGTGGTACATCAACAAACAGGGGGCACTTGGTCTTGCCTTGTGCACCGAGGCAATAAGTTGTGGTCTCTGGCCTATTTCCTGAACACTTCCCTCATAGCAGTGCATCTTCCAGGAAGGACAATGTCCTAGCGGATGCTCTCAGCAGGATTTCCCAGGGCCATCACGAATGGTCCCTGGATCCTCAAGTGCTGGGGATAGTCTTTGCCAGATGGGGCACCCTCAGATAGATCTTTTGCAGCCCCAGACAATCACAAACTTCCTCTGTTCTGTTGCAGGCCTCCAGTGCTGGGCTCAGTTCCCTGGATGCCTTCTCCTGGATTGGGAGGGAAGTTTCTTTATGCTTTCCTCCTTCCCTCTCTATTCAAGTATTAGTCAAAATCAGATCTCAGCCTTGCAGGGTGATTCTGATTGCCCCGGATTGGGCCAGGCAGCCCTGGTACCCACTCCTTCTGTCACTGACAATCCATCTTCCCTTTGCCTCCCCAGGAACCACAACCTGTTAACTTGTGCCCAGGGAAGGGTTTGGTATCGGACCTCAAATCCCTCAACCTCAAGGCCTGGCTCTTGAGGGTTAAAGTTGCTGATTTACACCTCTCTCAGGGTGTTCTTGAAATCCTAAAGGCTTCCAGAAAGCCTTCCACTAGGGCTACTTATAGTTCTAAATGGAAAAGGTTTTCCATTTGGTGTGCTGGAAAAAATATTTCCCCAGAATCTGCTGATTTGCCCATTGTGTTAGATTACATGGCACATCTTAATTCCTTGGGTCTCAGACCAGCTACCCTGAGGGTCCATTTGGCAGCTGTATCTGCTTTTGTGTCAGCAGGAAAGTCATCCCCTCTTTCCTCTCACCCTGTGTTTTCCAAGTTTTTTAAGGGATTACTCCATACTAATCCACCCTTTCGGGAACCGGCCCCTGCCTGGGACCTTAATGTTTGCATTGCTCAGTTAATGCAACCCCCTTTTCAACCTCTGTCTTCTGCAGAGCTTAAGTACCTAACTTGGAAAACTGTTTTTCTAGTGGCTATCACTTCTGCCAGACGCATAAGTGAGTTGCAAGTCTTGTCATTGGAAACTGACTTTATTTCTTTCCACAGGGATAAGGTAGTCCTTAGGACTAATAGGAAGTTTTTGCCTAAGGTGGTTTCAGATTTCCATCTTAATCAATCTATCTCCCTTCCAGTATTTTTCACTGATCACTCCTCTTCTGGTGAGAGGAGGTTGCACAGCCTGGATGTTAACAGAGCTCTTAGTTACTATATAGAGCATACCAAAGGTCACAGGTTCGAATCCCCTCCAACTTTTCCTTACCTATGGTGAAGTTGGGAAAGGCAAACCTGCCACTAAGAGATCAATTGCCAGGTGGATTGTCTCTTGAATCCAATTTTGTTATCAGAAACTGGGCAGAGTTCCCCTCAGGCTTGAGGGCTCATTCTACCAGGGGTACAGCTCGTCTCTGCTGCCAGAGACATCCCATATTAAGTTTGCCAGGCTGCAACTTGGAAAGCGGTACACACTTTACCAAGCATTACTCCCTGGATGTCCAGGCCTGGAGAGATGCTCGGTTTGGCACAGCTGTTCTTCAGAGCCTATTCCCTAAGTAGGTTCTGCCTCTCCTCCATGGAGGTACTGCTGTGTAGTCTGCTACTGTCATAATATAGCAAGACTTTATGTTGTTTGAAGAAAAAATTACTCACCTTAGTAATGTTGTTTCTTCTAATGGAGTCTTGCTATATTATGACCTCCCGCCTGCCCCTCTCAGAACCTCTACTTGGGTGGGGTACGGGCAACTTGGTGTGGGCACTATTTTATGCCCTTTTAGCGTTTCTCCCCTTTTGGGGTTTGGGTGTGTGTGTGTGTGTTTTATTATACTGTTGTTTTATTCTCATATTGTTAGAATTGTGTTAGTAGTTCTGGTCCCCTGACTCGAGTCTTGGGTGTTGGGACCGGCAATGGTTGTTAATATTTAGGTAGCCATTTGGCTAGTGTAGGTTACAGCTTCCACACAGACCTTAGTGAGTTTTGGCTCGTAAAGATCTGACAGTTCAGGTTTGAAATTACACAGATAGAGCTGCTTCTTAGAGCTCGTGCTCAAAGTTCTATTTTGGAAAGGTATTAACCATTTCACCTCCGGAGCAGTTCTAGCGGTGGATCAAACTGCTGCTACTGTCATAATATAGCAAGACTCCATTAAAAGAAACAACATTACTAAGGTGAGTAATTTTTTCTTCATTAACCTGCCACAAAAGAAAATACTGACCCTGCTCCACTGATTTTTTTTTTCTTTCATGCAATGACATTGCCCCTAAAGTGAAACAGAGTCTTACAAAAAATTGGTTAATTACACAGTAAACACATCAGGGTGTTAGTTGTGCTGCCACAACCGCATGCCCAGGGACATACTAAGCATGAATCTGCAGGCCAACTGCCTTCAGCCCCTGGAAGTACAGATGTGGCAGCACATCTAACACCCTATTGGGTCTTACTGCACTTATAAAATGGATAATTTGTAAAAAAAAAAAATAGTAAGTATAGAATAACAAAAGAAAATTAAATGTTTAAATTAGATATAAAATAGTATCTTTGCCATTGTGTGCTACTATGGGGAACAAAGTGTTACTGTGCCATTATTTCCATTATTCCTCCACTACCTCCCAATTTCCCCATCCCTCTTCTCCCCTCCTGTTATTCTGCCCCTCTCTTCTCTACCTCCCCACTCTCTTTCTCTCCCCTCCCTTTGTGCCTGGTCCTGTCCCCCTTACAGGGTTGTCAGCATCCAGAAGGGGTTAGATCCTGGCTGTCCCTCTCACTCCCCCTCTTCCATTCCCAACCTTCTACCCCTCATCTGTCCACTTCCCCACTTGTCTTATAACTGCCCTCCCTTGAGTATACAATAGCACTTTGAATTGTGTGCTCAGCCTACTACTTCTAGCACTTCAAATGTGTTATCCATCCTCTAACCTTTACCCTACTGGACCACCTGCTCCTGGGTTGTTGCAATGTATGTTATATCCAAACATGCTTTTGTTTACCCTGGCTGGTTGGCCTGGGTTATTTCTGCTCTGTAATTGCACTACATAGTTCTGTTTTAGTAACTGTACTTGTATTGCTCTCTTATTGCTATGTGTTTGCTTCTTCACCCAATTCTTGTACCCCACCCAGGATGCTTCTGGAAATGAGCTGTTTACAGCTTATGTTGTCTTTCCTGGTGAAATATTTTCTAAATAAACAAATAATAATAATTTAATGTGTTTCCTTTGTGACCTGCTGCATGCCCCCCCCCCCCATTGTAGGTATTTGAGGAAGTATACATGTTTGGCACAAAAATGCTCTACCTTGGTGGAGGGGGATTCACAGCCATTACTGTCTTCACATCTTGTTTGAATAAATTGAATTTTATAACACTAGTGAGTGTTTTTTAAGACTCCTGCACTGTGAGCCAAGCTGTACTGTGAGTATACAATCTTGTTTTTTGCTTGAACGCCAGTATTTTAATCTTAGCCACCTTTTGAACTGTGATAGGTATTTTGTCTTGTTTGGTAATGAGGAAGCGAACTACTTAGAGTTGGGAGCAAGCAACCGGAGTGAGCACCAGTGTTTTAAGCGAGCTGGGTTAACATGATAGTATGCCAGCTGCACACTTTCATCTGCAGCTGCCACAGTGAAGAAAATGCCGCCATTGTGATATGCAGTGTACGTCAATACTTGGGGTGTGCATGTAATGAACAGTATTTCCCAAATACCACAAATAATGCACTATTTATAATGCAAATCGAAGTAACAAATGGTTGCACTATTCATGCCTATTCGTATTCAGGAAATAAAGCAAATTATAAAAAGGGTCTCAGAAATGCTGCAATTTGATTGGCTGTTAGGATTCCAACAGCCTTACATTAATCCATGTTATACCGTCATGTATAGCCTGATCACCATGGAACATGGATTCTTCCTGTCAGTATTCCATCCTCTAGCACTGCTGAATGACTGGAATGCTGCATTCTGATTTTGAACCAGCATTCTTAAACTGTTGGTGGGAGAACTATTTTATTAAAATTCTCTAAATGAAGAAAACATTTAAAAAGTATACTTTTAACACTTTTTGGAATAATTTTACAATAGGCAATAGCATTACTCAGGGAGTTAGATTAATGATCAATTAATCACCCTAGGGGCAATATAGCTTTCGCTGTGCTCGTGCCACATTTCACCCCTAGGGGTGATTAATAGACTGTTAATCTAACCCCTGGTCATGCCTTATTGCTTAAATAAAATAAAAAAAAACAACAGCCCCTCATTCTTCTCCCCAGCCCAATAATGTTAAAAGCAACCTCATCCCCCCACCCTCTGAAGCATGTCCACTCCCACCCTTCTTTCCGTAGTACCCACAATTTAATGTTTACAAATTGATCCTACAAGAGGTGATCAGCACAACCTGCCCACCAGTACGGCCGGCAACCATCTCTTGTAGCACTTTTTAAATATCAAAGAAATAATCCCCCCACCCCTCACCCCGACAACAGTAAGCAACTCCCACCTTCCTCCCACCAGCACCTACATTTTCATATTATAGAAGGCCCCCAGGTAGGGGAAGGTGACTGACATAACCTGCCCTCCTCCACGGCTGACTACATTCTTGTGAATGTACTGTAAGTATTCCCACACTTTCTCACACTGTAAAACAGCTGATAACTTGATTATTTGTTTGCTAAATTAAAAGCACTACAAGAGACAGTAGCCAGCTGTGGAAGTGAACGGACTGTGCCAGTTGCCCATCAAGGGGTCAGTTTTAAACATTACATTATGGGTTCGAGGGGAAGGAGGGTGGAAGTAGACTTGTTTCAGAGGGTGGGGCGATAGGGGTTGCTTCTAACTAGTGATGTGCAGAATTCTGATGTTTGATTTAGTGCAGAATGACCATTCTGCTGGCAGAATTCTTGCTGGAATTTCACTGGTTCTTTTGTGGAATTTCACCTGCTGTGATCTGTGGAATTATATTCTTCGGAACAGCATTTTTTCTGGGAAGAATCATTCTGCAGCTATTTCTGTAGGAAATATCAAGGTCAGTGGAACAGAATTCCTTAGAGATCTTGCATAAAGCTCATTCCACATTTTTCTGCTGTGGAATTCCACCATTCCATTTCTGGCTAAATTTGGTGGCATTTCAGTGGAATTTTGAAAATTCTGTGAAATTTCATTCCAACAGAGCTTGAAAATTCCTTGCAGCACTACTTCTAATGTAATTGAGCTGGGGAGGAGGGGAGACTGTGGTTTTACTCCTTCCCTTAGAAGTGCATGAATAATGAATATTGAATTTCCGAATATTTGGAGCACTGTATATGAATATTCGGCTGAATATTCAAAGTAAGTTATTCACTCTCTCTGTGAGTGCATCGGTATTCAGAGTTGGGGGGATGGTAGGTACTGAGCAACTTCTGAGGTATTTTATGCTGGTTGATAGTAAGGGAGTGAAGTAGTTAGATGTTGGAGCGAGCTGCTGGAGTGAGCACCAGTATTTGAAGTGAGAAGGACTGTTTTGATGACATTCACTGCCAGCTTCATGTTTCCATCTGCAGCAGCCGCACTGAAGAATATGCTATTGTCATATGCAGTTCAGGTAAGCACATGAACTACTGAGTCAGGGGGGACAGTCCTGAATGATATTTGTTTTGGACAGCTGATGTAAAGACACTTGTATGTGGGTGTTGGGAGAGTTTTTTTTTGTGGCAGGGAGTAAACTGTTAAGGGTAGTGGGTAAAAAAATGGCAGCTGTTTTTAGTTTCCAAATAGTGCACAAGGATTTCTTTGAGGCACTGTGTCCTGCTTGCCAGAACTCATTCATACCCATTGGTTGTACTGTCCTAATCCAATGGATTTGAACATGTTTTGGCCAGTCAGAATGCAGGATTTTCCATGCCCATTTTGTAATACTTAATTAATTACTATAGTGTGCTGGATCTTTTCACAGAAAATAACTATGTAACTTATAGCACAGCCAAAACCTTAAAATCTATTGTGACTCACATTCATCTACTGCCTGAAAAATGACCCATAATTAATTGGTTACCACCCAACAAATTGGATTTCATGTATGTGGCAGATGTTCTTTTTGTAAATTTGCAATTCAGGAACATAACCTTCAAACCCCAAATGTTTCCTGTTTGGTATGGATTAGGTAATTTGTTGCTTACTACTTTGATTTCATTGCATATGTCAGCATCTGCTCCTGTCCAAAATTTTTTGTTGGCAGAACAATTAGACCTGTAAGGAAAAGGATACAGGATCACATTGGTGACATGAGCAACAGAGATACAGGGAATACAAAAAGGGGTGGAGGTACTGTGGGCCACCTAGAAACAGGGAATGGAGCTCAATGTGCACTAGTGTGATCTACTGACCTCCAGAACAGGGGACTGGAGTTGGACAAGGTTCTGGTGAAGCATCCAAAAGATGGCAATAAGGGGGAGGTGCTGCTGATAGAGGACTTCAATGTGCCGGATATAGATTGGAGCATCACAGCTGCAGCTTCAGCTAGGAGCAGGGACATCATGGACTCCCTGCAGGGGGCTTTCCTCAAGTAACTAGTAAAAGAGTTCACTCATGTGGGGGCAATACTGGACCTGGTACTCACCAACGGGGACAGTGTTGCAGACATCACAGTGCGTGGCTACCTGAGGACCAGTGATCACTAACATTGTGGCGACGGTCCTGGATTTTAGGAGGGACAAGTTTAAAAAGATTGGGGAATGCATCAGGGATGCCATGGTTGGGGGTGCAGAGGAGGATTTGGGGAGAGTAGAGAAACAGTGAGTGAAACTAAAAGAAGGGATAGTGAAGGCAAAAAAACACTCTGTGTCATGAAGCAAGTAAAAGCAAGAGGAAAAAGAGACCACTATGGTTCTCAAAAGAGGTGTCCAGGAAGGTAAGGGCAAAAAAGTTAGCATTTAGGAGGTAAAAGGAGATACAGAGGGAAGAAGATTGGGAGGTTTATCAGGAAAAACAGAGGGAGACAGGGGAAGCAATTAGGAGAACAAAGGTGCAAACGGAGAAGAAAATAGCTCAGGAAGTAAAGAAAGGGGACAGACATTTTTCAGGTACAGTATGTAAGCAAAAAGAGAAAAACCAGGGGAGGGTTAGTGAGGCTTAGGGGGGACTGTGCAGACTGGGACCAGAAAAATGCAGACATCCTTAACAAATTCTTTTGTTCAGTGTTCACAGAGGAAGGGGAAGGTGAGGGGCCACTGATAAGTGCCAGGAGAATTGAAGGAAGGGAGGTGGACACTAGTCCATTTGGAAAGGAGAGAGTCCTGAAGAAACTTCCAAATCTGAAAGAGGACAAAAGGCAATGAGGCCAAACAGGGTGCATCCAGGGATAGAAACATAGAACTTGCCAGCAGATAAGGACTGCTTGGCCCACCTAGTCTGCCAATTTTCCCTATCTACTGCATACTGTATATTGCAGACTCTAGCTGATGCACAGGTTACCCTTTCTTCCCCATTGTTAGGGGTCCCTTATGTTTGTCCCATGCATTCTTAAATGCCCCCATTGTTTTCACCCCACCACCTCCGTAGGGAGGCCATTCCATGCGTTCACCACCATTTCTGTGAAGAAATACTTTCTGACATTACCCCGGAGCCTACCCCTCTCAAGCCTCATATCATGACCCCTTGTCCTAGAACATCTTCTGTTCTTAAAGATGCTACCCTCCAAACCTTTTTGATGCCCTTGAGTTATTCAAAAGTCTGTATCATATCCAACCCTCTCTCCCTTCTTACCTCGAGCGAATACACATTGAGGTCCTCTAGTCTCTCCTCATATGACTTCTCATGCAGCCCTTGCACCATTTGTGTTGCCCTTCTCTGAACTGTCTCTACGCTATGTCCCTTCAGAGACACGGCCTCCAGAACTGGATACAGTACTCTAACAAAGGATATTGAGGGAGCTCAGAGAGATGCTGGCTGCACCTCTGACAGCCCTGTTCAACCACTCACTGGAAGTAGGAGTGGTTCCGGAGGACTGGAGGAGGGCAGATGTGGTCTCACTTCACAAAAGTGGGAGCAGGGAGAAGACTGGCAATTACAGTCCAGTCAGCCTGACTTCTGTGGTGGGGAAATTAATGGAATCACAACTGAAGGAAAGTATTGTGTAATATCTTGAATCCAGTGGCTTACAAGATCAGAGGCAGCATAGATTCACTGGGGGGAGGTCATATTAAACAAATCTGATAGATTTATTTGATTGGGTGACCAGGGAATTAGATCAGGGTGGAGCAGTGCATGTGGCTTACCAAAATTTCAGTAAGGCCTTCTACACTGTTCCACATAGGAGACTTATAACAAGCTGGGCAGCCTAGGAATGGGTCCAAAGATGGTAAACTGGTTAAGGAGTTGGTTAGGGGACAGAAGACAGAGGGTGGTGGTAAATGGAGTTCACTCTGAGGAAGGGAGGGTGACTAGTGGGGTGGCACAGGGTTCAGTTCTGGGACTGGTTCCCTTCAATGTCTTTATTAACAACAATGCAGAGGAACTAGAAGAGAAGGTATGCCTTTATGTTAATGACACTAAAATCTGCAATAAGGTAGACACTCTGAGGTGTGTGAGGAAAACATGATTAGAGAGCTAAGAAAGCTAGAGGAGTGGTCAAGGGTGCGGCAGCAGCTAAGTTTCAATGTAAAGAAGTGCAAAATCATGCACTTGGAGCACAGAAACCCAAGGGTGGAATACAAAATGGGGGGTGGGGTGTATTAATAACAAGCAATCCAAAATCTGTGCTAACCAAGGAAGGGCGTCCACACTCCAAATGCTTTGGAAAAGATTAAATGTATATAATTAAAAGTAGCACTAGGCATATCTGATACCACCATTTCACGCCAAACAATAGTGCTTTTTCAAGGCGTGCAAATTTGATATACAAGTTCAAATTGATAATCCTGTCTTAAAGAACCACTACTCAATTATGATTGGCTCCTAAGGGCATTATCAGTGAACTATACTGACATCACAAGGGAAGGGACTTCATTCACAAAGTTGTGAAATATTACAGTATGCACTGCAAGTCCACTGGTTCACAGTGTGGACCAATGAGCTTGCAGACGCTACTGTAAGCTGTCATTCGGCGGGCAGCTGTGGTGGTATGTAGGTTGGTCTGCTGCCTGCCCATGACCGGGGGTTTGCTGGGTGGGCTGGGTGTCCTGTGTGGGTGGGGGGTGGAGTTACCACTGGACCACTGGGGAAGTGTAGTTTCTTTTTGACTGTGATCGGTGATTCGGCAGGGAGGGAACCACCGGACCACCAGGGATAAATATTACGTAACGGCGCTGGCGATCAGAGGGTCAGGATGGGGAGGGGGGGTACCACTAGACTGCCAGGGACATAGGCATCAGTTCTAACACAACAATTGCTGCTATGGGAGTGGTGGTGGGGGGTTTCGCTAGACTACCAGGGACATGGGCATAATTACTTACACGGCTATCAGTGCTACAGGCTGAGGGGGACCTCTGGAACTCCACTGCCAGCACTGCATGGTGTGCAGGGCGCCAGGTGCATTTTGCTGACCAGTCCTGCACAACTCATGCAAATGGGGCCATAATGACATGCAAATGGCCCCATTTGTACCTTGCATGAATAATGGCTCGTTTGCATATCGATATCTGAATATGAGGAATTTGCACAAGGTGTATCTCTGATGCACTGGTGCATCACTCATTTCTGGTATTCAGACCTGTCTGGTGGATGCACCGGCACATTGTATTTGCACAGGGTACATTCTTTGCTATATTTAGAAGGGATGCACCATGGCACATCTCTTTTGAACATCTCCCTTAGTTGCTCCAGCACAACTCAGTTGTGCTGAGTACCCACTTGCACCATTGCAAGGTGCATTTTTGAATATCGGGCCTTGAGAGTTCTTTTACAGTGGGTAATCCATTACCCAGGGTCACTTTTAAATGCAGAAATTGTAAGTTCTGTAGTTTCATTGGAGTGGGTGATGATTTTTTCATTGCTAATATTGACCAAATATTCAAAGCTAGAAGTTACATAGATTGTAACACACTAGCATTGGTAAATTTATTTATTAGCTTTTGGTTACCAGGTAAGTGCATTAGGTAAAACCCTGCCTATTTTCAGCACGACCCAGGAGAGTACAATATACAAGATAGAATGGTGCAATCAGGACAAAGTGACCAGCAGACAAATCTAGAACAGTTGCATTTGTTACCCACACAGGGATAAGCAGAGTTACAAAATACAGTGGTTCAATGGTACAATAAGAACAATTAGGCTGGGCAAACAAGACAGAACAGAAAAACAGAAGAGAAACAGACAAGCAGTACACATATGAAGGAAATGCTGAATAGACAATACAAGCAGCCAGGAGGGCAGAAATCCAAGCAATAAGTTAAGAGCAGGTAAAGGCATATAGGTGAGGGAACAGTGCATGTTTGAAGGTAGAGTGGGAAGAGGAATTCTTGACATGGAGAGGAAGAGAATTCCATAACTTAGGAGTGAAATAGGAGAAAGCTTGCTCACCCATTTTCATAGAGCAATGTGGGACTGAGAGCAAGGGGGAGGTGGAAGACTTGAGGGAACGGGAGTGAAGGACGGGGATCAACAAGGATGGGGATCAACATCGCTCCTAGTGAGTCAGGGCGGGGATGCCTGTATAAGGAATCAATGAAACATCCCAAGGTATAGGAACGAAGGGCAGTGGGGGACAGCCAGTGGACAGCAAAGTAAAACAAGCTGTGATGGGTTAAGTGAGGAGCCGACAAAGCCAATCTGCAGATATTAATGTATGTGGTATCCCACTTATGAAGTACACATGCATTGGCTTGGGTTAGCACCAGAAGGGCGTATAAGAGTCTAGGGAACAGAACACCCCTAGCTACCGAGACCCTGGCGGCAGGTGTGTAAGAGGGTGGCGCACTCTGTAGGCAGCACCTATCTTCATGTTTACTGATCGACATACCTCATTAATATAAGCAGAGAAGTCAAGTATGGAGTCTAGCGTGACACCAAGGTATTTGAAGGAGGCAGTATTCGAGACAGCAGTCCCATCACAGCATTGAACATGTAGCTTAGCATGCTCTGCCTGAACTTTTCTAGAGGAACCAAAGAGCATAGCCTGAGTCTTAGATAAATTAAGGATTTGATAGCTTGAGGAGAGCCAAGACTGAAGACTTTGAAACGCAGATGATGATTGAGGTCATCAACAGACTTGGAGGAGGCATAGAGTCCCAGGCTATCAGCATACATAATGGTTCTTCAGGGAAGAGATGGGTTAGGAATATCATTAATAAAAAGGGAAAAGATCAGGGGAACAAGAATAGAACCCTAAGGGACTCCGCAGGAGACGGAATTGGGGATGACAGAACTTTGTAGAAGGAGACAGACTGTGATCGATTGTCAAGATAACTGCCTATCCAGTATAAGGTAGAGTCGGAGGTACTGAGGGATTGAAGTATACTCAAAACTAAAGGGTGATTAACCAAATCAAATGCTTTGGAGAGGTCAATGAACACAGTGCCAGTAAGCAAGCCTTTGTCCATGTTGAACTTTACATCACTAGTGAACTGGGTTAGAGCAGTTGTGGTACTATACCCAGCCTGAAAGTCATGTTGACTAGGGGACTGAAGGTTGAAGTTACGTAAATGTGTAGAGATCTGGCAGTGAATACATTTTTCCAGTAGCTTGCTAAGTGGTGGCAGTAGCAGAGTAGGTCGGTAGTTCATTTGAACTTTAAGGTAACCTTTTTTAATCACATGGATAGTCCTTGCTGTTTTCCAGGCCAAAGAAGCCATGGCAGAACAGATCAACAGTAAGTGGTGACACCGTGGAATGCATTACCACCATTAGTGGTGTCTTGTGATAGTATGAATCAGTTCAAGCATACACTAGACGAATATTGTAGAGAAAATTGTTTCCAACTCATAATATAAAATGGTACAGGTCAGAAATGGTTAATGCTATATGACCAGTCCACATGCTATGAATCCTATGATTTTCATAAAATCTGCCCTATTTTGCACTGTCTCCAGACTGTCTCTGTCCTTCCTTTGGTGAGGACCCCAGAACTGATCTCAGTATTCCAGATGAGGCCTCACCAATGACCTATATAGAGGTAGTAGAAGTACTGTACCTCCTTTTTCCTGCAGTCAATACCCCTTTTGATACACTCCAGCATACTTCACTTGTGACCTCCCTGTCTTCTGATTTGACCACGTTTAGCACCACCCTCTGCTCTCTCACTCTGCAGCCTCACTCTGGCATCATAGCCAGTACTCACCACCTGGCAGCATGGCACAACCCCTAGTAACCAGTGCTATCACGTGCTGTTTACGGGGACCAGTTCTCTTCAATGTCTTTATAAGTGACATCGAAGAAGAGCTAGAAGGGAGGGTATGCCTCTCTGCAGGTGACACAAAAATATGCAATAGGGTAGATACTCTGAAGGTAGATGAGTAGAGACCTGAGGAAATTCGAAGAGTGGTTGAGGATATGGCAGCTGGATTTCAATGCAAAAATGCAAACTCATGCAGCTAGGACACAGAAACTCTGGGGCTGTGTATCAAATGAGGGAGAGGTACTGATGGTCTGTAAACAGGAAAGGTACCTTGAGATTATCATATCTGATTACCTCAAGGTGATGAGGCAATGTTACAAGGCAGTAGACAGGGTCAGTGGGATGGTAGGATGCATAAGGAAGGGAATCACCAGCAGAAGGAAAGAGACAGTGTTACCACTGTACCAATCGCTGGTGAGAACCCATCTGGAGTACTGTATCCAGTAGCGGAGACCTCATCTCTGGAAGGACATAGAGTAGATTCTGTTCAGAGGAAGGCAACTAAAATATTGCAGAGGCTGCATTATAAGCACTATGAGGAGAGACTGAAGGATCTGTACAACTTTGAAGGGGTTGGGGGCATGAGAGAGACCTGTAAGTACCTCACAACGGTGAATAAGGCAAAGGAGGGGAGTATTTTTCAGCAGAGAAAGGGTACAAAAACTAGGGGATATGCTATGAAGCTGGAAGGTGGGAAATTTAGGAGGGATGTGAGAAAGTACTTTTTCACTGAGAGAGTGGTGAACACCTGGAACAGTCTTCCAGCAGAAGTGGTTGGAGTAAAAACAGTGGTGGGCTTCAAGCGTGTATGAGGCAGGCACTAAAGGCACAAAAGTATCTTGATAGGAAAGTGTGTGGGGAGGGGGGAGTAGCCAGAGATCAGATAGGATCTGCAGTAAAGGTATAGGCAGGGACAAGAAGGGGAGACTGAGTGGGTCAGTAGGTCTTTATCTGCTGACAAATTCTGTTTCTATGTTTCTGTGAGTCGACTGGTGTAACAAACCAGCATTTGAACCCACTAGCATGTGGAAAGCCAGCTCTCACTGCAAGTTATTCATTGGGCGGCATCTCCCTTTGAAACTAATTGGGGTCATTGTTTATTGTACAAAAAAGTATGGCAGTCAAATGAGGTGACAATTTGTTCCCGCACTTTGCACTACCACCCTTTCCTGCTGGGAATGCAAGCATGTTTTTCCTGTTTTCGTACTTTCTTCATCTGTTTTCCTTGTTAGAGGATTCCCTGACTGTGGTACACAATAAAATCCATAGTTATTATGGCAGTAGCATCACTATGTGTCTAACAAATATTCACCTGATTGTGCAAGGTTTGAAAAACTAACATGTTCAACCTTAGTAATTGTGTTATACCATAAGAAAATGAGGAAGTGTTACATTTGTCATGCTAGCACTTCTCTCTCATGCTACAGTAAACTGAGAACAACTGCTCTTTGTTTCCAGTTACAAATTATAATAATGTAAAGAAACTATATGCATGCAAATAATAGTGTGAATACTTACTAGGCCCCAGAGAACTAAAATATTCAATGTCCCTGCACTTAGCCTGAGATGAGGGTTTGCAGTTACGCATCAGGAGCCATATTCACATTGTTTCCATTTATCTCAACAATGAGTAAATCATTAAAAGTGACACGTGGATCACACGCCCTGCTTGTCCATCTATTGTTGTTTACATAGAGTGTTATCTCTGGTGTGGATCCTTAGATCTTCAGGTAGCAGTATTAGAATATGGCCAGGTAACTGCTCTGCAGGGACAAACAGTATAAGAACAGCAATAATACCCTCTGCAGATTATCCTGTTACTGGGGATTATGCAGGATGTGGCCCCAAAAGGGTCACATCCCCACTGAGTAGATCACTGATGCTATCGATGGTTAGTTTATAGTTTGTTTACAGCTAGGGTTTGTCATATTTGGTTGCTTATTTGTGTAAGTGAGTTAACTATAATTTATACTATATAGTGTTTAAATATTGGCTTGCTAGTTATGCATGCAATTTATTATTTTACATAATATTTACTACAATGAGCTATGTTGTCCTGTAAGCAATGAAACAAGAATCTATCTCATTTCTTAGTGGAGACACAATCTGTTTTTTCATTACTTTTATTTTTCACAAGTGATTATACTTTTGTCGTCCAGAGGTAAATTTTTTGTTTCCATAGAGGGTCTGGGGCTAGATATTCCAAAAAGTGCAAAAATGGGTTACAAATGTTTGCACCACACTTGCGCATGTGCCTGACCCAGAGGTTGCAGTATTCAGTCAGACAGCGGACTGGTATCTGACTGAATATCAGCCCATGCTGGCCCAGCACTAGGCCACTGTGCGTTGCCCTGACAGGGACATGGGCTGCATCCAGGCCATAGTGAACTGTGCCCCAAGACCATATAGCATTGGGAGCTGCAGTGCAATAATTAGCCGCAAAATCCAAATGAGCCCATTGATCACACAAAGCACTAAGGGACCATATGCATGCCCATTATGGGCTCCTTTGCATAGGAATCAGCAGCAGATTTGCTCCCATCTCTTGGGTGCCTGCCATGTCAAACCTGGTGGCAACTGGCACCTCCACCCCGAAATGCCTGTTCCCTATATAATAATGTAGTCCCTGGTGTCTAGTAGCACCCCCATCCTCTGATCACCTATCCCATCTATGGCATGTAGTCCCTGGAACCCAGTGGAATCCTTCGCACACCGGTTCCGATGAGGTGAAGATGTCCTTGGTGTCTAGTGGCACATACACCCCCCAATTCCCTGTCTCAGTTCCCATCGTATGTTCTGGTGTCCAGTGGCACTTCTTTAGTCCCCTTCCCAGTTGAGCAACGTATGCCTGGTGTCCAGTGGCACCTCCACCCTCCAATCACCCATTCTGGAATGGCCCATGTATTCCCTGGTGTCCAGTGGCACCCCTCACCGTCTGCTCACCCATCTTGGTGATTCCAACCATTTCCTGGTATTTAGTGGCACCCCCCACCTCCAGAACAACCATCCCAGTGATTGCAGCATAGTCCCCGTTGTCTAGTGGAATCATCCCTCTGAACACCCATCCTGGTGATTGCAATATGATTCCTGGTGTTCAGTGGCACCCCCAACCCCTTATCACCCATCTAGATATGTAGCACCATATTCCAGCTGTCTGGTGGCACCCCAACCTCCTGATTTCCTGACCTCTGTCTGTCCCATTTACAATCCCTGGTGTTCAGTGGTACCCCGTCCTCTCCCCAAATGCCAGGTTACAAACACACTGGTGCACATTGCTGGTCTGACAGCCTCTCATTTGCCACACCTGCATCCAGCACAGCACCCATTCTACCCCCTATACCAGCCAAGATGTGGACATGTGATACATACCTCTATGGCAACAAACACAGCCCCCCTCACCCCTCCTTGGCTGGCTGTCGCATGAGCCACAGCGTGTGCACACACAGGCCTTGTAGAGGGGACGTTGACTGGGTGATCAGGAGTAGGGGATGCCACCAGACACCAGAGATATGGTGCTAATCACCACAATGGCTGGTCAGGGATGGGGGTACAACTGACACTAGGGACTACATTGTGATCAATGGGAAAGGTGTTCGGGGTGGTGCCACTAGACACCAGGGCTAATATTGCAAGTACCAGGATGGGTGTTTGGGGGGGCCTCAGGCCACCAAGGAGTATGCTGCAATCACCAAGATGGGTGATCGACAGGTGTGGTGTGCCACTGGAACCTCAGGACTTTGTCGCAATCACCAAGATAGCTGCTAGGTCCTAGTAGGAAGCAGGAAGGGGTATGGAACACCCTGAGAGAAGGTGATCCAGGATGAATCTAGGTGTCAGGTCTCATTAGGCCACAGATGGGGACTGGGATGTATCTGGTGTCCCTCTGGGGTTGGGAATGTAACCCCCTTGTTACCCGGGGTTACTAGAATCCCAGTAAGACCTAGTGGTAGGCAGGGAAGGCAGCTTGTGAAACTCTAGTTAAATGGGTTTCACACTGTCTCACTCTGTTCTCAGTCTAAGCTGAGGCTGAGGGATGACATCACCGATAGAACTTTCACAGCTGCATAAGCCACATTGGAATCTGCAGCAAAGGGAGTTAGATAGAACATTGGGAATTTTAAAAAGGAGAGTCTGCAGTTTGTCTGGGGAGAGTGAAGTTTGTACTCAAGTGGTGGAGACCACTGTTTTTGGGTCTCAGTGCCCCCTCCCTCCGGGGGGGATGTAAAGATTCCCAGCAGATTCCTGGGGCAATCCCCTTAATTCTGCTAGAGGAGGAAAAGCTGCCTGTTTAGTCCAGGATTTATTTTGGAAGATGGAAGATTTGTGAGTCACCTGTGGGGCACCTGCAACTTAAGGGTGAGTGTCTGCTCTGGCTAAAAGGGCATATGTTTTCTTCACCATACGACTTGTGTGAAAATCTAGGGATTGAACTACATATTGGGAAGCCTAGAGAAATGGGCCAAGCAAGTAAAAGTAGTGTCAAATCCCAGAGTTTTGTGAGATGCAAATAATATGTAGAGGAGATGTGACAGACATCTACCCTTAATCTACATTTAGAAGTTCAGCAAAGGAATTGTTCAGTTTTCCAGAGAAATGGCCGGGTATGGGCTGTGGGAGCTGGAGGTGGGTGGCCCCCCATCTTTAGTGACCAGGTCCACCTCTACGGATTTCTTCTGTGGTTTTCTACTTTGCCTCAGGCGCTTGGCCAGTGATGGGGGTAGTACCCAGATGTGGGGTTGTAAGGAAAATTCTCTCTAAGAGTCACAGACTCTAGTGTGTTGTGGGGAGCCACGACAGGATAATTGGTTAGTTTCTCAAATGGACCACGGATCAAGTGGCCGGCAGGGGAGCCGGGCCAGTGGGGAAAACCCAAGTGTGTACAAGTCAGGCTGTGTACCCAAAGCTGCGTGCAAGTCTGGGCTGTGTGCCTGCTGAGTTCAGATCCTGAGAGCTGGAAATGGTGATAAAGTGTTCTGTAGTCTCTAATCTGCATTACCAGGAAATGTAACCCCATGGGGGTCTGTCTATGCTTTGTTTGTTCAGCTAGTATGTGAATAAAAGCCACATTGAAGAATCCCATTCCTGGTTCTGGACATTACAGTTATTGCTTCCTGTGTTCGGATTTACTTGGGTGCCCCTGTTCAGAGTAGCCAAACCTAGGCTCCCTTTGCTGAGTAACCTCATCCTCCCTGAACCCAGTCCCCACCAGGTACAGCTGTCAGCTTCAACAGCATGCCACCTATCGTTTTGCTAGAAAGGCAGGGGTGAGGGGTTACAAAAATGGAGGCACCGCTTTGGATTTTGTTCTGGGAGGAAGGTGCTTGGGCAGGGGGGCTAGCGTTTTGGCTATCTGGCAGTGGGTAGCCCAAAAAGCTGTAGCAATTTCCTATTGTGTTGCTGTGTGCTGTGGATCTTGTGCTGCTGCTTAAAATTGCCAACTGTTTACGAAGGAGCAGTAAAGCCAAAGATTGTGCCCTTGTCCTACATCAAATTGTTTACAGCGATTTTGCCTGCTTTAAAAATGAACTGTGGTAAAGAAAAGTGTGGAAGACTAGGGGTAGCAACAGGAAAATTGTGCCCTGGACGTTGGAAATGCTTTTTGAATTAATTGAGAGACTGCAGTGTAAATGGCTATGTTAAATGGCTGAAATGGGCTCCCGCCGTGAAGTCAGTTGAAAAAAAAAAAAAGTTGCATTCTGCAGTTTAAATTTGCCTGCTCGACGATCGCCGTGAGGAGAAGAGCCCTCGCGAGGAAGAAGAGGCTCATTTGCATGGCGTCGTGTGGTTGGTCAGGCTGCAATCAGTCCCGCCCCTCAGCCAGCTTTACAGAGACTGCCCCAGCATTCGAGAGTGAGTGTGAGTGGAGTGCGTGTACTGGCAGTGGAGGAGCATCGCGGAGTGTTAAAATCTCTGTAAACCTTATAAAAATGGACTTTCTTGTTTAAAATCGGGCTCAACCCGCTAATCGATCGTCAGAATTGCTAAAGTGGTGGTTGAGAAGACGATCGACAGGACTGCCAGCCCGTTTCTGTTCTGAGGCCTCCAAGAACTGGCTGCAGGCCGTTTTTCCCCATCGCAGCAAACTGCTACTGATAACAGTAAGTAACAACCAAGAAACTGCTCAAACAGTGATTTTCAGCCCTATGCCATATAAATCGTGTGCAGCAGTGTAGTCGCTTTGGAAGTAACAACTGTGTAAAGTTCTGCCAGCAAGTGCAAGTCTGTTAAGCCATTGACTGTGTGCATAGTAATGAATTTAGCGTCAGTTTAAAGTTTGCAACCAGAGAGAGACTGTGGGTTGTAGCAAAGTGCAGCACTAGAAATACAGGCAATCCTGTGCTAAAAACCTGAAGCTTTAAGGGACTGTGAATCAAATGAATGTTACCAGCGTGTAAAAAGTCCATGGAAAATCCTGTAAATGTGTTTAAAGCCAGAACAGAGCAAGTTGTGCAGTTTGAGCAAAAGTTATCAGTAGTTTGTGTAAATCGGGTGCGCAGTGGCTTGACCCAGATTCTGAATGTTGATGCATGCAGGTGCTGCCGCCGCCATTACAGGGTGGGGTAGTAAAGTAAACACAGCAGCAGAGGAGCCATTTTACAGCTAAAGGGTGTGTTCAATAAAGTGGGACTTTTATTTACAGTGAACTTTTGTTTGTTTTTCTGCAGTTATTGCCTCAGGACCAGCTCGTTACCCGGATCATGCCCAGGTTGCAGTAACAGCAGCAGTAATTAGACTGAGGAATATTGAAAAGTGGTGCTATGGAGGGCAACTGCCTCCTCATGTGGCGATTCCTAATTTTCCAGTGCATGTATGCCAAATATGCTTGAGAGCTGGAAGGGACGTCTTCATGATTCCTCACTGTGCTGGATGCCTAGAAAAATATGGCTTGTATAAAGTGCCTCCAATTCGTTTGGCTCCCACATGGACAAAAATTCAAGAATCTGCAGTTGGCAGCACACAGCACCAGGCGGAGCCTGTGGAGGAAGGCCCCTCGGGGGAGTGTGGCACAAAGCTAGAGGGTGCAGAGTTAGAGACAGAACCAGAAGTTGAAGTTTCGGATGCTGGATCCCAGAAAGAAAGTTCGGATAAAGCATCAATAGACCCCTGGAGGGGGGGGCCTTGCCCAAGTCTCTTAGGTGAAGATGAGATGCGGGAGGCCTTTGAGTGGGAGGTGTCGACCTCCGCGCCTAGTGATTAATGGATAGTCTCAGGAGTGAGAATGACTGCTCACTCCTGGGCTCAGATCCTCAGTGAAGAGGAAGATGAGGGGGAACCTATGTGGCCTTGTGAAAAAGGAACGGGTACACAGCCTCAAAATCTTGCCTCGGAGGAATGTACGGAAGAAAGTGGTGATGCCACTGCCCTGGCTTTACAGGAGGAAGAAGTCAGGGATCCGTTTCTAATTTCCTTAAGGATGCGTAGCTGGCAGAACCAGGACTGGCCACCCCCAAGCCAGGCCTGCAGTCTCAGATTGACCAAAGCAAGTAAAGAGGAGAGACTGGTTCGTAGAAAGGCAAATGAGATCTATGGTATAACCTTTCCTACCTTTCCTCAGAAAGTCTGGGAGGAGATTGAGAACTGCAGGAAATCCTGGATCTGTGATGAAGCAATGAAAAGTGTGCATCCTGGGGCCAACAAGCATGTAAAGAACAGACTGTTCCACGAAAAGTATACCCAGTGGAAGAGAGGCAGGATACTGTTTATAGACAGAGTGAGAGTGGTGGACAGAGAGGGACGTGAAATCTCCCACTGTGTGAATTATGTGCACCCAGGTGGGGTAATAATTCAAGCTCCTGATCCTAGTACTATTGGCCTCAGTCAAGGACCTCTCAGCAAATGTGCCCGTGCCTACAAAATGGAGAGCCGAGCAGTGGTAGTCAATACTGCCACACCAGACTGTGAAGTGCCTTATTGATCCGCCAATATGGACATCCAGGACTCAGGTGCCCCACATTCATCAGTCTGCAGTGTACTGGCCTTTCCAGAAACCATCGTCTGGCCCACCAGATGACTTCAGATCCAGAGAGGACACCAGCCCAGCTGTATCCTGTTCATCGCCTGGTAATTGGATGACGTCGGACCAGCTGTTTTCTTTTTGTTGCTGTTCTAAGGTTCCGTCTCCAGAGATGACATCAACCCAGCAGTTCCCAGATGTGCCCTCCTGTGGTTCCCAGAAGGTGTCCGCCCAGCTGTATCGGAAGAAATGCTGCCAGGGAGAGTCTTCGTCAGAGGTGCAGGTTGGTGCCAGAATTTTCGTACTACAAGTGGCTGGTAAGTCCGAAATTTTCTATCTTTATGACATTGCAGTACACACCCTACACTAACAGACTTCAAATTGTGTGAACTGTCCTCAAAGACTCTCCCCTTCCGGACTTTGGCCTGTTAGAACTGTGCTTCACCGGGCTCCGGCCCAGGAGAGGCTCTTTATTGGACTAGCCTTTGGGCATTGTGGTCACTAGTTGGGACTTTTAGGGCACTCCATCCCCCCAAATGTGTATTGTACATAATGTCGTTGTTTTCTAATGTAAATACTGTTTTTCTACCTTTTTTTTTTCTAAAAAGAAAATCTTTTGGGATTTTTCATGTTTTTTGATGGTAGGGTTTAGGTAGACTATGTATGCAGATTAGAGTGTGTGTTGTCTTTCTTTTTCTTACAGGTGTTCCTGGAAGACCAAAAGAGAAGACAAGAAGAGGAGGAGGGGCTCATTGGAGTTCCTCATCAGTGCTTTAATGTGTTTAGAAATTTAAAGTACTGTGGTATTGTTATGGTTGCTGTATTAACCCTTTCCTTCCACAGTTGTGGTTGTGGGGGTAGGGAGGAGACAGTTATATGGCTATAATGTGATATTTTAATGGTGTGTGGTTGCAGGTTGCCCAAGGTCGGGGAGGTCCCCGGGTTGTTTTTGTTTTGGGGGTATTAGGTTAAAGGCAGATAGGTTTTCCCTAGAGGGTTAGGGGGGATAGACAGGCTGTGGCCCTGACCTGCAGCAGGGACCGCAATGCTGATCTATCAGGGCTATGCTCTGGATAGTTCTACCAGAGCCACTAGGTGTCCATAGTAAGTGGTTAGTGTAGAGGCTGATATGTCAGTTACAGGCCTCTAGGCCCTTACTGTTGTCTGCCTGTGCTTGCACATGGTAGGAGGGGGCCTGATCACCCCCCTTCGCAGGTAGCACATAGGGTGGGATGGCCTAAGACTGGGTAAATAATGACTATGAACAGTCATTTTCCTGGTCAAGGGCGAGTGTAATCCCTTTGTTACCTGGGGTTACTAGAATCCCAGTAAGACCTAATGGTAGGCAGGGAAGGCAGCTTGTGAAACTCCAGTTAAATGGGTTTCACACTGTCTCACTCTGTTCTCAGTCTCAGCTGAGGCTGAGGGATGACATCACCAATAGAACTTTCGCACCTGCATAAGCCGCATTGGAATCTGCAGCAAAGGGAGTTAGATAGAACATTGAGAATTTTAAAAAGGAGAGTCTGCAGTTTGTCTGGGGAGAGTGAAGTTTGTACTCAAGTGGTGGAGACCACTGTTTTGAGTCTCAGTGCCCCCTCCCTCTGGGGGGGGATATAAAGATTCCCAGCAGATTCCTGGGGCAATCCCCTTAATTCTGCTAGTGGAGGAAAAGCTGCCTGTTTAGTCCAGGATTTATTTTGGAAGATGGAAGATTTGTGAGTTGTCTGTGGGGCACCTGCAACTTAAGGGTGAGTGTCTGCTCTGGCTAAAAGGGCATATGTTTTCTTCACCCTGGGACTTGTGTGAAAATCTACAGATTGAACTACATATTGGGAAGCCTAGAGAAATGGGCCAAGCAAGTAAAAGTAGTGTCAAATCCCAGAGTTTTCTGAGATGCAAATAATATGTAGAGGAGATGTGACAGATGTCTACCCTTAATCTACATTTAGAAGTTCAGAAAAGGAATTGTTCAGTTTTCCAGAAAAATGGCCAGGTATGGGCTGTGGGAGCTGGAGGTGGGTGGCCCCCCATCTTTAGTGACCAGGTCCACCTCTATGGATTTCTTCTGTGGTTTTCTACTTTGCCTCAGGCACTTGGCCAGTGATGGGGGAAGTATCCAGACATGGGTTTGTATGGAAAATTCTCTCTAAGAGTCACAGACTCTAGTGTGGTGTGGGGAGCCACGACAGGATAATTGGTTCATTCCTCAAATGTACCGCGCATCAAGTGGCCGGCAGGGGAGCCGGGCCAGTGGGGAAAACCCAAGTGTGTACAAGTCAGGCTGTGTACCCAAAGCTGCGTGCAAGTCCGGGCTGTGTGCCTGGTGGGTTCAGAGCCTGAGGGCTGGAAATGGTGATAAAGTGTTCTGTAGTCTCTAATCTGCATTACCAGGAAATGTAGCCCATGGGGGTCCGTCTATGCTTTGTTTGTTCAGCTAGTATGTGAATAAAAGCCACACTGAAGAATCCCATTCCTGGTTCTGGACATTACAGTTATTGCTTCCTGTGTTCGGATTTACTTGGGTGCCCCTGTTCAGAGTAGCCAAACCTAGGCTCCCCTGTGCCGAGTAACCTCATCCTCCCTGAACCCAGTCCCCATCAGGTACTGTTGTCAGCTTCAACAGCATACCACCTGTCATTTTGCTAGAAAGGCAGGGGTGATGGGTTACAGGAAGATAGGAACCCATATTTGGGCATGGTTGATTGCTGGAGGATAGCTTACAAAAGAAGGAAAAACTTGGAAATTATGACTTATGTCTCTTTACTGGAACTCTGACTGTGTTTAGGAAACAGAACAGCACCTGAAGATGACACTGAGTGAACCTGGTAGAGTATCTTTGTTTCCACTGATATTGGTCCCATGGTCAGCAGTAGCAGGGTCACCTGGGATGAGCTTTGGTTAAATTCGGATGCCCATATTAATATATTTTATGAATAAAATATAACTACTATCAGTTTTATATCTCAAATGCAAAATCTCCCATTCTCTATGTACTGTAGAATGAAATATTACAAGAAAGAAACTGCTCACCACAATACATCAATGTAAGTGCAAAGATTAACAGCAATAACATTGCAAAGATTCTAAAAAGTGTTCACATTTATCTAATATGAGTTTCACACTCTGACTTTCTGTGTTTCTATGATCCGGTGCACAACTGGTACAATAATGACCCTGCTCCACTGATTTTTTTTTCTCTGATACAATGACATTGCCCCTAAAGTGAAACAGAGTATTACAAAAAATTGTTTAATTACACAGTAAAACACAACATGGTGTTGCTTGTGCTGCCACAACCGCATGCCCAGGGACATTCTAAGCATGACTCTGCAGGCCAAGTGCCTTTAGCCCCTGGAAGTGCAGATGTGGCAGCATTTCTAACACCCTGTAAGTATAGAATAACAAAAGAAAATTAAATGTTTAAATTAGATATAAAATAGTTTCTTTGCCATTGTGTGCTACTATGGGGAACAAAGTGTTACTGTGCCATTATTTCCATTATTCTTCCTCCACTACCTCCCTACGTCCCTATCCCTCTCCTCCCCTCCTGTTCTTCTGCCCCTCTCTTCTCTAGCTCCCCACTCCCTTTCTGTCCCCCCTCCCTTTGTGCCTGGTCCTGTCCCCCTTGCAGGGTTCTCAGCATCCAGAAGGGGTTAGATCTTGGCTGTCCCTCTATCTCCCTCTTCCATTCCCAATCTTCTACCCCTCGCCTGCCCACTTCCCCACTTGTCTTATAACTGCCCTCCCTTGAGTATACAATAGCACTTTGAATTGTGTGCTCAGCCTACTACTTCTAGCACTTCAAATGTGTTATCCATCCTCTAACTTTTACTCTACTGGATCACCTGCTCTTGGGTTGTTGCAATGTATGTTATATCCAAACATGCTTTTGTTTACCCTGGCTGGTTGGTCTGGGTTATTCCTGCTCTGTAATTGTACTACACTGTTTTGTTTTAGTAGTTGTACTTGTATTGCTCTCTTATTGCTATGTGTTTGCCTGTTCTCCCTATTCTTGTACCCCACCCAGGATGCTTCTGGAAATGAACTGTTTACAGCTTATGTTGTCTTTCCTGGTGAAATATTTTCTAAATAAACAAATAACAACAATTTAATGTGTTTCCTTTGTGACCTGCTGCATGCTCCCCCCCCAATGTAGGTATTTGAGGAAGCATACGTGTTTGACACAAAAATGCTCTACCTTGGTGGAGGGGGATTCACAGCCATTACTGTCTTCACATCTTGTTTGAATAAATTGAATTTTATAACACTAGTGAGTGTTTTTTAAGACTCCTGCACTGTGAGCCAAGCTGTACTGTGAGTATACAATCTTGTTTTTTGCTTGAGCACCAGTATTTTAATCTTAGCCACCTTTTGAACTGTGATAGGTATTTTGTCTTGTTTGGTAATGAGGGAGCGAACTACTTAGAGTTGGGAGCAAGCAACCGGAGTGAGCACCAGTGTTTTAAGCAAGCTGGGTTAACATGATAGTATGCCAGCTGCACACTTTCATCTGCAGCTGCCACAGTGAAGAAAATGCCACCATTGTGATATGCAGTGTACGTCAATACTTGGAGTGTGCATGTAATGAACAGTATTTCCCAAATAGCACAAATAATGCATAATTTATTATGCAGATCGAAGTAGCAAATGGTTGCATTATTCATGCCTATTCGTATTCAGGAAATAAAGCAAATTATAAAAAGGGTCTCAGAAATGCTGCAGTTTGATTGGCTGTTAGGATTCCAACAGCCTTACTTTAATCCATGTTATACCGTCATGTATAGCCTGATCACCATGGAACATGGATTCTTCCTGTCAGTATTCCATCCTCTAGCACTGCTGAATGACTGGAATGCTGCATTCTGATTTTGAACCAGCATTCTTAAACTGTTGGTGGAAGAACTATTTTATTAAAAATCTTTCTCTAAATGAAGAAAACATTTAAAAAGTATACTTTTAACACTTTTTTTTTGGAATAATTTTTATAATAGTAATAAGGTACTCCCAGGAGTTAGACTAATAGTCAATTAATCACCCCCTAGGGGCAATATGGCACTCGGCTGTGCTTCGTGCCACATTTCACCCCTAGGGGTGATTAATGAACTGTTAATCTAACCCCTGGTCATGCCTTATTGCTTAAATAAAATTTAAAAAAAAAACAGCCTCCTCACTCTTCTCCCCATCCCAATAATGTTAAAAGCAACCTCATCCCCCACCCTCTGAAGCATGCCCACTCCCACCCTTCTTCCCGTAGTACCCACAATTTAATGTTTACAAAATGATCCTACAAGAGGTGATCAGCACAACCTACTCACCAGTACAGCCGTCAACCATCTCTTGTAGCACTTTTTATATATCAAAGAAATAATCCCCCCAACCCTCACCCCGACAACAGTAAGCAACTCCCATCTTCCTCCCACCAGCACCTACATTTTCATGTTATAGAAGGCCCCCAGGTAGGGGAAGGTGACTGACATAACCTGCCCTCCTCCACGGCTGACTGCATTCTTGTGAATGTACTGTAAGTATTCCCACACTTGCTCACACTGTAAAACAGTTGATAACTTGATTATTTCTTTGCTAAATTAAAAGCACTACAAGAGACAGTAGCCAGTTGTGGAAGTGAACGGACTGTGCCAGTTGCCCATCATGGGATCAGTTTTAAACATTACATTATGGGTTCGGGGGGAAGGAGGGTGGAAGTGGGTTTGTTTCAGAGGGTGGGGTGATGGGGGTTGCAATTGCTTCTAACTAGTGATGTGCAGAATGCAGAATTCTAATGATTGATTTAGTACAGAATGACCATTCTGCTGGCAGAATTCTTGCTGGAATTTCACTGGTTCTTTTGTGGAATTTCACCTGCTGTGATCTGTGGAATTATATTTTTCCGAACAGCATTTTTTCTCGGAAGAATCATTCTGCAGCTATTTCTGTAGAAAATAGCAAGGTCAGTGGAATAGAATTCCTCAGAGATCTTGCATAAAGCTCATTCCACATTTTTCTGCTGTGGAATTCCACCATTCCATTTCTGGCTAAATTTGGTGGCATTTCAGTGGAATTTTGAAAATTCTCTGAAATTTCATTCCAACAGAGCTTGAAAATTCCATGCAGCCCTACTTCTAATGTAATTGAGCTGGGGAGGTGGGGGGAGGCTCTGGTTTTACTCCTTCCCTTACAAGTACATGAATAATGAATACTGAATTTCCGAATATTTGGAGCACTGAATATGAATATTCGGCTGAATATTCGAAGTAAGTTATTCACTCTCTCAGTGAGTGCATCGGTATTCAGAGTTGGGGGGATGGTAGGTGCTGAGCAACTTCTGAGGTATTTTATGTTGGTTGATAATAAGGGAGTGAAGTAGTTAGATTTTGGAGCGAGCTGCTGGAGTGAGCACCAGTATTTGAAGTGAGAAGGACTGATTTGATAACATTCACTGCCAGCTTCATGTTTCCATCTGCAGCAGCCGCACTGAAGAATATACTGTTGTCATATGCAGTTCAGGTAAGCACATGAACTACTGAGTCAGGGGGGACAGTCCAGATCGATATTTGTTTTGGACAGCTGATGTAAAGATACTTGTATGTGGGTGTTGGGAGAGTTTTTTTTTTGTGGTGGGGAGTAAACTGTTAAGGGTAGTGGGTAAAAAAATGGCAGCTGTTTTTAGTTTCCAAATAGTGCTCAAGGATTTCTTTGAGGCATTGTGTCCTGCTTGCCAGAACTCATTCATACCCATTCGTTGTACTGTTCCAATCCAATGGATTTGAACATGTTTTGGCCAGTCATAATGCAGGATTTTCCTTGCCCATTTTGTAATACTTAATTAATTACTATAGTGTGCTGGATCTTTTCACAGAAAAAAACTATGTTACTTATAGCACAGCTAAAACCTTAAAAGCTATTGTGACTCACATTCATCTACTGCCTGAAAAATGACCCATAATTAATTGGTTACCACCCAACAAATTGGATTTCATGTATGTGGCAGATGTTCTTTTGTAAATTTGCAATTCAGGAACATAACCTTCAAACCCCAAATGTTTCCTGTTTGGTATGGATTAGGGAATTTATTGCTTACTACTTTGATTTCATTGCATATGTCAGCATCTGCTCCTGTCCAAAATTTTTTGTTGGCAGAACAATTAGACCTGTAAGGAAAAGGATACAGGATCACATTGGTGACATGAGCAACAGAGATATAGGGAATACAAAAAGGGGTGGAGGTACTGTGGGCCACCTAGAAACAGGGAATGGAGCCACAATGTGCACTAGTGTGATCTACTGACCTCCAGAACAGGGGGCTGGAGTTGGACAAGGTTCTGGTAAAGCATCCAAAAGATGGCAATAAGGGGGAGGTGCTGTTGGTAGAGGACTTCAATCCGCCGGATATAGATTGGAGCATCCCAGCTGCAGCTTCAGCTAGGAGCAGGGACATCATGGACTCCCTGCAGGGGGCTTTCCTCAAGTAACTAGTAAAAGAGTTCACTCATGTGGGGGCAATACTGGACCTGGTGCTCACCAACGGGGACAGTGTTGCCGATATCACAGTGGGTGGCTACCTGAGGACCAGTGATCACTAACACTGTGGCGAGGGTCCTGGATTTTAGGAGGGACAAGTTTAAAAGGATTGGGGAATGCATCAGGGATGCCATGGTTGGGGGGCAGAGGAGGAATTGGGGAGAGTAGAGGAACAGTGAGCAAAACTAAAAGAAGGGATAGTGAAGGCAAAACAACCCTCTGTGTCATGAAGCAAGTAAAAGCAAGAGCAAAAAGAGACCACTATGGTTCTCAAAAGAGGTGTCCAGGAAGGTAAGGGCAAAAAAGTTAGCATTTAGGAGGTACAAGGAGGAGATACAGAGAGAAGAAGATTGGGAGGTTTATCAGGAAAAACAGAGGGAGACAGGGGAAGCAATTAGGAGAACAAAGGTGCAAACGGAGAAGAAAATAGCTCAGGCAGTAAAGAAAGGGGACAAACATTTTTCAGGTACAGTATGTAAGCAAAAAGAGAAAAAACAGTGGAGGGATAGTAAGGCTTAGGGGGGACTGTGCAGACTGGGACCAGAAAAATGCAGACATCCTTAACAAATTCTTTTGTTCAGTGTTCACAGAGGAAGGGGAAGGTGAGGGGCCACTGATAAGTGCCAGGAGAATTGAAGGAAGGGAGGTGGACACTAGTCCATTCGGAAAGGAGAGAGTCCTGAAGAAACTTCCAAATCTGAAAGAGGACAAAAGGCAATGAGGCCAAATGGGGTGCATCCAAGAATAGAAACATAGAACTTGCCAGCAGATAAGGACTGCTTGGCCCACCTAGTCTGCCAATTTTCCCTATCCACTGCATACTGTATATTGCAGACTCTAGCTGATGCACGGGTTACCCTTTCTTCCCCATTGTTAGGGGTCCCTTATGTTTGTCCCATGCATTCTTAAATGCCCCCATTGTTTTCACCCCACCACCTCCATAGGGAGGCCATTCCATGCGTTCACCAACATTTCTGTGAAGAAATACTTTCTGACATTACCCCGGAGCCTACCCCTCTCAAGCCTCATATCATGACCCCTTGTCCTAGAACATCTTCTGTTCTTAAAGATGCTACCCTCCTGTACCTTGTTTATACCCTTGAGTTATTCAAAAGTCTCTATCATATCCACCCCTCTCTCCCTTCTTACCTTGAGCAAATACATATTGAGGTCCTCTAGTCTCTCCTCATATGACTTCTCATGCAGCCCTTGCACCATTTGTGTTGCCCTTCTCTGAACTGTCTCTACTCTACGTCCCTTCAGAGATACGGCCTCCAGAACTGGATACAGTACTCTAACAAAGGATATTGAGGGAGCTCAGAGAGATGCTGGATGCACCTCTGACAGCCCTGTTCAACCACTCACTGGAAGTAGGAGTGGTTCTGGAGGACTGGAGGAGGGCAGATGTGGTCTCACTTCACAAAAGTGGGAGCAGGGAGAAGACTGGCAATTACAGTCCAGTCAGCCTGACTTCTGTGGTGGGAAAATTAATGGAATCACTACTGAAGCAAAGTATTGTGTAATATATTGAATCCAGTGGCTTACAAGATCAGAGGCAGCATAGATTCACTGGGGGGAGGTCATATTAAACAAATCTGATAGATTTATTTGATTGGGTGACCAGGGAATTAGATCAGGGTGGAGCAGTGGATGTGGCCTACCAAAATTTCAGTAAGGCCTTCTACACTGTTCCACATAGGAGACTTATAACAAGCTGGGCAGCCTAGGAATGGGTCCAAAGATGGTAAACTGGTTAAGGAGTTGGTTAGGGGACAGAAGACAGAGGGTGGTGGTAAATGGAGTTCACTCTGAGGAAGGGAGGGTGACTAGTGGGGTGGCACAGGGTTCAGTTCTGGGACTGGTTCCCTTCAATGTCTTTATTAACAACAATGCAGAGGAACTAGAAGAGAAGGTATGCCTTTATGTTAATGACACTAAAATCTGCAATAAGGTAGACACTCTGAGGTGTGTGAGGAAAACATGATTAGAGAGCTAAGAAAGCTAGAGGAGTGGTCAAGGGTGCGGCAGCAGCTAAGTTTCAATGTAAAGAAGTGCAAAATCATGCACTTGGAGCACAGAAACCCAAGGGTGGAATACAAAATGGGGGGTGGGGTGTATTAATAACAAGCAATCCAAAATCTGTGCTAACCAAGGAAGGGCGTCCACACTCCAAATGCTTTGGAAAAAGATTAAATGTATATAATTAAAAGTAGCACTAGGCATATCTGATACCACCATTTCACGCCAAACAATAGTGCTTTTTCAAGGCGTGCAAATTTGATATACAAGTTCAAATTGATAATCCTGTCTTAAAGAACCACTACTCAATTCTGATTGGCTCCTAAGGGCATTATCAGTGAACTATACTGACATCACAAGGGAAGGGACTTCATTCACAAAGTTGTGAAATATTACAGTATGCACTGCAAGTCCACTGGTCCACAATGTGGACCAATGAGCTTTCAGCCGCTACTGTAAGCTGTCATTCGGCAGACAGCCGTTGTGGTATGTAGGTTGGTCTGCTGCCTGCTCATGACTGGGGGGGAGGTTGCTGGGTGGGCTGGGTGTCCTGTGTGGGTGGGAGTTACCACTGGACCACTGGGGAAGTGTAGTTTCTTTTTTGACTGTGATTGGGGATTCGGCAGGGGAGAAGGGAACCACCGGACCACCAGGGATAAATATTTCATAACGGGGCTGGTGATCAGAGGGTCAGGATGGGGAGGGGGGGTACCACTAGACTGCCAGGGACATAGGCATCAGTTCTAACACAACAATTGCTGCTACGGGAGTGGTGGTGGGGGGTTTCACTAGACTACCAGGGACATGGGCATTATTACTTACACGGCGATCAGTGCTACAGGCTGGGGGGGACCTCTGGAACTCCACTGCCAGCACTGCATGGTGTGCAGGGCACCAGGTGCATTTTGCTGACCAGTCCTGCACAACTCATGCAAATGGGGCCATAATGACATTCAAATGGCCCATTTGCGCCTTGCATGCATAATGGCCCCGTTTGCATATCGATATCTGAATATGAGGAATTTGCACAAGGTGTATCTCTGATGCGCTGGTGCATCACCCATTTCTGGTATTCAGACCTGTCTGGTGGATGCACCGGCACATTGTATTTGCACAGGGCACATTCTTTGCTATATTTAGAAGGGATGCACCATGGCACATCTCTTTTGAACATCTCCCTTAGTTGCTCCAGCACAACTCAGTTGTGCTGAGCACCCACTTGCGCTATTGCAAGGTGCATTTTTGAATATCGGGCCTTGAGAGTTCTTTTACAGTGGGTAATCCATTACCCAGGGTCACTTTTAAATGCAGAAATTGTAAGTTCTGCAGTTTCATTGGAGTGGGTGATGATTTTTTCATTGTTAATATTGACCAAACATTCAAAGTTAGAAGTTACATAGATTGTAACACACTAGCATTGGTAAATTTATTTATTAGCTTTTGGTTACCAGGTAAGTGCATTAGGCAAAACCCTGCCTATTTTCAGCACGACCCAGGAGAGTACAATATACAAGATAGAATGGTGCAATCAGGACAAAGTAACCAGCAGACAAATCTAGAACAGTTGCATTTGTTACCCACACAGGGATAAGCAGAGTTAAAATACAGTGGTTCAGTGGTACAATAAGAACAATTAGGCTGGGCAAACAAGACAGAACAGAAAAACAGAAGAGAAACAGACAAGCAGTACACATATGAAGGAAATGCTGAATAGACAATACAAGCAGCCAGGAGGGCAGAAATCCAAGCAATAAGTTAAGAGCAGGTAAAGGCATATAGGTGAGGGAACAGTGCATGTTTGAAGGTAGAGTGGGAAGAGGAATTCTTGACATGGAGAGGAAGGGAATTCCAGAACTTAGGAGTGAAATAGGAGAAAGCTTGCTCACCCATTTTCATAGAGCAATGTGGGACTGAGAACAAGGGGGAGGTGGAAGACTTGAGGGAACGGGAGTGAAGGATGGGGATCAACAAGGATGGGGATCAACATTGCTCCTAGTTAGTCAGAGCTGGGATGCCTGTATAAGGAATCAATGAAACATCCCAAGGTATAGGAAAGAAGGGCAGTGGGGGACAGCCAGTGGACGGCAAAGTAGAACAAGCAGTGATGGGTTAAGTGAGGAGCCAACAAAGCAAATCTGCAGATATTATTATATGTGGTATCCCACTTATGAAGTACACATGCATTGGCTTGGGTGAGCACCAGGAGGGCGTATAAGAGTCTAGGGAACAGAACACCCCTAGCTACCGAGACCCTGGCGGCAGGTGTGTGAGAGGGTGGCGCACTCTGTAGGCAGCACCTATCTTCATGTTTACTGATCGACATACCTCATTAATATAAGCAGAGAAGTCAAGTATGGAGTCCAGCGTGACACCAAGGTATTTGAAGGAGGCAGTATTCGAGACAGCAGTCCCATCACAGCATAGAACATGTAGCTTTGCATGCTCTGCCTGAACTTTTCTAGAGGAACCAAAGAGCATAGCCTGAGTCTTAGATAAATTAAGGATTTGATAGTTTGAGGAGAGCCAAGACTGAAGATTTTGAAACGCAGATGATGATTGAGGTCATCAACAGACTTGGAGGAGGCATAGAGTACCAGGTGATCAGCATACATAATGGTTCTTCAGGGAAGAGATTGGTTAGGAATATCATTAATAAAAAGGGAAAAGATCAGGAATTGAACCCTAAGGGACTCCGCAGGAGACGGAATTGGGGATGAAAGAACTTTGCAGAAGGAGACAGACTGTGATCGATTGTCAAGATAACTGCCCATCCAGTATAAGGTAGAGTTGGAGGCACTGAGGGATTGAAGTGTACTCAAAACTAAAGGGTGATTAACCAAATCAAATGCTTTAGAGAGGTCAATGAACACAGTGCCAGTAAGCAAGCCTTTGTCCATGTTGAACTTTATGTCACTAGTGAACTGGGTTAGAGCGGTTGTGGTACTATACCCAGCCTGAAAGTCATGTTGACTAGGGGACTGAAGGTTGAAGTTACGTAAATATATAGAGATCTGGCAGTGAATACATTTTTCCAGTAGCTTGCTAAGTGGTGGCAGTAGCAGAGTAGGTCGGTAGTTCATTTGAACTTTAAGGTAACCTTTTTTAAACACAGGGATAGTCCTTGCTGTTTTCCAGGCCAAAGAAGCCATGGCAGAACAGATCAACAGGTTAAAGAGCCTGGTTACTGGTGTAGCAAGGACAGAGACGGAAAGTCATAGGATCCTAGGTTCAAGACCATCCAACCCGGCACTACCGTGTGCAGGGATGGTTTTCAGTAATTTAAGGTCCTCCTGCCGTGTGACTGGAGCAAGCACCAAGGGGGGAGAAGCTTCAGTAGACAATGGGGGGGGGACAGCGAATCTCTGGAAGGAGGGTTGGGGTATTGAGAAGCTTGGTAAAGAGGGAGTTAAAGGCATTAGCAACAGTGTGTGGGTTGTTGCAATGGATATCATTTAAAAGCATTTTGTTAGGGGTCTGTGACTTGTTACCAAGCATCTCATTAATCTGAGACCAGTAACTCAACTGAAGGGGGAGCACCTGGAAATTTCCAGGTAACCTCGTAGGTCACTTCAACACTGCTCACATCCCCTTAAACTTTCCTCCAGGCAGTTTACACTCATAACCTTGGGTTCTTGATAAATAGTTCCCCACAGTTCACCTTGTTTATTCCCTTCAGAAACTTGAAGATCTCTATCATATCCCCCCTCTCTCGATGGTCCTCCAGTGAGTACATGTTCAGTGTCTTCAGACGAATGAGAGGAGACCACTATAATAAAAACCAGAGAGGAAACTGGTTCTCACAGTAAGTGGTGACACCGTGGAATGCATTACCACCATTAGTGGTGTCTTGTGATAGTATGAATCAGTTCATGCATCTACTAGACGAATATTGTAGAGAAAATTGTTTCCAACTCATAATATAAAATGGTACAGGTCAAAAATGGTTAATGCTATATGACCAGTCCACATGCTATGAATCCTATGATTTTCATAAAATCTGCCCTATTTTGCACTGTCTCCAGACTGTCTCTGTCCTTCCTTTGGTGAGGACCCCAGAACTGAGCTCAGTATTCCAGATGAGGCCTCACCAGTGACCTATATAGAGGTAGTAGTACTGTACCTCCTTTTTCCTGCAGTCAATACCCCTTTTGATATACTCCAGCATACCATTAGCTGTACTGTAAGCCCTGCTACACTCACTTGATGATGACTCCTAGATTCTTTTCCTCTGCCGTGCTGCTCACTTTAACCCTACAAATTCAGTACTCTATTCTGTTTTCTTTTCCCCTAGGTGCATAACCTTGCTTTTCTTGGCATTGAATTTCAGCTGTCAAACTGTAGACCACCTTTACAGCTTCTTTAGCTCTCTTTGGATATCACTGATCCCTTTGTTGCTATCTACTCTACCACAAAGCCTCGTATCATCTGTGAAAAAACACAACCTGTCTAGGATGCCACATCCAATGTTGCTGATGGACATATTGAAGAGGATAGGACTCTGCGGCACCTCACTTGTGACCTCCCTGTCTTCTGATTTGACCATGTTTAGCACCACCCTCCGCTCTCTCACTCTGCAGCCTCACTCTGGTATCATAGCCAGTACTCACCACCTGGCAGCATGGCACAACCCCTAGTAACCAGTGCTATCACGTGCTGTGTACGGGGACCAGTTCTCTTCAATGTCTTTATAAGTGACATCACAGAAGAGTTAGAAGGGAAGGTATGCCTCTCTGCAGGTGACACAAAAATATGCAATAGGGTAGATACTCTGAAGGGGGTGGAAAGAATGAGTAGAGACCTGAGGAAATTCGAAGAGTGGTTGAGGATATGGCAGCTGGATTTCAATGCAACAATGCAAACTCATGCAGCTAGGGCACAGAAACCCTGGGGCTGTGTATCAAATGAGGGAGAGGTACTGATGGTCTGTAAACAGGAAAGGGACCTTGAGATTATCATATCTGATTACCTTAACGTGGTGAGGCAATGTTACAAGGCAGTAGACAGGGCCAGTGGGATGGTAGGATACATAAGGAGGGGAATCACCAGCAGAAGGAAAGAGACAGTGTTACCACTGAACCAATCGCTGGTGAGAACCCATCTGGAGTACTGTATCCAGTAGCGGAGACCTCATCTCTGGAAGGACATAGAGTAGATTCTGTTCAGAGGAAGGCAACTAAAATATTGCAGGGGCTGCATTATAAGCACTATGAGGAGAGACTGAAGGATCTGTACACCTTTGAAGGGGGGGGCATGAGAGAGATCTGTAAGTACCTCACAAGGGTGAATAAGGCAAAGGAGGGGAGTATTTTTCAGAAGAGAAAGGGTACAAAAACTAGGGGATATGCTATGAAGCTGGAAGGTGGGAAATTTAGGAGGGACGTGAGAAAGTACTTTTTCACTGAGAGAGTGGTGAACACCTGGAACAGTCTTCCAGCAGAAGTGGTGGGAGTAAAAACAGTGGTGGGCTTCAAGCATGCATGAGGCAGGCACAAAAGTATCTTGATAGGAAAGTGTGTGGGGGGGGGGAGTAGCCAGAGATAGATACATAGAAACATAGACTTTGACGGCAGATAAGGACCACTTGGCCCACCCAGTCTGCCCATTTCCCTACCTACTGGATAAGCTGCAGATTCTAGTTAACCAACAGCCTATTTCCTGCAACCCCCCACTATAATTGCCTTATGTCTGTCCCATGCATGTTTGAATTCCTCCACTGTTTCAGACCCCACAACCTCTCCAGGAAGGCGGTTCCATGCATCCACCACTCTCTCTGTGAAAAAAATTTCCTCACATTACCCCTGAGCCGTCCCCCCTCTAACTTTAAATTGTGCCCCTTGTCCTTACACATCTCTTTTCTGAAAGATGCTACCCTCCTGGACTTTGTTGATTCCCTTGAGGTACTTAAAAGTTTCTATCATGTCCCCCTGTCCCTCCTTTCCTCAAGGGTATACATATTAAGCTCTCTCATTTCTCTTCATATGGTTTCTGATGTAGACCCTGCACCATTTAGTTGCCCTCCTCTGGACTGCTTCCATCCTGTCTATGTCCTTGTGTAGATAAGGTCTCCAAACTGCACGCAGTATTCCAGATGGGGTCTCACCAACTGTCTGTATAGAGGATAACCACTTCCCATTTTCTACTTGTGATGCCCCTCCCTATGCATTCCAGTATCCCCCTGGCTTTCCCTACTGACTTCTCACATTGCATACCCACCTTTAGGTCATCTGATATGACTACACCCAGATCCCTTTCCATTATTGTTGTTGTTAGTATCTCCCCTGCTATTGTGTACTCTTCTCCTGGATTTTTATTTCCCAGGTGCATTACTTTGCACTTCTTTGCATTGAATCAGATCAGATAGGATCTGCAGTAAAGGTATAGACAGGGGAAAAGAAGGGGAGACTGAGTGGGTCAGTAGGTCTTTATCTGCTGACAAGTTCTGTTTCTATGTTTCTGTGAGTCGACTGGTGTAACAAACCAGCATTTGAACCCACTAGCATGTGGAAAGCCAGTTCTCACTGCAAGTTATTCATTGAGCGGCATCTCCCTTTGAAACTAATTGGGGTCATTGTTTATTGTACAAAAAAGTATGGCAGTCAAACGAGGTGACAATTTGTTCCCGCACTTTGCACTACCACCCTTTTCTGCTGGGAATGCAAGCATGTTTTTCCTGTTTTCGTACTTTACTTTCATCTGTTTTCCCTTGTTAGAGGATTCCCTGACTGTGGTACACAATAAAATCCATAGTTATTATGGCAGTAGCATCACTATGTGTCTAACAAATATTCACCTGATTGTGCAAGGTTTGAAAAACTAACATGTTCAACCTTAGTAATTGTGTTATACCATAAGAAAATGAGGAAGTGTTACATTTGTCATGCTAGCACTTCTCTCTCATGCTACAGTAAACTGAGAACAACTGCTCTTTGTTTCCAGTTACGAATTATAATAATGTAAAGAAACTATATGCATGCAAACAATAGTGTGAATACTTACTAGGCCCCAGAGAACTAAAATATTCAATGTCCCTGCACTTAGCCTGAGATGAGGGTTTGCAGTTACGCATCAGGACCCATATTCACATTGTTTCCATTAATCTCAGCAATGAATAAATCATTAAAAGTGACACATGGATCACACTCCCTGCTTCTCCATCTATTGTTGTTTACATAGAGTGTTATCTCTGGTGTGGATCCTTAGATCTTCAGGTAGCAGTATTAGAATATGGCCAGGTAACTGCTCTGCAAGGACAAACAGTATAAGAACAGCAATAATACCCTCTGCAGATTATCCTATTACTGGGGATTATGCAGGATGTGTCCCCAAAAGGGTCACAGACCCACTATGTAGATCACTGATGCTATCGATTGTTAGTTTATAGTTTGTTTACAGCTAGGGTTTGTCATATTTCGTTGCTTATTTGTGTAAGTGTGTTAACTATAATTTATACTATATAGTGTTTAAATATTGGCTTGCTAGTTACGCATGCAATTTATTATTTTACATAATATTTACTGCAATGAGCTATGTTGTCCTGTAAGCAATGAAACAAGAATCTATCTAATTTCTTAGTGGAGACACAATCTGTATTTTCATTACTTTTATTTTTCACAAGTGATTATACTTTTGTCGTCCAGAGGTAAATTTTTTGTTTCCATAGAGCATCTGGGGCTAGATATTCAAAAAACTGCAAAATGGGTTACAAATGTTTGCACCACACTTGCGCATGTGCCTGACCCAGAGGTTGCAGTATTCAGTCAGACAGCGGACTGGTATCTGACTGAATATCAGCCCATGCTGGCCCAGCCCTAGGCCACTGTGCGTTGCCCTGAGAGGGACATGGGCTGCATCCAGGCCATAGTGAACTGTGCCCCAAGACCAAATAGCATTGGGAGCTGCAGTGCAATAATTAGCCGCAAAATCCAAATGAGCCCATTGGGCACACAAAGCACTAAGGGGCCATATGCATGCCAATTATGGGCTCCTTTGCATAGGAATCAGCAGCAGATTTGCTCCCATCTCTTGGGTGCCTGCCATGTCAAACCTGGTGGCAACTGGCACCTCCACCCCCAAATGCCTGTTCCCTATATAATAATATAGTCCCTGGTGTCTAGTAGCACCCCCATCCCCTGATCACCTATCCCATCTATGGCATGTAGTCCCTGGAACCCAGTGGAATCCTTCGCACACCGGTTCTGATGAGGTGAAGATGTCCTTGGTGTCTAGTAGCACATACACCCCCCAATTCCCTGTCTCAGTTCCCATCGTATGTTCTGGTGTCCAGTGGCACTTCTTTAGTCCCCTTCCCAGTTGAGCAATGTATGCCTGGTGTCCAGTGGCACCTCCACCCTCCAATCACCCATTCTGGAATGGCCCATGTATTCCCTGGTGTCTAGTGGCACCCCTCACCGTCTGCTCACCCATCTTGGTGATTCCAACCATTTCCTGGTATTTAGTGGCACCCCCCACCTCCAGAACAACCATCCCAGTGATTGCAGCATAGTCCCCGGTGTCTAGTGGAACCATTCCTCTGAACACCCATCCTGGTGATTGCAATATGATTCCTGGTGTTCAGTGGCACCCCCAACCCCTTATCACCCATCTGGATTTGTAGCACCATATTCCAGCTGTCTGGTGGCACCCCAACCTCCTGATTTCCTGGCCTCTGTCTGTCCCCTTTACAATCCCTGGTGTTCAGTGGTACCCCGTCCTCTCCCCAAATGCCAGGTTACAAACACACTGGTGGACATTGCTGGTCTGAGAGCCCCTCATTTGCCACACCTGCATCCAGCACAGCACCCATTCTACCCTCTATACCATCCAAGATGTGGACATGTGATACATACCTCTATGGCAACAAACACAGCCCCCCTCACCCCTCCTTGGCTGGCTGTCGCATGAGCCACAGCGTGTGCACAGACAGGCCTTGTAGAGGGGATGTTGACTGGGTGATCAGGAGTAGGGGATGCCACCAGACACCAGGAGATATGGTGCTAATCACCACAATGGCTGGTCAGGGGTGGGGGTTCAACTGACACTAGGGACTATATTGTAATCAATGGGAAAGGTGTTCGGGGTGGTGCCACTAGACACCAGGGCTAATATTGCAAGTACCAGGATGGGTGTTTGGGGGGGCCTCAGGCCACCAAGGAGTATGCTGCAATCACCAAGATGGGTGATCAACAGGTGTGGTGTGCCACTGGAACCTCGGGACTCTGTCACAATCACCAAGATAGCTCCTAGGTCCTAGTAGGAAGCAGGAAGGGGTATGGAACATCCTGAGAGAAGGCGGTCCAGAAAGAATCTAGGTGTCAGGTCTCATTAGGCCACAGATGGGGACTGGGATGTATCTGGTGTCCCTCTGGGGTTGGGAATGTAACCCCCTTGTTACCCGGGGTTACTAGAATCCCAGTAAGACCTAGTGGTAGGCAGGGAAGGCAGCTTGTGAAACTCTAGTTAAATGGGTTTCACACTGTCTCACTCTGTTCTCAGTCTCAGCTGAGACTGAGGGATGACACCACCAATAGAACTTTCACAGCTGCATAAGCCACATTGGAATCTGCAGCAAAGGGAGTTAGATAGAACATTGGGAATTTTAAAAAGGAGAGTCTGCAGTTTGTCTGGGGAGAGTGAAGTTTGTACTCAAGTGGTGGAGACCACTGTTTTCGGGTCTCAGTGCCCCCTCCCTTCGGCGAGGGGGATGTAAAGATTCCCAGCAGATTCCTGGGGCAATCCCCTTAATTCTGCTAGTGGAGGAGAAGCTGCCTGTTTAGTCCAGGATTTATTTTGGAAGATGGAAGATTTGTGAGTCGCCTGTGGGGCACCTGCAACTTAAAGGTGAGTGTCTGCTCTGGCTAAAAGGGCATATGTTTTCTTCACCATAGGACTTGTGTGAAAATCTAGAGATTGAACTACATATTGGGAAGCCTAGAGAAATGGGCCAAGCAAGTAAAAGTAGTGTCAAATCCCAGAGTTTTGTGAGATGCAAATAATATGTAGAGGAGATGTGACAGACACCTACCCTTAATCTACATTTAGAAGTTCAGCAAAGGAATTGTTCAGTTTTCCAGAGAAATGGCCGGGTATGGGCTGTGGGAGCTGGAGGTGGGTGGCCCCCCATTTTAGTGACCAGGTCCACCTCTACGGATTTCTTCTGTGGTTTTCTACTTTGCCTCAGGCGCTTGGCCAGTGATGGGGGAAGTACCCAGATGTGGGGTTGTAAGGAAAATTCTCTCTAAGAGTCACAGACTCTAGTGTGTTGTGGGGAGCCATGACAGGATAATTGGTTAGTTCCTCAAATGGACCATGGATCAAGTGGCCGGCAGGGGAGCCGGGCCAGTGGGGAAAACCCAAGTGTGTCCAAGTCAGGCTGTGTACCCAAAGCTGCGTGCAAGTCTGGGCTGTGTGCCTGGTGAGTTCAGAGACTGAGAGCTGGAAATGGTGATAAAGTGTTCCGTAGTCTCTAATCTGCATTACCAGGAAATGTAGCCCCGTGGGGGTCCGTCTATGCTTTGTTTGTTCAGCTAGTATGTGAATAAAAGCCACATTGAAGAATCCCATTCCTGGTTCTGGACATTACAGTTATTGCTTCCTGTGTTCGGATTTACTTGGGTGCCCCTGTTCAGAGTAGCCAAACCTAAGCTCCCCTGTGCTGAGTAACCTCATCCTCCCTGAACCCAGTCCCCACCAGGTACAGCTGTCAGCTTCAACAGCATGCCACCTGTCATTTTGCTAGAAAGGCAGGGGTGAGGGGTTACAAAAATGGAGGCACCGCTTTGGATTTTGTTCTGGGAGGAAGGTGCTTGGGCAGGGGGGCTAGCGTTTTGGCTATCTGGCAGTGGGTAGCCCAAAAAGCTGAAGCAATTTCCTATTGTGTTGCTGTGTGCTGTGGATCTTGTGCTGCTGCTTAAAATTGCCAACTGTTTACCAAGGAGCAGTAAAGCCAAAGAGTGTGCCCTTGTCCTGCATCAAATTGTTTACAGCGTTTTTGCCTGCTTTAAAAATGAACTGTGGTAAAGAAAAGTGTGGAAGACTAGGGGTAGCAACAGGAAAATTGTGCCCTGGACATTTGAAATGCTTTTAAAATGAACTGTGGTAAAGAAAAGTGTGGAAGACTAGGGGTAGCAACAGGAAAATTGTGCCCTGGACGTTGGAAATGCTTTTTGAATTAATTGAGAGACTGCAGTGTAAATGGCTATGTTAAATGGCTGAAATGGGCTCCCGCCGTGGAGTCAGTTGAAAAAAAAAAAAGCTGCATTCTGCAGTTTAAATTTGCCTGCTCGACGATCGCCGTGAGGAGAAGAACCCTCGCGAGGAAGAAGAGGCTCATTTGCATGGCGTCGTGTGGTTGGTCAGGCTGCAATCAGTCCCGGCCCTCAGCCAGCTTTACAGAGACTGCCCCAGCATTCGAGAGGGAGTGTGAGTGGAGTGCGTGTACTGGCAGTGGAGGAGCGTCGCGGAGTGTTAAAATCGATGTAAACCTTATAAAAATTGACTTTCTTGTTTAAAATCGGGCTCAACCCGCTAATCGATCATCAGAATTGCTAAAGTGGTGGTCGAGAAGACGATCGGCAGGACTGCCAGCCCGTTTCTGTTCAGAGGACTCCAAGAACTGGCTGCAGGCAGTTTTTCCCCATCGCAGCAAACTGCTACTGATAACAGTAAGTAACAACCAAGAAACTGCTCAAACAGTGATTTTCAGCCCTATGCCATATAAATGCGTGTGCAGCAGTGTAGTCGCTTTGGAAGTAACAACTGTGTAAAGTCCTGCCAGCAAGTGCAAGTCTGTTAAGCCATTGACTGTGTGCATAGTAATGAATTTAGCCTCAGTTTAAAGTTTGCAACCAGAGAGAGACTGTGGGTTGCAGCAAAGTGCAGCACTAGAAATACAGGCAATCCTGTGCTAAAAATCTGAAGCTTTAAGGGACTGTGAATCAAATGAATGTTACCAGCATGTAAAAAGTCCATGGAAAATCCTGTAAATGTGTTTAAAGCCAGAGCAGAGCAAGTTGTGCAGTTTGAGCAAAAGTTATCAGTAGTTTGTGTAAATCGGGTGCGCAGTGGCTTGACCCAGATTCTGAATGTTGATGCATGGGAGTGCTGCCGCCGCCATTACAGGGTGGGGTAGTAAAGTAAACACAGCAGCAGAGGAGCCATTTTACAGCTAAAGGGTGTGTTCAATAAAGTGGGACTTTTATTTACAGTGAACTTTTGTTTGTTTTTCTGCAGTTATGGCCTCAGGACCAGCTCGTTACCCGGATCATGCCCAGGTTGCAGTAACAGCAGCAGTAATTAGACTGAGGAATATTGAAAAGTGGTGCTATGGAGGGCAACTGCCTCCTCATGTGGCGATTCCTAATTTTCCAGTGCATGTATGCCAAATATGCTTGAGAGCTGGAAGGGACGTCTTCATGATTCCTCACTGTGCTGGATGCCTAGAAAAATATGGCTTGTCTAAAGTGCCTCCAATTCGTTTGGCTCCCACATGGACAAAAATTCAGGAATCTGCAGTTGGCAGCACACAGCACCAGGCGGAGCCTGTGGAGGAAGGCCCCTCGGGGGAGTGTGGCACAAAGCTAGAGAGTGCAGAGTTAGAGACAGAACCAGAAGTTGAAGTTTCGGATGCTGGATCCCAGAAAGAAAATTCGGATAAAGCATCAATAGACCCCTGGAGGGGGGGCCTAGCCCAAGTCTCTTAGGTGAAGATGAGATGCGGGAGGCCTTTGAGTGGGAGGTGTCGATCTCCACACCTAGTGATTAATGGATAGTCTCAGGAGTGAGAATGACTGCTCACTCCTGGGCTCAGATCCTCAGTGAAGAGGAAGATGAGGGGGAACCTGTGTGGCCTTGTGAGAAAGGAACGGGTACACAGCCTCAAGATCTTGTCTCGGAGGAATGTACGGAAGAAAGTGGTGATGCCACTGCCCTGGCTTTACAGGAGGAAGAAGTCAGGGTTCCATTTCTAATTTCCTTAAGGATGCGTAGCTGGCAGAACCAGGACTGGCCACCCCCAAGCCAGGCCAGCGGTCTCAGATTGACCAAAGCAAGTAAAGAGGAGAGACTGGTTCGTAGAAAGGCAAATGAGATCTATGGTATAACCTTTCCTACCTTTCCTCGGAAAGTCTGGGAGGAGATTGAGAACTGCAGGAAATCCTGGATCTGGGATGAAGCAATGAAAAGTGTGCATCCTGGGGCCAACAAGCATGTAAAGAACAGACTGTTCCATGAAAAGTATACCCAGTGGAAGAGAGGAAGGACACTGTTTATAGACAGAGTGAGAGTGGTGGACAGAGGGGGACGTGAAATATCCCACTGTGTGAATTATGTGCGCCCAGATGGGGTAATAATTCAAGCTCCTGATCCCCGGTACTATTGGCCTCTGTGCAAGGACCTCTCAGCAAATGTGCCCGTGCCTACGAAATGGAGAGCCGAGCAGTGGTAGTCAATACTGCCACACCAGACTGTGAAGTGCCTTATTGATCCGCCAATATGGACATCCAGGACTCAGGTGCCCCACATTCATCAGTCTGCAGTGTACTGGCCTTTCCAGAAACCATCGACTGGCCCACCAGATGACTTCAGATCCAGAGAGGTCACCAGCCCAGCTGTATCCTGTTCATCGCCTGGTAATTGGATGACGTCGGAGCAGCTGTTTTCTTTTTGTTGCTGTTCTAAGGTTCCGTCTCCAGAGATGACATCAACCCAGCAGTTCCCAGATGTGCCCTCCTTTGGTTCCCGGAAGATGTCCGCCCAGCTGTATCAGAAGAAATGCTGCCAGGGAGAGTCTTCGTCAGAGGTGCAGGTTGGTGCCAGAATTTTCGTACTACAAGTGGCTGGTAAGTCCGAACTTTTCTATCTTTATGACATTGCAGTACACACCCTACACTAACAGACTTCAAATTGTGTGAACTGTCCTCAAAGACTCTCCCCTTCCGGACTTTGGCCTGTTAGAACTGTGCTTCACCGGGCTCCGGCCCAGGAGAGGCTCTTTATTGGACTAGCCTTCGGGCATCGTGGTCACTAGTTGGGACTTTTAGGGCACTCCATCCCCCCAAATGTGTATTGTACACGTCATTGTTTTCTAATGTAAATACTGTTTTTCTACCTTTTTTTTTTCTAAAAAGAAAATCTTTTTGGGATTTTTCAGTGTTTTGATGGTAGGGGTTTTAGGTAGACTATGTATGCAGATTAGGAGTGTGTGTTGTCTTTCTTTTTCTTACAGGTGTTCCTGGGAAGACCAGAAGAGAAGACAAGAAGAGGAGGAGGGGCTCATTGGAGTTCCTCATCAGTGCTTTAATGTGTTTAGAAATTTAAAGTACTGTGGTATTGTTATGGTTGCTGTATTAACCCTTTCCTTCCACAGGTGTGTTGTGGGGGTAGGGAGGAGACAGTAATATGGCTATAATGTGGTATTTTAATGGTGTTTAGTTGCAGGTTGCCCAAGGTCGGGGAGGTCCCCGGATTGTTTTTGTTTTGGGGGTATTAGGTTAAAGGCAGATAGGTTTTCCCTAGAGAGTTAGGGGGGATAGACAGGCTGTGGCCCTGACCTGCAGCAGGTATCAGAGTGCTGATCTATCAGGGCTATGCTCTGGATAGTTCTACCAGAGCCACTAGGTGTCCATAGTAAGTGGATAGTGTAGAGGCTGATATGTCAGTTACAGGCCTCTAGGCCCTTAGTGTTGTCTGCCTGTGCCTGCACATGGTAGGAGGGGGCCTGATCACCCCCCTTCGCAGGAAGCACATAGGGTGGGATGGCCTAAGGCTGGGTAAATAATGACTATGGACAGTCATTTTCCTGGTCAAGGGCGAGTGTAATCCCCTTGTTCCCTGGGGTTACTAGAATCCCAGTAAGACCTAATGGTAGGCAGGGAAGGCAGCTTGTGAAACTCCAGTTAAATGGGTTTCACACTGTCTCACTCTGTTCTCAGTCTCAGCTGAGACTGAGGGATGACATCACCAATAGAACTTTCGCAGCTGCATAAGCCACATTGGAATCTGCAGCAAAGGGAGTTAGATAGAACATTGGGAATTTTAAAAAGGAGAGTCTGCAGTTTGTCTGGGGAGAGTGAAGTTTGTACTCAAGTGGTGGAGACCACTGTTTTCGGGTCTCAGTGCCCCCTCCCTCCGGGGGGGGATGTAAAGGTTCCCAGCAGATTCCTGGGGCAATCCCCTTAATTCTGCTAGTGGAGGAAAAGCTGCCTGTTTAGTCCAGGGTTTATTTTGGAAGATGGAAGATTTGTGAGTCGCCTGTGGGGCACCTGCAACTCAAGGGTGAGTGTCTGCTCTGGCTAAAGGGCATATGTTTTCTTCACCCTGGGACTTGTGAAAATCTAGAGATTGAACTACATATTGGGAAGCCTAGAAATGGGCCAAGCAAGTAAAGTAGTGTCAAATCCCAGAGTTTTGTGAGATGCAAATAATATGTAGAGGAGATGTGACAGACATCTACCTAATCTACATTTAGAAGTTCAGCAAAGGAATTGTTCAGTTTTCTAGAAAAATGGCCGGGTATGGTCTGTGGGAGCTGGAGGTGGGTGGCCCCCCATCTTTAGTGACCAGGTCCACCTCTATGGATTTCTTCTGTGGTTTTCTACTTTGCCTCAGGCGCTTGGCCAGTGATGGGGGAAGTATCCAGACGTGGGGTTGTAAGGAAAATTCTCTCTAAGAGTCACAGACTCTAGTGTGGTGTGGGGAGCCACAACAGGATAATTGGTTCATTCCTCAAATGGACCGTGGATCAAGTGGCTGGCAGGGGAGCCGGGCCAGTGGGGAAAACCCAAGTGTGTACAAGTTAGGCTGTGTACCCAAAGCTGCGTGCAAGTCCGGGCAGTGTGCCTGGTGGGTTCAGAGCCTGAGGGCTGGAAATGGTGATAAAGTGTTCTGTAGTCTCTAATCTGCATTACCAGGAAATGTAGCCCCATGGGGGTCCGTCTATGCTTTGTTTGTTCAGCTAGTATGTGAATAAAAGCCACACTGAAGAATCCCATTCCTGGTTCTGGACATTAGAGTTATTGCTTCCTGTGTTCGGATTTACTTGGGTGCCGCTGTTCAGAGTAGCCAAACCTAGGCTCCCCTGTGCCGAGTAACCTCATCCTCCCCGAACCCAGTCCTCACCTGGTACTGTTGTCAGCTTCAACAGCATACCACCTGTTGTTTTGCTAGAAAGCCAGGGGTGATGGGTTACAGGAAGATAGGAACCCACATTTGGGCATGGTTGATTGCTGGAGGATAGCTTACAAAAGAAGGAAAAACTTGGAAATTAAGACTTGTGTCTCTTTACTGGAACTTTGACTGTGTTTAGGAAACAGAACAGCACCTGAAGATGACACTGAGTGAACCTGGTAGAGTATCTTTGTTTCCACTGATATTGGTCCCATGGTCAGCAGTAGCAGGGTCACCTGGGATGAGCTTTGGTTAAATTGGGATGCCCATATTAATATATTTTATGAATAAAATATAACTACTATCAGTTTTATATCTGAAATGCAAAATCTCCCATTCTCTATGTACTGTAGAATGGAATATTACAAGAAAGAAACTGCTCACCACAATACATCAATGTAAGTGCAAAGATTAACAGCAATAACATTGTAAAGATTCTAAAAAGTGTTCACATTTATCTGATATGAGTTTCACACTCTGACTTTCTGTGTTTCTATGATCTGGTGCACAACTGGTACAATAATGACCCTGCTCCACTGATTTTTTTTTCTCTGATACAATGACATTGCCCCTAAAGTGAAACAGAGTATTACAAAAAATTGTTTAATTACACAGTAAAACACAGCATGGTGTTGCTTGTGCTGCCACAACTGCATGTCCAGGGACATACTAAGCATGACTCTGCAGGCCAAGTGCCTTTAGCCCCTGGAAATGCAGATGTGGCAGCACATCTAACACCCTGTAAGTATAGAACAACAAAAGAAAATTAAATGTTTAAATTAGATAGAAAATAGTTTCTTTGCCATTGTGTGCTACTATGGGGAACAAAGTGTTACTGTGCCATTATTTCCATTATTCCTCCTCCACTACCTCCCTACGTCCCTATCCCTCTCCTCCCCTCCTGTTCTTCTGCCCCTCTCTTCTCTACCTCCCCACTCCCTTTCTGTCCTCCCTCCCCTTGTGCCTGGTCCTGTCCCCCTTGCAGGGTTCTCAGCATCCAGACGGGGTTAGATCTTGGCTGTCCCTCTATCTCCCTCTTCCATTCCCAATCTTCTACCCCTCGCCTGCTCACTTCCCCACTTGTCTTATAACTGCCCTCCCTTGGGCATACAATAGCACTTCGAATTGTGTACTCAGCCTACTACTTCTAGCACTTCAAATGTGTTATCCATCCTCTAACCTTTACTCTACTGGATCACCTGCTCTTGGGTTGTTGCAATGTATGTTATATCCAAACATGCTTTTGTTTACCCTGGCTGGTTGGTATGGGTTATTCCTGCTCTGTAATTGTACTACACTGTTTTGTTTTAGTAATTGTACTTGTATTGCTCTCTTATTGCTATGTGTTTGCCTGTTCTCCCTATTCTTGTACCCCACCCAGGATGCTTCTGGAAATGAGCTGTTTACAGCTTACATTGTCTTTCCTGGTGAAACATTTTCCTAATAAATAAATAATAACAATTTAATGTGTTTCCTTTGTGACCTGCTGCATCTTCCCACCCATTGTAGTTATTTGAGGAAGCATAAGTGTTTTGCATCAAAATGTTCTACCTAGGTGGAGGGGGATTCACAGCCATTACTGTCTTCACATCTTGTTTGAATAAATTGAATTTTATAACACTAGTGAGTGTTTTTAAGACTCCTGCACTGTGAGCCAAGCTGTACTGTGAGTATTCAATCTTGTTTTTTGCTTAAGCACCAGTATTTTAATCTTAGCCACCTTTTGAACTGTGATAGGTATTTTGTCTTGTTTGGTAATGAGGGAGCAAACTACTTAGAGTTGGGAGCAAGCAACCGGAGTGAGCACCAGTATTTTAAGCGAGTTGGGTTAACATGATAGCATGCCAGCTGCACACTTTCATCTGCAGCTGCTACAGTAATGAAAATGCCACCATTGTGATATGCAGTGTAGGTCAATACTTGGGGTGTGCATGTAATGAACAGTATTTCCCAAATACCACAAATAATGCACTATTTATTAAGCAGACTGAAGTAACAAATGGTTGCACTATTCATGTCTATTCATACTCAGGAAATAAAGCAAATTATAAAAAGGGTCTCAGAAATGCTGCAATTTGATTGGCTGTTAGGATTCCAACAGCCTTACATTAATCCATGTTATACCATCATGTATAGCCTGATCACCATGGAACATGGATTCTTCCTGTCAGTATTCCATCCTCTAGCACTGCTGAATGACTGGAATGCTGCATTCTAATTTTGAACCAGCATTCTTAAACTGTTGGTGGGAGAACTATTTTATTAAAAATATTTCTCTAAATGAAGAAAACATTTAAAAAGTATACTTTTAACACTTTTCTTTTGGAATAATTTTTTATAATAGCAATAAGGTACTCCCAGGAGTTAGACTAATAGTCAATTAATCACCCCTATGGGCTGGCAGTATAGCCTAGAGGTTAGAGGAACGAGGTGTGAATGAGCTTGATACATCCAGCAGACCAGACCTGAGTTTGATTCTCACAACCTCCACTTGAATACTGTGTGATTCTGAGCAAGTCACTTAACCACCCATTGCTCCCAGGTTGCCCCTGAAAATAGGCACTTGTGTACCTAGTGGGCCTTACCCGGTTACCAAAGACTAAAATAAAATATGGCACTCGGCTGTGCCTCGTGCCACATTTCACCCCAGGAGGTGACTAATAGACTGTTAATCTAACCCCTGGTCATGCCTTACTGCTTAAATAAAATTAAAAGAGGCAGCCCCCTCACTATCCTCCCCAGCCCAATAATGTTAAAAGCAACCCCAACCCCCACCCTCTGAAGCATGCCCTCCTACTCTTCTTCCTGTAGTACCCACAATTTAATGTTTACAAATGATTCTACAAGAGGTGATCAGCACAACCTGCCCACCAGTAGCGGACGGCAACCATCTGTTGTAGCACTTTTATATATCAAAGAATAATCCCCACCCTCACCTGACAACAGTATGCAACTCTCACCTTCCTCCCACCAGCACCTACATTTTCGTATTATAGAAGGCACCCAGGTAGTGGAAGGCGACTGGCACAACGAGCCCTCCTCCATGGCTGACTGCATTCTTGTGAATGTACTGTAAGTATTCCCACACTTTCTCACAGTGTAAACAGCTGATAACTTGATTATTTCTTTGCTAAATTAAAAGCACTACAAGAAACAGTAGCCAGCTGTGGAAGTGAACGGACTGTGCCGGTTGCCCATCATGGGATCAGTTTTAAACATTACATTATGGATTCGGGGGGAAGGACGGTGGAAGTGGGCTTGTTTCAGAGGGTGGGGTGATGGGGTTGCTTCTAACTAGTGATGTGCAGAATGCAGAATTCTGCTGATGGATTTAGTGCAGAATGACCATTCTGCTGGCAGAATTTTTGCTGGAATTTCACTGGTTCTTTTGTGGAATTCCACCTGCTGTGATCTGTGGACTTATATTCTTCAGAACAGCATTTTTTCTGGGAAAAATCATTCCGCAGCCATTCCTGCAGAAAATAGCAAGGTCAGTGGAATAGAATTCATCAGAGATCTTTCATAAAACTCATTCCACATTTTTCTGCTGTGGAATTCCACCATTCCATTTCCGGCTAAAACTGGTGGCATTTCAGTGGAATTTCAAAAATTATGTGAAATTTCATTCCAACAGAATTTGAAGATTCCATGCAGCACTATTTCTAATGTAATTGAGCTGGGGTGGGGTGAGGGGGCTGGGGTTTTACTCCTTCCCTTACAAGTATATGAATAATGAATATCGAATTTCCTAATATTTGGGGCACTGAATATGAATATTCGGCTGTATATTAAAAATAAGTTATTCACTCTCTCAGTGAGTGTATCGGTATTCAGAGTTGGGGGGAATGGTAGGTACTGAGCAACTTCTGAGGTATTTTATGTTGGTTGATAGTAGGGGAGTGAAGTAGTTAGATTTCGGAGTGAGCTGCTAGAGTGAGCGCCAGTATTTGAAGTGAGAAGGACTGATTTGATGACATTCACTGCCAGCTTCATGTTTCCATCTCCAGCAGCTGCACTGAAGAATGTACTGTTGTCATATGCAGTTCAGGTGAGCACATGAATTACTGAGTCAGGGGGAACAGTCCAGATCGATATTTGTTTTGGACAGCTGATGTAAAGATACTTGTATGTGGGTGTTGGGAGAGTTTTTTTTGTAGTGGGGAGTAAACTGTTAAGGGTAGTGGGCAAAAAAATGGCAGCTGTTTTTAGTTTCCAAATAGTGCACAAGGATTTCTTTGAGGCACTGTGTCCTGCTTGCCAGAACTCATTCATACCCATTGATTGTACTGTCCCAATCCAATGGGTTTGAACATGTTTTAGCCAGTCAGAATGCAGGATTTTCCTTGCCCATTTGTAAATTAATTAATTACTATAGTGTGCTGGATCTTTTCACAGAAAAAAAATACGTAACTTATAGCACAGCCAAAACCTAAAAGCCATTGTGACTCACATTCATCTACTGCCAGAAAAATTATCCATAATTAACTGGTTACCACCCAACAAATTGGATTTCATGTGTGTGGCAGATGTTCTGTTTGTAGATTTGCAATTCAGGAACATAACCTTCAAACCCCAAATGTTTCCTGTTTGGTATGGATTAGGGAATTTGTTGCTTACTACTTTGATTTCATTGCATATGTCAGCATCTGCTCCTGTCCAAAATTTTTTGTTGGCAGAACAATTAGACCTGTAAGGAAAAGGATACAGGATCACATTGGTGACATGAGCAACAGAGATTCAGGGAATACAGAAAGGGGTGGAGGTACTGTGGTCCCCCTAGAAACAGGGAATGGAGCCACAGTTTGCACTGGTGTGATCTACTGACCTCCAGAACAGGGGGCTGGAGTTGGAAAAGGTTCTGGTGAAGCATCCAAAAGATGGCAATAAGGGGGAGGTGCTGCTGTTGAAGGACTTCAATCCACCAGATGTAGATTGGAGCATCCCAGCTGCAGCTTCAGCTAGGAGCAGGGACATCATGGACTCCCTGCAGGGGGCTTTCCTCAGGTAACTAGTAAACAAGCTCACTCATGTGGGGGCAATACTCGACCTTGTACTCACCAATCGGGACAGTGTTGCAGACATCACAGTGGGTGGCTACCTGAGGACCAGTGATCACTAACACTGTGGCAGAATTGAACCACACAAAGGCAAGGGTCCTTGATTTTAGGAGGGACAATTTTAAAAAGATGAGGAAATGCCTCAGGGATGCCCTGGTTGGGGAGGGGCAGAGGAGGACTTGGGGGGGGGAGTGGAGGAACAGTGAGTGAAACTAAATGAAGGGATAGTGAAGGCAAAAAAAAAAGTCTGTGTCATGAAGCAAGCAAAAGCAAGAGGAAAAAGAGACTACAATGGTTCTCAAAAGAGGTGGCCAGGAAGGTAAGGGCAAAAAAGTTAGCATTTAGTTGGTTTAAGAAGATACAGAGGGAAGAGGATTGGGGGACTTATCAGGAAAATAGAGGGAGACAGGGAAAGCAATTAGGAGCACAAAGGTGCAAATGGAGTAGAAAATAGCTCAGGCAGTAAAAAAAAGGGGACAAATATTTTTCAGGTACAGTATGTAAGCAAAAAGAGAAAAACCAGGGGAAGGATACTAAGGCTTAGGGGGGAAGGGGACTGTGCAGAGGGGTCCAGAAAATGCAGACATCCTTAACAAATACTTTTGTTCAGTGTTCACAGAGGAAGAAGGGAAGGTGAGGGCCACTGATAAGTGCCAGGAGAATTGAAGGAAGGAGGTGGACACTAATCCATTAGAAAGGATTGAGTCCTGAAGGAACTTGCAAATCTGAAAGAAGACAAAGCAATGAGGCCAGACGGGATGCATCCAACAATAGAAGCATAGAACTTGCCAGGAGATAAGGACTGCTTGGCCCACCTAGTCTGCCCATTTTCTCTATCCACTGTATACTGTATATTGCAGACTCTAGCTGATGCACTGGTTACCCTTTCTTCCCCATTAGTAGGGTTTCCTTATGTTTGTCCCATGCATTCTTAAATGGCCCCATCGTTTTCACCCCATCACCTCCATAGGGAGGCCATTCCATACATTCACCACGCTTTCTGTGAAGAAATACTTTCTGACATTACCCTGGAGCCTACCCCTCTCAAGCCTCATATCATGATCTCTTGTCCTGGAACATCTTCTGTTCTGAAAGATGCTACCCTCCTGTACCTTGTTTATGACCTTGAGTTATTCAAAAGCCTCTATCATATCCCCCCTCTCTCCCTCCTTACCTTGAGCGAATACATATTGAGGTCCTGTAGTCTCTACTCATATGACTTCTCGTGCAGCCCTTGCACCATTTGTGTTGCCCTTCTCTGAACTGTTTCTACTCTGTCTATGTCCCTCCAGAGATGTGGCCTCCAGAATTGGACACAGTACTCTACAAGAGATTGTTGAGGGAGCTCAGAGAGATGCTGGCTACACCTCTGACAGCCCTGTTCAACCATTAACTGGAAGTAGGAGTGGTTCCAGAGGACTGGAGGAGAGCAGATGTAGTCTCACTTCACAAAAGTGGTAGCAGGGAGAAGACTGGCAATTACAGTCCAGTCAGCCTGACTTCAGTGGTGGGGAAATTAATGAAATCACTACTGAAGGAAAGGATTGTGGAATATTTTGAATCCAGTGGCTTACAAGATCAGAGGCAGCATAGATTCACTGGGGGAAGGTCATGTTAAACAAATCTGATAGATTTATTTGACTGGGTGACCAGGGATTTAGATCAGGGTGGAGCAGTGGATGTGGCCTACCAAGATTTTAGTAAGGCCTTCTACACTGCTCCACATAGGAGACTTGTAACAAGCTGGGCAGCCTAGAAATGTGTCCAAAGGTGGTAATCTGGCTAAGGAATTGGTTAGGGGACAGAAGACTGAGGGTGGTGGTAAATGGAGTTCACTCTGAGGATGGGAGGGTGACTAGCGGGGTGCCACAGGGATCAGTTCTGGGACTGGTTCCCTTCAATGTCTTTATTAACAACAATGCAGAGGAACTAGAAGAGAAGGTATGCCTTTATGTTAATGACACTAAAATCTGCAATAAGGTAGACACTCTGAGGTGTGTGAGGAAAACATGATTAGAGATCTAAGAAAGCTAGAGGAGTGGGCAAGAGTGTGGCAGCAACTAAGTTTCAATGTGAAGAAGTGCAAAATCATGCACTTGGAGCACAGAAACCCAAGGGTGGAATACAAAATGGGGGGTGGGGTGTATTAATAACAAGCAATCCAAAAACTGTGCTAACCAAGGAAGGGCGTCCACACTCCAAATGCTTTGGAAAAAGATTAAATGTATATAATTAAAAGTAACACTAGGCATTCCTGCTGCCACCAACGTTTCATGACAAACAATAGTGCTTTTTCAAGGCATGCAAATTTGATATACAAGTTCAAATTGATAATCCTGTCTTAAAGAGCCACTACACAGTTCTGATTGGCTCATAAGGACATTATCAGTGAACGATACTGACATCACAAGGGAAGGGACTTCATTCACAAAGTTGTGAAATGTTAAGAGTATGCACTGCAAGTCCATTGGTCCACAGTGTGGACCAATGAGCTTGTAGCCACTACTGTAAGCTGTCATTCGGCGGGCAGCCGCAGTGGTATGCAGGTGGGTCTGCTGCCTGCCCATGACCGGGGGGGTTGCTTGGTGGGCTGGGTGTCCTGTGTGGGTGGGGGGGAGTTTCCACTGGACCACTGGGGAAATGTTGTTTCTTTTTTGACTGTGATCAGGGATTCGGCTGGGGAGGAAGGAACCACTGGACCACTAGGGATAAATATTACATTACGGTGCCGGCGATCAGAGGGTCGGGATGGGGAGGGTGGTACCACTAGACTACCAGGGACATGGGCATCAGTTCTAACACAACAATTGCTGCTAAGGGTGGGGTGGGCGGGTTCCACTAGACTACCAGGGACATGGGCATGACTACTTACACGTCAATCGGCGCTGCAGGCTGGGGGGTCCTCTGGACCTCCACTGCCAGCACCGCATGGTGTGAAGGGTGCCAGGTGCATTTTGCTGACCAGTCCTGCACAATTCATGGAAATTGGGCCATAATGACATGCAAATGGCCCCATTTGCGCCTTGCATGCATAATGGCCCCATTTGCATATCAATGTCTGATTATCAGTAATTTGCGCACGGCGTATCTCTGATGCACCGGTGCATCACCCATTCCTGGTATTGAGACCTGTCTGTTGGACGCATCGGCACATCGTATTTGCGCAGGGCACATTCTTTGTTATATTTAGAAGGGATGCACCATGGCACATCTGGTGTGAAGGGTGCCAGGTGCATTTTGCTGATAGAGGGCATTCTCAAAATGGCTGAAAAAGGGGAGATACTGTTGATGGGGGACCCGAATATGCCAGATGTTAACTGGACAACATGGACTGCAGCCACATCCAAGAGCAGGGTCATTCTCGATGCCCTACAGGAGGCATGCCTTAGACACCTAGTGGTGGAACCCACTCAGGAGGGAGCAATATTAGACCTGGTACTCTCAGATGGAGAGAGGATTACAAATTTAGAAGTCAGTAGACATCTGAGAACAAGTCACCACTGCACAGTGTGCTTCACAATAAACACAACCATGGAGACGAGCCAAACAAAGACAAGGATACTGGACTTTAGAAGGCCTAACTTTGGCATAATGGGTGAATACCTGAGGAATGCATTAGCAAATGGCCCGAAAGGAGGGGTGGAAGAACAATGGAGAAAAATCAAAACTGCCATCATGGAGGCAACAAGCCTTTGTGTGAAACAAATAAAGAAAACAAAGCGGAATAAAAAAACACTATGGTTCTCAAAAGAGGTGTCAGGGAAGGTTAAGGAGAAAAAGGCTGCATTCAAAAAGTATAAGGAATCACAGAAGGAGCATGGCAGGGAACTGTATCAATTAAAGCAGAAAGAAGTGGGGAAGGCAGTCAGAAAAGCAAAGGCCCAAACCGAGGAAAAGACAGCCAACTCAGTTAAGAAGGGGAATAAAACCTTTTATAGGTACATTAAGGAGAATAGAAAGGTTGAGGGAGGGATAGTGAAGATTAATAAAGGAGAGGGGAGGTGGGCAGACGGAGACAGTGAAAAGGCAGAGATACTGAATGAATACTTTTGCTCAGTATTCACAAAAGAAGAAGAGGAGGAGTTACCTAAACCAAACAATAGAAGCAGTCTGGGTAGTGGGGTTGACGCCAGTCCATTTACAGAAGAAAGAGTCCTGAAAGAACTCCTAAAACTTAAGGTGGACAAAGCAATGGGGCCCGACGGTATTTACCCTAGAATACTAAAAGAACTAAGGGAGGACCTAGTGACACCACTGACCACACTTTTTAATAAATCATGGGAGGATGGGGTGGTACCTGAGCACTGGAGGAGGGCAGATGTGATTCCCCTTCATAAAAGTTGGAGCAAGGCAGAAGCAGGAAACTACAGACCTGTTAGTTTGACCTCAGTGGTGGAGAAAATGATGGAATCACTTCTGAAAGAAAGAAAGAAAGAAAGAAAGAAAGAAAGAAAGAAAGAAAGAAAGAAAGAAAGAAAGAAAGAAAGAAAGAAAGAAAGAATTGTTCAGTACCTAGAGGCCAGCAGGGCACAGGACCCAAAGCAACATGGATTCACAGCAGGAAGGTCATGTCAGATGAATCTAATTGATTTCTTTGACTGGGTGACCAAAGTAATAGACCAGGGAGGGGCTGTGGATATGGCCTACCTAGACTTTAGCAAAGCATTTGACACAGTCCCGCACAAAAGATTAATAATCAAGTTAGCCAGCGTGGGAGTGGGTCCCAGGGTGGTAGCCTGGGTAGCAAACTGGCTGAACAACAGGACACAGAAGGTAATAGTGAATGGAACACATTCTGAAGAAAGGGGGGTTACTAGTGGGGTACCTCAGGGCTCAGTACTGGGTCCAGTCCTCTTTAACGTCTTTATAGGTAACATTGCAGAGGGTCTGGAAGGAAAGGTATGCCTCTTTGCAGATCACACAAAGATCTGTAACAGAGCTGATACACAAGGGGGGGGTAGAAAGGATGAGAAGGGACTTGGCAAGGTTGGAGGAATGGTCAGACATCTGGCAACTTAGATTCAATGCAAAAAAGTGCAAAGTAATGCACCTTGGGAATAAAAATTCAGGAGAAGAGTACACAATAGGAGGGGAGGTACTAACAACAACAGTAATGGAAAGGGATCTGGGTGTAGTCATATTAGATGACCTAAAGGTGGGTAAGCAATGTGAGAAGTCAGTAAGGAGAGCCAAGGGGATACTGGGATGCATAGGGAGGGGCATCACAAGTAGAAAAAGGGAAGTGGTTATCCCTCAGTACAGACAGTTGGTGAGACCCCATCTGGAGTACTGCGTGCAGTTTTGGAGACCTCATCTATGCAAGGACATAGACAGGATGGAAGCAGTCCAGGGGAGGGCAACTAAAATGATGCAGGGTCTATATCAGAAACCATATGAAGAGAGACTTAGAGAGCTTAATATGTATACCCTTGATGAAAGGAGGGATGGGGGGACATGATAGAAACTTTTAAGTACCTCAAGGGAATCAACAAAGTCCAGGAGGGTAGCATCTTTCAGAAAAAGAGATGTGTGAGAACAAGGGGGCACAATTTAAAGTTAGAGGGGGATGGCTCAGGGGAAATGTGAGGAAATTATTTTTCACAGAGAGAGTGGTGGATGCATGGAACCGCCTTCCTGGAGAGGTTGTGGGGTCTAAAACAGTGGGGGAATTCAAACATGTATTGGACAGACATAAGGCAATTATAGTGAGGGGTTGCAGGAAGTAGGCTGTTGGTTAACTAGGATCTGCAGCTTATCCAATAGGTAGGGAAATGGGCTGACTGGGTGGGCCAAGTGGTCCTTATCTGCCGTCAAAGTCTATGTTTCTATGTTTCTATGTCTTTTGAACATCTCCCTTAGTTGCTCCTTCACAAATCAGTTGCCCCGAGCACCCACTTACGCCATTGCAAGGTGCATTTTTGAATATTGGGCCCTGAGAGTTCTTTTACAGTGGGTAATGCATTACCCAAGGTCACTTTTAAATGTAGAAATTGTAAGTTCTGCAATTTCATTGGAGTGGGTGATGATTTTTTCTTTGTTAATATTGACCAAACATTCAAAGCTAGAAGTTACATAGATTGTAACACAGTAGCATTGGTAAATTTATTTATTAGCTTTTGCTTACCAGGTAAGTGCATTAGGCAAAACCCTGCCTATTTTCAGCATGACCCAGGAGAGTACAATATACAAGATAGAATGGTGCAATCAGGACAAAGTGACCAGCAGACAAATCTAGAACAGTTGCATTTGTTATCCACACAGGGATAAGCAGAGTTACAAAATACAGTGGTTCAGTGGTACAATAAGAACAATTAGGCTGGGCAAACAAGACTGAACAAAAAAACAGAAGAGAAACAGACAGGCAGTACACATACGAAGGAAATGCTGAATAGACAATACAAGCAGCCAGGAGGGCAGAAATCCAAGCAATAAGTTAAGAGCAGACGCAATTGCATATAGGTGAGGGAACAGTGCATGTTTGAAGGTAGAGTGGGAAGAGGAATTCTTGACATGGAGAGGAAGGGAATTCCAGAACTTAGAAGTGAAATAGGAGAAAGCTTGCTCACCCATTTTTGTAGAGCAATGTGGGACTAAGAGCAAGGGGGAGGTGGAAGACCTGAGGGAGTGGGAGTGAAGGACGGGGATCAATAAGGACGGGGATCAGCATCGCTCCTAGTGAGTCAGGGTGGGGATGCCTGTTTAAGGAATCAATGAAACATCCCAAGGTATAGGAACGCAGGGCAGTGGGGGACAGTCAGTGCAAGGCAGAGTAGAACAAGCAGTGATGGGTTAAGTGAGGAGCCGATAAAGCCAATCTGCAGATATTATTACATGTGGTATCCCACTTATGAAGTACACATGCATTGGCTTGGGTGAGCACTGGGAGGGCGTATAAGAGTCTAGGGAACAGGACACCCCTAGCAACCGAGATCCTGGCAGCAGGTGTGTGAGAGAGTGGCGCACTCTGTAGGCAGCACCTATCTTCATGTTTACTGATCAACATACCTCTTTAATATGAGCAGAGAAGTCAAGTATTGAGTCCAGCGTGACATCAAGGTATTTGAAGGAGGCAGTATTCGAGACAGCAGTCCCATCACAGCATAGGACATGTAGCTTAGCATGCTCTGCCTGGACTTTTCTAGAGGACCCAAAGAGCATAGCCTGAGTCTTAGATAAATTAAGGATTTGATAGTTAGAGGAGGTTTTGAAATGCAGATGATGACTGAGGTCATCAACAGACTTGGAGGAGGCATAGAGTACCAGGTCATCAGCATACATATTGGTTCTGCAGGGAGGAGAAGGGTTAGGAATATCATTAATAAAAAGGGAAAAGAGCAGGGGACCAAGAATACAATCCTGAGGGGATGAAAGAACTTTGCAGAAGGAAACAGATTGTGATCAATTGTCAAGATAACTGCCGATCCAGTATAAGGTAGAGTCAGAGGCACCAAGGGATTGAAGTGTACTCAAAACTAAAGGGTGATTAACCAAATCAAATGCTTTAGAGAGGTCAATGAACACAGCACCAGTAAGCAAGCCTTTGTCCATGTTGAACTTTGCTTCACTAGTGAACTGGGTTAGAGCGGTTGTGGTACTATATACCCAGCCTGAAATCCATGTTGACTAGGGGACTGAAGGTTGAAGTTACGTAAATGTGTAGAGATCTGGCAGTGAATAAATCTTTCAGGTAGCTTGCTAAGCGTGGCAGTAGCGCAGTAGGTCAGTAGTTCATTAGAACTTTAGGGTAACCTTTTTTGAACACAGGGATTGTCCTTGCTGTTTTCCAGGCCAAAGAAACCATGGCAGAACAGATCAACAGGTTAAAGAGCTTAGTTACTGGTGTAGCAAGGACAGAGATGGCAAGTCATAGGATCCTAGGTTCAAGACCGTCTGACCCAGCACTTCATGTGCAGGGATGGTTTTCAGTAATTTAAAGACCTCCTGCCATGTGACTGGAGCAAGCACCAAGGGGGCAGAAGCTTCAGTAGACAATGGGGGTGGACATGGACTCGCTGGTAGGAGGGGTGGGGGTTTTGATAAGCTTGGTAAAGAGGGAGTTAAAGGCATTAGCAATAGTGTGTGGGTTGTTGTAATGGATATCATTTATAAGCATTTCGTTAGGGGTCTGTGGCTTGTTGTTACCAAGGATCTCAGTAATTTGAGACCAGTAACTCTTCGGGTTAGAGGCAGAGGAACTAAGGAGTTCATGGTAGTAGTTACTTTTAGCAGAGCAAATCTCCTTTTTACAGGTGTTTTGCAAGGACTGGTAAGCCTTGAAGTCAGCTTGAAAAGCGGAGGATTTCCATTTAGTCCATAGTGTATCCCTACGCTCAAGTAATTGTAAGAGGGGCTGCTTGAGCCACTTGGTGGCTTTCCCTTTGACCTGACACATAGAGACAGGAATGTGTCTATTCTGAATAGAGAGTAGGGTCGAGTTGAAAAAAACAGTCGCTAGGTTGATATCATTGGTTGTGTAAAGGGGTGACCAATCAATGAGTTTTAGGTCATGAAGAAGCGCAGCAAAGTCAAGGCTAGAGAAGTTGGAAAAGGATAATACTTTAGGGGGATAGGATGGAGGGGAAGTGTCCCACATGCAATAGACTGGGCAGTGATCACTTATAGCATCAGGTAGGACTGCAGGAAAAGGAAATCTATCCTTCCTGTTGGTAAGAATCCAATCAATAACTGTGTGGCTGGAAACATTCTGGGAGATCCTAGTAGGAGATAAGATGAGTTGGGCGAGGTTAGCCTTACTGATAGTAGATGCAAGGAGACAGGAGTTAAGACTGATCCAGTTGAGGTTAAAGTTGCTCAGGCAGATTATTTCATTTTTCTTGGAAACAGCTGGCATCAGTTCAATGAATTCTTCAAGACCAAGTTTACAATTTCTAGGGGTATATAAACACTTAGGATGTGGAGTTTTCTAGCACCACCAAGGAGTAGAAGTGAGTGTAGGACCTTGCAATTGGTTAATGAGTGACTTGGCATGATAGATACATTGAGGTGAGACGTACAGTACAATGCAAAACCACCACCTCTTTTGGAGTTGGGGTGGTCAGCCCGAATGACGTTGTAGCCTGTTAGAGAGCAGAAGGAATCAGGGACAGAGGATTTCAGCCAAGTTTCAGATAAGGCTAGGATGTCTGGGTTATTCGTATGTACCCAGGCCTCAAGCTCAGGGAGACTGGCAGCTAGACTCCAGATAACAAGATGGGTAAATGTTAAGCCTGAGGACTGGGGGAGGAGATATGAAGAGCAGGAATAATTTGATTTATTGCAGACAGTAGGGCCAGGGTTGGGCTCAATGTCTTCAGCAAGGGTAAGGGATAGGGTTATTATCCATAATGTTGCCTGCAGAGTAAGGACAAGTAGAAAAGTGTGAGGGTGAAAAAGAGGAGTAGCCAGGAAGAAGTTATTTGGAGCCAGAGAAACAGGGTAAAAGCTAGAGAAGGAAAGGAGCTAGGAAAAGAGTGACAGGAGAAGTAGGGTGGGGAATTGTATAACTGAAAGATAAGGAAGAAATGCCCAGAGTTATAACAGAAGTAAGTAGCTAGGGAGTGAAAGCAAATTAAGAGCCTAAGTTACACCCAGGAGAGTGCAAACAGAGGAAGTAACAGAGCAGTGTGGAAATCAAAGTGAGCTAAGGACAAAAAGAAAGGTGTTGACGACCTCTAGTGTAGATAGGATATAACCTGCTGATGAGAAAGAAGGAAGATTAAAAAAAAATGCATGAGCCCTGCCTACAACATGCGTGTATCGTTCCCTATAAATTTAAGGCTAGTTAAGGATGGGAGGGTATTGGAGGGGCGGATGGGGAGCAGCCGCGCAGTGGCTGCAGGGCAGCTGAGCCCCCTGTTTTAAGTAAGCAGAACTTCCTAATCTCACAAGGCTGAGATAAATTGCAACACTGCTGTTTACAAGAATTAAACCAAGCAGCAGTTTTACAAAATTATCTGGGTCTGCTAGGATCCAAAAAACCAAACAGCAGTTTTACAAAATTAACTGGGTCTGCTAGGATCTAAAACAGATTAAATGGGGCTGCTGAGCTCTGAAATAGTGCAGACACTACAGTGAGAAACCCTTGGTGAGGTTAAATGGCTCAGCTAGAATCAAAATTAGGCACAGAGCAAGCAGCACCTTGTAAATTAAGTCAGTCTGCTGGGATCCAAAATAGCACAAGCGCAAGTGCAATGCAGGAAGCCCTTTACAAAATTAATATGGCTCTTCTGGGATCTGGATTTGTGCTACACAGTTAAATAAAATCGGTCAGCAGAAGGATCCAAATTGAGCCAAGATCACAAAATTAATTGTAATTAGGCACCGCAACAGAGAGCTCTAGTGAACTCAGACAGGAACTAAAGCAAAGTAACCAAGTTAAGTCCATTTAGAAACTATGTAGAGCCCAGAAAACCATTAGCTGGAGCCAGCCGGGTGAATTGTTCCAAAAGGCGACAACATTTAAATCTCAGACAATGGCAGAAGCGTGGTCTCGGTGTCATCCAGTAGCCTACCTTGGTTGAGATGAGTGAGCGGGGGGAATAGCTTCACGGGCAAGTGCCCTGAAGTCCCAGAGAGGCTAAGGAGAGAGAAGAGGGTAGGCAGGTAAATATATGAGGACAGAAGGATTAGGAAGAACAAATCAGAAGCAGTGAGAGACAATAGGGATAGAGGGAGGGGAGGAAAAGAGAAGGGAGGGAGAGCAGCAGGAGCTAGGTAAGGAGCAAGTTAGAGCAAGACAAACTAGGCAGCTACAGTCTAAAGTTAGTTGCAGCAACTCTAATTAAGTACAGCAAACTAATATCCTTTGCAGACACAGCGATTCCTAATATTACCATCAAAGCTAAAATTCCTGTAAACAGTGCAATTCCTAGGAGTGAAATTTAAATAATCACTGTAAGAGTAGGAAAGTAAAAGAATGAACATTAACAGAGCCTCCCATTTTAAGTAAGCAGCACTTTTTAGCACTATGCATATGTAATAATTTTTATATTGGTAAAGCAAGTTGGAAATCTAAATTGAGAAGTGGTGAGCACTTCAGAAGTATTAGTAAGATAGATAAAGAAAATGCACTAGCTGTACACATGTCTTCATCTGTGGGTAATCATTGATTCAGTTCTTATGGTATTGAAAAAGTTACTGTAGACACCCGGGGTGGTGACACTGATAAATTTCTATTGCAGAGGGAAGTTTTCTGGCTATTCAGATTAAGATCTTGGATTGCACCAGGACTAAATGAAAGTTTCCAAATGGGATATTTTTTATAATGATGCATTTCAGTGACTATTTTGATTATTTCTGCATTGTGATTATACATATTGTATATATTATATTTGTGCTCTCCTTTTAATATTTTGTAATTCCCTTCCCCCTTGCCTTTTTCTATTTTACTGTTTTATTTTTCTGCTTCCTTCTTCCCTTCCCTTCCCTTCTCCCCCTTCCTTCCTCATGATGTCGGTGTAGTTCACGGATAATGCCCTTATGAGCCAATCAGAATTGTGTAGTGGCTCTTTAAGACAGGCTTATAAATGTGAACTTAAAAACTAAATGTTCACACCTTGAAAAAGTGCCATTGTTTGGTATGAAAAGTTGGTGCTGGAAGGGGTACCCACTGTTGTTTTTAATTAAATAAATGTTATCCTTTTCTGCAGCAGTTGGAATGTGGATGCCCTTCCTTGATTAGCACAGGTTTTTGGATTGCTTGTGGTACTTAGTAACATGCTGGAGCTCCTGAAGATCATATTCAGTGCTACCTGTGGGAAACTGGGTATAGCATTAATGACAACCAAACAAGAAAGAGACCTAGGGATAATCATATCTGATAATATAAAGGTGGCTAGACAGTGTGACGAAGCAGGGGGAGAGCAAGTGGGATTCTAGGATGCATAGGGAGGGGTATCACCAGCAGAAAGAGAGAGTTGGTGTTACTGCTGGTGAGACCTGTCCTGGAGTACTGTATCCAGTTCTGGAGACCACGTCTCTGAAAGGACATAGAGTAGAGGCTGTCCAGAGGAGGGGGAGAGAGGTTGATATTGACAATGTGGGTGGGCATCCAGTGTTGAAATTAACTGTATGGGAGTGGGAGGCTGATATTATCAGCACTGTAGATGGGCTGCCAGTGTTGGAATTAACTGTGTGGGGGGTGGGAGGCTGATATTATCGACACTGGGAAAGGGCTGCCAGTGTTGAATTTAACTGTGTGGGGGGTGGGAGGTTGATATTATTGACAATGGTGGTGGGCTTCTAGTGTTAAAACTAACTGTGTGAGGGGTGGGAGGCTAATATTATCGACACTGGGGATGGGCTGCCAGTGTTGAAATTAACTGAGTGGGGGTGGGAGGCTGATATTACCGACAATGGGAGTGGGCTTTCAGTGTTGAAATTAACTGTGTGGGTGTGAGAGATTGATATTATTGACAATGGGGGTAGGCTTCCAGTGTTGAAATTAGCTATGTGGGCGTGGGAGGCTGATATTATCGACACTGGGGATGGGCTGTCAGTGTTGAAACTAACTTTGTGTGGGTGTGAGAGGTTGATATTATTGGGTGGGATTCCAGTGTTGAATTTAGCTGTGTGGAAGTGAGGAGTGGATATTAGAAACATAGAAATTGTCGGTAGATAAGGACCGCTAGGCCTATCTAGTCTGCCCGTAAGCCCTGTACTTGATTACAGCTTCTGACCCTCCCTTTGCCTTACCTCTATGGTTCCCCTGTGCCTGTCCCATGCATGTTTAAATCCAACCACAGTGCTTGCTCCCACCACCTCCTGTGACAGACCATTTCATGTGTCTACCACCCTCTCTGTGAAGATGAACTTCCTCACATTCCCTCTTAACCTGCCACCTTCCAATGTTATGTCAATCCCCCTTGTTCTTGCACTTCTCCTGTATTGGAAGATGTCTCCCCCTGCACCTTGCTTATGCTCTTGAGGTACTTGAATGTTTCTATCATGTCCCCTCTCTCCCTCATCTCCTCCAGCGAGTATATACTGAGGTTCTTTAATCTCTCCTCATAAGTTTTGTGGTGTAAGCCCTGTACCATCTTAGTCGCCCTTCCTGGACCGTCTCGAGCCTATTAATGTCCTTTCGAAGGTGCGGCCCTCCAGAACTGCACACAGTTCTCATTGTGAGGCTGACCAGGGTTTTACATATTGGCATCACTACCTCCCATATTCTGCTGGTGATACCCCTGCCTATGCACCCCAGCATGCCAGTGGTCTTCCCTGCTGTCCTTGTACTCTGCATTGGCATTTTCAGGTCATCTGAAATAATAACCCCCAAGTCCCTGTCTTCCTTGGTGACTGTCAGCAACTCCCCCCCCATCCTGTAGCTCTCTCCAGGGTTTCTATGCCCTAGGTGCATCATTTTGCAATTCTTTGAATTAAACCCCAGTTGCCACTTCTCAGACCATTTCTCAAGCTTCTCCAGGTCCTTCCTCATTTATTCCATCCCTTCTGGAGTATCCACCCTGTTACAGATCTTGGTGTCATCTGCAAACAGGCAGACCTTTCCTTCCAGCCACTCTGCAATGTCTCTGATTAAGACATTGAATAGGACTGGCCCAAGGACCGATCCCTGAGGTACTCCACTGGTCACCCTCCTCTCCTCAGATTGTATCCCATTTATCACCACCCTCCGCCTCCTGTTTGTTAGCCATTTCCTAACCCAGTTTACCACCTTGTCTCCCATGCCCAGACTACCCATCTTGTTAACCAGCCTGTTATGTGGGACGGTGTCGAAGTCTTTGCTGAAATCAAGGTAGGTGACATTCACCTCCCCCCCATTTACTTCCTTTGTCACCCAGTCAAAGAAATTTACAAGATGTGTCTGACATGACCTATCCTCTGTGAAACCATGCTGCCTAGGGTCCTGGGCACCGATGGTTACAGATGTCCCATTATCCTTTCTTTAAGCAGTTTCTTCATGATCTTCCCCACCACTGAGGTGAGGCTGACTGGCTTATAATTCCCCGCCTCCTCTCTACTGCCAGATTTGTGTAGAGGGACCACATGTGCTTGCCTCCAATCCTCTGGCACCACTCCAGTGTTGAGTGACTCGGTGAACATGGTTGCCAGAGGTTCTGCTAGCTCTCTTTGTAGCTCCCTTAATATCCTTGGGTATATGCTGTCTGGCCCCATCGCTTTGTCCACCTTCAATTAAGTGAGCTCCTGTAGGACTCTCCCTCTTGTGAATGGACTGCTGTCCACCTCTCCTCCCCCTTGGCATCTGTTGCTTGGCTGTGGTCCGTGTCCCTCCCCCTCTTCCATGAGTACTGAACAGAAGTATTTATTCAGTATTTCCACCTTATCCATGTTTCCCTCCTTAAACTCCCCTTCCTCCACTTTGTGCCTAACAATCCTCCTCCCCCTCAGTTTTCCTTCTTTCTCTGATGCACCTGTAGAATGTCTTGTTCCCTTTCTTTACTGTCTGCATTACTTCATCCTCAGTCTGTGCCTTTGCTCTCCTTACCCCCCCCCCCCACTTCTCTTAGACACTCTAGGTACACCTTCCTGTCCTCCTCCCTTTGGGTCTCCTTATATTTCCTGAACCCTGCCCTTTCAGCCCTTACTTTGTCTGCCACCTCTTTCGAGAACTGTAGTGGCTTTCTCCTTCTCTTGTCTTTTACTACCAATCTGATGCATTGGTTTGCCACTTCCACTATGGCTCCTTTTAGGTGCTCCCATTGCTCTTTCACCCCCCCCCCACCTATCTCCCTTTTCTCCAGGGCTATTTTGATATCCCTCCCCATTTCAGTGAAGTCTGCCTTTTTGAAATCCAAAACCTTTGACCTAGTGTGACTTGACTGAGGCCCCGTCCCCATGCTGAACCACACTAAGTGGTAATTGCTGGATCCCAGTTACCCTTCTACCCGGACATCTGTGATTCTATCCCTGTTGGTCATCGCTAGATCCAGAATCGCCCTGTCCCTGGCTGGATCAAGCATAAGCTGCCTGAGTCCTGCCTCGTGTAGGGAATCTAGGATGCCTCTGCTTCTGGCTGAAGCAGCTGCCTGGGTGATCCAATCCACATCCGGCATATTGAAATCCCTCATCTAAAGAATTTCACCTTCATTGCCATCTCATGCATTTCATCCACTAGCTCGCAGTCCACTTCCTTCCCCTGTCCTGGAGGCCTGTATATCACTCCTGTGCGTATTGCTGTGCCACTTCCAGGTTCAAGGGTGACCCACAGTGCCTCTGCCTCCTCCTGCTTCCCCTGTACCTGTATCAACTTTATACCCTCCCTGACATACAGGGCGACCCCCCCTCTCTTTTTAACCACCCAATCCCTCCTGAACAGAGCATAACCGGGTACATTGATTTCGTACCCATGATTTGCAGTGTACCGGATTTCAGTTATTGCTACTAGGTCCAGGTCTGCTTCTACTATCAAGGCCTCCAGGCCTGGAAGTTTATTTCCCAGGTTGCAGGCATTAGTTATCATGGCCTTCCATGTTGTGCATTTTAGATAACTCCCTCTGCTCCTGTTACTCTTCTCCTGCTTCCCTCCCTGACCCCAGTTACCTTTCTTGTGTGGTCCCAATTCCACCACTTTGGCCTCCCCTCTGACAATATTACTGTCACTGGGGAAAGGCTCCCAGTGTTGAAATAAACAGTGTTTGGGTGGAAGGCTGTTAATACTGACACTGGGAATGGGCTCCCAGTGTTGAATCTAACTGTGTGGGGGTGAGAGGCTGATATTATTGATGACTGGTTGGGCTTCCAGTGTTGAAATTAATTGTGTGGAGGTGAGAGGCTGATACTATTGATGATGGGGGTGGGCTTCCAGTGTTAAAATTAACTGTGTGGAGGTGAGAGGCTGATATTTTTGACCCAGGGGTTGGGCTCACAATGTTGAAATGAACTCTGTTGGGGGTGGGAGGCTGATATTACTGACACTGGGGATGGGCTCCCAGTGTTGAAATGAACTCTGTTGGGGTGGGAGGCTGATATTACTGACACTGGGGATGGGCTCCCAGTGTTGAAATGAACTCTGTTGGGGGTGGGAGGCTGATATTACTGACACTGGGGATGGGCTCCCAGTGTTGAAATGAACTCTGTTGAGGTGGGAGGCTGATATTACTGACACTGGGGATGGGCTCCCAGTGTTGAAATGAACTCTGTTGGGGTGGGAGGCTGATATTACTGACACTGGGATGGGCTCCCAGTGTTGAAATGAACTCTGTTGAGGATGGGAGGCTGATATTACTGACACTGGGGTTGGGCTCCCAGTGTTGAAATGAACTCTGTTGGGGGTGGGAGGCTGATATTACTGACACTGGGGATGGGCTCCCAGTGTTGAAATGAACTCTGTTGAGGGTGGGAGGCTGATATTACTGACACTGGGGATGGGCTCCCAGTGTTCAAATTAACTGTGTGGGGGTGAGAGGGCTGATAGTTTTTTTTTTTATGTTGCTCGCGCATCTGGCCGACATAATGCCCAGTAATGTAAGGTTGGAGGTGCAGTCATTGCTGGGCGAGATGCAGAGACCGCATCAGTGGTGTGTCCTCATTCCCCAATAAACCAGCAGCAGAAGCTGACATCATGCATCCCTAATGTAGCCACCAGATCTAACAAAGGTCTACTGCAATGAGGCGAAGCTCTCATGCTGCTGAACCACAACACACTCCCGGCGTGCATAACATAGCGCATGCAGCTGCCGCTTCTGCCTCCACCTGTTACAATGCTGATAGGTGAGCCCACTCCCGTTGGCATAATGACCCCCCCTGCCATTTTAAAATATATGCCAAGGGTGCCCAATCCCTTGGTATCATCGCCCCACCAACAGTCTTTCTTTGCCGGCGGGGCCCAATCCCTGTTGGCTTTAATCCCCTTCATCTTTATTTTGCCAATGGGGAGTCCACTCCCCATCTGCATAATGTCCCCCACCGCTTTTGTTGTGTGCTAGAGGTGGGGTGCCCAATCCACTCAGCTCTTGCCCCCCTTCATTATGTGCTGGCGGGGTGCCCAGTCCCCATCGGCTAAAGCACCCCCAAAAAACACTTGGTGTACGCTGAGAGCCCACCCCAGCATGCCAAATCCCTAGAAAGAAAAACATCCCCGATGTTTCTTTTCTTGTTTAAACTTTGTAAAAGAAAACGCGGTCCCTCGCCGGCCTTCCCTGCCCCTCCCACAACCCGCCCACCCTCTGTGCACCCTGCCTCCCCACAACCCCACCCCATACTTACCCCCGAGTCCTATCGGCTGATCTTCGGTGGACCAGGAACACGTCTGCACTCTTCAAAGCTGACCGCGAACTGAAGAAATGCTGGTAAGCTATATAATGGCATAAATAAGTCTTTTTCAACTTTGGTACATATCTCAGCCATTTTTTGGAATTTTTGCACCAAATTTGCAACATGGGATTATTGGGACCCCTCCTCATGAATTCAGGCTTTGTCATGGTGTTATTCAGTCCCGGAAGGTGATTTCGCAGTCACTGCGTGGAATCACCTTTCGGGACCGATTAACGAAACGACAGTGCCACTGTTCATGAGGGGGGGCTCTCAAAAAACCTATGTTGCAAATTTAATGAAAGCATCTGAAAATGACTGTTCTAGAGCATGCATTGTGCAGTTTCCACGACACTCATAACTTCATGAATTTGTAATATTTTCACTCCAGATTTTCAACATTGGCATTTTTCCACACCTCCTTATGAACAGTGCAGCTGTCATTTTACATATCCTGGCCGAAATGTGTTTTCACACATCTGGTGCAGAATAGCACAGTCGCTAGGCAAAATCAGTTTTTGGGACAGTTTGAGGAAATGACGCTGACACTGTTCTTGAGCAGAGGTTCTAAAATGCCTATGTTGAAAATTTGGTGATGAAATTCCATAAAATGACTGTGTTACAAGTGTGCGTTGCGCAGTTTCCACGCACCCTCGTAACTTCATAAATTTGCAATATTTTCATGCCAGATTTTCAACACTGGCATTTTTTCACACCTCCTTATGAGCAGTACAGCTGTCATTTTTCACATCCTGTCCTAATGTGTTTTCGCACCTGTGCCACACAATGGTGTGGTCACTGTGGGAAATCAACGTTTGGGACACATTAACAAAATCACAGTGCCACTGTTCATGAGGGGAGGTCCCAAAATGCCTATGTTAAAAATGTGGTTAAAAAAAATCCCCAAAATAATTGGGTTACAGACGTGTGTTGCACAGTTTCTATGCATGCTCATGACTTCACCCATTTTTCATATTTTCACTCCAGATTTTCAACGTTACCATTTTTTTACATGTCCTCATCAACAATACAGTTGTAATTTTCCACATACTGCCCAAAATGTGTTTTCGTCCCTGTGTCGCCAAATGGCATAGCCGCTGTGCAAAACCATCTTTCAGCTAACAAACTGATAGTGCAGCTCTTCATGAGGTGGACTCACAAAAAGCCCATGTTGAACATTTGGAGTGAAAATACCAACACATGCCTACGGTGTTACGGTTTCCAGCTGTAGCACCCCACCCTGTAAAGACTGACAGGCGTCAGGGGTGGGACTTGGGATCATTGGCTGTAATGCTCATGCCATTCTGCCCCTACTCCCCACCTGCACCAAGTGACAGCCACCGTGGTGTGCCTTGCAGTGTTTGGCCACAAAGTTCACCCCATTCTCCTAAACTGCACGCACCTCAGCATATGTCCTTATGGAATGGGGTACGTATAACACCCAAAGACCCCACAGTACACCACGACACTTATCAGTGTGTACAGGGTAGGGTGAGGTAAAATGGCATTAGTGTTATAGCTGACAACCCAAAGGCACACCCCAATGCCTGTCCACCTTTCAGCTAACAAACTGATAGTGCCTCTCTTCATGAGGTGGGCTCACAAAAAGCCCACGTTGAACATTTAGAGTGAAAATGCCAACACACGCCTACGGTGTTGCGGTTTCCAACTGTAGCACCCCACCCTGTAGAGACTGACAGGCATCAAGGGTGTGACTTGGGATCATTGGCTGTAATGCTCAAGCCATTCCACCCCCAACCCCCACCTGCAGCCAGTGACAGCCATCATGGTGTGCCTTGCAGTGTTTGGCTACAAAGTTCACCCCATTTTCCTATACTGCACCAACCTCAGTGTATTTCCTTATGGAATGAGGTACGTATAATGCCCAAAGACCCCAAAGTACACCACAACACTTGTCAGTGTCTACAGGGTAGGGTGAGGTAAAATGACATGAGCGTTATAGCTGATGACCCAAAGGCACACCCAATGCCTTTCAGTCTCTGCAGGGTGGGATGGGGTTGGTGTTACTTCAATACTTCACTGCCATTCCTATTATTCATCTCTATCTCCTACACTACCAATGCCAATGCCAGCAAGACAACATTCGGCATTGACAAATGCTTGTTTATTTATTGTTATTCACAGAGACATAGAAGGCAATGTCATATATGTGTGTATATATATATATATATATATATATATATATATACTTTGAGAAATGTTCCATATATTCTCTAGTCTTATCAGTAATAAGCCAGCCAGCCACAGGCCCACTGCTTCCCTGCAGCCGCCCAGGAGCACCGATTCACCGGTTAAGAACTCAGCCACAACCGGTGAGCCGTTAGAAGCTCTGATTGGCCAACGCTCTCTGCAGCCACCCCTGATTGGGCCGGCAGCTTATGCTTCTGCCACTGATTGGACCAGCCTTTCTACTCACTGCTCTGTGCTGTCTGCATTGCTTGAAAAGCCGTAGTTTTGCGCCAGCCCCCACCCCCACACCTTCATTAGAATAGACCTCATCACACTCCGGCTGTGTCCCTCCCGCTTGACACCAATTGGATCCCCCGTAGGTACCTCCCACTGCCTAGCCCTTGCTCTCTCAGCCTGCACTCCCTCTCACTCACTCTCCCTCTCCCTCCCTACCCCTCACTGCTCTACAGCACTACTCTTAAACTCTTCCTCTGCCTTTCCCTCCTGCACCGGCTCTGTTGTCCAACATTTCCCCTCGTGCCCTCCCCCTTCGCCCCTCCAGCTCCCCCAGCCTTGACCACTGGGAACATGTCCCATGCCCCCTAATTCTACTTGCCCTCCTGGCCACTATTCCCCTTTGCTACTCCCCTGGAGCTTGCTACTCCTTCCATCATCTTAGTCACCAATTCGACTTTGTCCACTTCCACAGATGTACACTGCACTCTCTGGCATACCCCCCCTCACCTCCCATGATACTCGATTTGCTAATCACTAACATGCATGCCCAAAGGCCACAATCCATGTCACCCACCACCCCTTTCGTGCTTCTTACTGCACCCCACAGGGACCAGGACCATCTGCTCTCCCTGCCCACAAGTACGAAATGCTCCTGTAAGCTCACCATCAGATACCTGCAACAGTGTACCCTGAAGCTACTGCTCCTCCTACTTCTTCTCTCTGGCAACATCCACCCAAACCCTGGCCCCATAGCCCAAGGATCGAATAATCATATTAATCGCACTGGAACACTCTCCCTAGCCTCTCTCAATATCTGCAGCCTTCTCCCAAAGCTCGATGCCCTGAAAATCTTCTCGTGCCAGTACAAACCAGATGTCATTGCTATAGCTGAAAGTTGGCTATCACCAAAAGTCCCTGACTCTGCAATTGCTTTACCAGGCTACAATGTTTTTTGACTAGATCAAAAAACCAAAAGAGGAGAGGGATGCGCCATCTACCTTAGAGAGACGCTCACAGGTTATCCTCTAAACACCCCACAAATGGACACATCTGCCCAGATCCTCCCCATTCACATCATCTTAGAAGCTCATGGAAAAGCCATCACTGTTACTGCAGTATCCATGCCACCAAAAGAACAATTAAAAGGCCTCAATGCCACCCTGGTCTTTGCACGTACACAACCCCTGGGCTCTGAGCTAATCTTACTTGGCGTCTTCAACATTAACTGGCTCACCCCTGATACAGGGAACTACAAGGATGCCCTTGACTCTATACATCTCATGCAACTGGTCACCACCCCAGCCCACCACAACTACAAAACAGGCACTGCCTCTCTCCTGGACTGGGTCCTAACCAGCCACCCCACCCAGATCTCCAATATCTCCGTTCTCCCTGACTCTCTTAGTGACCACTCCCCTGTCATCTGTGAATGGTCCAACAAATTCTACAAACCACCACCATCCATCACCACCACCAGCAGAACCATTCCCCGAGGAAAATTTAAACTACTAAAATCTCTCCTCAAGCAACAAGACTGAACTCTCATTTACAATGCAACTGATGTGAACTCAGCCCTCTATTTCTTCATCTACACCTTCAACATAGCCTTTGACTCGTACGCCCCCTTAAAAAAAGCGCAAAGTTAAAACCCTCTCCAATCATTGGCTAACCGCCAAACTAATCACACAACTAAAAGCAAGGGACCGCCTCTGGCTCCTGGCTCGAGAGTCCGGCATGCAGACCAACATTCAGAACTACAAACGTTCCTGTAATGCCTGTACCCGATCGATCCTGCTTCACAAAAGCACCTACTACAAAGAAGTGCTCACCAACACATGGGGGAATGGGAAAGCATTCTGGAAAAATATTAAAGAAATCTCTGGAAAACAGCCAAAAACCACCCCTACTATGCTACTCACAGATGGGTCTATTACTTTCAATCCTGCCACCATTGCCAATACCTTCAACACGGCCTTCACAGACCTCAGTAATGTTCTCCCCCCGACTTCTTCAATGATGACTACTCCCCCTCTCAGCCTACCACCACCACCACCACCACCACCCCTGCCCGCCCACCCGTCCTTCTACTTTAAAGCCATCAAATTGCATGAAGCTTGGAAATACATCACAAATGCTATCACTAAAACAAGACACAGTGGGATACTCTTGACCTAAAGCTGCTGTACCTCACCCTTGATGAAGTGATTAGTCCTCTTACCAAGATCTTCAATTTCTCTCTCAGCCTCAGTCAGTTCCCAGACAAATGGAAGTCTGCCACCATTACTCCAGTCCATAAATCAGGTGATCTGACCAACCCTGGTAACTACTGACCAATCTCCATTCTGCCGCCGCTATCCAAGGCCATCGAGCGCATAGTTACTGACCAGCTCACTGATTACCTGGATAAACACAATATCCTTTGCTCACAACAACATGGCTTCAGGAAAGGACACAGCACCACAACAGCACTCCTGGAATTCACCGGAGCCATCCACAGTGCACTGGATGATGGACATATAACTGGGTCAGTCTTTATAGACCTAACCAAGGCCTTTGATACAGTTCACCACCACCTACTCCTTGAACAACTCACAAACGCAGGGCTCTCCCCTGACTCCTTTGCCTGGTTCAAAAGTTACCTGGAGAACAGATCACAAAGAGTGAAAATTGCAGGTGTCCTCCTTGAAGCACGACCTGTCCGCTCTGGAGTCCCCCAGGGTTCCACTCTGGGGCCCCTTCTTTTTAGTCTGTTTTTAAATAACCTCCTCCAATCATGCCCAGAAGTCTCATTTTCTCTGCCGATGATGCCATTATCCTTGCCACCCACAAGGGCCCGCTATCCCTACAGAACAAACCCCAACTCGACTTCACCTCCATGGAGCACTGGTTCAGCAAACACAAATTCAATCTTAACTACAAAAAAACCAAATCCATGCTCTTCTGTAACTCTCACAATAGGAACAGGCAACATCCACTAACCATTACAAACCACCTTGGAGTAACCATTGAAGAGGTTCACTCCTCTAAATACCTGGGGATCACGCTGGACAAAAACCTGGCCTATGGAGCCCATATTGACTATGTAGCCAAGGAGGCTAACTTGCATCTAGGCCTCCTCTACAGATATAGGGAGCACTTTACCCCGAAGCTCTAAGGATCACTGTCTAAAGCTCTGTAGTCTCTGTTATCAATTATGGCCTTATTATTTATGGCTCTGCCATCTCAACAGCCCTCAGGTGCATCTCAACTGCCCTAAACAAAGCCTGTCGTCTTCCAACTGGCACCCACTGCCAAACCCACACATGTGACCTCTACGCCCAAACTGTATAAAATACCAAACCTGCAACATGGCCAAGAAGATAACCTTGGGTCTTGCCCCACTGGGCGTCCTAGCCCTCCTCAGTCCATTTAGTAACCCCCGCCACACAAGGGGATCTGACTTTCAACTCCTGCTGACCCCACGCTGCAGAACTTCTATGGGTCAACGCTCATTTGCCTCCAGAGCACCGAACTGGTTAAATAATCTCAACAATGAAATCTCTGTCACTGTGCTTGGCACTTTCAAATCTAAGCTCCGCCGCTCGCTCTCTGCATCCAGTACCTATGACTGCCACACCCAACCAGCAACCCATGCTACTCTCTCAATACTGCCTAACCACCCAAACTAGCACTTCACCTCCCCTGTCCCTGACTTCCTCCTCCCCTCATTTCCCCCAACCCCTACCTCCCTTACCATCCCCCTCTGCACTTCTCCATGTTTCCTCTACAATGCCCCTGGCAGCTCATATTTCCCCCGTGTCCTACCCTTGTCTTGTAATGTTGTATAATCCCCCCTTTTTTTTTTGCCCTAGACCTATGTTTACCAATGACTCTATCCTGTGTACACCTCCCTCTACTTGTGTATCTGCTGTTTTAACTTGCATAGCCATGTATGATGTAGCAATCCTGCCCACTTTTCTCCCTTGACCAATGTATACCAATATTGTTTGCCTCTTCCCCATACGTTTACCAGCATTATCCTGTGTATTCTAACTTCAGATTGCTGTATCTCTGTATTATCTTGTACTACCTCAATTTGTTGTACTGTTTTCAAACTGACGTGGAACCTTTGTAAAAGACCCTTTGGCTCAAAGGTATTTGTAATCCTAGAACAAAATAAATAAATAATTATATACAGTATGGTGTTTAAGAGATTAAGGGCCAGATATTCAAAAGATTTGAGCCATGCGCAATAGGGTTGTGCCTGCGCTAGTCTGAAATGCACCATTCTGCAATATTCAGCAGGAGGCAGTCCCCCCCCCCAAATCATGCTGAGCAACAGCGCAATGCTAATGAATGCATGTGCAACCGAAGGGGGAGGAACCATGCATAAACTGCACAGCCCGATATTCAGCTGGGCAGTGCAGAGTTATGCAGGCGCAACCCCCTACCTGCGCCTGCACAACTTTAAGCCAAAAAAAAAAAGGATCAAGTCGAGGCCACCCACAGGTGAGCTGCCGCATTGCAGAGCACAACACAGCAGCTGCCACCTGTGGGTGGCCCTCCACTCATTCCTTGGGGCACCCCCATGCCCGATTGTAGGCTGAAATGCCCCCATTAGCCCGATTGCGGGCATAATGTTATTCGGCATTACTGCGATGGCGTGCAGAGGCAGTAATTTCCACCCCCCATTAGCCTGATTGCTGGCGGAACATTATGTCCCCCCTGAGGCAGCCCGATCGTGGGCATCAGGCGTCCCCTCCCCGAAGCCCAATATCCCTGGTGGTCCAGTGGACCCGCGAAAGTCCGATCGTGGGCATAACGTCAAACCACCCCAATGTCCAATATCCCTGGTGATCTGGTGGCCCCACCCCACCCACAGAGCCCCACTCCTGCCCCCGTCCAGCCGGCGGTGGCAGCACCCACCTGCCACCCACGCCCGCCGACTGACAGCCTCGGGTGGGGCTGCCGCCCATTGGTTCAGGCAAGAGCCAATGGGTGTGCAGCCACTCCGTCTGAGCAGTCCAGATATGTGAATGAATGAATTCGTGCATATCTGAACTTTACTATACAATATAAGGCTGCATGCCCATTGGCTGTTACTCTGAACCAGTGGGCGTGCAGCCTTACCGAGCTGTCGTCGGTGGGGTGGCGGGCGCAGGTGGGTGGGTGCTGCCGCCACCGCTGACGGGATGAGCGGGGTGGGGGCTCCGTGGGTGGGTGGGGTGGGGCCACCAGATCACCAGGGATATTGGACTTGGGGGTGGGTTTGACGTTATGCCCACGATCGGGCTTCATGGTCCACTGGACCACCAGGGATATTGGACTTTGGGGGTTGGTTTGACGTTATGCCCACGATCGGCCCTGCGGTCCACTGGACCACCAGGATATTGGACATTGGGGGTGGGTTTGATGTTATGCCCGCGATCGGGCTCAGTGTCCACTGGACCACCAGGGATATTGGACTTTGGGGGGATGGGACGTCTGATCCCGCGATCAGGGTATTGGACTTTGGGGGGTTGGCGTTATGCCTGCGATCAGGCTTTGCGGTCCACTGGACCACCAGGGATATTGGACTTTGGGGATGGGACGTCTGATGCCCGTAGTCGGGCTGCTTGGGGGACATAACGTTCTGCCCGTGATCAGGCTAATGGGGGTGGAAATAATGTTCTGCCCACGATCGGCTAATGGGGGTGGAAATAACATTCTGCCCATGATTGGGCTAATGGGGGTGGAAATAATGTTCTGTCTGCAATCGGGCTAATGGAGGGGGACACTATTCTGCCCGCGATCGGGCCATTTCGGTTATGCCTGCGGTCAGGCTGCAGGAAGCGTCACTCCCCGATGGCTGCTGCCTGGCAGGGCGCCAGGCGCAAGTCGTCGGGGATCAGCGCACCCGCATGCTAATGGCATGCAAATGGGGCTGTAATTAGATGCAAATGGCCCCTGCTGCGCCTTGCATAAATTATGGCCTCATTTGCATGTCACCTTTTGAATATCGCAGGTTTGCGCATGCCGCAATGGAACTTGCGCCACCGCTTCTGAATGCTGCACTCTGACCACTTGCGGTGGTGGAAGTTCCACTGCGCCATGCACAGTGGCTGTGGCCAGGGGGCGATATTCAAAGAAGTTGCTCAATAGCGCAACTCCGTTGAATATCACCCTGGCCACACCCCTGCACAACTTTTTTGAGCAGTGCAAGGGCTTGCACCACAGAATGGCGCAGTTTGAATATCTGGCCCTAACAGTTTAGTGTTAATGCATACACTTAGCCAAGGGGTGGTTTCAAGCTTGTCATTGCAGGGTTATATCAAACCGTACCCCCTTAATTCACATTTTATATTCTATCTGTGGACTTTCTTCAATATTTCTGGGGAGTAGCTGTGGTTGGGCTGGCCAGCCAGTTTGAGCAGAGATTGAGCTAAAAGAGGTACAGTTGGCATTTTCAGAATTGTACAGTATGTTCCCAATCCAGTTTTAAGATACCAGATCAGGTCGGGATTGAGCTATGCAAAGGAACCAGGGAGTCCATCTATTCATTAGAACTGGGGTGTTATTCTGTAATCTGGCTGTCAACCTTTGCATTTTACATATCTCATATATTGTATGTTCCCATTCCTAATTGCTAGGGGGTTAGGCCTAAGCCATAATCGAATTATGACTTTTTTGGCTGCCCCCAGCAGTATGTTGAGTAGATAGGTGTGATGGGGATTTCTAAGCTGCCGAGGGTAGTGTAAAAGCAGGGCTGATTCTGAGGTTAGGGCTCCCATACTGGTGAACAGCTCTATTAGATGGTTATCCACTCCTTCCCAGAACATGGAGAGGGCAAGGCAAAACCAGAAAACATGGGAGTGTGTGGCCACTTCACAGCCACAATTCTGCCAGCATGATGAGTCCCCTGGTGGTGGAATGTTTAGCTGTGATTTGTGAAGTGCAGAAATAGCGCACAGCTATTTTCCAAGCAAACTCTCTCCATGTGTATCATTTGGTAGTTTTATGTTGCCTTCTCCAGATGTGCAGTCAATCATCTCAGGTTAGTTCAACCATCAGCAGTCTAGGGAGGTCAAATCATGGAAAGCCATGTGTGCAAATGCCAGGAGCCTTAGCAACAAGATGGAAGATCTGGAGGCTGTCATGGTACAGTCAGACCTGGACATTATGGCCATCACTGAAACCTGGTGTAATGATAACCATGACTGGGAGATGGCCATACCTGGCTACAACATATTCAGAAGAGACAGAGCAGGCAGGAAGGGAGGAGGAGTGGCACTGTATGTGAAAAATGACATAAGGGCCACACAGATCCAGGAGGAACAAAATGGGGGAGAGATACTGTGGGTTAAGCTGGAAAGGAAAATGGGGCCAGCCATCCGCACAGGTGTGGTCTATAGACCACCAGCCCAGGAGGAAGAAACAGATAGGAGTTGATGCTAGCCATCCAAAGGATGGCAGACAAAGGTGAGGTAGTACTGGTTGGAGACTTCAATATACCAGACGTGACTGGAGCATCCCAGCAGCAGCATCAACTAGAGCAGATTTATCCTGGACTCCCTTCAGGGTGCCTTCCTCAAGCAACTGGTCATGGAACCAACTCGGCAGAAGGCAATACTGGACCTTGTGCTCACAAACAGGGACAGTGTGATGGGGGTAACAGTGGGGGAGCACCTGGGTAACAGTGACCACCAGTCATTGTGGTTTGAAATCACAGAAAGAGCAGAACCAAACCACACAAAAACACGTATCCTGGATTTTAGGGGGGCAGACTTTGGGAAAATGGGGAGATACTTGAAAGAGGCATTAAGGGGAATGGGACAGGAATCAGGGGTTGAGGAACAGTGGGCAGTATTTAAAATGGGGATTATAAGAACAACAGAATTATGCATTAAGCAGGTTAGCAAGAGGAAAAGGAAGAGGAGACCATTATGGTTTTCCAAAGAGGTAGCAAAGAAAGTGAAAGCCAAAAGATTGCATTCAGGCAATACAAAAAGACACAGGCAGAAGGGATAGGGAGAAGTACCAGGAGAAACAAAAGGAGGCAGGAAGTCAGTAAGGGAAGCCAAAGCTCAGACAGAAAACACATTGCAAAATCAGTAGGTAAAGGGACAAAACCTTTACAGGTACATAAGGAAAAGAAAGACAAAGGGAGGGATAGTGAGACTGAAGGGGAGGATGGGAGCCGCGTGGAGGATGACAACAGTAAAGCTGACATATTGAACAGGTATTTCTGCTCAGTCTTTACTAAGGAAGAGGGGTAATGGGTCTGAAGAGTACAAGGGTGAGAATGGTGCAGAAATGGACACAAGTCCTTTACACGAGAAAGGGTCCTGAAGGAACTGGAAGTAATAAGAGCTGATAAAGCAATGGGTCCAGATGGGGTGCACCCCAGGGTCCTTAAAGAACTAAGAGAGGTGGCTGAACCTCTGGCTATCCTGTTCAGCCAATCACTGGAAACAGGGAGGTACCCAAAGACTGGAGGACAGCAGATGTAGTCCCCTTATACAAAAGTGGGAACAAAGAGGAAGCAGGGAACTACAGACCAGTCAGCCTCACCTCGGTAGTGGGAAAGATCATGGAAGCACTACTGAAGGAGAGATTGGTGGAACATCTGGTTGTCAATGGACTACAGGACCCAAGGCAGCATGGTTTCACCAGGGGGAGGTCATGTCAGACCAACCTCATTGAAGTTTTTGACTGGGTGACTAGGGAGGTGGATCAGGGGAGGGCAGTGGACATGGCCTATCTGGACTTCAGCAAGGCCTTTGACACTGTGCCACATAGAAGACTATTACACAAACTGGGGAATATGGGTGTGGGCAGGACAGCAGGTGGTGGGTAGGTAACTGGCTGGGTGGCAGGACACAGAGGGTGGTGGTAAATGGCTGTCACTCCACAGAGGGAAGAGTGACCAGTGGGGTACCACAGGGATCAGTGCTGGGACCGGTCCTATTCAACATCTTCATCAGTGACATTGCGAGGATCTAGAAGGCAGAATTTCACTGTTCGCTGATGACACAAAGCTCTGTAACAGAGTAGACACACCAGAGGGTGTAGACAGAATGAGAAGGACCTGCAGAAACTTGAAGAATGGTCAAGGGTTTGGCAGTTGAAATTCAATGCAAAGAAGTGCAAGATAATGCATATGGCACAACAACCCTGGCACAATATATCAGTTGGGGGGTGAGGATATAGCATGCACCAAGCAGGAAAGGGATCTGGGGTTGTCATCTCTGATGACCTCAAGGTAGGAAACAGTGTGACAAGGCATCAGGTAAAGCAAATAGGATGCTGGGATGTATAGGCAGGGGCATCACCAGCAGGAAAAGGAGGTCATAATTCCGCTATACAAGACACCAGTGAGGCCCCCACCTGGAGTACAGTGTACAGTTCTGGAGACCATACCTACCGTAAGGAAATAGACAGGGTAGAGAAGGTTCAGAGGAGGGCAACAAAGATGGTGCATGGGTTGCATCACAAGTCCTATGAAGACAGGTTGAAGGAACTGAACATGTACTCCTGGAGGAGAGGAGGGAGAGGGGATATGATAGAGACATACAAGTATCTTACAGGGAGGAACAGGGTTCAGGAAAACACTATTTTTAAGCCAAAAAGATGTTTCAGGACTAGAGGCATGGGATGAAGTTGGAGGAGGACGATTCAGAGGAAACATGAGAAAGAATTTCTTCACAGAACGGGTGGTGGACAAGTGGAACACCCTGCCAGAGGAAGTGGTGGGGGCTGAAACAATCACGGGATTTAAGAATGCATGGGATAGACATAAAGGAATTCTAGAGGTCAGGGGTAAGGGGAAATAGACTTCTAGGAAAACAAACTGAACTTACAATCTCAAATGGGCAGACTGGGTGGGCCATAGGCCCTTATCTGCCGACACTGTCTATGTATCTATGTATCTATGTAACTCTGCCTCCCAGTGAGACTGGGCAACCTCCATGTCATCTATGGCAACCTTTTGTAATATTTTATAGAATTTGGAAATCAAATGGTGTTCAAAGTCATTCAGAAGTTGGACGAGGAATGTGCACAGCTCAAGGACTGGTTGTTCAGATACATCCAGTCCCAATTCAGCCCCCAAGAAATGTCTGCTCTGGAGATAGCGGAAAAAATCTTGTTGTGGTATTGAGAATTCCATCTTTAATTGTTCAAAAGTTTTAAATATACCCTGGTCATAAAACTGGTATGAATGCCTTAGGCCCAATTCGTGCCATCTCCCGAAGGTTATGTCTGTGAGGGCAAGGGTAAAGCTTGGTTTTTTTGCTGGGATACCCATCCACTTAGCCAGATAACTGTTTTCTGGGCAGGAAAGAAATTGACTCCAGCTCCTGAGCATCGCCTTGGTGAAGAATGAACCCCAGTCTGAAGAGGTAAACCCATTGGGCTGAAACATCAAGCCATGATTTAAAGAAATGCCTGCCTGCGCTCTCTCAATCCTCAGCCAGACCGGCGCCTGGGCCTGGGGAAGCAACTATTTTGAGAAGTGCGTAAGCACGGAGGCAATCCAATATTTATATATATTTGGTAGTGCTAATCCTCCTCTACCTTTAGGGAGTTGTAGTTTACCTAAGACTATACGAGGCCTGCCCCCCGCCCATATATAATTCCTGATGGCGCTATCCCATCTTTTCAACTCATTCTGAGAAGGCAGAAGGGGAATGTTTTGCATGAGATATAATAATTTGGGGAGTATAGTCATTTGAATAGACTGCACCCTGATTAATATCGAAAATGGTAGAGGTGTTCATCGCTTGAAGTTGGTCTGGGCTTGTGTAAACAAAGAGTTATAATTCAGACTGTACAGGCTTGAAAGAGTCAGAGGAATCATAATTCCTAAGTAGGTTATATATGATCTGTTCCATTTATAATTATATTTAGTCATAAGAGGTTGAGAGGGGAAGGTACTGTAAAGTTAGTACTTCCATTTTCCCCTGGTTAATTGTATAGTCTGTTAGGCACTCTATCTCTGGGAGAAGTCTGGTCAAAGTCTCAGATAATTTCTCCAGCTATGTAACATATAGTCGGAGGTTATCTGCATAATACGCTATTTTATGGTGGGTCCCATCTATCAGGTAGCCATGTAGGTGTTCCATTTGCCTCAGCAATTGGGCTATGGGCTCTACAAATAGGGCAAAGAGACAAGGAGCTAGGGGGCAGCCCTGTCGTGTGCCCCTATAGAGCCAAAAAAGTCTCGAGTGGGAGCCATTTACTTTTACCACCGCCTCTGGTGAGGTATATATATACCCTTAGTAGTATTCAGAAACGCTTGTGGAAAAGCAAATTGTGACAGTGTGGCCTGTAAAAATTCCCATGACACCATATCAAATGCTTTCCAGGCATCTAAGCTTAATAACATTAAGGTTTGTGCATGATTCATTAGATATAGGGTACATTTGATGTTATCTATGGTTTGTCAGGATTTAATAAAGCCCAATTGATCTGGATGTATTATAGTTGTTAAAATATCATCTAGTCTGTGTGCAAGTATACTGGAATAGATTTTATAATCCTGGTTGAGCATGGAGATAGGGTGACAAGAGTCACATAGTTGAGGGGGGGGTTCTGTGGTTTTAATGTTGCCAAAATGGTGGCCTGTCTCCAGGACATCAGAAATGTAGTAGAATTATGACTTTTTTGCATTATGTCTAAGATTTTTTTTTTTTATTAATTCCCATGTCTCTTTATAAAATTCTGCCCCATAGCCGTCCAGGCCAGGGCTTTTCCCATTTTTTAAATTTTTAATCATAGCATAGAGTTCCTGGGCTATGATGGGAGTGATTATCTGGGAGACTAATATTACTGACACTGGAGATGGGGCTCCCAGTGTTGAAATTAACTGTTTGGGGGGTGGGGTGTTGATATTACTGACACTGGGGAAAGGCTGCCAGTGTTGAAGTTAACTGTGTGGGGGGGGTGGGAGGCTGATATTTCGGACCCAGAGGGTTGGAATTGTAAAGTTGAAATTAATTGTGTGGCGATGGGAAGCTCTTATTACTAATACTGGGGATAAGCTTTCAGTGTTGTAAGTAAGAAAACACTGGAACTGTGGATAAGTTACTAATGCCAGTTACAATTTTGAACCTTCTGAAAAATGAAGTGGCATTGGAGATAAGCTCATCTGGTACCACTCTAGGGAGGAAAGGGAGTTTCTTGCACAGTGGGTGTGTGGTATTCTATATCAGTCATCAGTGAATGACATTCTAGGCATGTAAGAGGGGCTCTAAAAAATTGGAAAAGTAAATTGAGCATGCATAACAGGCAGATTTCATTATGTTCATAACTGCTTTATGTTAAATAATTTTGTTCCACAAACAACAAAACCACGTGGACCAGATCAAATAACTTTAAATGTTTTAGGAGTCCACCCGTACTGAAAAAATGCTAGATGTATGATTATCTTGCATTATTTGTAGGAAAAACATAAGAAAATGTACTTTGTGTCAAAGCACTGTAAGTGCTTTGCATGACTGCACAAGAATTTATCAGATACCCAAACTGTCTTTTGCAAGTACTCACAAGGTTTTGCAAGATCACAATATACTGTAAGTTTTAAAGAGGACAGGAAATTTGTGCCAAGTGGCAGTAGTTAGTAATGTTCCTAGTAACTGAAATGAAAGACTTGCCTCCAAATGAAACATATTTAACTGTACCTTAAGAAACACTGATGTGAAAAACTATGTTTTCAATTATTTTCTTTCTGTGGACAACATTCTGCACAGTTCTCTTCATGGAACCAGTAAATTTGGAGTTTTTACTATGTCATGGTTTGTGTACAGAATGCTAAACATGAGCTATTGTCCTATCAGAACAATGCTTAGAGTTCTTTGCTCAAACCATGACATAGTCAAAACTCCAGTTCACAGGTTCCATGAAAAGAACTGTAACAGAATGCTGCCCTTAAAAACAAAACAATGCAAAATACCGTTTTTCACATCACTTTTATTGAGGTACAGTTAAATATGAATCATTTAGGCTTATCGATATCATGTCTGTACATGGGAACGTTACAAACAGCTACCAATTAGAAATCCTTTCCTGTCCTCTTTAACACTAGTCAAGAAATTTGCAAGTTTAAAAAGCAGTGGTATTACTAAATAACTACAGTATACTGGTATTTAATCACCTGGTAAAGGTGATTATATCTGCAACCGTTATGGTGCCCTGACATTCCTCACAAATGGCAATCCTCCATCCATCCTATTGGTCAATGCATGATCATAAATTTTGGACTGCCAGAAGCCAAGCCCCCAGCCATAATAACTTTGTCCAGTGAGAAACTTCTCTAGCAGAGAAAAGGAGAAAACACACAGAAAATGGGCAACAACCTGACGACAAACAAATGACCGGCAAATAAATAACAACATCATTGCAAAGGTCATTTCCTGGAAGATAGCAGAAAGCCATATGGTACAACAGGTAGAAGCCCTAGTACAATCTGCCATCAAGAGTAATGCTCATAATATCACTTATATAGGTAACCAATGTTCTGGCGTATACATACTACATAGCAGAATCCAGTCTCATGCAATAACTGTGCCTAAATCTACTGGGGAAACCTCCCCGTATGGTTCTGGATGCCCTCATTTCCTGTTCATCTGTAATTGGGAGGACTCTGAGCACCATAAAGGTTGGAGGTATAATCATCTTTACTAGGTGAGTAAATACCATTATCTCCTGCAGTCTTTCTGGTGTTCAGACATTTCTCACAAATGGGACTATTGTAGCAGTACTAGGAACCTCCCCAGGTGGGAAGACAAACATTATGTTACGTGGAACTCAAAGCAGCCTGAAGCACAGCCTTTCCGAGCGTATCTCTGTCTGAGGATGGTACATCCAGTCTGTAATGGTAGACAACAGTATGGACAGAGGACCAGGTAACTGCAGCACATATATCCTGTACTGAGGTTCCCCTGCACTCTGACCAAGATGCTGACCTTGCCTTGGTGGAATGTGCTCCAATGCCCTGCTGGGGTCCAGCCCATCCCCTTGATAGATTACCTCTATGGCTGCCCTTATCTACCTGGCTATTGTGTCTATAGAGACAGCCTGACCTGCCATTTTTCCAAAAAGGAAAAACAAAATAGCCTGTCTGACTTACAGAAAAGCTTTTGACATAGCCAGATGATCCTTTAGCGGGTCTATGTGATAACGGCGAATGCCTAAAGGCGATTGCCGTTATTGCTAAGTCAGAGTTTCGAGCACATTTTCAGCACTCTGACAACCCTGGCGCACCAGCACAATGGCGACAGGACATATTTTACTACTTTCCTTTGAGCACACACACCCTCACGGGGGCTTTGCCCCCCACACCCCCGACTTAAGAATTTGCAACTCCAGGGGGGTGCATGTTGAGGGGGGGTGAAAGTAGTAAAAATATAAAAGTTTGAGCCTGGTGACATAAAAATCACACCAGTGCCAGGACCCGAACCCAATACCTGAGCCGCAGCTCGACCCGGCGACTACTACAGCGCCACCCCTACAGCTCTCCACCCCCAGCCACATTAGCATTACTCTCTCCCACCCCACATGCGTATGTATAGCAACATCCTGTTGCCTAGTTCGCCACCCCCTCATCCGTCGCCCCTACCCGTCGGTCGCCGTGAGTGGATTACGCGAGGAAGGTGTTGGCGTGCCCTTCCTCATGCACCCACTTCATGGGTTACTCTCTTTAGCAGAGAAAAAAACTGTTGAGTGGATGCTTAGTCACATATGGGCCATCTCAGTCTGCTAGCATGCCTGGTAGGTACACTGCCTGTTCCATGCAGAACGGCGATATGCCCTTTGGAGTGAAGGATTGGACTGTTTTGATAGACACCCTGTCATGGAAGTTAAGAAAGAATGGCTCATGGCATGATAGTGCCTGCAACTCGCTCACCTGTCCAGCTGAGCACATAATCTAAAGAAGACCATGTTGAGGGTTGTCCAGTAAGGGGATTCATGTACAGAAAGAGGGTTATGGAGACTGTCCATAGCCAGATTTAGTTGCCAGGGAGGGCAGGTGGGTCTAACGCGGGGAGAAGGATCTTCCCCCACCCACCCCAACTTGACTACATCTGGATGCGGCCCTGTCTGCCTCCTCCCAGGAACCTTGCATAACAGATATAGCCAAAGTCTGTACCCTCAAAGCAGAATACTCGAGACATTTGTCTGCCCTATCATTGAGAAAATCTAGGATTTGGGGATGGCTCACCACTGAAGGAGAACGACTTTTCGCTGCACACCACTTACAGAAGATTTGCCGCTGACTCTGCTAAGTCTCATTTGTTGATTGTCTTCTCAATTGCCAGTGTCTGTCAACCACTCTGAGGAGGTACCCCTCTTTCAACAGTCTTTGCCTTGTAGCATCTATACAGTGAGATGGAGGACTTTTGGGTTGCAGTGAAGAGTTGCTCATTGCTTGAGGAGATCTGGATGTTACGGAAGACACCAGAGGCTGAGATCAACATTTGCCCTGTGCAGAGAATATCATGATCTCCATGGTTACATGGGAGCTATCATCAGCACTGTGGCCTTCGTGTACCTGATTATGGGAATCACTTGCACAGTCATTGTAGTGGGTGCACAATTATAAGCTTTTTTTAAAAATTCCACTGCACCTCCAGTGTGTCAATGTCTTTGGTCTGAATATTAGGGTGCATGAGTGGAAGTGGGTTAGTTGATTGTTGTGGTGGGATGCCCTCAAATCCACTTGAAAATGCTCTCATGGGGGATGTATTCTGCTCCTCTTGGTGCTTTAGCACCCTCTGAGCATTGCTCTGCCACAGTATTCCCCTTTGCATGCTTTTGAGTAACTTGGTTTCAGTCCTGGACAGGATGACCTGACCAGCAACCTAAGCAGCAAAGAGTAATAGGGTGTGGTATACTGCTTCTCAATCCCAGTGCATAGGTGGGCAGTGGATCTATTTGATAAAAGTCACTGGCCTTGAGAGACAAGGTGGCCAGCCTGTCTCCTTTGCCTAGGGGACTGGCATCTGACTGAATTGTGACTATAAGTGCTGTTGGCAACAGCAGATCTCAAGCAAAAATAAGTCTGTTTGTCCACCACATTAGACTGATCGTAATATCCATGCCCAGATGGAGTCTGTATGCGAGATTCCAGAGTGACTGGTCCCATGCGTCTAGAGTATGTCTCTGTATCGGGTGCATTCGAGGTAAGTACATGGCACCATGGCTATGCTTGCTGTCTTGAGTCCTAGCCAGCATATATATATATATATTCCCTGGCCTGTTTGAGATCTGTATTGACTCACTGAACTGGGTCAGGTCATGAATCTTTTTATTTTTTCTGTTATTATTAAGTCACTAGACACAGGCACATCATTTGGAATGTGGGACACAAATGCAGGCCTACAGGTTTTTGGGGCCTGGGCCTGAGCCACTACCCTATCCTGCCTCCTCTAACAATGTTCAGGTAGGTGGTGAGAGACTGCATCCATGTCTCTCTGCGTCTGGGTGAGGGACCTGGTCAATGTGGGCCCTTTGCAGGGCCATGGTACCATGATGTCTGGCCATCTGGAACCTGTGGAAACTTCCCATTATGCCAAGGGTGATGAGGAAGATGCCTGGTTGAATGCCCCAAGTTGGGCCTGGGGGTCTCCATCTTGAAATTAACTTCCTTCCTGGGGAACTTGAGGATCAGCCATGGGTGGAGTCTGCCCACCCTAAAAACATCCAGGATGCTGCCGTGTCCCGCTCATGATGCTGTACTAGAGCCATGGCCCTTGAGCTAAGGCATATTCGCTGTACATATTTGACTCCAAATGAAGGCCTAAGCCCTCAGGCAATGGCCTGGCAATGGCCTGGCCACTCCCCTGACCAATCCCTTGTGGTTTTGGCCACCAAATGGTGTGCAGAGTCTGGGGAAGAACCCCCAGACATGGGGCCCTGCCTGAAGCTTGAGGGACTGACTTATTTGGGATGTGAAGGAGTACTTCCTTGCAGAAAGAGTGGTGGACTTCTGGCATAGCCAGCCAGAAGAAGGGAAGGGAAGGGGAAATTGTTTAACCAGGAAATGCACAGTAAGCCACAGCTTGTTTCCAGGTGCGACCTGGGAGCACAAGGAAGTTAAGTGACTTGCCCAGCGTCACACAGTATGCAAGTGGTGGCCGATGGGATTCAAACCTAGGCCTCCAGATTTGCAGCTCAGTGCCCTTAACCACTACAGTATACTACTGATGCTGATGAAGAGATATTTGGGAGTCTCAATGTGCCTGAAATGCCTGTTAGAAAGAGACCCAGTGTTAAGGATTGAGGGAAAAGTCCCTGTGACTGAATAGAGCCCAGGGTGGAGAGATTGGGTGGGAAGGCCAGACAGCACACAGCAGTTTTTTAAAGCACTGTTTAGGTATCCTTTAACCCATGTTCTGTGTGTGGGGCTATAACTCACAACCTTCAGATCACCCAGCCTCAGAGGCAAATGTGCAATCTAGTAGTAGTAGTAAAAAGCTTTATGTTTAGACAGGATCAGATGACATAAAAATACACTCCATTAGGACGAGTCCTATTTACAAGGTGTTCCTGCATACAACACAGTGTTTAAAATTAAAAAAGTTACATAGTTTTAAACAGGTAACATATACATGATACTAAACATTTGAATATTCATTCAATCAGTTACAATCCAATAGACTACACAGCTGTTTATTATATAGCATGTGTTGCAGATTTTATCATATTAATCAACACATGTACATCGTACTGCCAGTTCCTGCTTCAATGCAGTGTTAAACTTTCTCTGGCTTTCATTTATACTTTTTGGCCTAGATGTTCAGAAATGTGCCAAAGGCCGGTGCAAATCCAGCGCAGCGCAAATCCGATGTGCCGTGGCACAACAGGAGCCATATTCAGAGGTTGAGCTGGCTGCACTGCGCCAGTGCAACCTGGCTGGATATGGTACAGTTGCGCCATGGCTCAACCAGAGGTGCACCATGGTGCAAACACAGTTGCGCCATGGCACAGAAAGAGATGCCCCAGGGCAACTGTGGGAGCAGAGCAACAGAGCAACAGAGGGGGGCATGGCACAGAGAAGTAACCCAGGGACAGAGCCAGGAAAGCACAGTGACAGGCCACAGGAGGCTACCACCAGCTGGGCACAACAGGGTGCACACAGGCACCCAGGCCCCCACCACAGAACACAACAGTGGCATAGACAGTAGGCAACAGGAGGTGCCCCTCCTACACACCCAGACCAGAGCAGGCCACACCCAGGACCATGCAGCCAAACACACACACCTGTCACACACCCCTGACAGCCACCCCATGGGCACCTCAAGACACAGCCACTGACTGAGGGGAGGGACACCATCACAGTGGGACACACCACAGCACACAGCAATGATCCACAGAAGCACAACACGCACCCCAACTCATGCACACCACACAGACAGGCACTGGGCCACTGCAGCATGGCTTCTCACACCACCTGCAAAGCAAACACAGACACAGGCAGGTATTTCAAAAGATATATATATATATTGAAGAATGCAACTATGTACAATAGAAGGGTGTGGGGGAGGGTAGGAAAGTGAGGGAAGGGGATAGGTAACAGGACTGTATAGTGGAAAAGGGGACTGGAGGGGAGGAGGTCACGGCTGGGAAACAGGGGAACTGGGGTCGACTGGCTGTGGCCATGTCCTGCCACCCCTTGCAGTCTTTGCTGCCTTCTGTCAGCCAGCAGTATCCTGCAGACCTGCAGCACTGCCTCCATGGTGGTCGAAGCTATCAAAATAGTCTGGCGGAGCAGCCAGCAGTAAAGGGGCCTCCTATGCCACCGCCGGACACCTAGGACAAGGGACAGGACAGGTGATCAGTGCAATGTCCCGAGGAACCATGCCCATCCACAGCGCGCAATGGGCAGTGGGATCACACACCCCTGGAGGGCCTGTACAGGCCATCCGCAGGGGGGTGGGCCAACACCTACCAGCAACGCAGCACACCACAACAGTGCACAGCCGTGGTTCCTGCTGCACAGTGGCCACCCCACTGCACAATGGCAGTCACATGGCACAGTGCTCCACAGCACCACAGCAACATCAGTGGCAGCCGTGCACACACCCACCCCACCAACAGCTGGCACACATGTCCAATGGATGGGCCACAGTGGTGGGCACCGTGCACAGTGTGACACACACAGCTGCCATGACACAGGAGGCCATGCCCACACCCACACCCCTGCCACCCCCCACGTACGGTGCAAAGGACCATGTCAGTGCCTACCTAATAGTCTCCAGGAATATACCTCCCTTGGGGGCTTCAAGAAGGGTCTTAAAGCCCACCTGTTGGAACTGATCCTCTGCAACTGCTACCGCTGAATCTACCAGACTCCCTGCTGTTGATCTAACCTTATAGGGACATCAGTCTGATTGTGATTGTCTTGTGTATAACAGTACTTATACTCCTATTGATATTTATTGTAACTAACCTGTTACTGTATCCTTGACTGGGTCAGTATGACTGTTAATTGTGAAATGACATGTATGTATTTTGTTATGTTTATAGATGTACGTAATTAATTCTGGGTCGCCCCTGAAAAAGGGACTGTTTCTGTCTCAGTGGGCCTACCTGGTCACCAAAATTTAAATAAATAAATACCTGCTCTCTGTGGCCCCACTGGTGCCAGAGCTGCTCCTGCGCCACCACCCTGGCCCACTGCAGCCTGCTGTCCTGCAGCCACTGCTGCTGCCCTCTTCCTGTTTTCAGTCCCTGGGAATGGAACATTGACAGGTGCACATCAGTAACCAGCCACAGCAGCTGCCCACCACCCCCACCCTGTGCACAGGGTGAGCCCCTGCCCGACAAGTCCCACACAGTGGCATCACAAAGCAAGTGGCGGCAGGTGATGCCACCAGGCAGCTTAGCCAACACCACAGTACAGCACCAGGGCACACATGCAATATGGGCCTACTCACCTGGCTGTGGCACAGCCCCTCGCCTGACATGCGCCTCCTGCCTCCAGAGGTGCTCTGGATCCCTCCTCGCCAGGTCCTAATAGTGGTGGCGACACTGCTCCCCTGTCCTGGCCACCCCTGTGCGCTGCTGCAGTGTGGCAGAAATGCCCTGCCACACCACTACCTGGGGCTGTTGCAGGGGTGCCTGGCCGAATGGCTGGGGTGCATGGGGCTGGACTCAGGTGACCAGGTTGACAAGCTCCACCTGCATCCAGTTTGCTGCCCGTGGTGCTGTCTGCAGCATCATGCTGCATTTCGTAACCAGTAAGCAAAATGGTGGTGGTAAGTGCACGTGGCCACAGTATGCACCAGATGTGCAGGCTGAGGGGCATGAGCTGTGTCCACCCATCATGCAGTCTCAGAGAAGCATGGCATGGGCTTGGCTGGGTGGGGTCACGGATGTAGGGGTCACCCAGGGGCAGAGATCACAGCAGGGGGGTCAGGGTTCGGCTGCTGCCATGGCCCCTATTGCACAGTCAGGGCACAGTGCACGATTGATGTCAGTAAATCATCAGGCGCATGCAGACTGCAGTCCTGTGCACACCACGCTTGTGTGTGCAATGCACCGTGACTTGCTCTAGAGAAATCTCATTGCGCATAGAGCACAATCATGATATTCAGCTGCCACATGCATATGAGCTCATCAACCAATGCATGGCGCACTGGGAAAATTAGCATTTCATTTCCATTGCGCCAAAGGTCATTTGCATGAGATGTGCTATAAAAGCACCACAGATCAGCACTGGCCATGGACTGGTATTGCAACCTTTCGAGGTAAGTTGCGCATGTTACTGTAGCACACTGGAAGCAGCCAGCACAGCAGGAGGGATGGAACAGGGTGCTGCTGCCACTGACACACTGTGCTATCCATGTCCACAGGAAGCGACATGTCGGAACGTTAGGAGGGTGAGGAGCGTGGGCCTGCTCGCAAGCGCAGCCCAGTTTCACTAAGGTGGAGACAGAGGCCCTGTTTGAGGCCTACCTTAACAGGGAGCCCCTGTTGAGTGGTGCCACAGGCACACCACAGACCAGGGCTGGGGTCTGGGTGGAGGTGGTGGCATGTGTGAACCAGCAGGGCAGCCACCAGCGCTCAGTGCAGGAGTACAGGAAAAAGGTGAGCACAGACAAGATGTGCATCAAGGAGAGGGTGGCGGCCATCCATGCCTCCCGGAATGCCACTGGAGGGGGGCCTGCAGCTGCACCACCGCTCACAGCACAGGAGGAGTTGGTGGCAGCCACCATGCGCCACAGCACGGTGGAGGGTGTGCCTGGCGGAGGATTTCAGATGGTGGCAGCCCATCACTGCATGGTAAGTATGTCAGCTATGCACAGTTGGGGGCATGGAGGGTGTGGACATGGCCATGCTGGCATGCGTGCAGCCAGCATGCCTGTCAGGTGCATTTGTGTGCACCCATGAGCATGCCATGCTGCAGGGCACAGGCAGTGGCAGTGGGGGGGCACATGTGGGCAATGCGTCACTAACATGCCTCTCTTTCTCTTGCAGCACCAGGCTGCCTCTGTGCAGATGATGGGGCACCAGCAGTGGCAGCAGCCGTGGCCACTGGACTGGCCCCAGAGGACCAGCCTTCCACCTGCATGGGCATCTGGGGGCCTGACAGGCTGCAGCTCACCACCGCTGTGCAGGTGGATGTCCTGGACCTGGGGTCAGACGAAGCCCTGGATGTGTTCCTGCAGGATGCCAGCCTTGGGGTCCTATGCACAGAGACACAAACTGGGGCGGGGTCCGACACTGATGACAATGTAACGCTCACCCTGGACAGCATGGCCACCATTGTGGGGGAGACGCCCCTGCTGGCCACTGACACAGGCAGCACACCCAGTGCCCTACTGGTGGCAGAACAGCTGCCTGCCACCACTGCGGGTGCAGCAATGTGCGCTGCCCAGGCTATGCTCTGTGGTGGAGGTGGTGCTGCCACTCAGGTGCTGGGTGGTGTGCAGCAGCTGAACGGGCAACAGCAATGGGCTGCGGGTGCCACTGGGCAGCCGAACACAGGATCCGCCACCAGTGTGCCTGCCATACCCAATCCCCCTGGAGGCCCCACTGTGCAGTGTCCACCAGAGAGGAGAGCTGTGCAGTGTGACCAGTCACCACATGGAGATCGGCGTCCGGCCCGGGAGCCCCAGGATGCTGGGCCACTGGCTGAGCACACCCGTTTGCTGCGGGAGTCCATTCAGCAACAGGTGCTGCTTGCTACTGGGGTGCATGCACTGCGCACGGAGGTGCACCAGTTAGCCGAGCAGCAGGAGAGGGGCACTGCGCAGTTTCTGGTGGAGATGCAGCGCATGCAGGAGGCCACGACTGCCTCCCTGGATTGCATTGCCACCACAATCTTGGATGGCTTTGCACTGCTGGCTGCCCCAGGGCATGGCCAGGCACAGATGATCCCCCACAGTGCGCTATCCACCCGGTGTACCCGGTGCTGGTGACCTTTGTGCAGCCGATGCCAGGCTCAGATGTTGGCATCCCAGGCACGCCTGGGGCTGGGCTGTTTGGGCACCTCAACACACCCAAACAGACACAGTCACAGTCCTGCAGTTCCACTCTTGGGGGGCTGTTGCACACACACCCATGGCTGATGCACAGCCTGTGGCTGCCGATCGACTCAGGCATGGCCGCCCCCCATGACCATTGTGGCCAAGGTTCTGTGCAGCAGACCTGATGTGCAGAGCACCCCTTCTGCAGCTGCTGCCCAGTGCGCACATGGGCGGTGTGTGTGTGCCTGCTGCAGGTGTGGCACCTGTGTGTCATACCACACATTGCCTGTATGCATGCTTACCTGGACAGGGAGCCATGTGGTGTGGGCATGATGACAGCAGTCCTGCACCAGTTGCACCTGTGCACCTGTGTGATGCATCTGATCCACGCCACATACCCACGCCTTTGTGTGTGGGTGCATGTCTGTGTGTGTGTGGGGGGGCCGTGCGGGATGCTGTGTGTGGTTGTGTATGGGTATGTTCCCCCGTCACCCTTACCCCCACTTCCCACCTCACTGTGTGCATGCCCATTGCCATGCATGCCCCTGCATGTGTGCTGTGCCTGTTTGTGTGGCCTAGTGTTTCGTACCACCTACCTGTGTGCATCAAAGTGCTTCTGTGCTGTGGTATCCCTGTGCCATCTTGCCTGCTGGATCAGCTGAGGATCCCTCCACCCAGGGGGTGGTTGCCCACCTGCCTCTGGCCCATTGCCTCCATGGTCCCCACTACTGTCACCCTCATCGGCCTCAACAGCAATCCCACAGTCAATTGCCATGTTGTGCAGTATGCAGCAGGCCAGGAATAGGCTACAGGCTTTCGAGGGGCTGTACTGTAGGGCACCGCCTGACCTGTCTCGGCAACAGAACTGTGCTTTCAGCATGCCAAAGACTCTGTCAATGATGTTGTGCATGCTGGCGTGTGCCTCGTTGTAGCATTCCTCTGCTGGGGATGACAGGCGCCGGTAGGAGGTGAGCAGCCGGGGCCGCAATGCATAGGCACTGTCCCCTGTGTGGATAATGAAGTGGCTGGCCATCTACTATGCTAGGCTGCACCCCTTGCCTGTCCCTGCTGCCCACACCAACATGCATAGCCTGCCCTCCCCATCCCATCCCATGGTATGCTATGCCCATCGCCCCTTGCCCATGCCATACTCACCCACTAGGTGGCCCATGGGGATATCCCCAAATTCAAACCTGTGGCACAGTGCAGAGCTGTACCAGATGAATGCATCATGTGCACTCCCAGGGTGTGTGGTGCAGACATTGGTTATGTGCCCCATGGCATTGCACACCAGCTGGCAGTTGACACTCGGGCTCCCCTTCCTATTGATGTACACCACACCCTCTGGGCCAGGTGGCATGCGGATGCTCACATGGGTGCAGTCAATGGCCCCAATCATGCCAGGCATACGTGCTACCCTGTGGAAGTCCAGCATGGTTGCTGTATGCTCCGCCTTTGTGCTGGGGAAACAGATGTATTCCGATGCATGTGGCAGCAGAGCGTTGAGGAACTGTGTGAGAAGGTGGGACGTGGCCAACTGGGTTATGCCTGTGGTGTCCCCTGTTGGTCTCTGGAAGGTGCCCATGGTGAGCAGGCACATGACATCTGTCACCTTTGTCTCCACGGACATGGCGTGGCTCTGTCTAGTGGGTGCCTGCATCTCCTTACTGCACAGCTCACAGAGCTACCTCAGAATGGCCCTGTTCAGGTGGTACCGGCCCACGATCTCCATGTCACTGTACTGCTCGAAGGTGATGTGGGCACAGTACCACCTGTGTCAGGCACACTGCCAACAGGCCCCTCCACAGCCATGTTGCTGTTCCTGCTGCCCCATCACACCCCTCATTATGGCCTCCATCATGAAGGGTGCACTATCCATGGCCCTTGCTGTTCTATATCACCCAGGGTGGTTGGCTGCTCTGGACTGTGTGCCACCCTGGTGCACTGCCTGACAGTATGTCTGCCTGTCTGTCACACTCTCTGTGCCCCTGTCTCCCTCTCCACTGCCACCTCTGTCCCTCTCCCTCTGTGTCTGCCTTGGTCTGTCTGTCTCTCATTCTCTCTCTCTCTGTCTGTCTTTCTGTCTGTCTTTCTTTCTCTTTCTCTCTCTCTCTCTCTCTCTCTTTCTCTCTCACTCCCTTTCGCTGGGCACAAGTGCTTTTTGTGTGCTTGCACCCTGTATTTATAGGAACAAGTCTGCTTGGTGCATCTCTGATTTACGCCACACTTGCGCTATGGTTCCACGGTTGATTATTGCACTGCGCTGAATATTCATGGGCACGCCCCCTGCACTTGCACCTGCATTCATTATAGTTGAGCACTGGTGCAATGTGATTTTCGCTGCGCACTGGCTCCCACTGAATATCGCTCCTTGGCGCAAGTCCATGCTTGCGCTGGTGCAACTGCTTTGAATATCCAGGCCTTAGTCTGTATATTTAATTTGTTCCATATTTTTAATGCTGCAAATGAGAATGTCATCTCTCCATATTTACTTTTAGGTGTTTCAATTTGATAGTCTATCATTTATTAATTTTTTTTTCTCAAACTATGTGTATGTCCATTTCTTTTAAATTTTTCAAGTACAAGGTTTTAAATAATTGATTAGCACTTTTTTCCTTGGGACAATGCTAACTGTAAAGAAAGCATTTACATAGGTTTTCTAGAAGTGTTATGTTTGTTCAACACAGTGAGGCAAGTGCTATGCATTTTCTCAATGTTTTAGAACTTTTATGAGCAAAACACTAAACAATTTTTTAGTGTTAAATAGAACCCTGAAGTAGATAAAGAGATTTTGTTGAGGCTAATGTTTTCTTTACCTGATTTTCCAAAACCATTTTCTGTTTATTTTCTAGCATAATCCAATTCAAGTTCTCACATAATTTAGAGTGATGAGTCCATCTATTGGTTTTCAATGCAAATCTTGCTAATCGATGGTAAGTAAATTCTACTTTTTTCAAGACAGAGGTGTTTGCAAACCTATGTTTGTGAATTCCATAATCAATAATTAGAACCAATAGTTATTTTACAGTTGACTTTCTCATTTTTTTATTAAGACAGTATCCTGTTTGCCTCAATGCTCCCAGTCTGCTGTTTATTTTCTTGGCCATTTCATTGATATAATAGTCGAATTTCAGTTTTTGATCTACCCAGAAACCTAAATATTTATATTGTGAAACCTGAGCCAAACTCTCCTCACTATTAGTTTTTATTTCTGTTGTATGGGATGGATCTTTTGCTGTAACAGTGTTTCTGAATATCATGGTTTTTGATTTTTTGCCATTAACTAAATTAGAATTTTTAAACCATTTTGTATTCCTGTAAAATATTTTTGTAAGTCCTGCTGTAGTTGTATAATACTTGTTCCCTTAGTTAATAATATTGTATCATCAATGTATAATCTGATTTTGGATTTCTCCACTACTTGTACTACTTGCTTTGTGTATATTAAAAGTAGAAGGGGGCCGAATATTGATCCTTGGGGACTCCTCCTAATACTCTAGCTTTCTTTGAAAGATCTTTTCCCACTGCAATTTGTTGCATTCTTCCTCTTAAGTATGATTTAAACCAGTGACATACTTTATCTGATATGTCTATTTGTGACAGTCTGTTTAACAGAATTTGGTGATTTATAGTGTCAAATGCCTTTGATAAATCCATGAACACTGGGCCCGCCTACATTCCCTTATCCAGGGAAGATGCTACTAGATCTATTACTAGATCGGTGAGTGCAGTGCTCGTGAAGTGATCTTTCCTAAACCCAAATTGGTACCTGGACAACACAGTATACTTCTTTAAGTAGCTGTGTAGTTGTCTATGTACCAATCCTTCTAGCATCTTATAAACTACAAGCAACCGGGCTATAAGACGATAGTTAGACAGATTTGTTGTTGGCCCCTTTTAAATATTGACACTATTTTTGCCTCCTTCCATAAGGTTGGAAACATCCTTTCCCCTTAGACTCCAGTTAAAAAGTTTGGTTAACACTGGTTCGGTGATAGTCATGGCATCCTTCACAAACCTAACCTCTATTCCATCATTTCCGGGAGATTTAGTATTATTTAGTCTTCCTATTACTTCCTTAATTTCTTTGCATGTTATAAATTTAAATCTGAATTTTAGGATTGTAAGATCATCTTCTTGTACTATTTTTCCTTTTTTACACATTCCTGTAATCCTGGCACATCAGGGCGATTTGTAAAATATTAATTTAAGATATTTGCTGATTGTATACTATTTTGCAGTATTCCTTCCTTTTCCATTTATATCGGGGGGGGGGATTTAGTTGTTGGGTACTCTAATGTTTTTAACAAAGACCAATATTTCCCTGTGCCTGCTGTCTCTTTACTTTTATTGTTATAATAGTGCAATTTTACTTATTTTATTTTTTAGCGCATTTCCTGTATCTTTGTATCTGTCCCAGTCTATTGATTTTAATGTTTTGTTAGTTATTTTCCAGTCTATTTTTTACTCTGCTTTCTTTTTTTGCTTTTTCTGCTATCCAAGGAACATGAGATCTTTTTTGTGTTGTTATAACAAATTGAGCAGTTTCATTACATGCTTTCAAAAATAAATCATTCAGTTCTTGTGTTGACCTTTCATGTGATGCAATCAAAAGCAGTTTTGTCCAGTTTATTTGACTTAATTTGTGTCATAAGGTTTATGCGCTGTAGGATTTAAAACACCTTCTCCAACTATATTGCTCCTTTATTCCTATTGTATCTCTCATGTACAAGTTAATCCTACAACTCAGAGTATTATGGTCCCCCAGTATTGGTTGTTTAACCAGAGCATATTTTACTTCAGTGTTTTGTGATACAAATAGTAAATCTAATATATTACCTGAGCTTTTAAATGTACTTTTTCTTGTAGTATTTACCTGTGTTTTATCTAAATGTCTAAAACTAGTTTCTATTGCACAGACCTTTGGATGTCCCCAGGCTACATTAAAGTCCCCTATTAAGATTAGTTTCTTACCTATTGTATGATCCATTATTAATTGTGCCAGTTTCTAAAAGTCATTTGTTTTTGGTTTTGGTGGAGAGTAAATTATTCCAATAAGCAGGCTTAATTTTTGTACTGATATTAATAAGCATTTAATATTCACTATTATTCCCATTTAGTGTATAACAACACCACCCTTCCCAAGCTTTTCATCAAATTAATGGGTATTGTACATCTCTAAGTCAATCTTATTCAGTATTGTTTGGTTTAACCAGGTTTCTGTTAATGCAATTAAATCTAGAAATTCTGAGCAAACCCATATTTTAAATAAGTCAACTTTGTTTTCTAAACTTCTAGCATTGTTTGTGTTTTAGTAACCTAGTGTTTTGTGGTCCAGGATTCAGTTCTATGTCTCCACTTAAAGTCAATGCTATCATGATACGATATTAGTTTACTTGCGATAGTAATTTCATCTCTGTTCTCTGTTGTCTATTTAACTCCATTTTTAATAGCTGAAAATGAGTTTCTTCTCTTTGTTAATTTACTTAAAACTTTTCCATTTTGTTTTATACTAAAGGTTCTTCCTATCTGTAAAGCTGTCACTGGTTGCTTTTTAGGTACTATCACTTGTGAGAGACAGATAGTTATTAACGAACCCACCACTACTCATGATAACATTAGCTTTAAGATTTGCATGATTATCTGTCATTTTTATAAACACTTAAATATATTCATTTAAATGTTTTTTATACAATAATCATGTCATAAGGCCCACCACTTTTTTTAAAATCTCCTATGGCCATAGGGCCTGCATTAATTAATTTGTTAAAAAATAATCTACACAGTAAAAGCCTGGATAAACAAATATTCTGCCAAGACTACTCCCTTCAGCCACTCATGCAATTGCTTATAGTCAAGTTCCCCTTTCCTCTCTAACAACTATGTTTATTTACTTGATCTTATATCACACCTGCAGTATCTTATATTTATTCATATCTTTCACTCCCAAAATAATAGAGTTAATTTTTATGTACATGATTTTAATTCTAAAATTGATTATAGTGTATGGTGAAATGCAGTTGTGTATGGAAATCCATACACCACAAAAAGTCATTCTGCTCCAGTAGTGACATCCTGACTAATGCAGAATGACTTTTCATTCTGCGTTAGTGAGGACGTCACAATGCAACAGCCTGCTCCAGTGCCGTTCATAGGACAGGGGGCAGTTGGTGAGTCCTGTGTGCAAGCTGGCTGGTGGGATGAAGATAAGAGCAGTGTGGGTCTCTGGCAGCAGACACTGCCTGGAAAATGTAAGGGATTCTGGTTTGGGGCACTATACACTGTATAGAACAGGGTATGGCCTCCCAAACAACTCAACAACTCTTCCCCCTCTTGTTTTCTGTGATGGCAGAGGGGCCTCTAGAGCTTAGCTCTTGAGGTCAGCAGCCATCATAGAAAACACTCAGGTAAAGAACTGCCTTGTTGTGTATGGGAGGCCATACACTATCCTATATATAACCATATTAAAGTGAATTGTGAATAATTATTACCTTTATTTGTAACACCATACAGGGTATTGCAGGATATGACTTTTTCAGAGTGGGGTTTTTCTTTCCAAGTGGTGCTTGTGCCACTTGCACTCACTCTGGTGGATGGCACAGACTTTGTACTGTGCAAGCCCCACCCCCTAATTATGGTACTCAGCTGCTGGCTCACTGCCTCACCCCCTCACCAACTGAGCAAGCAGCAAATGTAGCAGTTCAGAGAATAAAGTGCAGGCTTACACAGTCTCTATGCTGATGTTGGTGAGGCAGGCTGTTGGCCGATGCTGTCTATGGGCAGTTGTTTCTCTAGGCTGAGCTGTGCAAAATGTGGCTGCAGGCTGGTTGATGATCTCTGAATGTCACTGGCAGTTGTTATAGGCTTTGCAAGGGCAATCTGCTGAGCCACTGTCACCGCTGATGCCACTGACAATGCTGAGCCACTGACACTGCTGAGCCACTGTCACTACTGAGCCACTGACACCGCTGATGTCACTAACACTGCTGAGCCACTGATACTGCTGAACCACTGACACTGCTGAGCCACTGACACTGCTGAACCACTGACACTGCTGAGCCACTGACACCACTGATGCCACTGGCACTGCTGAGCCACTGTCACTGCTGATGCCACTGGCACTGCTGAGCCACTACCACTGCTGATGCCACTGACACTGCTGATTCTTCTCTCATGTCTTGGGGGGGTTGGGGGCACCCATTAGTCTGGGCATCCTATAGTTGTGGCCCTGGGGTCATGGACATTTTCAGGGACCAATAACCAATGCTTGAGAAACTGATGGAACATGACTGTACAGGATCCGATAGTCCAAACATAGTGTCTGAAAGCATTCAGCTGTTATGCATAAAAAACAGCCAGTAGTCTATTGCACTGTGCGAATTACTGCGTCTGTACCTGGAACAAGGTAATGCACAATGCTGAGTACCATTCCAAGCCATTCTCTGCATGAGATCAGAACCCCATGTGGGAAAATTCTTACGGCAAGTGTGACATATTTCTGATTAAGGGCTCTGATGTGCCCCTATTATGGGGCTGTGCTACTACCAAAAATTCCTTGGTCACACTCCCTATACTGGTTAGGGAGTTCACCCATGGTTCTTCACCCCTTGCAGCAGAAGGAGAGGTCAGATATCAATTGGGGCATAAACAAAGGATAACACCCCTGGTGGTGGAAGGAGCCTAACATCCAGTAATTAAGCTCTACCAATTTTTTTTTATTTCAACTTTTGTTTACCAGGTAAGCATTATGAGCCAAGGCCCTTTTTCAGACGTGACCCAGGACCATGAAATACAGTCAAGATGCTGCAAAGAACAAACAAATACATAAAATACAATAAAAATATAACAACAACATTATAGACAGTCACATTTCAAAGAATCAACATTATGCTTTTTTGTAACTTTTTAAAAGTATCATGACTGGGGGTTTGATGTAATATCAATGATAAATTATTCCAGTGAATTGGCACAAAATTAGAAAAGGCTTGCATGCCCCTCTTTGTAGTAACCTTGGGAATGGAAAGTTTAAGTAATCCATTAGACTGTAAGGTCCTATTTGATTTCTTTATATCTAACATTGAGAACAATGGAGAATGAGAACCCAGCTTTAGGAGTGAGTCAGTCAATTTAGGCCATAGAGACAATATAAACTAGGCAGCAACCAACCAGTTAACTGGTACAAGGTACAGTGATGCATCCGAAATGGTACTTTTAAAATAAATCTGCAAATAGCGTGGAAAGTGCTGGTAAGTAGAAACAATTCTGTCTTAGCTAATCCCTGAAATAAGAAAGAATTGTAGTTCATAATAGACAGTAATACATTATTAACAACAACGAGTCTAGCCTGTTCAGTTAATGAGTTCTGCAGTTTAAATAATACACCTAATCTTTGATTACTATTTCTACAAGTAAGTTTTCTATGAAAGGAATAAGACAGACAAGAGTCTAATAATTCTAAGCATTATTGCTTCACCTTGTGCAGTGAGTTTGATTTAAACAGTTTGAACCTGTGGTTCATTAGAATCACTGTTGCCTGTAGAGCCTTCCAAACTGTATGGCTGAGGTGTGTTCCATTGCCTGGACCAGTCTCAGGAAACATTCGGATCTGGAAGAGCAACCTTGGTGCTCAAGTTCTGTGCCCGATGGAATGATACATTCCACTATGTCTATCCCAATCACATGGTGGGAGAGTTCCTGCTGTGAATCAGGTGTCCAAGGCTGGACATCTGTCTGTTTTCTGGCCAAATAATCTTTCTCACTGAAAGCTCATGTAGGTAACAAAGGAGGGGTCTGTGTTACTCCCTACTGCCCCTGCCAAACATTAAACTAGATGTACTTTTACCTGTACCATCAACAAAGCAGGGACCAGGTGGTGAGAACTGGCACTGGTCTGGCTATTGCATAACTGACTGCCTTAAATAATATGTCCTGTGTTTCTATTCAAGGTAATGGTAAGGTGCCATACCCAAGATGGCTGCTAATCTTATGAGGGCGTCTATAGTGAAAGTTTGTTGCCGACATGACTGCAGCAAGATGGCTGCCACCCCAGCTAGAATGCCAAGTGTGGGAACACTGGGGCAACATGCCTGCTGTTCTTCCAAGATGCAGTGTGAATTTTTGACATCCTGCTGGCACTCATGGCCCAAAAGAGTCAGGCGAAAAAAAGAATGGCGCTGATGTAACCAGGGCTGTGCACAACAATGAAGTAGGTGAATAGCACATTCTGAGAGCCCTGCATAGCACATCCATAAATGCAATTAATAATCAGCCCTCTTCTCATGGGTCCACAGCCCCAATATTGTGACTGTGGGATCTTGCGCACTTGTGAGTTGCTGTCATCCAGTCTGCGGAAACAGGGGATAGGGGGCCTCCGTACCTGGGAGACTATATCCAAGATGGCAACCGGTGCCAAAACAAGGAGAATAAAAGCTTGGGAAGTCCAACTAAGTACTCTGACTCACCATCATGGGAAGGGAGAGACATCTGAGAACTGGATATGCCTGGTGAAACAGGAGGCCAGTACCAAAGTCTGATGACTTGCTCCTCCAGCGATCCTTGGTATGTCATTCAACTTATTTAATGTCCCAAACTGGCTCATGCCTCTTATTTAAGGTGTTTTATGTTGGGGCCTCTACAAATGCTGCCTGGGTGAAATCAGTTGCTGGGGACATAGGTGTTCCTGGGAACCATAGGGGCTCGTGGCTGATTGTGATTGCTGCTTGAGTGGGAACTGGATGCTACAGCTGGGTTCAGTTCCTCAGGTAGTTGTTTGTGGTGGGGATGCTGCATGAGGGTCCTGATCAGACCAGGGGGTACAAGGTTGATGCCACTGGAGGGTCCAGCCTGCCTTGTGCCCGTGGCCAACATATGCAGTGTGGCTACTATTCCCTGGTAAGAGGCTCCTAGGCAAGAGGGGTTTTTTTTTGATGCTGAACTGAGAGTCTAACAGCAGAAAAAATGTTTTACAGAAAGCCCTGAGTTAGAAGGAGTATATGACAGCTTAAGGTTGCCACCTGAGTGGCAGCTCAATGCTGCAAGAGGGTCCAGTTCCTCAGGTAGTTGTTTGTGGTGGGGACACTGCATGAGGGTCCTGACCAGACCAGGGGGTGCATGCTGAATGCTTCTGGAGGGTTCAGCCTGCCCTGTGCTGTTGAAGAACTTATAGTGTGGCTAACAAAAAACCCTGGTGAGTAGCTCCTAGGCATTTTGTTAAATCATGCTGATAATATGCAGCAGAGATGAGTTGCTGCAGAAAGCCTAAAGTTAGTGCTTGCGCTCCACCATTGACATGCTACATGAAAGAGTCAGAAAGGTAAAGAGCCAGACTAGATTGAACAAATTTCCTGAAGGTTTAGGAAGCAATCAGCGATTGTGACCAACCTTTAGAGATGCATGAAGTAAATTGAACAATGTTATCATAGCTGGGGGCTTGGCCTCTGGCAGTCCAAAATTTATGATCAAACATTTTATGCAAGGAAAAGGTCACATTCTTTAATAATAATAATAAACTTTATTTTTTAAGTGCCTTTCAAATACCAAGGCACTTTACAATAATAAACATAATTCCATAAAAACTATTACATAAATATATAATGCAACAGTTACAAATACCAACAGTTCACTGGTAAGCCTGACCCCATAGAAAAGTTTTAAGTGCCTGCTTAAAACCCCCCATGATCGCGCATTCCTGAAGCTGACAGGATAGAGAATTCAATAGGGTATGCACAGGCCCTGGAAGATTTCAAGGTTACCCTCGTAATCTCCAGCAACCCCTCGTCAGCCGAATGAAGCTGTCACACAGGGGTGTAGGGAATCAGAAGCTCTTTCAAGTAGTCGGGACCAAGTCCGTGTAGGGCTTTGTAAGTTAATAAACCTACTTTAAAGGTGATCTGCCACTGAATTGGCAGCCAGTGCAGATCATGCAGCACAGGAGCGATATGCATCCTCCGAGATGCCCCAGTCAGTAGTTGAGCAGCAGCGTTCTGCACTAGCTGGAAGCAGTGGATATCAACCCCAGGAAGCCCTAAGTAAAGGGAGTTGCAATAGTCAAGGCGTGAAGTCACAAAGACGTGGACCAACACAGGCAGATCACTGGACGGAACAAGATGTTTGACCCTGGCAATGTTCCTAAGATGATAAAAGGCAGACTTGACAACTGCTGACACCTGATAATGAAGGGTCAGCCCATCATCAAGTACCACAACCAGGTTATGCACCCGTTCTGAGGTAAGAATTTGGGAGCCCCCAGAAATAATCCAGAGGGCTGACCAGTCCTCAACCCCTCTATCCTGCGGCCTGGGTCCATGACCATAACCTCGGTCTTTCCCGTGTTCAACTTTAGCCAGCTCGAATTCATCCAGTCCTGGATTTGAGCGTGGCAGTTATTAAATACTGAGAAAGCACTAACCTGGTCAGGAGCAAAAGACAGGTAGAGCTGGGTATCATCAGCATAACAGTGAAACCTCAGCCCATACCATCGTACAATGTCTCCGAGGGGTAGCATATACCCTGCAAACAACATGGGGGACAGCACCGAGCCCTGAGGGACCCCACAGGACAGAGGGAGTGAGTCAGAATAAAAATTCCCCGACACAACTCTCTGTGTTCTGCCCATTAGGAAAGATGTAAACCACCTGAGGACTGTACCTGTCAGGCCACAGATGAACCTCAGGCACTTAAGCAGCACCCCATGGTCTACAGTGTCAAAAGCTGAGGAGAGATCAAGGAGTACCAGAATGGAACGGTTTCTCTGATCTCTTGCCATCAGGAGATCATTGAGCACCTGAATCAGAGCAGTCTCAGTGCTATGCCTCTTTCGGAAACCGGACTGGAGAGGTTCATAGACATTATGGATGATCAAATGGTTCTCCAGTTGAGTTGCACTACTTTCTCAATAACCTTCCCTAAAAATGGAAGGTTCGAGATAGGTCTGTAGTTAGCTAGAGAGTCTGGGTCCAACAAAGCTTTCTTCAGAAGGGGTGTCACCACCACCTCCTTCAGGGAGCTTGGAAACTCACCCGATTCCAAGGAGCACCGGACTATCTGAGCCAAAACCGGGCCAATGATATCACAACAACCCAAAATCAGGGAAGTTGGTCCGGGATCCAAACCACAGCATGTAGGGCGCATCCCCTGGACAACCCGCATAATATCCCCGAACTCCGGCAGGTTAAAGGTACTCCAAGAAGGAAGAGGTGTAGTGACCGAGCACCGACCAACAGCATCCCCCATAGAATGAGTCAAGAGGATCTCCCACCTGATGTCGGCCACCTTATTAGCAAAGAATCGAGCAAGCTCATCACACTCCATTTGTGAAAAGGCTCAACGGAGCTGCAGACAGACTGGGTTGCACAACCTGCCCACAGTTCAGAAGAGCTGAGCTGGTCAATTCTGAGTGACAGCAATCTCCCTGGACAGGAACTCGGCCTTCTTATGGGAGATCACTGATTGGTAGCCTGATAATGCTCCACCAAACTAAGATGGTCAACCTCCAGGGTGGATTTCTGCAAACTCCATTCTAACCTTTGTCCTACTCACCGCAGCTCCCTCAAAGACCCATCAAACCATGGGTCCCAAGGGTGAAGTGGGAGAGGATGAACCCGGACAGGAGCAATCAGGTCGAGGGCCAAGGAGATGGCCTGATTATAGGCCAAGACCAATGGCTGTGGACCTGAGCTGGCATCAGGAAACTCCGGGAGATCAATCACTACCACCAGGTCTTCAGGGATCACATCCCGTAAGGGTTGGTAACTGACCATCTCCACAGGAGATTGCATTTATTTCTTACATAAAGTCTTACATAAAAACTTGCATGTAGCTTGCTTATGTCAACATATTTTCTTGTATGTTAACCAGTCAAATACTTACTAAGTTCTTGCCTTTTTTCAGTAAGGGAACTGCTATTTTTTCATTATTGCAGAGGAAACGAAGCATCATAAATTGATAATGGCAGCATTTGTTACCCACTGGAACTTAAAACTCCTATCTTGAAGTTCATCACAATTAGAGGGTTTGTAAATCCTCCCACAAATAGTATGCATGATAATTTTCTGGCCCCAGGTCATACAATAGCTGTGTAGTAAGCAGGCAACAATTGAGATTTAAGGTGAAAGTGTCTACTCTGCCATAGCGACAATGGCATAATTACATTTTTGATTCTGGTTCTGATTTGCATGGTCTGGCCTGATCCAAACTGTCAGACCCAGAAACCCTTTCTATGCATCCCAGTAACCTCATAAGTATACTTACTGTACATGCCCATGTATAGTTATGTATACAAACCCATGCAAATCTGATAAATTCAAGCAAGCACTAAAATAAATACATTCAGTTTAAGTTTGCTAACAATTACTACTGGTGTCACATCCAGTTACTGAGTGTTTATAAAAAGATATGTAAATAATGACTGCATGAAAATGGTAATGTAATTTATATGACATTACAGTATATCAATGCAATTTTTACAGCTGCAGTGGGCATAGCCCTGCAGACATTTTGCATTCAGAAAAGAGCTGATATAATTTTTGCTACCAAACAACATAAGTGTTAAAAATAGAGTTCTCAGCTGGACCCGCATTACTAGGCTGCCTGTGTGTGTCTAGGAGCTGGAGAGCACTAGTTTTCTTCTGGCTTGAGGAGTTAATTGAGCCCTTCCTCAGCAGAGTCTCAGACATTCTACACTACAGTCAGCAAACACAGAAAGTTAACTCATTATCTTCTGGCAGTCATTTTGTGTCAGGTTACCAATGGATAGTAGACATCATACAAAGCTATTGGAAGTAGAATGGGTTAAACACTTTCTGGAGCTTTCTGCATAACAAATAACCACTGCTTTGCCCTCAGCCCCTATGAACACCTCATTAAGCCATCTGACACCTCCATCCTAACAGCAATCATTCTGCTACTTTGTAAGACATTTCATAGCAAAGAGTTCCAGCGATGCCTGTTCCCAAATAATAAACACATTTAAAGTGTTAAATACCAACTTCATTTTCTCAGGCAGGCAGTACTGCAGAGTCACTAGTACCTGACATTTAGTGATTACTTGTCTGTTATATTATTAGAATTTCAACTCTGTCCGTCTGTTTCTCTGTGGAGAAAGTAGCAAGCTGTTGAACATGCTGTATACTTTAGAACACAATGGACGGTCAAGGATGTTGGTGCCTGCTACTTTTTTTCTTTTTGTAGAAGAAACATGTAATGTATATAATCTTGCAGGTGTATCCATTTATTTTTCCAAATATTTGTTTTTAAGAATGTTAATAATATATCCAATGCACCAAAATAGCCAGTTGTGTTTTAGTTATTATTTTATACAGCACTTAACCTGTGTTCTTAACCTGTAATTTGTGACTATAGGGGCAGGATTCACAAAGGAGTTGAGCTTGGTGTAACTCGGCTGCTCTGGCACAGAGGAGAGGCCGCATAAGGCCTAGCTGTATTCACAGAAGATGTGAGGGAATGCCCCAGTGCATCCCTCTGTAGAATACCACAAGTTGCACCACCCTGTCAGCACCGGTGCACATCACCGTGCAACCTCCTCCATGGACTGGGAATCCAATGGGCAAGCGCATCTAAGGATGAACTGCACCCAAAATCCTCATTCACAGCCAACAACATGCAAATCCAGGGCCATTAGGCACACAAAGAGCACAATGGGGCCATTTGCGTATCGTCTCAACCCCTTGCATTGCATTCCACAGGGATGCATCTGGCGAGACTATGCCGGGTGCTCTGCAGGGCTGTCAGTACAGCCGCAGCCCAATACCCCGACCTAGTGGCATAGTGGCTCCCCCTCTCTGTCCGTAGCTCCAAATCCCCGTAAATGCTCCAGTGATGTTCCCTGGTAGCATAGTGGAGCCCCCTTCCTGTCCATAGCACAGAACCCCTCACATACCACCCGTAAACTGTGCATCCTGCCTCCACCACATGGAGCACCTCGTTCATCCTTGGGTCAACACTGAGATGGTGGAGGATATGCCTTCCAATGTAGGTCTAGCCTCCACTTATAGGTAATGCATTATTTCTTGGCATGGCACCTTCCTCTGTGAGGATCCCCTCCCACAATATCTCACTACTGGCATTGGTTTCCCAAACCCTGACATTTAGAATACAGTCCACCTCCCCACCCACCCTCCATCCATGACAGTCCCATCCACCCAATTTCTTTTCAGTTTCAAATGCTATAAGCTCTTCCCTAGTCCCAACCCCTCCCCATCTGTTTTGATGGCATCTTGCCCCCTCTCCTGACTACCTGTATAACACCATTGATTTTTTAACCCTTCTCCCCCTCTCCCCTTCTTCTTCACGTAAATGACAAAGCCTCCTCCTGGCTGCATCTTCATCTTGCTAATTATGTGACTTAAGGAACTGCAACTGTTTTTGCCTCCTGTGATATACCTGATCTCAAATAACTGCACCAATCTGTGAATTGTCAAACCTACTATCGAAATTCTACATATTTGTACAAATCAGCCCAAAATTGTAAATAACTAGATTACTTGCTGTTATATCCTGCTCTGTTTTGGCCCAGTGCTTTGTACCTATAATCAGTAACTCACTTCTCTGTGTTTTGTCTTCTTGTCATGATGCAGAACCTTTGAAAAAGAGCACTGTGCTCAAAGGTTATATCCAAATGATGAAATAAATAAATATAAATAAATAAAGGTAACATGGGAGAATATATGGGAGTTTGGAGCTACAGATGGAGAGGGGGGAGCCACTATACCACCAGAGAACGTAACGGGTGTCATGTGAGGGGTTCTGTGCTATGGGCTGGTTGGACTGCCAGGGTGGCAGGCTGCCATGCTGCTGTCTGCAGTACAGCAGCCTGCCTGTGGGTGGCCACCCACTTAAGTCTATCTGAAGTAGACTTAACTCTGGGAGACGCATCCCTGGACTTGCCCTGGGGATGTGCCTCCAACTTGGCCTGTGAATGGGGCTGCACTCCATATGCATGATCATGGCCCTTCACAGCCCCTCCAGATGCGCTGCATATCATTATGGGTGGTATGCTGTGCATCCGCAATGTGGTGGTGCATTGGGGTTGCACCAGTGCATCGACCTCATTCCAGAATCATGCTAGGGTGCAAGTCGGGGATGTGCCGGCTCATCTTGGATGTGCTGGGTGCATCCCTTTTGTAAATCCTGCCCTAGGTGTTTACAACTGAATGATAGTAACCACATTTGTTTCGCTTGCAAGTAGGTGTGTGTGTTTCATTTTTGTTTGACTTATGTTATGAGGTGACACATAGAATCTGATCAGTTTATAACATGCTGTGTTGTAATTAAATGAACTGATAAATGAGGGCTTTAGTTTCTTTTACAAATTCATTTTTCCTGTCCATGGATATACTAAAACAAAAATGTCTCAACAAAATGTTTAAAAGTAAGGAGTTGAGCACGTAATTCAGTTAATGAGGTATGAACAGCTGCTCCCTGAACAATTATCTGGTTGGGGGGGCTGCCACAAGCAGAATGAGACGTCAAGGAAGGGGTGCTCATGGCAGCAGAAGAGGTATGATGGCATTAAAAGCTTAATGGTGTGGATGTAGAGGCACCAGTATCTGAGCATGACTTTGGTAGAGGACTAAGTGTGACTTGGGGGTGGGGGATCATCAGAAATTGATTGAGTCTTGGAATTTTTAGAATATTGGTTTTCTGAAACTTCAACCATCTCTGGGTTAGACTCTGCATCCATCTATACAGTATGTCACTAAGCCACATGCAGTGGGGTATGGGTAAACACCAGATCACCAGACCCAGACCAGAGCTGTAAAATCTGGACTGGGCACAGCTTGTGCAAATATTGCTGATCCACTCACTCCAGATGATCTGGTCTGGCTTTTACCTATCTGGTCTGGTCCTGATGGTTCAATTTTCAACTATGCCAAGGAAGGGTTGAACAACAGACTTCCAGGAGTGGACCAGATACATAAACATTGGACTGAACAGTGTAGCCAGAGTGACCGGACCAGCAGTATTTGTACAAGTTGCACCCAGTCTGGCCAGTTTAGATTTTTACAGAACTGCTGTGGTTCAAGTCTGTCAGTCCAGTTTTTAATCAATCAATCAATCAATCAATCAATCAATCAGTCTTTAGTTTATACTGAACAGTATGTGAGCAAAAATGCCCGTTTACACAAATGTCCAGTTACTGTAAGCATGAAAGAGAGCAGAACACCAGATCAAACAATTACATTCCAGTATAAACAGGTCTAACATAAAAAGGCCTAATGCAGAGATCTAGAGAGATATACAGAAGAAATGGGAAGCAAATATGAACATATGAAATTGTCGGCAGAAAAAGTCCCACAGGTCTGTCAAGTCTGCCCGATTGTGCAGCTCTTAGTTTCATATCACTACAGCTGCCCCACTCCCACCAAACCCCTCCCTTCCTCCCCTTTCCCAGTCTTTCCCGCCTTTGTGTTCTTGTCTGTACTAACCCTGCCCTTGACTCTATCCCAACCCTGCTTAAAGCTATCTACTGTCCTCAGTTTGATTAACTTCTCCAGCAGTGCATTCCATCCACTCTCTCTGTAAAGTAATGCCTCCTCATCTCCCTCCTGAACCTTCCCCCTTCCAACTTCAGACTGTGCCCCCTAGTGACCCTTTCCCCCTTTAAATGGAACAATTCTTCCTCTCTGACTTTGTTTCTACCATTCTAGTACTTAAAGGTCTCTATCATGTACCCTCTTTCCCTTCTCTCTTCCAGCGAACACATGTTGAGCTCCCTCAGTCTTTCCTCATATGGTAACTCACCTAGTCCCATGATTATTTTTGTAGCCCTACACTGCACTCCCTCCAGTAATCTTACATCCTTTTTTAAGGTATGGGCACTAGTACTTTACACAGAACTCCAAGTGTGGCCTCACCAGTGATCTATACAAGGGTAGGATGACCTCCTCCTTTCTAGAGGTGATGCCTCTGGCAATGCACCCCAGCATCCTATTTGCCCTTACAGCCATTCACCTACACTGTGCTGATACCTTCATGCCCCTGTGACTATTACCCCCAAGTCCCTTTCCTCCTCTGAAGCTGTTCTCTGCACCCCCCCCAGCCGGTAGCTGGTCCTGGTACTTCTGTCTTTGAGGTGCATGACCTTGCACTTCTTAGCATTAAACCCCAACTGCCACTCCCTAGACCAGTGTTCAAGTTTAGCTAGATCCTCCCTGAGTGCCTGCCTCCCTTCCTCATTGTCCACTTTTACACAAATCTTAGTGTCATCCACGAACAGGCTGATCTTGCTCTTGACCCCTTCTGCAATGTCGCCGGTGAAGACATTGAACAAAACAGGGCTCAGCACTGAACCCTGGGATACCCCACTCATTACTAGCCTTGGCTTGGATGTCTCCCCCCTTACAACTACCCACTGCTGTCTGCCCTGCAACCAGCTCTCAACCCACCCCACCAGTTTCTCCCCCACCCCAATGTCCCTCAGCTTGCTCATTAACCTCCCGTGTGATACCGAGTTGAAAGTCTTGCTGAAGTCCAGATACAGGACATTCATAGTGTGGCCTTTGTCAGCCACCTTAGTGACCCAGTCAAAGAAGTCGTTCAGGTTAGTTTGGCATGATCTTCCCAAGACAAACCCATGCTGTCTCTCATCTTGTAGACCACTACTTTCAAGAAAGGTTATCAACCTCTCCTTCAGAATGGTCTCCATCAACTTCCCCACAATGGAATTCAAGATCACTGGTCTGTAGTTGCCCGGTTGGTCCTTAGGTCCAGTCTGGTAAAGGGGCACCACATGACCCATCCTCCAGTCCCTGGGTACATTCCCCATTTCCAAGGAGGTATTGAACAGGTCCATCAGAGGGCCTGTCAACACCTCTGCCAGGTCCTTCAGGACCCTTGGGTGTACACTTTTCTGGTCCTGGTGGCCTTGTCCACCCGCAAGGGTTTAAGGCCCTTCAGAACTCTATCCTCTTCAATTATCTCATCTGTTATCTCTGTCCCCCTCCATCCTTGCCTCTTACCCTGCGGTACTGGACGATCCCTTTCTTTTATGAACACCGAGCAGAAGTACTCATTGAGTACCTCTGCCTGTTCTTCCCCTTGTTCTGTCCATCCCCCTCTCTCTTGATTCTAACAATGTCATCTCTACAACTCCTCTTCTCCCTTATATATTTAAAGAACCCCTTTTCCCCTCTGTGATCCCCTGAGCCAACTTCAGCTCCTTTGCTGCCTTGGCTGCCCTGACTGCCCTGGTCACCTCCCTAGATGTCTTTGTGAACACCTCTCTATCATCCTCAAGCCCAGATTTTTTTGAACTAAATAACAGTGACAAATTTACAGCTTGGGGATATAGGTGGAGGTACAATTCAGGAACAGTTGGAGGTACAATTCAAGAATATGAACACTTGGGTGATACGATAAAGACATAATATGTGCACAGTACCATCTAAATAAAGTAGAAAATCAAATATCAATACAAGTACAGAGGCCAGAAAATAGTTGGTTACCCAAAGCAGACTAAGGTGAGGAGCTAGGCAAATATTCCACATGACAATCAATAGTGGTGAGAGCCAAGCAGCACATGAGGGATAAACAAAGGAAGGAGGAGAGAGAGATATGGAAGTAAAATTACAGGTCTTTACATAGAAGTCTCTCCCACACTCATTATGTTAATTTCCCTCCTCCAACTATGCTAATTGTATTGTAATACATTATACAGTTCATTTTGAACTACAAATGCTTATTCAAATGTTACCAATAATGACTACTGCTGAACTGTATGTATTTAGGAGGGCTGCTAATTTGAGGCACCATTCACTCGAGGTCTTGAGAGTAAATGGGATGGTGACTGAGACTGTAATGCAATGCATAGTGGATAACAGTAAAAGTGACATGGTCTAGTCAGGAAAATTTACATAAGTGAGTGTTGCAGAGGCTTCCATGTAAAGTGCAATAACTTGTACTGCCTTACTGTAATGTTTGAATCATCATTTTTAGTGTCAGCATCTCAATTTCTCACAGGTTCTGCACGTATTGGCACCTTACTGTCACAAAGTTGCAAGGCAGTATTCAACTGAGGTCCTGATTCCTATTTTTCCTGTGTTTTGAACATACTTTACTACTGTGAGTTTATTGTTCTAAGCTATTATTCCCCTCACCCTGGATAGCGCAGGCCACTCCTTTACCCATCAACTGTGCACCCCCCACCAAATTCACAGGATAGTATCCTAGGTGTGTAGTGTGCTGTACAAATTATATAAGATAGTGATAACTGAGTGGTTTGCTCATGCTACACAGGGAGAAAAGTCTACAACAAATACAAAACATTCCAATGTTCATTTAGCCCCATAAACAGATGTTCACAGAACAGTTAGAACTAGTTTCTTCCACATCTAGCAAGCTAGACATTGTTTCATAGGTAAATCCCCCCCCCCCCAAAAAAGAGAGATAAATCTTTTATTTCACTGGAATTGCCTTTATAATTTAGCACATTTAAAAAATTACGTACTTCCGCTGGATAAAGAAAAATAAACATCAATGCATACATATTCAGAGTCAAAAAATAATTAAGTAATAAGCCACAACAAGGGGTGCATTAAAAGATTTTAATGCATACCCCAGGGGTGTGCTAAGGGCATGAGGCTGAAGGCCGAGTGTCTGTACGCCTCTGGGCAGTGCATTAAAATCCTTTAATGCACACCCTGGAGTGGCTTATCACACTTATAAAATGGGCCACCACCATAAAAGAATTAGTTTGATTTACTCTAATCAGGATTAAAACTTATTTACTGTTTCCAAAAGAGTGTACAATACATTACCTCTAAAACATCTAAAAACTGAAAAAAGTAGTCCCTATTAATGCATAAAATAGCATATCTCAGCAATAGGTTAACTAGTACAGTACTTTGCAGTAAAAATATTTATTAGTAGAGTTGGTTGAAAATAAATATTTTCTCTGTAACGTAAATTTTGTCATATAAATGCGCTGTAACATCTGTAAATTTGTAAAACATAAGCAGTATTTAAAACTTAATTTTCATTACACTGTAGTTATATAGTTTCACTGAAGACAACCTTCTCCTTATCTTTGTTTTTTTACTTATGTGTTGTGGTCTAGTATATAAAAGGAAAACTGCTATAGGACTGAGGTGAAATGATAGTAAGAAAAAAAAACTTTAAACCCGCCAGGTTGCCTTTTTTTTGGGTGGGGAAGGGGGGTTGATTTCACCTAAAAACACCTACTGTATATGTGATTCAAATGTGCATGCTTTTATTAACGTCAGCAATGCAATGTATTTGAGCAGTTTGGGTCTGCCTCTGCCAATGTAACTGTGTTTTCACACCTTTTCTCTTTGTTTATAAAGTCTTATTGTATTGCCTTTCTTCAGCCTGTTTTTTTTTTCCTGTTTTACCCTCCTTCAAGACATAGAATGTTTACCATAGAATACAGAGATTCAAAATTCTGCCCTGTTCCACTGGTAGAATGTTACGCTCCTAACATTCTGTACACACAGACAACAAAGGCCTGTTTTAGAGCCAGAGACTCAATTATCTCACTGTCAGGGCAAGCAGAAGATATTTACCTGATGAGCAGGCAAAGACAGGAAGAGGATTTTTCAATGTTAGTAAACAAACAGTTATAATAAAAACTATAAACAATACTTAATGTTTCTAATTCGTTTATGTGTTAGGATAGTGTGATGATCAGGGAAACCACATTTAATTTACTTGTTTTATTTTTCATTTAAAGTAGTTTTATGCTTAGGGTCCAGTGAAGTTTTGTTTACAGTGTAAAGGTAGCAGTCATGTTTGTGATGGAAGATCAGCTCAGGTTGCAGGGGGACTGATGGAACATAGTTCTTGTTGTAGGAGGACTGATTTGCTCATTGTGTGAGGTGGCTTAGGACCAGGATGACTGTGCGTATATAGAGATTTAATGTACAGTCAGCTGATGTCTCTTGGCCAATGCGATTTCTAGATTTTTTCTTGCCATTTAATAAAATACTGTAATACAGTCCAACAATGCATTTTACAACACCACCAGCTATGCCAGATAAAACAGTCATGTAATGACTCACTAGCTGAATAAATGTGAATTGCTTGAAAACAGACTGCCAAAGAAATGATCATTCCATGAAACACAGTCTGTACTGAAAAATTTACTAAGGTAGCATCAGTGAGTCGCAGCTCCACTTGGAATCTCCGTGCAATGTGTGATAACTGACTGCACACTATACTTTTGGTGAACTTTATTATTGTTGCTTTAAAAAAACAAACACAAGCCACATGATAATGACAGCACTGTCAGTGCAACTCCATCACCCTCTCCCTCTGTCTGTCTGTCTGTCTCTGTTTCTCCACACCTCTCACAGTAAACACCATGAATGTCAGGAGCTTTAAAAAAATAGTAGATTAAATTCATGTATATATTTCGAAGTGACAGTATAGCTGTTTGTGAATTTTTGCGTGGAAATCAATTGTAAAAATACATAAATCTCTGCAAGATATGTACAGATGACAGATATGTAACTGTGTCTTTCAATTTGATGATTAATGCATTTGGAGTGGCACAATTCTGCACTATAAATACTGTTTTTATTTTCACTCCTGATATTCTTGGTGAATATTGCGAGACATGTGTAGGGGGGGAGTGGATAGAGAAATTTACACAGGTGTGCTGACAGTACTGTGATTGTCATGTGGCTTGTTTTTTTTAAAGGAACTATAATAAAGTGGTTCCATGTCAACACATCCACAATGATGTTATCGACATGCTCAACAGTGATGGGGACAATGCCGACTGTCGGCATTGTTCCCATCAGGACGAAGTGTTTTTGTGTGGGGGGCTTAGCCCCTGCACCCCCCATCTCTAAATATCTAACTCCGAGTTGAAGTTGGTTCAGGGTGGGGGCGAAACACTAGGAGTCATGGTGCCGTTGTACAGCAAACCATCACAGCAACCTGGCGAGATCTGCCGCTGTGGTGGACTTCGCTGTTAAACTGTCACTATGCTGATGTGCTACATAATAAAGTTACCTAAAACTCTAGTGTGCAGTCAGAGATGTCATACCTTGCACAGAGGTCCCGAGTGGAGCTGTGATTCCTTTAGTACAGATATGGAATGTTCATTTCTTTGTCAGACAGTCTGTTTACAAGCAATTCACATTTCTTCAGCTAGTGAGTAATTGTGTGACAGTACTTAGTGTAAGTCCTATACCTTTATAAGGGTATATACTGTGATACTTTTCTTAACAATATTGTAACAATATTTAGTATTAATATGCCCCTTTTATGGTGAACTGTGTTATATTGTTCAAGTAACAACATAGCTGGTGCAGTTTAAGTTACATAGTGTTGACCATTGGAAACATAATAATGGGACAGTGTTGTAAGGGGTTATTGGAAATGAGAAGTGTAGGAACTTAAAGCCAGGTGGAAAATAGTGACAGTAACAGTAATACCTGTATTGGCATTTTTCCAGGAAAAAAAATTATAAAATTGTCATTAAGAGGATACAGGTTCCCCTTGACCTCGTTGACCTCCCATTGACTGGAGCAATGGAATTAGGTTGCTGATCTGTGAGAAACATTTTGTTGCTTTAGGTGTAAGGAATTACATCTCTTTTCGAGTACACAGCAGATTCATGTGGCTGATGCGTGAAAGTGAGCATGGTTCTGACTCGGTCATCCACTGGGCACTGCAGCCTGAGGGTCTGTGTTAGGAATAAGTTTGATTGTTTTTATAATAATAGGACAAATTGATGTTTGGTACTATATTATAATAACTGGTGGGCACTTTTTCCTTAAGAAAACCCAGGTTGATATTTGCCATAGTAACCAGCTGGTTATTACGGCAAACATGTACCGTGTTTCCCTGACTGAGCACATGCACCAGCTGCTCTCTCCCTTTACTCACACTGGACACCTGCCATAACTGCCACATGGCGGTAAGTAAAACCAACGATCTCTTTTTTTAATTTTATATAACTGCTGTGGCAAAAAAGCACCCACCAGCAATTATATGAAATAAAAGATGGGGCGTTGTGTAAAACTGGATTTTGCATATACCGTCAGTGTGGGATGCTTCTCATAAACCCCTCAGGCTTAACCCTTGGGGTTTATGTAGCATTCTTCACATCGGGTGTGTGTAAAATCTCGTAACACACACCACCCCATCCTTTATTCTCTATATAGCAAGTAATAAAATAAAGAAGAAACAGACAATGGAAAAACCGCTACATAATTTGATAAAAGAATAATCTGATAAGAGCATATTAGCTCCACTTGACCCATGTGACCTCCCATTTATATGGTTGGTGAGTATGCACCTAGATTTAATAGATAGTTATGGGTTAAAAGTATGACTCGCAAAATGAAGGACTTAGTTTTATTAAATAGTTGTTTTGTTAGGATTGTGTGTAAAGTGCCCTTACTTTATTATTTTTTTTTTTTTGAATACCAAACAACTGGCACTCAGCTGATATTGTAACTGAAGGGAACTGCTACAAACTATTGTAATAGCTTAACAGTTACACATTAGGTCACTGTGACTCCCATGACCTCCAAGCTCTAGTTATATATGTAAGTAATAAGCCACAGCAGGGTGTGCATTTCAAGAATTTTAATGCACACCCCAGGGGTGTGCTAAGGCATGAGTCTGAAGGTCAAGTGTCCTTACGCCCCTGGGAAGTGCATTAAAATTGCTGAAATGCACACCATGGAGTGGCTTATCATACTTATAAAATGGACCACCATCATAAAAGAATTAGTTTGAGTCACTCTGATAGGTATTAAAACTTCTTTACTATTTTCAAACAAGTGTACAATACATTAACTCTAAAATTGTTAAATCATTGAAAAAGTAGTCCTTATTAATGTATAAATAGCATATTTCAGCAATAGATTAGTGCTTTGCCATAAAAGTATTTATTAGTAGTGTTAGTTTAAAATATATTTTTTTTGTAACATGTAAAGAGATTTAATGTACGGTCAGCTGATGTCTCTTGGCCAATGAGATTTCTAGATTCTATTCTTTATTCTTGCCATTTTATAATAGTATCTAATACTCTTACAGATGAGGTCTTACTGTATTTCTTCTTCTGCAGCTCCAGTGTTAAGTCCAGTTGGGAATTTTTGCCACTAGCCGCAACGTAATTTTCCATTCCGGTTTCATGTGGTATTATGTTGGAAAGTGCTACTTTATGTAAGGCAGGGCACTTGATCACTTAACTTGCTTTGGCTCACATATGACTGCAAATCTACTCTGCAGTGAGCTGTATTTTATTTATTTTTCTTTACTATTGTATATGTTATGTTATTTTTGCCTATGCACACACCAGAGATGCAGAGCAATGTTTGTCCTGCTTTCATTTTTTAGCTACTTCTTCTCTTCCATTCCACTTTCTGTTTTATTTGTATTAACTTCATTCCCCTCACTTAAAGCTGAGTATCTCTTAACCTTATTTCACTCCATTTATTAATCTGTGTTTCTAGCAAAATAATATGTGTTTTTATTCGGTTTAGTGCCAGCTTCATTTCTGATAATTTTTCTTTCCCAAATTTGTATTTTCTTTTTACCTTTCAACACACACTACTTTTCAAGTTTTTTATTTTTTATTTTGGTGTAATCTGTTTAATAAATCAAATGCTTTCTATCCACCCCTCCCAAGCTTTTCAAATGGCACAGTTACTTAATGTTTTCCTTTAGATTTCTGTGACCAACATCATATCCAGTAGTTGGGGTGACTGCCTAGTAAACTTCCTACAAGCAAAACTTAGCATCCCTCCCCTGTACAGGCAGCCTCTCACCTTTTATCCCAAAACTGCATATACCCTGATGCAGGATCATTGGAATGACTTGCTTATTCATATGGGGCTTGGTGCAATGCATGCAAGCCACTGGCCTGATGTTTTTGTGTAATAGTAGATTCACGGTAGAGTCAGAACAGATGATTACATGGCTGTTGGGGCACAGGTTCTCATGAGGAGTGGTTTTCCTTCTAAATATTTATTTTTTGCCAGGAAAGACATTTTGAGCTGGTAACGAGCTCATTCCAGATGCTTCATGGGCGGGGGGAACAGTACAAAACAGTAAAAATCATAAAGTGCATACAAAAAATAAACCAAGTAAAGAACAGTAACACCTCTCTTGGTTGTTTTGTATACTTATCTGACCTGTTCATTAACTGTTGTTTATGATGTGTGTTTTCACCAGATGTACAGTGTATTGCATTATTTCTGATTTATACATCTATGTTCTAGTGAAGACATTGGAGTTGTCTGCCTTTTCATAGGATTCCAATTCATTGATTACAAAAATCTTTTGTCTGTTTTTTTTTGTATCAGGCTCTTCACTTACACACAGCATTATATGGTTACAGCATTTCCAGCTGAGTGGTACGTTTTGTTATAATTCATCAGGTTCCTTGTTTTGGTTGTGCCATTTCCATCCCTGATCCTTTATTTTTTTCTTTTTGTACTTTCTGTCACAGTCCTATTTTCCTTTCACAGCCTCTATGTCTTAATTAGCCCCAATGCATTATGTCATTTTGCTACATACTTGCTCCTCCCCCTTTCTCATTTTTCTGTATTGATATCTAATACTGTTACTGATTTGGTCTTCCTGTTTTTTTTTCCTTTTCTGCAGCTCAAGTGTTACCTCGAATTAGAATTTTTTGCCACTAACTGCAACTTAATTTTCCATTCCTGTTTCATGTGGTATTATGTTGGAAAGTGCTACTCTCGATAAGGCAGGGCACTTGATCACTTAACTTGTTTTGGCTCATCTATGACTACAACTCTGCTCTGCAGTGAGCTGCATTTTATTTATTTTTCTTTATTACCATATATATTATGTTATTTTTGCCTGTGCACCCACCTGAGATGCAGAGCAATTGAACACATCACCTATTGCAGCTGGAATAGCTCTGTATTTGTCTCCCCCTTTCATTTTATAGCTACTTCTCTTCCATTCCACTTTGTTTTAATTTTATTAACTTCATTCCTCTCACTTAAATTATGTTATGTGGAATAACTCTCATTGTTATTATTTTTTTACAAAAATTGTCAACTGTGTAGACTCATTTGTAAAAAAATGAATTGTAATAGAGAGACTTTTTGAAATGTTATTTGATGTACCGTACTCATACTTATCTACCCACATACTCAGTCTCCTACTTATTTCAGTCCTTGTACTAACTAATTCCTGTTGCTTCATATCAAGGGGTTGCTGATTTTCACATTATGTGTGCCTGGGGTAGAGCAGCAATAAAAGATAAACTATGCAATGCTCTCAGTAACACTCCTACTCCAGTATATTTTTAGCTTACACTTTTTTCTTAGGCCTTGTACAGTAACATCTTCCTTCAGGGGAACAACTTGTAATGAAATGTGTATGATTTACATTGACATTTGGGTATATGCACTTTTATATAATACTAATTGTGTGTGTGTGTGAGTGTGTGTGTGTGTGTACTATATAACAATCTCTAAAAAATCAATTAAACACAGCAAATGTCTTTGTAAACATGTCTCAACATTGTGTTTATCTTCCATCTTGTTACAACATATAGTTGTCTCAGCAGTGTTTGCAGTTAAGGTACAGTGCCTTCATGTATATGATGGCCCAGTTATTTTGAGTCAGTTGCTATAACAGTGCATAGAATAAAATGTAAAACATGTAGGTAACTGTAATACAGATGGTGGCATTTGTTTATCTGCCCTTTCTCAATGTACCGTACTTTGATTCCATTAGTTTATGCAATGGCAATTAATGTATATGTTTAAGCCCATAAAACACCCTTATCTAGTTAATGCATTTGCAGTTGTAGTGGCTCTGTCATTACTTGTTGCTATAGCTGCTGGTGTCCATCTTGCCGGAGATGTAGCTGGCAATGGGATTTTGTCTCAGTTGGCCTTTCCAGTTAAATGGATAAACAGTCAGTCAGTCAATCAATAAAAAATCCATGGTTTCTCAGGAGTAGGCACAGAAAAGTTTGTATGCACATTTTGTAAATTTCAATGGCAAGCGTACAGTAATACTGTAAATCAAAACAAAACACAGCACATGCTAAATTTGTTTTGCTAAATCCTTTGCTGAGTGTATTTGAAATTTCCTGCATTAGCACTTTGCCAGAAAAATCAGCTTGATGATATATATATTCATGACCTCAAATCACACAACTAGACTAACACGTTTTAAGGATGAAAGAGAAATGTTAAGCATGTATGGGCAGGAGAGTCCCTCTAGGGACTGGTAAAAGAAAACAAGTCTTCCATTATAATTTCTCATAGTCAGATGCAGCCTTTGTGAGTTAAGACTGTAATTCAGTATGAAATAATTACTGTAAAAGGAAGCATTTCTGTAGTGGTTAGGGGACATGCCATTATTATTATTATTAGAACATTACATGAGACAGGCTATAAATCAACCAATACAGATATTTTAATTCTTAAAATTCTCTAATCTACTGTATAGCAGGGTGTGATTAAGGACTGGATCCAGATACTATCAACTTAGCATACCTCCAATTCATGCCTAGCAAGAGCACGTCACTCTGCTCCCCAGTGTCATTCTGTAAGCCCTGCATGTGGTGGCATTCACGTCTCTCAGCCTTTCCCACAATTTTCTACAGTCATGAAGGGTTCTAGTTTGTATTAAAGCCCTCTACAGAGAAAATCTTTTAGTGTTTAGTGAGACAATACTTGATGCGTGATTTATGTTAAATGTTATTGGTTTTCATGTCTAAACTTGCATTGTAATTTCAGAATCAATATAAAATCCTCACAGTGTCATAACCTAAAAACAATAGCAGTATTAAACAACAATAATCATGTGGTGCTAGAATACACAAATTAGTTTACTGGGACCAGATGACCTTCAACTCTTGCTCAATATAGGGGAAAATCATCCAGATATGAAGTGCTTGCTTTCAACCTACATTCAACTTACTGAAATTATTTAACTAGTATTCAGGTTTCAAAATCTTTAAATTACTTGATGACTTAGTTTTCTGAAGGCTCATCTGGCCATACTCAATTAAAGCAGCTATTTCAGTTGTATTCTAATTATCAACTAGTTCCCTTCTAGTTCATTATCAACTATACTTTTTCATACGTAGTAGTAATGGTAGCAAAATACATTTTTAAAGAGTAAATAATGATTGGGCCAAGCCCAATTATAGGTGTATCCCTGTACCACTCATACGCTTTACATCACATCACATCATAAAACACGGTTATAATTTACAGAAACACAACTTATAGAAAATTAAAAACATTTACAAACATAACATGTTTCAATCTTAATTCCTCTTTGGGACAGATACGGCATTTACTTCAGTCTAGTAGCCTGTTCCAGGACCTAGTGGTGTTGAAAGAGATGTCCATTACAACATATCTGGTGAAGTATTTTAGGACTTTTGGGGCCATATATTCAAAGCTTTGCACCTGGCGCAAAGCCGTACCACTGGACTAGCACTGGATTTGCACCAGGCTGTAATATTTAGAAGCCCTAATAGCACCAGCACTGTGTGATAGTGCTGATGCTAAAAGTAAATGTATGCAGGTGTAGGAGTTAGGGGAGTGGCCAGGAATGCCAGCTGCACAGCATATTCAAACAGATAGCGCATTAGCTTGACCTGTAGCCAAATACCGCTGGCAAAAAGCTGGCAGTAATCAGTGTCAACCCCCCCATCACGATCCCTGACCCCCAGTAGCCCTGAAAAACACTTAAATTCATGGTGGTTTAGTGGTCCCCCACCCCCAGCATGATCCCAGACCCACTAGCCCGAAAATCATGGAAATCCATGGTGGTTTAGTGGTCCCCACCCCCCAGCATGATTCCAACCCCACTAGCCCTAAAAATCACTTAAATACCTGGTGGTCCAGTGATCCAACCACCCAGAAGTGTGAAGCCTGTTAGCCCAATGGAGCTGGCGACCGACTCAGCCCTCCTCCACCACCACAGCTGGCCACCAACTGTGGTATGCATGAGTGCTACTGAAATGGGGGGAACCACTAAGCCACCATGGATTTCAGTGATTTTTGGGGCTAGCAGGGGTCGAGGATCATGCTGGGGGGCAGGGGGGGACCACTAAACCACCATGGATTTTAGTGATTTTAGGGCTAGCGGGGTTGGGGATCATGCTGGGGTGGGGACCACCATGGATTTAAGTGATATTCGGACTAGGGGTTGGGGATCATGCGGGGGGGGTGTCATACCTCTGAATGTTTGTCACTGAAATGGGGGACATGAACATATATGGACTCTTGAACTGAGGGATGACGAGGGACACAGACCCTCAGAGTGAGGGACATGTTCTCAGACATGGAGCTACAAGGCAGAACACTGTGTGAACCATAGTGTTCACCTATCATAAAAATAGTTTGGCTCTCATAGTTTAGACTGTTAAGTGTGTCTGCTGTACAGTCTGATTTCACAGCACACTCACTGTGTGGGCAGCACTTTTGCCATGAGGGATAGATGAGGGACAGAGCAGTACTAAGGGGCCAAATGAGGGCTGACCCTCATACTGAGAGACACTTGTGAGGTATGGGGGCTGTCCTCCAGGGCGTGTGTGGACTCACGCAGTGTATAGATCTCTCTTTATATATATATATGTGTATGTATGTGTATACATATATATATAGATATATATAGATATAGATATATAGATATATATATATATATACATATATATATATATATATATATATATATATATATATATATAGGGATATGACATGGCCTGACTGAAGATATCATATTTATCTTCACGAGAGGCCAGTAATATCATATCACTGGCCTCGAGTGAAGATAAATATGATATCTTCAGTCAGGCCGTGTCATATTCTGTTTATACAATGTATGCTTTGCCCCCCCCAATACAACTCACCACATGCCCCTCTCAATGCAATGGGTGATATAAAGGTGATGGCCCTAGCAATACAACCCCACTTACAGAAAAGCTGCCAAAACAGCAGATGTCATTTATTGTTTAAAAAATATCTGGTGGATCCTGTTATTTATGGTTAGTTTTAAAAAGTCTTATCTGGTTTATCCTGCCATGCACCCCCTCAACAGAGCTCCACATGCCCTCCCCCCCAACATAACAGATTATATAGGATTTTCAAATATCTGGTTGATCCTGTCAATTTAAATTACTAAAATAAAAATATCTGGTTGATCCTGCTATTATCTTGGTGAAAAGTGATTTTTTTAAATGCTTATCTGGTTGATCCTGCCACTCTGAGCACTTTCACTTTACCTGTAATTGTAGCGTGACCAAGCGCTATCCACACTGACGATTGGTACATTGCCAGATGTTTTCTAGGAGGTGCCCCGGGTTCAGTAACTAAGAAAGTGCTGTGCTTTATGCTTATTTCTATGTATCTTGTTGAAAAAAAGCTTCTGACTGCACATAGAGTGCAGCAGTGACAAACGGTGACTTTTGAACAGTAAAGGAAGCGCGGCGTCTGCTGCCAGGCAGCAGGCGGCACAGCTGCTACACTGTTCAAAAAGCGGCACCGGCTGGTGTCTGCGCGCTCATGCAATCAGGCTTTTCAACAAGGCATAAAAGTAAGCATAAAAGCGCGGAAACATTCTCAGTTACTGAACCGGTACTCGCTTTGATATTGGCAATCATACCAATCGTCGAGTCAGATGGTCTTTGATCCGCGTTCCATTACAGGGAAAGTGAAAGTGCTTCCAAGCTTAAGGTAACCAGATAAATTCGATATGATGTATAGGAACATGGAGATAACATATGGCGTATAGGAAGATGAAGATAACAATGTTATCTTCACTGGCCAACTGAGATATCATGTTTTATACTGTTATTTATCTGACAACATACATTGTATATATATATATATATATATATATATATATATATGGATAGATATATAGCTATATTGCTCTGTAGTCCATGCTGACCAACAGGGGATGATGTGGGCATGTCTTGGCCTGCAGTGTCCAGCCTGTAATGCCATTCTGACCAAAAGGTGGAGCTGTGTGCACCATGCAATAGCACTGGGCAAACTGTATGGTAATGTATGCTAAGCAGCACATAATGAGATGCAAATGTGCCTGTTTGCCCATGTATTACCTAAGTAGGCTCATTTGCATGGCACTTTTAAATATGGCAATGTTTAACGCTGAGCAAACGTGTTTGCACCGGGCAAACAGCTTAGCTCCGTGCTAAAGCCGTGCTAAAGTGTTAGTGTGGTGCTAACAGTTCAGGTACTTTTATACAGTTTTACACACTGTACATTCCCATGTGCTGCTGCCTGCAGCTATACTGGGTCCACACATTTGCTGGCATGCACATTGGCCACATAGTGTACCTCTACCTAGCTTCACGTTGCTGTGCACTGTGTTGCTGTTGTGGTTTGCACTTCCTGGTTGCTATATTCAAAGCTGTCTTGCTCCAGGGCTAAGTTTGCCCTGCACTCCAAGCCCAGTTTGCCTGGTCTCATTCCCATGTTATATTCAGATGTTCTTTGCCCTGGGCTATTCCTTGTGAATATAGCTTGCATTTTACTCCAGCTAAGTTTGCCTGCCAGGCAGTGCTAATTTAGCGCCGGGGCAAAGTTTTGAATATCTGGCCCTTAGTCTGTTAACCTAGGAATTTATTTTCTCATAATATGTGGGCTGGTATGATTTAAGATGCAAGTACTGATGACGTGAGTGGGTTCCTTCAGATTGTAGCATTTTATACAACCCTTTATGCAGGTGCCTATTTTCAAATGGCTTTCAATCAGGTACACACAGTAAAAATAAACAAAGTATATAGTAGTGGACACAGGTAACAATAGTGTACAAGTAGTGTTGGATGTTAACACCATTATCTCACATCAAATACTCAGAGGTTCCCATTTTAAATGGTTATACAAGTCATAATGATAGCTAAAAATTTAGAATTAGATACAAAGCATGCTAGTTCATTGTAAATTATTTCCAAAGTAATCTGTTTCCCTTTCCTTGAATTCATATAGGCACAACTCCAATACTACAATACGGTAAGAATTAATATAGTTACAACTTTCAGTTTAGCCTCTTTTGCTAGACAACGAGAAATATGGAGACAGAGCCCCTAGTTTTTATTACGTTTCTGGCATATACCATGAATGTGGGTTGAGAAATTTGGGCAGCAATCAAAAACCTCCCCCAGATATTTGTATTCATGCACATGGTCCAACCACTGCCATGTTCTTTTGTAACAAGATTTTGGCATTAAAGGACCTCATTGAAAATGAATCTTCTGGTTTAATTGAGTTGTAATCCCTATTCATACTTTTTATGAACAACAAAAATGTTAATTCTACTACTACTGCAAAGTCTCTAATAATCAAATCATTACAGTCTTCCTTCATGGTACCAGACCTCATGCACTGAGTTTTGTTAATGCTTGTTACAAGTCTCAACTTGGTGAACTACTCCTGGATCGCTCCAAGTCTTCTTCCCATTTTCTTTGTCCCATCTTTATTTTCACCCCTAGCCACCAATGCTGTGCTATTGCGCTACATCCTTATCTATGAGTAGGAGAGGACACATGGGAGATCATTGGCATAAATCAGAAATGATAGGGGGCCCAATCTAGAACTCTGTGGTGCCTCACTATGGAGTTCACTGGTACCAGATAAACTGTCCTCTACCAGAATCCCCCCCCCATTAAAAATTTACTTTACCACCCAATGGTTTTGGAATGCCTATCCAACAATAAGGAGTGGTCCACCAGATTAAAAACTTTTGTTAAGTCTTTGCACACTGCCCTAGTTTCTTTTTTGTAATCCAGACTGTGTGTAATCAGGTTTGTAAAATCAAGTAGGGCTGTATAAGGGCAGTCTAGACAGACTGGATGGTCATTTTCTGCCATCGTTGTCTATGTTTCTGTGTTTGTTTGTTTTTATGTCCATGGAGTAATGTGAGCGAACACTTTTTTGGAAGCAGCTAATTGCATTGTTCCAAAAAGTCATACAATTGGCTGTGTGACATCCTTTCCAACAATTTGGAGAGGGCGGGCAGAAGTGAGATTGTTTAGTAGTTTCATAGTGTTTGTACGAGTTGGTTGGTGCTAGCCAAGAGTGATTCACCACATATCAGTGGTGGTATCTTCTGCATGTAGTGCTCATAAATACATGTAAGGATCTCTTAAAAGATTCCATTGTTGTGGTTTGTACTACTGCACTGGGTAGTGAATTCCATATTGACACTACCCTCTGATTTATCCATTGTCCCCTCTTGTTGGTCTTGCATAGCTCACCCTTCTCACCCTTCAGATTAAGTCCATGTGATCTTTTTTCAGTTCAAACCTGTGTTAAGTGCACATTATTTATAATTTCCCTAAAAATCAATCAATGTCCTCAATTAAAACAGCCTGTGTCAGTGTCAGTACTGTAAGTGACCACATCACATGACAACAGTATACAAGAGAACACAGTTGAACACCATAGGTGGTCATTCCATTTGTTGTCCTAAGGTGTAACAATGTACCTGCAGTACAGCATGGAGAGAATAAAGAAGAATACACTTCCGCTTGACCAGAAGGTATCTGTGCTGTATAAACTGTCACAACCCGATGCCAAGCATTCTGCCCTTGCAAAAGAGTATAGTGTGGATGTATCCACAATTGCCAGGATTAATGCATTGAGAGAAAAGCTGTTGTCTGAGTGGGAAAGTGGGGAGAAGCTTGATAGAAAGCAAAAAAAAGTGCCACTGTAGAGATGGCTTTGTTGAGATGGTTTACTGCAAGCTGGTCCGCTGATGCTCCCATTAATGGCCCCATATTGCTTTAGAAAGCAAAGCAGCTTGCTAAACTTCTCGATGACCCATTCACTCCAACCAACGGATGGTCATGCCACTGGAAGGAGCGAAATGGGATAGTGTACAAGCGCTGTCACGGGAATAAAAAAGACATCATTGCAGATTCAGCAGACAACTGGCTAAAAAATATCTTGTCACAAATCCTACATGATTACAGCCCGCAGGACATCTTTAACTGTGATGAGACCAGTCTGTGCTTTCAGGCAACCCCGAGGGAACTTTGGCTTTCAGGCAGGATGCTGCATCTTGGGGAAAGAAAGCACGAAAACGTATATCGGTCTTGTTGTGTGCCAACATGTCAGGCAGTGAGAAGCTAAAGCCTGTTGTGATTGACAAGTCAAAAAAGCCTCATTGTTTTAATGGCATTGAAGTTTCTGCATTTCCAGTCACTTACGAGGCTAATTCAAACTCCTGGAAGACCTGTGATATTTTTTCCCAATGGTTGCACACTCTGAACGCACAAATGCGAAGACGCCAAAGACGAATTGCAATGCTTCTCAATAACTGCAGTGCCCTTCCCAACATCTCTCTATCCCATGTAAAACTGATTTTCTTGCCACCCAACACAACTTTCTTAACTCAGCTGATGGACATGGGCATCATCAAAAATGTTAAACATCTGTACAGAAAAAAGGTACTGTCCCCCCCACTCCCAATCTTCACATTTGAACATTTGCTGCATAAACTACACACTAACTTTTTTTTCTTTACAGGTGATAGAGAAGCTGTTGGTGGTGATTGACTCAGGGGCGACTGATGATGCAACTGCTGCAGAAGGGAGGAACAAAGTCTCTGAAGTGGCAAAGAAAATCACCATACTCGATGCCATCCAGATGTTTGATTTTGCCTGGGGTTCAGTGAGGGCCGACACAATTTCAAATTGCTATCACAAGGCGGGGTTTACTGATGCTGCGTCAGGCAGTACGTCAGACGCTGAGGAGGAAAGTGAGGAGTGTGTCTCTGACCTGCCTGCTGGTATGACTGTCTGTGATTTCCTCACATATGTGGACATCGATGAGGGGATTGTAACAGAGGGGCCAGTGGATGAAAAAGACATCTGTAATGATGTAAAAGGAGTGCAGGGAAGTGAGCTAGATGATGAGGAGGAACAGGAGCTACAGACACCAGAAGATGAACCGGTAACTGCTGCCACCACTATAACTGCCATGGACACAGTAAGATGCTTTGTTTTGAGCAGGGAGAAAAGTGATTTCACCTTACTCTTTAACTTTGACAGTTACATTAACGGGCTGACAATACAGTCCAGCAAGCAGAAAAAAATAACAGACTTCTTTGGGCAGTAATTTTGTTTGCCTAAACTGTTTATTTCTTTATAAATTAACAGCACTACAGTACTATACTTCTGTAACACAGCAATTTACCATTTGATTTTAAGCTTTTTATGTGTGCGCATTGTCAAATAAAGCGTGAGTGATTTTGTAAAGCACAACACGCGTCTAAGTTGTTTGGCTTGCTTAAATGCACAGCCCACTTAAGTGTACAAAAAAGTCATATCCCAAGGCTGTGCACTTAAGTGGGCTTGACTGTATTAATCTCGTTCCTATTTAATCCTATGCATTTCCATAGCCCTTCATCTTTAAAAGCTCTATAAACCAGGCATAAGTCACCTCATAGGTGCCTATACTCTAAAGAGTAAAAATTTAGTTCAATCAACCTGTCTTCATGTGTTATGTTTTCTCTGCAGTCCCTCCATTAGACTGATGCTTCTTTTTTTATGGGGGTGCATGAAAGGGCATACAGTACTCCAAATGGGGTCTGACCAAACAGTGGCATTATGACACTATCATCTCTAGTTCTTTTATACCTGAGTATACATTCTGGGAGTTTGTTCCCTCTTCTAACAACCTCCCTGGCATGGTTATCTAACAGTAAGTTATCAGTTATAGTAACTGCCAGGTCTTTCTCTCTGTTGGCAGTTTCTAGTTCCTTTCCATTTAATGTATACTTAGCTAATTTATTGTTGTGACCAAAGTGCATACCTTGCACTTGTCCTCATTAAACCACAATTTGTGCTTTCCAGGTTTGGGATTCTAAATTATACAGTCCATTTTGGAATTCAGGAACTGCTGCAATGCTGTTGACTATTGCCCCTATCTTCTTGTCATCAACAAAGTGAATATCCATGATCCAGAAGATGTTTGCATAGTTGATATAAGTACGTTAAAAAAGGTAGGTCCCAGCACTGAACCTTGAGGCACATCGCTTGTCACATTGCCCCAATCCAAGTAGTATCCTCTGATGAAGACTCTTTGTTTTTTCTTATCGAGCTATGACTTAACCCATTCAACAATATTATAATGGAGTTTGAATTTGATCAATCTGTCAGTTCTTTGTGAGGGACTAGATCAAAGGCCTTGGCATAGTTGAGGTACACCACATCTACTGGTAGATCCCCATCCAATGCACTGTTTATGGGTTCAAAAAACCTGTTAGATGGAGTTTGTCTGTTACCACCTTTGGGAATTGGAATGACTTTGCTAGCTTTCCAACAGGAGGGAAAACGTGACCGGTACAGACTCCAGTTAAAGAGATAGGTAACTACCAGTGAATCTCCACTGCTCTTGGCCTCAAAAATCTGGGTTCCAGTTTATCTAAACCACAAACCTTACCAATGTTTAACTTTTCAAAGCTTTATAAACTTCAACTGAGACTGCTGTAAATCTCAAACACCTCCTCACATCCAAAAATATTCTTTGCTATCCAAACTTCCAAGCAATTTACCTAACTAGTCTTTACCACCCCCCCCCCCCCACATTGCTTAAGGTGCTCAGTAGGAGTTGTTCAGGAACATCAGGTGACAACATTTCCACGTCAGGCAGTTTAATTTCTCTGCAGCCAATAAGGGCAGACGCAGAGCTTCACATCTCTGCCCTCTAGCTGATACCCTGTGCTCATTATCGGGGAATCATAGGCTATAGTAATCTGTTTAAAACTGCTGTAGCCCTTCAGAATCCCTTCTGCTGTGATATCTATAATTCTGAGGCTACCCCCTTTTTGCACCTTGACAAGGCCCCTGGCTACCACCCTGTCCACCTCACTCCCCTGCCCCTACCCCCCCCACACCAGCTTGACAAGGCCTATGGCTGCTACTTCCTACCTTTCTTACCCCTGCCCACCTCACCCCCTGTCCCTACCCCACACCAGCTTGACAAGGCCTACGGCTGCCACTTCCTACCTACCTACCTACCTTTCTTTCTTTCTTTCTTTCTTTCTTTCTTTCTTTCTTTCTTTCTCCCATCTTTCTCCCTCCCCCTCTCATTTACACTTTCCTCCTATTAGAACAGTAAAACTGTGTATGGATACATATATATTTGCTCACTTTATTTTACTGTTTTGGAAACATTGTACTTTTACCCCTTTGTATAAATACATTTTGTCTCCCCCTTCCCCCACTGATGTTAAACCTTTGTAAATGAGCTGTCTGTACTCAGAGGTATTGTAATCCAAGAATAAATAAATAAAATAAAATAAATAGAATAGCCAACAGATTTTCCTTTAAAAAATATTTGGCCAGCCTGTCCCTCGCAGTCATCCGTACATTAGAGTAGTGTGGTGGTGCAATTTGAGCCCAGTAGGCCAATGGGAGGGGGGATATGGCAGGGGGCATGGACTGTGTATGTAAGGCATCTCCCCATGTACTCTCTGCACCCTCCCAGTGCCCGAAATCAGATACATCTGACTATAAGACAGCTGTTTACCATGGTCCTGCCTCCTGACCAACCACATACAGTGGCTTTGCTGGCAGTGCAGGACTGGAACAGTAGGCATCTTGTTGATGCAGGGAGGGTGGGGACTGGCAACTATCACAGAGGCCCAAGTATGTATTGAAAAATGCCCTTATGGTTTGAGGTAACTCTGTGCACCCACATTGGGGTTATAGGACACTGAAGAGTGGACTTAAGGCAGCAACCTACAAACTAGAATTGAATCACACATTATGTTTTCATCCAGGCATCAACCACTTGATTTTACTCTAGTATAACAGGCACACTGCACAAAATACAAACAGAAATCAGAAAGAAGTAAATGCCTTAGCTGGGACTTAGAGCTCGGTTTAAGTCTCGGCCAAGGCACTTATTTTTTCTCTCTTCTGATTGTATGAGTTCCATAAATATGTACAGTGCACTCTTCTGATTGAAAATGCTAGACAAAATCACCATCATAATTACAGGGGAGATGTAGCACCCCTATAGTTAGAGTTGGGCTGGCTGTTCAATGTTAAACTCCAATTCTTGTACCTTAATAATTTTGGTGTTGTTTGATGACATAACCCAAAATTTGGCATTCAGGGTCAGGCTGTTAGAGTCCCAAGACATGAAAAGCTTTGTGTCAGCATCTTGCATGGTTTTTGAGATATGGAGAGTCAAAAAACAAACAAAAATACTTAACATTGTATATTTTTTTCTGTCACCTATGGCCTAGATGGTGTGGAATTTTTTCATGAAATTTTGAGTTTGAAGGGGCCTGTGCCAAGGGTGTGCCTTTTGAAGGTTTGATGAAAAAATGTTATACCCTTTTAGTTATAATGATTTTTGAGTTAACGTTCAAGTTTGATTGGTAAAAAAAACTATCACGAAAGGTAAAAAAACTCATCACGAGTGCTTATTTGCATGATTTACTTGTTGTCGGGGAAAAATACAGTTTGTGTGGATATTAACCATTTGAGATGGCCACCATTTTCCTTTCACTTTTTAAACTTACAGTATAAACATTGAAATACAGAAAAAAAGATGTCTTTAAAAACAAACACTTGAACCTTGCTAAACAGGACACGTTTAACTAAATTCTGATGTTTTTTTTTTTTTAAAGTTGACAGGAATACCTTTTCTGGGCATCCAAAACTCAAGGGTGCCCAGCTTAGTGAAAGGTGCCTTTTGCTTGTGTTCTCTTTGTGAGAACAGCGGGACTTTCTCCAGTACTGCAGCTGCAGCTGGAACTCATGCTGTTGGCTGCACGGGGCAGTGAAATACCATTTCCCTGGTGTCTAGTGGCACCCCTGCCATCCAATCACTGCCCCTATATTTACATAATGTTTTCTGGTGTCTAGTGGCACTCCCCCCCCCGATTTCCATCTCCATATTTGTATAATGTTTCCCTCATGTCTAGTGGCACCCCCTACTCTCAGATTGCCATTCCTATATTTGTATAATGTTTCTGTTGTGTCTAGTGGCACCCCCACCCTCTGATTGTCATCTCTGTATTTACATAATGTTTCCTTCATGTCTAGTGGCACTTCTCACCCTTTGACTGCTGTCCCCATATTTGCATACTGGTTCCTTGATGTCTAGTGGCACTCCCCACCATCTGATCACTGGCCCTGTATTTATAGAATGTTTCCCTGGTGTCTAGTGGCACCCCCACCCTCTGATCACCATCCTTATATTTCTGTAATGTTTCCCTGGTGTCTAGTCACCCGCCTCCACTCTCTGATCGCCATCCCCATATTTCTGTAATGTTTCCCTAGTGGCACCCTTCCACCCTCTGATCACTATCACTGTAGTTCTATAATGTTTTCCTGGTGTCTAGTGGCACCTCCCACCCTCCAACTGCTGTACTGTATTGCTGCAATGTTTCCCTGATGTCTAGTGGCATCCCCCACCCTTCGATCACCATCCCCCATTAGTTTTATAATTCTGATCTGTAATAAAGAAACCTGTCCCTCAATGTTTTTTTTCTTTAATCCTGTAAAAAAGAAAATGGTCCCTTGACAATCTGACCCCTGCCACCCAAACCTCTCACTCAGCAGTCTCCACTCCACACCCCCAGTACACCCCCCCTACACACACACACACACACACTCACTCACCTGAACAGGTCCCATGGCATATATCCACTCTCCAACCGAAGAGAGTCTTGCTGCTGGAACCAGTGACTGAAATGTGAGAAACTAAAGTAAGTGCAGTTCAATGTATTCCCATGGGGTTTTGAACTTTGACACATAACTTTGTTGTTTTCGCATATTTTGGCCCCAAATTTTCAACATGGGACCACACATCATGAACAATGACAGTGAAATTATGCAAATCAGACCCAAAAGGTGATTTTGTGGTTGTGCTGCAAAATCACATTTCAGGCACTATTTGAACATTTTCACCACCCGTGTTCATGAGGTGGGGTCATAAGAAGGCCATGTTGAAAATTTGGGATCAAAATATGTAAAAGGGCAAAGTTATGCACTTATGTTGAAATGTTTCTACATTCACTTTTAACTTTGGTAATTTTACATATTTTGACCCAAAATTTTCAACATAACCATTTTTTTCACATCACCTCACTAACATGACATAGAAACATAGAATTTGATGGCAGATAAGGACTGCTTGGCCCACCTAGTCTGTCCATTTTCCTACCTAACAAATAAGCTGCAGATCCTAGTTAACTAACAGCTTACTTCCTCCTACCCCTCACTAGGACTGCCTTATGTCTGTCCCATGCATTCTTGAATTCCCCCACTGTTCTTGACTCCACGACCTCCTCAGGGAGGCTGTTCCATGCACCCACAACCCTCTCTGTGAAAAAATACTTCCTCACATTACCTCTGAGCTGTCCCCTCTCTATCTTCAAATTGTGCCCCCTTGTTCTTGCACAGCTCTTTTTCCGAAAGATGTACCCTCTTGGACTTTGTTGATTCCCTTGAGGTACTTGAAAGTTTCTATCATGTCCCCTCTCTCCCTTCTTTCCTCAAGGGTATACATATTAAGCTCCTTTAGTCTTTCTTCGTATGTCTTCTGGTGCATATCCTGCACCATTTTGGTTGCCCTCCTCTGGACAGCCTCCACTCTGTCTATGTCTTTGCGGAGATGGGGTCTCCTGAACTCACACACTACTCCAGGTGGGGTCTCACCAACTGTCTGTACAGAGGGATAACAACTTCCTGTTTCCTACTATTGATGCCTCTCCCTATGTATCCCAGTATCCCCCCAGCCTTCCTTACTGCCTTCTCATATTGCTTGCCCACCTTTAGATCATCTGATATAATTACCCCAAGGTCCCTTTCCATTTTTACTGTTGTCAGTATCTCACCCCCCATTGTGTACCCTTCCCCTGGGTTTTTGTTTCCCAGGTGAATTACCTTGCACTTCTTTGCATTGAATCTAAGCTGCCATATATTTGACCATTCCTCCAACCTTGCCAAGTCCCTTCTCATCCTTTCCACTCCATCTTGTGTATCAACCCTGTTGCAGATCTTTGTGTCATCTGCAAAGAGACATACTTTTCCTTCCAGTTCCTCTGCAATGTCACTTATAAAGACATTAAAAAGGACCGGTCCCAGTACTGAACCCTGTGGTACCCCGCTAGTAATCCTCATTTCTTCACTGTGGACTCCATTTATAACTACACTTTACGTCCTGTTGTCTAGCCAATTTTTTATCCAGGCTACCATCTTGGAACCCACTCCAAGGCTGGCTAACTTGTGTATTAATCTTTTGTGTGGGACTGTATCAAATGCCTTGCTAAAATCTAGTTAGGCCATGTCCACAGTCCCTTCCTGGTCTACTACTACTTTGGTCACCCAGTCAAAGAAATCTATTTGATTTGTCTGACATGACCTTCCCATCATGAATACATGCTGCCTAGGGTCCTGTGCTCCACTGGCCTCTAGGTACTCAATAATTCTTTCCTTCAGAAGTGATTCCATCATTTTCCCTACCACTGAGGTCAAACTAACTGGTCTGTAGTTTTCTGCCTCTGTCCTGCTCCCACTTTTGTGAAGAGGAATCACATCTGCCCTCCTCCAGTCCTTAGGTACCACCCCATCTTTCCATGATTTGTTAAAGAGGGTAGTCAGTGGTGTCACTAGTTCTACCTTTAGTTCTTTTAGAATTCTTGGGTGAATCCCATCAGGCCCCATTGCTTTGTCCACCTTCAATTTTATTAGTTCTTTCAGAACCCTTTCTTCTGTAAATGGACTGGTATCGACCCCCATCTTCAGAGTGTTTCTCTTGTTTGGTTTAGGTACCTCCCCCTCCTCTTCCTTTGTGAATACTGAGCAGAAATATTCATTCAGTATCCCTGCCTTTTTCACTGTCACCCTCTACCCACATTCCCTCCCCTTTATTAAGCTTCAGTATCCCTCCTTTGGCCTTTCTTCACTCCCTAATGTACCTATAAAAGGTCTTATCCCACTTCTTAACAGAGTTGGCTATCCTTTCCTCGGTTTGGGCCTTTGCTATTCTGACTGCCTCCCCAGCCTCTTTCTGCTTTAACTGATAAAGTTATCTGTCCTGCTCCTTCTGTGTTTCCTTATATTTCCTGAATGCTATCCTTTTCTCCTTAACCTTCTGTCATGACATCTGTCATTTTTCAAATCCTGGCCAAAATGTGTTTTTGCACCTGTGGCACAGAATTATGTTTTGGCGGTTTGGAATGACATTTTGAAATTTTCACCTATGGGGTTCATGAGGTGGAATAATAAGAAGGCTATGCTGGAAATTTGGTGTACAAATATGGTAAAATGCCCAGGTTATGACTGATTGTTGTAGTATTTCAAAATCCACTCACAAGTTCACTAATTTTCAATATTTTGACTCTAAACTTTCAACATATCCGTATCTCCACTCCACCTCATAAATGTGACAGGTGTCATTTTTTAAATCCTGGCTGAGACATATTTTTACATTTGTGGTGTGAAATGACATTTCTGCCAATATACTATAAATGATAAATGTCATGTTTATAAGGGCAGTCATAAAATAACTATCTTGAAAATTTAGGGTCAACATTTTTTAACAAAACTGAATGTGTGAAGAGAGAATGTGTGAAGAGTGAATGTGGCAAGCCCTGCACTTCTGTAGGCAAATGGAGTCCTCCCATAGTGCACAGCTTAAAGGGGCACTGTCAGCTTTTCCCCTTGTTTCTGTCTCAAACTGAAGCAGTGTCTCCACAGGCTCATACTAATAAAGGAAGTACAATACAATGACACTGTCTAACCTCAAAGTAAACAATTTACCTATTTTTGCTGCATTTTGACTTAAAGTGTGTAGGGGCGGTCCGCGGTAAATCCCCTGTCCCCCAGAAGCACACTGGCACTGAGAATGCACCTCTACCATGGAGCGCCATCCTGAAGAATGATTTTTTACATTCGCATTGGACCAAGCTTTTAATGTAGACAAGTGTGGCATACTGAGCCATTTGCTTCATCATCAATGCAAAACCGAGCACATGGCTCAGTATGCCACACTCGTCTACATTAAAAGCCCTACACACGTTAAGTCAAAATGCAGCAAAAATAGGTAAATTGTTTACTTTGAGGTTAGACAGTGTCATTGTATTGTGCTTCCTTTATTAGTATAAGCCTGTGGGGACACTGCTTCAGTTTGAGACAGAAATGAGGGGAAAAGCTGGCAGTGCCCCTTTAAAGGGCTATGAACATCTACACTTGTCTATGCGGGTCCCAAAGGGACCTGCCAAAATGAGGATATGATTCCACTATCTCAGAAATAAAGGAAATTCTTTGTAAAAAACATTGTTACTGCACCAGTTAGGGTAACTTAATGCCACAAAAGTAGGGGAATATGGCATTAGGGTTTTCAACCCTAACTGTCCACTACCACCCTCTAAGCAGCAAAGGATAACAATGCCACAAAAGTATGGAAATGTGGCATTAGGGTTTCCAACCCTAACTCTCCACTCCCACCCCCCCCAAGCAGCAAAAGGAAAAAATATTAGGGTTTTGGGTCTCTGGGGTCTTGGCGAATCAGTGGTGAGGTTTTCCTTGAGGTTGTCAGCCTTAATGCTCACCCCATTCCCTGTGCAAACAACATCACACATGATCTCCTTTCTTCATACAGAAGCCAAAGAGCCCTGTGTGATGAAAGCAACAACAAACTGTGTTGGCAACATGTGGTGAGACATACTTCTTTACCTTTGGAGAGTGTATCGCTGTGAGGCACTGACTTGGAGCTGTATCTTGTGCTTTGGACTGGAGGCCATGGGCTGGGGGGAAGGGGAGCATTAGGGTTGACAACCCCAAGGAAGACCCCACCACTGATTCACCAGGACTCTGGAGACCCACACTTCTAATATTTTTAACTTTTGCTGCTTGGGGGGGTCCCTAACACCACATTTCCCTACTTTTGTGGCATAAGTTACCCTAACTGGTGCATTAACAAAGTTTTTTGCAAAGAATGTATTATATTGGTTCTGCTTGAATGTCACAGAAGATTTGAGTGAACATTTATAGAAGCAGTTCATACTACAGTGATGATTTTGTACCTACTGTGTAGCTTGTTATTGCACGTTAGGTCACCCTTTTCCTCCTGTCTTGCAATTCATCCCTTATCACCATCTGTTTCATGTCTTACACACCTGAGGTGTGAGATGACCTATAAACCTTGAAAATGAAGCTCAAGAGGTTTATGATGTCATCATGCACTGAGTTTTTGTAAAAATAAGCTTCATAGACACACAGTCATCTACATTTTATTTTTTATAATTACTTTTATAGGGAGTCAATGTCAAAGAAAGCCAGTAAAGACAGTTCTGCTTTTAGTTTTTTTTCTCATTTTTGAATGGCTCAGTCCCTCACCTACACACACACACACACACACACACACACACTCTGTCCTTTACCACTGTGGCTGGAGCTAGAATCTGTCATTCATCACTGATCTTGGTCTCTCACTCTGCTCTCTCTCTCAATGCCAGGGCCTGACCCACCGGGGGGGACTGAGAGAACAAATGCACAAGTTGCTGACTCAAGATCAACAGGTAACTTTTAATTTCATTGTCAGCTGGTTCCCAATGTCTTTCCTCCACAACCTGCCAAATCAGACTCCTGCTGTCACTGCCTGTCTTGAGGATGTCTTTCCTGTTCATAGATTCAAAGGAGTGCTATGGAGGTGAAGTGAGACTGAAACAAAATGCCTCGATGGAGTGATACATCAGGAGTTCTTTCAGTGGTTAAAGTATACTGTGCTTTATTTTTCTACTTAGTGCTATAGTAGCAGTGCAATGTTCTCAGAATGGTAATGATTTTATTTGCTGGACATAGTATTGTGTCCATTTGTGGTGTGGCTGACAGAAGGGGATTCTGGACATTGGAATCCTTGTCCATATTTGACTCAAGGCTGGTTATGCCAGCTCTTGGGACTTTCAAGAAGGGCATCTGGTATTAGGCACCTTAGAAGTAATGAAAAAACATCTCTCCCAGCTCCTAGATCTTCATTAACTTGTGTACCAATTGTATTAAAAGTAGAATCCTTTAAATATGGAGGAATGCAGACTGCTACCACTTCCATTACATCTGTATGAATGCCAGCACCCAGTTAGTGGAACAGAAATAGTATACTGCAATCAAGTCTATGTTACAATGTCTTTAATTATTTTGTATTAAAATCAGCTTGCTGGGATATATTCTGCATACCCAGCTGAGTATGCAGAATATATCCCAGCAAGCTGATTTTAAGTGAATGCCTTTACAGTATAATTTTTCGAGCATTTTCATTGGGGGGCATTATACCAGCAGTAGTAAACCGATGTGAGTTTGCAAACAGATTTACAGGACTCTACCTTTACAGCCAATAGGCATAGGGGAGTGCAATAAGTGATTTCTGCCTTGGTGCTGGGTTCATTCATGTTTGCTCTCTAAAGGAGACAAGCAAGAAAATAACAAACTTTGCTGTCTATGTGAATAGCGTTTGAGCAGAGGAAACCCCACTTGGAAACATACTAGTTTTCAGTTTGAGCTAGTTGCCCATGTAATCTGGCCAGATTCTGAACACTTGGAAGGTGACTGAGTATTTCCTCCATTATTTATATTGCTTACAACAGTTTTTGCAGCATTTCGAAGTTCGCTCTTTATTGGTTGATTCTAGCCACAAACGCTGCTCCTTTAGTTGTCCTTTTTTGTTAGTTTCTTGCACTATGTATTTTGGCACTTGACACTTTATTTGTTATGAGCTAGCACTTTTTTCCTGTGTTGGAAACATTGCACTGAATATTGGAGGAGGCTTATATGGATTTTGAAATAGTCTGCACATCTTCAACTGCTGACTGTTTTGTTTTTTTTGTGTGGGAATGATCTGTGATTGTTACCAAAGATATTTTTATACAAAAAAAACCCTCAAAATAATTAAAGAGATTGTAACATAGAATTGATTGCATTATACTATTTCTGTTCCACTAAATGGGTGCTGGCATTCATACAGACGTAGTGGAAGGGGTAGCAGTCTGTATTCCTCCACCTTAGACATAAGTTTAGAAAAGATGGCCCCCGCTCACATACCATAAAAAATGCATTTAATAGTTTAGTGCCAAGTAATAATAATATCTTCATTTTTATGGTGCCTTTCAAATATCAAGGCACCTAACAAAGTTTAAAATCACATGTCAAACATCCCAGCAACATTGTTTATATAAAACAGCCAATACCATTACTCAGTCATTCACCAAATGCTTGGTGCCATAAGTATGTTTTTAAAGCTTGCTTAAATCCCTCCATGGTTGTGCACCCCCATAACCAATGGGGTAGAGAATTCCAAAGGGTTGGAGCCACATGCATAAATGCTCGGGCCCCAGAAGATTTCAAACAAACCCATGGAATCTCTAGCAGCCCCTCATGGCCTCAGCAGAGTAATCTCCCAGGGCAGTAAGGGACCAGAAGCTCTTCCAGGTAGTCTGTGCCCAGTCCATATAGGCTTTGAAAGTCAGAAGACCGACTTTGAAGGTGATCCGACATGGTACCAGCAGCCAGTGCAGTTCATGCAGCACTGGCAAAATATGACAGGACCGGGGAGTTGCCATCAAAAGCTGGGCCGACGCATTCTGCACTAGCTGTAGATGATGGATTTCCACCCTGGGTAGCCTTAGGTAAAGGGAGTTGCAATAATCCAAGCATGAGGACACAAAGGCATGGACCAGCATAGGAAGATCACTAGATGGAACAAGATGCTTAATACTGGAGATATTCCTTAGATGGTTCAGAGAGGATTTGATGATGGCTGACACCTGCGAATGCAGGGTCAGCCCTTCGTCAAAAATTACCCCCGGGTTTCGCACCTGTTCAGAGGTCAGGAGTGATAAGCCCCCAAGGAAAAGTTCTGAGGGTGAACCAACCCCCAACCCTCCTAAACGGCTTGCCAAATCCACAACCAGCACCTCAGTCTTTTCCAAGTTCAACTTCAGCCAACTGGAATCCATCCACTCCTGGATTTCTATAAGGCAGCTATTAAAGACCGAGAGAGCTCCATCCTGGTCAGGTGCAAAAGAGAGGTAGAGCTGGGTATCATCAGCATAGCAGTAAAACCTCAGCCCATACCTTCTTACAATGTCTCAGAGGGGCAGTATATACACTGCGAACAACATGGGGGACAACACTGAGCCCTGCAGAACCCCACATGACAGAAAAACTGGATCTGAGAAATGAATCCCGGACACCACGCTCTGAGTTCTTCCCATGAGGAACGATGTAAACCACCTGAGGACTGTACCTGATAGTCCACAGATGAACCTCAGGTGGCCAAGTAGGACCCCATGGTCCACAGTGTCAAACGCTGATGAGAGATCCAGAAGAACCAAGATGGAATGGCTCTCCCAATCTCTGGCCATCAGGAGATCATTAAGCACCCAAACCAGTGCTGTCTCAGTACTATGTCTCTTTCAAAATCTAGACTGGAGGGGCTCATAGATGTCATGGATAGTCAAATGGTTCTCCAGCTGTACAGCCACTACTTTCTCAATCACCTTCCCTAAAAAGGGAAGGTTAGAGATTGGTCTGTGGTTTGCATGGCAGTCTGGGTCCAAAGAAGCTTGTTCAAGATGGGTGTTACCACCACCTCTTTCAGGGAGCTGTTTCCAAAGAGCACCAGACTATCCATGCTAGGACTGGACTGATGGAATCAATACAACCCAAAATCAGGGAGGTTGGTCCTGGGTCCAAACTACAGCATGTAGGATGTGCACCCTGGGCAATCTGCATGACATCCATGAACTCTGGGTGGTCAAAGGTACTCCAGGAAAGCTAAGAGGCAGTGGCCTCATGATGATCTAAAGCAACACCCATAGAGTGTGCTGGTTGGAGGGCTGCCCTGATGTCAGCCACCTTAGTCGCAAAGAATTGAGTAAATTTATCGCAATCTACTTACAAAAAGGCTTTTTGAACTTGTAGACAGGCTGGGTTGCACAGTCTGTCCACAGTTTGAAACAGCTGAGCTGGTCGATTCTGAGTGGCCACAATCTCCCCGGACAGGAACTCTGCCTTCTTACGGGTGATTGCAGATTGATAGACTTGGTAATGGTCCATCAATCTAAGATGGTTGGCATCAAGGGTGGATTTCCACCAGCAATGCTCTAACCTTCGTCCTAGTTGCTGCATCTCTCTCAAAGTCCCATCAAACCATGGGGATTGAGGGCGAAGAGAGAGAGGATGAACACGGACAGGAGCAATGACATTCAGGGCTGCCAAAATGGCTGAATTATAAGCCATCATGAGGGCCTCTGGGTCACTGTTTGCCACTGGGAGGGATGGTAGGTCAAGTTCTGCTGCCAGGTCTTGAGAGCATGGCTCAGTTGGTAGCACATCCGCCTCTGGACCAGAAGGTCATGGGTTCTCGTCCCACACCAGGATTGGACTTGCACCTAAAAATCGCTGGCATCTGAGTGCAGTATTGGGGGGTGCTGTACTGCTGGAGTGTGCCATCCTTCAGATGAGATGTTAAACCGAGGTCCCTTCTGCCCATCCTGGTGTTGTCCTGATGGGTGTCCAGGTGGAAGTAAAAGAACCCAGGGCACTCTTCACAAAGAGCAGGGAACAGTTCTGGTGTCCTGGCCAACATTTTCCTTCCCATAAACTGGTTCATGCAATTACCCAGGCTGTGTGTGGGTGATGATGTGTGATATGGCTGCCTCCACACATTCAGTCACTTCACTACCAGTCTAGCATTGCTTGTAAAGCACTTTGAGATGCTGTGTATGAAAAGCGCTATATACATGCTCATTCTTCTTTTTCCACATCTCGTAAAGGGTGATACCTGACCATCTCCATGGAGTAGACCTACAAAGGGGGGGGGTGCTAAAACTAAACCCCATGGTGTAGTGATCAGACCACCCAATTGGTTCCACCCCCAAGCCAGAGGCTTCGATCCCCAGGAGGAAGACTAAGTCACGAGAGTGACCGTGTTTGTGAGTAGCAGTGGTAAGTATCTGTGTGAGGCCTAGAGATGTCATCAACTGGAGGAAGTGCTGTCCAAATTCCTATAGTTCATCATTGACCCAGGCATTGAAGTCACCCAGGATCATCAGCATCAGTAACTCAAACATATTGCAAAATAATTTTATTATACACATATTTAAAAATAGCAGCTGTAGACAGTGGTGTACAAAAAATTGAATTGTGCAAAAACACTGATTCAACGTTTTGAAAGTCATTTGGACCAACTGGTACTACAATATTAAGTTGTTTTTTCCTATGGTGTGTGAGCTGGGACTGTCTGTTCTTAATCTGCACTGTAATTGCCCAAGTGCTCCACTTTTCCTCTGATGAGCTGCCTGGTTTGCTGTCTTACTTTAGAAGTATGGACTGATTCTAAAGATCAGGAGTGATCCATCGTAACAGAGTCCTCAGAAAGAGACAGGACTCCAACTTGACAAGTCTGAACTGCAGTGTTGGTCAGGGAATGAAGAAATGAACCATGTGCTGCTAGAGATTTTACCAGTAGCCCAAGGCAGAATCACTAAATATCCCAAGCTGGAAATGACTAGCAAGCTAAGAGTCTACCTGCAACAGTGGGGAAGAAAGACCTAGTCTGATAAATATCTATGAGGCAGGCAATCTGGTTCAGTATCTATTTCCAGTGCTAGAAAGGTTACAGCTAATATGAATCTGCTAACCTCCTAGTCCTGAAGTGAATGCTGCAGTGCTGAAATGACACTTTTTTTCTGGAGAATCTAGAACAGAAATGGCAAAAAATATTAACACACAGAGCAGAACGGATTCAACCTTTAGCGAAGCAGGAACCCAGTTGTTTCTGGTGCACTGTAGAAACTCTAGATTAGTTTAACAAAAAAGTGAAAAGACAAAAATCATTACTGTATTTACTTTTTCTCTGTAATATCTGTAATAACAGCACAAAAATAATTGTGCAGATGGCAAGTGGAATATGGTGGCAGCATTGCTGCAGTATTGCTAATGCTTCCACTGGCACGGCAAAATTTGGTTCTGCAAGCTGCTCTTCGGCAATGCTTCATTAGCCTGGAGCAAATGGGATCTTCATTTAAAGATGAGTAAGAAAATAACACAACTGACAAAGGTATGGACTCAGAGACGTTGTGAAGTTTTACTCTGTGGGTAAAATTATGGCAAAGTCACAAAATTCACCTCTGCAGATAATTTAGCAAAGTTTTTCTGGTTAATAGGAATTTTGCCTATGTTGACTTTGCCTTAAAACTTCACCTTAAAACTTCGGTTTTGCATTGTAAAGGCAAAGTTTACCAAAAAAAAGTCTTTGCCACATGAGAGAGCTTCTGCAGGTCACATGCTGCATTCTCAAGACAGGAAGTTTGTGACTTGCTTTCAGTTTCTTATTTGTGGTGAAGACAGAGTGTGAGCAAACAGCCTGTTCACACCTCAAAATGAACTCAGTTTTAAGTATGTCACTAAAAATACCACCAACAGCTTAATCTGGTTAAGTTTCAGTTGATTACCATCTGTAACCCCCTCCATCGCCCCTGAAAAAGGGACTTCTAGTCTCAGTGGGTCTACCGGGTCAACAAAATTCAACAAATAAATAAACAAAGTGTTCAAAAACACTTTTTTGTCAGTCTTTTTGTGTTTACTGTGCTGTACTTTTGTTTGAAATTTTTTCTGAACTACTTAATCTTTATTTTGAATAATTTTTGGAATTGTTTTTAGCCTTTAATCTCAGAGTTTGGGTTGAACAAAATTTAAAGTTTGAATAGCACATTAGTGAAAGACAAAAAGAGTAAACTGTAGAATTGGTACCTTTAGACATACAGGGCACTTTATAAGTAAACAGATGCAAACAACTATTGTAAATCAATTATTGGTCCCAATCCTAGACTACGGTAGCCATGTGTACAGCTTCATAAACAAAGCATCATTAAAGGTTGAAAGTATATAAAATCAATTGGCTAAATGTATTCTTTGTTGTGATTACAAAATACATTACTTGCGAATTATATGAAGAACTTGCTTTGCTATGAATTGAATATACAATAAACCTATTATGGGCTAACCAAATATTTAAAGTAATCAGTGGTTCCAGACCATTGTATCTTTTTGAAAGATTAGAAAAAAACTGAACATAAATATTGTTTCAGGAAAAATAGGATTAGGGACTACAAACTGCAAAGACCAAAAAACAAATATGGAGAAATGACCTTTCCTTTTGTAGCTATAACTACAGTACATAGAATAATGTAAGTGAATGTATCCAAAACACTGCTAAAACTTCAAAAATGTTTGCAACAGCAATAAAACTAGAATTGGCCTTCCGATGCCTATGTAATGGTTGATGATACCTAAAATATGCCTAGTCGCAAACCTAAATCTAGATATCCAAATGTAGCATCTATTTATAAGATATGTATTATGTTAGTAATCCACTTTTCATTTATTAGCATCTATCTATAAGATATGTACTGTGTTTGTAATCCATTTTTACCTACATTATTCGATTGTAGCCTAAATGGTTAAATAGGGTAAGACAATTAGAATAAGCAGGTTTCAGAACCTCTAGATACAATATTTGCATTGTTCTGTCTTTCTCTATGATTGTAAGGGTAAAACAGCTAGGATCAATTAGCTAGACAGTTCTTTAGCAAAGTTTCATAAAGTTCTTTGAATTAAATATATTATCTGTTATGTCTAGCCTTTAAATATATGTACCAAGTGCAATTTGTTCTTTATACACTTTATTGCATTCTGTCCTGTTTTGGATTGCCCTGGACATTTTACTATGTCTATATGTTAATTAGGTCTACTAAATGTAAACCATATTTTATATCCTCTGTACTTATATTCTTAAAAGGACAACCTTGAAAATAGGTACTAATCGGTACTAATGATGCGTAAGTGCCATCTTATTCTTGTATAAAAATACAAAAATTTCCTACTATGTTACTTTTTTCAGTCTCTCTCTCTCTCTCTCTATCTCTTTTTTGTTTGCTTTTAAGTGACCTAATTTTAATTAAAAAAATGGAACATGGACCTGGCCATTGCGGTGTACGTATCCATGGTGGAGAAAAAGGTAAAAACAATATTTACAAAATTTGATGATATTTACAAAAGAAACAGTGCATATGACAGGATCATCTAGAACAGAAAAAAAATACAGAGCACACAACAGAGCCACTATACAGATACTTATAAACTGTAAGGTAACTCAAGGTTTGGTGGAAATTCCGGGGGGGGGGGGGGGTTACCTTCCAGGGCAGACACATGTGGTGGATTGGAGAAGGTGGCCCTTGAGGGAGGAGGTGAATGAGCCAATTGAACTAGTGGCCTGAAGTTCAGGGGGCAGTTTATTGTAAAACATAGGGCCCTTGTATGTGATGGAGTTCTGCGCATGCTTGGTGCAGTTAAAAGGGGTGTCAAAGATATGACAGGTGGCCCCTCTAGTACTGTGCTTGGGAACCAATAAGAGGAAAAGGGAGTTAACGCTGATCGACAGTAGGTTATGGTGAACTTTGTGTAGGAAAGAGAGCATTTTAAGTTGAAACCTGCCTTCAAGGGTGAGCCAGTTGAGGGAGGCATAGAGGGTACAGTGATGGGTCATCCAGAGGAGGCCAGTTACGACATGTGCAATATTATTGTATGTAGTCCTGAGTTTGGAGAAAAAGGGGATTGTGCTGGGGGGGGTAGACATGATCAAGGAGGGGCAGTAGAAGGGAGCTGGCAAGGAGTAGTCCGGGCAGCATGGGCAGAGATTGCATGCCTCAAATTTCATATTCAAGAGGAAATACATTATAAGAACCACCTGCCATTTCCCCAGCATCCAACAGGAAAACCTTGACCGCAGAGGGTAGTTGGTCCAGGAGGTTGGCAGGTGGTTAGGAGGGGCAAATCAGGTGCCCCATCACTCTCTGCTCTCCAACATATTACCTCCAAAAAACATATAAACACTAAAAACAGATATCTGCCTCTATCTCTGAAATCAAACAAAGAGGCAGAAGACACTGCAGAGCAGGACACTGCAGCACAGGAGCTAGCACAACAAAACTCACCCAAATCAGGAACCAAAACAAAAAAAGCAAAAGAAATCCAAAAACTTCTGTCATAGGAGACTCCATGATTGGGAGTTGATACCCATCTCCAGCCAGGGTGTGGTCAGATATCTCCCAGGTACATCAGCATGGAGGACTGACTGCATTGCTAAAATTGTTCACAAAGCAGGAGAAAACATTGATGTCCTAGTACACATAGGGACTAATGATCTCACCAGCCGGTCAGTTGTGGAGACCAAGGAACACCTGACCAGGCTGGGAGACAAACTATCATCCATTTTGTCCGGCATCTCCTTCTCTGAGATCCTGCCAGTCTGGGAGAGGGGGGCAGATGGACGGAAGTTCAGAGAAGGGGAGATAGGGGAGCTAAACACGTGGCTCAAGGGCTGGTGCCAGGGAAAAGGACACAGTTTGTAGGTAACTGACAACAGTTCTGGGAGCGAAAGTTCTTTAAATTTGATGGACTGCATCTGACTAAGGAGGGAGTCAGTGCATTAGGGCAGAAGTTTGACGTCTTTGCAGAATATTTAAACTAGCAAATGGGGAGAGGGGTGCAGCACCCTATACGTCGAATGGGAAGAACATCCCTCCCCCATCAGCTAGTGGTCAAACAGGGATTCAGCATGTTTGCAGTTCATTGGCATCACCAGGTAAGAAAAAAGGTTTGTCTTCCCATACGACGCACAGGGGTAATGCCAAACCTCACCCAACAACTAACACACCGAAATCTGGCCAATGGAAAATCATGTACACAAATGCTCACAGCCTGGGAAATAAGATCCCAGACCTGCAGGCAATAATGTCAGAGGCTAAACTGGACATAGTAGCATTTAGTGAGATGTGGTTTACCAGTAACCACACTTGGGAGACTTCAGTACCTGGCTATGTATTGTTCAGAAGAGACCGAGGTGCAAAAAGGGGAGGAGTGGCCCTGTATGTCAATGAAAATATCAAAGCTACAGAAATTCAGAATACACATAAGGAGCCAGAAGAACTGTGGGTCACCCTGGAAACAGAAAATGGGACAGCCATAAGAACCAGGGTTGTCTACATGCCCCCAGACCAGGGGGAAGATATAGACACATTACTGTTAGAAGATATACAAAACATGACAGCTAAAGGGGAGGTTCTGATAATGGACGACTTCAACATGCCGGATACAGATTAGTCAATACCAGCAGGAACATCTGCCAGAACTAGACACATAGTGGATTCCCTGCAGGGGGAGGGCCTCAAACAACTGGTACAACAACCCACAAGAGACAGGGCTATCCTAGATTTAGTACTGACTAACAGGGAAGGGATCACAGATCTCCAGGTAGAAGGTCACATGGGGGCCAGTGACCATCAAATGGTATGGTTCAATTTGGCTACTACATCTAAATCATCCCATTCCAAGGCAAATATATGGGACTTCAGAGGAGCTGACTTTGATAAGATGGCCAACAGAGTTAAGCTAGCCCTGGCAAAAAGAAACACAGGTGAGGGGGTACAGGCAAAGTGGGCAAGCGTTAGGATGCAATACTTGAAGCAACATCCCATTGTGTTAGACAGAAAGGAAGTGCAAAGAAGAAGGAAACCACTTTGGTTATCAAATACAGTAGCAGAAAAGGTCAGAGCCAAAGGCTGGCCTTCCAGGAAATATAAAGGGAACACAGTGGGATGAAGATAGGAGGCATACCAAACTGCCTTAAGGGAAGCAGGGAAGGCATAGGCAGGCAAAGTCCCAAACTGAGGAAACACTAGCACGAACAGTAAAAGAAGGTGACAAGACTTTCTATAGATACATTAGTGAAAGGAGAAAGTCCAGAGGGGTATTGCTAAGCTTAATGGAGAAAAGGAGCATGTGAGGAGGAGGACCCTGTAAGCATCTATCCTAAATAGATACTTTTGCTCAGTATTTACTGAAGAGAAGGTAGGGCAGGGCCACAGCTCAGCACCATGGACACGGGGGAGGGAGGTGAGCACTACTTCCTTCACAAAAGAAAGGGTCCTACAAGAGCTTGCTAAGCTCAGGGTGAATAAGGCAATGGGACCTGATGGCATACATCCCAGGGTACTTAAGGAGCTAAAGGTGGAACTAGCAGAGCCATTAGCAGAACTGTTTAGTGAGTCTCTGAGCACAGGAGAGGTCCCAGAAGACTGGAGAAGGGCTCATGTGATCCTGCTCCACAAGAGTGGTAGCAGGGAGGAGGCAGGGAACTACAGACCAGTCAGTCTTACCTCAGTAGTGGGCAAGATTATGGAGGCACTCCTTAAGGAAAGGATAGTGCAATGCCTGGAATCCATAGGGGCACAGGATCCAAGACAGCATGGGTTTACAAAAGGAAGGTTCTGTCAAACTAATCTCATAGATTTCTTTGACTGGGTAACCAGAGTGGTGGACCAAGGGGGAGCAGTTGATGTCGCCTACCTTGACTTCAGCAAAGCTTTTGACACTGTTTGATAGATAGAAGATTGATAAATAAGCTGGGTAGGCTCGGGGTAGGTCAGAAGTTGGTCAACTGGGTGACAAACTGGTTGACGGGCAGAAAACAGAGAGTGGTGGTAAATGGTATACAGTCAGAAGAGATGCAAGTCACAAGTGGGTACCTCAGGGATCAGTCCTGGGGCCAGTCCTCTTCAACATCTTCATTAGTGACCTTGCAGATGGACTAGAGGGTAAGGCTTGTCTGTTTGTAGATGACACCAAGATCTGCAACAGAGTAGATGATCCAGATGGGGTGGGCAGAATGAGAAGAGATCTGGATAAACCAGCAAAATGGTCAGAAGAGTGGCAACTGGGATTTAATGCGAAGAAGTGTAAGATCATGCACATAGGGAAGAGAAACCCTGAAGTCACCTATAGGCTGGGAGGGGAGTTGCTAGCAGTCACAAAGGAAGAAAGAGACTTGGGCATCATCATCACTGATGACCTGAAATCATCCAAGCAGACCTCTAAAGCAGTAGGTAAGGCTAGGGGGGTGTTAGGGTGTATTAGTAGGGGTATCACAAGTTGTAAGACGGAGGTAATAATCCCTCTTTATAAGACACTGGTTAGGCCCCATCTGGAGTACTCGTGCAGTATTGGAGCCACACCTTCACAAGGATATTAACCAAATTGAGGCAGTCCAGAGAAGGGCAACCAAAATGGTGCAGGGGCTGCATCAGAAGACATATGAGGACAGATTAACAGAGCTCAATATGTATACCCTTGAGCAAAGGAAGGAGAGAGGTGATATAATAGAGGCATTCTCACATCTTAAGGGCATTAACAAGGTGAAAGAGTTTAACATGTTTAAATATAAGAAAAGTAGCAGGACAAGAGGACACAGCATGAGATTAGAAGGGGGCCGATTAAGGGGAATGTGAGGAAATTCTTTTTCACAGAAAGGGTGGTGGATGCATGGAATGGCCTACCTCAAGAAGTGGTGGCTATGAATACAGTGCAGGGCTTCAAACAGGCATGGGATAGGCATAAGGGAGCAATACAAATGAGTATGAATAGATAGGCCACTGACAGAGCAAAGGCCGATGGCACTTTTATAAGGTAGAAAAAGAAATGGGCAGACTGGATGGGCCTTGTGGTCCTTATCTGCCGTCAACTTCTATGTTTCTATGTTTCTATGTCTGGAGATGGGGATAAGGGACTTTATGATTCGATATAAGAGACCTAGCCTCATATGGATTTTTTTGATGAGGTTGGTAATATAGATATTGTAGGTCAGGTGGGGGGTCTAAGTACAGTCCAAGGTATTTGAATTTGTAGACTTCTTCTATGATGTTAACAAGATTGTCTGAGAGGGATTGGCCTATCACTGGGGCTTTTCTTGGGCCAGAGAGGATCATAAACTTGGTCTTCTTGGAGTTGAGAACTATGCCTTTGGCAGAGAACCAAGTGTGTAGCTTGCTGAAGTCAGCTGCAAGTTACTGAACAGTGTATCAAGATTAGTTTTGCTGCAGTAGAGGGCCACATCATCAGCATAAAGAACTAGTTGAGTGGTTCTGCAGATGGAAGGGAGGTTATTGATGAAGAGCAAGAACAGGAGTGGGCCTAGGATGAAGCCCTGGGGTACCCCATATTTAATCAGACATTCAGCAGAAAAATGACTATTGATATTAGTTTTCAGTGGTCTGCTGGAGAGGTAGCTTCTGACCCATTTGATGATGGTTTTAGATATGTGCAAGCCCTTGAGGGAGTCCAGGAGGAGGCAATAGTCGACCAGGTCGAGGAAGGCGGTGAGCTGGGTATGAACAACTTTTTCAATGATTTTGGAGAGGGAAGCAAGGAGGGAAATAGGTTAGTAATTCCCCTATTTCATTCCTTGACCCCGATTTGAACAATGGTTTGATGGTGGAGGTTTTCCATGTGCTAGAGAAAAAGCCTGAGCAGAGTGAGTGGTTTAGTATGCTGGTGATGTGGACCGCTAATAAATTAATGGCCAGTTTAAGGATTTTAAAGTCGATTCCATCTGCCCTTTTGCTGGGTTTAGGGTTGTTACTTCGGATGAGCTTTAAGGTGTCTGAGGGTTTTAGGACCTAAAAATAGAATCTGGGACTCGGCTCAGACTTAGAATTGGGGTGGGGGTAGGGGTGGATGAGTAGGGAGGGGGAGTGGAGGGGGGAGGGTTAGTATTTATTGAGGTCACCAAAGAATGAGTTGAAAATGTTTGCTACTTCTGAGGGCTTGTTGGTCTGCTTGCCACCACGTTCAGAGTGATTGGTTCGATGTTCTTGTGTTTCCCGAGTAGTGAGTTTAGTGTAACCCAAGGTTGATGGGAGTTGGATGTTTCCCTGCATTGTTTATTATGGAAAAAATTAGTTTTGGCTTTTCTGATGATTGATTTGCACTTGTTTCTGAGTGCTTTGTAGAGGGAGAGTTGAGCAGGGTCCCTGTGCTTGGTGAAATGGATCCAGGCCTTGTCCCTGGTCCTCATCAATTTAATGATGTTGGATGACATCCATTCATTAACATGACCTCTAACTCTGATTTTTTTGAGAGGGGTGTATTTGTCGCAAACAATGTTGAGGATGGTAGCAAATCCATCAAGGATAGAGTCAAGGTCACCTGGTGCAGTGGTGAATGACCAGTCAATTAGGCTGAGATCATGTGTAATATTTTTGATGGAGTTATTTGTTCAGCATCTAGAGAAGATGAAGTTAGAGTGGGGTTTGGAGCACTGGGCCGACCATAGACAGTAGGTGGTGCAGTGATCACTTATGCAGTCCGACAATACGCCCGAGCCGGTAATGTGGGAGGGGTTGGAGATGATGATCCAGTCGATTAGTGATTGAGTACCCATCTTATAATTTGTCCTAGTGGGTGTGGAGATAAGCTGATGAAGGCTGAGGTTGGCGATGCAGGATTTGACGATATCAGCTTGGCTGTAAGACCAATTTATGTTGAAGTCTCCAAGTAGAACCCACTCCCTGTTAAGAGGGAGGGAGGGAGTGTTTGAGGGCCAGCAAGGACTCCAGGTCAGAGGGAGGGATTCCTTGGGGAGATAGGCAATGGTGAGGGTGATGGTTTTATTTTGTCCGAGAAATATGTTAATGGAAAGGGTCTTAAGCAAGATGAACTCAGAGCTGACATTGTGATTGGTGAAAGAGATCTTGTTGGAAATGAAGAACATGCAGCAGGGGTGTCAGCAGGCATTTGCACTGTACTCAGCAGAGTACAGTAAAAAATATCAGGCAGAAACAACAAATTAGGCAGGGGCAATGAAAAGAGGAAAGCAAGGCCATTTTGAGTCACATTGTGTTTGTGTCGCGCTGAGCCCTTCTGCCTTTGTTGTTTGCTGTGGGGCACTGATGCCACCAGCCAAATACGCAATCAAGAACTTACCAGGCAGGAAGAAAAACAAAGGAAGGAGGATTACAGGACAAAATTGAATACTTGAACTCAGACATGGCAAACAGAGGAGGGGGGGCTATTGTTGGTGTGGCATGGCACTGCATAATTAGGTGTATGTTTACGTAAGGGGGCAACAATGCATCAGTTTTGAGTACACATTTCTGGCTACACCCCTGACATGCAGCTGCCCCTTTTCTTTCCCTGTCTGTCTATCCTGACAGAGGTGAATCCACTGAGTTTGGTCTCCCGATCAGTGATTTTATGAGAGACCAAGGTTTCTGAGAGTGCAATAAAATCAAAGTCATTTACAGCTACCCAGGCCTGGAAAGCATCTATTTTACCTGGGAGGCTCTGTATATTCAGGTGGACTATGCTAATATTTTTCCCTTTATTAATGTGGGATGAAACAGGAAAGAGACTGGGTTGCTGGGAACAGGATTCGGATGGATGGTTCCGTTGAGGAGTAGGAGGAGGATAAGGGTCCTAGAAAACCTTGTAGAAACATAGAAACATAGAATTTGACGTCAGATAAGGACTGCTTGGCCCACCTAGTCTGCCCATTTTCCTACCTAACAGATAAGCTGCAGATCCTACTTAACCAACAGCTTACTTCCTCCTACCCCCCCACTAGGACTGCTTTATGTCTGTCCCATGCATTCTTGAATTCCTCCACTGTTCTTGACTCCATGACCTCCTCAGGGAGGCTGTTCCATGCATCCACAACCCTCTCTGTGAAAAAATACTTCCTCACATTACCTCTGAGCTGTCCCCGCTCTATCTTCAAATTGTACCCCCTTGTTCTTGCACATCTCTTTTTCTGAAATATGCTACCCTCTTGGACTTTGTTGATTTCCTTGAGGTACTTGAAAGTTTCTATCATGTCCCCTCTCTCTTTCCTCAAGGGTATACATATTAAGCTCCTTTAGTCTTTCTTCATATATTTTCTGGTGCAGACCCTGCATCATTTTGGTTGTCCTCCTCTGGACAGCCTCCACTCTGTCTATGTCTTTGCGGAGATGAGGTCTCCAGAACTGCACACAGTACTCCCAGATGGGGTCTCACCAACTGTCTGTACAGAGGGATAACAACTTCCTGTTTTCTACTATTGATGCCTCTTCCTATGCATCCCAGTATCCCCCCAGCCTTCCTTACTGCCTTCTGACATTGCTTGCCCACCTTTAAGTCATTTGATATAATTACCCCAGGTCTCTTTCCATTTTTACTGTTGTCAGTATCTCACCCCTCATTGTGTACGCTTCCCCCTGGGTTTTTGTTTCCCATGTGCATTACCTTGCACTTCTTTGCATTGAATCTGAGCTGCCATACATTTGACCATTCCTCCAACCTTGCCAAGTCCCTTCTCATCCTTTCCACTCCATCTTGTGTATCAACCCTGTTGCAGATCTTTGTGTCTTCTGCAAAGAGACATACTTTTCTTTCCAGTTCCTCTGCAATGTCACTTATAAAGACATTAAAAAGGACCAGTCCCAGTACTGAACCCTGAGGTACCCTGCTAGTAACCCTCCTTTCTTCACTGTGTACTCCATTTACTACTACCCTTTGCTTCCTGTTGTCTAGTCAATTTTTTAGCCAGGCTACCACCTTGGGACCCACTCCAAGGCTGGCTAACTGGTGTATTAATCTTTTGTGTGGGACTGTGAGGGATAGCAACTTTGGTTTGCGGAGCCTTGAGCGTTTAACTTGAGTGACAGATATATGCTTGGTAGAGAGCCAGGAATAAGAGAGGAGGAGGAGGAGGAAGAGTCTAGGGTCCTGTTGAGGTAGTATGAGAAAGACAGCCAAAGACAGGTGGAAGATCTGAGAGGTAGTGATGAGGTGAAGCGGCCGGGTGGGGGATGGTCCACAGGGGATGAAGTGGGTGTGAAGAGAGGGGTGTTAAGATCCAAAATGGGTGAGGGTGGGGGGGGATTGAAAAAGAAGCAGTAGGAGTGTGAAGAGTACCATGCTTGGTGTTTGTGGGCCAGGAGAAGAGGATGCAAGGGGGAGAAGGTAAGGGACAATGGCTGGGAGATAGGAGGGAAAAGAAGTGGATGAGTGAGCTGGTGGGATGTAAAAGGAGCTAGCAAAGGGAAATGAATAATGCTATGACTTTCAGGAAATGCTTGAGAGTGACTAGATTACCAAATTTTCTATGTGCTACATGGATTCCAGCTAAATTAGTTAAGTGACCACCATCTGCCTAGTTGCCAAACAGGGAAAAAACAAGTGAACATTAAGAAGAGAAAGGCCTCAGGGGTGGCCTGTAGTGAAGAGAACTTATAATTTGCAAATGGAGTTTTTTTGGGGGGAAAGCTTAAAAGAAATGCAGAAACAGTCCAATAAATACAATTCTGGCTGTCTGAACTGCACAGGGATTTTTAACAAGCATTTGTCAATGCCGAATGTTTGCTTGCTGACATTGGCATTGGTAGTGTAGGAGTTACAGAGCTGCATAATAGGAATGGCAGTGAAGTATTGAACTGAAGCCAACCCAACCAGCACCCTGCAGAGACTGACAGGCATTGAGGTGTGCCTTTGGGTTGTCAGGCACAACGGACACGCCATTTCACCACACCCTACCCTGCAGACACCGACAAATGTCACAGTGTGCCTTGGGGTCTTTGGCCCTTATGTGCACCCCATTCGATCAGGAAATACGGTGAGATGGGTATGGTATAGGAGAATGGGGTGAACTTTGCAGCTGAAGATTCCAAGGGCACACCTCGATGCCTCTCAGTGGCTGCAGGGTGTGGGTGGGGGTGGAATGGTATGAGCATTGCAGGCGGCAATCCCAAGTCACAGCCCTGATGCCTGTCATTCTCTACAGGGTGGGGCATTATGGTCGGAAACCCTAATGCCTCAGGCATTCATTGGTATTTTCACTCCAAATTTTCAACATGGTCTTTTTTGTGACCCCCACCTCATGAACAGTGACAATATCAGTTTGTTAGCCGAGAGCTGCTATTGCACAGCGACTATGGCATTTGTCACCACAGGTGCAACAACACATTCTGAACAGGATGTAAAAAATGACAGCTGTACTGTTCATGGAGAGGTGTAAAAAAATGCAATGTTGAAAATCTGCAGTGAAAACATTAAAAAAGCTGGTGAAGTCACGAGCATGCGTAGAAACTGCAACGCACACCCGTAATGTAATTAGTTTGGGGATTTCTTACAACAGATAGTCAACACAGGCGTTTTGGAACCTCCGATCATGAACAGTGTCACTGTGATTTTCTTTATCTGTCCCAAGCAATGATTTCTCATAGCGACCACGGATTTCTGTGCTAAAAGTGTGAAAACGCATTTCGGCCATGTTGTGAAAAATGACAGCTGTACTGTTCATAAGGAAGTGTGGAAAAATGCCACTGGTGAAAATCTGGACTGAAAATATTACAAATTCATGAGCTTACGAGGGTGCATGGAAACTGCGCAATGCTCACTTGTAACACAGTTATTTTATGGACTTTTGTCACCAAGTTTTCAACATAGCCATTTTAAGGCCTCTGCTTATGACGAGTGTCCCAAACATTGATTGCACACACCGACTGCGCCATTGTGCGCTACATGCACAGAAATACATTTTGAGTGACATGTGAAAAATGACAGCTGTACTGCTCATAAGAAGGTGTGGTAAAATGGCAATGTTGAAAATCTGGAGTGCAAATATTCAAAATTTTCGAACTTACAAGCGTGCATAGGAACTGCACAACGCACGCTCGTGAAACAGTCATTTTTAGGAACTTTTTCACCAAATTTTCTACATAGAAATTTTAAGACCTCTGCTCATGAACAGTGTCACTGTGATTTTCTTAATGGGTCCCATACATTGATTTTGCACACCGACTGCGCCATTGTGCGCTACATGCGCAAAAACACATTTTTGGTGACATGTGAAAAATTACAGCTGTACTGCTCATAAGGAGGTGTGGTAAAATGGCAATGTTGATAATCCAGAGTGCAAATATTAAAAATTTGCAAATTTACGAGCGTGCGTAGGACCTGCTCAACGCACGCTCATAAAACAGTAATTTTTAGGAATTTTTTCACCAAATTTGCAATATAGGCTTTTTGAGAGCCCACCTTATGAACACTGGCACTGTCATTTTGTTAATCAGTCTCAAAAGGTGATTTCGCGCATGACCACGGAATCGCCATTCGGGCCCGATTAATGCCATGACAGTGACAGAATTCATGAGGAGGGGTCCCAGAGGTGGGTGCACAGTGAGTGGTCGGGTCGATGGTGTGGGTGTGATTAGTGGTGATTTTTTTTTACAGGTTGAAGAAAAAGACATTAAGGGGTGGTTTTCTTATTTTTAGGTTTACATGGACATAGGAGGGTGGGAGGTTCCACTAACCACCAGCTTGGATTTCTTATTACAGAATATGGGGATTGGAGTGTGGGAGGAGCACTAGACACCAGGGATAAAAAGTTTATTACATGGGAGGGGGGGTTCTACTAACCACCATTGAGGATTTTTGAAAACAAAATATGGGCATTGGAGGGTGAGGGGATGCCACTAGACACCAGGGATAAATCCTTTTTCACAAGTGGATTTCCTTTTTTACGATTACGAAGAAGGATTCACAAAAAAGGAACTTAGCAAGTTGCAAAAAAAGATTTAGAGAGTTAAAAAAACGTGCAGAGGCCATGGGAGCTATAAAAATATTAAGTGAAGCTCATCAGTTTCCGATGAGCAAGATACATGTATGGATGTTAGTAGATGACAACCCTCTGCAGAGTTATGACATTTTATTGTGTGCTAAAAATGAAAACAATATGGCGGCTCACAAAAAAGGAATTTTTTTTCTCATGAAAAAGGATTGGTCCCTCGTGAAAAAGAGTCCTTTTTCATGAGGCCAAATTCCTTTTTCATTCCAGGAAGTTATCTCAGGAGAGTGATATTCCCGTTGAAAATAATGGGAACTTAAAAATTAAATAACTTTGCAACAGAGTAAACATTTTTCACCAAACTAATGGAAGGTTATTCTGTAACCCAAGCTCTTTCTACCATAAAAAATTCACACCAAAATTCCACGCTGTCTGGGAGCAAGGCAATAAGGAAAAAATTGCAAAAAAAGAATGAATTTTAAGGTTTTTGCATTATCCAGATCTCAGAATATGCCCATTTGACTGGAACAAAACTTGTCATGTCAAGAGATCTACCCCGCAGAACAGCACATTCCAAATTTTGTGCAAATCCATTGATCATTTGCAAAGTTATTAAAATGCAAAATGTGAGGTTTACTATTAAAGTGTCAACTTAACCCTAACTATAGGGGCACGGGCCATGCCCCTATAATTCATGCATTTATCAATTTCTGAAGGGTCCCCCTGTCAAAAGCTTAGTATGCCATCGATAAATTGAAACCAGTGTACCACTCTATCAAAACAAAATCTGGTCCGAGCTGACACAGCTGCAGCCATGCTCATAGAGCTCACGATGAAACAGTCCACCATTCCCAAGATGGCCATGGTGCAATTGCACATGCGCAACTATTCAAGCATGCACACTAAACATCAGTAGCCGTCTTGAGCATGGCAGGTGACCAATAACCAAAATAATGCACCCACGGGGGGCAGACTATGAGTGGTCTGTTTTGGAGTTGCGGAATGATGGTACTACGACTCCAAAATAGTTATTCGGTGTCCATCCAGTGGCTTGTTTTTTAGAGCTACCACAAGATGGCTGCAGGCTGTACCCACTGTAGCCATAAAAAGGACTGTTAGTTCTGTCACATATAAATTGTTCTTCTGATCTGCCCATGAAAATATTAGCATAGGATGGGGCCATTGAGGCACCCATCACAGTGCCACACCTTTGTCTACAAAATACAGCAGTTATGTTCCACTACAAAATCTAGGGCTACAAAATGAAGCTTGAAGGTACACTGTCATCTGATAAAGGTTTAGATAGAAAGTATTGGACAGCATCAAGTTCCTCACTGTGCTTGGTAGAAGTGTATAAACTGGTAGCATCTATGATAAGCCAGCAATAATTATGTTTCCACATAAAGTTTTCTAGTTTTTTAAGCAAGTGCACAGTGTCCCCCAAATAAGACGGTAGACCTAAAACAAACTGTTTTAAGAAAAAAAAATATGAATTGGCACAAGTTATGTGTCAGTGACCCAATCCTAGATACAATGGGTCTCCTGGGATTGGCAACTGATATTTTTATGGACTTTTGGTAAACAATAAAAGGTAGGAGTTATGGGAAAATTGGTTTTGAGAAAACTTGCATCATCACCTGTAATCCAGCCATTTATGTATGCAGTATCAATTAGTGCGAACAACTCTAGACTAGATTTTGTTTAGAGCTCTTCACTAAGCTGTTCATAGTTTTCTGAAGTAGTCCCTGAATTGTATTCATGTAAAAAGTTCCATCCATTAAGATCACATTACCACCTTTGTCCGAGGGTTTGAAAATAACATTCTTTAATTCAGATAGTTCTTGCAGTGCTTGCCTTTCAGCAGGCAGAATATTGCTGATTTTTGAGTGTGATATTTTAACCCATTGATCCAAATCCTGCCTAAGTAATTTTTCAAAGGTGGAACTTGCAGAACTGTTAATATTTGGGGTAAACACAGATTTAGTAAATCTACTTTGTCCTCCCTGTATTGATTATTGAATTTGCTACCTTAGGTGCATCTGTGTGACTGCCCAATACTTTTCAGGATCTAAATAATAAATTATACCCAGGTGCTCAGAGTCCAAACCCAGTTCCTTGTCCCATTGTAGTAAATAAATCTTCCTGATCCTCATACTCCAATAATGAGGATGTTAGTTGTAGGCCTGTTGAAGAATGTTGAACAGTCTCCGGTCAAATGAAGCTCATGGTATCTTTGGTATGAAAAAAATACTTCAGCTTGATTTTTCATAAAAGTTTGAAAATATCAGTTTTAATTTTAAATAGATTGACCAGTGAAGAGAGAGAAAATGAGAGACCATTTTCCAAAACTTAAATTTGAGCTTCAGTGAGTCAAAGTTGTTAGGTTGATCAGCGTGCTTTTGTTATGTTACCCCATTCATAGAGGAAAGAGTCCTGAGAGGACTTGCAAATCTGAAAGCAGATAAAGCTATGGGGCCAGATGGGGTACATCCAAGGTGCTGAAGGAGCTCGTGGAGGTACTGGCTGCACCTCTGACAGCCCTATTCAACAACTCACTGAAAACAGAATTGGCTCCAGAGGACTGGAGGAGGGCAGATGTAGTCCTGTTTCATAAAACCAGCAGCAGGAAGGAGGCTGGCAACTATTGGCTGGTCAGTATGACGTCAGTGGCAGGGACATTAATGGAGACATTATTAAAAGAAAGGCTAGTGGAGTACCTTGAATCCAGTGGGTTACAAGACTCAAAGCAGCACACATTCATGGGGGGAGGTCATGTCAGATGAACCTGACTGATTTCTTCAAGTGGTGATCAAGGAAACAGATCAGGGTGGGGTTGTGGATGTGGCCTAGTTACGCTTTAGCAAGGCCTTTGACACCATACCACATATAAGGCTTATAAGGAAACTGGGCAGTTGGCAGTGGGACTCAAGGTGGTAAATTAGGTATGGAACTAGTTGATGGATAAACAACAGAGGGTGGTGGTAAATGACACTCACTATAATGAAGGGACAGCGACCAGTGTGTTACTGCAGGGCTTAGTGCTAGGACCAGTTCTCTTCAATGTCTTCATAAGTGATATTGCAGAAGATCTGGAATGTAAGGTGTGCCTCTTTGCAGATGACACCAAAATCTGCAATAGGGTAGATACTCCAGAGGGGGTGGAGAGAATGTGTAGAGACCTAAGAAAGTTCAAGGAGGGTTCAAGGGTATGGTAGCTGGGTTTCAATGCAAACAAGTGCAAAATCATGCATCTAGGGCACAGAAACTCAGGAGCAGACTATAAAATGGGGACAGAGGTATTGACGGTCACAAAATAGGAAAGGACCTTGGGGTTATCATATCTGATTACCTCATGGTAGCGAGGCAATGCGACAAAGCAGTAGGCAGGGCCCCAACCAGAGTATGCTTACTGTAATACTGTCTGAATATGGGGCTGTGGTAGTGCAGTGTATAGTGATTGTGCGCTGTGTTGACACAGCCCTCTACTGAAATATGGCTCACAGGAGCACAAAGGAGATGACGCTTCCCAAATGGAATAGAGCAAGGGCTCCTGCATGTATATGGCAGCTTTGTGCCACATGCTAATGAGCCTATAATGGGCATGCAAATGGCCGTTAGTTCCATGCATGCCTATGGGCTCATGTGCATGTCAGGGCTGTTCTCGTTAGCATGCGGCACAAAGCCACCATGTATTGTGTGGAGCTGTGCAGCTCCCCCCAACTGCTGATTCTGTTTTATCTCCATAGCCACCCAGTGGTGACCACTGTCTTCCCACTCACCCCCACCTCTGATTGCCAATAATGCCATGTCTCTATCATCTCAGTGGTGAACAGTGGTTACCCCCACTCACCCACACCCCAAATTGCTGAATCTGCTGCATCTATAGCAGCTCGGCAGGCCACTGTCTGAATGACAGGGAGCATGCATGCCTCTAAAGTAGACATTACAGTAGATGTGCTGCATATACCCCCTGTCATTCAGGTGATGGCCAGCTGAGGTGGTGAATTGAGGAGCTGTGCTGATCATCATCTACAATGTTGGAGGGCTATATCTGTAAATGGGGGCATGGCAATGTGTTGGTTGGATGGCTCTAATTAGGTGGGACAGGAGGGGGTCTGTTTCTCATTTGGGGGAATCAGCACCACTGAACACCATTGAGATGTTATATACATGGCAGATGTGGCGATCAGGGGGATCACTGACCATCATGGCAATGGTGGTATAGCACATTTGGCGATCAGGTGGGGGTTGATGCTGCCAGGGACTAACAGCTCTTGCTGTCAGTCCATTACCTGGCACTTGTCTAGCAGTGGGAGGAGGGTGCACAGGAATAAGGGCAGGGTTTTGGTAGCATTAAACAGCACTGTGACAGAGGTTGTTTAACACTGCTGAAGCCTTAGAACCTTTGAATACACCAGTGTGCCCTGTATGCAGGTGGGATCCCACATTTGTATAGCTCTGTCAAGTCAGCTACATGCACTGAGGATATTGTATATTGCCCCCCTTCCAGTCAAATCACACTAGTCTTTGTTAGCACATCACTAACATGGTTAGCGTGGTATTAAGCATTTGAGTATCAGGACCCTCATCCCTAAGTCTGCTGCTGATTGAGCAATAATGATTAAATGAGGGTTACTCACCTGTAACCATAGTTCTAGGAGTGGCATATGGTTCATGTCCACACTGCTAGCAGTCTCCCTTGAAGAGGCCGATTTGCCAGACCATCTTTAAGAGAAGCTCCTCCCACCACATGGGTGGTATATCCCTCCACTCCACACTGTGATGACAGATCTTGCACACTGGAAGCAGGGATACATGTTCCACATGCCAGGAGAGGTTGAGTGGCTTGTGTGGATGTGCACCATATCTCACTCCTAGAACTAAGGTTACAGGTGAGTAACCCTCATTTGTAGGGATGTGGAGGTTCACTTATACACACTACTGGCAGACTTCCAGTAGTTCTCCAGGAGGAGAGGGCAAGGTGCTCACCTCTATTTGGCAAACAGAGTTTGGAGAACTGAGACCCCTAAAGCAGCATCCCAGCATTACTCAAGTCAATGGGAGATGAAGGTGTGTGCTGACATCCAGGTAGCTGCCCTACAGACCTCCTGTATGGGAATGTCCCTAGAAGCAGCCACTGAGTCAGCACTATGTCTGGTGGAATGAGCCCTGAGCCTTACAGGAGGCTCCCTACCAGCCAACCTATAGCAGAAGTCGATGCAGGAGAGAATCCAACTGCCAATTGTCCTCTTAGCTGCCGGTTTGCCAGTTGTGGCTTTACCATGTTACAAAGAGTTGGCAAGCCTCATCCCAAACTCCAACTATGTGCTTTCTATAATAATCGAGCACCCACTACAGGTCCAAAGTATGGAGCCTAGAGTCAGCCTCCGAAGACAGGTTGGTAAGGTATACCAGAAGGTTCATCAACTAGTTAAGGTAAAACTCTGATACCACCTTCGGGAAGAACTTCGAGTGTAGGCGAAAGACTACCTTGACCTCGTGGAAGACCAGGTCTGAAAACAACTCAGAGCAACTGGAGCTCACTGATCCTTCTGGCAGAGGTGATAGCCACCAAGAAGGCAGGTTTTCATGAGAGGTGTGACATCTCTCACCTGTGCATAGGCTCCAAAGGCTTGCCCATCAGCATTGCCAGAATCAGCAACAATTCCCAAGGTGATGGTGGATCACACATCAGTGGGTTCAAGCTGTCAAGACCTTTGAACAAGTATTCAATCACTTTCTCCTGCACCACCATTGGCATACCAGCCTGCAGCCGGTATGCAGAGATGGCTGCCAGGTGCACCTTGAGGGTTGTCGATCTCGGCCCCAAATGTGTCAGGGACCAAAGATAACCCAGAATACCAGCCAAGGGACAGGCAAAGGGATCAAGCTCCTTGCCCTGGTTCCATATGGAAAATCTTTTCCACTCAAAGGCATAGCACTGGTGAGTCAACTCTTCTCAGGAAGCCTCCACAATGTGGAGCACATCCTCCAAAAGACCCAGATCCAAGAACTCTAGCCACTCAAGAACCAGGCTGTGGGGTGCAGGGACTAAAGATCCAGGTGCAGAATCACCCCTTGAAGATGAGACAGCAGATCCAGATGCAGAGGCAACAGCCATGAAGGTCTGCTGCTGAGGCTGAGGAGATTTGGGTACCAGAACTGGCGAGGCCAGCTCGGCTGTATCAGGACCATCCATGCCTTGTCCCTATGCACCTTGACCATCACCTTGTGGATCAGGGGAAAGGGAGGGATGCTGCACAGGAGGTCTTGGGCTCAGGACCTTACGAAGGCATCCCCCAGCATTATCCCTGACTGTGGGGGGTGGTCACAAAACAGCCTCAGTTTTGCATTCTCCCAGGAGGCAAACAAATCCACAAGAGGAGTGCCCTTTAGGGAGAGCAAGTAGTCCACCACCTCCTGGTGTAAGAACCACTCATGGGACATCTTTCCCACCCAGCCAAAGACCAACTGTGCCAGAAGTGGTGAAGCTGACAATCCCCTCCCCCCACAGGGAGCTGAGGCAGGGACTGGATAGGTAGTTGGTAGACACCCCCCGAACCATCACTGGGCAGCCTTGGAGGGGACACTGGCAGCTGCTGACAGAGGGGGACCAGTTTCACTTTATTTGCGCGACTGTAAGTCATTACAATACAGAGACATCTTACAACATCCAGAAAGTAACAAATCTACAAAACATAATTCAAATGATTCAATCAATCATTTAAAACAATATCACTATCTTGTGTTTGCATGACTGGATCAAGTTAGAAATCGATAAGAGCAATACACAATCACTGTGTCATTTATAAATGCCTTTTGACAATGCCAGGTTTTGGTAGGCTGACCTGTAATAATTATATTCAGAGTCCCAATAATTACCCCAAGGATCAATCCTCAGAGTATTCCCTGTAGGTTTAACTATTAGCAGTTTAAAAGTGAATTAAGAGAGGCCTGATTCACAAATTCATATTATTTTTCTAGAATCACAATCCACATCAGACATAACAATTTCCCACATTCTGTACCTTCCAACAGCTGTAAAATCACAATCAATGCTCCAACTGAAATGGGTCCACCCGAGTCCTTATCCCCACATCCACTTGTGCAGGTAGGGCTCTTAAGGCTGTATTCCATTCAATTTAGGCATAAGTGCACTAAATTAGACCAAAGTACAAGCTGGGCATAAACAAGCCACATATGGCTTTCAAAAAAGGCTATTGATAGTTGTTAAAATGCTAATTAGCCACAGGAAAGCCAAACGTGAGGTATGTCTGCTAAATAGGTTAAGTGCCACAACAGGAACTGTCCCTGATAACCCTGGAGCAAACTAAAGCAATTCACTCATTGAGAGATAAACATATCAAATTACTTTTTGGCCAGATGTAAACACAGATGCTAATTAAGCAACCTTTCAATCTTCTGAATGTGGATCAGACCTAACTTTTACAAGTGCTTCTAGGACCAGATAACCAGATAAACCTTTCCAGTAGCACTAACAGGTCCATCATTCATAAATTTCATTCTATACAAAATCTATTAAAAGCCATCTTCAAAAGCTTCCTAGACTTCATGACTACATCTAAATAAATAAGACATTTTAGATATACATTAGATCATATAAAATTTTGTACACAAACCAAGGCAAAAAGTGTCTTTGTCAGAATGTCCAGCATTAACATAGAGAGGGCCGTTGCAATACAAAATAACACTATTGTTAAGTTTCGAGCCATCTGGGAGCCCCTCATACAACTTTAAGCAAGGAGGTTAAGGACAGCATCGTGGAGGGACAATCTACTCTCTCGCATCCTTCACTGACAGGTATCTGGATTTGGGGATTGGATTTTGGTTTTATAATCATTAGTTACTGGTTATTTAGTTACACCCTTCCTGTATACTTCTATATTTTTATTCTTTAGATTATGGGGGACCTGTGGGGGTTATTGATTGTTAATCCTTTTTTTGTTTAATAATACTCTATACTTCTGCATGGGTGCAAGGATTGGGTTTTTGTCTCTTCCATCAATGTACATTGTGTGACTACTGTGCTCTACTTTTGCTTAAAATTAAATAAAGTTTATTTAATTCCAAAAAAAAAAGAATGTCCTGCATTGACAAGAGTTTACATACAGCTTATATAAAAAAACAATTATGCATTTTTCACTATGCACTATAATGGTACTTTGTAAAACAAATATATAATTTAAGCAGTAAGTCAAGCTCCATACGATAATATTAAGAGTCTTTGGAGTAAAAATGCTTCCGTATGAAGACATTATTTGGTCCAACAACCTTTCTTCAAAATATTTCTATAATTCTATACACTTTCTGAGGATGCCAGTCTGTCCAAATTGCCCAGTAAAAAGTGCAGCCATACATATCAGTTAACGAGTTAAGAGTAGACAGTACCTCTCAAGTAAAAAGCTCCTCATGGCCAGTCCCCAAACACGTTCCACTGAGCATAATAGGCGTAATAGCTTATATCATATATCGGCCTTTCAATGACATAAAACAGAATTTGGTGATCCATGATTAAGGCTTCAGTTTTAAACAGAACACATCACACTGTAAACTGGAATAAGTTGTTTAATTATAAAAAGTGCCTATTACAGGAGTTCAAGCTCCATAAATAGGAAACGACTTTCAGGGGAGTTTACAAACGGCCAAAACTACACAAATCGCTAGTATAGTGCTCATGTGAAAAACACAGTGCAATGCATAAAGAAATCCATCTATCATAATTTAAAAGATGTAAACATATGTGGCAGGAGTTTTGACTCCGTAATGTTAACCATTGGAGCTAGACTGAAGCTTTCAAATCCAGACACCTTGGTTCACTTATTAGACTGGAAGTTTAATCCTGTCGCTAAAGCAGCAATTTTGTAAATTTGAAGAAGGTGAGATCACCATGGGTAGAACAGAAGCAGAGGTGGCTCCTTTCTCTCAGTCTAGGAGTCCAGGGGTGAGGGGGAGTCCAATCACTGAAAAGCTTTTCTCCCATTTTCTCAATCTCCAAGTACAATTTTAGGCCTGTGGTCAAAATACAGGCAGTATTCCAGGACATACATAAATGCTCACTCTGAATGCCTGCACGCTGCAACATACATGTAGTGCTTCTGCTCACTATGGATTAGATTTTAGAGTTTAGAGGAGGGTTAACCTGTATTTAAATATCAATATTTACCAAGATAGAAGCATTATGAAAAAGAAGGACAATGAAATACAAATAAAAAAGGTTGCTGGACTTCGCTCCTTCCACTCCTGAGAAGATCATGAATTCAGTCAAAAACTCAAGTATTCCTAATCACAGAAACACTGCTAAACCTCTGAAAGTGCTTCAGGAGTTACCTTAGTTGAGATTCACGGGACAAATATCCTTCTTGGTGATACTGTCCCGGGGCTTCAGTTCATCTAACAAAACAAAAGAAAAAACAACGCTTCACTGAGTGCAGTAAACCCAATGTATTTCTGATACATTTCAAGAGTCCCCGGCCCTAGGCAACAGACTCATACCTTTTAGTCAGTTTGTATAGGCATTTCTGCACAAATGGTGCTCCTTCTATCCTACTTCTCCATGTAGCTGGTTTCACAAGACCGTGTTTGCAAATTACTATAAATTTCCTCGAACAGCACTCTCTGTGTTTTGAGTCCAGAAAATCTGCTGCTCAAGCACAGAAAACACAAAAGACAGCCTGTCCAACATATCGGCAGACCGTTGGTAAAAGGTAGCTGGTTTGAATGGACTTTGCCAATAACAAAGTATCTCCAACAATGGTAGCTCTGTATTGGCCCAAATTTAAGATTTACATCCAGTCACCTAAACACCTTAAGTTTCATTCATTCAAATAACTTGAAGCTATAAAATAAATTCAAAGTTGAGGTAGGGGTGTGGTGAGGCAGGGTGCGCAGTGGGTGGGGGCGGGTGGACAGGGAGTCCTTCGATGGAATTTTTTTTGCTTACAGGTTTTTTTTTTGTTAGGAAGACAATGCAGGATGTTTGCCAGGCTGGGGTGGGCTCCCAGTGTGGCAGCTGGAAGGCTGTTTGGGGGGGGCCTAGGCTGACGGGGGATTGGGCACCCCCATCAACCACACAGACTTGTGCCATGCTGGGGTGGGCTCCCAGCATGGCAGCTGGAAGGCTGTTTGGGGGGGCCTGGAGCCGGCAGGTGATTGGACACCCTGTCGGCCATAACATTTTGTCTGCAGGTGTGACTCCCAGCGTGGCACCTGGAAAGCTTTTGGGGGCATGGAGCCGATGGGGGATTGGACACCCCTGTCGGCCATACAGTATGTGCATGGGGAGGAGTGCATGAGCACGCAATATGCATGCTTGCATGTATCTGTGTGGGGGGGAGTGTTGCTCACTGAAGCAGAGCTCTCTATTTCAACTGTATGGCACTGCATTTTGGATCATCGCACTATGTTTCTTGCACATGCGTGCAAGCAAACATAAAAATGGCACAGGATGTGGAAATAGGTTCTGAGTGACTACCTTGTTCCCGCAGTGGTGCTGCAGCTGCTGGGTCTGAGAGCTTAGGGTGCTTGTGGATACCCCTTGGTGCCTTGAGAAGGACACTTTTTCCCACAGTGGTGCTGCAGCTGCCAGGTCCGAGGGCTGGGGGTACTTATGGAAACCCCAAGGTGTCTTGAGAAGGACCCTTGTTCTCACAGTGGTGCTGCAGCTCCTGGCTCCAAGGGCTGGGGGTGCTTGTGGAAACCCTGAGTTGCCTTGAGAAGGACCCTTGTTCCTGCAGTGGTGCAACAGCAGCTGAGATCACCTCATTAAGGGAGGAAGTGGGGAACCTTCATCGGCACCTTAATAAGGTCAAGAAGGACATACAAGTAATGATAGCAAATCAGGAGAAACTGCAGGTGGGCATGGAGGAACTTCGCCATGGTGGTGTGGGTGGTAGTGGTGAGCTGGTCTGATCTGTTTGTTTTATTCATTTATTCCATCTTGTTTGTGTTCCTGTTTAAGTATGTCCTAACCTTTTTATAGCCTTCTCAGTTTTGTACTCCTTTGCCCCCACAAAAAAAAGAAAAACACCCAAAAAAGTTTAAAATACAAAAAAAGCAAAAAGATTGAAAATACAAAAAAGTCCCATCCTTTTTATGCTCTTCCCAAATTTTCTACTCTTTTGTTACCTCCCTGCAAAAAGGAAAAACACTGCAAAACCGCCCAAAAGTTTAAAAAATACCCCCAAAATGTTATCTTAAGAATCTGTCTGTGTTGCTTCACTTATTATTCCTTTTGTTTATATTCGTTTCATTCCATACTCTATGTTGCTACTGTCTTAAAATAAAAAATGTTATATTTTCTAAATTCCTCACATCTCTGTCTGCCTGTCTCTTTCCTTAATTTTTCTCAACTACCAGAATAAATATGTCAGGTTTGCTACAGGTAGCACTACAGGCATCTGTACAAAATGCAGACAGAAAAAATCCTGAGTCTCAAAATCCCGACACCGATATCCTGACAAGCAGAAGCCCAATGAATGTTAAATCCCAAACAACAGGCTGCCCAGCACTGCAACTTGCACTGACGTGGAGCTGATTATATTATTTTAGGGGGGTTGTGGTGGGAAAATCCCCCTGCAATGGAGGGTGAGGGGGCAGAGCCCCCCACCTGCCCCAAAACATAATATAATCAACTCCACCTCGGTGCAAGTTCCAGTTTCGGGCAGTCCATTGTTCAGGATTTTATGTTCATTGGGCACTTGCCTGTTGGAATATTGGTGTCTGGCTTTTGGGAATAGGAATTTTCGCTGTTGGCATTTTGTACTATATCCACCGCTAGGCGGTACTACACTGTGTGTTTGTAGAGTGCCCCAGCACTGTTGTTATGCTACTCAATTAATGTAAAGTGTGCCAAAATCACAATTAACATAAATTCTTTTCTCCCTGAATTGTTCTCGAGTGTGGTATAAAAACTGGGCAGGCTGCTACATGATGCTGCCACACCATAGTCAGTACTGGGTAACTGGAAATCCTAAATGCTTTGGTGGTGGTAGGTGTTGTTGCTGCTGTACAGCTGCAAACAAACTGTCAAGAACACATATATAACTAGTGCCTGAGAAAGAAATGTTCATTGTCTTGTCTTGGAAAATTCTCCTGACATCTAGAAATGAGAAGTGCTCCTGCTCCCATGTATCCAAAATGCTTTGCTGCTGCTAGGTGCTGCTGCTGGTGTGCTGTGCAGCTGCCAACAACTGTCACGAACATGTGCGGATGGCAAGAGCCCAAATAAGTTAAACTTGCTAAGAAAGTTCATTGTCTTGTAAAATTCTCCTGATGCCCAAAAATGAGAAGTGTTCCTGCTCCCATATGCCCAAAATGCTTTGCTGCAGCTTCTGCTGATAACTGGTGCAGCTGTACTGACATACCAGCAAGGATACAGTATTTTTTTTCTTTTTTGGGCTTCTGTGAGTGTGAAAGGATATTGGAAACCATTGTATTTGTAAACATCCTTTGTCTCAGTTTCTCTCTTTGCAGGTATTTATCATGGTGATTCAGTCCTGCCACTGCGTGGGTGGCCCAAGGTAAGTATTTTTTCCTTTATTTCTTTTTTTCTAAAATCATAGGACCACAGCCATAGGTCATGAACAATGATCACTGTTGTCTTCTCCTGTTTCTGTCATGTCGGGTATTTCCCAGATGTGTGACAATGGCAAATTGTACAATGAGGGAGTAGAGTCAGCTGGAGAACTGTTTTGCATGATGTTTGCACACAGCAGAGAGCATGTTTAGTGTACACCACGTACAGTGATGGAGGGCAACAAACTCCAAGTAGCATTACTTGGCAAGGTTCACCACATCAGCACAAGCTGGTGGCAGATTAACAGATGACAATAGCTTGCTTGCTGTAGAAGAAGTCAGTACTCATCTTGCTGGCATGAAGTATTACAGTCAGACCTGATGAGAAGACAAAATACAAATTATTTTGACACTGTTGTATGTTCCATACTGGGTTGCAGTACACCTGTGAAAAGAAAACATAACTGAAAAATTAGAACAGAAAATAACTTTATAAAAGGCTACCTGCCATTACATTGATGATGGCCTGGCCTTGACATGGAGTGAAGGTTCCCCAGACATGCCAGGCAGAGTAAGAAAAGTATTGCTTCCTAGGTGATAAACTGTCACGTGTGAAGAAAGAAAGAAAGGCATTGTTTAGCCTGACTTGGCATGGCCATTATGGCACTATTTACCTGTGAAAGGAAAAAGATCAGATTAAAACTTAGCAACAGAAAAATATTATGTCAGATAATTACCATCCAGTTAGTGTCACAGCACGTCTGTACTCTGTGGCTTCTGGTGTGCTGCCTAAAGTGAGAGGGCAACAAAAGGAAAAGAAAAACAGCAACATTTGTTAGTGACCATATAGTCTTCTTCAATGTTTGTCTGGTAGAAATAATAAGATACCCATTTTTCTTTTCGTTTTCTTTAATTTCTTAGCCAAGACACAGGATTTTTAAGTTTTTAAAAGTTCCAACTCCCGTGCTATGCCCAGCATGAAAACATTAAATATAATGGCATGTTGTTTACCATCAGAAACATTTGATAACACCATCCTAATATATCCACATTATGAATCTAGCATGTTGTTTCAAAGTGTATCCTCAATAGAAGAGATTTTTTTAAACTGTGAATGCCAGCAATCTTTAATGACATGAGACATTAATTACAAAACTTGCTATAAATGTTGTTTTGACAATATCTGACAAAACTACAAATAAACTGAGCATGAGTCTTAGGATATCAGAAACACACTTTTGCAAAAAAATACATAGGATGACATTTTTTTCCCACTGACCAATACTTTAAATGTCTTGGAAGCAATGAGGGCATAACTCCTCTGGTGTGATAATCACCAGTGCTAACTGTAAGGATCAGTAACACTACTCTGTGGAGAACAATGAAAGTAACCTACCATTACAGCATACAATCTTGGCCTTTGCTGTACTTCAGCTCTTGATGCCTTGATGGGCTCGTTCTATGGCTGGAGGCTCAACTTGAGGTCTTGCTTCAGCTTGCCAGCTGGTGGTGGGTTGGCTGGTGAGATGGCTCCCACACTGGCTGTTGGGATTGCTGGCAGAATGGCTTATGGGCCAGCTGGTAGGATTGCTGGTGGGATGGCTAACAGGCTGGCTGGTGGGATTGCTGGCAGTGGCAGGATGGTTTACAGGCTGGCTGGTGGGATTGCTGGCAGGACAGCTGGAGTGCTGGCTAGCAGAATGTGTGGTATGCTGGCTGGGTGAGTCAGTCATCAAAAATGTCCTACTGTATCAGTGAGCAAGACATTACATTCGAAAGGACAGATGGTGATCATGGCGTTAATCAGACGGATTTATATGAATTTATGGAATCACTGCACAACTTGAGGAAAATATTGATGGAAAACAAAATTCAATCATAAAGGAAAGAATTAAACTTATAAGGAGGAAAGGAGGGATTTAAAACTCTTTTTGGTTTATGTGCAGTTCCCGTCATCATCATCATCATCATCATCATCAACATCATCATCATGGAAGCAGCCCTCACAGTCTTCCAGATTGGAGTTGTCCCCACCTGGGAATTATTTCTCCATAACAGCCTCATGCACCTCACTGGAAGGTAGTTTGCTGATACCACCATGCTGTTCTGCTTCCTCTACATCACTTCCACCATCCTGTGGTATGAACACAGATGTACTTATCATAGGTGGAATGTGCCCTTCATTCATTTTAAGAAATGTTAGCATGCCAACATTTCTAGGTGATAGATTTGTATGCCTGTCCTGCACAATGGCCCCAACAAAACTGAATAACTTCTCCATGCTGACACTAGAGGGTGGACAGATCAGATATTTCACTACTATGGAGGTTAGTATTGTCCACTCAGTCACCTTGCTACTCCAGTACAACAAAGGCACTTCCAATATGTTCAGATGCTGGTGTCCACCATATATGCATTCACCATGCACTGTGCTGCACGCAGTCCTACAGACACATCAGCCTGATCCTCCTTTTTCTCCATGTTCGCAATTCCCACATATGGCAAAGCATCTCAGAGTGGTTTTATGGTCACTTGTCCTCCTGTGAACAGCCCTGTTTTTTCAGCCCACTTAACTGAGGTGGTAGTAACAACACCTGGTTTGTCACCCCTCTCATGCTGTGGCTTACATAACTGTGACCGGACATCTGTGCCCCATGAATCCATCTTACGAGCTGATCAATCTGATTTTGTGATTAATCACACCCACCTTCAAGTATGGAGGACAGACCCCTTTTATATCATGGGTCCAGCATGTTGGTAATTCCAAAATCAGAAGACTTCAGAATGCTTGAAATATGGGGACTGTAGTCTAACATTTGCAGCATGTTTTCCATTAAAGCACGGCTTGCCTTATTTCTGCTTGCTTAAAGTACTTGCTGTATATTTACCAAGGTCTGCCTTAGCTCCCTTAAAAGTGGGATGGCCTGACTGATAGAGGCAGTGTCCCCATTCAGTGTCTGTGTGGCATGTTCAAAACGCCTCAGAATCATGATCAGGCTATCCATGAGTCACCATAGCTCGTCTGTGAGAGACATGGATGCTCCAGAACTGTTAGGGTTTGAGTGCACTAGCAGGTATTCTGAGATGGCCTTGTACTGCTTGTACAAGTGCACAATCCTGTACAGAGTCAAGGTCCATCTCGTGATAACTTCCAGCTTTGGACTGTGCTGTGGCAGCTTGTTCTGGATCTACAGCTGCCTAAGATGGTCTCGGGCCTTTCCAGAATGAGCAAAGTGTGCACAGATGCAGCGGGCCACAGACAACATTGACTTGATTTCAGGATATGCGAGAAACTCCTGCAGTACAGGATTAAGACAGTGTGCCATGCGGAGAACCCTGAGAAACCCACCGTCGCTGATGCATTCCACCACAATGAAGCCATTATCACTTGCTATGAAACCTACTTTCAGGGACAGTTGGTGCAGCCACCCATCAATTTCAGTCAGGAGCACTTCTAACATTTTTTGAGCCATGAGTGAGCCAGTTACACTTCTCATTGCCAGTGTGGCATGCTGGTGAATACCTGGAATGTTACCACCAGCACAGCTGGGCTAGTTTTTTGCCATCCCAGTGTGTCAAATACTACCCAGTGTACCTGTGCCCAGTGGGATGTAATAGATAAGAGATACCAGCTGTTTGGCTACTGGTCCACATATCCATGCTAAGATGTATGTATGGTGATGCTACATGTAGCAGGGCATGTTATACTGTGCATGTCACAGTCTTATAAAGTTCCAAAATGGCACAGGTGGAGAAATAGGTGTGGGACAGAATCTTCCAATTTGGACAGGCATATACTATCATTCTGTGGCACCCTACATTCTCCACAAAAGAGAATGGTAATGAATCGAGTGCCAACATTTCTGCCGTTGCTGCATTAAGTTCACATGCAATAGCATGATTGCATAAGTATTTGGTGCAATGCTCAAACATGCTATGCAATGTAGGCTGGGCTCTGCATACTGGTGGCATGGATGGTGGAGTAGGTTTGGACACGGGGGGGGGTCAGAGATGCCGAATGAATGAATGAATGAATGAATGAATGAATGAATGAATAAATGAATGAATGAATGAATGACATGATTTTGAATTTTTTAGGGACTGAAGTTGATGTGCTTTGCTGACTGTGGCTGCTTATACTGAAACTACAACTGCTACTCTGCCCACTACTATGAAATCCCACCAACTCTTTCTCCTCACATCTGTAGAACTCCTCTGCAGTCACTTTTTACTCCCATCCTAGGTCTGTATCTATGACTTTGGGACTGGGATGTCTTGCTCAATGAGGTTGATAAAGGGAGAAGGCCCACCCGTGCACCAGCTTCCCTTTGGTGCTGAGTCCAGAGTAGCAGGTGCCCGGACATAAAGTGTGTGTGTTATCCACCATGCCAAGGTGGCTACCTTTTTTCCCATGGCTCACATGCACTTGGTATAGCTGGAAGATAGCCACTGTTTCATCTGCTGGGTCGAGAATGTAAAAATCCCAAACTAGGGATTTTGCAGCCCTTATTTTCACATGGCAGTGGACTGGGTACTTGGACATTGGAGCTGTAGAAATGGGTGTTTCGGGGCATTATTTCTGCACTGCTGCAATCACTGACTCGTTGTCTATTATTATTATTATTGGATCAACAGAGCCAGCAGCTGGAGGATGTGGGGGGGGGGGGCTTTACTGATTCTCTGACCCTTACTTTTCTTTTTCTCTGGTTCCCATAGAGGGTCCAGATCATCATTCCCATCCCCATCTAGGCTGCTAACCTCCTGAGAGAGCTGTCCTCTTCCCCATCCTCCTCCTCCTCACTTTCACCACCCTGCAATTCCTTCTTAGTAGCATCTGATTCCCTGGCCCTTCAATGAAGAAACACTCAGATCTGCCACACTGTAATGTGAGTCATTCTCAGAATCATCTACAATAGTTTTGGGAACATCAACCACCTCTGAGTCCTTGCCCTCAACCACATTCCCAGAGGAAGATATTTTTTGGGCTTCTTGGACTGCTTCTGTTGTCCCTGCCTCCACTGCCAGCACCGGCACCCACCAGCATTGATACCACAGATTTTGATGAGAAAAATTAGGCCACACTAATGCTCCCACTTGCAGCAACTGCTCCTTGTCAGCTAGTACTGCCAGCAGTACTGGCCCATGATGAACTGAGTCACAATTGGTTCCGGTATCCTTCTGAACCACAGATACTCTGCCCTTCTTGGCAGCATCGCTGCTGCCAGAAACACCTTTAGCAGTGTCTCTTTACAGGCATTTTGTTGTAGATTCAGGAACATAACACAACAAATTACAAGTCTTTACTGTGTTACACAGACAGTAAACAACAGCAACACCACAAGTGTTTGTTTCTTTAAAGAGACTAGGGGGACACACACAAGCCTATACAACCCTTTACAAGACTTTACTGAGATACACAGACAGCAAACAACAACACAACCACAAGTATTTTCTGTTTTTTGTGTTTTTATACAGAAACTATAAACAACAGGGATTTAGAGTACAAGTCAATTTGCATCAGCTGTTGATTTTAGTATTGATTAATTGACGATCAGTCATATGTGAACCAGGGGTGGAAGTGGGAAGAGCAGGGTCTGGGATTATGAAAGTGGCAAAACAAGTGGGGTGTAAACCTCACTTGATTATGCAACCGGGAACAAATGATTTGGTGGGGAATGATGTGAGAGTTGTCCAGCAGAGGTTCAGGGAATTGGCAAAGTGTTGTAGGATAGTAGCGAGCTCTATAGCATTGTCTTAAGTTATTCCGGTCACCTGTGCCAGCACAGGGAGGAAAAGGAGGATAGAGGACTTTATTGAATGGCTGAGGGACTGGTGCAGGGTAGAGGGGTTTGTTTGTCTTGGAGGATGGGGAAATGGATGATTGGATAGGGGACATTTTGCTAAGGATAAACTGCACCTAAGTGAGGAGGGGTCAAGAGTCCTTGGGGTAAGCTAAAAGGGTATATGGATGAGATCCTGAAGTTAAACTGTTAAGGGGGAAGTATGAGGCTAGAAAGAAAGAAAGGATCATCAAGGAAAGAGGGAACCTAGCTGGCGCTACCCCAATAGTGGGAAGCAGTATAGTGCAGTGGTTTAACGCTCTGAGCTGTAAATCTGGAGACCTGGGTTTGAATCTCACAGTCCCCACTTGCATACTGTGTGCCCCTGAGCGAGTCACTTAACTTCCCTGTGCTCCCAGGTCACACCTGTAAACAAGCTTTCAGCTTAGTGTGCTACTCCTGGTTAAAGAATCAAAAAAAAAAAAATAGTGGGGAACAAGAATAAAATGAGGGATGATATCAATGGGGGGGAAACACATGGAGAGCCATGTGTGTGAATACCCATAGCTTGGGAAATAAAATCCTGTACTTAGAGGTCATCATAGTTGGGGAGGACCTGAATCTTGTGGCAGTCATGGAAACCTGGTGCAAGGAGCATCTTGAGTGGGACTTGGTCATACCTGGTTTTACTCTTTTTAGGAGGAACAGGAAAGGGAGAAGGGGTAGCTCTTTACATAAGGGACTGCATAAAGGCTACAGAAATACAAAGGGGACGTGGGAGCGGAAGTACTGTGGGTCACATTTGAGAAGAGAAAAGGGTCATTTATACATATGGGGGTGGTATACAGACCTCCAGCACAGGGAGAAGAAGAGGACAAGAGAGCTGTTGCAAGCATGCAAATGATGGCTAGCAAGAGAGAGAGTTGTTGTTGGTAGGGAACTTCAACCTTCTGGATGTGGAGTGGTGTCCCCCAGCAGTGGCAACCTCAAGGAGCAGAGACATCCTAGGCTCTCTGTAGGGGGTGAGCCTCAGGGAACTTGTAATGGAACCCACTCAGGAGAGTGCGGTGCTAGACCTGATACTAACAAACAGAGAGTGTGTCAGTAATGTAGAGGTGTCGGATCACCTGGGGACCAGCGACCATCAGTCAGTTAGGTTTAATGTAAGAATTGAGCCGGAACCAAACCATGTCAAAATGAGAGTCCTGGACTTCAGGAGGGCAGATTTCAAGAAAATTAGGGTATGCCTAAGGGGATCCCTGGCAGAATTGGGGGGAAAAATGGGATGGAGGAACAGTGGGCTGTAATAAGACAGTATTGATAGAGTAACCAAGCTACATGTTAGGCAGGTCAGCAAGAACAGGAGGAGGAGGAGGAGGAGGAAGCTGATCTGGTTCACTAGAGAGGTGACAGAAGTAGTAAGGGTGAAAAGACTAGCCTTCATTAACTACGAAAGAACGCAGAAGGAGGCGAATAGGGAATGTTACCAAGAGAAGCAGAGGGAGGGGGGGAAGCAAAGACATTAATGGAAGAGACTATAGCCAAGACAATTAAGAAAGGGGACAAAGCATTTTATATGTACATTGGAGAAAGAAGGAAAACAAAGGGAGGGATAATTAGGCTGAAAGGGGAGGTGGGATTCACATAGAGGAGGACCAACAAAAAGTGGATATACTGAATAGGTATTTCTGCTCAGTATTCAAGGAGAGGGGGAACGAGCAGGGATGGAGATGCAGGACAGTGGCATAACCAGGATAAAGGTGGACAATATCTTTTTGGGCCCGCCATCTGGAAAAGGATATCAAGATACTGGGGTCCCTCCACAGTAGCACAACTAAAATGGTTACTAAAGTAAGCAAACTTCCCTACCATGATAGACTAGCTGCACTCAACCTGTATGACTTAAACCTATGCAGGATAAGGCGTGATATTTTAATGAAAGTCAATATTTTACAGGATACCGAATTGGCTAGGGAATTTAATCTAGTTATGGCATCTAAACCAGCTAGCCTAAGATGTCATAACAGGTAACTTAGTATCCCTAGGGGAATTACTAATAAAAAAAAATTACTTTACCATCAGGGCAAGTAAACTGTGAAACGTACTACCACAAGATCTTGCTTGACATCAGAAACTTTGACAAATTCAAGGTTGAGCTGAATAAACTATTACTGGGTAATAGGGCTTAATTCCCCTCACATGATGCAGGAAAGGTGGCCCCGATGGGCCATCGGCCTGCTTCTGCCTTAACTCACTGAGTAATAGCAGCCCCTTTATGGAGGAAAGAGTCCTGAATGAACTAAAGAAGCTAAGGGTGGACAAAACGATGGGCCCAAATGCAGTGCACCCCAGGGTACTAATGGAACTCTGGGAAGAGTTGGTTGCACCTCTTATGGAGATGTTCAACCTATCATTAGAGACAGGGGAAGTGTCAAGGAACTGGAAAAGAGTGGATGTGGTCCCACTCCACAAAGGTGGTGATAGGGATGAGGTTGGAAATTACAGGCCTGTCAGCCTGTCTTCAATAGTGAGCAAGATAATGGAATCTTTGCTGAAAGAAAGGTTAGTTGAATACCTTGATATGAATGGCCTATTAGACCCGGAACAACATGGTTTTACCAAATGGAGGTCCTGCCAAACAAACCTATTAGAGTTTTTCAACTGGGTGGCTAAGGTGGTGGACCAGGGCAGGGCAGTGGATGTGGCCTATTGTGACTTCAGAAAAGCCTTCAACACCATCCCTCATAAAAGACTGATAAACAAACTACATAACCTAGATGTGGATCCTGAACTAGCACTATGGGTAGAGAACTGGCTTACTGGCAGGAGTCAGAGGGTGGTGGTAAATGTGGAACACTCTGGGGAGGGAGAGGTAGCAAGCGAGGTGCTGCAGGGGTCAGTGTTGGGGCCGGTTCTCTTCAATGTCTATATTGGGGACATTGTACAGGGGCTGGAGAGGAAGGTGTGCCTATTCAGAGATGACACAAAGGTATGTAATAGGGTGGCTATGCTGGGAGAGTTGAAAAGATGAGGGAGAACCTTAAAAAACTGGAGGAATAGTCTGGAGCATGGACGCTGGGATTCAATGCAAAACAAAGTGCAGGATCATGCACATAGGCACAAGAACCCAAGGACAACTTACAGACTAGGAGGGGAGGTATTAACAATCACAAAGCACGAAAGAGACCTGGGAACTATCATTTTGGATGACCAAAAAGAGGCTAAGCAGTGTGACAAGGTGAGGAAGCCTAGCTGGATGCTTGGATGCATAGGGAAATGTATCACAAGTAGAAGGAGGGAGGTCATTTTGCCCCTGTATAGGACACTGGTGAGACCACACCTGGACTACTGTGTTCAGTTCTGGAGGCCCCATCTGAGAAAGGAGCTAGACAGGTTGGAGGCAATTCAGAGAAGGGCAACTAAATGGTATAGGGTCTGCAGGAGAAGACTTATGAGGACAGACTAAATTAATTAAATATGTATTCTCTGGAGGAAAGCAGGGAGAGGAGGGACATGATAGAGATATACAAATACCTCAGTGGTATTAACAGAGTACATGAAGGGAACATCTTCTAAAGTAAGATATGTTCTAATACAAGGGGGCACAGTATATGTTGGAGGGGGAACAGCTCAAGGGTAACATAAGAAAATATTTTTCATAGAGAGGGTGGTGGATGCTGGGAATGGCCTACCAGAGGAGGAGGAGGTGGTAGGGCTAAAATGATCACGGGGATTCAAGAAGGAGTGGAACATTCACAAGAGTATCCTGGAGGTAAGGGAAGATGCTCTGGAGTTCAGTTTGTGCATCAGACCTCATATTAGGTAGGCATAAATAGGGCAGAGTATGCCAAGAGGTCCTTATCTGCCTTCAGCTTCTCTGTATCTATATATGTATGTATGACTGGGGACACGCACAAGAGGGAAAAAATCAGGTAATTATAATAACATTACTATGTACATGAGAAAAGCTAACTTCTATCAAGAAACAAAAATGAAATCAAGATAGTCAAACTGCAGTGACAAAAATAATTCAGAAAACACACCTAACTGTTGTAGAGAACTAAAATAACAAATCACAGAAAACAGGAAAAAAACACAAAACACTGATTACAAAAGTGTTGTCTGTTAACGAAGAAAAAGACTGCTTATCCTGCTTTTTTCTTGCTGGAAACTGATGCAGCTAAGCTCGTCTCCCCCCACAGCACTGCCTCACAACACATAATATAGAAAACAAAACTACAATTTTAAACTAACTAAATCACAGAAAATATCAGAAATAATTAGTGACCTAGAGGCACAAGGCATGGTAGACACTTAATGGAGTGATTTTTTGAAAAACCTGCGTGCTTTAAATGCTTTACAGAGCTTGTTGGGGACTATGAAACCAAACACACCTAACACCAGCTGTCTCTTCCTAACACTGCACTGAATTCACTTTATTCATGGCAATACAGCTCATTGCAGCACCATGTGACTTCTAATCCCATAAATTCCTGCACACTTTGCCTCGGAAACACAATTTAAAGGTGAAAGTTCACATTTTTGCCATTCGCTAAGTTCTTCTTTAAACATAGAACATAGAAACATAGAAGTTGATGGCAGATAAGGACCGCAAGGCCCATCCAGTCTGCCCATTTCTTTTTCTACCTTACAAATATGCCATCGGCCTTTGCTCTGTCAGTGGCCTATCTATTCATAGTAATTTGTATTGCTCCCTTATGCCTATCCCATGCCTGTTTGAAGCACTGCACTGTATTCATAGCCACCACTTCTTGTGGTAAGCCATTCCATGCATCCACCACCCTTTCTATAAAAAAGAATTTCCTCACATTCCCCCTTAATCGGCTCCCCTCTAATCTCACGCTGTGTCCTCTTGTCTTGCTATTTTCTTATATTTAAACATGTTAGACTCACCTTGTTAATGCCCTTAAGGTGTTTGAATGCCTCGATCATATCACCTCTCTCCCTCCTTTGCTCAGGGTATACATATTGAGCTCTGTTAATCTGTCCTCATATGTCTTCTGATGCAGTCCCTGCACCATTTGGTTGCCCTTCTCTGGACTGCCTCAATTTAGTTAATGTCCTTGTGAAGGTGTGGCCTCAATACTGCCGCAGTACTCCAGATGGGGCCTAACCAGTGTCTGGTAGAGAGGATTTACCTCCCTCTTACGACTTGTGATACCCCTACTAATACACCTAACACCCCTAGCCTTACCTACTGCTTAAGAGGTCTGCTTGGATGATTTCAGGTCATCAGTGATGATGATGCCCAAGTCTCTTTCTTCCTTTGTGACTGCTAGCAACTCCCTCCCAGCCTATAGGTGGCTTCAGGGTTTCTCTTCCCTATGTGCATGATTTTGCACTTCTTTGCATTAAATCCTAGTTGCCACTCTTCTGACCATTTTGCTAGTTTATCCAGATCTCTTCTCATTCTGCCCACCCCATCTGGATCATCTACTCTGTTGCAGATCTTAGTGTCATCTGCAAACAGACAAGCCTTACCCTCTAGTCCATCTGCAAGGTCACTAATGAAGATGTTGAAGAGGACTGGCCCCAGGACTGATCCCTGAGGTACTCCACTTGTGACTTGCATCTCTTCTGACTGTATACCATTTACCTCCACTCTCTGTTTTCTGCCCGTCAACCAGTTTGCCACCCAGTTGACCAACTTCTGACCCACCCCAAGCCTACCCAGCTTATTTATCAATCTTCTATGTGGAACACTGTCAAAAACTTTGCTGAAGTCAAGGTAGGCGACATCAACTGCTCCCCCTTGGTCCACCACTCTGGTTACCAAGTCAAAGAAATCTATGAGATTAGTTTGACAGGACCTTCCTTTTGTAAACCCATGCTGTCTTGGATCCTGTGCTCCTATGGATTCCAGGTGTTGCACTATCCTTTCCTTAAGGAGTGCCTCCATAATCTTGCCCACTACTGAGGTAAGACTGACTGGCCTGTAGTTCCCCGCCTCCTCTCTGCTACTACTCTTGTGGAGCGGGATCACATGAGCTCTTCTCCAGTCTTCTGGGACCTCTCCTGTGCTCAGAGACTCACTAAACAGTTCTGCTAATGGCTCTGCTAGTTCCACCTTTAGCTCCTTAAGTACCCTGGGATGTATGCCATCAGGTCCCATTGCCTTATCCACCCTGAGCTTAGCAAGCTCTTGTAGGACCCTTTCTTTTGTGAAGGGAGTAGTGCTCACCTCCCTCCCCTGTGTCCATGATGCTGAGCTGTGGGCCTGCCCTACCTTCTCTTCAGTAAATACTGAGCAAAAGTATCTATTTAGGATAGATGCTTTTACAGATCCTCCTCCTCACATGCTCCCTTTTCTCCATTAAGCTTAGCAATACCCCTCTGGACTTTCTCCTTTCACTAATGTATCTATAGAAAGTCTTGTCACCTTCTTTACTGTTCGTACTAGTGTTTCCTCAGTTTGGGACTTTGCCTGCCTTACTGCCTTCCCTGCTTCCCTTAGGGCAGTTTGGTATGCCTTCCTATCTTCATCCGCTGTGTTCCCTTATATTTCCTGAAGGCCAGCCTTTTGGCTCTGACCTTTTCTGCTACTGTATTTGAGAACCAAGTGGTTTCCTTCTTCTTTTCACTTCCTTTTCTGTCTAACACAATGGGATGTTGCTTCAAGTATTGCATCCTTAATGCTTGCCCACTTTGTTTGTACCCCTCACCTGTGTTTCTTTTTGCCAGGGCTAGCTTAACTCTGTTGGCCATCTTATCAAAGTCAGCTCCTCTGAAGTCCCATATTTTGCCTTGGAATGGGATGATTTAGATGTAGTAGCCAAATTGAACCATACCATTTGATGGTCACTGGCCCCATGTGACCTTCTACCTGGAGATCTGTGATCCCTTCCTGTTAGTCAGTACTAGATCTAGGATAGCCCTGTCTCTTGTGGGTTGCTGTACCAGTTGTTTGAGGCCCTCCTGCAGGAATCCACTATGTGTCTAGTTCTGGCAGATGTACCTGCTGGTATTGACCAATCTGTATCCGGCATGTTGAAGTCTCCCATTATCAGAACCTCCCTTTAGCTGTCATGTTTTGTATATCTTCTAACAGTAATGTGTCTATGTCCTCCCCTGGTCTGGGGCCTGTAGACAACCCAGTTCTTATGGCTGTCCCATTTCCTGTTTCAGGGTGACCCACAGTTCTTCTGGCTCCTTATGTGTATTCTGAATTTCTGTAGCTTTGATATTTTCATTGACATACAGGCCATTCCTCCCCGTTTTTGCATCTCAGTCTCTTCTGAACAATACATAGCCAGGTACTGAAGTCTCCCAAGTGTGGTTACTGGTAAACCACGTCTCACTAATTGCTACTATGTCCAGTTTAGCCTCTGACATTATTGCCTGCAGGTCTGGGATCTTATTTCCCAGGCTGTGAGCATTTGTGTACATGATTTTCCATTGGCCAGATTTTGGTGTGTTCGTTGTTGGGTGAGGTTTGGCATTACCCCTGTGCATCGAAGTAGAACTTCACCTTGTGGATTAAATTCATGAATTTGGTAAAATTTGTGAATTTCTCCAAGAAGCGAAGTTTTCGGACTTTGACAATCTCTATATGGAATCCTGTCCCCCCCCCCCCAAAAAAAAAATATCTCTAGGCTTGATTTGATTGGGTTAACTGGGATAACATTTCATTCCTGAATATTCTTTTTTTTTTTACTCTATTTATTCATCCTGGAGGACAGGGCATCCTTCAGGGGTGCTTACTGGGCAAGGGTCTCTCACTCCCTACCTGAACCCCCATGCCCAGGTCTCCCTACACGCACTGCCCAGACCAGACCCCAGCCTACTGACTGGGATCTGCATAGCCTACGGGATGGCACCCGGGGAGATTTTGGCAAGCTGGGCCAGCGGTGGGATTTGGGCCATGCCATGGAGGCCTCCATCATCTCTGCTATCCTCCAAAGGGGTTATTCCTTCCAGTTTTGCCCCTCCCCCAGAGTGTGACATGCTAGAAGAACAGAAATATGAATTTTGGATTTTAAATGATTTTCCATTTTGAAAGACACATGTCTCCAGAGAGATGTATGTACATAGTTTTTAGTGAGGTGATGTGTAAGGTTTTGTACTTTTTCTGCCTAGCTTGAGCTCTGTGAGGAGTTTGCTTCTCACCGGTTTCTGCTTCAGGTTTGGTGGTTGGCAGAAGGCAAGCACTGGTAGCGTGGGAAATATATTTTTTAGAGTCTCATCTTCAGACAATAGTAGCTGTAAATCTTTTCTTATTTTCCATAGTTTTTCTTGTTCTGGATTATATGTTACTATCAGAGGTATGTGTTCAGATATTCTCTTTGACTTACACTTTAATAGTTCTTCTCTGGTTGTGCAGTGTGGAACAGATATTCTTGCCAATGGTGTAGGATTTATATCCCTTCTGCTTGAAGGATTTAATACGCCAAGATGTATGTTCCTGTCTTCCTAGGTTTGAAATTATGTGCTGGTATGGGATGGCCTGACTGTGTTGTTGGATGTTTTAAAGATGAGGCTATAAAAATATATATTTGCTGGATCATCACTGCTTGCCTTCCACCAACCACCAAACTTGAAGCAGAAACAGGTGCAAAACAGATTTCCCACAGAGCTTCAGATAGGTGACATTTAAGGTACAAACCAATGTAAAACACTTCACTGCAAATTATGTACCTGCATCTCTCCGGAGACAGCTGTCATTTGTAATGAAAAATCACTTAAAATTCAAAATTCACATTTCTATTCTTCTGGCAGTGTAGTATATATGATACAGTGTATAAAATGTGAGGTTGACTGCTATATTGGTGAAAATGGACAGCGGCTCAAAACAAGAATTAAACACCACTGATTCACAATCACCCACAAAGATGAGAATATACCAATAAGGGAACATTTCTCAAGACCAGGTCACTCAATCAGAGTATTAGTGCTGTGTGGAATTTTCAAATTCCAGCAGAACAAAATTATGCAAAATATTCAAAATTCCACCAAAATTCTGCCGAATTCTGCTGGAAATGGAAAGGCAGAATTCCTCAGCATAAAATATTTGCAGAATGATTCTCCATGGAAAAATCACTGTTCTGTGGAATATTATTCCATGGATCTCAAAATTTTCTGCAGAAATTGTTGTGGAATAATTTTATGTGGAAAAATTACTATTCCTCGGATTACAGTAGGTGGAATTCTATAGGTGAACAAGCAAAATTCTGCTGGAAATTCCGCTGGCAGAATGGTCATTCTGCACTACTTCTGCCGGTGGAATTCCGCATTCCGCACAGCACTACAGAATATTGAAAGGTAATTTCAAGAATATTCAGGAACAGCAAACATGTCAACTGAAAATGATCCAACTTTTAGACACTAAACAAAAAAAGAGCTTAATAAAGATGGAGGCTTTTTGGTACATTGTCGGAGCTGAATTAAAATAAAATGCTTCAAAGGTTTCTCCTTTCTTTCTTGAACCATCTCATCAGCCCCCCCAACCAAAAATGAACTATCACTTTGATCTTAAGGTTGCCTCTTCAGCAGGCACTCTCTAATAACTATTGGATTCTTCCTGTCCCTTTTTAAGTCTACATTGTGTCATGATGCAATGCTGATGTGTTGCTATCGGAAGAAGGGGGTCTGTGACCAGAATTCCTAATGCAGCACAGCTTGTGTTGTTATGAGGGAGTGGAATCGAAGCACAACTTCCTGAAAATCTCTTGGCGTCCTCCCATTCACTACAATGTGTTTTGTTCTCCCCCTTCCCTGGCACACTATTTTCCATGCTCAGCATGTTTCATTCATGCTGTGTGGTCTGTGTATCTGACTTCCACTCCCTGTCTCCCCTGCTGTTCCCTGCTTTGCCCTCTCTGGTCTCCTCAGTTCTTCATTTTGTCCCATTTTCTGTCTCAGTTTCCACCGCTGCTTGGCGGTTTCTTGCCTGTGCCTCTCATCTCCCTCCTGCTCTTCTTCCCATTTCTCTGTCTGTTCCTTGATTGTGCCCCCCCTTTTTTAGTTGTTGGTGACTGTGTCGAATATCGGACCACCATCGGACCTACGCTATTAGCGTAGAGCTCAGGTTATGGTACTTGGCCAAGTCAGCCTGTCAGTTAAGTTTTATTAGTTTATTTGAGTTAGGCGGCTTTGCCCCCCCACACCACCATGTTAAAAAACAAGGGGGGTGGGGCATATCCCCCAACTCAAATAAACAAACAAAACAAAAATTAAACAGCAAGCATGCACACACATGTGATGACATTACACTGTATTCTTTGTAGCTTTGTGCTAGGCTAACAGCGGTGGTCCAATATTCAACACAACCACCCATTTGTTCTCTGTTGCATTGTTTTTGCACCCCCATCCACTCATTTTCCCTTTCCCTGCTCCTGTATCTCTTTCTCCGGTGGTTCTCCTTCATAGTTTATGTTTTTGTACCTCCTTCTCTGTGTCTCCATTGCTTTTCTTGGTTTCTTTTTTTTGAGGGCTTTTTTCCTTTCAGAGCTGCCACTCCATTTTTCTTTACAGAGCTTTCTCATTCTCGATGCAACCTGTGTCAGCAGTCACAAATACAGGCTGCTCATTTGGGACATGCCAGCTTCAGCTGCATACAAGCTCTGCCTTTCCAAGTGACTTCTGCTCTGTCTGCGAACTAAAAGGGCTAAGATGATGCAGATTGCAATTAGCAGGACAGAACACTAAAACAAATTCCCTGTGCCTGTCCATCATCCCTTTTCTGCTATTTCTCAGTCTGGTTTAGCTAAGTTAAGAGTACCAAGTGCAAGACCTACAGAGAGGTATAACCAGTGTGAGTATGAGAGTGAGTGTGAGTGTGAGCGTGATTTGGTTGTTTATGTTCTTGATCTTCATCTCCACCAACCTCATTGGAGGGAGCCACAGCAGGGAGGGATAGGAAAATCTGTGATTGAGATCATCATGAGTGTTGGCAGGAGAGCTTGAATTAGAGAAGAGAGGCAAAAATAGTTGCATCATTCTTTGGATTTTTGCTAAGTAAGGCAACATTTCTGCTTCCTCTTCTGTCATACTTGAACACTTTTTTGCCCTGTTATGCATGTGTATTTTTTTTATCTTATTTTCTAAAGTCAGGTTTAAATGGTATGTGTATTTAGCAGCAGCATGACATTGTTTGACTATGAGCATTTTCAACCTCCCCAGTTCTGTGTCTTAGGGTTTCTGTTCCTATGGGGGTTATTTTGAAAAAGTTCTCACCAGTCACCATCTGTCAATGTGAATCTGCCCAGTTTTGCAACTTAAGATACTGCGACCTTCATGATTGCTAAGGAGCAACTGAACTGCACTTTTCCTCTTTCATTAGACTTTTCCTACTGTTCTGTCTGCTGTGATCAAAAATAGGATGTTTAGATGTGTGTTTATTTCCTCCTCTGTTTAGTTCTAAAAGAAAGATTTTTTTAAAAGAAAAGTAACAGGCACTGTGAGTGAACTGGATTAAGTGTTTCTTAGATATGTACATTATCTGTTATTAATGTGTCAGGAGTCGCATACTTATTTTTTCCAACTGTTGCATATATGATTTTTTTTTCATTTATAAAAGTAATTCAGAGTTTTGATACCATGTTTATGTTTTAGTATCCAGCCAGCTTCAACAAAGTAGATCAGGGTGTTGATGATTTTTTTTTCTTTTCTGACTATTTTTGTGTGGAAACATCTTTACATTTTGAGCACACTGCAACTGTGGTGGTTATAAAAAAGCAGGAGATAGTACTTCTCCTTGCTCAGCAGATTCGTCCTCCCTTGCTCCTTAGTGATTAGCTGCTGCAGATATAATGAAAGCCCAGATCCAGATGAGCCTACTGGGTCATAATGTCGTATGCTTAATGGCGTACGACATTATAGCTAACCCGAAAGAGTGCTGTTCAGGACAGCGAATCTTGCAATACCGCATATACTGCTGTATACAGTATTGCACCATTCATACACTCTCAGGCAGAGGATAAGATCTCTGCTGGGAGTGGGTTCTACTGAGCAGCTGCCATGGCTCACTGGACTGAGCCACAGCAGCAGGAACCCAGGTGCTGTGTCTGGAACCGGGTCTGATTTCTGGTCCCAGACATTTAATTTTTTTTTCACAATTTGTGCGTTCCTCGAGTTGGACCCCTGGGAATTGAGAATCTTTAGTGGGGGGGTGGGGCAGAGCCCCCGCACAGAAAAAAAGAATTATGCCGCATGGCAATATCGTGCTGTATTGGCAGCATAATTTTGCCATGCAGCATAATGTCATGTGACATTATGACCCCATGCCTCAGATGAGTAGTTCACATTCCATTACAAATTTGACATGACATCCAAGCCAGCAGCAGCACCTCCACCACATTGTACACTTTGCATAAAATATGGTTCAAACTATAGTGAGTGTGCTTATCAACTTTGCTTGGGGCCTTCAATCTATGTGTAATAGGCAAACCAGCAGCACTCTTGCCAGCACAGGGCTGGGGGAGTGGTTACATTGGAAATGCAATTTAATATGATATGCCAAGCCAGTGTCAGTATTGGCTAGGAAAGGGCTGATGGGGTTGAGAGTGACAGTGGCATATTGTCCCGTTAAAGAGGAATCTACTAGTTTCCTTCATGCTAAATGGTGCACAGGATAAATAGAAAGTTAAGACCACACTGCAACATAAGGGCTATATTACATTCAACTACAGGGTACTGACATGGAACCCTACCCCCTCCCTGACTTTACTTATTTGTTGCTTTGCCTCAGTCTTTTTCTCTATCTTTTCATTTCTTTTCTTAGTTTCTAGTTCTCTATTTTCACTTGTATCTCTCACTTTCACCTTTAACTGTGCCTTTTCCCTAAAATACCTTTTACTTAACTTGTATGCTCGTTCTTGACCTCTTATACCTCTTCTCAACTCTGACTACTACTTTTCCCCAAACTTGCCCATTTTCCTCTTTATTTCTACAGATCTGCTAGGAAGCCAACCACCGGCCTATCTGATAAGTATTGTGTTTATGTTTAACCTTTCCTATCTGTCATATTTTCTCCTTAAAGAACTATGCATCATTTGTGATCCTATCACTATTCTAATTTTACAGGTACTACTGGACGTTGATCTGAAACCTTCATCCAAGGCTCTTCAAGGAACAGATAAGTGCCCCCCACTTATTAACTATGTTAGGTAGGTTAGTTGTCAACCACAACTCCTGTTTCGGTCCAGTGAGACCCAGGCTGGCTGAAAGAAGGGGTGGAATTATTCCCATGGCATCTTCATACTAGCCGTAACCAACTTGAATGCTTAATGTCTCCGGGGAAATAATCCTGTTTTAATGAAAATGTATTCAATAATAACCTCTGGTCACAGTCAAATGGTTGCTATGCATTAGCCTGATATGAGAAAAAAACAAAGCTGAACTAGACCATCAAGTTTTTTTTTTTTTTTGTTTTTTTTATGTTCACTGGCCTGAAGCATCCCTGCAGGCTGTTGGCCCCCTTAGTGACAGCACTGCAAATAAACATCCCAGCTCTTACTTCTCCCACAGAAAAGTTTGCACTGCTGTCCCTAAGGAGACTAACTGCCTGCAATGATACAACAGGCCACTGAACGTAAATAAAACAAGTTGTTAGGCCAGTCCAGCTTTTTTTTCTCTAATATCAAAATAGTGTATAGCAGCCATTTTGGCTTTGACCAGAGTTTGTTTTTATAAATGTGAATTTACTTTGTAGTACTTTGATGTTTGAACAAGCTACACAACGTTTCATTAGAATCCACCTCCAACTTCTGGATCTGACATGTTATTCAGCTCTGTTTTCAATTACATGAAGAACAGAGTATTATCTCTCAAAAGCTAGTCTCAAATAGTTTTGCTAGTCCAATAAAAGGTATCAACTGCAACATATTGGGTTTTTTTTTCGTTTTTCCTTCTACATCATCGACTGGACTGACATAGGCACTGCATTTCTTTGTCATTCATACATATGAAAGCCACAGCTGCAGAATTAATTTTAAGCAAAGAGGCACAGTCTTTGAAAGGCTGGAAACAGCCAAAGCAGTTTCAGAAATAAAGTGCAGCTCCAGAAATAAGGTACTACTTGCTTGTGCAAAGACACAATTGTGTGCAAAACATTGTGAATATTTGTAGTACAAGAATCCATAGATAGCTAATTCCTTGAGATAAATGGTGTCAAAAAGTTTGAAGATATTTGTACAGTGTTACACTGCAGGTCAAACTGAACTTCTGTATTATGGCCAGAGCAGCTGTGGGGCCGAGATAAAGAATTACTTCTGCTCTCCTCTATTTCATATTGCTACACTTAGGCTTGCAGCTTCATCTTTGAGAGTAATAAAGTTTCCAATGGGCTGGACCACAGCTTAATTGGGCTGTTTGACCAACAGTGTAATGCCTAAACAAACATAAGTGCAAGAAATGAGAAATACAACATCAAAGCTTCAACTGGATGGATGCCTGATATAATAACCATGATTGTCTGAGGAAGGGTTCACACCCAAGGAGAGCAGAGGAGAGTCTTAATCCCAGCACCACAGCTGCCTCACAACACAGGAAGCTCATGCTTGACCTGCAGTGTAACTGTTGCTTGCCAGTGCCACCAGCAGAATTCTGACAGATTGCATTATACTGACTTCTGAGGAATTTTTCCATGAACCGCAATTATTGCTAACCACTGTTGCTATAAACATTTCGGCAGTATAAGAGATTTGTGCCTTAGAGCTGATTCACATTCTGTCTATGCCAGCTGAATACTGAAAGACTATAATGCACTGACATCTTTTAGAAATGCCTTTCATGAGCCACTATTATTGTTTAGTGCTGCATGATTGAAAAAAAAGTTTGGTATTTGAAGTTACAAGTTGGGAATAAGGAGTTCTAAGTTTCTAAATCTGAAAGGTCAGTGTTTGCTGAAATATGGTTCCCGAGGCTGTGTTAATTTATCAACTAACTTTTCTACACCAACCCAAAGTGTCACTTATGAATATCATATATGTCCTTTACAGTGTGATTGTTATTGTATCCACATGAACATTTTGGATAAAGATTGCAACAATCAACAGAGTGGTTCTTGTTGTTTTTGAGCACTGCACACTATGTTATGCTGGCCCATTCACATATATTGGTAGCCTGTTTCTAAGGTGACCATTTATTAGGACTTTGGGCCTCACTATAGTGCCTACATCTTCTGTCTCTGCCTGCTTTTGATGGTCTGGGATATTTTTGAGACTGTTGTCGTGATGTGAATTAATTGGTTATAATTTATCCACATATAACCCTGAGAAACCATACTTGACTGCTTTGATAAAATGTAGTCCTAAAGGCCCAGAAAATGCAGATGCTACAAAAAATTGGTAGAGCACAATGCTATTGCTCTGTTTTGTCCAACCAATTGAAGTTGTTGTGACTGCAGTGTATTTCTTGATGACCACCTAGGTTGGCACACCAATTAGTGACTGTGTAGTCTCTTAAAATAATTTGGGCATACAGCTGAGTTTTTAAGGACCCAGAATAGAAGTAAAGTATGTAACTGGACAATATTGAGAGTACTTACAGCAGCAACAGCAGCAGTGGCAGCAATGTTTCTTGCATTGATACTGTAAGTGTTTTGATCAGAATAATCTGAGGCAGGCATGGACACCAGCAACAATGCAACAGGGTCATTCAGACTGGACCTTCAGATAAGTGAGCTCATTTTCAGAAGACAGAAAATACTGGCAGTTTTGATTGATGCCTTTGGTGAAGAGATGCCCTCTGTACCATCAACCTCTAGTCTTCTGCACCTCTGTTCAGAAGTGAAGGCTGTCTGTCTTCCTTCTTTATTTATCATTTTGCATTTACTAGGCCCAGAAGGAATGGGACACTGGATTAGGAGGTCACAAGGTTAAAAAATGAGTACAATAAATGCAATGAACTCACCCACCAGTTACAGATAAAGGTACTCTAGCCCAACATTTCCAGCATGGAAAAATAATTTTTATTGGTTGCAACGTGCTTACATAGTGCTACAAAATGCTGCCATTAGTGACACCAGTGCATAGTCTCAATGTTTTACGTCATACCACAGGCTTTGTCAAGGATCCTGCCCCCTTCTGGAGCAAGCATAGTTATACTGTTCTAATGACATATATTACTTAAGGGCAATACTTATGTGGCCATACCCCTGTGCACCCAAAAAATTACAAAAGATAAAATGTCAAAAATGTAGTGCAAAACTCAGGGAGTATACATTTTTGTCACAAATGGCAGCAGTTGAGAAACTGTGTAAGCACTTTGGAACCAATAAAAATATATTTTTCACACTGGAAATGCTGGCCTACAGTGTCTTCATTTATCACTGGTAGGTCAGTGCATTGTTTTTGTTGTTTTCAAGTTAGTATTTTTGTGGGTGCATCACACTGCTCGGAGCAGCTTTTTCTTATTTTCTGCTGCCCCAAGAACTGACACTAGTGAATTTCACTCAACATAAGGCTGAACAGGATTCTTTTTTTGCAATTCTTTATATATGCCCTTCCGCACACCAGCCCAGCATTCCAGGATGACCTCCACTACTGACCAGTCCCACCATACCTCACTATCCGCAATTCCCCCATGGATCCTTGATTTGCACTCCTGGCAGGATAGCTTGAGTGGGGGAATATATCCCTATTCAAGTCACACATTGTGCAGTGGTTTGAGTACACAGAGCATTTTAAAAACAAGACCCCAGTGAAAATTGTGATATTGCTTCTCAGCTGCCCTATCCTGGCTAAATATCATTTAAAATTCTCTTTTTTCTAGTATTGTGATATAAATCTGGAATTTGAATATAACAATAATATAATAAACGAAAGTCCAGCTGACACTTTAGTTCTACATCTCTTATCAAGTTAATGCAATAGCCTCTGTTTTGGCTCTGAGTACAGCTTGCATATTAAGGGGTCTTGAAATGTTGCTAAGTCAGACATATCCAGCAGATAAAGCATCCAAGAGTACAACGTTAGGTAATTCAGAGGGCTGAATTGCGAGGCCTTAAATCTGCATGCAGCATTCCCATTTTATGTTTCGGCAATGGGCATGTATCATCATTCCAAATATTAACATTGTCTTTGGTTCATTTCTATCTGCTTTCATTTTTTTGTTGTAATACATTCCATGGCTGCTAATTATTTTGCTGGTATAGTCATACTGTACCTTTCAAACACTGGCCCTAGTCCATAAATGTGTGAATCTATACCAAAATGAGGCCTGTCTAGTAGAGGTCTTGAAAATGTCGATTTTGATGGGATGGGATGGGAGTTAGAATTCCTGAGAAAAGGAAGTGGAGTGAGGGGTAGAATAGGAGGACAATGCCAATATTTACATATAAGGGAGACAAAGAGCCATCCTGAGTCCATACAGTGTTCACACATCAGGCACATACTCAGCTCCTGCAACACCTCTGTACCTTTACACCCTTACCAAATCGGGTGGCATATCAGGTGTGCACCAAGCAGCCAAACTTCAGCCAAAAGGTACCAGCTACCTTCCCACAGTAATAATACATTGTGGTACCTCACAGCAAGGGTTCTATGATACGTGATGCTAGGCCAATATAAGACTAATAGTATGTCCATGCAAACCTGACTGGATACTACATCTACCCAGAAAAGGTCAAACATTTTCAAAACTTCCCTTGTGGTCTTAAGAAAACTTGTACTTCTGCTTTTACTATGTTCAGGCAACATAGAGCTCAATCCTGGACCCATAATCGACATCACCTCGCCATCAGAACTCTCCAAAATAAAAGGAATTAGCTTCATGCATCTTAATGCAAGTAGTCTTCTAAAAAAATTCTCCTCCTTCCAGGCTTGGATCTCCCAGACTTGGATCTCCCACACTGATCCTGACATGCTTGTTATTTCAGAGTCTTGGCTATGGCCAGCCACACCTGATATGGAGATTGGAATACCTAACTACCTACTATTCAGAACTGACAGACAAACTAGGGGCGGCGGAGTCGTCATCTATATGAAGGACAAACTCTCAGTCTCTATATTTGATTCCTCCTCTCCTCGTATGCTGGCGCTTACGAATACTTATCCCTAAAAATTGAAATTACTCCTGCGTCAACCATTCAAATCATCGGCTGCTACAGGCCACCCTCAGCTAGACCCCAGCTCCCAACTTACCTATCTTCCATGCTGGACTCCAGCAACCTAGAAACTATAATACTGGCAGACCTTGATTGCGACTGGCTATCCAGTGCCTCACTACCTCTCAAATCCCTCTGTGACTCCCATGGACTCTCACAGCTTATTAATGAACCAACATGCATTAATAAGAAAAACTCAGCAAATAGTACCCTTCTAGATGTCCTATTAGTAAATAAACCGCACCTCTACTCACATGCTGGTATCTTCCATGCCGACGTCAGTGACCACTGTTTTATTGCTAGAGTGAGAACAAATCATATGCCCAAAACTACTTCGAAATTCTCTACTAAGAGATCAAAGTGAAACTTCTACCCACATGCCTATGCCAATGATCTTAAGGACTCTCCACTCTGGCAGAGTTTCTACCTCACCAAACTAGTGAATGATGCATATACCGTATTCCAAGAAATATTAACACATGCCCTCAACACCCATGATCCACTGGTCAAAACTCATATAAAGCCCAGAACTCATCATTGGTTTACTCCAGAACTTAAAGCTGCATTGCTAAAAAGGGACAAACTGTGGAAAACCGCTTGTAAATCACAACTTGCCAAAGACTGGTGTCTTTTCAGAGCTGCCAGGAACTCCTGCACAAGGTTAAACAGAGAGGCAAAGTCCAACTTCTATCGTACAGAGCTAGATGCCGCCTCAACTTGTCCAACCAAATTCTGGTCCACAATAAAAGACCTCTCTGGTCATATGTCAGGAAGTGCACTCCCCTCTAAAATCTCCTCTAACAATGTCCTTCTCAGCGACAAAAAGGAAATTTTGCAAGCATTTAACAATCACTTCACCTCAGCCGGACTAGCTTTCGATAACTCACCTGCCTGCAACCTGCACTCTCAGATGCCTGCGCCGCCACCTGAACCAAATCTAACAAACACTACCTTCTCCTTCTTACCTGCTACCCTGAAAGAAGTCAAAGAGTTACTCCTTCACATGGATACCAAGAAAAGTGCAGGGGTGGACTCATTAGACCCCTACTTCATAAAGGTGCCTGGCATGTATTGGCAGTGCCCATTACACATTTGTTCAACTTATCACTATCCAAGGGGACTCTCGCTAAGGTATGGAAAACTGCCCACATTATCTCGTTATTTAAATCTGGGGATCTCTGCAGTTTAAACAACTACAGGCCAATTTAATTACTCCCTATACTATCTAAACTGTTAGAAAAAATAGTGAATGCCAAGCTACAAGCCTTCCTGAAAAACTCCAACTTCCTAAATCCGTTACAGTCAGGCTTCCAATCAAAACACAGTACAGTTACGGCGTTGGCCAAGGTAACAAATGATTGCCAAAATGACCTTGAAAACAAAAAATTCGACTGCGCTGTCTTCCTTGACCTAAGCAAGGCCTTTGACATCATCGATCACTCCCTACTCTTATCCTCTTTAAAAGCCCTAGGTCTAGACTCTACTTCCCTTGGATGGTTCCAGGACTACCTCACGGACAGGCTGCAGCAGGTTAAAGTAGATGGGGAGCTATCATTCTCTAAACCATTAGTAAGAGGTGTCCCCCAAGGCTCCATCCTGGGCCCAATACTCTTCACCATATACATCAACAGCATAGACCTTGGTATAAAAAAAGCCAGTATCCACCTGTTCGCGGAGACACAGTTCTATACCTAAGCTGGTCAACCCCAGAAACTGCCCGCACAGATCTGCAACATGACTTTGACTTCCTCCAATACCAGCTACTTAATAAAAAGCTACTCCTCAATGCTAAAAAAAACAAGGCAATGATCCTTTCCCCCAGCAACACTCAGCCATACCAGTCTATTGGCACTTTCCCCTATCACCACCTCACTGGGAGAAAACTTGGAGTTCATCCCCAAATTCAAATATTTGGAAGTTTGACTAGACCGCAAACTTTCCCCTTGGGGAACACCTGGAGGACATAGTAAAAAAGCTAAAGCAGAGGCTGGGGCTCTTCTACCGAATAAACTGCCTCCTTACACCTGAAGCAAAAAGCAGCTTGTTCAGACCACTTTCATCCCCTTACTAGACTACACCAACTTCATGTATAGCCACTGCAATACCTCTCTCCTGGACAAACTGGACATCTTATACCACAGAGCATTGCACTTCATTACTGGCCTCCCCTTTTCTACCCACCACTGCTCTCTAAACACTGTTGCGGGGTGGACCTCCCTACAATACAGATGAAACAGAAACACCACAGTTTGGACCTTAAAAGCTATTACCTCCAAATTACCACACTACATCTCCAACCTATTGCCTCTAAGTGAACTTCAAACCTATGCCTTAAGGAGCTGCTCACTAATTTCTCTAAAGATACCCAGGGTCCGCACGTGCCTTGGGAGAGTGGCCATAAGCTTCTCACTGCCAACTCTCTGGAACGAAAATACATAAATCACTGAAACTAAAATCTCCAGTAAGTGTCACAGCATTTAAAACCTTATATGCAAAATTAATCAAAGAGGTTTGCCACATTTTCCACCGTCTATGAATTACGGCTCCACACCCTTCAAGGGCTCCTTGCCCAACCGCCATCAATACGCATTCACTGGGCGGCGGCCCCTCTGAAGCTGACGCCTGAGTCCACTAAACCAGATCCAAGCCCCGTAGAGGTGCGGTAAAGCTGTAAAACCACTGGAGCATGAGTTCCTTTGCCGAGTACACCCCGTTTGGTCCTATATTCCACCCTCTTCTCCCCCCACCTCTACCCTTTGCCTCTATTCAGCACCCAATTGTGCTAAACGACCGTTTAATTACCCAGTGCAGAAGCCTTATAACCTCGACCACCAGCAGTCAATGTCCCTGAAGCCGCTCGAGAACACACACTTGGATTATGCTCCCTTAGTTCCGTGTAGTCTTAGCACCCCAGCCTGGACATAGCAGGTACCTTCAGGGCTGCCACTTCGGAAACCATCAGCTGCATGCCACTCCCTGAGTGCTGTGACTATAGCTCACTCATTTCAAGCAACCAAGCACACGGCCACCAGCGATCTTTGACCCAGAAGTTGATCTAGCGTCGATGACTGCACCTCACTCACCCCAAGCAGCGAAGGACATGGCCATCAGCGGTTGCCGACTAGAAGCTGCTCCAGCGCTCGAGCGCTCGACGTTTGCTAAGCCATACCTGAAGTCATCTCCTTCTGTGAGTTTTCCAGTCTTCCTAAATAACTAATACTTATGGATAGTCTGAGACACAATAAGCCTTCAACCCTTACATCTCTCAGATATAATGAAATAAAGAGTAGTCGGCTCAGTGCTACAACTATAACTTTTGCTCTGCCACACCCTCCCAACTTTAGCACCCTACACCTCTAGACCCCACCTGTTCTCCCTTCCCTCACCCACCCCACCACCCTGTTTTGTATATAACTAGTTATTCAACCTGAGCCTTTTGGATCACAGGGCTGCATTTCCCACTTATTTGTGTGCTTGTTCTGGTTCTCTTTCTTTTTTACCCATATGTATTTCCTCATTGCATGCAAGTATGTGTGACTCCATGTACTATGTATTCGTTCTCTGCCCATTACACTGTTATTTTTTCTCATGTATCATCATGTATTGTCGCTTTGTCTATATTGATGTATGATTATGTGTATCGTTTATGACTTGTGAGATGCAGGTCCACCTTGCAAATGAGCTTGCTCAACGGTGTCCACCTGGATAAATAAAGATTTTGATTGATTGATTGATTGATTGAAAGAAGAGGCACCTAACTTCAAGCGAGGGAGAATAATCTCACACTACAAGGGAGAGTGGTGGTTGTGGCAGAATGTAGTAATATCTGTGGCTTAATTGTCAGTAGTATAGATCATCCTAAGAAACATGTGCACGTCAATTGCATTTAAAAGTATAGGCCAGGTCACTTGCCAAAGTGTCACATTATTTCATTTTCACAAGCCACCCAAGTGATCATGTGACTACTGCTAGCCAGGGCTAGTAAGCTCATAAAAAGTAAAATGCTAGACAGGAAAGTGACAAGGAAGCCAAAAGGAGTAGAAATGGGATTAGGGCAAGAAAAGAGCCCAGAAGAAGGAATGTGTTCCCAAGCAGCCTTCCCAGGAACAAGGCATAATGAGCAGACAAACGGACAGAGCACAGCAGAAAGGTAAGTAAATGCAACTGGAGGGGCAGTGCGGGTAGTGGTGTATTTGGCTGAGAGGTTCTCAAGGGCTGGTAATGTAAACCCTGTCCTGAGGTCTGGGAGGGAGATACTAGAGGAAAGACGGATGAAAAACAGGATTCGGAGACTACTTAGTAAAAATGATCCTTTGAAGTTAAGGGTTCTGGATGGGGCGGGGGTACTTTGACAGATATGTTGCAGTCTTGTAGTGTTCCATGACCCAGCACATTACGGGACCCCTGTGAGTCCCAAATATCTGAATATATACAATATCTGTCTGTCTGTCTGTCTATCTATCTATCTATCTATCTATCTATCTATCTATCTATCTATCTATCTATCTATCTATCTATCTATCTGTCTAACTTCTTTGCAAAAAACTTTGTTAATGCATCAGTTAGGGTGAATGCCACAGAGATAAAAGTTGGGAAATGAGGCTTTAGGGTTTCCAATCCTAATTCCCCAACCCCAGTGTTCCCTGCACTGTTCTGTCCTGCGATGTTTTTACCACACTTTATTTTTTTCCACAATGTTTTGACCATGATATTTTGTCCCGCAATATTTTTTCTGTGATATTAACACACAGAACTGCCTTTTGCTAGTGTGGTGTAAAAAGAATGAATAATTTCTAAGCTGTTGCAATTTAAAAATCTAAAAAAATCATTTCTGGGCATGCTGAGTAGGCACTTCAAGACAGCTGGTTGATACAAAAGAGGAATCCTTCATTAAATGAGAAAATTCCTTTTGTATGACTGCCATCTTGTTTTCAGTTTGCCCAAAATTCAGATTTGGAAACCTCCCAAAATGATATTCTGTGGAGGAACCAGCACCTGTAGCTTGTTTATTGGGACCCCCTTTGGTTTATTTTGCACTTTATCTGATGAAATATGCCCCATAAATGTATTTATTTAATCATTTAAATCCTACTTCGTATTCATGTAATATGACCTAGGATCCTAGTTTGTATGCACGAGATACAACCTAGGATCCTAGGTCGTGCGCCAAAAATAGGATAAATGATGAGATAAACACTTTTTGCTGACATGGGGTGCCCAGTTCCCATGTCAGTACTACAGACCCTCCCCCCCAGTATAGGGAGTACTACTCTGACACCGGGATGTCCACTCCTGGTGTCAGATGATGCCCCCCCTTCCCACTAAAGCCATCCTTTATGATTGCCAACACAGGGTGCCCAATCCCCATGTCGGCATATATGCACCCCCCACACACTAATATGGCACACTGGGAGCCCACCCCAGTGTGCCCAAGTACATGTAATAGTTAAACACCTGTAAATACAGAAAACCGTCCCCGATGTCTTTATTTTTTTAAACCTACAAAAAATTAAACGGTCCTTCATCATCTCATGAGTCCCCCCTTCCCCAATCCTCACCATCCCACTGAGCACCCATCTCCCTGCATCCCTCCTTACCCATACTTAACTCCAGAGGTCAGAAGCAGTGATCTTCTCAGGACCAGGATATGTCTGCACTCTTTAAAGCTGAACCGCAAACTGAAGAATCAAAGGTAAACCATTTCAACTTATGTTGATATCTTGGCCATTTTTTGAGATTTTTGCACCAGATTTTCAGCATTGGGTTTTTGGGTCCCCGACTCATGAACAATGTCACTGTCATTTGGTTACTCCAAAAATCCAAAAGACAGCCGTGTTACAAGCGTGCATTGCTCAGTTTCTATGCACGCTCATAGCTTAGTCATTTTTTGATATTTTCACTCCAGATTTTCAACATTGCCATTTTGTCATACCTCCTCATGAACAGTACAACTGTCATTTCTCACATCTAGCCTGAAATATGTTTTTATATCCATGGCACAGAATGGCGCGTTCACTGTGTGAAATCAGCTTTTGGGGTAGATTAACAAAATCACAGTGCCACTGTTCATGAGGAGAGTTCCTCAAAAGCCCATGTTGAAAATTTGATTGAAAAATTCCCATAAATGACCATGTTACAAGCGTGCATTGTGCAGTTTCTATGCGTGCTCGTAACTTCACCAAGTTTTCATATTTTCACTCCAGATTTTCAACATTACCCTTTTCACTACTCCTCATGAACAGTATACAGCTGTCATTTTTCACATCCTGGCCAAAAGATGATTTTGCACCTGTGGCACAGAATGGCACGTTTGCTGTGCCAACTCAACTTTCAGGACAGATTAACAAAATTACAGTGACTTTGTTCATGAGGTGGGGTTCCCAAAATGCCATGTTGAAAACTGGGTGGCAAACATCCTGAAAATACTCCAGTTAAGTGCACCCAATTAATTGTGTACCCTCAGTGCCTTTCAGCACACATGTCTCAAAAACAGCCACATACAAGTTACATTACATTTTCTCAAAAAGAAGGGAAATGCATTGCAAAAAACTACATTAATACATCAGCTGGGTTTTCATTAAACTGTAAAATCTGGAAATTCAATATTAAGGTTACCAACCCAGGCACCCATCCCCACACCTTCTCCACACACCAATAGGCATTGGTGTGCCTTGAGTCATTCTGCCTCAACTCTCACCCCATTCTCCTATACTGTATCATCTCATCTTGTTTACACATGGAATGGGGTGAGAATTAGGGCTGATGACCTCAAGGCACACCCCAACGCCTGTTGGTGTGTTGAGGGTGTGGAGGTGGGGGTGGGGTGGTAGAGTTAGTAACCCTAACACTGAATTTCCCAGCTTTTTAAAGTTTAATAAAAACCCTAACTAATGCAGTAACTTAGTTTTTTGCAACAAATATATATGTATGTATTATAGTGGCACGGCCACACCACTATAGTTAGGGTTCAGCCGTCAGTTGCATACTAAAGTCAAAAGTTTGGATGTTAATAACTTTGGACCCTTCAATGGATTTACCTGACATTTGGTACATGTGGTGGGGCATGGTAGAGCTCTTGATTTGTCAAATTGTGTTTTGGTTGGACTTACGGTCTTTGTGTACAAAAGCACTGAAAAATACAAAATTATCTGTTTTTGGAGGCACCTTTTGGGATTCTGGATATGGTTCTGCATGGCTTTTGTGTGGTGTGCTGCTCTGCAAGATAACTAATTTGAAAGAGCTTTGGTGGTTGAACATGCTGCTTTTCGTTTGGTGAAAAAATATTAAGTCATTCAAAAGTTATGTCACTTTTAAGTTCCCATTATAAGTCAAGGGGAAAATTTATATGTATGTTTTGCGAACAAAGAATGGGGTTCTGACCATCTCGTCCCACGTGGAGATCAAAGAAATTGCAGCCTCACAGTTCAAGAATCTTTGGCCCTGAGGATTTTTCAAATTCTTTGATCGTGAGGTCCGCCATCTTGTTTTTAGTTTTCCGATCAGAAAAACACAAATATCTCAGCTCAGGGGTCACTTCTGAAGTAAAACTTGGATGGGTTTTACTCAGGGGGCCCTGATCTATCGAGCCATGCCTTTGGCTCCATCCAAATTGGTCTAAAAATAGAGTTATTAGCTTTTAAAATCTTCATTCGTGGCTCGCTAATGATCTCTGATCGCGAGCCTGCAAATTCTTTGATCGTGAGATTCTTTGATCGCAATCGTGTATCGCGAGAGAGGGATGAGATGGCCAGATTTTAGAAAGCATATTTGTATCCCGGGGTGCCCTACAAAGTTATAGTAGGGTGGGTTTTGCTCAGGGGGCTTCATTCTGCCCCATCCGCATAAAAAAACAATAGTTTTCATTATCCCTGGTAGTCTAGCAGCCCCCTCCCCATCATAATAATGTATATAGCAATACCTTAATCCCTGGTAGTCTAGTGACCCCCCCAATGAGTATTTTATTAATATTTCTCTTTTTCATCCCTGGTAGTCTAGTGGCCCCCTCCCATGTGTGTTTATTCATATTTCTTTCACATATCCCTGGTAGTCTAGTGGCCCCCCATCTGTATTTCATTATTATTCATATCCCTGAGTTTCCCTCCGACCCTACACTTACCTCAGAGGTGATATGCTGACATCTTCTGTGGACTGGGACAAGTCTGCACTCTTTAAAGCCCAACCATGAACCGAGGAATAAAGCTGACTGCTGTATAACGTATTTGGTTAGGAGCTGGTTACACTATATAACATAGCTGTCATTTAGCAAAGGACAGCTGTGTCCTATCTTTAGTGCCACATAATGTATTTGCCTTTAACAGCTGGTTGCACTATATGACACATCTGTGTCATATAGTTCAATCTTTAATGCCACATAATGTATTTGTCCTTAACAGCCAGTTGCACTACACGACACAGCTGTGTCCTATAGTGTAACGCTTAGTACCGCATAATGTATTTGCCCCTAACAGCTGGCTGCACTATATGACACAGCTGTGTTGAATAGTGCAACACTTACCATGACTAGCAAGGGGTATTTGAGTGCCCTGAGATTTCTATCTTCCAAGGAAAAAAGTTACAGTACAACCCCAATTATCTGAACTGCCCATGAGACATCAGATCAGTCCAGATATTTGGTGGTTCAAGATGATCGGGGTTCTATTCATTTAATAGGATCCAGACAGACAACGTTGGTCTGTTACATAAAACAGAGGAGCAGGCATGTTATTGGTGTTACTGCACTGGCTCCCATTTGATACTGTCACTAACTCTGGGACTCCGACCTCCAGACAGAAATCATATCTGAAACTATGTACATGGGATTTGAAGTTAAGAACTCCTCCTCACCAAGTCAAAGGCTTACTCATAGTTGTGAAGGCGGCCCGCATCCCGCTTGAATTTCTGTCCCCCTTCATGATTTTCTCCCCTGAATGTCTTCCACTGCAGCCTGGGTAGCGAGTCTTACAGGGCATACAGAACTTTTATTGAGGGAGGGTACAGTAAGAGCAGTAATCAACCCACCCCCAAAAGAACAGAAAACACAGACTTAGTCAAGGGTAGTGGAGGGTAGTAAATGGCAGCCCCATCTTTTTAAAAATTCACATAATTTGACACTGGGATGCCCACCTCCAGTGTGGGACCCTCCCCCCACAGCCCCTTGTTTAATATTGCCTTACTGACATGGGGGCCCCAATCCCTGTGTCAGTGTTAAGTATATTTTCCCCCTCCCAGCAGTATGGGACACTGGGGAGTCCACCTCCAGTGCCTGAGATAAATTAATTTATGTGTTTATACCTGCAAAAAAAAAGAAAACAGTCCTGGCATCTTTATTTTTAGTAACCTGTAAAAAAAGAAAATGGTCCCATGTCATCCTCACCATCCCCTTTCCCCCATCCCCACCCTCCCACTGAGCACCTTGCACCCCCTTTACGTTATAATTACCACCAGAGGTTGGGTGCTGTCATCTCCTTTGGACAACAACATGTCTGCACTCTTCATACGAACGTATGAACTTGTGAGTAGATAAAGGTCTTTTGGTCTATCGAGTCTGCTCAATTGTACAGCTACAGCCCTTATAGTGCAGCTGCCCCTCCCCCTTCCAATGACCCTCCCCCTTACCCTGTCCCATCCCCTTTTGAAGCAGCCCAGTGTATTACAGGTTACCACTTCCTCTGGTAATGCTTTCCACCCTGACACCACCCTCTCTGTAAAAAAGTGACTCCTCATTTCCCTCCTGAACTTCCACCCTCCAATCTCAGCTTGTGCCCTCGGGTGTCCCTCCCTCTACTAAACTGGAAAAGCCCCTCTGTGTCCATCTTATTTATTTCCTTCATGTACTTGAAGGTTTCAATCATGTCCCTCCTTTCCATTCTCTCCTCTAGGGAATACATGTTCAACTCCCTCAGCCTACTCTCATAGGGCAAGTCCCCTAGCCTCTGGATCATTTTTGTTGCCTTCTGCTGCACCGCTTCCAGTAACCTAATGTCCTTCTTCAGATATGGCCACCAGAACTGCATGCAGTACTCCAGGTGTAGTCTAACCAGTGACCTGTACAGCAGAAGAATCGTCTACCCCCCTCCTGGAGGATATGCCTCTGGCAATACAACCCAGCATCCTGTTAGCTTTTCCAGCTGTCTTTCTACAATGTGCAGTTGTTCATTGCTCCTGTTATGATCACCCCCATATCCTTCTCCTCCTCCTCCTCCTCCTCCGTCTTGGCTAACTGAACCCCCTCCCCCAACTGGTAGCACCTCCTTGGGCTTTTTGATCTGAAATTTAACACCTTGCATTTCTTGGCATTGAACTCCAGATGCCAAGTGTCTGACCAGGCCTCCAATTTTGCCAGATCATCCTGTAACCTCTGCCACCCATCTAAGTCATCCACTGTCACTCTCATCTTGGTGTCATCTGCAAACAGACTGATCTTGCTCTTAATGTTGATCGAGATGTCTGCTATGAAGATCCCAAATAACACTAGCCCCAGTGCAGAGCCCTGTGGCATCCCACTTGTCACTGCCCTGGGCAATGAGAGCTCCCCTCCCACTACCACCCTCTGCTGTCTCCCTTGCAGCCAGTTCACTCCCCATCCCACCATCTTCGCCCCGGCTCCTGTGCCTTCCAGCTTACTACCTAGCCTCCTATGTGGCACTGAATCAAATGCCTTACTGAAGTCCAAATATAGGACATCCACTGCATGGCCCCTGTCTAATTGCCAGGTTACCCAATTACAGTACTCCACCAGGTTGTTCTGAAAGGATCTGCCTGAGACAAACCTGTGTTGCCTGCTGTCTTGCAGCCCCAAAGCCAAACCGTGGACTGAGGAATAAAGGTAAGTGCTATATAATGTATTTCAATGGTGTTTTGAACTTATGTTGATATCTATCCCATTTTTGTAGTATTTTTTCACCAAATTTCAACATGGGCTTTTTGGGATCCCACCTCATGAACACTGTCACTGTCATTTTGTTAATCAGGTCAAGAAGGTGATTTCACAGTTGTTGCTTGGAATCAGCTTTTGGGACCAATTAACAAAATGACAGTGCCAGTGTTCATGAGGTGGGGTCCCAAAAAGCCCATGTTGAAAATCTGGTGAAATAATTCCCAAAAATATCCATGTTACGAGCATGTGTTGTGCAGTTTCTATGCAGGTGCATAACTTTGGTAATTTACAATATTTTGACTCCAGATTTTCAAAAGACCCATTTTGTCATCCCACCTCATGAACAGTACAGCTGTCATTTTTCATATCCAGCCTGAAATGTGTTTTCACACCCATGGCACAGAATGGTGTGGTCACTGTGTAGAATCACCATTCAGGACTGAGTAACAAAATGGCAGTGGCAGTGTTTATGAGGTAGGGTCCCAAAAGGGCATGCTGAAAATTTGGTAACAAAATTCTCCAAAATGTCTGAGTTACCAGTGTGCTTGAAAAATTTCTACGCAGGTGCATAACTTTAGTAATTTACAGTATTTTGACTCCAGATTTTCAGCATACCCATTTTTTTCACACCACCTCATGAACCGTACAGCTGTCATGTTTCACATCCTGTCTGAAACATGTTTCGTACCTGTGGCACAGAATGGCATTTCAGCATGGATTTGAAAATGTTCACCTATGCGATTTATGAGGTGGGGTCATAAGAAGAAAATGTTACCTATGGTGCAGAATGGCATTTCAGCATGGATTTGAAAATGTTCACCTATGGGATTTATGAGGTGGGTTCATAAGAAGAATATGTTACCTATGGTGCAGAATGGCGTTTCGGCATGGATTTGAAAATTTTCACCTATGGGATTTATGAGGTGGGGTCATAAGAAGAATATGTTGCATGTTTGGGGTCAAAATAGTAAAAAACAGAATTTATTAAGTAACACTGATTGCAGGGTTGTCTGCACTTCTGGGGAACCCACTGCCTTACTGCGCCAGTGAGCTGAGTTCAGGTATGAATTCAGTAAGCTGGTTTACTGGGACAAGGCTGATGGGGAAGGTGCTGCAGCATGCATCTCCAGTCACGGCCTGGGTAGGGACAAAGCAGTGTTTTGGAGCAGATGCCACACCCTGTGGTGAGTCAGGAAATCTCACCCACAAGGTACTGAGATGTGTGTCGGGGTCTGTTGAGCCCATGGACTACATCATGACTGTCTATAATATTGTATTTAGCTCATTTTGCACAGGTCCCACCTGCACAAATGAGGATATAATTCCAGGACTGTCTCTAATATTGTATTTATTTCATTTTGTACAGGCCCCAAAGGGACCTGCACAAATGAGGATACAGGTCCACTATCACAAAAAAAGAAGGGAAATTAGTTGTAAAAAACTACGTTAATGCAGAGATTAGGGTTGTAAAAACTCATAGCATACAAAGACGGGAAATGAAAAAACATTAGGGATTTGGGTCTCCAGAGTATTGTCAAATCAGTGGTGGGGTCTTACTTGGGATTGTCTACCCTAATGGGTACCCCAACCATGGAAGCTCTGACAGATTATGTTGGCCAAACTGTATCACTATGAGGCACTAGGTTGGAGCTGTAGCTTCGGACAGGAGGCTATGGACTGGGGGGGTTGGCATTAGGTTTGACAACCCCAAGTAAGACCTCACCACTGATTCACCAATACTCCAGAAACTCAAATCCCTAATGGTTTTTCATTCCCCGTCTTTGTATGCTTTGCGTTTTTACAACCCTAATCTCTGCATTAATGTAGTTTTTTTGCAACTAATATAGACAGATATACAGTATAGCTAGATATCTATCTTTATATGAAAACGTCACATTGCACATTTCATATTGCACTGATTTTTTGTGGCCATACCACTCAACCACCCCTGAAGTTACACTGGAAACCCCTCTGACCCATACAGAGAAGGTGTTGTCCCACATGATACAGTGAAGTTTAATAGTCAAAAGTTATATTTGTTTATCTATTGTGTAACAGAAGAACCTAATTTTTGGTTTGTATCCAATATGCAAGACACTGGGGGAGGGATGCGAAACAGCACTAGAAGAAATTATCTTACAGTAAATTTCATTTAAAAGTTATGTAATATCTTAGTCAAATGGCCAATACATAAACCTTTAATCTGGGATACACAAATAGCCATCTGTAAACAGCGGGATACTCATTAACTGTGTCTTAATCCTGAATCACTGTGTGTCTATCTTTTGCCACTTTTCCACACATTTTTGTGGTTCTGTGTCACAGCAGTTGCCTATTAACTGAACCATTGAGAGCCCTCAGTGGCAAAAGGCAGTGTTACATAGTAAATACAAGCAAGCAAACATTCAGCATTGACAAAGGCTTGTTTATCATGTTTCATTAATGTAGCAATGTATGAGGAAACTGATGATAGGAACGATTATGTAGTCTCTGAGATTTGGGACAATACATGTCAGTATTCAACTGGGAATCAGGCCTTGAAGAGCATATCCAATTCTTGTCCAGTTAGGAACTAACAATTAATTTACACGCATAAAGCTTTAGCCCATTTTGCATTTCGTCATGTAAATTTATTACTGTGTGTGCCTCTTATCTTTTAGGTCCACTTATTGTTGACCTATATGTTAAAAAAGACATGAGGTTCCTATTCAGGTCTGCCTCCAAGAAGAGGACCTTTAATGAATGGAAAAACTAATAGCAGAGGCTGTAAATAATTTTGGAATTAATGAAATCTGAGCATATCATGCCAGTTCTCTATGCTCTCCACTGGCTTCTGGTCAGGTGGTGTATCAGTTTTAAGGTTTGCTTGTTGACGTACAAGGTCTGGGTCCAGGTTACCTGTAAGACCTCATGATACCATAAGCCATGGTCATGCTCGCCAGTTAGTGGAGGCAGACCTCCTCACCATTCCTAGGTCACAGTTAAAATCCTTGGATGATAGGGCATTTGGTGTTACAGCCCCAGTTTTTTGGAATGCCCATTCAGAGACGTGAGAGGGTCTCCTTCACTGGCTGTTTTTAAAAAAATCTTTGAAAACTCACTTTTGTAATCTGTGCTATGGCCTGGATCTCTGACAGTTAACTGTGGTCAGCTTTCATTTATTATTGATTATTTTTGGAATTATTCACTGTATTTGTTGTGTTATTGTACAAGCACCGTGGTTGTGGAAAGGCACTTTTTGCAAATAAATTATGATTGATTGATTGATGATTGTGATAATTTGAAAACAGGAGACAGACAGATCTGTAAGTGTATACAGTACCTGTTATTATGTGTGGTCAATTTTGGCTTCAGAAATGTTTATTTTTTAAACAATATATTTTTATGAATCTGAGCAATCTTTTAAAATACATTTTTTTTTCTCACAAGCAATTTGTGGGAAATCCCCAAATAGTTAAGGATGGCTTTCTGTCTTGCACAAAGCACTAAAAAAATAGAAAAAGACACAGGCTATTTGACTAAGACTGTTCTGAAACGAATAACCCTGCCAGTCTGGCATATGCTGCTTAATTCATGTTTAGCCAAGTTTGCAAGGGTTAAACGTAGTTTAGAAATTATTTTTCACCTACAGAGAGAGAGAGAGAGAGAGAGGCACCTGACAGTGACTGTGCTTGCCTGTTGCTGTGGATTTGGGATGCCCAGTGTGGTGAGCTTATCTTGGAATGTCATCTATCAGATCCTGATGCATGGCTTGGTAGTGTGCCCTGGTATGCTGGCCCAGTGGTTGATTGGTGTTCATGGCTGCTGGCCTGCCCTAAGGGTTCACTATGGTGTCGCTACTGATATTCATGATAGTTGTGGTGGTGAGAGATAAGGGGCCTACTCATGCTACACATTTTAAAAGAAATATCTCATCTGCCTCTGTCTGCTGGCTCCCTACAATCACCTTCAATTTTTTATTGAAAGAAATAACCCAGACTTGCACTGCTGGCTCCCAAATCCTACTAGGGATGGGAGGGTAAACTAAGTAAGTAAGTAAGACAGGGAGCACAACCTTCCAGACAGAGGTAACTGTTGAGTGACATTAAATGGTGTTTCTAATGCCTTTGACACTATTTAAAAAAAACATATGGTACCACATGCACCTCCCTCACTTCACTGATTACAAGTTGTGAAGGCAGGGTGGAAGGAAAGTGCGTGTGTGTGTGTGTGTGTGTGTGTGTGTGTGTGTTTAGGTTTCTGAGTAAGCAGGCCACGAGTATGCCAGACAGACGGGGAACCAAGGTGTTCCTGCTGTTTTTTCTCACAAATCCAGATTTATTTTTCCCCCCCCATCTGGGTTCTCACAACTCCAGGTGCATTTTTAAAATACCCCTCATCTTCTTCCCTCTATGGAATCCATATAATTCTCGGTAGTGGCTATTGGGTTGTGGTTGGGGGAAGGGGTGCCAGAATAAACAGGATTCAGAGTATATTTTGTCATATGGGGGATAAAGTACTTTGTGTTGAACTTAAGCCTAAGGGTAAACACATTCTTTTCACAGAGGAAACAGTGCTGAGAAAATTGATCCCAGATACATTAGGGAACTGTCTGGCTACAGTTCATTTAATCTGATTCTGGGTGCATAGGAAACAAGGCCAGCTGGCTCCATTTCAGCCAATCTCACGTTCACCAAGAACATGACTGGCTCCACTGAACTTGATGTGGCTGGGTATACCCTGTTATTCCTTTCTGGCTGCATTTGAAACATGATTGACTTCCATTATCTTTGATCCTAGGGGCACCACAAAAGCATTTAGTGATCACCTTTAGTGGCATTACTGCTTGTTGCAGTATTCTAGGAGCACAGCTTTGGAGGAACCACTATATTCATTTCTACGTCCTCTTTTAGTGTCCCTTTTAGTGATCTTGTTTGCTATTGCTGTTTCAGTGAATGGTGTGTTTCAGTTTTTAGCTTAAAGCAGCAGTGTATGTTATGGTGAGAATTTTGACCTATATTGCTTTATTCCATTTTAGAAAATGGCAAAGAAAAATCTTGAAACCTGGATGGCTGGCAGCCTTCCTTAGGTGTGCATTTATTTTTCAATAAAGCCCTCTGAAAAACAAGTGCCAGCTAACTACCCAATGTAAAAGTGGTATCCTTGTAGCAGGTAGAATTTTAGAATTCAGTGGTCACCATTTTTTTTCCACTCGCTACGCGAGAGCAAAAACGGACTCACCCCACCATACACAGACACGCAGGCAAACCCTGCCCACAACTCTACTGCCATGGTTTTCATTTAGAAATGAAACCCTGTCCTTAGTTTCTGAAAATGACTGTGAGACCATTAAAAGAAAAATCTGCCAACATACAAATGGCAGTTCCTCACAGACGTAGGCTAGCATAGTTAGCCCTGTTTCCTATTTGGTCACACTGTGTTCCCTGGCAAGAAACCACAAACAAACAAACAAAAAAAACCCTACAGAAACAACAGAAATTTTTCCATAATTTTAAATGGAGCTTAACTCGTTTAAGTTTTTACCTCAGCATCTCTGCTGAACTGCAAATTCAAAACAAAAATGCAGATCTCCACAACCGTCCTGTCCCAACCACGTTCACTCATGCTTTGTGTACCATGCATTATATCTGTATCACGGTCTTCCCGGTCAATGTTTTAAACTAGACACGCTTTTCAGAAAGGCAGTTTCTTCCCTTCCGCTCTGAGCTTCACTCTGAGCTACCGTGCTCGACCTCCTGTTGTGCTTCCATGGCCCCCAGCACAACCTCCAAATTCCATAACACCACCGGGCACCTAAGTAAAAACTAATACAAAAGTCTCCTATACAGTAATGCCCTCTACTGCCAAATAAAACATTACAAGTACTACTTTACCACAGAAAGATTTTGTTATTCTTTTCTTAACATTTATAAGACTTGTATGTAATCTTTTACTTCTTTTAAATAAAAATGAAACTAATGAGCCATTTTCTAAGTGCAATAGTACCCTCCAGGGTGGGTGGTATTGGAGAATACTGGACCTTCCAGGGGCTATAAGGCATTCCACCTGTGGCATCGGGCCTCATTATGTCCCTGGGTTGTCCAGTATTCCCCAATACTGCCCACTCTATTGGATATTATTGCTTACTTAGACTGCCCCTTGCCTACTGTGTTGTACAATGCCTTCTTTCCCAATTTTGAGTTTGCTTTGGTACTTTTCTTTACATTTTAAACATTAAAAGGAACTTTCCTTTTAATATTGCTCAGAGCAGGATTTTACTAGTACGCTTAGCTGTTTCTGTACACCTATATTCCCATTCGGTCAGGGGGCACTATCTGCTGCATACTAATTCATTTTAATCATGACAAAAAGTGAAGTTAAACAGTGAGTGCCTTAAAGCAACAGAGAATACTGATGCAAACCTGGACCAAGCTATATTAAAATGAGGACCCCTTTTATTATTTTAAATGTAAAAAAGTTGTGAAGCAAACTTAAAATGGGGAAAAGGACATCATACAAGATATGAGATAAGGAGCAATCTAAAATGGAATAAAAAGTATAGGTCAGATTTTTCACCACTAACACTGCTGCAATAAATTAAACAAGCATTTGTCAATGCCGAATGTTTACTTGCTGGTATTAGCATTGGAAATGCAGGAATTAGACAGATGCAGAATGGGAATAGCAGTGAAGTATTGGACTTCATGTGAACCCCACCTCCATCCTGTAGAGACAGGACAGGATTTGGGGTAAGTTTTTGGGTCGTTGCCCTTGACAGTCAAGCCATGTCACCTCAACCTATTCTGCAGACACCAACACGTGTTGAGGTGTGCCTTAGGGTGTTAGGTTTTACAGTCACCCCATTCCATAAGTACATATGGTGAAATGGGTGCAGCATAAGAGAATGGGGTGAAGTTTTGGGCCAAAGAGTCCAAGGTACACCTTGATGCCTGTCAGTGGCTGGGGGTTGGGGTGGGATGGCATGAGCAGTACAGTCGACAATCCAAAGGCACACCCCGATGCTTGTCCGTCTGTACAGGGTAGGACGTTATGGTTAGAAACCCTAATGCCTCGGGCATTTGTTGGCATTTACAGTACAAATTTTCAACATGGCCTTTTTGTGACCCCATCTCATGAAGCATTTGGGACCTCTTCTCATAAAGAGTGGCAGTGTGATTTTGTCAACATGTCCCAAACACTGACTTCCAACAGCGACAGTGCCATTCTGTACCACATGTATGAAAACACAGATCAGGCAGGATGTGAAGAATGACAGCTGTACCATCCATAGGGAGGTGTGAAGAAATGGCAATGCTGAAAATCTGTAGTGGGAATATTAAAAATGCTCACACTTCTGAGCATACATGGAAACTGCCCAATGCATGTACGTAACACAGTCATTTTAAGGACTTTCATCACCAGATTTTCAACATAGGCATTTTACGACCTGTGCTCATGAACAGTGTCACTGTGATTTTCTTAATGCGTCCCGAGCACTGATTTCCCACAGTGAACATGGTATTCAGTGCCGGAACTTCAAAAACAAATTTGGACCAGGATGTGAAAAATGACAGTTGTAATGTTCATAAGGAGGTGTGGAAAAATGGCAATGTTGAAAATCTGGAGTGAAAATATTACAAATATGCGAAGTTACGAGTGTGCGTGGAAACTGCGCAACACACACTCGTAACACAGTAATTTTATGGACTTTTCTCACTAAATTTTCAACATAGGCATTTTGGAACCTCTGCTAGTTAACAGTGTCACTGTGACTTTCGTAATGTGTCCTGAACACAGATTTCCCACAGCGACCACGCTGTTCTGCGCTAGAAGTGCAAAAACACATTTCGTCCAGGATGTGAAAAATGACAGCTGTTCTGTTCATAAGGAGGTGCAGAAAAATGGCAATGTTGAAAATCTGGAGTGAAAATATTGCAAATATGTGAAGGTACAAGTGTGCGTGGAAACTGCACAATGCACACTCGTAGCACAGTCATTTTATGGACTTTTGTCACCAAATTTTCAACATAGGCATTTTAGGAAATCTACTAATGAACAGTGTCACTGTCATTTTCATAATGTGTCCCGAACATGGATTTTCCACAGCGACCGAGCTATTCTGTGCTGGAACTGCAAAAACACATTTCGGCCGGGATGTGAAAAATGACAGCTGTACTGTTCATAAGGAGGTGCATAAAAATGGCAATTTTGAAAATCTGGAGTGAAAATATTGCAAAATCATGAAGTTGTGAGTGTGCGAGTAACTGCACAATGTACGCTTGTAAAATAAAGCTGGCTTCTTGATGCCTCACCACTTGCACAATGGACTTTTGTAGAGCCCACCATGAACACTGGCACTGTCATTTCTTAATTGGTCCTGAAAGGTGATTCCGCACTGACCGCAAAATCACCTTTCAGGACTGAATAATGCCATGACAGTGGCTGAATTCATGAGGAGGGGCCCCAAAACCCCATTTTAAAATTTGGTGCCAAAATTCCAAAAAATGCCTAAGATATGCATTAAACTTGAAAAAACCCTATTTATGCCATTATACAGCTTACCGGCATTTCCTCAGTTCGCGGTCGTCATTGAAGAGTGCAGACTGGTTCCCGGTCCACCGAAGATCATCGTGCTGGGATCCAGAGGTGCATGGGGTGAGGGGCTGTGGGGAAGCAGGGTGTGCAGAGGGTGGGCGTTGTTGGGAGGGGCCACCGGACTCCGACTAGGGACCGCTTTTGTTTTACATGAAAAAAACACATTGGACTGTTTTTACAGGACATTTAAAAGGATATTTGGCATGCTGGGGTGTGCTGCTAGCATGCCAACCTAGTGTTTTGTTGGGGGGCGATTGTAGCTGATGGGGGATAGGGCACCCCTGTCGGCATATGGGGGGCACACTAGCCGAGGGGGATTGGGCACCCTCTTGGCACAAACCTACATTTTGTGTGTGTGTGTGGGGGAGACATTATGCCAACGGGGAGTGGGCTCCACTATTGGCCAATTATTTGTGGATGGGGGACATTATGCTGATGGGAAGTGGGCTCCCCCATCGGCAAATGCAACTCAGATGGGGACTGAAGCAGTTGGGGATTGTGGCCCTCGTCGGCAAACAAAGACTGTTTGGGTTGGCACATGCTGCCGAGGGGGATTGGGCACCCTCTCGGCACTGAGGGCTGCATAATACTGTTTGTGAATGCGGCAGCAAGCCGCCCACCATGTTCACAAACAGTATTACGCTAGCTAATGTTCCACGCTGCAATGACGGATCGCTCCCTCATTGCAGCAGAATGACTGATGCTGCAATGATGAGGCGGCCCCCTGATTGCTGCAACGAAAATGTTTGTACTTGGCACTTTTGGAGACCAGTGTCATCGGCACACTGTGCCTCCATTGGTCCACCAGTGCCAAGCCCCCAAATGCAGTACCTCCCTTGGCTGTAACAGTGCTGCACCTCCACAACCTGCTTCTCTCCTAAGCTGTCGCATAATGTTTCTTGCGCATGTGCGCAAGCAAACATAAAAAGTACTGCAGTGAGAATTACTAGCTCTGGGGTGAGAGTTTGTACAGTTCTGAATTGCAAAAAACTAGTTACCATCTGCAGCGATGATGCTTTTCAGTCTCTACTCAGGTAGTGGGCTTCTTCCAGTCAGGCACTAAATATCACCTCAGATTAGGACAGTCTGCTGTTTAATTTATGCCATACAACAAATACATTCCTTAGGGGCAGGAAAAAGAAAGGACTGCAAAATCAAGTTTCCTTGGTGACTCAGAAAACTGACTGGCTTTGTTTTGCTTGACCCTGGGTGTGCATAGGAAACTTGACAGGTTCACATCAGTTGATTCCAGGTGCAACAGAAACATTACTGGCTACATCAAACTAATCCTGGGCAAACAGAGGGAATGTCCCACCCCAGCCTGCCAGATTACAGACTAACCAGAATCAGGACCATCATTATGTTTCTTTGTTCTGGTAGTTCTGGAAACATGATGGGCCTCAAAATGGCAAGCAGCAGATTCATAGTACTGTATAGTGTATGCAAGCAATAACAGACAACGAGATGTGTGTTTTTGCCTGATAAGAACACATCCAGGTGTGTTATGAGGCACGAGGCGCTTGCACCGAATGCCTTATTCACCTGGGTGTGCTGTTATCAGGTGATAACCCACACCTCGGAGTGTGTTATTATGCTTATAAAATGGGCTCCTAAGTAATTATTTAATGTTAACAAAGAAATAGAGGACTCAAGAGTATAAAAAAAGTTTTAATACTTGAAATAGTAAACAAATAGTTCACTTAATAAGTGACTTTGAATAGTGTTTAATTGGCACCATAGGGGTGTAAGTTCTGAGCCCCCCTATGTTGTTTTTAGTTGTTTGCTTTATTTATTTATTGTGGTTTGTGCTATTGCTTGCTATTTTGTAATGTCCTGCCTGCTTTTAAATGGGATAGATGATCTGCTATTACAGAGCTCTGTCCTGTGAGGCACATTGTCGAATGAGCTGAGGGCCCCCCCCCCACCTCCAAGATCGTATTTTGTTGCTTGTTTTATTTTTTTATTTTGGTTTCTGTTATTTTTTTATATTTGTAACTGTGCTGGTGCTTGTGAGTTGGAGGTATGGTTGGTTTTTATATAGACTCGTTTTGTTAGCCATATCATTGAGTGACCTGATCAGTGAAGGCTCACTTTTGGTTTTTCGGTTATAGGGTTACAAGATCGCGGTTGGTAAAAAGTGTATTTTTTTGAGGAAGAAGGGATGGCTAAGACATTCTTTTTGTCTAGATTCAGAAGGGGTAAAAGATGTTTTTGTATTTTGCGCTTAATGGGAAGTCACGGACGAGTCACCAATCACTTCCAGTTTGGTTGGGTGGGAGGGAAATCTTTACTGGTAACTGACAAGCAGTTACGTACTATAGATCATCAGTTAATAATATAGCTTGGTATACAAATCTCTGTTGTTGACTTGTGTCTGCATACTCAATTTATCTTCACGCTTCATGTAACTCCTCCCCTCTTTTCCCTGATAGGCCACTATAGTAAAACTGGGTCTAAGTTTCAACAAATTGGGCAATGGCATATCACCTAATATGGAGGATTTTCCACAACCCAAAAGGCAATCACTGAACACAACTCCAGCCATAATGATCCTGACTGCCTAAATGACATTCAGATTATCCACTCCCTCTGACTGTGAGAGCAAAATCCTGATACTTTGGGGGTTAAAGAAACAGCCTAACTGACTGTCCTGACAGGAACTCTGACTAAACCAGCAGCACAAACCATGAATGGTAAACATTTTATTAAAGCAAAGTACAAATTACATTCATACATTAACTGATAAGAAAATGACAAAATGACATGGTAATGTGACATAGCTGGATTTATGTTTTTCACTTTTGTATGCTGCTCATATTTGTATCTGTCAACCATTCTGTATTTAAGACATAATGCACAACAGGGTGTGGTATACAATGGGATATTGTTATACCTTGGGGTGCATTGTAAGGCACAAAGCAGCAGGCTGAGTGCCTCATGCACACAAGAAGTGACGATATCTCATGATATACCACACCCTGGAGTGCATTTTTGCTATTATGAACTGGCTTAAAAGTTTGTAACAAAAAGAACATGAGTTTTAACTTTTGGACCAACCCAGTCCATTAAGCTTCCGAGGAAGGACTGGGTTGGTCCAAAAGCTAAAACACTTAGTTATTTTTGTTACATCTATGTTGGTCCAATAAAAGGTATCAAATCATTTGCTTCTGGATCTGTTCTTACAAGGACCAATACAGCAAAGACTGAATCTGTATTGCATCATTCTAGGCAGTCTTATTTTTAAGGGTTGCAGTGGGTGAAGCCCTGCCGACCTCTAGCTTTCAGTAAAAGGATTCTCATACTCCTTGCAAACCAACAACATGTTGGACTGTCAAAAAAAGTCACCTCTGCGTTAGAACACTCTGCACTAGCAGTATTTCTTTTTACTTTCCGTAGTCTATGACCACTGAAATACATAACCCCCCACCTGACCGTCCCTCTAAGCACCCCCCCAGAAACATAATAGTGACACTGGGGGTGCTCAGCCCCCCAGTGTCATGATCATGAAATCACCCCCCACCCCACTACCACAAATGCACGGTTGTGCTTTTTTTTTTTTTTCTTACCATATATTTTTCATCAGGTTTGAAAGTTTGTGTTCTGGGTCTCTTCTTCAGTAGAACTGCTGTCTTGGTTGCACAGTCCCCATCAGCTTGCAAAGCAAGCCAATGCTCTGCTTTAAAGAAGTCTTCTTTTATATTGAAGCCTTTGTTAGGTAGGAACTCCTATACCCTTTGCGTTTGAGTCAATTCTCCTCCTCACCTCAGCGCTATAGCAGACTCTCCCACTAGTGCATTGCTGATTCTAGGATGTCTTCCCTTACTTGTTCTTCTGGGTAACACACTGTCATAGCATCTTGCCTTACATACTTCAGCTTCAGTGCAGGGATTGGCATTATTGGTAATGCTGGTGGGGGTTAGCTTACATTTTCAGTCATAGTACAGAGCAGAGACTGAGATCAGTTAGGCTTTATAGTGGAGTGTGGAATAGGATTAGCGGGAAGCATTGTGGCAGGAATAAGACTGATTAAAGAGGCTGTTTGGCAAACAATAAAAAAATAATAATAAAAAATAGTTAAAATGATGAATACTATTAATCATTGAACCCTGTCTATGTAAAACCATTCATGTAGCTGTGACCATCTGGTGGGAAATGGGAGCCAATGTTGGAGGAGAAAACAACAATAGAGCACAGTAACGAGATGCTGCGAAGTAAAACTTCACCTGCAAATTTCACATGAAGCATGGAAAATTCGCACTTCGTGGAATTCACGCATTTCAGAGCAGTCAGGCTGAAATTTAATTCATGTGAATTTCACAAATTTTGCTGTGAAATTCAGGCATTTTTGCCATGAAGTGTGAAATTTGTGGGTGAAGCGCGAAATTCACAAGCAAAATGTCATGCTTTGCAGTGAATTTGTGTAATTTGTGAGCTGTGAATTGTGCTAATATCACTCTACAAATTCTGTGAAATCCGCAAATTAATTCACAAAGTGAATTTTGTGGACTTCGCACATCTCTAACAGTAACACAATGACGCTGACTACAAAGACAAACAAGCCATGTGAGGTGTGTTAGGGATTTTTATTTTAATATTCTATTATTCAAATTCTGTTTGGAAACATCGGCCTGTTCTCTTCAACCACTTAGAAGCATGTTTGTAGCTCCTTATGTAACAAAACAAAGTAATGCTTTATAATGTGTGCCCCAAAAAAGTAGAGACGTGCTACTGACTCTACATTAAAAGCAAATGAGTAAGTTGACAGATTTTGCAGAGCAGACAGTTACCATGTTTACATGTTGTAGTGTACCTTTACTGGTAGAAATTATCAGGGTCCAGACAAGGTTGTACCAGTTAACTTCCATCATGTCAACATGCAATTCCTTATCTCTGTTGCTGGCCCATCATAGTACATCACTGAACACATATGCAAGTGATGCAGGCACATCAATGAATTAATCTTGCCATTTGAGTTGTCCCCTTGTTCCTTGGTATCATTTCACTCTTCTGAGTGTTACATAGCAGGCATCCATTTCAAAAAATGGTGAATATGCCAGGTGGGACTCTCTGTAAATAAAATCATATATATATGTCTTTCCATAGTTTGTAAAGGTGCTACACGACTCCGCATCTTAATACTTTACTAGACTGTCAGGACTTTGTCAATATAAGCCATTGCTCATGTCCTTTAAGCACAATATGTAAAACAAATGCAAGACTGGATGTCATAATCCTCTTGGGAAAGTGAGTTCCTTCTTAATCTAATGCTCATTTCATCTCTCACTGGTAATCTCATGGGCTTTCCCCATCACCAGCAGTGACCGTGCTGCTCCTGGTGGCAGGTGAGTTTCATGCACTCTTTACAGATCAGTCAGGGGTTTCACTTTCCCGCAGGAACACACTGCTGTGATTATTTTTTGATGTGGGCTCTTCAGAATCACTTCAGAAATGTTTCACCAATTCACTTTGAACTGACATGCAAACCCAACTCTGTGAGCCATCTGGAACATTGAGGGGCTGCTGAGGTAAATATCAAAAAGTCCTTACCATAGGCAATGTGGTACCTACAGAGACTTTTAGTAATAATGAAAATAAAATATTAAAGATTTCCCTGAAAAGTGTTAGGCTTTCCCCAAACACAAAAAAACTACAGTGTTTGCGGTGGCATTTTTCTCTGTGTCTTTTTGAGTCACAACAATTCTGACACAAGAAGAAGTTGTCACTTTCTCAGCTGCCAGGATGCTTGCTTGTTGTGACAGACAGCATCTCTCACATTATACAGCAGGGCTCTAAATTATCAGAATATGAGATCGCGAGCATTTAGCAACTCCTCCCCCGTGATACATTATTATTTGGATAATCCCACTAAAATAAAGGTAGTGTAAGAACAGAGTCCTTTTTTCCCAGCATTCAGTTAAGCTGTAACTGCACCTATAATGATAAATGCATTCACTTTGAATCCTTTTTATATATATATTAAATGCTGAAAAAGGAAAACCCCATGCAAACTGAGAATACAACTTGGAAAGTGTAGTGATAGGAGTGAAAAGCCACACATTTGTAGCACCTTCATGTATTGCCCATGGACACACATGATTCAACAGCCCTTATGCAAAAGTTCAGCATAGAATGGGGTGAATAATTTCATGATTTCCCAAAAAGTTTTCTGAACTGGACTAAAGAAAAAGGTACTTGCATTTTGAAACATGGCTTTTACAGATGTTAGATGGCTTCTTCCTATATTTGTTGTTCAACACTATTTGCTAAATCAAGGACCTATTGGCTAAACACTTTTGACCATAGAAACAGAGGGGTAACTGCTGTGCTGTCTGTGTGACTTCTGCCTCGGTCTATCTGACATTGAAGACACTGCATGTTAACCTTTGATGAACTACTCTATGCCCAGAACATGATAGGGCTCTGGTTGTCTTGTCTAGATATACTAGGATATGTACTTATTTGGGGTGGATTATTACATACCAATCAAACACAGACAGAAAGAGCTTCAGTAAATGAAGTATTAAAGTCTAAAATTCAAAACTTCATAAATAAAAGGCTTTTATAAATAAAAAGTAAACAAATAAGATGGTTGTCCAAGATGAGTGGAGTTTTGGGGTAAATAATGCTATATTTTATCCAATTAAACTTTGATTCAGGTGTGACACAGATGACCAGCGATAGTACAGCTCCACTTTTGATAGTACCAATGTTTACAGCTAGCTGTGTTTGGTTTTTCAGGATACAGCTATCCTGAGTCAAATGGATGAGAACGTGATTGAAAATGCTAGCTAAATCAACTAGAATTGCTACTTCCATTGCTAAAACTTTTTTTGCCTTATTTTTTAAATAGCTGGCTAGTTTTATAAAACTAACTGGAATCAATTCCCAACAAAACTGTAAGAGCTGAGGACGGAGTTATCAGACACCAGCACCACAAATGTTTCTCCTTGTCCACCTATTTGAGTTCTGTAGAGCCAGATACACTATTATATATTGAGGCCTTGATTGAACCCCCCCCCTGAGGTTGTCAGCTAGTCATATTACCTGTTGGGCAATGGGTGTGTAATCCTGCAGTGGGATGCTACTGGTGGGAATCTGTAGGATGCAGTGGCTGCTATGGCTGTGAGAAAAGAACCACAGAGCCTTACAAAGAGGTTGGCACAACTCAAAATGAGTGTCTTCTCTTCCCTGACCTCAGATGCAGCCCTATTGGCTCGGGCCAGAGTTTGTTTTCTCCTGTAGAACCATTTACTGTTTTTTTTTCAATTTAAAGTTTATTGATTTAAGAAATAAAATATACAAATAAACAACAACAAACAATACATGCAAATATTTACATAGTATAATATGAAGCATAACATTGCTATAATCCATTCAAACTATCTAGCATGCAGCTTAAGACAAAGGTTGATGATTGTGCTACTCAATTACCCAATACAGGTAAACTTAAATATATTTCAAACATTAAGAGAACAAAGGAATGGTTCCCACATTTCATTAAAGCTATCTACTTTATCAATTAGTATATAACTAATCCTCTCATTAATTGCTACATTACTTGTAGAGTCTAATAATTCTCTTATCCCGGAAGTTCTAGAAGATTTCCAGTTTTGTAATAATAATCTCTTATAAGACAATGCCACTGATAAAATCCATAACTGTTATGCCCTGGGAAAATGAGATTGTAAAACCGAGCTTCCCAGAATAAAAGTAAGGGGAGAAAATAGAATTTGTTCTTTCACAGTCTTTTGGAAAAAGCTGTGAATTTCATTCCATTTCAAGATAATCACAATGCAATCCCAAAACATGTGGCTTAAGGAAGCATTTTGTGCACCACATTTCCAACATACATGAGTATGTGAGTTTATGATTTTATTTAGTCATGACGGGGAATAGTAATACCTATGAAGAATTTTGAATTGGGTCAACCTTCCACTAACCTCTCTACTACATTTATATGCATTATTCCACAGCCCCTCCCAGACCTTATCTGACAATTTTACTTTAAGGTCTTGTTCCCAGGCTTTTTTTGCTGAAAATGTAATGTCATTCCCGCTATCAGAAATATATCTATACAGGAGGCTAGCCCCTTTTTGCAAAGTGGCTATTGTCAATATTTGTTGCCATTTGAAGTCTTTCAGAAACATTCAAATTGGGGAATTAACATGGTGGTTGATTTGTTCTCTTAATTGTAGATAAAGCCAAAAATGTAGTCTTGAAAAATGAAATTTCTCCCAAATTTCTTGAAAGGATAAAATTCTTCCTGTATTTGTAGCTAGTAAATCCCCTATCTGTGATATTCCTGCCTTTCTCCATTCCATATTATCAAATTGTCTGCCAGCACAAGTTAAACCTGAATTTTTCCAAATTGGGGTAAATGCTAAATGTAACAGACCTAAATGAAATTGTTTGGCAAAGGTCTTAAAAAGCCCAGTGGAGACTGACAGGGTGGGATGTGATCTTAATTCAGCTGGGTTGCTTTAAAGAGAAAGTCTAAGGTGTTTTGAGGATACATAATCTCCTTCTCAGTAAGTAGCTACAAGGGGGACCTTTCTGTGTTGTCACTGGTTAGCCACATGATTGATTTCTTAAGTTGGAATGCCCAATGGTAACCTTGCCACCAAGGGTAATTAAAACCCCCTATTTTCCATGAAGCTCTTAATTTAGCAATCTTCAATCTTGGAGGTTTGATGTCCCAAAGAAATCTGAGAAAGATCCTTGCCATATTTGTAAACCAATCAGTGTTTGTTTTTGCAGTAATATTGTTAAGTAAGTAAAAGATTTTGGGTGCTAAAATCATTTTTATCGAATTGATCTTCCCCCATAAGGATAAGTTCCATTTTGCCCACTTATCCAGTTCTTTTTGTAAGTTTCTTATGATATTAGCCAAGTTGTTTTGTATTATTTGGGGAATTGTATTAAATATTCGAATGCCTAAGTATAGTAATCCATTATTGCCCCAAGGGAAGTTAAAGGTTCTATTTAAAAGCCCCTTTTTTGGATCATTTCCTTTAGCTTTATTCCTTCTGATTTTTCCCAGTTTACAGATAGCACAGAGAATTTAGAAAAATAACTTAGTAAATTGTTTAAAGCTATGAGGGATTTAACTGGTTTGATAAGGTGACTAACAAATCATTTGCAAAAACAAAGGCCTTGTTGACTACCTTTCCTGAATGTATTCCTTGTATCTCAGTAGAATGTTGCACATGTCATTAAAGGGGTTGAAATGCAAGAATAAACAAAAAAGGGGATACAGGACAACCTTGTCTGGTACCTCTATGCAATTGTAATTATTCTGAAATCAAGCTATTGGAAATAATAGCAGATGAAGGGAATTAATAGACTGCATTAACCCATTGTCTAAACGTAGGCCCAAAAGTATAATTCTCCAAAACTGTTTGTAAATACTTCCAGCCTAGTGAATCAAATGCTTTTCCTATGTCTGAAGATAGAGCAATTGAGGGTTTACTGCTATTATTTGTGGACCAGATCACAGAGAACAGCCTCCTAAGATTGTCCAAAGCTTGATGCCCCCTTACAAATCCTACTTGTTCTTTAGATATCAACTTTTGAATTATGTTTACTAATCTATTTGCCAATACCTTCAACAGGATTTTGTAATCAAAATTTAGTAAAGATATGGGCCTAGAATTTGTCGGATCTGAAGGGTCTTTCTTTATTTTTTGGCTAATAGACAAATATAAGCTTCATTAAGGGTACCTATGATTTGTCCCTGATGTAAACATTCTTGAAATATTTTTTCCAAGTACTCTATAATAATAGGGTTGTTATGTTGATAAAATTCAGTGGAGAATCCATCAGGGCCAGGGGTGTAATTTTTGCTTGCTGATTGAATGACCTGCAATATATCAGATTTTGTAATTGGCTTATCCAAGGCTTCCTTTTCTAGAATAGACAGACATGGGAGTTTGGCTTCATCTAGGAAATTTTTAATGCATGCATCCTTATCTGTAGAAAATGGCTTATACAGGTTTTTGTAATTTGTTAGGAAACATGTATTAATCTCTCTTAAGTTATGAATTATTTTGTTATTTGAAATCCTAACCTTTGGTATCATTTTCTGATTTTGTTGTTTTTTTTAGCCTATATGCAAGACGTTTTCCTTGTTTTCCCTGATTCCCAATATTGTTGTTTAATACAAAACAGAGCGAATACTGCTTTACTAGAATAGATTTTATTTATTTCAAATTTTAGTTTTATTAGCTGATATATAAGATCCTGATTTTTTTGAGGATATTGTTTTAATTCATCTTCATTTTTTTACCATTTTTTCTTTACCTTCCACCTCCTTTTGTTTCAGTCTTTCCTTACTAGATGAGTATCTAATAATACCCCCTCTGTCATATGCCTTATGAGCATCCCATAGAATGTGGTAAGATGTCTCTCTGTTATCATTAAGTTAAAAAAAAAGTTTGTCTCCTTAGATAACCAGTCTTTGAATTCTTTGTCTTGTAACAAGAAAGCATTAAAGCGCCATCTAAACTGTTTGCGAGGTGTCCCTTCCAGAATACATGTTACTTTTAATAACCCATGGTCAGAAATAACAATGGAATCATATTGAGCATCTGACATCATATCACATAAAGATAGAGGCATGGAAATATAGTCTGTCTTACAGAAAAAATTATGACTAGTGGAAAAGAAAGAATAGTCTTTTCCCTGAGGGTGAGCTAGTCTCCATATATCCAGGAGGGCTAAATCTTCCGCTAACTCTCTCAGATAGTTATGTGCCATCCCTTGCCTACCTAGACCTGTAATATTTGACCTATCCAGTATGGAATCCATCACATTATTAAAGTCACCTCCCAAAATAATATCTTGATCTTTAAAGGGAAGCAGAGTAACCAATACATTGTGAAAAAATTCAGCTCTTTGTATCAGAGGAGCATAAACATTACATAACACAACATTCCCTGCCTTGTAGTGACCCCATAAGGATCTGAAACCTACCATCTGAATCTATAATATGTTCTCCCTTTACAAATGGTATGTTTTTATGATCAGAATGGCCAACCCTCTTTTTTTTGAAGAGAAACAATTATGTACCACCTGACCTACCCAATATCTCTATAATTTGTCTGCTTCATCAGGTATAAGATGTGTTTCTTGTAAGAACACAATATCCCCTTAATGTTTCCTCAAATGATTCAAGACCTTCTTTCATTTGATCAGGGAACCCAATCCATTAACATTCCATGTGATCAAGTTTAAGATTGACATAACACAATAGTATTCTAAAAGTCTAGAATTGCTAAAGTACCAAACCTACCAAATAACCAGTAATGGGATATTATACTGTAAGGAATCAAAATAGCACTAGTACCTGCTTAAAGCTGATATAAACACTAAAATATTATAGTTTAGCTTAACTTATGTCTAGAAAAATGACACTATTGCTTAAGTAAATTAATGCATAAAATGCTCTGTAAAACACAGTAGTATAGGTAAGTAATTAAATAATTATTTGATTATAAGAACATTTTTAAACTTAAGGTTCTTGATTAACAATGGGAAAGAACTACCAAAGAATTGTACCGAGTAGTAACCAAAGGTACCCTTAGTAATCCCTTGCCACCTATAGATTTAGTAACCATCCGTGCCAACTATAATTATTTGTTGCAGCACATTGTATAACTGACCTTCTTCTAACCTTAATCTTAGAAAAAACATTTTATTAGAAAAATATAATAGTATTAGGACTTCTGATATTAACTATTTAGTTTAGGCTTTATTATTGTATCTACCTTCATCACAATCTTCATCTCTGAAATGCAGGTAAAAAGACCTTGTGAATTGAACAACAAGCTGTGGACAATAGGAGAAGTATCCAGTAGAATTCTATTCTGCCCACCTTTTCTGTCCATAATGTCCAGTCATAAATTCACCAAATATAATGAACACGAGTCACCAGTACTTTACCTTACCAGTGGATGTATAATATAGCACTCACATCTAATATGTATGGTATAACCCTAAAAGTCATATTTTATCTTGGATCCCCCTCTCCCTAGTAAGCCACATATAAACTTACTTCTCCCCCTCCTGCAGAACATCAAAAAATGCCCACCAACATGATATTTGATTGACTAATTGACTAATAGGGTCCCACATAGGATAATCTCTTGTGCCATCTGTGCTTTATTGGTATGCCCTTAAGGTTCCAGCCTACCCAGCAAGCCAACATAAGAGTCAATTATTAATACTCCTCGGAGTTACCATCTCATTAAATCATCCTTTACACAGACATTCCTATCCATGTTTAGGATACAGTGACCGAGACTGGGATCCTGGGATATCTGTTGCCAAAAAAGCGCCACACCACTGAGCCATGCACAACCATATTAGGAGCATACCTGTATGAGAACACCAATTAGTATGGAGGACTTCTTTTCTTAATTTGTATCTAGTGAGAATAAAATGAGGTTCTGCAAGAGAAAGAGCATACTAATCACTATAAACTAACATTATACTTTCCCTTTTATATAACATCCAATGGTGTCCAAGTAGTAGCCTCCTGTCCCTAAATCTGGAGAAATTTTTCTGAAGAGACAAAAATTGAGAGTAAGGGAGACTCACCATATCAATGCCATATGTTCAGATTGCATCAGGGAGAAATGGAGAGGGCACATCATTTTAGAAGAGCCTTATTTCTTTTTTTTTTTTTAAGAAAAGAAAAAGAAACATTTTTGTATTAATAATGAACAATATAACAAAAGGCCAGCATCACCCTTTCCACCCACTAGATGGCTCCCTGGTAGCAAGAATTGTAAAGTTGTTAGTGTTCTGATTATTTGACTCTCTAATCTGCATTTACTGCATCTTCCTTTCCTCCCCCTTTTTAACCTTTATTACCTTGTGCTTTATTAGTTCATCTAAGAGAAACTGTCACAATGAAACAGTAAAAAATTATTTAGAGTAAATGGACTCTGTATATTTCTTCAAATCGTCGTGACTTTCCAGTGTGAGTGAGTACAGTCTATTTCAGTAAGGACTTTATACAACAGACGTGATCTGAAGAAGCCTATCTTAGAGAGGGTTAAAGTTCCTCCTGTGTTATGCACGTTTCATTACAGTTCCTTGCAGCATATGATCTAAAAGCTCTAACTTAAGATGCTCACCACTAAATAAATACTGTGATTTGCTCAGGTATTACAGATTTCTCGTAGGTAAGTGGGAGTCTCAGATGTTGCTTTATCATCTATGGGCACTGATTGAGTAAAGGAATTTACTGGAGATGAGGAACATGCTCTTTGTCATCGATGGGTGATCCCTCAGATGCATTGGTGTGTGTGCTTTGCTCAGGAGATTTAGATGACAGATCAAGAAAGTGGTATCTGTTTTTTCACACAGGAATTGCTTCTCTATATGTTTTTACAGACCATGCAAGCAATTTTGGCCTAGGATTAGGCTGCAAACTGTTGGAAATGGTTTCATGTGATAAAGGAGAATCTGAAAGACCACCTATCACATAGAGTGAGCAAACTTGAGCCTATAGTCAAAAGGGCGACATATATTGTACCGACCATTGCAAATAGTGACGGTCACTACTATACTTAACTAACCACACAGAAATATTTTTTTTATGCGGGGGGCTGTGCCCCTCACACCCCCAAACTTAAATAAACTAACCCGGTGGGGTATGGACCATGGGCAAGTTACTGATTTTTTGAAAAATGTTTCTGCCTGTAGCTGGACCCGAACCCAGGTCTGCTTGCATTGCAAATGGTAGTGTACACCACTACGCTATGCAAGCAGCTCAGTGGGAATCAGCCACAAAGGATGCTATATTCAGTAGCAGTGAGTACAGCTCCTTGCTGTACTCGCTACAGAGTCTTGTAGAGCACTATTATTGAGTTGCTCAGAAGTGCAGTGCTCAATAATCAGCACTCTACATGGGTGCTACCATTGGAAACAAAGGACTTGTGAGGAGTTTTGTTCGGAGAGGTGTAGGAGCATTTACTGTTTCCTTGATAGCTATTTTGCGCATGCGTTTCTTGTTCTATGGCACGAGAAACGTAAGACTGCCTCAAGCTTGTTGTTGTGTGCTGCCGTTGGCTGTCACGCTGACTCAGGGAGTTACTGTGATTTGAATTGTTAGGCCAATTTCTGTGTAAAAACGACCAAGCCTCTTCTACTGTTTTAAACTCATGGAACCACCTCCTTTCTGAATGACAAGAACAGCAGGGTATTTAATAAAGTATTTAACCCCAAGCTTCAGAAGAGCTGCTCTGACAGGAGTAAAACATTTCCTTTTCTCCACAATTTTGGCAGAAAAGTCCTGAAATATAAATATTATTTCTCCATTCCAACTCAGGTGTTTCCTTTCCTTTGCCAATCTAAGTACCTCCTCTTTAGCAGAAAATCTCAAAAAGTTAGAAATCATTTTCCTCGATATCTGACCAAGTTTAGGTTTAGCTGTCAAAGCTCTACGCACTCTTTCCACTTCTAGCGGCCAGCCCCATTGATAATTAAGCAGAGCCAGAATGAATTCTTTTAAAAAGGTAATCATGTCTTGCCCCTCAGGAATACCAACAAAACATAAATTGTTTCTATGCCCCCTGTTTGCTAAGTCATCCAGTTTGTCTGCTACCTGACTGAGCTGCATTGCTTCCCCTTCTGTAAAGTCTTCTAATTTAGTAATAGTTTGTTCCATAAAAGCTAATCTCTCCTCAAATAAGTCCATCCATACTGAGATGCCCTCCAGTTTATCTTCAGTACTCTTTTCCTTTATTTTTAAGTCAGCTATATCTTCCTTAATCGAAACTAGCATGTCTTTGATGAAATGGATATCACTCCTATCTGTTTTGTCTGTTTTGTAGCCTTTACCTGAAGAATTTGTGAGTTTCTCTTTCTCAGTCAGAGCCTTGAATGAAGTATTCGCGACCGCGCCATTCTGACAGTTATGCACCGCCGAGTGTTTGCCATTGCCAGACATTCTTCACAGAAACGACCGCTGAACTTAAAATGCAAATTTACTAATGAAAACTAACAGAAATGCTTACAATTTCAAGATATTTAGACCTAATACATGGTATTGAAACTTGGTAGAAGACTGTCAGCACTCAAAAAATGGATTTAGTCAACTTAATTTATCAAGGATATTTGATGGCACCGGAGCTACAAAATCAAGCTGGCATTACTTCTCTCACATGCATGCAACTTGCCCCATTCACTGGTTAAAGTCTGCAATTTAAGTGTCTAATTTTTGAATTGTTGCCAGTAATGAAGCCAGCGTCAGTTCTCCCGAAGTCCCAGTAGCAGTGAGCTATGCTTCATCAGACCATGTGATCAAGTCTGCAGGCCCCTCCATCATTATCTGGTTCTTTCTTCAGTTCCCCAAAATGCAAATTACTTCGATCAGTCCCCAAAGTACAACAAACATTAAAATTTCTGAACATTGCAAGAAAATTAGTCAATTTTCTCATTTTTTAATCACTTTTTTGGTCTGTCTATAGCGGCGCTCCTAGAGCATACATCCACTCAACTAGGCCAACACCCACTGAAAGGTAACACTTCTGAAAATAAATCTAAAAATGTATGTATTTATTGATTATTTATTTAATTCTTTGTTTACCAGGTAAGTGCACTGATCCAAGGATCATTTTCAGGCACGACCCGGCACACAAACAATGGCACAGAACAAACAATTTGAGATATTATGCACGCCAAATAGAAGTAGCAGGTTACAAGCAATACAGATAAATTACAAGGAAACAGTACATGACTGAGTAAGCAATGGTACAGAGAGATAATGCATGATGTACAGTTACAAGTTTCAAAACAGAGTAGCCAAAAAATTTGGTACTGGCAGAAAATACTAAATTGAGGCATAGCAAACAAAACCTAGAAGGGTAAACAGTTCAAAAGCAGAACAATACCTAGGTGGAGGTGAAACAAGAAGAAGCAGGGGAGATGAGTGCAAGTAGGGAACAATAGAGCCAGTTCAGAGTCAACCACTAAGTGCACTAGGTACTGAGGTGAGTGACAAGGTGAAATTCCTAGGTGGGGTCTATAGTAGGGGAGGTAGGGAAAGTAGTGAAATTAAGCGCCAGTGGAGTCAAAGGCACACAGCAGGTTGTTAAGTAATTAGATAATAGGGAGAGGTGGAGGGAAAGAGAGTAAGAAGACAAGGCAGGACATCTAGGGAAAACAGCTGGGGAGAGAGGGAGGTGGAGGCAAAGAGGACATAAAGTAGCAGGGGTAGGGATGGGGAGGGGTGACACAGCAAGTACGTAAGGGAGAGGGGGAAAAGGGAAAGACAAAAGGACCCAAAAAAAAGGGGTGTGGCTGGCATGAGGGAGGGGGGTAGAGGTAACTGCACCCCAGAGTGAGAAGGTCACCCTAGGGAGCATGAGCAGGTATATTCCAGAAGTAACCAGTTTCTGAGATTGAATTTGAAGGAGTGGTGCGAGGCTGCCATGCAGATAGCTGGAGGGAAGCTGTTCCATAGAAATGGTGCAGCAACCAATAGAGTTTTTCTCCCCATAACAGTGGAGACTCTGGGGACTTCCAATGGGGGAGGGGTGAAGTATTACACAGACACCTAGGGACAGTACGTGCCTTAAGGAAAGAAGCATATGGGGGACACAATACCATCACATAATGTGCCATCAATTCTACTATCAAGGGCATAGTTGAAACAACATTTGAGTGAGGGCCAGCCAAGAGATTTGTATAGGTCATAGTGATGGGTAGAAAAGGGAGCCCTCAGTGCAAAATGGCAGACGCTATTATAGACCGAGTTAAGTCTAAGGTGAAGGCTTACAGACAGCGAGAGGGAGTAAATCGGAGAACACTAATCAAGGTTGGGGAGCAGGTTTCCATGGGCAATAGCAAGTCTGGCAGTGGGGGTAGGATAGTTCTTTACATGATAAGCAAACCCTAGTTTTTGGTTGATTCTGCATACTACACAGTTTATGTTCACAGTGAATGAAAGGGATGGGTCTGGTGTTACACCCAGGTATTTGATATCAGAGGCTACCTGCAGTGGAGGTCCAGATGGGGTGAGCACCAAAAGGGAGGAGTTGGATTTTATAGCATTAGCTAGGTAGGGTTTGGATCCAAGGAGCATTGCTTTGGTTTTCTGCTCAATCACCAGAAGCATGTCAGCTATGAACCAGTTGTGGGCATGGCTGTAATACTGGGACAGCACAGAGGATATGTTTTGGATGGATTTGTCACAAAGGTAGAGGACCAGGTCATTGGTGTACAGTAGGGCAGGGCAGTTTAGGTTGTCAGCAGGGAAGGAGTGAATAAATAGGGAGAAAAGCAGTGGTCACAGGATGTAGCCCTGTGGGACACCCATAGTGAGGGGCATACCTGGTGAGGTGGTAGTATGAATAGTCACCAATTGGGAGTGGCCAGTCAGGTAACTGTGAAACCACTGCTGAGTCTCAAGGGAGCAGCCAAGCTGGTGGAGTTTGGTAAGGAGGAGGGGGTGGTTGACCAGGTCAAAAGCCTTAGTCAAGTCCACAAACACCACACCGGTGTCGTTACCCTGATCCATATTCCTGAGGACATGATTGGTAAATAGGGCAAGGGCAGAGGAGATGCTGTGATTCTTTTTTAAACCATGTTGCTAATAGCACAAGAGGTTATACTTATCAATATGGTCAGAGAGTTGACGGTGGACTACCTTTTCCAAACATTTGCTAAGGTGCAGGAGAATGGAGATTGGCTGTTAATTGTAAGAGGAGAGGGGTTCCCAGCTTTAAAAATTAGGACCACTTTGGTAATCTTCCAGGATGCAGGCATAGCAGATGAGACCAAGGCGAGGTTACAAATGAATGTCAGAGGTTGGGAGATGGCAGGGGCTATGAGCTTAAGCAAGGAGGGGAAGTGGCCATCTGAGCCATGGCTCCCCTGGGAGGGGGGGCTCCTAAGGAGCTTGGTGGTGAGCTTTTTTGTGATAGCTCTGAAATAGAAAGGCAGGGTGGGAAGGGAGCATGGGAGAGGGGATGGGAAGGGTGGGTCGCTAGTGCCCGCTACTGGAGAGGGATGTTGCTGAGAGGGGAGTTTACAAAGGTGGGCAGAGAGGTCAGTGAACTTTCAGTTAAATGCTTGTGCAGCCTCAAACGGGTCAGTCAGTAGGCCAGTGGGGGAATTTAGGTGGATTATAGGGCCATGGGAACGAGGAGTAAGGAGGAAGCTAAAGGTGTTCTAAAACTGTCGAGGGTTAGCAACATTTTCAGTGTGTAGTCATTGGTAGAAATCATGTTTGCTGGCTCTGGCAGACTGCTTGCATTTGTTACGCAGGTTCCTAAAATTGTCCCAGAGGATCGGAGTGGGTGATTGTTTATAGATGATTCATGCTGAATCTTTTTCTTTCATAAGTTCCAAGAGTTCCTTTGTGACCCTTCTGGTGCACCCACCCCTCACCCTTCTAGTAGTAATCAGGAAATGTTTATCTTGAATCATCAGGAGGGCTTCAGTGGAGAAGTTCCCTGCCACGGACACATCCATCAGGGAGTAGAGGGCAGACCAGTTTACTGCATAAACGTCATGAAGTAGGTTGTTGGAGTCAGTGTTCTGGAATTTACGGAATGAGAGGTACTTAGGGGGAGGACGCACATTTTTGTTCGACCAAAGAACACAAGTAGGGGAGTGATCATTGATGGAGTCAGGCAAGGTCCCTGTCTGCAGAACCTTCTCTTCTCTATTTGTGGCCACCCAGTCCAAAAGTGAGTGATTCAGAGTATGGGTGTTTTGCTTAGTGGGGATGGTGACAACTTGCACCAGATTATGAAGTTTGAGAAGGTTGACATATTCAAGTTCATGTAGGCTTAACCAGTTTAGGTTAAAGTCTCCCAGAATAATTGCATTCCTCTGAGGACAGAGAGTTACAAGGCCACTTACTGTAGGTGATTTACTAGACCAGGTGTGCCCCCTTTTGAGGGGTTATGACAACAGCCGAGGTACATATTTTTGGTGGAGCCCAGAGTTAACTCGGAGATGAGCCACTCACTAGGGGATACCAGGTTTGAGGAGAGCAAAAGGGTGGCTGCTAGGGGTTCTCTGATGTAAAGAGTGATGCCACCACCCTTCTTTCTCCCAGGTCGATGGCAACACAGTATGGAATAACCTGGTAATTGATAGGTATTTTCAGGAATGTGAGATTTAAGCCACATTTCAGTGAGACTCATGACATGAGGCTTATAGAGGTTTATCCAGGCTTCAAGGTCAGGGTATTTGGAAGGTAGGCTGCATATGTTTAGGTGGGCTATCTTAATCCCCAAAGATCAGGCCCACATGGTATGATAATAGGCTATAGGGACATTCAAGGGGCCAGGGTTTGTCTCCACATCCCTTGCCTGAAGCAGTAAGGATAGAAATAGGTGGTAAGGGAGGGATATCAGCGAGGGTGACAGTGAAAGAGACTGCAAGAAAAGGCCAATTTCTAGATTGGAGAGAACAATATAAAGTAGGGTCCCAGTCTGAGTTAGCTCCCATCTGTGTGGTTGAAGGGGGTACATCTGGAGATAAGGAGGGTGAGCAGTGAGTAAGATACTTCTGCCCAATGGCTAGAACAGGAGGCACAAGAGTCAAAACACAGTAGGGTGCCAAGTGGAGAGGTTGCCAGTAGAGGGAGAAGAGTGGGCTTCATAATGTGAGCTAAGTCTGCAGGTTACCACCAGGAGACACGAAGCAGAGGCCCTCTGCTGGTAGTAAAGTGTAATCTGCAAGTGGAGAAATCAACACTTAGTCATATGATCCCCATAAACTATAAGAGGCAGACTAGCCAAGGGTAGAAGATGTAGCCCTCTAGTGGCTAGAAGTTATAAGCTACTAATGGAAAAGTTAATACTTCCAAAAAAAAAAAGGTGATACCTTGTGCCTATAAATAAAAACCACCGAGCAGAGTGGGCGGGTGGGCTGGCTGGTAGTCGGGCAGGTTGCTGTGAAAGAGCCGGTGGTGAAGGTGCAGCTTCCAAGGGAGAAGTTAGAGGCAGACGTCCATTCAGAGCAAGTAGCCTGTGGAGGAGGGAAGGGACAGTCAATTTAAAGCAAAAAATACAAAGGCAATGGCAGCTTTGGCTTGGTCCCAGGCTGGTGGGAAGGCCGACTGCATAACAAATTCTCTGCATAAAAGGAGGTCTAAAATTAAGCCAAAAGAGCCTTGGCTTGGGGGGACAATTAGCAAGCACAAGAAAAGACACAGGGCAAAAATAAAGAAAAATCAGGACAAAGGACAAAGATAGGTAGCAGTGATAAAATGCAGGACACTTAATAGATAATAGAAATTTAAAGAGAGGATATAGGGTATCGTGGAGCACTTAGCGCTACTCCATTGGCTCAGGCAGGGTTACAGGGTGGCAGGATTACAGGGTGGAAAGGAGCATACAATCTATAGCTCTAACAATATTTGGCAACTTATATCACAGTAGAGTAGACACTAAGCATTATTAAAAAACAAAATGCTGAATTCAATACGAAGCAGTGAATTCAACCCAGCAGTATGAAGGTTTGTGTCGCGTAGCAGCTTTGGGGGATGAAAGCAGTAGCGAATAAAAGGGCAGGAGAAAGGTGAAGTGTCCAATCAAGGCTGTGGAACTGTGATACAGAACCCATCAGCCAGTAGAGACAGAAAGCACCAAGATTCAAGCCTGGTGGCTCCAAAGGCCAGGCTGCATCTCTGTTTCCATACCTGTGGGTCTCTGGGCTGACTGGCAGTCGGGCAGGTTGCCATGGAAGAGCCACCAGAGAAGGTGCAGCTCCCATGGGAGAAGTTGGAGGCAGACACACCTTTCTGGGCAAGTGGCCTGTGGGTCTCTGGTCTGGCTGGCAATTGGGTGGGTCACTGTGGAAGAGCCACTGGAGAAGGCGCAACTCCCACAGGAGAGGTTGGAGGTGGATGCCCATTCAGGGCAAGTGGCCTGTGGGTCTCTGGGCTAGCTGGCAGTTGGGCGGGTCACTGTGGAAGAGCCACCAGAGAAGGCGCAGCTCCCATGGGAGAAGTTGGAGGTGGACACCAGTTCAGGGCAAGTGGCCTGTGGGTCTCATAATATCTTCATCCTGGATACTTTTATCAGTTTACCTGGTGCTTGTTCTCCATCAAGATAACCCTTCAGGACAGGGCTGCATCAGCCAGCACATTAACAGTTTTAAGTGTCACATTATTGCTATTCAGATGCAGCTTAAAACAAAGACAGATCAATGAGGATGCCTTGAAATAAACATTTGCATTTTTGAAATAATTTCAAACTCTATGACGCCCTATTATATTACCTCTTCTAATTAAAGAAGCTTGCAAGACAAACAGAAACTTACATAGAAAAAAAAACTGTTTTTCTCCAAATGTATAAATGATACAGAAAATAAGCATCAGAGGTTTGGGAGGGTTTGGACCTGAGTTGCCCTCCCCCAGCAAGGACTGCAACAGAACTTTGCAAGCTTTTACTCCTCAGACCTCTCCAGTCACTGGACAAACTGCATTGGAGGTTTGGGAGGGTTTGGACCTGAGCTGCCATCCCCCCACAAGGACAGCAACAGAACTTTTCAAGGTTTTACTCCTCAAACCTCTCCAGTCACCGTACAAACTGCGTTAGAGGTTTGGGAGAGCTTGGACCTGAGCTTCCATCCCCCCGCAAGAACTGCAACAGAACTTTTCAAGCTTTTACTCCTCAGACTCCTCTGGTCACTGGACAAACAGCATCAGAGGTTCGGGAGGGCTTGGACCTGAGCTGCCCTCTGCCCGCCAGGACCGCAACAAAACTTTGCCAGTTTTTACTCCTCAGACCTCTCCAGTCACTGTACAAACCACATTGGAGGTTTGGGAGGGCTTGGACCTGAGCAGCCATCCCCCCGCAAGAGCTGCAACAGAACCTTTCAAGCTTTTACTCCTCAGACCCCTCCAGTCAGTGGACAAACAGCATCAGAGGTTCGGGAGGGCTTGGACCTGAGCTGCCCTCTGCTCGCCAGGACTGCAACAAAACTTTGCAAGCTTTTACTCCTTGGACCCTCCAGTCATTGGACAAATAACATCGGAGATTTGGGAGGGATTAGACCTGAACTGCCCTTCCCCTAAAGAATCACAACAGAACTTTGCAAGATACAGCTAGGTAGCATGCAGGACCACGTGTTTTCGGCATTTGGTACCATCTTCAGACCCTTAATATTGATCGGCCAACAACAGCTGATTGTTTTTACTTTTGGGACTAGCTCCTCCACTTAAGGTGGTTGTGGCCATGATTTTAATGTATTCTTCCATGCTTGGCACTGTTTTAGCCACATGGATTACTCCTTTGATTCTGTGTACTAGTAGGGTGTAGCTTCATTACTTGGCTGCAGTTTGCATTTTATCTTAAAACCTGAATGCTCCCTTAGTCAGTTGTTTTGTCTGTTCGGGCCAGTTGGAGACAAATTAGCTTAACAACCCCCCCCTTACCTAATCCTCTTCTCCTTAAGACAGCCCACCCCCCACTTACCTGCTATATTTATTCTCTTCCCTGCAGCTTTTATTCTTTGGATCCCTCCAGTCACCAAACAGCATCCGAGGTTCGGTAGTGCTTGGACCTGAGCTGCCCTCCCTCACAAGGACTGCAACAGAACTTTGCAAGTACAGCCAGATGATGTGCAGCTGTAGTGCTGTAATTTGAGCAGCATCGCAAAGCTGTTCCCGCCCTCCCACACCAGCCACCCTCCCACCCTAAGGTGGTGCATCTGTTATACTGCCCAATGGATGATAGAACCAATCAGTGCAGTTCTGCACCCCTGCTGCATGCAGGCATTGGTATGTCCAACCTCTCCCCCTAAGCCCAACTTCTTTGGTATATTCCATTCCTTTTCAAACAAAACTATAACCACTTGATTACTTACAGTTGGAGCTAGTTTTAAACAGTACTCTGCTGCATTGACTGTCGCTACTGCCCCATTACTTAAAATTAGTTAATAAGAAGATTACTCCTACTGACATCACTTCATAAACTACCATTGTTCTCTCTCACTCCTTATTAAATGTAATAGTCATATTCATACTAAATTAAATCAAATTAAAATTACTTAGTCCAAGCAGGATAGTAAAAATTTAACAAGAGCTAGGGTCTAGAGAGCTCCTCCTAAAATGTTTGGGTACATCTTCCTACTCTCTTACTTCCTCATCTCTACTCCATCCCTCTCCTCCACCAGCTGTACTTTCCCTGCTCCCCCCTGTGACAGGATGACCCCTATCATAGTGGACACCCCTGGGATAAATTGAAACCCCTTCCCCAAGCAGTTTATTTTTTTTGTATAATGTCCAACATTCTGCTTTACTGGCTGTAACAAAACTAAGAGGGTTGTCCTAATATAAGAATAACAAAAACTTGTGCCTGCTTTTTCTAGATGTTAGCAGCCCCCTTCTAAGAAATATTTTGCAGCAGATAACATGAGGTAATATGACCCTGCAGGAGAGTTTAGAAGAGCACAGAATGTTCTGACCTTGAGTCTGATCTTTAACAATGTTGTAAACAAGTTACGTAATGTGCTTCAGGTGCCAAATAACTGTTTTCTGTGGTGCAACAGTGGTCCCCTAGTGGCTAGTTTTATGTTATGTCTGCTGTTAATCAAAAGGCAGGGGAAATTGTTTTTCCAGCTTCTGGTGAACTTATAAAAAGCCCTTCCTCAGTGCTGAGAGAGGATAGATAGGGTGGTCAGTTGGATACTGACTGAGGAAGGTGGAAGACCTCCTGGTAGTGTGTGCTTTCATGCTGTTTAATTTATGCTACACTGAAGAAAATACTTAGAAACTGTTGAAGCTAAGCAGTTGTCTGACTTATCATTTTGCTTTCTGTATATTTTACTTGATAAAAATAAAATAATAAATGCAACCTTGCATTTGTTATGCACCTGAATTGTGGTCTGCCTGAAATTGTGTTATTCTATACCCACACCTGGTGACACTCCCCCTTACATTCCCCACCCCTAGTATCTCTTTTCTCCTTCTGCAAAGATTCCCATCCCCCACTACATTTTGCCTCATTCCTGTAACCCAAGCCAGTGCCATTCCTGCCCATATGACCAAAAATTATATACTCCTTTGGTGCTCTCATTCCTCCCCTAACTCCACACTAAACCCCAGAAGACAAAAATACCAAGTCACCTTCTCCTCCTCCCTTCTCCTTACCCTATGCATCACTGGAGACACTGAAAGGAACCCTGGTCCCCCCATTTCTTCCCAACCTGCCAACTCCATAAAGGGACTAAAATTCTTTCACATGAATATCAGAAGCCTCCTACCTAAACTGGATCTAATTTATTACTAGGTAAAGCAACACTCCCTGGATGTACTCTGTGTCACCAAAACTTGGCTCTCAACCAAGACCCCTGACTACTCTATAATGGTCCCAGGCTATTCTATTGTTTGCCAAGACCATGGAAAATGGGGAGGAGGTGTTGCGCTCTACATACACCATTCACTCTTATGTACCATCACCATGCTAGATTCTGGCCCCACCTCTTATGAATTAATCCTCACCCAACAGTCTTTCCTGTCTACCTTACCCATCTACACTAGAGTAATATATGCCTCATCTCAGATTATCCCAGATTCACTAGTATCATGCCTGTCTACTCTCTTACCCCACTCTACCAACAGTGAGCTACATCTTTTAAGTGACTATAATGTGAATTGGCTCTCCCCTTCCTCTAAATCCACTCTCACCACAATTTGAAGCCCTCAACCTAACCCAACTGATCAGGGAAGCCACCCGTTACAACCTCCACTCCCAAAACCACTCACTTCTTGATTGCATCCTCTCCTCCCACCCCCATAGAATTACCTCTGTTGGTGTGCTGCCAGGTGCCCTAAGTGACCACTGTGTCATGTATTGCATCCGCAAAACTCATCTCCCTCATTCAGCCCCCAAATACATAAATATCTACCCAATCTACACTATTAACTCCGATGCCCTCTTACACTACCTGAGCACAGCAGACTGGACCCCTTGCTACAGTACTGTGCCCTTGATGTGGACTCTGCCCTGCCAGTTTCCTATCTACACTTACCTTGATATGGGACTATCATGCCCCAATTCCAAAAGTGGTGGCACGCACACTGATGAGGCTCAGTATGCTGTGCATGAAATAAAAGAATGTCCGCACCATCAGGAGTTAGAGCAGGTAGATACTTTACTTAAATTCTTGTCATGCTGCATACAAATTCATAGAAAATCTAACGTTCAAACATGCCCCACATTTGACCATTAGATTTTCTATGAATTTGTATGCTGCATGATAAGATTTTAAGTAAATTATCTACTCGCTCTAACTCCTGATGATATAGACATTCTTTTATTTCATGCACAGCATACTAAGCCTCAGTGTGCATACCACCACTTTCAGATTTGTGTTTTTGTGGAGTTGAGCCACATCTCGAGGTGCAGCACTGGCTGGGAGCTGCTGCTTGTGGTGTTTTTTTTTTATTTGTGACTATCATGCCCCTGTGGTCAAACCCAGAGTAAGGAAACAACATCGCCTTTGGATCTCTGAGCACTGATTGATTAGTGCAAGGCCCATGACAGGGCCTGGACACTCTACAAATCCTACATATCCCCTCAAGCATGGCAACTATACAAATCCCTCAGGAACAACTGCAGCAATGCAATCCATTGTGATGAGGTTGAATACGTCCAAAAGCACCTGCAAACCACAAATACCACTTCCTTCTGGAGGATGGTCAATTCCTTGATCAACCGCCCTGCTTAAGTATCTGTCCCAGTCCTAAAACAAAATCTATCTTGGACCCTCTAGATGTTGCCAACATACTAAATAAATGCTTTACAACATGTGCACTCCCAGACCACTGCACCAATCCCCCCCATCTCACCCCTGACTCCCATCTAAATAATTTCCTATTCTCTCCTGTTTCACCTCAAGAAGAACTACATGTTCTCTTATCCCTAAATACCAACAAATACAGCCTTGATGGGATACACCCCAAACTCATTAAAATTTCTGCCCTGAAATTCCTGCCCCACTAACACATATCCTAAATCTCTCATTCTCCACTGGAACAGTCCTCAGGCCTGGAAAACTGCTACAGTGATTCTGCTCCACACAGGTAGTGACCCTGTGGTACCTGGTAGTTACAGCCCAATCTCCCTCCTCCCTGCCCTAGCCAAACTGCAAGAATCCTTAGTACATTAATTTTCAACCAAATGCCATGTTGGTGTTGCTCATTCCCTTTATACTATAGGCTTTTGAGGGTTCTGGGGTGCACCTGTGGCAGGGTATTTAATCTTATTTTTGCAACCCACCTAAGCCTCAGGGTGCTGTCCACCTGCACTCCCCTTCCAATGTTCAAACTCTTTATTTAGTCCCCTTTTCTTTCAGATAACACACATTAGGAAATATAAATACAAATCTTGTTTATTTATTGTTTATCCTTTTATATCATGGACTTATAAAATTTTCAAAATGATATAAAAAAATTTTCTTTTCCAGAATTTGTAATGTCAATATTTTTCTTTCAGTTCAATTATATTTCACAGCATAAATTTTCTCCCTTTGTACTTTACCATCCTTCTCATCCACTAAGTCCATGCTGATGGAGATTTATTTTTTTTTTGGCTCAATTGCCTATTACACATCTGAAGTTTTACTTTCTCCTTTCTATTGCGTGCATTCACCTTTTTATCTTTATTTCTTTGCCCCTTATTCAGAGTGCTGTCCGCTTTCTTTTTGATCTGAAGACGTGCTAAAGAAACCCTGTTTCTATGCTTGTTTGGCACTCCAAAGCACTTACCCGCACCATTCCATCTTCTTCCAGCCTCCTCAGTGCTTTCAAAATCAGGTGATGCTATCATGCAAGTACATGCTGATGTTTCGGAAACCAAGTCTCTATCATCAGAGCTGATGGATTTATTCAAAACATATAGGCAATTGCAGTTAAAAGGTTTCTTTACAAAGCAACAATTATGAATCCTACAGTACAAACAATGACAGTAATAAAGAGTGGAATTGACAAAGAAAGGGGAAGAAGAAGTTATTGAATTTGAGCATGAGAAGACACCGTTTTACAAAAAATCTAAATTTTTCCCAAATATGCAAATGAATAATGCTATAAATGTGTTTAGTAAGCTAGTGGATACAGATGCAGAGAAAGTTTTACGTAGATATGAAGGGTTAAGGACAACAGATAACTTGAGTAAAGCTGAGAAGAGAGCACTACAGGAAATAAAAGAACTTCCAGATACAGTGATTCAAAAAGCTGACAAAGGAGGGGCTGTGGTTCTGTGGGGGTAAGGATATGTATATAAAAGAAACGGAAAGACAATTGGAAAATGCAAAATATTATATAAAACTAAAAGGAGATCCAACAGAGGAAATTAGAATAAGACTGAATTGTGTTGTAGAAGAGACAAGAAAAAAGAAATGGATAACAGAAAAAGGAAAACAATTTCTGACAGTAGAAAACCCAGTAAGACCGACAATTTATTTACTGCTAAAGGTACACAAAGACAGAAACATACCACCAGGAAGGCTGATCATATGCAGTTTGAACTTGGTAACAGAACCTTTGTCAAAATTTTTGGATTTTTTTACAAGACTTTTGGTATAAAAAAAGTCATATACAGCTGACACTAAGGATATGTTGAATATCTTGAAAAATGTGGACTTAGAAGAAAATATATGGCTAATAACCAGTGATATAGAAAATTTATACAATAACATCCCACATCAAGAGGGATTAAAATCCTTAAAGAAAAAAATGGGAAAAAGACCAGCAAATATGGTACCCCCTACAGATTTCATTATGGAACTGGCGGATTTAGTTTTGAAAAATAACTATTTCTCATTCGGTACATCATTCTTTAAACAAATACATGGAACAGTGATGGGCTCAACATTTGTCCCTTCATTGGGAAATATATATGTAGGAGAATGGGAAGACAAATATATAGGGAATGAAGAAAATAATAGATGGCATAATAATATTAAACAGTGGGTTCACTTTGTGGATGACATGTTTATACTATGGAAAGGGGAAAAAGAAGAAGATTTGAAAGAAGTCTTGATATATATAAATGGATGTGACATTAATTTAAAATTCATGTCAAATTATAGTAAGATTGAAATACATTTTCTGGATTTAACAGTGTATGTGAAAAATGGAAAATCAGAGACAAAGCTGTACAGAAAAGATACAGATAGAAACACGATACTGCATTATGAGAGCCAACACCCACCTCATACAAAAAAGAACATACCATGTGGACAACTTCTGAGAATCAAAAGAAATTGCACTAAAGAAGAAATAAGGTTAAACGAATCAGCAGAAATGTGTCAAAGTCTACTAGATAGAGGTTACAAGCCAGGGATACTAAAAACAGCACTGGAAAAGGTGAATAGAAAAACAAGAGAAGAATTATTAGAAAATAAAAAAAAATGAAGGGGACAAACCAATATGTTTCAGTACAGAATATAATGACATATATGAAGAACTGAAACAGATAATAAAAAAAAATTGGCCAGTACTAGAAACAGATGAAAGTCTGAAGAATATTGTTGATAAGGGACCTTTATTTAGTTATAGAAAAAATAAAAATTTGAAAGATGTACCAGTACATACTCTGTTCACAGAAGAGAAACCAAAGAACAGACCAGACTGGATGCCAGAGCCCCCACAAGGGAACTATAAGTCTGGGAACTGCACACATTGTAATGGGACAAAAAATACAAAAGTTTTCAATCATCCGAGGACTGGGAAAAACATAAAGTAAAAGGCTTTATTAATTGTGCTTCAGAGGGGGTAATATACATTTTGAAATGTCCATGTGGAGAAGCGTATATAGGACAAATGAAAAGAGCATTAAAAATTAGAATTGGAGAACATAAGATGGCTATCAGATACAAGAACATGAAATATGTGATAGCCAGACACTATGTAGAAGCTGGACATGGGTCAGTAGCATCCCTTACACATGTAGGAATAGAAAGATTGGAAGTGCTATCCAGAGGAGGATGTTTGAAAGACATATTTCTCCAAAGAGAAGCTTTCTGGATCCATGAAATGCAGACTTTGGTACCTAATGGATTGAATGATGGTGCAGGGTACAATAGTTACCTGTAGTAAAACTTAAATGAACTAAGGATGGTTAAATGTATGAGGTCATAAGAAATGATAAGTGAAAGAGAGAATAAAGGAGAAAAAAGGAAAAAAAAGGAAAAAGTAATATCATAACGTGTGACCTTTAGCAGTCTGCTTGACCTCCGGAATGGATATGAGTAAATGATTTAAAATTAAATGTGATAAGATATGGTGTAGATTAACAGTACAGGTAGAAGTACTCTAAAGTAAAAAAATAAACACACAGTCTGTTTTTGAACATTTTTTTGAGTGTAGGAAACTATGAAACTTGTATATAAATAAACTAAAAAAGTTAGAGTGATAATCAGTAAATATAGTTGGAATAACTTCCAGATGGAGAGCAGACTGAGAAGAGTTGCTTTAGGTTTTCAGGATTTGGGCAGACCTGGTAGAAAAGTAATAATTTAAAAAGAAATGGTTGATGACCTTTAGCAATAAAGGTTGACCTCCAATGTTGTTTGAGTCTAAAATGTTCAAATAAGGAAATTTTTTCTTATAAAACATATGAATAAAAGGGAGTAGTAGGTTGTGTTAAAAAGTATAAGTAATCAGTGAAAATGAAATAGAACAAAATGAAGTCTGACTTTGCAGAATAGTTGCGACTCATTAAGAATAATATGTAATAAAAAATCAGGGAGAAAAAATGAGCAGGATGATATATTTGTGATGTAAAATTAAATTGAACAGGAGCATGGAAGTGGTTTGAGAATAAATATAAGCAATATGTGAACTTGATGACAAAAGAGGTATAAAAAGGCAGTATACACTTGCTAATACAGCTCTGATGATACAGACTCTGAATATTGGGCAAAGAAATAAAGATAAAAAGGTGAATGCACGCAATGGAAAGGAGAAAGCTAAACTTTAGATGTGGAATAGGCAATCAAGCCAAGAAAAACAAAAAACACCATGAGTATGAACTTAGTGGATGAGAAGGATGGTAAAGTACAAAGGGAGAAAATTTATGCTGTGAAATATAACTGAACTGAAAGAAAAATATTGACATTACAAATTCTGGAAAAAAAATGTTTTTATAGCATTTTGAAAATTTTATAAGTCCATGATATAAAAGGATAAAGAATAAATATACAAGATTTATATTTATATTTCCCAATGTGTGTTGTCTGAGAGAAAAAGGGACTAAATAAAAAGTTTGAACATTGGAAGGGGAGTGCAGGTGGAGAGCACCCTGAGGCTTAGGTGGGTTGCAAAAATAAAATCCTTAGTACATGCCAGACTGTCAGAGTATCTTACTTCCACCTGCTTCCTATCTCAATTCCAATATGGTTTTCATAAGCACAATTCTACAATCTCGGCCCTACTGCAAATCAAAAAACACATCCACTCTGCCATGGACCAAGGCCACTTGACAGCTGCTATCTTCGTAAATCTGGCCAAGACCTTCAACAGTGTGTCTCACCCCCTCCTCCTCAATAAACTAGGCACAACTGGCCTAGCACCCCTCTCAGTTGCTTGGTTCATGTCCTACCTCAAGAACAGACAACAGTCAATTAGGGTTGGAAATTCCTCCTCCTCCTCCCCTTCGCCTCCCATACTTGCTGAGGAACCACAAGAGTCTATCCATGGCCCCATCCTGTTCTCATCCTTCATAAACATCCTTCCTTTGATGTGTTCCAGTTCCCGAATACATATGTATGCAGACAACACCATTCTGTTTGTCTCTGGGCCAACCATCTTGGACGTCCACCCCCCCACTCCAACAACAGTTTCTTAAAATGCAACCCTGGTTCCTCAAAAAACAATTAAAAATAAACACCTACAAGACCATTTCCATGATATTTGGATCATCCCAAAAATTTGAAAGGTTAACCACCTCCCTGCCCCCACTGTCACCACCCTGGACGGTTCACCTCTTGACTTTGCGTCAGCATACAAATATTTAGAGGTCTGGCTTGATCCCCACCTTAAGCTCTCAACTCATATAGATGCCATTTCATCTAACCTACATCCAAAACTAGACATTTTTTACCATAATAAAGACTCCCTTCCACTCTTGACCCACCGTGAGTTAGTCTCAAAGACAGTAATCCCAATTTTTGACTATGCTGAGGTCTTTTATAGCTCTGCCCCAGCCTCCTTGCTCCCCTGCTTAGACACCCTGCTAAATTCCTTCTGTTGATCTGCATCTAACTCCCCACCCAGAACTCATCATTGCCACCTTTACTTCTCCCTCTGCCTCCCACCCCTTTCTCATAGGTGCAATATCCATTCTCTCTCTCTTTGGTAGCCAACTTCTGGTTCAGCCTATTTCCACCCTACCTATTGGAAATGCTCTCCCCAGTAGAAGTCTCCCCCTATGACCTATGAGATAGGGAGGCCTGCACATTCTCCTTTCCCCGCCCCTTATTGTTTGCTGGAAAACCTTCCTTCTACAAACTCCCTGCTTTATGGAACCTCCAGAACCCCCAGCTTTAGAACTTCCCTTCCTACCCCTTCCTGAAGCAGTACTTATGCCTCCTCCCCCTTCCCCACTTGCTCATGTCCCTTCTTATCCCACTCTCTAACTATTTGGTAGAGTTGTACAATTCTCTGGGTAAAGGCCGTTAGGCCATCTAAATCCCAGCTATTTTATGCCTATGAAGTCAATACAAACTTTTTGAAACACTGTGTTATACCCTGTAAGGCTGCCTGTATTCAAATGATTTTTTCTAACTTTTTTGAAATACTGTGATGCAATCCTGAATTTGTTGCCTGTAACCACTCAATTTTATTATGCTTTAATAATTTGTAATTTTGTAAATAATTGTATTTTGTCTTGTTCTGTACACATTGTTCCTCTTTTGTTACTCCTACCCCAGATCACACCTACAAATGAGCCTTGGCTCAGTGTGCCTTTCCCAGCAAACACATTTTAAATAAATACATAATTAATATAGTATATCATGATGTTGGTCTTGTTAAAATGGACACGGTAACCTATATTTCTCATATTTTTCAGTGCTGGATGAAGTTATTTAAACTTATAAATGGAGGAGCATGTACAAGGAAAAGTGTCCATATTTGCTGCCAAGAGAAATCTATATAAAATAAGCTACTGGCCAGACCTGTAATTCCTTTAGGGCCAGAACTATTACACATTTAGTTCCCCTTCCCGTTACAGCTGCTGGCATCCAATATCGAAATCAGTTGTACATAATATTAAATCATATATGGAGATAATAGAAATAAAACAGTGCTTCCAGTCATTCCTCATGGTTTCTTGATTCTCACAGCTCTCAGTGTCATTGTTGGTCACATGTGCTGATGGTATTTTCAGGCACTAGTGCTCCTGCAATATTAAAAATTTGTAAAGCCACTTTTTCACTGAACTACATTTTGTATCATTTTGAAAAATGTTGCATGCTGCTAGAACCATCAATTTCTAACCATTTATAGTGCTGTTGCTTTGTGTTTCGTGACATATTGTATATACTCACGTATAAGTCAACCATGCATATGAGTTGACCCCCATCTTACATCATGATTTTAGCAGTTTTGTAGATATACCTGGCATATTGGTTGACATATGACAGAACTGCAAAAGGTGAAGAAGAGGCTTTATTCTGAAATTGGGACCACCTCTCCCCTCCTCGGAGTACTGATCCTCTTCCAGGTCCCACACAACTCACCCAACTGAGATGGGACACTGGAGCTACAGACCGTCTGCACAGCAGCCAATCACAGTGCTCCACTCTCTTTAAATACTGCACCTGCCCAAGCAGCCCTCCACGCTAGCAGTCCTCTGCGCTCAGGGTTGGAGAGACAAGAGTGTCACACTGTGGGTGTCAGCTGTGGAAGTCATCCGTCAGCTAGTCACACTGCCCCGTGGATCACTGTGACATCCTTGGACTATTAGCTGACTTAGGTTAACAATAGCCTGTAACCTGCAGCCAAACAAATGACTGTGCTAGGACTATACAAATAACAAACAGCTAATTTGAAGTGGTATACTGCTGCCTATACAGAACATCTTAATTGTATTTTAATTAAATAAGGTTCAAGTAGGGTGATTTGGGCAGATAAAGACTAGATCTATGTGTCTTTCAATCTAAGGTTCAGTGCATTCAGCCTGATCTCATTTAGACTGTAAGTCTAAGGTTGCCAGGCTGTGTTCCTGAAAACTATAAAGTCTGCTTCTAGGGAAACGTCTATTCTGTTAATGTCATTGTGCTATGGCTATGGTTATTGAGAAGACTGCTTATGGTATTTCACAATGCAAATTGTTTAACTAGGATAGGTAGGGATCGTGTCCAAGATACTGCCCTAGGTCAGAAGTATTCAATTACATGCTCGGTGTGCCACACAAGCCCTTGTCTGAACCCTGGCAGGCCAAACCTCTACTCCTGCCCATCCGTCCTTGCCCTCACACCAGAAAATCACTACAAAGCATGCACTTAAACCAAGCTGAGACAGAGAGAGGAATAAAGCAGCCACAGCTTCCTTGAATCAAGGAGGTTATTTTCTAGACTGCACTGAACTGAATTATTACTTTTTGAACCTGTGTAAGTAACTAGTATTGATTCCGTTTTTGGGATTGACTTTTCTTAGTTTTAACTTTAATTTGCTAGGGAGGAACTGTAGCTGGGAGATATTTGCAGTCATTTGTGACAAGACTTGTTACTTAACCTCTGTGAAATAGGTGTCTGTTAAGGGTAGGAGCTGAAAGGGGCCTAATTGAACTGTGGATTTATAGCAGGAGTTGTTTGTGGTCTCTGTCTGCTGAGACAGAGAGAGTGAGAAAGCAGCCCAGCTTCCTTGAATCAAGGAGGTTATTTTCTAGACTACACTGAACTGAATTATTACTTTTTGGACCTGTGCAAGTAACTAGTATTGATTCTGTTTTGGGGGTTGACATTTCATAGTTATAACTTTAATTTGCCAGGGAGGAACTGTAGCTGGAAGATATGTGCAGTAATTTGGGACTAGACCTGTTACTTAACCTCTGTGAAATAGGTGTCTGAAAGGAAGGAAGGTACTCCCTGGGGTGGAGGGTCAGAGTTGTAGTTGGTTGTTTCTGGACAGCATAGGCTTACTCCCTCCACCCTTCCCTTACCCCACCCACCCCAAGCGCATAACTTCCTTTATAGCAGGGGTTCTGACATCACTTCCCCAAAACTGCTAACAACATACACCTATTAATATCCTTAAAGGCACAGCACACTGAATGGGGGTAGAGACACTCACAAGCTTGCACACACTAAAACAAGAACAAACAAAACAAAAGAAAAGCATCTGTAACAGGAAGGGACACAGACATGTGGGGAGTGGTGCAATGCACTGGCTGTGGTGCAGCAGTCTTCTGGGAGACATTCTGGAGACTGCATTGCTGCCTTATTTGCAGCCAGCTCTCTGGTCTGAGGGAGGAGGTTGTTCGTCTTCATGCTGACCTGGCAAGGGTTCAGGAAACTTGCTCCCCCACCCAGGGACCACCCAGGCCACTGCTGCTACCTCAGAGGTAGCCAAGAAAGAGGAGTAATTGGACCACGGAGGGCACAGGGAGGGTGAGGGTGGTGGAACAGAGGTGCATCCTTCCAGTTGTGCCTCTCCACAATCCATTTGCCACTCTGGTGGAGCATGGTCCCTCTATGGAGGCACCTATAGTGGAGACCAAGGAGGATGCTGGGAACCTCCACAATGGAGACCCACAGGAGGGTGGCACAAGACCCCAGAGGGGAAGGAAACAGCTCCTGGTGGGGGACTCAATTGTTAGGGGGGGTAGAACTGGGGTAGGTAGGGAGGGGAAGGGAGGTAAGGTGCCTGCCCAGTACCATGGCTTGGAGGGACAGGAAATGAATCCTCAGGATCATGGGAGCAGCTGCAAGAGGGAGGGAGCCAGATGTCATTATCCACCTAGGGACAAATGACCTGGCTGAAAATAGGATCAGAGCAGTGCAACAGGAGTTTGTAGAGTTGGGGAGGGGCCTTAGACAAGTAGCACACAAGGTAACTTTCTCAGAAATGCTATCTGTCTATGGCTTGGATGAGGCTAGGGTACTCCATTCCATGGGATTCAATCACTGGTTGAAAAACTGGTGCACAGCTCAGGGATTTGGCTTCACTGGGGACTGGGGCTTCACCTGGAGGGATGCAGGCCTATACAGGTGTGATGGTCTGCATCTATCCAGGAGGGGAACCAGGATCCTAGGTGATAGGTTTAAATGCTTCATTGATGCTTCATTGACAAGCATTTAAACTAGCCAAGGTGGGAGGCACTGAAAAGGAGAAGGGAAATCCTAGTCCCCCCAAAAAATCAGGGTAGTTAGTGAGGTAAACACCAAGATAGAGCAGTCAACAGGGAGAAGGGCAGGGGTAAATGGAGAAAAAAGCAAAGGCAGTAAGGACAGGGATGGGGCAAAAAGAAATAACGCCATAAAAAAATGAAGGGCAATGAGTATCAATGCCCGTAGTCTAGGTAAAAAGTTCCCCGAAATGGTGGCTTTGATGGAAGAGGGATGCCTGGATATCATGACAGTCACAGAAACATGGTACACAGAGAACCATGACTAGGATGTCAACATACCAGGGTACACAATCTACAGGAGAGACAGGGAGGGAAGAAGAAGAAGAGGAGGAGGAGGAGGAGGAGGAGGAGTAGCTCTCTATGTAAAGGAAGAGATTAAAGCAACACAACTAAAGGGTAAGCAGGGAGGAGAGGAGGCATTGTGGGTCACCCTGGAGACAGGAAATGGCTCCACAAACCACACAGGGGTTCTATACAGACCCCCGTCTCAGGGGGGAGGAAATAGACAAGGAAATGATAGAAGGCATCCTTGGGATGGCAGAGAAAGAGGAGATATTGCTGTTGGGGGACCTGAATATGCCAGATATTAACTGGAGCACCTTTGCTGCAGCCACATTCAAGAGCAGGGACATTTTTGATGCCCTACAGGGGGCATGCTTCAGACAGCTAGTTTTGGAACCCACTCAGGAAGGAGCAATCTTAGACCTGGTACTCTCAAATGGGGATGGAGAGAGGATCTTTGATCATGAAGTGGGTAGCCATCTGGGAACAAGTGACCACCAGACAGTGTGGTTCATGATAAACTTAGCTGTAGAGTCAAGCCACACAAAGTGAAGGTACTGGACTTCAGGAGGGCTGATTTTCTCCAAATGGGAGAGTGCCTCAGAAAAGCACTAGCAAACAGGCAAGAAGGTGGGGTGGAGCAACAATGGGGAAACATCAAAACTGCCATCACAGAGGCAACAAACCTTTGTGTGAAGTGGCGGGGAAGGTAAGGGAGAAAAAGATAGCATTCAGGAAGTATAAGGAAACACAGATGGAGCAGGACAGAGAACTTACCAATTAAACCAGAAGGAAGCAGGGAAGGCAGTCAGAATAGCAAAGGCCCAAACCGAGGAAAAGATAGCCAACTCAGTTAAGAAGGAGGATAAAACCTTTTATAGGTACATTAGGGAGCAAAGAAAGACTAAGGCAGGGATACTGAGGCTGAATAAAGAAGAAGGTGGTTGGGCAGAGAGCGACACTGAAAAAGCAAGGATACTGAACAAATACTTCTGCTCAGTATTCACAGTGGAAAAGCAGGGGGAGATACCTAATCCAGTCAATAGAAGCACTCTGGATAGGGGGTAGATATTAGTCCTTTCACAGAAGAAAGGGTTCTGAAATAACTCTTAAAACTGAAGATGGGTAAAGCAATGGGGCCTGATGGGATTCACCCCATAATTCTAAAAGAACTAAGGGAAGAACTAGTAACACCACTGACTACCCTTTTTAATAAATCATGGGAGGATGGTGTGGTACCTGAAGACTGGAGGAGGGTGAATGTGATTCCCCTTCACAAAAGTGGGAGCAAGACAGTGGCAGGAAACTACAGACCTGTCAGTTTGACTTCAGTGGTAGGGAAAATGATGGAATCACTTCTGAAGGAAAGAATTGTTGAGTACTTAGAGGCCAGTGGGGCACAGGGACCCAAGGCAGCATGGATTCACAGCGGAAGGTCATGTCAGACAAATCTAATTGATTTCTTTGACTGGGTGACCAAAGTAGTAGATCAGGGAGGGGCTGCGGACACGGCCTACCTAGACTTTAGCAAGGCATTTGACACAATCCCACACAAAAGATTAATAAACAAATTAGCCAGCCTGGGAGTGGGTCCCAAGGTGTTAGCCTGGGTAAAACACTGGCTGGACAACAGGACACAGTGGGTAATGGTAAATGGAGTCCACAGTGAAGAAAGGAGGGTTACTAGTGGGGTACCGCAGGGATCAGCACTGGGGCCAGTCCTTTTTAATGTCTTTGTAAGTGACATTGCAGAGGGACTGGAAGGGAAAGTATGTCTCTTTGCAGATGACACAAAGAACTGCAACAGGGTTGATATGCAAGGTGGGGTGGAAAGGATGAAAAGGGACTTGGCAAGGTTGGAGGAATGGTCAAATGTATGGCAGCTTAGATTCAATGCAAAGAAGTGCAAAGTAATGCACCTGGGAAACAAAAACCCGGGGGAAGAGTACACAATGGGGGTGAGATACTGACAACACCAAAAATGTAAAGGGACCTGGGGGTAGTTATATCAGATGACCAAAAGGTGGGCCAGCAATGTGAGAAGGCAGTAAGTAGGGCTGGGGATACTGGGATGCATAGGGAGAGGCATCACCAGTAGAAAACAGGAAGTTGTTGGCCCTCAATACAGACAGTTGGTAAGACCACATCTGGAGTACTGTGTACAGTTCTGGAGATCCCATCTCTGCAAAGACATGGACAGGGTGGAGGCTGTCCAGAGGAGGGCAACCAAAATGGTGCAGGGTCTGCACAAGAAGACATATGAAGAAATACTAAAGGAGCTTAAGATGTGTAGCCTCGAGGAAAGGGGGGCATGACAGAAACTTTCAAATACCTCAAGGGAATCAACATAGTCCAGAGGGTAGCATCTTTCAGAAAAAGAGATCTGCAAGAACAAGGGGGCACAATTTGAAGATAGAGGGGTAACAGCTCAGAGGTAATGTGAGGAAGTATTTCTTCACAGAGAGGGTTGTAGATGCATGGAACAACCTTCCTGAGGAGGTTGTAGAGTCAAAAACAGTGGGGGAATTCAAGCATGCATGGGACAGACATAAAGCAATTGTAGTGGGGAGTAGAAGGAAGTAGGCCTTTGGTTAACTAGGATTTGCAGCTTATCCATTAGGTAGGGAAATGAGCAGACTAGGTGGGCCAAGCCGTCCTTAGCTGCCATCAAATTCTATGTTTCTATGCAATGCAATGACATCAATCCCTAGCCTAGCCACCAGCATCTGATGAAGCGCCTGATCAAAAGTGTGCTGAGGTACTCCCCATGAATGCATCCTCTGACCCCATGACAGGTCAATGATCTGTTTTAACTAAAATGATCCAACCAACTATGCTATGTGCATGACGGTGGGCAAATTGAGGAAAAACAATGCAAGGCATACTGACACATGCCCCTTCCCACCAGTCTGCACCCTTCCACAGCCCACTAATCACCATCAGTCAGCAGAAGCAGTGCCGCCCCCTCCATGCTGCCCGCAGGGAGTCCACCCTGCAGATTACTGTTGCCCAGCAATGTTTCAACCAAGTCTCAAACAAAAGCCGCCCCATTCATCCAATTTCCCAAAGTGCAATGTCCCCCTCTGTCCTTCTGACTTCTCCTCCATCTCTCTCTCTCTCTCTCTCTCTCTCTCCCTCTCTCTGCATCCCTCCCATTTTCTTATTTTCACTGCCTTGCATTAGGGAGGCAGCTGACCGTCTGGAAGGTCAAAGGGTAGGCCATCACGGGCCGAGTTTGGCCTGTGGGCCACCAGTTGGAGAACCTTGCCGAAGGTGGAATGTAAAATGTGCCCTGTTTATTTGCTATATCACAGAATTTTAGCTAAACTCTCTGTTCGGGGCAGTCTATGATGTTATTTTGACTTCTTCCTCCACTGTAGCAGCAAGATAGCAGCAGTAAAGTGCTTGTGGAGTAATCGATTTTACTTCTTGTTACATGTCTGCCAAATCTCAGCTAAGCTCTCTATCCAGGGTTAGTCTTTAATGCTTATTGGATTTCTGCTTCAACTACTGTAGCAATAAAGTAGCATTTTGGTGTTAATAATGAAGCTGATCTTATTTGGTAAGACAAATGAGCTAAACACTAAATTAGGGTAGGATTACACAGCATCATTTAATTGCTGTTACTACTACCCAATTAGTTTGATACTTCTGGATGAATAATTAGTACATAGATATTTGTGTCTTTATTACAGGTCTGAACTACCTCCTTAAACTAATCCACCTGCCTGTCTGCTTCCCCAAGCTTCCCTCTCTTTTATCTCTCTCACCTTAGTCTTTCCCTCTATTAAATGTTAACTTTATGTTCCCATTACATGTCTACCTCTGTTTCAGAATGCGTCCACCACTATACTTCCTAGCCTGACTTGTTTCTATCTGTTATTCTTGCCTCTGACTCTCTAATCCCTGCTACTAGTCCATCCGCTACCTCCACTGTGATTAGCCACTCTGACTTTCTCCAACATGCTGGCTGAGACTGTCCTACCCCTCACCACTGGGTTGAGTTACAATCCCAATTTACTAAGCTTCATTTTTTAGGTGCCTAACTAAGAAGAGAAATATCTCCCACACCCAAACAACCCTGGCTGTCACGTAAGCTACCATCTAGCTTATTGTCCTCTCCATATCCCTGCCTAGGGATGTTGAACTAAACTCTGGCCCTTTGTCTACTCAGAATATACCTAACCTTGCTAGCTCTCACTTCTGGACACGTGCCTATGGCCTCAAACTTGCTCATCTTAATGTTAGGAGTCTGTTGGACAACCACTCTGAGCTTGAAGCATGGGCCTCACTCTATAACCCTGACAGTTTAGGCGTCTCTGAATCATGGTTAAAACCCTCCATCCCAGATGCCATGAATTTTCTTGCTGGGTACAGCATGTTTCGCATTGACCACCCCCCATCGAAAAGGGGAGGTGACCTTGTTCTGCTCTTCAAACCTCAACTTAATCTTACTCTTTTGCCCATCCCCTCTTTCCAATCCTGTGAAATACTACACTCCCTACTGCTTCTCAGTGGGACAAAAAAGTTTCATGTTGCTTGTGTTTCAATCCCTCCTAAAAGTGGTAAACCAGGTCTAACAGAACTCATTGACTAGCTGCCTCTGCCATATTGAAAAATGAGATCATCCTCAAGGAAAAGTTTAATCTCGACTGGCTTGGGTACAACTCCAAAAACTCTGAGCCCATCTTTAGTAAGGCCCACCTCTCCCAACTCATAACTGTCCCTACTAGGTAATCCAGCAATGAGTCTCATCACACTCTCATTGACAGGATCCTAAACAATAGGAAGGACAGGATCACTGCTGCTGGGACTCTCGCTGACTCGATCAATGACCACTCTCTGGTCTTCTATGTCTGGAATGCTAGCCCCCTTCTTGCCCCTCTAAGGTAATTACCATTAGAGATTTGTCTGCCTTCAATCCTGGCACCTTTCTTGCTGACCTTAGATGCGTCAACTGGTCTCCTCTTTTTTCTACCAGCGTTGTTCACTGTGCTGCTGAATATTTCTCCTCCACCATCGCCTCCCTACAACAGAAGCACATACCAACCACCAGGCACAGGGTTAGAGGGTCACCCACTAGATGTCTGCAATGCTCCCTATGCTCTATAATAAAAACTGGAGACAAATGCTGGGCCAAATCCAAATCCTCTTCTTCGCACTCTGACTGGTTCACATATCGCACTATGTGAAATGCCTGCAAAAAGGAATTCTGGTCTGCCAAAAGTAAGTATTGCAGGGACCTTCTTTCTGCCATGGCTAGGGACCTTAAGAGCTTATAGTCTCAAATCAATGGCCACATGGGTAAAAATAGAAGCCACCCCCCAAAATGGAAATTGACAATCTCAGCTGCAATAACCCTGCCACCATTGCTAATGCTTTCAATTCTATTTTCTCCAGTCTCTCTTGGCTTGAATCTCCTATGTCCTGCCCACTTTACCTCCCCCTCTACTCCTCTCCCTTCTGCTCCTCCACTGTACTTTCCCACTGCCTCATGCTGTGAGGTCATGCGTCTCCTCAAGACCATCTCTCCCCATGGTAGTGCTGACCCAGATGGGATCAAATCCAAAATACTCAAGCTGGCTGCCCCTTTCCTTGCCACCCCTGTTATGCAACTGTTTAACCTCTCTCTCTTTCTCTCTCTCAACACCGCCATCATGCCTAGCATTTTAAAGTCGGCTAGGATCATCCCAGTGTTTAAAAAGGGCGATTCCAAATCAACCACTAATTACCGCCCTATTACTATACTACCTACTCTTAGTAAACTTCTGAAAAAATTTATTTACTCCGAGGTCTTAGACTTGCAGTTAAAATATAATCAACAGTCCCCCTGCCCAGCATGGCTTTAGGCCTGCACACAGTACCTCCACTGCCCTCTTGCAGTTCACCAGTGATGCCAAACCCAACACGGATAAAGGGCTGCTCATTGGTCCTATCTTCACTGACTTCACCAAAGCCTTCGATTTGGTTAATCACACCCTCTCATTACAAAAACTTTAGTCCCTCGGGGTCTCTAACTCTGTCATACAGTGGTTCTCGAGCTACCTCCACAACTGCTCCCAGTTTGCCTCATTCAACAAGACCTTCTCCACCCCTGCCTCTGTAACCTTAGGCATTCCTCAAGGCTCCTTCCTGGGCTGGTTGCTCTTTTCTATTTTCATCAATGACATACCCAACGCCCCCTCCAACTGGAACATCCTTCTGTATGCTGATGACCTTGTGCTTTACGTTGACTCAAGATCACTGAATGATATCAATTACAAGCTCACCTTGAACTTCCACAGTATCCAAACCTGGCTAAACCTAAATTACCTAGTTCTAAATGTTGGCAAGACCCAAGCTATGCTCTTCAGTTCCCCCCAAAAGACTCATGCCCCTGCCTCTGATATAGTTATCCGGTATCTTGATGGCTCCCTTGTCTCTGTGACCAATTCTTTCAACTACCTTGGTGTCACACTTGACTGTGCTCTGGATTTCTCACAACATATAACTGATATCTGTAAATCCGTTAATTCCAAGCTTGAAATTGCATACCGTATCTGCCATGCCTTTATCCCTGCAGCTAGAATTGCAATCACCCAAGGTGTCTTACTCTCTAGACTATGCTATGCACTCGCTGCTTTTTTTCCAGGCCAATGCAAGTTGCTTCTTCAAATGGGACGTTGCCTATCATAATGTATGCAGGTTTGTCTAGTCTGCCCTTGTTTCACCCACCACTGCTTGCTACACTCAGATTTAAACATTCTCTCCCCCTCTTCCCAGTGTACTTACACCCTCAGCTGCTCAACTGACAACATTATCAGATCCTCACAACATGCCTCATTGGCCTCTATGTTTACTCCCACTGACCACACTTACCAACTGCGTTCCTCCACTCAGGCCCTCCTGGCTGTTCCCAAATGCTCCTCCAAGATGGGTGAACATGTTTGCGCTCACTTTGCCCCTAAATCCTGGAACTCTAAGCCCTGACACCTCAGGGTCTGCAAGTCTCACTCCATTTTCAAAAGAGATTTATTCCGTTATCTTTGGTCCACCGATAAATGCTCTTGCTCCTGGCTTCTTCTAATTTCATTGCCCACCTTGTTGTTCTTGTTACTGTGCACTGACTCCTGCACACGTCTATTCATTTGACAAGGATCTATGTTTGAATATGCACATATGAGACATGCTTGCTTATTTGTAATTACCTTAACTTATTTGTACCATATTTGCTCTTCCTTGACTGTTGTGTGAAATCTTGTTCATTTATTCTCGTGGACCATTAATAGTTGTATTTTCCTGTCACTATTCCGTTATTTTGGTTTATTTGTCCCATACTGTATTTAATTAATTTTGAACTATGTCGCTGCATTGTATTCATCTGTTGTTTGTAACTGTGCACTTTTTCTGCTGTTTTTTTAATCATTGTATTCTTGTTGTTACCTGCTATGTACTCTCCCGAGTCGTGCCTGAAAATGGTTATGTTTTGTCTAGTGCACTTACCCAGAAAACAAAAGCTAAATTAATAAATACTTATAGTACACTCATCCCCCATCACCCAGCATCCAATTGTAACTGAAGAAGGGGACCTACACAACCCACCCTCCTCCATAGCTGGCCACTGTCCTTGTAGTTTTCAAACACGCTTATAGCGCTAAATTCAAGATTACAAAGTACCCCCTTGCTCCCCCACCCTAGTTGCACCCTGGTCCCACCCTCCTCCCCCCCACACCCAATTTTGGCAAAGGAAGATGACTGGCACAACCAACCCTCCTCCTTGGTGGGTCATCTTCAGAATGAATGAAAGCACGGAGTCACGTGATGTGCTAAATCGGGCTAGACGTCCTCCGTATCGCTCCTAGCCCCCAGTTATAAAATTTGTGCGTAATTGTTGAGAATCTGCCCGTGGGTGAGTGATCTCGGGGTATTTAGTTGTGTTTACTCTAGCGACCGGGCATTTGCGATGATCGCATCGGTTTTAAATTCGGCACACTGGTTCCGTGGTTTGCGCTAGTGCGCCATGTTGGCTGGCTGACCAGGCTGGGAGCTGTGATGGAGCTCCGAGATTGTGGAGCCTCTTGCGGCGAGATCACCAGCAATCAAGAGGCCTAAACCGCAATCCCCCACCTTTAAGGAAACTGAAGAGGATCTAAATAGTGGAGGGGTAATGCTTCAACCCAGTGAGGACCTACAGGATATTAAGAGGCTTCTGCAGGGTCTAGTGGCCGATTTTGCAACGGTGAAACCTGCACTTCAATCCCTGGCACAGCATATGGGAGATGCTGAGGCTAGGATAACCTCACAGGAGAGAAAATCGGTGGTGCTGGAGCAGGAATTATCTACAGCTAAAAAATTAATTAAAAAACTAGAGGATCGAATAGAAGATCAGGAGTCTCGCAGTAGGAGAAACAATCTGATATTGGCCGGGTTACCGGAAAGATCCGAAGGGGCGGACTGTGTTTCTTTGTTCAGGATCTGCTCTTAAAGCTACTGGGCCAGTCACCTTTTGGGGACTCATATAATCTGGAGAGGGCCCACAGAGCATTAAGGGAAATGCCCCCGCCGGGTGCGCGACCCAGGGTGATCATTATGCGATTTCTCAACTTCAGGGAGAAGATGCATGTGCTGGGGAAGGCCAGGCAACATAAAGCTCTCCAATGGAACGGAGCAACACTCTGGATGTTCCAGGATCAAACCCCCTCAATTAGAGAAAAGCAGAGGGAGTACGTTGAGATAAAGAAAAAGCTTTACATGGCGGGCATTAAATTTCGATCTGCAGTATCCAGCAACCCTGATGGTGAGATTGCAATCAGGTGACGATTCTGTGGCGAGATGCGTTGGAATGTTTGCGCATCGAACTTCCCAACTTATTTAAGCCTCAGACCTGAGGCGGACTACTCAGATATAGTGCTGGTACAGGGCTTGGCTTAAAGGTGGACTTTTTGTATATGGACATTGTAGGACCTTATGTTCTGTGTGATTAAGGCTACTCGCTTTCCCTTTCCCTATTTGCATCCTATACCGGGTTGGGACTTTGGTCTTTTCATTAAACCTGGCCTAGCTTTATAAGGGCGGCCCACAAGGCCTGGATTTGGGGTCCTTGTGGGGCCGCTTGGTTCTCCAGAGACATACCTAAGATTCTGAATAGACCAGGTGTTTCTAAAGTAAGGCACCCGAGTAGTATAATTGAGCTCCTCCTATAGGTGCTGATATTGCTTCTACCAGAGCTAATTTTTTCTTTAAGATGATTTAATGAGGATCTTTTACATGTTTTCTCTGGTATTTCTAGACTGGGAGGCTATCTTAATACCTTAGTATGGTTCGTTACGAAGGGACTAGGAAGATAGGGGTTAAGGGACGGGCAGACCTCTTTGTAGCTCGAGGTCAGGTAATGCGGGCGGGAGGTGTCTGAGGAGGGCTCATCCATGACTGCCGAAGTTCTCAGGAGGTCGATCAAGGATCGGGGGCGGGGGAGGTTTGGGGGATGGGATAGAGAGAGAGAGAGTCCATAGTGCGATTAACATAGGATGGCAGAATGGATAGCCTGGGAACTGAGTCACACTATGTTTCTGGTTTATCTTATTTTTATTCTTTACCTCTTTCTTCCTCTCTTTATGAAGAATGTCCTGTTTTAACATTATTCTTGGAATGTTAAAGGACTCTGTAGACGGAAGAGGATGGTAATTCTGAGGCACATCAAATACTTGGGAGCTCACATAGCTGCCTTACAAGAGACCCACCTCTTGACTGAGGAATTAAGTTGTCTTAAGAAATTGTGGGTGGGCCAGGTCTATGGGCAGGGTAGGAAAAGGCGTCGGGGGTGGCATTTTAGTAAGCAGCAATTGTCCCTTCATGGTTGACCAAGTGTTACTAAGGGAAGATGGCAGGGGGCTATACCTGTTGGGGGTTCTAGCCGGTAAGGTAATCTCGCTGGCTTCTATTTATGGTCCCACTCCATCCACCGAAGATTTTTTTGCTTCAATAGAGAGAGATTTATCAGCTTTACCCACCGACTCCCTTATTCTGGCTGGGGATTGGAATATATGTATCAGTAATTCGGAAGACAGGATGCCCCCATCTGTTAGGCCCCCAAGTAAGGCTCAGATTGCCCTAAGGAGGATGATGGAGGCAACTACTCTGGTGGACCCGAGTAAAACTCATTCAAAGAAGGGCAGCGCTATGACCTTTTTTTCGGCAGCTCATAAGACTCACTCACGGTTTGATTTTTTCTTAGTCAGTAGTACTGTTCTTCGGGAAGCGAAGGACCTCACCACAGGGGTTAGGGTTCTCTCGGATCATTCCCCCATCTCTCTAGTGTGGGAACCATGCCCTGCTCCCCCTAAGCCAGTTAGATGGAGACTAAATGACTTACTGCTCTCTGAAACCACAGTGCAGAATGAGTTGGATGAATCCTTGAAGGGATTCATTCAAGCTCAATTACCATCCCTGCAAGATCAGAGATTGGCCTGGCCAACATGCAAAATGCTATATGTAGGGGCAGTCCTGGATATTGGCCAGGAGGGACAGATTAAGGAAGGCAAAGGAGGAATTCATTTTGGGGGCATTAGAATCTTTGTCTCCTTTGAGGGCTCGTCGGGAGAAATTGATTTAGAACTTAAATCCTCATGGGGAGGGCGGACCTTTGTTATGGCAAAGTGGAATTTTGGCTGGAGAAGATTCAGGCTAAATACTTATTACATGGGGATGTCCCAGGTCGTTTGCTAGCAGTAAGGGTCAGAGAATGGGAAGCTAGTAGAACTATTAATTCTATATGGCATGAGGGGAAACTTCTAACAGACTCTCAAGAGATGGCAGAAGCGTTTGCATCCCATTTTTCTGACCTTTATGGGCTAGGTACGGTAGTGGGAGAGGAGGAAATTAATGCCTTTCTTGAGAGAGTACCCCTTCCAGTGCTAGACGAAGTGCAGGCCAGAGAATTGGCGACTCCTATTATGGGTAGGGAAATATTGGAAGTGGTACAATCTCTGCCGTCGGGTAGAATGCCGGCCCAGATGGTCTCACAGCCAAATTCTACCAAACACACATACAGGTTATACTACCAATTCTACTGGAATTTATAACATGATTATACAAGAGGGACTACCGATCCGCGCTGTACCAGGCCTTTATATCTCTGATCCCCAAACCGGACAAGCCTGAGATAGGGTGGATAGCTATAGACCCATAGCTTTAATGAACCAGGACATCAAGATACTAACGAGAATTTTGGCTACTAGGATTTTATGCATTGCTCCAAGTCTAATTAGTGAGGAACAAGTGGATTTATGCCTGGGAGGGGGCTCAGGATGCTCTTCGAAGCTACCATATACTTAGCTATGCCCCGACTCCCAACTATCGCTAGCTCTAATCTCATTAGATGCTGAAAAGGCTCTCGATAGGGTCTCCCATGGTTTCCTTTTGCTACAATGCGCAAGGTGGTTTTCCGGAAGGTTTACTGAGAGGTATCAAACATCTATATGCTACGCCATCGGCTAGGATTCTGTGTAATGGGTACAGCTCCGAGAAATAATGTTGAAAATGGGACCAGACAGGGATGCCCACTGTCACCAATATTATTTAATATTTACTTGGAACCCTGCTAAGAGCTATAAAGGAAGATCAGTCCATAAAAAGGTGAGGTTGGGGGAGGGAGCTTAAATTCTCAGTTTTCGCTTGACGATATCTTGTTGCATCTAGAGGACCCAGCCCCTAGCTTTGAAAGAGTATGGGGATAATTGGCGCTGAGATAGCAAATTATAAATTGAATCTAACTAAAACCCAGGTCCTCCCCTGACTCTATGTACACCAGGCAGATTTTGCCTCTCAAATCTGCAGTGGAGGTCTGATGAGATTAAATACCTGGGTGTTCGGATTCTAGCTAATGGGGAAAGGGGCCAAGCAAACCTGAGAGGGGTAATATCGGCAATCAGAGGTGACATTTTAAGATGGAACAAACTCCCTTGAATTTTATGGCTAGACTTGGCCTTATCAAAATGAACTTACTGCCTAGGTTACTTTATCCTTTATATATGGCCCCTTATGACATTCATGTGCGTTAAGGGTTATCGAGGCTTCTATCTGAATTTGTATGGAATTCCAAACCCCCCAGGAAGAAATACGAGTTGCTACGTTTACCTCAATCAGGGGGTGGGATTAAATTGCAGGATCTTCAAATCTATTATGTGGCGGGACAGATGGGCCTCATGCTTTGGTGGGTTAGGCAGGCGGATGGGGGAATGTATACAAATAGATAGACAAATGTTGAAAGAGCGGGGTTTCTCCCCGGAGGCAGTGTTATATGCTAATTTTGTGAAAGAATTCATCATGGGGGGAGGGAACCCAATTGGGAAATCCATGAGGGCGTGGTGGTCTTTTCTCACTCCCGCACAGAGGAAAGCCCAGTTGAGAACTTGGGAGCAACCTCTGTTGGGCAATCCCACCTTCAAGTTGGGGGCAGATGTTAAGCGTGAAATGGGCCAATCAGGTGAGGGTGTCTGAAAGTGAGGGACCTTATAAGGTGCGTGGAGAATTCGCGCCAATTCTAGGGTTAGCTGTGTTTAAAAGACTGCAACCTCAAGTATGTTAGAAAAGTGAAGAAAAGTATTGAGGGTTTATAGAAGGGTCATTTACGGGATTCTTTGAAGGGTAGACCCAAAGGCAAATACTCTCTCCCAGATTTACAGAGTGTTGGTGGAGTTTAGCAGCCCACCTCTCCTGTACAAATAGCGATTGGGACGGAATTTTGCTCCCAAGAATCTTGCCTGGGACTCAATTTGAATAGCTACAGGTATATCTCTATACCTAAGTTTAGGATTATGCAATATTTTATTGTTTCCAATTTATATTTTACCCCAGCGAAACTATATGACAGGAAACTGAGACAGACAGACCTTTGTTTTAGATGTGGGTTGGGATAGAGACTGCTACATGTGTTGTGGGAGTGCTCCAAAATCTTTTCTCTATGGTCTGAAATAAAGTCTCATATGGACCCAGTCCTAAACTATTCAGATTATATCACGCCAGAGGTCTGTGTTTTGGGGATTTTCAGGAATATCCGAACCTTACCCAAATTTCACCTAGCTTTGATGTCTGCATTAGTGAAAGCTTCTTGGTTCAACACTGGAAAGATGATCAAGAGTATACCTAAGGACATTGGGTCCGAGACCTGTGTCTTCCTTGGGCAGAATAAGGAGGCAACTTTGGGGTGAGGGAACAGAAAACTATATGCCAAGAGGTGGGCTCTTTGGAAGCAATTCTATCTGCCACAGAGATCTCTGCAGGTCTGTCTGTCAGCCTCATGAATAGTACAAATTTAGTTTCTCTTAGGATATGAAGAAATCAAATCTCTTTCTTCCCTTTCTTCTTTTTTTTTTTTTGTCTGATGGTAGTGTAAGTGGGTTGGGGTATAGAAAATATGTGATTCACTTGGGTTGAACAAGCTGATGTATGCCTTCCAAGGGTTAGGCAGAGGATGGGACTCTCTCTCTCTCTCTTCAGGGGTCGTGGCAGGGCTCCATCTCAGATTTAATTTAAGGATTGTACTAGATTTCCTGCAGGGTTAATAGTTTAAAAATGTAACTTTGTTGATATGGTGGAATCTGCTCCTGTTATGGGTTTTTTTCTTCTCAATTTCTTTTTCTTACTTCATCATATATTGAATGTGAACTGTTTTCAATACATATGCTTGGACTATATGTCGGGTGACATTTTGCCAATAGGGAACATGAGCTATAGACTAGATACAGGAGCTGCCAACCAACTTATCTATAGCTATGAGATGGACTCCTGCTATGTTTGTAAATATGGGTCTGTATATAGTTCATACAGTCAGTTTTTGGGCTGTATACCCTGGCCTGTCCAGGTTTTTTTTTTTTTGTTGTTATTCGTTGTCTTTTTCTTTTTCCTTTTCTGTTGTGGATTATTGTTCTAAAATCAATAAAGATCTGTTGAACAAAAAAAGAATGAATGAATGAAAGCACTCGTGCACTGGTTCTATCTGATAGTAAAACAGCTGATCATCTGTTTTACCATCAGCCAGAACAAACGCTTGAGCACTTTCATTCATTCTGAAGGCGGCTGGCTATGTAGGAGGGTGAGTAGTGTCAGTTACCTTTCTTTGCCAAAATTGGGTGTCGGGGGGGGGGGCCAGGAGGAGAGAAGCAGACTAGCAGAATGCTACTAGGGTGGGGGACAGGAGGGTGATTTGTAATCTTGAATTTAGTGCTATAAGCACTTTTCAAAACTACAAAGGGGTTCTGCCAGTCACCTTCATAAGTTAAAATTGAGTGCTTGAGGAGGAAGGTGGGAACAAGGTGCTACTAGGATGGGGGCAGTGGGGTAATTTGTAATGCTGAGTATTTCTCAGACATCTAGGGCATAAGTCAACCCAGAGAAATTATAGGTAAAAGAAACTCTACGCATAAGTCGACCTTGCGGGTTTATGTGATTTGAGTGAATATATTTGAGCGAGCACAATTCGGGAGACTATTTTACAGCGACCGTCATTTCGGTGACCGCAGACTACAGTGAGGCACATTACAGAAACTATGGACATCACAACTGTAGTTGCCCCCCAGTTCCCTTCCACCTTCTGCCCATTGTTCCTTCCCTGCCCCTACCTCTTTCAGGTTCATACATTCTCTTCACCTCTATTGTCTTGTTGGGGTTTTACTCCTTTTGGAGTCGTTGCTCCATTTGAGAGACCAGGAGGACATCAAAGGTGCACGTCTGTGATATGCAGGGGGGATTCTGCCCCCCTGCACCCCCAGATCCCCCTATTTCTAGTATTCTCACTCCAAGGCACACATTGACTCTGGGGATCATTGAATTTGTGGGTCACTGTATTGTGTCAGGCGCTCATTTTCTTTTCACCCATATGTAGTCACTCCAATAACTTCACTCATATTGCATCGCTCAATTGACGTGCTACCGACCTCGCGTATAAGTCAAATCCCCATTCTTTAGTGCCTATTTTTAGCTCTAAAAACTCAACTTTTACACAAGTACAGCATGTATGGTACTCATTTAGTGAACCGTTTTGGGCCTGTGTGGTTTCCAAAATTCCTTTCTTATAGCACCATTCTAAATGACTGTTGTGCCAGTGCCATTTCACATAGATTGTGCACTGATACACAAGGTCACCGATTTTCGTTGATTAAAATAATGAAATTCCATTTTCAAGACTTGAAATTCCAGGAACTGCACTGGTGATTGTTAATGTAATTTCCATATGTTACTGGGATTCCGCTGTCATCCTTTCAGCATGTGTAGAAATTACTAGACTAAAAGAAGGCTTAATATACAGAGCATTAAATAAAGCAAATTAAAACAGTACAGGATGCAATTATTGAAAAATTCAGGTTATGTTGATTTACTGATCTCGATTAAAATGAAAAATTCTGTGAAATTCTTTGTTTTTACCGGTGTGCAGCCAGTCAAAATTCTGGAATTTTACTTGGTTTTCTGGTAAAAATTGAAAATCAGTGGCCTTGCTGATGCAGTTATGTATAATTTGTTGTGTTGCTGTCATTTTGTTTAATTGAAAGTAGTGTGGTCCAGTGGTTAGAGCACCAGCTTGGAAACCAGGAGATCACAAGCTTCAAACATCAGCAGAGCCAAATATTCATTGTATAGCAAGTCATCTATTCTCTCAGTGCTCCAGTTCACCCAGCTGTGGAAATGGGTAGAAGATGGATCTCACTGGAAATGGAATTTTACATCCCAGCTGGGTTATCTTGTGTAAATAATTGGAAAAATAAAAAAAAATTGCTCATGTTGTTGTGTGATAGGGTATCTGGGTGGTATAAGTGTTTTTTGGAACACTCGACAGCTGACCCTTTTCATGGTCCAAAAATAAAAGGCCTTAATTTGAATGCTGTGGCTGGCATTTTCATAAGGCGGGACACAGGACTTGCATCAGTATTTAAGATGCATGCTCCAGTTGTATTTTTAAACATCCCAATGCATTTTCAACATTTGCTGCAGTTTAGGTCAAAAAAAGGATGCCTGCATCACAATTGTGATGCATACGTCATTTTTGAAATGAGACTGCCACAACTTGCACTCAGAATTTAGACCACCTTTTAGATGCTCTAATGGTGCAAGCAGATGTCACGCTGCTGCTACTGAAAAATGGGCATATTACGTAGCTCTTTGAAAATTCCACCCAGTGTCTGTAACACAACAAAAATGCTTTCTTCACCAAAACTCAAAACAAAAATACAATAAATGTTATGTTTAGTTGTACTTGCAAAGTTTTCAAACTCTATTGCTCAGGCTCTCAGTCTGTGTCTTTCTAGCTTGAAATTTAGAGCAGCCCCCAGCCACCGAGGAGGCATAACCATTTCAGTTCTTTGGCCCTCCCAGCTGCAATCACTAAGGGTTCGGTCCACAGAGGGTATGAGCCAGTGGTGCACAGTGGTCCAACCTCACACATGCAGAGACCTCTGTGCATTTCCAGCCTTGGCAGTGCACCCCAGGCACATTCGATCCTTATGTGACAGAACTTCGGCAGGCCAAGGGGTGGGTGCGGAAATGCCCTACATTCATAAAACAATCTCCGCAGTGTTGAGTGCTGGTGGAGGGGATGGCCACTGTGTTTGTATATGGTAAGCATTGGCAGCTATGTCCCAGTCTCCACAAGACAATGAACCATTCCAAGGCCAAATGGCCCCTTCCACCTGCTCTCAGCCCTGGGAGGGCATGGGGCAGTGCTGGCACTGGATTAAGACCTTTACAGATATCACAGCCACCCTGGTGATGATACAGCAGTCCTAGAGGACTGCTATATCCCATCATTCATTGCATCCTGCATAGGCAGTAATCCACTAGCAGACCGGCACAGGCATCCAATTGGATACTCATGATCTGACCAGCTGTCTCACCCCTGGGCCCCCACCTGACACCCACTACCCTAAAGTGCAGCTCTGCAATAGAAACATAGAATTTGATGGTAAATAAGAACCACCTCACCCATCCAATCTGCCAGTTTCTTCCTACCTACACTATTACCACAGACTCTGCCTGATCTACAGCTCTTTCTCCATCACTCCTTCCTTTTCACTATGATTCCCTTATGCTTATCCCATGCATTCCTGAACCCCACCACTGTTTTCTCACTCCTCTCTCCCATCTTCACTAGAAGACTGTTCCAGGAATCCATCACTCTTGCTGTGAAGAAGTACTCCCTAAAATCTCTCCTGAATCTACCCCCCCTCCAGCTTCATAGCATGTTCCCTTGTTCTTGACCACCTTTCTTCTGACAAATACTCCCCCTCCTGTACCTTACATACCCAGTGAGATATTTAACAGTTTCAATCATATCCCACCTCTCCCTCCTTTGTTCCAGGGTGTACATATTGATGTCCTTTAGTCTCTACTCATAGGCTTTTGATGCAGACCCTTCACCAATTTAGTTGACCTCCTCTGGACCACCTGTACTCTGTCTATGTCTGTCAACAGATGTGATATGCAGAACTGGACACAGTACTCTAAGTGGGGTCTTACCAGTGATCTATAGACAGGAAATACCTCCTCCTTCTGTTTGCAGGTGATATCTCTCCCTATGCGCCCCAGCATCCCACCAGCCCTCCCTACTGCCTTATTGCACTTCTTGGCCATCTTTAGATCATGCGATATGATTACCCCCAGGTCTCTTTCCTCCTTTGTGGTCACCAATACTATGCCACACATTTTGTACTCCACCCCTGGGTTTCTGTGCTCTTAGTGTATAATTTTGCAGTTTTTCATATTGAAGCCCAGTTGCCATACCCTGGTATCACATGATGTGGGTGAACGCAAAAGAGCTAGGCCACATTATGGCGAATGGAAAATGGAGAGTACCAGAACAGAGAAACTGGTATTCCCTTTCCCTGAGGTGCTATGACCTTGGAGTTTGATATTTAATAAAGGGGGGGGCAAAGCCCCTCACAGAACAAGCACAGTCACCATTCCGGTCCTCACCATTTTCCATTCACTAATATGGGCTCACTCTTTTGGAGTCACCCATATCACATGGGACCCCATACCCTTGACCATGCCTCCAGTTTTCTCAGATCTCTGCTCATCCTTTCCACCCCCCTTCCCTAGATTGTCTACGCTATTGCAGATTTTGGAGACAAATCTTCACTTCCAGCTCCTCTGCAATGTCATTTATAAAGACATTAAAGAGGACCAGACCCAGCACTGATCCCTGAGGTACCTTGCTGGCACCCTTCCTTCCTTGGAGTGAACTCCATTTATTACCACCCTCTGTCACCTATCCCTTAACCAATTCCTATCCAGTTTACCACCTTTAGACCCACCCCTGAGCTACTCAACTTGCTTACTAGTCTCCTGTGTTGCATGGTGCCAAATGCTTTACTGAAATTTAGGTAGGCCACATCTGCTGCTCCAACCTGATCTACTTCCTTGGTTACCCATTCAAAAAATCTATCAGATTCATTTGACATGACCTCCCCCGTGAAAACATGTTGCCTCTGGTGTTGTAACCTACTGGATTTAAGATATTCCACAATCCTTCCTTCAGCAGTGATTCAATTAACTTTCCCACCACTGATGTCAGGCTGACTGGCCTACGATTGCCAGTCTCCTCCCTGCTACCACTTTTGTGTAGTGGGACTACATCCACCCTCCTCCAGTCCTCTGGAACCACTGCTGTTTTCAGTGAGCTGTTAAATAGAACTGTCAGAGGTGCAGCCAGTATTTCACTGAGCTCCCTCAATACCCTTGTATGCACCACGTCTAACCCCATTGCTTTGTCCACCATCAAATTAACAAGTCCTGTCAGGACTCTCACCTCCAAAAAAGGACTAATGTCCACCTTCTTCCCTCCAAAGCTTTGTTACTTTTTTGTGGTCCCTTTCCCTTCTCCTTCCTCTGTGAACACTGAGCAAAAGAATTTGTTCAGGATGTCTGCCTTTTCCTGGTCCCTCGTCCACAGTCCCCCCCTCCTCCCCCACCCAGGTACCACCAGGGCCAATGCCACTACCTCAGAGGTTGCCAAGAAAGAGGAGAGGCTGGACCAGGGTGGGCTCAGGGTGGTAGAGGGTGGTGGAATAGAGTTGCATCCCTCCAGCTGTACCTCTACACAATTCATACACTCTTCTGGTGGATAGTGGTTCCTCTATGGAGGCACCTGCAGTGGAGACCAAGGAGGATGGTGGGAACCTTCACAAAAGAGACCCACATGAAGGTGGCATGGGACCCCACAGGGGAAGGAAACAACTCCTGGTGGGGGACTCAATCATTAGGGGGGTAGAAGTGGGAGGAAGGGGAAAGGAGGTAAGGTGCCTGCCTGGCCCATGTCTTGGAGGGACAGGGCGGAATCTCAGGATCGTGGAGCAGCTGCAAGAGGGAGGGAGCTGGATGTCATTGTCCACCTAGGGACAAATGACCTGGCTAGGAAATGGGATCAGAGCAGTGCATAAGGAGTTTGTAGAGTTAGAGGGCCTTAGACAAGTAGCACATACGCAACCTTCTCGGAGATGCTGCCTGTCTATGGCAAGGGGGGATACTTAGGGCACTTCTTACCAGGGAATCTAAATGGAATGGCTCCAAAACTGGTGGAGCCCAGGCTCTGCCCATTGGGGATTGGGAGCCACTAGAGGGATGAAGACCTATACTGGCGTGATGGTCTGCATCTGTCTGGGGGGGGAACCAGGATCCTAGGTGAGAGGTTTAAATGCTTCATTGGGAAGCATTTAAACTAGCCAAGGGGGAGGCACTGAAAAGGAGCAGGGAAATCCCAGCCTCCCCCCACAAAACACGGTAATTAGTGAGGTAAACACCAAGGTAGAGAAGTTATTAGAGAGCAGGACAGAGGTAAATGTAAAAAAGGCAAAGGCAGTAAGGACAGCGATGGGGCTAAAAGGGGTAAGGCCATCAAAAAGTGGAGGGTGATGAGTACCAATGCCCGTAGTCTGTGTAACAAGCTCTCTGAACTAGTGGCCTTGATGGAAGAGGGTTGCCTGGATATTGTGGCAGTCACAGAAACACAGAAACATGGTACACAGAGAACCATGCCTGGGATGTCAACATACCAGGATACACAATCTACAGGAGGGACAGGAAGGGTAAAAGAGGAGGAGGAGTAGCTCTCTATGTAAAGGAAGGGATCAAAGCAACAGAACTAAAGAGTAAACAGGGAGCAGATGAGGCACTCTGGGTCACCCTGGAGACAGAAAATGGCACCACAATCCGCATGGGGGTTGTATACAGACCCCCATCTCAGGGTGAGGGAATGGACAAGAAAATGATAGAAGGCATCCTCACAATGGCAGAAAAAGGGGGAAATATTGTTGATGGGGGACCTGAATATGCCAGATGTTAACTGGAGCACCTTTGCTGCAGACACATCCAAGAGCAGGGTCATTCTTGACGCCCTACAAGGGGCATGACTCAGACAGCTAGTATTGGAACCCACTTGGGAGGGAGCAATCTTAGACCTGGTACTCTCAAATGGGGATGGAGAAAGAATCTCAGATTTAGAAGTGGGTAGCCATCTGGGAAAAAGCGACCACCAAACAGTGTGGTTCACGATAAACACAGCCATACAATCAAGCCATACAAAAACAAGAGTATTGGACTTTAAGAGGGCTGACTTTGGGAAAATGAGAGAGTGTCTCAGAAAAGCACTAGCAAACAGGCAAGAAGGAGGGGTGGAGGAACAATGGGGAGTAATCAAAACAGCCATCACAGAGGCAACTTGCCTTTGTGTAAAGCAAATCAACAAAACACAACAAAGGAAAAAATCACTATGGTTCTCAAAAGAGGTGGCAGGGAAGGTTAAGGAGAAAAGGATAGCATTCAGGAAATATAAGGAAATACAGAAGAAGCAGAACAGAGAACGTTATCAGTTAAAGCAGAAAGAGGCAGGGAAGGCAGTCAGAATAGCAAAGTCCCAAACCAAGGAAAGGATAGCCAGCTCTGTTAAGAAGGGGGATAAGACCTTTTATAGGTACGTTAGGGAGTGAAGAAAGATCAAAGGAGGAATACTGAGGCTAAATAAAGGGGAGGGAATGTGGGTAGAGGGTGACAGTAAAAAAGCAGGGATACGGAACGAATGTTTCTGCTCAGTATTCACAAAGGAAGAGGAGGGGGAGGTACCTAAACCAAACAAGAGAAACACTCTGAAGACGGGGGTCGATACCAGTACATTTACAGAAGAAAGGGTTCTGAAAGAACTAATAAAATTGAAGGTGGACAAAGCAATGGGGCGTGATGGGATTCACCCAAGAATTCTAAAAGAACTAAGGGTAGAACTAGTGACACCGCTGACAACTCTCTTTAACAAATCATGGGAGGATGGGGTGGTACCTGAGGACTGGAGGAGGGTGGATGTGATTCCTCTTCACAAAAATGGGAGCAGGACAGAGGCAGTAAACTACAGACCAGTTAATTTGACCTCAGTGGTAGGGAAAATGATGGAATCACTTCTGAAGGAAAGAATTGTTGATTACCCAGAGGCCAGTGGGGCACAGGACCCAAGGCAGCATGGATTCATGATGGAAAGGTCATGTCAGATGAATCTAAAAGATTTATTTTACTGGGTGACCAAAGTAGTAGACCAGGGAGGGGCTGTGGACATGGCCTACCTAGATTTTAGCAAGGCATTTGATACAGTCCCACACAAAAGATTAATACAGAAGTTAGCCAGCCTTAGAGTGGGTCCCAAGGTGGTAGCCCGGATAAAAAATTGGCTAGACAACAGGACGCAAAGGGTAGTAGTAAACGGAGTCCACAATAAAGAAAGGAGGGTTACTAGCGAGGTACCGCAGGGTTCAGTACTGGGACTGGTCCTTTTTAATGTCTTTATAAGTGACATTGCAGAGGAACTGGAAGGAAAAGTATGTCTCTTTGCAGATGACACAAAGATCTGCAACAGGGTTGATACACAAGATGGAGTGGAAAGGATGAGAAGGGACTTGGCAAGGTTGGAGGAATTGTCAAATGTATGGCAGCTCAGATTCAATGCAAAGAAGTGCGAGGTAATGCACCTGGGAAACAAAAACCCAGGGGAAGAGTACACAATGGGACGTGAGATACTGACAACAGTAAAAATGGAAAGGGACCTGGGGGTAATTATATCAGATGACCTAATGGTAGGCAAGCAATGCAGTAAGGAAGGCTGGGGGGGGGATACTGGGATGCATAGGGAGAAGCATCAATAGTAGAAAACAGGAAGTTGTTATCCCTCTGTTCAGACAGTTGGTGAGACCCCATCTGGAGTACTGTGTACAGTTCTGGAAATCCCATCTCCACAAAGACATAGACAGAGTGGAGGCTGTCCAGAGGAGGGCAACCAAAATGGTGCAGGGTCTGCACCAGAAGACATACAAAGAAAGACTAAAGGAGCTTAATATGTATACCCTTGAGGAAAGGAGGCAGAGAGGGGACATGATAGAAACTTTCAAGTACCTCAAGGGAATCAACAAAGTCCAAGATGGTAGCATCTTTCAGAAAAGAAGATGTGCAAGAACAAGGGGGCACAATTTGAAGCTAGAGGGGATGGCTCAGAGGTAATGTGAGGAAGTATTTTTTCACTGAGAGGGTTGTGGATGCATGGAACAGCCTCTCTTAGGAGGTCGTGGAGTCAAGAACAGTGGGGAAATTCAAGAATGCATGGGACAGACATAAGGCAGTCCTAGTAGGGGTAAGAGGATGTAAGCTGTTGGTTAACTAGGATCTGGAGCTTATCTGTTAGGTAGGAAAATGAGCAGACTAGGTGGGCCAAGCGATCCTTATCTGCCATCAAATTCTATGTTTCTATGCTTCTATATTTCCCTTTTTAACCTTACAATCCCATCCCTGGTTTTCCTCTTTTCATTTACATACCTAAAATATTTCATGTCTCTCTTCTGTTTGCACCTTTGTGCTCCTTACTACTTTCTCTTCGTCCCTTTGTTTCCCCAGATACACCTGCTCTATCCTTCTCCCTCTGTGTCTCCTTATACCTTCTGAATGCTATCCTTTTCTTTGGAGGCAGTAAAGCACAGTGGGTTAAGGCTCTGAGCTGCAGATCGAGAGACCTGGGTTTGAATCCCACAGCTGCCAAGGAGCATACTGTGTGATCTTGAGCAAGTCACTTAACTTCCTTGTGCTCCCAGGTCGCATCTGGAAACAAGCTTCAGCTTAGTGTGCTACTCCTGGTTAAACAATGTTCCCTTCCCTTTCCTTTTAGCCTTTACTTTTTCAGCCACCTCTTTTGAGAACTATAGCAGTCTCCTTTTCCTCTTGCTTTTGCTCACTTGTTTGAAGCAAAGATTTGTTGACTTTACTATTCTCCCTTTTAGCTTTGCCCACTGTTCCTCCACCCCACCCAGGCCACCCCCACCAGGTCATCTTTATAAAACCTGCCTTCCTGAAGTCAAGGACCCTCCCCACTGTGTGGTTCAATTCTATCGCTGGCCCTTAGATTGAACCACATCATGCAGTGATCACTGGTCTCCTGCTGGTCTCCCACCTTGATGTCTAGACCACTGTCCCTGCTAGTGAGTACCAGGCCCGGTATTGCCAGATCATGAGTGGGTTCACTGATTAGCTGACTGAGGAATGCCCCCTGCAGAGAGTCCAGGATGTCCCTGCTCCTAGCTGAAGCTGCTGCTAGGAGGCTCCAATCTACATCTGGCAGGTTGAAGGCCCCCACCAGCAGCATCTCCCCCATTCTGCCATCTTGCCAGTGGTTTTCACCAGTACCTTACCTAATTCCTCCACCTGTGCTGGAGATCTATAGATCACTCCAGTGTGGACATTGGCTCCATTCCCTCTGCCTACCACTGTATTCCCTGTATCTCTGTTGTGTTTATGATTTCCCTCAAATAAAGCACCACACACCCGCTATTCCTTCCCACCTGATCCTTCCTGAACAGAGTATAGCCTAGTATGGCCATGCCCCATTTTGATTTTCAGTTCCCCATGACTTGGTAATGACCACAATATCCAGGCTGACCTCTGCCATGTTGTCCTTCAGGTCCAGAATCTTATTTCCTTGGTTTTGAGCATTCACACTCCTGGCCTTCCAGATTTTGTTTCCACTCTGCTTGTTGCCCCCCCAATTTTCCCTCCCTCCTTCCCACCTCTCTTTTTAATGCTTTCGTTCTTTCCCCCTTTATCTCTAACACCCTGCTTCCTTTATTAATTTGCACTCTGGGGGATTCCTCGCCCCTTGGGTTCTCCTTACTCTCTGTTTAAGCCTGTGGAGGGGGGCAGTTTCTGACTCCCTGATTCCTTCCACTCCCCCTTGCTTAGTTCAAATGTTTGTCAAGGTAACATTTAAACTGTCCACTGAGTACTGTGGTTCCCATCCTGAATGGATGCAGGCTATAAGCCCTGTATAGGCCCTTATCCTCCCAGATGGGTTTTCCCAGTCCCCATTGTAGTGGAACCCTTCCTCTCTAGACCATTCCTTCAGCTATGAGTTGAAACTCCTGCTGTGGAGATCCCTCTTCTGTCCTCTGTCAGAGACAGGAAGCACCTCAGTGAAAGTCACTGAGAGAGCTAAGACCCCTCTCCAGCTCCATAAACCTTCCCTGCACTATCCTAACCCCATCCCTAGCTAGGTTGTTAGTCCCCAGGTGGGCAATGACATCCAGCTCTCCCTCCCATCCTGCTGCCCTAGCAACCCTTAGGATCCACTTCCCATCCCTCCGGGCCATGGTGCCAGGTAGGTACCTAACTCTTTCCCCCTTCTCTGTTCCCAAATCTATCTCCCTCACAATCAAGTCCCACCACCAGAAGTTGCTTCTTCCTTCTCTGGGGTCCTCTACCACCTTCCTTGGGGTCTCCCCTACAGATGGCCCTCCATGACATCCTTCTTGATCATTACCATGAGTGCCTCCTCCTGGCAGTCCCTCTGCACCAGAGTGGTGTAGAGATTACACTGTGGTACTGGTTGAGGAATGTGCCTCTGTCTCACCACCCCCACCCTTTCCAAGCTGACCGTAGTCCAGTTATTTCTCCTCCCTGGCATCCTCTGAGGTAATGGCGGCAGACTTGGTGGTCCCTGGGTGGGTGGTGGTCCCCTGAATCCTAGCCAGCTCAGCCTGGAGTCTAGTGACTTCCTCCTCTAACCTTGAGAGGTCTGTGCAGATGGGGCAGCACTGCAGTTTCCAGAATTTCTCTCTGAAAAATGCTGCCCCAGAGCCAGTGCGCTGCATCACTCCCAACATTCTCAACCTCTGTTCTCCCTGTGTTACCTGAAAATACTTTTGTGCCCTTACCCCTAATAGAGTGTTTCTAGTTTTCTGCTTTTTTGTTTGTTTCTATTTGTGTCCCCATGTGCCTTCTTTAAATCTTTTTACACTCTTACCCTAGATTGGTGTTGCTCCTATTCCCAGTTTTGAACTGTCTTTGACCTTCTGCCCTTCCCAGCACAGACAGTATTGAACAGGTGCCTTTACTTGGTTTACGTGGTTTGTAGGACAAAAGGAGGTGGATTGCCTATCGAGATTGTCCTCCATATACATGGAACATTTAACCCACATTCTGTTCTTCCATCCATATATCAAGTTTATTCTTAAATGTTGTAATAGTTAGTGAGTCAACTATATCCTGGGGTAACGTGTTCCATATTTTGGGTGTTCTAATGGAGAAATAATTTAGCCCTTTGTTATTATTTGCCTTTTTTACTTCTAGTTGTTTGTTGTGAAGTCTAGCCACAATTTTTCTTGTCGAGTAAGCAATACCACATGTTGTCATTTGAGCAGGAGATTCAAGAATCTTAAACAACTGCAGAAGATCTCCTCTAATCCATCTTCGCTTAAGTGAATAAAGTCCTGTGTTTTGCAATCTGGTGTTATAGTCCAAATGAACGAGATGGAGAACAAGTTTAGTGGCTCTACATTGGACTTGTTCGATTCTATTAATGTCAGTCTTTAAATAAGGGCTCCAAAATGGGGATCCATAGCCCAGATGGGGCCTTACATGTGACCTATACAGAGTCATGAGGCATTGTTCTGATTTAGAAATAAAAGTGTTGCTAATCCTGCGAAGTAGCGCATTAGTTTGGTTTGCAACTCTAGAACATTGAGAAGTTGACAATAATTTATCATTTACTAATATTCCCAGGTCTTTTTCTACATTAGAAGTCCTAATAATGGTGTTATTTAGGTAATAAGTTTGCCTGGGGTTGTTTTTTCCCAAGTGAAGTACTGCACATTTGGAAACATTAAAGTGCATTTTGTTATTAAGTGCCCAGTTCTCAATTGAGGCTAGGTCCAGTTTTAAGTTATGACTGTTATTCTGGTTATTGACCTCACCCCCAGGTTTGGTGCCATCAGCAAATCTGACCATAAAGTTATTGGCTGAGATACACATGTCACTGATGAACAAGTTGAACAAGGTGGGACCCAAGACCGATCCCTGAGGGACCCCACTAGTCACCTCTCCTATATCAGATACAGCACCATTTACCCTTACTCTCTGAGTTCTATTTCCTAGCCAACTGTTTATCCATGAGATAATGGATGATGAGAAACCTAGGTGGATAAGTTTATTAATCAAGATGACATGCAACACTTTATCAAATGCCTTGCTGTAGTCCAAAATAATAATATCCATTGGTATATTACAGTCAAGGTTATGACTGATGTGGTTATAGAAAGTGAGCAAGTTTGTGGTACAGGAAAAACCTGGTTTGAACCCATGTTGATAATTGTCATTAATGTTTAGAGTTGCCATTTCACTTTTGAGTTGTTGTTTAATAATTTTTTCCTTTAATTTGCATGGTATGGAGGTTAGGCTAATGGGCCTGTAGTTTTCAACTTTTGAATGGGAACCCTGTTTAAAAATGGGTGTAACAGTAGCTGTACGCCAATCAACAGGAACTGAGGATTCTTCAAGGGATTTATTGAAGATAATTGTTAAAGGTAGTGTGATTGAATCTTTTGTCCCTGGAAGAAATTTGGAATTGATATTGTCCAGGCCTGGCTTGTGTGTTGTTTTAGTGAGTCCAGCACCCGCCGCGTGTCTCGAAGGGAAATTATATGTATTTCTAGCTTTGGTACTGTTTCATTAGGTGAAGTGATAGTTGGTTCCTGGATGAAGACTGATGAAAAATACTTGTTTAGTTATGTAGCTGTTTCAATATCAGATGTTATAGTTATATTGTTAGAGACCAGTGGACCGATCTGGTAGTTATTACCTTTTTTTCCATTTAGATAGGAGTATAGTGCCTTATGGCAGTCTTTTGTGTGTGCTGTTTTGAATTCCAGGTTACATTTAGCCAAAGTGATTTTTTTTTTAATTCTCTAACTGCCTCCCTATAGTTAGCTGAAGCTATATCTTTGTGTTCTATTGAACATTTTTTTTAATTTTGAGAAGTTTACTTTTGTGCGTTATTAGTTTTTTAATAGTTCCATTGAACCAAAGCAGTATTTTTCCTTTGTTATTATATTTTTCTGGGACATGTTGCTTTTCAAGTTGGAGGAATTTTGTCTTTAGAAAGTCCCAGGCTTCTTCAGTTTCCAGTGGAGAAAGAAGCTGTTCCCAATTGAGAGACTTTAAAGAACAATTAATATTGTGGAAGTCAGCCTTGTGATATTGTTTTATTTTTAATTTATTAGTTTTAGGTTGTAACCAGCACAGTCTCCTGCTTCTCTACTTCCTTCTGCTGATACCTCCTGACCACAGTCACCTGTTCCACTCCTTCACTGTTCCACTCACTCAGTGGACACAAATGCATGGGACACATTGGCAATGGCTGCTTTTATACAGAACCTGCTCCCTTCCTGGTGGCATGCAATTTATTTATTTAGTTTTTGTTAACCGGGTATGTGGGAGGTCAATTATCATGTCACTGAGGCCAGAGGCAAGACTATTAGCACCCCTCCCCAAACTACAGGGCTAGACACAGTTCTTATAATACGTCCCCTAAAAATGGTCTACAATGACTGGTCTCAAATTTACCCTTCACTCAATAATAAATACATTAATTTAAACAAGTGTCACTACAACTTACCCCACCTATGTTGTCTCCCAAAAAATACAAGCCTTTCTTGTCCCTCTTGTGGCAAGTGCTGGCAGAGCCTGCTTAAGGCAGCACCTGTAAGAAAATTGGTCTTACATAACAAGCCAAAAACCAACCTGCTATCAGAAATCTGACTCAGCCCCACCTCCAGTTATTAAGAGGCTGAGGTTCCAGGCCAGACAATTAACACACCTTCCCCAAACTACAGGGCTAGACACAGTTCTTATAATATGACCCCTAAACATGGACTACTCTGAATGGCCCCAAATGTACTCTTCATTCAATAATAAATACACTAAGTGAAACAAGTTTGATCACAACTTACCACACTTATGCTGTCTTCAAAAAACACAAGCATTGTTTGTCCCTCCTGTGGCAAACGCAGGCAGAGTCTGCTTAAGCAATAGCAGAGCAAGACAGGCAAAGGCTGTAAATGTAATTCATGGTAGACTTGCATCAGGCTGTGAAGAGCCATGCTTAGGATGTGCTCAGTTTTAGCATATCCTAGTCTCCTACGTAGATGGAGCACCTAATAATTAAGTGGTTGGCTTTTCCTAACCAGCTTTGCAGCCGGTCCAATCTTTACTGATTAGCTCCAACTTCTCATCCCCAGGTGCTGGGAGAAAGGTTTCTCTTTTCCTTTACCCTGTTCTGTCTGTGTGATGCTTGCTGTGCTGGTTTACACTGTTTGCAGGGGTTCTCCCTGACAAGACTAATATAACTGTGTATTGCTGTAAGCTCCATTGTCCTCCCTACTGCCAACTCTGCTAACACACACGTTTGTGGAAGATGTTTGATGAACTGGGTTTGATGAATGTACACCCCACCACATGGGGCCATTCTATGTAAGTCTTTTGCTTAATTATTTGCACTAGCACTATTTTGCATGCTTGTAGTACCTACCACACCACCAAAAAGGCACACAAGAAAATGCCACCACAAAAAAGCATGCATCAAAGAAATGTCACAGGAAATATCTGCAAATGAAAAACAGAAAAAATAAGCAAAATGGTGTGCATGCTGCAGATATATTATATAAATCTGCACCGCTACACAAATATTTAAAATAATCCTGCCATAAAAATAATTCAGAATGGTACTAGCGCAGAAATAAATTTTGCAGATCACTGAAGCAACAAACAATCTGCTAAAATGGTGATGTCACAAATCCTAAAGCAAAACAGAAAAACCCACGAAACCACAGAAGGTTTTGGAAATTGGTGGCACTGTTAGCCTAATACAGTTTATGTCTGCTTGTGTGCATGCACAGAGCAAACATCCTGGTGGCTTGCAGCACTGTATGGATGTTGAGGGTGTGGCCATGTTGTGGCCAGTTGGGTTCAGCATTGTGGAGTATGTGTTTTTTGTAAAATATATAGAACTTCTATGGAATATGATTAGGGCCTATTACGTATGGAAATCAATGACTCTCAAAAGGTTGTTATGGATAGTTTAAAAGTTGAGTTGTTATGGATGGTTTAAAAGTTGAGTTGTTATGGGTGGTTTAAAAGTTGTTTTGGATGGCTCAGAAATTGGTATGCATAGTTTGAAAGTTGTTATGCACATTCTCTCATTAAGATTCAATTGTATTGTGCCTCACGCTGTCTCCTGCCAGTTTCTCACACTGTTTTCACCTGTCACTGCCACAGCTACCACAGTGACATTCTCATTTCATTACCATGGCTCCCCTTCAATAAATCCCCAAAAGAATTGAAAAAAAAATGTTGGGGCTGTGTTCTCAAAAACAATGACAGACCACATTCATATTCACTGACTCTCTCTGCTCGCGCTGACTCCTGCCTGGCTGCCCACTGTCATTTTCGCTGAGCACTCTCTCTCTGTACCAGCACTCAGGATCACTCACAGCTCCTGTTCTCCACTTCCCTCTAGAAAGCCATATACTATAAAATAAAATATGGGTGACCATACACAACATGCCTTGTGTTTCCATCTCAGGGTTGAGATAACATTATGGACCTCTGGAGCTTCACTCTCAAGGTACATACGCTGTTACCTCAGTGCTTCAATGGAAACACAGGCTCATTGTGTATGGTCACCCATGCATTATTCCTTGTATTTATAGTGGTCCACCCTTCTGACCACTGCCACTGCAACATGCATTGCCAGACACTTTCATAAGTTCAATATAGCACAGAGGCACCTGTAAACACATGTGTTCATGAGACCTTTATTTTTTAAAGTGACTGCAGCAAAACATAATTCTTTAAAGTGTTCAAAACATATATCCTTATATGAAAATTGTGGGCCTGGTGTACCTTTCCTTATAAAAATGCTGACAACAGGCACCATCAACATTCAATCAATACAAAATCCCTCAAAAAGCTGACAGTGTCCCTTTAAGTAAGTGGATAAACTAATGTCATTATAATGCGACTTGCTTAATTGGCACCTCTATGTCCCACAGCATTATTCCAGGGGAACTGAGGTTTCCCTTTAATGATCAGAAGCTTTATGTATGTTCTTATTTTACAAGTTATTTATGGAGTGATTGGGTTGTTTGCCGATTTCAGTTGTCCACTGGATGTATTGCTAACTCACAGTGCTTGGGACATTCGGGGTGGCAACGGTTTTCTGTTTGTCTGTCTCCCCAGTTCTGCTCCTGGTCCCCTGTTTGCAACTTTTACTTTTATTTGGTCGCTTGTTTTTCTTTTACCTTTTTTGTAATTTTGACAAGGAAAGGTACATTGTACATGTATTATATGTATTGTTATTTACCCAATATTCCACTACTGTTTATTGTACAATACTTTGTGTTCCAACTGTTGCACAATCTTACACTTTTGTATTGTTTTTACTACCCACATACTATTGTAACTGATCATCCTTCACAACCCTATGTAACCCCCTCCCCCCAGGTCGCACCGTGAGACAAGCAACTTGTTGTTCAGTGTGCCCTCCTGGTGAAACATTTCAATAAATAAATAAATAATAAATAAACATTGCTGTGATAGCTTGTTTCCAATGGCTTACTGGGGGTGGATTGTATGGACCTGTTTTTATTGATTGGAGAATGCTGGCCATGACACTGAAGATCCCCTACTGTTCGTTGATAAGTGCTCTGGGATCTTTTACTTCCAGATGGACAGTGAGCAGGGCTGGGCAGAACAAACCTCAATTTAACATCTCATCCGGAAGACAGATTTGGCTTTTTTATTCTCATTTATACATATAGGATATATTAGGATGGTGTTGCCACCAATTTCTAATGGTAAACAGCATAGCACTGTAGCAAAATACTTTCTTTTTTCATGGCAGCCAAGGGACGGGAGCAGGAACTCTTAAAAATATCAAAATACCATCTCTTAGTTTAGGAATTAACTGACTGCAGAGGTCAAGGAGAAAGGTTAAGGTTACCTATTTCCAAATGTACTGGATTTAGCACGTTAAGCCTATAACAAATGCAGGTCCATCATGTCCCACCCCTCCCATGTTATAAACTTGAATGTACAAGTATATTGTGTAAGAAGTGATGTAGTAATTTCTGTCTGCTTGTGTGTGTGTCTGTGTGTGTGTGTGTGTGTGTGTGTGCCGTGTGTGTGTGTGTGTGTGTTTAAAAATAGAATGTTTTGAATCTACAGGGATCACTGGCTTACTACACATTGTTAGCTGAAATGAGGGGGATATTTTTGTGTTGTGGGGAAACAAATCTTTTTATTTGTACTTATTTTTGGAAGGCAACAGTAGATTGGGGCAACAGTGACTTTAACTCTTGAGTACAAGCTTAAAATCCCTGGCAACACCCCCCCTTTTTTTGTGTGTTACAGCCAGCTACCCCCTACCTCACTCTCCAGGCCCAGACCCCAATTACACTGTTCCCTGTCCCCCCAATTGCTATCCCAGTCTTCTTTGCCAGACCCCAATCCCCTTCTTCCCCCCTCTGCTGTCCTGGTCTTCTTTATAGACAGCAGGGCTGTCAAGTACGCTGCTCTCTGGCACGCAGCTTTGCTGGACTATCTGCTGCTACCACTGCCAACTCAGATCAGTCAGTTGGACTGGCTCGATGCCACTCCTGCTGCTACTCACAACCATCTCCTAATGCTGCCGAATGCCTGTTGTCCCAGATGTTGCTGCCAACACCTCTGGAGCTCCACCAAACTGATGCCTTAACCTGCCACCACCTTGATCTGCTGTTGTGTAGGAGAGGCAACTGATGATGACTGACCAGATCCACCAAACTGGCTGCCATAAATTGAGAGGAGACAGCAGCAACAATTCAATGAGAAGGACTGACAGGAGGATCACACAGACTGCTGACTGTGGTAAGCTTTCTTTCTTCTTTGGTAGTCCAGTGCTCTGTTTCTCCTCTCTCCCTGAGGCTGTCAGTACTGTTGCCCTACCACAGTCTCTCAGTCATGCTATAACTTTCCCAGCAGCACTTACTCAAGGCCAGCCCTCATGCTGCACAGCATGAGAGGAAATCAAGCAGCCACTGTGAACTGGCATGAAATGAAAGAACATCACAAAGGCCTGGCATCAAACTGCAACTGGCAGTAAAAGTACAAACTGTCTGCAGTTGAATAAAACAAGCTCTGGCAGAGCCACTAGGATTGCTAATGCATTACAGAAAACAACAAAATTACTTTCACATAATCTCTAGATTAATATAAAAGTCCACAATGCTGACTATACGTGCTACAATAAAAAACAACTAAATAACAAAACTATAGAGCACGCCCTTGCTATTCGTCCTGCTTGATTACTTACAGTAAAATTTGCAAATATACTGTAAGATTCATAGCATCAGAATAAACAGGTTATCCAAAAAAAAAAAAAAAAGAAAAAGAAAAAATACTGCTAATTACTGTTGTGCTAATTTTCCGGACTTTGTAAGTAACTTATGATCCGATACTCCCATTGATAACAGTAAAGCTTTAGCTGGTGACGGCTGACACCCTGACTAATACTAGTTTGATGAATTCCATTCTCAACCATCAGTCTTCTAAGTTGTTCTTTGTTCGTATGCAAGTATAAATTCTGTAGCAGTGAGCTTGATAAATCCTAAGTCTGCACCACAGACCCAACCTTGTCAATCAACATTATGTTCAGAAACTTGATTTTTGTTCACAACCAAATAGATAAGTAAAGTTCAAGTTCATTCCATTGCAGAATGTCTATTAGGTCTTCTGTGTAAACTTGCTCTCTTTGAGCCGTCATATATGAGAGAGAGGAAGGGGTCGTGACTTCTGCCTTCTCCAACCTCCCCCAGCCCCCTGGTGTTCAGCAGTGGAATCTCCATCACTGCCCTTCCCATGGGCACAACAACTGGTTGACTGACCTGGAGTCAGCAAGGACTAATCAGTTCCCCAGTGTAGTGAGGTAGGGCCAGGTATATGAGAGCACCCTACCATTGTTTTACTGTCTTAAACCAAGAAGCAGTCAGGAAGGGACATTGTTTCTGAGCATTTGGTGATAGCATCAGCGAGCAGCAGGCCCCTTTGAAATGAATCCGTTGGTAAAAGTGATATCTCCTAGCATAGGACAGCAAGAGGCGACAGTGCAGAGCTCTGGCAGTACCTCTGAAGTACTATGTTCAGAAAAAAAGCAGTGACAGACGATCCCGCTAGACAGTGCATTGTGGTATCCAGATCTAGTAGAAAGAAGCCAAGATAAGCTGCAAGGGTGCAGTGGGGAGGATAACACTCTGGGTCGGCAAATAGGGAACTGGGTCCCAGCCAGACTGGAGGCTCCTCATTTTGGAGGTAGTCTTAAGAGGAAGCCTGGTGCTGCAGGTGCCTCTGAAGAGAGTGATGCCTTCTACTGGACCCACGAGTGGTGCTACGAGCACCTGATAGGGGCTGGGTGTCTTCCAGCAAATAGACTGAACAGCTTGACTGCTGGATACCTACAGGAGTTGTTTAGTCATACTCCCCTCACTCTTCCTCCTTTATGGAAGGGCTAACCTTGGTAAGTGAGGTGCAGGGACTAGTGGTGGCCAGGGAAGGCTTGTGACCTCATCTGCAGCCCAAAGTGAATAAGCTAGCTAAAGATCACCCTGGTTTATAGTCAGAGCATGAGACATTCATACAGTTAGGGCTGGGCTCACCAGATGACAGCATGTAGGGGAGTACTAGGAGGTGGAGCAACCAGACAATGGCATAGTGATCAGAGGGTGGCAAAGCAACTAAACAGCAGTGGAGCGGCCAGATGGCAACAAAGCAACAAAGTAACCAAACAGTAGTAGATCCACAGCAGGGAACAAATCAACAGCAGACCAAGCCTGACCCATGCTGGACATCAGGTATTGCACCTCATTTGAGGTGCTGGGGGGGGGGGTCATTCTGGTAAAGTACACTAGCCTGTTGCAGCCCCTTCCATTAAAAGTTATTTTAAAGTTGGTGACCTGGGTTTTGCAGCCAGCTCGTGTCATTGAGGGTCTGCTGGGAGGAGAGGATAGAGCATCCAGAGGACTGCTCTCCTCTCCCAGGAAGGGTGGTTATTGCTTCCCTCAGCATGTCTGACACCTAGTGGAGCTTGGGTGTCAGGGCTGCCGGGGAGCTCTGTAGGGTGGGAGGAAGTTGGCACAATGCTGCATGTCATTGCACACCAGCAGGAAGAAAATAGGAGGAAACAGAACATCCATATTTCAAATGAAGAAGTGCACCAGGGCAAGAGGGCATACATTGAAGCAGGGGGTTGGGGGAGCTTAGGAGGGATGTGAGGAAGTACTGCTTCACAGAAGATTGGTGGACACCTGGAACAGTCTACCATAAGAGGTAGTGGAAGCAAAAGCAGTGGGGGCTGCAAGCACACAGGGGATAGACACAGGGGAATATTTGTAGATAGGTAGGAGGGCTGCCAGGCACCAAGTAGGGTCTGCGGAGTGAGAACAGGGAGGGAACATCTAAGCAGACTGTAAGGGTCAAGTGGTCCTTTTCCAGTGATAAATTCTATGCTTTTATGCCAGGATGCCAAGATGGTGCCCAGCAGGACACAGGAGTAAAAATCAAAGCGGAAAAGAAAAGTTATGTTGAACATTTTTTCACCAGGACAGTTGGGTAGGTGTTCCAGACTCAGTATCAACCTCCCACCAACTCAAATACATTTCTGGGATTCATGAGTTTAATCCTAGTTGAACTGTTGTCTTGCATCCTGTACTAATCATTGTAGAAGTCGTTCGGGCATTGGGGTGTACCCAGTAACCTACTGTTTTCCTTCCCTATTTACTTTTAATTTATAAATTTATAGTTTTTATCTATTGCAGATCTGTGTTGGACAAAGATTATTAGTTTGCTCTGTGGTATGGGGGAGGGTGTTAGGAACTCTGACTACAGGGTGCCCTTAGGTGCAAGTTCCTCTCTGGCACACTTACATTTACAACACATATTCTTTATTGCCCCAGAATTGGAGTTTCAAAATATAGATGATAAACCCTTCCGTTGTGTCATTAACTTTTTTCTTTTAGATGCACATGCACATCACTAGTCCTCAAAACGTTTGCTTGAACTGGTGTGCGTTATGTGGCACTGATGATAATAAAATTAATACTGCATCAATCTTCAGCCCAGTCACACTTGTGTGTTTCACAGACAGCTGACACGGAATCCCCTCACTCCCACCCTCCTGTCCTCTGTCTCAGCGGCCAGCTCCCCATGCTGCATGGTGCACGATCAATCGCTCCTCAGGCAGGCTGGTGGGTGGCAGACAAACTAGGAGCCAGACAAAAGCAGCATGGAGCTGGGGAAAGATGGACAGCCTGCAGCATCCAATGAAGAGCAGCAGCCACCTCTAGCGCTGCCCTTTCAGACCAGAGTCTGGAAGACCATCCAGGGGAAGATGAAGCTCTTCATGTCACAGAAATTCAGCTCTGCTGAGCACCTCAGTGTGAAGGGAAAGAAGAAGCAGCAGCAGTTAGTGAAATGAACCATCAAGAGCAAGAGGAGGCAAGTGCTGGACCGTGTCTTCTCCTCCTCACAGCCCAACCTGGGCTGCTCTGCCTCTGAGCTGGTGGATCATAGAATGGGAGCCCCCAATAAATTGCGGCAGGAGCAGCAGCAGGAGTGTATGGGCCAGTTGCAGCAATGGGTCTGCCTGGACGGTGTGGAGCCAAGTGGAAGGCAGCAGCAGGAGGCACAGGACAGCAGCAGTAGCATTAGAAGGAGCTTGCAGCAGCCTCTTTCCCATCAGAAGAGCTTCTCTTTAGGTGCCACTGCCACCCATTCATCCCCACCATCACCACCACGGGGTGCCAAGTTACCAGACCGCTGCTTACCGACTGACCTTTTACGTGTCTCTCCTTCTGCACCATCACTGCTGAAAGCAACTTGCAATGAGTCAGGAACACAAGGCCCCTCAGCCCTCCCTCCACCTCTCATACCACCCAGCACTGGGATGGATACTGGGCTCCGTATAGCTCCTCTACCCCCCATTCTCTCACAAAGGGTTTGATGGGCAGGTTCCTTTCCAATAAAGGTCAATCAGCTCAAATTCCCGACAGGTAGTGCTATACTGGGGAGTGCCATCAACACAGCAGCTGGTTGAGCAGCTACCACACAGTTCTCTAGAAAGAGAAATCTTTTCCTCCCTGCCCTCCGTATCACAGGACTAGAGAAGTTTCTGCAGTGCCTGGAAAGGGGCAGTACAGCACACAGTGAGTGGTTGCGGGGGGGGGAGTCTTTTAAAAAAAAAGGCAATCCAGGTTCTTTAAATGTTTGCAAGGAATGTGGAGTCCCTTTACTCATTGATCATAAGAGGACTGCAGGGCTACTCCCACTGCAGCCCTAAAAAATGTAAAGGGCAAGCAAGCTCTCTATGGGGCTTCCATTAATAATTTAACCCCCTCTTGACATTCTACATTGCTCTGAGGCAAGAGATCTGTGGGACCCCTTTACTGTGGGTACTGAAGATGAAGGTCTGTGCTGGCTGCACAGGACCCCCCCCAAACTAGGGTTTTTGTGCCCTATGTATGCAGCAGCTGTCCCCCCCCCCTTTATACAGAACACTGAGTCCCTGGCAATGTTGCAGAAAACAAGCAGCCACCATGAGATGGCATGTAATGGAAAAAAAGGCAGGCATCAGCCTGCAACTGGCAATAGAAACATAGAACCTGATGGCAAATAAGGAATGCCTGACCCACCTAGTCTGCCCACTTTTCCCCTGCCTATACTGTCACTGCAGACCCTACATGCTCTCTGGCTTCCTCCCTCTCCCCTTGTTTCCCAGTAAGATTCCTTGTGCATTTGCCATGCATGCTTGAAGCACACCACTGTTTTGCCCCACTACATTCACTGGAAGATCATTCCAATCATGTAGCACTCTTTTAGCAAAGAAGTACTTCCTCATGTCCCTCCTAAATTTCCCTCTTTCAGCTTCATTGCATGTTGCCTTGTTCTTATTTGCCTTCTCCATTGAAAAAATACTCCCCTCCTGCACCTTATTTACCCCCAAGAGATATGTATATGTCTATATCATATCCTCCACTTCACCCTTCCCTTTTCCAGGGTGTACATATTGAAGTTCTTTAGTCTCTCCTCATAGGACTTCTGATACAGACCCTGCACCATTTTAGTTACCCTCCTCTTGACTGCCCCCACTCTGTCTGACCTTACTGAGATGTGGTCTCCAGAACAGGAAACAGTACTCTGGGGGGGGGGGTCTCACCTGTGATCCATACAGTGGCAACACTATAGTACTGCCCTCCTTCTGCTGGTGATACCCTTCCCTATACAACCAAACATCCCACTGGCCCTACCAGCTGCCTTATTGCACTACCTTGCCACCTTGAGATCAACAGAAATGATTATTTCCAGGTCCCATTTCTGTTTGGTGAATGTGAGTATCTCTCCTCCCATACTGTACTCTGCCTCTGGGTTTCTGTGCTCTTTTTAACCTCACAATCCCTCCCTTAGTCTTCCTTTTTTCACTTACATACAGTATCTTAGAAACGTCTTGTCCCCTTTCATTACCCCATGGACAATTCTTTACTCAGTTTGTGCATTTGCACTTGTCACCATTTTCCCAGCCTCCCTCTGTTTCTCCTGATACACTTTCCTGTCCTCTTACCTCTGCATCTTGTTATGCTTCCTGAAAGCTACTCTGTTAGCATTTACCTTTTCAGCCATTTCCACTGTGAAACATAACAGTCTGTTTTTCCTCATTTTTGCTCCCTTCCTAGGCACAGAGATTTGGTGCCTTCACTATGCCTTCACTTAGCTTAGCCCACTGTTCCTCCACCCTACACAGGTCACCCCCTTCCCTGCCATTAGATCGTCTCTGAAGCACTCCTTCATTTTTAAAAAAAAATATGCCCTCCTGAAGTCCAGCACCCTCATCATTGTGTGGTTCCCTTCCACTACCAACCTTTTGTTGAATCACACTGTATGGTAATCACTGGTCCTCAAGTGGCCTCCCACCTTGATATCTGCAATACTGTCCCTGTTAGTGAGCACCAGGTCAGGTATTACCCCATCACAAGTGGGTTTCCATACTAGTTGACTGAGAAACACCATCTGTAGGAAGTCCAGGATGTTCCTACTTCTAGCTGAAGCTGTGGCTGGAAGGCTCCAATCTTCATCCAGCAGCAGGACCTCCCCTTGTTTTACTACTGTGCTCACTGCTTCCACCAGTGCCTTATCCAAATTCTCCACCTGCATTGGAGGTCTGTTTTGCGTGCTAGTGTGAATAAAGGAATAATGCATGACAGGGTGTGTGTCATGCTGGGATAACACCACGCCAGGGGTGGTTGGGCACGAGGCTGCAGGCCGAGTGCATCAAATGCCCCATGCATGGTATTATCTCAGCACGACATACACCCTGGAGTGCATTATTCATATTATACAAAGGCTAATCTTTTAGTAAAAGAAAAAAAATACAAATAGATATGTTTTAGAACAGTTTTTCTCTTGATTTTGTGTGTGGAAGCATACTTATTTAAAAAGAAGATCCTTTATCTTGTTTGTCCTCTAGGTGTAGCTGTGTGCCCAGTGGCTGGATTTTTTTCCCATTTTGTATCTGCTTGGCAGTGTGGAATATGGCGTCTTTTATTTTCTGTAATCCCCCCCCCCCCCGTTCTGTTGTTTTTCTCCAGTGTTAAGATACTGTATAGGCAAGCTTTTCAAAGTGGGAGATTTCCTGTCACAGTGTCACCAATTACGGTTTGGAGCTGCCGCCCCATTCTCGGTACTGCCACCTGCCTGCTGCCACTGCTGTGAAATCGGTAATGGAAGAGGAGACGATGTATGGAGGTGGTAGGGAGAATGTTTCTTTCACTGTTTTTTAAATAGCACTGAAAACAAATGAAGTTACTGAGGTGGAGCGAGTGAGAGTTAGGAAAGGAGCCACGTGCTGCTGTTTTTTTAAATCATTAGCTCTCCATTTTTCTTACTGTAGCCACAGGCAAAGAAAAGAAAAGGGAACAGATAGAAGTAAATTTGGAGATTGTTTTGTGACTTTCGGTGAAGGAGAACACCATTATTTGGTGTGAGGGAGTCTTTTTGTTTTACCTGTATATGGCTGTTTGATTAGTTGAAGTGAGGAGCGAGGATCAGTGAAGCAGGCTGGTGAGTGATCAGTGAAGCTGACCGCAGTGATGGCTGAATGATTTGTTTTATATTATTAATGCGGTCATTCATGTGGTGGGACTAGATCCGTGGTGTTATGCTAGGATAACACCACGGGTCCAGTCCCACACTGACCAATCAGACCCTGAGATTATTTCTTGCCATTGTATAATAGTGGTTTTATTTCCTATCTACAGGGTGATGCACAGTAGCTTCAACCTCTCCATCCCCCCTGGATTCCCTTTGTCTCCATCCCTTTGATACCCTTCCTTACACATAGAACCATGCCTCTCCCTTCTTCCCACCCTATCTTTCCTGAACTGAGTATAGTCTGGTATGGCCATGTCCTAGTCATGGTTTCCTGTGCACCACGGCTACGTATTGGGCATGATATCTAAATCTGCCTCCGCTATGATGGTTTCTAGGTCTAAATGTTTATTTTCTAGACTTCTTGCATTTGCACACATGGCCTTCCACATTTTGCTATCACCCTGCCTGCTACCCCTCTTGTAGGAGGCGGTATAGCATAGTAATTAAGGACACTGAGCTGCAAACCTGGAGACCCAAGTTTGAGTCCTATCAGCCCCCCACTTGCATACTGTGTGACCCTGAGCAACTCATTTAACTTTCTGGTGCTCCCAGGTCGCACCTGGAAACATGTTCTGGCTTACTGTGCCTTTTCTGGTTAAACAATTCCCTGTTCCTTTTTGTGCTACCTCCTTTTCCCTCTTAGTATGAGTATTTTGTTCACCATTTTGTCATCTCTATACCCCTAAGCCTGGTGAAACCCAAAGTCCATGAGACAATGGCTACTGAGTAAAGAAAAGTCTGCCTGCAGCCACAAGGTGCTGCTGCTCTTACTTGTAACAAGATGCAAGCAAACAAGTTTGGCATTGACAAATGTTCATTAAAAATGGTGCAACATTTAGTTCCATGAAACAGTGGCATAGCAGATTTTCAATATTGCTGAAATGATAGTGTTTGAAAATGGCATTAGCTCAAGTTACCAAAAATGACGCAGAGAGCAGTGGGATTCAGAAAATCTTCATTAGAAATTACTGGCTGCACTGTATTTTACCTCTATTTTCTCCATATGTGTTGTCATTTCCTGGGCCAGTGATCTGGAAAATGGCCACATGCAGCTGTACAGAGAAGGGAAAGTACAGCAATATGGGTTATCTTTCTGGATCTAAAACAAAATCCAGATCTGGCCGATAGTGAAGATGACTTCTGGTCATGGTGAGGAGTGAGGAATGATGCCAACTGTTGATGATCTCTGTAACTCACCTGAAACGAAATAAAACATACAAGCACTTAGCACAGAGGATCAAGAAATTAAACAACCTTGCAGAAGGAAATGTGTCTTGAAACAAAAACAGTGGTGATTAGGATTTGAAAATAGACTTTATTTCGTGATATTTTACTCCACTTTCCTGTCCAGTGGAATGTTGTATTGGTCTTAAAAGAAGCACTGACATTAATTATGTGTCAGAGTGTTGATTAATGCAGATTAAATAGACATATCTTTCAGACTTCTGTAAAGTCTAGAAAAGAAAGACTAGTTTATCTAAACATTTATCAAGCTGGGAGTTCTGCGTACAACACAAGGGAGATTTAAAAAGCTTCCTTATGTTGAAGAGTTTTGTGCTCTGCTATATGTCTGGGATTGTCCTGCTTTGCTGGTGTTCATTAAGCAAGCAATAACACACTATGAGGTGTGGGTTATGTCCTGATAAGAGCATGCCCAGTTGTGTTATAAGGCATGAGATGCTTGCACCGAGTGCCTTATGTAACTGGATATGCTCTTATCAGGACATAACCCACACCTCGGAGTGTGTTACTGCACTTATAAAATGGGCACAAAATTTCCATCACAGATTCTGATAGTTACTGCAGTTTGAAAAGTCAAGTGTTATTTAGTATTGTTTTTATTTTATTTTTTTGCCAGTTTGAAGAAAGTAGTCCCTTTTATTGCCCCTCTATACAATGTTTTAAAAATCTCTTTTAATATTTTAGGGAATGTGCTGCAATGTCTCTTTATGTCTCTAGTGTTCCCTCTGCCACCCTTATTTGTTTATTTTCAGTTTCGGGAGGGTATCTTCTTTGGCAGGGATCAACCCAAGGGACCAACAGCTGTTGCGATTTTACTCCAGGCAGTACCCCCCCCCCCACCAATACACACACACTGCCAGCCAGCATATTTTTTTTATTGAGGTTTTGTTTTAGTTCTTTCCTTTTTAAATAAATGCTCTACTGACAGTTTAGTTCAGTTAGTGCACTGCTGTGTGTTTGTTGCAGCCACCGGCCGATCTGAAGTAAAACAAGCGTATCTTCTTTGGCAGGGAGCAACCACAGGGACCAACAGTCATTGTGATTTTACTCCAGGCAGCTCCCCAACCCCACAAACAAACACACAACACTGCTATACAGCATTTTTTTTATTTGAAATTTTATTGAATTTTACAGTAACACAGCTGGACATGTGAGAGCATAACAATCAGAAACAACAAGGTTGCACAGAAACACATGCCCAGTTCGCACTCCCTCTCCCTCCCCTTTTCCCTCCCCTTATTTTACCCCCTTCCTCCCTCCCCATCCCCTTGTCCCTCCCCGAGGCTTGGCATCAAAACTTAGACAATGCCTTAGTGGTGGGTACCATAAGACCCATTACACCCCTTAGCGATGAGGGCATACTTGGAAAATTACTGAGAACCTGATAAGGGAGTAACCTTGGATTGCAGCAAGTATAAGGTATGAAGACTCTCACAGGTTTGTTTGTAACGGTTCAACAAACCCCATAGGCTAGCCTTAAGTTGTTCTGAGTAAAGACTGAATAAGAGCTCCTGAAGCCATTCCATATATGAGATCCTATGGTCACTTAACCAGTGTTGCAGAACTAGTTTTTTAACGACATGGATACCATCATCATATGATATTTTCGTATATGGAATGACATTCAAGAGTAGTCCCCAATGAGGCAAATTTCTGGGGTAAACAAATCCTCCAGACCCAACAATGGAGCGGCTTTGTCATTCACAGCATTCCATAATTCTTTGATAGGTGGGCAGTCCCAAAACATGTGACGAAGAGTACCTTCCTGCTTTTGGCATCAGTGACACAGGGGAGAGGATATCCATCCCAGTTTCGCCAATTTGGCCGGGGTCCAATACATATTATTTAAAATTAGAAACTGGGTTAACCTCAATCTATCCTGAGGGATATATCTATATGTGTCTCTTCATATAGATCCCCATTGCTCCTGAGACAAGGGAAATTGGCCAGACCAATATCTGGGATCCCTGCGCTGGGCATCTAAAGATCTGATAAGTACTGCTGAGTAAAGTAGGGAAATGGCATGCTGTTTTTTAACCATCGGGATAAGGGAATGAAACCATTCCCTTGTATCATCCTCTCCAGAGAGGAGGGGTGCCACAGAGGATAACAGGTGCTGTACCTGAAACATTTTGAACACCGGGTTAAGGGGCAAGGTGGAATTGACTCATGAGAGGACTGACAGGTTTACACCTGCCCTCAGAGAGGAAATCTCTCACCCTGGAACCATGGATTTGAGGCATCCATCCCACTGGGATCATCCAGCTGCCAATTTTGAAGCAAGGGTTCCCCACAACAGGTTGGGTAGTATCTCTTCAAGAGCGATAATGTAGGAACACACATAGTTGAATGTGGGCCCTAAGCGAGATAGCCACCGGTGTGTGGGACAGAGTTTAAGGGAGAGTCTTAAGGGGAATATGCAGCATAGCCTGCAGAGAAATACTGGTGTTAGCAAGTAGTTCCCTCTCCAGTATTAGCCAAAAAGGGACATAGGGCAGAGAATCCAGCTCACCTTGAGGCGAGAGCCATCTCAGATATTTACAAGCATGATTTGCCCAAAAATAAAGGGTAAAATGTGGGAGCCTTAATCCCCCACACTCTCGTGTCACCGCTAATTTGTTATACATTCTTCTCGGGGGTTTACTGAGCTAGAGAAATGAGGAGATAATGGAGTAGACCTTTCTGAACCAGTACAAGGTAATCCAGAGATTGAGCATACTAAGGGGATAAAAGAGCCTGGGCAACACATTCATTTTCACTAAGCTGATGCATCCCCACAGTGAAATTGAAAGAGTCTGCCATCAGTTGAGGTCTTGTTGAATCTTGACCAGGAGGTTTTCTAGATTGAGTTGCCTCTTTAACTCCTCACTTCTGGTCAGATCTAAACCAAGATATTTTAGGGTATGGGGCTCCACTGTAGTCCCAGGTGTTCAATATTCCTTTTGGATAATCGGTGGTTATGGGGAAACACCACAGTCTTTCCCAAATTAATTTTATAATTGGAGAGGGAGCTACATTCTGCAATAATAGATAAAGCAGCAGAGAAAGACTGTTTTGGATGTAGGAGGTATAAAAGAATATTGTCGGCATATGCCGATAGTTTAAAAACCTGAGAGCCCACTGGCATACCCTGCACCATTGCATCTTCTCTCAGATGGGCTAACAGAGGTTCAAGGTAAATATTAAAGAGAAGGGGGTACAGTGGGCAAGCCTGCCTGGTACTGGAGTGGAGAGAAAATGTTTCTGAGAACACTCCATTACAGTAGATGCAGGCAGTGGGATACCTATACAGAGAGGAGGCCCATTCAATAAATTTAGGGGGGATGCCCATCCTCCACATCGCACAAAATAAGAATAGCCAATCTACACTATCGAATGCCTTCTTCGCATCCAAGGAGAGCAAGCCTGCCAGGATTCTAGAGTCCCTGGATGCAGAGAAGACATGCGTCAATGTACGGAAATGGTCCGAAGAAACTCTCCCCTTCGTGGACCCTACTTGATCCAGATGGATGAGGGAAGGTAACACCTCCCTAAACCTTCTGGCCAAAAGTTTTACAAGAATTTTAACATCGCAATTTAATAATGAAATTGGTCTATAGCTAGTTACCCATTCAGGGTCCTTATCCGAGTTATGCAATACAATTATGAGAGCTTTGAATAGTGAATTATCAAGAGGGTTGAAGTCTAAGATCCATTTAAACAATCGAGCGAGCCAGAGGGTGATCTGTTTCTTGAAAATTTTATCAAAATTGGGGGTAAACCCATCAGGGCCAGTGGCCTTATCAGAAGCTAAAGATGTAATAGCAAGTTGGATCTCAGCTGGAGTGATGGGCTGTAGAAGCCTCTCTTGTTACACTCTGTCCAAAGAGGCTAGAGCGGTATTATCCAGATATTCCTGGACCTGCCGGAGCTCAGGAGGATGGGGCATCAGACTATAAAGAATGTTATAATATTCTGCAAATTCTTTAGTAATATCCCGAAGAGCAATATGTCAGGCCTCATCAGACTAAGCTTGAATGCATGTGATATGCCTGGGAGATTCCATTTTTTTAAGGTGGAGAGAAAGCAAATGGCCAGCTTTGTTGCCTTGGTCAATGCATTTGGTGGCAGTTTTCAAAATTGCATACTCTACCTTTTTCCCTGAAATGTGGGCATTTTGATCTTGTAGGCCTAACAACTCGCTCCGATAGGCATCTGTAGAGTTGGAGGACAAAGAGACCTCCGTCTTGCGGACATCCGTGAGAAGAGAATGGGATGTTTTGTCCCTTTCCCTCTTCCTTTGGGACGTTAGCTTAATAAAACAACCCACAATATACACTTCAAGGTTCCCCACTCGAAATCAGCCCTGCCAGTAGAATTTAAATTGGAGGCTGTAAAATGCTCTATCTCCTGGGCAATGGTTTCCACTATTTGTGATTCCTTGAGAAGCTGATTGTTTAGCTTCCAGATCGTCTCCCTGGGGATGTTGGGGGTCAAAGACAGGGAGCATCTGACCACCGAGTGGTCAGAGATAACTCCTGGTTCTATTTCACTATTCACTACTCCAGGCAGCAACCCCTGACTAATAAGAAGGTAATCAATCCTGGAGGAGGATCCATGAACTTCAGATCTAATGGTGTATGCTTTCAAGTTTGGATGAAGGACCCCACCAGGGGTCACATAGTCCTGGGTGATCTTCCAGATCTCAGATGGTCCTCTGAGCCTGAGAGAGGCCCTTACTCTTTCTTTTGAACTTGTCCAGGTCCAAGGAAAAGGGAATATTTCAGTCTCCCCCTAGTAAAAGAGGGAGAGCAGTGAAGGGAGCCAACACTTTGAGGATGCTTGTGAGAAAAGTCAGGGTGTCCGCATTCAGGCCATAAATTGAGCCCAACACAACCTCAGTTCAATCCAGGAGCTCTTTGACAAATATATATCTGCCTTCTGGATCAGGCACTATCTGATCCCCGACAAAAGAAGTGCTCCTTGCCACCAACATAGCCACTCCTCGGCTTTGAGTACTATCCCCAGAAGCAAACACTTGTCCCACGAATTGCCTTTTCCAGAAGGTGGGTTTCCTGTAACATGGTAATATCCCCTTTAAGGTGGCAAACATGCTTAAGAGCATGATATTGTTTAACTTTACTCTGGATTCCTAGTAACATTCCATGAGATAACCCTCTTATAAGCTGCCATTTCCCTGCCCGAGTACTAGGTATGTCAGATTGGAGCTTATAATACCCCATGTTTAGTCCACCAACAGTTCTGACTCCCAGAGGCCAAGCCATGCTCCCACCCCCTTCCCCCAAAAGCTATTCCAGCAAAAGCCTGCCCTCCCACAACAACACTCCCCCCCCAAAACTTGTAAATATATCATAAACCAGAATGAGCAGGTAACTATCCCCCCTTCCCAAAGCTTAATATCTTTATGGTATGTGATGTACCCTCACACATAGCCACACTCCCTCCCTCCCTTCTCCCCCTCCAACAACCCAAAAAGGGTGCATACCCCATGCACTTTCCTACATCAAAAGACGGTACTAGCAGATAGGGAAATAGTCCATTCCTCCTGCCAATGCTCGTCCATGTACTGTACTGTATATCTTTCCCTGGGGCCATCACAAAGATGCAAGCCAAATGGCCCCTCGGAAACAAATTGTGGTCAGTGAGGCTCGGAAGTAATAGGGTCCCAGGTATCCTGAGCTTAAGTCGAAGGTACCAAGAAATAATCAAGATAAGTCCTGTGGCCCTCACAGACTCCCTTTCCCCTTGGGTGCCCTGAGAGGTGTCCCGGTGTTCACTCCCATGCTATCCATGGGAATCTTCCAGGAGGTCCATGGCAAGGCCAGAAAGGGCCTTCCAGCATGCAGTAGTGGGTGAGCAAAACAGAACCCAGGCCAAGTAAGTACAGCAACCGAGATGCCCCTCTAACCTTGGAGTGTTTGGAAGTTGTGGAGTTTAAATATTTCCATTTCCCACAATAAGGATGACCTTTAACATTGCCTGTAAAAACGAACTATTCCCAGGTGCACACTAGGACATTCATGAAAAAAAGAAGAGAGAAATAAAACAACACGAGTCCAAACTCCATAATGTCCCAGAGGTAATGGGCAAAATGACACAATGTCTCAGTGCCTGCTTCTTACCATGGTGAAAAAATAAACATCTTAGCAATGTCCCACAGAACTTGGGGGAAACCCAGATCCAAGTCCAGAAAAAGTCTCAGAAAGTCAAACAGAAAAGAGGTAATGCTCTCAGACTGGGGCCAAGCTCTCCTCTGGGTCACGAAAACTTGGCTTAACCCATGAGAAACATCAACAGATGTACCCCATCGATTCTTCACATAAAGGCTGAATCCAGCAAGGCCTTCCGGTAGCTCACTCAGCGATTTATGGAACAAATCAGGCAAAGCTGTCTTAAGTGCTTCTTCGGCACCTTTGGGGTCCTCGAAGGTAGTCCAGCTCCCATCCAGAAAAACCTGAAATTTGGCCAGATGCCCCATCTGAAATTTAATGTTCACCGCCAGTAGCTTGGCTATGATATTGTGGAAAGCAGCTCTCCTCTGGCAGACCGACAAGGGTAAATCTTAAGCCACACAGATAGGGGCCCTTTCCCACTGCACTTCCTTAATTTCTTTGAGATTGGACATAAAATGCTGCCTCTCCTGATAGTTAAATTTGAAAATTAATGTTCTTGGTGGTGCTCCTGGGGGAGGCATAGGCTGCAGAGCTCAATGTGGGCGCTCAATTATATATGCAGCCCCAAAGGGTGAGGGGCCTGACAGGTTCACCATGAACTTCTGTGCGAATAGCACAGTATCATTTCCTTCCTCTCACTCTGGAAGCCCAATGAGGACCGCGTTGTTGCGGCGACTTCTTCCCTCCAGATCCTCGACCCTAGCTTCAAGCTTTGAAATACGTTGTCTGGCTGCAGCCAGGACAGGGTCAATTGCCTCCAGTTTCCTTTCCAGGGATATGATGTGGGTCTCACTGTCTCCTGTGCATTGGGAGAGGTCCTCCAATGCTTTAAAAATCGCCTTCACTTTTGATGCCAAGGAGTGCAAATCCTCTCGAAATGGGTGAAACTCTTCCAGAAAGCGATCTAGAGTCAGCAGGATTTATTCCTGTGGTCCTACAGCCTGTCATGCAGCCGGCCCCAATTGGGCCTTCGATTTCTTGCTGTCCTTCTCAGGCGTGGATGGGGATGTGTGGTGAGGGAGAGCCGACAGCATCTCCACTTCCATACTAGCCAGAATCGTTCAAAAATCACCCAGCAGTTGCCTGATACACTGTATGAGCTCTTAGTAGCTTTTTTGTACCCTTTAAGGTAAGAACTTGATTTTAAAAGGCTGATCGAGGGGGAGTACCGGGATCACACAGATAAAGCAGCTATACAGCGGGTTGCATCACGTGATCCCCATAGACAGCATATTTTTAGTTGATGTCTTACTTCTTTCTTTCTTTTTTAAATAAATGCTTCATTTCCATTACTAGACCATCCAGTGTCTTACAGTGAGTGGCCAATTTTAAGCAAGTGTGTCCCTTTGCAGCCACTGTAATGAACGGTTTCTGTGTTGCCCTTCTGGACCGAGCGGCTTATCATTCATTGCAGTTTGACCGGGCCACACGGTCTCAGACACATACTTTTGTCCCAACAACATAAATAACTTCTCTTTGGGTGATCTGGAGTATTTGGAGAGGTATACCAGGCAGTGCATTGGTGGTGGAGTTTGGCTGGGAGCTGTGGACCTCACATGTTAGGAAATGGGCAACAGGTACAACTGGTACTTATAAAAAAATGAAACATGCACAGTAGAGGTCAGACTTTCATTTTTTTAAAGTTTTATCGCCATCCTAAGAGAGTTTGTGTGTGGGGAAGTGAAAGGCTTTCAATACTGTGGCCGTCCACTTGTACTGTAGCACTGCTGACTATGGCAGGTTTCTGATGGCTGACTAGCAATTCTGTGCTGTCACATTTTTTTCCTGATGGTGGCACACTGATACCTTGGTGTTGTGGAGCTCAGGCTGGCACAAGTAGTGCAGGTTGTTAGGTTATGTCCTGATAAGGACACGGCTGGAAAACCCTTTCAGCCAATGAGAGTTCAGAAATTTTAGTTGCCCATTTTATAAGTCAAAACAAGTAATTGGAATGCTCTTCATGTCTGAGATCAAATCTGAAAGCAAGCCGAGAAAACGCCATGACTGACTCTCCCAAACATGGAGATGCCAAAAAAAAACCAATGCCAAAATAGAAATTAAAAACTAAAAATACCAAAGAACTTCTGCAGGCCAGAATTGCATAAATCTTTTTATTGCCTCCACAAAAGAATCTGGAAATGAGATGGAAAAAAGTAACAAAGCTATAGAATTGAACACTGGGTCCCAATATTCAAAATTGCACAAAGCAGAATGCAAAAATTTGCACTCCGCCTTGCGATTGCGCTGGTATCTGAAGACGCTATATTAAGTGAAATAGCACACTGGTGCTATTCAACTGAATATAGGGACATGTCGGCCAGTGCTAAGCCACATAGTGCTGCCCTGACATGACTCACAAAGTATGGCACGGCAATTTATGCTGCCGGAGTGCAATTTGTTATATTTAAAAGGACCCATGCATATGAGCCCATTGGGCATGCAAGGCACTAAGGGCACATTTGCATGCCCAGTATAAGCTCATTTGCATGGTTAGTGAGGCATGTTTGTGCAAGACCTCCCCATTGCCCAGACCCAGGGGAGTAGCTATCCCTGGTAAGAGTGGTTCCCCCCTCCCTCTGATCCCACACCCATGAAGTATACAGAATTTCCCTGGTGCTAGTGGTGCCCCCTTCCCTCTGATGCCATCCCTGTATTTCCTGTACAATTCCCTGGTTCTAATGGCCCCCTCCCACCCTCATAGAAACATAGAAACATAGATTTTGACGGCAGATAAGGACCGCTTGGCCCACCTAGTCTGCCCATTTTCCTACCTAACAGATAAGCTGCAAATCCTAGTTAACCAACAGCTTACTTCCTCCTACCCCCCATTAGGACTGCCTTATGCCTGTCCCATGCATTCTTGAAGTCCCCCACTGTTCTTGACTCCACAACCTCCTCAGGGAGGCTGTTCCATACATCCACAACCCTCTCAGTGAAAAAATACTTCCTCACATTACCTCTGAGCCGTCCCCCCTCTATCTTCAAATTGTGACCCCTTGTTCTTGCACATCTCTTTTCCTGGAAGATGCTACCCTCTTGCACTTTGTTAATTCCCTTGAGGTACTTGAAAGTTTCTATCATGTCCCCCTCGCTCCCTCCTTTCCTCTAGGGTATACATATTAAGCTCCTTTAGTCTTTCTTCGTATGTCTTCTGGTGCAGACCCTGCACCATTTTGGTTGCCCTCCTCTGGACAGCTTCCACTCTGTCTATGTCTTTGCGGAGAGGGGGTCTCCAGAACTGCACACAGTACTCCAGATGGGGTCTCACCAACTGTCTGTACAGAGGGATAACAATGCCATCCCTGAAATTTCTAAACAATTCCCTGGTGCCTTGTGCCCCCCCCATGATCCTATATTCCACACTGACGCAGCCCCACCCTTGTGTCCAGTGGTCCCTCCCCCCACCCAATTCCTCACCTAGTAAATGCCAGCATATTCTCTGATGTCTAGTGATCGCTTCCCCCACCCGCACCCATGCCCAATGATCAATAGTTCAGTCCCTGGTGTCTAATGGTCCCCCCACCTGATACCCTGCTTGAGTACTAAAAGAATATTCTTCTTGGTGTCCAGTGGTCACTCCCCCTGTCCAATCCCCATCCCTGTACCAATGACATTGGCATGTAATTCCACCCAAACAACACAGCCCTGGCCCCAACTACTGGTCCCCTGATCACCATTAACCTGTTACCTGATGGTGTCTCATGCCCCCTTTCCCTTCCACAGCACTGAGAACCCAGGCCCCTGGTCTCAGTTACTTGACTATCAGTGTCACAGTGCAGCAAAGGTGAGTGACACAGCCCTCTACATACAACTTCATCCACTCACCATCTGACAGAAGCAGTGTGCACGCTGCTTATTTATAAGGCATTTGTAACAGCGCACTTACCCTATAAATAAGCAGTGCGCTAACTGCTTCTGTCAGACAGTGGGTGGACGAGGTGGTGGGTGGAGGGCTGTGTTGCTTGCCATCACTGCACCGTGGTACAGATAGTCAGGTAAGGGAGACTGGGGATGGGTTGTCAGTGCTGGGGGGGGCCTCAGACACCAATGTGGAATGGGCTGGGGGGTTTGGGGGACCAGTAGTTGGGAAGAGGGTCAGGGCTGTGTTGTTTGGGGGGCATTACGTGCATCAATGTCACTGGTACAGGGAGGGGGATTGGATGGGGGAGCGACCATTTGATCCTTATTCTTTTAGTATGCAGGCAGCGCATCAGGTGGAGGGTGAACAACTAGACACCAAGGAATGATGTATTGACCATCGGGCATTGGTGCAGGTGGGGGGAAGGACCACTAGACACCAAGGAATATGTTGACATTTACGGAGCATGGTGTAGATGGGAGGAGGGACCATTGGACACCAGGAAATTAGGTACTGACCATTGGGCATGGGTGCTGGTGAGGGTAGGGACCACTCGACATCAGGGAATATGTTGGCATTTAGCAGACATGGGCCCAGATGAGTGGAGAGACCACTGGACACCAGGAAATATGTTGGCATTTGCCTGGGGAGGGATCGGTTGAGGAAAGGGACCACTGGACACCAGGGGATATATTGGCATTTATTGGGTGAGGGATTGGTTTGATGGAAGGACTACTGAACACCTGGGAATATGTTGGGATTTACTGGGCAAGGGATCGGGTGGTGTAAGGGACCACTGGACACCAGGGTCACTGTTTTTGTTGATCGAGACCAGCACTGGAGGATACATTGCACTTCCTCCGCCAACCACTAGGGTTGCATGGGAATAAGTCACGACTTCCATCAGCGGTATTTGCACCATGCAAGGGGACCACACAAAATGACCTTCCACAGTGCAAATACTCTGAATATTGAACTGCACCAATATACAGGTCCCCACCCCTCTATTTGCATTGCACCCCCCTCAACAGTTTGCTTGGGCACAAACCCTGTTTGCACATGCAGACCAGGCTTTTCAATACAGGAAATCTGTGCAAAGTCCAGTTTGCACACGCAAACCAGGATTTGTGCCAGGGCAAACTTTTGAATATTGGGCCCTGATAATCATGGCACAAGAGATCTTGAAAGTGTCAATAAAGGTGGAACAGTTTTAGCTCAAGCCGCTGCTGTTCTGCCCATTACTAAGTCCCCTGCTTCCAGAAAACTGGAACCACAAAGAAGAAACTAATGTCAATCAAGACAGTGCATCCATTGTATTCATTTGCGTTTTAATTGGGAAATCATTTAATGGGCAAGGTCAGCCAGCTGGGAGTACAAGTATCCTTTTGGGGTTTAATTTGAGTTTGTTGCAAGTTTGGTTAATTTTTTAAATGCATTAATTCCAACCATCCACATGCAACATCATCAGGCCTACACTGTTCCAATGGCTCAGTATCCAGTGAACCTCTTGGGAGCTCCAGAAGACCTAAGTATTTCATAATACTAGTACCCATGGGGCATGGTAGTGCCCAACAGTACAGCTGGGAAGAGGAACTGTGCATGAGGTGTGAGAGAAGGCTACCTAAAACCAATTTGGGGGTGCATTTAGTATTACACATGTACTGCACATGTTGGCTTTGCCAAGAAGGGTGCTGGAGGGACAAGCCCTGAATTATTCATGGTTTATATAGTCCAGTGGCATCTCCATCAGTGTACAGGGTGTAATGGGACAGCAGTAAATCCCTCATCCGGCTGGTTGAACTTCCCTTTTAAGGTTCCGTCCTCTGGTGCTAGAATGTAAAACAGCAGATAATCCTCTTCTGAAAGTCATAGGAATAGCTTTAGCTTGTGAAGTCTAACTGCATGTGACTAATGCACCATGTCTTGGCAGCCACTCTAAAATGCTATTACGACCAGAACTGAGCAGTGATACTGGCCGGGCGGCATCGCAGACAGAGAGCTGTGATCTGTCATAGTTAGCTCAGGTGCTGTGAATAGCAAAATGTCTCTGAGTTCCAGAAAAGTGTGCTCAGGGTGACTTCTCCTGTGATCACCACTCCTGCAATTTCACTTTGACCTCTCACAAGGCTATGCTGTGCATACACACAAGCACTTTTGCTTGGACTTGTGCAGGAATTCCGCTCAGCTAAAGAAGACTGGTGGTCTGTCTCCTTTACTCTCAGCCTCAGCTTATTTCAGTTTGCTCCTCACAGCTATCACATGCAGACTGACTCAGCTCAGGAAAAGAGAAATTCCAGCTCTTCTTTGGTGAGATGTCAATCATTCTGGAGCACTTCCAAAGGTCAGTCACTTGATGAACCATTGGCCACGAAGAAGGCAACTAATACAATGAAGTTATTCTGTGTCCCAGGAACATTTGTGTTCTTTGTGCAGACTCAACTGCCTGATGGGCTGTGGAGATGCCCCTCACTTCAGTTGCTGTGACAACAAGAGTTAAGTATATGAGCCAACCAGGTTAAGAAACACCCTAGACCTTGTGCTGGCTAATGGAAAATTTTTGAGGGAGCTGGGGGTGGAAGAACTGCTGGTGGGGAGTGAACCACCACTCAGTGTGGTTCACGATAAACATGGGGAGGAAGGGAGTAGGAACAGGCACAAGGGTATTAGGTTTCAGGACTGTCAACTTCGAGAGGATGGGGAAATAGTACAGGGATCTCTGGTCAGAATCCATCCATATATGGACACTAACCAGAAATGGGAGGTCATTAAACTGGGAATTGAGGAGGCAACAAAAACATGTACAATGATTCAAAGAAAGAGGGCTAGGGCCAAGAAACCCAGCTGGATGAGCAGGGAGGTCATGGAAAAAGTAAGGAAGAAAAGAGCTGCCTTTAGGAGACACAAAAAAACGGGGAGGACAGAGAAGAATATCTGAAGGAGTCGAACGAAGTGACAAGGGCAGTCAGGGCTGCCAAGGCATCCAGGGAATTTAGGCTGGCACAGGGCATTAAGGAGGGGGAGAAGGACTTCTTCAGGTACATCAGGAAGAAGAGGAGGAGTTGCAAGGACCAAATCGTAAAGATTAAGAGGGATGAGGAGGTTGGTGGAAACTGGGGCAGAACAGGTAGAAGCATTAAATAAATACTTCTGCTAAGTATTTACTAAGGAGAAAGGGGGGCTGTACCTAAGGGGGGTGGGAGGTTAGGCACTGGGGGAGGAGGTGACAGAAGGGGAAATCCAAGTGGGCAGAGTACTGGAGGGCTTGAGGGCAATGAAGGTGGACAAGGTGCCTGGGCCAGATGGCATACACCCCAGGGTGCTGAAGGAGATGGCAGAAGTCCTGGAAGAACCCTTGGCAGACCTGTTATATGCCTCCCTGGACATGGGGAGTGTACCTCAGGACTGAAGGATGGTGCACATGGTACCCCTCCACAACAGCAGCCCCAAGGGTGAGCCAGGGAACTACAGACCGGTAAGCCTCACATACATTGTGAGAAAGTTGATGAAGACACTCCTGAAGGAGATGCTGGTTTCTCTTCCAGAGGCAAATGGGCTACAGAACAGTAGACAGCATGAGTTTGTCTCAGGCAGATCCTGTCAGACCAACCTGGTGGAGTACTATGACTGGGTAACCAGGCACATAGACAGAGGCCATGCAGTGGATGTTCTGTACCTGGACTTCAGTAAGCTGGAAGGCACAGGGGTTGGGGAAAAGATGGTGGGAAGGGTAGTGAACTGGCTGCAGGAGAGACAGCCGAGGGTGGTGGTAGGAGAGAAGCTCTCATCTCCAAGGACATTGACAAGCGGGGTACCACAGGGCTGGGGCCGGTGTTGTTTGGGATCTTCATAGCAGACATCTCAATAGGCATCAAGAGCAAGATCAGTCTGTTTGCGGATGACACCAAAATGGGAGCAGTAGTGGATGACTTAGGAGGGCAGCAGGGGTTGCAAGATGATCTGGCAAAATAGGAGGCCTGGTCAGACATTTGGAAGCTAGAATTCAATGCCAAGAAGTGCAAGGTGCTACATTTCAGCACAAAAAAAACAAGGAGGAGCTACCAGCTAGGGGAGATTCAACTGACCAAGACAGAAGAAGAGGAGAAGGATCTGAGGGTGATCATAATGGACGCAATGAATAACACAGTGCAGTGTAGAAAGGCAGCTGCAAAGCCCAACAGGATGCTGTGTTGTATTGTCAGGGGCATATCCTCCAGGAGGGGGGAAGTGATCCTGTCGCAATATATGTCACTGGTTTGACCATACCTGGAGTACTGTGCAGTACTGCAAACCGTACCTGAAAGGACATTAGGTTACTGGATGGGGTGCAGCACAGGGCAGCTAAGATGATTCAGGAGCTAGGGGACATACCCTACGAGAGCAGGCTGAAGCAGTTGAACAAGTACTCCCTAGAGGAGAAGAGGGATAGGGGAGACATGATTGAAATGTTCAAGTATATGAAAAGATTAAATAAGACAGGCATGGAGGTGCTTTTCAAATTAAGGGTGGGGAGGAACACTCAAGAGCATGATCTGAGATTGGAAGGGGGTAGGTTCAGGAGAGAAATGAGGAAACACTTTTTAATGGAGAGGGTATTATCTGGGTGGAACGCATTGCCAGAAGAAGTGATATCCTGTAGAATAATGAGCTGCTTCAAAAGGGGATGGGACAGGGTAAGGGGGAGGGTCACGGAAGAGGGGAGGGAGGGGCAGCTGCAGTATAAAGGCTGCTAGCTGCACAATCGAGCAGACTTGATAGACCATAAGGCCTTTATCTGCTGGCAGTTTTGTGTGTTTGTATCACAAAGATGGCAGTACCCTTCCAACAGTCCAAGGGCACTGCCCCCAAAATCTTCCTTTTATCATCAAGCTTTTTGCCTGCCTATTGCCACTTATGCCTGCCTTCAGACTCTGGCTCAGGGACTTCTAGCCCCATCTGCCACTCCCCCTGCAATCGCACCAGCAGGGATCCACATGGTGCAGGACCCAAGATACCTCCCAGGACCATCACATATGGTGACAGGGGACATGGTGATTTTTTCAATGTTTTTCTCCTCCCCATCTCCCTGGGGCCTGGTCAACGTGGTAATGTATTGTGCGTCAGAACTGGCAACCCCATTCCACCCACCCCTAGCCTAGCACCAGCCCTCATTTGCTAAGCATTGCCACCGAGGCTCCACTTGGTGGCAGTCAAGAGCTGGGAAGGTTAGCCTCCCCAATCCAGGAGAGGACAGCTGCCAAGTGGATGCTCAATCCTCTCCCAGCCTTCCCTGTGCTGACCCCCCATGGTCGAGCTCATTCCCATACCAGGGTCACCGGAGTGGAAAAGGTTCTAAAGGAACCTTAGCCCTCTATGCCACTGGGCCAGCCACCCCCAAAGTCTTATTTTTACAGATTTCTGACTTTAAATGCATTTTTTATGGCCCCTGATGAGTTTGTGCAACTGTGCTCAGTGTCTGGTTCAGTCAGGGAAGTGATCAGTGTAGGCATCAATCAGCCATGAGGGGGTGACCATGCTGCTAGAAAACAGGAAGTTGTTATCCCAAGCTGTCTTTATCTGCCATCAAAGTCTATGTTTCTATGTTTCTTACTCCATCAGTGGCGGTGAAGCCACTTTTGATGTGTAGTAAGGAGCCACTCCTCATGCTGGCATGCAGAACCTAAGAAATCATATGGTCCTGTTCACTACTGGTCGCTACTGGCAATATGGTGGAACAGTGAAGAACAGCACTGGCAGCTGGCAGCTGGCACCATGGGAAAGACTCCATGGAGCCAAACTGGTGTGCTCCATTGGGGGGGGGGTTGGTGGGAAGGACATCAAGAGCTAAGGAGTTGGGGGAAATATTAGACCTTTGCTTTGATGTAATTATGGGGACTGATTTTGAGTGCAGAGAAGCTGTTGTCTGTGTCACTACCCATAGTCATGCCAGGAGATCAGTTACAGAGGAGAAAAAAGGGGCAATGCAGCCACAGACAGCCCTTACCATATCAGCGCAGGCAGTAGCCACCACTGCCGAGTACATATCTGGGAGCAGAAGTCCTTGCCATAGCTAAAGATGGTGGAGATCCCAGCTGTGAGCAGGTCTTCCACCGAAGGAGAGGTACTTATGAGAGTTATGTGATGAGCTCACTAGGGCTTAGCTAGTTGATGCATCCTTGCATAATTTGAGGACCTGTCTGCCGAGGCTGCCAGTGACTCTCAGGGACAGGATAAAAATGAAGTATACTGAAAGAATGGGTTGCTTTTTTCCATATAGATTATTATGCCACCATTATCCAGGGGTGACTAATCAGCCATGACTCCACCGCCCCAAGCCAGCACCTGCCACCCCAGGACTCACCTCAGCCTCAAGTTCTCCCATGAATTCCATCTTGTGGCGGGGCCAGAGGGATAAAGGCCATCTTTCCCCCAGTACAACAATCCAGGGCAGACCAACAGTGTGTTCCCTGTTGGTAGTGCAGACTCGAGGATGAACGTCAAGGCTTCATTAAGCCTCCAACTTCTCTTTTTTCCTGTTTTTTTCCCTGCCCCTTGCTACAGGACATCAGGTGGTTGTGTATAAGCACACATGCCTAATGTTCCCACGGCCCCCTCCCTTTTTGCTTCCCGAGCTGCACTGCCACTAGGCCTCCACCTTGCAGCAGTTTAAGGCTGGGACAGCATCCCTCCTCTCCCTGGGACAGGAGAGCAGTCCCTCAGATGCTCAATCCTCTCCTGCCCCGACCAACTCCTTGTGACCCAAGTCGGTTCACAAACCTGTGTCTACATTGTAGCAGGAGATAAGGCACCAGGACTTCAATCCTCCATGCCACCTGGACAGCAGTGAATGGGCTACTTTAGAGGCAGTGGTTCTGACAAAATCCAAACACAGCTCTTACACTCATACACAACCAGAGGGGTGCAACAAAGTGGGTGGCTAATCCAAGCATTAAAGTAAATCCCGTTAGTTGCACTCCAAAGAATACTCATGTAGGCTTATAATTGTGAAAATACAGAGATTTTTATTGAAACAAACAGCTCATCAGCATCTGAGCCACTGCTAGTCACCCAAAGTGGTTATTACCCTAGTACCTTACCTTCTAACAAGGCTTCGTGAGGGACAATAGTGAGGAGATCCGAACAAACATTTATAGTCCCCATTAAATGACTTCATAATAGGGAGCCCATGATGTTTTACAAAAATTGTATTCTTTTAGATGTATTTTCTTTATGAATACAAAATAAACAGCGAAAAAGTGATAAGAGAACAATTGCATTGTCTATTATTCTGCATGTAACGAACAGCAAGCACTATTTCATACATTTACTCATTATATTGCTGTCATTAAATCAATTTACCTATTGATCAAAGATGCATTAATCTCACAATTTATACAATTCAGTAATAACAATTTGATTAAACCTCTATGTACTGCTTTTAATTATGTCATCTATATTTCATGAATATTCAAGATAGTAACAAAGGTCTGCAAGCAACATAGTTTAAAGATGGATAGCTACCAAAAACTAAAATTTAAATTAATTCAAGGTAAACTAAACTTAATTAAATTACCCTGATACTGAGAAACCCCCCACCATCAACAGGGTCCCATGATCACCCATTAATATTTCAAAGGCAAATCCCGGGGGTTTACTTGTACAGAGTGGTGATGTGGTTCCTTCATACATCATTTGTCAAGGCATCCTGATACCTGGAAAAAAGCCCAAAGAACATAATAAATAAAATTGTTACAATTATATTAAAAATGAATTGTGTATGTTATACCTAAAAGAAGAAAGGAATACTAAGAACCTTGGGCCCCATTCCAAGAGGCTTACACCTCATGCAAGCCAAGGTATGCCACGCTCCATGGTGTAACTTGCAATCTGCACCAGGGATTACACCAAGTGCGAATCCGAAAGGTGCCTTGCACCATGGCAACTGTGGTTGCGCCAAATGTGGGTTACAAACTATACTGCAAACTCCACAATGCCATGGCGCAAGGGGTGGTTATGGCAGCACCTGCACCCTATTCCAAGAGGGTAGTTGCCATAACCCACATACACAATTTCAAGAGCTACTTTGGTGTAGGAGTTACACCACCTAGGAGGTGTAGTGGCATCCATCAGTGTCAATCGATGGATGCCCACTCTGCAGTGCTGCAGCAATGGTCCCACTGTGTTCCCCATGCCCCCATCACAGCCATGCCCTCAACTTCCCCAACTGTCTGGGACCCTGGGGTCTGGTTTTGTATCTGCCCCTGGATGTCTGTGCCCTCTATCCAGTTCCTCCATGCCCCTGTTGCCTGCCATGGTGTTCCAGAGTGGGGACCCGGAGGGGCAGTTTGTAGTGGGCTGCACCTTGTGACAGGCTGGACTGTTGTGCCAAGCCTGTGGCATTAGCCTATGCCTGCTGCAAGTCACAGGTCATAGGTGCTGGGATGCTGCCCCAGGCATAGTGCCATATGTTGCAACTCGCAGACTCCTGTGAGTTACGACATTCCTCTTGGAATCAGCTCCCTTGATTTTAACTTTGTAGCAAAAATCTATTGCAGATTATCTAAACAGTGTGTGGGGGGGGAGGTTTTAGATGCAGACTTAAAAGAGCACACATGTCTTACCAAATCCAGCTTCTACTTATTTCACAAATAAGAATTATATGTATAAGATAACTAATTAAAAAGTTACTGCAATGAAAAAGCGGGGTGGGGGGGTTGAAAGTTAGTCTCAAACTCAGGTGACTTCTAAAGGTATGGTTTAAGATCCAACATTTCTTTCATGCCATGTGGGTTCACTGTGTTAAGTCAATACATCCAAAACCTTCCTTCTGAGAAGTAAGTTTACCGATTGCCACTTTTCCACATTTAACAGCTTCTAATCTCATACACTTGAGATCCTTTGGATGACAGTTACAGTATACATTTCTAGAAAGTGTCTCCCTACTGCTTTATCTACCCTTTTATTGATGATGTAACGAACAAGCTCTTAAATTCTTTCTTTAAAAGTTCTAACAGTTCTCCTCACATAACCAAGTCCGCTAACTACACCATATTTGGTATGCAACAAAGGTAGTGTCATGGATGCTAAAATCTCTAATAGACATATCCTTGTTATTGTTAAATGCAGACAGATCTTTCTCTGTGTTAACATATTTACACGTTACACCTTAGGCATCTGTGATTACCTGCTGATCTAGAAGCTGTTAAATGTGGAAAATGTAGCGATCATGTACTTCTCAGAAGGGAAGGCTTTTGCAAGTATTGACTTAACACAGTGAGCCCATATTGCATGAATGAAATGTGGGATCTTAAGCCATACCTGTAGAAGTCTCCTCAGTTCCAGACTAATTGTCAACCTTTCCCCTTCCCCTCAACCCCACTTTTTCATTGTAATAACTTTTTAATTAGTTATCTTATACATCTAATAATTAGTTGTGAAATAAGTAGAAGCTGATTTGGTAAGACGTGTGCTCTTTTGAGTCTGCATATCACCCCCCCCCACACACACACACACACAGTTTAGATAGTCTGCAATAGCTTTTTGCAACAAAGTTAAAACCAAGGTTCTCAGTACTCCTTTCTTCTTCTTTCGAGTATTACATAGACAAGTCCACTTTTAATATAATTGTAACGTTATGTTCTTTGGGCTTTTTCCAGGTATCAGGATGCCTTGACACATGATGTTTGAAGGAACCACATCACCACTCTGTTCCAGTAGATGCCACGGATTTGCCTTTGAAATATTAATGGGTGATCACAGGATCCAATTGATGGTGGGGGTTTCTGAGACAATACCACATATAGTATCAGGGTAATTTAATTCAGTTTAGTTTTACTTGAATTAAATTAGTTTTAATTTTGTAGCTACCCATCTTAAACTGTGTTGCTCTCAGACCTTTGTTGCTGTCTTGAATAGTCATGAAATGATAGATGACAAAACTAAAATCAGTACACAGAGGTTTAATCAAATTATTATTATTGAACTGCATAGAATGTAAGATTAATGTATCTTTGATTAATAAGTAAATTGATTAAATGACAACAATAAAATGAGTAAATGTACAAAGTAGTGCTTGTTGTTACTTATATGCAGAATAATACACAATGCAATTGTTGTCTTATCAATTTTTCACTGTTTATTTTGTAGTCATAAAAAAAATATATCTAAAAAATATAATTTTTGTAAACAATCATGGATGCTTTATTACGATGTCATTTAATGAGGACTATAAATGTTTGTGCTGATCTCCACAATCCTGCCGCCTCACAAAGCTTTGTTTGAAGGTGAAGCACTGGGATAAAAACACTTTGGGTGACTGGTAGCGCCTCAGATGTTGATGAGCTTTTTGTCTCAATAAACATCTCTATGTTTTCACAATGATAAGCCTATGTGAGTATTCTTTGGATTGCAATTCAACTTTGACTTACTTTGGTGAGGTACCCAATGATGGCCAGAGGAAAGGGCATACTGGCTACTAGTAGTAGTTAGAGAATACAAGAAACTGCTCCTAGCCTTATGCCATGACATTACTTTTCAGGACAGCTAGAAGTTACCAGAACAAAAGACAGCTGATGAATACATTTTTCTGGTCCAGTATTTTTAACACTGTGGCAAACTAGCACTGAACTTATCTGTAGTCCACTAGCATGGGAACAGTTCAGGACAAGGCTATAGTTGCTTTGATTCCTTCTTATAATTAAGAAACCTTTCTTTGGTAGACATGGCATTATGGGACTACTGACAACCTTGAATTGCACAGGCAAGAGGTCTGGTCTTGTTGTCATGGTCAATGCAGCCAGGTACCCAGAGACTGTAGCCCTGTAATCTATAGCAGTGAAAAAATGTCTGATCAACATCCTTAGGATATTCAGTCAAGTGGGATTTACCCTGGAGATTCTGTCTCACAAGGGCACAAATTTCATGTCCACCCTTCTGACAAGTTTGTGGGAGAAGATGGGGTTTAGCAGAGTAAGGTGTCCCCACACACCCAGAAACTAACAGATTAGTTAAATGTTGACCAGTATAAGAGAAACTGAGTATGCATTTAACCCCCCATTTTAATGTGTACAGGAAGTCCCTCAGAGTCAACATGATTTTCTCCCTTCGATTTCTTACATTGCTGCAGGTTGAGGGGAGGGGTTCTAGACCTAGTGAGAGAGGAATTTGGCTATTGGGTGAATTAGATTCCCAAGAAGAATTTATTGTGGAGTACATCCAGAATTTTGGGCAATGGATCAAGGAGTTTATAAGACTTGCTCCGGGTCATCTAGCCACTGCACAGCAGTGGCAGAAAACCTGGTATGACCACTGGGACAGAGCCAGGGAAAACTAGATCAGACAAGACATGATGGTACTCATTCCTGTTTGACAAAACAAATTACAGACAATGTGGGAGGGTCCATAGTCAGCTGTAAGAAAGGTGAATGACATGAATTATATGGTGGAACAGTAGAAGAATTTAGATGACGTACTACATAAACATGATGGAACCTTACTACAACAGGGTGGAAATTATCCTATCAATGTGTACTGTAGTGTCTCAGAACAGAAGAAACTGCAAGTGTCTCTAGTAGATCTCCTTGCACAAGTTTGGGGAGGATCCTATGAGGATGCCGTCACCCTCTGTGAAGAATTAATTGGTGTGTTGAGTATTTGCTAGTTGTTGTATGCATATCTTGCAAAATTGTGTAACTATTAAATATCTGATATTAACTACATCTTTGACTGTGTCATATTTTACAAGGTACACATAGCCTATTTTACTGGATAATTTGTGATACACCTCTGAAGAGCGTGTACCAACTTCCAGTATTACTGCTTCTAGTACAGGAGCAGAGGGGGGTGTGCCTGGAGTGAACTGGGGGTTCTGAGGCTGGGCTTGTGTGCATGGGTACCCACTGATCCAGGCTTGGGTGCTGAAGGGGGATTCAGTGGGCTGATCAAGGGTGGAGGAGGGCAATCTAGTGGGCTGGGCGTGTGCAGGAGGGACCCAGTGGTCTGAAATTGGGTACAGAAGGTGGACCCAGAGGGATAGACATGAGTGTAGGAGTGGGGACATGCTAGGCTGGGCTTGTGTGCAGGAGGAGGAACCCAGTGGATTGGCATCTGTACAGAAGAGGACTCAGCGGGCTGGGCTTGGGTGCAGAAGGGAGTCCCATTGTGTTAAGCTTGAGTGTGGGAAGTGAGCCCAGCAGGCTGGGCTTGTGCACAGGAGTGGACTCAGTAGACTGGAGTTGCACTGTCTGAGCAATGGCCTAGTGGTGGATGAGAAAGTGAACAGCCGCTTGTGAGTTTGTAACCAGGCTAGTGTCAGCTTTGGTGAAGGAGTTTAGCTGTTGTCCAGCAAGCTCTGTGACACATTTAGTCTGTCAATCACTTATCCAGAGAAGGGTAGGTGCATCATGGAGGTGTTTTACCATCTCTGGGAGGAAGGCCTAAAGTGCTTTACTCTCCAGCACCTCCTGATGCTGCATTAGAATTGGGCCCTGGAGAGGTCTCATAGGAGAGAGTCCCACTTACCCATGACAACCGTCAGTGGGTGGATATACTGTATGTCACCCTGTAGTGCCTGCATTATGAGTGGGACTTGAAGAGGTGTCACAAGAGATTACAGCTCTCACACCTCTGGTGTACTGCAGAAGGTGGGGATGTCAGTCTATAGTTTCCTCTGTCTAAATTATGAGGGAGACTAAGAAAGGTCTCAAAGAATCTTACCACCATCACCCTTCACAGTCAGAAAAAGGTGGGCACAGTGCTCTATAGGGCCTCCTATGTCTGTATAATGATCAGGAAACAGAAAAGTCTCACTGGAGAATACCACCCTCAAGCAAAGACTAGGCACATCTCTCTGTAAGGGAACATTGTCTAACCAGGAGTAGCACACTAAGCTGAAGCTTGTTCCAGATGCAACCTGGGAGCACAAGAAAGTTAATTGACTTGCTCAGGATCACACAATATGCACTTAGGTGGCTGTGGGATTGAAACCCAGGTCTCCAGATCTGCAGATCAGAGCCTAACCCACTGTGCTATACTGCTCTCACATAGTGCCCCTTCAGCTGATGACAGGGTCATAATGGAGTCTTGAAGGAAATTACTGTTATCACCCATCACAGACATGGGTGGGTGGCCAGACACAACAATATATAGTGCCCCTGTGGCTGAGGAGTGAGGTTCTGTGGTGGGGTCATATAAGAGATCCCTACAAGACCTCTTTTATCCAAGGTGGGGTGCTGCAGCATTCTCATTGGATGCTGAGAAGGGAACAAAAATGGGGACAAAGGAAATCTGCCACCATGAACAAGGCAAAAGACCTGAGTCTCCAGGTCAGTTAGTCTGGGCCTTTCAATAAAGTTCTAAAATAACCTTTTATTAATGTGAATTTGTAAACACTTAACAAAATGAAAACCTAAGCAGCTCCAGAATGATTTTTATTGCTGACTGCTTGTGATCACAGTTCACAGTATTCTGCTCTGTTGAGGTTATTGTGGAAAGAAAGTCTGTTTTCATCATGACCTTAGCAACGTCCCATGATAGTTTGGCAGTATTTAGCCTGGGAGAAGTCTGAAAAACATAAAAAGAAGAAAAAAAGAAGAACTAAATCCTGCAAAGGAAATGGTGCAGGAAGCAAACAAATGTCAGAGTAATTGCGTTGGTATAGTAACATGTCAATATTTATTTATTTAAAAACAATTATCTGGAAACGCCTTGTGAGATATAAAAGCCTCTCATTGCCACTACTGTCCTGAAATAGAAACAGCAGCAGCAGCAGTACATGGTTATTTGCAATATACAAAAAAGCAGGCCATGACATGTCAAAACGTTTAACCCTTACTCTCAACAGGCGTATACTGTATACAGTATACAGTACATCCAGAATCTAAATACAGAAGCATAGAAACAGAGAATTTGTTGGCAGAAAAGTACCGCCTAGCCTACCCAGTCTGCCAGATGGTCTCTGCCTAGTTTGTCTCTAAACTAACTAGTCTCCGGTGACCATTCTTCCTCCTTGCCCATTTCCTAATACTCTCCTATGTATATCCCATGTACAGTATGCTTGAAGTCCCTTACTGTTTTTGACTCCACCACTTCTGCAGGCAGTCAATTCCAGGCATCCACCACTCTTTCCCCACTTTGGCTTTATCTCATGCTCTATGGTTCTTGTGCTCTTGCTCATTTGAAAGAGACTTCCCTTCTACAGTCTGTTCACCCAAATGAAGTACTTGAAGGTCTCTACATAGCCCCTATTACCCTCCTGTCTTCCAGGGTGTACCTGTTAAGATGCTCAGTCTCTCCTCATAGATATTTTGGTGCAACCATGGCATCATTTTAGTTGCCCTCCTCTGGACTGCCTCCATCCTGTCTTTGTCCTTTCTGTGGTGTGGCCTCCAGAATTGGACACAATACTTCAGGAGGGGAATCACCAACAAGCATATAGTAGCAACACCAACTCCCTCCTCCTGATGGAGAAACCTCTCCCTATGCATCCCAGCATCCCAGTGGAACTACCCACTGCTTTGTCACACTGCTGTGCCACTTTGAGGACATCAGATATGGTAATCCCAAGGTCACTTTCGGGTTTAGTGATGGAAAGTACCTTCCCCTCCTATACTCAGTTCTTGGGTTCCTTTGCCCTAGGTGGATGATTTTCCACTTTTTGGCATTGAATCCCAACTGCCGTGCTCGTGGCCAGTTCTTGAGTTTCCCAAGATCCCTATGCATTCTTTTCACCCCTTCCTTTTTGTCTACCCTATTTACACATTTAGGTATAATCTGCAAAAGGGTATACAGTACTTTCCCTTCCAGTTCATTTGCAATGTCTCTGATGAAGTCACATAAGAGGATCGGTCCCAGTACTGAATCCTGTGGCACCCCACTGGTCACTCTCCTATCATTAGAATGAGAGTCATCAATCACCATCATCTGTCATCTATCCTTTAACCAGTTTGTAACCCAATTCACCACTTTTGATTCCACTCCTAATCTGCTCAATTTTTTAATCAGTTTCCTGTGTAGTACAGTGTTGAAGCCCTTGCTAAAGTCCAGATAGGCCAAGTCCACTCCCCTTCCCTGATCTGTGGTCCTTGTCACCCAGTCAAAGAACTCAATCAGATTCATCTGGCATGACCTCACCCCCATAAATCTATGCTGCCTTTGTTCTTGCAGTCCACTGGATTCAAGACACTCTACCAATCTTTCCTTTAACAGGGTTTCCATTAATTTCCCCAACACTGAGGTGAGGCTCGCCGGCCTATAGCTATTGGCCTCTTCCCTGCTGCCGCATTTATGTAGAGGGACCATATGTGCTCTTCTCTAATCCTCCGGAACCATGACTGATTCCAGTGAGCTGTGGAATGAGGCCACTGGGGTGGGGGCAGCAGGCACTTCCCTGAGTTCTTTCAGTATCCTTGGTGTATCCCATCCGGTCTCATGGCCTTGTCCACTTTCAGAGCTGCAAGTACCTTCAGAACTCCTTCCTCTGAAAATGGACTTGAGTCCACCTCCCCTTCCCCTTTGTTCCTGCTCATCGCTGGTGATCTGTCCTCCCTCCACTGTGAAGACTGAGCAGAAGTACCTGTTCAGGATGTCTGCTTTTCTTGGTCCTCATCAGTGCAGTCTCTCTCTGCCACCCTTCTTGTCCTCCTTATCCCTTCCCTTGCTTTCTTCTTTTCAGTTAGGTAACAGAAGAAAGCTTTATCCCCATTTGCTACCCTTTTGGCTGTCCTTTCCTCTGTGCGTTTGCTCCCCTCACTGCCTTATTGCTTCCCTCTGTTATATCTGGTACACCTCCTTGTCTTCCCCTTTGTGTTTCCTTATACCTCATGAATGCCACCCTATTTTTCTTCACTACCATGGCTACTTGCCAGAGTACTATAATGGTCACATCTTGAGCACTCAAAGTGTTTTTTTTGAGTATACGTTATTGATTTTTCAAGAACATTACAAGAAGGGGATCAAACTGATAACTCAGTGTTTTATGACAAATCATGAATCACCATTAAAAAACTTCAACTATCTCTGGTATCCTGCAGAGAAACAAGTAAGTTCCCATAAATTTAGTTTTTAAATCTTCAGTCAGATTAAGTAAGAATCATAAACGGTACTCCTCCCCATAAAAAACATAAATTTTTCACCGGCCTACCAGTGAAGTGGTTGGATTTCTGCTTGTGACGGCAGCGACCCAGGATTGGGAATAAGCCCAGGTCACTGGAGGGATGGCCGGGGGGAGAAGGATGGCCATTCTGTGGACAGCTCTCCTTCCCGGGAGGAGGGTGGGATAACTCTGGTGCCTGCTGGCTCTAGTGGAGGCTGGGAGCAATGCAGGCCACACTGAGTAACTAACAACAGGAGGAGGAGCAGATGCTGGCGTATGCCTTGTTGTCACTATGCTGCCCTCCACAACATAAGGAGGAAAATGGCTGGATGCTTGCTGGCTGACAGCCTCCGGATCCTCTGCTCATCTGCTTCCTCCAGGGATCTGCTCCCTGCAGGTCTCAGCAGTGCCCGTGCCCTAGAAAAGAGTGCTGGTGCCACCCCTCCACTGGTGCATTCCCCTCGGAGGAGAGGAACCTGTCTGGTGAAGGGAAATGCCGGATACCGTGGGTAGTCTGCTATGTGGGACCTGCGGGGGTCAGGACTTGAGAGGGGAATGCAAAGGGCAGGAGGGATCCCAGGAATGCCTGAAGGAGTGGTGGCATCTGAGCTAGGAGGGGGGAAAAACAAATAATGCAAAAAAAAACATAAATTTTAACCATTGATTAACCAAGTGGTCACTGACTTTTTTTTTCATATATATTTTTGATGCTCCGGGTGACTGCAGGCAGGTACTTCCACCCCTGATGTGCCATCTGTGTCATCAACCGCTCCCCCGGTACCTCTGAGCCCCATGTTCCCCATGGATATCTCTCTGTGGCAGGACCAGAAAGTGAAGGGCTGTCCTCTCTTCTCCCAGAACTCATCATCCTGATTGGAGCTTCTGGCAAGGCAGGAGTGGAGTGCAACGCCAGTTGGCAGGCAGGGCTTCACACCTCCCTTTTTCCATTTGCTATCCCTCCCCTTCGTAGCCATGAATGTGTGGATGTGGAGGTGCCTGTACACTGCATAGCCACGGTCTTTGCCTCCCTAACCCAGTGCTGCCCCGACCTCCACCAGGAGGCACCCAAGGAACAAGATAACCTTTGTTCCCCACCAGGAGAGGAGAAAAAACATCAGACACTTGATCCTCTCTCTCCCTGCTGACCCCTGGCAACTCAAGCTTGCTCCGGGTCATCAGCGTGGCACGAGGTGTGCGCCCAGTGTCTCAACCTCAGTGCCACCTGGCCAGTTCTATGGTCACTGACTTTTGAATTCAAAAATAGTAAGTACTGAGGTATCTTACATCATGGTGACAGAAATTTAGAATCAGAGGATATGAAGTATGTAGTTGTAACATTACATAATTTAGGATTGATGAGGAAAGGCCTCCTACCAATCAGGGTCATAACTCACAATGTTCCTGCTACTCAAGGCTCTACCAAGACCAGCCTTACATTTATCTATTGTATCCACCTCCACAAGCCTGACTAGCAGAGTTCCATAATCTGATGACTTTATCAGTAAAAAGTGTTTCCTAAAGTCAAGCTTGAAACCTGGAGTTTCAGTTTTATATACATGCCTCCAGCCCTCCTATTATCTTTGGAATTCCCAAAGTCACTCGACCTCCACACCAGGCAGCCCTTTCATGATTTTTTATACAATGGTTAGAAACATAGCAATATAGAATGGAATGGCAGAAAAAGACTGTCCTAGGTGCAATATTTTGCACTTTTGGCACTGAACACCAAATGCCATGTTTTGACCATTCTTCAAATTTCTAAGATAGCTGTGCATTTTCCACCCCTTCTCGATGACTACCCTATGGAAGATTGTGGTATCATCTGCAAAAGGCATACCTTCTCTTCCAGCTGTTTTGCTATGTCTTCTATAAAGATGTTAAAGAGTACTGATCCCAATACTGAGCCCTGTGGTATCGCAGTTGTCACACTCCTCTATTTAGAATAAGAGCCATTAACCACCACCCACTGTCTCCTATACTTTAACCAGTTACTACTTCAGTTTACCACTATGGATCCCACTCCCTTGGTCAGTCTACATCCTAATCAGACCTCTATGAAGCACCGTGTCAAAGGCCTTGCAAAATCTAAAGAGGCAATGTCCATTGCTTTACCCTGATCAATTTCCTGATCACCCAGTCAAAGAGTTTATAAGATTAGTTTAATATGACCTCTGTCTCATCAATCTGTGTTATCTGTGGTCTTGCATCCCACTGAATTCAAAATACTCTTATCATCTTGCTTTTAGTAATCCTGCCATCAATTTCCCCACCATTGAAGTGAGACTGACTGGCCTACAGTTGTTAGCCTCCTCCTTGCTGCCGTGCTTATGTAGATTGACAATCTCAGCCCTTTCCCAGTCCTGTGGAACCACTCCTGGTTCTAGTGAATTATAGAACAAGGCAGTCTGTGGGGCAGCCAGAACCTCCCTAAGCTCCTTTAATATGCTGTGGTGAATCCCATCTGGTCCCATAGCCTTGTCCACCTTCAGGGCTGCAACTCCTTTCAACAATCTTTCCTCTGAAAATTGACCTGTGTCCACCCCCTTCCAACCTACTCTGCTTCTTCTAGTGGTCAGTGCCTCCACACTCCACTGTGAAGAATGAGCAGAAGCACCTGTTTAAAATTTCAGCTTTTTTCTTGGCCTCCTTCTGAACACCCTGACCCTTTCTCCTTCTGCATAGTATGCCCCTTCTGACCTTCTAATCCTTATTATCCCTACCCTTGTGTTTCTTTTCTCACAAATGTACCTGAGAAAGTATTATTCCTTGTAGCAATCCCTTTGGTAACTCTTCACTCTGTTTCTGCCTTTGCTCCCCTTGCTTCCTTGCCTGCTTCCTTTTGCTTTTCCAGGTACACCTACCTATCCTCCTATATCTGTGTTTCTTTATTCCTCATGAATGCAGCCTTTTTTTATTTTGCCACCCTTGACACTTCCTTGAAGAACCAATGGGGGAGAGGTGTTGATGGTCACTAAACAGGAAAGGGACCTTCGGGTAATCACATTTGATTACATCAAGGTAGTGAGGCAGTGTGACAAGGCATTAGCAGAGCCAGTGGGATGCCAGGGTGCATAGGGAGGGGTATCACCAGCAGAAGGAGAACGGTGGTGTTATCACTGTATCAGTCATTGATGAGACCCCACCTAGAGTACTGTGACTAGTTCTAGAGACCATATCTCAGGAAGGACATAGACAGGGTAGAGGCTGTCCACAAGAGGGCAACAAAAATGATGCATGGACTGCATCATAAGCCCTATGAGATGGGACTAAAGGATCTCAGTATATACACTCTGGAAGAGAAAAGGGAGAGGGTAAACATGATAGAGACCTATAAATAGTAGACAAAGGTATCACATGAAGACAGTGAGGAAAGAAGGGTGAATGTCAAAATGGCAAATGATTATTGCCAAATGGGAAATCCAGCGATGTCTCTGTACCCCCTCCCCCTGAAGTTAGTATAATTAGAAAGGGGGGTGTTGGGAGTGCAGGGGGGCTGAGTTGGTATATTTAGAAAGAGGGGTGTTGGGGTGCTGAGGGCACAGCCCCCCACAAAAAAAGACATCACAGAATTTCCCATTTGGCATTATCTATGTACCCTTTTGATGGTCGCTGTTTTTTAGTCGCTGTCATGCCATGGAACTGTAGACAGGATAGTGAAATATATTAGATCCAGGGGGTTGCAAGATGAAAGACAGCATGGATTCATGAGGAGAGATCATGTCAGAGAAATCCAATAGATTTCTTTAAAGGGATATAGTAAGAATCCCCAAATACCTTTTTCCCATAGTATGCCATTGCCAGCCATGCTTCAGATGTTGAAGCTGCAATTAGTTTCATAAAAAAAAAATCTGTCATAGTCATTTTTTTAATGTTTTATCAGTACTTTTTCTGCCTATCCCCCAATTTTTTTTGTGTGTCTACACCACCAGAATGATGTCATGCAAGGGATGTTTTACATACAACAAGGAATTCTGGGTAAATTATAAAAGTCACTTAAATGTTCATTACTCAGAGGTGCAGCCCCTTATTTTGGTAGTGGCCACTGCAGTGCAGCACCTAATATGTAGACATATTTATTTATTGTATTTTTAAAGGTTTTACCTGGAAAGACATACTGAGCAGGCAAGCTAGTTTCCAGAAGCATCCTCGGGGAGAGGGGAAGGGGGCACACAGTAAGTACATATGTAGCAAGGCATTGTGGGTACTGTACGTAGCTGATTTTTCTGCTGTCCTACTCCTATTTTGCTAAAATACCAAGACTGACCAACAGAGGGCTCTGTTCCAAACCAGCTGGTGTTTACTTTTAAGATAGATAATACAATTCTATTTATTGTATTTTGATGTGTTAGTAATTACTTTTTACTTTAATGATAAAATATTTGTTAGTGCAGTGACACAAGTGGATTTTCACCTTTGATTCTCACACTGCTAGTAAAAAAAATTCAACAGAGTTCTGGTATTGTCATGTCAGAAACCAGCTACTTAATTTGATTATTTCTCACTAGCAATTGGTGACACACAAATACGATTTTGGAAATGTAAGTAAAGAAACAAATAAAGAAAACTGAATGACTGCAGAGGCATCTAAAAGCAACCAAACCTTCATTCTCCCTTACTAAGCATTAGCTCTTTAGAAGCTTTGTTTACCTGGCATGATGTCACAGTTGGGGCTGAGGCACCAGTGGTGCAAGTGGTAGACAAAAAGTACAGGAACTCAGGCATTGGCAAATATGGAATGCAGAATGAAGATCCTCAATCCGAAGGATAGCTTTATGAAGACGCGTCTATCTGTTTAGACACTAGTAGATTCTCTTAGAGAAATTGAAGTATTTTTAGGAAAATAGCACACTTCTGTACAAGTCAAATGTTGTTATGGAAACAATGATTTCAGGTCACAGGTCCACAAACTGTCATTATGTTGCTGGTTTAAGAGTTTCACTTCCAGTGTCAGTGGGAAGAAGTACAGGAACTCTGTTCCTGCTGCAGAAAAGGTACAGGAACTGAGTTTCTGTGCGTTCCTGTTCACTTTCATCACTGTGCAGCACAGAGGAAACAAAAGGGGCTTGTTATTCAGATGAAGCAGAGCACAGAAATAAAAGCATTTTTTCATGGAAAACAAAACTTTTGGGCAGTTTGAATGCTAGGAGATTAAATCACAATTCTTATAGGCTACTATTGCCATTTGTTATGGTACATGTTGGTAGATCCCTTTAACTGGGTGACCAGGGAAGCTCAGTGGATATGCCCTGTCTGGACTTTAACAAAGCCTTCCAACACTGTACCACATAGGAGACTGATAAAAATTGGGTAGTCTAGGGTGGTAGCCAAAGTTGTAAACTGGGTAAAAAACTGGTTAATGGATAGGCAGCAGAGGGTGATGGTAAGTGTCCCTCACTCTAATGAGAGGACGGTGACCAGTGACACCACAGAGTTTAGTAATGGGGCCAGTCCTGTTCAGCATCTTCATAAATGACATCGCAGAAGAGCATGAAAAGAAGGTATGCCTTTTTGCAGATGACACCAAGATCTGCAACATGGTGGATATTCAGGATGGGGTGGATAACATGAGAAGGGTCATTAAATAACTTATGGAGCGGTCAAGGGTATGGCAGCTGGGGTTCAGTGCTGAAAAGTGTAAAATCATGCACCTGGGGCATAGAAACCCATGAGCTGAAAATAAAATGGGGGAGGGAAGGGGAGTAATGTCAGTCACTAAGAAGGAATGGGACCTAGGGGTTATAATATCTGATGATCTCAAAGTCACAGGGCAATGTGGCAAGGCAGTGGGTAGGGTTGGTGGAATGCCGGGTGCATAGGAGGAGGTATCACAAGCAGAAATAAAGAGATGATATTTACACTGTATAGATCATTGGTAGACCACATCTGAATATTGCATGCAGTTCACAGGACACACCTGAGAAAAGACAACGGCAGCATAGAGGCAGTTCAGAGGGGCAACTAAAATGGTAAATGGGTTGCATTTAGAAACCGTGTAATGAGAGGTTTCAGAATCTCAATATGTGCAGTATATTTGGCATAGAGGGAGGAGAGGGCCATGATAGAGACCTACAAGTATCTCACAGGAATGAACAGAGTACGGGTGGGGAGCTTGTTTCAAATGGAAAAGTGCAACAGATCAAGAGGGCATGCAGTAAAACTAGAAGAGAAGATTTAAGAAGGATGCATGGAAATACTACTTTACTTAAAGAGTGGGGATGCCTGGAACAGTTTGCCAGAAGATGTAGTAGGGGCAAAAACTGTAAAGGTGTAAGGATTTACATGGAGGAACACTAGTAAATGAAAAAGGATGGGGGCACCAGACCAGTTAAGGTCTGCTGGGATACAACAGGAAGAGAAACAAAACTGGGCAGACTGGTTGGGCCAAGTGGCCTTTCCTGCTGATAAATTCCATGTTTCTATGTAAATACCTCTCTGGGTGACTAAGGTACAGGAGGGGAGTATTTTCCAGAAGAAAAGGTGCACACCAACTAAGGGGCATGCAATCAAGTTGGAGGGAGAAAATTTAGGAGGATGTGAGGAAGTACTTCTTCACTGAGAGAGTGGTGGACACCTGGAACAGTTTTCCAGCAGAGGTGGTGAGGATGAAAACAGTGGTGGGCTTAAAGCATGCATGGGATGGACACAAAGGAATTTTGGTAAATAAGAGGGGTGAAGTAGTCGGAGGTCAGGTAGTGTCTGAGGTGACAGTATAGGCAGGGAAAAATGTGCAAACTGGGTATGCCAAGTGGTCCTTAACTGCCAACAAATTCTACATTTCTGTGTAACCATAATGGTCTCCTTTTCCTTCTGCTTTTGCTTCCTTCCTTCCTGCATAGGTTGGTTGCTTCATTTTATACTCTTATTCTCCCCCAGCCTCTACTCCTCGCTGGTACTCCTCCCCTAAGCATTTTATGAGACAATTACCCATTTCTTTAAAATCCACCCTCTTAAAGTCTAGAATTCTCGTCCAAGTGTGGTTCACCTGTGCTTTTGTCTTTATGTTGAACCATACTGTACAGTGATCACTGGTACCAATAGGACTGCCCACTCTGGTGTCTTCAGTGTTGTCCTTGTTTGTAAGCACTAGGCCCAGCACTGCCCCATTCCTAGTGAGTTCATTGACTAACTGCCCGAGGAAAGCCACTTGCAGGGCAGCTAAGGATGGCTCTCCTCCCTGCTGAAGCTGCAGTTGGAAGGCTCCACTCCACATCTGGCAGATTGAAGTCACCAACAAGCAGCACCTCCCCCTTACTTGCCATTCTGATTATGTTTTTCCAAGTGTCTTATCCATCTCCTCGCCTTGTGCTTGAGATCTCCACATTACTCCAGAATGGGTAGTGGCCCCAGAGTCTGCCACTCACTTGATCCACAGTAATTCCAGCCCCTCATTTTCTTCTTTGAGTCCCTGTACCTCTGTGGCTTTGATACCCTGCCTCACATATGATATGGCTCCTCCTTTACTGCCTGTTCCATCTCTCCTGAACTGAGTGTTGCCTGGTATGTTCTTTTCCCAGTTGTAGTATACCACAACTCTGTTATAGCCACTAAATAAAGATTTGCTTCCACCATGAGATTAGGTCTCCTTAATGCCTCCTAACTTTGAGTGAGTACATTTAGCATCCTCAGTCTTTCACTGTAACCTTTTCAGCTCAAATCTACAACAAGCATCATTGCCCTCTCAGAACACTTTTAGAATATTAATGGCTCCCTTAGTTCTGGTGGCCAGTCTACACAGCACTTATTGTCTCACACATCATATACAGGCAGTACCTTCCATCCTACAACTTATGAAGCACCTTTTGATTTTGCCTAACACAGCATTGTCCAACTTAATTACCTTGTTACTAGAGCTACAGTATGCAGAATCAGAAAATTCTAAATTCATGGAATTCTGATGGAATTCTGTGGGGATTCTGAAAGTTCTTTATTTCATCATAACCTAGCCTACTTTTGAGCTAGAGATTTGATGGTTGGAAGGATTTTTTTGCTACTAGGTGCCCTAAAGGGATGTCATATATCATGACATTTGGATGCATCACTTTAAACATTTAAGATATAAAAAAAACAAGGTGCTATGTCAGCGTGTGGTCTGAAAAAAAAAAACACAATGGCAATATTAAATGCATGCTGAAAATAGAAAATAGAGTCAGAATCTACATTTTTGACCATAGAATTTAGAAGAAAGTTTTATTTACAGACAGAGTGGTTCTGCAGTGGAACAGCCTACCTATAGAGGTGATGGGTGCAGGAACCATTGTTTCAAACATGACAGGGACCAAGTAAAAGGCATAATAGTTACTCAGGGGGACAGCAGAAGGGCAGGAGGCAAGGGGGAGGCATGGGTCCCGGGGTACTGCAGGATAGCATATAACAAGGCAGACTGGATGAACCAATTGTCTTTTCTGCCAACATTTTCTGTTTTTATGAATGGGATTCACCCAAGGATGCTGAGAGACTTGCCAGACTCTGGTAGCACCCCTGGCTAAATGCTTCAACAGTTCTTTTGAAATCTGTGAATAATGAGAGAGCAGAGGATAACAGGTATAGTACCATTCCATAAAGGAGGGATAAGGTGTACCCCAAGAAGAACACACTAGGGAGTCTAACTTTTATAGTGAGGAAGTTATTAGAAACTATTGTTAAAACAACATACAGTAGAGCCCTCCAGGATGCAACATGTAACACTGCGGAATTCTATAGAGTTACTGCAGGAAACAGCACAACTTCAGTGAAGACTGACAGTTAATCCCTGTCATGAAGAAATCTGAGACTCTGTGGTGTGTCCTGTTCCTGTTGGGCTCCACTGTATAATGGACTTCCTGGAAGCAAATGGGCCACAGGAAAATGTGCAGTAAAGATTTGTAAAAAGTAGGTTATGTCAAACAAATCTGATAAGATCTGGGGTAGATATGCTTTACCTCGATTTCAGTAAGGACTTGCTTTTGTTCCAGATGTGAAGTTAGGAAATAAAATTGGGAGATCTGGGGTACAAGTAAACACTAACTAGACAGATAGGAATCTGATTGAAGGACAGAACCAAGAGAGTGGGCCTAAATGATAAATTCTGTGGAGTGAAGGAAGTTACCAGTAGGTCCCACAGGGGTCTGTCCTGGGCCCCACACTCTTCAACATGTACACCAGTGCCAGGGATTAAGGTTAATAGGACAAAGTGTCTCTCTTTGTGAGAGATACCAAGCTCTGTGGGACGGTGGATAATGTGAATGGTATGAAAATATGAAAAGGTATGTATAGTGTTTGGAAAAATGGTCAAGTATATGGCAATTAAAATTTGATGCCAGAAAATGCAAGGTCATGCACGTTGGTAATAGGGATCAAAAAATGGAATACTGCATAAACTGTGTGAGGTAGAATAGCCTAGGGAAATAAGGACCATTCAGATTGACATCAGTGACAATTTGATAGCCACCTCCCAATGCAACAAGGCATATGGGAAAGCCAATAGAATGCTGGGCTATATCAAGCAGGGCATTACTAGCTGCAGGAGTGAGATAATTATGCCACTCCACTGATCTCTGGTGAGGATGCATCTTGAGTACTATGTTCAGTTCTGAAGCCCATATCTAATAAAGGACATGGATTGACTGGAGACAGTCCAATAGAGGGCCACTAAGATGATGCAGGGCAACCGGACAATCATATGAGGAAGGATTGATAAGCCTAGTTATGTACTAAGAAGAAGAAGAAAGAATGGGGATATGATGAAGACTTTCAAGTTTCTGCAAGGATGTAATAGTATAAACTATCCAAATATTTTCAGGTAAATATGAAGTCATCTACAACAGATGTAATTTTTAATTGGTAAGAGTAAATTCAAAAGGACATGAAAAATTATTTCTTTATGGACAAGGTGGTGAAATTTGGAATATCTTGCTCAGTACAGTGGTCAATACAGGTACGTTGCTAGGTTCAAAACTGGCTGGGATGGTTTCAAGAAATAGTCAAGAGAGTAAATGCAGTGGTTGAAAGGAAAAAATTCAAGGCAGGGTTCCATGGCAGACTTAATGTACTTTGTGTCACAGATTCATTTCCTAGGGCAGTCAGACTTATTGGCTAGCTACTTATGTTTAATCATACTGGGAGATTCCTGTGGTTTGAATACTTTCTGCACAATGTCTATGTGTGAGACCAACCACCATGTTCACTCTGAGCCCATGGGACTGTGGGAAAGAGTCAGAGCTCACCATTAAGCCCGCACTGTGGGGGAATCAGTCAAGAGGCTATCAATCCTTCTGGATACACTTTCTTGCAGCCCCCATTAATTAATGAAGTGTAGGCAACTCTAAAGCCCAGAATAAGCCTGCTGTGTCAATCAATCAATCAATCAATCAAATCTTTATTTATCCAGATGAAGATCGTTGAGCAAGCTCATTTACAAGATGGACCTGGTTAAGTCCAGATTATATTACAAACGAGCAGCAATATTTACAGAGGGAATAAAACATGGTAGAAGTGCAAATCAGGATACACAAATGTACATAACATAACAGTTGAATCATGAGCGTCAATAAGACCAGTGAGCAGTGGAAAAAGGCAAGTCCACAGAGATACAGAGATGGATATTGTTACAGTAATTTTCATAAGAAAAAAGGACAGGCGAGACCCAGGTATTGCTATCATGGCAGACAGACAGAAATAAGTGATAACAGCTTTTTTCGTAACAGTTAACAAATGAGTAAAACAGGTATAGCTATGTCTGAAGGAAGCAGGCAGCCTGACAGGCACTAACTGGCATCTCAGGAGTGCTTACATTGGGGCTGTGGGCACATGGGCAGTGAGGAAGAGTGATATGAATAAGTCAGCCAATCAGAGGGTTAGTTTAAAACAGTGCTTCCTCTCCATAGACTGCAAGGACTCTCTTAAGACATATGGTGAACTGGTACAAGAAAAGGTGGGGATTGTTGGTACATGTTTGGAGGGTGGTAGCAAATGAATATGTCCTCCAATTTTGCTATATTTAATTTGAATTGTCTGACTTACCCTCATTCCCTTTCCAGAGCCATGTTTTAGTGATTCTGTCCCCAATTAATTTATTTTTTGTACTGAATTTATTTTATTTATTTATTGCAGTATCAGAATTAGAACTCTTTGAGTCAAAGACTCATTTACAAAGGCTCATTGTCATACACAGAATACGACAGGGAGGTGAAAACATATAGTGAGTGGAGAACAGACAGCAGTGCAGGAACAGTAGGATGGTAGAAATATACAATTACAATTTGTACAGTTGAAAACAGGTGGATGGCCCATAACAACAAGAAAAAGCCCTTCTTGCAGAAGACAGGCCTATACATGATGGTAGCTAAGCAAGAAGCAGTGATCATTGGGCATATATACTTTGAAGACAATAGTGGTAGATGGCCGGAGTGCGGTGCGGTGCTGTGCTCAAAAATTGCAGGTGTAGGTTTATATATGATTGTGGCTCAGCAATCGTGGGATATGTACACTGGTATATGACCAGGGTAGGTGGTGTGGGTTAGGTGGTTGGATGAGGACCAGTAGTGGAGCAATTATTTACAATTGCAGTGATGGGAGTTTAGAAGGTGGCTATGCAGGGATGACTTGAACGGTCCAATTCTGAGCTCAGATCTGCGTATCAGGAGGGAGGGTGTTGAACTCGGAGGGTGCCCTGTGGGGAAAGGATCTCTGGTCAGGTCGTCCTAACCCTGGGGACTACTAGCAGGTTCTTAGTAGAGCTACAGTGTGGACAGGAAGGGTGGCTGTGCTGATTAGTTTAGTCAGTCCGGGGGTTAATCTGACACAGATTTTTTGGGTGAGCAGGCAGGTCTGGTAAAGTAGCCACTGGTCAAGGGAGAGGACGTTAGACAAGGCATAAAGTGTACAGGTATGTGTTTTCCTGTCCACCCCAATGAGTAGCTGACAGGCCTTGTTGATTGAGAGCTTGATTTTGCCCAGGGCAGTGTTGTCTGCTGCATCATATATTAGGAGTCCATAGTCCACTAGGGACAGGACAGATGAATCAATGGTGAGTCTTAGTGCTTCTAGGGGGAGATAGGCTCTGTGCCGATATAGCAAGCCTATGCAGGAATTTCTGGCAGAGCAGAGGGTGTGGATGTTTTCATGGAAGGTGAGGGAGGAATCAAGGATGATACCTACAGTAGGTATTTGTAGGAGGTAACACCTGCTCAATAGGGTGGTGAGAGAGGGACTGAATGGACGGTGCAGAGCCCTTGAGTTTGTTCTAATTGTGGGTAAACAGCAGAGTTTTAGTTTTTTTCAGGTTGATCACAAGCCTGTGGTCAAGGAACCACTGCTCAGTCTGAGCAAAAGCGGATTAGAAGCAAGCTGGAGTTAAGCGGGTTGGAGTGGGATGTGGAGGACCGCATCATCTGCGTAAAGCAGAATGTTTTCTGATGAGATATTGGGCAGCGTGTTTAGGTATAAGCTAAAGAGTAGTGACCCCAGGATAGAGTCTTGGGGAACACCGGAGCAGACCTGACGAGGCTAGAGAGGATATTGTTTATTTTTACGCACTGGGTATGGGCAGCGAGGTAACTGGCAACCCATTTTACAGGGCCCGAGGTGAAGCCAAGCTGGATGAGGGTGTTAATAAGAAGAGAGTGGCAGACCATGTCAAAGGCCTTTGACAAATCGATGAAGACTGCCCTGACAGGATGCCCTTTGTCCAGGGCAGAGTGAATGAAAGTGGAGAACTCAATGAGGGCAGTTGTGGTGCTGAAGCCATGGTGAAAGCCATTCTGTTTCTTGCAGAGGAGGTTATACATAGTAAGGTAGTCTGTTTTCTGGTCAGCCATGATCTTTTCTAGGGCTTTGGGGGGGGAGGATGGAGATCGCTCTGTGGCTGCCTGGGGTCATTTTATCACCACCCTTGTGTATGGGGGTGATGATAGCTCTTTTCCATGCTTGGGGGAATTGGCCAAGTCAGAGGGAGAGGTTGAGAAGGTCAGTTATGAGGCTGAGAACAATGTCCAGGGTACAGTAGAGAAGACAGAAGTCACTACTGTGTCTGGAATCCTTTAGGGCTTTGATCAGATAGGGTTTGGCAGCTGACAGGGAGAGAGCTCAAAAATAGAAGGGTGGGTATTGGAGAGTGGTGGTAGGGGTATCAGGGGCTGGATCAAATGAGTTGGTAGGTAGGGTAGAGGAGATATCCAAGAAGGCATCATTCAGCCCATTAGCAATACCGTGTGTATCAGTGGTGATGGCACCATTGATATTAAGCTGGGAGGGTGGGGGACTGGATTTTGCCATTAAGTTCCTTACGTTGTTCCAGAACTTGTGTGAGAGCCTCAGGTGGATGCAAGGTATTCCTGTAGTATGCTGTCTTTGCACTACGGATAGCCCAGGTGCATTTGTTGCACTCAGTTCTATTGACTTGTCTATTGGCAGGCTTTCTGGACTCCAGAGCTCTGTGCCAAAGATCATCCCTGAGACACATTCACTTTATGAGACGAGGGATGATCCAGGGAGAGTTGTTTCCTTCATATGGTTTTGGAGATGGGTGCATGTGAATCACAAGCCCTGTTAAAGTAGTAAATAAAGTAGTTGAGGGCAGCACCAATATCTAGGGCCAGTTTTACTGGGGACCAGTCACAACTGGCAAGGTGCGATGGAGTAAGGCAAGGATACCCACGGACAGATGCCTCCTGGAGATGAGGACGGGCTTAGGCTTCTCAAGGTTACATGATCAGGAGAAAACAACTGGGCAGTGGTCACTGAGGGCATTTGGTAGTACTATCAAATTGGTGATCTTACGAGGCCTGTTTGAGAGTACCAGGTCCAGTAGAGGGGCACTACCAGTAGTCGGGTGGGGGCAGGTGCGGGAGGAGACAAGTTGGGTGAGATTGAGCACAGCAAAGGCATCTTTGGCACTGTTCACAGCATTGGTGAGCCAGTTAATATCTAGGTCACCCATGATAATTTGCTCCATCTTGCTGGGTTGATGAGTGATGTAGTCTAGGAGGGATTGCAGGGCGAGTTCTGGTGGCGCTGGGAAGTAAGCAGCTGTGATGATGAGGGGGGGGGCTTTTGAGGGGCCCAGGGTGACTTTTAGTGAGATAGCCTGGGCACCATGCTCTAGCAGTGGTTTTTACTGTCTTCATTGTTGTGTTACAGTATGTTCAATTACTACACAGTATTATTGCTTTATAGTTTGTGAGGTAATATAAAGCATCGATCGGATCTTATTATTATGAGAGGAAAAGCTATCTTTTTCCTGTGAGGTCGCAACCTGGGAATGCAGATTTACCGTAATGATCCATACAAGTGAAGGCATCATGCCATGCTAAATAGCTTTAACAGCCCTTAACATACATCAGGTGATAGATAGACAGACAGACAGACAGACAGACAGACAGACAGACAGACAGACAGACAGACAGACAGATAGATAGATAGATAGATAGATAGATAGATAGATAGATAGATAGATGGGACACTGTGTGCCAAAATAATAAGGATTGAGTAAGGTGTTTAATGTTAATCCCTAACTTTGCACCATAATAACTTTGTCTCTGTTCAATGGAATTGCTTGCAAATCTGCATGCTGTTGGGGAGGTTGGGCAAGGTCTCTTGATTTGGTAAGGTTTATGAGAGTTGATGTCTGACTTCTGGGATCCAGATGCAAGAATGAAAAATCAGGGTTTTGCCCTTTTTGTGCTCTCACCTACAGCCCAGATGCATATTTCTCAACTACTATGAATTTAGTATAGCGCTATGATTTTTACACTCAAATTTAGCCTTGCAATGGTTTTACTGACATTCTTAATAACATTAGAGCTATTTCTGGACACACAAGGTATTAGATCATTGAACTAACCTGATAGAAACATCCCTCAAAATGAAACAAATGGGGCCCACTATTTGTATACATATCATTCCGTAAAATAAGGAAATGCGATTCATTCTGACCACTTGCTCTGAATTTTGAAGGCCAGTGCTACGAAGTTTAATGCTGAGAGGTTGAGAGGTATGCCCAGATGGTCTGGAATTTTGTTCTGAAATTTTCAGGATAGTAGGGGTGTGCCCTAGAGAAACACCTTTACTTTTGGTTAAGTGGAAAAATGTTAATCAGTCCCTGAGTTATAAGGATTTGACATTTTGTTTCTGAGTACATTCGGAAGGGAGGGTCTTTCATTTATGTTTCTGATGCAAAAGAACAGCTTCTGACTCACAACAGAAGAATCTTTTTTCATGTGCAGAGATTCTTCCTTTGTGAGCTCAAAAATTTTTTTAAAAACCCATAAAAATTATGTATTTTTAAAATACAAACACCTGGGGGGGCACATAATGCCACAGAATGAGTAGCAGCTCCTTCTCCTGGCTTCCGCTCCTCTCTACCTTCAAATACATTGTTTAGCTAATTTGTCCTGGCAAGTCCAACTTTGTTTGGCTGTAAGCTGTATCTGATACCTGCCAGACTTGATTTCTGCTGAATTCCAGTTGTTTAACCAGGTGAGACACACTAAGCTGAAAGCTTGTTTACAGGTGCAACCTGGGAGCACAGGAAAGTTAAGTGACTTGCTCAGGGTCACACAGTATGCAAGTGGGGGCTGTAGGATTCAAACCCAGGTCTACTGATTTGTAGCTCAGAGCCTCAAACCACTGTGCTATACTGCTTGAATTCAAGTATTAATACTGTAGAAATGGAAGAAGAAATGCGGCAGGCCCCACCAAGGCACATGCCACCCTCAACACCGGACAAAGTTTCTAAGCATTCTAAGGCTCAGGGGTCAACTGCTGGATACCTGACAAACTCTACCCTGGCCTGCTCTACTAGCGGAGGAGCATTTCAGGCTGAATTCAGCATAAAACATGTGAAAAAAAATTCCATGTTGAATTTGATGAAAGTCGGACTTTGCTTCTCATAAGTTCGAAATCATTTTGCCAACTTTTGCAGAGATTCTGCCTAAAATCTGCAGAGTAAATGTAAGAACTGCAGGTTAATGTATTAAACTGCGGGGAAAATTCTGCAGAACTGATCACTGTCAGTGTCCAGCTCTGCAGCTTTTTACTCCACAGTTTAATTCATTAACCCCTCCTCCAGTCTTGTCCAGTCCCTCCATCCACCCGCAGATCACCCCTCCATATAATAAATAATAATAATATCCTCATTCCCTTGGTGTCTAGTGGCCCCCTCATCCACCCACCTATCGTCGGCCCCATATAAAAAAACTGTTGGTGTACATCCAGTCCCTCAACCACCTGTGGATTGCCCCTCCATATAAAAATAAAATACCTCATTCTCTGGTGTCTAGTGGCCCCCCACTTGCCAACCGTCCGACCCCATAAAAAATGTTAGTGTCAGTCCCCTCCATATAATAAATAATAATATCCTTTCCTCATTCCTTGATTTCTAGCTGACCCCCTACCCCCCACCCCTGGCAGGAAGTCCATCACCACCCTGCTACCCCATCTCAACCCTGGGCTGGTGACCAGCACAGCCCTCCTCTCTTCTCCGTGGCTGGCCACCCACTGAGCTGAATGAATGAGCACATGCTCTCATTCTTTGCCACTCCCAGTTATATTACAGCACAGTTTTCAGAGGGCAGAGAAGAGGATGGGGCTGTACTGGTCACCCGTGGAAGTGTGGGATGGGGGAAGATGTTGTGGACTGGGGTCCTCAACACTGTTCCCCCTCATCCCAGCCGCCCTGTGGGCTACTGGAACAGCCCCATCCTCTTCTCTACCCCCTGAAAACTGTGCTGTAATATGACCGGGAGCTGCAATGAATGCACGTGTACGCTCATTCATTCAGCTCAGTGAGAAGCTAGCCACAGAAGAGAGAGGATGGCTGCACTGGTCATCCACTTGGGGTTGTGATGGGGGCAAGTGGGGTGGTGGTGCATTACCTGCCAGGGTGGGGGTTCCACTAGACATCAGGGAATGAAGAAAGGATGTATTTTATTTTTTATATGGAGAGGCAATCGATGGGTGAGGGGGGCCACTAGACACCAGGGAATGAGGGTATTTTATTTTTTAATATGGATAGGCGATCATCAGGTGGGTGGGTGGACTGAACACCAATAATTTTTTATATGGGGCTGGTGGTCTGTGGGGGCACAAAAAGCAGGGGCCAGCAAATGGTGGTGGGGGCTGTATCACTAAATACTTTAATACATTAAACTGCAGATGGAATAAATTCCACAGTTTAATGTATTATTAGCAGTTCAGCCCAAAAGTCCATAAGAAAAGAGAAAATCCACAGAAGATGGTAGAGAAGTTTCCGATCTTGCCATAGGCAAAGTCTTGAAAACATTTGCGAATTTCCTAAATTCCACAAAAGTTCCGCAAGGAATTCACAACTTTCACCCATCCCTACCAGTCATTTAAGGGCTCCTTTCTGAACTAACTAAAGAACTTAAATCCTTCGACAGACCTCGGGGACTTGGGCCACCGGGTGAGAGACACCGAAGCTTGGGTTTTCTCTCTAGAGCAATGGAGGGCTAAAACTGAACCCAACATCTCCACCCTTAACAAAAGTTAACCCAACTGGAAAACAAACTGGAAGATTTAGAATGGAGAAGCCAAAGAAATAATATACTTATCTTCGGTCTCGCGGAAGATGTGGAAGGCTTCTCTCCGATTGCTTTCTCGCAAAAGCTGCTGACTAAAATTGCCAGTCTGTCGTCTAATCACCCATCCTACATTATTGAATGGGCTCACGATTCTCTCCGGCCCCATCCCATAGATGGATCACCACACTGGCCTCCCATCTTAAATTCCTAAATTACCTCGATAAACAATACATGCTACAGAAGGTTCAGGAAATTACAAAGATTGCCTGGGAAGGGACTATACTTCATATCGAAGATCTGACAGCTGCCACCAGCCAAAAAAGAGCTGCATATCATCAAGCGGTTATGTAACTTATTGCTGCTGGCATATGTTTTAAGGTCTCCTATCCAGCCCGTTGCAGGTGCTATTGCAGGGTGTTTGAACTCCTTTGAAACTGCAGAGCAGGCATCTACTAGTCTGAAAGATCTGCTGCGGATTTGTTTAAAGACAAGTAAGTATGCAGTCAGTAACAGCTGTTTCCTTGGTGCTGTGCTTGGAACCCAATTTTAGGTGGTGGAGGTGTTGGCTCTCACCCTGAATCGGTTCACGATATTGATTCAAACTGGGAATATACCAATCTTGTCAAAAGACATGTATTGGATTGTTTGTTTATTGATGGCATATCTTTGGCATTTTTGGATCTACTATGGGACTTCTAAGATCACCTGGACTTCTTTATTGTTCTTTTTTAAACAGTAAGTGCCTCTAGGTTATGGCATGGGTGCCCACTTCCTAGCTTCCACGTTTGCAGAAGTGCATTTGAATAGAAATTCTAGCCGACCCATATCTGGATCCTGTGCTGCAAATGGATTGGCTTGACTTGACCCTTTGCACTCTCTGTGCAGGCACAGTAGAGGTAGAGATGCCTTCCACAGAGTAGCATTCTGGCACTGCATATGTAACACTGATATAACTTTATCTCATTTTACTAACCAGTGTTTAGTTGACCCATTGTCTTAACATTGTTTCTGACCCTCTTTGTTCCTTGATCATAGTTCAATGGCTGCTTGGATACGTTAACACAGTTTTCTTCAAACTGGGATGCTGGCTTGAACTTGGACCTATGACATGCGACTTTTGGTGCAACGGCATCCTGAATTAGAAGGACAGTTCATTACCATAGTGTCAGGATTCAACCCAGGATCCTGATTCCAAATGGGTTTCCTGTGTTCCTTAACCATCGCCCAGTCTCCCTTGTTTCTAATGCTGGTTTCTGAGCAACTACAATATGGCTGTCTGTACTGCAAACCCTTGGTAGGCTCCTTTGGTTGCCATTATTCTCTCCACTGTTCATCAGCTTTATTGCTGATGCAATCTAGGATTCAGAACTGAAGTGGGATCCTTGTTTGACCCAGGATTTTGCCGCACACTCCTTCCTCGAATTATTTGTTATTGGACAAACTTCAACCAACATGGAAGAGTCAGGTTGGCTTAGGTTTTAGCTAAGTCATGTCTTGGGATTTCCTTTTATTTTTTATTATTCTGAGCCTGCCTTTTAGTCTTTTATTCTATCACTGTCTATGATTGAACCCCCTTTTAACAGACTGTCGTGGTGAAATTTCTTCGGTTGAGTACTTCTGTATAAATCTCAACTGAGGTTCAAATACTTGACTGATTTTCAGTAGAGGCATGCTTTGTACCTGTAGGTTATATTTGCTGCTTTCATTATGCTAAACCTGACTGCTAATGACTGAATAGTTTAGCTTGGAGAGGAACCACTTATGCTTTAGCTTTTATTTTTGCCCTCTCTTATAAATTTCTTTTGATCATTTTATATGTCAGTTATTCAACTACAGTCTGGTCTATTGAATTTATAGGTATTTAATGAGGGGCTCTTCTACTATACCACATTTATGGATGATTTGGGTTAAACATTAACCTTTTTCTTTTTGGTTGGAATTCAGCCTTTATGCATAATAGTGGGACTTGCTTTGGACCTTAGAGGGTTTTTGAATAATGTATGGGTTTGGTCACATAGCTCAGGCTTGTTTTGGCATCATGTACAATATTTGTGGGCTACTAGCTCTATGCACAGTTTTGTTATGCAATTTTGGTGGGGCACTTCCACATTTGTAGTTAGTAGATTATATTACTCTTGGACTGATTGGTAATTTTTATTACTTCATTAGAGGAGTGACCTCTTGTTTTGGGGGTTAAGAGCGGTGGAGGTGGGAATCTTCAGAGCGAAAAGGCTGCAGGGTGCTGCAGATGTCATAGACTGGAGTGGGAGGAAATGGTCTTCTGAAGGTAGACATGGAGGGGTTGCTAAGGGTTGTCTTTCTGAATTATGTTCTCTTTCTCTGCTTTGTGATGGGGACATAGACTAGTGTTTTTTTAGCCTGTTTTGATCAGATTAGTTATATCCACTTTTACACTTCCATCTTACTTGGTTTTAGGCTGCAAGGTGAGAAGGAAGACTGGGGTACTAAGGGGTGAAAGGGGTAGATTTCTAGGTTTGGGGATTAGTTTAGGGTTGGTTTTGGGTTGTCTGGTTGGTAATGTAGGTGGGAGTGCGGAGTTGGTGGGATTTATAGAGGTGGTGGGGATTATGGGGGTGGCGGCTGTATGGCTAGTTCTGTGACCTGCAATGTTAACAGTATGTGGATTGCTTTGGTTTACTAGTGTTTAATTTATTTCTATGTCAAGTCCTTATAAATTTATTTCTTGAATCTATAAGTGCCCATTTGAAGGTGAAACATTATCAGATTATTAAGCATTTAAAGCATATCAGATGTAATATAGCCCTTTTGCAGGAGAATCATCAGCTCCCTAAGAAGAGTCTCTTATTTCATCGTCATTCAGTGGCTCAGGTATTCACCACTGGTGTTAATACTAATAAGGGTGGTGTTGCTATCCTAGTTCTCTGGAGGGCAAATTTTCAATTCATAAGCAGTATAGCAGACCCCGATGTCAATATATTTTGGTCTGTGGACTTCTAGATTGCACGAAGTCCACCCTGTGAAGTGTATGTGCCTCAATAATGATACTCTGTCTTTTTTCATGGGTTTAGCTTCTATTTTGGCTCTTTGTGATTCTGACCTGGTGGTCAGGGGTGATTGGAATCTCCCATTTATCCCAGATCTAGACAGGTCTAGGAGGGCTTTGGTGGTTCTCTTTGCAGCCCAGCACACCATTAGCGATTTAATTGATGTGGTCAGATTATGTGACCCTTGGTGATTACTCCACCCTCAGTCTAAAGAATTTACCTTTTACTCTGCTACGCATGGGACTTAGTCCTGGATAGATTATTTCTTAATTAGCCAAAACCTTCTGTGTGAGGTGCTGGGCTCCAGAGATCGACCCTCGGGTGCTCTCTGATCAATCGCCTGTGTAGATTCAGTTTACTCTTGTGCCTGCTATGCAGAAAGATACAACCTGAAAATTGAATAATCAGTTACTTAAGGATCAGATTATTATTCAATGAATTAGAGATCAAATAGATTTTTTCATATCCCCAAATCGTGGTTCTATTGATTACGGTGATGTGGAATGGTATTCATTTAAAAGTTTTATAAGAGGGGAATTCATCCGTATAGCTTCCAAGCTGAAGTGTACTCAGGGTAGGGAGGCTAACATTCTTCTGGAGCATATTACAGAGTTAGAGAAAGCCTTGTGTCCTACTTCACCTGAATCTCTAAAGAAGGAGCTTTTAATTCTTAGAGACAAATATGCTGATTTACTCAGGGATAAAGAGGAATATGCTATTTTTAAAATCCATTCCACCTACATTGATCAGGGTGAAAAGACTAGCCTGCTAACGGCACTGCATCTTAAGAAGCAAGCGGCATCATGGTTAATCTCCTCTATTCAGTCTGAATGGGATAATACTATCAAAGTTTTACTGAGGGACATTGCCAAGAAATTTGACCTCTTTTATGGCTCCTTATATGGCCCAATGGCAGATCTCCCAGACCCTCTGGATGTCTACCAATATTTGGCTGATATCTCCCTTCACTCCTTCAATGCTATGCAGCAGGCCTGTCTTCTGGAACCTATTTCCAAGCGGAAAGTAATGGTAGCGATTACCCTCCTACCCTCTGATAAAGCCCCTGGTCTGGAAGGTCTTTCTTCCAATTTCTATAAACTTTTGCTAAAGAACTTGTTCCCTTTTATGTTGTTTGTTTCTTTTATTTATGACTCAGGAATTTCTGACCACACCCTCCTGGAAGCTTTAATTGTATTGCTTCTTAAACCCAGAAAACCACCTCAGGCAGTTTCAGCTACCATCCAATTTCCGTATTAAATTACAATATCAAAATTTTATCTAAAATACTGCATTAAGGATCGGAGTGGTCTGGTCTAATCTTATTAGCTATGAGAAAGTGGGTTTTATGGCTACTCACCTCGGTAAACCATTTATGTAAACGTTACCACATCATCTCTGTGCCCAGGGACACAGATGCACCTGTTGCTCTGGTTTCCCTGGACATGGAGAAGACTTTCGATAGAGTTGATTGATCATTTTTATTGGCTACGTTGGAAATGTTTGACTTCCCTTGCCTTCCTCCACTGGATTGAAGTAATGTATTCTCCTAGTGCTAAAATGTACTGCAATGGAGTTTTTCCTCTCCTTTCCTTTACACTCTGGTGCTCATCAAGGCTGTCCCTTTCACCCTTACTGTTTAATTTCTATTGAACTCCTACTGCTTAAATTAAAATAATCTCAATTTGCAGGGAGTCCAAATTGGTTCTCAAAATCTTAAGGTGTCTGCATACACAGATGATATTATGCTCCATATTATCAACTCCAAAGCATCCTTACTGGTGGTTTTAAGTGTCATCTCCATGCTTAGTAGATTTTTGATTTATAAACTTAATAAGAATAAGACAGTAATTATGCCCTTTAACACTAGGGTCCTTCAATCTGATATTACAGCATTGTATCTTACCTGGGAACCCAAACAGCTCAAATATTTAGGTATTTTCCTTTCAAGATCTCCATCCCATGTTAGCAAACTTAACCTGGATGATTTGTTGGGGGTTCTACAACAAGATTTGTCCAGGTGGCTGGAGCTCCCCTTCACAATTTGGGCCAGAATCAGTATCATTAAAATGAATGTCCTTCCCACTTTTTACCCCTTAATATGTTAGATGTGTGACTCTCTTTCTTGGTTCCAGAAAGTGCATAGTACGGCAGTGGCCTTCTTTGGAAAGGTAAAACCTAGGAGGGCATGCCAAACATTGGCAGCTCCTAAAACAACATGGTGGCCTCTGTTTCCTGAATTCTTGGTTTATTATTTCACTAGCCATGCCAGTATCTTCATGTGGACGGATTCTGCTGAATTGGATGGCACTGCTGCTTATTCCCACATCTGGCTCCGATTAGAAAGATAATTGATTGGGGAGCACATTTTCCCATTGACACTTTAGTTTTCACCTTTGAAAGCTCTTCCCCTTTCTCCCAGAAGTTCAGTTATTGGGGCTTCACTTTGTGTTTACTCACAGATGTGCTCTGCTATGCATTATAAACCCTTTTATGTTATGACTCAACCTATTCTAAAAAATCCTAATCTCAAAATTGGGGCAAATGCTAGATGAATTGTGGATGCCTCAACTAAAAGGTGTTAAGGTGAATCTATTCCACAATGGAGAGCTGAAGACCTGCCTGTCTATGCTTATTACTTTGGAATTGGATACTAGAGCTATTTTCAAAGTGTATCAACTCCAGCATTGTTTATTGAAGCAGTTTGGTTCAAAATTGGGTACTATCAAATATGAGTTTTTTCTGCAACCTGCTATTGCCAAAGCCCAGCAATCACATGCCATTTCTAAATTATATTCACTCTTGTTTTCGATGATTTACCCAGATTTAACTGGTGATTCTCCTTATTGGGGTGCAACCTTCCCTCATTCTAATTTTGATTGGCCTAAAATCAGGTCTGATGTGTATGCATATATATCTCAAGATAGGTTTCACCTTACTCAATATTATATTTTAAATAATCTTTATTTTACTCCTTCTAAACTATTTAAAATGGGGTGGTTGCGATCTCTGGTGTGCACATGTTGCAGTTTAACAGAAGATATTTTGTACTATATTTTTTGGGAGTGTCCCAAAGTAGCTGAGCTGTGGGAATCAATCAAATCCAAGATAGACCCTTTACTTGAGGTTGAAGACCACTTCACACCAAAGATCTGCTTAGTTGGGGATTATAGCTAAATTTCGGTATGAGAATGGAAGTATATCATGGCTATGATCTTGATGTCAGTTAAGAGATTAGTTTTGCACCATTGGCTGGATCAATCATTAATTTCCTATAATGAACAGTTACAGGAGGTTCTTGACAATTTACAGATTGAAAAATCCATAGCTATCATCAGCAATAAGTTATCTGCCTGTAATAAAAATTGGAGCAGGTTGCACGCTTTATATATAGCTTTGGGTCTTTGAACAGGTCCCCATCTCCATTCTATTGCTACCACATTATCTGTTTCACTGTACTGCTTTTAGGTCACTCTTAGTTTATGTAGTCCATTCAGTATACTCTGAATTTATTTCATGTTGTTTGATATTTTGTATATTTTTATGTCATCACCACCACTGTGTTGGGGGTGGTGGATTGGGAGGATGGTTGGGTTGTTATGTACGTTTGTGGGGGATGTCTTAGTGGGAGGTTGTTATGCATTGTTGTTGAATTGTTTTGTTTGTTTTTTTGAAAAATTATTTTTATTTATACAAACTGTAATTGATGCTTAACCATAATATATTTTAGGCTAAAAAGGTCAAAAACATACAAATACAATAATAATTCATGGTAATGTATACAGTATGTAATCTTAACCACAAACAAAAATACAAAAACACCCTCCCTTTTAAAAAAAAAGAAAAAAACTATGGGGCATAATTTATATTGTAAAAAGCTGAGGCAGCATGTTCTTTATTTCATTCCAGGGTAAATCAGATTAAGCATAAGAGTTTTCTATACTTTCCCATAATTGTTCAAACTGAATGGCATCCTTTAATACAAGCCACCATTTATGCTGATCAAAGTTACCCATCACTTCCATGTTCCAGCTAGCTAAAATTAATCTTTTGGTAGCCATAGTGGCCAAATAAAAGATTCTTTTCTGAGATTCCCACAGTTTCAGACCTTGTAGGTCATTTAAAATCATATGCTTAAAAGTCATAGGAATATCCATTTTAAATATTTTAACAGCAGTTGTTTTGTATACGATCACCAATTGTTGACAAACTTACATCCCCATAAACAATGGTGAAGATCTCCGAACAATCCACAATTATGCCAATAAGTTTTAATACCATTCTTTTTATACTACCCAGTATCTGGGGAGTAAAACATGCTCTGTCCAGTATCTTTTTCTGAATTACTCTATTCTTTGCGTGTAAGTAATTTTTATTTGTTTTTGTTCTTAAGTTCCTTCATTGTTGTTCCATAAGATTTAAGTTGCTTTCCTGATTCCATTTATCATTTATAGAATTCCACGGGTCCTTTATAGGAGTAAGTATTATAGCATGTATCCGCTGAGATCATTTTATACTGGCCTTAATTATTATGTTATCATGCTCCTGCAATAAAGCAGGTATATTTTTCCACTAAATACCTGCCGATTAAAAATATTCCTTATGGATTGACAATAAATAAAATTTAAATATACGAATGACTAAATAGGAGATTGAGTTTTTCCACAGAAAGAAAAGTTCTATTATCAAGGAGCTGTGACCAACTTTGTATACGGACTGTTTGGAAATCTTTACATTCCTTCCTCATTTTAGCTCCTTAATTGTAGGGTCTTTCCAAATATTCAAATAAAGCCATGAAAAACCTGACTCCTGCATTTCACAAATGGAATGGATTATAGCTGTTCTAATAGTGAAATAAACTACAGGAAACTTAGATCTGGATGTTACTTTGTAGAATATTTGTTGGGTCTGGAAACACAATATCTTCCCCAAAATATGTTCAAAAGTAATCCCTATTTGGAAAAATGACCATTCCATACAATTTTATTTGATGTGCAACGCATAGGAAATAGGATCCGGGCAACTATAACTCCCTTCTTTCTTAGATATATCATATGGGACCAAGGTATTCTAGGTTTACCACTCTCCACAAAAATTCACAAAGCTCTCCAGACTGGACTAAACCATTTTTCAGTAGGAAACCCCAACATTTTGTATACCATAAACCAAATGGGGGCGGATCATCATTTTGATGGTCTCTACCCTGCCCCATAATTATTATGAAAGTTTATGCCAATTTTCCAAAAGCATCGTTATTTTTTCTTTAATGCTGGCATAATTAATAGAAATTGTATTAGATTGAACATTTTTTTAAATTATACCTAGGTACTTACACTGTTTACTTATACAGATGTCTTGTGTAAATACTGTAGCCAGAGTATAATTTGGGGCATGAATATCCATAATTACAGATCTGGATTTATTTAAGGTATAACCAGACAAGGAAACATATATTTTTATTTCTTCCATTATTTTAGGAAGTGCCTTATTTAAATCCTGAATAATGAATAAAACATCATCTGTGAAAATGTTTAGTTTTACTTCTACTCCTTTAAAGGTTATACCCGAAATAGCTGAATTTTTCCTAATGATTCTTAAAAATGGTTCTAAAGCTAGTATAAACAGCACTGGGGACAAGAGACAACCCTGCCTCACTCCATTACTCATACTAAAGGATTCTCTCAAAAATGAATTTACCATAAATTTTACCAAAGTATTTTTGTACAGTAAGGAAATAACCTTTATTATCTTGTCTGGCAATCCCCAATATCTTAATTCTTCTAACAGGAAAGCTCTACTCATAAGATCAAATGCTTTAGACGCATCTATGGACAAAGCATGGGATAAAATTCTGTTTTTTGGGCAAAATAAAAAAGCTACTGTACTCTCCTTGTAGCATTGGAAATTGTCCTCCCTGAAATAAATCCAAACTGGTTACCATGAATTATCAATGGCAATACCTCTTTCATTCCATGAACCAATAATTTAGTAAGAATGTTGTAGTCACTATTGAGCAGCGCTATCGGTCTATAACTGTCTACCATTAGTGGATCTTTACCTTCTTTTAATAATAAAATAACTTTAGCTACTTCCATAGATGGAGGGAGAAAGAGGCCCTGATCTAAGATTTCTTGTAGCATTAATGTTAGCCAGGGTAGGAGCTCCTCCTTGAAGGTTAAATAAAATTCTGTAGACAGACCATCTAGCCCTGGACTTTTATTTTTTTGACATACTTTTTATAACTTCCAAAATTTCTACTGATGTGAAGTCACTAAAAATCACATGGTAATCGAGGAAGCTGTGCTGAATTAAGATATTCCCTGATGTGGCTAACTGATGGCTGTAAGTTTCTCTGACAAATCTTTTTGTATGCTTCCAATATAACCTGAGCCATTCCAACATCAGTACATATTCTTTCCCCTTTCACATCTTGTAAACATGTTATTAAATGTGTTTTTTTTTTTTAGTAAAAATGCTATCATCTTTTCTGATTTATTACCCTGTACATATTTAGGTTTTCTAACCTTATTGAGATTTGCAGTCACTTCTTTATTAATTAATTGATTTTTTTAACAGTTTAAGGTGGTACCATTCACCTGCATATTTACCATAGTCCTCCAACACTAAAGCATCTAATTATCTTAATATTTTGTCCATATCTAGGGACTGCTGTTTCCTAGTTTTATTAACATAAGCTTTGTATGAGATAAGTGTCCCTCTTAGGACTGTTTTAAATGCATCCCACAATGATGTCACTTTTGGGAGCTATCAGAATTAAAACAAGCATTTTTCAATGCCGAACGTTCGATTGCAGGTATTTGCAGTGGTGTTTGGCATGTATGGTGCTTTACCCTAATGCCCTGTGCGATTGCTGGTATTTGCACAATAAAATTTCAGCATGACCTTTTTGTTACCCCCATTGTGCGCTACATAGGCGGAAACACGTTTTGGGCAGGATGTGAAAAATGACAGCTGTACAGCTCATAAGGAAGTGTGGCAAAATGGCAATGTTGAAAATCTGGAGTGGAAATATTGAAAATTCGCAAACCTACGAGCGTGCGTGGGAACTGTGCAACGCACGCTCGTAAAACAGTCATTGTTAGGAATTTTTTCACCAAATTTTCAACATTGGCATTTTAAAACATCTGCTAATGAACAGTATCACTGTGATTTTCTTACTGTGTCCCATACATTGATTTCGCACACCGACTGCGCCATTATGCACTACATGGGCGGAAACACGTTTTGGGCAGGATGAAAATGACAGCTGTACTGCTCATATGAGGTGTGGTAAAATGGCAATGTTGGAAAATCTGGAGTGAAAATATTGAAAATTCCAAACTTACGAACGCACATGGAACTGCACAACGCACGCTTGTAAAACAGTTATTTTTAAGAATTTGTTCACCAAATTTTCAACATAGCCATTTTAAGATCTCTGCTCAGGAACAGTGACACTGTGATTTTCTTAATGTGTCCATACACTGAGTTCACACAGCGCTTGTGCCATTGTGCGTCATGGCGGAAACATGTTTTGGGCAAGATGTGAAAATGACAGCTGCACTGCTCATAAGGAGGTGTGGTAAATGGCAATGTTGAAAATGTGGAGTGAAAATATTGAAAATTCGTAAACTTACGAGCGTGCATAGGAACTGCGCAATGAACACTCGTAAAACAGTCATTTTTAGGAATTTTGTCACCAAATTCAACACAGCCATTTTAAGACCTCTGCTCATGAACAGTGTCACTGTGATTTCCTTAATGTGTCCCATACATTGAGTTCACACTAACCGATCTGCCCATTGTGCGCCACATAGGTGGAAACATGTTTTGGGTCAGATGAAAATTACAGCTGTACTACTCATAAGAAGGTGTGGTAAATGGCAATGTTGAAAATCTGGAGTGGAAATATTGAAAATTACAAACCTACGAGCGATGGAGGAACTGCGCAATGCACGCTTGATAAAACAGTCATTTTTAGGAATTCTTTCACCAAATTTTCAACATAGCCATTTTAAGACCTCTGCTAATGAACAGTGTCATGGTGATTTTCTTAATGCATCCCATACATTGATTTCCAGACACCGACTGCGCCATTGTACGCCACATGGGAGGAAACACATTTTGGGCAGGATGTGAAAATGACAACTGTACTGCTCATAAGGAGATGTGGTAAAATGGCAATGTTGAAAATCTGGAGTGAAAATATTGAAAATTTGCGAACTTACCAGCCTCGTGAGGAACTGCGCAACGATGCTTATAAACAGTTATTTAATTTTGCATCAAATTAACATGGCGATTCCCTTCACGACCACTGTCATGGTGTTGTCAGCCAGCGGGTGATTTCGCAGTGACCGTGCAGACTGCAAAATCACCCTTCGGCCTGACTAACGCCAATGACAGTGACATCATTCTACAGAAGGGGTCCCAAAACCCATGTTGAAAATTTGTTGCAAAAATTCCCAAAATGCCTGAGATATGCGACATAAGTTGAACCCCCCATCTAGCCCATTATACAGCTACCGGCATTTCCTCAGTTCGCGGTCGGCTTTGAAGAGTGCAGACGTGTTCCTGGTCCATCAAGATCAAGCTGGCTTGAGCTCCAGAGGTAAGTATGGGGTGGGGGGTGGGGAGGTAGGTGCGAGTGGGTGGTGCGGGTTGGGGAGGGGTGGGGAGACTGCGGGGACCATTTTTACTTACAGGTTTTTTTTTAATTGATGATGTGGATGTTTGCAACGCTGGGTGGGCTCCCAGTGTGGTACAAGGATGAGATTGGGGGCCGAGGAGCTAATGGGGATTGGCACCCCTGTTGGCAAACAACACGGGACGTTTGCCATGCTGGGGGTGGGCTCCCCAGTGTGACAGCAAGGATTTGGGGGTGGTGACGCAGGGGGTCGGGCGTGATGGTGTTTCGTATGACAGCGGTGGTTTTCTTTGAAGCAAAGACCGCCGCTGTCGTACACAGCTCCCACACCCATTGGTGCAGGACCACCATGCCTGTTCAACTGAGCAGTGGATTTAACGGGAGAGGCACACCTCCAAAGTGTGCTACTCTCCCAAAACGTTCCTTGCACATGCGCTCAAGCGAACGTAAAAACAAAACTCTTTAATAGTTGTTTTTACCTTCTGGCAGAAGTCCATATCCAATAACAGGGTATTATCTAATTTTCATTGCCTAGTAAAGGTTGTATTAGGATCCTGAATTTGCATCTCAGTCTGAATTAATGCATGATCAGAAACATGTATTGAATTGATCACAGGATTAATTTAACAAGGGCATTAATGTTTTGGAAGTAAAAATATAGTCAATTCTAGAAAACCCCATGTGTTTTTTATCATGGTGCATGTATTGACACATAATGGGGGTTATGTGATCTCCAAAAATTGATCAAATCCTGCGATTGGATAAAATGATTAATTTTAGTTTAGATTGGTATTTATTATTATTACTAGGTTTAAGCGATTGTCCAAGAATGGATCCATTAATAAGTTGTAATCACCCATTGAAAATATATTGTTAGCAGCTATACTGGTCAATGCCCCTGTTAATTCTGACAGAAATTCAGAGTATCTAGTAAAGGGTGCATAATTTGATCCTACTGTTACAACTATATTATTGACCTTAATTTTAACCAATAGAATCCTCCTTTTTTTGTCTGAAGAAGTTTGCATAATAGTCATCAGTACTGATTTCCTAAATAACAAGGCTACCCCTGCACTTTTTTTCTTGGTCCCTTCTGAGTAAAGAACATGAGACACCCATTTTTGCTTTAATTTTTTTATCTCCACCTGATTTAAATGGGTCTCTTGAATAACAACACAGAATGCATTTGATTTTTTTAGATAAGATAACAACCTTGTTCTCTTAATAGGGGAGAAGATGCCATTCACATTAAATGAAGCAAATTTTAATTTATCCATTAACTAATAAGATAAAGCACATTTTACTGATCATTTCCGCCTGTGAAAAAGAAGCAAATATTGCTGTATTATCCCCATTTAAAAAAAACACACCAAAATCTTTCTTATAATAAAGACAAAACATAATTTTTATCATAGTACCAATATAATACCAATGAGATCCAACAGGATTTCTATCTAAGTTTTCCTTGTAGTTCTTTTTTTTTTTTTGCACAGCCCCCCCCAGATCTACATATGAGGTTTTGGGACCACATTAATTATTTAAACCAAAATACAAAAGAAAAAAAGTATAAAAAACACTCATTTTGCAGTTTCCCTAATAATCATTCAGTCCTGTGATTTCTACATCAAGACAAAGTTAAGTATACAAGCCCAGTATTTTTCTCAGTAAATCTTTCTCAGCTTCCTCAAGTGTGTTATAAATTAGATGCTTCCCATCCAGAACCAGTTTTAATTATGCTGATAAATCATTGTCGCTTTATGGTCTTTGTCCATAACTTGTTTCTTAGTAAGTCAAATTTCTTTCTGTCCTGCATAATTTCAGTATGGTAATCATTAAAAATGGTAATATTGGCTCCCAACAAGTCAACGTGTTTTTTTTTGTAAACCTGGGACATAAGAGTTTCCTCATCCTCTGAATTCTGAAACTTTACAATAACTGGTCTTGGCTGTATATTTTGAGCTGTTGTCTCCTTGGGCCTCCATAGTCAATGAGCTCTGTCAATAGCCAGCTGAACAGTAGATGGATCAGTATCCAAGTATGTGGCAAAAATTTAGTTTAAGGATTCCTTCAAAGATTGTAAATTGTCCCAAGATTCAGGCATACCCACAATTCTAACATTTTTCCTTCTAGCTCTCGCTTCAAAGTCAGTCATTTTACTTTTTAGATCTTTATTGATAGACTCTAAATCTTTAAGTTGTCTCTGGATAGGTAGGTTTTCATCCTCTGATTCAGAAATCCTGTGTTGTATTTCTATAATATTTTGCTTAATTTTAATGTTTTCTGTCACCAGGGAACTGACTGTTGTTTGAATATTATCAATTGTTGTTTCTAATCTTTTAATTCTTTTCATGCTCTTCATTTAAGGATGGCAGCTGAGTTAGTATCTGGTTGACCCATGGTGGTGATAGTGTCTCCTTTCCCTCTGTTTCTGACAGCACTTCTAAATACTCAAATTCTGAGTCAGTGTCCATATTACTAATGTTCACAATAATTGCCCTTCTTATATTTTCAGCTTTATATTCACCATTTGTACTTGGTTCTGTTACATTCAAGCTATGAATTGTTGTTGTTTGTTATTTGTTATTGTGGCAGTTTATAAAATATACTTAATTTAAAACAACAACAAAAAAATACCTTAACTCGGAAGTAAACTGGGTCAGGAGTACCTTTGCCCCTATCCAGAGACCACCCAGTCAAATGCCACTGTCTCAAAGGATGCCAAGAATGAGGAGCACTTGTATGATGGTGGGCTCGGGAGGGCTAGGCAGTCAAGCAGAGGCACATCCCAAATCCTATTCTACTCCAGAAATCATATGCTGCACTGGCAAATGGGGACAACTAAACAGAAGTACCCAGAGAAGTGGAAGGAAAGGATGTGGAGGTCAACCATCGAGGTGACTTCAGTGGGAGAGCAGTGGACCCCAGAGGAGGAGGAAGCCAATCCTGGTGGGGACTCTAGTGTAAGTGGATCCAGCTAGGAACACAGGAGGGGGGAACAGGGAGGTGAGGTGCCTACCAGATGCTATGGCATGGAGGATGGGAGGAAGATCCTAGGGATCACTGGGAAGGCAAGATGGGAGGGTAAGCTCGATGTCATTATCCACCTAGGTACTAATGACTTGGCAAATGGGGAGCCTAAAGAAGTTCAGGAAGAGTTTAGGAAATTGGGGCAGGATCTCAAGCAAGTAGCTACCTCTGTCACCTTCTCTGAAGTGCTACCTGTGAGAGGCGTGGGAGAGCATAGGGGCACATGCACCAGGAACTTTTTTTTTCAATTCAAAGTTTATTATAACTTTTGCGTACATACAAAGAACGGCTCTACATAATACATGAAATACAAAATATAATCATGACAGTCCAGAAGAGCTATTCTCCCTCCCACTTCTCTCCCCACCTTCCCTCCACACATTCCAAAATCTCCCACATGGCAGAGAAGTTCTAGAAGCTATTAAGCTGCTATTTAACCAATCTCAGGCAGGTTGTTAGAGAGTAGAGAATGTAAAGGGCCCCACACTTGGTGTAAATCTTTTCAGACTGATACGAAGACCTGCAATTGCCCTCTCCGTTTTAAGATTGGCCAGCAGTTCATGTAGTCATTCAGCATAAGTGATTATTCCCCCATCTTTCCAGTGTCTCAGTACCAGTTTTTTAACAGACATCGAAATTAAGGTCATGTAAAGTTTACGGTTTAGAACTGAGATCCCAGAGAAATCCCCTAAAAGGCAAACTTGTCCAGTGAATAATTCCTCAAGGCCTTAGATGGTGTCTACCCATTGTTTAATAAGAGCCCATAATGGGACTACTTTAGGACAGGTCCAAAAAATATAAAACAAAGTGCCTTCATCTTGCCCGCATCAAGTGCAGACGGGGGAGGTTGCCACACCAAATTTTACCAGCTTTTGTCGTGAGTAGTATAAATTATGCAATATGTGAAATTGCATAAGACAAAGCCTATCTTGCATGACAAACTTATGGCAACTTTGCCACAAGATAGACCAGTCTATAGTTATGTCTGGGAAGAGAGAGGACCAATAGTTGGAGGGGCCAAAAGATTCTGGATAGAGCCATTCATACAAGAGTCCATACATTTTGGACACTGCCTGTGGGAAACCCGCAAGAGGGTTCAGTTCAGGCTAAAAGGAGAAGCCAGAAGGCTGCAGGGGGACAGCCCCTATAGTCCATGAGGTGTTGCAGCTGGAAGACTTTGAAGATGTTAGAATTTGTGATACCAAATTTAGCCAGAATTTCAAGTGAGTAGAGCCATGTCCCTGCTTCTTATACCAGAGATGAAAGTGAACAGTTACCTAGCTTAGGGAGCCAAAGGGACAATAGTACTTTGCCCTCTATCTTAAGATTTAGGTTACCTCATAGGGATTGTACTAAGTCCAGAGTATGATCATGCTTAAGAAAAGCACAAAGTTGGGAATGAACTCTAATGGAGGTAGCTATAGGGGAAGAACGTATTTGTACACGGAGAGATTTTACCTTAGTGTATAAAAGTGCAGAAGGAGAGAGGTCATGAGCTCTAATATGGGCTGTTTCTATTTTGAGCCAGATTGGTCCCGCCCCCAGGAACCTTGTGGACGTCGGTTGCTGTGGCACCCCTTGCCTCCGCTAGGGGTCCTCCATGCACCGACGATGACCATCGCCCTTCCCCAGAGAAGGAGAGCAGTCATAGGATGCTCAATCCTTCTCCCCAGGCCGGCCCTCCAACAACCTGAGTCTGTTCCCGAACCCGGGTCACCTGTGCTGCAAGCGGAAATCTAACCGCTACGACAGCGGGCCAGCATGGGTGATGCAAACTTAACAATCAGCTTCTAAGAGACCCAGGTGTTATTCAATATATCTCTGAACATATTACCCAATTTGTCTCCACTAATCACAACTCTATGGGTAAGCCAGATGTGGAATGGTGTGCCCTGAAGGTCTACCTAAGGGGTTTATTGATTGTCTGGCCTCTCAACGAAAGAAAAAAAAGAGAAAATCAACTACTGTCCACCCTTTCTCAAATCAGGGATATAGAGGCTAAGTTATCTCCACACTCCCCAGAACAACGTAGACATAAACTTATTAAACTGAAAACCCCATATATGGAACTTCTGGGAGAGAAGGCAGAGTTTGCCTTTCTGAAAACCGATGCCTTTTATACAGACCTAGGTGAGAAAGCTGGGTGCTTGCTTGCATTAAGAAATAAAAAGCAAGAGTCCTCAAGGCTCATTGCATCCATTCGGTCATCAGAAGGCAGTTTCTTAAAAACCTCCCCTGCTGATATGCTAGCTGAATTTTGTAAAAGGAACATGCAATGATGCTGGCATCAACGCACGTTCCTGCCCCCTACCAGGGAAAAAAAATAGCCTGTCTATGCTGCCTTAATGAAGCCTGTCCCTGAACTGCAATTGGCTCCCTAGGCCGACTCCTGCCCTATCCCATTGTTCACGGCTCCTAAAGGGCCAGGGTGCCACATCTCCACCCTGGGGATAATCCAGGGGTCCTGGGAGTGCAGCTCATCTGGGAATGCTGCAGCTAAGGGTCTGTGATGGGTGGATGCCTGGCAAAGCAGAGTGGGCACCAAAAGAATAAATCAAAAAAGAGTTTCCAACATCCTCCATTTCTGGGGAGCGAGAAAAGAGAGCTGACAGGAGACCAGAGAATGATAATAAGGGGTCCTGGGTGAATGAGAGAGTCCACCACCCCTGGGAGCAAGGTTTGTGAAATAAAAATATAATCTATTCAGGATGAAGTGCCATGTACCTGGGAGGTGAATGTATACCCTCTATCCAGGCGGTGAAGGACTCACCAAATGTCACACAGCTCTAACTGATCAACCATATCTCTGAGTGCCCTTTGAGCAGCGGAGAGGCCTTTACGAGAATGACCCATATGATCTATATTAGGATCAAAAGTTAAGTTGCGGTCTCCTCCCAGGATTATTGGAATGGAGAGGAAGAGGAGCAATGTAGTAATCAGATTCATAAAAAACCCTGGAGTGTCAATATTCGGGCCGTATACACTGCCCAGTAATATTTCTGTAGTGAGCAGTTTACCTTTAATAAACAAGAATCAACCTTGAGGATCCCCAATAATTTGAACAGGGTAATGGGACAGACCTTGCTACTAGTATCATTACCGCTAGCTCTGGGTATTTCCTCCTGCTGAAAAACCTGCCCTATCTGCTGTCATCTGAACTTCATGGCTTCCAATTCTAGTAAATGAGATTCTTGTATGAAGGTGATATCTACCCTCAGTAGGTTCAGATGTTTAAGTATTTTGTATTGTTTCAGTTTCTTCCTTGCCCCTTTAACATTCCACGTGGCAAAACTTAAGTCCCTAACCATGTACCCTTAGAACTCTAAGATGAGTACACCCTGGAGTTTTGATACAATCTCCTGCCTGAGTTGCCCAATCTTTGCTTCTGTCCGTGCTACCCCCCAAGCAACCCACCCCCCAGGTCAACCCTTCTGACCCCCAGAACATATAGTGAAAGCAGAAAAAAAAAACATTGTTCAGTAATCCCCTGACCCTCCCTTCTCCCCATTCTGGCTCGAACTGCACTTTGCAATACCCCACTCTACTGCTCCTCCTCCAGCCACCCTAATCTGATTCCCACAATGCTAAGCATAAATACCCAATATAACCTTAACTAACAATAACCAGCAAACATGTCAGTAAAGCTATTTAGGACCTTCCAGGAAATTAGAGCTATATATTAACCCTATTCGCCTCATATTAACAATATTTTATATCATCTAATTGGCAAACATAGCATTCCATAACTCACAGAATTGTCCTGTCAAAAGCAAAAAGTCTCATTAAGGAAATGATTTCTTAGGGTAGCTGATTTTGCCAAAGTATCAACTAGGTGCACTAAAATGTCTGGTAGACAGTCACATCACAAGCAGGCATAGCAGATTTTGTTGTTTTGTAATAGCCTTTGCATACCCCAGAACTGTTCAGGTCATTAAACAATATGTAACAATGGGCCTACTGCCCTGTAAATAACATCAAACAGCAGACAATGTGGTGTAATACTGTCAGATGCCAAATCATTAACTTAGAAAGTCTCACTCTTCTCTGATTTCCAAGGATGAGTCCTTTGGTAACCACAAGGTTAAGCATCTCACTCCCTCTAGCATTGGAAATCGTGCACTACAGCTATTAGGTCTTATATTTTAGTAGCAGTACAATCATGCGCATCGTCGAGAAGGGAAAGAGTAGCTGTACATTATCCTGGGTCTTTAGAAGCAGGCGCTCCTTCCAGCAGAATATTTCCAGGAGGTTCTTTTATGCTCTTGAAAGTCTATTTCTGTTGCCCTGTCTTGTAAGTCCATAACTCAACTTGAAGTACTTACTGAACATGTAAGGGGAACAGTCAATGAAAGGGGAGTGAGAACTGGCCACAAGATGGAAAGAGCTGCTCTATTAACATAATTATCTGCTGCTGGCTCTGGAGCATAAAGAACAAAATATTTCCTTAGTTCTTATGCAATAAATCCATCAACAAGTTCTCCAGATCAGGGGTCACGGAAGAGATCAGGAAGGGCAGTTTTAAGACCTGCTGCCACTGTGATAGGTTCTTCATAGGTTACCCAGCTGCCAGCCACCAGCACCTGGAGTCTCGCTGGATAGTTCACTTTGAACTTGATCCCAGCGACAATGATTTTTGGATACCAAGGGGTGGAAGGCTGCTTTTTGTTGCTGCACTGTAGCTGGTAAATCTTGAGTGACTCTTATTTTATTGCCTTCCCACCTCACTTCTTGCAATTCCCAAACTTTAAGAAGAAAATGTTGGTGCTCAAGGAAATTTAGGAAGCTTAAAATCAGGGGAAGCGGTGTAGCCCCCGCTGGTGGTATCAGGCGGAGAGCCCAGTGTGCCTGTTCAATAACATATTTGGACCCAAATTTATTTATTTATTTATTTAGCTTTTGTTAACCGGGTAAGTACACTAGACAAGGCATTTGCCTATTTTCAGGAATGACCCGGGAGAGTACAGGAAAGTACGATTCAGATACATGGGACAACATGGTACAGAAACAATCAGATTAACAGAGTCAGGGAAAACATTAGATGCTCAGATAGGGTACATACAGTGGTACAAAATGCAAACAGATATGAACAGTGCAATATACAGTTTGAAGTGCAAATATAAACAGTTATGCACACTACAGGACCCCATAGAAGTGGAGCCCCAGTCAGAGCATACCCAGAACATCAGGCGGAGGCAATTACAAACTGGGCCAGACCCCAGGTGGTCTGGCAAGTCAAGAAGAGAGGAGGAGAAATGGTGCCAGGGGACAGGTGACTATTATGAAGGCTTGGTACAGCCACACTCTGAGGTGAGCTTAAGGTGATTCCAAAGGGAGGATCTAAGGCAAGCCTGTGAGAGGGAGGAGTGAACCTGGACAGGAAAAGAGTTCCACAACCTGGGCGCACATGAGGCAAAATCTCCGTCTCCCATTTGGGTGTGAGTAGCAGGTATCTTGAGGATAGCAGGACCCAGAGACCTAAGGGAATAGTGTGGGGAGGTGACCGGTATGAGGACCTCTGCCAGCCCGGGTGGGGTGCCAGTGTGAAGTACCTTGCCTGTGAAGCACCCCAGGCCAAAGTCGAAGTAATTAGATAGGAAGAGCCAGTTCAGCTTGCTGTACAGGTCACAGTGATGGGTGAGTCAAGGGGCCACAAGCACAAAATGGCAAATATTACTGTAGGAAACAGTCCACCTTGAGAGGAGAGCTTTGGAGGTGCGAGCAAACAGAAGAATCCCATAGCAGAGGGAGGGAAGGAACCCACCTTGAGCCAGCATCAGTCATACAGTGGGGCTAAGGTTGCTCTTAGCTCTGTAGGCCATACCCAATTTGCAGTTTACAGCTTTACAGACATTCTGGATGTGATGCCCAAGGTCAAGCTGAGGGTCTAGTGTCACTCCAAGGTATTTGAAGGTACCAGTGACAAGGACTGGAGCACCATCGATTCCAGTGATGTGCAGAGGAGCTGGGAGGCCTTGATCTTGGCCAGGGACACAAAAAGTATGGCCTGAGTTTTTTAAGGTTGAGTACCAGCTTGGGATGAAACCCAGGATTGATATTCCTGAAATCCTCACTCAGTTGGCGGTTAATGACCCCAATGTCCTGGGAGTGAGTAAGGATGACCAGATCATCTGCATACAGGGTGGTACTGCAGTGAGAGTGGAAGAGGAAGAGCATTGACAAAATGGAGAAGAGCAGTGGCCCCAGCATGAGCCCTGGGAACTCCTGTGGATACAGTAGTGGTGCTAGAACATCTTGCTGTATTTGATCAGCTGCTGTCTAACATGTAGGTAATTGGAGAACCAGAGAAGGACTTGGGGACATGCCAAAGGACCCAAGCTGAGAGCAAAGCAGAGGTGTGGTCCACAAGGTCAAAGGTCTTGGAAAGGTCTATGAAGACAGCACCACAGAGCTGGAGAGGGTCCAGCGATTTTTTCAACTAGCTTTTGCACGAATAAAACTGTCCCGGCCTTCTTCTCTTTCAGGAAGACCTATGAGGACCGCATTGTTTCTGCAACCGCGGACCTCAGGTCTTGACTTTCAGCTCTAAGCGGGCCATTCTCTGTCTGGCAGCCACTAGTTCTGGATCTATTTTGTCAGCCTGCTTCTCAAGGGAGAAAATCTGGACATCGTTGTCTGAGATGTGTTGCAAAACATCCTCCATCGCTTGGGTAAGGTACTTCAGCTCTGAAGAAATGGTAAGCAATTCTGCCTGGAAAGGTTTAAAATCTTCCAGAAATCTGCTTAGGGTTAGCAGTTCCTGTCTGCCTGGATGCTTGCTGCTGCCGGTGCTTCTGCTGAGCTGGAGGCCCGAGATTTCTTAAGGGCTTTCTCTGGCTTGACCGACGGAGTGTGTTTTGGTGGAGCTTTCCACATTTCGACATCCATGAAGGAGCTAGATTGTTTCAGGATGAGGTAGGTGTTAAAGTATTCTGGCAGGAGTAGTTAGACAATGAATTAGGTCCGTTTGCCTGCAGAAAATGAACTTTAAAGGAGTCAGATGGCTGGAGAGGTGAAGTGGAGCTGCTAGCCAGTGTGCTGCATCACATGGTGCCCTCTGCACCAGGAACTTTAACTCATGGTTGAAGAACTGGTGCTGTGAGGAAGGGTTTGGATTCATTGGTGACTGGGGACCCACCTGGAGGAATGGGGGTTGTTCAAACCTGATGGTCTGCATCCATCCTGGAGGGAATCCAAGCACTCAATGATAAGTTTAAATGCTACATGGACAAGCATTTAAACTAGCCAAGGGGAGTGGCAGGCCAGCAAGGAGGGTATCTAATTGCCCACCATCACAGCTAGCAGTGGAACCAGTGAAAAGGAGGAGTGGATATCTCTACAAAGCAGAGTGCAAAAGATGGAGATAAGCACCCAAGGGGTCGATAGGCAGAAAAGGGGCAACATTCAACAGAAGGGCAGAAAGCAGGGAGAACCAGGGATAAAGGACAATCAGGGAAGGGGCTGGAGTAGAACAGCTGAAACAGTCCAGGGAGTTCACATCATGGAAAGTCATGTGTGCCAGTGCCAGGAGCCTTAGCAACAAGATGGAGGACCTGGAGGCTGCCATAGTGCAGTTGGACCTGGACATTATGGACATCACAGAAACTTGATGTAATGATAACCACGACTGGGAGATGGCCATTCCTGCTACAAAATATTCAGAAGAGACAGGGCAGGCAGGAAGGGAGGAAGAGTAGCATTTTATGTGATGGCATAAAGGCCTCAGAGGTCCAGGAGGAACAAAATGGGGGAGAGATACTGTGGGTTAAGCTGGAAAGGAAAATAGGGTCAGCCATCTGCACAGGGGTGGTCTACAGACCATCAGCCCAGGTGGAAGAAACAGATAGGGAGCTGATGCTAGCCATCCAAAGGATGGCAGACAAGGGTGAGGTGGTGCTGATTGGAGACTTCAATATTCCAGACGTGGACTGGAGCCTCCCAGCAGCAGCATCAACCAGGAGCAGATTTATCCTGGACTTCCTTCAAGGTGCCTTCCTCAAGCAACTGGTCATGGAACCAATTCAGCAGAAGGCAATACTGGACATCATGCTAACAAATGGGGACAGTGTGATGGGGTAACAGTTGGGGAGCACCTGGGAAACAGTGACCACCGGTTACTGTGGTTTGAAATCACAGAAGGAGCAGAACCAAACTGCACAAAAACACGTATCCTGGATTTTAGGGGGGCAGACTTTGGGAAAATGGGGAGATGCTTGAAAGAGGCATTAATGGGAATGGGGAGGGAATCAGAGGTTGAGAAACAGTGGGTAATATTTAAAACAGGGATTACAAGAGCAACAGAATTATGCATTAAGCAGGTTAGCAAGGGGAAAAGGAAGAGGAGGCCATTATGGTTTTCCAAGGAAGTAGTGGAGAAAGTGAAAGCCAAAAAGATCACATTCAGGCAATACAAAAAGACACAGGCAGAAGGGGTTAGGGAGAAGCACCAGGAGAAGCAAAGAGAGGTCAGTAAGGCAAGCCAAAGCTCAGACAGAAGAGCGTATCACAAAATCAGTGGGTAGAGGGGACAAAACCTTTCACAGGAACATAAGTGAAAAAAAGAAGGGCAAAGGGAGGTATAGTGAGACTGAAGTGGGAAGATGGGGGCTACGTGGAGGATGTCAACAGTAAAGTTGACATACTGAACAGATATTTCTGCTCAGTCTTTACTGAGGAAGAGGAGGGTAATGGGCCTGAAGAGACAAGGTGTGTGAACGATGTAGAAATGGACATAAGCCCCTTTATATAGGAAAGGGTCCTAAAGAAACTGGAAGGAATAAGAGTCGATTAAGCAATGGGGCCAGATGGGGTGCATCCCAGGGTTCTAAAGAAACTAAAAGAAGTGGTGGCTAAACCTCTGGCAATCCTGTTTAGCCGATCACTGGAAACAGGGGAGGTACTCAAAGACTGGAAGACAGCAGATGTAGTCCCCCTTATACAAAGCGGGAACAAAGAGGAAGCGGGGAACTACAGACCAGTCAGCCAGACCTCGATAGTGGGGAAGATCATGGAAGCACTAGTGAAGGAGAGATTGGTGGAACATCTGGTTGCCAACTGACTACAGGACCCAAGGCAGCATGGTTTCACCTGGGGTAGGTCATGCCAGAAAAACCTCACTGAATTTTTTGACTGGGTGACAAGGGAGGTGGATTAGGGGAGGGCAGTGGACGTGGCCTATCTGGACTTCAGCAAGACCTTTGACACTGTGCCACATAGAAGGCTATTAAACAACCTGGGGAATATGGGAGTGGGCAGGAGAGTAATGTGGTGGGTAGATAATTCGCTAGGCAGCAGGACATAGAGGGTGGTGGTAAATGGTTGTCAGTCCACAGGGATGAGTGACCAGTGGGGTACCACGGGATCAGTGCTGGAACTGGTCCTATTCAATGTCTTCATCAGTGATGTTGCACAGGACCTAGAAGGCAGAATTTCCCTGTTCACTGATGACATGAAGCTCTGTAACAGAGTGGATGCACCAGAGGGTATAGACAGGATGAGGAGGAACCTGCAGAAGCTTGAAAATGGGCAAGGGTTTGGCAGTTGATATTCAATGCAAAGACATGCAAGATAATGCATATGGGTCACAAAACCCTGGAACAACATATCAGTTGGGGGTGAGGATGCAACATGCACCAAGTAGGAAAGGGACCTTGAGGTTATCATCTCTGATGACCTCACGTAGGGAAACAGTGCAACAAGGCAGCAGGTAAAGCAAATAGGATGCTGGGATGCATAGGCAGGGGCATCACCAGCAGGAAAAGGGAGGTCATAATTCCACTATACAAGACACTAGTGAGGCCCCACCTGGAGTACAGTATACAGTTCTGGAGACCTTACCTCTGTAAGGACATAGACAGGGCAGAGAAGGTTCAGAGGAGGGCAACAAAAGTGGTACAGGGATTACATCACAAGTTCTATAACAGCAGGCTGAAGGACTTTAATATATACTCCCTGGAGGAGAGGAGGGAGAGAGGGGTTATGGTAGAGACATGCAAGTATCTTACAGGGAGGAACAGAGTTCAGGAATACACTATTTTCCAGCGAAAAAGATGTTCCAGGATTAGAGGGCATGGGATGAAGTTGGAGGGAGAGCAATTTAGAGAAAACATGAGAATTTCTTCACAGAAAGAGTGGTGGACAAGTGGAACACCCTGCCAGAGGAAGTGGTGGGGGCTGAAACAATCACGGCATTTAAGAATGCATGGGGTAGACATAAGGGAATCCTGGAGGTCAGGTCAAGGGGCAACAGACTTCTAGAAAACATTAAGTGAACTTACAATCTTAAATGGGCAGACTGGGTGGGCCATAGGCCCTTATCTGCTGACAGTGTCTATGTATCTATGTAACCTAGGTAAATAGGATCTGTTTAGCTAGACTCCAATTTTAGTTTTTGAAATATAACTGGAAACATTGGGCCCAGTTTTCAAACATTCCGTGAATGCTGCAAGACCCTGCTGCACAATCATATGGCACAGGGGCTTGGCATTCTGTTAACTCTGATTCATTCTTGTGTGACAAATGCCATAAGTTAGACCAACTCCACCCGGTCTAACTTGCGCTATTGAGGGACCCTTTACAGGGCTTGTGCCAAATCTTTGGTGCAAGCCTCCGTAGAAGTGTGGAAAATGTTGCAGCTACACCCAGTGCACTAAAATTGAGTGCAGCGGTGTCAAAGGAGTTTGACCAGCTGCAGCAAACAACAGGTCGATGCAGGCTTAACTACAAGCCCTGCGCCAACCTCTGAAAATTTGGCCCACTGTTTCTAGGCAACTGAAAGCATTGCCACCGAGGCTCCACTTGGTGGCAGTCAAGAGCTGGAAGGTTAGCCTCCAATCCAGGAGAGGACAGCTGCCAAGTGGATGCTCAATCCTCTCCCAGCCTTCCCTGTGCCTGACCCCCATGGTCGAGCCTCATTCCCATACCAGGTCTCCAGTGGAAAAGGTTCTAAAGGAACCTTAGCCCTCTATGCCACTGGGCCAGCCACCCCAAAGTCTTATTTTTACAGATTTCTGACTTTAAATGCATTTTTATGGCCCTGATGAGTTTGTGCAACTGTGCTCAGTGTCTGTTCAGTCAGGGAAGTGATCAGTGTAGGCATCAATCAGCCATGAGGGGGTGACCATGCTGCTAGAAAACAGGAAGTTGTTATCCCAAGCTGTCTTTATCTGCCATCAAAGTCTATGTTTCTATGTTTCTTACTCCATCAGTGGCGGTGAAGCCACTTTTGATGTGTAGTAAGGAGCCACTCCTCATGCTGGCATGCAGAACCTAAGAAATCATATGGTCCTGTTCACTACTGGTCGCTACTGGCAATATGGTGGAACAGTGAAGAACAGCACTGGCAGCTGGCAGCTGGCACCATGGGAAAGACTCCATGGAGCCAAACTGGTGTGCTCCATTGGGGGTTGGGGGAAGGACATCAAGAGCTAAGGAGTTGGGGGAATATTAGACCTTTGGTTTGATGTAATTATGGGACTGATTTTGAGTGCAGAGAAGCTGTTGTCTGTGTCACTACCCATAGTCATGCCAGGAGATCAGTTACAGAGGAGAAAAAAGGGGCAATGCAGCCACAGACAGCCCTTACCATATCAGCGCAGGCAGTAGCCACCACTGCCGAGTACATATCTGGGAGCAGAAGTCCTTGCCATAGCTAAAGATGGTGGAGATCCCAGCTGTGAGCAGGTCTTCCACCGAAGGAGAGAGTACTCTAAGGAGAGTTAAGTGTGATGAGCTCACTAGGGCTTAGCTAGTTGATGCATCCTTGCATAATTTGAGGACCTGTCTGCCGAGGCTGCCAGTGACTCTCAGGGACAGGATAAAAATGAAGTATACTGAAAGAATGGGTTGCTTTTTTCCATATAGATTATTATGCCACCATTATCCAGGGGTGACTAATCAGCCATGACTCCACCGCCCCAAGCCAGCACCTGCCACCCCAGGACTCACCTCAGCCTCAAGTTCTCCCATGAATTCCATCTTGTGGCGGGGCCAGAGGGATAAAGGCCATCTTTCCCCCAGTACAACAATCCAGGGCAGACCAACAGTGTGTTCCCTGTTGGTAGTGCAGACTCGAGGATGAACGTCAAGGCTTCATTAAGCCTCCAACTTCTCTTTTTTCCTGTTTTTTTCCCTGCCCCTTGCTACAGGACATCAGGTGGTTATGTATAAGCACACATGCCTAATGTTCCCACGGCCCTCCCTTTTTGCTTCCTGAGCTGCACTGCCACTAGGCCTCCACCTTGCAGCAGTTTAAGGCTGGGACAGCATCCTCTCTCCCTGGGACAGGAGAGCAGTCCCTCAGATGCTCAATCCTCTCCTGCCCGACTCAACTCCTTGTGACCAAGTCGGTTCACAAACCTGTGTCTACATTGTAGCAGGAGATAAGGCACCAGGACTTCAATCCTCCATGCCACCTGGACAGCAGTGAATGGGCTACTTTAGAGGCAGTGGTTCTGACAAAATCCAAACACAGCTCTTACATCTCATACACAACCAGAGGGGTGCAACAAAGTGGGTGGCTAATCCAAGCATTAAAGTAAATCCCGTGTAGTTGCACTCCAAAGAATACTCATGTAGGCTTATAATTGTGAAAATACAGAGATTTTTATTGAAACAAACAGCTCATCAGCATCTGAGCCACTGCTAGTCACCCAAAGTGGTTATTACCCTAGTACCTTACCTTCTAACAAGGCTTCGTGAGGGACAATAGTGAGGAGATCCGAACAAACATTTATAGTCCCCATTAAATGACTTCATAATAGGGAGCCCATGATGTTTTACAAAATTGTATTCTTTTAGATGTATTTTCTTTATGAATACAAAATAAACAGCTTAAAAAGTGATAAGAGAACAATTGCATTGTCTATTATTCTGCATGTAACGTAACAGCAAGTACTATTTCATACATTTACCATTATATTGCTGTCATTAAATCAATTTACCTATTGATCAAAGATGCATTAATCTCACAATTTATACAATTCAGTAATAACAATTTGATTAAACCTCTATGTACTGCTTTTAATTATGTCATCTATATTTCATGAATATTCAAGATAGTAACAAAGGTCTGCAAGCAACATAGTTTAAAGATGGATAGCTACCAAAAACTAAAATTTAAATTAATTCCAAGGTAAACTAAACTTAATTAAATTACCCTGATACTGAGAAACCCCCACCATCAACAGGGTCCCATGATCACCCATTAATATTTCAAAGGCAAATCCCGGGGGTTTACTTGTACAGAGTGGTGATGTGGTTCCTTCATACATCATTTGTCAAGGCATCCTGATACCTGGAAAAAAGCCCAAAGAACATAATAAATAAAATTGTTACAATTATATTAAAAATGAATTGTGTATGTTATACCTAAAAGAAGAAAGGAATACTAAGAACCTTGGGCCCCATTCCAAGAGGCTTACACCTCATGCAAGCCAAGGTATGCCACGCTCCATGGTGTAACTTGCAATCTGCACCAGGGATTACACCAGGTGCGAATCCGAAAGGTGCCTTGCACCATGGCAACTGTGGGTTGCGCCAAATGTGGGTTACAAAACTATACTGCAACCCACAATGCCATGGCGCAAGGGTGGGTTATGGCAGCACCTGCACCCTATTCCAAGAGGGTAGTTGCCATAACCCACATACACAATTTCAAGAGCTACTTTGGTGCAGCGGAGTTACACCACCTAGGAGGTGGTGTAAGTGGCATCCATCAGTGTCAATCGATGGATGCCCACTCTGCAGTGCTGCAGCAATGGTCCCACTGTGTTCCCCATGCCCCCCCATCACAGCCATGCCCTCAACTTCCCCAACTGTCTGGGACCCTGGGGTCTGGTTTTGTATCTGCCCCCCTGGATGTCTGTGCCCCCTATCCAGTTCCTCCATGCCCCCTGTTGCCTGCCATGGTGTTCCAGAGTGGGGGACCCCGGAGGGGCAGTTTGTAGTGGGCTGCACCTTGTGACAGGCTGGACTGTTGTGCCAAGCCTGTGGCATTAGCCTATGCCTGCTGCAAGTCACAGGTCATAGGTGCTGGGATGCTGCCCCAGGCATAGTGCCATATGTTGCAACTCGCAGACTCCTGTGAGTTACGACATTCCTCTTGGAATCAGCTCCTTGATTTTAACTTTGTAGCAAAATCTATTGCAGATTATCTAAACAGTGTGTGGGGGAGGTTTAGATGCAGACTTAAAAGAGCACACATGTCTTACCAAATCCAGCTTCTACTTATTTCACAAATAAGAATTATATGTATAAGATAACTAATTAAAAAGTTACTGCAATGAAAAAGCGGGGTGGGGGGGTTGAAAGTTAGTCTCAAACTCAGGTGACTTCTAAAGGTATGGTTTAAGATCCAACATTTCTTTCATGCCATGTGGGTTCACTGTGTTAAGTCAATACATCCAAAAACCTTCCCTTCTGAGAAGTAAGTTTACACGATTGCCACTTTTTCCACATTTAACAGCTTCTAATCTCATACACTTGAGATCCTTTGGATGACAGTTACAGTATACATTTCTAGAAAGTGTCTCCCTACTGCTTTATCTACCCTTTTATTGATGATGTAACGAACAAGCTCTTAAATTCTTTCTTTAAAAGTTCTAACAGTTCTCCTCACATAACCAAGTCCGCAACTACACCATATTTGGTATGCAACAAAGGTAGTGTCATGGATGCTAAAATCTCTAATAGACATATCCTTGTTATTGTTAAATGCAGACAGATCTTTCTCTGTGTTAACATATTTACACGTTACACCTTAGGCATCTGTGATTACCTGCTGATCTAGAAGCTGTTAAATGTGGAAAATGTAGCGATCATGTACTTCTAGAAGGGAAGGCTTTTGCAAGTATTGACTTAACACAGTGAGCCCATATTGCATGAATGAAATGTGGGATCTTAAGCCATACCTGTAGAAGTCTCCTCAGTTCCAGACTAATTGTCAACCTTTCCCCTTCCCCTCAACCCCACTTTTTCATTGTAATAACTTTTTAATTAGTTATCTTATACATCTAATAATTAGTTGTGAAATAAGTAGAAGCTGGATTTGGTAAGACGTGTGCTCTTTTGAGTCTGCATATCACCCCCCCACACACACACACAGTTTAGATAGTCTGCAATAGCTTTTTGCAACAAAGTTAAAACCAAGGTTCTCAGTACTCCTTTCTTCTTCTTTCGAGTATTACATAGACAAGTCCACTTTTAATATAATTGTAACGTTATGTTCTTTGGGCTTTTTTCCAGGTATCAGGATGCCTTGACACATGATGTTTGAAGGAACCACATCACCACTCTGTTCCAGTAGATGCACGGGATTTGCCTTTGAAATATTAATGGGTGATCACAGGATCCAATTGATGGTGGGGGGTTTCTGAGACAATACCACATACAGTATCAGGGTAATTTAATTCAGTTTAGTTTTACTTGAATTAAATTAGTTTTAATTTTTGGTAGCTACCCATCTTTAAACTGTGTTGCTCTCAGACCTTTGTTGCTGTCTTGAATAGTCATGAAATGATAGATGACAAAACTAAAATCAGTACACAGAGGTTTAATCAAATTATTATTATTGAACTGCATAGAATGTAAGATTAATGTATCTTTGATTAATAAGTAAATTGATTAAATGACAACAATAAAATGAGTAAATGTACAAAGTAGTGCTTGTTGTTACTTATATGCAGAATAATACACAATGCAATTGTTGTCTTATCAATTTTCACTGTTTATTTTGTAGTCATAAAAAATATATCTAAAAATATAATTTTGTAAACAATCATGGATGCTTTATTACGATGTCATTTAATGAGGACTATAAATGTTTGTGCTGATCTCCACAATCCTGCCGCCTCACAAAGCTTTGTTTGAAGGTGAAGCACTGGGATAAAAACACTTTGGGTGACTGGTAGCGCCTCAGATGTTGATGAGCTTTTTGTCTCAATAAACATCTCTATGTTTTCACAATGATAAGCCTATGTGAGTATTCTTTGGATTGCAACTAACTTTGGACTTACTTTGCAGGGAGTGGGTACCCAATGATGGCCAGAGGAAAGGGCATACTGGCTACTAGTAGTAGTTAGAGAATACAAGAAACTGCTCCTAGCCTTATGCCATGACATTACTTTTTCAGGACAGCTAGAAGTTACCAGAACAAAAAGACAGCTGATGAATACATTTTTCTGGTCCAGTATTTTTAACACTGTGGCAAACTAGCACTGAACTTATCTGTAGTCCACTAGCATGGGAACAGTTCAGGACAAGGCTATAGTTGCTTTGATTCCCTTCTTATAATTAAGAAACCTTTTCTTTGGGTAGACATGGCATTATGGGACTACTGACAACCTTGAATTGCACAGGCAAGAGGTCTGGTCTTGTTGTCATGGTCAATGCAGCCAGGTACCCAGAGACTGTAGCCCTGTAATCTATAGCAGTGAAAAAATGTCTGATCAACATCCTTAGGATATTCAGTCAAGTGGGATTTACCCTGGAGATTCTGTCTCACAAGGGCACAAATTTCATGTCCACCCTTCTGACAAGTTTGTGGGAGAAGATGGGGTTTAGCAGAGTAAGGTGTCCCCACACACCCAGAAACTAACAGATTAGTTAAATGTTGACCAGTATAAGAGAAACTGGAGTACGTACTTAACCCCCCCCCCCATTTTAATTGTGTACAGGGAAGTCCCTCAGGAGTCAACATGATTTTCTCCCTTCGATTTCTTACATTGCTGCAGGTTGAGGGGAAGGGGGTTCTAGACCTAGTGAGAGAGGAATTTGGCTATTGGGTGAATTAGATTCCCAAGAAGAATTTATTGTGGAGTACATCCAGAATTTTGGGCAATGGATCAAGGAGTTTATAAGACTTGCTCCGGGTCATCTAGCCACTGCACAGCAGTGGCAGAAAACCTGGTATGACCACTGGGACAGAGCCAGGGAAAACTAGATCAGACAAGACATGATGGTACTCATTCCTGTTTGACAAAACAAATTACAGACAATGTGGGAGGTCCATAGTCAGCTGTAAGAAAGGTGAATGACATGAATTATATGGTGGAACAGTAGAAGAATTTAGATGACGTACTACATAAACATGATGGAACCTTACTACAACAGGGTGGAAATTATCCTATCAATGTGTACTGTAGTGTCTCAGAACAGAAGAAACTGCAAGTGTCTCTAGTAGATCTCCTTGCACAAGTTTGGGGAGGATCCTATGAGGATGCCGTCACCCTCTGTGAAGAATTAATTGGTGTGTTGAGTATTTGCTAGTTGTTGTATGCATATCTTGCAAAATTGTGTAACTATTAAATATCTGATATTAACTACATCTTTGACTGTGTCATATTTTACAAGGTACACATAGCCTATTTTACTGGATAATTTGTGATACCTCTGAAGGCGTGTACCAACTTCCAGTATTACTGCTTCTAGTACAGGAGCAGAGGGGTGTGCCTGGAGGAACTGGGGTTCTGAGGCTGGGCTTGTGCATGGGTACCCACTGATCCAGGCTTGGGTGCTGAAGGGGATTCAGTGGGCTGATCAAGGGTGGAGGAGGGCAATCTAGTGGGCTGGGCGTGTGCAGGAGGGACCAGTGGTCTGAAATTGGGTACAGAAGGTGGACCCAGAGGATAGACATGAGTGTAGGAGTGGGGACATGCTAGGCTGGGCTTGTGTGCAGGAGGAGGAACCCAGTGGATTGGCATCTGTACAGAAGAGGACTCAGCGGGCTGGGCTTGGGTGCAGAAGGGAGTCCCATTGTGTTAAGCTTGAGTGTGGGAAGTGAGCCCAGCAGGCTGGGCTTGTGCACAGGAGTGGACTCAGTAGACTGGAGTTGCACTGTCTGAGCAATGGCCTAGTGGTGGATGAGAAGTGAACAGCCGCTTGTGAGTTTGTAACCAGGCTAGTGTCAGCTTTGGTGAAGGGAGTTTAGCCTGTTGTCAACCAGAAAGCTCTGTGACACATTTAGTCTGTCAATCACTTATCCAGAGAAGGGTAGGTGCATCATGGAGGTGTTTTACCATCTCTGGGAGGAAGGCCTAAAGTGCTTTACTCTCCAGCACCTCCTGATGCTGCATTAGAATTGGGCCCTGGAGAGGTCTCATAGGAGAGAGTCCCACTTACCCATGACAACCGTCAGTGGGTGGATATACTGTATGTCACCCTGTAGTGCCTGCATTATGAGTGGGACTTGAAGAGGTGTCACAAGAGATTACAGCCTCACACCTCTGGTGTACTGCAGAAGGTGGGGATGTCAGTCTATAGTTTCCTCTGTCTAAATTATGAGGGAGACTAAGAAAGGTCTCAAAGAATCTTACCACCATCACCCTTCACAGTCAGAAAAGGTGGGCACAGTGCTCTATAGGGCCTCCTATGTCTGTATAATGATCAGGAAACAGAAAAGTCTCACTGGAGAATACCACCCTCAAGCAAAGACTAGGCACATCTCTCTGTAAGGGAACATTGTCTAACCAGGAGTAGCACACTAAGCTGAAGCTTGTTCCAGATGCAACCTGGGAGCACAAGAAAGTTAATTGACTTGCTCAGGATCACACAATATGCACCTAGGTGGCTGTGGGATTGAAACCCAGGTCTCCAGATCTGCAGATCAGAGCCTTAACCCACTGTGCTATACTGCCTCCTCATATAGTGCCCCTTCAGCTGATGACAGGGTCATAATGGAGTCTTGAAGGAAATTACTGTTATCACCCATCACAGACATGGGTGGGTGGCCAGACACAGCAATATATAGTGCCCCCTGTGGCTGAGGAGTGGGTTCTGGTGGGGTCATATAAGAGATCCCTACCAAGACCTCTTTTATCCAAGGTGGGGTGCTGCAGCATTCTCATTGGATGCTGAGAAGGGGAACAAAAATGGGGACAAAGGAAATCTGCCACCATGAACAAAGGCAAAAGACCTGAGTCTCCAGGTCAGTTAGTCTGGGGCCTTTCAATAAAGTTCTAAAATAACCTTTTATTAATGTGAATTTGTAAACACTTAACAAAATGAAAACCTAAGCAGCTCCAGAATGATTTTTATTGCTGACTGCTTGTGATCACAGTTCACAGTATTCTGCTCTGTTGAGGTTATTGTGGAAAGAAAGTCTGTTTTCATCATGACCTTAGCAACGTCCCATGATAGTTTGGCAGTATTTAGCCTGGGAGAAGTCTGAAAACATAAAAGAAGAAAAAAGAAGAACTAAATCCTGCAAAGGAAATGGTGCAGGAAGCAAACAAATGTCAGAGTAATTGCGTTGGTATAGTAACATGTCAATATTTATTTATTTAAAACAATTATCTGAAACGCCTTGTGAGATATAAAAGCCTCTCATTGCCACTACTGTCCTGAAATAGAAACAGCAGCAGCAACAGTACATGGTGGTGTTGCAATATGCAAAAAACAGGCCATGACATGTCAAAACGTTTAACCCTTACAATCAACAGGCGTATACTGTATAGAGTATACAGTACATCCAGAATCTAAATACAGAAGCATAGAAACAGAGAATTTGTTGGCAGAAAAGTACCGCCTAGCCTACCCAGTCTGCCAGATGGTCTCTGCCTAGTTTGTCTCTAAACTAACTAGTCTCCGGTGACCATTCTTCCTCCTTGCCCATTTCCTAATACTCTCCTATGTATATCCCATGTACAGTATGCTTGAAGTCCCTTACTGTTTTTGACTCCACCACTTCTGCAGGCAGTCAATTCCAGGCATCCACCACTCTTTCCCCACTTTGGCTTTATCTCATGCTCTATGGTTCTTGTGCTCTTGCTCATTTGAAAGAGACTTCCCTTCTACAGTCTGTTCACCCAAATGAAGTACTTGAAGGTCTCTACATAGCCCCTATTACCCTCCTGTCTTCCAGGGTGTACCTGTTAAGATCGCTCAGTCTCTCCTCATAGATATTTTGGTGCAACCATGGCATCATTTTAGTTGCCCTCCTCTGGACTGCCTCCATCCTGTCTTTGTCCTTTCTGTGGTGTGGCCTCCAGAATTGGACACAATACTTCAGGAGGGGAATCACCAACAAGCATATAGTAGCAACACCAACTCCCTCCTCCTGATGGAGAAACCTCTCCCTATGCATCCCAGCATCCCAGTGGAACTACCCACTGCTTTGTCACACTGCTGTGCCACTTTGAGGACATCAGATATGGTAATCCCAAGGTCACTTTCGGGTTTAGTGATGGAAAGTACCTTCCCCTCCTATACTCAGTTCTTGGGTTCCTTTGCCCTAGGTGGATGATTTTCCACTTTTTGGCATTGAATCCCAACTGCCGTGCTCGTGGCCAGTTCTTGAGTTTCCCAAGATCCCTATGCATTCTTTTCACCCCTTCCTTTTTGTCTACCCTATTTACACATTTAGGTATAATCTGCAAAAGGGTATACAGTACTTTCCCTTCCAGTTCATTTGCAATGTCTCTGATGAAGTCACATAAGAGGATCGGTCCCAGTACTGAATCCTGTGGCACCCCACTGGTCACTCTCCTATCATTAGAATGAGAGTCATCAATCACCATCATCTGTCATCTATCCTTTAACCAGTTTGTAACCCAATTCACCACTTTTGATTCCACTCCTAATCTGCTCAATTTTTTAATCAGTTTCCTGTGTAGTACAGTGTTGAAGCCCTTGCTAAAGTCCAGATAGGCCAAGTCCACTCCCCTTCCCTGATCTGTGGTCCTTGTCACCCAGTCAAAGAACTCAATCAGATTCATCTGGCATGACCTCACCCCCATAAATCTATGCTGCCTTTGTTCTTGCAGTCCACTGGATTCAAGACACTCTACCAATCTTTCCTTTAACAGGGTTTCCATTAATTTCCCCAACACTGAGGTGAGGCTCGCCGGCCTATAGCTATTGGCCTCTTCCTGCTGCCGCATTTATGTAGAGGACCATATGTGCTCTTTCTAATCCTCCGGAACCATGACTGATTCCAGTGAGCTGTGGAATGAGGCCACTGGGGTGGGGGCAGGCACTTCCTGAGTTCTTTCAGTATCCTTGGTGTATCCATCCGGTCTCATGGCCTTGTCCACTTTCAGAGCTGCAGTACCTTCAGAACTCCTTCCTCTGAAAATGGACTTGAGTCCACCTCCCTTCCCTTTGTTCCTGCTCATCGCTGGTGATCTGTCCTCCCTCCACTGTGAAGACTGAGCAGAAGTACCTGTTCAGGATGTCTGCTTTTCTTGGTCCTCATCAGTGCAGTCTCTCTCTGCCACCCTTCTTGTCCTCCTTATCCTCCCTTGCTTTCTTCTTTTCAGTTAGGTAACAGAAGAAAGCTTTATCCCCATTTGCTACCCTTTTGGCTGTCCTTTCCTCTGTGCGTTTGCTCCCCTCACTGCCTTATTGCTTCCTCTGTTATATCTGGTACACCTCCTTGTCTTCCCCCCTTTGTGTTTCCTTATACCTCATGAATGCCACCCTATTTTTCTTCACTACCATGGCTACTTGCCTAGAGTACTATAATGGTCACATCTTCAGCACTCAAAGTGTTTTTTTTTTTGAGTATACGTTATTGATTTTTCAAGAACATTACAAGAAGGGGATCAAACTGATAACTCAGTGTTTTATGACAAATCATGAATCACCATTAAAAAACTTCAACTATCTCTGGTATCCTGCAGAGAACAAGTAGTTCCCATAAATTTAGTTTTTAAATCTTCAGTCAGATTAAGTAAGAATCATAAACGGTACTCCTCCCCATAAAAAACATAAATTTTTCACCGGCCTACCAGTGAAGTGGTTGGATTTCTGCTTGTGACGCCAGCGACCCAGGATTGGGAATAAGCCCAGGTCACTGGAGGGATGGCCGGGGGGAGAAGGATGAAGCATTCTGTGGACAGCTCTCCTTCCCCGGGAGGAGGGTGTGGGATAACTCTGGTGCCTGCTGGCTCCTAGTGGAGGCTGGGAGCAATGCAGGCCACACTGAGTAACTAACAACAGGAGGGAGGAGCAGATGCTGGCGTATGCCTTGTTGTCACTATGCTGCCCTCCACAACATAAGGAGGAAAATGGCTGGATGCTTGCTGGCTGACAGCCTCCGGATCCTCTGCTCATCTGCTTCCTCCAGGGATCTGCTCCCTGCAGGTCTCAGCAGTGCCCCGTGCCCTAGAAAAAGAAGTGCTGGTGCCACCCCTCCACTGGTGCATTCCCCCTCGGAGGAGAGGAACCTGTCTGGTGAAGGGAAATGCCGGGATACCGTGGGTAGTCTGCTATGTGGGACCTGCGGGGGTCAGGACTTGAGAGAGGAATGCAAGGGCAGGAGGGATCCCAGGAATGCCTGAAGGAGTGGTGGCATCTGAGCTAGGAGGGGAAAACAAATAATGCAAAAAACATAAATTTTAACCATTGATTAACCAAGTGGTCACTGACTTTTTTTTTCATATATATTTTGATGCTCGGGTGACTGCAGGCAGGTACTTCCACCCTGATGTGCCATCTGTGTCATCAACCGCCCCCGGTACCTCTGAGCCCCATGTTCCCCATGGATATCTCTCTGTGGCAGGACCAGAAAGTGAAGGGCTGTCCTCTCTTCTCCCAGAACTCATCATCCTGATTGGAGCTTCTGGCAAGGCAGGAGTGGAGTGCAACGCCAGTTGGCAGGCAGGGCTTCACACCTCCCTTTTTCCATTTGCTATCCCTCCCCCTTCGTGGCCATGAATGTGTGGATGTGGAGGTGCCTGTACACTGCATAGCCACGGTCTTTGCCTCCCTAACCCAGTGCTGCCCCCGGACCTCCACCAGGAGGCACCCAAGGAACAAGATAACCTTTGTTCCCTCACCAGGAGAGGAGAAAAAAACATCAGACACTTGATCCTCTCTCTCCCCTGCTGACCCCTGGCAACTCAAGCTTGCTCCCGGGTCATCAGCGTGGCACGAGGTGTGGCGTCCAGTGTCTCAACCCTCAGTGCCACCTGGCCAGTTCTATGGTCACTGACTTTTGAATTCAAAAAAATAGTAAGTACTGAGGTATCTTACATCATGGTGACAGAAATTTAGAATCAGAGGATATGAAGTATGTAGTTGTAACATTACATAATTTAGGATTGATGAGGGAAAGGCCCTCCTACCAATCAGGGGTCATAACTCACAATGTTCCTGCTACTCAAGGCTCTACCAAGACCAGCCTTACATTTATCTATTGTATCCACCTCCACAAGCCTGACTAGCAGAGTTCCATAATCTGATGACTTTATCAGTAAAAAGTGTTTCCTAAAGTCAAGCTTGAAACCTGGAGTTTCAGTTTTATATACATGCCCTCCAGCCCTCCTATTATCTTTGAATTCCCCAAAGTCACTGACCTCCACACCAGGCAGCCCTTTCATGATTTTTTATACAATGGTTAGAAACATAGCAATATAGAATGGAATGGCAGAAAAAGACTGTCCTAGGTGCAATATTTTGCACTTTTTGGCACTGAACACCAAATGCCATGTTTTTGACCATTCTTCAAATTTCTAAGATAGCTGTGCATTTTCCCACCCCCTTCTCGATGACTACCCTATGGAAGATTGTGGTATCATCTGCAAAAAGGCATACCTTCTCTTCCAGCTGTTTTGCTATGTCTTCTATAAAGATGTTAAAGAGTACTGATCCCAATACTGAGCCCTGTGGTATCGCAGTTGTCACACTCCTCTATTTAGAATAAGAGCCATTAACCACCACCCACTGTCTCCTATACTTTAACCAGTTACTACTTCAGTTTACCACTATGGATCCCACTCCTTGGTCAGTCTACATCCTAATCAGACCTCTATGAAGCACCGTGTCAAAGGCCTTGCAAAAATCTAAAGAGGCAATGTCCATTGCTTTACCCTGATCAATTTCCCTGATCACCCAGTCAAAGAAGTTTATAAGATTAGTTTAATATGACCTCTGTCTCATCAATCTGTGTTATCTGTGGTCTTGCATCCCACTGAATTCAAAATACTCTTATCATCTTGCTTTTAGTAATCCTGCCATCAATTTCCCCACCATTGAAGTGAGACTGACTGGCCTACAGTTGTTAGCCTCCTCCTTGCTGCCGTGCTTATGTAGATTGACAATCTCAGCCCTTCTCCAGTCCTGTGGAACCACTCCTGGTTCTAGTGAATTATAGAACAAGGCAGTCTGTGGGGCAGCCAGAACCTCCCTAAGCTCCTTTAATATGCTGTGGTGAATCCCATCTGGTCCCATAGCCTTGTCCACCTTCAGGGCTGCAACTCCTTTCAACAATCTTTCCTCTGAAAATTGACCTGTGTCCACCCCCCCTTCCAACCTACCTCTGCTTCTTTCTAGTGGTCAGTGCCCTCCACACTCCACTGTGAAGAATGAGCAGAAGCACCTGTTTAAAATTTCAGCTTTTTTCTTGGCCTCCTTCTGAACACCCTGACCCTTTCTCCTTCTGCATAGTATGCCCCTTCTGACCTTCTAATCTTATTATCCCTACTCTTGTGTTTCTTTTCTCACAAATGTACCTGAGAAAGTATTATTCCTTGTAGCAATCCTTTGGTAACTCTTCACTCTGTTTCTGCCTTTGCTCCCTTTGCTTCCTTGCCTGCTTCCTTTTGCTTTCCAGGTACACCTACCTATCCTCCTATATCTGTTTCTTTTATTCCTCATGAATGCAGCCTTTTTATTTTGCCACCCCTTGACACTTCCTTGAAGAACCAATGGGGAGAGGTGTTGATGGTCACTAAACAGGAAAGGGACCTTCGGTAATCACATTTGATTACATCAAGGTAGTGAGGCAGTGTGACAAGGCATTAGCAGAGCCAGTGGGATGCCAGGGTGCATAGGGAGGGGTATCACCAGCAGAAGGAGAACGGTGGTGTTATCACTGTATCAGTCATTGATGAGACCCCACCTAGAGTACTGTGACTAGTTCTAAGACCATATCTCAGGAAGGACATAGACAGGGTAGAGGCTGTCCACAAGAGGGCAACAAAATGATGCATGGACTGCATCATAAGCCCTATGAGATGGGACTAAAGGATCTCAGTATATACACTCTGGAAGAGAAAAGGGAGAGGGTAAACATGATAGAGACCTATAAATAGTAGACAAAGGTATCACATGAAGACAGTGAGGAAAGAAGGGTGAATGTCAAAATGGCAAATGATTATTGCCAAATGGGAAATCCAGCGATGTCTCTGTACCCCCTCCCCCTGAAGTTAGTATAATTAGAAAGGGGGGTGTTGGGAGTGCAGGGGGGCTGAGTTGGTATATTTAGAAAGAGGGGTGTTGGGGTGCTGAGGGCACAGCCCCCCACAAAAAAGACATCACAGAATTTCCCATTTGGCATTATCTATGTACCCTTTTGATGGTCGCTGTTTTTAGTCGCTGTCATGCCATGGAACTGTAGACAGGATAGTGAAATATATTAGATCCAGGGGTTGCAAGATGAAAGACAGCATGGATTCATGAGGAGAGATCATGTCAAGAAATCCAATAGATTTCTTTAAAGGATATAGTAAGAATCCCCAAATACCTTTTTCCCATAGTATGCCATTGCCAGCCATGCTTCAGATGTTGAAGCTGCAATTAGTTTCATAAAAAATCTGTCATAGTCATTTTTTTAATGTTTTATCAGTACTTTTTCTGCCTATCCCCCAATTTTTTTTGTGTGGCTACACCACCAGAATGATGTCATGCAAGGGATGTTTTACATACAACAAGGAATTCTGGGTAAATTATAAAAGTCACTTAAATGTTCATTACTCAGAGGTGCAGCCCCTTATTTTGGTAGTGGCCACTGCAGTACAGCACCTAATATGTAGACATATTTATTTATGTATTTTTTTAAAGGTTTTACCTGGAAAGACATACTGAGCAGGCAAGCTAGTTTCCAGAAGCATCCTCGGGGAGAGGGGAAGGGGGCACACAGTAAGTACATATGTAGCAAGGCATTGTGGGTACTGTACGTAGCTGATTTTTCTGCTGTCCTACTCCTATTTTGCTAAAATACCAAGACTGACCAACAGAGGGCTCTGTTCCAAACCAGCTGGTGTTTACTTTTAAGATAGATAATACAATTCTATTTATTGTATTTTGATGTGTTAGTAATTACTTTTTACTTTAATGATAAAATATTTGTTAGTGCAGTGACACAAGTGGATTTTCACCTTTGATTCTCACACTGCTAGTAAAAAAAATTCAACAGAGTTCTGGTATTGTCATGTCAGAAACTGCCAGCTACTTAATTTGATTATTTTCTCACTAGCAATTGGTGACACACAAATACGATTTTGGAAATGTAAGTAAAGAAACAAATAAAAGAAAACTGAATGACTGCAGAGGCATCTAAAAGCAACCAAACCTTCATTCTCCCTTACTAAGCATTAGCTCTTTAGAAGCTTTGTTTACCTGGCATGATGTCACAGTTGGGGCTGCGGCACCAGTGGTGCAAGTGGTAGACAAAAAGTACAGGAACTCAGGCATTGGCAAATATGGAATGCAGAATGAAGATCCTCAATCCGAAGGATAGCTTTATGAAGACGCGTCTATCTGTTTAGACACTAGTAGATTCTCTTAGAGAAATTGAAGTATTTTTAGGAAAATAGCACACTTCTGTACAAGTCAAATGTTGTTATGGAAACAATGATTTCAGGTCACAGGTCCACAAACTGTCATTATGTTGCTGGTTTAAGAGTTTCACTTCCAGTGTCAGTGGGAAGAAGTACAGGAACTCTGTTCCTGCTGCAGAAAAGGTACAGGAACTGAGTTTCTGTGTTCCTGTTCACTTTCATCACTGTGCAGCACAGAGAGAAACAAAAGGGCTTGTTATTCAGATGAAGCAGAGCACAGAAATAAAGCATTTTTCATGGAAAACAAAACTTTTGGGCAGTTTGAATGCTAGGAGATTAAATCACAATTCTTATAGGCTACTATTGCCATTTGTTATGGTACATGTTGGTAGATCCCTTTAACTGGGTGACCAGGGAAGCTCAGTGGATATGCCCTGTCTGGACTTTAACAAAGCCTTCAACACTGTACCACATAGGAGACTGATAAAAAAATTGGGTAGTCTAGGGGTGGTAGCCAAAGTTGTAAACTGGGTAAAAACTGGTTAATGGATAGGCAGAGGGTGATGGTAAGTGTCCCTCACTCTAATGAGAGGACGGTGACCAGTGACACCACAGAGTTTAGTAATGGGGCCAGTCCTGTTCAGCATCTTCATAAATGACATCGCAGAAGAGCATGAAAAGAAGGTATGCCTTTTGCAGATGACACCAAGATCTGCAACATGGTGGATATTCAGGATGGGGTGGATAACATGAGAAGGGTCATTAAATAACTTGTAGGCGGTCAAGGGTATGGCAGCTGGGGTTCAGTGCTGAAAGTGTAAATCATGCACCTGGGGCATAGAAACCCATGAGCTGAAAATAAAATGGGGAAGGGAAGGGGAGTAATGTCAGTCACTAAGAAGGAATGGGACCTAGGGGTTATAATATCTGATGATCTCAAAGTCACAGGGCAATGTGGCAAGGCAGTGGGTAGGGTTGGTGGAATGCCGGGTGCATAGGAGGAGGTATCACAAGCAGAAATAAAGAGATGATATTTACACTGTATAGATCATTGGTAGACCACATCTGGAATATTGCATGCAGTTCACAGGACACACCTGAGAAAAGACAACGGCAGCATAGAGGCAGTTCAGAGGAGGGCAACTAAAATGGTAAATGGGTTGCATTTAGAAACCGTATGACGAGAGGTTTCAGAATCTCAATATGTGCAGTATATTTTGGCATAGAGGGAGGGAGAGGGGCCATGATAGAGACCTACAAGTATCTCACAGGAATGAACAGAGTACGGGTGGGGAGCTTGTTTCAAATGGAAAAGTGCAACAGATCAAGAGGGCATGCAGTAAAACTAGAAGAGAAGATTTAAGAAGGATGCATGGAAATACTACTTTACTTAAAGAGTGGGGGATGCCTGGAACAGTTTGCCAGAAGATGTAGTAGGGGCAAAAACTGTAAAAGGTGTATAGGATTTACATAGGAGGAACACTAGTAAATGAAAAAGGATGGGGGGGGGCACCAGAGACCAGTTAAGGTCTGCTGGGATACAACAGGAAGAGAAAACAAAACTGGGCAGACTGGTTGGGCCAAGTGGCCTTTTCCTGCTGATAAATTCCATGTTTCTATGTAAATACCTCTCTGGGTGACTAAGGTACAGGAGGGGAGTATTTTCCAGAAGAAAAGGTGCACACCAACTAAGGGGCATGCAATCAAGTTGGAGGGAGAAAATTTAGGAGGATGTGAGGAAGTACTTCTTCACTGAGAGAGTGGTGGACACCTGGAACAGTTTTCCAGCAGAGGTGGTGAGGATGAAAACAGTGGTGGGCTTAAGCATGCATGGGATGGACACAAAGAATTTTGGTAAATAAGAGGGTGAAGTAGTCGGAGGTCAGGTAGTGTCTGTGTGACAGTATAGGCAGGGAAAAATGTGCAAACTGGGTATGCCAAGTGGTCCTTAACTGCCAACAAATTCTACATTTCTGTGTAACCATAATGGTCTCCTTTTCCTTCTGCTTTTGCTTCCTTCCTTCCTGCATAGGTTGGTTGCTTCATTTTTATACTCCCTTATTCTCCCCCCAGCCTCTACTCCTCGCTGGTACTCCTCCCCTAAGCATTTTATGAGACAATTACCCATTTCTTTAAAATCCACCCTCTTAAAGTCTAGAATTCTCGTCCAAGTGTGGTTCACCTGTGCTTTTGTCTTTATGTTGAACCATACTGTACAGTGATCACTGGTACCAATAGGACTGCCCACTCTGGTGTCTTCAGTGTTGTCCTTGTTTGTAAGCACTAGGCCCAGCACTGCCCCATTCCTAGTGAGTTCATTGACTAACTGCCCGAGGAAAGCCACTTGCAGGGCAGCTAAGGATGGCTCTCCTCCCTGCTGAAGCTGCAGTTGGAAGGCTCCACTCCACATCTGGCAGATTGAAGTCACCAACAAGCAGCACCTCCCCCTTACTTGCCATTCTGATTATGTTTTTCCAAGTGTCTTATCCATCTCCCTCTTGTGCTTGAGATCTCCACATTACTCCAGAATGGGTAGTGGCCCCAGAGTCTGCCACTCACTTGATCCACAGTAATTCCAGCCCCTCATTTTCTTCTTTACGTCCCTGTACCTCTGTGGCTTTGATACCCTGCCTCACATATGATATGGCTCCTCCTTTACTGCCTGTTCCATCTCTCCTGAACTGAGTGTTGCCTGGTATGTTCTTTTCCCAGTTGTAGTATACCACAACTCTGTTATAGCCACTAAATAAAGATTTGCTTCCACCATGAGATTAGGTCTCCTTAATGCCTCCTAACTTTGAGTGAGTACACATTTAGCATCCTCAGTCTTTCACTGTAACCTTTTCAGCTCAAATCTACAACAAGCATCATTGCCCCTCTCAGAACACTTTTTAGAATATTAATGGCTCCCCTTAGTTCTGGTGGCCAAGTCTGCACACAGCACTTATTGTCTCACACATCATATACAGACGAAGTACCACTTCCATCCTACAACTTATGAAGCACCTTTTGATTTTGCCTAACACAGCATTGTCCAACTTAATTACCTTGTTACTAGAGCTACAGTATGCAGAATCAGAAAATTCTAAATTCATGGAATTCTGATGGAATTCTGTGGGGATTCTGAAAGTTCTTTATTTCATCATAACCTAGCCTACTTTTGAGCTAGAGATTTGATGGTTGGAAGGATTTTTTTGCTACTAGGTGCCCTAAAGGGATGTCATATATCATGACATTTGGATGCATCACTTTAAACATTTAAGATATAAAAAAAACAAGGTGCTATGTCAGCGTGTGGTCTGAAAAAAAAAAACACAATGGCAATATTAAATGCATGCTGAAAATAGAAAATAGAGTCAGAATCTACATTTTTTGACCATAGAATTCAGAAGAAAGTTTTATTTTACAGACAGAGTGGTTCTGCAGTGGAACAGCCTACCTATAGAGGTGATGGGTGCAGGAACCATTGTTTCAAACATGACAGGGACCAAGTAAAAGGCATAATAGTTACTCAGGGGGACAGCAGAAGGGCAGGAGGCAAGGGGGAGGCATGGGTCCCGGGGTACTGCAGGATAGCATATAACAAGGCAGACTGGATGAACCAATTGTCTTTTCTGCCAACATTTTCTGTTTTATGAATGGATTCACCCAAGGATGCTGAGAGACTTGCCAGACTCTGGTAGCACCCTGCTAAATGCTTCAACAGTTCTTTTGAAATCTGTGAATAATGAGAGAGCAGAGGATAACAGGTATAGTACCATTCCATAAAGGAGGGATAAGGTGTACCCCAAGAAGAACACACTAGGGAGTCTAACTTTTATAGTGAGGAAGTTATTAGAAACTATTGTTAAAACAACATACAGTAGAGCCCTCCAGGATGCAACATGTAACACTGCGGAATTCTATAGAGTTACTGCAGGAAACAGCACAACTTCAGTGACAGACTGACAGTTAATCCCTGTCATGAAGAAATCTGAGACTCTGTGGTGTGTCCTGTTCCTGTTGGGCTCCACTGTATAATGGACTTCCTGGAAGCAAATGGGCCACAGGAAAATGTGCAGTAAAGATTTGTAAAAAGTAGGTTATGTCAAACAAATCTGATAAGATCTGGGGTAGATATGCTTTACCTCGATTTCAGTAAGGACTTGCTTTTGTTCCAGATGTGAAGTTAGGAAATAAAATTGGGAGATCTGGGGTACAAGTAAACACTAACTAGACAGATAGGAATCTGATTGAAGGACAGAACCAAGAGAGTGGGCCTAAATGATAAATTCTGTGGAGTGAAGGAAGTTACCAGTAGGTCCCACAGGGGTCTGTCCTGGGCCCCACACTCTTCAACATGTACACCAGTGCCAGGGATTAAGGTTAATAGGACAAAGTGTCTCTCTTTGTGAGAGATACCAAGCTCTGTGGGACGGTGGATAATGTGAATGGTATGAAAATATGAAAAGGTATGTATAGTGTTTGGAAAATGGTCAAGTATATGGCAATTAAAATTTGATGCCAGAAAATGCAAGGTCATGCACGTTGGTAATAGGGATCAAAAAATGGAATACTGCATAAACTGTGTGAGGTAGAATAGCCTAGGAAATAAGGACCATTCAGATTGACATCAGTGACAATTTGATAGCCACCTCCCAATGCAACAAGGCATATGGGAAAGCCAATAGAATGCTGGGCTATATCAAGCAGGGCATTACTAGCTGCAGGAGTGAGATAATTATGCCACTCCACTGATCTCTGGTGAGGATGCATCTTGAGTACTATGTTCAGTTCTGAAGCCCATATCTAATAAAGGACATGGATTGACTGGAGACAGTCCAATAGAGGGCCACTAAGATGATGCAGGGGCAACCGGGACAATCATATGAGGAAGGATTGATAAGCCTAGTTATGTACTAAGAAGAAGAAGAAAGAATGGGGGGATATGATGAAGACTTTCAAGTTTCTGCAAGGATGTAATAGTATAAACTATCCAAATATTTTCAGGTAAATATGAAGTCATCTACAACAGATGTAATTTTTAATTGGTAAGAGTAAATTCAAAAAGGACATGAAAAATTATTTCTTTATGGACAAGGTGGTCGAAATTTGGAATATCTTGCTCAGTACAGTGGTCAATACAGGTACCGTTGCTAGGTTCAAAACTGGCTGGGATGGTTTCCAAGAAATAGTCAAAGAGAGTAAATGCAGTGGTTGAAAGGGAAAAAAATTCAAGGCAGGGTTCCATGGCAGACTTAATGTACTTTGTGTCACAGATTCATTTCCCTGGGGCAGTCAGACTTATTGGGCTAGCTACTTATGTTTAATCATACTGGGAGATTCCTGTGGTTTGAATACTTTCTGCACAATGTCTATGTGTGGGAACCAACCACCATGTTCACTCTGAGCCCATGGGACTGTGGGAAAGAGTCAGAGCTCACCATTAAGCCCGCACTGTGGGGGAATCAGTCAAGAGGCTATCAATCCTTCTGGATACACTTTCTTGCAGCCCCCATTAATTAATGAAGTGTAGGCAACTCTAAAGCCCAGAATAAGCCTGCTGTGTCAATCAATCAATCAATCAATCAAATCTTTATTTATCCAGATGAAGATCGTGAGCAAGCTCATTTACAAGATGGACCTGGTTAAGTCCAGATTATATTACAAACGAGCAGCAATATTTACAGAGGAATAAAACATGGTAGAAGTGCAAATCAGGATACACAAATGTACATAACATAACAGTTGAATCATGGCGTCAATAAGACCAGTGAGCAGTGGAAAAGACAAGTCCACAGAGATACAGAGATGGATATTGTTACAGTAATTTTCATAAGAAAAAAGGACAGGCGAGACCCAGGTATTGCTATCATGGCAGACAGACAGAAATAAGTGATAACAGCTTTTTTCGTAACCAGTTAACAAATGAGTAAAACAGGTATAGCTATGTCTGAAGGAAGCAGGCAGCCTGACAGGCACTAACATGGCATCTCCAGGGAGTGCTTACATTGGGGCTGTGGGCACATGGGCAGTGAGGAAGAGTGTGAATAAGTCAGCCAATCAGAGGGTTAGTTTAAAACAGTGCTTCCTCCTCCATAGACTGCAAGGACTCTCTTAAGACATATGGTGAACTGGTACAAGAAAAGGTGGGGATTGTTGGTACATGTTTGGAGGGTGGTAGCAAATGAATATGTCCTCCAATTTTGCTATATTTAATTTGAATTGTCTGACTTACCCTCATTCCCTTTCCAGAGCCATGTTTTAGTGATTCTGTCCCCAATTAATTTATTTTTTGTACTGAATTTATTTTATTTATTTATTGCAGTATCAGAATTAGAACTCTTTGAGTCAAAGACTCATTTACAAAGGCTCATTGTCATACACAGAATACGACAGGGAGGTGAAAAACATATAGTGAGTGGAGAACAGACAGCAGTGCAGGAACAGTAGGATGGTAGAAATATATACAATTACAATTTGTACAGTTGAAAACAGGTGGATGGCCCATAACAACAAGAGAAAAGCCCCTTCTTGCAGAAGACAGGCCTATACATGATGGTAGCTAAGCAAGAAGCAGTGATCATTGGGCATATATACTTTGAAGACAATAGTGGTAGATGGCCGGAGTGCGGTGCGGTGCTGTGCTCAAAAATTGCAGGTGTAGGTTTATATATGATTGTGGCTCAGCAATCGTGGGATATGTACACTGGTATATGACCAGGGTAGGTGGTGTGGGTTAGGTGGTTGGATGAGGACCAGTAGTGGAGCAATTATTTACAATTGCAGTGATGGGAGTTTAGAAGGTGGCTATGCAGGGATGACTTGAACGGTCCAATTCTGAGCTCAGATGCGGTATCAGGAGGGAGGGTGTTGAACTCGGAGGGTGCCCTGTAGGGAAAGGATCTCTGAGCGAGGGTCGTCCTAACCCTGGGGACTACTAGCAGGTTCTTAGTAGAGCTACGAGTGTGGACAGGAAGGGTGGCTGTGCTGATTAGTTTAGTCAGTCCGGGGGGGGGTTAATCTGACACAGATTTTTTGGGTGAGCAGGCAGGTCTGGTAAAGTAGCCACTCGTCAAGGGAGAGGACGTTAGACAAGGCATAAAGTGTACAGGTATGTGTTTTCCTGTCCACCCCAATGAGTAGCTGACAGGCCTTGTTGATTGAGAGCTTGATTTTGCCCAGGGCAGTGTTGTCTGCTGCATCATATATTAGGAGTCCATAGTCCACTAGGGACAGGACAGATGAATCAATGGTGAGTCTTAGTGCTTCTAGGGGGAGATAGGCTCTGTGCCGATATAGCAAGCCTATGCAGGAATTTCTGGCAGAGCAGAGGGTGTGGATGTTTTCATGGAAGGTGAGGGAGGAATCAAGGATGATACCTACAGTAGGTATTTGTAGGAGGTAACACCTGCTCAATAGGGTGGTGAGAGAGGGACTGAATGGACGGTGCAGAGCCCTTGAGTTTGTTCTAATTGTGGGTAAACAGCAGAGTTTTAGTTTTTTTCAGGTTGATCACAAGCCTGTGGTCAAGGAACCACTGCTCAGTCTGAGCAAAAGCGGATTGTAGCGCAAGCTGGAGTTAGGCGGGGTTGGAGTGGGATGTGAAGAGGACCGCATCATCTGCGTAAAGCAGAATGTTTTCTGATGAGATATTGGGCAGCGTGTTTAGGTATAAGCTAAAGAGTAGTGACCCCAGGATAGAGTCTTGGGGAACACCGGAGCAGACCTGACGAGGCTAGAGAGGATATTGTTTATTTTTACGCACTGGGTATGGGCAGCGAGGTAACTGGCAACCCATTTTACAGGGCCCGAGGTGAAGCCAAGCTGGATGAGGGTGTTAATAAGAAGAGAGTGGCAGACCATGTCAAAGGCCTTTGACAAATCGATGAAGACTGCCCTGACAGGATGCCCTTTGTCCAGGGCAGAGTGAATGAAAGTGGAGAACTCAATGAGGGCAGTTGTGGTGCTGAAGCCATGGTGAAAGCCATTCTGTTTCTTGCAGAGGAGGTTATACATAGTAAGGTAGTCTGTTTTCTGGTCAGCCATGATCTTTTCTAGGGCTTTGGGGGGGGAGGATGGAGATCGCTCTGTGGCTGCCTGGGGTCATTTTATCACCACCCTTGTGTATGGGGGTGATGATAGCTCTTTTCCATGCTTGGGGGAATTGGCCAAGTCAGAGGGAGAGGTTGAGAAGGTCAGTTATGAGGCTGAGAACAATGTCCAGGGTACAGTAGAGAAGACAGAAGTCACTACTGTGTCTGGAATCCTTTAGGGCTTTGATCAGATAGGGTTTGGCAGCTGACAGGGAGAGAGCTCAAAAATAGAAGGGTGGGTATTGGAGAGTGGTGGTAGGGGTATCAGGGGCTGGATCAAATGAGTTGGTAGGTAGGGTAGAGGAGATATCCAAGAAGGCATCATTCAGCCCATTAGCACACTGTGTGTATCAGTGGTGATGGCACCATTGATATTAAGCTGAGGTGGTGGGGGACTGATTTTGCCATTAAGTTCCTTTACGTTGTTCCAGAACTTGTGTGAGGAGCCTCAGGTGGATGCAAGGGTATTCCTGTAGTATGCTGTCTTTGCACTACGGATAGCCCAGGTGCATTTGTTGCACTCAGTTCTATTGACTTGTCTATTGGCAGGCTTTCTGGACTCCAGAGCTCTGTGCCAAAGATCATCCCTGAGACACATTCACTTTATGAGACGAGGGATGATCCAGGGAGAGTTGTTTCCTTCATATGGTTTTGGAGATGGGTGCATGTGAATCACAAGCCCTGTTAAAGTAGTAAATAAAGTAGTTGAGGGCAGCACCAATATCTAGGGCCAGTTTTACTGGGGACCAGTCACAACTGGCAAGGTGCCGATGGAGTAAGGCAAGGATACCCACGGACAGATGCCTCCTGGAGATGAGGACGGGCTTAGGCTTCTCAAGGTTACATGATCAGGAGAAAACAACTGGGCAGTGGTCACTGAGGGCATTTGGTAGTACTATCAAATTGGTGATCTTACGAGGCCTGTTTGAGAGTACCAGGTCCAGTAGAGGGGCACTACCAGTAGTCGGGTGGGGGCAGGTGCGGGAGGAGACAAGTTGGGTGAGATTGAGCACAGCAAAGGCATCTTTGGCACTGTTCACAGCATTGGTGAGCCAGTTAATATCTAGGTCACCCATGATAATTTGCTCCATCTTGCTGGGTTGATGAGTGATGTAGTCTAGGAGGGATTGCAGGGCGCAGTTCTGGTGGCGCGGGGGAATGTAAGCAGCTGTGATGATGAGGGGGCGGGCTTTTGAGGGGCCCAGGGTGACTTTTAGTGAGATAGCCTGGGCACCATGCTCTAGCAGTGGTTTTTACTGTCTTCATTGTTGTGTTACAGTATGTTCAATTACTACACAGTATTATTGCTTTATAGTTTGTGAGGTAATATAAAGCATCGTATCGGATCTTATTATTATGAGAGGAAAAGCTATCTTTTTCCTGTGAGGTCGCAACCTGGGAATGCAGATTTACCGTAATGATCCATACAAGTGAAGGCATCATGCCATGCTAAATAGCTTTAACAGCCCTTAACATACATCAGGTGATAGATAGACAGACAGACAGACAGACAGACAGACAGACAGACAGACAGACAGACAGACAGACAGATAGATAGATAGATAGATAGATAGATAGATAGATAGATAGATAGATGGGACACTGTGAGCCAAAATAATAAGGATTGAGTAAGGTGTTTAATGTTAATCCCCTAACTTTGCACCATAATAACTTTGTCTCTGTTCAATGGAATTGCTTGCAAATCTGCATGCGCGGTTGGGGAGGTTGGGCAAGGTCTCTTGATTTGGTAAGGTTTATGAGAGTTGGATGTCTGACTTCTGGGATCCAGATGCAAGAAGTGAAAAAATCAGGGGTTTTGCCCCTTTTTTTGTGCTCTCACCTACAGCCCAGATGCATATTTCTCAACTACTATGAATTTAGTATAGCGCTATGATTTTTACACTCAAATTTAGCCTTGCAATGGTTTTACTGACATTCTTAATAACATTAGAGCTATTTCTGGACACACAAGGTATTAGATCATTGAACTAACCTGATAGAAACATCCCTCAAAATGAAACAAATGGGGCCCACTATTTGTATACATATCATTCCGTAAAATAAGGAAATGCGATTCATTCTGACCACTTGCTCTGAATTTTGAAGGCCAGTGCTACGAAGTTTAATGCTGAGAGGTTGAGAGGTATGCCCAGATGGTCTGGAATTTTGTTCTGAAATTTTCAGGATAGTAGGGTGTGCCTAGAGAACACCTTTACTTTTGGTTAAGTGGAAAATGTTAATCAGTCCCTGAGTTATAAGGATTTGACATTTTGTTTCTGAGTACATTCGGAAGGGAGGTCTTTCATTTATGTTTCTGATGCAAAAGAATAGCTTCTGACTCACAACAGAAGAATCTTTTTTCATGTGCAGAGATTCTTCCTTTGTGAGTTTAAAAATTTTTTTAAAACCCATAAAATTATGTATTTTAAAATACAAACACCTGGGGGCACATAATGCCACAGAATGAGTAGCAGCTCTTTCTCCTGGCTTCCGCCTCCTCTCTACCTTCAAATACATTGTTTAGCTAATTTGTCCTGGCAAGTCCAACTTTGTTTGGCTGTAAGCTGTATCTGATACCTGCCAGACTTGATTTCTGCTGAATTCCAGTTGTTTAACCAGGTGAGACACACTAAGCTGAAAGCTTGTTTACAGGTGCAACCTGGGAGCACAGGAAAGTTAAGGACTTGCTCAGGGTCACACAGTATGCAAGTGGGGCTGTAGGATTCAAACCCAGGTCTACTGATTTGTAGCTCAGAGCCTCAAACCACTGTGCTATACTGCTTGAATTCAAGTATTAATACTGTAGAAATGGAAGAAGAAATGCGGCAGGCCCCACCAAGGCACATGCCACCCTCAACACCGGACAAAGTTTCTAAGCATTCTAAGGCTCAGGGGTCAACTGCTGGATACCTGACAAACTCTACCCTGGCGCCTGCTCTACTAACGGAGGAGCATTTCCAGGCTGAATTCCAGCATAAGGCATGTGTGAAAAAAAATTCCGCTGTTGGAATTTCGTCGAAAGTCGGACTTTTGCTTCTGCGAAAGTTCGGAAATCATTTTGCCAACTTTTGCAGAGATTCTGCCTAAAATCTGCAGAGTAAATGTAAGAACTGCAGGTTAATGTATTAAACTGCGGGGAAAATTCTGCAGAACTGATCACTGTCAGTGTCCAGCTCTGCAGCTTTTTACTCCACAGTTTAATTCATTAACCCCTCCTCCAGTCTTGTCCAGTCCCTCCATCCACCCGCAGATCACCCCTCCATATAATAAATAATAATAATATCCTCATTCCCTTGGTGTCTAGTGGCCCCCTCATCCACCCACCTATCGTCGGCCCCATATAAAAAAACTGTTGGTGTACATCCAGTCCCTCAACCACCTGTGGATTGCCCCTCCATATAAAAAATAAAATACCCTCATTCTCTGGTGTCTAGTGGCCCCCCCACTTGCCAACCGCCGGCCCCATAAAAAAAAATGTTAGTGTCCAGTCCCCCTCCATATAATAAATAATAATATCCTTTCCTCATTCCTTGATTTCTAGCTGACCCCCTACCCCCCACCCTGGCAGGAAGTCCATCACCACCCTGCTACCCCCATCTCAACCCTGGGCTGGTGACCAGCACAGGCCCTCCTCTCTTCTCCGTGGCTGGCCACCCACTGGAGCTGAATGAATGAGCACATGCTCTCATTCTTTGCCACTCCCCAGTTATATTACAGCACAGTTTTCCAGAGGGCAGAGAAGAGGATGGGGCTGTACTGGTCACCCGGTGGAAATGTGGGATGGGGAAGATGTTGTGACTGGGGTCCTCAACACTGTTCCCCTCATCCCAGCCGCCCTGTGGGCTACTGGAACAGCCCCATCCTCTTCTCTACCCCCTGAAAACTGTGCTGTAATATGACCGGGAGCTGCAATGAATGCACGTGTACGCTCATTCATTCAGCTCAGTGAGAAGCTAGCCACAGAAGAGAGAGGATGGCTGCACTGGTCATCCACTTGGGGTTGTGATGAAGTGTGGGTGGTGGTGCATTACCTGCCAGGGTGGGGGTCCCACTAGACATCAGGGAATGAAGAAAGGATGTATTTTATTTTTATATGGAGAGGCAATCGATGGGGAGAGGGGGCCACTAGACACCAGGGAATGAGGGTATTTTATTTTTTAATATGGATAGCGATCATCAGGTGGGTGGGTGGACTGAACACCAATAATTTTTTATATGGGGCTGGTGGTCTGTGGGGGGGCACAAAAAAACAGGGGCCAGCAAATGGTGGTGGGGGGCTGTATCACTAAATACTTTAATACATTAAACTGCAGATGGAATAAATTCCACAGTTTAATGTATTATTAGGCAGTTCAGCCCAAAAAGTCCGCAGAAAAGAGAGAAAATCCACAGAAGATGGGCAGAAGTTTCCGATCTTGCCATAGGCAAAAGTGCGAAAACATTTGCAGAATTTCCTAAATTCCACAAAAGTTCCGCCAAGGCGGAATTCACAACTTTCACCCATCCCTACCAGTCATTTAAGGGCTCCCTTTCTGAACTAACTAAAGAACTTAAATCCCTTCGGACAGACCTCGGGGACTTGGGCCACCGGGTGAGAGACACCGAAGCTTGGGTTTTCTCTCTAGAGCAATGGAGGGCTAAAACTGAACCCAACATCTCCACCCTTAACAAAAGTTAACCCAACTGGAAAACAAACTGGAAGATTTAGAATGGAGAAGCCAAAGAAATATACTTATCTTCGTCTCATGAAGATGTGGAAGGCTTCTTCCGATTGCTTTCGCAAAGCTGCTGACTAAAATTGCCAGTCTGTCGTCTAATCACCCATCCTACATTATTGAATGGGCTCACGATTCTCTCCGGCCCCATCCCATAGATGGATCACCACACTGGCCTCCCATCTTAAATTCCTAAATTACCTCGATAAACAATACATGCTACAGAAGGTTCAGGAAATTACAAAGATTGCCTGGGAAGGGACTATACTTCATATAACGCAAGATCTGACAGCTGCCACCAGCCAAAAAAGAGCTGCATATCATCAAGCGGTTATGTAACTTATTGCTGCTGGCATATGTTTTAAGGTCTCCTATCCAGCCCGGTTGCAGGTGCTATTGCAGGGTGTTTGGAACTCCTTTGAAACTGCAGAGCAGGCATCTACTAGTCTGAAAGATCTGCTGCCGGATTTGTTTAAAGACAAGTAAGTATGCAGTCAGTAACAGCTGTTTCCTTGGTGCTGTGCTTGGAACCCAATTTTAGGTGGTGGAGGTGTTGGCTCTCACCCTGAATCGGTTCACGATATTGATTCAAACTGGGAATATACCAATCTTGTCAAAAGACATGTATTGGATTGTTTGTTTATTGATGGCATATCTTTGGCATTTTTGGATCTACTATGGGACTTCTAAGATCACCTGGACTTCTTTATTGTTCTTTTTTAAACAGTAAGTGCCTCTAGGTTATGGCATGGGTGCCCACTTCCTAGCTTCCACGTTTGCAGAAGTGCATTTGAATAGAAATTCTAGCCGACCCATATCTGGATCCTGTGCTGCAAATGGATTGGCTTGACTTGACCCCGCTTTGCACTCTCTGGCCACACGGGCACAGTAGAGGTAGAGATGCCTTCCACAGAGTAGCATTCTGGCACTGCATATGTAACACTGATATAACTTTATCTCATTTTACTAACCAGTGTTTAGTTGACCCTCATTGTCTTAACATTGTTTCTGACCCTCTTTGTTCCTTGATCATAGTTCAATGGCTGCTTGGATACGTTAACACAGTTTTCTTCTTCAAACTGGGATGCTGGCTTGAACTTGGACCTATGACATGCGACTCTTGGTGCAACGGCATCCTGAATTAGAAGGACAGTTCATTACCATAGTGTCAGGATTCAACCCAGGATCCTGATTCCAAATGGGTTTCCTGTGTTCCTTAACCATCGCCCAGTCTCCCTTGTTTCTAATGCTGGTTTCTGAGCAACTACAATATGGCTGTCTGTACTGCAAACCCTTGGTAGGCTCCTTTGGTTGCCATTATTCTCTCCACTGTTCATCAGCTTTATTGCTGATGCAATCTAGGATTCAGAACTGAAGTGGGATCCTTGTTTGACCCAGGATTTTGCCGCATACTCTTCCTCGAATTATTTGTTATTGGACAAACTTCAACCAACATGGAAGAGTCAGGTTGGCTTAGGTTTTAGCTAAGTCATGTCTTGGGATTTCTTTATTTTTATTATTCTGAGCCTGCCTTTAGTCTTTTATTCTATCACTGTCTATGATTGAACCCTTTTAACAGACTGTCGGGTGAAATTTCTTCAGTTGAGTACTTCTGTATAAATCTCAACTGAGGTTCAAATACTTGACTGATTTTCAGTAGAGGCATGCTTTGTACCTGTAGGTTATATTTGCTGCTTTCATTATGCTAAACCTGACTGCTAATGACTGAATAGTTTAGCTTGGAGAGGAACCACTTATGCTTTAGCTTTTATTTTTGCCCTCTCTTATAAATTTCTTTTGATCATTTTATATGTCAGTTATTCAACTACAGTCTGGTCTATTGAATTTATAGGTATTTAATGAGGGGCTCTTCTACTATACCACATTTATGGATGATTTGGGTTAAACATTAACCTTTTTCTTTTTTTGGGTTGGGAATTCAGCCCCTTTTATGCATAATAGTGGGACTTGCTTTGGACCTTAGAGGGTTTTTGAATAATGTATGGGTTTGGTCACATAGCTCAGGCTTGTTTTGGCATCATGTACAATATTTGTGGGCTACTAGCTCTATGCACAGTTTTGTTATGCAATTTTGGTGGGGGCACTTCCCACATTTGTAGTTAGTAGATTATATTACTCTTGGACTGATTGGTAATTTTTTTATTACTTCATTAGAGGAGTGACCTCTTGTTTTGGGGGTTAAGAGCGGTGGAGGTGGGAATCTTCAGAGCGAAAAGGCTGCAGGGTGCTGCAGATGTCATAGACTGGAGTGGGAGGAAATGGTCTTCTGAAGGTAGACATGGGAGGGGGGTTGCTAAGGGTTGTCTTTCTGAATTATGTTCCCCTTTTCTCTGCTTTGTGATGGGGACATAGACTAGTGTTTTTTTTTTAGCCTGTTTTGATCAGATTAGTTATATCCACTTTTACACTTCCATCTTACTTGGTTTTAGGCTGCAAGGTGAGAAGGAAGACTGGGGTACTAAGGGGTGAAAGGGGTAGATTTCTAGGTTTGGGGATTAGTTTAGGGTTGGTTTTGGGTTGTCTGGTTGGTAATGTAGGTGGGAGTGCGGAGTTGGTGGGATTTATAGAGGTGGTGGGGATTATGGGGGTGGCGGCTGTATGGCTAGTTCTGTGACCTGCAATGTTAACAGTATGTGGATTGCTTTGGTTTACTAGTGTTTAATTTATTTCTATGTCAAGTCCTTATAAATTTATTTCTTGGAATCTAAGGGGTGCCCATTTGAAGGTGAAACATTATCAGATTATTAAGCATTTAAAGCATATCAGATGTAATATAGCCCTTTTGCAGGAGAATCATCAGCTCCCTAAGAAGAGTCTCTTATTTCATCGTCATTCAGTGGCTCAGGTATTCACCACTGGTGTTAATACTAATAAGGGTGGTGTTGCTATCCTAGTTCTCTGGAGGGCAAATTTTCAATTCATAAGCAGTATAGCAGACCCCGATGTCAATATATTTTGGTCTGTGGACTTCTAGATTGCACCGAAGTCCACCTGTGAAGTGTGTATGGCCCCAATAATGATACTCTGTCTTTTTTCATGGGTTTAGCTTCTATTTTGGCCTCTTTTGTGATTCTGACCCTGGTGGTCAGGGGTGATTGGAATCTCCCATTTATCCCAGATCTAGACAGGTCTAGGAGGGCTTTGGTGGTTCTCTTTGCAGCCCAGCACACCATTAGCGATTTAATTGATGTGGTCAGATTATGTGACCCTTGGTGATTACTCCACCCTCAGTCTAAAGAATTTACCTTTTACTCTGCTACGCATGGGACTTAGTCCTGGATAGATTATTTCTTAATTAGCCAAAACCTTCTGTGTGAGGTGCTGGGCTCAGAGATCGACCCTCGGGTGCTCTCTGATCAATCGCCTGTGTAGATTCAGTTTACTCTTGTGCCTGCTATGCAGAAAGATACAACCTGAAAATTGAATAATCAGTTACTTAAGGATCAGATTATTATTCAATGAATTAGAGATCAAATAGATTTTTTCATATCCCCAAATCGTGGTTCTATTGATTACGGTGATGTGGAATGGTATTCATTTAAAAGTTTTATAAGAGGGAATTCATCCGTTAGCTTCCAAGCTGAAGTGTACTCAGGGTAGGAGGCTAACATTCTTCTGGAGCATATTACAGAGTTAGAGAAAGCCTTGTGTCCTACTTCACCTGAATCTCTAAAGAAGGAGCTTTTAATTCTTAGAGACAAATATGCTGATTTACTCAGGGATAAAGAGGAATATGCTATTTTTAAATCCATTCCACCTACATTGATCAGGGTGAAAAGACTAGTCATTAACGGCACTGCATCTTAAGAAGCAAGCGCATCATGGTTAATCTCCTCTATTCAGTCTGAATGGGATAATACTATCAAAGTTTTACTGAGGGACATTGCCAAGAAATTTGACCTCTTTTATGGCTCCTTATATGGCCCAATGGCAGATCTCCCAGACCCTCTGGATGTCTACCAATATTTGGCTGATATCTCCCTTCACTCCTTCAATGCTATGCAGCAGGCCTGTCTTCTGGAACCTATTTCCAAGCGGAAAGTAATGGTAGCGATTACCCTCCTACCCTCTGATAAAGCCCCTGGTCTGGAAGGTCTTTCTTCCAATTTCTATAAACTTTTTGCTAAAGAACTTGTTCCCTTTTATGTTGTTTGTTTCTTTTTATTTATGACTCAGGAATTTCTGACCACACCCTCCTGGAAGCTTTAATTGTATTGCTCCTTAAACCCAGAAAACCACCCTCAGGCAGTTTCCAGCTACCGTCCAATTTCCGTATTAAATTACAATATCAAAATTTTATCTAAAATACTGGCATTAAGGATCGGAGTGGTCTGGTCTAATCTTATTAGCTATGAGAAAGTGGGTTTTATGGCTACTCACTCCTCGGTAAACCATTTATGTAAACGTTACCACATCATCTCTGTGCCCAGGGACACAGATGCACCTGTTGCTCTGGTTTCCCTGGACATGGAGAAGACTTTCGATAGAGTTGATTGATCATTTTTATTGGCTACGTTGGAAATGTTTGACTTCCCCCTTGCCTTCCTCCACTGGATTGAAGTAATGTATTCTCCTAGTGCTAAAATGTACTGCAATGGAGTTTTTTCCTCTCCCTTTCCTTTACACTCTGGTGCTCATCAAGGCTGTCCCCTTTCACCCTTACTGTTTAATTTCTATTGGAACTCCTACTGCTTAAATTAAAAAATAATCTCAATTTGCAGGGAGTCCAAATTGGTTCTCAAAATCTTAAGGTGTCTGCATACACAGATGATATTATGCTCCATATTATCAACTCCAAAGCATCCTTACTGGTGGTTTTAAGTGTCATCTCCATGCTTAGTAGATTTTTGATTTATAAACTTAATAAGAATAAGACAGTAATTATGCCTCTTTAACACTAGGGTCCTTCAATCTGATATTACAGCATTGTATCTTACCTGGGAACCCAAACAGCTCAAATATTTAGGTATTTTCCTTTCAAGATCTCCATCCCATGTTAGCAAACTTAACCTGGATGATTTGTTGGGGGTTCTACAACAAGATTTGTCCAGGTGGCTGGAGCTCCCCTTCACAATTTGGGCCAGAATCAGTATCATTAAAATGAATGTCCTTCCCCACTTTTTAACCCCCTTAATATGTTAGATGTGTGACTCCCTCTTTCTTGGTTCCAGAAAGTGCATAGTACGGCAGTGGCCTTTCTTTGGAAAGGTAAAAAACCTAGGAGGGCATGCCAAACATTGGCAGCTCCTAAACAACATGGTGGCCTCTGTTTCCTGAACTTCTTGGTTTATTATTTCACTAGCCATGCCAGCGAGTATCTGCGGTGGACGGATTCTGCTGAATTGGATGGCACTGCTGCTTATTCCCACATCTGGCTCCGATTAGAAAGATAATTGATTGGGGAGCTACATTTTCCCCATTGACACTTTAGTTTTCACCTTTGAAAGCTCTTCCCCCTTTCTCCCAGAAGTTCAGTTATTGGGGCTTCACTTTGTGTTTACTCACAGATGTGCTCTGCTATGCATTATAAACCCTTTTATGTTATGACTCAACCTATTCTAAAAAATCCTAATCTCAAAATTGGGGGCAAAATGCTAGATGAATTGTGGATGCCTCAACTAAAAGGTGTTAAGGTGTGCAATCTATTCCACAATGGAGAGCTGAAGACCTGCCAGTCTATGCTTATTACTTTGGAATTGGATACTAGAGCTATTTTCAAAGTGTATCAACTCCAGCATTGTTTATTGAAGCAGTTTGGTTCAAAATTGGGTACTATCAAATATGAGTTTTTTCTGCAACCTGCTATTGCCAAAGCCCAGCAATCACATGCCATTTCTAAATTATATTCACTTTGTTTTCGATGATTTACCCAGATTTAACTGGTGATTCTCCTTATTGGGTGCAACCTTCCTCATTCTAATTTTGATTGGCCTAAAATCAGGTCTGATGTGTATGCATATATATCTCAAGATAGGTTTCACCTTACTCAATATTATATTTTAAATAATCTTTATTTTACTCCTTCTAAACTATTTAAAATGGGGTGGTTACATCTCTGGTGTACATGTTGCAGTTTAACAGAAGATATTTTGTACTATATTTTTGGGAGTGTCCCAAAGTAGCTGAGCTGTGGGAATCAATCAAATCCAAGATAGACCCTTTACTTGAGGTTGAAGACCACTTCACACCAAAGATCTGCTTAGTTGGGGATTATAGCTAAATTTCGTATGAGAATGGAAGTATATCATGGCTATGATCTTGATGTCAGTTAAGAGATTAGTTTTGCACCATTGGCTGGATCAATCATTAATTTCCTATAATGAACAGTTACAGGAGGTTCTTGACAATTTACAGATTGAAAATCCATAGCTATCATCAGCAATAAGTTATCTGCCTGTAATAAAAATTGGAGCAGGTTGCACGCTTATATATAGCTTTGGGTCTTTGAACAGGTCCCCATCTCCATTCTATTGCTACCACATTATCTGTTTCACTGTACTGCTTTTAGGTCACTCTTAGTTTATGTAGTCCATTCAGTATACTCTGAATTTATTTCATGTTGTTTGATATTTTGTATATTTTATGTCATCACCACCACTGTGTTGGGGTGGTGGATTGGGAGGATGGTTGAGTTGTTATGTGTACGTTTGTGGGGGATGTCTTAGTGGAGGTTGTTATGCATTGTTGTTGAATTGTTTTGTTTGTTTTTTTGAAAATTATTTTATTTATACAAACTGTAATTGATGCTTAACCATAATATATTTTAGGCTAAAAGGTCAAAAACATACAAATACAATAATAATTCATGGTAATGTATACAGTATGTAATCTTAACCACAAACAAAAATACAAAAACACCCTCCCTTTTAAAAAAAAAAAAAAAAAACTATGGGGCATAATTTATATTGTAAAAAGCTGAGGCAGCATGTTCTTTATTTCATTCCAGGGTAAATCAGATTAAGCATAAGAGTTTTCTATACTTTCCCATAATTGTTCAAACTGAATGGCATCCTTTAATACAAGCCACCATTTATGCTGATCAAAGTTACCCATCACTTCCATGTTCCAGCTAGCTAAAATTAATCTTTTGGTAGCCATAGTGGCCAAATAAAAGATTCTTTTCTGAGATTCTCACAGTTTCAGACCTTGTAGGTCATTTAAAATCATATGCTTAAAAGTCATAGGAATATCCATTTTAAATATTTTAACAGCAGTTGTTTTGTACACGTCCACCAATTGTTGACAAACTTACATCCCCATAAACAATGGTGAAGATCTCCGAACAATCCACAATTATGCCAATAAGTTTTAATACCATTCTTTTTATACTACCCAGTATCTGGGGAGTAAAACATGCTCTGTCCAGTATCTTTTTCTGAATTACTCTATTCTTTTCGTGTAAGTAATTTTTATTTGTTTTTGTTCTTAAGTTCCTTCATTGTTGTTCCATAAGATTTAAGTTGCTTTCCTGATTCCATTTATCATTTATAGAATTCACGGGTCCTTTATAGGAGTAAGTATTATAGCATGTATCCGCTGAGATCATTTTATACTGGCCTTAATTATTATGTTATCATGCTCCTGCAATAAAGCAGGTATATTTTTTCCACTAAATACCTGCCGATTAAAAATATTCCTTATGGATTGACAATAAATAAAATTTAAATATACGAATGACTAAATAGGAGATTGAGTTTTTCCACAGAAAGAAAAGTTCTATTATCAAGGAGCTGTGACCAACTTTGTATACCGGACTGTTTGGAAATCCTTACATTCCTTCCCAATTTTAGCTCCCTTAATTGTAGGGTCTTTCCAAATATTCAAATAAAGCCATGAAAAAAACCTGACTCCTGCATTTCACAAATGGAATGGATTATAGCTGTTCTAATAGTGAAATAAACTACAGGAAACTTAGATCTGGATGTTACTCTTTGTAGAATATTTGTTGGGTCTGGAAACACAATATCTTCCCCAAAAATATGTTCAAAAAGTAATCCCTATTTGGAAAAAATGACCATTCCCATACAATTTTTATTTGATGTGCAACGGCATAGGAAATAGGATCCGGGCAACTATAACTCCCTTCTTTCTTAGATATATCATATGGGACCAAGGTATTCTAGGTTTACCACCTCTCCACAAAAAATTCACAAAGCTTCTCCAGACTGGACTAAACCATTTTTCAGTAGGAAAACCCACAACATTTTGTATACCATAAACCAAATGGGGGCGGATCATCATTTTGATGGTCTCTACCCTGCCCCATAATTATTATGAAAGTTTATGCCAATTTTCCAAAAGCATCGTTATTTTTCTTTAATGCTGGCATAATTAATAGAAATTGTATTAGATTGAACATTTTTAAATTATACCTAGGTACTTACACTGTTTACTTATACAGATGTCTTGTGTAAATACTGTAGCCAGAGTATAATTTGGGGCATGAATATCCATAATTACAGATCTGGATTTATTTAAGGTATAACCAGACAAGGAAACATATATTTTTATTTCTTCCATTATTTTAGGAAGTGCCTTATTTAAATCCTGAATAATGAATAAAACATCATCTGTGAAAATGTTTAGTTTTACTTCTACTCCTTTAAAGGTTATACCCCCAATAGCTGAATTTTTCCTAATGATTCTTAAAAATGGTTCTAAAGCTAGTATAAACAGCACTGGGGACAAGAGACAACCCTGCCTCACTCCATTACTCATACTAAAGGATTCTCTCAAAAATGAATTTACCATAAATTTTACCAAAGTATTTTTGTACAGTAAGGAAATAACCTTTATTATCTTGTCTGGCAATCCCCAATATCTTAATTCTTCTAACAGGAAAGCTCTACTCATAAGATCAAATGCTTTAGACGCATCTATGGACAAAGCATGGGATAAAATTCTGTTTTTTGGGCAAAATAAAAAAGCTACTGTACTCTCCTTGTAGCATTGGAAATTGTCCTCCCTGAAATAAATCCAAACTGGTTACCATGAATTATCAATGGCAATACCTCTTTCATTCCATGAACCAATAATTTAGTAAGAATGTTGTAGTCACTATTGAGCAGCGCTATCGGTCTATAACTGTCTACCATTAGTGGATCTTTACCTTCTTTTAATAATAAAATAACTTTAGCTACTTCCATAGATGGAGGGAGAAAGAGGCCCTGATCTAAGATTTCTTGTAGCATTAATGTTAGCCAGGGTAGGAGCTCCTCCTTGAAGGTTAAATAAAATTCTGTAGACAGACCATCTAGCCCTGGACTTTTATTTTTTTGACATACTTTTTATAACTTCCAAAATTTCTACTGATGTGAAGTCACTAAAAATCACATGGTAATCGAGGAAGCTGTGCTGAATTAAGATATTCCCTGATGTGGCTAACTGATGGCTGTAAGTTTCTCTGACAAATCTTTTTGTATGCTTCCAATATAACCTGAGCCATTCCAACATCAGTACATATTCTTTCCCCTTTCACATCTTGTAAACATGTTATTAAATGTGTTTCTTTTTTTTTTTTTTTTAGTAAAAATGCTATCATCTTTTCTGATTTATTACCCTGTACATATTTAGGTTTTCTAACCTTATTGAGATTTGCAGTCACTTCTTTATTAATTAATTGATTTTTTTAACAGTTTAAGGTGGTACCATTCACCTGCATATTTACCATAGTCCTCCAACACTAAAGCATCTAATTATCTTAATATTTTGTCCATATCTAGGGACTGCTGTTTCCTAGTTTTATTAACATAAGCTTTGTATGAGATAAGTGTCCCTCTTAGGACTGTTTTAAATGCATCCCACAATGATGTCACTTTTGGGAGCTATCAGAATTAAAACAAGCATTTTTCAATGCCGAACGTTCGCTTGCAGGTATTTGCAGTGGTGTTTGGCATGTATGGTGCTTTACCCTAATGCCCTGTGCGATTGCTGGTATTTGCACAATAAAATTTCAGCATGACCTTTTGTTACCCCATTGTGCGCTATATAGGCGGAAACACGCTTTGGGCAGGATGAAAAATGACAGCTGTACAGCTCATAAGGAAGTGTGGCAAAATGGCAATGTTGAAAATCTGGAGTGGAAATATTGAAAATTTGAAACCTACGAAATGCAAGGTGGAACTGTGCAACGCCCGTAAAACAGTCATTGTTAGGAATTTTTTCACCAAATTTTCAACATTGGCATTTTAAAACATCTGCTAATGAACAGTATCACTGTGATTTTCTTACTGTGTCCCATACATTGATTTCACACACCGACTGCGCCATTGTGCACCACATGGGCGGAAACACGCTTTGGGCAGGATGTGAAAAATGACAGCTGTACTGCTCATAAGGAGGTGTGGTAAATGGCAATGTTGAAAATCTGGAGTGAAAATATTGAAAATTCGCAAACTTACGAGCGTGCATAGGAACTGCACAACGCACGCTTGTAAAACAGTTATTTTAAGGAATTTGTTCACCAAATTTTCAACATAGCCATTTTAAGATCTCTGCTCAGGAACAGTGACACTGTGATTTTCTTAATGTGTCCCATACACTGAGTTCACACAGCGCTTGTGCCATTGTGCGCTACATGGGCGGAAACATGTTTTGGGCAAGATGTGAAAAATGACAGCTGCACTGCTCATAAGGAGGTGTGGTAAAATGGCAATGTTGAAAATGTGGAGTGAAAATATTGAAAATTCGCAAACTTACGAGCGTGCATAGGAACTGCGCAATGAACACTCGTAAAACAGTCATTTTTAGGAATTTTGTCACCAAATTTTCAACACAGCCATTTTAAGACCTCTGCTCATGAACAGTGTCACTGTGATTTCCTTAATGTGTCCCATACATTGAGTTCACACACCGACTGCGCCATTGTGCGCTACATAGGTGGAAACATGTTTTGGGTCAGATGTGAAAATTACAGCTGTACTACTCATAAGAAGGTGTGGTAAAATGGCAATGTTGAAAATCTGGAGTGGAAATATTGAAAATTCACAAACCTACGAGCGTGCGTAGGAACTGCGCAATGCACGCTGATAAAACAGTCATTTTTAGGAATTCTTTCACCAAATTTTCAACATAGCCATTTTAAGACCTCTGCTAATGAACAGTGTCATGGTGATTTTCTTAATGCATCCCATACATTGATTTCGCACACCGACTGCGCCATTGTACGCTACATGGGAGGAAACACATTTTGGGCAGGATGTGAAAAATGACAACTGTACTGCTCATAAGGAGATGTGGTAAAATGGCAATGTTGAAAATCTGGAGTGAAAATATTGAAAATTTGCGAACTTACCAGCCTGCGTAGGAACTGCGCAACGCATGCTCATAAAACAGTCATTTTTTGGAATTTTTGCACCAAATTTTCAACATGGGGGTTTTAGGACCCCTTCTCATGAATGATTCACTGTCATGGTGTTATTCAGGCCTGAAGGGTGATTTCACGCAGTGACTGTGCAGAGACTGCAAAATCACCCTTCGGGCCTGAATAACGCCATGACAGTGACATCATTCACGAGAAGGGGTCCCAAAAAAACCCATGTTGAAAATTTGTTGCAAAAATTCCCCAAAATGCCTGAGATATGCGATAAAGTTGAACCCCCCCATCTAGCCCATTATACAGCTTACCGGCATTTCCTCAGTTCGCGGTCGGCTTTGAAGAGTGCAGACGTGTTCCTGGTCCATCAAGATCGCTGGCGCTGAGCTCCAGAGGTAAGTATGGGGTGGGGGTGTGGGGAGGTAGGGTGCGCAGTGGGTGGGTGCGGGTTGTGGAGGGGTGGGGAGACTGCGGGGACCATTTTTACTTTACAGGTTTTTTTTAATTGATGATGTGGGATGTTTGCAACGCTGGGGTGGGCTCCCAGTGTGGCACAAGGATGACTGGGGGGGCCGAGGAGCCAATGGGGGATTGGGCACCCCTGTTGGCAAACAACACGGGACGTTTGCCATGCTGGGGTGGGCTCCCAGTGTGACAGCAAGGATTTGGGGGGGTGGTGTGACGCAGGGGGTCGGCGTGATGGTGCTCTGTATGACAGCGGTGGTTTTCTTTGAAGCAAAGACCGCCGCTGTCGTACACAGCTCCCACACCCATTGGTGCAGGACCACCATGCCTGTTCAACTGAGCAGTGGATTTAACGGGAGAGGCACACCTCCAAAGTGTGCTACTCTCCCAAAACGCTCCTTGCACATGCGCGGAAGCGAACGTAAAAACAAAACTCTTTAATAGTTGTTTTTACCTTCTGGCAGAAGTCCATATCCAATAACAGGGTATTATCTAATTTTCATTGCCTAGTAAAGGTTGTATTAGGATCCTGAATTTGCATCTCAGTCTGAATTAATGCATGATCAGAAACATGTATTGAATTGATCACAGGATTAATTTAACAAGGGCATTAATGTTTTGGAAGTAAAAATATAGTCAATTCTAGAAAACCCCATGTGTTTTTTATCATGGTGCATGTATTGACACATAATGGGGGTTATGTGATCTCCAAAATTGATCAAATCTGCTATTGGATAAAATGATTAATTTTAGTTTAGATTGGTATTTATTATTATTACTAGGTTTAGCGATTGTCCAAGAATGGATCCATTAATAAGTTGTAATCACCCATTGAAAATATATTGTTAGCAGCTATACTGGTCAATGCCCCTGTTAATTCTGACAGAAATTCAGAGTATCTAGTAAAGGGTGCATAATTTGATCCTACTGTTACAACTATATTATTGACCTTAATTTTAACCAATAGAATCCTCCTTTTTTTGTCTGAAGAAGTTTGCATAATAGTCATCAGTACTGATTTCCTAAATAACAAGGCTACCCCTGCACTTTTTTTCTTGGTCCCTTCTGAGTAAAGAACATGAGACACCCATTTTTGCTTTAATTTTTTTATCTCCACCTGATTTAAATGGGTCTCTTGAATAACAACACAGAATGCATTTGATTTTTTTAGATAAGATAACAACCTTGTTCTCTTAATAGGGGAGAAGATGCCATTCACATTAAATGAAGCAAATTTTAATTTATCCATTAACTAATAAGATAAAGCACATTTTACTGATCATTTCCGCCTGTGAAAAAGAAGCAAATATTGCTGTATTATCCCCATTTAAAAAAAACACACCAAAATCTTTCTTATAACAAAGACAAAACATAATTTTTTATCATAGTACCAATATAATACCAATGAGATCCAACAGGATTTCTATCTAAGTTTTCCTTGTAGTTCTTTTTTTTTTTTGCATGCACAGCCCCCACCCCCAGTCTATATATGAGGTTTTGGGACCACATTAATTATTTAAACCAAAATACAAAAAAGAAAAAAAGTATAAAAAAAACCACTCATTTTGCAGTTTCCCTAATAATCATTCAGTCCTGTGATTTCTACATCAAGACAAAAGTTAAGTATACAAGCCCAGTATTTTTCTCGTAAATCTTTCTCAGCTTCCTCAAGTGTGTTATAAATTAGATGCTTCCCATCCAGAACCAGTTTTAATTATGCTGGATAAATCATTGTCGCTTTATGGTCTTTTGTCCATAACTTGTTTCTTAGTAAGTCAAATTTCTTTCTGTCCTGCATAATTTCAGTATGGTAATCATTAAAAATGGTAATATTGGCTCCCAACAAGTCAACGTGTTTTTTTTTGTAAACCTGGGACATAAGAGTTTCCTCATCCTCTGAATTCTGAAACTTTACAATAACTGGTCTTGGCTGTATATTTTGAGCTGTTGTCTCCTTGGGCCTCCATAGTCAATGAGCTCTGTCAATAGCCAGCTGAACAGTAGATGGATCAGTATCCAAGTATGTGGCAAAAATTTAGTTTAAGGATTCCTTCAAAGATTGTAAATTGTCCCAAGATTCAGGCATACCCACAATTCTAACATTTTTCCTTCTAGCTCTCACCTCAAAGTCAGTCATTTTACTTTTTAGATCTTTATTGATAGACTCTAAATCTTTAAGTTGTCTCTGGATAGGTAGGTTTTCATCCTCTGATTCAGAAATCCTGTGTTGTATTTCTATAATATTTTGCTTAATTTTAATGTTTTCTGTCACCAGGGAACTGACTGTTGTTTGAATATTATCAATTGTTGTTTCTAATCTTTTAATTCTTTTCATGCTCTTCATTTAAGGATGGCAGCTGAGTTAGTATCTGGTTGACCCATGGTGGTGATAGTGTCTCCTTTCCCTCTGTTTCTGACAGCACTTCTAAATACTCAAATTCTGAGTCAGTGTCCATATTACTAATGTTCACAATAATTGCCCTTCTTATATTTTCAGCTTTATATTCACCATTTGTACTTGGTTCTGTTACATTCAAGCTATGAATTGTTGTTGTTTGTTATTTGTTATTGTGGCAGTTTATAAAATATACTTAATTTAAAACAACAACAAAAAAATACCTTAACTCGGAAGTAAACTGGGTCAGGAGTACCTTTGCCCCTATCCAGAGACCACCCAGTCAAATGCCACTGTCTCAAAGGATGCCAAGAATGAGGAGCACTTGTATGATGGTGGGCTCGGGGAGGGCTAGGGCAGTCAAGCAGAGGCACATCCCAAATCCTATTCTACTCCAGAAATCATATGCTGCACTGGCAAATGGGGACAACTAAACAGAAGTACCCAGAGAAGTGGAAGGAAAGGATGTGGAGGTCAACCATCGAGGTGACTTCAGTGGGGAGAGCAGTGGACCCCAGAGGAGGAGGAAGCCAATCCTGGTGGGGGACTCTAGTGTAAGTGGGATCCAGCTAGGAACACAGGAGGGGGGAACAGGGAGGTGAGGTGCCTACCAGATGCTATGGCATGGAGGGATGGGAGGAAGATCCTAGGGATCACTGGGAAGGCAAGATGGGAGGGTAAGCTCGATGTCATTATCCACCTAGGTACTAATGACTTGGCAAATGGGGAGCCTAAAGAAGTTCAGGAAGAGTTTAGGAAATTGGGGCAGGATCTCAAGCAAGTAGCTACCTCTGTCACCTTCTCTGAAGTGCTACCTGTGAGAGGCGTGGAGAGCATAGGGGCACATGCACCAGGAACTTTTTTTTTCAATTCAAAGTTTATTATAACTTTTGCGTACATACAAAGAACGGCTCTACATAATACATGAAATACAAAATATAATCATGACAGTCCAGAAGAGCTATTCTCCCTCCCACTTCTCTCCCCACCTTCCCTCCACCACCCCCCCAAAATCTCCCACATGGCAGAGAAGTTCTAGAAGCTATTAAGCTGCTATTTAAACTAATCTCAGGCAGGTTGTAGAGAGTAAAGAGAATGTAAAGGGCCCCACACTTTGGTAAATCTTTCAGACTGATACGAAGACCTGCAATTGCCCTCTCCGTTTTAAGATTGGCCAGCAGTTCATGTAGTCATTCAGCATAAGTGATTATTCCCCCATCTTTCCAGTGTCTCAGTACCAGTTTTTTAACAGACATCGAAATTAAGGTCATGTAAAGTTTACGGTTTAGAACTGAGATCCCAGAGAAATCCCCTAAAAGGCAAACTTGTCCAGTGAATAATTCCTCAAGGCCTTAGATGGTGTCTACCCATTGTTTAATAAGAGCCCATAATGGGACTACTTTAGGACAGGTCCAAAAAATATAAAACAAAGTGCCTTCATCTTGCCCGCATCAAGTGCAGACGGGGGAGGTTGCCACACCAAATTTTACCAGCTTTTGTCGTGAGTAGTATAAATTATGCAATATGTGAAATTGCATAAGACAAAGCCTATCTTGCATGACAAACTTATGGCAACTTTGCCACAAGATAGACCAGTCTATAGTTATGTCTGGGAAGAGAGAGGACCAATAGTTGAGGGGCCAAAAGATTCTGGATAGAGCCATTCATACAAGAGTCCATACATTTTGGACACTGCCTGTGGAAACCCAAGAAGAGGGTTCAGTTCAGGCTAAAAGGAGAAGCTAGAAGGCTGCAGGGGGACAGCCCCTATAGTCCATGAGGTGTTGCAGCTGGAAGACTTTGAAGATGTTAGAATTTGTGATACCAAATTTAGCCAGAATTTCAAGTGAGTAGAGCCATGTCCCTGCTTCTTATACCAGAGATGAAAGTGAACAGTTACCTAGCTTAGGGAGCCAAAGGGACAATAGTACTTTGCCCTCTATCTTAAGATTTAGGTTACCTCATAGGGATTGTACTAAGTCCAGAGTATGATCATGCTTAAGAAAAGCACAAAGTTGGGAATGAACTCTAATGGAGGTAGCTATAGGGGAAGAACGTATTTGTATACGGAGAGATTTTACCTTAGTGTATAAAAGTGCAGAAGGAGAGAGGTCATGAGCTCTAATATGGGCTGTTTCTATTTTGAGCCAGATTGGTCCCGCCCCCAGGAACCTCGTGGGACGCCGGTTTGCTGTGGCACCCTGGCCTCCGCTTAGGGTCTCCACACCGACGATGACCATCGCCTCTTCCCCAGAGAAGGAGAGCAGTCATAGGATGCTCAATCCTTCTCCCCAGGCCGGCCCTCCAACAACCTGAGTCTGTTCCTGAACCCGGGTCACCTGTGCTGCAAGCGGAAATCTAACCGCTACGACAGCGGGCCAGCATGGGTGATGCAAACTTAACAATCAGCTTCTAAGAGACCCAGGTGTTATTCAATATATCTCTGAACATATTACCCAATTTGTCTCCACTAATCACAACTCTATGGGTAAGCCAGATGTGGAATGGTGTGCCCTGAAGGTCTACCTAAGGGGTTTATTGATTGTCTGGCCTCTCAACGAAAGAAAAAAAAGAGAAAATCAACTACTGTCCACCCTTTCTCAAATCAGGGATATAGAGGCTAAGTTATCTCCACACTCCCCAGAACAACGTAGACATAAACTTATTAAACTGAAAACCCCATATATGGAACTTCTGGGAGAGAAGGCAGAGTTTGCCTTTCTGAAAACCGATGCCTTTTATACAGACCTAGGTGAGAAAGCTGGGTGCTTGCTTGCATTAAGAAATAAAAAGCAAGAGTCCTCAAGGCTCATTGCATCCATTCGGTCATCAGAAGGCAGTTTCTTAAAAACCTCCCCTGCTGATATGCTAGCTGAATTTTGTAAAAGGAACATGCAATGATGCTGGCATCAACGCACGTCCTGCCCCTACCAGGAAAAAATAGCCTGTCTATGCTGCCTTAATGAAGCCTGTCCCTGAACTGCAATTGGCTCCCTAGGCCGACTCCTGCCCTATCCCATTGTTCACGGCTCCCTAAAGGGCCAGGGGTGCCACATCTCCACCCTGGGGGATAATCCAGGGGGTCCTGGGAGTGCAGCTCATCTGGGAATGCTGCAGCTAAGGGGTCTGTGATGGGTGGATGCCTGGCAAAGCAGAGTGGGCACCAAAAAGAATAAATCAAAAAAAAGAGTTTCCAACATCCTCCATTTCTGGGGAGCGAGGAAAAAGAGAGCTGACAGGAGACCAGAGAATGATAATAAGGGGGTCCTGGGTGAATAGACGAGTCCACCACCCCTGGGAGCAAGGTTTGTGAAATAAAAATATAATCTATTCAGGATGAAGTGCCATGTACCTGGGAGGTGAATGTATACCCTCTATCCAGGCGGTGAAGGACTCACCAAATGTCACACAGCTCTAACTGATCAACCATATCTCTGAGTGCCCTTTGAGCAGCGGAGAGGCCTTTACGAGAATGACCCATATGATCTATATTAGGATCAAAAGTTAAGTTGCGGTCTCCTCCCAGGATTATTGGAATGGAGAGGAAGAGGAGCAATGTAGTAATCAGATTCATAAAAAACCCTGGAGTGTCAATATTCGGGCCGTATACACTGCCCAGTAATATTTCTGTAGTGAGCAGTTTACCTTTAATAAACAAGAATCAACCTTGAGGATCCCCAATAATTTGAACAGGGGTAAATGGGACAGACCTTGCTACTAGTATCATTACCGCCCAGCTCTGGGTATTTCCTCCTGCTGAGAAAACCTGCCCTATCTGCTGTCATCTGAACTTCATGGCTTCCAATTCTAGTAAATGAGATTCTTGTATGAAGGTGATATCTACCCTCAGTAGGTTCAGATGTTTAAGTATTTTGTATTGTTTCAGTTTCTTCCTTGCCCCTTTAACATTCCACGTGGCAAAACTTAAGTCCCTAACCATGTACCCTTAGAACTCTAAGATGAGTACACCCTGGAGTTTTGATACAATCTCCTGCCTGAGTTGCCCAATCTTTGCTTCTGTCCATTGCACCCAAGCAACCCCAAGTCAACCCTCTGACCCCCAGAACATATAGTGAAAGCAGAAAAAAAAAACATTGTTCAGTAATCCCCTGACCCTCCCTTCTCCCCATTCTGGCTCGAACTGCACTTTGCAATACCCCACTCTACTGCTCCTTCCCCTCCAGCCACCCTAATCTGATTCCCACAATGCTAAGCATAAAATACCCAATATAACCTTAACTAACAATAACCAGCAAACATGTCAGTAAAGCCATTTAGGACCTTCTCAGGAAATTAGAGCTATATATTAACCCTATTCGCCCTCATATTAACAATATTTTATATCATCTAATTGGCAAACATAGCATTCCATAACTCACAGAATTGTCCTGTCAAAAGCAAAAAGTCTCATTAAGGAAATGATTTCTTAGGGTAAGCCAGATTTGCCGCTTGCCAGTATCAACTAGGGTGCACCAAAAATGCTCCGTGGTAGACAGTCACATCACAAGCAGGCATAGCAGATTTTGTTGTTTTGTAATAGCCTTTGCATACCCCAGAACTGTTCAGGTCATTAAACAATATGTAACAATGGGCCTACTGCCCTGTAAATAACATCAAACAGCAGACAATGTGGTGTAATACTGTCAGATGCCAAATCATTAACTTAGAAAGTCTCACTCTTCTCTGATTTCCAAGGATGAGTCCTTTGGTAACCATGAGGTTAAGCATCTCACTCCCTCTAGCATTGGAAATCGTGCACTACAGCTATTAGGTCTTATATTTTAGTAGCAGTACAATCATGCGCATCGTCGAGAAGGGAAAGAGTAGCTGTACGTATCCTGGGTCTTTAGGAAACGGCGCTCCTTCCAGCAGAATATTTCCAGGAGGTTCTTTTATGCTCTTGAAAGTCTATTTCTGTTGCCCCTGTCTTGTAAGTCCATAACTCAACTTGAAGTACTTACTGAACATGTAAGGGGGGGGGGAACAGTCAATGAAAGGGGAGTGAGAACTGGCCACAAGATGGAAAGAGCTGCTCTATTAACATAATTATCTGCTGCTGGCTCTGGAGCATAAAGAACAAAATATTTCCTTAGTTCTTATGCAATAAATCCATCAACAAGTTCTCCAGATCAGGGGTCACGGAAGAGATCAGGAAGGGCAGTTTTAAGACCTGCTGCCACTGTGATAGGTTCTTCATAGGTTACCCAGCTGCCAGCCACCAGCACCTGGAGTCTCGCTGGATAGTTCACTTTGAACTTGATCCCAGCGACAATGATTTTTGGATACCAAGGGGTGGAAGGCTGCTTTTTGTTGCTGCACTGTAGCTGGTAAATCTTGAGTGACTCTTATTTTATTGCCTTCCCACCTCACTTCTTGCAATTCCCAAACTTTAAGAAGAAAATGTTGGTGCTCAAGGAAATTTAGGAAGCTTAAAATCAGGGAAGCGTGTAGCCCCATTGGTGGTATTTGTATGGAGAGCCTATGTGCCTGTTCAATAACATATTTGGACCCAAATTTATTTATTTATTTATTTAGCTTTTGTTAACCGGTAAGTACACTAGACAAGGCATTTGCCTATTTTCAGGAATGACCCGGAGAGTACAGGAAAGTACTATCAGATACATGGGACAACATGGTACAGAAACAATCAGATTAACAGAGTCAGGGAAAACATTAGATGCTCAGATAGGGTACATACAGTGGTACAAAATGCAAACAGATATGAACAGTGCAATATACAGTTTGAAGTGCAAATATAAACAGTTATGCACACTACAGGACCCCATAGAAGTGGAGCCCCAGTCAGAGCATACCCAGAACATCAGGCGGAGGCAATTACAAACTGGGCCAGACCCCAGGTGGTCTGGCAAGTCAAGAAGAGAGGAGGAGAAATGGTGCCAGGGGACAGGTGACTATTATGAAGGCTTGGTACAGCCACACTCTGAGGTGAGCTTAAGGTGATTCCAAAGGAGGATCTAAGGCAAGCCTGTGAGAGGGAGGAGGAACCTGGACAGGAAAAGAGTTCCACAACCTGGGCGACATGAGGCAAAATCTCCGCTCCCATTTGGGTGTGAGTAGCAGGTATCTTGAGGATAGCAGGACCCAGAGACCTAAGGGAATATGTGTGGGAGGTGACCGGTATGGAGGACCTCTGCTAGCTCTGGGGTGCCAGTGTGAAGTACCTTGCCTGTGAAGCACCCCAGGCCAAAGTCGAAGTAATTAGATAGGAAGAGCCAGTTCAGCTTGCTGTACAGGTCACAGTGATGGGTGAGTCAAGGGGCCACAAGCACAAAATGGCAAATATTACTGTAGGAAACAGTCCACCTTGAGAGGAGAGCTTTGGAGGTGCGAGCAAACAGAAGAATCCCATAGCAGAGGGAGGGAAGGAACCCACCTTGAGCCAGCATCAGTCATACAGTGGGGCTAAGGTTGCTCTTAGCTCTGTAGGCCATACCCAATTTGCAGTTTACAGCTTTACAGACATTCTGGATGTGATGCCCAAGGTCAAGCTGAGGGTCTAGTGTCACTCCAAGGTATTTGAAGGTACCAGTGACAAGGACTGGAGCACCATCGATTCCAGTGATGTGCAGAGGAGCTGGGGAGGCCTTGATCTTGGCCAGGGACACAAAAAGTATGGCCTGAGTTTTTTTAAGGTTGAGTACCAGCTTGTGGGATGAAACCCAGGATTGGATATTCCTGAAATCCTCACTCAGTTGGCGGTTAATGACCCCAATGTCCTGGGAGTGAGTAAGGATGACCAGATCATCTGCATACAGGGTGGTACTGCAGTGGAGAGTGGAAGAGGGAAGAGCATTGACAAAAATGGAGAAGAGCAGTGGCCCCAGTACTGAGCCCTGGGGAACTCCTGTGGATACAGTAGTGGTGCCGAGAACATCTTGCTGTATTTGATCAGCTGCTGTCTAACATGTAGGTAATTGGAGAACCAGAGAAGGACTTGGGGGGACATGCCAAAGGACCCAAGCTGAGAGCAAAGCAGGGTGTGGTCCACAAGGTCAAAGGTCTTGGAAAGGTCTATGAAGACAGCACCACAGAGCTGGAGAGGGTCCAGCGATTTTTTCAACTAGCTTTTGCACGAATAAAACTGTCCCGGCCTTCTTCTCTTTCAGGAAGACCTATGAGGACCGCATTGTTTCTGCAACTGCGGACCTCTAGGTCTTTGACTTTCAGCTCTAAGCGGGCCATTCTCTGTCTGGCAGCCACTAGTTCTGGATCTATTTTGTCAGCCTGCTTCTCAAGGGAGAAAATCTGGACATCGTTGTCTGAGATGTGTTGCAAAACATCCTCCATCGCTTGGGTAAGGTACTTCAGCTCTGAAGAAATGGTAAGCAATTCTGCCTGGAAAGGTTTAAAATCTTCCAGAAATCTGCTTAGGGTTAGCAGTTCCTGTCTGCCTGGATGCTTGCTGCTGCGGTGCTTCTGCTGAGCTGGAGGCCCAGATTTCTTAAGGGCTTTCTGGCTTGACCATGGAGTGTGTTTTGGTGGAGTTTCCACATTTGACATCCATGAAGGAGCTAGATTGTTTCAGGATGAGGTAGGTGTTAAAGTATTCTGGCAGGAGTAGTTAGACAATGAATTAGGTCCGTTTGCCTGCAGAAAATGAACTTTAAAGGAGTCAGATGGCTGGAGAGGTGAAGTGGAGCTGCTAGCCAGTGTGCTGCATCACATGGTGCCCTCTGCACCAGGAACTTTAACTCATGGTTGAAGAACTGGTGCTGTGAGGAAGGGTTTGGATTCATTGGTGACTGGGGACCCACCTGGAGGAATGGGGGGTTGTTCAAACCTGATGGTCTGCATCCATCCTGGAGGGGAATCCAAGCACTCAATGATAAGTTTAAATGCTACATGGACAAGCATTTAAACTAGCCAAGGGGAGTGGCAGGCCAGCAAGGAGGGTATCTAATTGCCCACCATCACAGCTAGCAGTGGAACCAGTGAAAAGGAGGAGTGGATATCTCTACAAAGCAGAGTGCAAAGATGGAGATAAGCACCCAAGGGTGGAAGTAGGCAGAAGGGCAACATTCAACAGAAGGGCAGAAAGCAGGGAGAACCAGGGATAAAGGACAATCAGGAGGGGCTGGAGTAGAACAGCTGAAACAGTCCAGGGAGTTCACATCATGGAAAGTCATGTGTGCCAGTGCCAGGAGCCTTAGCAACAAGATGGAGGACCTGGAGGCTGCCATAGTGCAGTTGGACCTGGACATTATGGACATCACAGAAACTTGATGTAATGATAACCACGACTGGGAGATGGCCATTCCTGGCTACAAAATATTCAGAAGAGACAGGGCAGGCAGGAAGGGAGGAAGAGTAGCATTTTATGTGATGGCATAAAGGCCTCAGAGGTCCAGGAGGAACAAAATGGGGGAGAGATACTGTGGGTTAAGCTGGAAAGGAAAATAGGGTCAGCCATCTGCACAGGGGTGGTCTACAGACCATCAGCCCAGGTGGAAGAAACAGATAGGAGTTGATGCTAGCCATCCAAAGGATGGCAGACAGGTGAGGTGGTGCTGATTGAGACTTCAATATTCCAGACGTGACTGGAGCCTCCCAGCAGCAGCATCAACCAGGAGCAGATTTATCCTGGACTTCCTTCAAGGTGCCTCAAGCAACTGGTCATGGAACCAATTCAGCAGAAGGCAATACTGGACATCATGCTAACAAATGGGGACAGTGTGATGGGGTAACAGTTGGGGAGCACCTGGGAAACAGTGACCACCGGTTACTGTGGTTTGAAATCACAGAAGGAGCAGAACCAAACTGCACAAAAACACGTATCCTGGATTTTAGGGGGGCAGACTTTGGGAAAATGGGGAGATGCTTGAAAGAGGCATTAATGGGAATGGGGAGGGAATCAGAGGTTGAGAAACAGTGGGTAATATTTAAAACAGGGATTACAAGAGCAACAGAATTATGCATTAAGCAGGTTAGCAAGGGGAAAAGGAAGAGGAGGCCATTATGGTTTTCCAGAAGTAGTGGAGAAAGTGAAAGCCAAAAGATCACATTCAGGCAATACAAAAAGACACAGGCAGAAGGGGTTAGGGGAGAAGCACCAGGAGAAGCAAAGAGAGTCAGTAAGGCAAGCCAAAGCTCAGACAGAAGAGCGTATCACAAAAATCAGTGGGTAGAGGGGACAAAACCTTTCACAGGAACATAAGTGAAAAAAAGAAGGGCAAAGGGAGGTATAGTGAGACTGAAGTGGGAAGATGGGGGCCACGTGGAGGATGTCAACAGTAAAGTTGACATACTGAACAGATATTTCTGCTCAGTCTTTACTGAGGAAGAGGAGGGTAATGGGCCTGAAGAGACAAGGTGTGTGAACGATGTAGAAATGGACATAAGCCCTTTATATAGGAAAGGGTCCTAAAGAAACTGGAAGGAATAAGAGTCGATAAGCAATGGGGCCAGATGGGTGCATCCCAGGGTTCTAAAGAAACTAAAAGAAGTGGTGGCTAAACCTCTGGCAATCCTGTTTAGCGATCACTGGAAACAGGGAGGTACTCAAAGACTGGAAGACAGCAGATGTAGTCCCCTTATACAAAGCGGGAACAAAGAGGAAGCGGGAACTACAGACCAGTCAGCCAGACCTCGATAGTGGGGAAGATCATGGAAGCACTAGTGAAGGAGAGATTGGTGGAACATCTGGTTGCCAACTGACTACAGGACCCAAGGCAGCATGGTTTCACCTGGGGTAGGTCATGCCAGAAAAACCTCACTGAATTTTTTGACTGGGTGACAAGGGAGGTGGATTAGGGGAGGGCAGTGGACGTGGCCTATCTGGACTTCAGCAAGACCTTTGACACTGTGCCACATAGAAGGCTATTAAACAACCTGGGGAATATGGGAGTGGGCAGGAGAGTAATGTGGTGGGTAGATAATTCGCTAGGCAGCAGGACATAGAGGGTGGTGGTAAATGGTTGTCAGTCCACAGAGGGATGAGTGACCAGTGGGGTACCACGGGGATCAGTGCTGGAACTGGTCCTATTCAATGTCTTCATCAGTGATGTTGCACAGGACCTAGAAGGCAGAATTTCCCTGTTCACTGATGACATGAAGCTCTGTAACAGAGTGGATGCACCAGAGGGTATAGACAGGATGAGGAGGAACCTGCAGAAGCTTGAAAATGGGCAAGGGTTTGGCAGTTGATATTCAATGCAAAGACATGCAAGATAATGCATATGGGTCACAAAAACCCTGGAACAACATATCAGTTGGGGGGTGAGGATGCAACATGCACCAAGCAGGAAAGGGACCTTGAGGTTATCATCTCTGATGACCTCACGGTAGGGGAAACAGTGCAACAAGGCAGCAGGTAAAGCAAATAGGATGCTGGGATGCATAGGCAGGGGCATCACCAGCAGGAAAAGGGAGGTCATAATTCCACTATACAAGACACTAGTGAGGCCCCACCTGGAGTACAGTATACAGTTCTGGAGACCTTACCTCTGTAAGGACATAGACAGGGCAGAGAAGGTTCAGAGGAGGGCAACAAAAGTGGTACAGGGATTACATCACAAGTTCTATAACAGCAGGCTGAAGGACTTTAATATATACTCCCTGGAGGAGAGGAGGGAGAGAGGGGTTATGGTAGAGACATGCAAGTATCTTACAGGGAGGAACAGAGTTCAGGAATACACTATTTTCCAGCGAAAAAGATGTTCCAGGATTAGAGGGCATGGGATGAAGTTGGAGGGAGAGCAATTTAGAGAAAACATGAGAATTTCTTCACAGAAAGAGTGGTGGACAAGTGGAACACCCTGCCAGAGGAAGTGGTGGGGGCTGAAACAATCACGGCATTTAAGAATGCATGGGGTAGACATAAGGGAATCCTGGAGGTCAGGGTCAAGGGGCAACAGACTTCTAGAAAAACATTAAGTGAACTTACAATCTTAAATGGGCAGACTGGGTGGGCCATAGGCCCTTATCTGCTGACAGTGTCTATGTATCTATGTAACCTAGGTAAATAGGATCTGTTTAGCTAGACTCCAATTTTAGTTTTTTTGAAATATAACTGGAAACATTGGGCCCAGTTTTCAAACATTCCGTGAATGCTGCAAGACCCTGCTGCACCAATCATATGGCACAGGGGGCTTGCGGCATTCTGTTAGCTCTGATTCATTCTTGTGTGACAAATGCCATAAGTTAGACCAACTCCACCCGGTCTAACTTGCGCTATTTGGGGACCCTTTTTACAGGGCTTGTGCCAAATCTTTGGTGCAAGCTTCCGTAAAGTGTGGAAAATGTTGCAGCTACACCCAGTGCACTAAAATTGAGTGCAGCGGTGTCAAAGGAGTTTGACGCAGCTGCAGCAAACAACAAGGTCGATGCAGGGCTTAACACAAGCCCTGCGTCAACCTCTGAAAATTTGGCCCACTGTTTCTAGGCAACTGAAAATCCTGGGTGCCCAGCTTAGTGAAAGGAGCCATTCACCTGCATTCTCAGTATGAGTACCGTAGGACTTTCTTGAATTCTGAAGCCACAGCTGGAGTCATGCTGCCAGCTTCAGCTGAAGCAGTAAATCGGCAGTCCCCTGCTCTCTCCCTCTTTGTTTCTCTTTCTCTCGCTGTCTCCTTTTCTGTCTGTCTATGTCTGTCTGTCTAAAGTCTATCTATCTATCTATCTATCTATCTATCTATCTATCTATCTATCTATCTATCTATCTATCTCTAGATACATTAGTGTATTGAAGCTGCATATGCTGTATACCTACTCAGCATTCTGTACTATTATATTCCTGCCTCTGTGAATCTAGTGTATGCATAATCTGCTAGCTGTCTTGGCTCTAACTCATGTCAAAGGCTTCTTTATGCAGATGGTGTGGTTTTATTCACCAGCAGTCAACACTCTGAACATCTGGAGGTGGATCTACAAAGTGGCTTTGCATCCACGGAACAGTAGTTTAAGGACCATAGACTGGTCTTGAATTATAAATAGACTAAGACCATGATGTTCTCCACCCCACAAAACAAGCACAGCCTTACCACCTGCAATTATGAACATTAGGGGTGCTGCTCTCGAACTTGTTTGGCACTTCAAATACCTGGGCATCACTATCAGTTCCACCCTATCATATGCCGAGCACATCGACATTACTGCAAGGGCCATCAATACCAGAATCGGAATCCTGTATCGGCACAGTCACTGTCTCACACGTGAAGCCCTGAGTGCTGCCATCAGTAGCTCAATTGTCTCACTCATCCATTATGGGCTGGTGATCTACAGATCTGCAAGAGACACAGCCCTCCACCTCATCTGAACCGCAATGAATAAAGCCTGCCGTCTCCTACCAGGTGCTGCTAGAGTCACACATACCTGTGATCTCTATACCATGGCTGGCTGGCTACAGCTTAGTGGAAAAATCAGGTACCAAACCTGCCTCCTTGCAAAAAAAGCCTCCTTAAACCTTCTACCACCAGGATTACGGAACCTACTGACCCCTTCCCGGAGCACAAAGCAAACCAAAAGCACTGCCTGTCAGGTATTCCATGTATCAAAGTGCCACACTACCTTGGCTCAGCTGGGTTTCTCATACTGAGCCCCCCTCTGGACAAATGCACTGCCTCAGGACATCTGTGATGCAGCAATGATTGACTCTTTTAAACACAAACTGTGCCAACACCTTCTCATCATGGGTACCTGTGCCTGTCACCACTAAATCCCACCTCAAGTCAGTAATCCCATTGCCATAGTCTGCACTTGCCCTCTTCTTAACCCTGTCACTGTTCCACTGGGTAGCTCCAACCTTGCACTTCACTGACCCATTATCCTCTCCCATGGCACTGCCATGCCCCCCACCTCTTCCCTACCCCTACTCCTCCACCTCCTACCCCACCCACCCCTTCCTCTTACCATTACCTCTCCATCTTCTCCCCTTCTCCTCCTCTTTCTACTCTACTGATTTTTGTCTCTCCTTGACATGGGCATACATTGTACAATGCCTCAGTATAGTGTAACCATGAACTTTATCTGTATTGTTGTACCGTAACATGTGTTTGTATTTTTCCTACTGAACCACCCTGTATTTTGATGTTTATGTATCACTCTGTACTTGTTAACTGACATGGAACCAATTAACGAGCATCCACACACTGGTGCTATCCAAGATTTCAAAAATAAAATGAATAAATATCTTGTCTAGTCTTGTTTCAGCTCCTGTACAAGTATTTTGAGCAATTGTTACTGTTCCTATCTGCATGCCTGCTGCTTCTTTTGTATTTTATGCCTATTGCCTACTGTTTTGTTTTGTCAGCTAGCTCCCTAGTCCAGGGTTGCTTCTGCCCTTGTACAAGGTTTCTGCACAAATTATACTGTTCCTATCTGCATAGCAACTAGGTCTACTTGTCTTTAATGCCTATTCACCCTTCCTCAGCTGCTTACTGTACTTCTAACTGGTAATTATCTGTGCTCGCTCATCTACTGTTTTTTTTTAACTACCCTCTCCAACCTGGTCTATTTATACCTCTGACTGCTTACCCATATGTATTTCCCTACCTGTTATATACTCCTATTCTAAGTCAATTGCTCTTTGTGCATAATCACCCTCAACCCCCATTCTCTTTCCTCCCCAGCTATTGGAATCCTCCTACCATGTTTCTCTTGCTCCATATCTAGGTTATCATTCTCTCCTTCCCTCCCCTACCCCTCTCTATCACTCATACCCACTCTAAGTTCCCTTGCCCTCTCCCTCCTTCTTCTCACTTCCCTTACCCCTTTTCCTCCACTTCATCCCTTTCATCCCACCTTCTATCACCTCCTCCTGCATTCACCCACCCCCATTATCTATATCCACCCTGGTCTTCCTCATACTCCTTTCTTAAACCTTGAATTTCTCCACCACTCCTTTCTTTCCCTACCTATCCACCCCTTCGCTCTGTCTCTCTCTCTCCCCCCATCATAAAAGGCAGAAAACTCTCATCTTTCTTTTCTCCCTTCACATCCTCCTCCTTATGACTAGTGACATAAAGCCAAACCCTGGCCCACCCTCTCCTCCTTCTTCCCCTTCTGTATCTAAAGGCCTTAGCATCTTCCATTTCAGTGCAAGAAGACTCCTTCCTAAGCTTGACTCCCTCAAAGTAAGTATCTCCTTGCACGCTCCTGACATCTTGTGTATTTCTGAAACCTTGGTTTCCTCTAGAGTTCCTGATTCATTTTTAGCCCTTCCGGAACCTCTTTACATGCAGGACAGAGCAATGGTAGGCAAGCAGTTACTGATAGCCATCAAATCCTCTCCTGCTCTATCTCTTTCAAGGAGCTCCCCCCCTCCTCTCATGAGCTCCTAACAGTAAAACATTCCCTCCTTTCCACCCTCCCTATCTTTGTCAGTGTCCTGTATGCCTCACCTAAGATCTCTCCTCAACTCCCTCTCCTCTCTTGTCTCCCTTTTTGTATCCAGTGAGCTCATCTTCCTTGGAGACTTCAATGTCAACTGACTCTCCCCTGCCTCTAAACCCATCCTCCACATTATCGAGTCTCTGAACCTCACTCAGTTAATCATTGAACCCACCAGACTCAGTCCTCACTACTACAACCACCCCTTCCTGGACTGGGTGCTGTCCTCTCACCCCCATTGCATCATGTCTGCAGATGTTCTTTCTGATGCCTTTAGCGACCACTGCTTAACCTACTGTGTTAGGAAAGTCTGTCTCCCCAGTCCACCCTCAAATACATCTGGCACAGGTTTCTCAGGTCACTGGACACTGTTGCCCTCTTAAAGGACCTTGCCTCTTTAGACTGATCCCCTGTATACTCAGCCCAAGACATTGATACTGCCCTTTCACTTTCCACTGCCATCATAACCACTTGGAACACACATGCCCCCCTTAGAAAGACCAGAATGAAATGCTCCCACCACCCCTGGATCACTCCTGACCTTATTGACATGTGCAAGAGATGGGACCTTGCGTGGGTCTGTTTCAAGACCTTTCACTCTGCTTCTGACCACCAACATAACAGGTTTTTAAGGAGCTGTTGTATAAAGGCAATTCAGACAGCTAAGGCCCACTACTTCAAGTCCAACCTAAATTCCCCATCCAAATTCTGGAAAATTATCCACTCCTTATTTGACCCCCCCTGCCCCACTCTTCTGGCAGATGGCTCACTGGTCTCTGACTCCTTTTGCTGTTGCTTCCCTTTTAACAACTTCTTCACCACATGTGCACTACTCTGCCAGTCCTCCAATGATCTGCCACTGTCTCCTTTGTTCATCTCATCAGAAGGCTTTAGCTTCACTCTTGTCTCATCCCAGGAAGTTTTCCTTGCCCTCATGTCTCTTAACCCTTCCAAATACAGCCATGATGCCTTGGACCCTAAACTTCTTCATATATCTACCTCTGTTATCATCTATCCACTCACTCACTCACCGTCTGACTGTCTTTCTCACTATGTGCTGTTCTCATGCCTGGAAAGTTGCCAAAGTATTACCTCTTTACAAGGGGTTGATCCCTCCTCCCCAGGAAACTATAGGTCAGTCTCACTCCTTTCCTCCCTTACTAAACTTCAAGACTCCCTAGTGTTCTCCAGACTTGCTGACTTTCTGGACTTTTCATCTTTCCTCTCTCCTTTCCAGTCTGGCTTCAGAAGGAACCATTCCAACACCTCTTCCCTGCTGCATGTAACTGACTCCATCCTTAGTGAAATGGATCAGGGACATATCACCGCAGCCATATTCATTGATCTTTCAAAGGCATTTGACTCAGTGTACAACTCCATCCTCCTGGACTAGCTGTTGTAAACTGACCTCTCTGTTTCTGCTGTTGAGTGGTTCCATTCATACCTAATGAGCTGTCAACAGTCAGTTCAGGTGGATGGCATGTTGTCCCCCCATCTTAGCAGGGGTCACCCAGGGCTCCATCCTGGGCCCTATACTGTTTTCCATTGTTCTTAATGATCTCCCCTCTGCCTGTGTCTCTTCACATATACACATGTATGCAGATGATGCAGTCATTTATTCGTCTGGTCTCTCTACATCAGCATTAAAAGCATCACTCCGGAGTGGCTTCCACAATGTGCTGTGCTGGTTCCATGCCAACCCGCATAAAGTTAATACTAAAAAGATCATGTCCATGACCTTTGGCACCAGCCAGAAACTTGCAAGGCTCTCACCTTCCCCAGTCATCTCCAGCCTGAGGTTGTTCTTGCCTTCAAATACCTTGATGTGTGGCTAGATACCAAACTAAATTTCTCTGTCAAGATTGACACTGTAAACTCCAAACTTTGCCCCAAGCTTGGCATCCTATACCGTGACAAGGAAAGCCTTTCCATGTACGTCCATCAGGAGCTGCTAACCAGAATGATTCTCCCTGTCTTCCACTATGCAGATGTGGTCTATAGCTCTGCCCCTCCCTCTTCTCTAGCGAGACTGGATACCCTCTGTAATGCTTTCTGTTGCTTTGCCTACAACTGTCCTCTCCACACCCACCATTTCTCCCTCTACTCCTCCCTTTCCATTCCCCCTCTACCTTAATGTCATCAGTCCCACTGCTCCATCTTGTTTGCCAAATACTGTTTTGGCTCTCTTCCCTCTTTTCTATGGTTCCTCCTCTCACCTGGCCTCCCTCCTCTTATTCCCTATGCTTCAGGGACACCCGCACCATCTCCATTCCTAACTCTCACTCATGTATCAGTCAAGCTGCTTTCTCCTACTGTCTCCCCTCCCTTTGGAACCTGCTGTCCTTCCCCTTCATCTATCCCCATCCCTTCAATCACTAAAATGCCTACTAAGGCACTCTCCTCCTCCTCTGTGTACCTGTCACCCCCCTTCCTGATTCCTCCATTCCCTTTCTCATCACTGTTTCTACCCCCCCCTTAGCCAAAGACTCCTCTTTCTTGGCATTCTCTGAACTCCTAGCTCTTGGTCTGATGTCTTTTGAGGGCTAAAGTCACCCAATCTCATCTACTAGATTTTCTACTGACTGTCCTTGTATAGCGTGAGCACCTTAGCTCATATGCCACCCTTGTATATCCGCTGGTCTATATTGTTGCCTATTGTTTTTTTTTTTTTTTGCACTTGTAATTGCCCTTATTGCACTTCTGATGATTGTAATTACCTTTATGCCTACTTCTTTTGCCCCTTCCCCCAGGTCACACCTGGTAACAAGCTTCAACTCAGTGTGCCTTGCCCAGTTATCAAATTTTAAATAAATAAATCTATGTACATTAAATTAGTAGTGGACTGGGGTGCCCACTTCTGGTACTGCTTCTTTCTGCCCCTCCCATCCAGATCACCCACCCCCCTTTCCCATTAGATATACATGACAGCACCAGGGTGCCCACCTTGGTGCTGCTGAACAGTAGCCCAGCACTGGGATGCCCAATCTCCAGTATTGAAAGGTCTTCTACAATAAAGAAAACTGTCCCTCACTGATTTATTAACCTGTAAAAAAGAAAATAGTCCCTCACTAATCTGACACCCTACACCCTCCTACCTACCCCACCCTGACTTCTCACTCAGCATCTACCACCCACACCCCGCACACACAACCCCCATTCACCTGAACATGATCCAGAACAAGATATGTTCACTTGCGTTCTCAGTATGAGAACAGTGGGACTCTCCAGAATTGTGAAGCTGCAGCTGGCATCGTGCTGCCGGCTTCAGTTGAAGCACTGTGCTGGAAATCCTCTGCTCTCTCCCTCTCTGTCTCTTTCTCTCTGTCCCTTGATCTGTCTGCCTTCCTGTCTTCCTGTCTGCTTGTCTGTCTGTCTATCTATCTATCTAGCTATCGTATCTATCTCTATGTCTATACATTGTTATTTGTATGTATCACTTTGCACTGTTATCTTACTTAACATTTATTGTTATGTTTAATGACTTCTTGTACAAACCTGTCTTGTCTTTTGTTACCTTGTACTATCATGCTGTTGTAACCTCCCAGGTCTTGCCTGAAAATAGACAAGTGTCTGCCTAGCTCACCCTACCCAGTTAACAAAAACTAAATAAAAATAGAAATAAATTAGTAGTGGAGTGGGGTGCCCACGTCTGGTACTGCTTTTCCTTACCCATCCCCTCCAGGTCACCACCTTTCCATTATATACATGGCAGCACTAGGATGCCCACCCCCAGTGCCACTGAACAGGATCCTAACACTGGGATGCCCAATTCTCAGTGTTGGAAACTCTTCTGAAGTAAAGAAAACCATCACCCATTGATTTTTTTAAACTATAAAAAGGAAAAAATTCCCTTGCTGATCTAACCCCCACACCCTCCACCCACCCCACCCTGTCCTCCCACTTAGCATCCACCACTCCACATCACCCCACACACCTTCACTGACCTGAACATGTTCCATGACACAGATCGACTCTCTGATTGAAGGAATGTCTTGCTGCTGGAAACTGCAACTGCAGTATAAGAAAATAAGGTAAGTCTGGTTTAATGCATTTCAATGAGGTTTAAACTTTTATTGATAACTTTGTCATCTTTTAATATTTTTACACCAAAATTTCAACATGGCTTTTTCAGGACCCCACCTCATGACCAGGTGTGGTGGAATTATGCAAGTTGGTCCCCAAATGAAATTTTTTGTTCATAAGGTGATGTTATAAGAAGGCTATGTTGAAAATGTGGGTTCAGGATTTATAAAAAACAATAATGCTATGCGTGTACATTGAGGTTTTTCTATACTTGCTCATAACTTTGGTCATTTTAAATATTTTGACCCCAATTTTTCAACATAGCCAATTTTTCAGACTATCCCATGAATGTGACAGCTGTCATTTTTCAAATCCTGGGTAAAATGTGTTTTCACACCTGTGGCATGGAATTATTTTTCAGCAAGGATCTGAACATTTTCACCTACTGGATTAATAAGGTGGGGTCATAAGAAGTCTATGCTGAAAAGTTGGTGTAAAAATAGGGTAAAATGACCAAATTATGAGTGAATGTTGCAATAGTTCAATGTTCACTCATAACTGCACTAATTTTCTATATTTTGACTCCAAACTTTCAACATAGCCATTTTTCACACCACCTCATGAATGTGACAGGTGACATTTTTTTAAATTCTGGATGAGACGTTTTGGCCAATGTACTATAAATGCCACACATAATGTTTATAAAGGGAATTATAAAATGACTATCTTGAAAGTGTGAGGTCAAAGTAAAAAAAAAGTATATAATTATTAAGAAACATTGTGTGTATGCCAGTCTTGATCTCAGAGGGTATGCTTTGTGATTCTGTGCCAATGAACTGAGTTCAGGAGCAAGTTCAGTGATCCAGCTGGATGGTATGGGAGTGGGGGAAAGGCACTGTCATGCAATACCCCCCCAGCCAGGAAATGAATGCTGCGGGGTTGCTCACATAGGCCCAGATATCATATAGAGAAGACAGCTCTTCTCTTAAAATAAGGCCCTACACCTCTGCACTTATGGCTAGCACATGGCCCTGTGCATTGGCTGACAGATGGACTCTTTGTCTTGTGCATCTGTATCTGCAGCCACATGGAAGCACAGAGGCCAGCAAGGTCCTGGGCTTCTGTAGCCCATCAGACAACCTCATGAATTCTGGCCCACAAGGGTCCTGTACTTCCAGAGATGGATGAAGTCTTCCCTTGGCACAGGGCCCAGAGGGCCCTGCTCATCTGCATGTGTTCAAGCAGGTCATGAAGGGACCTGTGTGAATGAGAATATGATTCTAGTATCTCAAAAAGAAAGGAAATTCTTTGCAAAAAAAAAACTGTATTGGTGCACCAGTTAGGGTTCAAGTTAATGCCACAAAAGTAGGGACGTATGGTGTTTGGGTTTCCAACGGTAACTCTCTACCTCCCACCACCCAAAGAGCAAAAGGAAAAATCATTAGAGTTTTGGGTGTCCAGAGCCTTGGTAAATCAGTGGTGAGGTCTTCCTTGGGGTAGTCAACTCTAATGTGCACTCTGTTTCTTGAACAAACAAGATCAGATGTGATTTCCCTTCTTCATGCACTGCCCGCCCTGCACAAAGACACCTACAACAGATTGTATTGGCAACATGTGGCAAGATATACTTCTCTACCTTTTAAGAGTGTATCACTATGAGGCACTGCCTTGGACCTGTACCTTGTGCTTTGGACAGGAGCCTGCTTCCTGCAGGGGAGGGGAGAGTATTAAAGCTGACATCCTAAGGAAGACCCCACCACTAAATGCCAAGAATGTGGAGACCCAAAACTCTAATGTTTTTTTTCCTTTTACTGCTTGCGTGGTGGGGGTGGGGAGTTAGGGTTGGAAATCCTAATGCTACAGGAGGCCTCAACAGGGGAAAAAGACCTAGGGGTCATGGTGGATTCATGTATTAATAACTCTGAGCAGTGCAGGAGATTGGCTAGCAAGACGAACAGGATGTTGGGATGCATTGTAAGGAGGATCACCTCTAGGAGCAGGGAGGTGATTCTGCCGCCGTACAATGGACTGGTTAGACCACACCTTGAGTACTGTGTACAGTACTGGAGACCACATATGAAGAGGGACATACAGCTCCTGGAGAGGTACAGAGGAGGGCAACTAAGATGATACAAGGACTAGGGATTTGACGTGAGGACAGACTGAGGAGCTCTGCCTGTTTTCATTGGAGGAGAAGAGAGATCGGGGGACATGATTGAGGTCTTCAAGTACCTCAAGGGAACAAATAGGGTAAACATGGAGGGACTCTTTAGACTAAAGCAGGGAGGTATCACCAGAGGGCATGGTTTGAAGTTGGAAGGTGGAAGGGTGAGGGGGGAAAAGAGGAGGAGGTTTTTCACTGAGAGGGTGGTGGACCCTTGAAATGTGCTGCCTGGCAAGCTGGTTCAGAGATACACAGTGGAGGGCTTCAAGAGAGGGTGGGACAGACACAGAAAGCGGATGTATCAGATGAAGGCCTGGCCCAGGGGAGTGGGGATGGATGATAGGAGTTTCTGGAATACAAGGGGGGGGTTGGCACCCAACTAGGGATCTGAGGTTCAAGCAGACTCAAGAGACCGTAATGCCTAATCTGCTGGCAATTAGTATGTTAGTATGTTAGCACATTTCCCTACTTTTGTGTTGTTAACTTGAACCCTAACTGGTGCATTAACACAGTTGTTTGTATATATATATATATATATATATATATATATATATATATATTTATAATATACTGTACATCCAGAATCTTAATACATTGCAAACATATTAAACACTCAAAGGGTTAACACCACTTGAACCTGGAGCCATCCAAATGAAGGTCTAAAAACTCAGCCACTCCATAAATATACCGGGTTGTATCACTCAGCTTGCAGGAAGGTGTTATAAAAGCAAGATGAATAATAATTGTAATAAACCCACATTTTGCTGAGATAATACCCCTTGGTCATTAAAGGTTTAATTTCTATGTCCTGTCCCAGCACAAATTCAGCTGGAAAAGTACTTCCAGCTAACACAGAGCTGCCTTATGCACTGTATGTTATTCTCACTTACCTAGCTGTGAAGGAGATTATATAGTGTCTACTACTCTGTATCCATGGGGTATACTTTGATCAAAGATGGAAAAATATGACTTTGATTAGAAACGCATTATTTATAACCATGGACCATATAATTTATGGCTTCTTAAGAAGAAAGCATACCTGTGGTTCTAACAAGAATGTAATTTATATATCTTGAAAGGGGATATATCCACAAACCATATATTACAATTACATAATGCACGCTTTAGTTTCAGAAACACATTTACATTTGTTTCTTTCATTATTGTTAACTTCTGAATTTCTTTCACAGGAGGAAACTGTAACTTAACTACAGCTGGTAACTAAATCCTCTGGCATCCAGCCAGAGCCACGGCTTTAAGAATAACTTACATGTTAAATGGAGCTGGCAATTTCGTTAAACCTTTCACATTCATTTAAAAAGAAATCCATCTGGGGATCTGAATCTCCTACACATACATAGCACATTTGAATCTAATGATATCTTTAAAAATTATCTTCTAAACAGACAGAAAAAAAGCTAGTCCACAAAATTCATTTCTTCGGATATGATCACCCCTTCATTTCTTACAGAAATCCCCTTTATAGAAAATGTTTTTTTAGAAATTAAAAGCAGAGAGGTGTCCCCTGTTTAACAGGGATGCTGGGATCCATCTTGCTGATTCAACATGTTGGTTACTTTTTGGCAGTGTGAGGATTGGGTTTTCCACTTCTGAAGGCTCAGGGCAGATCAGACTGGGCAAATCAGAATCAGAACTAAAAATATCACATATATTATCATAACTTTCACAGTCAGTAGAAAAACACAAGAGTAATGTTACATGGCATGTCTGGAACTACTGCTCTGAAAAGGACATTGTGAACCAGTGGCTTCATTTTTGTCTCCATCTATTCTATCACACTTATCCTGCTTCACTACTACAGTATAACAAATGTAATACGTTGGCCTGATTAAATTAGTCCAACAGATTTAATCTGTGTAAGGAAAGAATGGATGGGATGCAGTATGTTGCTCACTTTCAAAATAATGAAAGGGACACTCTTGCACCACCCAGTTGTTATTATTTAACTGGTACATTGCAACTAGCTGTGTCAAGACCATGCCCCTAGTATTTTATAAGGAACTGGAGGGGCAAATAAATTGGCAGGCTGAGTAGCTACCACAATACTTAAAGAGCAAATGGTGCTCCAGGACAGGTAACTCATGGCAAGGAGCTGCCTATGCCAGGACCTAAGGTGGCCAGTGAAAACAGCTAAGTAAAAACAGTCAAGTCAAATACAACAACTGGAAATTGCCTCTCTCCCTGAGGTGTGTCCCCCCCCCTGGAGTTGGCATATATAAGATGGGGGGTGTGGGGGCTTGCCCTCTGCAAAAACAAAACTTGTTATTTTTGACCAAGCTGTTTTGTATTAGCTGATTTTGGTGTCACTGTTTTTACTTAGCTGTTTTCACATGTCACTGGACCTAAAGTACCCATAAATTGAAATTTTCTAACCATGGATTATTTAGAAATTTAACTTACATTAAATGAGATCTAACTTCCTCATTGCCAGCTAGCCATCAAGCACTCACTGCAGCTCCACTCACAAAACCACATTTTAAAGATGCAAAGTAGGGAGGAGGCTGTAGGGCTATAGATAGACTTATAATGCAGTCAGGGGAAGTGGTGGTCTTTGGATGTTACTTTTACTTTTTATGACAATTGTACATGTTAAGGGGGTAGTATTGTATATATGCACTGTACCTCCCCCCCGGGCATTCGACTTTTCTACTTACTGCTTTTTATCAAGTAGCAGGTGATAAGTTATTGATCCAGCAAGGAATGGCTATATACAAAGACTTAGATGGTACCCTCTTGGAAAAGGTCTTTATACAATGTTCAAGTGAAAATATTATTTTGCCGGCACTGGCTGCTCACGGAACTTAATATTCAATCACACTTTATACATAAATCAGTCCACAAGGATTCCACAGAAGACTCATTTCTTCCAAAACAAAAGTGCTTAATTTTATTTTAAGGTGCACAATCATGGGTTCCTCCTGCCCCCTCACTCACATATTGCAAATGCCTCGTGACACGTTTCCTGCCACCTAGCACTTAATCATAGGATGGCAAGTTCTTCACCAAACACATAATTTGTAGCACATCATTTAAAGTGGCAGTGCTTAAGGTGCAAAGTGTTTTAAATACATAATTTAAAAAGCATCCACACACTTTAAAACCATAATCAATTTGATAAGTATAGTCCTCATAAATGTAATAAATATACAGTGATTCCTACTTCTTACCATTAGCTTAACAAGGTGTGTGACAAGATACCTTTGTAAATGAGCCTATGGCGCAAAGGTTTTCCAAACTGCTGTTTAAATAAATAAATAAATACAGCTTGTTGCTCTGGAAAGTCCACTTATAGCTCACACTTATTAAACATGGTTTCCAGTGGGGATGAACTATAGTGTTCAGGTTCCAGTACTCAGTAAGGACCTAGAAATAAATAAATAGAATTATTATACAGAAAAATATATACATTTAACAGGACAAACTTTTTGTTACATCATAACAACTACTGTACAACAACACCATAGGTGTGGCAAGCTCTCATAGCACAAAAATCTTTTGTTAATTGCGGGGGGAGGTTACGTCTCATTTCCACAGCAACTATGTGGAGTATGACATTATAAAATAACTTACATGATTCTACAAAAAAAATAAATAAATAAATAACTGTACTGGAATGAGTTGCTTCACTTTCATTTCTTAAGAAATGGTTTAATTTCTATCCTCTCATTTAATCCTGTTTTTTCTGAACCACCCATAGAGAAAATCTAATATTGTTCCTTTTTTAACAACATGTTATTATAATCACCTCCCCTCTGGCTCTTTATGGGGGTTTCTATGCCTACAAAATAAATTGTATGTTCTTTAGCATTAACTGCCTGGTTCATCTGTAAAGCCAGTGCATTTTTAGGGTCTCTATTTTCTATGAGTCCAAATGCTCTCCTATACATTCCTTAAATGTCCCTTTGGTCTTGCCAGGATAGAAACTTCCACATGAGCAAGTTGCCTTATAGATAACCCCTTCTGTTGCACAGGTTATAAAACCTATCACTTTTACCTCTTGGTTTGTTTTTGGATTTAAAAAGGTCTTAATATTTTTTGCCACTGTACAAAATTTGCAATTTCCACATTTGTGGCATCCATCTTGTCTGTTTGGTAGCCACATTCTGGGATTTTCACTCCTGGGTAGCACAGAATGGACTAATGCATCCTTCAGGCTTTTCTCCGTCCTGTGTACTATTCTGGGCTGTACATCTGTTAAATCCTTTAGACGTGGATCTGACCCCACCATATGCCAGTGTTTTCTAATTATCACCCCAATTTCCTTAGATTGCACATTATATGTACGTTTACAACATTTATTCTGAGGCCCTCTTTCTCTCTTTTCTTATTTTTGTGCATCATGATCTCTGACCTCTCCAGTTTGTCAACCTCTTCCATGGCCTTACATATAATATGTTTGGGGTAACCTCTTTCATGCAGTCTCTTTTCCAGTTCATTCACCATTTCCTTACATATCTCCTGTTCACTGCAATTATGTTTGCTTCAAATAAACTGTCCTTTTGGAATCTCTGCTATGGTGTGGAAGTGATGACTACTCTTAGCCTGGAGGATGGTGTTCCTATCTGTTTTCTTTTTATACAGATCAGTTTTAATACCACCTTCCCCATTCTTGGCAATTATCAGGTCCAGAAAGCTGATTTGTACTTTACTAAATGACAGGGAAAACCTCAAATTCTCATTGCTTTTCTCTAGGTATTCAACAAATCTGAACAATTCCTCCTTTGTTCCTGTCCACACTATTAGTACATCATCAATAAATCTACAGTACAAATCTATCCTGTCCAAGAAAGGGTTGGCTTTTGGTGACCTTATGACCTCCTCTTCCTACTTGCCCAGGTACATATTTGAGAAGTGGGGGGCCAAGGTGGCCCCCATTGCTGTACCTTTCTGTTGTATGTACTGACCATCTAAATAAAAAGATGTGTTACGTGTTAACTATAGCTTGGCAGAAGATACCAGGAGAAAGGACCACTGTGTGACTGAACCTCTCTGCTGGGACTAAAGTAGAAGAACTTTTGTATTTGGACCTTTAATTTAGGGTAAAAAAAAACTAACATACAAAACAAACAAAAAAAAGTGTGTGTTTGGGTTAACTGAACTGAATGGGTAACTGAAAAGTCATCTAGGTGTAAATCTCAGGTGACTGAAAGGACTTAACTGCTGTGAGGTTTAAATTACTTGTAGAAAGATCTGGTAAGTAGGGGGAGGGCTTAGCTAGAAGGAAGCTACATTTAAAGACTGCCTTAGAAAGATTCTGCTAATAGCTTGGCAGAAGACACCAGGAGAAAGGACTGCTGTGTGACTGAACTTCTCTACTGGGACTATATTGCCCTCCTTCTCTCCCCTCCACCCTCCCACCCAAAGCTAGTTCTATTTTTATAGGCACAGGATTTGACTGACAACAGGAACTTCCTGTTTAGGGGCAGGAAGTGAGTGATCACAGAACCACCAAGGACCCACCATCCTAGAAGGGCAAGAGTAGCTCTCCGGCCCCCTCTAGCTGCTGGAGGTCTGCCTCTGAACAAGTAAGTGGTCTACTGAGAAATATAGGATATTCTTGTCTCAGAACAGGACAATCAGGAGCTTAAAGGGCACACAGGCAGAAAGTAAGGAGAGAGAAAAAAACAGAGGAAAGAGTAAGGATTGCAAACAGTTAAGGGGCCAGAAATAAGACATGATTGGAGGGCAGTGCAGTGGCTGTGGAGCAGCAGTCTTCGAGGAGATGTTCTGGAGGATGCGGTGTTGTCCTATCTGCAGGCACCTCTCTGGACTGAGGGAGGAGGTTGCTCATCTCCAGGCTGAGTTGGCCAGGATTTGTGGGACCTCCTCTTCCATCCAGGGACCACCAGTGCCACTGCCTTTGCCTCAGAGGTTGCCAAGAAAGAGGAGTGGTTGGACCACAGTGGGCTCAGGGAGGATGAGGGTGGTGGAACAGAGGCACATCCCTCCAGTTGTACCTCTCCACAATTCCTATGCCATTCTGGCAAAGTGTGGTTCCTCTATGGAGGCACCTACAATGGAGGCCAAGGAGGATGCTGGGAACCTCCACAAAGGAGACCCACAGGAGGGTGGCAGGGGACGCTGCAGGGGAAGGAAACAACTCCTGGTGGGGGACTCCATTGTTAGGAAGGTAGAACTGGGCAAGGAAGGGGAGAGAGAGGTAAGGTGCCTGCCTGGCGCCATGGCTTGGAGGGACAGGAAGCAAATCCTCAGGATTGCCAGAGTAGCTGCACAGGGGAGGGAGCTGGATGTCATTGTCCACCTAGGGACAAATGACCTGGCTAAGAAAGGGATTAGAGAAGTGCAGGAAGAGTTTGTGGAATTGGGGAGGGGCCTTAGTCAAGTAGCACACATGGTAACCTTCTCGGAGGTGCTACCCATCTATGGCATAGGAGAGGCTAGGGTGTTCCGTACCATGGGATTCAATCAGTGGTTGAAAAACTGGTGTGGAGCTCAGGGATTTGGCTTCATTGGGGACTGGGGGTCCACCTGAGTGATGCAAGCCTATACTGGCATGATAGGCTGCATTTGTCCGGGAGGGGAACCAGATCCTAGGTGATAGGTTTAAATGCTTCCATTGGCAAGCTTTAAACCAGCCAAGGGGGAGGCACTGAAAGGAGCAGGAAAACCTAGCCCCCAAACAATCACGGTAGTAAGTGTGGCAAACACCAACATGGAGGTGTCGATAGGGAGAAGGGCAGGGGTAAATGGAGAAAGTGACAAAGGCAAGAAGGACAGGGATGGGGCAAAAGGGGGTAAGACCATCAGGAAATGGAGGGTAATGAGTACCAATGCCCGTAGTCTGGGCAACAAGCTCCCTGAACTGGTGGCCTTAATGGAAGAGGGATGCCTGGATATCGTAGTAAGTCACAGAAACATGGTACACAGAGAACCATGACTGGGATGTTAACATACCAGGGTACATAACTTACAGGAGAGACAGGCAGGGGAGAAGAGGGGGAGGAGTAGCTCTCTATGTAAAGGAAGGGATAAAAGCAACTGAACAAAAGAGTAAACAGGGAGGAGAGGAGGCACTGTGGGTCACCTTGGAGACTGGAAAGGGTACCACAATCTGCACAGGGGTTGTGTACAGACCCCCATGTCAGGGGGAAGGAATGGACATGGATATGATGGAAGGCATTCTTAGAATGGCAGAGAAAGGGGAGATACTGTTGATGGGAGACCTGAATATGCCGGATGTTAACTGGAGCACATTTGCTGCAGCCACATCCAAGAGCAGGGCCATTCTTGACGCCCTACAGGTGGCAGGCATTAGACAGCTAGTTTCGGAACCCACTCGTGAGGGAGCAATCTTAGACCTCATACTCTCAAACGGGGGCAGTGAGAGGATCTCAGATCTAGATGTGGGTTGCCAACTGGGGACAAGTGACCATCAAACAGTGTGGTTCACGTTAAACTCAGCTACAGAGTCAAGCCATACAAAAGTGTGGGTACTGAACTTTAGGAGGGCTGACTTTGGCAAGATGGGAGAGTGCCCCAGAAAAGCACCAGCAAACAGGCTAGAAGGAGGTGGAGCAACAATGGGGAATTATCAAACTGCCATCACAGAGGCAACAAGCCTTGTGTGAAGCAAATAAACAAATCAAATGAAAGAAAAGCCACTATGGTTCTCAAGAGAGGTGGCTGTGAAAGTCAGAAGAAAAAATATAGCATTCCAGATGTATAAGGAAACACAGAAGGAGCAGGACAGAGAGCTGTACCAGTTAAGGCAGAAAGAGGCAGGGAGGGAAGTCAGAATAGCAAAGGCCAAAACTGAGGAAAAGATAGCCAACTCAGTTAAGAAGGGGGATAAAACCTTTTATAGGTACATCAGCGAGCGTAGAAAGACAAAGGGAGGGATAGTGAGGCTGAATAGAATGAACAGTGGGTGGGCAGAGGGGGACAGTGAAAAAGCAGGAATACTGAACGAATATTTCAGCTCAGTATTCACAAAAGAGGAGGGGGAAGTGCCTAATCCAATTAACAGAAGTACTCTTGATAGGGGGGTCGATCCCAGTCCTTTCACAGAAGAAAGAGTTCTACAAGAACTCCTAAAACTGAAGGTGGACAAAGCAATGGGTCCTGATGGAATTCACCCCAGAATTCTAAAAGAATTAAGGAAGGAACTAGTGAAACCACTGGCTACTCTTTTTAATAAATCATAGGAGGATGGTGTGGTACCCGAGGACTGGAGGAAGGCGGATGTGATTCCCCTTCACAAAAGTGGGACCAAGACAGAGGCAGGAAACTACAGACCTGTCAGTCTGACCTCTGTGGTAGGGAAAGTGATGGAGTCACTTCTGAAGGAAAGAATAGTTGAGTACCTAGAGGTCAGTGGAGCACAGGATCCAAGGCAGCATGGGTTCACAGGGAAGGTCATGGAGACGAATCTAATAGATTTCTTTGACTGGGTGACCAAAGTAGTAGACCAGGGAGGGGCTGTGGACATGGCCTACCTAGACTTTAGCAAGGCATTTGACACAGTCCCACAAAAGATTATTAGTCAAATTAACTAGCCTGGGAGTGGGTCCCAGGGTGGTAGCCTGGGTAAAACATTGACTGGACAACAGGACACAGAAGGTAATTGTAAATGGAGTCCACTCTGAAGAAAGGGCGGTTACTAGTGGGTACCGTAGGGTTCAGTATTGGGTCCAGTCCTTTTAATGTCTTCATCAGTGACATTGCAGAGGGACTGGAAGGAAAAGTATGCCTTTGCAGATGACACAAAGATCTGCAACAGGGTTGATACACAAGGAGGCGTGGAAAGGATGAAAGGGACTTGCAAGGTTGCAGAAATGGTCAGACGATGGCAGCTTGGGGATTCAATGCAAAGAAGTGCAAAATAATGCACCTGGGAAACAAGAACCCAGGGGAAGATTACACAATGGGTGGGGAGGTAGTAACAACAACAAAACAGGAAAGGGACCTGGGGGTAATCATATCAGATGACCTTAAGGTTAGCAAGCAATGTGAGAAGGCAGTAGGGAGGGCCGGGGGTATACTGGGATGCATAGGGAGAGGCATCAGCAGCAGAAAACAGGAAGTTGTTATCCCTCTGTACAGACAGTTGGTGAGACCCCATCTGGAATACTGTGTCCAGTTCTGAGACCCCATCTCCGCAAGGACATAGACAGGATAGAGGCAGTCCAGAGGAGGGCAACTAAAATGGTGCAGGGTCTGCAAGAGAAGCCGTATGAGGAGAGACTAAAGGAGCTTAATATGTATAACCTTGAGGAAAGAAGGGAGAGGGGGGACATGATAGAAACTTTCAAGTACCTCAAAGGAATCAACAAAATCCAAGAGGGTAGCATCTTTCAGAAAAAGAGACTTGCAAGAACAAGGGGACACAATTTAAAGATAGAAGGAGGGCGATTCAGGGGCAATGTGAGGAAGTATTATTTCATAGAGAGGGTAGTGGATGCATGGAACAGCCTTCCTGAGGAAGTTGTGGGGTCTAAAACTGTGGGAGAATTCAAGAATGCATGGGACAGACATAAGGCAATTCTTGTGGGGGGCAGGAAGATATAGGCTGTTGGTTAACTAGGATCTGCGGCCTATCCTGTAGGTAGGGAAATGGGCAGACTAGATGGGCCTAGCGGTCCTTATCTGCCGTCAAAGTCTATGTTTCTAACACATACTCTGCCAATGTGACCAGCATCTCAGTGGGTGGGTCTTTATTCTCCCTTTTCTCTAAATAGTAACACATAGCATCTAATCCCACTTCATGGGGATATCTGAGTATAGGGATTCCACATCCAGGGTATCAAACACACTTTTCCCCTGTATTTCTATATCCTGCAATATGGCCAGTATGTCCCCTGCATCCTTTATGCATGATGGAATTTTTTTGTGCTAAGGGGCCAATATAGTGGTCTACGAACCAAGATAGGGGCTCAGTAAGGGAACCATTCCCTGAAACTATTGGACAGCCAGGGGGATTGGTTAAACGCTTATGAACTTTTGGTAAGCAGTAAAAACATGCTCTTGATGGATTGTCTATAATTAGAAATGCTGCTCTTTCATCTGAGATCCATCCTTTATTTTTTGCCTCTAATATGTGTTCATCTGTATCTACTTTGTACCTTAATGTAGGATCAAAATACACTATTTTTGTAAAGAATCTCATTATTCAATTGTCTGCATACTTCTGCATGATGCATAACAGTATCCATAACTACTATTGACCCCCTATCAGCAGGTTTTATTGTCAATGCAGAATTAGAGCCCATATTATCCAATGCTACTCAAATTGTAGTAATGACATTCAGTTCTCCTATTGTTTAAGATTTTGTCCAAGTTTTGGAAATCTTTCTCTCAGCTTTTTAAAAACATTTGTCTTGCTCTACTTTCCAGAGCAACATGCTAATGAAAAGAAGTAGGATTTACTGTATATATTTATTATATTTATGAGGATTGTACTTATCAAATTGATTATGGTTTTAAAGTGTGTGGATGTTTTTTAAATTATGTATTTAAAACACCTTGCACCTTAAGCACTGTCACTTTAAATGTGGTTCTATAAATTATGTGTTCGGTGGAGAACTTGGCATCCTATGATTAAGCACTAGGTGGCGTGAAACACGTCAGGAGGCATTTACAATATGTGAGTGGCGGGGCAGAAGGAATCCATGATTGTGCATCTTAAAATAAAATTAAGCACTTTTGTTTTGGAAGAAATGAGTCTTCTGTGGAATCCTTCTGGACTGATTTATGCATAAGGTGTGACTGAATATTAAGTTCCATGAGTAGCCAGTGCTGACAAAATAATCTTTCACTCAATACCTGTTCCTTGTTTGTGGCATGACATCCCAGGTGCAGCTTACAAACACATGTCAATTCCCTTTATACAATGTTATCTGGTGGTGTTCCTTAGTCAGAACTGGTTTGAGATAATTTGTTCGAATGACCACTCCCCCAGCCTTCCCTGCCTGACTCAGTTTCAGTTTATTCTTATATTTCACCAGAATGAGGCACTGGGCAAAAGCCTTTTTCCAGGGCTGTCCTGTTTACAAGGTTACAACACATAACACAATGTGACAACTACATTGTTACAAACCCATGTAGAAAAATATAAATCTAAACATAGACAATCTAAAAATTAATGTAAAAGTTCATGAAAAATTCAATGGTAACAAGTACACTTAAATAAATAAATCCAGTAAAGCAGACTTAAATGATAGATAAGTTGGCTTGTTTCATACAGTAGGGGACGTGAGTTCCATATGATTGTAGCAGTGTAATCAAATCTCATTTTGCCATACTTGGTTTTATGCGTGGGACCTTTAGACCCTTCCCTCTAACATCACGTGATGAATAACTTGTAACATTAAGGGCCATTTTATCTATAAGGTAATTGGGGACAGATCAATTGGCACATTTATAAAGGAAATTACTTATGATTCTATCCCTTCTAATTCCTAGTGGGATCCAGTTTAGTTGTGATAACAGATTACAATGGTGATGAATAATATAAGGGCCCTTAAAACCCAAGGCAAATCTTGCTAATGTATATTGTTGTCTGTCCAGTTTTTGTAAGTTGTTCTTACTTGTAGTTCTATAAACCATACACCCATAGTGAACCAATGGGAGTATGACTGAGTTAACTAGTATTTCCCTCATTCGCTGAGTCATACATTCCCTAAGCCTTCTTAAAGCCCCCAGTTTCTGTGAAACCTTGGTACAGAGCTGTTCAAAATGAAAATCAAAGTCTAGCTGTGAATCAACCCATAAACCTAAGTACTTGTATGATTTAACTTGTGTAAGTTGCATACCACTTCCAGTTTCAACCATTATGTTTGATGACTGTTCCCCAAACCCCCTTACTTTTTTGTTATTAAACACCATTGTATTTGTTTTCTTTATATTCAGTACTAACATGTTGTCCTTGCACTACTTCTCTAACTTATAAAATTCCTGCTGCAGAACATTTTCTACAGCATCACAGTCATCTGCAGTACATAACAAAACCATATTGTCTGCGTACATTTTAAAGTTACTGTCTACATATTCTGGGCAAATCATCAATGAAGGTGATGAACAGAAGCAACCCCAGGATTGAACCCTGGAGCACTCCTCTGTTCACCCATCTCAGTTCAGATACTGTTCCATGGGCACTAGCTAGTTGACTTTGGCCATAGAGATATGTATGAATGAAACCATTTTAATGCTTCCTTACCAATGCCCTTACTTTCTAATTTATTTAACAGTAGGGGGTAATCCACTATGTTGAATGCCTTTGATAGATCCATGAACACCACTGCCACACACAATTTATTATCAAGTGCGTGAACAACACTGTCCATGAAATCTATCATGGCCGTATTTGTAGAGTGCAATAGCCTGAAGCCAGACTGCTGGAGAGCTAGGAGGTTATTTGAGTTCAAATAGTCATACATCTGTTTATGAACCTCTTTTTCAAATATTTTTGAAGCAATAGATAGTAAGGCTATAGACCTATACTTGTCAGCCAATTGTAGATCTCCACGTTTGTAAATTGGTATTATCTTTGCAACTTTCCACTTATCAGGGAAAATCCCTGAGCACAAGCTTTGATTAAATAATGTTTTATTGGCACAGCCACCTCTTCAGCTCCTTCCCTCAACAGTCTAGCCTCCAGGCCATCCAGTCCCCCAGATTTAGTTGTGTTTAACTTTTGTAAATGTTTTTTTATTTCCCTTGGATTCAGGGTTCTAAATCTAAATGTGGGATGATATGATTCCTGTATTTCATGACCTGATCACTAGATTTGTTAACTAGAGATGTAGGTTGATCCTGAGGCAAAGCTGGTAGGTTAACAAAGAAGTCATTTAGGATCCCAGTCTTCTCCTTTGAATCTGTTATATCTTCTTCATGTATTTTTAAGGAAGTGGGAAGTTTTGTTACTACAGGAGTTTGCAGTTGCTTTATCATCTTCCAGAAATCTCTGGTATTGGTTGCTGACTCAAATTTGTTTTTATAATATTGATCTTTTTCTTCTCTGATTAAGCTCTGGCACTTGTTCCTAAATACTCTGCATTTCTCCCAGTCACTTCCCCAATTAGACTTTCTAGCTATTTTTCATAATCTGTTCCGTACCCTTAGGTGTTTCAAAATGTTTTCATTTATACATGGCAAACTATTATGTTTTCTCGTTTGAATCTTAGGTGCATGCCTTTCTCAAACCAGTTAAAATTCACTTATAAAGAAATCAACTGCATCCTCCAACTCTGGGATTAAGTCCATCCTATACAATTTTATGTTTTTCAAGTCACTAAAGAAATCTAGGTGGTTAAATTTCCTATAAGATCTGAAAAATGTGAAAGGCATGTTACTAGGAGTGTATCGCTTATTCAGTCTAACTTTGCATTTGACTAAACATTGGTTCCCTGATAAAGGAGCCCCTACCTGACTCTTAAACTCTGATACAGTATGTTCTAAGAAATACAAATTAGATCAAGAATGGTTCTGGTGTCTCCATTATTGCTAAATTGTTTTTGTTCATGTATTGTTAGATGAATATCTAAATGCTCCATGGCTTCTTTTAATCTTTTCCCTTTTGGTCCTTCCCAGTCTGCGTTAAAGTCCCCCATGTATATAAAATGTTCTAGGCTAAGGTAATTTCCCCAAAATGCAGCCAACTCCTTGAAAAGGTGAAGGCCTATGTGTGGGAGTAAGTAAACAACTGGTACTGATAAGTCAAGCTTTTTTTCATTTTTTTTTTGAAATTACAATTTTATCCCACCTACCATCCCCACTGAAGCCGCTCCATCTGGAGTCGCTAATTAAGCTGTTCTCTGCCAGTGCCTTACCTGTTGATCTCGGTCCCTCCATCCTGCCTCGAATACCCCCCCCGGTGGGGTCAGGGTAGGGGCAGACCCCCAAATCTTGCATGTGTCAGGGTCCGAGGTCACAGGCAGGCACCAGCACATCGAGATCTCGGCTCAGTGCTCCACTTCCCAGCTGCAGTGGGGGTGTTTCCACATTTCTGTGGGATGCCACGGGCCCTTACGTCAAGGCGTGGGCACCGATGTCAGCAGCATCCCTCCCCTAGTCCCTGAGGCGGATTGGTTGCTGACCTATACCCTCAACCAATCATGCCTTCGGGACCCCAGCTTGCCGTCATGCCTCCAGCCTCCACCAGAGGTCATCACTCACTGGGCTGTGAAACCCTCCCTCCCTCCCCCGGAGAAGGTGAGCTGTCGTCGAATGCTCTAGCTTGTCTCCCCCTGTCCAACCACCGGTGGCCCGAGATTGCTCCCTGACCCGGGTCGTCGGCGTGGTGTGAGGTGTGGCGTCCAGTGCCTCAACCCTCAGCACCACCGGGCCGGCAAGTCAAGCTTTTTAAATTCTACTATAAGGCCCTCTATATCATTGATGTTAAAAGGTATCTTCTGGCTATAAGGGCTCAAAGACTTATTAATATACAATAATACCCCACCCATTTTCTATTTCTGTCACTTCTCACTTGATCATAGCCCTAAATTTGAATTTCTTTGTCTGCTATACTATTCTTTAACCAGGTCTCTGATATTTTCAGAATACTAGTTTTTTTTTTGTTTTACACCAGAGTCTTAACACATTTATTTTTGGGAGTATTCTGTGGGCATTTGTGTGAAAGATTCCAAATTGTCAGGACCTGGGTTGCTTTCTATATCTCCCGCCAACAGCAACATATAGAAGCAAATCCTATTTTTGCCCTGTATGTCATAGAGCATAGTCCCATAACCTAGTTTTATTCTAGTGTGGGAAATTTTTTGTAATGTTTTTCTTTCTTGAAAATGCTATAACCCTCAAGTAGATTGTGCCTTGAGAGCTATCAACATGCTCCCTCTCCTCTCATACAATTGTGCTCCATCATCTACTTGTTGGTAAGGATTTATTTTATTACTTAGCACTTGATTGGCCCATGTTATAAAAAAACAAAACCCCTAGTATTACAATTAGCCTCATCCTGAGTATCACAATCTAACAATTTGTTTCCTCATCTAAAAATGTATTAAAATAGTCAAGCGTGTAGTTTATACCATATACTATTAAAATTTAAAACCATACAATCTGGAGTTTGTCTGCTCAGAAGATTGCAGAGGCCGTGAATTAGTTACAATCCTTAGTAACAAACAAGTGTCTAATTGCACTCTAATTGCTATATCGAGCAGTCAAATCAGTATAAGAGTTAAATGAATTTAAGTTATAAATACCCTTAAAATAAGCTTCAAGTCTTCAGAATAACACTCCAAGTAATTTTAGATTTTCTTTTGGGTGCCACTCATGCTCGCGCAATACTCGTGCTAGCGGGTGGTGTGGGCTTTTAAATCAAACAGACCCACCCCCCTGGTGATGTCACTCAGCAGCCTAGACTAAAGGGCTGGGATGGCAATGACAGTGGGAGTTTAAGTCCTACCATGGCCAGCAGATGTGTTATGTAGGGTTGCACAGTGGCTGCGACAAGGCACCTGCCTGCATAGCCTGCACCCCTCTCACCCAGCACTTTGTGCCATAAAGAATGATACAGAGTGCGGACATGCCCCCTGACACTCCCCCAGAGCATCCATGCACATAGCAGTCTGAACAGCTGGGTGATCAGGTACAGAAGGGGCATGTATACCTATGGTGCATTCTGTGTGGGTCTGTGGGACCCCTGATGCGTGGCTACTTGACTTAGGTTGGCCTAGGTGCCATGGACACACAGCACATAGGCATAGTGAATAGGCCTTTATGTATTTATAAATGATACTTATATTGTAAAATTTTAACTCTTTGAAATGTCTAATGGTCAATCAAATAAAAACTGAAACTACAAAGTGCAAAAGGTTAGAGATGAGGGAAATTGTAGTGGGAAAGAGTGATAAGGGCTTCCTAAAGGTCAAAATAAAGCAGTCTCATGGTCTGGATGGGATTCACTCAAGGAGGCTAACAGTGCCTTACCGGGCTCTGACAGCATCCCTGGATAAACTTTTCAATAGTTTCTTAGAAACTGGGAATGTTCCAAAAGACTGTTGGAAAGCAGATATGATGCCACTCAAGGGAGGGGATAACAATAACCCAGGGAACTACAGACCAGTAAGTCTGACTTCTATAGTGAGGAATTTATTGTGAGCTATTGTTAGGAAACATATAGTAGATCTTTGGAAACACATGCATTGCAGGACAGGAGGCAGCATGGGTTTGTAAGGGGGCAGATAATGTCAAATGAATCTGATAGATTTCTTTAATTAGGTGACGGGGCAGTGAACAGGTGCCAGACAGTGTTTATATTTTACCTGAAATTTAGTAAGTCCTTTTGATTCAGGTGGTTGTTGGAGGGGTAGCCTCATCCTAATCAAAGAGCTATTGCAAGATGGCCTCCAGGCTGGGCGTGCGACTGCTGCACTTTTGGCAGTTTTGAGTTTTTGATTTTATTTAGTTAACTGTGGCTAATGTGGCTACTTTTATTATTTCATTTTATTTTAACTGTTTTTTATTTATAGGTCCCCACTATCCGTTTCGTTTGCTTTTTAGTAGCAAGTGCGGAGTGTGCTGAGTGAGCCGACTGTGCCGACTGTGTTGACTGGGCGTTCTGTGTGTGCTGACCTGGGAAAATAGTACTGACTGAGCTTCCTTCTCGTCCATTTCGTGAGAAGTTGTCCATGCTGCTGCGTTGTTCGTGAGGAGCAGCACGAGCATGCGAAGTTCGAGGTTGTGGAGGACTTCTGCTTAATTCCAGACGGTTCCTGAGGAGTACTCAGCCGAGTCTGATTGGTGGTGAGCCTGCAGGAATGCTCTTGAGACTTTGATTTGTGTTTTCCCTGCCTGTGAGGAACTGCACGGGAGGGGTGAAGGCGTAGGGATGTGGAAGAATTGCGAGTCTTTGGGATTTGTGACTTCCTTGCTCCCTTATTGTCCACCCTTCGAACTCAGGTGGGGACTGTTTATATCTGGGGGAATATTGTTGTTGAACTGTCTCCTTGCCCCCTGTTTTTTTGCTGGGTGTTTCTATACAGAGATTGGCCAACCCACGGGGGGCCTGGTGTTGTTACCTAGCTGGGGAGTCGGTTGGTGTATCTTGTTCCCTTGGACCCAGGAAACGGCTGCAATTGTGGCCTTTCTTGGGTTCCATTGGTGTTGGGCAGCTTTATTTCTCCTGAGAGCACTCAGCAGTAAGCAGAGGGGTTTGTATAAAGGAGTTTCTTCAGTAAAATTGGTCATCGACTCAGCCTTTGGATTTGTTTTTGGACTATGTAGGTTTCGGTGGCTCCTGGTCTCACTTTATTTAATTCTAGACCTGGATTGAAGAGAATGCTGACTCCCTCCTGACTTTTTTGTGGATTATTAATTTTCTGTTGCCTGGATGATTGGGTGGTGAGAAAACTCTGCGTCCATGTACTTTACTTATTTTTCCTGTTTTGTTGGATTTTACAGCTGTTTTCCCTGGCAGTGTGGAAGATTGTAATTATCTCTCTCCTCAGTTGTGAGAGGACTGGGGGGGAGTCTATAGTTCTCTCTCATTTTCATGGACTGGAATAATTTTGTCTTGTTTATATTTATTTGTTGTTGTATTGTTATAATTGTTTTAACTGTCTGGCAGTGAAAGTGCTTTCTACCCTCTCTCCCCAGTGGTGAGAGGACTGTGTGGGAAGGGAACTAATTATTTATAATATTGTATATTGCTTTTTTACCTCTGTCCCCCCCCAGTGGTGAGAGGACTGGGGGGGGAATTATTCATTGTATTTTGTTGTATTATGTGTTTGGGTTTGGGGGGGTGAGAGGCCCTAAGCTTTGTTTTGTTTTTCATTTGTTTTTGTGGGTTATTTTGTGTTTAAGGAGGGTTGTCAGTGTCTCTAAATTTCAGGCTCTGACTTGATGCTAGCTAATTTGGGTGTTGGTGGGGCTTTTAAATCATTTTTGATTAGGGGTATTATTAGTTTGTAAGTTTTGTTTTTTAGGGTCTGCTTGTTTTGTTTTTATTTGTTTTTTTTTTCATTTAGCAGTATGGTTTATAGCATGTGCTGGCCTTCATCCCCCACAGTTGTGCACTACTCATCCTCTTCTCTTCGTGCCCTTCACCCTTTTTATTCTCCCCCTCTCCAGTTTTGAGACCTACCAGCGATGTAGAGCACTGGGCATTACAAGTAAGAAAGGGAGAAGGGTGCGGGGTCACAAACAGGGGAGGATGATCAAGGGAGGCCATCATATTGGGGTGATTGGGTCCAGAAGGTGCCCTGGAGCGAAATGGAATCCAGATCATGGTTTTCCATGTCTGGTGCCCATACCCAAAGGCACCACCGTTTATGGTGGGCAGATGGTTTGGGCGGCCCGTGAGGTTCATCCAACTTGGTCGATGTTGTGCAATGCCAGGTCCATTAAAAACAAGACCACAATTATTGCTGATCTTGTTGGTATGGTGGATCTGGCTTGCATTACTAAGACCTGGTTGGACGATAATTCTGGCCTCATTTTGGAGGCTATGACTCCAGTCGGGTACTCGGTGTTACACTGCCCAAGATTGGATCGCGGGGGGGGGTTGAGGTCTGTCTCAAGACCGAACTTGGCCTCATGGAGGTCCTAGTGGGGGGGTTGAGTCCTTTGAGTGTATAGTAGTAGCAGGTGTAGGCTTTGGAATCATCCTCATTTACTGTCCACCCGGTGATGAGAAGCGATTCCTTCAGGAAGTGGTGGACTTCGTCGTCGATATGGCATTCGAGTCGCCCAGATTGATGGTTCTGGGTGACTTCAATGCCTGGGTTGGCAATGAACTCTCCCAATTTAGTCAACACTTCCTCCAGCTAATGACAATGCTGGGCCTTACACAGGTGGTTTCCTCTGCTACACATAAATTTGGACACTCTTTAGACCTGAGCTTCCTCCTTGGGGTCGAGGCATCTGATGTGGGGGTGGAACCCTTCGGGTGGTCAGACCATTACACCGTGGGGTTTAGCTTTTGCACCCCCTCTAGAAGGCCTGCCCCTGTGGAGTTGGTTAGGTACTGACCTTTGCGGGATATAGATTCCCAAGGCCTTGCGGCAGTGCTTGACCTATCATCCCCCACGTTGGCAAGCAGTGATCCAGAGACCCTCGTGTCAGCTTATAACATAGCCGTGGTGGGGGCTCTGGATTCCATCACTCCAGTTCGTGTTTGCCCCCTCTCCCTTCACTGCAAGTCCCCTTGGTTTGATGGGACGCTGAGGGAGATGCAGAGACAAGGGCAAAGGTTAGAGCATTGCTGGTGAAAATCCGCCCTTGATGCCAACCACCTTAGACTGATGGATCATTATTTGGTCTATCAATCTGCTATCACCCGTAAGAAGGCAGAATTTCTGTCCAGGGAGATTGCGCTTGCCCGGAATCGACCAGCTCAGCTGTTTCGAACTGTGGACAGACTGTGTAACCCAGCCTGTCTGCAAGTTCGGAAAGCTTTTTCACAATTGGAGTGCGATGAGCTTGCTCGGTTCTTTGCAAATAAGGTGGCCGACATTAGGGTGGAACTGCTGCCATCACACTCTAGGGGAGTGGCCATTGACCGGTGTGAGATCACAGTGCCTCAGCTTTCTTGGAGCTCCTTCAGTCAGCTGGAGTTCATGGATGTCATGAGGATCATCCAGCATATGTGCCCTATGTGCTGTAGTTTGGACCCTGGACCGACCTCCCTAATTTTGGGTTGTATTGATATCATCGGTCCTGTCCTTGTGCAGATTGTGAGGTGCTCCTTGGAATCCAGTGAGTTTTCTAGCTCCCTGAAAGGGGCGGGTGGTGACACCCCTCTTGAAGAAAGCTACCTTGGACCCTGACTGTCTTGAAAACTACAGACCTATCTCTAACCTTCCCTTTGTTGGGAAGGTGATTGAGAAAGTAGTGGCTGCACAACTGGAGGACCATTTGACCATCCACAACATCTATGAACCCCTCCAGTCCGGATTTCATAAAAGACATAGTACTGAAACAGCGCTGGTTCAGGTGTACAATGATCTCTTGATGGCTAGAGATCGGAAGAGCCGTTCCATCTTGGTTCTCCTTGACCTTTCTTCAGCATTTGACACTGTAGATCACATGGTGTTGATAAAATGCCTGAGGCTGCTTTGTGGAATATCTGGAACTGTCTTAAGATGGTTCACTTCACTCCTCACTGGGAGAGCACAAAGGGTTGTGTCCGGGGTTTTTTCCTTGGATTCATCGGCTTTGTTGTGTGGGGTGCCTCAGGGTTCAATATTGTCACCCATGTTATTTGCAGTGTATATGCTACCCATCGGAGACATTGTAAGGAAGTATGGGCTGAGGTTTCACTGTTATGCAGATGATATCCAGCTCTATCTTTCTTTTGCCCCCCGACCAGGAGGGAGCTCTCTCAGTCTTTAATAGCTGTCTAAGAGAAATCCAGGAGTGGATGAATTCCAGCTGGCTGAGGTTGAACTCTGATAAGACTGAGGTATTGGTTGTGGACCCAGGCCAAAGATAGGGGAGTTGGGCGGTGCTCGTCTTCTGGAATTTTCTTGGTGGCGTTTCTCTCCAACCTCTGAATGGGTGCGGAACCTGGGAGTAGTTCTTGATGATAGGCTGACACCTCATTTGCAGGTGACAGTGGTCATCAAGACTTCCTTTTATCATCTTAGGAATATCGCCAGGGTTCGGCATCTTGTTCCATCTGCCGACCTGCCTACTTTAGTCCATGTCTTCGTGTCCTCGTGCCTGTATTATTGCAACTCCCTTTATCTAGGGCTTTCTGGGGTTGAAATCCATCACCTGCAGCTAGTGCAGAATGCTGCAGCCCGGCTTTTGATGGGTTCTAGAAGATCCTGTCATATTACTCCGGTGCTGCGTGAACTGCACTGGCTGCCAATTCAGTGGCGGATCACCTTTAAAGTCAGCTTGCTGATTTTTAAAGCCCTACATGATCTGGGCCCAGCCTATCTGAAAGAACTTCTGGTTCCCTATTGCCTTGATTGATCTCTCCACTCAGCTGATGAGGGGTTGCTCAAGGTTCCAAGGGTGAATCTGAAATCTTCTGGCGCTCGGGCTTTCTCGTATGTTGCCCCCACCCTTTGGAACTGTCTACCCCATCAGTTGTGGGAGTGCACTTCTGTGGAGGGTTTTAAGAGGGGTCTGAAGACCTTTCTGTGGGAAACTGCATTTCCAGAATATTGATTGCTTTAACTGTTAGGTCCGGCTGTATTTTTTAATGATGTTAACTGTTTTAATTGTTATTATGTACGGTGCCTTGACATTTGAAAGGCTCCTTATAAATAAAAATTATTTTTATTATTATTCTGTTCCACATAAGTGGAACACATGGCATAGTACAAGGAATACACCTACACACAATGATGAACACTGTACTCATTATATAACACCTATATGGTTACATACATTGCCCAAGATCTGTAGCAGATTTTGTAAAGCAGCTGTATGGTCACACAAAGTGCATCAGACCTGTAGTGGATTTCATGATGGCCCACTGGCCACTCATGTAGCAGCTATATGGTCACATAAACTGTGCCAGACTTGTAGTGGACTTCACAAATTAACCTGGAGGCCACTGAGCAAGAACAATCAGTGCAGTATTCATTATACAGCAGGTTGTACTGTACAGCTCTTACTATGTTGTGTATTCATGATGTTAAAATATATGTTTGAAACCTTGATTGAGCTTTGGCAGTTAATTCAATGGGCATTACTGGGGGTGTTCATGGGGTGGGTGAAGCTATGTTCAAAAAAACCCTAACATCACATTTCCTTACTCTTGTCACTTTAAGAAGAATCACTAACTTGTGCATAAATGTGCATTTTGCATTGTATTTTCTTTCTTTTTGAAATAGTCATATTAGGTTACTATGCATGTGACCCAATCACACACATTGTGCCAGATCTGTAGCATACTTTGAAACAGCTGCATCATCAGATATATTCCTCCAGACCTGTAGCAGACTTTGAGGCAGCCACATTATAACACACATTGTGCTGAACCTGTAGCAGAGTTTGTAAGTGGCTGAGCCACTTACTGTATGAAGGAGCTGCTCCTGTGTTGTTCTGGTGGGGGTCCTAACTGAGATACACCCCAAGTTTTGGTCTAAAATGTTTTAAATTGGCAAAGTTATGGGCATATAAATAATTCAAGTGAAAAAATACCAAGTCACCACACGTGCCTGGTAAGTACTTTACAGGAATTAGTTTTTTTGTTGTTGTTAATAAAAAAATGTATATGGCTATAACTTGACCAGTTGAAAACAGGTTGGCCACAACTTGAGGGATACCATAGTTAGGATCTCCCTCATGAACAGATAAGTAGTCAATTATAAATTGGGCCTTAAAAGTGTTTTGGGGGCCCTGTAATCCCATTTTGGGGGCAATAAAGCTCTGACGACTTATGTTGTCTTGAGGAGTAAGCCTGATATGGCCTTCTTTTAAATTTGGGTCTAAGATGTTGAAAAATCACAAAGTTATGGAGAGTTGAAATTAATGCTGGAAAATCATCTAACTTGACATGCATGTTCAGTGCTCTAGGACTTTTTCACATTTTGGGGGAAAAAACCCTAAGTACCCAAAAAGGCACAGGGCTCAATTCTCAAAGCTCAAGGCATGACACAAGGGGCTTGCATCACAAAGAATGGTGCAAAGTGCCACTTACACCTAAGGATGTACTGGGAGTGATTCACAAATGCAGCCTGAGCCAACTGCAGGCAGCGTGCACCAAAGGGCAAGACAAGGCGAGGCACAATCCCAGAGGCTCTGGGCACTTTGCATGAAAACAGGCAAGGTGATACAAATAAAATAAATTACACACAAATACATAAAATACAACATATGACACATAATGCAGATTTAAATCAATAAATACAATATTAAAATATAATAGCTTTGATTAGTCTGGGAAAGCCAGATTAAAGAGATACATCTAAAGGGGGCTTGTTCCATCCATGCACCATAAAATGGGCTGTGGCATGGCACTAGGGGACATGTGACAGATGCAAGCTGCCACATCATCTAAAGTGGGATTCTCAAAACCCTCTCAGAGGACAAAATTCTAAGTACCCTTTGGGAGGGTTTGACCAGCTGTGCCACTGCTGGAGCTCTCCCTCACCTTGTGCCACGGCCCCCACAGCCTCAATATGCCCATATCATAAAACTCATATAAAATAATTCTCTGATGCACTAGCAGACCACCCCCAAGCCACATTGTGCCCATATGGTAAAATGCATAAAACAGAATTCCCTGGTGATCTAGTGGACCACCCCACCCAAGCCCAGATCCTCATATTATTATATTACCCATTCTCTGATGATCTAGTGGCCCCCAGCCCCAATACATCCATAAATTACACTGTAGATACAGTCTTTCCCTGGTGGTTCAGTGGACCACCACCCCCCAACCCAGCAGGTAGTACCCAATACCCTGCTCCCTCCATTCTGAACCCTGAGCTGGTGACCAGCACAGCCCTACTCTCACTACCATGGCCAGCTGCTGACTGAACTGTCATTGAGCATGTACTATTCTAATTCCTTGACTCTTCTTCTTTCTTCACCCCTTTCCAGTCTGACTTCCATAAATTCTATTCCACCTCCTCCCTCCTCCAACTTACAGAATCCATTCTCTCAAGCATGGATCAGGGCCTTATCACCTCCTCCATCTTTGTTGACTTGGCCAAAGCCCTTGACACTGTATCTCACCCTCTTCTCCTTGACAAGTTCAAGGTAGTGGGCCTCTGTGACTCCTCTATCAACTGGTTCTGCTCCTATCTTGTGGGCAGATCTCAATCAGTGCAAATTGGTGATTCCATTTCCCCTCCACTTTCTATCAACACTGGTGTCCCACAAAGCTCTGTCCTTAGCTATGTACTCTTTTCTGTCTTCCTGAATGGCCTCCCCACTGCTTGATCCTCTGCATCTATCTACATGTACATGGATGATGCTTTTCTGTTTGCCTCTGGGTCCTCCCCCTCTCATCTCATGGTCGGGATTCATCTGGATTTCATCAGGCTAATAAGATGCTTCTGTGTATCAAAATGAATACTGACAGCAGGACCAAGGATGCACTACTACCACCATATAGATCACTTGTAAAGCTGCACTTGTAATACTGTGCTCAGTGCTGGAGTCCTCACTTAAAGAAGCACAGGAACAGGCTTGAAACAGTGCATTGCATGATGTCAAACATGATTTGGTGTCAACAGGACAGTTATTATGGAGATCATCTCAAGGTACTGGATATGTCCTTTGTGGAGACCAGAAGAGATGGTGGGATATGATAGAGATCTTCAAGTTCCTAAAGGGAATAATCAAGGTTAACTGATGCAGTGAATATTTAGAATGAGTAAGGAAAGCAGCCCAGCAGTAGACTAAGGGTGTATGCCTTCATTTGCATTACAAAACTGTGACCAAATATACCTTAACCCAGTTGGCTGTGGATACAAATGTGCCCTAAGCAGCATGCACCTATGCATGGGCCTTCGGTTTTGAACTCAAATCATGCTTACAATCCTGTGAGTATATAGTCAAGGCTGGTAGAGGGGACACAAAATACAAGACCACATACATGGACAAGCATTTAAACTAACCAAGGGGGTGGCAGACCAGCAAGGAAGGTACCCAACTGCCCACCCCCCACAGCTAGCAGTGGAACCAGTGAACAGGAGGAGTGGCTATCTCTACAAAGCAGAGTGCAAAAGATGGAGATAAGCACCCAAGGGGTAGATAGGCAGAAAGGGTCAAAATTCAACACAAGGGCAGACAACAGGGAGAACCAGGGATAAAGGACAACCAGGGAGGGGGCTGGAGTAGAACAACTAAACAGTCCAAGGAGTTCACATCATGGGAAGCCATGGTGCCAATGCCAGAAGCCTTAGCAACAAGATGGAGGATCTGGAGGCTGCCATGGTGCAGTCATACCTGGACATTGTGACCATCACAGAGACATGGTGTAATGATAACCATGACTGGGAGATGGCCATACCTGGCTACAACATATTCAGAAGAGACAGGGCAGGCAGGAAGGGAGGAGGAATGGCACTTTATGGGAAAGATGACATAAAGGCCACAGAGATCCAGGAGGAACAAAATGTGGGAGAGATACTATGGGTTAAGTTGGAAAGGAAAATGGGGTCAGCCATCTGCACAGTGGTGGTCTACAGACCACCAGCCCAGGAGGAAGAAACAGATAGGGAGCTGATGCTAGCCACCCAAAGGATGGCAGACAAGGGTGAGGTGGTGCTGGTTGGAGACTTCAATATTCCAGATGTGGACAGGATTTTCCCAGCAGCAGCATCAACCAGGAGCAGATTTATCCTGTGAGCAGATATCACTGGCATACAACAAACGTTACCACATATATTGAGAGGAGTAGAAAATAATCTGGTGGTGATAATTCATGTGTGGGTAAACAATTTACACAAAAAGGATGTAAGCATGATTACAAATGATCTTATGAATATTACAAACAAAATCAGGGAACTAGGTGGGGAACCTTGTCTATCGGAAATCTTACCAGTACCTAAATATGGATTTCATATGAACAAAAAGATAAAACAACAAACTAATGACTGACTTAGGAGATGAACATTAATGAATAACACTTATTGTGTAAAACATTGGGAGGAATTTGAGGGAAAGCATGATTATTACAGTTGGGATGGGTTACATCTCAGTCGAAGGGGAAATGTACTGTTGGAAAAACATTACAGAAACAATAAATAAGCATTTCAACTTATAAATAAGGGGAAATAGGGAGAAAATAAGGTAAATCAGAAGAACTAAATGACTGGTTATAAGTTCTATTTGGCCAATGCTAGAAGTCTAAATAAGGAAAAACTGGCAGAGCTAAAATCCTTAATGATATCTTACAACTATGATATAGTTGCCACAACAGAAACATGGTGGGATAAGGACAGTGATTGGATGAATAATATACCTGGCTACAGATTATTCTACACAAATAGGGCAGGGAGGAAAAGGGGGGGAGTCTGTCTGTATATTGGGGAAGAGATTAATGCTGCACAGATAACCATGCTGGAGGAACACACAGAACTAGAAACCATTTGGGTTAAACTACTATTCCAGAATAAAAGAAAATTAATGCTAGGAAACTGCTACAGGCTACCAAATACTGAGCCAGAGTATTTAGAGAAGCTTTAAAATGAAATAAAAACCATAACTGAGATGGGTGATGTTATAGTCCTGGGGGGCTTCAATCTTCCAGGAATAAATTGGAATGCACTTATTAGCACAAGTTCTATAGAAAATCTATTCCTAAATAACATACTTTTATTAGGGTTGACACAAGCAGTGAATGAACCGACTAGAGGAAATAACATACTTGACTTGGTAATGACAAATAATGAAATTCTAATAGATGGGACCACTGTAGCCAGCCCCCTAAGTGATAGTGATCACAATAGTGTCACTATAAATTTAATTACAGAAATATCTTTTGGTAAAAAAGGTACTGATATTTGGACTTCAGTAGAGCAGATTATAGCCAAATTAAATAGTTTCTAAACAAGCTTAAGTTGGAAGAAAAAATAATAAATTGTAGTGCACAGAAAGCTTGGGATATACTTCACATGGAAGAGCAGGAAGCAATTAGACAGTATGTACCCACTAGGAAAATAAATTAAATAAATAGGAAATAGCCACCAGGTTGCAATAAAAAGATTAGAAATGTAATAGCAAAAAAAAAAGCAGGCTTTTTCTAAACTAAAAAGGGATAATATGGTCAATAAAATAAAATATTAAAAGTTACAGTTAAGACTAAAAAACTTGTTAGGTCAGAAAAATATAGATTTGGAATGAGATTAGCACATAATAAAGATAATTCAAAATCTTTTTATGGGTATAGAAACACTCAAAGACAGACACATGATGTAATAAATAACTTTAAAAAGGATGGGGTGGAAAAAACTGAGGTACAGAATTTGGTCAAATTATTTAATGACTACTTTTGTGAAGTTTATATTACTAAGGAACAGCATGAGCTAAACCTGCAAAGCCATTCAGATCATATTATTAACTTCACATATGCAGAAACTATAGAAGCTATTAAATTGCTGAAACCAAACTCAGTGGCGGGTCCAGACAATATCAGTCCAAGATTCATAAAAGAGGTTGCTGATATCTTTACTCCACCATTAATGACATTTTTCAGTAAATCAATTAAAGAGGGCTATGTACCTAATGACTAGAGAATATGTATTGTGACCCCTATCCATAAAAATGGGCCCAAAAATATAGAAACAAACTACCAACCAATAAGTCTAACTTCTGTAATGGGTACGGTAATGGTGAGATTGATCAAGGAAAAAAACAGAAAATGAAATTAAAAATCAGGACAAAATAGACACACTATAGCATGGCTTTACAAAAAATTGATCTTGTAGTACAAATTTAGTTTCCTTTTATGAAAAGGTAAGCTTATGCCTTGATAAAAATATACCTACAGATGTCATCTTGTTAGATTTCAGTAAGGCCTTTGACAAGGTCCCACACAAGGAATTAGTCTATAAACTCAAAAACTTAGGAATAAACAAGTACATAGTACACTGGGTCAATAGATGGTTATACAATAGAACACAGCAAGTAAGAATTAAGGGAGTTACATCTGAATCTAAGGAGGTGACTAGTGGTGTGCCCCAGGGCTCGGTTCTGGGTCCTGTTTTATTTAAACTGTTTATCTCTGACATTGATGAAAATATACACAGTCTTATAACTAAATTTGCAGATGACACAAAACTAGCAGGGGAGGTAGATACTATACAAAAATATCAGTCATTATGTTCAGATCTGTTACAGGTAAACAATTGGTGTAACCAAAATAAAATGTCACTCAACCTAGATAAATGTACAATCTTGCATTTCGGAAAAAACAATCCAAGGTACAAATATTCTTCAGAGAATAAATACATCAAAACATCAGAAAAAGAAAGAGATTTGGGAATAATTATTAATGATGATTTATTAATGAAAGATCATTGCAAACACACTGTGAATATAGCTAACAGTATACTAAATAAAATAAAAAGGGCATTTTCAAACAAAAGTGAGTCAGTTATAGTACCTCTATGTTGGGTTTATGTGAGACCGATCCTAGATTTTGGATCACAAATATGGAGCCCCTGTTTAAGAAAGGACATTAACCTTCTTGAATTGGTTCAAAGAAGGGCTACAAAAATAATTCCAGCACTAAAAAATAGTACCTATGAACAGAGACTACAGAAAACAGGCTAAATTACCTTGAGAGAAAGGAAGTGTAGAGGTGACATGCTACTAATGTATAAAATACTTGAAGATGATGCATTAACTGGAGCCTGTAACTTTATTTTATTTTATGTAACAGTATCAGAATTACAATCTTTTGAGTCAGAGACTCCTTTACAAAGGCTCCACATCAAAGTAGTACAGTTGTTTACAGTATACATCGAATATCAGACACACATTTAGTAAGGAACATTCTTTACATACAGAGTGTAGTACAAGAAAATTGAGCAAAGATACTGGGTAGGTAATTAAATGAGGGTTTAGAATTCAAACAATGGTAGGTGCAACGCCGGCTCAACAGAGTGGTATATCTGAGACAGGGGAACAGGCAGGACAGAAGTCCTTTGTCGAGAGATAATGGAGGGTTGGTCAGAAGTAAACATGGTAGGCAGGTCAAAGAAGGGGGTGAAACTGGGGGCTAGTCAGATTGGGGCAGTTACAGTTATGGGAGGCAAAGATATGGCACTAGAGGAGGGATTTGAAACAACCGAGCCTGCTTTCCAGGGTGATAGAGCTAGGTAGAGAGTTTAGCCAGGTGGGGGCTCTATAGCAGAATGAAATCTGCACTAGGATGGTCCTGACATGATGTATTAGGAGGGAGGGTTTGGAGGAGCTGCGGGTGGCTATGGTTATAGGGGTAGGTTGGAGGACAGTGGATCGACCTGGTGGGGCAAGACCACAGGTAATCTTCCTAGCAAATAAGCATGTCTGGTACAACAGTATCTCTTCAAAATTGAGCCAGTTGGCTAGATTGTATAGTGTGCAGGTGTGGGTGAGCCTGGCACTACCCATCACTAGGTGGCAGGCTTTGTTTAGGGAGACTTTAACTTTGTGGACGGCAGTGTTGTCAGCTGCCCCATATACCAGGAGCCCGTAGTCAATGAGGGATAGGACTGAGGATGAGACTGCAAGCTGGAGGATGTCAGTGGGGAGACAACTCCTGTGGCGATAGAGCAGGCCAATCCTAGTGTTGACTGAGGTGCTGAGGAGGTGAATGTGCTCATGGAAGGAGACAGTGGAGTCGAAGGTTATCCCTAGATACTTGAAAATCCCTAGATACTTTAAATTCCTGGATAGGGAAGACCTCAGAAGTCACAATAAGCAGTTACATTATAACAAGCCCAACACACAGAAAAGGAAAAATTTCTTTACCATAAGAGCAGCGAAATATGGAATAGTTTACCCCAGGAAGTTGTGCTTCCAGAACCTCCACTATTTTCAAAACTGGACTAGATTCAGGGTGAAAGAAATTTTAGGCCTACTTAGCAGTGGGAGACACAAAAATGGGCTGAAGTCTTTCGTGTCTAATAATACCAAGGTGCCAAGATCCTGGACTCCCTTCAAGGTGCCTTCCTCAAGCAACTGGTCATGGTACCAACTCTGTAGAAGGCAATACTGGACCTTGTGTTCACAAACTGGGACAGTGTAATGGGGTAACAGTGGGGGAGCACCTGGGAAACAGCGACCACTGGTCACTGTGGCCTGAAATCACAGAAGGAGCAGAACCAAACTGCACAAAAACATGTATCCTGGATTTTGGGGGGGGCAGACTTTGGGAAAATGGGGAGATGCTTGAAAGAAGCATTAATGGAAATGTGGAGAGAATTGGGGGTTGAGGAACAGTGGGCAATATTTAAAACAGGGATTACAAGAGCAACAGAATTATGCATTAAGCAGGTTAGCAAAGGGGAAAAGGAAGAGGAGTCCATTATTGTTTTCCAAGGAGGCAGCAGAGAAAGTAAAAGCCAAAACATATTGCATTCAGGCAACACAAAAAGATGCAGGCAGAAGGGGATAGGGAGAAGTACCAGGAGAAGCAAAGGGAGGCAGAGAGGTCAATAAGGGAAGCCAAAGCTCAGACAGAAGAGAGCATCACAAAATCAGTGGGTAGAGGGGACAAAAACATTTGCAGGTACATAAATGAAAAAAGAATGGCAAAGGGAGGGATAGTGAGACTGAAGGGGGAGGATGGGGGCCGCATGGAGGATAACAACAGTAAAGCTGACATACTGAACAGATATTTCTGCTCGATATTTGCTGAGGAAGAGGAGGGTAATGGGCCTGAAGGGAGTACAAGAGGTAGGAATGGCCCAGAAATGGATACAAGTCTCTTTATACAAGAAAGGGTCCTCAAGGAACTGGAAGGAATAAGAGTTGATAAAGCAATGGGGTCAGATGGGGTGCAACCCAGGGTCCTAATGGAACTAAGAGAGGTGGTGAATGAACCTCTGGCAATCCTGTTTAGCCAATCACTGGAAACAGGGGAGGTACCCAAAGACTGGAGGACAGCAGATGTAGTCCCTTTATACAAAAGTGGGAACAAAGAGGAAGTAGGGAACTACAGACCAGTCAGCCTGACCTCGGTAATGGGGAAGATCATGGAGGCACTACTGAAGGAGAGATTGGTGGAACATCTGGTTGCCAACAGACTACAGGAATGAAGGCAGTGTGGTTTCATCGGAGGGAGGTCATGCCAGACCAACCTCATTTCATTTTTTGACTAAGTGACAAAGGAGGTGGATCAGGGGAGGGCAGAGGACATGGCCTATCTGGACTTCAGCAAGGCCTTTGACACTGTGCTACATAGAAGGCTATTAAACAACCTGGGGAATATGGGAGTGGGCAGGACAGTAGTGCAGTGGGTAGATAATTGGTAGGGTGGAAGGACGCAGAGAGTGGTGGTAAATGGCTGTCACTCCACAGAGGGAATAGTGACCAGTGGGGCACCACAGGGATCAGTGCTGGGATCAGTCCTATTCAATGTCTTCATCAGTGACATTGCTCAGGACCTAGAAGGCAGAATTTCCCAGTTTGCTGATGACATGAAGCTGTGTAACAGAGTGGACATTCCAGAGGGTGTAGACAGAATGAGGAGGGACCTGCAGAAGCCTGAAGAATGGTCAAGGGTTTGGCAATTGAAATTCAATGCAAAGAAATGCAAAATAATGTATATGGGGCACAAAAACCCTGGAACAGCATATCAGTTGGGGGGTGAGGATATAACATGCGCCAAGCAGGAAAAGGACTTTGGGGTTATCATCTCTGATGACCTCAAGGTAGGGAAGCAGTGTGACAAGGCAACAGGTAAAGCAAATAGGATGCTGGGGAGCATAGGCAGGGGTATCACCAGCAGGAAAAGGGAGGTCATAATTCCACTATACAAGACACTAGTGAGGCCCCACCTGGAGTACAGTGTACAGTTCTGGAGCTCTTACCTATGTAAGGACATAGACAAGGTAGAGAAGGTTCAGAGGAGGGCAACAAAAATGATACAGGGATTGCATCCCAAGTCTTATGAGGACAGGCTGAAGGACTTGAATATGTACTCCCTGGAGGAGAGGAGAGGAGAGGAGGTAGAGAGGGGATATGATAGAGACATACAAGTACTTTACAGGGGGGAACAGGGTACAGGAATATACTATTTTCCATTGAAAAACATGTTCTAGGACTAGAGGGCATGGGATGAAGTTGGAGGGAGGGAGAGAGGGAGATTCACTGGAAACATGAGGAAGAATTTCTTCACAGAAAGGGTGGTGGACAAGTGAAACACCGTGCCAGAAGAAGTGGTGGGGCCTAAAACAATCATGGGATTTAAGAATGCATGGGATAGACATAAGAGAATTCTGGAGGTCAGGGGTAAGGGGCAACAGACTTCTAGAAAAACATAAAGTGAACTTACAAGCTCAAATGGGCAGACTGGGTGGGCCCTTATCTGTCAACAGCATCTATGTATCTATGTATCTATGTAAGACACTGACATGAGTGAAGTTAAACATGTGATGCTTCCATTCATTGTACATTATAATAGTATTTTATTCTTTCACTTACAATCACAAAAGGCAAAACTCCACAGAAGGACCTCAGTAGGAGCACATTCAAGCAGCTGAAGGAAATCACGTCCACCTTCAAGAAACAAACTGAGACAAAAGAGTGGCAGCAGCAGGAACAAGAAGGGGAATGCTGGGGCAGGTACCAGCAGGAAACAGACAGCGTCTGCAGCCATGGATGCCAGAACGCAAGCTATTGAAAAATGGCTGCGTAGGGTGGAGAAGAACATGAAAGATATGAAGTGCAATCAGCAGCAAATCATGCAAAAGCTGGATAGGCTGCTTGGAGAAGTGGCACCAAGTGGGGCTGTACCAGCACCCTCACTGCCACCCCTACCATATGTGGAATTATGCAAATTGTAAATAGTTTGACTGTAGTGTGTAGTATTTGTTGCTGCTGATATTTTTATTGTTGTTGCTTTTTTTAAATAAACATTTTTGGATGTAAAACAGTGTCATCTTGTATTTGATCTGTGATTCATATCATGATGCTGCTATTGGAGGACCATGAATGATGGTGTGTATTTTGGATGCCAAACACTAGGACTGTCACTAAAATAGATTCCTGGTTACAGTATATTGGCCTTATAATTTCTGCTCAGTGCAATTTAAACCACAAGATACTGTTGCTGTAGGGTGGTTTTGTTTTGTCTGGAAGGTATAGGACCGGACCCTTGAGGAACTTGGGAACAGTGATAAAACAGACTGGACACTGACAAAAGGGATCAGATCATGAATAAACTATTTATTCTGATTACAGATATAAACCCTGTGTTGCCCTACCTTGACACCGGAAGCCAGAGTATTCCCTATACTCTGGAGCATATGATCAGATTCGGAGTACAAATGGTATGCAATCCCTAATATACTAAGATAATCGCTATGCCAATGGATAGCCCGTGTGTATGTTATAATACTATAACTGTTAACATCCAAAACAAGTCCTATTGGCCAAAAGTTAGGCTGCTCCTGGTATCTAAAGATATACGAAGTATAGAAACATGCTGGCTAAGGCATTCTAGTGCTAAACAATAGAATAGTATTACGGGTAGACAGCAGTCCACTAGGTGGTGCTGTTGTATAAGGTAAAAATCATCATAACATTGGATAAGGCAAATCCAAATACAGTCAGAAGTAATTGTAACATTAATCCATCAGATGGTGGTACAGACAACACTTGGTCATGCAATGATATTGTTGCACGCGATGAAGCATATAACAATGCTTAGTTCTTAGTTAGAAAAATACAGTAAAAATCACATTAGATCCATATCAGTAGTCATAACATCATAATTAGCAGCAAACAATAATCAATAATTGGTCCCTGTTACCACTCTGGTACAGTGGGTACTGTGCCTTGCTTGGTTAGTTATGATCAGTACCATTATGGTTAGTAGTAACAGAATAGTGTTGTGCAAGATGCACTAGGGGTAACCAATGTAGAGTGGAGGCCCAGCCTAACAGTCCTCCCTCTTGTTGCCTTCCCGCTAAGGCAACAAAATTGGTATGTGGATGTGGGATTACAAACCTGATGTGCAGGCCCTGTAAAGAAAGTTGAGCTGTGCACAGTGTTGTGCGTCTTAGACAACAAAGAGATATGGAAATAGCAAACATTAAAAATACTTCAATAACTACAAAACCTTTGAAAACAAACTCTAACCAGGTATTACCAAGGATGACACTTAAGTCTCCATCATGGAAGAGATCATTAAGGGATTCTCCAGCTTTGGATATCTTGTTGCTAATGTGGATGAGGTATGTGTCTTTCCTGTCTAGTAATGACTTGAGCTTCAATGATAACGGATCAGTCTTGACATTAAACATGGGTAGGTATTGTGGGAGAGCATTTAAATAGTCAGGGTCACTGGAAATGTAGTCTGCTTCCAGGACTGGGACTGGGGTGATAACCACATGGCCAATAACTGTTGTTTCATGAGGAATAAAACTGAAATTAGGTTCAGGAATTTTACAAGTTAATGACCCATATGTGAATTGTTTATAGTTAGTGATGGCATGGTACTGGCCTTCAGCATTATAAGATGCCTTTACCTGTTGAATTTGCCATTTGGTGAGCTTGATGGGACAGGTGAAGGATAAGTTTGTGAGGCAGCTGGTATAGCAATGGATGTCTTCCTTGTAGTTGTCATAGAGTTGAGGCAGTGCCCCCTTTGGCATAAGAGGTGACAAAGTCAAAGTAGATTTACCTGTGCTAGGGTTAAAAGTTTTGCTAGATTGGAGTTCCATATCAAAAGAAAATGACCAGTCAATTGCATCAGTGGAATAATCACATACATGTTTGATTACATTAAACACATCACAGTGACCAAGGTAGTGATAACCCTTTTTGGCACATCAGTCTGTTGATGGCGCCACCCAGGCATCAAGGATGTCATGAAATACCAGCAGTGGAGGCAGGTCAATCTGTTCCCAGAAGATTTGTCTTGAAGATGTCCCACAGAATGGATGTTGGCAAGTTTGTCGAAAATGGCAGTTTTAGGTTCAAAACGTGGAAGAGAAACAGTACAGGTGACATACATGGTGTCCTGAATAGAGCAATGTTTAGTTGCATAACATGGGCCCTGGTTGCGGTGTCTAGTAACATACCTTAAGTTTCTGGCAGTGGATAATGGAAACTGTACAGTTCTTTCCATACATTTAGTGGTACATGATACAGATCTACAGTGTGGGCAGTACCATTTGACCATATGGGAATCATGGATCAAATCTGGGATGCGCTCTAATTCGAGATCCCAAAAGAGATTCATCATAGTAGTCATTATAAAAGAGCCATAGGCTGAGCAAAGTAGTTATTTGGCTATACAATGCTGCTCTGCTTCTTTATTGTTCTGAAAAACCAACTAATTGATTTTATTCTTAGTGTCATTAAAGTGTGTAGCAATGTCGTGCATGTTGTATACTGTGAAGCGCTCCTCGCGGGTAAGGCATCTATTTCAAGGTCTGGCTACATATGGCAGTCAAGTCTGCTGGATTCCAAATGGACATAGCATTCCATACTAGGACAGAAACAGTACCTGTGACTCCTGCTATGTCAGCAAAGCCATGCTTGCTGCAGGGTTTGCCTTTAGCTTTCTTGGATTTGGGATGGGCTCTAAACACCCCTCAATGTGGGGTAATATGGAGCCCTGCTACAGGGTCCTGAGTGCGAGTTTGTTATGCTGCCAAAAGGTCAAGCAGCATGACACTATGGAATTTAGAAGTATTGGTGGTGGAACACCAAACAAATTCGGCCATATTCCAGTTGGTGAGATTTAAAACAACAGGAACATGCATGAACTGCATGTTGTTGACAAGGGTACCTGGTAGAGAAGTGGTAACATGTCTGCTAGCTGGTTATTGTTCCAAAATGGGGCACTCAGTAACAAGTTCTTCAGTTGGACATACCACAGTTAAAAACATAGCAGTGCTGGCAATAGGATGTTGTGTACAAATCTGTTTACTAGATTCATTATCATAAGTACCACAAAAGGTGGGATTCATAAGAACAGTAAGGTTATATAGACCAGTATGTTGGGACTGGGCTTGTCTTATTGACAAGGTACCATTTAGAGAAATACAGGTATTGAGCCAGCCTTGGAATGTGCCTTTAGCTAGGCGGGCCACTGGGATTTGTTTACCCTGGCCATCAGTTTGCCATTCAATCTAGAGAGAGGATTGGTCAGGAGGAACGGCCATGTCATTAAGGTAGGCATCCTTGCTTTCCTGGACTGTGATTAGTTTGGATGGGACAGCAATGCTTACTCCTTGATGAAGAGCTTGGTGTTCTGATACATGGCCAGGGGGAAGTAACGTTCATCCAAAGGATGTAGAGCATGGAGAAGTCTCTTCAAATTAGGGTTCATATTAGGATTCATGTTTTGGGGCTTAGTAAATGCATCCTGTGGCATAACAGCAGTCAGGATTCCAGGGATAAGGAAAAGAAGCAAGATAGCCATCTTGTGGGGAACCTACAAGGAAGAAAATTACCATCAGTATTCACTGTTTCCTACCAAATGGGTAAGGAAGGAGGGTGCTACTCTCCTTTAAACAACTTGAGCTGGTTGGCATTAAGCCATTTGTCTCTCTGTTTGTTGTCAGTATTGATTCTTATCTGATGGACTGCTGGACTGAGTTTGTTGATGATTGGGTAAGGTCCCACCCATTTATCTACAAAGGGATGTGTGGGATGTACAAATCTGAGTACCATTACCTGGTCTCCAACTTGCCAGTGAACTTCTTTAACTGTCTTATCAAAATGCATTTTTTGAATGCCATTGGGCTTTTCCAGTGTTTTGGGCAACAAGCAGGTGGGTCTTGATAATATTCTCTCTGAGCTGCGAAACGTAGGTGTCTAACACCACCCTGTCCACAGTGGGTATGTGCATGTCTATCACAAGGTGCTCAGGCTGTCTCAGTTCTACCAGTCATAATCTCAAAGGGGGTGTGCTGGGTAGAGGAAGCAGGAGTACCTCTAATTGCCATTAGAAGTAAGGGCAATAAGGCATCTAATGTTTTGGGATTGTCATCAATTAATTTGGTGAGCATGGATTTGATTCATCTGTTTGTTCTCTCTACCTGTCCTGAGGAGCGGGGGTGATAGGGGATGTGAAACTTCTGGTGTACACCAAGAAAGTTCAAGTGTCTCTTTCATTAACTCACCTGTGAAACTAGTTCCTTGATCGGAGTCTACCTTGAGTGATAGGCCCCACCTGGTGAACAATTGTTATACCAGAATTTTGGCTATTGCATCCTGTGCATGCTCGGGGGGGGGACCTCGACCCATTTTGAGAATAAGTCAGTGACTACAAGTGCATACTTGTTATTTCTGCTAGTGTTTGTGAGTTGGCCAATGAAGTCAATTTGAATTGCATGCCGGGGCCTAATTGCCTCTGGAGATGTAATTTGGCATTTTTCTTTGTTGGGATGGGATTGTTTTGTACACAGACAAAACAGTTGTCAATGTAGTGCTGGATGTCAACGATCCTGCCAGGCCATCAGCTGGTGGTCCTGAGTCTCTATAGTGTGTTCGATGCCTCCTGGTGTCCAACAGTGGAAGTATCATGTACTCAGTGGATGCATTCAGTGCGCAGTGATTTTGGAACTACCCGTAACTTCAGTTGTGAGTCATCTTCAGGCTGATAACAGATTAGTCTTCCATCTTTGGAAAGATTGTGTTTGTTTGTATGCAGTATAAATGGATTATGTTTTGGCAACTCATTTTCAGTGGCTTTGTTCAAGAAGGGAAATACTTGTCTGAGTTCTTTGTCAGATTTTTGCACAGCTTGCAAGTCCAATATGACTATTGTTTTTTGTTTCTGAATTACAGCAATGCTGGCAGGGATGGTATCCATATAATTAATTACCCAGATGCCCCCCCCCCGGGCAACTTCCTTAGCAAGGAAGTCTGCTCTTTCATTGAAGACATGGTAAGGCTCATTTTTGGAATGGGTCTTGATTTTGTGGATGTATAGTTTGAAGGCAAATTTCTGCACTAGAGTCTTGATGTAAACAAAGAGATCTCTGTATTTGATGGGGTGCCATCAGAAGAGGAGAAGAAATGGAGTTTACAGAATGGTAGGAGCTCTGTAAGAGAGATATAGACCCAATTGGAGTCCATGAAAATGACGGTGTCAGCTGGTCTCTTTTACAAGTTCCAAGGCTACAGCAATAGCAGCAAGTTCTGTATACTGTGAGGATTTCTACATATTATGCGCAACACTGTTTTAACTCTGTTTGTAACACCTGCCTTACAACTGTATGTTAATGTTGATCTTGTAACTTGAACTAGATTCTTCCCCTTCCCCCACCTCACCCCTCCTTCTCGTTCCTCCCTTTTCTTTCATATAAGCACTTGTTTACTTATTAACCCGGCACTTATTATTGTCCACTCTTTCTACCTATTATGCTCAACACTGTTATAACGCTGCTTGTAACACCTGCTTTACAACTGTATGTTAATGTTGATCTTGCAACTTGAATGCTTAATGTCTCACTCCTATTGTACCCCTTCCCCCCAGGTTACACTGGGAGATGAGTGACTTGTCACTCATTGTGCCTTCCTGGTGAAACATTTCAAAAAATAAATAAACAGGATTTGATGTGACACTCTTTTGAGGTGTGTGCAACTTCTCTGTCAGGGTAGTGAATTAGGACTCCTATCCAAGCCACTTGAACTCCCTCATGGTATGAGACAGAACCATCTGTAAAGATGTGACACGTGGTAGTGTCTTCCAAGTGTTTGTTGGTTGCTGGGAGAAATTATCCTGGGTCAGGCAGTACAGGAGGTTAGAGGCCACACTCATGCAGTTCTCCAAAATATGGGAGCCCATGGGCAAGAAGTTAAGGCATTTCAGCTGTATGTACTTGGATGTTTCTGTTTTGCAAAAGTAGTGACCAGTGGGTTAGTCTTGTGTTTGGGACTGTCCCATTCTTCACTCTATCTAGTAGCAAAAAGTCTGTAGGGGTGTGATTGGTGTGTAGCACAATGAGTGAGAACCCAATGATGTACAGAAAATGTTTGACAGCTCAGTAGGTAGCCAGAAGGCTTCTCTCACAGAGGGTGTATTTGAGCTCCTCTGGGGTGAACATGTGGGATGCCTAGGCAATGGGTATGAGTATCCCATTTACCTTTTGGGAAAGTACTCCAGACATGGCAATGTCAGAAGTGTCTGTTTCCAAATGGAAACGTAGATCAGGGTTTGGGTGACCAATGGTGGGGCAGAGGCCAAAGCTTGTTTCAAGTCAGTGACTGCTTTGGTATATACTGGTTCCCATATCCATGGGACATCCTTTTTCAGGAGTTCATAGAGAGTGGTGACCTTTTGTGCAAAATCACAGATAAGGTATATGGAGTAGTTTACCATCCCCAGAAAACATCTGAGTGTTGCCAAACTTGTTGGCAGTGGTAGATCTTGTAGGCCCTGAATCTTGTTCAGTGCTGGATGCCTCCCTTGGGAGTTGATGGGGAGGCCAAGGAAAGTAACTTCCTTCTGGCAAAGTTGTATCTCTGATGGGTTGTACTTGAGGTGGGCCCTCTGTAGGAGGGTCAGTAGTTTGTTCAGGAGCTCCAGATGCTCCTCTAAGTCTGCAGTGGCTAACAATAAGTCGTCCACATATTGCAAGAGGCATTGTGGGGGCACTGAAGCTTTTGATGGCTTCATGCATGTGAATATGGAAGAGTGATGGGCTGTTTTGGAATCCTTGGGGAAGGCATGTCTAGGTGTACTGGCATCCTTTAAATGTGAATGCAAATTTGTACTGGCTATCATGGTCCAAAGGTAATGACCTGAAATCATTGGAGATGTCCAAGGTACCGAACCAGTTTTGCTCTGGTTCTAGCAGTTTGTGCACATCAGGTGATGATGCTACTGTGGGTAAGCAGCTTGGGGTGACTTGGTTAAGTTTCCTGTAATCAATGGAGAATCTCCAGGAACAACTGGGTTTTTCATGGGCCAAATGGAGGAATTGGTGGTTGACACACAGTGTCTGATGACCCCTTGTTGCTATAGGGATCCAATGGTGGCTTTCAGGGATGGCTAAGCCTATGCAGGAAATGGATTGGTGCGGGTCCATGGACAACTATACAGGTGTCCATCTGTCAACAATCATACTTATGTTTTGAAACATCATCCAGGTGTCTTTCCACAATAGGCAAGAAGCTATCATAAAGCGGATGGTTTTGAAGTGATGTAATGACGTCATAGTCCACGTAATTGTTGACTATTGCAGCCACAACATGTGAGTCATGGATGATATGCGCATGGTATTGTCCTTCAGTCTAGATAATCAGCAGATTAGCCAGATCCACAACACAGCCATATTGTGCAAGAAAGTCAATTCCCAAGATGCTGGGGTGATGACGTAAGACCATCAGGTCAAACACAAATGTAGTACACAAGGTGCCAATAATCACTGTCAGTGGATGTGATCAATAGGTGGCTAGCTTGATTCTGTCCACTCCGTGGGTGATGATACATTTGCCCACAGAACAGGCTGATGTCACTGGGTCTTCTTGGTGAATACTGACATTGCTGCACAAGTATCCAAAAGCAAAACCATTTGGTACCCCTGACAATGGCCTTGGTGCAAGGCTGTCTGCTACCATCAAGCTTGAGTTTGTTGATGATATGAACTGGGGCCTGTAATCATCACTCAGAAGGTACAAGCTCATCCTCTGGTGGGTATTGATATTGGAGCGCAGCCTGTGAGGTTTGGAGTTCCCATAGCTCCTCCACCGGATACAGGGATGGTGTTTTCGGCTACTGGACCTGTGTAGCACAGCCCACAGGTGCTTCCATCTCCTCAGGGAGTTCCTGAGCCAAGGGTGTTGGTGATGAGCCTAGGTTCTCCATCTCTATGAGAGGTCAGAAGTTGTTGGCAGCGACTGCCACAATGGTTAGTCTAGGAATGGTTTCTGCTACAGATTGTAGCTTCCCAAGGATTAGGTGGAGCTTGTCATTTTCCTCTTTAATCCTGAGGTTTTTGGACCATATCTCCTGATAGGGAGTGCCTTTGTTTAGGCCTTTATATGAGGATTGCTGCTGATTTTGGGCTTTGTTCCAGTTCTTGTTGTAGTTCCAGTTTTGACCCCACCTTTGGGTCTGTGACTTCCGGGGGGTAAGCCTGGCCTGAGGCCTGGGAATCTTGCGGTTGGGCCTGTGGCTTGTAGGGTGGAGGCTAGTAGCAACCTTGGCCCAGGGGCTGGTAGGCCTGGGGCTTTCCTTCCACAGCATAGTGCAAAGGTAGCTCATTAGTATTTTGGACCACGGCTACCTTACCCTTGCCATCGGAAGTGAGGTCTTGGAGATACGGTGCAAACACTTGTTCCGCTCTCTGAAGAATATCACAAAACTTATCTGTTCTAGGGAACACAGCAGGTTCAACCTTGTCACGTATATCAGGGGCCAGATTTTTGATGAAAAGGGCCTTGTACTCAACCTTGTCATCATCGGCTCCTTCCCCCACTAGGTTTTTACCAACATGGTAGGCCAACCATAAACGGTTGTGAAAAGCCGTGGGACTTTCTTTGGCAAACTGCCTAACCGGTTTGGCAAACATCATGCCCACTATCCCGGGGTTGGCAGCAGCGATAAGCTCAATGGCTATCTCATCATACTTGATGTCAGCAGCATTTCTGAATTCCACGAGGAGTTTCCCCCATAGAGCCAGATCAATGGTTTGGAGCAGTACCTGTACTCAACAATCTGTGGGGAGGCTGAGCATTTTGCACTGGCTTCAGACTTTTTCTAGATGACAGCTGTAGTTGTCACTGGGGGTCATGTGACTGATGCTGTAGGCAATCTGTTGTACCAACTAAGTGGACTGCAAGGGACTTGCTCGTATGACTGGTGGTGGTGGATGGGCAGCAACAGAATGAGCTGCTGTGCTCACTGCAGCATCAGCCACAGTCTTAATGAGGGGTTCACTCTCAGTTTGTTTCAGGAGAATTTCTTTCAAGGCAGTCTGTAAAGCATAAATCTGCTCGGGGCTCAGGGTAGTTTGGACTAATGCATTGTTGATCAATTTCAGGATCTCACTCTTATCCTGCTTGGTGATCTCAGCAACAGTACAGGGTAGGCCTGGCCCACTGTCTTGGTCATGGGGGTCACCATCTTTGATGACTACATCATCGGGTTCGTCATCATCTCCTGATAACACTTTGTCAATGGGCAGGTACTGGTGTCCACCCATCACTTTGATGTGGCCAGCTAACACCTTTCTTTGATGGTGCAGTTTTGCCATCTTTGCTCTACATGAAACATGGCAAACTTTACTTTCGTGCTGTCCCCCTTCATTCATACATTTCTGCAAAACTCTATATATGGCTCTGAGTTTGCAATTCTACCTAAATTCTTTGTCTAACTCCCTAGACACTCTCCATAACTCTTCCTCAATCACCTCATTCTCATGATGCAACATCTCATTCATTCTACTCAACAAGTCATTCATATGAAACAACTGCATCTTATCTTGCAACAACCTACCATTTTCCTCTCTCAAATGATTTGCTTCTCATTCACTTTCTTGATCAGCATTTGATAAGTCTGACTCATGTTTGCAGCATAGAACTTGGAGTTTTTGGTCCATTTGCTTATGTTGCTGTGACTTACCACTCGCCTGAGGACCCAGCTCCTGTTTCAGAGTGCGATTTTCAGTTCACCAGCTGTTACCATGGATTCAGAAGTTTCTGAGGCAGTGAAAAGTGCTGCAACAAACAAACCCTTCTGGTCATGTTTTTTCACTGTTTCCTTGGCATCTACATACAGTGTGGAGACACTCTGCACTGGATTTCCCTCTGATTTTGCGTCCCATGTAAAATCGTTCCACCCCCCATGGAAGGCAAGAAAATTTTGTAACCACTTTTAGTGCACAGAGTCGTGAGGTAGGTAAAGTGATAGGGAAACACTGGCAAGTGTTATCTTGTGAACCAGAGTTATGAGAAATATCCTTCTCTCTCCCAATTATGACATATAGACATGCACCAACATTAAAAGATTCTTTGGTTCATAGCCATTTTACAACATGGATGGGACTCACCAACAACTGGTTTGGAGAGAATGTAGGGTGTAATCAGTGCAAAAACTATAATGCTTGCAAATATATCCTAAAGAAGAAAGAGTTTAGTGTTGCGAATCAGAAAGAAAAAGTCTTTGACATTAGACAGCTCATTACGTGCAATACACAGGGAGTAGTCTATTTAGCGAGATGTAGTTGTGGAGCATTTTACATTGGCAAAACTGAGGGAGCGTTTAAAATAAGAGTTCTGGAACACATTCGTGCCATAAATAAACAAGATTCAACATATGCCACGTCGGCACACATAGTGGAAAATCAAGATAAACATGAAACACATGAATTTAAGTTTGTGGGTATTGAAAAAGTCTATTATGGTCAAAGAGGTGGTAATTATCAGAAGAAAATTTTAAAGAAAGAAAATTACGATTAAAAGCTTATCAAAAACCTGGTATTAATGCTCATTTGGAACTAAAACCCTATTTAGAACATAGATAGAAATATTAAAAAGATTTGGTTATGTTTCCAGTTTTAGTTTTTATAGCTCTGAGATAGGTGAATAAAATATTGATATTATATTATAGATATATGTTTGAAAGAATAGTATTATAAATGCATAGATAGGACTTGCTTTAATGTTTGTGACATAGTATTGTTGTTATTTTAATGGGTGGTGGTATCACAATTGATTAACCAATGATTTTGTATTACATAATTATGATGTCAGACATGATTTGGTACTTAAATCTTATGTGTTTTGTGGTGCTTTTAGCCTTTGATAAAGGACTTTTTTCCAAAACGTGTCAGGTGTATTAGTTGGTACAATAAATACCTAAAAGAGAAGCTCGGGGTCCGGTTATTATTGGGTATGTGAGTGCTTCAGCTTTCTAGAGACATTGTTTGATATTTTGCTGAAAGCACCAAAGGTTCCGAGTGCATGGTTCGTTTACTAAGATTTGGATATTTGGAACCGTTGCCCAGGTTTCTTCTAAAGGTGGACGTTTTAATAAAGACATTGGAGTAAAACCCTTATGGACACCGTAAGAGCAATATCACAGAAAATGAACTCGAAAAGAGCAGCACTGACGGATCAGATTGAAATAATGCCAAATGATAATCCATTATTTTATGTGGAAAATTTATTGACAAGGGTGAGCACAGTTAACCCATTTTTAACGGATGTATGTGAACCTGAACCCCCATATCAGAGACACATTCATTAAGGGGAGCGTTCAGGGAGTTAGAAAGGACCATGCAAGAATTGAGGAAGATATTTTGGAATGTGACTAATTTGGCAGCATACCTACAACTTAAAAGAATACCAAGGGGTCTTAGATTAATCAAAAATCCTGCATTTGGAAAAGACAATGCTAATTTTATGCAGGAATGTGAAAATATACTGAGTGAAGCCAGCAGTAAATTAATGGAGTTGATAGTGAAATATAATAAAGAAAGAGAAGCCACACTCAAAAATGACTTAAAACAAATAGAAAGAGAAGTCTTGAAATATAAAGAAACAGATGGCTTTGACACATGTAATAAACGATTACAGGAATTCATCAATAGATTAGATAAAGAATTGAAAAGTGCTAAACAGATCAAATTCATTAGAGATAAGGGGGATTATGAAAATAACCAAGTGTATTCATGGAAGAAGGAAACAAGAAAAGGGATTTTAAAATGACCTACATGAGTATCTTTCAGCTATAGTACAGAGGAGAGTGGATCAGAAGGAGATGAAAATAACTCTGCACAAAGTCATTTTTTTCATAGAGAGCAGAAGGAATTCGAACAACCACTGCAGCAAGATTTGTGCCGGAGCCCCAGGTTGGTGAATTACGGCACAGAAGACGGACGCGGAGGGGACAGAAAAAAACGTAATATATCAAGAGCAGAGGGGACGATTCAACTGGAGAAACAATGGCAACAGGTGGAATGCTAGAACGATGAAGAGGTGAGTCGAGATATTCAGATTATCAACCTCTCAGAACATATAATAACCAAACCTGAGAGACAGTTACTTAAAAAAGGACTGAGTTTTTCACCCACAGTATCGCTGAATCCAGTCCAGACTATTATAGACCTTCATTTGATGTGTAGGAATCTTAATCTGAAAGCTATCTATAACAAAAGGAATGGTAGTGACTCTAATTCAGATTATTTTGTGAATCCTGCTGCCACTGTAAAAAACATTCAAACCAAATTCGGTGTTTAATCCACCTTTATGTAATGTAGTGAGTGTGTTTAGAGACCTTTGTGAAAAAGACTTGGAGGAGTTGTTCGAGAACTTACCATGCCCACAATTTAATAACTTGAGCAGGAGTGAACGGTAAGCACTAAGTCTTCTGCAAAAAGATCCTAAAGTTATTGTAAAGCAAACTGATAAAGGTGGTTGTGTAGTATTGTGGGATGTAACTAAATATAGACAGGAAGTGTTGAGACAATTAAATGATTCATTGTTCTATGAAAAGTTGAATTCTGACCCGACTTGGGAATATAAAACTTGTATTGATGAAACCATAGATGTGGCATTCAAACAGGCAGTTATAACAGACCAGACTTGAAAATTTCTAAAAGTAGAACATCCAGTAAAACCAACATTTTATGTTTTACCTAAGGTTCATAAAGATTGTGAAAATCCACCAGGACGTCCCATAGTGAGTGGCCTAGGTAGCCTCACAGAACCTTTATCTCAATTTGTAGACTCTGTCCTTAGTAATTATGTTAAAAAACTGCAATCTTATATTAAAGATACTAAAGATGTCTTGAGAATGTTAGATGAGATAGTAGTTGATGAAGACTGCATGCTAGTTACGTTAGACATAGAGGCTCTTTACACCAATGTTCCCCATGATGGGGCATTGGATGCAGCAGCACATTTTTTGAACAGCTTTGGGGATAGGTTTGAGGGAGAAATAGAAGTGATTTTAAAATTTCTTGAACACATTTTGATTAGGAACAGTTTTGTTTTTGATGGAGATGTATTTCGACAAGTAAAGGGGACAGCGATGGGAGCCACATGTGCACCATCGGTAGCTAGTTTATATGTGGGCCAATGGGAGGATGACATTGTATTCAATCACCACAGCAACCCCTTTTTTATAATGTGTTACTGTGGAAGCGTTTTGTTGACAATATTTTATTAGTTTGGAAAGGTAGTAAAATAATGCTAGACGAATTTTTTAACTACTTACATGGCACGAATGAGAATCTGAGATTCACATACAGTGCAAGTGGGGATTCTGTGAATTATTTGGATCTGCGGATTAATCAGGAAAGAGAAGGACATGTGAGTACCAATCTTTTCAGGAAAGCAACAGATGGGAACACTTTATTATTTGCTATGAGTAGTCACCCTACACATACAGTTAAGAATATCCCCAAAGGCCAATTTCTTAGGATTAAACGAAATTGTAGTAAAGCAGAGGATTTTGAAATGGAAGCTTTAGCACTTAAGAGTTGTTTGAATAGCAGGGGGTATTCTAAAAAAGTTATAGAAAAGGGATATCAAGCGTCAGTAAATATTAATAGAAATGAGTTACTTGTCGACAGGAATGAAGAAACTATAAAGAGTAAAAGGTTTCATTTTGTAACCACTTTTAGAGCACAGAGTCATGAGGTAGGTAAAGTGATAGGGAAACACTGGCAAATGTTATCTTGTGAACCAGGGTTACAAGAAATATCCTCCTCTCTCCCAATTATGACATATAGACATGCACCAACATTAAAAGATTCTTTAGTTCATAGCCATTTTACAACATGGATGGGACTCACCAACAATTGGTTTGGAGAGATTGTAGGGTGTAATCAGTGAAAAAACTGTAATGCTTGCAAATATATCCTAAAGGAGAAAGAGTTTAGTGTTGCAAATCAGAAAGAAAAAGTCTTTGACATTAGACAGCTCATTACATGCAATACACAGGGAGTAGTCTATTTAGTGAGATGTAGTTGTGGAGCGTTTTACCTTGGCAAAACTGAGAGAGCGTTTAAAATAAGAGTTCTGGAACACATTCATGCCATAAATAAACAAGATTTAACATATGCCACGTCGGCACACATAGTGGAAAATCAAGATAAACATGAAACACATGAATTTAAGTTTGTGGGTATTGAAAAAGTCTATCATGGTCAAAGAGGTGGTAATTATCGGAACAAAATTTTAAAGAAAGAAAATGAATGGATTTTACAATTAAAAGCTTATCAAAAACCTGGTATTAATGCTCATTTGGAACTAAAACCCTATTTAGAATATAAATAGAAATATATAAAAAGATTTGGTTATGTTTCCAGTTTTAGTTTTTATAGTTCTGAGATAGGTGAATAAAATATTGATATTATATTATAGATATATGTTTGAAAGAATAGTATTATAAATGTATAGATAGGACTTGCTTTAATGTTTGTGACACAGTATTGTTGTTATTTTAATGGGTGGTGGTATCACAATTGATTAACCAATGATTTTGTATTACGTCATTATGACGTCAGACATGATTTGGTACTTAAATCTTGTGTGTTTTGTGGTGCTTTTAGCCTTTGATAAAGGACTTTTTTCCAAAACGTGTCAGGTGTATTAGTTGGTGCAATAAATACCTTAAAGAGAAGCTCTGGGTCAGGTTATTATTGGGTATGTGAGTGCTTCAGCTTTCTAGAGACATTGTTTGATATTTGGCTGAAAACACTACAGGTTCCGAGTGCATGGTTCGTTTGCTAAGATCTGTACAGATATTGCTGGCCATATTAGGGAACCTCTATAAAGTTTCCTGGAGACTGTGAGGTGGTGTGTATCAATCCGCTACCGACAACAATCAGTCCACCAGGTTGGGCACCTGCTACTCTATCTCCAAAGCTGACAGGCAGATGGGAGCATGATCTTTGTGTCGTCTGCACCCAGCTCAGTTTAGGAAGTTTCCTTGGAATGTACAGATTGGTGGGGTATCCCCAAACCAATTCGCTGATACCCTAGTATCTTTAATGTCTTTGTTTTTGCACTGATCCTGCCGTATGTCTGGAAGGTACAGAACCAGACCTCTGAGGAACTTGGGACCAGTGATAAAACAGACAGGACACCAACAAAAGGGATCAGATCATGAATAAAGCATTTATTTTGATTACACATATAAGCCCTGCGTTGCCTTACCTCAACACTGGGAGCCAGAGTATTCCCTATACTCTAGAGCATATGATCAGACACAGAGTGCAAATGGTATGCAATCCCTAATATTCTAAGATGATTGCTATGGCAGTGACTAGTCCGTGCGTACATTATAATTACAGCTAATATACAAAACAAGTCCTATTGGCTTAAAGTTAGGTGGCTTCCGGTATCTAAAGATATACAAAGTATAGAAATATGCCAGCTAAGGCATTCTGGTGCTAAACAAAGAATAGTATTACAGGCAGACAGCAGTCCACTAGGTGGGGCTGTTGTATAAGGCAAAAATCATCATAAACATGGATAAGGCAAATCCAAATACAGTCAGAAGTAATTGTAACAGTAATCCATCAGATGGTGGTACAGACCACACTTGGTCATACAATGGTATTGTTGCAAGCAATGAAGCATATAACAATGCTTACTGTAGTTCTTAGAAAAATACAGTAACAATCATATTATATTCATATCAGTAGTCATAACATCATAATTAGCAGCAAACATTAATCAGTAATTGGTCCCTGTTACCACTCTGGCACGGTGGGTACTGTGCCCTACTTGGTTAGTTATGATCAGTATCATTATGGTTAGTAGTAACAGAATAGTATTGCCCAAGATGCACTAGGGGTAATCAATGTGGAGTGGGGGCCCAGCCTAACAGCTTCATGGCAATGAACGAAGTAAGTAAATAAATAAATAATTAATACTGACTTGTAAAGAACAGTCAAATGCTGAAGAGTTTCACTGTATTCAATAGCCTAGCATTTGAAGAATGGAATTAAGTAACAGAAAACCCAGTGCAAAAAAAACCCCAAAACAACATTTCTACTTACCTTCCTGCATGAGATTTCATGCCGTAAATAAGCCATCCAGGGGGAGTAGAGCAGGATGCCTTCAGCAGGGTGGCAGAAATACTATAGAGACACAGACCTTCAAAGAGAAGCAATGAAAAAAAAAAAGATTTAAATACATGGAATACAGATGGATGAAGTTCCACCTCCCCAAATACCCAATACATATATCCATAGAACACTGAAAGACATAGTGTCACTACTTTTTATGGAAAAAGAAGAAAGACATTTCAATGGCAATTACAGTAGTTTTATGATGATCATGAGGCATCTGTAGGCCAGTGCGGTGACAGGAATGTGCTAGTACCTTTTCACGAATACTCTGCTGAATATTCGGCTATTTGGTATTTAGGTATTCAGTATTTCGTCCCTTAACAAAAAAAAAACAAAAAACTCCCTCCTCTCCCATTCCAAAACCAGGTAAAAAAGTATGCAACCTCAATAACCCCACTCGGTATCAAAACCACAATCCCACCCTCCTCCACCCCCCATAACCACCTTTTTTTTTAATATATTGAAGCAGATTCCCCACTTGAGCAACCAGCTCACCTCGCCCACCTCCACAGCTGGCCACCATCTTATTGTAAAGTGCTTTCTGTGCCCTCCAAAATTTAATTTATGCCCCCCACAGCACCCAAACCTACCCACTCTCTCTCACTCACTAGCACACAATTGTGTCAAGTATAAACTGAGCAGGTGACCGGCTCAGGCCTCCCTCTTCCATGGCCGGCCTCATTCTCCTGAATGAAAATGCTTTTGGGGGGGGAGTGAGTCACTCACCTTCTTAATTTATATTTGACAGTTGGGTTCTAGTGAATGGGAGACAATAAGTAGGGTTGGGCACTCTGTGGGAAGGGGGACATAAATTACATTGTTTTCAAGTGCAAAAAGTGCTTTACATTAAGAAGGTGGTCAGTAGTGGAGGTGGGCAGGTTGAGCCAGTCACCCAAGGGGGGATAGACTTAAATGTATATTTAAAAAGAAAATGGGTGTGCAGTCAAGGAGGAGGTGGGATTGTGCTTTTGATAGAGGGTGGGGGAATGGGGGGGGTCCGTTCACTATTTGGCAAGGGTTACTGGGTATTCATGACTCTACTATTCGTCATATTCGTGAAATATTATTTGGTCCCTGCACAACCCTAGTGGTGACTCTGGATATGTTTTGGGACAGACATGGTCATCCTTGTTATGGGACAGTGGAAATGAAACAATTCTATACCAGCACTGTGTTGCACGCTTCCTGCATGTGGCAGACACATTGCATACTGTTGACTAGAGGTGGGCAAAATTTGTGATTTCTTCCTCACTGGAACTTCTGTGAAATATTACAACTTTCATGGAAGTTTTCAAACTTTCACCTGTGGTGGATCGTAAATCTTCCAAATGGGTTGACAAATTTTCACCCTGTTTCACTCCAGCTCCATATAGTAACAAAAAAAAAGGAAACGAAAAAGTTTACTTGGTGACTGATGGCCCCCTCCACACTCGAAGCCCAGGCTAAAATATAAATAAAATTCCCTGGTGGCTAGCAATCTCTCCCCTGACCCGATCACCCACCCCATATATAAGAAATAATACCTTGGTGGCTAGCGGTCCCTCACCCCAACCCCCACCCGATCACCCACCCAATATAAGATGACTCAGAAAACAGAAGTTAAAAGTTCAAGATGTAGCAGTGCAGTGGAGAAGAGCAAATACATGGCATGAGAACTGTTACTTTAATTAACAAGTGGTGTTTTCTGAGTTTATATTATAAAATTACAGGTTGTAAACTTGAATTTTTGTTGGTTACTGCTTCAACCCGATGCCCTTATTATCAATGCATAATGGGATAACTACCTGCACCATAGTCATAACCACAGCAGACAATCTTATGTTTAATTTTTATCCCCCAAGGCTGCTTCCTCCAGCCTATCATCACGGGATTGCTGCCAAGGTGACTTCTCTGCTCCAGCTAATACCTTTTTTTTACTAAAACTACTACAGCATTTCAAATGCTTATCAGCTTAGAAGGTTGTATGTTAGAAGCAGATACAGTATTAATATTTCTGTGCCAGAAATGTTCTTAGTCAGGAATTTTAAAGAGAACCAATCCCGGCATTTTTTAAAAATGAGTAAGATATTATGTGTCAAAGACACCTTGCAGCCAATGCTAACAGTGTGCCCCATAGTTGTAAAAGTAACCATTTTTTATTTTTAAATGGCGTTTCAGTTCTGTGCCTTCTAGCTGAGCTGCTCTGTTGCTTCTTGCAGGCAGCATAGAGCTTGCAATGTCTTGGTGACGTAACTTTAGGGAAATGCACTGTGCTGTCACCTGCTTCCATCCCTATAGCTGCCATGCAGTTGTGCCAGTTAGATCGTGTTTCCTTATCATTCATGCTTGAAAATCATTCACTTTCCCTGGCAGCCCACTGAATACAGCACTCCTGGTCAAGTTTACTTTCCAGCCTGTAATTTTTAATTATTAAAACATCAGTACCTGCAAAGAAACTGTCAGAGTTTTGCTTCGTGTAGTCCAGCGCTTCCTGGTTTCCCCTGTTGCTGACATCATGGTCACAATGTGCTCTGCGGTTATGTGTTCTGTCTGTCAACTGTTAGCAATGTACTATTTTTGCAACCTAGCTCCAAATAAACAATATTTATGCATATTCCATTATTTGACATTAATACCGACGTGCTCCTGGTCCCGATTTTGATCCTGCCCACAAGCTGTTATGTTCCTGTCAGTAGGCATCCCCTAAGCCAATATCACAATGATTTTTTTGAATAGGAAACTATAAAGAGGAATAAACCATGTTTTGGGTAAAAATGCCTGTCTGCTTAGTTATTTTGATATTGTGTTATCTCAGTACTGCAGTGAGGCATATGTATGTGTTATTTTTTGGGGGGACTTATGTTTTGCGGGGGGGTATAGGTTGTAAATAAAAGGTAACTTGTACTATGTAAAACAAATTAAATTATGTAAGTAATGTCAATAAAAAAATTATTTAGTCTATTGTGTGTGTTGTGTTTTTTTTCTGTGGGGCATGTGTATGTGACCATTCATTGGTTGTAGTTTTGGGGGGGGAATTTGGGTCACTTTAAATGCAGACAGTATTCTGTCTTATTGGTTTCCATGATTCAGCTTCATCACAGGGTACTGTGCATCCAGTTGTTTTATTGATCACCCACAATTTCTTGCTAACTAATTAATCATTTTTTACAGTACTTAATATTATTTCTAAGTATTTTGTACCTGCAATATTTCAAAGACATGATAATTAGCGGTGTTGCTGCTTGCTGCATCAATACCTACAAAAATGGAGTAAGCATGTTCTCCTTTCCAAAGAATGGTATTGTTAGGAAGAAATGGACAGACCAGGTTCATAGACCCTGGGCAAAATGGGATGTTCCTATAAAAAATAGTTTTTTATGTAGTGACCATTTTACAGAAAATTGCTTTGAAACCCAGTGTCAACTTGTAGCACAAGTCAACATCCCAGCACGTAAGCATCTGAAGGTGGGGGCTATTCCAACCATCTTCCACCTTCCAACCACCAGTCTGAGAAGCCAGGTGGCACAGAATTACTCATGACATCAAAAGAAGAAGTTGTCTGGATCTGATTTTCAGAAACGTGAATGTAGCAGGGTAAGTGTATTGTTCATCTTTTTTTTTTCCTTTTTTTGGTAAGCAATAACAAATGAGAAGGTGTTCTGTTATTGTTGATTACTGCACACATATGTGCGTTGTGAGACAGGCTGCCATGTTGCTCATTGGTCCCCAATAGCAGCACACCATGTCATTGGCTACTGTGCTTATAACATGGGTTATGCAGACTATGTTAAAAATGTTACATTGTCCGACCAAGGTAAAAAGTAGCCACAACACCACAAGCATATGTTATATAGTTCATGAACATACAAATGGCAGAAATGAACTGCTGACATTATTTCTGTAATTTGCATAGGCATACGCATGTAACATATGCATGATTGGACAGTGTTTCTTGCTCTTATGTCTCTGTATGACTGCGTTTCCTGGTGAGCTCACAGGGGTATGGGGTAATCATTGCACATAATACATTTTTCACAGCTCTCAACTTACATTGGGCACACTTACACACCTCGTTACTGCCAATGGGGACAGTTACACACCTCAGTAGTGCCACTGCGTGACTGTAGAGAATGTACAGTTACATACCGAGCACACACTGTGCTCTGACTCTCTCTCAACAGGTTTTTGTGATCCTTCACTGCTGCCCTCAGTCCATCCATCTGTCTGTTGCTGAGCTCCACAGCAGCACAGATGAGATCCTGCATTTGGTGTTGTGGGGTAGGAAAGAACCAACCATGTGAACATAAACATTGCTGCTATTTACAGCCCATAATGGCATGCTTCTGGAGGGCAGAGGCACAGAAGAATGTGTGTAATGGTGATTGTATTAGTTCCCTGTGTCTGTCTCCCTCCAGGCACCTGCTGCTGTCTTGCTCCATATTTCATGAACAGGGATGCCGCTTACTGCCTGTGTCTGTCTTGCCCCTGCCCTCTCTCTCTCTCTCTCTCTCTCTCTCTCTCTCCTTCCCCCTGCACATACACAGAAGCAAACTCACATTCTGACCTGGTGACAGAGACATACATCAGAGAACACAGAAAAACTTCAAGTACCCCCATAGAGTGATGAGTTTATCAAAAAGTCCCTTACAGTGAGAAACACAGAACGTTTGCTTTTCACTCTGTCAGTGTGTCTATCACAGTCTCTCTCTCCCACCACAGCCTCCACCAGTCATAGCATGTCTCACAGAAAACCACAACCAGTGCATTATGTTATGTTATAACCACTCACCCACAGGCCCACTGACAGAATATTTCACTACCTTACACAACACAGGGGTACAGCTGGCTCCACTTTATCACTGCAGCACTCTGACTGCCCAATGTGTGTCCTATACAGGATAGCACGTGTATCGGAGATTGTTACGATAGTGGTGTGGTCATGCATATGTAACTTATTACCTATCTACCAAAAACACTGAGAGACATAAGACAGTTAGATACAAACAGACATAGAGAGATAAACCACTGATGTTGTGTAAATATGTGTTGAATAACTAAATATGTCCTTTTGCAGCTGTGGGTAATGTTTGAGAGGGCTGTAGTCATACCTGGATACTATGCCCTGCCTTGTTGAAGGTGGTGATATGTGACTGTGTTACTACATACCAAGTGATTACCACAAAGTCATTATTTTTAGGTGTTTGCATATTTTTACAGTTTTAACCTTGGACAGCATTTCTTACTGCTGTTTTCCTTCCAGTGTTGATATGGCGGACTATTCTCTGGTGTGTGTACTACATATCTGAAACATATGTGTGGGAGTGAGTCAGCTATAGAGGATATAGTCACAACATGCTGTCACAATGGCATGTACCAAAGGTTATCCATTTAGTAGGTGAACAGATCCCCATGCCCTTTGTACCACTACTCACATCGCTACTCACATGTGGCAGGCTACTGGTGTTCAGTGGCTCATGATTGCACAGTGTCTCCATTCATAATGATGCTGTGACTTGGTCATATGAGCGACCACCACTTAACAAAGCCATAACTGTGTATGCGGCCCATCATGGTGCAGACATGTGACAATGTCATATACATCGAGTACATCAACATCACAGAGGTCCTTGACATAAGGTGGGTGGATTCTGCCAAAATGAGGAGTATATTCATGAACGAGAAGGCAGGGATGGAGACAATGGGGGGAGGAGGATTTATGGAATTCAATTAAGTGGCGGTTAATGAAAGCCACTTAAATCTGCCTAAGGAAGGTGATGATGAACTTAAAAAGAAATAGGCTACTCAGGTTCACCAGGGAAGTTAGGGTGGCAATTGATGAAAGAAAAATGACATTTAGAGCATATAAGAGGACACAGGTAAAATAGGACCGGGAGACGTACAAGGATAAGCTGAGGCTGGCAGGGCAGAAGATTATGAAGGCAACAGCAGACTCAGGAGAGAATTACTAAGCATGCCACAAGGTGATAATTCCTTTTTTTGGTATATAAAATAGATGAAGAAAGCAAGGCATGGGATAGTAAGGGTGAGTGGGGAGTACAAGTTGAAGTGGACTTCCAGAAGGTGTATGTGCTAAATTGATATTTCTGCTCAGTCTTCACTGTGTAAGATGAAGGAAGGGAACTGCTGTTAATGAACCAGGGAAGGGAGGACATAAGGGTATATCCTAGCATGATCAGTGAGGACAGTGTAAGATAGGAGTTAGGTAGGTTGAGGGTGGACAAGAGGTTGTCCGTAGTTGCAGGGTGGGTGCCAAAAGAGTAGAAGAGGGCAGATGTGGTGCCACTCCATGAGAGTGGCAGCATGGAGTAGGCAGGTAATTATCATCTGGTCAGCCTCACCTTGGTGGTTGAAAAGGTGCTGGATGCATTATTAAAAGAAACTGTGGTCAGCTACTTGGTGGAAAGTGGGTTACAGGATGTCCATCAGCATGGCTTCACACAAGGAATGTCATGCCAGACAAAGAGGATATAGTTTTTTGATGGGTGGATGAAGGTGGTAGATCAGGGTGGGTTAATGGATGTGGCCTATCTGGATTTCTGGATGACCTTCAACACTGTCCCTCACAGAAGGCTGGTAAATAAGATTAAAAGGTTGGGTGTGGGACATAAAATAACAAGGTTGGTGGAGAACTGGCTGAAGGACAGAAGCCAAATTGTGGCGTTAAATGTTGTATGTTCCAGGGATGAAGGGTTAATGAGTGTGGTCTCTTGGGGATCAGTGCTGGGTCCCATATGTTTTAACATCTATGTCAGTGACACAGCATGGGGCAGCAGTGGAAGGTTTGCCTATCTGCAGATGAAAGTGAATCACACACTGGGGGGAGTAAGTAAGGCAGCTGAGCAGGAGAGGGATCTGGGCATTCTAGCAAGTCACTGTGAAAAGTGAACAGAATGATGGCGTGCATAGGGAGAGTTATAACAAGCAGCCAAAGGGAGGTGCTAATACCACTTTACAAATCCATGGTGAGACCTCACCTGGAGTACAGGGTCAAATTCTGGAGACTTCACTTACGGAAGGACAAAGGTTGAAACAGTCCAGAGAAGGCCCACAAGGATGGTGCATGGGTTGAATGTGGAGCCCTAGAAGGAGAGGTTGAGGGACTTGGATCTATACCAACTGGTGACCAGAAGTGAGAGAGGGTACTTGATTGAAACATATGTGAAGGGGATTAATAAGGTAGGTGGGAGCTTATTCACAAGAAAAATAGGTGCTAGAATCAGGGGTCATAGTTTCTGATTACAAGGAGGAAGGTTTAGGGGCTATGTGAGTGCATATTACTTCACTGAGATAGTGGAGCTCTTAAACCATCTGCAGGAGTAGGTGGTGTGGTTCTAAACAGTGGATGGATTCAAGAGGGCATTGGACAGACACAAGGTTTTCACCAGGGTGCAAAGAGAGGGCTCTTTGGATAAGGGGGGCAAGTAGGGAGCGTGGGTTAAGGGCATACACAATGGGCCAAAGGGTCCTTCTCTGCCAACCCATTTCTGTGGTTCAATGATTCTTTCATATACATGCATACAGTTCATGGTACATCATGGCAATGTCCACTGCTTATCACTCTGTATTTTGTTCAGCATGGCTTGTATTACTACTTGGAGATAAGTTGCAGTTTACACACATATTGACTTTGTCTTCATCACTGTGTTAACAGATTGGTAAAGAAATTCTGGATAAGCATCAGTCAGAGCACGCCTCAGCGACTGAAGAATTACCTGCTCCAATGAAAGAATTACCTGCTGCTGAGGTAATTGTCTAATCACAGTGTACAGCACCATGACTGTTACTGTTAAAAACTTGATACTTGCCTCTCTTTCTCTACATTTCTCTCTATGCAGATTCCTGTGGACACCGAACAGGCAAACTGTTGTGACGTTGTTATTCAGTGTGACGTAGACAGCCAGTTCTGAGTGCTGTATTATATATTTTTTTAATATAAAATGTATTAATGACTCTGCTGAAAATTCAAATGCTCTAGGAATTACCTCATTCATCACCCCCCGCCGCCCAGATTCCAGCTGAGAGATGAAAGCCATGGGAAATGGCTGACAGTATGTGAGTTCACACACACTCAGTTTTTTTTTAGAGACAATGTGTTACACGGAAGACTTTAATCAAGGATCCTGTATCTCTGAGTTAATTACAGACTTGTTTAAGTTAATTTTGTTAAGAGAGAAACCATAAACTAGGTTTATGACGTTAGAAATGGAAGCTAGGATGTTACATAGAGGTGTAAGGTTGTAAATGACCCTGTGAAGCCTGTGTGAGGAGGGTACAGCATGAGATCAAAGAAGTGTCATTTGAAACTTGAGTTATGATAAGGTTGCAGAATTAATACTTTGAAATTACATCCTGTGGTTGTGTAGAAATATATTTTCTTAGATATTTTGACACAGAGGAGCTAGATGACCTCATGCAAAAGAGGTGGGCAAAACCAGCTTTTAAAGATTATTCACTACAGAGACACACTTTTTATCTGACACTGACCAAGAAAACATCTGAGCACTGAAAACAGGTATTTAGAAAGCTAGACAAAATCTAAATATAGTTGCAGGAATTGCACTGTTTCAAACCTTGTTTTGTTTAAAGATATGTATGTCTTGTGATACAAGAGTTCTGTATTGTATGTTTGACATATTATTATATATTTTAGTAAAAACTCTAATTTTAGAGCAAACCTGGTCTGTTTTTGAATTGCTTTCTTTTGCTAAGAAATATTTTTGGTTATAGCAGACAGCAGACACAAGCTGGTAGGGTGGTACCAAACTGGAAAGAAAAGCGTTTTAAAATCTGAGGTCTTTATCAAAGTTTTAAAGGATTCATCTTTGAATACCTGGTTAGGTGCCCATAGGCAAAGATATCTGGCCCCCCAAAGACAGATATATCTGAGCCTGTGCATTGGGTATGCTAGCAAGAGGTTAACAGTTTGTATCCCTCCAGAACTGAGACCAAAGATTGATCCAAACTCACAAAAACAGACAAGAGGGTTACCTTGTCTGTTACACTGTTCACAAGACTGCACTCAGAGGTTGGCACTTTGGGAGTAGAGGGTCTGACCTGCTGAGTGAATTTGTGACATTCAGTGCTTATTGAGACATGGAATATCTGTCAAAGTTCAGACCGACAGTTGTTTGAGAAAGAGAAATAGAGGTTAGTAGTGTGCTAATATTGACAATGATTGGCATGTGTCCTCGACTTCAGTATGCCAGTTCTAAAATCGATTCATACAGTTGTACTGCATTGCTCATACAAAGTACTCCACAACCCTGTAACCAATTATGTCTTCTGTGAATGGGTTAACAGGACTTTCACTGGTACAGCCAGCACCTCTCTGATCTCCTTGAGTATCCTTTGATGTACCACATCTTGTACCATTGCCTCTTCCAGTATACGATCTCAGAGTTCCTTCATGAGTCTTTCCTCTGGAAATGGACTACTGTCTATCTATCTATCTCCCTTTGATGCTCATGTCCCTTATCTGTGTTCCCTCACTGTCTCTTTCCTCTGCAAACAATGATCATAAATATATTTATAGGCTATCTACTGTTTTCGGGTCCCCTTCAAGACACTCCCACCTTGCCTTCCTTAGTGTATTAATCACTCCCTTGTTTTTTTGTCTTTTGCTTAGATACATAACAAGTTCATTCAGCTTTTATCACAGACTGTGCTACTGCCTCCTCTGCATCTTTTTTTTTTAATTCTCTTTTTATCTGCTGCCTGCCACCGAGCCATCCACCCAGGTCATGGCCCCCTCTACTCCCACTCTCACATGTAGCCGCGTCTCCCAGATACCCCTGGATTACCCCCCAGGGCGGGGTTGCGGCACTGGCCCAAGTGCCACAGACAACTGGATAGGTCCAAGAGCCAGACTGGGAGCTCATATCCTGGTGGCCAGCAGCATGATTTTTTCTCCCTTTAGGTGGGGTTGGGGATGTGCAATGATGACCTGCAACTGCCCTGCCCCCAAGCTTGCTTAGACGTCGAGTGGCAATGAGGGTGTAACCCTAGTCTCCAGTGGGTGTCCCCACAGCGCCGATCACTCCACCACCCTCCCCCCAGAGAAGGAGAGCAGTCATGGGGTGCTCAATCCTTCTACCCCCGGCCGGCCCGCCAATGACCGAGTCCGTTCCTGAACCCGGGTCATCGGCATCGCAAGCAGAAATCCAACCGCTGCACCGATGGGCTGCCCTCTGTTTGCATCTTTCCACTCTGCCCTGATTTTAGTGACTCCATCATCTTTTCCTAATACACCTCCACATCATCCTCAATCTACGTTTTCTTTAAATGCCTCAGTTACACAGTTTGATTTCTTAAGTTTGCCACAACTTAGTTTTATATCCATAGTGTTCTATTTATCCGCCTGCTGTTGATTACTTGCGTGAGTCAGATGTTTGTTGCCGTCATGATGTACACTTTTATTTTAGCCTACTGTTCCTCCTGCACACCAAACTACTAATCACTGGCATGGCATCCCTGTAGTATTTCATTATTCTTAATAAGTCCTTTCTGAAGTGCAGTCTTTGCCTTTCTGAGATTCTATTCGGAAACAACATTGTAAGGTGCTCAGTGGTCCACAGGTGTCCACAAACAGTCATCTATCCAAGACTGTCCTTGTGGCTGAGTACAAGGTGCTGTTGGTGGGGTCATTACAACAGCTGGAAATATGTTACAGCATCAAAACTTGAGCATCACCTTGGATGAGACACACTGTGGAATCCCTTCAAATTTGATCATAAGGAAATCAGTAATACAGCAAACTCATGAGATGCACGTCATGGTACTTCACCAGACAACATCAGTGTGGTACCACTTCACAAATTGTAGGTTTGTAGGAGTATCAAAGTGTGGTACATGCACCATATGATGGTTTGTGTGCTGTGGTGCCTATGGATGCTGCCCGTGGTCATCACATATATTACCGCATGTAAGTGTTTACTCCTTATGAAACATCATGTGACACAAATGTTCACAGATGTCAACATGTGGTGTGCTTACTCCCTGATACTCTCCACACTTCGGCGCCTTGGAGTCATCTGTCGATGGTCTGTACATGCTATCAACACTTATCCTCCACACCATGTGTTTTCCATGCTGTGTATTCATGCCACTATGAAACTGAAATCCATTGATGTTCGAGTAACATCAATTCCATCAGTGATCACGTCTTTCTCCTTTTAATATTTCAGAGCAATGAATGTGGTGGCTTCTACCACATGGAACTCGAGGGTCTTAAGTGTGCAGTAGCATTTCTTGAAGAAAATGGTGTAACCATACACTGTCTTGTAACTGACCAGCATCCTGGCATCAATAAGTGGGTACGTGAAGAACTGCTAGATGTGAAACACGACTATGACATTTGGCACTTTGCTAAAGGTATGCAACTATCACAGTAAAGCAATGTTATGGTAGTTTTGGCAGTGTGCATATGTTCACTGATACTTCATATTTGTCAACTAGGACTGAAGAAGACTACCACAGCAGCCTTCAAACAGAAGGACTGTGACTCATTTATGAATTGGCAGAAAAGCATTATAAATCATCTTTACTGATCTGCCATTTCTACTGCTGATGGAAATTCAGAAATGATAGTGCAGAAGTGGTCATCGGTTGTCAACCATATTCTCAATGTACATGAGGGACATGGTGACTTATTCCAAAGATGTTTACATGGATCAATCCTGGATAGCACATGACAAAAGGAGTGGATCGTTGCTGGTCAGTTTTATTTGTAACTGGTCTTAATATTAACAACTTGTGTCATGTGGCAAACTGTGGCACAGTGCAATTTGACTAGGAAATAACAAAGTGCAGTCATTGCACTGATTACATGGAAAGGTTTATAACAACAGAAACATAGACTTTGACGGCAGATAAGGACCACTTGGCCCACCCAGTCTGCCCATTTCCCTTCCTATTGGATAAGCTGCAGATTCTAGTTAACCAAGGGCCTACTTCTTGCAATCCCCCACTACAATTGCCTTATGTCTGTCCCATGCATGTTTGAATTCCCCCACTGTTTTAGACCCAAAAACCTCCCCAGGAAGGCGTTTCCATGCATCCACCACTCTCTCTGTGAAAAAACATTTCCTCACATTACCCCTGAGCCATGCCCCCTCTATCTTTAAATTGTGCCCCCTTGTTCTTACACATCTCTTTTTCTGAAAGATGTTACCCTCCTGGACTTTGTCGATTCCCTTGAGGTACTTAAAAGTTTCTATCATGTCCCCCGTCCTCCTTTCATCAAGGGTATACATATTAAGCTCTCTCAGTCTCTCTTCATATGGTTTCTGATGCAGACCCTGCACCATTTTAGTTGCCCTCCTCTGGACTGCTTCCATCCTGTCTATGTCCTTGCGTAGATGGGGTCTCCAAAACTGCACACAGTATTCCAGATGGGGTCTTACCAACTGTCTGTACAGAGGGATAACCACTTCCCTTTTTCTACTTGTGATGCCCCATCCTATGCATCCCAGTATCCCCCTGGCTCTCCTTACTGACTTCTCACATTGCTTACCCACCTTTAGGTCATCTGATATGACTACCCCCAAGTCCCTTTCCATTTTTGTTGTTGTTAGTATCTCCCTGCTATTGTGTACTCTTCTCCTGGGTTTTGTTTCCAGGTGCATTACTTGCACTTCTTTGCATTGAATCTAAGTTGCCATATGTCTGACCATTCCTCCAACCTTGCCAAGTCCCTTCTCATCCTTTCTACCCCCCTTGTGTATCAACTCTGTTACAGATCTTTGTGTCATCTGCAAAGAGGCATACCTTTCCTTCCAGACCCTCTGCAATGTCACCTATAAAGATGTTAAAGAGGACTGGACCCAGCACTGAGCCTTGAGGTACTTACTTATGTTTACTTCCCTACAGGGCTGCGTGCTGCTTTGAAGCTGAAAGAGACTGTCCTCAAGAAAAGGCTACTCAATGACATTGGCCAAATGTCACCAAACATGAAAACCAGCAGCATTAAGGGTTTTCATAGTGTTATCATTCACTTTGCCCTGAAACACACTGCTTTTAATTACTAGGGAATGACACGCAGGTAGGAAATAAGCATGTTTCAACTGACTGTATCTAAGTCTAAATGTTGACAACATAAATGTGATGCATTTAGTTACTGTAGGGTGTTGCTAGTGTTACAACCAGTTACAAAGGCTTTTACACGTTAGCAGTTAACTTGCCATGTGCCACATAACCAGCAACATGACAGTCATAGTCATCTCTCTACAGTCTCAAACACAGTGTTACAACTTGAGTAACCATCGTTCAGTGCCATGTAATGATCTGTTTCAGGACAGCAATCAACAATGACTAGTTAAGTGAACCTTTAAGATCGATTGATGTCCACTCACGTCACTATCTGTGCATTCCAACAGAATATTGGCAGTCTTTGCTCTGCCCTGTTGAGCTTTCAAGCATGTACAGGGTGTGTGTTCACCACTGCAAGCATTGCGAACTTCAGTGCTCACATTGAGTATTGATATGGTTACTGCACATAGGTGGCAATGAATATGTTGTGCATGCCCTCATCCGCCACAACACAGGAACTGTCAGGCGAGTGGTGATGATGTGTTGCCCACATTATGCGATGGACTGTAATGAGGATTTGGTTACTCAGCATTTACATATGCATCACATACACTGACATTTTTTTTATTGAGTTTTCATCTGTTTTGCTAAGTTACAGATGTTGAAGGACACATGGACAGAAAATGTATATTGCAAGAATGTTGACTGATAGATATTTATATCTGTTGTACTGTTTGTCACAGCTACTAACACAGAGGCCGGGATATTCAGACTGCACCAGGCTGTGGCTCAAGCCTGGGCGCAGCGCAACTGGGATGCGCCAGGGCATAGTCTGGGCGATATTCAACGGTGCTGCACCAAGGCTCAGCACAGTTGAATATGGCACTGTGGCCACCCACATTTTGCATGGCTCAGTGGCACTGCGCCAGCGCAAGTGGCCAGAGAGGAGCAGGGGGATGCGCCAGCGCAAGTGCCGGTGCGTGAGGTGCATGAACCACGATATTCAGTGCTGTGTATGCAGATGGGGCCATAATGCATGCAAGGCACAAATGGGGCCATTTGCATGTCATTATGGCCCCATTTGCATGCAGCTGCACCGATCCTCAGCAACTTGTGCCTGGCCCCATGCCAGGCTGCAGCCATTGAGAACCAACCCCCCCTGCCCCTCAGCGGCAACACACCCCAATGCCCGATCATGAGCATTGTTAAATGATCAGTTTCCCTGGTGGTCCAGTGGACCTGCCCTCCAGCCCAATCGCGGGCTTTGTAAAATGATAAGTCTCCCTGGTGGTCCAGTGGACCTGTCCTCCAGCCCGATGGTGGGCGTAATGAAAATAAAAGTATCCCTGGTGGTCCAGTGGACCTTATCCAGCCCAGTTGCGGGCTTTGTGCAATAATATGTATCCTTGGTGGTCTAGTGGACCCTCCCAAGCTCGATCAGGCTTTGTAACTGTAACAGTCCCTGGTGGTGCAGCGGTACCCCCTCCCACCCGCCCTCAGTCCGCCACCCGCTCCCCCCATCAGCGGTGGCAGCGCTCCCCACCTGCAAGCCACCTGGCTGCCCACTGACTGACAGCGTACAGTACAGCTGTACGATCATTGGTCCGCAGCGTGGGCCAATGGGCATGCAGACCGTACTGTACTACACGTTCCCGATATGTGAACGACTTTCATTCACATATCAGGACTATGTTGTACATTATGGTCTGCATGCCCTCATGCTGTGGAACAATGAGCATACAGCCGTACTGTATGCTGTCAGTCGGCGGTTAGCCAGGCAGCTTGCGGGTGGGGAGCTGCCACCCGCCACTGACCGGGGGGAACGGGTAGGGACTGAGTGGCGGGTGGGGAGAAGGGTACCGCTGGACCACCAGGGATTGTTAGAGTTACAAAGCCCACGATTGGGCTTGGGTGCGGGTCCACTGGACCACCAGGGATACATATTATTGCACAAAGCCCGCGAATGGGCTGGATTTGGTCCAATGGACCACCAGGGAATGGAATTCTTTATTTATGCCCGCAATCGGGCAGGGAGTCAGTCCACTGGACCACCAGGGATACTATTATTTTCATTACACCCACGATGGGGCTTGGGGGGCAGGCCCACTGGACCACCAGGGATAGGATATATGTATTTATGTCCACGATCGGGCTGGGGGGCGGGTTCACTGAACCACCAGGGCTTCTGTTTTATTTACTGAGCCTGCGATCGGGCATGGGGGGGCCCGATGCCTGGCCTGTGCCTTGGGAGGTTGAATGGCCACCCACAGCAGGCGGCTGCCATATTGCTCCCAGCAATGGCAGCTAGCCTGTGGAGTCAGTCCTTAGCTCCTGTTCTTTTTGGGCACATCTTTGTGCCCCCGTGGTGCAAGGTGGGTGTGTGCACACGCCTGCACCCGCACATCCCGAGCTGAATATCGGGATGTACACTTGTCATAGACACGCCCCCACCCGCGCTGCATACATTACTGGTGCACCCTGGTGCATTGGGATTTGCGCGGAGCAAATTTCCCTTTTGAATATTGTGCTGGGGTGCATCAGTGGGTTGTGCAAGGCACAACACCTTTGCGCCATGCGCAACCCCTTTGAATAACCTGGCCTGATTATCCGGTAACGATTACTATGCAGATTGATGATTGCAGCCATGCACTTTAATGAGAACAGTGCCTGGGAGTTTGCAAGCACAAAGGATGGGAGAGAGTGATACAAAATTGTGTATCCAAAATATAAGAAGGGAGGTTTCATCGTTAGACTACAGCATGTCAAATCCACTTACAGTACGTGTACAATAGCTAATTTGTCAAGTTCAGAAATATGTTCAGCTATCTAATTGTGAGTTCTGCGGCTAGTACTGCACATTCCAAAATATTTCTGTATCAGTAGCATTAACCACTGTTAATATGATATAACTTTGCACAATGTAAAACTTTGCCGGTAACAGATAATTTGTATTTTAATCGATAACTTGATTTTAATTTGTCATGTTCATTATGGTTGTCGGCATCCTGACTTTGTAATTAGTGAATTATAAAATGGACATTAATGAAAGGTCCAATGACAACTTGCCATTCAGCAGAAAATGTCACCTGACCATTCATTAATGCCCCGATAGACAAACAGTTTGCATGCCAATCATAAAAAACCTGATTTTTGTACTTTTTACAGTTAGATGGCCCTTTTTTTTTCAGTTCGCTTTATGCTCCTTCTTCACTGGCCCCTTAGGTCTCTCTCAGGTGTGGTCACTTGGACCAACCGGTTCCCGCTGTGTCTGAGGTTCTCACCAGGCCAAGTCTCCATCTCTGGAACACCTCCTGTACAACTACTGATCCCCCACAAACACCCCAGCTCTGAACCACCCAAGGTGGGACCACCTGCTCCTCTGGTGCTGTATTTAGAATCTGGACGGGGTGGTTGGAATGTGGAGGAGAGCCGGAGACCAGCTGGGAGTAACCCGGCATTGAGTGTGGGGGCCATCCACTGGACCTACTGTCACCTTCCCGGATGCCACGACCATGTTCCATGTTCTTGTGTTCCCTGGGGTGCTGGCATGCAATGACATCTGGCATGATGGGTGCACTCCAGCACCCATGCACATGATGTCTGCTGACACCCCCTTCCCCTTGTATGTGCTGCCACTAGTTGCAATGCTCTCAGTCTCCACCAGGAGTCATTAGAACTGCAGCATGCACTGCCCACCCTCCCCAGGAAAGGAGATCCATACTCTGGATGCTCGATCCTGCTCCTGTCCTGCCAACCTCCAATGACCTGAGTCTGTTCCCAAACCTGGATTGCCGGCATGGTGCTAGGTGTGGCATCAAGTGCCTCAACCCTCAGTGCCACCGGGCTGGTAGATAGCCCATTTTTATACGTGCAATAACCCACTCCACCCCATGGGTGTAGCAGGCATTAATGCACTTCCTGGCTGGTTGAAGTCACTCAGGCAAGCCATTGCTCATCACAGCCCACCCTGGGTGTGCATTAATGCCCTGATATAACCATGGTCTGTTGTGGGTTATAGCATACCTTGCAAAGTGTTAGATTTGAATGACAACACAAAAAACATGAACCACCCTCGACCAACTTGATATCTTTCTTCCGATGAGGGCCCCACAGTTGAATAAACAACTGAAGTTGTGTTCTCACCAGCTAACTGAACCTGATGTATTCAGTGCAAGAGTTCCTGAAAGTTGTTGTCCATAGTGTAACTGTACAGAGATAACCAGATTGTGCAATCTGTACTTAAATGGTTTTATGGGTATGCAATTGCATGGTATGTTCAGGAACTCATGGAGCATGTGGAGAGACTACTACATGGCGATGCAGACACAGCAACACATTATCTGCTGAAAGTGTTCCGCCACCACTTTGTTCTAAATACAAATGTGTCTCAAAGGAAGAGGCAATCCTGAAACATCGTTCATGTTTCCAGAACCAAGAACACTCACAAAAATTAATAGCCAGTAATACAGGTGTGCATATTGAAATTTTTATTTTACAAATGTGTTGTGACATAATGCAAAACAGGACACCTAAAACTGTAACGGGTGCACATTTTATGAATCTGAAATGTTGAACATGTAACAAACATTTATGCAACCATAGATTGGCCTATGGTAACAGCAGGTTTACCTTGAGTAACATGCAATATTATAACTGTAGCTGGCAAACAAAGAACACCTATGCATGTTGACTTTTACAGTGTCTCACTTTAGCATTGTGACTATCCCAAAAAACTATCAAAAGTAGTGGAATGAAAAACGACAGCTTTCAAAGTACCATATTCAACTAACAGTGGTACAGTAATAGCAAAACAAATGAGTGGGACAAGAATAGTCCAGATAAAGTGAACATTCTTGTACTGTTGTCTTTTCAACCTTATTCAAGCAGAAGGTACTTAAAGCCTGTGTAGTGCTCCAATGGGAACTTGGAGTGTATTTTATGAACAGCGTAGGCGGGAAGAACCACATGCACCCTGCAACTAAGCCAGCCCCAGCACCATCGAGCCAGCTGTCTATATGCTATGCAGTGATAAATCCTGTGAATAGCAAACAACATAAATTACTGTTACTGTCCCAGTCATTGTGAAAAGACAGTCACGTGACAAAAATGTCCTATGTCAGTACAAATAGCAATCCATAACAGGTTTGTTGAATAATAGGTGCATTTCGAGTGTTGTCCTCATACCACACAATGAGGTTTTTTATTTTTCACTCTGTGTTGGTGGAGTGAAGGGTGGTAACTGCTTGACAGCAGCATATCAAGGTCCATTATAATTTTTAGTAAAATTATTATGAGTTTGTCAGATGTTGGCTGATTAGTAGGACAAAGAGGGCGGTGGAGAACAGAGTTCAATCACAGGACATGGATGTTACTAGTGGTGTGTCACAGGGTTAAGTTCTGGGCCTGGTCCTCTTCAATGTTATCATTAGTAACATTGTGGTGGTGGGGAGACTCAAGGGTCATGTAAGCAGGTTGTACTGGTGGAAACGAATGGTGACTTCAAGAATCCATGTCATACAAACAAGGCAACTGTAGTGTTAGGAAAGTGGGGGTAAGTGGGTGACCCTGTAGGATCATGATTTACATCAGTAGGGAATGGTCATACAAGGTGTGTCATGCCATCCGTTTCTGTTGTGAAAATCTATGTTTCTATGAGGTTCGACAATCCATTGTATTTTGTGAATAACTGGTGTTATGTAAATTCATGTGTGTGGTAAGCTTATGTTGGTTTTCTTGTTTTTCAGGGCCAGGTTATCATTTGTTACGCTAACACCTATGCAGAGCGGCTGCTTGATGGATGTACCACCACTTGAAATAGCATCATAGTCTGATCAATTGGTACCGATCATTTCTGTGTGTGAAAGATGCTACCCTTTTTAACTTTGTGTATCCCATTGAGGTACTTTTATGATATCATCCCTTTACATAGCTCACCTATGGGGGAAACATATTGTGGGCTTTACGTTGCATGACATATGGTTTACAACCAGTCCACAATTTCAGTTATGAATACATTATGGAGGACAGGCAAAAGCACTAAACTCTCTGTGAACACGTTGGTAACACTGTATTCTATGATTGAACTCTGTTTACCAACAAACTCTGTGTCCGACTGATCATCATATTTCAGACCCAGTTTACCACCTTGGCACACAGTGCCAGACTGCTCAACTTTAGTACTGTCCTCTTCAGTGCTACAGTTATAAATGCCATCATATTTTTCTGTCTTCCCCAAGAACCATACAGTTTTTTCCCTCAGTACCCTCGATGGCTTACCAAAGATAAATGTTTTATTCTATGTACAGTGATGACAGCTAGGTGCACAGTTGCAGACTAATACATGGACAAACACAGAGAAATAGAAACAGAATTTCACAAAAGATAAGTACCGTCAGCCCACTGAGTCCAAACTGTACTCAGTATTCCAGGTGACGTCTCCCAAAATGCCTGTACAGTGGCATCACCACTTCACATTTTAGTATACTCATGAGATGTTGACGCCTTACCTCTCTCCCTCCTCCCTTTACCACTTCCAACTCTACCACTCAAATAATAGAGTGACCAACTGGGAGTTGCTTCCTTCTCCTCTAGTGTCCCTTGCCTTCCCCCTGGGGACTACATGGTTGAGGACCCCAGCATCCACCCTGTCCACAACTGCAGGGATTTTACTACTGGATAACGACATCTAGTAGCCCAACAGTGTGATTTTTCCCACAGCTGATTTTTTTTCATGTTCCTTGGAGCTTCGCCCACTGCACCTCCTTTACAAATGACAGCAAACTCTGCTGCAGGCAAAATCCCATTGTTGGGATTTTCGCAGTCAGGATTTGAATGTCTGGCTACTTGGTGTCAGGCTAGTGGATGTTGGGATCCTGTAATGATACCAATGCGGGACTCCCCATGGGATAGCCTCACTCTACCAGAATGGCATAGTAGTTGTGCACTGGGAACACAGGTGTGATGCACCTCTCCCCAACCTCCCTCACCCTCCTTGAGGCTACTGTAGTTCAACTGCACATCATAACTGGCATCCTATGCGGCAATGGGTATGGCCTTGGTGGTACCTGCCTGCTGGATGAGGTGTCCATAATGAAAGCCAACTCATTCTGGAGATGGGCCACCTCTACCTAGAGATGTGCGTGCAGATAGGGTAGAAACGCAGTGTAGCGAATGTCTCCAGGAAGACTGTTGCAACATGATGAAGAAAGCTGACCTTCTTTTTCATGCACTGTGGTTCCTGAAGAATGGTGCACTATGAGTCAGCATGCCATATTTTGAGTATTGGTCAAATTGTGTATGTTGTATGGTCTGCTGACAGAAAACAGTATTTTTTGGGTAATTTTACTTTTCTAATGCATACATAGTATTCACATACTACAATTGATGTTGACTCATAGCACGTTGTAAGATTCATTTAATGAAATGTATCACTGTATGAATTAAAAGTCAATTTATTACATGTATTATAAGAATTAAATATCGTTGTATAAGATAAATGTAAATATCTTGATTAATAACTGGATCAATCTATTAATACCCACATAAAACAAGTTTCACATATGGAAATGTATAGCTGCATGAACCAAATGTCTGTTAACTATTTGAATTATAAGAATTTAATGTTTGCACAAGATAAATGTTGCCTGTATGTAATAAGATATGTTTTTTCTTTTTACTTTTATGTATGCTTTTTGTATTTCTTTTTTTACTACATGCAAGTTATGTAACAGGACCATCTTTAAAATGGGTCATTGACCTAATGATGTGGAAAAGATCCTTCCTGTATAAAAATAAAAATGTTACTACTATTACTACTAAATGGAATATTACCATTGTGGCATTAAAGTCAGCTGATTCTCCCTGACTGGGTGCTCTATCCCTCTAGCGGTGCAGCTTTCCAAGCAACCACCGACCACCTCCTTCCATGCTCGCCTGCCTTTGCATAATTTCAGTTCAGACACTATGACCATGTGGTCTCTCCCTCTAGTGGTGTGGCTTGCCAAGCAGCCACCCACCACCTGCTTCAGTGCCAGCCTGCCATCAGCATAATTAAAGGTACACTTCCAATGAAGGATTCCTCTTTGTGTATTCTGGTGCCTTCCTGCATCTCACTACTGATTGTCCCTCCCCTCTAGGCCAGGCTGATCATTGGTTGCCTCAAGCCTGCCTTCCTAGCCACACTATCTAACCTGTCTCACTGTTTTTTCATAGTTAGTCAGCTCTGCATTGTAATTGTCTTCTGCTCTGTCTCTCCCCTCACCCCCTTAGGTAACCATTCCCATCCATTGGTGGTAGCATACAACTAATCACTGTCTCCCCTTCTTCCTTCCTTTCAGCTGAGGCCCCATGACTGGGTGCTCTCTGTCTCTCTCTCTCTCTCTATCTAGTGGTGCATCTTTCCCTGCAGCTGCCTGGCTGCTTCCACACTCTCCTTCCATCGGGAAAACCCCTCTCACTCCCTTATATCCAACAATTCTCGCACTTTTGCTATCCCTCACTGCGCTGCATGTACAGGACGGAATGCATTCTCACACCAGTTCCCCAAACTCTGGAACTCCATCCAACATCAAATTCAGCACTCATCCTCATCTATCACCCTCTCCTCCAACATACACAACTTCTCATCTGCAAATTGTACCTGCCTCAATCTGTCAACTCCTTAGTCTCTCACAGTGTCCCTCCTCTCTCACTCCATAGAACAGCTAAAAGATATCCTGTCAGAAATTAAAATCAGGCTGTCAGATGTCATGCAGTCTACGGCAACCCTCTCAAAACAAAATGTGGAAATGGGAGCACATATTGGATTAAACAGCAAAGAAATTACTGAATTAACCTCGACAGTCTGTTATCATGAACAACTGGCACAACGTCAGTCCAAACAAATATCATTCTTGTCCTCAAAAGTTGACAACTTAGAAAATAGAGGTCGCCAGAATAATGTTAGAATTCTTGGGGTGCCTGAGGGAGCTGAAGGTAAAAAACATCTTTTCTACAAGTTTTTCTCCCAGGTCTACTAGGTTTTCAATGGCCCCGGCTCCTTGACATACAATGGGCTCATAGATCATTAAGTCCCAGGTTACAAAATCAGCATCCCAGACCTATTATTGTTCATTTTTTAAGATATACTGATAAGGAGGATGTCATGAGACTTGCTAGAGAGAGGAAACTATTGAAATGGAGGGGTGAATGTAGTCTGTTATTTCAAGACTTTTCTACGGAGGTTGTAACCAAAAGAAAAGAATACTTTGAAGCTAAGCAACAATTGAGAGATTTTGGCCTGAAATAGTACTTTAAAATATCCAGCAGTGCTTGTTATTCAGGATCCTGAAAGGAACTTGGTAAAATGTTCTACTTTGAATGAAGTTTGGGGTTTTATTCAGGCCTATATGGATTCTCATTTTTTTCAACCCTGCTATAAATACCCACAACCGACAGTATTCAAATGATGTGTGGGGGCTGCACAGGTCAGAGTCCCAAGGAACTGGCCCTCGTGCAGGATCCAGAAGTTCCATATCACTGAACTCACCCCAAGATGATGGCCCAAGACAGTCTCCTTTCTCTAAAAACTTTGAGTCTGCAACCCCTCACCTGTTCTCCGAGGTTGTAGTGATCCCAACCAGTTGTCCTGGGGAAGAGAGATACAAAGAAAAGCCAGACCTCTATCTCATCTTTCCAACATTCCTCGACCAGTTAACTTGCAAAATAACCTGAAAAAGCATTCCTGCAGCAGAGAGAGCAATCACTCCTCGACTCGGAACTCTCTGGAACTGTTCATTGGACAGGAAATGGATGTGCAGGTGTGCAGTGCTACAAAATCACCTGTTCCCTCACATGGAACTAATTTTTCAGGCAACGTAGGTGGTGCTAATTCATAGATTACTCCAGTTTAACTTCCTCTTCCTGTGTGCATATAGGTCCACAAAGATTCTGGTTTCGCATGGGACTGAAGAGATTTCTTCACCGTATCTCAAGATGTTACTACTCCTTCTATGATTTAGATACATATGGCTGTGTAAGCATTACAGCTGTTTATCCAGTCTTAATGCTACTGGATAAAATGCCTCAAAGGGCTTGTTCTCATTTGTCTATTTAACTTTTGGGTTATGCTTTACAAAGCTTGTTCTGAGGTAGGGATGCAACTATAAATGACTTCGTTGATAAAATATTTTTTTTTATGTTATAAAATCACTAGTTGCAGTGAGACATGACTAGATTGTTTAATACAATAACTTATTGTGTTATTTAGTGTATCTGAGCATTTCAGTCAATTTGTTAATGTTGCTTTCCTAGCTTCATGTTGTTTTATGTTGCCCTCCTCCACTTTTGCTGTTTTGGTTTCATTGTGTTTGCTAACTGGCAATGTCTACCTTTCTTCTCTTTTTTCTTTACTTCCTGGTTATCCTGCGATGGCTTTGATTTAGTATATGCACTTGATGCAAGAAGGCTCACAGTATCTGATCACAGGTTTATTGATGCCACTGCTGTTTAGATTGCCAGCTAATTGTGCAGGTAACCGTGAATGGTCTGAACACAACATATCAGTGCAGCAAAATATATTTGCTTTAGTCTGTTTTAATGGCCATTTTTATAATAGTTATAAGTGGGTAATCTGGACACCAGGGTGCCATTATGGGGTTTGGATTAACAGTACTCCTTTATATAGACTTAGCTATGTGGTTTACCAGGTTACTGTTTATTTTGTGTTTGTTTCAACATTCAGCCACTGATATTGTGAGGTGGAGTCTTTTGTTATTTTTGTTGTATTTGTTGTGCTTGTGCATTACTTGGTTAACTTATTCAGATTGCTTGGTTACACTAACATCCCTCAGGATGCATTAGTACCAGTCCCTTTCATTGCAATTTATTGGTTATTTTTTTTCAAACTATTCCTAATTAGTTAATGATGGGCAACTTCACCTATTACAAGTTCTTGGGAAGGATCACCTCACCTTACAGACAGAATCAAAAGAGTTTGATCTACCTGAGCCAGTGCTGCCTTGGATTTTTGTTCAGTGGACTTATCTGGTTACACAGTAGACTAAATCCTACTGTTCTTTGTTTGAATTGGAATTTTTTAGTGTTGTTAGTTTAAATAAGTTAATTCTGGTTATAGGTCCTTTTAGATTCTAGGTCATAATTTATCAGTTACAATAGTTACAGTAGTTATTCACTGCTTTTTAAATTTGAATTTATTAGGTATACCTGCACATTTTATTTGTATCTATTCATTTAAAAATATTGCTAATCCGCTAAGGAAAATAATATTACAATTGTAAAGTTCTGCTCCTTCTTTTTAATCACTACTTTGTCTTGATTAACGCGTTTTATCTATTCTGTTTATCCTATGAGTTCATTTTGACAGTCAATGAATAATAGTTTAAGTTTAAGAAACTCACTTTACAATTTCCAATCCTAGATATACTGCATTTTTTACTCTCTGTTATCTGTATCTATGTAGCTAAGCATGCAGCTGTTTACAATTGTTTCTTGGAATGTTAATGGTTTAGGGACCCCTATTAAAAGGAAAAAAAATATTATTATATCTCATTAAAAAGCATGAAGATATTGCATTGTTACAGGAAACCCATCTAGATGCTGCTGAATCCACTAAACTTGATAGATCCTGAGTTTCCCAAGTGGAATTCAGCTCATACAATTGCAAAAAAAGAGGTACTGTGATCCTTATCAGAAAGGGATTAATTTTGTTAAAACATCACATCCTGCTGATCCTAATGGCAGATTTCATATTTTGACGGATTTACGTGATGGGCTGCAGGTGGTGATTTGTAATATTTATGCTCCCAATTCTGGTCAGGCTGAATTTTTTTGATTTGATTTCCAAATTAATCTCTAACTTTTCTACCCACAATTTAATTTTAGGAGATTTCAACAAAGTTATGGATCCTTTATTAGATAGAACCCCCCCCCCCCAAACCATCTCTAACACCCTCTAAAGCTTGTAGAGCTCTGAATGATTTGTTAAGTACTCTAGCTCTATCTGATATTTGGAGGCTGGTCCACTCTCAAGACAAAGATTTAATCTTTTTTTCTAACCACCCACTCCATTTATAGTCATTTGGACTTTTTTTGTGTTTCAGTGGACCTTGTTAATTCAATACTTGATGCTGAGATTGATAATATCCAGATCATGCTTAGATTTCTTTGAATGTAGTCTTGGGTTCTGGACAGCCAAAGGAGTTTAGATGGAGAATGAATACTTCCCTTTTGCAAGATAAGAGCTTTTCTGATTGGCTTGCTAAAGAAACAAATGAATATTTCTTAATGAATGATAATGGAGAGGTTAGCTTTGCCTGCCTTTGGGAAGCCTCTAAGACATTTATTTGTGGCAGAATAATTAGTTATTCAGCCGCTCGGAAAAAAGAGAAGGATAAAATATTGGAAGATAAGCAGACCAAACTCAATTTGACAAGTCTCTTCTCTATGAAATTGCACTCATTAAATATGATATAAACAAGTTAGTTTCTGCTCAGGCTGATTATGCACTCTTTTTCACTAAGCAAGGGTATTGGGAATCTGGTGAAAAAGTGGGGAAACTACTTACTCACCGATTAAAAAAATTACAGGATCAAAATATTATCCCGGGTATTCGAAACTCATCTGAGAAGGTAGTAAACAAGAGTAATGAAATAAATAAAGTATTCAGGGATTGCTACATTCAAATATATGATAAGAAACAGGTAGATGCTGAAAGAATATCTTGTTTTCTTACAGCCATCAATACCCCTAAGCTTACTAAAGAAAGGCAAAAGCAGCTCAATAAGGATTTGTCCCTAGAGGAAATTTCTCAGGCTATTAATTCCCTTCCTAACAATAAAACTTCAGGTATTGATGGGCTCCCAGGGGAATTTTATAAAGTATTAAATTCAAAGTTATCCAAACATCTGTTTAATATGTATCTTAAGGCTTCGGATCAGGAATCCCTTCCTAAAACACTTACACAGGCCTTGGTTACTCTTATTTACAAAAAAAATAAAGACCCACCACTTTGTGATAGTTACCGTCCCATATCACTGATGAATTCAGATTACAAAATATTGGCTAAAGTATTAACTGCTAGAATTCAGGTTATAGTATGTGACCTTATTGGGAAGGAACAGGTGGGCTTCATTCATGGTAGATCTGGGGCTGACTGTGTTAGGATATTGATTAATGTGTTGTGGATGGCTAACAAGACCAAGGAATCCTACTTAGTTTTCTCTTTGGATTTATTTAAAGCATTTGATTCTCTAGCTTGGGAATATATGTTTCTAGACCGGAAACATTTTGACTGTGGTAGTATTTTCAAATCTTGGGTTTCACTATTGTATAATAATTCATCAGCTCAAATTCTCTCAAATGGAATAATATCTGATTGAATTCCATTGGCCTGTGGAACCAGGCAAGGTTGTCATTTATCCCCTTACCTATTTATTCTGGCTATTGATTCTCTAAATAGACCTATTGCTGATCACCCTGAAACTGCAAAATAATTGAGAAATCACCCTGAAAAAACAAATAATTATACACATAGAACATTTGCATTTGCAGATGATTTACTATTAACCCTTTCTAAGCCTGTACAGTCATATAAAGCTCTTAAAATGCTTCTTAGGGATTTTGGTTCCATCTCAGGTCTCCATGTTAACCGGGACAAATCACAGGCTCTATGTCCAAACCCTACATCCTATATTCTAAGAAATATAAAACACATTTCTGATAATAAATGGGTGAAGAATCAGCTAACTTATTTAGAGTTGCAAATCTCTACAAATCTGGACTCACTAGTTGACATAAATTACCTTCCCCTGTTTCGTGCCATAGAACATGATCTGAATGGATGGGAGTGTCTTAACATTTTCATTTGGGGTAAAGTGAATTCAATTAAAATGATCATTGCCCCTAAGATATTCTATCTTTTTCAGAATATTCCTATTTTGCTCCTAAAAGAATGATGGCTAAACTAAATTCTATGATCATAAAATTTTTATGGGGTGCTAAACCCCCTAGATTGAGTCTAGGTAAACTTAGGGCACCATATGAATCAGATGGTTTAGGTCTTCCTCATTGAGTACCAATGGGCTTTTATATTTAAACAATCTGCTGCCCTTTTGCTCCCGGAAGTTAAAGATACCACTCATCTTCCTTTATAGATGTCGTTAGAGCCTGCACTGATTAAACCTAACAAGCTCTCTGACGTCATATATTTACCCTCTCCCATAAACCTTAAGGGAAATCCCTGTTTAAATAACACTTTTAGAGTCATTAAAAAAGTTAACAAGGCTGTTAACCCTTCCTTTATGCCTTTACATTCAATGCCTCTTTGGTCTAACCCTTTCCTAACAAGAGGTAGTGTACCATTGTCCAGTAATATCTGGTCACAAGAGTGCATTAATTGTATAGGTGGTCTTTTACACAAAGATTTGGCCACACTTCTGTCCTTCTCTGAACTTAAGCAAAAATGTGACCTCCCATGGTTCCACTTCCATTACTATTTACTAAGACATACTCTAGTGGATGATCTCTCGGTGGTAGATTTTTCTTTACCCAGTAATAAAGATTGGGATCAACTGGTGAAGATAGGTCCACTTAAAAAAGGGCGCCAGTTTAATTTATAAATCTCTTACATTCTCTGTCATCTCACCATCTCTCGCTTCTGCTGCCAAACAGAAGTGGGAAATGGATTTGGGAACTGAATTTGATGATCAAGACTGGGGTTCCACCTGCGCGTATGCCTACCATGGATGCAAAGACCTGCAAGGTAAGCTCACCCAATATAAAAATCTGCATTGATTTTATAGAACTCCAGTAAAACTATTTGAAATGGGGCTTGTTTCAAATGCTCACTGTTGGAAATGTAATTCTGATGATGCTAATATGCTGCACATGTTGTGAGATTGCCTCACACTCCAAAAGTTCTGGCAGGATGTAAAAGAAAAATGTGAAGCTTCCCTTTCTGTGGTTTTACCTTATTCTCCACTTATATTTATCTTGGGAATCTTTTCACTCAATACAGCTTATACTTATAATCAGAAGTTGTTGATTTCAGTCGCCTCTGTCTGTGCCAAAAGATTAATTCTCAAATATTGGAAAACCCCACAGGTGCCCTCGCTAGCCGAATGGATAAATATGATGAGTTTTACTGCTAATAAAGAAAGAATCTCTTATCTACTTACTGATAGGTTAAACAGGTTTTTAGATATTTGGGGACCATTTCTCCAATTAAATACTTTCTCTGGGGCAATTCCAGATGTGCAGTAATATTCTGTTGATTTCTAGGTTGCATGTAGAAATTAAAACTGCTTTTGAATATGTTTATTAATCTTCAGAACCTGATATGTTTGATATGATAGAAATTAATATTTTTGTTTATTCGTTTCTTTATTGGTCTGATAAGTGAACTATTTTGCATTGATTTGCTGTTAGATTAACATATTTTGTTAAAACTGCCTATGATATTTTTAACTATGTCACATTATCGTTATTGGATTAGGAAACCTTTGTAATGTTCATCATACTTAATTGGTATAAATATAATCTTCTTGAATTGATTCTGTATAGTTTTGCTTGAACAAATTTTAATAAAAACTATTATGGAAAAAACTGCTTAAACATAAAAGTGCATTAAAAATATCTGCATAGACTTGTATGTGGCATACCCTTGTGCTTTCCCTGATTAGAAATCACAAAACATCTGAGCACAGAGGCATGGCCACCTGGCTGGCAAACCGGGAAGTGGAAAGGAATGGTTGGCTGTGGATTTGACTCCAGTTACCATATATTACCTCCCAAAAAAGACAAGCTTGAAATTCTACTTTGGGCAAAAATGGGCCAATGCTGGCATAAGCACAGGAGTCCACCCAGATATATATCCACATCATGTCATTTAAATGTGGTTTGGAGTGCATAGCTGTAGAGGTTATCATGTTGAAGCAGACATCTGAACATGAATGATGGTCAAGCTTTATAATCACTTTTAAGGAAAATTGAATGTGTGTTGTGTGGCTGATTTATGTCACCTGGCAAGCAGCTACTGGCATGTCCTTCCCTTCAGCTGACACTACCATTTTTCATTAGTATTGAATTGGTGTCACAGTACACCCAAATTACTTTTAATTTTTTCTGAGTAAGAAAGTGATGCCATATGACATGATAAAATAAAATTTATTGACTCTATTCCTAATTTCATTATGATATTTGATAGGCCAGCACAGCAATCCACTAGCTGAAGAATTGCATTCTTCATTTGATGATCAATTTGAATGTGAAGAACATGAGTGTAACAGAGACAGGAGTACCTGTACAAAAGCATCAGACATTGACATTGAGCCTTCATCTGCAGTAACAGCTGTATCAATAATGACAACAGCCAAGGGATAATAGGAAGCTATAGTAGATGTTGAAAAATTAGAAAAAAACACATTTAGTGCAATAGGCGTGGACATAAATCCTATGTAAGAAATCTGAGCTACAATGAGATAAATTAAAAATGTTACATTTATACACATAGTAGATGCATCATCACAGATTTATATACATAGTAGATATGTTACAATCACTCCAGACCTCATTTAGAATGTTCAGCCTCAGTACCAGTACTAACTTTATTCAAATGCAAATAACTTTAAAATGAAAAATAAATAGCATAATGCTGTGAGCATGAAGTTGTGCAGCACAAAATTATCTACAAAGTCATTGGTATTTCATTTATAGATACCTTATAGATTTTTTATAATAGCAAAAAAGAGCATAACATGCAATTTTTTGTTAATTTTTTGACAAACATATGCAAAAAAAGATAAACAATCAAAAGTAAATGTCCCTGCACTGACAGAAAACATCTCTATTGCATAAATGAACTATGCAATGGTAAGCTGTCGGATAAATGATTTATCTACATTTGTGCTGTTTGACCTTGGACATCTCACTCGTGGCTTACGCCACTCGTAAGGCTACCCGAGGTCAAACAGCACTTGTGTAGATAAGTAATTTATCTGACAGCTCACAATTGTATATCCTTTATATATCAAACTCCTCATACGTATAAATATGTAAAGGGTCTAGACCATGTAGACAGCATTGGGCCTAAAAACATGACTTGTAGTGCAGTGTGGAATGTGAAATTCTGCTGGCAAAATTAGCATGGAATGACCATTCTACTGGTGGAATTTCCACTGGAATTTCACTGGTTCTTCTGCAAAACTCCACTTGCTGCGATCCGCAGAAAAATATTCAGTGGAAGAGCATTTTCTCCATGGAAAATCATTTAGCAACCATTTCCCTGGGAAATATTGAGATCTATGGAAAAGTATTTCACGGAACAGCATTTTTTTCAACAGAAAATCATTCTGCAACCATTTCTATGGAAAATATTGCATTCCACAGAATCTGAAATGCTGCAGAAAATCTTGTCCACATTGTTCTGCTGTGGAATTCCACCATTCCATTTCTAGTGAAATCTGGCAGAATTTCAAAAATTCCAAAAAATGTTGTTCCGCCAGAATTTGAAAATTTCCACATAGTATTAATAATTTGTACTATATAGAAATAGGTGGTAAAATTCTCTATTATGGCCCTCAATAGGAATGTACATTTTCATGGCTCAGAATTTATCTAAATACTAAAAATATGATGTGTCAATACTGTTGCAACTGGACCAACAAAATATAATAAAAATCAATACCTTGCAGACACGAATCTAGTGTAAAACATAACAAGTTAAGGCTGTGTCAAGAGTTAAATTTAACGAAGCACTGAAAACAGCAAGAATTTTAGAACAGGAACAAGAAGGGGGAAAAGGGTGGAATTAGAAATTTTGAAATGCAGTTGGTGCATTTCGTAGCAGAAAATGCTGAATACTGTGTATGGGAAAATAGTTGAGCTGTTGGCTTCAGAAACAAAAAAAAAAGAATGATTGCAGTTCTGAATGACATTGAAAAAGGTGGAACACTTCACAGTAGTATTGATAGTGTTTAGGAAAAACATGAAATTTTATCATCCAAAAGTTAGGGAGCACATAATCAAGAGGGCAAAAATGGTAAGTAAGTATGCCATTCTAGCAGATAAGAGCACAGCTATATCAACAGAGCCATGCCTTCTTATCTTTATACATTTTTATTTAGACAGTTCTATTGAGGAACATTTTCTATCAGCAGTAAAACTGTCAGGGTGTGACACTGTTGGTATTAATCAACATAGCCACTCTAAAATTACAGAATGCAGACTAAAGTTAAAAGACTGTGTGGCATTCTGCTCAGAAAAAAGCTAGTGTTATGTAAGGTATGTAGGGCATTCATTCTGGTGTGGTGTCGTTACTGAAAAATGACAACCTAGAGTCATTTGCATTTAATTGCTCAGAACATTGTATTAATCTAGCAGCATATGATACTGCAGAAGATGTTGCACAGTTTAATAAAAAACTCTTATGAAACTTCTAACTTATTACAATATGTCCAGTCACAGAAAGAGAAAACTTAAGGAGCTTTGCATTGCCCTTGAGGCAAAATTCAAAGAAATTTCATCTATGACAGAACTCTGTTGGCTGTCATTTGAATCCTGTATTACTTCTGTGCAGAAAATGTTGCCATTCTTTATCTAGGAGCTTCAAGATGACAGCCTAGACCCAAAATCAAGTGAGGAAACAAAAAATAAGGCTCCAGAACTACTTTATTAAATGTTTACATTGGATTTCCTGTAGACTCTTCATGCACTATGCAGTGTTTCCCATTTATTTCATTCCTTAACAAAAAGTGTCAGAGTGAAAATGAAACATATGAAGATCTGACATATGAATACAGGTCATGTTGTGAAAAACTGAAGAGTTTTCATAGAAATCCTGGCACTCATTTGGCAAAATTTATAAATACTGGAAACAAAACACTAAGTGAGATAACAGCACATGAACTAGAAACAGCAGAGGCATTACTCAGGGTCTGTCAGATGAGGAGAAAGGTGCAAAAGAAGGTGGTAACAGAATCAAAAATGTACTCACTAAAATAGAACATAGACATGAACAAGTGAGAGTTACATAATAGGAAAACAGAAACATAGAAACTGTTGGCAGATAAGGACCTCTTTGCCCACATAGTTTGCCTTATTTTCCCTTCCTGCTGTTTCACCACAGACACTACATGATCTCTGGTCTTTTCCCCCCATTGCCTTATTTCTAAGGTCCCCTTTTGTCTATCCCATGTGTGCTTGAATCCTGCTACCATTATAAGACACCTTTCACCTCCACTGGGAGGCTGTTCCAGGCATTTACCACCATTGCCATGAAGAAGTATTTCCTTACACCTCCTTTGAGTCTCTGCCCTCCAGCATCATAATGTGACCCCTTGTCCTTGAGCAAAAATTCTACTTTCATGTACCTTTTTAATACCCGTGAGGTATTTTAATGTTTGTATAATGCCCCCAGTTTCCCTCCTTTCATCTAGCGAATACATATTTAATTCCTTAAGTCTTTCCTTGTAGAGCTTTTGATGCAGACCCTGCACCATTTTGGTTGCTGTCTTTTGTACTGTCTCCACCCTATCTATGTCCTTCTGGAGATGGATCCTCCAGGACTGGACACAGTACTCAAGGTGGGGCTTCACTATCAATCTATACAGGGGTAACACTACCTCCCTCTTTCTGCTGGTGATACCCCTGCCTATGCACCCAAGCATCCTGCTAGCTTTCCCCTCTGCCTTATTACACTGCTTTGCTACCTTCAGGTAATCAGAAATTATTAGCCCCAGGTCCCTTTCCTGTTTTGCGGTTGCCAATACCTCCCAGCCCAATTGATACATTGCCTCCAGGTTTGGGTGCCCCAAGTGCATGATTTTGCACTTTTTTGCATTGAAGCCCAGTTGTCAAACCCTTGACCAGTCTTCCAGCTTTTTCAGATTATCCCTCACCTCCCCCCGGTATGACCACTCTGTTGCAGATTTTTGTGTCATCTGCATATAGGCATACAGTATTTTCCCTTCCAGCCCTCCTGCAGTGTCACTAATAAAGACATTGAAGAGGACCAGGCCTAGTACTGATCCTTGTGGCACCCTGCTGGTCACCTTGCCTTCTTCAGAGTGAACACCATTTACAACCACCCTCTGACTCCTGTTGCTAGGCCAACTTCTTACCCATTTTACAACTTTTGGACGCACTCTGAGGCTGCCCAGCTTGCTCACCAATCTTCTGTGTGGAACAGTGTCAAAGGTCGTACTAAACTCCAGGTAGGCCACATCCACTACTGCACCCTGCTCCACTTCCTGGTCACCCAGCCAAGGAACTTGATCAAGTTTTCTTGGCAGGATCTCCCCCATGTGAAACCGTACTGCCTCAGATCCTGCAATTCACTGGTCACAACATAATCCTAATTCCTTTCCTTTAGTAGTGATTCCATTATTTTACCCACTACCAAAGTCAGGCTGACAGGTCTGTAATTTCCTGCCTGCTCCCTATTACCACTTTTGTGATGTGGGACCACAGCTGCCCTACTCCAGTCCCTCAGAACATCCCATGTAACTAGTGATAGGTTGAACAGGCTGTCAGAGGTGCAGTCAGCATCTCCCTGAGCTCTCTCAGTATCCTAGGGTGTACCTTATCAGGTCCCAGTGCCTTGTCCACTTTTAGTTGTGTTAGTTCCTTGAAGACTCTTTCCTCTATAAAATGATTCGTGTCCACCTCCCTTCATTTAATGTCCTTACCCCTTATCAGTAGCCTGTCACCTACCCCTTCCTCCATAAATACAGAACAAAAGTATTAATTCAATATGTCTGCTTTTTTTGGTCCGCTTCCACACAAACCCTTCTTTCCACTTTTAGCCTTATTATCCCTCCTTTGGTCTTCCTCTTTTCACTTATATACCTAAAGAATGTCTTAGCTCCCTTTTTTACTGACTTGGCAATACTTTTCTCTGTTTGTGCTTTTGCACTACTAACTGCTTTCCCTGCCTCCCTTTTTTCTCCTGATATCTCTCCCTATACTCCTCCTTCTGTGTCATCTTTTACCTTCTAAATGCTAGCTTTTTTGCCCTTGCCCTAATAGGAAAATACATGGATACAAATGTCACTGGAAAAGGTGTTTCATTTCTTTGACTTAACAATCGGTCAAACAGAATGGGATGATTACAGGAATATAATTAAATAAATAAAGGGTTAGAACACTCTTCTAGAAGTAATGAACAAGGCTGATAAATTTGCTGATGTGTTCCCTAATTTTTGGTTGCTGTGTACCATTGCCTTAACTGTCCCTGTATCAACAGCAGGAGTAGAAAGTTTTTTTTTGGCTCTAATTGTTACTCAAAATAAACTTCATAACCATCTGAAAGCATGTTATGTGGGTAATCTCTTAACATTATTTTTTGAAAATGAGTGGTACAACAGAAAGATACATGGATACATAGAAAATCTGATACTTAAACTACATCAAAGGGTTAAAGACAAGGATCACTTCTTAAGAGATCTTTTTAGACTAGCAGACCAAGTGTCACTGGAAAGTGTTGTAAATATTGATTACCATTTAAATTGGAAACAGGTAAAGATGAGGAGAAGATCAACACACCATTCCACAAACTAAAGAAGCAGAAGCAATGACTTTATGAGTTTGGCTTTCCATAGCTACTGTATCAACAGTGGATTTAATTTGATTTAACAGAATGAACCACATAACTTTTTGTGGTATGGTGTACACTCTCTGCAGACTTAATTTAATTGAATCTTACAACATGGTTGGTGCTTCGCAGTGTGAACATTACTTTGCCTTTGCCATGCCTGTACTATGCTGTTATTGGTATGCAGCCACAACATCAACATTTCGACAGCGGAGTCCCCTACAGTGATAACAGTGCCATGTCACTATAGGGAGCCCGCTGGAACCTGACACTGTCTGTCGGGGGTCCTGCAACCCCCAATCAGCTCCGACTTGGAGTTGAGAATCCTAAGTGGGGGTGCAGGGGCTGCACCCCTCCATGTGGGGGGTTTGGGGGCAAAGCCCCCCCCAAAGAAAACACTAGCATGTCATGGAAACCAGCAGCTGACTGCAAAATGCAGTTGACCTGCCAGTTTCACTGTCAGGTCTGTCAACAAATATTTTGTCAATGACCTGTCGTGGATCCTCTGTTATCTACCTTCTGTTGTAATGTATATGCTTAATGTTCTTGTATATACCCTGATATTGCCTGATGTTCTTCTATGTACCTTGTAATCTCCCAGGTCACACCTGAAAATGGGCACTTGGCTGTCTAGTGTGCTTACCTGGTAAACAAAAGCAAATAAATAAATAAATAAAGAGCAGCCACAGTCCTCATTTTTTTAAAAGCATCACCAAGTCCCAAACCGGGCCTTACCTAATCCTGACTTAAACAGTCCATATCTTTAATTTTTGGGAGCTGTAGATGATAGGGGGGATTTTAATTCTTGGCTTAGATGAACTGACTGCTAGATCTCTTCCCCTTCTTGGTTCTGCTCACCAAAATCTCTTGCCTCATGACCTGCCTCCATGCTCACTGATGTTTTATGATGAAACTGGCAGTAGAACACAGCAGGGGTGTGCACTACTTTGAAGTGAATGGGGCAAGTCTGCAAATGCTTTTTTGCCATATTTTAGAAGTCCACTAGGGTTTTTGCTAGTTGAGTGGAAGCGTTGAAGTTATTCCACCTGGCAAAAAGCATTCAAATGCACTCCTACACTCTACTATCAATTTCATCACAAAACATCAGAATGCTGTGGCACCATGGATGCAGAGTTTTCAGCAAGCAGACCCAGAAAAGTGAAGCAGAAGGGATCTGGAGGACAGCTCCTCCAAGCAAATAATTATGATCCCGTCCCCTTCATCTACACCTCAAAAAAAATCAAGATATTGATTATTGTAAGTCCAGATGGGGTATGGTACTAGTGGGAGGCTAGTTGTTAGCACCAAAATTGGTGTTCTTTATACAGCAGCTGTCAATTAGATAACTCATGAAAAGGAGCATGGAGTAGTGTCCATTGGTGTAGTTAAGTCATTTCATAATTAACTAAGGTTCTCACTACTTAATCAAATGACAATGCATATTTCTGATGAGAGTGCAATGAGTGCATAGAAGTGTACTGTGCCATTACATAGAATATCCATGTTCTGATGAGGCAAAGTAGAGAAATGTGATGCTTCTGTCCCTACCTGCTGCTGTGTTGCTGCTGCTGTTCTGTATTCTATGAGTACTGATGTAAAATAAATTATTTATGCAGCTCATTCTGGTGCCCAGTTTTTTGTTTTCTCTGTTTCCTCTTTTGCTGGAGCACAATTAGGCACTAGTGGAACATTTTCCTGCTAATGATAAAGTACAGAAATGGGCTACATTGCATACAGTCGAGGTGGGGTGTTGGTGTTATTCATATATAGTATATTTAAGCAAGAACATCAAACAGGGTGTGTTTCATTTCTGGATACCAATACTACTGAGCCTATACTGAGGTGCCACATATCTTGTGGAGGAATGCAGAGCTGCAGACATGTGTACCACAGACAATGCACATTATAGGTGGGCATGTTGTTTGAATATATGCTGAAGTACTCCATCTTTCAGTTGAAGCATTGAACCACTGTTCTGTCTTCTTGTCTTGGTCATTGCACAAGTGGTGATAAAAAAAAAATCCATAATGCTTCCCACAAAGATTATGGAAACATGGTCAGATTTTTCTAAATTGAATGTAAACATTACAAATAGATTAACCTAATTCAGTATTTAAATATCTATCTCTATTACTCTTAAACCTCCTCCCCCCAACATACACAACATTCTCACTGTCTAAATGTGATTCACAATAGTCACAAATTAATAGCCTTCATTTATTGATGAAGATAAAGAAACATAATATCACACTTTAGTTGTATTCAATGTGGCCCATTAATAGATATATATATATATTTTTTTTTACCAGGAGAGACACACTAAGCTGAAAGCTTGTTTACAGATGCGACCTGAGAGCACAAGGAAGTTAAGCGACTTGTTCAGGGTCACACGGTATGCAAGTTTGGGCTGTGGGATTTAAACCCAGGTCTCTAGGTTTGCAGCTCAGAGCCTTAAACCACTGTGCTATACTGCCTCCAATGTGGAATTCAAGTGCAGATTACATCAAAGTTCATGATCTTACGTGGGTGATTTCATGTTTTTGTGCATGCCCTGTGCATGTTTGTGCTTGTCAATCCAGTACCATGAGTGTCTAACATCATTATTCTAAGTAATGCCTCTGCTGTTTCTGTTCTGTTACCACAGTATGTGGAAAACTATTCTTAGTAAGATGTAATGATTCATGTTATTCATTGTATAATCATTTTTATTATATATGCCATTGTGCTAAACAGGTACAAAGAAGTAATAACCAGACCCCCATCCTATTACTGTTGCCATCTGCCTGTGTACTACATCTCTCTCTTCTTGATAAATTCTTCTGAAATATAGGAACATGCCTTTATTGAGTATATTCTATAACAACTGAAATTTGTAATTGACACATGACTGACTTGAGTGTAAGTGATTTGCTTAAATCAGGCCAGGGAAATGCTGTTTGATTGAAAATGTATGGGGAAAATAGCTTCTTAAGGAACCTACAAATGACAATAGGTGTACACAAGCTGCAATACATTTTTAAAACATTTACTGCTGTTTATTTGAGCAAGCCATATTACATATTTACTGTGATCAATGTTAAAAAAATGAACAGTTTGTGTTTAGTCACACTAGCATGTTTCATTTTTTTCTAATGCATTACATGACAATTACTTACCATTGTGATTATATAGAATTGTCACAAAATGGTTACTTACCTCACTAAGTTACAGGGACAAATTCAGCACAAAGGGTCACAGTGCCATGTACTCATGTCTAGGATGGTGATTGTCCCAAATCCCAATGTGCACTTTGTGTGCAAAAACATTTTGGTTTACTTACTGTGTGTTCTGTTACAGTATATTATAGCAGACTTATTTTGCTTCCATTTAAGCAGATATCTTGTGTAACTACAAATCCTAGGATATCCTATAGCTGACATCGGAACAGTATTACGGAGGTGTGAAATTTCAATAACCTGCATTGCATGTTGGAGTTTATAAGCTCTGTTCTTTCTTTTCCTGGTCCATTTTCTTCTGGGGTAAACTTGTCAGCATCTGGTGATGAGCAGAACTGTAAACCATCTACTCTGATATTACAAAAGCTTTAGCATGCACTGCAGATCCACTGAGCCTACCATTGCTACAGCACTGCTGTAATGTTGGCTGTAGTGGATTATAGGATCTGTGTAATACGACAGCATACTGTACCATAGAAGTATCCAAAATTATCCAGTTACAATCTGCAATAGTATAATACATTAGACAGTAAGTAGACCATAAGTTTTGTACCCTTTCTGCTGGCTGTGGTTTATACTGTGGTGGTAGGATAGCAGAAGGCTTATTGCACATGATCGCAATCCCCACTTCTCAGTGGTTGCAACTGTATAGGTTGCTCTCATTGAAGTAAACATCGAGCTTTGATTTAAACCCTGAAAATGTTTTTTGTCTAACTATATCTGACGAGAGTTGGTTCCATAGTCTAGTAGTTCCTGGCAGGAAAGCATAGTTTCTCAGATTGGTTTTAGACACATAATCCCTGAATCTGATTATTATGTGTCCTGAGATTGTGAACATTTTCTTTATATTTAATCTTCAGATCAAATGATAACTCTACATCTTGTAGTATTTTATATCAGGTCAACAAGTCATCTCTTTGTCTTCTCAGGCTGAGGCCATGACTTCAATTTGTCTAATCTTGATTTATATTGCGTGTGTTTTAGATTGAATATCTGCCTTATATAGCATTGCTGTGCTTTTTCTAAGTTCTCTGTGTCCTTTTTCAGGCCTAGGCTCCACGCTTGGGAGCAGTAGTCAAGGTGTGGTCTAACATATGCTTTGTAAAAGGGTAGCATTACTGATTTTGATTTATTTGCAAAAGATCTGTTTATGGAGCTGGTCAAATGGTATACTTTCCTAGTCACTCACCTGCATTGGCTACTATTTTTCATGTTGCTTGAAATTGTTACCCCCAGGTCTCTAATTTCATTCATGTTCTTTAAGTCTTTATCATGAATATTGTAATTTTGTTTAGGGTTGTTCTTCCTACAATACACAATTACACACTTCTCAATACTAAAACTCATTTTGTTTGTGTCAGCCCACTGGACAATATAACTGAGGTCCTTGATCATATTCTTATGACCATCCTCAGTGCTGACCCTGCCACCTAATTTTAGGGCATCAGCAAATTTAACAAGTGTGTTATTTCCCTGTGTTTGTAGATTTGTAGACCAAAACCATGGTATTTTCTTCATCTAGGAAACCTACAACATTTGAATTCAATATTTTAGATAATGATAGCTTACCAATGGAACAGATAAAAGAGTATAAGTATTTGGGGCTAATTTTAGATCCATATTTCCTATTTGAAGTCCATACTTATTTGTGATTGGTTATACTTGTCTTGTCCTTGTAAACTTTGCTCCATTGTTATTTTGTACTCTCCTGGGTCGTGCTTGAAAATAGGCAGGTCTTTTGCTTAATGCACTTACCTGGTTAATAATAATAATAATAATAACTTTATTTGTACAGCACCTTTCAAGATATCAAGGTGCTTTAACAGTAAGAAGATGAAACAGAATATGATAAAACACAATTAAATACAGATAGCAATAAAATCCCATTGCTTCAATAAAATCAAAAATAGTAGGCTTGGTACCATAGATAGGTTTTTAAGGCCTGTTTGAATTCCGCTACGGTTGTGCACTCCTAGAGCTGATGGGGTAGAGAATTCCAAAGGTTTGGGGCCACATACATAAATGCATGGGCCCCTGATGATTTTAAGGATACCCTTGGAATCTCTAGCAACCCCTCGTCAGCCGAGCGGAGTGATCACCCGGGGCAGTAAGGAACCAGAAGTTCTTTCAGGTAGTGTAGGGCTTTATAAGTCAAAAGTCTGACTTTGAAGGTGATCCGCCACTGAATCAGCAGCCAGTGCAGTTCACGCAGCATCGGGGAGATATGTCACATCCAGGGAGTTCCCATCAACAACCGGGCTGCAGCATTCTGCACCAGCTGCAAGTGGTGGATATCAACCCCCAGTAGCCCTAGATAGAGGGAGTTGCAATAATCAAGGCACAAGGTCACAAAGGCATGGACCAGCGTAGGAAGATCACTAGACAGAACTAGGTGCTAGACCCTGGAGATGTTCCTCAGCTGATAAAAGGAGGACTTGACTACTGCCGACACCTGAGATTGCAGTGTCAGCCCATCATCAAGAACCATCCCCAAGTCCTGCACCCATTCAGAGGCAAGAAGCTGGGAGCCCCCCCAGGAAGAGTCCCATAGGAAAACCAGCTCCCAACCCCTCTATCTAGTGACCAGGGTCCACAACCATCACCTCAGTCTTTCCCAAGTTCAACTTCAGCCAGCTGGAATTCATCCAATCCTGGATTTCAGCTAGGCAGTTATTAAATACTGAGAGTGCTCTATCCTGGTTGGATGCAAAAGACAGGTAGAGCTGGGTATCATCAGTATAGCAGTGAAACCTCAGCCAATACCATCTTACAATGTCCCCGAGGGGCAGCATGTACACCGTGAACAACATGGGGGGCATTACCAAACCCTGAGGGACCCCACATGACAGAGAGACTGGGTCAGAGGAATAAATCCCTGACACCACCCTCTGAGTTCTGCCAGTGAGGAAAGATTTGAACCACCTGAGAACTGTACCAGACAGGCCACAGATGAACCTCAGGCAGTCAAGCAGAACCTCATGGTCCACAGTGTCAAACGCTGATGAGAGATTAAGAAGAACCAAGATGGAATGGCTTTTCTGATCTCTCGCCATCAAGAGATCATTAATCACCTAAACCAGTGCAGTCTCGGTACTATGCCTCTTTTGAAAACTGAATTGGAGAGGTTTGTAGATGTCGTGTATGGTCAAATGATTCTCCAGTTGTAGAGCCACTACTTTCTCAATAACCTTCCTCACAAAGGGGAGGTTAGAGATAGGTCTGTAGTTGGCAGGGCAGTCTGGGTCCACAGAAGCTTTCTTCAGGAGGGGTGTCAGCACCGCCTCCTTCCTAGGGAACTCACCTGACTCAAGGGAGCACCAGACTATCCGTGCTAAGACAGGGCCAATGATATCACAACAACCCATAATCAGGGAAGTTGGGCACAGATCAAAACTACAGCACATAGGGTGCAAACCCTGGACAATCTGCATGACATTGACAAACTTCAGCCAGTCAAAGGTACTCCAGGAAAAGTTAGGGAGAGTGTCCAAGCACCGATCAATAGTATCTCCCATAGAGTGTGCTGGTTGGAGCCCCGCCCTGATGTCAGCCACCTTATCTGCAAAGAATCGAGTGAGCTCATCACACTCCACTTGTGAAAAGGCTCTTCGAAACTGCAAGCAGGCTGGGTTGCACAGTCTGTCCACAGTTCAAAAGAGCTGAGCCGGTTGATTCTGAGCAGCTGCAAACTCCCCGGACAGGAACTCTGCCTTCTTAATAGAGATTCTAGATTGATAGACTTGGTATTGTTCTATCAATCTAAAATGGTCAGCCTCCAGGGTGGATTTCCATCAAAAGCACTCTAACCTTTACCCTAGTCACCACATCTTCCTCAGGGTCCATCAAACCAAGGGGACCAAGGGTGAAGGGAGAGAGGACGAACACGGACAGGAGTGATCGAATCCAAAGCTGTAGAAATGGCCTTATTATAGGCCAAAACCAAGGCCTCTGGGCTACCACTTACCCCAGAAAGCACTGATAGGTCAAGTACCACCATCATGCCATCAGAGCTTAATTCCTATAAAGGGCGGTATCTGGCCATCTGCACAGGGGTAGGCCTATGAAGGGGGTGTGGGAACTGAACCCCCACTGTATAGTGATCAGACCATCTGGCAGGTTCTACCTCCACATCAAAGACTTCAATCCCCAGGAGGAAGACCATGTCATGAGAGTGACCGTGTTTGTGAGTAGCAGAGGTAACAATCTGTGTAAGGCCCAGTGATATCATCAACTGGAGGAAGTGTTGTCCAAACCGTGAGATTTCGTTATCGACCCAGTCACTGAAGTCACCCAGGGCCATCAGCCTGGGTGACTCAAACTCCACGTCGATAGAAACATAGAAACATAGAATTTGATGGCAGATAAGGACCATCTGGCCCACCAAGCCTGCCCATTTTCCTAGCTAATGGATAGCTGCTGATCCTAGTTAACCAACCACCTACTTCCTCCTACCTCCCACTAGGAGTGCCTTATGTCTGTCTCATGCATTCTTGAACTCCCCCACTATTCTTGACTCCATGACCTCCTCAGGAAGGCTGTTCCATGCATCCACATCCCTCTCCATGAAAAAATACTTCCTCACATTACCTCTGAGCTGTCCCCCCTCTATCTTCAAATTGTGCCCCTTTGTTCTTTCACATCTCTTTTTCTGAAAGATACTACCCTCTTGGACTTTGTTGATTCCCTTGAGGGTCTTGAAAGTTTCTATTATGTCCCCCTCTCCTTTCTTTCCTCAAGGTTATACATATTAAGCTCCTTAAGTCTCTCTTTGTATGTCTTTTGGTGCAGACCCTGCACCATTTTGGTTGCCGTCCTCTGGACAGCCTCCACTCTGTCCATGTCTTTGTGGAGATGGGGTCTCCAGAACTGCACACAGTATTGCAAATGGGATCTCACCAACTGTCTGTACAGAGTGATAACAACTTCCTGTTTTCTATTGTTGATGCCTCTCCCCATGCATCCCAGTATCCCCCCAGCCTTCCTTACTGCCTCCTCACATTGCTTGCCCACCTTTAGGTCATCTGATATAATTACCCCAAAGTCCCTTCCTATTTTTATTCTTGTCAGTATCTCACCCCCCATTGTGTACTCTTCCCCTAGCTTTTTGTTTCCCAGGTGCATTACCTTGCACGTTTTTGCATTGAATCTAAGCGGCCATAAATTTAACCATTTCTCCAACCTTGCCAAGTCCCTTTTCATCTTTTCCACTCCATCTTGTGTATCAACCCTATTGCAGATCTTTGTGTCATCTGCAAAGAGACATACATTTCCTTCCAGTTCCTCTGCAATGTCACTTATAAAGGCATTTAAAAGGACCGGTCCCAGTACTGAATCCTGTGGTACCTCGGTAGTAACCCTCCTTTTTTCACTGTGGACTCCATTTACTATTATCCTTTGCATCCTGTTGTCCAGCCATTTTTAATCCAGGCTACCACCTTGGGACCCACTCCAAGGCTGGATAACTTGTTTATTAATCTTTTGTGTGGGACTGTATGAAATGCCTTGCTAAAATCTAGGTAGGCCATGTCCACAGCCCCTCCCTGGTCTACTACTTTGGTCACCCAGTCAAATAAATCTATTAGATTCATCTGACATGACCTTCCCAATGTGAATCCATGCTGCCTTGGGTCCTGTGCCCCACTGGCCTCTAGGTAATCAACAATTCATTCCTTCAGAAGTGATTTAATCATTTTCCCTATCACTGAGGTCAAACTAACTGGTCTGTTGTTTCCTGCCTCTGCCCTGTTCCCACTTTTGTGAAGAGGAATCACATCCACCCTCCTCCAGTCCTCAGGTACCACCCCATCCTCCCATGATTTGTTAAAGAGAGTAGTTAGTGGTGTCACTAGTTCTACCCTTAGTTCTTTTAGAATTCCTAGGTGAATCCCATCAGGCCCCATTGCTTTGTCCACCTTCAAATTTATTAGTTCTTTCAGAACCCTTTCTTCTGTAAATGGACTGGTATCGACCACAGTCTCCAGAGTGTTTCTCTTGTTTAGTTTAGGTACCTCCCCCTCCTCTTCCTTTGTGAATACTGAGCAGAAATATTCATTCAGTATCCCTGCTTTTTCACTGTCACCTTCTGCCCACATTCCTTCCCCTTTATTAAGCTTCAGTGTCCCTCCCTTGGTCTTTCTTCACTCCCTAATGTACCTATAAAAGGTCTTATCCCTCTTCTAAGCAGAGTTGGCTATTCTTTCCTCGGTTTGGGCCTTTGCTATTCTGACTGCCTTCCCTACCTCTTTCTGCTTTAACTGATAAAAGTTCTCTGCCCTGTCCCTTCTGTGTTTTCTTATATTTCCTGAATGCTATCCTTTTCTCCTTAACCTTTCTTGCCACCTCTTTTGAGAACCATAGCATTTTTTCCCTTTGTTGTGTTTTGTTGATTTGCTTCAGACAAAGGCTTGTTGCCTCTGTGATGACTGTTTTGATTACTCCCCATTGTTCCTCTGCCCTTCCTTCTTGCCTGTTTGCTAGTGCTTGTCAGAGTTACTCTCTCTTTTCCCACAAAGTCAGCCCTCATAAAGACCAATACTCTTGCTTTTGTATGGCTTGATTCTATGGCCATGTTTATCGTGAACCACACTATTTGGTGGTCGCTTGTTCCCAGATTGCTACTCACTTCTAAATCTGAGATACTTTCTCCGTTCCTGTTTGAGAGTACCAGGTCTAAGATTGGTCCCTCCTGAGTGGGTTCCAACAGTAGCTGTCTGAGGCAGGCCCCTTGTAGGGCATCAAGAATGGCCCTGCCTTTGGATGTGCCTGCAGCAAAGGTGCTTCAGTTAACATCTGGCATATTCAGGTACCCATCAACAATACCTCCCCTTTTTCTGCCATTCTAAGGATGCCTTCTATCATTTCCTTGTCCATTCCCTCCCCCTGAGATGAGGGTCTGTATACAACCCCCATGTGGATTGTGGTGCCATTTTCTGTCTCCAGGGTGACCCAGAGTGCCTCCTCTGCTCCCGGTTTACTCTTTAGTTCTGTTGCTTTGATCCCTTCCCTTACATAGAGAGCTACTCCTCCTCCTCTTTTACCCTCCTGTCCCTCCTGTAGATTGTGTATCCTGGTATGTTGACATCGCAGTCATGGTTCTCTGTGTACCATGTTTCTGTGACTACCACAATATCCAGGCATCCCTCTTCCATCACAGCCACTAGTTCAGGAAACTTGTTACACAGACTACAGGCATTGGTACTCATCACCCTCCAATTTTTGATGGCCTTACCCCTTTCTGCCCCATCCTTGTCTTTGCTATCTTTGTCTTTTTTTGCATTTACCTCTGTCCTGCTCCCTAATGACCTTCTGTACCTTGGTGTTTACCTCACTAATTACTGTGTTTTGTGGGGGGAGGCTGGGATTTCCCTGCTCCTTTTCAGTGCCTCCCCCTTGGCTAGTTTAAATGCTTGCCAATAAAGCATTTAAACCTATCACCTAGGATCCTGGATACCTCCCTGTACAGATGCAGACCATCACACCAATATAGGCTTGCATCCCTCCAGGTTGCTCTCCAGTCCCCAGTGAAGCCAAAACCCTGAGCTCCACACCAGTTTTTCAACCATTCATTGAATTCCATGGTGAGGAGTACCCTAGCATCACCCTTGCCATAGACTGGTAGCATCTCTGAGAAGATTACCATATGCGCTACTTGTCTAAGGCCCCTCGCTAAGTCTACAAACTCCTCTTGCACTGCTCTGATCCCATTCCTAGCCAGGTCATTTGTCCCTAGGTGGATAATGACATCCAGATCCTTCCCTCATGCAGCTGCTCCCATGATCCTGAGGATTTGCTTCCTATCCCTCCAAACCGTGATGCCAGGCAGGCACCTTACCTCCCTCTCCCCTTCCTCCCCCACTTCAACCCCCCTAATGATTTCATCCCCCACCAGGAGTTGTTTCCTTTCCCTGTGAGGTCCCATGCTACCCTCCTGTGAATCTCCTTTGTGGAGGTTCCCAGCATTCTCCTTGGTCTCCACTGTAGGTGCCTCCATAGATGAATCACTATCCACCAGAACAGTGTATGAATTGTGGAGCGGTACAGCCGGAGGGATGCACCTCTGTTCCATCACCCTCTCCATCCCTGAGCCCACCTTGGTCCAGCTACTCCTCTTTCTTGGCAACCTTTGAGGTAGCAGCAGTGGCTCTGGTGGTCCCTGGGTGGGGGAGGAGGTTTCACGAATCCTAGTCAGGTCAGCCTGGAGTCGGGCAACCTCCTCCCTCAGACCAGAGAGGTGCCTGAAAATAGGGCAGCATTTCAGCCTCCAAAATGTCTCCCAGAACACTGCCACCCCACAGCCATTGCACTGCACCATGATCATGAAGTTCGCTACTTCCTTAAGGAATTGCTTCTCATCCCCGGGTGGATGGTAGATGAGGGCGATCCTACAACCTACACCTGCTACTGCAGTACACTCAAATGATCCAGCCTCCTCAACTGGTACGCTCATGAGATCCAGTTTAGTCTTGAAACAGACCACACCCCCACCCCCGTTGTCCAATCTCGAACGGCGTATCACCAAGTACCCGGCCAGAATTGTGGTCTCCAACATGGGGCCAACATTCTTATCCAGCCAGGTCTTGGTGATGCAAGCCAGATCAGATTTGCAATAATTGCAGTCTTGTTTTTAATAGATCTGGCATTGCATAACATCACATGAGTTGGACAGGCTTCCGAGGTCACTCGGGCTGCCTGCCCAACAATAATGGTGGTGCCTTTGGGTATGGAAACCAGGCATGGGGGACCATGTTCCAGGCTCCATTTCACCCCAGGGTGTCTTCTGGACCTAACAACACTGATGTGAAAGCCCCGCTCATTCATCTTCCACTGTGCACACCCCCATCCCATCCCCTCCCCCGACAGGCAATACCCAACACTCTACAGTGCTGGTAAGTTGAAAACTGCTAAGGGGAAGATGAAAGGAAGGAGGGTGCGAAGGGTAGAAGATGAATAGTGCCCGACCATGGAAGCAGGCCTTCAACACATAATGCTAACCCAAAACAAAGCAAAACTATGCCAGACCAAAACAGAAGAAAACCCCCAACAAATAAACTCAAAACAAAAAACAAAACAAAACCCAACATAAATAAAACAATTCAATGCTCCCACACTTGGGGAGAATCAAATAAAAACGCACAAAACAATTAAACATATAACCACACAAAAATTAACTTAAATTAAACCCCATCAGAGTCTTTTCCTCTCTCTCACACTGACAGGCTAAAGCTTCAAACAAATACATCAAACATTTTATTTAATAATCCTCAAACACCCCCCTCCCCATACATAAAACTTACTAAAATGAATTTAAAATATAAATAACTCAGTCACAGAGTCCTGGCCAGTGGTAGATCTGCTTGAAGAAAATCCAGTTACAGAATAAATAATAAATCTTAAAGCTGTAACTTAAATCCAAAGTGCAAAAAGCAAATCGAACAGAAATAATGAATATCTTCAGCCCCCCAAGGCCCTCTCACTGCCTGGGGGACTAGCAGAACACAGGCACTCTCACTGCCTGAACCAAGGGATAGTACCAGGATTGCAAATGTTTTCAGTGCCCAGACCCTCTCACTACCTGGGGGAACTGACAAAAACACAGGCACTCTCACTGCCTGGGGGAACTGACAAAAACACTGGCACTCTCACTGCCTGCCAAGAAATAGTAACAAATCAAACAAATAGTAAGAATTTAAAGTCTGACAATATGCAGGCGGGATATCATCATAGCAGGAGTTTTCTCTCAGGGTCCATTTAGCGAAGGAGTGGGGGCCCCCCAAAAAAATCCCATACAAAGGACCACGGCAAGAAAATGCCCTGCAGCCACCACCTCTGTTCTCCACTGACACCAACCCACCAATTGGCCCCCCCAGAGAACCTAAGAGAACCTTGGGCCCAGTCCATTGGCTACCTGACCCAAACCACAGCCCAGTCCTCCATGAAGCCACAAACTCCAGCCATCAGTGACCCCTCAGGATCGGGACCACCTGCTGCACAAGATTATTCCAGCCCCCTGCACCCACCAGAGGCCCTGTCGCAGGACTGCCCAACCAGCAAACCCAATCCATGGCCAAAACAAAGCCCAAACAAATCCTTCCTTGCACTGCACTGGCCCCAACAGGTCAATTTCATCAAGCAATCCACCTCCTCTCCTCAGGCTCTTCTCCTCGCAGCTTCCTATCTCCAACTGCAGCCAGTCAGGAATAAAAACAGGACAGAAAAACTGGCAGAAACAATGACCACAGATCGAACACTGGTAAATCCTGATAAAGATGTACAAAAGACAGATAGCTCAGCATAAATCCTTGTTCCGTCAGGGTGATACTGGGACCGAAACAAATGGCCCAAAGCTAATAAATAAATAAATAAATATTCTGGACTTAATCAGTATACTACATAAAAGACTGGGTGTCCTTTGTCGAATTAGAAAATATCTCACATTTGAAATCAGAAAAGTGCTTACCCATAGTCTTCTGATTTCTGTTATTGACTACGGTTCGATGGTTTACTCACATACATCCGAAAAATTATTATCCAAACTTCAGACAACTTATCATTCAACAATTCATTTTGCTACTGGACAACCTAGACTTACACATCATTGCTTATTGTATAATTCATTTAAATATTTAACTCTTATTGGGTGGTTCAATGCTAGGTCTCTGATAGTCTTACATAAAGTTAAGTTGGGGTTGCTTCCAAATAGTATTTCTAGTTTATTCCCTACAATACCCCTAACCTCTAATACATGTTTGCAACTGAAAAATTCTTTTCAGATTCCATATTGCCATACTGTGTTTGCACAAAAATCTTTGATCTTTGTAGCACCAAAACTTTACAAGTAACTGCCCTGTAATATTTTATGTTGTCCAAAAATTCCAATTTTAAAGAGAGAGCTCAGAAGGAATATGTTTGTTAACTCTGTAGGTGTTTATCTAGTTTTTATCATGTTATAAGTGTTGTATATTGTACTGGCTAGCCCATTAATGTTTAAATATGCTTATTTTTGTGTTATGATATTTTTTATGTGTTTAAACTAGACGTCTGTGAAAATGGGTTTTTAACCCACAAACCTTTCAGTGTAAAATAAAATAAATGAAATGAAATCATACACAAATAAGTTGAACAAAAGTGATCCAAGGATGGATCCCTAGGTGACCCCACTGGTCACCTCTCCATCACTAGAGAGGAAGGCATTTACACAAACCCTCTGTGTTCTATCCGTAAGCCACCCTGATATCCATGCTATTGAGTTCCTGTTTCTGGTTTTGAAGTTTGTCATCTATTCCCCTATGTGGAAGTGCATCAAATGCCTTTTGAAAATCAAAGAAAGCCACATCAACTGGTTCGTTCTGGTCCATGTGTTTGGTGACCATAATATAAAAGCCTAATAGGTTTGTGTTGCAGCTTCTATTTTTAGTAAATCTGTGTTGTGTTTTGTCTGTTTGTCCCCATTCTGCTAGGTTGCAAGTTATCTCCTCTTGTATTAATCCCCTTTATGATTTTGCTGATAATCGATGTTAGACTTATTGGTCTATAATTGGATAATATTTTTTCCCCTTTTTTGTAAACAGGGACTACAATCACCGTCTTCCAGTTATTCAGGACACTTCCTTCTATAACAGTTTTATTGCCTATTATTGTTATTGGTAAAGCCAAATCATCTGCCAGTTCCTTGAGAACATGAGGGTGCAGACCATCCGGTCCCTGTGACTTTTTGCAATCCTGTTTGGAGAGTTTGTTTTTGATGTATTCTGATTTGCAGATTTTGATATTGTTGTTACCCTTGCCTATCATGTCTCCTCAGGGTTGATCACAGTTTTATCTTTCTGAGTATACACGGAACAAAAGTAATTGTTAATTGTACTTGCCATCTCCTCCGGTTTACTGTGCTGATTTACATTATGGATTAAAGGTCTAATTACTCCAGAGGATCCTCTTTTGCTATTGATATATGAGTAAAAGTCCTTCATGTTGTCCTTTGAAAGTGCCAATCTGAATTCCGTTACCCTACATGCTTTATTAATGGTTACTTTTAGTAGTTTCAAGGTTAATTTGTGTTTCCTTACATTTGTTCCAGTTTGTGTTTGTTTCATGACTGCAAACACTTGTTTCTTTTTGTTTATTAATCTTTGAATCCGATTGTTGAATCATAATGGTTTCTCCCCCCTCATATTGTATATTTGTTTCTGCAGTATGATTTTTTCTTCCAATGTTTTTTATTGTTTCCACAAATAATAACCAAGAAGACACTGAATTTAATTGTGAGAGTTTGTTTGAAAGATCAATTTCTTGAAGATTTTACCTAATAGCTCTCCAATCTGCTTTGTTGTAATTCATAAAAACTGTGTTTCCTCTGGTGTATTTTTTTGTTCTATCCAAGTTAAAGCAGACAATGTTGTGATCGCTATTTGATAGGGAGGTGTTTATACTAATATTTCTAATTTCCATTGGGATATTTGTTAGAATAACATCTAGTATATTATTTCCCCTGGTTAGTTGGTGTTACTAGCTGATGTAACTTTAACGTGTCCAAGAATTCTACATTTGTTTGGTCTTGTGCCCCAGGTGCTTGAAATGTCATCCAATTTACATTAGTTAAGTTCACATCTCCTACCAGAATAATATCCCCTTTGTAATATTTGGTATCTGTTCCAGTAATAAATCAATGGATTCTGTGCTGTTTGGTGGCCTATAAAATGTTCCTAAGAAAAAATTATCCCTAACAGCCCTGTCACATTTATCCAGACAGATTCTACATTTGCCCCATTTGTTTCTAACAAGTGACATTCAATATTTTCCTTAACATACATGCCCCCCGTGGGCATTTCTTGGTTTATTAAAAAGCTGGTAACCTTGTATTTCCAGGTTCCATTTGCTTTCCTCATCCCACCATGTTTCTGTAATACAAATAAAGTCTGTATTACTGTTATTGATCATGGCTGATAGTTCTGCCAGCTTGTCTCCATTTAGGCTGCCTGCACTGAAGGACATAATACTAGCCTCTTTTTTTCCCCACCTTTCCTATGAGTTTTCTTCATGAGATTGGGATGCTGTATCAGGCCCTTTGCCCCTGAGTTGGTCAGTTTAAATTAGCCATCACAGCTTTTGCCAAGCTTAAGCCCAGGGTTCTACTGCCTTTATGGCTAAGACGTAAGCTATCTTTACAGTACATGTCAGATTTATTCCAGAAGTTGTCCCAATGTCTTATGAATTAAATATTTCTTTCCTCTGCCCAGTTCTGTAGCCATTGGTTAAAGTGTCTTAGCTCCTGTTGCCTCTTTTGACTTGCTCGTGGTACTGTTAGTACCTCCGAGAATATTATCTCACAGCCTCTACTTTCTAGTTTGTCTACTAGATTCAAGAAGTCTCCAGTTACTTCACTTTCCTTTTATTCCCCCCTATATTATTCACTCCCACATGTGCGACTGCCAGCGGTCACTCTCCTGTCCTTTAAAATATTTGCCTGTCAATTTTTGTTATGTCACTAGCTCCTGCCCTTGAATAGCAACATACCATTGTGTTTTCTTTGTCATATTTACAAATATAACTATCCATATATTTTACAATGTAGTTTCCCAACACTATCAATTGTCTTGGAGATTCCCTTTCTATCATCTGTGCTTGGCATTCCATAGTGCCCTCGTTGTTAATATCTATAATATTCTCTGTAATGTCACTCATCAGAGGAGTATATCTGTTGGTTAACAGAACGCTGTCTCATCTCTATTAGTTGATGAGTTACAGGGGCTATGTGTGCCTTGATTTCTGGGGCTCTTGGTGCTAAGGCTGGATCCCCTTGGTACTGGGACTGACCTACTTCTTGGTTCAACACATTAAACCTGTCTCCTACTCTTTTTTCCTTTTAATGGACTGCATTTCGTACCATTTATTATCTGCATCACATGTTTTTAGTATTGCTTTCCTTTTATTATTGGTGGTGCATGACTCTGTCAACATAATAATCTGGTTAACTTTAGTTAATGAAGGGTATGCCTTTAATTAGGTTGCTAGTTCATCCTGGGTTTTCTCAAGTGCCTCTAATTGTTTGTTAAACACCAGAAGCTGTTCTTTAAGTTCTTTATTGTTGACAGACTTAGCACATATATATATATATATATCTCGCATGCCAGTTTTTTTCTATTCAAAGAGTACAAGAAACAGCTGTAGCATTGATAGCCTATGTAACCATCCATTGTCTTCACCCTGTTTGCCATTGTGAATGTGGGCTCTTAGTACTTATCTGAGGTGAATTCAGCTCAGTTACACAGCTAGTGGTATGTATGCCACTATATACAGCACCTGGGACCTTTAACCTTGCTTAATCTGTTATAGTTCCCCTTGTTAAATAAACTCCACCAAAATATTTAAACAGTTTGTCCTCCCACTATATCAGGGGTCCTTCTAGCGTCTTTCACTTGGCCTATCTTTATGTATCCACTGTTTGGCATAGTTTTACGCCCTCCTTCCCCTCATGCCCTGCTGGACACACCTGACATGCACAAATGCACATGTCTCGGCATGTGAATATGTGTACAGCACCACGAGCACCCTATATGGCTTGCCCTGCTCTCAGAGGGGTGAGTTAAGAAGACAGAGGTGACCCGGAAGTCTTCCCAGGGTCACACATAGAAACATAGAAACATAGAATTTGATGGCAGATAAGGACCCCTTGGCCCACCCAGTCTGCCCATTTCCCTACCTGATGGATAAGCTGCAGATCCTAGTTAACCAGCAGCCTACTTCTTCCTACCCCCACCCCCTAGAATTGCCTTATGACTGTCCCATGCATGCTTGAATTCCACCACTGTTTTTGACTCCACAACCTCCTCTGGAAGGCTGTTCCATACATCCACAACCCTCTCTGTGAAAAAATACTTCCTTAAATTACCTCTGAGCCGCCCCTTCTATCTTCAAATTGTGCCCCCTTGTTCTTGCACACCTCTTTTTGTGAAAGATGCTACCCTCTTGGACTTTGTTGATTCCCTTGAGGTACTTGAAAGTTTCTATCATGTCCCCCCTCTCCCTCCTTTCCTCAAGGCTATACATATTAAGCTCCTTAAGTCTCTCTTCATATGTCTTCCGTTGCAGACCCTGCACCATTTTAGTTGCCCTCCTCTGGACAGCTTTCATCCTGTCTATGACTTTCCGGAGATTGGGTCTCCAGAACTGCACGCAGTACTCCAGATGTGGTCTCACCAGCTGTCTGTACAGAGGGATAATAACTTCTTGTTTTCTGCTGGTGATGCCTCTCCCTATGCATCCCAGTATCCTCCCAGCCCTTCTTGCTGCCCTCTCACATTGCTTGCCCACCTTTAGGTCATCTGATATGACCCCCAGGTCCCTTTCCATTTTTTTGTTGTTAGTATCTCACCCCCATTGTGTACTCTTCCCTGGGTTTTGTTTCCCAGGTGCATTACCTGCACTTCTTAGCATTGAATCTAAGCTGCCATACATTTGACCATTCCTCTAACCTTGCAAGTCCCTTCTCATCCTTTCCACCCCACCTTGTGCATCAACTCTGTTGCAGATCTTTGTGTCATCTGCAAAGAGACATACTTTTCCTTCCAGTCCCTCTGCAATGTCGCTTATAAAGACATTGAAGAGGACCGGTCCTAATACTGAACCCTGTGGTACCCCACTGCTAGCCCCCCTTTTTTCAGAGTGGACTCCATTTACTATTACTCTCTGTGTCCTATTCTCTAGCCAATTCTTTACCCAGGCTGTCATCTTGGGACCCAATCCCAGGCTGGCTAACTTGTATATTAATCTTTTGAGTGGGACTGTGTCAAATGCCTTGCTAAAGTCTAGGTAGGCCATGTCCACAGCCCCTCCCTGATCTACTACTTTGGTCACCCAGTCAAAGAAATCTATCAGATTTGTCTGGCATGACCTTCCCACTGTGAATCCATGCTGTCTTGGTCCTGTGCCCCTCTGGCCTCTAGGTACTCGACAATTCTTTCCTTCAGAAGTGATTCCATCATTTTCCCTACCACTGAGGTTAAACTAACAGGTCTGTAGTTTCCTGCTTCTGCCTTGCTCCCACTTTTGTGAAGGGGAATCACATCTGCCCTCCTCCAGTCCTCAGGTACCACCTCATCCTCCCATGATTTGTTAAAGAGGGTAGTCAGTGGTGTCACTAGTTCTATCCTTAGTTCTTTTAGAATTCTGGGATGAATCCCATCAGGCCCCATTGCTTTGTCCACCTTCAGTTTTAAGAGCTCTTTCAGAACTCTTTCTTCTGTAAATGGGCTGGTATCAACTTCTGTATTCAGAGTGTTTCTACTGTTTGTTTTAGGTACCTCCCCCTCTTCCTTTGTAAATACTGAGCAAAAATATTTGTTTAGTATCTCTGCCTTTTCACAGTCACCCTCTGCCCACCCTTCCTCCCCTTTATTAAGCCTCACTATCCCTCCCTTGGTCTTCCTTTGCTCCCTGATGTACCTATAAAAGGTTTTATCCCCCTTCTTAACTGAGTTGGCTATCTTTTCCTCGGTTTGGGCCTTAGCTGTTCTGACTGCCTTTCCAGCTTCCTTTTGTTTTAACTGATACAGTTCTCTGTCCTGTTCCTTCTGTGATTCCTTGTACTTCCTGAATGCTTTCTTTTTCTCTTGAACCTTCACTGCCACTTCCTTTGAGAACCATAGTGGTTTCTTACCTCGTTTTGTTTTGTTTATTTGCTTTACACAAAGGCTTGTTACCTCTGTGATGGCAGTTTTTATTATTCCCCATTGTTCTTCCACCCCTCCTTCCTGCCCATTTGCTAGTGCATTCCTTAGGCACTCACCCATTTTGGCAAAGTCAGCCCTCCTAAAATCCAGTACCTTTGTCTTTGTATGGCTTGACTCTATTGCTGTGTTTATTGTGAACCATACTGTTTGATGGTCGCTAGTTCCCAGATGGCTACCCACTTCTACATCTGTGATCCTCTTCATCTCCGCTTGAGAGAACCAGGTCTAAGATTGCTCCCTCTCGAGTGGGCTCCAATACTAGTTGTCTAAGGCATGCCCCCTGTAGGGCATCTAGAATAACCCCACTCTTAGAAGTGGCTGCTGCAACTGCACTCCAGTTAACATCTGGCATATTCAGATCACCCATCAGCAATATCTCCCCTTTATCTGCCATTCTAAGTATACTTTCTATCATTTCCTTGTCCATTTCCTCCCCCTGAGAGGGGGGTCTGTAGACAACCCCTGTGCGGATTGTGGTGCCATTGCCTGCCTCCAAATTGACCCACAGTGCTTCTTCTCCTCCCTGTTTACCCTTTTGTTCTATTGCTTTGATTTCTTCTCTTATGTAGAGAGCTACTCCTCCTCCTCTTTTACCCTCCCTGTCCCTCCTGTAGATAGGTATCCTGGTATGTTTACGTCCCAGTCATGGTTCTGTGTGTACCATGTTTCTGTGACTGCCACAATATCCAGATCTTCCTCCTCCATCAAGGCCACTAATTCAGGAAGCTTGTTACCCAGACTATGGGCATTGGTACTCATTGCTCTCCATTTTTTGATGGCTTTACCTTCTGTAGCGGCAACCCCCACTGACCTTTCTACCTTGGTATTTTTCTCATTTAGTACCCTGTTTTGTAGGGGGAGGCTGGGATTTTCCTGCTGCTTATCAGTGCCCTCCCCCCTTGACTAGTTTAAAAGCTTGCCAATGAAGCATTTAAACCGATTGCCCAAAAGACTCGTTCCCTTCCTGGACAGATGCAGACCATCCTGCCAGTATAGGCTGGTGTCCCTCCAGGTGGAACCCCAGTCCCCAATGAAGCCAAACCCCTGTGCTCCACACCATTTTTTCAACCATTTGTTAAACTGCATGGTGCAAAGTACCCTCGCCTCACTCATGCCACTGACAGGCAGCACCTCTGAGAGGGATACTGTGTGTGCTACTTGTCTTAAGCCCCTCCCCAACTCTACAAAGTCCTTCTGCACTGCTCTAATCTCATGATGAGCCAAGTCATTTGTCCCTAGGTGGACAATGATGTCCAGCTCAGACTCCCGTGCAACTGTTCTCGTGATCCTAAGGATGTGCTTCCTGTCCCTACAAGCCACGGCACACAGGGCTCCCATCATCCAAAATGGAGTTTTACAATTAAAACAGGCTAGAACTCCTCATACACAGCCCTGGTATGTTACAATTGCCCTTGTACCCAGTAATGTTTAAAATTAGAGCTCCCCACTAGATTGGTAGTTCGCTGTTATGAGTAGCCCGAACTACCAGTCTCTCTTCCTGTTTTCTGCTACACAGGAACAGGGCTCCACATCAAAGAAATAAAAGTTTCATAAAAGCAGACAAAGGCTATATTCTGCCCTCTGTGGCTCTCAATCAACATACAGGCAGACTTCCTTAATAGTAAACTTGCCCTTCTCAAAGACGGGTGAGTTAAGAAGACAGTGGTGACCCAGAAGTCTTCCCAGGGTCACACAGGGCTCCCGTAATCCAAAACAGAGTTTTACAGTCAAAATGGGTGAGAACTCCTCATATGGAGCCCTGGCACATTACAAACACCCTTGTATCCAGCAATGTTTAAAATTAGAGCCCCCCAACTAGATTGGTAGTTCACTGTTATGAGTAGCCTGAACTACCAGTCTCTCTTTCTGTTTTCTGCCACACAAGAACAGGGCTCCACGATGAAGTAATAAAAGTTTTATAAAAGCAGACAAAGGCTGTATCCTGCCCTCTACAGCTCTCGACCAACACACATGCAGCCTTCCTTAATAACCACTGTTCATCTTAACTATGGATTCAAGTAATTGGGTTATTTCTTCTGAGACAAACTGTTTATTTCCCTTTATACATACAGATAATAAATAGAAAAAAAGATCAAATAACATGATACTCATGTAAATAATACTGAATAGAATTTAATGTAATAATGTGTTTTTCTTGCATTGTTTCACTTTCAGGGGAAACATTCTGCATATTTTCTTAGAACGTGAACCAGGTTTGAATTTTGAGGAAAAGCACTATATGGCTACGTGAGTCACACTCCCATCACTCTGAAGACAGACTCAAAAGTCTAGCAGTGTGTGGGTACACACGCTATCCCATCACCATCAAACTTTTCAATCTGTCTGAAATCTGGCCCACAGTCCCACAGCTATTTGTGAATGTCATTACAAACATTAAATCTACACCGCTTAAGCTAACAGCAAGATGACCGCTACATAATTAACAGTAAATTGGCAGCACGACTCAACACTTTTCACTGTATAGACTAAAATACATTAAAACTATGTACTACAAGCAGTGGTGTCTGCATAAATGCATTATCAGCAGTGTAAGAATGATTTCTATATGGGGCTGTTATTAATTAGCAAACAATGTGCAGAAAACCTGTGCAGAATGTTCCCTAAGTACATCAATCAATAGAAAACAGACTTGCAGTGATCACATTGTCCAACATACATAAGACCTATTGTTTTATTCATAATATATATTAACTAAATATTTAAAAGTTGATATGTACATGCAAAAAAATCTGCATTGATTTGAAACATTTACAATCAGCACTGTATGTCGCTTGCACATTTTGCAATACATTAATATACATATTAACTATGTAACATTTTTTTTAATTAGGTTTGTAATTAACATAGATATACTAAAATGCTTCATAATCTGCTTATTATTTCTAGTATATAGCTGGTCTATAGTACTGCCTATCTGCATTCACTCGACTGAACAAGTGACATCTCAGCACAACATGTGTAGTGCCAGACTTTAGAATTAGTTTCAAAATGGTTGTGATACTCTTCCCAATAATAACATCCAAACTCATATTTCTTTCCACATCAATCAAATCTTATTTTATTATGACCTTGTTTACTTCATATTCCATTTTTCAAGCACTCTTGGTTTAAGTTATATTACGTTTCAGGACTCCTGTGTCCCTTCATCAGATATATTAGACTTGCTTTTCTTTACCAAAAGTTTTTTTTTTTTACTGTTGAAATAAAATAATACAATAAATTACATGTTTCTGTCTCTTAGCATTCTTTCCTTAGATAGTAAAGTTTATATTACATAAAATAAGCAGGGGAACACATCTGCTATAAATCAGTGTTTTATTTCATTCCTTAATGTTGCTTCGCCTATGCATTATATGGCCAGGCGTTCTGAAAATGAGGAATAGAGAGTTATTTAGTATGACTAATCTTTCTCATTTATTTTAATGTTGCAACTTTTTTATGAACTCTCAATATTACCTTTGTTTTATATTTTTATCCTTGCTTTCTATGGATTCACACTGCTCATTTCCCTTACGCGGTTCTGTGAAAAAAATGGGGATGTTGGTAAGCCTACTTTTACTTTTAAACTTATACATCTTTCAATAACTTCTTATTTAAATTCAGTTAATGATCCAAAATTCAGTTGTCTTACTTGTGAGTGTGATTTCACCTCCTTTCAGGATGCCTTGGCCATATTTCTTAAAATCCCAAATGCACTGCAAATGCCATTATGCAGGATGCCACTTTTACACAGTTTCATTTGTACCTTCTTTCTAAAGGTGTAGAAGGTGCCGGGCCTGGAGGTGAACATGCCAGTCAGAGACATTTGACACAGTCTCACACAAAAGATTAAAATACAAGTTAGCCAGTCTTGGAGTGGGTCCCAAGGTGATAGCCTGGATCAAAAACTGGCAGGACAACAGGACACAAAGGGTAATAGTAAACGGAGTCCACAGTGAAGAAAGGAAGGTAACTAGTGGGGTACCACAGGGTTTGGTACTGAGACTAGTCCTCTTTAATGTCTTTATAATTGACATTGGAGAACACCTCAATCAATCAATCAAGTCTTTATTTAACCAGGCATTCATCGTTGAGCAGAAGTCCATTTGCAAGATGGACCTGGGTGGAGCATGAACAATTGTATATACAAGTCAACACAGGTATTTACAAGGCAATACAGATAATACTCTTTACAGAGAGAAAGAAAAAGAAGTTCATATGTACATAGAATTATACAGATATTGTACATATTACACTGTATTTACATACATAGAAGTGTCTATAGGAAGATAAAGCAGGTTATCTAAGGTTGTAGGAGGAAGTAATGGAAGAAAAAAAATAAAAATAAAAATATACACCAGGCAGAGATGAAGGTAGGAAGGAAGGGAAGGAGGTAGGGGAAGAAAGGCTAGGAGGGCATGGTGCACAGAAAGGAGTTGGTAAAACAGGATGTAGAGAAGCTGGATGGAGAAAAGGAGTATGTGTGAGCCCCGGGACTGAATGCTATAAAGTATGGGGCATGGTAGGATGTCACAACCCAGGGTAGTGAGCTCCTATCCGAGGTTGGGAAAGGAAGAATAAGGGGATGGATGGGCCTAGTGTTGATAAGAAAGGGGGATAAGTAAGAGAACAATTAGGCTGGTGAGGAGCAAGCTGGGGGGTCAATACTTAAAATTGGGTCTAGGCGTGGCTATATACCAGTGCAGACACCGGTACTGGGTCTGAGTGGGTGAAGCAGTTACATACTTCTCTGATTGTATGGAAATAAAGCATCTTGAAGGCATTTATACCGCTTAGAGTGCTTAATTTGAGGTTTTTTTGTAGATCGTTCCATAAGGTAGGTAGCACGAAGCTTATGGCTGCCCTGCCGGAGCGGGATTTTGATTTGGGTACTTTAAGTGTAATAGCTGAGTAACTTCTTAACACATATTTGCCAATTATACTCAGGGGAAGACAGCAGGAGATATAGTAAGGTAGCTTATTAGAGGTGGCTCTATAGGTCCAGAGAGAGCGGCATTTCTGTGGTGCCTGAACTTTAGTGATGTCCACCCCACTGCCGCATATAGGGTGCAGTGATGCATGTCAAAGGGGAGTCCCGATATAAACCTCGGTGCTCAATGGTAGAGTGTGTCCAGTTTAGCCATGTAAGAGTTGGGACATTAGCTGTAGAGGAAATCAGTGTAATCAAGCAATGATAGGAAAATGGATTGGACCAGTTGTTTCTTGGCATCTCTGGTGAGAAATTGGTTGATTCTAAAAAACAGCCCAAGCCTTTGCCAAAGTCGTTTTAGCAAGTCCTTGATATGTTCAATGAAGGAGAGTCTTTGGTCTATCCAAACTCCCAGATACTTGAATTTTGTAACAAATTCTACTTTTTCACCTAGAACTGTGGTAATTTGGGGAACTGTCCCACTGGACACAGGGTTAGCTGTATGGATAAAAGGGGAGAGTATCATTGCTTTAGTTTTTTGGGCATTAAGGAGTAGCTTTTTTGGAGGAGTTGGCTTTGCAAAGGTTGAATTCTGACTGTAGATCATTGCAGGCAGCTTCAGGTGTTGGCACTCAATGAGAACTGTATCATCTGCAAACAGATGGATGTTGGCTTTTTTATACAGTAGTCAATGTTATTAATGTAGATTGCAAAAAGTAAGGGCCCTAATATAGAACCTTGAGGTACCCCTCTTTGCAGAGTTTTTAAGGGGACAGGCCTCCTTCGGCATTAACTTGTTGAAGGCGCCCTGTAAGATAGTCAGTAAATCAACACAGAGAGGAGGGGTCCACACCTATGGTTTGAAGGGAGGAGAGGAGCAGACTATGGTCGACGGTGTCAAAAGCCTTGCTTAGATCAAGGAAAACAGCACAAATAAAGTTTTTGCTCTCAAGATTACGCTGCCAGTCATTAGTAACTTTGGCGAGGGCTGAGATAGTGCTATGTTTAGCTCTGAATCCAGACTACATAGGATTTAGCAGTTCTCTAGACTCAAGGTGAGTCCTCAGCTGTGCATTTACAATTTTCTCTAGGGGCTTGGACAGGACTGGAAGGAGAGAAATTGGCCTGCAGTTATTGAGATCGCCAGGGTCACCTGATTTGAACAGTGGTATGACATGTGCTGTCTTCCATATAGGTGGTAAGGTGCCCTGAGACAGGGATAAGTTAAAAAAGGTGGGTGACGGGTATTGCTAGTATGTGGTAGGCAATTTTTAGGAAGTAAGGGTCAAGGGTGTCGGCCCCAGCACTTTTTCTAGTATCCAACTGAAACAAGAGGTCCTCTACCTCTTTCAATGGGGCAGGTTGAAGCGAGAAAGGCGGCGAAGCTATCAGAGTTTCAGAAAGTTGGCTGGCAGTATGGGAGTGAAGCATGTTTGCAGGGGAGTTATCAAATGCCATGCCTGCAGTAGCAAAGTGGTTATTGAATGTGTCAAGTATATCCATCTTTTCGGTTATAGTCAAGTTGCCAGAGGTAATCTTGGCTGGGAGTGAATTTCCTGGGGAGTGGCCTGCAGATCATTGATTGTGTTCCAGAGCTTGATTGGACTCTTTGTGGCAGAGTCGAGTTCGGATTTGAAGAAGGTGGCCTTCGATTCTCTGATTGTTTTGGTACATAAATTTCATAGTCTCCTGAACTGGTTCCAGTCCTCTGCAGTGTTCAGTCTGCATGCTTTTTTCCAGAGCTTATCTCTTTCTAGAAGCAAGGACTTGATCTGAGGGGTGAACCATTTACAGGTTTTGGTCCTAGTTTGAACTTTAATCAGGGGAGCATATTTATTAAGGACCCTTGATAGAATGTTGTGGAAGATATTGTAAGCTGACATAATCGTTTTGGCCAGGTAGAAATCTTGCCACTGAGGGGAGTACTTAAGCTTGTTTAGGTAGGCATGTTCATTGAAGTTGCGCCTAGATCTCTTCATAGAGAACTTGCTGATGGGTGCTGGGTTGTTGGTGGATCTTACTCCCGCAATAAAACAATGGTCACTGACGTCTGAGAAGAAGACATCAGCTTGGGAGAAGAGATGAGGTTTGCTCACCATTAGCACATTCAAAAGTGTACTTTTACTGGGGTTCTTCATGTTTGGGTGTGTTGGTTCAGTAATAAGTTGCGTCAGCCCATGATCATCACAGAAGGGTGCAAGGGGGGGCAGCTGTGTTAGAGAGCCAGTCAAAGCTGAGGTCTCCTAAAATAATAGTTTCTGGCAGCCCTGTCCCAACTTATCACTTAGATATGACACAAGCTGTAGGCCAGCAGACGGTGGTCTGTAGCATCCTATTACACAGAGTGCAGTAGTCTGGGTAATTTCCACTTTGAGAATTAGGCATTCGAATTCACTGGCGACAGATGGCGAGGATAAGCAGAAGGCAGAAAATTTGTCTTTAATGTAGATAGCTGCCCCTCCTCCTCTGGCATGCCTGTCAGCTCTGAACAAGGCATAGTTGGGTATGTTTACTTCTCTATCAGTGGTGCTGGGTCTAAGCCAAGTTTCAGAAATCACAAGTATGTCAGGAGAAGTATGATTTACCCAGCTTTGTATTAAGGTTATCTTTTTAAGTAGGCTACATACATTAATATGCAAGAAGCTTATTCCTTTTAAATTTGCTAGTTCTGCTGGCAAAGCAATAGCTTCTGGGGGTCCAGGGTTGACTTCTATGTTGCTTGAACATAACAGGAGGATAAGTAGGATTTTTCTAAGAGTGCTAATTATAAGCTTGTAATTTCTGCCTTTCTCCTGTCTAGTAGATATGATGTTTTTAGGGACTGGAAAGTAGCCACCATAGAAGAGCTGATCTGTTGTAGCAAGAGCTAGTACCCCTACCACAATAGGCAGGGAGGAGATAGAAGTCTGCATGGTGGGAGGTGGGCCTTGTGGTGGGGGAGTGTTATAAGTACTACTGGTATGTGTGGTCCAAGAGCAGGGTTCGAGGTATTGGTACTTGGAATCACGGAGGCAATTAAAGGATAAGTTGCCATGTGGTATACAGCACAAGGTGCTGTTGTAGACCAAACATGATGGTAGTTCAGGTGTCCAATGCTGGGCAGCTTGTATCAGCAGAAGAAGGGGCAGTATAAGGAGCCATATAGGGCCCGACATGATGGTACCTCCAAAAGGAGCCACTCAATTAGCCCAGGGGCCAGTGGGGTTGCTGGATAAATGCAGCTTATCAGTAGCTTTCTGATCCAGGTTGACCCGAATTTGATAGCATTTAAAAACATTTAGTGGTGAAGACACAGCCAAGGAGAGCCTATGCATTTTAGTAAGGCGAGGCCCTGAGAGTTGGATCCCATAGGCTGGACAGAGAAGAGGGGGATCATGAGCTAAGTCTCTATTGGTAGGGCACTGCTCCAGGGGATGTGGATGTGGACACCTGGAAGGAAATGTATGTCTCTTTGCAGATGACACAAAGATATGCAACAGGGTTGATACACAAGGTGGGGTGGAAAGGATGAAAAGGGACTTGGCAAGGTTGGAGGAATAGTCAAATATGTGGCAGCTCAGATTCAATGCAAAGAAGTGCAAGGTAATGCATCTGGGAAAGAAAAACCCAGGGGAAGAGTACACAATGGGGGGTGAGTTAATAACAACAACAAAATTCAAAAGAGACCTAGAAGTAATTATATCAGATGATCTAAAGGTGGGCAAGCAATGTGAGAAGACAGTACGGAGGGCTGGGGGGGGATACTGGGATGCATAGGGAGAGGCATCAACAGTAGAAAACAGGAAGTTGCTATCCCTCTGTACAGACAGTTGGTGAGACCCCATCTGGAGTACTGTGTGCAATTCTGGAGACCCCATCTCTGCAAAGACATAGACAGAGTGGAGGCTGTTCAGAGGAGGGCAACCAAAATGGTGCAGGGTCTGCACCAGAAGACATATGAGGAGAGACTAAAGCAGCTTAATATGTATACCCTTGAGGAAAGGAGGGAGAGGGGGACATGATAGAAACTTTCAAGTATCTCAAGGGAATTAACAAAGTACAAGAGGGTAGCATCTTTCAGAAGAAGAGATGTGCAAGAACAAGGAGGCACAATTTGAAGATAGAGGGGGGACAGCTCAGAGGTAATGTTAGAAATTATTTTTTCACAGAGAGGGTTGTGGATGTATGAAACAGCCTTCCTGAGGAGGTTGTGGAGTCAGGAACAGTGGGAGAATTCAAGAATGCATGGGACATGCATAAGGCAATTCTAGTGGGGGGTAGGAGGAAGTAAGCTGTTGATTAGCTAGACTCTGCAGCTTATCCATCAGGTAGGAAAATGGGCAGACTAGGTGGGCCAAGTGGTCCTTATCTGTTATCAAATTCTATGTTTCTATGATTTCATCACGTGAGTGATGTCAACCGGTCACTATAGAAACTGCCAATCTGTTCAAAAATTGAGCCATTTTGGCACCCCCCCCACACTTGTTCTTACTTGAATCCTTTCAATAGGTTCTCCAATCTTAGATGTCATCTACCCAAGACTTTAGTATATTACATAAACCAAACTTGTTTTCAGAACACTGGTCTCATATCAGAGCACCTTTAAATATTTTTGAAGTTTTCCCTTATCAACTTGAATTTACTACAGCAATCATTCATTATATGAAATTCCCATAGTCCTTGGGAGGTCACATATTCTGGTTAGGGGGTCATATTTTAAATGTTTTAGATTCTAATCTTGTATATGAATCCTGTTGTCATAGTCACTCAGATACTTCTTTTCATTCATAAACATAATTTTCATATTATAACTTTGTGACATAAGAAGTAACATTTTCTTGTTCAGGGTCAAATTTATCATACATGATTTACTTTATTTAAAGGTGGTCCACACTAAATTTTCATTCAGTCCATATCTTTTTTTTATACGTTTGTAAAGTAAAGATCCACCATGCTGCTCTCCTTAATAGGACCATGTCTCTATTGTCCTCCATTCAGTTCCATCACTCTTTCAATTCCCATGAATTTGATGGTAGATATTTGGTGTTTAAATTCTCTAAAGTGTTGATCAAGTGGTGATTTTTCATCTTCCCTTTTTATATTGCTCTTATGTTCTGTAATTCCTAATTTTAATGGTCTAGTTGTTTGTCCTATGTAACAGAGTGAACATGGACATATCACACAGCACACTACATAGTAAGAGTTGCAGGTTATGAGACTTTTGAGTTCAGATTGTTTGTCCATGCAAGTGCTGTTTATGTGTTTTGTCTTGATTGCATTGTTACAGTGAACACAGTTCTCACAAGAAAAAAGAAACCTTCATATAGTATCTCTTTGTAGCTATGTTGTTGGTGGAGGTGATGACCAGTACAGTGTTTTCACTATTTTATTTCGTATTGTTGTTGTTTTCTTTGCTGTTACCCATGGTCTTTCATTAAAGTTATTAATGCCTTGATTGGTGAACTGCAAAATGTTCCCATTTCATAGAATCACTTTCTTTATTTTTCCAAACAATTCTGAGTATTGCAGGACATGATAATCTTATTAGCATTTTGTTCCTTTTTATTCAGTTAATCTTTTAACATTCACTTCCGTTTTTACTCTGACAATGGTTTTCTGCTTCCTGTAGTGTTTTTTTTCTCTGTAGCTCCTTTGTCGAAAGCTAATTTTTTATTCTTCTAGGTTTTTCTGGAATCTGGTTTCTGTACCACTATTCCTTTTCACCCGCACCATCTGACTAAATGGAATGCTGTTCTTTAATGATTGCAGGCAAAAACTAGTAGACTGTAACCATGTGTTTTTATCTGATTTTTTTCTACATAGATCTGTAACAATTTTTCCATTATCTTTAGTGAGCAGTAAATTCAAATATGGAATTTCATTTTGACTATAGCTCATTGTGAATTTCAGATCTACAACAAGTCTTCGACAAAATTTTTGCCGAACTACCCAAAAGCAAAACTGGCAGGTCGACCACATTTTGCAGTTGGCTGCTAGTTTTGGAGAACAACAGGTGTTTTCTTCAGGGGGCTTCACCCCTGAACCCCCCATTCAGAGGGGCTGTACCCTCACACCCCCTCAATTAGGATTCTCAACTCTGAGTCAGAGCTGATTTGGGGGAGTGCAGGACCCCCGACAGACAATGCTGGATTCCAGTGGGTTCCCTACAGAGACAAGGTGCTGTACTCACTGTAGGGGACCACGTGATTTAAATGTCACTGTTGGGGGTGTATATTGTGAATTTCAAGTAGGTGGTGGCTGTGTCTAAATATTCAAAGAATTCTCTTAAATTTTCCTCTGTACCTTTCCAGATTATTAGTACATAATCTATAAAATATTTATATAATATCAGTGATGGTTTATGGATATTCCTAATGTCATAAACATATTTTTCTGCAAATTGTGACATAAAAATATTGGTGTATGTGGGTGCTAGTGTCGCCCCATAGCAGTTCCTATTTTTTGTAAGTAACTGTGTTTTTTTTTATATTTGAAATAGTTGTGTTTCAATACTATTTCTGTTAATGTCAGCAGAAATTCCATGTCTGTTTTCTTATCTTTGTGATAAAGCTTCTCTTAAAGCATTCAAACCTTGTTGATGTGGTATGCTGGTGTACAGATTCCTGATGTCCAGGGTTGCCAGTATAGTTTTTAAATTCTCTCTTTCATTAAGAAATTATAAAAAGAATAGAGAATATATGTAAAGGATTCAAGTAAGAACAAGTGGGGGGGGCACAGAAATGGCTTGATTTTCAAGCAGATTGGCAGTTTCCATAGCAACCAGGCAGCCCGGGTGATGCCACTCACATCACAAACTCACGTCGACCGGCATGTTCACCTCCAGGACCAGGCATTGTTCATGAAGTGGTCCCAAAAAGGCCATGTTGAAACTTTGGTGTCAAAATATGCAAAAATTGCCAAGTTACGCATCAAAGTTGAAACCCCCATTGAAATACATTGAAATGCATTTACCTTGGTTTCTCATATTGCATTCACCAGTCCCAGCAACAAGATGTGTCTTCGATTGAAGAGTGTATCTTCACCATGGCACCTGTTGAGGCGAGTGAGGGTGTGTGGGGGTGTACTGGGGGATGTAGGATGGTGGATCTGAGTGTGAGGTGGGGTGTCAGATCAGCCAGGGACCACTTTCTTTTTTACAGGTAAAAAAAAAAAAAAACATAGAAGGACCATTTTCTTTATTTCAGGTTGGGACAGGATTGCAGGGGGGGTGCCATTAGACACTAGAGAAAGGGATAAAATGAATGGTGATGGTGATCAGAGGGTGGGGTGCCACTAGACACCAGGGATAAAGAAAATCATTATGGGGGAATTTAAGGAAGGGGGTGCGACTAGACACCAGGGAAATATAAATAACTTAAAGAGCTAGTGTATTGATATCAAAGTTTGCAACATCTGCCCAAGGTCACCAGTCTCATGATTTAAGCTGTCATTACACAAGCCCACCACGAGAAGAACACCGGCTGACTAAATGTGCAAAGTGTTCCTTTATGTTGGTGCCAGTATGAAAATTTATCAGCTGCTAAATGAGGACAGCTTTATCCGAAACAACAAGCTGTTCTACAAGTCCATTTTCAGTGGCAGGCATAACAAATAAAAGTGGAGGGGATTATTTTAATTTTGCAGCAGCCATGCAGCATTTTTCTCCATCCTGCCCTGCTCACAATGCTGTAATCTCTCAATTTCTTTCTCCCTCCTGCCCTCTCCAGTCAGTGATCAGAAAGGATGCGGGAGCTGGAGAATTGCTCTACTTGTAGTGGAGAAGTACCTAGTTCAAATTCAAACCCACTCTCCAGAAAGAATCTTCAGCAACTGCCATTCTATTTAACACAAGTGTTCCTTCTCTCTCCCTCCTGCCGTTCTCACATCATGGGTAACAGCATATCTGTCTTTCCTCGCTTGTTCAGATTGCAGAGTTTAGATGTGTTACTCTTACACCTGCCAGCATTTTATACTATTCTTTACTGTAGGGCTGATCAACGTACACGTTCTCTTTTCAGGGATCACCTGTTAACAGCGATATGGGTGAGCTGTGAGAGACAGAAGGCAGGCAGCAACCGTGTGTGTGTGGGGCTGAATATTTACAAACATATGAACATACGAAACTGCCAGCAGATACAGGCCATATGGTCTATCATTTACTCAATTATGCAGCTAGTAATCCATTACACTGCTGCTGCCACTCCCTCCCCACCCTACCCCCTCAGGGTGACTCTTCATACTTGGAAAAAAGACACACTACTGGTTGGACTAGGGAGGGTCTGAGCATTTCAAATAACAACCAAGAAAATAAATTATCTGTTTAAGCAGAAATCCTCGTAATTATTCTGACATCTTGCAGAACTGCTAATTTTGCTTCCAGAGTGGACATGGCCCACAATAATGTGTCACTTTTTTCTATGTAGCTTATGAGTCATTCTGATGAAGGAAAAAAAACTATCCAGTGTTTCTTCTGTTACACAAATAAAGTGTCTGAGACAGTGCTAATACCACTCAAAGAAAGATAAATAAAATTGTCACATCAGCTGATTCTTTTTTATCTATCGTTTGGGGATCCATGCGCTGATAACCTCAAGGTTATAAAACAAAAAGTTAGAAAGATGGTGCTGTAAAATAATCATGACAGCTAATCAAAACACTTTGGGCCAGATATTCAAAACTTTGCCCAGGGGCTAAATTAGCACTGCCCAGCGAGCAAACTTAGCCTGGAGCACACAGCAAGCTATATTGAAATGGAAATAGCCCTGTGCTAATCCTGCTGAATATTGCAGTCTAAGGAAGCCGGGCAAACTGGTCTGGGAGTGCAGAGCAAAAATAGCCCAGGAACAAGACAGCACTGAATAAAGCAACCAGGAAGTGCAACCCACAACAACAACACAGTGCACAGCAATGTGAGGGCAGGTACAGATGAACTACATGGCCAATTTGTGTACCAGCAAATGCATAGACTCAATACAGCTGCAGGAAGCAGCAGATGTGAAAGAACAGTGATCAAAACTGTATATTATTTCTCCTACCATTAGTGCCACGCTAACACATTAGCGTGGCATTAGCATGGAGCTAAGCAGCTAGCCCAGTGCAAACACGTTTGCCCCGAGCTAAAATGTGCCATATTCAAAAGTGCCATGCAAAGGAGCCTACTTAGGTAGTCTTTGGGCAAACAACCGGATTAGTATCTCATTATACCCTGATTTGCATGCAGTTTGCCCAGCGTTACTGCAGGGTCCCACAGAGCCACCTGTAGGTCAGTCTGGAAGTACAGGGGCTGACCAGGTCCAACCGCAGCTCCACCTGTTGGTCAATCTGGCAGTACACGATGATAACTGCAGGCTACATGTAAACAGTACAGCATAGCATAGCAGACTGTACCCCAGGGGACAAGACAGCATAGGTGGTGGTGGTGCTGCATGTAACTGTCACACTGTAGGGCATGCTACAGTGCACAGTAGACACTACAGTAGCAAGGGGGCCAGTAGTGTGAGGGACACAGCACTGCCTATGGTGTGTAGGGCAGTGATGATGACTGCACTGTACACAGTGACAGGCCCAACCTGCAGGTGTTTACTGACAGTAGACATTATTGTTACACTGTTGTGTGACCCACAGATGCTGTACCTGTGGCATGGGATGCTCATAGTGACATGTACATTTCTGGCTTTGTGTGCTGTGGCAGTTGTACAGCTGTGCAGTATGTGGCCGGGGGCGGCATATATTATCCAAAAGGTATACTAGTGTTGGGATATTCCCAATACTGTCCCATTCGCACTGCATGATGTGTCCCAGCCTTGTGGCCACACCTGGTCTGTGGCACAGCCTCGCCACCCATACACGCTCTCTCAACATCCTCCATGCCCACAGTGCTGCATGTGTGTGTGCTGGCATCTGTTAATGTCCACAGATGTGTGGTCTGCAGGTGTGTGCTGTATGGCCACACTGCCATGCTGTCCACTGGTAGCAGGGTCACCACTTACTGCCTGGCATGGCTGGGACTGGTGGCAGATGATGGCATCACTGTGATGCCATTGGTTAGCAGCATGCTTCCTCTATGTTTGGCTTTATCTTTGTGTCATATTTATTTGTTAGGGTCGCGCAAAACCCACGCTAAACCTGCGCAAACACCACGCAAAGCCAAAGTGTCGCACAAAGCTGATTGCCCAGGTTAAGACAAGCTTTCCTAGGCGGTAATTTGCACCACACTAGTGTCGCGCTAAGTCACGCAAAACCACTTAGCATGGCGCTAGTCGCTGAATATAGCATTGCACCTGTATTCATGTCAGTTTGTCCCTTGCATACATTATAGTTTTGCCTGGCGCTAATGCAGTTTGCCCGTGCTAGTTGGCCTTTTGAATATAGCAGACCCGCGCTAATCCCACGCTAAACCTGCGCAAACATTTTTTGCCCGGTGCAAAGTTTTGAATATCTGGCCCTTTATCTTTGTAAGCACTGACAGAAAGATTAAAGTACCTTGCATTCATCAGTCCTGGCTGTCTGAGTGCAGATGGCAAACAGCGAGTGCACTGCAGCTTTCCTCACTTAGCATCACATTATTTTACAGTGGAACTGTGCACCTGATGACCAGATTGCAGCAGTCTTAGTCCAGAGATATCTCATGGATGTCTGCTAAGACCAAGGGTGTAGGCAGGCACACTCACTGTACACATTTGAGTACTGTGTACAAAATGGAAATTTCTGGCTATACCCCTGGTTAAGGCACTTGGTTTAAAAAGATGAGGAGCTTGAACACATAATAATTAGTATGAATAGGTGCCAACTCATTATTCCAGTCAGCATACTGGAGCAAAAAAGCCTTATGAGCCTTAAAAAGGAACAATTCAATAGCATTTCTCCAACAGTTAAGCGCGGAATCCAGCTAACAGGGTCTGATAAGCAATATACAGCACATGTGTCGGTTGCTGTGCAGAATGCAATTTTGTGGCTTTAGAAATTTGAATTTGTGGGGAAAAATGAAAAACAAGTTGGTGGCAGATGAAAAAGGCTTGGCCCCATATGAAAAAATAATATTTTTTTTGTTTCATACAGCTATCATGAAGTGCGTACTAAGCATGCTCAGAAGCAATTTTTAAAAATTTCAAAATTGAATAACTTAGGAATGGATTAATATGTTTTTTGTCAAACAAGTAAAAGGCACATCTGTGGGTCAGTCCCTTTCTACCCTGAAAATGTCAGACTGTAATTCCAAACTGTCTGGGCAGTAGTCAAATTCAAAAAAACATCCATTCAAACCAATGGAGGGAAAAAGTGCAAAAAATTCACCTTTTGCACTGTCCAGAACTCAGAATCCACCCATCCACCTGGACTTAAACTTGACATATCCAGGGATCTACCCCATGAAACTGTGCATGCAAAATTTCATGCAACTCTGCTGAATGATTGCAAAGTTATTAAAATACAAAAACTGGGGTCTAACATAGAACTTTACAACCCTAACTGTAGGGGCACTTTCACACCCCTGTAAGAATTAAGAGATTAGTCTCAAGTATACAGGGAAATAAGTTATGGCCTTTTCTATGGAGAAAGTTCTCATCCATGTATTATATGTATGTATGTACAAGGTATATCATGGGATAAGATCATAAGCTGCTTCCTGTAGTCCCTAGAAACTATCGTTGGAGTACCCCTTATTCCATTTCTTTCATTGGAACCCACTCATGACATGGGAGCCCATTCTCAAAGTCTGCTTCCCTTTTTTTCTGAACCCTGAGAGTCACCTTTCACCCTGGTGGATAGCTCCCACAATTTCCATCAGGATGGAGCACATGGCTAGACACTGACAACATGGCAACATACTTTGAGAGTTCGCTCCTCTCCACATGGGTCTGCCAAACCTCTGTTGTTTTCCAGAGGTAGCAGTAAACCAGTTTTACTAACTGCACACTCCCTAGTCCAGTTCTCTCTTTAGTAATCTTTGCTTCTTCCTGTTCTGCTGTGTTTACACTTTCCTAAACCACACAATTTTCAGTGAGTGTAGTGAGCCTTCTCAAGCACCATTTCACTTGTGCAGGCCATGTAGCATTTTCCAAGTGTTCAGGCCAGGGTCCCATATTCAATGGCTTCCTTGCAGACTCATTCAGTAGACATGACCAGTATTATTTTTATTTATTTTTTTTTCATTTCATTGAAATCTAGGATTACAAATACCTTTGAGCAGGAACTGCTCGTTTACAAAGGTTCCACATCAAAGGAATGGGGGGTATACATACATACAGAGGTCGACATAATAATACATAGTTACACAATAAAAAGAAGCAAGAGACTAAGGCTTAGGAAATTCCAGTAATTCAAAATGTGCCAAATGTTAGGTAGTGTGACATACCAGCCAAGGGCAATCTTAGAAATAAGTGCTGCAGGTGAGGGGAGCGTATGCAGGCAGGAAGGCCATTGTAGGAGGGTAGAGGGTGAGGGTAAGAGCTCTAAGGGGAGGGAGGGAGGGAGGATAAAGTCAGGAGATGTCAGGGAGAGGACAGGGAGAAGGGGCAAGGGGGTGGGCAGGTGAGGCAGGTAGAAGGGGGGCAAGGGGGGAGAGGTAGCTGTCAAGACTGAAGTGGAGGGCAGTGAACGCTGGGCCCCTGATTAGGTGAGGCAGTCACAACGACTAGTTGAAATGAGATGAAGTTGGAGTTGTCTCTTAAAAGGGCCAAGAGCAGCAACAGTAAGAGTTTCTTTGTTGAGAGTATTATACCACTGTGGTGCTCTGTGGGTAAAGGCCCTCTGACCCATGGTAGTCCGGCATCTGGGGACAAGGAAGGTTAGTTGTTGTGAACTTCTAGTTCACTGGGTGCTGTGGTGGTCAATGAGGAGCTTTTCAATGCCTGGGGGCATGAGCCTGAGGAGGACTTTTCTGGTTAAGAGGAAGGTTTGATACTGTATCCAGCTGTTGAGAGAAAGCCATCCTGCCCAAGTGTACAGGTCACAAGTGTGTGTAAGTTGGTCAGCCCCAGTTAGCAGCCTGCATGCTTTGCTGAGTGCAACTGTAATTCTGCAGAGGGCAGAGGTGGAGGCAGAGCCATAGATTGCTAGCCTGTAATCAATGATGGAGATAACAGAGCTGTTGATAGCCAACTGGAGAACTTCAGGAGTCATGCAGTGTTTATGCCTGTAGAGCAGGCCTATATGGATGTTGGTGGCTTTGGTGACAGAATCTATGTGCCGATGTTAGGAGAGTGAGCTGTCCAATGTGACACCTAGGTATTTAAAATCAGGAACGTGTTCAAGTAAGGTCCCTGTTTGGTTTAGGATGGTGAAGTCACGGGATTTATACTTACTCCTGGTGTTGTAGAAGGTCATAACCTTTGTTTTGCTGTAGTTCATGACCAGTTTGTGTGACTTGAGCCATTCTTCGATGCGCATGAATTCAAGCTGTGATTGTTTCTCAAGGAGCTCTGCATTTTGGCGGTTGGTAAACATGACTGCATCATCGGCATAGAGCAGTAATTTCTTGTGGCAGACACTGGTAAGGTCATTGAGTAAGAGGCTGAAGAGTAGTGGCCCCAGGATGGAACCCTTGGGACCCCTGAAAGGACTGGATTTGCTTCCCAGATGATACCGGCAATCCTAACCCACTGGATCCTCTCCCCAAGGTAGCTTGGAAACCATAGCAGTGCTTCATTGGAGAGCCCAATGTTTGATAATTGCTTGAGTAGGAGTGGGTGGTTCACAGTATCAAAGGCTTTCATAAGGTCGATGAATATTGCCCCTACACAGTTTTCTTGATCAAGCGTGGTATGGATGAAGCCAGTGAATTCTAATAGTGCAGTGATGGTACTGTGCCCTTTTCAGAAACCATGTTGCCCAGGACACTGGATGTCGTATTTTTCCAGGTACTCAGCTAGTTGGTCTGAGGCAATGCACTCCAGGGCTTTGAACAATGGAGGAAGGATGGAGATAGGTCTGTAGTTGGAGTGCAGTGATTTGTCTCCACTTTTGTGTAGCGGTGTGATGGTCACCTGTTTCCAGTGGGATGGGAACTGGGACATCCTTAGTGATAGGTTGAGGATCTTTGTCAGGGTTCAAGGACTTTTTCAAGGACAAGTGCTAACAACTTTAGGTCAAGGGAGTCACCGCTGTAGCCTGTGTTGTGAATGGCCTCCCAAATATGGATTCTGGTTTCATGCACTGGGATCTCCTTGAAGTTGAATTGTGGGGCAGGGTGTAGGACAGGAGCAATGGCAATAGGGTTACTACCAGAGGGGGCATCGAAGAAATTAAAAGGGAGGACACTATCCAAATTGGAGAACGTATTGTTAAAGGTGTTGGTGATTGTGTGCAGGTCAGATGTTGGTGTTCCATTTATGCTGAGCATAGTGGGCAGTGACTTAGGGTCCTTGCCTGTAAGGTCTTTCAAGTTACTCAAAATTTTTTTTACATCACCCCAGGAGTTGGAGAGAGCTTCCTTGAAGTATTTGCTTTTGGTGCTCCTAACTGCCCACGTGCACTCATTTCTATGCCATGCATTATGGCTATGTTCCAGTGAATTTTGAAGGACACCACTGAAATTAAGGAAACTGCAGCTCAAACTAGTAAAGAACTCTTGGAGCTGTGACATAGAGTGGAAGCTGTGGAGTGGAAGTTGCAGTTAGTGGAGGACTGTGAGCAGCTAACCCAAAGTCAGCTCCAGGAACAAGCCTGTGCCATTCATTACCTGGGTCTAAAGTGGATAATCTTGAAAACTGGGCTGGGTGCAACAATATACACCTTGTCAGGTTGCCCAAGGGGGGGTGCTGATGTTATATCATTCTTACAGTGGATACTGGCAACCACTTTGAACATGTCGCAGTGTAACCCTTTGGAGATCTAGCAGCTCACTGAACATTGGCCCCCGTCCTAAGCCTGAAGACCGACTACATTCCCTGCTCATTAGGTTTCACTGTTACCAGACAAATGGCACCATCCTTCAGCTGGCCAGGGAACATGGCCTGCTGTGATGGGAGGGCCATCACTTAGCCTTGTATCAGGATGTTTCTGCAAAACTGGGCATTCGTCATAGGACATATGCAATTGTTAAGCAGAAATGACTGTATTTAGGGGTTAAACCATCCTCCACTACCCTGCCCAGCTCTGGGTTACCTTTAATGGGGCTTCTCACCAGTTTGACCCACCCAAGGCTATGGTGGGTCTATTTAGTCTCAATAGTCAAATTACCATTTCCATTCTCTGTTATGAGGCACTATGACAAGGAGACTCTCCACCTCTATATGAATACTCCCTCTGTGGCTACTCTCAAGCCTAAAGGTGCCTCCCCACTGGGCTCAGATAATGATCAGCACTGCATTCAAATTTGGAGGAGAATAGGCAGTAAGTGGCAAACAGCTGAGGAGAGGAAACACAAGGGGCAAGCATGAGCAGCATTCTAATACTGAGGATAGGGGATCCCTTCTACAAGTACATCTAGTAGCCCTGTTCTAGATACGCCTCTACCCACATGGAGCAGATATGATCCTCTCAGTGAGAACAGAAGCTCGAGCAGTCCTAATGAGTTACTTTGTTCACACATTAGTTCCCCATTAGATCAGGTTCAACACCCTACAATGGATACTAAGTCGTGGACAGAACAAGCTGCACTCCACTTTTACCCTCTGGATCTCGTTCACAGGTATCACCAACCTCTTCAGTTTTGTAGCAGTTTTTTTTATTTGTGGCTGATGGAATCTCTTTTGTGAACATGTTGTTAAACCATCTGAATGTTCTCCCTCCCTGTAGTGTGCTGCACCCCTTCTGGCCCCACTGTCACTTGGACCTTGACCCTCGAGACAAATTATTTTTATCAACTGCTAATGGACTTCTGTTTATATCAGTCTGAGTTTAAATGTTTCAGTAGTTTATTAGTGGATGTGGTGCAAGGAAGGAAGGAGGTTTGCAAGTCTCTGGTTGTCTTGGTTACAAACTCTGCTCTCGCCTTGGATGGTCCCTGTGGTTGTATGACTCCTGCTAGGGCAATGTGACCATAAGGTATTGCTGTTTTTTTATGTTTTGTCATGTAATTTCATAGTGCTGAGCTGCAGCCTACCCTCTCTGTGATTTCTTAGGACCAAGTAGTTTACTTGGGGCCATTCTTTCACAGCCTGTGCTCCAGCCTGTGTAAAATGGCTCTCTCCTTATCTATTTCAGTGTGTTCAGTGCCATTTTCTGCCATCTGCACACACCACAATTTCTTTCTGCAGATTTTTCCTTGTTCACTAGGTACACTATGGTGCCCATTCAGTCCCCTTTTGCGGCTCCGTGAGCAATTTTTTTTCAGCTATCGATGGTTGGCCAGGGTAGCAGGTGACCGCAGATGGTGGAGGGATAGCCTTATATGGTCAGCACAATCATAGTAGGGAGACAACTTGTTCATACTGTATTTGTGCAAGCCAGGCATTAGATTAGCACTTTGATTTTATTCTCTACTGGTTACAGAATAGCTACAGGAAGAATGTACAGTGGAAGAGTAGGAGTAATCTAAGGCTTTGGGATGTTAAAGTCATCATATGTCCAAGAGATAATACAGACATGAGCTTCCGAAGATCCACAAGGGTGATGTGTGGTCTGCCTCATGTGCCTCTGCGTTTTTTCTTTTTTGTATATGATTGTGCAATGGAACTCCTAAGCTAATTTGGAAATGATCCCTCTACTCTTCTTTGGTGGGTCCCTTTGTGTGTCCTGTTATGCATTCCCCTTTTCTTTCTACCTTCCCTCCTTTAGAACCTGCTCTCAGATTTCCTTTTCCTTTGCTCTCTTGGTTGTGCCCCCTTACAGTAATTCCATATTTTGGGAGGGCCTTCAGGATGATCTTTCATTATTTCTCCTATTTATTTTTTCTTTTCCTCCCTCCTTCTATCCACTCTCCTTTTTATGACCTTATACTGTAGGCCTTTGTGCTCTTTCTATAAATGGACCGTAAGCTCTGCCCTTCTATGTCATTTTGTCCCCATAACATCTTTGGGTATATATAGTACATCAAGTCCACGAGAAACAATATCACACGGTAGAAAACAGTGAGGAGAAAACCACTCAAGTCAAAACCATGCCTATCATTAACACTACAGTGAAAAACAGCATAAATGGAAAAATTGCACTGGAATGGTGGTTCATGGCAGTGTGGTGTTCTAATAGCAAATCTATACTCAAGCCAAACATTACTAGAGTGGTTATCCATGGCAGCATGGTGTTTCAATACAAAATCTCCATTCACTGTTTTTTTGCATCAGCGTTATTGACAGGCACAGTTTTGACTTGTACAGTTTTCTCCATGCTGTTTTTTATGTTGCTTGCACGCATGTGCAAGAAACATAGTGCCATCACGCTCCAAAATGCAGTGGCATACAGTTGAAAGGAGGAGCTATGCTTCAGTTAGCACTGATAAGATATCGGCTGCTCATGCACAGCTCCCCCCCAGACACACGCAGGCGTGCGTGCCCCTGCACACACTGTATAGCTGATGGGGTGCCCAATCCCCATCGGCTGAGCAGCGTTCCTCCCCAGTAGTAGGTGCCACGCTGGGAACCCACCCCAGTGTGGCAAGCAGTCCTTTGGCTGACGGGGGTGCCCAATCCCCCATCGGCTGAATGCCCCCCAGTCCTTGTGCCACGCTGGGAGCCAATCCCAGCATGGCAAATATCCCGACGTCTTTTTTTTTAAACCTGTAAAACTAAAAGCGGTCCCATGGCGTGTCTCTCCAACCCCTCCACAGCCCACACCCACCACTCGCGCAACCAGCCTCCCACACCCCCACCCCATACTTACCTCCGGACTCTGGCGCAATGATCTTCGGTGGACCGGGAACACGCCTGCACTCTTCAAAGCCGACCGTGAACTGAGGAAATGCCGTAAGCTATATAATGGGCTAGATATGGGGTTTCAACTTGTTGCATATCTCAGGCATTTTTGGCTTGCATCAACTTTAACATAAGTTTAGCTTTCTGATGTCACTGTCATGGCATTATTCGGGCCCGAAGGGTGATTTCGTGCAGTGACTGTGCAGTGACTGCAAAATCACCCTTTCAGTCTGAATACCACCATGACAGTGACATCATTCATGAGAAGGGGTCCCAAAAACCCCATGTTGAAAATTTGGTGCCAAAATTCCAAAAAATGACTGTTTTATGAGTGTGCGTTGCGCAGCTTCTATGCAGGCTCGTAAGTTCGGGAAATTTCAATATTTTCACTCCAGATTTTCAACATTGCCATTTTACCACACCTTCTTATGGTAGTACAGCTGTCATTTTTCCGTCTCACCCAAAAGTAATGTTTCCACCCATGCTTGGCGCAGAATGCGGCAGTTGGTTAATCTTGAAATCAATGTATGGGACACATTAAGAAAATCATCATTGACACTGTTCATTATGCAGAGGTCTTAAAATGGCTATGTTGAAAATTTGGTGAAAAAATTCCTAAAAATGACTGTTTTATGAGTGTGCGTTGTGCAGTTTCTACGCAGGCTCATAAGTTCGCGAAATTTCAATATTTTCACTCCAGATTTTCAACATTGCCATTTTACCACACCTCCTTATGAGCAGTACAGCTGTCATTTTTCACATCCTGCCCAAAATGTGTTTCCATCCACGAAGCACACAATGGCGCAGTCGGTGTGCGAAATCAATGTATGGGACACATTAAGAAAATCATCATGACACTGTTCATTAGCAGAGGTCTTAAAATGGCTATGTTGAAAATTTGGTGAAAAAATTCCTAAAAATGACTGTTTTACAAGCATGTGTTGCGCAGTTCCTACGCACGCTCGTAGGTTTGCGAATTTTCAATATTTCCTCGGATTTTCAACATTGCCATTTTACCACACCTTCTTATGAGTAGTATAGCTGTCATTTTTCACATCTCACCCAAAACATGTTTCCGCCCATGTAGCGCACAATGGCACAGTCGGTGTGAAATCAATGTATGGGACACATTAAGAAAATCACAGTGACACTGTTCATGAGCAAAGGTCTTAAAATGGCTGTGTTGAAAATTTGATGAAAAAATTCCTAAAAATGACTGTTTTACGAGTATGCATTGCACAGTTCCTACGCACGCTCGTAAGTTTGCGAATTTTCAATATTTTCACTTCAGATTTTCAACATTGCCATTTTACCACACCTCCTCATGAGCAGTACAGCTGTCATTTTTCACATCCTGCCCAAAACATGTTTCCGCCCATGTAGCGCACAATGGCACAGTCGGTGTGCGAACTCAGTGTATGGGACACATTAAGAAAATCACAGTATCACTGTTCATGAGCAGAGATCTTAGAATGGCTATGTTGAAAATTTGGTGAAAAAATTCCTAAAAATGACTGTTTTATGAGCGTGCATTGCGCAGTTCCTATGCAAGCTTGTAACTTCGCAAATTTTCAATATTTGCACTCCAATGACTTCCAAATACCTGAACAGCACATAGAAGCAAGCAACATTCAGCATTGACAAATGCTTGTTTTACCCTGCCCTATTGTTTTTCACAGACTTGACATGTAACCTTTGGTATAAACTTCTTATGTATTTTATATTGGTTCTATTTTTTTTGTGGCACCATACTTGTGTTGCAAGGAGGCTTATGTCACTTTCATTTTTTTATCATCTGTTCACTTCCTCTATATCACTGTTTAGTGTTTTTCATGACCACCCTGTTTACAAGTTCTGGGCTTTGGCACCATTTGGGTTTGCCTGCCCACCAGCCCTAGTTGACTCTTACATTCATGTTCATATGGTTCTCCTTTTATATTTTGCAGGTTGTTGTAGTTCTCACCCTTCTGGGTCTACAAACTTATCTGTAATTAGACTACTGTTTAATACTGTAATTTATAGTAAGAGTTCAATCTGAGCTGGGTGCATTGCAAATCTTGGATGTGGTCTTTATAGGAGTGCTGGGACTACATTTAGGGTATTGAATAAAGCACTTCTTTTTTGTTTTTGTTTTTTGTTGTTTTCTTTTTCTGTGAACCATATTATGGCTTTTCTCTCTCCTCTGTTTCCTGGAACTTTAGGAGGATGAACTCCCCTGTAAAAAGGAAACACATTTTATCCCTTCTAAAATACTTACTGGCCAAAACAGCACTTTTGAGGAAACTACTCTTGGAGAGGAGAAGACCATTAAATTATGAGAGAGTAGATGGTGTCATGAACCCACTCATGAGTGTCACATCACTGAGCTCACAGTACCCATCCCTAAGTGCAATCCGTGACAGGGAGGGTGGAAAACAGGGATACCCTTCTCGTGTCCCTCTATACTTTGGATCAGGGCACAATACCAGTATTCAGTCTTTCGGTCAAATATGAACCCTTTTTCATGGCTATTACACACAGGAGGAAGGCCCAAGTGTTACACTCTCTTTGTGGCAGCAGTGTACCACTTGATTTGGTCTTCACCCTACAGGACATGAAATAGCCCAGTTCACACACTGGCAGACTCATATGAGACTCTGGTATTCTCCCAGAATCTGTCTGGATGTCCTCACAGACCCTTTCAATTTGGTTGCTATCCATGACGTGACCCTTCTAAGCATAAACAGTTGTCACAGATTTGTAATAAAACATCTACAGTCACACATACAAAATCAATCAATTAAACTTTATTTAACCAGGCAGTTACATCGTTGAGCAAGCTCATTTGCTAGATGGTCCTGGGCACAGAAGACAAGTTAATTTACAGTATTCAACATCATTTCATAACACAGCAGAAACTGAAACAGATGATTTTTAAGTACAAGAACATTAGGTAACTGGAGCAAGACTAAGATAACGAGGGCTATATACATATACAGGCAATTCATCATATATGGGTTAGGAGACAGTAGAGGAGAGGATGGCAAAGACACAGTGGAGGACAGAGGGAGGAGGGAAGAGAAGGGCAAAGACACATGAAGGGAGTGGGGAGGCAGCCTTGCTAGGGTAGAGGCCCCTAGGGGGGTTGCCATGGGGAAGGAGGGGGGTAGTTACACTAAAAAGGAATGCTAGCTGACAGAGGGAATAAGAAGGCCTGGGAGGTCCAGGAGCTAGGGGAATATTCAGTCCATATGCCATTGATTACCTGAAGCAATTGCAAGCAGTCTTCAGGCATCGATAAAGCAGCTGCCTGAATACGTAGGAACTAGGCAGGAAGGAAAGTTTAAGTGCTTTTTGCATGTTGTTCCAAAGTGATGGTAGGAAAGAGCTGATGGCAGTTGTGCCATGACATGTCCTCGTCTGTGGTAGCTTGAGGAGGACAAAGGAGGAGTTCTGTAGGCCATACACACCTTTAGACCGTTCAAACAGGTTGCAGATATAGGGTGGGAGTTTATTAGAAATAGCCCTGAAGAGCCACTTGAGGGCATTTATTTGCCACCTCATGAAGAGGGATGGCCAATCAATTGCCTGGTACTACAGGCAGTGATGAATCCGCAGAGACATGTCAAGTATGAATCTCAAAGTGTGATGGTAGATTGTGTCAACCTTCTGGATGGCATATTGGGGGCAGTGACTGTAGCGAGTCAGTGTAGTCAAGCAAGGGTAGAAAGGTTGTTTGAACCAGCCACTTCCTAGCTTTGAGAGTGAGTAGATGTCTTATGCAGTAAAATATGCCAAGGCGCTGTCTTAGCTTTTTTGTTGACTCACTTAGGTGTACAATGAAACTAAGTTTGTTATCCAACCAGACTCCCAGATATTTTAATTTATCCACTATTTCCAGAGGTTCTCCAAGGAGGGTAATAATCTGAGGGCTACCAGGTGTTCCCATATTGTGGGAGGAGTGTGGGGAGATAATTGTGGCTTTGTTTTTTTTGGCATTGATCAAGAGCTTCAGGCTCAGCAGGTTATGTTGGAGGCTTTTAAAGTTCTGCTGTAACTCTTTGTAAGCAAGTTCTAGAGAGAGGTTGGTTGTATAGAGGACTGTATCATCCACGAAGAGGTGATAGTGAACATTTCCTGCGAGTATGCCAGAATCTATGCAGTTAATATAAAGTGCAAAGAGGATAGGCCCCAGATAGAACCTTGCGGGACTCCTCCGGGCAAAGCTTTTAGTGGGGACAGTTCCCCTTGTGCTTTAATTTGTCATCTTCGATTTGTGAGGTAGCAGTGGAACCACGTTACTGCAGCAGGGGTGAGACCAATACTACCCAGAGTAACAAGCAGGATGGAGTGATCAACCGTGTCAAAGGCTTTGCTAAGATCAAGGAAAAGTGTGCAGATGTGCTGTTTATTATCCAAGGCTTTTAACTAGTCATTAGACACTTTGGCTAGAGCTGACACATTGCTATGCTTAGGTCTGAACCCCGTTTGGGCTGGGTTAAGGATATTTTCACAATCCAAATACTCCCTCAGTTGTGAATTGACAATTTTTTCTAGTAGTTTGGATAATACAGGAAGAAGCAAGATTGGTCTGCAATTATTCAAGTCTGTAGGGTCTCCCAACTTGAAAAAAGGGATAATATGCACAATTTTCCAACTGAGCAGTAGCTCTCCTTGGGTAAGTGAGCTATTAAATAGATGAGTGATAGGTGCTGTCAGATGATAATTTTAGAAAGAAGGGTTCTAACGAGTCAGCACCAGCACTCTTTTTGGTATCTAGCAAGAGAATTAGGTGCTCCACTTGTTTAAAAATATACTGGCTGGAAATTAAAGGGAGGGTGGCTGGTACAGGGGACAGAAGTAGGGCTAGAATCTACACTGGTGGCACTTGGGGCACTCAGTTTAGTAACAGGCGAGGCATCAAATGCGAGGCCTGCAGTAGCAAAGTAGTCATTGAGCTGGTCAAGGATCTCAGACCTACCTGTGTAGGAGTTATTGTTCACTACAATTTTGGCTGGAATTGGGGTGGCAGGGGAGTGTCTTTCAACCTCTCTCAAGATCTGCCAAAACTTGGCCGAGCAGTTTTTGTTTTCCTCGAGGGCAGACTGAAAGAAATATGATTTTTCATCCTGATCAGTTTGGTGCAAGCCTTCCTAGCTACCCGAAAGGAGAGCCAGTCTGAGTTGGACTGTGACTTCCTTGCCCTTTTCCATAGTGTGTCTCTGGACTGCAGGGCCCTCTTCGGGGATGGGATTAACCAATCAGGTGCCTGTTTCCTAGATTTAACCTTTCTTAAAGGTGCGTGTTTATTGATTACCTTTAGAAACAGATCCTGGAATATACAGAAAGCTTCAGACACAGAAGGTGCGGGATAGAAGTCCTGCTACTTAATATTCCCAAGATCTGTCAGAAAGGCAGGGAGACAGAAGTGTTTTAGGCTGCACTTTAGCTTGAAGGTAGAGGTGGAAGGAACATAAGGAATCTCACATAGGCAGAATTCGTTAGAAAAACAAAAGCCTTTACTAAAATAATTAAATAAATGCAGTTACAAGAAAAAGAACATACACTAATTTATTTTACAGTATGAGAAACAAATGGGAAACAACACAATATGAATGCCTTAACATTGTTTAACTACACCTCTGCCTGTTATGAAGACTTTCAAAAGTTCAGAAAAATCACTGGTTTGTAAATATTGCAGTCTCGTGCTGGCAGCTGCAGTTGTGTTGTCAAGAGAGAGTCCCAAACAGAATGGAACTGAGTAACTGTGCTGAGAGTTTAACTATCCTTCTGAAAAATGCAGTGTCATCAATTTTTCAGATATAAGGAAACCAGTTTATCTTCCCACCAGTGACCCACAGCATGCTTTATGACAGTTCAGAATTAACCTCTTTGAAGTCTCAGGTTCTGACAACAACACACTGGAAGTGAACTTCACACAGAACTGTTAGAATGGTCTTTCCTTGGCTAATGTATCCTATTCCCTCATAAAAGGTGATACACTATAACAGTTCCTGAGAGCACAAGCAATCTGCTTCTGCACTGCATGTTTATGGCAGGAAAAAGGCTTTTGGCACAACTCTGCTAAAAGAATCTGGGAGTGAAAATCTCACTTTCTGGCAAGCAGGTGACCTTCAAATCAAAAGGTCAAACCCTTTAAAAAAATCTAGTCTTTCCCTATGCCTTGAATTAACACTGGCATGAGCATACACAGAAATCCCATAAAACAATTTACAACAGAAATATGTATTGCAAATAATGATTGGCAGTTGACTACATCATCACATGCCTCCCCCCTAGACTGAATTTGTGAGAATCCATCCCTAGCATGGTATGAGTTTTACAAATTTGGTTCATTGCTCTAACAAGAGAGATAACCCATCTGCATTGGCATTTGCTGATCCAGCCCTGTGGGTAATGGTCATATTGTAGCCCTGTAAGGCAATGCTCCATCTCAAAAGATGTCCATTCAGTTTACCCATCTGTTTTAGCCACACCGGGGGTTATGATTGGTCTGCACCTCAAAGTGCTTCCCATAGAGGTATGGCTCTAATTTTTTTGGGCCCATACCAGTGCAAGGCATTCCTTCTTGACTGTGGAATAGGCCTGGTCCTGGGGAAGCAACTTTTTACTAAGCTACACTACTGGGTGATCTTTCCCTTGGTTAGGGATCTGACTGAGAATTGCTCCCATCCCCATGTCTGAGGCATCTGTTGGACTAGAAATGGCTTACTGTAGTCTGGACTGGCCAACATAGAAGCACCGCACAGTGCCTCTTTCAGCTGTGTAAAGGCTTGTTCATAGGCTGGTTGCCATTTTACCTTTTTAGACATTCTTTTCTTTAGCAGGCCAGATAGGGGAGTGACCAGGGTACTGTAATTTTGTACAAAGTTACTATAGTACCCAGTGGTCCCTTGGAAACTCTGCTGCTTCTGGATTTCTGGCCTGGGCCATGCCTTTATCACCTCAACCTTGGCTTGATTAGGGTGAAGTCACCCCCACCCTACCACATGTCCTAGGTATGTCACTTGCGCCATGACCACCTGTTACTTTTCAGCATTGACAGTGAGCCCTACCCTCTGTGTCCTGCACAACACTTCCCTAAGGTGGGATAGGTGTTCCTTTCAGCTGACACTGAAGATGGCAATATCATCCAGCCCACTGCATACTTTTTAGTACCATGTAACACCTGGTTCACCAACATTTCAAAGGTAACCTCTTATTTTCTCTAAAGTCTGTTTGTATCTGGACACATTTAATTTATTTTTCATTTTCACCACAGTCTCCATCTCTGTCTCCTTTCCCCACATTTGTCACCTTTCAGCCTTCCTACTAGGCCTTGTTAGTCACCACCTGGGGACTTCTCTAGCTCTTTCACTCTTATTTTGCTTTATCTTTCCCATCATCACCTTTTTGTTTCACAGATTCTCTTAATCTTGCCATTAATCACTTCTTCTCCCTGAGCCCCCCCTTTTTATATATATATATACATATATATATCCCTCATTTTACCTCCCCTCTACACTAACTTTGTTTATTTCTCTTTTAGATATTTCCTGAAGAAGACCTAAGGTCAAAACGTAGATTTTTAACTCGATTTTCTATTTTCAGCATGCATTTAATATAACCATTTTGTTTTGCTTTTAGATCACATGCAGATGCAGCACCTTGTTTTTGTTTTTACATATACTAATTTAGGTCACAGTATGAGAAACAAATGGGAAAGTATATAGTATAAATGCCTTAGCACTGTTTAACTACGTCTCTACCTGTTATGAACACTTTCAAAAGTTCGGAAAAATCACTGGTTTGTAAATGTTGCAGTCTCAAGCTGGCAGCTGCAATCGTGTAGTCAGGATAGAGTCCCAAACAGAATGGCACTGAGTAACTGTGCTGAGAGTTTAACTATCCTTCTAAAAATGCAGTGTCATCAATTTTTCAGATATAAGGAAACCAGTTTACCTTCCCACCAGTGACCCACAGCATGCTTTATGACAGTTCAGAATTAACCTCTTTGAAGTCTCAGGTTCTGACAATAACACATTGGAAGTGAATTTCACACAGTACTGCTAGAAGGGTCTTTTCTGGCTAATGTATCCTATTCCCTCATAAAAGGTGATACACTATAACAGTTCCTGATATCACAAGCAATCTACTTCTGCAGTACATGTTTATGGCAGGTAAAAGGCTTTTGGCACAACTCTGCTAAAAGAACCTGGGAATGAAAATCTCATGTCCTGGCAAGCAGGTGGCCTTCGAGTGAAAAGGTCAAGCCCCTTAAAAAAATATAGTCTTTTCCTATGCCTTGAATTAACACTGGCATGGGTAAACACAGAAATTCCATAAAACAATATACAACAGAAATATATAGTGCAAATAATGACTGGCAGTTGGCTAGATCACCACAGATGGGTATAGGTATAGAATTGCATAGTAGTGCCCTTTTCTCTAAAGCCATGGCATCAATCCTAATACATAAATCACTTTGGTGGACTGTACTGTCCTCTGCTTCTGATGCAGCAGGCAGATGAGTGTTTGCAAAGTTTGGCACCCCAGAAGGACCTCTGGTGACTGCCAATATGTATGGGTGGAAGCAGGATGACCTGACAGTTTTTAGTGATCTTCATCATGCTCTTTTGACCCATGCAGCCCTTGATACCCCATTATTTGTGAGCAGAGACTTTATTTTAACACTTGAAGCTTGTATGCAAAGGACTTCTGGTTGTTCTGAACCTCATTTCAGAGCCCTTGTAGCTCTTTGGATGCTCTTGTCTATATTTTCACTCAAAAAAAATATAAGAGAAAGGGAAAGGAGAAATTGTTTAACCAGGACAGGCACACTAAGCTGAAGCTTGTTTCCTGGTGTGACTTGGGAGCACAAGGAAGATAACTGACTTGCTAAGGGTCACACAATATGTAAGTGGGGGCTGTGGGATTCAAACCTAGGTCTCCAGGTTTGCCGCTCACTGCCCTAAACCACAGCACTACACTGCCTTCCACATATATGGTGGTTTAACACTCCAGAACCTTCGATTACTCCTACTCCTCCACAGTGCACTCCTCCTGTAGCCACATTGATTTCTGACTGTCCTCCCCCACAGCATCTCAGATGGTGCTGGACTCCCATATAGCTCTGCAATATATTTCTGACCATGCCCTAGTTGGGCTTGTCATAAACTGGGGCCCACTTCCTTCTTGAGCTGTGACCTCGTGTATTGATCTTCTCCTTCATGATCAAGAATTTGCTGTCTGGCTGCGAAAGGAGGCTACTGGATTTTTTGAAATAAATGCTACATTGGATATTACTCAGGCCACTTTATGGGAAGCCTTCAAGGCTTTTCTTAGGGGACATGCCATGGCTTATGCAGCTGCATATCATCAAGGAAGGGGCTCAGCCCAAAATAAACTTAAGGCAGAATTAGCCACGAAGAAGAAGCTTTACAGTACAATTCCTAGCTCTATGAACTCTTCTCTTTTGAGAGGAGTTTGCTCCTTCTGGATGCAGCTCAATTCTCTTGCTACACAGAAAGTGGAACTTGCTGTTCTGCATTTAAAACATAAGTTTTGGGATAGTGGGGGGGAAGTGGGGAAATTGCGGTCCCATAGGCTGTGTAAATAGCAAGTCGATAGGTACATTCATGGTTTACGAGATGGCTCTGGTACTCTGCACAATCAGACTGGGCAAATGAATCACAGTTTGAAGATGTTCTATGCAGATATTTACTCTTCCCAAGGGCCTTTGTACCCTTTCAAACTGGAAGTCTTCTTAACAGATCTTCCTCTCCCTGCATTAATGGATGCCCACAGAGCAATGCTAGAGGCCCCCTGTTGTGCTCAGGGAAAATCAGAATGCCATTTCTGGTCTATCTGCACTTAAGGCTCCTGGGAGTGATGACATACCAATTGATCTTTGTCAGTTAATATCTGATAACGTTTCCCCAGTTCTTCACTCTGTTTACCTTGAATCTCCCGCAACCAACTGCCTCCACCCCCCAACTATGTGGAAGGTAGTGATTATGGTTTTACCAAAGGAAAGTAAGGATGCTAGTGCACTGGGTAATTATTTACCCATCTTGCTTATTAATACTGACATAGAAATTCTTGCTAAGGCACTGGCCACTAGATTAGAGCTGATCCTTTTCTCATCCATCCTTAATTGGGATTCATGAAAGGCCATCTTAGTTCTGACCATCACAGAAACCTTTTTCTTTTGGTATCCCACACATCCTCTGACCCCACTCCAGCTGCAATGATTACCATTGATTTCGTAGGTGGTATCTATATGCCCTGTTGGACAGGATGGGGTTTGGCCTCCATCACTTTGCCAGATGTATGCAAATGTATACAAAAACCACTGCTTGTGTTTTGACTGCTTCCACCCTTTCTGATTCCTCTGAACTAGGAAGGAACTAATCAAGGTTACCCAGTTCCATGCCAAAACATCGACTGCGGAATGGCAACCTGTGACAAAGGTACAAAAACAGCATCATGACCAGTTTGAGAAATGACTCGTTTTGCAAGGGGTTTGCCCTACAGCACTGCCATCTATGGCGGGCTTCCCCTCACAACCCCCTTCTTTTAGATTACAACTCTGGGGGGAGCACCACTCAGGGATGGTGGAACCATCAGTTATGCAAAGGTGTTGGTGCCATGACTCTCTCACAGTTGTCATGGGTCGCCATTCGGCAGTCGCAGTATTGATGGGCTACCAGCTGCCCCTTCCCCCATGCTTTTTGTTTTAGCTATTAAGCCTTCAGCTGTAGCCATTTGTGACCATCCTCAACTCCATGGTATCCAGATTTGGCCCTTAGATATTCACACTTTGTAACATGTGGATGACTGCTGGGTGCTTCTTCAGAATGCACCCTGCAGTATCCTCATTCTCCTTCATTTATTGGCTTCCTTTTCTGAATTGTCTGGCTTCAAAACAAATCCTACTAAGAAAGAGTTTCTAGCATTAAACACTCACTGGGAGTAAAAGGATGTGAATACCTTAGGTTTGAAATGGTCCCCCAAGGGTATAAAATATATGGGACTTGGAGCAGCAGGAGTTTGGGGTGGATGGTACTAGACAATTTAGTACCACTCCTGAAAAAGCTTAAAGATGACTATGATCACTGGAAGCTTTTGCATTTTTCATTGGTGGGTAGCATTTCAGCAATTAAAATGGTTATGGCCTCCAAGTTGATTAATTGCTTAGCTCATTTAGCTGTTGACATTCCTACTGTTTGGTTTGCTAAAATGGATAAGCTCTTTGGTGATTTTCTCTGGGAGGGCAAACCTCCTCACTTCAGCAGAGTCAAGCTAAGGGTCACTTGCAGGAAAGGAGGATGGGTCCTCCCCTTGTTTAACACATATTATGTAGCATTCCTGTGTACCCAAGCTCTGCACATGCTCTCTGCACCCTCCCTGATGAGTCCTCTTCTCTGGGTGGAAACTGAGCACTACACAGCTCTGTGTACTTTACCAGTGGCACATCACTCCCAGGTAATATACTCTTGGGACGCACTGTCGGTCCTACAATAGAAATGCGTAGAAAATTAGAGACCTCATTGCAAGAGCCCCTCACTTCACACTTGTTACTCCCTCTGTGGTATAATCTGCTTATTTAGAGAGGAGACCAACCGGTACATTGGGAGTCCTTATGTACCAGGGGAATCCAGGCATTGGCAAATCTATGGCAGCCAGCCACTATGCATCTGGATTCCTTTGAGAATCTTATGATCCAGTTTAATTTTCAGAAGGCAGACTTTTGGAGATACCTTCAACTACAAAGTGCTATTACTACTTATCAGAAATCCCTACCCCCTCAGTTCCCCACAACACCCTATCCTGATTTACAGGCATGGTTATTTAACCCAACTTCATACCTTCCTCATGGGCTCTGACAAATGCACATGTAACTGATCTCTCTCTCCCATACATTTTAAACACTTAACTATTGACTGTCGTATGAGTTGCTTTTTGCTGCACTGTTGTATAATTCTCTGGTTAGGTCCATTGTTTTTGATGGCTTTCACTGCTGTAACAACTGTAATTGACATTCAAGTTTTGGCTTACCTTTGAATTATGTGTTGTACGGTATTGTCACCTGTAATTGCCGTTCTTCTGTCTGTAACTCTCCTGGGTCATGCCTGAAAATAGGCAATGTTTTCTGTCTAGTGCACTTACCTGGTTAACAAAAACTAAATAAATAAACCCTAGGAGTAGGGCTGGCATGATATACAAGAATATTTTACATATGGTGCTGGACCCTTCCCATGATGCCAGGTCTAAGTGGTCATTAGCACTGCAACTAAATATTTCTGAAGTGTGCTGAGCTTGGTTGTGGCAATTTGTCCACAAAGCCTGTCCAGATACCAGAAGTCTCCTTATTCAGAATAAGGTTATGCATTTTTGGTATCATACTTCTGCTAAGTTGAAATGCCCAAGGCTTCTGGATCAGGATGTGTACCGGAGACTGCCTCAGGTATAGAAACTGTCAACTGCCTCTTTGAAGATGGATCACAGATTTTCCAATTTACCCCTGGTTATCTATGTCTGAAATGACTCACTCACAAAAGCATGAAGTAAATAAATATAACATTTAACACTCCATGATATTTACATATGTTACAGGATAATACACAGTGAAGACTAAGGGGTATACAGTATTGCTACACAGACAAAACTAAAGACTTTTGGAAAAGATAGTGCTCACACAGCAAAAATCTAACTCAACGTTATCTAAATTTTAAATAGAGTAGAAAAAGTTTCCCCCAACTGTGAACTTGGTGAGTTATGACACACTCAGACCCGTGATATTGCTAGTTTGAAATCCCAAAACATTACTGACCAAGATATTGCCATCGACTGACTGGCCCACTACACCTGGATCTTCATACATGCCTCTCTGACACTGTATCATAGACCAGACCTTTGAACTTTGAGGACCACCCTTTTTCAGAATTGGTTCAAACTGGATTTGTTATTTAGACCCTGGTTTTGTGGATTGCAGCTTTGGTCCTTTTGTTTCCCATCTGGCTCAATCAGTGGGGTTCTGTCTCCCATACAATGGCCCTGTTTCCATTCAAAACTATGTATTGTTGTTATGAATGGGAAGCAGTCCTTTAATGTTTAACCCAAACAAAAGCCTTTTACAGGACATGAAATGGATTGCCTACACAAAGGCTTCTCTTAGCTAACTGCCCCAAGCAGGAGCTACAGTGGAATGTAATTTTCAATTCCCTCTAGACTGCTCTCCTAAGCAGAAACAGTTTCTAGAGACATAGACAATAATAAAAAATAATAAAAACAGAAAAAAAAACACAAGAAAAAAATTGCATGACGTCACAGCCGGCAACATTCTTTTTATCCTCACTAACCTCAGATCCACCTATTGAATTAAAAGGCTTTTACATGAGGTTTGATGGGACAGCTGCTTTAGCTCCTCCCCTTCTCTTCAGTATATATGGCTAGTTCACCCAGGTCTCAATGTTTTAGTCACTTCACATTTTGCATTTGCTTTTTGATGCTCTCTATGCATTTTTAACTTAGTACAGTATTTCCGGGCTGTTTATTTTCATGGTCTGCTTGCTTTTTCTTTTGCCTGCATTACTTCTCTGTTCCCAATTTTTTCTTGTTTTTGCTTCATAGTCTGGTTTGTGTTTGTTGTCTTTCTCAAGGCACTGTTGCACTTTCTTGCTCTCTCTCTCTTTCTTGCTCTCAGTCAGTCTGCTTCCTTTATTAACTGTGCACTCTCAGCCTAACTTTATGAACAGGGCTTCCTGACTCAGTCACTGCTTTCTATTACTTTTGTCTCACTGTCTTTCCCTGCAATTCTGCAAGATCTATGGTGCCAAAAGTAGGTAAATGGTTGAGACGGATATCTACAGCGAATGAAAAATCTCACCTCAATCCCTCACTAGGACTAGATTATATATCTGTATATCTAGGCCATTTCAATGTTATGCTTCTTGTGAAAACCATATTGAAATGGCTCAATAAAGTCAATTTTCTCCAGGTGATCCATTAGTGTGGCCAACCAATTTCTCAACAACCTTTGCTAATAGAAAAGGCTGCAGACCACATAATACTAGACAAGATTATTATGATTTGAAAGGGCTCCATGTCCAACCAGGACTCTATGATACAAACCATGTTACTCCCAGAAGACACTATGAAGTCTCCAAAAATGTTGTTTTATTAATGACTGACTTGATATTAACTACTAATGCCCTTGGTGGAGAAAAGAGCTATATGGAATGGGAAAATTCCAAATTTTCAGAACTGCGCTGGAATTTTATGAAATTTCATGAACATTTGTGGAATTTTGTTGGAATTTTGTTGAATTTTTAAAATATAGAAACATAGACTTTGATGGCAGATAAGGACCACTTGGCCTATCTAGTCTGCCCATTAAAATTTAGTAGTTTGGTCAAAACTCGGCCATCGTTTAAACTAGAGATCTGAAATCTGGCATGCATGTTCACTCTTCTGGAGGGGAGCCAATAACATGTGAAATATCATGACATTTGGATGAAAAGTGTTAAAGTTACCAATGACATTGAGGGAAATAGTGAGCTAGAGATACAGGCAAGGTTCAGGGAGCTTGCTAGGGTCTGTCATGACATAAGATGTGTGATATCCTTCTCAGAAATCATGCCAGTGCCAAGGGCTAGTGGGGAACACAAGAGGAAGATTAGGGAGATAAACAAGTGGCTCAGGGAGTGGTGTAGGGCCAGAGGGTATGGGTTGATGGGGGATTGGGGGAGAACTGGGAGGATAAGGGGCTGTATGCTAGAGATAGGATCCATCTCAGTTTGGAGAGGAGGGAAATTCTGAAGTTGAAAATAGAGGGGTTCGTTGGTGAAAGGTGGGGTTTAAACTTGAGAAGAGGGCAGGGATGGGAGAAGATGCTGTTGAGGAGGGTCTGATAAAGGAGTGACTGTCTCCACACCCCTGGGGAGCTGAAGGAATGTGGGAAAAGGTTGACTAGTAAGGTGCAGATTGGGGGAAGACAGAATCCCCATGGGAACGCAAGCAAGGGAAATAGAAGTATAAGGAAAGGGTGGAAGGTAGTCCTGCTAAATGCCAGGAGTTTGGGCACTAAAATGCCTGAGCTCCAGGTGATGCTAACAGAGAGACAGGTGGATGTGGCAGTGGTCACTGAGACCTGGGCCACTGCAAGGCATAACTGGGACCTGAACCTGGAGGGTTAGATCATGTTCAGGAAGGGCAGGGGGAAGGGAAGGGGAGGATGGGTAGCAATAATAGTCAAAAACTGCATTGGCATAGGAGGAGTGGAGGAGGCAGAGGGAACTGTGAAGGCAATTTGGGTCACCTTGATAACAAAGGGGGGCAAGAGAGTAAAAATAAGAGTGGTGTATAGACCCCCTGTGCTGGCGGAAGAGCTGGAGGAGGTTCAGGTGGCAGATGTTGGGAGACACTGCAGATTGGGAAGGGTGATGGTGTTGGGGGACTTAAACATGCCAGTAATGGACTGAGAGACTATGACATCCTCTGTGGACAGGGAACAGAGGTTATTGAATGTCTTTCAGGATGCATTCCTAACTCAGCAGGTGGACGAACTGACCAGGGAGGCGCAGATACTGGATGTGGTCCTGCAGACAATGACCAGATTGGGGGCCTGGAGGTTAAGGACCCATTGGCGGGGAGTGACCATGCCATGGTCTGGTTCTACCTGGATCTAGGAGGGGCAGAAGGCTGCACAAAGACGGAGGTAACTTACTTCAGGGGGGCAGATTTCAAGGAAATGGGAAGGATCCTTAAGGAGCATTTGGATGGAATTGAGCCAGACATGGATGCTGGCAGTAGGTGGGAAATCATCAGGATGGGGGTGCAGGATGCTACCAGCACCTGTGCAAGAGAAAGACTTAAATGCGGTAGGGTCTGAAAACCCTGCTGGTGGACCAGAGAAGTTCAGGAGGTGGGAAGGGGAAAGAAGGTGGCCTATAGGCATTTCAAGTGCTCAAGGAGTGAAAGGGATCAAGGGGAGTACAAGCTGATGGCCAGAAGGGCCACTAGGTTGGTGAGAGTGGCTAAGGCAAGGAAGGAGCAGAACATGGCCATGGAAATTAGGAGAGGGAACAAGGGGTTCTTTAGATACATCGGGGAAAAACGAAGGGTGAAGGGGCAGATTAGCAGGATTAAAACAGGGGAGGGATGGGCACAAGATCTGGGGGAGCAGGCTGAGGTACTATATGAGTACTTCACCTCAGTTTTCACCAAGAAAAATGAGGGGGTTGCATCATACATGGGAGGAGATGGTGAAACTCAGGAGGGGGGACCCTTACCAATTGGTGGGTCTGGGGAGAAGAGGAGGCCGTCACTGGCAGGAGGGGGGAAGGCAAAGCAGGAGGACGAGATAGCGGAGGTGGAAATTATGGCAGAGAGAGTGAGGGAAGCCCTCAGGTCCCTTAAGATGGAGAAAGCATTGGGGCCAGATAAATTACATCCCATTTTCAGAATGCATTTAATATAACCATTTTGTTTTGCTTTTAGATCACATGCAGATGCAGCACCTTGTTTTTGTTTTTACATATACTAATTTAGGTCACAGTATGAGAAACAAATGGGGAAGTATATAGTATAAATGATGAAACTGCTGGATGTCCTGGTGAAACCCCTGGTGGAGATTTTCAGCATCTCTCTAAGGACAGTGTGGGTGCCCCAGGACTGGAAGGTGGCGCATATAGTGCCTATCCACAAGGAGGGATCAAGGGAGGTGGCAGGGAATTACAGACCCATCAGTCTGACATTGGTGATGGGCAAGATGAAGGAGGGCAGTGTCAAGGAGAGGCTGGGGGGGACCTGGAAAAGCCAGGGTGCCTGGATGATAGGCAGCTTGAATTCATCCCAGGAAAATCATGTCAGACAAACCTTCTGGGGTTCTATGACTGGGTGGCAAGTGCCATGGACCTGGGTAGACCAGTGGACGTCCCCTTTTTTGACTTCAGCAAGGCATTTGACTCTGTTCCTCACAGGACCCTGTTGGATAAGCTGGAAGAAATGGGGTTGGGGAACCAGATGATCAGATGGGTAGGCAATTGGCTCCAGGACCAGACCCAGAGGGTCGTGGTCGGTGGGTTAGTCTCATCCCCAAGGAGGGTCATTAGTGGGGTCCCTCAGGGATTGGTCCTTGGGCCCCTCCTGTCCAATGCTTATGTCTCTGACATAAGGAAGGGTATCAGGAGTGAGATGAGTCTCTTTGCAGATGACTCAAAACTGGGGGCGGTGGTGGATGGGGAGGAGGAGGAGGAGAGGGTGGCCCTACAGGGGGACCTGAAGTCTCTGAAAAGGTGGTCTAGAAAGTGGAAGCTGAGGTTCAATACAGGGAAATGCAAAGTACTGCATCTAGGAGCCAGAAATCCAGGCCAAGTGTACACCCTGGGGGGGGGATGCTACAATGCTCGAGGGCCGAGAGGAACCTGGGGATGGTGGTGGATGTCAAGATGAACAACTCGGAGACTTGTAGGAAGGCAGCAGCCAAGGACAACAGGATGCTAGGATGCATCGTTAGGGATATCACTTCTAGAAGGAGGGAAGTGATACTCCCTCTGTATCACTGCTTGGTGAGGCCGCACCTAGAGTACTGTGTGCAGTTTTGAAGGCCACACTTAAAGAGGGACATTGAACTCCTGGAGAGGTTCCTGAGGAGGGCAACCAAAATGATCTGGGGATTGGGGACAGGACCTATGGGGCGAGGCTCAAAGAGCTAAATATGTACACATTGGAAGAGAGAAGGGACTGGGGGGACATAATAGAAGTCTTCAGGTACATGAAGGGGTAAATAGGGGAGGGGCAGTCAGGGTGCTCCGAAGGAAGAAGGGGGCAATGACACAGCATGGGTGGAAGCTGGAGATGGGGAGATACAGGGGAGAAAGGAGGAGGTGCTACTTCACTGAGAGGGTGGTGAAGCCATGGAATGCACTGCCCAGGGGGCTGGTGGAGGCACAGATGGTGGAGAGGTTCAAGATGGGGTGGGACAGGTAAAGGGAAAGGGTTCTGGAACCAAAGTCCAGTGCAGCAAGAATATCCAGGACTGGGAAGGGAGAAGCCAGAGAGGGTAGGGGGGCAGCAGGGTCAGCTCCCAGGGTGGGGGCTAACCAAATGAGCAGACACGAAAGACCATTAGGCCTATTCTGCTGCATTTTAGTATGTTAGTATAGGTGCTCAAAGTCTGTCATATTATTTTTTGTGTGAAATTTCATGAATACTTTTATCTGCATATACCTCAGCCATTTATTGGATCAGATATCTTAAATTTAGCATGATTCCTTAATGACAGGTGTTCTAACAATGTGCCAGATTTCATGACAATATAATGCATTGTCCCAAAATTACATGTGCTCAAAAGCTGTCATTTAATTTTTGCTGGAAATTTCGTGAACATTTTTCCTCTGCATATAACACAGGCACCTTTGGAGCTAGACATGTGTAAATTAGCACAAATTACCTTTTTGTAATGCTTATAGAACTTCTAAACATGGAGAGAATTGGATTGGAGATTTTTAAGTTGCTATGTAAAAATTTGCAAGATTTTGTGAAAACTAAAAAATGTGGATGTCTAACTTCTCTGCACTTGCAGGCGTATACTTAACATTTGACATGCATATCCATAGTCATTGTATCCTGGTGTCTAACAGAACTGGATACATTGGTTTAGCAGTTTTAAATTTGCAGTAGAAACAAAAAAATAGTTGGTAACATTTTCTCACATAATTATGGCAGCATATAAATGAAGCATCCAGAATTCTTTTTATGGAATTTAACATTTACAATGCACATATCATAGCTTCATTTGATAAGCTGGGCTGAGATTTTTCCAGTCCTGCTGTTCCTCCCTGGGTGACTACCCTTCCTTCTCTTTTGGCATAACCAGATTGACTCAGTAGAACTACTGATCCTACTGATATCCTCTTTGTTCTTTACAGTGACAAACTCCCTTAAAATGTGAGTCACCTACTCCTTTGCTTATTGACCTACCCTGTTGGAATAGCCAGAATTCTTCCTTCTTGCTGCCCCAGACATTGTCTTCCCCCAGTACATCTTTTTGAGTACCTCTAAGACCAAGACTTGCATGAACATCAGGCTGCCAGGATCATAAATTGAGTGGATGTGATCTTTAAATATCCTGCATTCAGATTGGAATTATTGACACTGTGCTTCCTTGCTCCAACCTAGGGGTCTACTACTGTTGTGCTACCCAGTTCAGCTGTCCATTTCTTGATGAAACTGTGTATCTCACTCCTGAACCTAGTGACCACCTGCACTACCTGTCTCTCATACCTCTATCTTTTAATTAGAACCCCCCCAGATAAGGCTGAGTAAAAATAGCAAATTCCAGTTTTATGGAATTTGTCATGAAATTCTACAATTTCCACAAAGACCCATGGAATTTGACTTTAAGTACAGATGTTATTTTACAATTTCTGGTAGCAAGCAATTTATAAAACTGACACACACAGTCTCTTTGTAAGGTCTAAGAACCTTCCAAATTTAGTGGTATTGCATTCTCTAGTTTTAAAGTTTCAGGGATTTATAAATTTGTAGTTTACATTCTTGTAACATTTTATTTTTAAATATTGTGAAAGTTTGACTATTTTTAATTCAATCCTATTCACAGCCGCAAATATGAACATTTTCAGAAATGTAAATGTGGTATAGTAGTTTAAATGTTTCAACTCTGGTTAAATTTGGATATGTTGTTTTAAAATTAGAGGTAAATAACTGAAATTTAAATTTTGGCAACATGTTTGACAGACTATAACTCATACCCATTTGAAACTAGAAATCTGAAACTATGTACATATACGAATGTAGTGATAATCTGTATACCTGCCAAATGTTATATAATTTCAATGAATATACTATCAAAATTATACTAAAATTACAGAAATCAACATTTTGGCAAAATGGCTACCTATAAATCCACTCCCATTGAAGCTAGAGACTTACAACATGATGTATATACCCATGTTGAATGTTTCTCTAAATCCTGACATTGTGGAGAAATTTGGAAAGAAATTTTAAAATTATCTCAAAAAAACTGAAAATTAAATTTTGATTTAAAGTTTGGCCATCCACATCTCCACCCCTGTCAACCCATGGCTCTGCAATTTGGTACACTTTTGTAAGACATTTGGGTACTGATTATGTTTTGCATTTGGTGTTATATAGACACCTACTTTTAAAACTATAGTGAAATAACTAAAATGTAAAATTTGGTTAAATTCCATGGAATTTACATGAAACTTCTGTGAAATTCCATGCAATTGGAGTGGTCTTTCTGTAGGCATTTGGCAGATGTAATTTTATATTCTGCACAGCTCTAGTGAAGAAGTATTACAACCTTCCTCATCCTCTCTGTGGGGAAGAGCACATTTACCTGACAGGGGACCCCCTAACCTGAAACAGAAATAATGTTAGATTTTACAGCGCAATCAAAACAGGTATCATTTTTTTTCTTAAAGACAGTGGGCCAGATATTCAAAGCTTAGTGTGCAAACTATTAGCACCAATCACTACTTAGTGATGGCAGTGTGATTTACATCAACAGGAAGGGGGTACCACTCCATCAATTTCCAGGTGGTGTGCGATGCGACTGGGTGCATCAGCAATGTCTATTCACAGTACACCGGCAGTGCCCATGACACCTTCATCTGGCACCAGTCCCAGCTGTGCCAGGCATTCAAGGAGGGCAGGATACCCAGTGGGTACTTAGTCAGTGAGTAGCAGCAAACAAGGCACATACACACCATAGCAGGGTTGGGGGTAGGCATGGGAGGCCAAGGAAGGGGCATGGGAGAGCAATACAGGTGGTGCAAGACAGCAATGGACAGACAGCAGTACGCCACTAACAGGTGTACATCCCTCAACAGGGGACAGGCCTATCCCCTGTGACCCTGGCTGCTGACACCAGTACACCAGCCAGCCACAGTAGCCAAAGAAATGTACAACGAGGCACATGCCACCACCAGAAACATCACAGAGAGGGTGTTTGGCATATTGAAGATGAGCTTCCCAATGCCTAGACACGTCAGGTGGTGCCCTACAGTATAGGCTTCAGAAGGTATGCTGTATCTTGCTAGCCTGTTGTATGCTGTACAACATGACAATGAACCATGGGATACAGGCACCTGAACCTGAGGGATAGGCTGACAGTGACCTAGAGCTAGCGGTCAGGGGGATAGTGGAGTAACTCAAGAGGAGAGATCCTTGCATGGCCCACAGAGCCCTAGAGCACAGGGCCACCATCATCAAGACACTGTTACAGGCCAGAGGGTGAGTACAGGCAGCACAGCAACATGACACAGTACAATGGTAAACAGTTTAATATGTACAGAAAACCACAACAGTGCTGACAACAAATACAGTACGAACACAACACAGTGGCACTGAATGCACGTGTGTGGGCGGTGTGATGGATGGGTTGTGCAGGACACACATGTAATGAGGACACACAGCCATGGTACAGTGATGTGGGCAATGCCTGATGTGTGGTGGCAGTGTGGGGAGGGACACCATGGCCATGCATGTGAGACTGTGCAAGTGACGGTGTGCATGAATGTGTGTATCAGCATGAGTGTAAGTGTGAGCAGGTGTGTGGGAGTGCAAGTGTGCACATGGAAGTGTCAACTGTGCACAAGTGCATGATGGCTGTGCCTATCTTTGGTGACAACCACCATGCACTCAGCGCACACCATGTGTGTGGGACACAGAGCTGGGGTGCTTTGAGTTGAGGACACAGTAGGGGAGGGCCATGGTGAGGCAGGTAGGGCAGACTGCCTGTACCCCTGCCAACCAGCGGTGCCAGACAGGGTGGCCGGACACCCACAGTGGCTCTGGGTGCCTGGTGATGCACCTGATGCAGTGGTGCTCATGCCAGTGCCAGACCTGCGGCCATGAGTGGTCTGCCTGTGGGGTCCTATGCCATGGGAACACAGACCCCCTTGCACAGCCTGCTGCCTACCATGTACCCTGTGCAGCACTGTGGTGAGGTCGTCCACTGTGGCCAAGAGCCCAGCAAAGCTGTGGTCCAGCATGGCAACCATGTGGCCCAACCTGTCCTCGGCCCACTGTTCTGCCCATGTGAAGCCCAGGGACAGAGACTCCCACATCTGTGAGAGCTCATGCATGAGCTTCTGCCACAGGACATGCAGGTCCAACTGTGCCTCCTGCTGGGTTGTGAGTGCAGCCTTGAGCAGAAGGTGGGCCCCTGGGGCATCTGGCTCCACAGCTGCAGCACCCTCAATGGCAGCTGGCACTGGTGCCTGCAGCTCACCAGGGTGGGGTTGCCATTGCAGCAGCAGCCTGTCCTGCCACTGCAGGCCACTGGTGGTGGGCTGAGATCCCTGCGGGACCTGCAACCCAACCCGTGTAGCTCATCGCATGACCATCGGGGCACACCCATCCCCCATAAGGCCAACCACCGGCTGCACGGGTAAACCCACACTGGCATGGCAGACCACCCCCACTGGCACCCATGTTGTGGACTGCACCCTGTCCCACCCCTGTCCCCCTCCACAGGCCATTCCACAGGCAGGAAGTAACCCCCCCTGACACATCCAACTCCATGTTGCTGGTTACTGTCAGCAGGATCACTTGCCCACCACTGAGATCCTCCACTTGGGCATCCTCCAGGGCTGTACTGAGGTCCAAGTCCCCACCACCATTGGAGCCCCTCCTGGCAGCTGTACCCCATGTCCAAGTGAGTGCCGCTCATGGTGCACGTCCAAGAGTCCATGACCGGCACCTAGTCCAGATGTCGATGGCAGGTTCTCCTCCTCTGCCTCTGGTCCCAAAGTAGCCATCCCAGCCTGGTCCTGGTGTGCTGCAGGTCCTGCACACACCGCTGTAGAAGAAAATGGGACAGGGTCACTGACCAGTACATGCACAGTGTGCCCCACCACCACCAGTACATGCACACCCTAGGAAATGTTCCACCTGCCGCAGACATGCACACCCCACACACCAACCCCACAGCCATAGACCATGGCCACATGCACACACCCACACCACAGTGCACATGCCCTGGCCTATCAGCTGTGGTGGCAGCCATGCCGGACACTGTTCACATGCAAACCCACCCCAGGTGCACAATGTGCACAGCAGAGCACCCCCCAGTGCACCCCAGGCATGATGCCAAAACCAACACCCAGCACCTGTGCTGTCACACCATGCAGTGTGTATACATGCAGATACAGACCTGTCCTAGGTGGTGTGAGAGGTGTCTCTCACCCACCACCTGGTACACCAGCAATGGCCACTGGGTGAAGTGTGGTTGCCACCACGGCCATGAGTGGATCCTCCTCCCACTGTTGTGTGGATTGCAGGCCACCACCAGTACACAGCCTATCATGGAGCCTCTGTGCCTCCTCCTACTCCTTTGCCCAGTGCAGCAAGTCACACCAGCACTTGCACACTGCATCTGTCATCCTGCCATGTCACCAACGGTGTTCACCCTTGCAGTCACCTCATTCCACGCCTGGTGCACCACCATGTCTGTCACCTTGTGCTGCCACAGCACCTGCTCCCTCTCCTTCACACCATACACTATCATCCTCAGCTCATCCTGTGAAAAGCGATGTGCCCAATGCGTTCAGGTCATGCTGCACTACCTATGGGAGAGATGTACAGGGATATGTGTCACCAGCTGTGGTGGGCCTGTGGTGTGTGGCACACATGGAACAGTATGTGCATGCCACCCCTAATGGTGGCACAGCCCACCTGGTTGAGGCACTGTCCAGTATGTACGTGTACGGTGCACACAGCCACAGTGTACTGAGGCCACCTCTGTGTGCACCATGCCACTGTATGGCTGTCGGTGTATGGACAGCACATACTAGACACACAAGGGCACTGACAACACCCATAACAGACATGTGTACCCCAGGATGGGGCCATCCCAATGCCCACCACCTGGCAGTGAACTGTGCCCACGTTGGTCACCTAGGGGACTTGAGCACTGCACACAGGGCGTAGACATGGCAGATGATACATATACATTAGCAGGCTACCAGGCACAGACCACATGATGCTGTTGATGTCACATTGGGATCCACACAGTCATGACCCTGTGACCCCTGGGTTGTAGCTGTGTACCACCATTGGAGCATCTGCGACCCTCCACATCCCACATCCAGATTGACAAGCGAGGGTCCATGGACCCCATGCTGGTGAGCCACTGTTGCGAGGCATACTTGCAGACCACAGTGGGGGCCTCCCTGCCCATTTCTGGCACCCACAGTGTGTAGGTGGTGCCCACATGGTGCTGGTTGATGCAGGAGCATGGGCCCAGCACATGGACTAGTCTGCTAGTGCTGGCCTGTGGGCTTGCATTCAGCAACCCTGTCCCCAGCCTGTACAGCTGAGGACTGCAGGTATGCAGTGTGTATGCCCTGACCCTGTGTTGCACCAGTGCCCTTCCACCAGGCCTCCACCAGCTATACAGACCTGCCTCTCACTGCTCTGCTTCCTGTGGCATGGCTCCTTCTGTTGTGTCTGTACATCTGCAGCTTCAGTTGTGTGCTGCATTCCCACAACACAACACTGGTGGTGTACTGCTTGCCCTTTTATAGCCCAGCTGGGCAATCCAGCCTGTTATGCTTGCAAATCATTGGATAATGATATGCAAATCACAGTGTTTGCATCATGCATGCACAAGTACCCTTATTTGCATATGCAGGTTGAATATGGGCCTGACTAACACCAGGCAAACCGCTTAGCACTGTGCAAATGTTAGTGCAAGGCTATGTGGTGTCCAGCACCATGCTGTCCCAGTAGTGCAGTGCTATGTGGCATAGTGCGACCACCATGCATGCACGTGAGTCCCCTGTGCCATGCTAGCACCCCAATTTAGCATGGCATAGTGCTGCACTAGCCCACACAGCATGGCACCAATGTTCCCTCTAATTTTTAGTCTCTGTGGGTGGGCGACTGATATATGTGTGTGACACTTTGTGCAAAAAAAATTGATTCATGTGCGCAAATTAGGTGGCCCAGACAAGTGATATATTTTATTGCCAGTAAACAGTAGAAAATATAACCAAACACTCAAATACTCAATGCAAAGTATAAATATACATTCTGACACAATCCAAAGCTTGGATGTGCAATGTGCGCCATAACAGTATGAACTGGAAACATTTTTAAACTATGTACATTTTAAAGAGACTTGCATTCATCTAAAAGGGGTGCTGCTGATGATGCATTGCTAAAAAATCAACATTTACTATTTTTCTCTCTTGTCTTTCCCATTCTTCCAGTGGACGTATATTTTATTAAGATCCATTTTTGTACCAGATGTTAAAAACAATTTTGTTCACATCGGCATATCTAAATGGCTTTCTTTGTTTGCTCTTAATGCAGTGCAAGAGGATGAAGCCTCTTTCACAGTCAGCACTAGAAGCTTGGAATGAAGTAATAGTACAATTTATTGTTCAGCATAAAGCAGTTACAATATACTAAAATCATGACAAAATACATAGTAAATATAAATAAGCAATAAATAAATCAACAGGGAACTTAAATATATTTACAGTGGTGTACAGAGATTGCGACGCACCTAGGTAGGTCATGCTTAGGGTTTAAAACAGTCAGTAAATATATGTGAACAGGAAACCAGCACCATAACCAAGGCTCGTATAGAAAAAGTCTCCCTCGAGACTAAAAGTACTTGAAAAGACTCAGCGACTCTGGAATGGTAGTGGCTGCAACCACAATAAACTTTAATTTTCCAACAAAGTAAAATCCAAGGTGAGTACCGATAGAAAATACAGCCCAGCATACAACACACTTCCTGGTATGGTATCTCGTCACCAGATGCGCTTCGCCCAATCAAGGGCTTTCTCAAAGGTTCAGAGACATTGCTAAACCAGGCCCTTAAATACACCAAAATTTAAAGAGATACTACCAGCAAACCCAGTTAAACACACAGTACAAAAGGCTAGATAAACAGAACCAGTAAAAACATGGTGTGCATGATTATAAACCATTAAATCATTCTGATTTTTGCCCACCCATGTCAGCAGCATTACAAGTCTTTTTAAAAAGTTGTGAAAAGGACATTGAACATCTTTCAAATAATTTGGAAAAAAAGTATTTTTATAATATGAGTATGAGTGAGAATAAAGCTCTGAAAAAACTAGGAACGAACTTGAGTATTACTATCAAAGAAGCTGACAAGGGAGGAGCCATAGTTATTATGGATAGTATTCAATATGAGGCTGAAGTTATGAGACAGCTTGGGGATGTGGATTTTTATACCAAGTTAAGCTATGATCCCACTTTAGAATTTAAAAAGATTATTGATGGATATCTTGATGTGGCTTGAGAAAATTCATGGTTACCAGATACTGTGATTGATTTTCTTAAAGTAGAATTTCCAGTACACCAGACTTTCTATTGTCTACCTAAAATACATAAAAGCTTATGTAACCCCCCAGGATGACCTATTGTTTCAGGAAATAATTCATTAACAGAACCACTGGCCAAATATGTGGATTTTTTAATTGCTGATTTTGTTAAAGAGGTACCTTCCTATATTAAGGACACCAGTACTATTCTAGAAATATTGGATAATATAGCGATTCAGGATGGATGGTATTTGGTAACTCTTGATGTTACAGTATTGTATACCAATATACCCCATAAGGAAAGGTTGGGAGCAATCAAATTTTATCTAAATTCTAGAACTAATGCTGTGCCTTCAACTGAGACCATTATTCAGTTGGCAGTATTTGTTTTGACTTGCAACACTTTTTGTTTTAAAAATGATTTTTATTTACAAAGGAAGGGTACAGCTACGGGTGCAAGTTTTGCACCTAATTATGCCAACCTCTACATGGCAAAATGGGAAAATGATGCAGTATGAAACTCCAATAATCCATTTCTACAAATACTTGATTTGTGGAAGTGTTTTATTGATGATATACTGATCATATGGAAGGGTACAAAGGCTGAACTTCTATTGTTTGTAAAATATCTTGAAAAAGGTAACAACAATATAAAGTTCAGTATTAATGATGATTTATATGAAATCCCATTTCTGTATTTGATTATTAAAAAAGATGGAGAGGGTGGTATTACTACTGACTTTTATCGTAAACCCACAGATAGAAATACTATACTGTTAGCCAGTAGTAATCACTCACAACATTGCATTGCTAAGGGACAATTCATCAGGACTAAATGAAACTGTGGTTCTGATTCCACATTTCAAATGAGAGCAGATGAATTGACAGATAGGTTAATTGAGAGAGGCTATTCACGGATGTTATTGAGTAATACCAAGAAAACTGTGGACCGGATCCCAAGAAAAGACTTGTTCCAAAATAACAAACAAGTACAAAATAAAAAAAGAGATCCACAACTAACTTTTGTCAGTACTTATAACCCTCAGTCCAACTTTATAGCCAACATTATTAAAAAACATTGGTATATAGTTAAACAGAATCCAGGCCTCACTAATTTGGATGATGAAGGACCTAAGTTTGCATACTGCAGGGGTAACACCATTAAAGATCAAATTGTGCATTCTCTGCAGCCCACACAACATAACCCTAGAATGTGGATTCCAAAAAGGGAAAACAGCTGCAATAAATGTGGTAATTGCAAATTTTGTTCTAAAGTTATTACTGCAAAATTTGTAAAGGACCCCATCAAAGGAACAGATATTCCAATAAGGGGCTTCATTACATGTAGTACCACAGGTGTAATATACCTTGCCGTATGCAAATGCGGCTGTTTCTATGTAGGAAAGATGGTCAGGGCATTTAAAACTAGAAATGTGGAACATGAAAGAGCAATTCTAAATGAGGATTTGACTAATGCATTATCTACGCATGTATTGAAGACCAGATATAAAAATCAACATGTATTTTCTTATACAGGTTTAGAGAAACCAATTTTGCCCAGAAGAGGGGGGGGGACTTCAATAATTTACTGTTAAAAAGGGAACAATACTGGATTTATACATTCGAAGCAATGGATGGCAAAGGATTAGATGGTACATTTGAAGTTAAGCCATTTTTGAAAGCATAATTTGTATAATATGAGATAGTGTTACAATCATGTTTTTATTTTCTTTCTTTTTTCTTTCCTTATACAGATTTGCACCAGCATACCGTGCTGTTTGGGTTTACAAAACTGGGTGCAATCTTTCTCATTTTTGGCAGGTTTGATTTTAATAATGTTAATGAATGCCATATAGTATAGTGCTATGAAAATGTTGCACTTTATGTTTCGTGCATAATGTGCCTGTTATTTATTGCTGGAGTATATAAATGCCAAAGAAATTGTTTATTACAAAAATGGTTTAATGGTTTATAATCATGCATACCATGTTTTTACTGCTTTTGTTTATCTAGCCTTTTGTACTGTGTGTTTAACCGGGTTTGGTGGTAGTATCTCTTTAAATTTTGGTGTATTTAAGGGCCTGGTTTAGCAATGTCTCTGAACCTTTGAGAAAGCCCTTGATTGGGTGAAACGTGTCAGGTGACGAGATACCATACCAGGAAGTTTGTTGTTGTGTGCTGAGCTGTATTTTCTATCGGTACTCACCTTGGATTTTACTTTGTTGGAAAATTAAAGTTTATTGTGGTTGCAGCCACTACCATTCCAGAGTTGGCGAGTCTTTTCAAGTACTTTTAGTCTTGAGCGAGACTTTTTCTATATGAGCCTTGGTTACGGTGCTGGTTTTCCATTCACATAAATATACTTACAGTGCAATTCAATTTAACAGGGTACCTTTTCACATAAAAAACCTCCACAGGACTTCAAGTCTCCCTAATAAACTATACAAATGAGTTGAGATTAAACATTTTGCAAAGATCTCTTCCATGTTCTTCTCTTTCATAGTAAACAAATATTCCAAAATATCCTCCAGGGGGAGGCCGAGATCCCTTCAGCAGTTTTTTTCCTACTTGATTCGTACCTAGGACACAAGAGTACCAAGTTTGAGATCATCTATAGTCCCCACTCCACATGTACAATATGGAAAAAGTACCCCCTCTCTTTTGTCTGAAATGAATGCACTTAGCATTATAGTTTTCAGTTCCAAATCTTGTATATATTCTTCTTTGTTTAGGACAGGTTAAAAAAGAGAGAGATTTGGCTCATATCCCCATGAAATCTTTACTTTTTTATAAAATCCATATAGCTTAAGCTTGGAGAGTTGAACATAGAAAGAATTTATGTCAAGTCAATAAGCCTCAATTTGACATCTTGGCTAATCTCCTCAAATGGTCTTGTGTAAATTTTATATGAGGTGCCCCAATCCAGCCGACATTATTGTTTCCTTAATAAATTGAATAAATCGATGTACATATACCATGCTGGCCAATTTGATGGCTTCCAGTACACACATTCTGGGATATCTTTGTTGGGGCAAAAGAAAATGTTTCAACAGAAAGAGAATCTGTCGTTCACAGATGAGAGAAGTCATAGAACATTGTCCTACCTCCAAGGCAAGAATACAGCTTGGAGTTCCATTTAAAAATATTAAGATGTATCTATAGAGTTTATTCAGAATTATTTCTAATTCTTTAACCTTAACATAACCCCAGATTTCAGAGGCATATATCATGCTCATTCTTATTTTGACATTAACAACTCTTAATACCCCGCTCACCGATGACTTCCCCATCTTACTGTTAAATATTTTTAGGGCATTTACAGAAGATCCCATTTTAAATTGAATAGCCTCCAAAATGTTTGGTCCAAGACAGGCTATGGGCAAAACGGGCACCTAAATAGTAATAACACTTAACAGTGTCTATATGGTTACCGTTTAGCCTAAAGCCTACTGTATTCTTGGTCTGAGAGCCAAAAACTACAATGTTGGTCTTGCCGAGATTAACTTTTAGTTTCCTTTGAGAACAGAGAGATTCAAAGTGAGCCAGTTTTCTTTTAAGACCTAGGACTAAAGTAGAGAGCAAGACTAAATTGTCTACATAAGCTAAACATTTAATCCTTTGACCATTAATTTTTGCGGTATGAAAATCTGGGTTACCTAACTGATCCAAGACTATATTACTGTAGATGTTAAATAGAGTGGGAGCCAAAATACACCCCTGTCTGCCCCAAACATCTGTCTCAAATCTATAAGTTAGATGACCATACTGATTATACTGGACCCTTGTCCACATAATTTCATAGATTCTGTTAATAACATTAAGAAGTGAGGCCTCCAACTTCAGATCCATTAATGTAGACCAAAGGATTTTTCTGCTAATGCTGTTGAAGGCCAAGGAGAAGTCTACAAAACAGCTAATATAATCTGTTTTTTCTCACATGAGTATACTTCCAGATCAGGTGCTGAAGCACATAAAAGTGTTGTACTGTAGAACAGTCCTTCCGGAAACTGTTCAGAGCCTCATTCAATACTGAGTTCTCCCTGAACCATGACAGCAATCTGCCCAAAATTGTCCTAGAGAAATTTTTTTTCCAAAACATCTATCAAACTAATAGGCTTATACATCCTTGGGTCATTCTGATCCTCTTTTGTTAAAAATTGGGAAGATAACACTACCTGCCCAACTGACAGGGTAAGAGTACTCCTAAACCTGGCCATTAAACAGCAAAAGAAAAAAAGGAATCCATCAGTTGGTAAAAATCTTATAGAGATCACCTAGGACCCCATCTGGCCCTGGTGCTTTATTTGCCTTAAGGCCAATTAGTGCCATCTGGAATTTGTCCTCTGTGATCAAGATAGGTCTTGGAAAAATGTCATCCTCCTGTATTGTGAAAGCATCAGGTATCTCCTGCTCTTCATGAGAATAATACAGCTTAGAGAAATAGGATGCCCAAACTTCAGGTGTAATATAGGCTTCAATCCTATTGGCATATCTATTATATCCCTGGGCAACAATATTCCAACATCACCTTCCATCCCTATCCAAAACAGCCTGCCTCAGTTTTTCCCAAAGTCCCTGAGTATGTTTATGTCTCTCCCGTTCAAAAATTTTTCTATATTTTTCTCTTTCAGTCTTTAGCAATTTAAAATCTGCAGCAGACTTACTTCTTTTCTTCTTATGCTGTCTGAGTTTTCCTCCAAACTCTTTCTTTGCCTGTAGGCATACTGAATTAAACTAAAACTTTTTATAAAGGGACCTAGGATGGTACGTTGTTTTACATCTAGGTGCAAGTAAAGAATGAATAGTTTCCCAATTCTCCAAAATATTAAAGGCCTTACTTTTGTCCAGGACCAACTTGTGATTATCACCTAAGACTCCTGTACTAAGAATTTCTTTGAAACTTACTTGATGAATCAGCTCCCATCCAATCCTTCTCTTGTTTATGACTTCCAGACTCTCTTCCTGTTGTGCCTCACTCTCTAAAGTTCCAAAAGGGCATTTGATGTTAATTACAATAGCACAGTGTGCTGATTCCTATCTATCCATGACCTCTAACTTTTGGATCAGCATTACTGCTTCCAAATTGGTCCAAACCTGATCAGGGATTGAAGAGCCAGTAGGTCCTCTACATGTTAAGGATCCGACTAGATTGACCTGAGTTCTACCATTTAAAATACAGAAATTTCTACTGGCCAAGCCCACTAGCAATTCCCTACCTCTGAGGTTAGATTTTAGATCCTGAGCAGTCCTGGTATATGAGATATTTGAATTAATTATATATATTGTATGGATCATATCTGAATATACATCCTCCAAGAAATGAGAAGGAATTCTGGCATTAAAGTCTCCCAAAATAATTATAGGACTAGGTATACTCCTATCTGACAATTTGTCAAGTGCCATTTTCAGATCCTATATGAAAAGGTCAGTGAGATCAGTAGCTCTATTGCGAGGGGGCAAGTATATATTGCAGAGAATGATCTTCTCTTGTCCTTTGCTAATCATTAGGAGGCAGTATAGCGCAGTGGTCTAAGGCTCTGAGCTGCAAATCTGGTGATATCCAGCAGACCAGACCTGGGTTTGAATCCCACAGCTTCCACTTGCATACTGTGTGACCCTGAGCAAGTCACTTAACCTCCTTATGCTCCCAGGTCGCTCCTGTAAAAAAGCTTTCAGCTTAGTGTGCTATACCTGGTTAAACAACTAAATGAAAAAAAAATTAGAGCCAAAATACCCTCTGACTTAGTAGAAATGTTAGTGATCTGAAAATTTAGCAAAGTTTTGATAAAAAAGGAAATACCCCATTTAAACCTTCCAACTTTTTATCTTTAGTTGCTGGCAGAGTAAAGACAGAATATCCAGCCAATTTGGGAGTTACATTTTATATACACCATGTTTCTTGCAGTCCAATAATATCAAAATTATCCAGAAATCTCACTACTCCATGGTCAATTATTTTAAGATGGATGCCCTCAATATTCCATGAAAGCATAGAAGGGCATCCACATCTCGATCCCCAGCTCCTTTATCCAATTCCAGCTGGCATTCAGAGTTCATTTGTTTGATATTATCTACAGGCTGCATTTGTCAGGCTTAATCAGTAACTGTCAGCGGTGAGTAGATATTAGGGTCAATTAGGTTTCCAAAGTCAATCAGGGGTTATCTGCCTCTAAGATAAACACAGGGTATAGTAAGAGGTGTGAAGTAGGAGGGGCATAAGGGGGAAGAAGACCACCCTCAGCACGACAAGTGTTTTGACTCATTTATTTATTTATTGGTTTCTTTTTCCTTAAAAAAATATATATCTGAGGATCAGTTACAGGATTTTTAGTACTGTAAATAAATAAAAAGAGAACTAAGAGAGCTTCAGTAGCACATAAGTAGTGGAATTGCAGTATAATGTGGGAGTGGTGCAATGCAGTGGCTGTGGGGCAGCCATATTCAGGCAGACCTTCTGGACACTGAGGTGCTGCCCTATCTGCATGCATCTCTCGGGACTGAGAGATGAGGTAGCCAGACTCAGAGCGGAAGTAAACTGGGTCAGAAGTACCATCACCCCTGTCCAGGAACCACCCAGTCCAATGCAGCTGCCTCAAAGGATGCCAAGAACGAGGAGCACTTGGATGACAGTGGGCTCAGGGAGGGTTAGAGCAGTCAGGCAGAGGCACATCCCAGATCCTATTCCTCTCAAGAACTCATATGCCACACTGGCAAATGAGGACAACCAAATAGAGGTACCCAGAGAAGTGGAAGGAAAGGATGTGGAGGTTAGGCAAGGAGGTGACCTCAGTGGAGAAAGCAGTGGACCCCAGAGGAGGAGGAAGAGAATCCTGGTGGGGGACTCCATCACAAGAGGGATCCAGCTAGGAACACAGGAGGGGAGGACAGGGAGGTGAGGTGCTCACCAGGTGCCACGGCATGGAGGGATGGAAGGAAGATACTGGGGATCACTGGGAAGGCAAGACAGGAGGGTGAGCTGGATGTCATTATCCACCTAGGTACTAATGACTTGGCAAACGGGGAGCCAAAGGAAGTTCAGGAAGAGTTTAGGAAACTGGGAGGGGTCTCAAGCAAGTAGCTACTTGTCACTTTCTCAGAAGTACTACCTGTGAGAGGCAAGGAGCATAGGAGTGCATGCACCAGGAACTTTAACTCATGGTTGAAGAACTGGTGCTGTAAGGAAGGGTTTGGATTCATTGGTGACTGGGGACCCATCTGGAGGGATGGAGGTTTGTTCAAGCCTGACGGCCTGCATCCCTCCTGGAGGGGAATCCAAGCACTCAATGATAAGTTTAAATGCTACATTGACAAACATTTAAACTAGCAAAGGGGGTGGCAGGCCAGCAAGGATGGTACCTACTTGCTCACCCCCCACAGCTAGTAATGGAACCAGTGAACCTGAGGAGTGGCTATCTCTGCAAAGCAGGTGCAAAAGTTGGAGATTAGTGTCCAAAAGGTGGATAAGAAAGGGGCAAAATTCAGCAGAAGGACAGACAGCAAGGAGAACCAGGGATAAAGGAGAACCAAGGAAGGGGCTGGGTAGAACAGTGAAGCAGTCTAGGAGGTTAAACATGGAAAGCCATGTGCAAATGCCAGAGCCTTAGCAACAAGATGGAAGATCTGGAGGCTGTCATGGTACAGTCAGACCTGGACATTGTGGCCATCACTGAAACCTGGTGTAATGATAACCATGACTGGAGATGGCCATACCTGGCTACAACATATTCAGAAGAGACAGAGCAGGCAGGAAGGGAGGAGGAGGGCACTGTATGTGAAAAATGACATAAGGGCCACACAGATCCAGGAGGAACAAAATGGGGAGAGATACTGTGGTTAAGCTGAAAGGAAAATGGGACAGCCATCCGCACAGGTGTGGTCTATAGACCACCAGCCCAGGAGGAAGAAACAGATAGGAGTTGATGCTAGCCATCCAAAGGATGGCAGACAAGGGTGAGGTAGTACTGGTTGGAGACTTCAATATACCAGACGTGGACTGAGCATCCCGCAGCAGCATCAACTAGGAGCAGATTTATCCTGACTCTTCAGGGTGCCTTCCTCAAGCAACTGGTCATGGAACCAACTCGGCAGAAGGCAATACTGGACCTTGTGCTCACAAACAGGGACAGTGTGATGGGGTAACAGTGGGGGGCACCTGGGTAACAGTGACCACCAGTCATTGTGGTTTGAAATCACAGAAAGAGCAGAACCAAACCACACAAAACACGTATCCTGGATTTTAGGGGGCAGACTTTGGGAAAATGGGGAGATGCTTGAAAGAGGCATTAAGGGAATGGGACAGGAATCAGGGATTGAGGAGCAGGGCAGTATTTAAAATGGGATTATAAGAACAACAGAATTATGCATTAAGCAGGTTAGCAAGAGGAAAAGAAAGAGGAGACCATTATGGTTTTCCAAAGAGGTAGCAAAGAAAGTGAAAGCCAAAAGACTGCATTCAGGCAATACAAAAAGACACAGGCAGAAGGGATAGGGAGAAGTACCAGGAGAAACAAAGGAGGCAGGGAAGTCAGTAAGGGAAGCCAAAGCTCAGACAGAAGAACACATTGCAAAATCAGTGGTTAAAGGGGACAAAACCTTTACAGGTACATAAGGAAAAGAAGGACAAAGGGAAGGATAGTGAGACTGAAGGGGAGGATGGGAGCCAAGGGAGGATGACAACAGTAAAGCTGACATATTGAATAGGTATTTCTGCTCAGTATTTACTAAGGAAGAGGGGGTAATGGGTCTGAAGGAGTACAAGGGTGAGAATGGTGCAGAAATGGACACAAGTCCCTTTACACGAGAAAGGGTCCTGAAGGAACTGGAAGTAATAAGAGCTGATAAAGCAATGGGGCCAGATGGGGTGCACCCTAGGGTCGTTAAAGAACTAAGAGAGGTGGTGGCTGAACCTCTGGCTATCCTGTTCAGCCAATCACTGGAAACAGGGGAGGTACCCAAAGACTGGAGGACAGCAGATGTAGTCCCTTATACAAAAGTGGGAACAAAGAGGAAGCAGGGAACTACAGACCAGTCAGCCTCACCTCGGTAGTGAGAAAGATCATGGAAGCACTACTGAAGGAGAGATTGGTGGAACATCTGGTTGTCAATGGACTACAGGACCCAAGGCAGCATGGTTTCACCAGGGGAGGCATGTCAGACCAACCTCATTGAATTTTTGACTGGGTGACTAGGGAGGTGGATCAGGGAGGCAGTGGACATGGCCTATCTGGACTTCAGCAAGGCCTTGACACTGTGCCACATAGAAGACTATTACACAAACTGGGAATATGGGTGTGGGCAGGACAGTAGTGTGGTGGGTAGGTAACTGGCTGGGTGGCAGGACACAGAGAGTGGTGGTAAATGGCTGTCACCCACAGAGGGAAGAGTGACCAGTGGGTACCACAGGGATCAGTGCTGGGACCGGTCCTATTCAACATCTTCATCAGTGACATTGCACAGGATATAGAAGGCAGAATTTCACTGTTCGCTGATGACACAAAGCTCTGTAACAGAGTAGACACACCAGAGGGTGTAGACAGAATGAGAAGGACCTGCAGAAACTTGAAGAATGGTCAAGGTTTGGCATGAAATTCAATGCAAAGAAGTGCAAGATAATGCATATGGGGCACAAAAACCCTGGCACAATATATCAGTTGGGGGTGAGGATATAGCATGCACCAAGCAGGAAAGGGATCTTGGGGTTGTCATCCTGATGACCTCAAGGTAGGGAAACAGTGTGACAAGGCATCAGGTAAAGCAAATAGGATGCTGGGATGTATAGGCAGGGCATCACCAGCAGGAAAAGGAGGTCATAATTCGCATACAAGACACTAGTGAGGCCCCACCTGGAGTACAGTGTACAGTTCTGGAGACCATACCCACGTAAGGACATAGACAGGGTAGAGAAGGTTCAGAGGAGGGCAACAAAGATGGTGCATGGGTTGCATCACAAGTCCTATGAAGATAGGTTGAAGGAACTGAACATGTACTCCTGGAGGAGAGGAGGAGAGGGATATGATAGAGACATACAAGTATCTTACAGGGAGGAACAGGGTGCAGGAAAACACTATTTTAAGCGAAAAGATGTTTCAGGACTAGAGGGCATGGGATGAAGTTGGAGGAGGACGATTCAGAGGAAACATGAGAAAGAATTTCTTCACAGAACGGGTGGTGGACAAGGGAACACCCTGCCAGAGGAAGTGGTGGGGCTGAAACAATCACGGGATTTAAGAATGCATGGGATAGACATAAAGGAATTCTAGAGGTCAGGGGTAAGGGGAAATAGACTTCTAGGAAAACAAACTGAACTTACAAGCTCAAATGGGCAGACTAGGTGGGCCATAGGCCCTTATCTGCCGACACTGTCTATGTATCTATGTATCTATGTATCTATGTATCTATGATTGATTCTGGACTATCCTTAGTCTGTTTAAACCATGAAAAGACTTCACCCAAGTCTAACGTGTTAACTAAATGTATTCCCAAACAATCCAGCTTGCTGGCCAGAGAAAACAAGCTGCTAGTTGTATGAGGATTTTAAATGTAATATTAATTCTGCTAGGGCTTAGGATTCCATATAACTTTATGGACTACACCATGATTCTGGAGGTATAAAATCCTAATGCTTTTTCCAAGAGCAGCAACAAATCTACCCTAACTTTCCTATGAGAATCCTTGAGTGAAACCTTCCAACCAAAGATAGTTATGGTCCTACTCAGCCATACTTCTCTCAGCTTCAGTACGTGATCTTCCATCACTTCCAAGATTTTTCTCTGTGTTATCGTAGCCTTCTCACTCTGCACCTCCCTGTGGAGAATCTCTTCTAGGGAAGGATAAGACTGTGTAGGACCCTCTATACATGATAGCTTCATGTTTAGCTTGGAATGTAGCACATACATCAATAAGTTTAGCTACCATGCTGTACTGCACGTTAGTCAAAGCAAAGTGGATCATGTCAGTAAAGGATTTTGCTGATCCTCCCTTTATTTTTTCAGCAACTATAAATCTGAAGTCATTGTACTGGCTAACAATTTCTGCCTGGTCCACTGATGAAAATGAATAGTCTTGATATTTGCTGTACAGTTTCCCAATATTTGATAAGCTAAACTCAAAGCTGCAATGTGGCACTGCTGCAAAATCAAAGGCAGATCAGTCAAAAAGTTCACCTGCAGAAAATCAGCTGTCCAGATGGCCACATAACAGGCCAATGAATTGCAAAATTGCTGTTGTGCTTACTTCAGCTCTGCAATTAGCCAAAAACAGTTTTACTGGTGGGCTCCAGTAGACGGTTTCACCCAAGTACTGGCTTCTGATCTTTTTTAATTTTTGCCCTAGCAATCTGTACAGCTTCAACTGTTGTTAGACCACTTTCTGAAACATCTTAGACAACTCTGCCAACTCCAAAAGTACATCATTTAATACTGTTATGGCAATGTTGTATTCAGGATTGGACAGTTTCTTAAAGCAGTACTTAGCAATGGGATCTTTGATGAATGCATTCATAATTGTATGTGATGTCATTTACCATAGATATGGTTTACAATAACTATGCTGGGTATTGTCAAGCTCAGTGGGATTTTAAAATGTAGTTTTGCAATGTAGTGAGTGATTCAGTGTGATATGAGGATGAAATGCATTTAGGAGACTGTATTTCTCTTCCATTCTGGATCCATACTAAGAGCAGTCTGAATTTATGAAATTAAATGAAAAGGAAATTTTTTGTGTTGCTATTTCTTGTTGTCCATTTTAGAATTATTATCCCCATGTAGCCAAAATGGGCAACCTTTTACACGCACTGAGTGTGTATAATGTGAGACCCTGTTTTAAAGAGAAGCACAACTCATCTCTCTAGACATATGTACAGTCAGTGTCTCAGTCTGCTAATTGAGAAGGTTTACCCATCCTGGCCCCAAACAAATACATAAAAAAATGACACAAACAGTAGGTTGCTTTGATGCTTTTATTGTAAACAAAAACTATAGTTTTCTAATTTTCTTGTACTAAAAAAAATGAACACGCTTTCAACGATGAGGCTTTAAATCCATTATAAACACATTTTATATGTGAGCTGCTGCTTGGGAGGAGGCATTTTACACTGAAGTTGTGCAACTTTAAACTGAAATAATATAATGTACACCCTATGTCAGAGAATCTCTTGCACTGCTTTGTTGTGGGAATCTACCAAACAAATAAAACATGCCATTTCTGTGAACAGCAGGGGAATACTGTTCATTATCAAGTACTGTCTTACTGAAAAGAGGTGTCAAGCTGAAAACATAGCTGTAACTGCAAAGCTGATTGGTTGGAATTATGCTGATCAGTTCCATTGTTCAATAAGTGGAGCAAGAGTGAGACTGCTGGCTTGTTAAAGTTAATGGGTTCAGGGGTGGGCATATAATGTGGCCCCAGGGGTGGGCATACAATGTTTATTTCCCATTCATTTTCATGTCCTGCTGCCCGAGTCTTAAATCTGAGTGATAACTGTAGTCACTACTTCATGAACATGAGGATCCCTGTCAGCTGCTTTGTGCGCTACTACTAAAGCTGTGTGAGGGTTACTTCTGACTGCTGTGTGAGCGCACATGTGCACACCTTAGGAGGAATATAGCATGGCACTCCCCGCATGCATGATGTTGTAGCTCCCAGGTCATGACAGGGTCACGCATGCACAGTGTGCCCACTTCCAGGAAGCGCCATGGTACATCATGTGATAGTGTGGCGCTACTGCACTGATTGCTGGAGGAACCAAGGTGAGGGACAGGCTGTGCAGTGCAACAGGTAGCAAGGTATCAGTGGTGCCTGGGCAATGCAAGGGAGAAGGAGGCAATGTGCTGTGGTGCACAGGGACAGGTGCTTGGGGGAGGTGGAGACTGCCAACCTGGTCCAGCTTGTGCAGCACAGGCACAGACAGCTGCTTGGGGAGATCAGGAAGGGGGACTTCTCATGACAGCAGGTGTAGGCATCCATTGCCAGGTAGCTGACAGAGCAGACAGGCATCCAGAGGGATGCAGAGAAGTGCCATCACAGGTATACGGACCTTCGCAGCTGCGAGAAGGGCCAGCTGGAGGCATACAGATGCATGGTGCATGAGGGCACTGTTCGGTGCCAGGTAAGTGCCTGTGCATGTTACTCATATCCACTGCATGTGTGTGGTCTGCCTGAGTGTGAATGCATGTGCCTGTGTGTGTGTGTGTGTATATATGTGTGTGTGTGCACTGGTTTGTGCACAGGTGTACTGGAGTGCAGGGTGGGGGTCACATGTGGCACTGGTTGTGGGGCACATTGGGAGGGCACAGTGGTCTGGGGGCACAGCTGCTACACGTGCCAAGTGGCCAACATGGTGGTGGCAGTGTGTGTGTGTGTGTGTGTGTGTGTGGTGTATCCGTGTCCGGGTGGTACTGTAGTCATGCCATGGTGGCCCCGACACATGGCCATGGTGTGTGGCCTTGTGGGCAGTGGGACATGCTACAGGACCATCCTGCAGCTTCACCAGTGTGGTGCAGGGTGCTGTCACATGGGCACCAGGCTGCCTACCTAGCTGTGTGTACCTCCAGTCGCTGTGCACATGCATCCTGCACAGCTGCACCACTGGGCCACATGGCTACATGCCCTGTGTGCCTGGCCATGGATCATGGTTCATGGGGTCCACTGTGGGTGTCTTCGCATGCTGTCACTGTCCCTGGGCTGCCCTGCATGTACAGTGTCATGGTGGTAGGTGTGTATTTTGCTGTGGAGCTTGCAATTCATGCTGTGCATTGCACTAATGCTGCTGTTTCCCCTGTCCACTGTAGAGAGGACTGTGTAGCCCAGTGCAGGTAGAGGGGGCCAGGAGCAGTCCCAGGTGACATTTGGAGGTGGCCCCAGGGTGCCGGTCATGCAGCAGTGGGCACAGGAGAGAAGCCCCAAAGCATGGGGCCTATTGTGTGCTTACATCTCTTTTTTCATTTGTGCTGTGTTTCTGTATTGTGTTGCACCTTCACTGGGCTGGCATTGACTGTGCTGGGGGTTTGGTTGCCATGGGCATCATACCACTGCTGCTGTGGCTTTGTGCTATGTTGTGCAACACTGTTTCATGGTGCTGCCATTATCTGGCTGTCTGGATGCCATGCCCTGTGGTACGGCAGTATGTGCCAGTGTTGGCATGCATGGCTAGCATTGCCATGCTGTCCACATTCACCGCTGGCCATGATCGTCTGGTCACTTGCTGTGTAGGTGTTCTGGCTGCTGGCCACCACACACATTGCTGTACATGGACCATGTGTGGCAGCTCTGTTGGTGCACCCCTGATGGTGTGTGTGGCCTGTGGGCTTGTGTCTTCTGCAGGTCAGTTTTTCCCTGGCTTGGGTTGGTCATTGACTGCCCACCATACCTGCAGTGTGCTGCACCTGCACCCCTGTTGTTTGCTGTTGCACTTTGCTGTCTGGTGCATTGCTTTCTGACTGTGGGCAGCATGTCCTGATGTTTGGTCTCCCATGTGCATGTTGTTGTGTGGCCCACTCCCACCACCATTCGGGGGTCTGCCTGTGTGTCTGCACTGACTCACTCACACTCATGTGCTGGGGTGGGTGGTGCTGTCCATGCCTTGGTGTTGTTGGAGCCTGTTCCTCCATGTATATGGGTGTTTTGGATGTTACCTGTTCCTTCCAGGCCTGCCCTGTGGGCGACAGTCAGTTGTGCCTACCATTGTGTTTGGCAGCGCAACATGGGCATTGCTCTCGGGACATGCAGTCCTTATGGCCACCTGTGGCCGCAGTTCACCTCCTGGATGGTTTCCCATCCTCACATGCTCCCACTTCCTCTTGTAGGTCCACTCTGATCCTCCTTGTGGGCAACATGGCTGGAGGCATCTGAAGGCACTGAGGACCCCCTGAGGTGTCTCATGCACCAGCAGTGCATCATCATTGAGCAGCAGGCAGTGCTCATGTTGGAGATGAGGAGGGTGGCCGCCATACTGGAGGCACGACTGACTGAACCTCCGGGATCCCAGCCATGATGCCTTCCTGTGGACACTGTTTACCTTGCTCCCCCCCTTACTGGAGTGTGTTTACTGTTCCTGGCCTCTTATCCCATTGTTTGTGTCCACATCCCTGTCACCTACTGTTCCGTTGCTTTCCAGTTTAGTTTCTGTGCCTCTGTTTTCCATATTCCATTCACCTGTTGCTGTAGTTCATGAGGGTAATTTCCTGTAGTTTAGTCAGATATGTAGTGTTAGTGTTAGTAGTAGTAGTCATAGTAGTAGAATTAGTTGTAGTAGTTGTTGTAGTTCCTGTTTTATATAGTGGCTGTCATGGTACCATGTGAAGAAGGTGACCGAATATGGGTGACCGTCATAACAGTGACTCATATAACGGCGATTTCCTCATGGGCAACCGTAGGGGGATGGTGACTGCCTACATGGCGATGGAATGGTAGGTGATGGGAAGAGAGGGTGGGCGACAGGATGTGGTGGGATAGGGATGGGGATATCACCTGCTGGGAATCTACTTCCGTCGAGCCAGCCGTGTGGTGTGGTGGGTAGGGTGCATGGCTCCGATGAAGCAGGTTCTGGGTTTGGGACTGGCGGCGGGTGTATAAATTTTGTGATTCTCACAGCTGTGGGACTTGGAATTTTTTTGGAGCCAGGATGTACCCCTCTCCCCAATATGCACCCCCCTGGAGTTGAGAATCTTTATTTAGGGGGGTGTGGAGGGCAAGGCCCCCCCCCACATGCACAATTCCTGGTAGCCTTAATGTGCATATTACCGAAATTGTTTTCGGCGATATTGCAGGTCGGGATAATAGCGATCGCCTTTGTGTGGTCGCTATTATCACATAGAACCGTTGTCATTGTAGTGGTGTTTGCTGTAGGTTTCCTTTTACGTGTTTGCATTATGTGTTTCATTACTTTGCTTAGATTATGTTCTGTATTGTTGTTCACTTGTTGTATACCTGTTTCCTTTACTGCATTTGTCACATTATATTTTTATGTTACATATTTGCACTGCATCCTGTGTCATTTTTGGGTGTATGGCTTTTACAATAGGGTTGTTCAGTTCTTTGGTTCTACCCCTGGTTCCTGGTGCCCCTGGCCATTCTCCTCCTGGCTGGGTGTTTCAGTACCTGGGTTCTGCACTGCTGTCTCTCCTCCTGGTCTCTTTCCAGCCTGTGCTCCTTTGCCTGTGGTCCAGGGCATGGCAGCTCCATCTGCACTGCGCTCCTGTGGGTGTTTGCACTGCCTGGGTAGTATATTCAGTGCTGTCTTATTTGCTATATTCAGTGCTGTTCTGCTCCCAGGCAATGTTTGCACTGCACTGCCAGTCCAGTTCACCCGGCTTCCTTAGCTTGTTATATTCAGCCGGTTTAGCGCCAGGCTATTCCTTTTGAATATGGTGGCCTTTTTGGTCCAGGCAGTGTCTGCACGCCAGGCAGGGCTTACCTAGCCCCGGAGCAAAGTTTTGAATATCTGGCTCCGTATGGGATCAGGAGAAAGAAGCAGAAAAGAAACAGTTAGCTACTGTAACTCTGTGAGCTTCAACTGCATAATACAATATTTTCATGACCACCACACTGCCCCTTGTCCATTAATTGTTTTTCGCTCCCCTGAAGTGTCTAGTGCCATCCATTTATTGCATTTTAATTGTGATAATGGAGAAGGAAGATCATTGTACAGAGCATCAAGATCTTATTCACAGGTGCCCTGAAACACTGCTTCACTTTGGGGTCGATTACTGCATCACAACATTCCGTCAGCATTTAGATCAAACCCCTCATGGACCTCCAAGGGTGGAATCTTCATGGGTGCCCTAAAGAAATTGTGCAAATTGCCACCAGTACAAATGGAGTTGGAGAAGCACCATCTCTTAATTCAAGCAGTCCATAAAAGATTTTGGGCCAGATATTCAAAATGTAGCCCCAGGGCAAAGTTAGCACTACACGTGTGCTAAATTATCCCTGAACCATTAGCGCAATATTCAAAGGACTAGCCCCGGCTAAAGCAGCTGAATATAGAGTGCAAATGAAGCTGTGCAAACAGGACTAAGAGTGCAGTGTAAAACTAGCCCAGCAAACAAGACAGCTGTGAATATAGTAACCGGGAAGGCCAAACAGCAACAGCAGCTCATTGGACACAGAGGTAGAGTAAGGCAGAGCTGCAGTAGGTGGCCAATGTGGGTGATAGTAATGGAGCATTGCACAACATCAAACAACATTGCAGGCCACACACAACAGAACTGTGCTGCAGGTATGAGCTATTGACAGTTTAGCCCAGGGCAAAAACATTAGCCACGTGCTAATACTTTTCCCCAGGCTAACACATTGGCCCATGGGATAAAGCCTGGTATATTCAAAGCTCCTATGCAAATGAGCCTACTTAGGCAATCCATGGGCAAACAGAGACATTAGCATTTCATTATGATCTGCTTTGCAAGCACTCCCATATACTTTCCTCAGCACTATTGCATGGCACCCACAGCTCCACCTGAAGGGCAGATTAGAACTACAGGTCAAGCATCACAGGATGGGAGGAGCACAAAGCTGCACCTGTATGCCAGACCAGAGAACAGCCTGGTAGGTGGAGGCAATGGGTGTTGGCAGGCTTACACAGTGCATGCCTCTCAACCATTTAACACTGTAATGAGGGACACAGATGCTTGAACTGAGGGACACTGATCCCCATAATGAAGGACACTGTAGAGGAATGTCTAATTGTGTATATACATATTATTTGCAAAAAATTAATTAATGCATTAGTTAGTGAATATCACAGTGTCAAAGTAGGGAAATGAGGTGTAGGGTTTCCAACCATAACGCCTCACCCCAGAGTTCCAACCCTTACCACCCCACCCCATCCCATCCCCCCCCTCCACACACACAACAGGCATCGAGGTGTGCCATTGAATCATCAGGCTAACTCTCACCCCATTCCCATGTAAACAAGCTTACACAATACAGTATAGGACAATGGGTGAGAGTTCGTTTGTTTGGCCTGGCGCTACGCTGCAGGATGGCAAAATGACAGCTGTACTTTTCATAAGGAGTGTGAAAAAAATGGCAACATTGAAAATCTGAAGTGAAAATAGCCAGCCGTGGCACTGAGGGTTGAGACGCTGGATGCCACACCTCATGCCATGCTGGCAACCCGGCTCCGGGAACGAGCCTGGGCCACCCGGGGTCGACAGGGGAGGGAGAAGATCGAGCATCCAAGGGACAGCTCTGTTCTTCCAGGAAGGAGGGGGTGCAGACTCAGCACTTGTCAGCACTTACAAGCTTGCATAGAAACTCCACAATACACACTCGTAACAGTCATTCTGGGAATTTTTTCACCAAATTTGCAACATAGGTTTTATGGGACCCCACCTCATGAACAATGGCACTGTCGTTTCATGAATCAGCCCTGAAAGGTGATTCCGTGCAGCGACAGTGAAATCACCTTTTGGGACTGATAAACAAAATGACAGTGACATTTTCATGAGGTGGGTTCCTAGAACCCCATGTTGAAAATGTGGTGCAAAAATTCCTAAAATTAACCGGGATGGCATCATAAGTTGAACCCCCCCCCCATCGAATCCCATTATACAGCTTACCTTGATTCCTGAGTTCGCAGTTCGACTTTGAAGAGTGCAGACGTGTCCCGGTTCAGAGAAGATTGTGGCTCCTGACCTCTGGAGGGTAAGTGTGGGTGGGGTGTGTGGGAAGGTGAGTTCGCAGAGGAGAGTGGGGTGAGGGGGATAGGGAGACAATGATGACCATTTTCTTCATTACAGGTCCCCAAAATTAAAAGACTTCTGGGGATGTTTTTCTACATTTAGATGAAGAAAAAATAGAAAACAAATTGGGTACACTGGGGTGGCCTCAGTGTGCCATTTCAGTTGGGGCATACATGATGCTGAAACAGGGATTGGGCACCCCTGTCAGCAATGAAAGATGGTGGGGGGGCGGAGATATCTGACAATGGGAGGGTGTATCCCAGTGTCAGAAATCAAAAATTAATTTATCTGGGCACACTGGGGTTGGCTCCCAGTGTGCCAGAATAGTGGGGGTGGGGATACAGCACTGTTGTAATGTGTGCACAATGCCGACATGAGGATTGAGCACCCCATGTCGGAAAGCATTGTGCAGCACATTACAGTACATTGATACAGGATCCTGCATTGAAATTATTGAAAATTTTGATGCAGGATTCTACATTGAAGAAAAGACCTCAGGGGACAGTTTTCTTCTTTTCACATGTTTTTTTAACAAAATAATACATTTGGGCAGACTGGGGTGGGCTCCCAGTATGCCCAGTATACTCACTCTGTATTGTGTGCACAAAGCACACAAAGTGAGTCTTCCTTGACTCTGCAGCTGGCAGCACGAGTTCCAGTTGTAGCTGCAGAAGTCAAGAAAATACCACTCTTCTCATACAAAGAACAAACTCCAAGCTATTCTCTGTATAAGCTGGTACCCAAGAAAAAAACTTCTTTGGGTCCATCTTAAAACATTAAAAAAAAAAAAAAAATCATACAACACATTTAGCTGTTTTCTGATTTTTTTTTTTTTTTTCAAAACCTTCAGTACTTCAACATCCTCGCTAAGCTGCAAAACAAGATGGTGGCTCAAGAATATAGCTCAGTCGATCACAGGACTGTGAACTGTGTGAAAAATACCAGCATTCTTTGTGAAAAGAAAATTTTCCGTTAGGAAATAGGAACATTTAAAATATCATAACTTTTGGACGGAATAATGTTTTTGTACCAAACCTTCATAAAACACATCTGTGGCCCAAGGGCGTCCTACCCTAAAAATTTCAGCCCACAACATGAAGTTATTTCTGAGATCCAGGATGACAAAAGAAATGTCAAAAAATTCAGATTTTTCTGTTTTTTCAACACTTTATATCTCAGAACTCACCCAACAAAATCCCACCTCATTTGGCAGGTCATGAGACCTACCCTGAGAGATTAACCATGCCAAATTTCACGCACATCTGTTGAACGGCTCCAAAGTTATTAACCCTCAAAGTCTGAACTTTAACATAGAAGTGCACTTCACCTTAACTATATTGGCATGACCATGTCAGTATAATATTATATTATTACTTATATATATATCTATATATATCTATATATATATATATATATATATATATGCATGTATACAGTATTCGAGAGACTCATACCTACTGCACATACCTACTGGAGGCAGTATAACACCATGATTTAAGGCTCTGAGTTGCAAATCTGGAGACCTGAGTTTGAATCCCACAGGCCCCCACTTGCATACTGTGTGACCCTGAGCAAGTCACTTAACTTCCCTGTGCTCTCAGGTTGCACCTGTAGACAAGCTTTCAGCTTAGTGTGTCTCATCTGGTTAAACAACTGGAGGGGAGAACATTGACACCCTGTAACTTTTTGCTGAATTTTTAAAAGTTTCACATCACACCCCTAATTTGTAGTGCCACATTAGGAGAAACATTACACATAACATGACCCAGTTTGGTTCCACTGTCTTCTTTCAGTTTTATCACAAACATCTATTTACCCTTTCAAATAGGGATCCCTTTTGTGATATTGCTGCTAGTCCCAATTTAAGTATTGAAATACAGCCTTTTATTGTGCCCTACAAACCCAGCTGTTGTTAATGTATTATCTAATTACTTCATTTTAGCTTCCCCATTAACTTCCTGTGCAGAATAAAAGTGTTTGCCTTTTATTAAATCATTTTATACAGCTGTAACATTCATAACATGTGGTGTCCATCTAGTACCTCATCCTAAGTAGACTGTGCCTTTAATTTGCATGGTCTGTGGTCCGAAAGCATTATTGTGGTTGTTGACCTTTTTTTAATGACATGCTGCCAAAACCTTGCAGTTTGTTTTAATTATTGTATTTAGAAAATTCCCTTTTCCCGTGGCATGGTATTCTTGTGTCCTTTTGTGGCCCACGTTACTACTGATTCCTCCACTGGCCCAGAATGCAGAGAACCAGAAATGCATACCGACACCTTCAGTCATCACCCCATGGTTCTTTAAAGCCATGGAGCTGGTGGTCCGGCATTATTTTTACTGCTGCCTGCATTGCGGACAAAACATGTTGTCCTCCTGAAGTTTGGAGTTATGCATGTTACAGGCACTACAGTGGGTTATTTCCTGTGCACTTCCTCTGCTCTTTTGTTCCCCAGTATGTCGCACATCTGCAGATTGTAAAGGTACTAATTTACTTTTTGGGAAACACAGAGACCTGTAGTCAGACGTTGTCTCATGGTCTTGAGATGCTGGGCTTGGGGATTGAAGGGTGGGGGTAGGGACAGAGAGAGTTGATTAAAAAGAATTTTAAAGTTGAACAGCTGCAGGTTTCCTAGATTAAATGGTTATACATGTACCATTATCCTATAGATCAGGGGCAGGATTCTCAAACAGCAAAAATCCCACAGCCGCAGGAAAAAGGTTTGCAGCACTGCAGAAACGCAATTGCTCGATATTCTTAAAGAAAATCCCACAGCTGAAAGAAATTCACAAAAAGTCTTGCAGCTGCAGAATTCCAGCAACTGCGGGACTCCCGCAAGTGCTGCGAATCCACAGCTGTGGATTTGCAGCTGTGGAAATAACTGAGGAGGCACAGCAATAGTAAATCCATGTAGCTGAAGCAGCAGACATTAACATTGCTGCCATTGTATGAGGCTGACAGCACCCACAGGGATACCTACAACCAGTTCCTCAACTGGGACCACTGCAGCACCACAGGTACCAGCAATACCATGGCACCACAGTGGCCGATAGTCACTGCTGGTCATCCCTCCCTGGGGTGATCCTATTGCCTGTGGGGGTGGCACTCGCTGCAGGCTGGCAAGGCTCTACTGCCTGTGGGGCTCCGTCATGGGCTGCACTGGGTCTGGTGGTTGTTGCCTGTTGCCATATCATGGCAATGTGTGCATTTGTTGCTGTACCAACAGCCACTGCCATACTATCTGGGATGCTATTACCTGTGCCTCACCTCCACCTTAATTGATTCCAATTGCTGGGGCACTACTGCAGTTTGCTGAGGGACAGTTACACCTCATTCCACTGCGTGTAACATTTTTTTCCGCAACTGTGGAAAAAAACTGGCTGAGAATAGCCTTGCAGGAGCTGTGCCTTACTTATCTCACACCTTTTTTTCCTCAGGCCTTCCGCGGCTGCACTTTTTACAGTCTGTAGTGTTTTTTTCCGCAGCTGTGGAGGTTTTTGTGAATAGTACTAAGAGCTATCTCCCCTTTTTTCCATAGCTACGGCAGTTTTGGGGACTTATGGAAGGTTTTGCGCCTTCTGAAAGCTTTGTGAATCCAGCCCCAGGTCTCTACAGGGGATTATTTTGTGTGGCCTGGTCGCTGCAAGGGCTTGTTATGTGTGAGCCTATTCTCTTCGGGGGCTCCTTAAATGTTATTGCTGCTAAATAATTTGCTCTGTACTGGGCAAAAAAAAAAATGCAGTTTTGGGGAGTACATCAATTGGACCTGGTCAATTTTAGGGCTCATTTTGTATGAGGCATCAGAACACCGTAACTACCATTTGGGAGAGTTATGTACTGGAAAATAAAATATATGCAGTATTGGGGTATTAAATGAATTGGACCTGGTCTCCTCAAGTGCTCATTTTGTGTAAACCTGGGGCAGGATTCTCAAAGACAGTCCAAAATCCCACAGCTGTGGGGATAAAGGCCTGCAGCACTGCAGAAATGCAGTTGCATAATATTCTGAAGGAAAATCCTGCAGCTGTGGGATTTCCAAAAAAAAATCCCACAGTTGCAGAATTCCAGCAGCTGCGGGAACTCTGCAAGTGCTGCAAATTTGCAACTGCGGATCCGCAGCTACGGAAATGGCTGGGAAGGCACAGCAATAGTACAACTCAGTAAATGAAGCTGCAGACTTTAACATTGCTGCCATAATATAAAGCTGACAGCACACATAAAGAGACCTGCACCCAGTCCCTCAACTGAGACCACTGCAGCACCACAGGTACCAGTGATACCGTGGCACCACAGTGGCTGACGTGTTCCTGTGGCCTGCGGGGGTAGCACTCACTACTGGCTGGTCAGGCTCTACTGCCTGTGGGGCTCCGTCATGGGCTGCACTGGGTCTGGTGGTTGTTGCCTGTTGCCATATCATGGAAATGTGTGCATTGTTGCTGTAACATCACCCACTGCTATACTATCTGGGATGCTACTACCTGTGCCTCACCTCCACCTTAATTGATTCCAATTGTTGGGGCACTACTGCAGTTTGCTGAGGGAGAGTTACACCTCATTCCACTGTGTGTAACATTTTTTCCACAGCTGCAGAAAAAAAAAACTGACTGAGAACAGCCTTTTGCGGTCTGGGCCTTACTTATCTCACACCTTTATTCCCTCAGAGTCTTCCGCAGCTGCACTTTTTTCCCCACAGTCCATAGTGTTTTTTTCCACAGCTGCGGAGGTTTTTGTGAATAGCACTTAGAGCAATCTCCCATTTTTTTCCATAGCTGAGGCAGTTTTGGGGACTTAGGGAAGGTTTTGCACCTTCTGAAAGCTTTGTGAATGCAGCCCCTGGGGCAGGATTCACAAAGAAAGCCGAATTTCCTGCAGCTGTAGGAAAAAGGCTTGCTGCAGTGTAGAGAAACAGTTATGCAGTATTCTCAAAGAACAGCAGCGCAGCTGCAGATTTCCATAAAAAGTGCTGCAGGTGCGGCAATTTAGCTGCCACAGGACTTGCGCAAGTGCTGCGAATCCGCAGCTGTGGAGGCTGTCAAGGCACAGCAATAGGGAACCATAGTAGCAGAAGCAGCAGACTATAACAGTGCTGCTATAATATGAAGCTGACAGCCCACACAGAGACTAGCAACCAGTCCCCAACTGGGACCACAGCAGCACCACAGGTACCAGCGATACCTTGGCACCACAGTGGCTGACTGTCTCTGCTGGTCGTCCCTTCCTGGGGTGTTCTTGTGGCCTGCGGGGGTAGCACTCGCTGCTGGCTGGTCAGGCTCTACTGCTTGTGGGGCTCCGTCATGGGCTGCACTGGGTCTAGTGGTTATTGTCTGTTGCCATATCTTGGCAATGTGTGCTTTCAGTGCTGTAACATCAGCCACTGCTATACTGTCTGAGATGCTATTACCTGTGGTACACCTACACCTTAATTGATTCCATTTGCTGGGGCACTACTGCAGTGTGCTGAGGGAGAGTTACACCTCATTCCACTGTGTGCAACATTCTTTCCTCAGCTGCGGAGAAAAACTGGCTGTGACTAGCCTTTCGGGGGCTGTGCCTTACTTATCTCACACCTTTTTGTCCTGAGGGACTTTCGCAGCTGCACTTTTTTCCACAGTCCATAGTGTTTTTTCCCGCAGCTGCGGAGGGTTTTGTGAATAGCACTTGGAGCAAACTCCCCTTTTTTGTCTGTAGCTGAGGAACGTTTGGGGACTTAGGGAAGGTTTTGCACCTTCTGAAAGCTTTGTGAATCCAGCCCCTGGTCTCTTTAGGAGTTTATGTTGTGTGGGTGACATCAGAACACCATAACTACTTTTAAACTGCCTGCTTATCTGCTGAACTTAAAAAGGAATCCTGGTTAATATATTTATTTTCTTTGTGCAGTCCTCTATGGTCCAGCAGGGATGGAGGTCTTATAATACAGTACATTGTTTTTTTTTCTGTCATATATACAGGGCCTTTTATGATACTAAACTGAAATGAAACTGAAATAGGACATGTTATACAGTACACCTAAAATGTTGTTCATGAGTAAAGTCTGGTGGTGGTGGTGTTGGGGGCATGGACTTAAAACAAACATGCTTACAAGGGGCATAAAAAGAAAGGCCATAGGAGCATAATGTCACAAAGATTAAAAGGAGTTTAATGAAGAAAAAAGAATATAAACAAAACAAAATAAAATAAAAATCACATTGTATACCATGATTCTGAGTTTCAGTGTGTGTTAATGTCCACTAGGGAATGTAAGATGTGGGAAGTGAACGTAATTGCTTGGTGTGCCCTGTGGCCTAGGATAGCATATACTATTTGCCAGCAGATTAGGCCTTATGGTCTATCGAGTCTGCTTGAACCTTAGATCCTTAGTTGGGTGCCGAGACCCTCCCATCCCTTGTGCTCCAGGAACCCCTATCATCCATCCCCACCCCCCTGGGACAGGCCGTCATCTGTTACATCCACTTTTTGTGTCTGTCCCACCCTCTCTTGAAGCCCTCCACTGTGGATCTCTGAACCAGCTCACCAGGCAGTGCATTTCAAGGGTCCACCACCCTCTCAGTGAAAAACCTCCTCCTCTTTCCCCTCACCCTTCCACCTTCCAACTTCAAACCATGCCCTCTGGTGATACCTCCCTGCTTTAGTCTAAAGATCCCCTCCATGTTTACCCTATTTATTCCCTTGAGGTACTTGAAGACCTCAATCATGTCCCCCCTGTCTCTCCTCTCCTCCAATGAAAACAGGCAGAGCTCCTCAAGTCTGTCCTCATACGCCAAATCCCCTAGCCCTCGTATCATCTTTGTTGCCCTCCTCTGTACCCTCTCCAGGAGCTGTATGTCCCTCTTCAAGTGTGGTCTCCAGTACTGTACACAGTACTCGAGGTGTGGTCTAACCAGTCCATTGTACAGCGGCAGAATCACTTCCTTGCTCCTAGAGGTGATCCCCCTTACGATGCATCCCAACATCCTGTTTGCCTTACTAGCCGCTCTCCTGCACTGCTCAGAGTTATTCATATATGCATCCACCATGACCCTTAGGTCTTTTTCCCTATTGAGGCCCCAGTGCCTCCTCCCAGGGTGTACCTGTGTTTAGGGTTTCCTCACCAAGATGCAACACCTTGCACTTGGTGATATTGAAATTTAATTCCATGTGTGAGCCCAGCTTCCAGGGTGTCCAGGTCCCCTTGCTGGGTCAACCTCCTCTTCTCCTCAACTACTGCTCCCATCTTGGAATCATCCCAAGAGACTCATTTCACACCCTATACCCTCCCTGATGTCCGTCGTATGCATTAAACAGGATCGGACCCAGGACTGAGCCCTGCGGTGCCCCTACCAACCTCTCTAGAGTTTGAGAGCCCCACAGACCACTACTCTCTAGGTGCATCCAGCTAGCCAGTTTTCAATCCATCTGACCATCAAAGGGCCTACTTAACCCCATCAGTTTTCCACCAGACCATTGTAGGGACAGAGTCAAATGCCTTGCTGAAGTCCAAGAATAATACATCCACAGGCTTTCCCCTGTCCAGTTCTGATGTTACCCATTCAGAGAACTCCACAAGGTTGGTTTGACATGATCTACCTGCACAAACCCATGTTGCCGACTATCCAGACCTCCCACCTCCTCCAAGTACACCCCAATCGTTCCTTTAAGATACTCTCCATTAATTTTCCCACCACGAGGTCAAACTGATGGGTCTATAGTTACCTGGTACTTCCCTCGACCCCCCTTTATGGATTGGCACCACATGTGCCTCTAGCCAATCCCTAGGTACCCTCCCTGTCTCAAGTGACCTGTTGAAGAGCACCACCAGGGGTGCAGCCAGTATGTCCGCCAGTTCCCATAGTACTCTCAGATGAATGCCATCTGGCCCAGGAGATTTGTCTTTCTTTAGGGCCTTGAGGGTTAACCACACCCTTTTGTGGGAGTAAATGTGACATAAAGAAATGTCCTCTTACTAGGAGAGATGCACGTGGTGCTGTCACCCAGTCACCCTCTGTTGCAGTAATTTTACATAAAGTTCATTGGTTCATGTTCCTTTAGGCTTCTTTGGCTGTTGTAGTGTATTTCAGTAATTGTTTGGGCCATGTGTTACACAGTAGGCCCAACATGGCTTCTGTGGTAGTACAAGTGATGTAAAAAACTGTAATTTTTTTTCATACTGGGGAGTTTGCTGGCAGTGACTGCCAAAGCGGCACAGCTGGTTTTAGTATTTTTGCATGACGTGTGTCTTTTTGTGCACTTTTGATCCTTTTGTTGTTGTTGCAGTGAATCTTAGTAATTGTTTGGTGTGCCATGTGCTGTATGTTAGGCCGAGGGTCTACCATGGCATATCAAACAATTACTGCGATTCAGTACAACAGCAAAACAAGTCTAAAAGTGCACAAACACAAAAAATGGATGTAAAATTACTGTAACTGATGGTGACTGGGTTGCAGTCACCACCAACATCAACCCTATTCATTGTTTTGTGCACTTTTAGGCTCACTTGGCTGCTGTTATAGTGTAACCAGTAACTGGGCCATAAGCTGCATGGTATGCCTAAAATGGCTTTCATGGCAGTACAAGAAGTAAAATACTGTTTTTTCCTTATTGGGATGATTGCTGGCAGTGACTGCCAAAGCGTCACCCTTGGTTCTAGTTATTTTGCATTCAGGTTTTGGTGTGTCCTTTTAGGCTCATTTTGCTGATGCGGTGAATCACAGTAATTGTTTGGTGTGCCATGTACTGCACGATAGGCTGAGGGCCTAACATGGCATACCAAACAATTACTGACATTCACTACAATAGCTGAAGAACCCTAAAAGTGCACACCTCCCAAAATGCACTGGTTGCCATATGCATCTGCAAGAGGACCATGCTGTGGATAACGTGAGTAAGGGTTCCATGGAGGGGACCATTCAACAACAGGTAGGGGTTGTGTCTTCAGTTGTGGCTGTGATTTGGGTGATGGCACTATTAGCAACAGGGACACTTGTGTGTATCTGAGCCATACAAGGGGACCATGCAAACTGGCCTTGCACATTGCGCACACTGATTATGGGGCATCACCAATTTTCAGGTCCCTGACCCTTCATTTGCATTCCGCCAACATCAGAAAATCTCCTGGACACAAACCTTGTTTGCCCACAATAACAGGGCTTTGAAATATGGACATCTGTGCAAAACTGGGTTTGTGCATAAAAACTAGGCTTTGCACACGGGCAAACTTTTGAAGATCTGGCCCCTGAAGTCAGTTTTTCCTTTCAGTTTTATTTCTTAAAACACATTTTAAGATTGAAGCAACCCACTCAAGGGCATAGTTCAATTAGTATGCAGTAACCCACTCCAGGGTCTGCAACTATTTGGGACTAATCAATATACTGGGTGCATTGTAAGGCACAAGGCTGCTGGCTGAGTGTCCTCATAGCACCCAGGGTGTTGATTAATCCCCAATAACCACACACCCTGGAGTGGGTTATTGCACTTATAACATAGGGTGCACTACAAAACAAGGAGAAAGCAACATTAAGGTTTTTTTCCCTGTGTAAAAGACAAAAAATTATTGTATCCTGCTGCCTAGAAAAATAATCCCCAACAAAACTGCTGTAGTGCACATACAAATGTCAGAAAGAATGTGTTGCTATGCTTTCTCTGACATCTGTTATGCATGATATGCTTTCTGAGACAGTAGCTCTGAAGTGCAAGACTTGGAGCTGCCTCTTGTCATGGTACAAACAAGAAGTTAGTACCTCCCAGGCACAGCTGCTCTATCTCTCTGTCTGTGGTTACATTAAGGTACGGCAAGCAAGCAAACATTTTCCCCAGCAGTGCAGTCACACAGTCTGCCAGCCTGAATTCTACCAGTTAAGAAATGGCAACTAATAGGACTCAGAGCCTGCAGGTCTTGCTGACATTCTGTCTCTCTGTCCACTGGCATAAAGCTCACTAAACAGCGTGACATTGTTGGGGGGGGGGTGTCCTCACTCCCTTCACACTGTTCCATCTGAGTTTATGCCACAACTATGGAACTAACCTATCAATCTGGCTATGCCACAGAAAAATGACAGCGGGGACCACACACCTCTCTGGGGACAAGCTGATTGCATTTACGCTTGGAGTTCACTGGCACAGAGACAGCAAGAGACAAGTTCACTAAGTCAAGTTTAATTTAATGCTGTCCCCAGCTCCCACTCTCTCCCCTTGCTGCACATCTCTCCCTCTGTATCACAACAGCACAGAGTTAAGACACAGACAGTCAGCAGAGGTACCAGGGGACTGCTGGCAATTTGCTGCTCACTCTCGTAGATGATATCTGCTGCTCCAGCAATACAGTGGAGGACTCTCACTGTCTCTGTCACTGTCACCATATAAAGTGACACCAACAATTACAGAGTGGTGAATACACATGATGTGCATGTTCCTTTTGTCCATGAGGAGTGGATGTTGCTATATGTACTTTTGTGTTGTACTGCACATGGGATTCAGAGGAAAAACAAGCCACAGGCTGAACCCATCTGGCACACTGAGCACTCGTTCCATAATCTGTTGACTGTGTGATCATGGACAGAGTAATGCATGGACAAGTACTGTTTGTTGCTTGATGCCTCGGTACCACACACAAACAGGCACTCCAGAAGTTCTTCTTAATCTCTTTCTGTGATCTAAGGAGGGGCACTGTGAGGGCAACCGTCACGGCACGGGATATGTCCACAGAGAACAGAGGTACTAAAGTTGAATGAAATGTTATGGTGCTTCTCTCTCTGTCCCTCAGGAAGTCCCACACAGAACAAGAAAATGTCATATACCACACTCCTGATCACTCACTTGGAATGTTTTAATGGATGCCGGGCCGGCACCAGATTTCTGCGCTGTCCTCATCACAGAGAGATGGAGACAGACAAAAAATGTGATTTTGCTGCAATGATCCCAAGGGCATGTCAGTGGGTAAGAAGCAAGACTGCACAAATTTTGAACACTGCAGCCACTGCTGCTGCACTGCCCAAGACTATATGACAGGATTGGCTCTCGCTCACTAAGTGGGGATAGTAGTGGCTGCTCCACAGACTGCAATTTTGGCACAATAATGAGATCAGGAATGCAGCCTGATCTCTCAGAGGGATGGTTCACCACTAGCTGTGCATATATTGTGGATTAATCAATGGTCACCTGATGGCGCTTTACTAATCAGGTACCTATCTTTCTCTACACCATGTTATAAGTCACTAATAGTCTTCCAGTGTTTTGCCTTCAGCCTTGAATATCGCAAGCAGCAAGAGCATTTATTACCCCCACACACTCTCCCATTCACCTCACTTATAGAGATGTAGGTTGGTTTCCTTCTCTTTTATTGTGGGTTTAGGACCAGCTGGTATATGTAATTGACAGACTAGGTGAGAGTCAATCCATATTACACTGTACTACACCATGTAATGTAAAACATTTGTGAATATGTTTAAGCCAATATAATGTGAATACAGAACAATCTTCAAAATGTTCAAAAAATGTTATATCAAATATCCATAGTATGAAAATAATTTTTTTGGTTTAACATTAGCAATAACTTTTGGTATGACTTAGTGAAACACTTGATATGATACTAATACTGCTGTTGTTCAGGTGTCCACGTTATTCATGTAACTTCTTGTGTTGTGTCTATGTTGCTCGTGTCGCATCCTCTGGGGTCTGCGTTACTCACGTGACATTGTGAGGAAAAAAATGCTTGTAAATCAAGTATAATTCGTTTTCTGAAAATTCAGTGATTTTTGTTTTTCCATATGAAGGTAACATAGTTGTGCAAAACAACGGGCTAGAAAATCAATGAAATGGATGTGGCAGCTAAACTTGAACATATTCAGATCTGGGCATACTGTGATCAGAAAACATATTGTGGCATAACTGCCAACAAGTTAAGTTTATGATAAAAAATGAAAAGTTAAATATGATGCTACCTAAATAGATACCATAGACATAGTAATATCGAAAAAGATATGTTAGATAATATGGCAAATCTGCTGTCAAGGACACAAAGTTACTCACATTACATTTGCCTTCTGGGAACTTTAAATCTCATTTTTTAGGACTGCTGAACTTTGACCTATCTTTGTACTGGGGATAACAATACTACCACATGAACCCAGTGTACACATGATATGGTTATGACAACTGGCCCAAACAAATTTTGAGACTGGAATGTCACACTTCGTCTCTCGAGTAGCAATATATTATACTGGCACGGTAGCGCCAATATATTAGGGCTGAGTGCAAACTTCTATTTTAAACCCCCAATTTTGAACCTTAATAACTTTGGAACCACTCAATGGATTTGCACGAAGTTTGGCATGCATAATGTCTGGGGTAGGTCCCTTGATATGCAAAATTTGGTGCAAATCTGTTGTGTGCTTTATGAGACAGAAACTGTCAAAAAACCCTAAAGTTACCATTTTTTTCATGTTTTTTGTCTGCCTGTGTCTCAGAAATGCCTTTATGTTGTGGTCTGAACTTTTCAGGGTAGAAAGCCTTCAGGACACAGATGTGCCTTTTGAAGATTTGGTGAAAAAATATTAATCCATTCAAAAGTTATTAAACTTTTAATTTTCCATTATTTCCTAAGTGAAAATGTATATGTCAGGCAGGAAAGTTGCAATTTGCGCAAGTTACATAACTTGTATAAGATACTGTCAGGCACAAAAGTTGCAATTTGTGCAAGTTACATAACTTGCATAAGATATTGTTGTATTTTGTGCAAATTACATAATTTGCGCAAAATATAACAGTATCTTATGCAAGTTCTGTGATTTGTGCAAAATGCGTTAAACCCGAATGTTTGAACCGTAATAACCTTGGAACTGTTTTACAGATATGCATGATATTTGGCATACACAATCTCTAGGGGAAGATCTTTTGACTTGCCGAGATTCATGTGAATATGTGTTTTGGTTTTTGAGATACTGAGCATCAAAATCCTAAATTTGCCAGTTTTTTACATTTCTTTGTCCACCTGTATCTCAGAAACAACTTTAGGTAGTGGTCTAAAATTTTCAGGGTAGAAAGCCTTTGTCTCACAGATGTGCCTTTTGAAGGTTTGGTGAAAAAATATTAATCTGTTCAAAAGTTATTAAACTTTTAATTTCCCATAATTTCCTATGGGAAAATGTATATGTCAGGCAGGAAAGTTGTAATTTGTATAAGTTACATAACTTTCACAAGATACTGTTGTATTTTGTGCAGATTATGTAATCTGCACAAAATGCAACAGTATCTTGTGCAAGTTATGTAATTTGCACAAATAGGAGTGCAGGGTCCGAAGTGCCATGTGCTCCCACTGTAACATAAGGATGCTGTTATACTGTCTCAATGGAGGAATAGGGGTGCAGGGTCCAAAGGACCCTGTGGCCCCACTGTAACATAAAAATAATGTTATACTGTCTCAATGGAGAGATGGTAGCTCAGGGTTGAAAGGACACTGTGCTTCCACTGTAAAATAAGGCTACTGTTACAGTGTCTCAAGGATACTGATGTACTTTCTCAATGGAGGAATAGAAGCACAGGGTCTGAAGGACCCTGCACTCACACCGTAAAATAAGGATAATATTATGCTATCTGAAAAAGTAAGGAAATTCAGTGCAAACAACAGTGTCAATGCACCATTAGGGTTGAAGCATAAAAAGTAGGGAAATGTGATGTTAGGATTCCCAAGCATAAGACCCTGCCCTCACCCTCGGCTTCCAACGCGAACACCCCACCCTCACCCTTGGCTTCCAACCCTAAGGCCCACCTCTACCCTGCATGCAGGAACAGATGTGAGGGGTGTGCCTTGGGGTTGTGAACCCTAATGCTCACCCCATTTCAACAGTTAATAACCTGACATGGGTACAGATTAAAACAATAGGGTGAGCATTAGGATTCACAACCCGAAAGCACACCCCTCAAACCTGTTCCTGCATGCAGTGGAGGTGGCCCTTAGGGTTGAAAGCTGATGGTGAGGGTGAAGTGTTCAGGCTGGAAGCCGAGGGTGTGGGCAGGGTCTAATGCTTGGGAACTCTTAAGATCACATTTCCCTACTTTTTACACTTCAACCCTAATGGTGCATTAACATTTTTTTACAATTTATAATATATATATATATGTATATATATATATAAAAAACACCTCTCACCCTGATGGTCTAATGCCCCTCCCATGGCTCACAACTGCTATGAACCTGGCATAGCACTATGAATTGTACACCCAAATGTACCCTTGCTGTGTGATGAGTTAGTGCTATTGCTTATCATGTCACAGATATATTAAGCTATACACACTGCTAGATAGTAAAACCACATGGATTGCAACAGTTCCTAGCACTGCATACATAGTACCCACTATTCTTAACCATCTTGTTCCTTCAAAGAAATAGAGGCTATGAATACTGGTCATGTGCACCTCAGTTGCAAAGGCCAATACTGCACATTGTGATGCTAAGAGGTTGAGAGGTATGGCCCCTCCAAACATGATCCCCGACACAAAGAAACATTACTGTATCCTAGTCCCTGGTAGTCTAGTGGCCCCACCACATGAACCCCAAACACTGATTACTGACTCAAACTGCACTGCATGCCCCGATATACATATACAGCATCCCCAACCCCGGTCCCAATATTGCAAGATATGTAAGTTTTCCTGGTGGTCCTGTGGACCACTGTAGCCCTGGTCCAACATAAAGAGCACCCACCCAACTACCTGGTGGTCTAGCGGACCCCCCACCCAGCAATGCCTACCATCCCACTTCCCCCACCATCCCAACTAGAGCGAGTTGGCTAGCCTCACCACTCACTTCCATGGTCAACTGCCGACTGTAGCCCTGTATGAGCATGTACTGTATACAGTACATGCTTATTCAGAACTCAGTCAGCAGCTGGCCCTGGAGGTGAGTGGTGGGCTGAACCAGTCACTGGCTTGGTCTCATGGATGCAGGATGGGTGGTAGGAACATGGGTGAGGGTGGGGGGTCCACTAGACCACCAGGTATGTGTAGGGGTGCACTTTACATTGGACCGGGACTGCAGCAGTCAACAGAACCACCAAGAAAACTTACATAGCTTTCGATATCAGGACCAGGGTGGGGGATACCGAATATGTATATCACAGGCATACAGTGCACATTGTATCAGTGTTCGGGGTGCATGTTGGGGACCACTAGACTACCAGGGACTGGGATACAGTAATGTGTCTTTGTGATAGGGATCATGCTTGGGGGGCCACTAGCCTATCAGGGACAGACTACTAGGCTTGTGTGTTGTGTGACTTGGGCATATGTCAGGGAATGGGAGTACTGCCTGCTTTTTGATGGTGGTATTCCACACCTTGCTACAGGTCATGCAAAACACCATAGCACAGCGCTGATCTTTTGTATATGCCAGTGCACCGGCATTCATGGCCCCTCCCTTCGCTCCTTCCGCTGCATACATTAACTTGTAGCTTCGGTACCATCTCATAGAGCTGGTGCTAATTGACCTTTTGAATATTGCAGCCAGCACAAATCCAGTGTTATTCCAGTGCAATGGGTTTACGCCCAGTGCAAAGCTTTGGATATATGACCCTTTGTTGTTTGAAACTCACAAACTGGTATGACTGGGCCAACTAACATTTTAATGTCATCATTGGTCAACGTCTTCATCAAATGATCTTCTGCTATGTTATGCTTTGCTTGAGTTTAGAGATGGTACTCCTCTGTGTATATTTATACCAGCAGTAATTTGCATAGCTTCTTTTGTAGAACACAAAGGGTGGGATATTCAAAAGGGTTGCGCCATGCGCAAGTCTGAAATTGCGCCATTCTGAATATTCAGCAGGAGACAGTTGTGCCACTGAAAACAGGCTGAGCAACAGCGCAATGCAAATGAATGCATGCTCAACTGGAGGGGGAGGAACCATGCATAAACTGCACAGCCCAATATTCAGCTGGGCTGTGCAGAGTTGTGCAGGTACAACCCCCAACCTGCGCCTGCACGACTTTGAGCCAAAAAAAAAGGCTTAAGTTGAGGGCCACCCACAGGTGAGCTGCTGCATTGCAGGGCGCAACACAGCAGCTTCCACTTGTGGCTGGCCCCCAACCCAGTCCCTGTGCCCCCCCCGCAGCCCGATCACAGCAGCCGACTGTAAATACCCACCACTACCCCCCACTGGCCCGATCGCAGGCATTGTGTACTCCCCACCAGCCCGATCACAGGCAGCAATGTGGCCCCCGAACGTATCCCTGGTGGTCCAGTGGACCAAATGCCCGATCGGGGCAGTATGGCACAACCCTCCTCCTCCCGAACGATCCCTGGTGGTCCAGTGGACCAAAATGCCCGATCGCAGGCAGTATGTTTAATAAGCCCCTCCTCCCGAACGTATCCCTGGTGGTCCAGTGGACTGAAATGCCTGATCGCGGGAGGTTTAATAAGCCCCTCCTCCCGAATGTATCCCTGGTGGTCCAGTGGACTGAAATGCCTGATCGCGGGCAGTATGTTTAATAAGCCCCCTCCTCCCAAGCGTATCCCTGGTGGTCCAGTGGACCGAAATGCCCGATCGCGGGCAGTATGTTTAATAAACCCCCAACATAGCCCTGGTGGCTAATGTCCCCCCACCCACCCACCGCTGCTGGCCCCACACCGCCTCCCCTCAGGCAGCTGGCGAGGCGGCAGCATCCCACCCGCCTGCTCGTTCGCCATTCGACTGCCCAGGTGTTGCATGCTCAGAGCAAGAGTTATCGGGCGCAGTAGCCCATACCAGACAAGATAGTCCAGTTTCAGAAATGAGTTCATTCATTTAAACTGGACTGTTCTTACGGTATGGCTGCTGCACGCCCATTGGCTCCTTGCTCTGCACCACTGGGCATGCATTCACCGGGCAGTCAGTCGGCGGCGGGCGCGGCAGGCAGGTGGATGCTGCCGCCGCCGAGCGGGGTGGTGGGCCACGGGTGGTGGGTGGGGGACACTAGCCACCAGGGCTATGTTCGGGGGTTTATTAAACATACTGCCTGCGATCTGGCATTTCGTCCACTGACCACCAGGGATACGCTCGGGGAAGCCATTGCTGCCCACGATCCGCTGTTGGGGGAATTAAACCATGCCCACGATCGGGCCAGTGGGGGGTGGTGGGGGGATTCTACACTGTTTTGCCCACAATCGGGCTGCAGGGGGCCTCGGTCCCAGATGGCTGCTGCCTGGCAGGGAGCCAGGTGCAAGTCCTTGGGGATCAGCGCACCTACATGCTAATAGCATGCAAATGGGGCCATAATCAGATGCAAATGGCCCCCCCCGTGCCTTGCATGAATTATGGCCCCATTTGCATGTCACCTTTGAATATTAGGATTTAAGTGCGATGGTTAATGGTACTTGGCGCCTAATCGCGAAGTTGAATGCTCCACTCTTGTCAACTTGTGGTGGTTAGTGTTCCACTGCGCCTACGCACAGTGGTTATGGTTGGGGTGATATTCAAAGGGAGTTGCTCAATAGTGCAGCTCCTTGAATATCCCTCAGACACACCCCTGCGCAACTATTTTAGCGATAGCGAAGGGGCTTGTTTCATGAATGGCTGAGTTTGAATATCCCACCCAAAATATTTTTTTTTTTGTAATTCAGATTTTTACTCATTTTTATACAATTACAGATAGAAGATCAAATCATACATACACACAAAATATTTTTTGTAGGAGCGTGAGAATTTTTTAACTTGCAATGCCATGATGTAGTCAGGCAAGCACCCTTCATATATTTTTTTAGCCTGACCACTAAATGTTGTGAAATCTTATGACAGTCTCCTTTGCTATCTTTGTTTTCTGAATTGAAAGTTGAAGAGAAATTTATGACTACACTTATATTTGGATGAGTTTCCAACACTGGCTATGTTTTCCTTGAGTGCTGCTGTACTCGATTGCCTGGTGCAATTATTTGTTTAGGTTGTTACTGTTCCATGCATTCTGAAAGGCACATGGTTACTTCTGTAAAGCAGCCCTGCAGACCTTTTGTTTTCCTGAAGCAAACAATACCTAACATCAAAGATTTTTTTACAAGATGCTTTAAGCAACAGGTCCTGACAGAGTGGCATGGCATCTAGTTAACGTCTCTTTTAGTTGTTCCATATGGTACTCAATTAACCACAAGTAATTTAAAAGGCATCATTACAGAAACAACATTACATATTTTTCTCTTCAGTTTATTGTTCTTTTAAAACAGTTGATTACACACATGTTGATTAAAAAAATCTTCAAAGCTGAAGTTTAAGAAAATGGGTTTTGTGTTTTGATTTCAAGGTGATGTACACCAGAAGAAAGTCAGCATACCTGATGTGTAGTATATAAAACAGATGTGTTATGATTATTTAACTAACTGCAACATCCATGTAAGAGGATGTGCCATCTAGTGCAGGATATAACCTTCTAGCTGTATTATAACATGCATCGGACAATAGTACAGTACATTAAGAACATTTCATTAAAATCTGCCTCTTTTGGAATGGGACTCTTCTGAAATGTCTTCTTTGGATTCAAACATCGCAGCCTACAATTCAAAGAAAAAAATATTACTTCATAGCGCATGCACTGCTGAATGCTGTATCTGTAGTCTCAAAAGAGGTGCAATATCACTTTTGATCAACAGTTTGTATTCAGCAACCCTAATGAAAATGTATTCTAATCTCTATGCTTTTCTTTATTAAAAACAAATAATCTGGATGTGGTCTTCACTACATACTGTATAATGGTGCCATAATCAGTAGGGTCTCCTGTGTCTGGTACTCCCTGACCTCCTGCACTTCTGTATCAGTTGTCAAATAAGAGATCAACACAGGGAGGGCAGAGAAAACCCTGCTATAAGAGAGTTAGGATGGTGACCTGTACTGGAGATTCTATACAGAACCACATAAGGGATGGTTTATAAAACAGGCAAATGTGTGCTTTTTAAAGATTAAAGTTGTGTTCATCTGCCAAAATGATGGGACTGGACGTGATGGACGTGATGCAGATTTTGGTCTTTCCATGTTTCTTAAATTCTATACTTCTACAATGTGTGAAGAATACATTTTAGCTCCCACTACCCACATCCCCTCATCTTTGGGTACGACAGATGGCTACTCTCAACAAGTCTTACTCTGACCTCTGTGACAGAATGACAAAATGAGGAAAATAGCTGGAAGGAAATTGAGGCAATCAGGATATATGGAGAGGGCTAAGGAGTCATGGACTAGGCTAACAATAATAGAACAGAGTGTGGAATGTGTCACCCGGGGGTGGGGACAGGACCAGGAGAACCAAGTGGAGGAGGCCAGCTTAGATGAGCTGGGGAGTGTGAAAACACTATGTAAGAGCAAATGGAATGTTTTAAAGTAATGGAGAAAAAGCTATCAAACAACACAAAGAGTTCAACATTTTATAAAGAGAACGCAAGAAAGTTATTGTGAAGCACAACTAGAACATGAGAGTATTACTGTTGGGGATATAGACAGGAATGATAATTGTTTTGCTGTTAGAGGTAAGATGGGTGCAAAAGAGACCCCATGACATAAGGGATTGGCAACAGATTGTTAACTGGGGAGAACAATTTCAGAGGAGCTGAATACTTACAATATTTTACATCAGTCTTCAATGAGCAACCTGTGTGAGAACTGCCAATAGAAAAGCGTTAGTTTAAAGGGGATTCAATTGTAATAAGGTGGCAAAATATTTGGACAATGCAGAGGATGTTATCAAGGATGTATTATCGGCACATTTGGCTGAGCACAGGGTATTAACTGATAAGTTAGGAGGGAAGTCTTGTCAAAATAATATAATAATGTTTTACTATAAGGTAACCAGAAGGATAGATGAAGTGATGCTCTAGATTTATTTGAACCTCTGTAAAACCTTTGAAAAGGTACCCCATGACAGGCTATCACTCAAAATTAGTAATGAGGAAGTGTGAGGGCAACTATTAGTATTGATTGTACAAAGGCAAGAAAGAATCTTGGACTGTGATTGGTCAGTTTGGGTCTGGACCTATGGCATTATTCTAGCATAATGCCACAGGTCTAGTCTCAGTCTCACTGCGAACCCTCTTGGATGACCATTTGGACCATTTGGATATGCTCTTTTTTTGCATCTCCTCTTAAGAAACAAAAATATTTTCCCACAGTAATAAATACATTCTTTTAAATTATTGTTTTATTTTATATATAACAACAAGTCATTGTATAATAGGAATAATGCACTCCAGGGTGTGTGTGATGCTGGGATAACGCCACACCTGGGGCATTGGATGTACTCGGCCTGTGGCCTTGTGCCAAACCCCCCAGGTGTAGCGTCATCCCAGCACAACACACACCCTGTCATGCATTATTCCTTTCTTAGAAATTAGTTGAATAACAGGACGCAGCGAGTACTGGTGAAGGGTCAAGTGTCAGATTGGAAGGCAGTGTCTTTTGAGTTCAACACAGATATGTTCTGAAACCACTTGTGTTTGACTTGTTCATTAATAGTTTAGGATTGAGGACTAGCAGTTATTTAGTGAAGTTTGCAGATGATACAAGCTGGTAAGAGTGGTCAGCAGTGATGAGGAGTATGAAAAAAACTACAGCAGGACCGAGATGCACTAGTCTGTTGATTAGATAGATGGCAGATGCAGTTCATTGAGGGGAAATACAAAGTAAGGCACCCAGATACCACAAACAGAAACTGGTCTTATAAATTAAATGGCACAGTGCTGGCTACATCAGAGCAGAAGATGAACTTGGAGGTCACACAGTACTTGATTTAGCTTTGAAAACAGCCAGTGTTCTGCAATAGCTAGCAAGGCCAACAGAATGTTGAGTTCTATTAGAGGAGGAATAACTAGTAAAGAACGGGAGGGGATAACCCCACTATACTGGGCACCTGGTAGGCTCCCGTTTGAGTACTTTCTGAACTTCTGGTTGTTGGAAAGAACATAAAAGAGCTGGAAAAAGTACAGATTAGAACAACAAAGATGATTGGGGTCTTGAAAACATGCCATGTGAGCATATATATATTTTTTGCAGTTAATTAGTTTTATTTATTGTTCAAATTGACAATTACAAAGTGTACATAAAAATGGAAAGGTTGCATATACATAAATACAAAACAATTAAAAACTGCAATTTTTTAATTTTTTGTTGACCAAGAAAGGAAGGCTAGATAATGCTGCTTATTGTCAGCCCTGTCCCAAGGGGGTATTGATGCAAACAACTAAAACGTGAAGCACATGCAGTTGTTCTCCCTAGAGAAAAGGAAATCAAGAGATATGACTGAGGTATTCAAGATTATGAAAGAGTAACAAAAACAGACCAGAGCTCACAGTTCAGCATAATTCAGGATAATAGAACCAGGGGTCACATGCTCAAGCTAAGGGATAAGGCCATAAGCAGGAATGTATGAAAACATGTTATTTTTACACAGAGAGTTATAAGGTTATGAAACAGATAACCAGAAGAGGTGAGAAGTCCAGCTTCAGTTGAGAGATTCAAGAGTAGGCTACCTGAGGTGAAAATACATTTCAGCATTTTCTGTCAAGATAACAGGGAGAAAAAATAGATGGCCCACACAGTCTTAATTTGTCTTACCAAACCTATGTACAGTACCTATGTAAGTTCAGATTTTTATGGATATAGAGAATACTGGTTGGGGAGGCAAACACAACCAGTTGATGCTGCCACAAAAGGGTTCTGATTACATAAGATCTCAAGAGTGAAGCTCAAGAGGTCCAACGTAGTAAGAAGGCAAGCTGGTGGCACTGGCTAGCTGGGCATGTGGTTTCCAAGCTAATTTATTTTACAGTATATAGGGTTTTTGTTTTAGTTTTTTTAAAATGAAAGTGTTTTAACAGTTCTCCGCAGCAGCAGTGAACGTGCCGGCGGTTGTGGTTCAGAAATTGAACTGATTGCTGTCCACATGGCAGAGCTGTGAAAAACATCAGCTGCCTCTAGGATTTCTGATCAACTGGAACGTTGTTGTACCACAGAAGATACAACCGTGTTCCAAGACCTTTTAACTGTGGTATAACAAGGTTTCAGTTGGCACTGAAATCCATGCAAAATAAACCCTTACTATACAGTCTACGTATGTTCTTGGGTGATGAACATTAAAGGTCCTAATCCTCATCATGACCAGGGATATGTGTATTTCGACTGTATTGAGGCCACAGTGCTCTGCACCCTGGTGCACGTCCTCACTGGACACATCCACAGCCCTTTCCTGCTGCACACTGCTAGTGCAGTGGTTTGTGTGGGTGCAGGGGACAGCAAGAGAGAGACAAAACAGTGCCAGACACCAGCTATCCAGTTAGATGCCTAGAATGTCTCAGTGGTGGATTCCTGACTCCTCATGGAGCAGGGGCTGAAAGGATACAGCAGTCCTCCTGGGATGGATATATCGCCATCAGTAACACATAACAAATCCAATCTACACCAGTTGGTACTAGTATGGCCCCAAGCCCACCATGAAGACTCAGGGCTTGGGGCATGTGGTCTGGGTGCTAATCAGATGGCAATGGGGCTTCTGCAACCATGCAGAGGAAGACCACATATACCCACTACTGCAGCCTTAAGGGCAGCTTTGTCTTTGTTCCCTATCTGGCCATCCACAACATGTATACTGTTTCATGAATTGGGTGCATGCTCAGTGTGATCCAGCTGCATGCATAGGAGCATTGGTGGCAAGGGGCAAGTGGAGAAGTGGTTTGCATCCTGGGGCTGTGGAAGTCCCTGCGTATGTGGAATGGGACCTGAGTGCTCCACAAACTTACACAGGCACCCCTCTGTAATTGCAAATCAAATTGACTCTTGGCCTCTTACATGTTTATGAGGAGCTTTTCACCTCAGAAGGCTATCCTGCATGTGTTACACTCCATTCCAACATTCCAGCAATCAAGTATGCACAGAACCCACTAGAAAAAAAAAAGCACTGGGATATTAACTTATTTTCATAAGAGTTCAAATGTTTAACAAAAGGTCATTCCAAAAGAACTGTTGTTCCAGTCAAATTGAAAGACTGAAATGGTCACATTGGGAGTGTGTTGTTTAGCTTTGTGATAGGCTATTACACCCAATTAAGAACACTAAGAGCCTGGCCCATAAAAGTCCAAGGAGGCTTTGTGCACCCACATAGGGGTGTGTAGCATGGACAGTGGTACACAGAGGTCATATTGTACACATATTGGTATATTTTTGCAATCTTAATTCTGTATATCTGTTTTTTTGCACTGTTCTGTATTGTTTGTTTTATTGCACTCTTCTGTATTGCTTGTTTCAACCCTGGGTTGACTCATAAAAAGGGACTCTGTCTCTGTAGACTTACCTGGTCACCAAAACCCAAATAAGTAAAATAAATAAATAAATAATATAAAGACCTGTGACACCCACAGTCTTAGATGCACACCCCCTTTACAACGGATCCTGAACTGTATGCATGTCTTTATGTACGGCCATGTCAGAGGTGGGCATAAGGGTGGGAATGTGCTTCCACTTAATTCTGAATGTGTTTTGTGTGCTTTGGGTGGCATGCATGAGACAGCAGCATTATGTACCTCATGGGTCTCCTATAACACCCTTTCTGGGCTCTGGGCTCAGATCCCTTGTATAACTGGCGTGGCCATTTTGGGACTTGTTGATCCCTACTACCAGTTGCCCCCTGCCCTCTGAACAGGCATGGAGGGTGGACAGCTGTCACATTATTTTTGAAAATGTTACTTTTTTTGTAGTTGAAACCCTCTCTTTGGAATACAGCAGTCCTTTGAGGACTGCCATATCCCACAATGCCCTGCTCCATGTGCAGAACTCAATTCACTATAAGGGTAGACTGAGCATTTAACCTGATGCCAGCTGTTGATGGCTTCTCCAACCCTGGCACACACCCCAGCCCCACTGCAGTGGTATCCACATATTGGGGAGTGACAGGGGACAGGCCACCAGAGACTATGAATTGTGCCCTTTGTGTATATATCCCTGAGCACAGATTTCTGCAGTGCAGATACATACCTCTAGCACCAATCAAGGCCAGATTTCTTGACTGGGCCCTAACAGAGCTGTTAATAATTGGAAAACTGTCTCTTATCTGAAACACTGGTTGTGATGAGGACCAAAGGTCATTTTCATGTGAAAGGTTGCTGCTATGACACAACTGTCCATGGTATATAGTTTTGGGGTTTATCCTTGAGTTATGTGAAACTGAAAACTCAGAGGTGAACTTGACGAATCTGATACTTGATTAGTTCACTCTGTTTAGTGTACCTCAGCCATTCAGGGAGATTTTATTTACCTTTCCATGGGTTTTAAAAAATGTGGATGTTACTTAGATAGCATAAAACTTTGGCATTCATACGCTGTGAAGTCCCCCTTCTGCACATGATAAACAATGCTATGTGCAGAGTATGTGTTCTTCTTATTACCCATTACTGTACTTCATATTATATTTCCTTGATAATGGAGGCATATTTTTTTAATTTTCTTTTTTATGACAATTTCAGATAACACCTTTGAGCAAACAGTGCTCTTTTACAAAGGTTCCACGTCTTGGACAATGGACAAGAATAGACAAGAACAGGCAGGTAGATAACAGTTAATACAGTTCCAGTACATGAGCTGCCAGTGGCTTTGTCAAGATGAGACAAAAGAATTAGTAACAGGTAAAACATTACAGAATGCATGAGCTGCCAAAGGCTTTGTCAGGTGATCTAACAAGTGCATGAGAGAGCCAGAGGTAGCTGGTGAGAGGATAAGGTAGTAAGGGACAGGCAAGAACCGAATGGGTGGGGGACTGGAGGGATGAGGTAGGTGGTGAAAGAGAGGAGTAGGTGGTGATGGAGGGGAGGGGAGATGTAAGTGGGGTAACAGGATGGGTGGGGAGAAGGAGAGAAGAGTTAGTATGGGCAAGGAGGAGAAAGGAGAGAGAAATGAGAACTAGAAGGGAGTTAAGGAGGGCTAGGGGAGAAAGGAGAGAGAGAGAGAACATAAAAGCTAGGAGGAGCAAGGGGTAATAGGTGAGAGGAGGGACAAGGATGTGAGAGGAAATGGAGAGAGGGAGGAGTGAAATCTAGGGGGGGGTCAAGTTAGAAGGCTGAGGTGGCTGACGTGAGATATTGGAAGGAGTTAAAGAGGGAGTGAGGTGTGGTGAGAGTGCATAAGTAATGGAGAGGCCAGGAGGGTGAGCAGGGAATTTAAGTGTAGCAGTCACAGTAGGCACTGGCCACCAAGTGCTGTCATAGTTTGTGCTTAAAGGAGCTGAGATTCACTATAGTACAGCAAGCAAATCTTCATTACTTCCTTTAAACTATCAATTCAACAGCCTTTGAAGACTTCTATACCCATCGCCGTCTGCTCAATAATGGGACCGATTGGTTATGCCCTTTGCATAGACAGGATTATCACTGCTTGTCACTGTTTAAGTGTGTACAAGGAAGGGCTCCCGATTATCTTCTTACATATCTAATACCCCCAGACAGTGTCTATTGACTCTGTTGATCTACTACCCTCAACTTCAAGTGTCTAGGGTACAGAACATTTTTGGAAGTAAGGTCTTTACTGCTGTGAACTCCTGGACAATGATTCCTACTCCCTTAGGACCATTTCCAGCTTGCAGACATATAGGGCTAGTCTTCTCCCACCTGAGAACACCACACAGCTATGTTCATCTTATAACCACCACACAAAAGCTTTGAATTTCACATATGTCGTGATAACCATTTTTTGTTAATGGTATTATTAGCCCATGAGGGTGCCTCTGTATGGTGTACTGACCACACGTTGACGCCACCACAGCAAAGACCATCACAGCAACAGAATTCGACTAAATGTGTTGGGTCACTGTGATGGTCCCTGCTGGCACTGGCACTGCATCTCCTGGTGTTTCGCCCCCTCCCTGAGATGACTCCAACTCAGAGTTGTATATCTAGAGACTGGGGGATTGGGGGGCAGAGCCCCCTGAAGAAAACACACCGACATCCCCGACAGTACAATGCCGACACTCTGCATTGTATCTGTCAATATTAGGGATGTCGGTGTGGATGCTGTCAGCATGTAATAGTAAAACCCCTCTGTATATACTACAGTATATTTCATCCCGCATTACAGTACATATATTTAATGTTATATAGTATGACTGCTATTGAAACTTTACTCTTCTGTCATCCACTGTTGTCCTCCCTAGGACTCCCCATGAAAACAAGATGCAGCATCTCATGGGATTATCCTTGCTGGAGAAATTTCAAATAAGAAAATAAACTGTGCTGAGCTAAATGGCATGAAATGTCAGCAGCTCCCCAATCAGTGTTCCAGAGATCTGGCTACCATGTTCAGGAGTTCAGTGCTATACACTATCTCTAACACAGGGGGGAAAAGCCAACAGTTTTAAAGGTTAACTCTGCATTAAAGACTCCCATGTGTTCTCATTTTGGATAGGAAACATCTACACCCAGCCATGGAACACTTAGCCTCACACAAACAACATTTCTGTTGGAGTTACGCTAATGAGTATGTAGTCTCATTCACTTCCTGCCAGAATTTTGTTTTGGACTAGGGAAACATAAACAGGCTTCTCTAAACCTTGTCAAGGATTACAATAATATAGGACAGTAAGGGTTGGATATATGAAAGTCTCAATTTGCACCAAAAAACTCCCTATGCTAGGTGCAAATCAGTGACTGGCCCTGTGTGAAACTGTATAAATGTAGTCCTCTAGAGTGCAGCTCTGAGGCCTCAATAGGTGTGTTGGGCACAAAGCACAACTCCTACTGGCCACTGTGAGAAATGTGCCTAGACTAAACTTAGGGGCACTCAAGGGGCAAAAGCAGTTTGGACCCCCATAACCTGTTAGCACTTTAGGGGCTATGTTTCTATATTCAAAAGGCTCTATACAAATGACTGTTTAGCCCACACATGATGTTAAGAGGTCACTTGCATGCCGTTATGGCCTTATTAAAATGGGATATGCAGCTTTTTCTCCATGGAATGCATGGGGGGACATCCCTCTGTGGTGTGTGTGACCCCCTCATCACTAGTGCCATTGTCATGTTTGTGATATAAACCTTGATACCATTCAACCCTCTCCCTCCCTCATCTGACCCCTGTATCAGTAACATGTATTTTTTCCTCATTGTCTGGTGGTCTTCTTTTCCTTACCCACTCACCATAATGCTAGCAATAAGTATATTCTCACTAACTGTCTAGCAGATCTTGCCCGATCACCACTGGATGCCAGTGCTGCAAGGTCAGAGGGTTCCCTAACTCATGCAGAAAACCTACCTCCCACATTGAAGCAAGCTCTGAAGCACCAGAGCTTTGATCTGTTCCTATTTGGAGCCAATCAAAACATATACTGCACTTCCCAGACCCCAGCAGACCAATCAGGGTCTTTGCCGCAAGTCTTCCTTTGTTCAGCATTTTTTTAAAATCCCCACTGGTGCTGACTGCTCCTCCTTCCATCGCCACTGGATGCCACTGCTGCAGGGTTAGAGGGTCCCCTAACTCAAGCATGAAACCCTCCCCCCACACTGAAAAAAGCTCAGAATCACCAGAGCTTTGATTAGCTGCAGGCTCCAACCAGGAATATAGACTGCACCTGCCAGCGCCTGGCAGATCAATCAGGGGCTCTGTCTTATGTGTCAGCCAGCTTCCTGCTGCTTCTTAGAAAGGACTTCAGAGTCTGCTCACTGAAATCAACCCAATAAGGCAGTTGGTGGCCGGTCACTTTGCTCCCCAGCTGACCCAGGCAGAATAGACCAAACAAGCAGGATGAGCAAGGTACTGTAAGACAAAAACTTTCTTAATGTGGCTTGTTGCAAGGCGTTTATGAATTCATGCTAAATCAAACAGTCATAGTGTGGCGTGGTTCTTGTCCGTCTACACTACTGCATATCTACACTAGTTTTAAGATTATTTGTTTACCAAAAGTGTTGTGGCTTGCAGACATTTTTGTTTCTTTTTCTCCTGTTTCACTCAGCTTGAATCACTTGGAGGTGGTTGTATTGTCCTGAAAGGCGGTGAGCATATCAGATGTTTTGTTTAAGGTTAATATTGGGATTATGAACTGTAATGGGTGTGGGGCGCTCATCTCCAGGGGACTGCTCTGGAGGGTGGGACACTGCACCATGTGCAAAACTCTTTCTGAGCTCCGTGTTCAGCTGGAGGCAGCAAAGGTGGAAATATCCTTGCAGCATCTTCAGCTCACATGGAGCTCATCCTCCTATTCCCACTGCTCACAGCAGCCCACTGCCTCGGGGGTGGGGAGGAGGGGAAAGGGTCAGGTGGCCACAAGGAAGTTGTTCAGACTGATGACACTCTGACAGTGGAGGTGCAAGAACCTGATTCTGCCAGGAAGACTCCATGTCAGTCAGTGGGCCAAGGCAGAACATTAAAATGGCTACCAATGTCAGGGTTGGGATCAAAAGTAAAAATGTCAAACAAATCCTAACTGTAGGAGACTCTGTGGTCAGGGGTGTGGAGTCAGCAATGGGTGGAGAAATTCAACAAGAGAGGATGGCTAAGGTGCCTTAGCCCACCGGGACATAGAGCGCATATGGAGGATGGTGGATAGGGCAAGTGGAGAACTGGGAGTGCTGATTCACCTGGGAACCAGTGGTTGGCAGTGTACTCAGCATCTCTGGCCTTCTCCAAGATCCTCCCTATATGGGGTAGAGGTGGGATGGAGGACAAAATTAGAAAGAAATAGTTGAGTTTAACAGGTGGCTTAAAGGGTGGTGTTAAGGAAAAGGGTTTCTCTTTGTGTGTTACTGGGGAGACTTTTGCAAATGGAGACTATTCCAGGGAGATGGACTGTCTCAGATGGGGGCTGGAAACAAAATGATAAGGCAGGAACATACAGTCAAGACTGAGGCTGGAGTAGGGCAGAGGATGGCAGGAAGGGGGTACAAAAGGGTGTTATAGGTAGCACAGGACAGAAGGGATCAGGGTTGGTGAGGGAGAACAACTAACATGCAGCAAAATATGTTTAGGGTGTACTAGTTAGGGGGTCTGCTTCAATGCCAGGAGCCTGGGCAACATAATTAGTGAGCTATAGGCAATGGTAGCAGATACTAAGCTGGACCTTGTTGCCATCACAGAAACCTGGGCCATGGACAACAATAATTGGGACCTCACACTACCGGGGTACTCACTATTTATGAGAGATAGAAGGGGTGGTAAGGGGGGTGTAGCCCTTTATGTCCAAGAGGTTATTGAAGTAGTGGAAGATGGGAACATCAAGGGTGGATTGGAGGACACTGAATCACTGTGGGTGCAGCTTACAGTGACACGGGGCAAAAAACTATGCTTGAGGGTGCTGTACAGACCACCAGGACAAGGAGAGGGGAGGGACAAGGAGCTACAGGAGGAAATAAAAAGTAATCAGGAAAGGGGGATGTAGTGATAGTCAGAGATTTAATCTTGCTAGATGTAGTCTGGGGTGTTCCAGTAGCAAAGAGTTCTAGAAGTGAAGGTATGCTGGATGTCTTTCAGGACTGCCTATTGGCCCAACTGGTAAAGGAACCTACCAGATAGGGGCCCATTCTGGATGTAATTCTCATACATTCTGAAGCAGTAACAGCAGAAAGAGTAGGGGAACCACTAGCAAACAGTGATCATAATTCCCTCTGCTTTGAGTCAATCTTAGGGGTTAAAAAAACACTCAAGGACAGAGGTGCTGGACTTTAAGTGGGCAGAGTTTGACAGAATGAGAATGCTGGTGCAGGATAAACTAACCAAAGTGTGTGGCATACTAGGTGTGGAAGAAATGTGGGGGTTATAAAAGGGGCCATCCTCGAGGCAACAAAACTGTGTGAAGTCAGTAGTAAAAAGAAATAAGTTCAAGAGACTTAAATGGTTCACAGCAAAGGTTAGAGAAGCAGTCAGTGCCAAAAGAAAAGCATTCTTTGGATTTAAAAGGAGTTGGGGAGAGGAAGAGTGGGAGGAATACATTCAAAAAATAGGGAGACAAAGAGGGCAGTAAGTGAGATAAAGGCAAACACGGGGCTGCTGAATGTCAAAGGGATCAAATTCAGAGAAAAATATTTTTTCCATTACATAAGGGAAAAGAGAAAGAAGGGAGGGGGGCTCCTTGGGTTGGTAGATGGGGGAGGGCAACTGAGGATGATGGCCAGAAGGCTGCCGTTCTTAATGACTACTTCAGCTCTGTTTTCACCAGGGAGGATATGGGCCCCGTACCTGAAAGTGGCATCCATGCAGCCACTAGAGGGATCCTAGAGATGGAAACACCAAAATTCACTAGGAACTGGGTTGGTAAGGGGTTGGCAGCCCTAAGACAGACAAGGCCCCAGGTCAAGACGGGATGCCTCAGAGAGTGCTAAGGGAATAGGCAGAAGAATGGTCTGATCCTCCAGCATATTTGTTCAACAGCTCACTGCAGTCGGGGGTGGCACCTAGAGAGTGGCCAGTGGCTGATCTGGTTCCACTACATAAAGGATGGGGGATAAGGATTAGGCAGGAAACTACAGGCCAATTAGTCTCACACGTATTGTGGGAAAACCGATGGAGACTCTAATCAAGCAGGATCTCACTGACTACCTAGAAAGGAATAGCCACCAGCATAGGAAGAAGCACGGGTTTGTAGCAGGGAGGTCCTATCAGACCAACCTTATTGTCTTCTTTGACAGGGTAAAAAGGGAACTTAATGGGGGCCATGCAGTGGATCCATTTTACTTTGATTTCAGCAAGGCGTTTGACTCAGTGCCACATAGATGCCTGCTGAACAAGATGGAGGACCTGGGGACAGCAAGGGATATAGTCAGATGGGTGGGAAACTGACTCAGTGGTAAGCAACAGTGTGTCTGTCAATGGAGTTAAGTCTGTGTTGGGGAGAGTCACAAGTGGGGTACCACAGGGATTGGTCCTGAGTCCTGTCCTTTTCAATATGTTCATTAATGACATTGGTGAAGGAATCCAGGGTAGGACTGCCCTCTTCGCTGATGACACTAAACTCTGCAGAAGGGTAGATATCAATGAGGGAGTTAGGGAATTGAAACACAACCTCCAAAGGCTGGAGAGATGGTTAAATGAGTGGCAACTGAAGTTCAATGCCAAGAAGTGCAAAGGTAAAACACCTGGGGAAAAGAAACCCCTGGACAGAGTACTGGCTAAATCAGGTTAAACTTAGTATCACATCAGAACAGCAGGACCTGGGAGTTATTATCTGTGACACCCTAAAGCAGTCTATCCAGTGCAATTAAGTCTGCAGCAAAGCAAACAGAATGTTGAGGTGCATAAGGAGGGGGAATAGATAGTAGAAGGAAGGAGGTACTGTAATGCTCCCCTTTTATCGATCCTTGGTAAGGCCACACCTGGAAGAGTGTGACCAGTTCTGGAGCCCTCACTTCAGAAAGGGTAAGGACAGACTGGAGGTGGTGCAAAGGAGGGTGAGTATGATGATACAGGGCTTGCAGGGGGACTCCTACAAGCAGCATCAGAGTGCGCTAAACATGTACTCGCTGGAGGTCGGGGGGATATGACAGAGATTTTGAAGTTTCTAAAGGACATAAATAAAGTGCATTACACAGAGCTATTTAATAGGAGCTCCAGCTCAGTGGCACATGAGCATGAATGGAAACTGAAGGGGGAGAGCTTCAGGAGGGACTTGAGGAAGTATTATTTTACTAAAAAGGTGGTGGAGCCATAGAACAGTCTGCCTGCTGAGATAGTGGGTGCCAAGATCATGGAGGGCTTCAAGCACAGGTGGGACAGTGTAAGGGCACAAAAAATTAGCACTTCTCCAAGTACAGGGATGAAGAAAGATGGGGAGTAGGTCCCTAGGGGTGAAGAAGGATGGGGCGTAGGTCCCCGGATAGACACTAGGTCCATCCCAGTTCCTCACATATAGTCTGAGTGTGTGCTCCATGTTGTGGTTTTGTCCCCCTCCAGCAGCTCTCTCCATCCTAGGTCATGACTCCTTGCCTCCCACCTGTGAAGTCTGGACAAGGAGCTAGTGGCACACACTGTGAATGTAGTCCACAAAGTGAAAGAGATGCAGCTGGAGACACATAGTATACATCCAGCAAAGTGCTGTGTCTGTGTGTGTGTCTCTCTCTCTCCCTTTCTTTACATGTGTTGCATTGCTGAGTAGTAGCGAGAGAGTGAGAAACAGAGAAAAATGAACAGCAACATCAGGGTAGCAACACAGAGAACACAGAGAAATGGTATAGCTGTGCTTCTCTGAAATACAGGGAATGAGGGAACATAGAGCTGTATTGGTGGGCTGTCGAGGGACCATAGAGCCACATACCTGGTTTTGTTAATGTACAGAAAGTGGTGGTACTTTCATTTAATGTCCAGAGAGTGGGTCTTGCACAGCGATAAGTGGGACAAGGTCATTTTTTATTGTGGCAGTATTTTCTCACACACTGTCCCCAAAGCCTGCAAGTGGGAGGAGAGAGAGAGAGGTGCTGTAACAGTGACCGTGTGTTAGAATTGGCCCAATCAATTGTGGTGCTCGGTCTCTCTCTCTCTGCTCACTGTCCCCCTAAGTCAGTGACCTGTTACTATATGTGGATTGATGATCACCTACCAACCTGCAGTTGTCCTGATGCTGATTAAAACAGTGAGTACCAGTAAAGCTTATGGTTGAAGTGCACATTCAAAGTGAAGAAAGAAAAAAATAAAAACATATTTCTTCACAGCTGCTGCAGTGTTTCTCAGTACTCTGCAAGTGGAGGAGGGGGGCTACAGTAAGGTTATTAGCCACTATGCACGGTGACTTCCTTCTGTTGTGTGCTCAGTGTTCACAAACTGTGCAGTGCATATATAGAAGTCTTCAGCGGTATCAGCAACACAGTACTTGTGCTGGTGGCAGAACACATAAAATAGTTTCTATCTTTCATGAGATAGTCATGCTTTATTCATGTGTTTTTTCACCTGTTGTGACAGCCCATGTTATAAGCGTAATAACCCACTCCAGGGTGTGTGGTTATTTGGGGATTAATCAACAACGTGGGTGCTGTGAGGACACTCAGCCTGCGGTCTCATGCCTCACAATGTACTCAGGGTGTTGATTAATCAATAACCACAGACCCTGTTGGAAGGGATTGCTTACATAGGTACAGCGGATCTGTTTGCTGATTGGTTGAAAGCACGTTACTGATATATAATGTATAAAAGAAAGAAGGAGCTAAAACTCATGAGGCAGTAGAAACATGACTTGGATTACACATGCTAACAATGGTACCCCAGATATTTGAGGAACACCTTACTGTTAAGTCCACTGTTTTAAAACTATTGATTTTATAGCTGATTCTTATATCAAATTTCTGAAATGGTATTACAGGATTTAATATAAAATGCAGATTTTATTCATCTGGTGTTGGGATGCAAGTGAGAGGTCTCTGTTACTTGGTATTACTGGAATGAATTTTTTTTTTGTATTTTTATATTCTTTGGGGGCAACTAAATTCTGTGGTGGGAAACACATCTAGCATCACACACTCTGGAAACACAGCCAGCAAAAATGGTAGCCAAGCTAAAAACTAGCCAATATGCCTACCAATAAATTGGTACACAGCTTTAAAGAAATATTTCTTTTTTACACACAGACCTCTGGATAAATTCATATGTCAATAATCAATAATTACCCCCTTTTCATTTGTAGTCATGACTTTCAGCACCTCCTCGTCCAAAACCTGAAAAAGACCAAGTCAGAACCATGCTTACTATGTACAGTATGGAATGAATGCTTTAGCTGATACAGTCAGAGCCTTGCTCTTTCATACTGTAGTACATAGGTTATTTACTAGATAAAACTGTGATCCTGTCCTCTTAAGCAAATTATCCTTCATTAGATACACATTAGCAATAAACAACTGATAAACAGAGAATAATACATAGGGTGCTGTGCATTATGTAAGCAATAATACCCGAAAGGGTGGGTGGGTAGTACTGGGCTATATCGGACTGCCCAGGGGTATAATGAGGCCCAATCTCACAGGCGGAGAGCTTTATAGCCCCTGGAAGGTCTGGTATAGCCTGCAGTACCACACACCCTGGAGGGTATTATTGTGCTTAGAAAATGGATTGAGGTTAGAGAAAAAAACACTGGGACAAAAAGGAATTTAATTTGAAAAATATTGAAGCAAATTTATTGAACTTTTAATGTAAGAGAGAAAAAATAGTCCTTCTTTCTACAGTTGGGAGACACTGCAGGTATGCCTCATGTTGTCATTCCTTACACACACACACACACACACACACACACACACCACTAAAATTATACACATTTAACATATATTTATGCCCAGTTTATTTAGTTATGGCTCCATGCATGAAAAGGGATTACCAATGGATCGTAAAGTTTGTAATGCAGTACATGCGGAGGATTTTGAGTATAATACAGTCATTGATATGGGCTTCTTAATTAGCCTATGTGGGAGATACATAAGATAACATTAATGGAATCAGATGATTCCATATTAAGAAAATGCACTTTCATCATTCAAAATGTATGAAAATGTGTGTACTAATTTGTGACATGGCTACCCATGTGTGTGAAATAGTCTCCCATTGTCACTGAACTAGACTTTTCTGTCAATAAAAATATTTTTGTAACCAATTCTGTGTCCTGCTTTCATTTATTACACTGCCGTATTGTGCTACCTTGATTCCCACCCACCCCCAAGGGGCACTAAAGATGTGGTCTTGCATGTAACCATTTATGTCCCCTGGTGTTACCTCTGATCTTTTGTGATAATCTGCACTTTGGTGCTATTTGTGTTGTATTTTTGTCCCCAGGTTACTTGATCAATTTGTTTAGGGTACTACAGTGCATTGCCCTGTTTCTTTAAGTACACAGCATGATTGTAAGTTGTCCCCTTTGCTCCCCTGATCCCTTCATGACCCACACCACCAAATGTTCGTGCATGACTGCAGGGGTCCAGGGGAGCCACTTATGAAACCATTTGGGTGCTTACATCAGTGCGAGATTGGTGCAGGCCATTGGGGGATTTAAGAGACGAATCCCTGCAATTTCTAGCCCTTTCCTGTGATCGACTGCCTTGTCCTGAAGAGCTCTTGTCCTCCTGTGTGACCCTCATTACATCACTATCCTCACTGCATCAGGTAAATACAGATTATGCCTGCAGCTAAAAATAGTTTTTTTTTTTTTATACTAGTTTTGGTAATGTAAGTGAGCCGTTGGGGGTTTCATTAATAGTGCAGATGGACCCACACCTTGGATATCCCTTTATGCCTTCTGGATTTGGTGTAAGGGGCACCATTTGAATTAAAATGTGAATTTGGGACCTCAAACTTCTTTATGTTGTAACACAGCACTGGGTAAAGTTGTGGAAGGCCGTTACCTCCCAGCACGTATATTCCATTTTTTCTCTGCCAGGACTACAAAGTATGGTGCATACACTACAAGTCCTAGAAGGCATTGCACCACAACTTCACAGAGTTAAGTGCTTGATTAAGAGCAGGTGCAGGAGAGTGATTGCCTGCATAAAAGAAGGCTCAAACAATTGCTTATGTCTCAGTACCTGATTAGGAACAGACCTGGAGCCTGGCTGGGGAACATTTGCAGAAGGATTTTTACTTTGGAGAGAGAGAACTCTGAATCAACTGACTGCCTGGTTTGGAACTTTTGTTTGGCCTTCAACAACAAATTGGATTTTTACTTTGGAAAGAGAGAACTCTGAATCAACTGACTGCCTGGTATGGAACCTTTTGTCTAGCCTGCAAGAATGAATTGAATTCTGACTTTGGACTGGCTGAAAACGTCAGACTGGTAAATAATTTTCCTTTGAAACATAGAACAAGAGACTCTGTGCTGATTTTGTTTGTATGTCTCAGGAAACAGCTTAGCTACCTGGGTTATAGAGAGGGAACAAAGGTTCACTGTGTAGTTAGCGCTCAACAAAGAGCTAGGTATTATTTTCTGTTGTTTTATTTTCAACCTGTGTTATGTTTGAATGCACCTCTCACAGTAATCTTACCAATAAATGCACAGACAGTCTGCTGTGTTAAGCGGCACATCCTGGGCTGTGGTACAGAGTGCATTTATATTCTCCACCTACAAGATCCCAGGGTAACACAACCCCCCCTTGTGTTACAGTGGTGGAGAATACAAGCAAGGTTGTGGGGACAACAACACTAAAACACTAAGGCAGCTATGGAGCGCCTATTGCAGCAGCTTGTACAAGTGAATCTAGCCCAGCAAACCACAAACCAGCAGCAGGCAGAGACCAATAGACTGCTGCTAGAAGAGCACCGGAGGGGACAGCAAATGTTGAGCTTAGAGCTACAGCGGCTTGCTGCAGAGATGGCCAAAGGGAAGGAAGCCCAAACAGCAGGTGCATCCTCCATTGTAGCTGGGCACTTCCTGCAGAAGATGACAGCCAGTGATGATGTGGAAGCCTATCTGAAAACTTTTGAAAGGACTGCAAGCCGAGAAGGATGGCCTCAAAATAAGTGGGCTGGCATTCTGGCCTCCTTCCTCAGTGGTGATGCACAGAAGGCATATTATGACCTTGAACCAGGGGATGCTGAAGACTATGATAAGCTAAAAAAAAAAGAAATTCTTGCCCGCCTAGGGGTAACAACCGCAGTCAGAGCTCAGCGATTCCATTCCTGGTCATTTCAACCAGAGAAATCTCCCTGCTCACAGATGTTTGATCTGATCCACTTAGCTCGAAAATGGCTACAACCTGAAGTCCTGATGTCTACTGCAGTAGTGGAAAGAGTGGTACTGTATCACTTTATCAGAGTGCTACCCTATGATTTAAAAAGAACAGTCAGTCAAGGCAACCCTAGTACCGCAGAGGGCCTGGTAGACCTTGTGGAAACATATTATGCTACCGCTGAACTTTTAAAGACTACTAGACCTGAAAGATCAGTCTGGATAATAGAGCCCACCAAGAACAAGATAGGAGAGTCATCCATCGCACAACCCAGATGGAAGGGCGAGAAGGAGCCAGGGGACCAGATAACTACAGTACCAATGGAGGGCATCAGGATACGTTTAAAGTAAGAAAAGGAGCAATGAACCGAGATACCAGAACCTGTTTCACATGTGGAGAACCAGGACACATTTCTTGGAAATGTCCTAAGAAAGATAAGCCAATGCAAATAGAGGCAAACCTGTCCAAAGAGTGTAATATCATTACTGTTCTCCTGGGGAATCATAGTCAGCCTCCTCGTATCAGTCCAGTACAAGTCCAGAACCAGGAAGTGGACGCGTTGCTGGACTCTGGCAGTATGGTGACACTAGTCAAACCCTCTTTAGTACCACTCAGCCAAGTGATTGACAACAACCCCATTTCCATCATGTGCATCCATGGTGACACCAAGATGTATCCCACAGTCCACCTTGAAATAAAAACAAAGGAAGGTGTATTTTCTGGAGCAGTGGGAGTGGAGAAGCAGTTGCCTTTCCCCGTGTTGCTAGGACGTGACTGTCCATTCTTCCAAAGACTCTGGAACTGAGGAAAAGACGAAGACAAAGAGGAGGATAAAGGCCATGACGCCATAGGTAAAGATAAAGATAAAGAGGAAGGCAAAGACAATGAGGATGATAAGGCGTATGCAGTGTCCAACAAACTTGAAGAAAAAAATGTTCCGTCAACGACACAAGTCTTCGTGGGAGAAGACAATGATGAAGAGGACGGAGGAGCAGATGTTATAGAAGATACTCCAGAGGACCTAGAAGAGGACAATCTCTTCACACCAGAAGGCGCACTGCATAGAAGAAAATTTGGGACAGCACAACTCAAAGATCCCACACTCCAGTACGCCAGAGGAGATGTGAAAGTGGTGGATGGGAGGCCCTTCAACCCTGACCAAACCCTCCCCTACCCACACTTTGCTATGAACAACAACTTGCTGTATCGAGTACACAAAACAGCTGACAAACTGACAGAGCAGCTACTCATGCCCCAGCCCTTCCGGCACACCATATTGTATTTGGTCCATAGCCACCTCTTGGGAGGACACCTGGGAATGGATAAGACAAAAGAGAGAGACTGTTGAGTCGTTTCTTTTGGCCGGGGGTCCATGCTGAGGTGGAATGACATTGTCGCTCCTGTCCAGAGTGCCAACAGAGAGCTCCGCAACCCTCTTTCCGAGAACCACTAGTTCCCCTGCCAATCATCGAAACATCGTTTGAGCGTATAGCTATGGACCTGGAAGGGACCCTACGAGGTACTTGAAAAAGTAAACCAAGTCAACTATAAGATAAAACAACCGGGTAGGCGGAAGCCTGAACAAATATACCACATCAATTTGTTGAAAAAGTGGGTGGACCGTGATGTCTGCTGGAGTGAAACAAAAACCGGTCCAACAGAGGAAAATCTTACAGATGCAGTAACGGTTGGAGACCTGACACCAAGTCAGAAGCAAGATCTCTTCGAGTTCCTTGACAGAAATAAAGATGTGTTCTCCGACCGGCCCGGCAACACTCGACTCGTCACTCACGATATTGTGACCCCTCCAGGGAAAGTGGTACACCTCAAGCCATATCGTGTACCAGAAGCACGCCGAGTTGCGATAAAAGAAGAGGTTAAAAAGATGTTAGAGATGGGAGTAATTGAAGAATCTCACAGTGCCTGGTCTAGCCCTATAGTACTGGTCCCAAAACCTGATGGATCAGTCAGGTTCTGCAACGACTTCAGAAAACTGAATGAGATTTCAGCCTTTGATGCTTATCCAATGCCATGAATAGATGAACTCATCAAAAGAATGGGAACCGCCCGCTTCATCAGCACTCTTGACCTGAAGAAAGGCTACTGGCAAGTCCCCTTGACAAAAGCCGCCAGAGAGAAAATGACGTTTGCCACCCCTGACGGCTTATATCAATATACAATGCTTCCTTTTGGTTTACATGGAGCTCCCGCCACATTTCAACGCCTGATGGACTGTGTGCTGCGACCCCACCAGGAGTATGCTGCTGCATATTTAGACGATGTCATCATCCACAGCCACACCTGGGACAGTCACTTGGAGAAACTATAAGCCGTGACAGACTCACTTCGAAATGCAGGGCTCACAGCCAACCCAAAGAAATGTACCTTAGGGGTGAGTGAAGCACAGTACTTGGGTTATACGATAGGAAGAGGCCTTATAAAGCCACAAGAGAAAAAAATTGCTGCTATTCAAGACTGGCCACGACCGGTCAATAAGAAATAAGTAAGGACACTTTTGGGACTCACGAGCTATTACCGGAGGTTTATTCAAAACTTTGCTACTATAGCAGCCCCCTCAGTGACCTCACATGTAACAGTCAACCTAATATAATTTTATTTGTGCTATACCTGGTTAAACAACTAAATAAATAAATAAATTAAAAAAATAAATAATATGGTGAAATGGACTCCTGAAGCCGACAAAGCGTTCTGTAGCTTGAAACAGGCACTGTGTGCCTCTCCTGTCCTACATTCCCCAGTCTTCTCCAAACCCATGATTGTACAAACTGATGCATTTGACACGGGTCTGGGGGCAGTCCTATCCCAAGACATTGAGGGTGAAGAACGCCCGATAATATACTTGAGCCGCAAGCTGTTGCCACGTGAAAGGCGCTTTGCCATGGTGGAGAGGGAATGTCTGGCGATCAAATGGGCACTTGAGTCTCTGAAATATCACTTGCTGGGCTGTAAGTTTTTTCTTGTGACTGATCACGCTCCCCTCACATGGATGAGACAAACTAAGGAAAAGAATGCTCGGGTTACCTGATGGTTTTTGAGTTTACAGCCTTTTGATTTTCAGATTCTGCACCGTGCCGGTGCTAAACATGGGAATGTGGATGCCCTTTCCCGCATCCACTCCTTCTTTTCTGCGGCCGCTCAGCCCGAGGGGGCTAAGCTGAGGGTGGAGGTATGTAACACAGCACTGGGTAAAGTTGTGGAAGGGCGTTACCTCCCAGCATGTATATTCCATTTTTTTCTCTGCCAGGACTACAAAGTATGGTGCATACACTACAAGTCCCAGAAGGCATTGCACCATGACTTCACAGAGTTAAGTGCTTGATTAAGAGCAGGTGCAGGAGAGTGATTGCCTGCATAAAAGAAGGCTCAAACAATTGCTTGTGTCTCAGTACCTGATTAAGAACAGACCTGGAGCCTGGCTGGGGAACATTTGCAGAAGGATTTTTACTTTGGAGAGAGAGAACTCTGAATCAACTGACTGCCTGGTTTGGAACTTTTGTTTGACCTTCAACAACAAATTGGATTTTTACTTTGGAAAGAGAGAACTCTGAATCAACTGACTGCCTGGTATGGAACCTTTTGTTTAGCCTGCAAGAATGAATTGAATTCTGACTTTGGACTGGCTGAAAACCTCAGACTGGTAAATAATTTTACTTTGAAACATAGAACAAGAAACTCTGCTGATTTTGTTTGTATGTCTCAGGAAACAGCTTAGCTACCTGGGTTATAGAGAGGGAACACAGGTTCACTGTGTAGTTAGCGCTCAACAAAGAGCTAGATATTATTTTCTGTTTTATTTTCAACCTGTGTTATGTTTGAATGCACCTCTCACTGTAATCTTACCAATAAATGCACAGACAGTCTGCTGTGTTAAGTTGACATCCTGGGCTGTGGTACAAAGTGCGTTTATATCCCCCACCTACAAGATCCCAGGGTAACACAACCCCCCCCCCCTTGTGTTACAATGTCCCTGTTCAACATGAGGTCTTCTTGAAAGAGTCGATAGAGGGGGTTGCATATATCAACTTTCCAGGTTACCAAGCTTTATTTTAAATGTGCTTTTTATGTTTGGACTGTATTTTACATGCTACTGTTGTTACAGTACTTTTTTGGGGAGGGTTAAGATTGAGTGGAGTGTCTGGGATTAGCACACTGCATTATTTGGTTATTGGGAAGGGTTTAGTACCTGAATTTAATCCTTGTACTCTTTATTTTGGGGATACTGATATTTATTTTGGTTTTTGGTTCCAATGCTTTATTTTAAATATGATTTTCATATGTCGGAATTTTATTTTACAAACTGCTGTTATGATTGTTTATCTTGGGGGGTGTTAAAACTAATGAGTGGAGTTTCTGATATTTATTGTGGTTTTTGGTATTTAAAAAAAAAAAAAAACACTTCCTTTATTTACCTGGGCACTGCCAGTACAACCCATCAACACTCCTGAATGCATGCTTCTTCCTACCAAAGAGTTGTGTGTGCACTGTACCTCAGTATATCCCCCAAATGTGAAACACTGCCCCTTAGAATGTGGAACACTTTATCAAATCTATTACTCAGAAGCTCAGACCACTGTTGAAATGTGTGCCTTTGTGTTCACAAAGTTTGCCGTTAAATAAATAATACATTTTTCATATGAACTACTATGCATTTTTGCTTTATAATGTTGTTGAATGTGGGACAAACCCTCTCAATATGTAATAAGGGGCTTTTGTGAATAAAATGAGGAACTGTTCCTTGTGATGTAGTACAGTTGAGAGGTATGGCATGATCAGATGTGCATGTTTGGTGCGCACAAAGTAGGCAACCACAAATTTGGGTGGAGTGGTAGGTTTGCTTGGCGTGATCTTGTGATGGGTTATTGCTTTGCATAATGCGTTTGTTACTGGCTTCTTTATTAGTAGGGTGCACCACTTCTGTTTCATCTTGGTGCATCACAGGCCACCCACAGCATTTGTTGTTAATCTTGGTTCCAAACCATGTGGTCACTGATTATTTAATTTTTTGGGGGTTGGTGCACTATTTGGTCTACATGTATCCGGTCTGGTGGCAGTTTTTGACAGATTCCCTGTGGTATATTTTGTGGTGTGCCTCAATTTTTGGTCGGCAGATGGCTGGAAGCATGCCCCCATTTTGTTTGCAGATGGCTAGAAGCGTGCTTCCATTTTGCTTGCAGATGGGGGGATGCATCACTCCATTTTGTTTGTAGATGAGTCGATGTGTGTCTTCATTTTGTTTGCAAATTTGTATATGATCGCCTCCATTTTGATTTGCAGATGGGTGGATGCATGCCTCCATTTTGTTTGCAGATTTGTGTATGATCACCTCCATTTTGATTTGCAGATTGGTGGATGCATGCCTGACAGGTGGCTGTATCCCTTCATTTTGTTTGCAGCTGTGTGCATGCATGGCTTCCTTTTGTTACCAGGTGAGTGTTTGCTTGCTGCCATTTTGTTGGCAGACCTGTGGATGCCTTGCTTCAGTTTGTTTACTTTTTGGCAGATGGGATGATGCTTAGCTTGTATTGTGATTATTACTTTTTTTCTCCTTTTTTTTCTCACTTACGAAGTGATTTAATAATTTGAACAGCTTTGTTAGTGGGTTCATGATTGTTTTGATGTTGAGTTAGGATTTTGGTATTTGAAAACAAAAACATGCAAAAAATGAATTTATTTTGGTTTTTTTACCTTGAACACCACTATGGCAACTCTACCTGCTTTTTTGGTTTAAATTTCAAAATCACCAAACCACCCCAGATGTGCATTTTTTTTTTTTGTATTCAGATAGCTTATGCTGAGCTGGTGGATCTTGGCTAAACTAATGTTGTGTGTGACTATGTCCACAACCACAACACCCCCCCCAAAAAAAAAACAAAACAGTTATGCATATGTGTTTGCTACACTGGTACATCAATTACTTGTTTATGCACAATTGAATTGTTTGCCTAAGTAGGCAACAGCTAATGTTGGTGGGGTGGCTGGTTTGTGTGCTGTGATTCAGATGGTGTTTGAGTGATGCTGCTGCTGCTGCATTACTTAACTTGTTTGGCACTGCTCACGGTATTCTATTTTTTGCACATTTAACGTGTTTATTATTGTGCCTTTGTGGATTATCTGGTTGCATCACAGGGCAGTCACAACATATTGTCAATCATAGCACAAAACCATATGGTCACTGTTTTTGGAGGGGTGGAGCTTATTGTTAAAAAGCACTCTCCCCATGCTACTGAGGATAAAGTGGTTAAAATATTGACTAAAGATAGAGGCAACTGGAAGAGAGGACAGAGACTGGGGAGACCTTGTTCTAAGGACCAGAATGGTAAGCTGCATGGCAAGATAATAACAGTGAATAACCTGCCAGAATCATAAGGGAAATTTAGTTATTTCTGGAGATTAGTGGCAAACTAATTTGACTTGGCTTCCCTGTTACAGTAATTCAAAGTAGAACTCAAGATATGTGATTACATAAATACTATATGCACATATTTTAAATGTTTACAGATAGAAAAATATTTCTGGTCCATCTCTTCTGCCAGGTTATTGACTAGGCTTCTAGCAAATCAATCATCCCATCGATCTGCTTGAACCTAAGCCCATCACCATTTGCTCCATCTCCTCCAATCATCAATCTTAACAGTCCAATGTGTCTAAACCACCTCTTTCTAAAGCTTGACACCATGTTAACACTGACCAACTCCATTTGCAGACAGTTCCACTTTTCAACCACCTTCTTTGTGAAGAAGCATTTCCTCATGTCCCTCCTAAATTTCCACCCTGCCAGCTTATAGCTATCGTCCTTTGTAATGGAACCCTTCCTAAGTGGAAACAGCTGCTGGCTGCCCACCCTGTTTATGCCACTCGGGTGCAAGAAGGTTCCAATCATGTATCTCACTCTCTCTATCTCCCCTTGCCTCCAGTGATAGCATATTAAGGTCAACCAGTCTTTCATCGTAGGTCTTCTGCTGCTGTGAAAAATTTTTGTCCCCCTTCCCTAGGTCAACTCAAGGTAGTCCTTGTCATTTTTTAGGTGCAGGTTACTGAACTGTGCAGATTTCCCAAGGGGTGACCTCACTGAGGACCGGCACAGAAGTAGGATCACCTCCTTCTGCTGCTTGAAAGTCCCTACCTGTGCACCCAAGCAGCCTGCTATCTTTTCCAAATACCTTGTTATACAGATCCTCAATGAGTTCAAACATGAATAGTACAAGGCCAAGGGACTCATAGTCCCACTTATGGAAACCAAGGATTGGGAAGAAGCAGAAGGGGGGGGTGCATAACCCACCACAACACTACTGTATGTCACAATGCCAGAGGCTAAGGTAGATATAACTATAGGCAGACTTCATGGGCTATCAATTTCTTTCTGCCATCAAATTCTATGTTTGTACATTTCTACATTGGGCTAAGGTCTTGAGCTTGTCACCAATTATAACTCCAAGATCCTTCTCTTCTGGTGTCTGCTCCAATCATACCCTTTCAAGTCAATATTAGGTCCTTGGATTTTTCCCCTCCCCAGGTGCATAACCTTGTACTTTTTGACACCGAATTTGAGTTGCCAAACTTTGGACCACCTTTCCAGTAGTCCAGGCCTGTTTTCTTAATCTTGCCCTGGATCCCTTCTCCAATGTTGCAAATAACACTTTGAAGATCATGGGGCCCAGCGCCCACCCATGATGGACCCCACTCATACTCTCATGACCTTAGAGTATGTCCCCTTTAATGCCACCTTTCATGTTCTCTCACAACCAGTTCCCCATCCATCTAGTGATTTTTCCCCAGAACCTAAGTCCCCCAATTTATTTACCAATGTCTAATGGGGTACAGAGTCAAGGACTTTTCTAAAGTTTAAGAAAAGAGCTCCAGCACTTGGCCCTTATTTATTGCTTATGACACGGTATTGAAGAAATCCATGAGGTAATTCTGAAAGCACCTCCCTTTCACATAGCCATGCTGCTTGCTGTTCTGGAGTCTATGGGACTCTAAGAAGTCACCAACTGCTCCTTTACTATAGTCTCAAGCAGATGCCCAACAATGGAAGTCAGGATAACTGGTCTATAATTTCCTGGGTCCTCCCTGTTCCCACTCTTGTGCAGAAGAACAATGTCTGCTACCTTCCAGCCACTGGGAACTATGTCATCTCAATCAAGCAGTTGTCAGGGGTCCTATACAGCCTGCTCCAGACCCCTGAGTACCTGTGGGTGCAAGCTGTCTGGTCCCACGGACTTACCCACCTGTAACCCTTTCCTCCACTTATAACCTTTTCCTCTGTGATACTACCCAGTTCCATATTTATTTCCCACTGTAACAGGATGCAGCACTCTGGCAGTGGCCTCTCTTCCTTAGTGGTGAAGACCAAGCAGAGGTATTCTTTCAGCTTTTCACCCATTCCTCCTCACCTATACTTTGCTCTTTCTCAGTAAGCAATAATACCCAACAGGGTGGACGGTATTGGGCTATACCGGACCGCCCAGGGGTGTAATGAGGCCCAATGCCACAGGCGGAGGGTCTTATAGCTCCTGGAAGGTCCGGTATTGCCCATACTGCACACCCTGGAGGGCATTATTGTGCTTAGAAAATGGGCCATAAGTAACATTTTTACTGATTTTAAATAAAAGAATCAAAACTATTCTAATAAAGGCAAAAGAGTATGAAAATAAAGGTTCTTGTAAAGTAGCCCCTCTACTACAGCATTAATGCTGTACTTGTCAGTGGAGGGTGCTGTGGTTTAGTTCTCTGACACTGAGGGGTCAGACTTGGGCTTATCCAGTTCAACCCTACTTGCTCCGTTTCTGAATCCGACTAAAGAGAAAAAATCAAGTGGACCACATGTGGACAATTCCAGTGCTAATTCCCCAAGTAAGGCTGAGTAAATTAGAATTTTATATGGAGTTTCCACAGCTTTCTTTACTCGACTTCAGCCATTGCTGCTCTCCCAGTCACCCAGGCAATCACCATTAGTTAGCCTTGAAATGTTTTTAATTTTTTTAAAAATCAGAAGCGAAGCTGTTGTGGTCGCGATCGCAATCGGTACTAGTGACTTGGGAACACAGTCAGTTTGAGGCACGGCAAGCAGTACAGTACCAATTCCCTGAATAAAATAATTTTTGAGTTTGGGCAGTTTTGTGTAGTCATTTCTCTGCTCTCCAAATCACCCAGGCAACTGCTATTAGAGCTGAAAAGGGCGTTTGTCACTTTGAAGCCCCCATTTTTAAAAAATAGGGAACAAAGCTGTCATGGTCATATGGAAATGTGGTCCATTTGAGATAGGGAAGCACAGCGCGGCGGCAGGGGGGACTTACAGGTAACACTGGTGGTAATCATGGGCAGTATACAGTACAGCTGGGTTTTATCTTTCAGGCTTTTTCTACATTTTTATGTGTTTCTACGGGGTACGAAGTGTGTGGCAAGCAGCAGTTATTTCTGTTATGGCGAGGCGTGAGCTGCAGTTTAAACACAGTGCCCACTGTATGTGTATGAAGCCGATCAGCATGACGGCTTGCTTTTTGTTTTAAAATGTATGGCTACTTTTTCTTTTGTGTGGTGTAATGTGAAGTGAGCCCAGTTAAGGTCAGTGTATGGGTTTGTGTGGCATATGCCACTGAATTCGAGAGTGATGTTGGGGGGGGCAGTATCTCTCGCTAAGCGAGATAAAAAATGGCAGGGATTTCAAATTCACTGGTGTGCTTTTTGGCCAATGAGCGAATAGGGTGGGCACAGGGATACTTGAGTGGGTGGAGGGGGACTGGGGCTGGTACTTTTTATTTTCTGGGCATCTATTGAAAGTTAATGTACCCCCCAGCCAGGGTACCAGCCAATCGGATGCCAGGAAATAAAAAGCCCATTTTCTAAGTCTCTTTATTCCACTCTTGTTCTTCCTCCTTTCCTTAAAGAAGGTCTTGTCATTTTGCATCACCTCTTCTGCAGTCTTTAGTTCTACTTCTGTCTTGACCCTCCTCACTGCCTTCCTAGCTTCCTTTGAAACAGTTCTTTATACAGTATGCTCCCTGAAATTTAGATGGCAGCTGGCCAGAATGGTGAGATGACAGCCTGTGCCGGTTGCTATCATCAGCACTGTAGGTGAACCAGAATGGGCCTTTGGAGGGTAAGTGCTGGATGTGGGGTGGTTGGTGCTGAGTGGGTGGGCTGGGGAGAATGTTAGGGTTTGCATATACTGTAGCATGGATCAGGCCAGAAGGGGGAACTACCATACTACCAAAGAATTGCTAAATGAGATCATAGGGATTGGAGATGGGGTACCACTAGACTACTAAGAAGGGTTTGGCATCAGTTTGCACTTTTTGGAGTCTATTACTTGGTTCCACTAGATTAACATACAGGGCTTGGTGCATGATTACCATTATCAATAGGGATCAAGTGAGGGGGTCCATTAGTCTACCACAGAGGATTTGCCATATGATTTTTACTATTGTTGGGGATTAGGTGAGGGATGGGATCTACTCTTACCTCTCAACTGTTATGAATTTCGCATAGCACTATGATTTTTACTCTCAAATTTGCCTGTGCTCTGCAAAGATTTACTGATGTTTTTAACAATGTTAGAGCTATTCTTACCCCAGGAGTCCTTTAGCATCAGTAACTTTTTGCACTTAGCTGGCTAGGTGCAATTGCCCTGGAGGTGTGCCTTTAAGAGATTTTTTAATGAGCGTAGGGCCAGACAATCAAAAGACAGGAGGGGGTGTGAACTGAGTGAAAATTGTTGACTGCTTTAGAATTTTTTTTCTCTGCTGGAATCAGCATATTGCCTCTGAGGTGTCTCCCAACTTTCCTTGTTGACAGCCTCCTAGTTCTTATCTGGGTAAAGTTTTCCTCATAAATCATTTCCTTTAGTATGCTGAGTGACAACTTTTACTTTTTCACTAGCACTTCACAAATTTTTTTATTTTTAGCGCAATGGCACTATTTAGACTATCTTTACTGTGACTTTTTAAAGCCTAATTTTATCGCCGGTGTTTATTTTTGACGGTTTCCTTCATTTTTGACTAATTTCTTGTGGGAACCATTGAACTGGGGACAGTTGCCTTGTTTTTTACCTCAAACCTCACGGGGTTTACCGTGAGGCACCTGCAGTAGATTTCAAACTTAAACAGTACCTGGGGGTTTTCTCTATAGATTGGCAATTACGAGGAAACTTTTTTGTTACACTACTGGACCTTGGTATCATCTGTGTCAGGACTGCCCGTAAGAGTCCAATAGCCACCTGTGCGCAGTTGAGTATTACTGGCTTTCTATTAAGATAGGCACTGGTATAGATCAGCTTTACAACCCCCCAAAAAAAAAAGCCACTGGTAATAGTGTTTATTAACTGGGGCAGGACTGGCCAGTGGCATTTTCACAGAAACCTGCACTCAGTTCATAGGTCAAGAACTGGTTTGCTTTGCTTAAATTGGCAAATATAGCAGACAAACCTTTGATTATTATGGCTGAGGATAAATCAAAGATTTCTGATGAGGCCCCATTCAAAAATACTAATACCAAAAGCAGAGGTGCTGAGGAACCCTCCAGAACCCAGTCAAAAAGTAAAGCTTCCAAAGATGAAGTTCCTCACAAATTGAAAAATAATAAGAGTGACGAAAAAAGGAAGCTTGATCAAGCCTCTGATGAAGTGGCTAAAAAGAAACTCTGTCAAGACAGATATGCTCCCATTGCTCCTGGGAAAGCCAATTGTGAGACAAAAGGCAGCTTAAAGCATTCAGAAAAAACAAAGCACTTACAGACTGTGCAGGTTCTTCCATCAGTGCAAGATATGGAAAAAGCATGGCAACTGTTTCAGACCCTTCAAAAGATGGGTCATCAATTTACTGGGGCTGGCAAACACTCTTCCACAGTTCTCTGTTCTGTAGACTGTGAGGGTGATGCCCCTGACATGGATTTTGAGGGCCTTGAGCCCCAGGAGTCCCCGGACCCTCACCTTGGGGATCCCCGGGTGACCACAAGAATCCTTCCTCTGTGTTTTCATTTATACAATATGCTGGATACCCTGGACCACCCTACACAGGAGCCCAACCAGGATGTCGATGAAGATTATAGGGAGATGAAGGGTCTTTCATCCTCAAAGACCCTGGTCATCCCTATCTATAATGCATTTAGAAAAAATACCATGGAGGTGCTTTAACACCCCACTTCAGTATTAGGGGTTGATAAGCAGCTTGAGAGAAAATATAAATTGTCTAAATATGTTACAGAGTTCCTGTCAGCACACCCTAGCCACAAGAGTATAGCGCAGCAGGCAGTTTGTGAGAAAGCTGGAGTCTCCTTGTCTCCCTCTCCCCCTGACAAGAATTCCAAGAAAATTGACTTTATAGCAAAGAAAATGTATGCCACAGCTTCTCTGCTTCCCAGGCTTTCTTCTTGTATGGCATTCACAGCCAAATATCAGAAAGCCCTTTGGAAATCTGTCCAGGCTATCACCTGCAGTGGATCAGATTCTATGGTACAGGAGCTGGTGGATATGTCAAAAACTGCCTTGGAAGCTACTATGTACCAATTCCACATGGCAGATGACAATAATGATGCAGCCTCTAGGGTGATGGCCCATGCCTTATCTTTGAGATGCTTCGTCTAGCTTAGAACAACCAGTCTGACCACAGACACTCAGAACAAGGCCATGGATTTTTCCTGTGATCAAAATGTTGCTTGATTACAGAATCACTGACTACATGAAAAAGGACGATGAGTACAAGGCCTCCCGGCAGAGCCATTCATCCAAGCCTAAACCTGCCACCCCTCAGAGATCCTGTCCCAGGGGTGGTAGGGGCAGAAGTTTTGTTCCCAGACCTTACAGTCCCTATTCCCCAATCTGACTTTAGCCAGTACATGGGGTCTTTCAGAGACGGGGGCCAAAGAAGATCCACCTCTACCCAGCCATCTGCCTCTCAGTCTAAGTCCTGATGTGAGTGTCTCCCCGTTTCCGGTTGGAGGCAGACTCTCTTCACTGTCTTCAGCACTGGTCCCTAATGACGTCAGACAAGTGGGTGCTGGAGATAGTGGAGAAGAGTCTGTCATTACAGGTCAAGCAGCTGCCAGACTTGAAGCATACCCAGGTGTCAAGACCTCTGTTACCATCACAGATACCACTGTTGGAAATGGAGGTACAAAACCTTCTGGCAGTACGAGCAGTGGAGAGGGTCCCCACCCACAAGAAGGACAAGGGCCTCTACTCCAGGTATTTTCTGACACAAAAGAAAACTGGGGAGTGGCGACCTATCTTAGATCTCAGATATTTAAACAAACATCTGAAAAAACCCAAATTCAAAATGGTCACTCTGTCACTGGTCATATAGTCCTGACAGCAGGGCAACTGGCTAGCCTCCCTCAACTTAAAGGATGCCTACTTCCATATACCCATAAGGAGATCTCACAGGAAGTTTCTCGGGTTCAAACTTCCTTCGGGTCACTATCAGTTCACCACAATGCCCTTCAGTCTGTCCTCGGCCCCAACAGTCTTTACCAAGTGTCTCACAGTGGTAGCAGCACATCTCAGGAGACTGGATGTCGCTCTCTACCCCATTTGGACAACTGGCTCATAGTAGCAAAGTCTCCTTGCCAAGTCAAGGAATCTCTTTCCCTCACAGAACGCACTCTGGAGTCTCTGGGTTTCCTGGTAAATCTCAAGAAGTCTCACCTGGAACCCATCCAGCTGCTTACCTTCATAGGGGACCCAGCTGGACACTCGGAAGGGATATGCTTTCCTCCCACAGGAAAGAATTCAGGGTTTCCTTTCAGTGGCAGATTCTTTCACCCAGGGACAGCCAAGACCAGCCAGACATTTTCTCAAACTTCTGGAACATATGGCCTCTATGATTGCAGTAGTCCCAGGTGTCAGGTACAGGATGAGACTCCTGCAAACCTACCTCAGAGCTTGCTGGTCTCAGAGAAGCAACACATTTTCAAAGTTAATACTGGTGTCTGAGCAGTTCTTCCAAAATTTGCTGTGGTGGAAGAACCCTGCAAATTTGCAGGCAGGGGTTCCATTTCAAGCTTTTCTTCCCACAAAGGTGATCACCACAGATGCCTCCCTGTTGGGCTGGGGAGCTCATCTAGACTGTGCCTCAGTAAGCAGCAACTGGACTCCCGAAGAGTCACAGTTGCACATAAATCTTTTGGAACTCAGAGCAGTCTTACTAGCTCTCAAAGCTTTCACTTCTAGCATAGAAGGGCAGGCGGTTCAAATTCAAATGGACAGCACCACTGCAATGTTTTTTACATAAACAAGCAGGGTGGTACCAGATTAGGAATACTCTGTTTGGAACCTCTGGTCTATAGCATTCTCCCTGGGAGTCAGCCTCTCAGCTATTCACCTCCCAGGCAAACTCAATAATCTGGCAGATGCTCTAAGCCGCATCAGTCAAGGTCAGAGTGAATGGACACTGAACAAGCAAGTACTAGCAACAGTGTTCAGGCAGTGGGGCACACTAGATGTGGATCTCTTTGCCTTGCCTCTCAATTTTCAGCTTCCTCAGTACTGTTGTAGGCCCCCAGTTCAGGGAACACTTCCTCTGGATGCCCTGATCCTGGACTAGTCAGTGAGGTTCCTATACGCATTTCTTCTCTTTCCCCCGATATTCAGAGTTTTGCTGAAACTCAGGCAGCAACCTGCATCCATGATCCTAGTGGCTCCGGACTGGCTCAGGCAAGCCTGGTACCCTCTCCTTCTCTCAATATACTGAAACAGGCCCATTCGCCTTCCTCTGACTTGCTCCCTGCTGACCCTTTCTCAGACAGGAGTGCAGTACCCAGATGTACACTATCTTCACCTCAAAGCCTGGTTCTTGAGGAGTTAGTTTCCATCCTCACAGTACTCTGAACAGGTCCTTAAGATACTGAGGATGGCTAACAAACCGAACACTAAGAAGACTTATGCAGTCAAATGGAAAAGGTTTTCCCTCTAGTGCAGAAGCGAAAAGGTCGAACCCCTATCAGCTTCAGACCCTCAGCTGCTAGACTACCTAGTACACCTACAGGCATCAGGCTTGAAACCATCTTCACTCAAGCTACACCTGGTGGCAATTTCTGCCTACCATTTGGTGGGAAAGACCTACCTACCTTTCGGTGGGGCCTTTGATGCCATCTCCCACCCCAAGCTACTAGCCAAACTTAATGGTGCAGGCCTCTCCAGCCTTGCCACTAGCTGGTTTCAGGCCTACCTGACTGGCAGACACCAATCAGTGAAAATTGGCTCCCAAATATCTCCCCCCCCCTTCCAGTCACCTTGGGGGTCCCCCAAGGTTCAGTCCTGGGCCGGTTACTTTTTTCAATATTTCTAAATAATCTCTCATTGGCCTGTACAAACTCAGCCATACCAAATGTATGTGGACGACATTGTACTGTATGCCTCTTTCCCCTCCACTGGAGTCATGTCCAATACACTACAACAGGACTTCAATGCCATACAGCAATGGTTCAGGTCCAGCCAACTATTTCTAAATGTAAATAAAACCGTCTCCCTAACCTTCGGCACGCAACCTCGACTTTCCCACCTAGCTGTTCCTCCCACCTTCCATACCCTGGACGGGTCCCCTCTGGAGTCTTGCACCTCATTCAGATACCTGGGAGTATGCCTTGACCAACACCTAGATTTCTCTGTACACATCAAATCGCTACACAAAAAAACTGCACCCTAAACTGGGTGCACTATATCGCAACAAAGGGTGCATGCCCACTATGGTCCAGAGAGAAATTGTGCATAAAATGATTCTCCCAATACTAGACTATGGCGACGTGGTTTGTGGCGCCGCACCCTCATCCAACCTGGCCAGCCTGTACACCCTCTTTCACTCCTTCTGTCACTTCATCCTGGACTGCCTCCCAATGACCCATCACTGTGACCTATACAGGTCCCTAGCCCTACACTCACTTGCATCCCGCAGACTGATCCACTGCTCCAGAAGCATAGCTAAATTCTGGTCCCAGTCCCTCCCCCCTTATCTCAGCTCCACCTTATCAGCTCAGCCTTCCCTGCCCTACTCACTCAGAAGCATGAACTCCAGGCTTCTCCAAGTCCCATTCATGCATACCTCCAAGGGACAATCAGCCTTCAAATATCACTTGCCCAAACTACAGAATGAGATACCTGCTGACATCAGGTTTACCTCTAACTCTAGACTCCTAAACCCACTTCTCCATGCACACTTCTGACACAAGCACCTGCTACCAGCAGTCTTGAGCTCTAAGCCCCAAGTTCCCCTGATTCGGGCCACCTGCTCAGCCCCATTTATTCTCACCTGCTGCATCTTAGGGTCAGAATATGCATCTAAGAATTACAGTCTTGTTTCACTTCCATGTGCCAAATCGTGTGTTTTCTCATACTGCCTTGTGTACCTCAATGTTCTCTGTCTTGTATATACTCTGTACCTATGTTAAACCTATGTAAATACCTGTACTGTAATGCCCCCTTATAATTCCCCCAGGTCACATTTGGAAACAAGTGGCCCCCTGCTCAGTATGCCTGCCTGGTTAATCTCTTAAATAAATAAATCAGTTTTTTCCCATGGCATTTTTAAACAGTTTGCAAAGGCTTCTTGTACCTCCAGCCTTCAATCAGGGAGCCCATTCCTCCTTGGAGCCTGAACCTTTGCATAGATGGGCTCATGAATCCACCTTTCGAGCCATGTCCACTGCCCACATCAAGTTTGTAACTTGGAAGACCATCTTCCTGGTAGCCATTACGTCTGCCAAGGATTTCAGAGGTACAGGCCCTGTGCACTGAGTCGAATTACATCATCCCTCACAACCATAAAGTTGAGCTCAGGACAAATAGGAAATTTCTCCCAAAGGTGGTTTCAGAGTTTCACTTGAACCAGTCCATTACTCTGCCTGTCTTCTTTACTGAGCCCTCCACTCCTGATGAGGAAAAGCTCCACAGCTTGAATGTCAAAAGAGCCATCTTCCACTACCTAGAGCATACTAGACAGTCCAGAAGCTGTTCCACTCAGTTGTTCCTCACCTACAGGGATGTAGGCAGAGGAAGACCAGCTACCAAGAGAACTATTTCTTGTTGGTTGGTATCTTGTATTAGAATCTGCTATGAGAAAGCTGGTCAACAACCTCCAGTGGGGCTCAGGGCCCATTCCACCAGGGGCACTGCAGCCTAGCTTGCAGCAGCTAGGTACATTCCCCTACTGGATGTTTACAAAGCAGCTGCCTGGAAATCTGTGCACACCTTTGTGAAACACAGATGTGCAGACCAGATCTGATGCCAAATTTGGCAGGGCAGTTCTGCAGAGCCTCTTTCCTAAGCAGATTCTCTGCCCGCCTCCCACTTGGTACTGCTTGGTAGTCTGCAAAAAGTTACTGATGCTAAAGGACTCCTGGGGTAAGAAGAAAAAATGACTCACTGCAATAATCATCTTTCTTCCATGGGGTCCTTTAGCATCAGTAAGCTCCCACCCTTCCTCCCCAGTTCACCTGTCAGAGAAGGGCTCTTACATCACCTTTTACCAAATTTGGCATTTGTTATTGATGAGTTTTTACCTCGTGTGGCTTTCTATTTCCACTGCTGGACATTTGCATGTTTTTTGAATCCTGTTAATTCTTTTTTGGGGCATTGCCCTCATTTTTCCTTAAGAAAATTCTGAAGCAGTCAACAGCTCTCACTCAGTTCACACCTCCTCCTGTCTTTTGATTCTTTGGCCCTACGCTCATTAAAAAACCTCTTAAAAGCACACCTCTGGGGCAATTGCACCTAGCCAGCTAAATACAAAAAGTTACTGATGCTAAAGGACCCCATGGAAGAAAGAAGATTAATTCGGTGAGTAATTTTTTCTTTCTGGACACACAAACTATTAAATCATTGAACAAACATGACAGAGACATTCTTTAACACTAAATATATGGTGCCCACTATGTAAAGACATGTTATTCTTTAAAATAAGAAAGTGCTACACATTCCGGCCCTTTGCTCTGATTTTTAAAGAGACTGCCATGAATTTTAATGCTGTGAGGTTGAAAGGTATGGGTCTACAAGACTACCAAATTGATATTGCCAATTGGGATCAGGCTGGGAGGGGAACCACTGCACTGCCAGAGCTTTTTAGGGATCATGTAGGAGTGGGGCAGCAGCCAAGGCTTGCACAATGCCTTTGTGTATTTGTGCATGAAGGCATTGTGCATAGATTTTAATGGCCACATAATGACATCCAAATAGCCCCTTAACACCTTGAAAGCCATACGGCATCATTAGCATGCAGGCCGCTGAATCTGGCTACCAGACACACAGGCGCTATCCTGTTTGGAATGTGCTGTCACCTTTGCTCCAGGTTGCCTGTTGCCAGGAAGGGGGTTTGGCAGTGTGATGCATTTGCGCTTTGCATGGTGCTACGACAGCTGAATTTTCATGTAGGCAGCATGCACTGGACAGGGAGCACTGCTTGTATGAATAAGGCACCCTGATGACTGTGCACTGTTTTGCACGCAGAACAGTTTTGCATGGAGCAAATGGATACTTTTGAATTTTGAGGCCACACAATATTACATGCTAAAAAGTTATCTTCTAGTGGATCAGTTGCTAGTCATTATTTTCAAGGAAGTGGCTAGTGATGTCAGCAAATAACGATCGCTGAAACCAATAAAATAGGTGTATTGAAAAATATCTGCAAAACAATCAGTTAAGAAGCTTGTCTCTCCTTTTCACATTCAGCCCTCCTGCAAGACATTAACTGCCAGAGAATACACAGAAATTAATAAAAAATAAAAATAGTTACAGCATATGATTAGTAATAAAAATGTATAATGCTACATGTATCTGCCTGCAGTATCTTATTCCTATTAAAATGAAATCCTATTTATGCCAAAAAAAGTATGACCCAAATTACAACTATTAGCTTACCTTTAGGTCCAAACAGGGCAGCATAACAGGGCTGGTTGCAATAGGGCTTCCCATCATGCTAGAGGGAAGGTAATACAGACAAGATTTAAATATAGGAAATCACAGAAAGTCAAATATGCCAGTACTCAGTCACAACAATATTACATTCAGCTGCTGTCACTTTTTTTCACCATTTTTTAATCATTAGGTAACAGGTATGGCCCACTAGACACAAGGCCTGGTTTAAGGGGTGACCTCCGAGCACTGGAGATGCTAACTGGGCCCCACAGTATGTAAGTGAAGGTTGCAGGAATCAAGCATATGTCTATTGGCTATACCAAACTAATTCACAGCTCATTACTCTAACTTCTAGGCTATATTGCCAGCTCTTCCAGTGGTCGCGCGGGCAACAGGATCTCCTGCCCTCCCCCTCCCACCCGCAGAATCTCCCCAGCTCCTCCGTGGTTGCGAGGGCAACAGGATCTCCTGCCCTCCCCAGGCCCGGTAGAATGCAGAATCTCCCCAGGTACTGAGCCGCTGGCAAAGGCAGAGCACCAGCTTGTTTGTCTGCTCTCTCCTCCACTGGTCACGAGGGCAACAGGATCTCCTGCTCTCCCCTGAGCTCCACAGAACACAGAATCTCCCCAGCTCCTCCGGTGGTCGCAAGGGCAACAGGATCTCCAACCCTCCCCCAAGCCCCGCAGAACGCAGACTTCCCCCAGCTCCTCCAGTGGTCACAAGGGCAACAGGATCTCCTGCCTTCCCCGAGCCCCGCAGAATGCAGAATCTCCCCAGCTCCTCTGGTGGTCACGAGGCAACAGGATCTCCTGTCCTCCCCAGAGCCCCGCAGAACACAGAATCTCCCCAGGTACTGAGCCGCCGGCCAAGGCAGAGCATCAGCTTGTTTGTCTGCTCTCTCCTCCCGTGGTTGCGAGGGCAACAGGTTCTTCTGCCCTCCCCCAAGCCCCACAGAATGCGGAATCTCCCCATGTACTGAGCTGATGGCCAAGGCAGAGCACCAGCTTGTTTCTCTGCTCTGTGAGTGTGTGTGTGGATCTTGGGCGCCTTTTTTCAAAGACCCTTGTTTTTTCGTCAGCAGAGCCATGCAGATAGTTTTTTTTTCTGCCTACTTTCTCTCAGCATTTTGCAGGATTTTAAACCAAGCTGAAGGGAACTTTAAGAAAGAACTTAATTTGCTGCCCTATTAGACTTATTGCCAGTACTGTATTAGAAATGAGCTTTAAGGACTTTATAGTATGCGCCTGTGTTATTTATTTAATTCTGCTCTACTTGTGCTTTAACTCTGTATTAGCCAGCATAGAGGTCTGCAAGTTACTCAATTGTGCACTGCGTGCTGTATTTAATCATTATTGAGGCAGGCATTTAGGGTTTAGTGCACCTAAAAAACGTTGTGTTACTGAGGCTTAGAAGAGCTTTAAATCCCTTAACTATTTTACTGTACATGCTTTAAGTTCTCATACCAACCGATGCTATCCCCTGTAATACTGTGGCACTTGGTAGTTACTGCTGGCCTTAATTCTCCTCCAATTTAATGCAGATCCAGGTGCTTACTTGAAAAAAAAAAAAAAACCCCAAGGTTTAAATTCAAATTTAGGACCAAAATTAATCCTCACAAACTGAGGTAACTCGAGATAGGAACCCTCTTATTGCATGTAAATCTTTGTGCCAGTTAACCAGACCTTCCTTCTCCCTACCTTACATAATTGTTCCTGTTTCTTCTCTCCCCAGCTCGTCCAGTGGCTGCGAGGGCAACAGGATCTCCTGCCCTCCCCCAAGCCCCGCAGAACGCAGAATATCCCCAGGTACTGAGCCGCCAGCCAAGGCAGAGCACCAGCTTGTCTGCCTGCTCTGTGAGTGTGTAACCCTGCCGGCACTCTGCACCAACTACCCCACAACCACCCTTGGTGAGCTGTCAGTTATATAGGCTGTCCCTTGTGACTGTCAGAACTAAGCAGCCCACTTTGCCCTTTACAGATATCCTCATCCAACACTAGTGGACGCCCTAGAGCTGCTGCCTAAACAGAGGTTAACATGCTGCGTCTCTCTCTAGCCATAGTCTACCTACTCACAACCATATCACCCCTCCCACCCTCCTCCTACCCAGAACAGCAACAGCAACATAGCTCCCTAACACTCATCACTGTGATTGCCACGCAGCCTTATCACTCATCCTCCTCCCTTGGGCAGCACCCTCTATATTGCTGGTATAACTGGGAACTTGGAGCTGACATCCTCCCTCCCTTCCTCCTTTCATGCGGGGTTGCTAGCCTTAAATGTCTCCCTCCAATCAACTCATTGCCAACCTCGAGTATTCCTCAGCAATCCCCTGCCAGCCGCATATCACAATGGGCCATACTCCTAGCAAAACAACAATTGAGTCTACTGCTCCTCCTAGCCGGGGATGTTGAGCGAAACCCTGGTCCAACCCCCCCCCCCCATACTGGACACCTCTCTCCCCTTGCTATCCATTTACCAAGAGGTTTCAAAATAGCACACTTAAATATATGCAGCATCCTGAACAAACTCAAGGCACTACAACCAAGCATCCTATCCCTGTGCCCTGATATCCTAATCATTACTGAAACCTAGCTGAAGTCCCACAACCTGGACGCAGGGATCTCTATACCTGGCTACTCCCTCATTCAGCAGGCCCGTCAGGGTAAAAGGAAAGGTGGTGGCACTGCCATGTTCATCTCCTCCAAGCTCCAGTTCACCACAATTAGGCTTTCCATGACCACATTGTCTATAGACTTCCTACTAATCAAAATCTCACTCCCTCACTCAATTCCCTTGTACGCAGCAGGGTCCTTGTGCTCCCCAGATACCATGCTGCCCATTGTCCTAGACCACTTGGGCACCCTAAAATCCCTCATGGCTGGTGGAGAGCTACATATCCTTGGGGATTTCAACCTGAACTGGCTCTCCAGTGCTAGCTCCAAAATATGAAGAAAAAGTGAATGCGCTAAACCTGTCCCAACAAATAACAGAACCCACTCGCCTCAACCACAAATCCAAGAACCATACTCTATTGGACTGGGCTCTAACCTCCCATTCCCATCATATTAGTGATGTTGGACTCCTACCGGACTCTCTCAGCGACCACCAAATGATATACTTGGTGCGTAAAATATTCCGACCTAAGGCTCCACCCCACTGTACACTACTCATCAGGTCATACAAATCCCTGGACTTGACAGCACTCCTAAATGACCGGAATAAAATTGACTGGTCCTACATCCCATGGGCACCCTCCATTGATGCTGCCCTTGAATTCTTCATGTCCAGATGCCTTGCTATCTGGTACTACCATGCGCCACTCAGAAGATCCAGAGTAAGGGGTGCCCACTTGCCCTGGGTGACCGCTGATCTCATAGATCAACTTCGAGTCAGGGACCAAGCCTGGAAGACCTATAAGGTAACAGGTTCTCAAATGGCACTTCAACACTACCGCTCACTGCGGAATGCCTGCACGAGGCTTATCCACCAGGCCAAAACTAATTACTTCAAGTCCTCTTTCCACACTAGCTTTAATCACTCAGATTGGTTTTGGAAGTCAAATAAATCTCTCTTCTCCCCTCTGACCCAACCCCATACACCAGCCCTCAATGTAGCAGGCATCACTGTCACTGCACTGAACGCTGTGGCCACTGAGCTTAACTCCTTTCTCACAAGCTGCGCATCCTCTCTCTTATCCTCTCTTGCACCACACCCCATAAAGCCACCCTCCTCTATCCGAGCCACACCCCCATCCTCCCACTTCTCCTTTCATCTAGTTACACCAACAGAGGTATTAAAAGCCCTATGGTCATGCAATCCCTCCAAAGGCAAATGCCCATCGGGACTGGACTCCAAAATGCTCCACCTATCTGCCCCAGCCATAGCCAACCCACTGGCCGCTCTCTTTAACCTATCCTTCAGGCATGGATCAATACCATCTAAATGGAAATGTGCCACAGTCATCGCCCTCCATAAAGTCAGCGATCCCTCTTCCCCGGGTAACTACTGCCCCTATCTCACTTCTCCCCATTTTAGCCAAAATCCAGGAGTGCCTTGTGCTCTCTCAGCTCTCCCATTTTCTCGACTCCACCTCCTTCACTCCGTACCAGGCTAGTTTTAGGAAAACTCACTCCACCATCACCTCTCTCCTACAACTCACCAACACCATCCTCACGGGAATGGATAACGAGGGTATCACTGTGGCTATTTGTGTCGTCCTGGCAAAGGCCTTCGACATGGTCTCTCAAGCCCTGCTACTGTCCAAGCTCTCCCTCACCAGACTATCAGGGCCTGCCACCAGCTGGTTCCATTCATACCTGGCAGGCAGGTCCCAATCAGTCCGAATTGGTTCTGCCACTTCCTCCTCCCTCCCTGTCACTACTAGGGTCCCCCAAGGCTCTGTCCTTGGCCCAGTGTTGTTTTCCATCTTCCTAAATGATCTGCCTTCAGCCTGCCCACATACCTCCATTCATATGTATGCAAACTATACAGTACTGTATGCCTCAGGTCCATTCTCCTCTGTAGTAGCTACCAGACTCCAGCAGAATTTCAACAATGTCCAACTCTGTTTTCGTTCTAATCAGCTATTTCTAAATCCCAAGAAAACTGTCTCCCTAACATTCGGCACAAGGGCAAAATTCTCCCATCTTCCCACCCCCCCATCTTTCACACTCTTGATGGCTCCCCTTGGAGGCTTGTACATCCTCAGATACCTTGGTCTGGTTAGATCAGCACCTTGACTTTTCTGCACATATTGATGAGATCCATAAGAAATTGTACTCCATGCTGGATGCTTTATACCACAACAGAAGTTGCATCCCCCTGCCAACGCGCTCGGCAATTGTACAAAAAATGATCCTCCCAATCCTGGACTATGGGGACATAATCTATAGTGCAGCCCCCAAGTCCTCCCTAGCCAGACTTGATCCTCTCTTCCACTTTTTCTGTCATTTCGCCCTGGACTGCCCCACACACAACCCATCACTGTGACCTTTACTGGTCACAGTCCTTAGACCTCCCTTCTCTCCATGATCAGAGACTGATCCACTGTACCAGGACCACTGCAAAATTCTGCCACAGTCCCTCCCCTCCTACCTTGTGGCCACCCTAGCAGCTCTACCCCCGACTGCATACTCACTCAGGAACATTGATTCCCGGCTTCTCCACATCCCCCACATGTCCACTGCTTTTGGCCAGGCTGCCTTTAAATACCGGATGCCAAAATTATGGAACTCATTGCCAGTAGACATTAGGCACACCACCAGCACACAACATCTCAACTCCCTCCTCAAGACACACCTCTCCACTACATGCTTATGCAACTTGCACTCCTGAGGACCTAGTATTGCACCCGTCACCAATTTTTGCCCAGTTTACTGAGCTGCACTGCTCCACACTTGCATATCACAGACCCTCACCTATGCCATAACAGTGTGTTTCCTGTTCTACAACTTGCAATGTGAATACTGCTAAGCATTCTGACCTCTCAGCTAATAGCCCGTGGTTCTGCACAACTGTACCCACTGCATTAGGTGTTTCATGTTGCATTATTGTCTTCTTTCTTTAGGGCACAACTAAGCTGCTCAGAATGTACATCTTATTCCATTGTATTTTTCTGCTGTTGCTTAACTGTATATACAATTGTATTTCTATATGTTATTTCTACTGTATTTCTCCTCCCACCCCCACCCCCAGGGCATATCTGGAATCGAGCGGTAACCTGCTCAGTATGCCTTCCTGGTAAAACTTTTCAAGAAATAAATAAAATTTCCACTTGCTTTCTTGGATTTGTTTGGACTGATAACACAATTACATCTTTTTCACTGGGGAGGGAGTAACAATTTGCACAATTTCCTATCAAAGTGTGGGCTATTTGTGCACAGAGTATAATGGCTAAAATCTTTTCCATAGCTATAAATTACCACAGCTAAATCACATGGTTGCTGTAAATGGTATTTCTGGTGGTGAGGCTGATTAAGACAGTATTTGAAACTACAGTATATGTCGCTCATTTCAATGAACTCCTTAGATATTCAAGTTTGACATACATTTTGAAAGAAATAAGGTCAAATTAAGAAACAAATTAATACAAAATTGCAAACATGCTCAAACAAGAGAACCTTGTTCATATGAATAAATCTTACCTCTGCATGAGAACCGGGAGTTAGAGTCTTGCTGCACTTCTGGCATTTTAAACATGGCCTGTGCCAGTCTTTGCCCAAGGAAGAGACCTTCTCAGCTGCAAAACAAGGACGACAACATATACAAACTCAACTCCATAACACAGGCTATGATACAATTAATCAAGTAAAGCCACTTGTTCAAACTAACAACACAATTTATTCAATTTTAGTTTTAAAAGACATCCCTTACTCCTGTTTTACTAAAATGAAAAAATTAAACTGCAGCTGTCACATTTTAAATGTTAATATTCTGCCAGTCCTCTTTTCAATTTTAGAAAATCAAGCCAAAGAAGGCAAAAGATAAAAAGGAAGATGATAGAGGCTTTGGTAAAAATGTTCTGCTTCTAGATGTAATAAAATATGGTCCGTTTCAGTCTAGCTAACCTGTATGCCCAGTTCTCTGCCATTTTTTTTTTTTTTTTATCAGTGGTAAGAGACATAAGGAGTTATACTAGACTTACATTAAAGGAAACTGGATGTCCCATGTGGAATTTAAATGGTACAGGGATTAAATAGTTAAATAATAATTAAATATGAATTAAATTAAATAGTAGGTAAGGAAAAACAGGCAGACTAGGTAGGCCAAGTGCTTCTTATCTGCCATTAAATTCTATGCTTCTATGAATCTGTCGTGATACAGTAGATTGGGAAAAATGGGCACACTACATGGGTCAAGCAGTCCTTATCTGCCATCAAATTTTACAGTATGTTTAATTATAGAAGGGGGGTCTCTATCCACCCAACCATTGATTAAAGAAAGGCTAAGGTTACTCACCAACAAAACTAACTAACAATCCCTGTTGGCATCAGCAAAACTCTGTTATACAGTGTCCTTCAAAGTGGGAATTTTATCCATTGTGCTTATTATTAGTAAGGACAATTACATGACAAAAGGATCTTTGACCCGGACATATAAAATAATGCACAGTAAGTAGTGCATTTATCTTTTTTACACACCCAAGGTGTGTGATGTCCTTAAGCCTCATGACTTACTACCTGTGGTACCTTGTGATTCCTTTGATAAGCAGAACTTTGTCCAAGCCTATCTAGAAGGAGGTTCACCCATGCCAGTGTGCGGGAGATGTGGGCAACCTACATTAGGGCACAAGCAAAATGTCGCCTGTCTCAATCACGGGTTGACATTGCACCACCAGCAACTTACAGAGCCCAAGGACCGTCTGGTAAAAAAACTTATATTTTGTGAGGGCCTTAGCCCCCACACCCCCTGACACAGAGGCCTTCACCCCTTGCACTCCCCAAAACTAACTAGAACCAATTCCAAGGCAGGCATGCAGTGCAAGGCAGGAGAATAGTGTGGACGCTGAAAATGGTCCGAGTGCAGGATGCTGTAAAATTGAGAATGACCAGTCACTCACAACCTTGTATTGGCATCCACATGATGGCACCATAATCATGGTGCCCTAACAATGGCACACCCTACAAGGCATATGGTATAGATAGATAGAGATACTTTATTTTTAAAGCACCCATTTCCTTAGACTCTGGGTGCTGTAAAATAAATCATACTAAAATACAGACATAAAATCACTATAACTGGGTGCAATAATCTATCTATCAAATTTAAAAGAATACACTATTGATCAATCGATTAAAAGCTTGCTGGAACAACAATGTTTTCAACCGTTTCTTAAAGGCTTCTACCGAGGGAGCATCCCTTAAGTAACCAGGCAGTGAGTTCCACAGGGTAGGCGTGGCTGCAGAGAATGCCACAGCCTAACCCTGGGAACTGTCTTCATATTCACTCTCTCTCCACTGGTAGGCCATTCCATAGGTTTACCACCTTCTGAGAAATAAACTGCCCCCTAACATGACCCCTCAATTTGCCACCTCTGTGCTTAAGGGTATGTCCTCATATCCTGCTGGAGCATACCAAATAAAACATCTGTGTATGATCATGCTGATATTCTTCTGTATTTGGAGAACAGAGATCATGTGCTTCCTCAGTCTTCTTTTCTCCAAGGCAAACATATGTTAGAGTTGGGAGGAAGTTGCAAATTCTGCCTTGCTGGAACTTTCGTGAAATTTCATAAATTTCATGAAATTTTTTAACTTCTACCTTTGACGAAATTAGAAACTTCAGAATGTGTCTGGCAACGTTTTGCCCTGTTCTGCAGAATTTTCTGATTGAACTGTGGAATAATACACTTGAACTGTGAATAACAGTTCAGAGGAATTTTACTCCAGTTTAATTGATCATTACACAATACATGTAATCATTCCACAGTTAAGTGATCAGTTTTGCAGAATTTGTTTCTGCAGCATAATACATTAATCCACGATTCATACCTTCATGCTGCAGTTCAGTGACTCACTGAACTGTGGAATGAAGGCAGGAATTGTGGATTATTGCATTAAACTGCAGAAAGAAATTCAGCAGACCTAACCAGTGACAGTGATCAGTTCTGCAGAATATCCACAGTTTAATACATTAATTTATAATTCATACATTCATGCTGCCATTCTAAGTCAGAATTTTCACAAAAATTGCCAAAGTGCATTCTGAGATTTTGAGAAAGCAAAATACTATCGCCAAAATTCTGCTGGTGGAAGTTTATTTTTGTGCAGCCCTGCAGAATGTCCTTATAGTATATGGTTACTGTTTTCTGTGTAAGGAAATCCATACATTCAAAAACTCCATTGTACCGTAGCTGTGAAATCAGAGTTATGGTGCATTGGCTCCCGGAAGTCATTGCACAACAGTTCTGATGTCACAACTGTGGCACAATGTAAAATTACCTGTGTCATTCATTGCCTGGCACATTCAAGCTGCAAAACTGCCATTTCCTCAGTGGTTTTGTAGTGAAGCACGATTGTGGTGGTATTTTTCAAAGTCTTGTCAAAAACAGAGCTCTTCATAGAAGAACCAGAGGACAAATAGATGGTGCAAGAAATGCAGAAGATTTAAATTGAAGTACTAGTGGTACTAAAGGTGTTAAATAAGTTCTGTAAAGAGTGAAATAATTATGTATTAAACATAGAATAATACATTAGGTGGTGTGTTTGACAAGAATTTTGCACACATCCAAGGTGCCAGATGCTAAATGAATCCTGAGAGCGAAGCTTCAGGGGTTTAAGCATCCAACATGGAGGGTGTGTATAAATTTTGTGTTTTTACACACCACCCTAAGTTTTATTTTATATAATTGCTGGAGTTATGTTTTTTCACCATAGCAATTATATAAAATAACAGCTTTTGGTGCCTGTTAGAAGACAGTGTAGTGAGGCCACACTCTGGCTTGTGGTTTTCTCATAGGAAGATCAGCACTTATTTGCTGTTATAACCAGCAGATTATAAAGGCAAATTATAACTGGCTTTTCCTATGGGGAAAAAAACACAACCCAGTTATTTTAATACAATATGCTGTGTGTTTGCCTGGATTCAAACCATTGATTCTTTGCCTGCTAAGTGAACACACATCCAGTACACCACTGAGCTGCAGGTAAGCGAGTTGCAGTTCTCATGGTGTAGCAGAATGTCACAACCTGTAAAACAGGCAAGTAGGGATCTAATCCCAGCAGGTTATATACAGATGTGTCAAGCCAAGATGAAGCACAGCAATGCTGCAGAATATCACAGAATACTGCAATTTACTGCCGGGGCCATTGTAAGTCAATGACAAACCCTTTTGTCATGCAGGATTTTGTGATGTGTCATTACTGCAAGTTACTGTGTTTCATCATGGCTGACACATCTGTACCTTCAAAAATTGTTCTTAGCTAAATTTACTTCTCAAATAATTTATGATTCTGACCCCAAACCACCATGAACTGCCACTCAAGTGAGTTTCCATCTTACAAAAAAAAAATGTATAAGTCCCTACCAGGATTTAAACCGTGGAGCCTTTGTTTGCTAAGTGAACACACATTCAGTGTGTCACAGAGTTGCTGATAAGCGAGCTGCACTGCTTATAGTGTAGAGGTATGTCACATACTGCAAAACAGGGAATTTAGGATCTAATCCCAGCAGGTGATTTACCTTCATAAATTGCTGTTCTTAGCTAAATTTATTTGTCACATAATTTACTATTCCAACTCCACACCACCATGAATTGCCACCCAAGTGAGTTTCCATCTTTCCAAAAAAAAGCTTAATTTCACACTAGAATCAGAACTGTTGATTCTTTGTCTACTAAGCAAACACACATTCAGTGTGTCACTGAGCTGCTCATAAGGAAATTGCAGTTCTTATGATGTAGAGATTATCACATCCTGTAAAACAGGGGACTGGGGATCTAATCCCAGCAGGCCGTTTACTTTCACAAATCGTTGTTGCTGCCTAAATTTACTGCTCATAAAATTTACTATTCCAACTCCACACCACAATGAATCACCACTCAAGTGAGATTCCACCTTACAAAACATTTTGAAAAAAATGCTTAGGTCCCTCTAGGATTTGAACCATTGATGAAATACTTGCCAAGAAAACACACATTCAGTTTGCCACTGAACTATAGGTAAGTGAGCTGCAGTTCCTGTCATGGAACACTTATGTCATAACAAGCAAAACAGGTGACTCAAATTGTATTCAGACCTAGACAAACCTCATCCAGGACTAATTTAATTGGCTGCAACATACTGTAGAACTAAGTTCAATTATCTGAAAGTCTGCTGTTTAGCTCTGCTGAAACTCTTCACTACACCAGCAATGCCATTTAGCAGTCTCTCTCATACAACAAAAACTGTAGTGAGAAAGAAAAAAATGTATAATACAGGAGATCAAACCAAGGCTTGTATAGGTATGAAACCCTATGGCAAGCCCTAAAAGTTCTATCAATGACATCATGCAGCCGAATCAATCACACTGAATGTAACCTTAAACTTGACTAAATGCACAAAAGAGTATGCATGACCACAGTGGGTGCTAACAGTTATGCTGTTGGCACCTAAAAATATTTAGAATGCCTATTTTTGTTAGACTCTGCATCTGTCCCTTTTCTACATAAGAACACAAAAAACACAGCACCAACACTTCCTGGACCTTTTGTTTGTTTAGATCGTTTGTCCTGCATGGCGTTTCTGTATTATGTTTAAAGTTATGCCCACAATACAGTATATTTTTCCAGGAAGTGTTGGTGCTGTGTTTTTTGTGTTCTAGTGTTTGGCTTTTCAACACAGGCACAACTTAGGTTTGGAGCAGCCTTTTTGAGTTTCTGAATCCTTTTCTACATAAACCACAACCTATATAGAATAGGATATCAGCAACCAAACACAACTCAGCATTTGTTTTCATATTGGGTTTAAGATGACAGCATGGACCCGAGCTTTGATCTTGAGGTCCATATGCTGTCATCTTAACCCCTCAATGGAAACACAGAGGGAATAATGTACAGGATACCATACACAAAAAGGCTATATTTTTATCAAGGGATTGAGATGGCAGCATCACCTCAAGAGTGAAGCTACTGTAAATGATCCCCATTCTCCAGGACCTGCCTGTGGTTTCCAAGAGTACTGCCTGTCATGTGTGCCTGAGTAATGCCACCTCTGAAAGCCTCCCTAGCTTATATTAAGCTGAAACCACCATGCACTGCATAATTGTTCAGCCCTCAAGGAATGCCACAACACTGATTAGCCAAGGTTCCAGAGACTCTGATCCCTAATTTATTAATTTCACAACTTTCCATGCTGCAACACTAATATATGCTTTCAATGTACTTTTTGCAAGGACTTACCTCACTTTTCTAAGAAAGATATGTAAACACCGATGGCTTTTGCTTGTACTGTACCCATTTTTCAGCCCCTGATGTGCACTGAATATTGATGATCAATGTGCCACCCCTATAGCTTGCTTTGTGAATTGCTCACTGGGACACTTACCAATCAGCTGCATAGTGACGTTCGGTGCACCAGACCTGTAGCTTACTTTGCAAGTAGCCCTGTAAGCAACTTACCAAGCAGTTGCATAGTAACACTCACTGCACCAGATCTGTAGCTTGCTTCACGGGTGAATCTGTGAGTAACTCTTGAAGCAGCTGCATAATGATGATCACGGCACTAGACCCGTAACTTGCTTTGAAAGTTGCCCTGTGGGCCACTCACGAAGCAACTGCATAGGGATGTGCACTGTGCCAGACCTGTAACTTATTTTGTCAGTGGCTGTATGGATGGCTCATCAAGTTTAGAAACAAACTGTTGGCAGAAAAAGACAACTTGGCCCACCCAGTCTGCCCAAATGGCCTCTTCTTTGTCTGTCTCTGGTGCCCTTCCCACCTCCCTGCCTATTTCCTAATATTTCTCCAAGTCTATCCCAGGCATGCTTGAGGCTCCTACTGTTTATGCCTCTACCACTTGCACTGGCAGTATGTTCCAGGCATCCACCACTCTTTCAGTGAAGCAGTACTTCCTCACATCCCTCTTAAACTTTCCTCCCTCCAGTTTCATTGCATGCCCGCTGGTCCCGGTGCTTTTTCTCATTTGGATTCCCCTCCTGCAACTTCTTAACCCCTGTGAGGTACTCGGAGGTCTCTGTCATGTGCCCTCTTGCTCGCTTCTCTTCCTGGCTGTATATGGTAAGATCCCTCAGTCTCTTTTCATAAGGCTTTTGATACAACCCCTGCACCATTTTAGTTGCCCTGCTCTGGACTGCTTCTTCTCTATGTCCTTTCTGAGGGGTGGCCTCCAGAACTGGACACAATATTTCAGGTGGGGTCTCACAAGCAAGTGATACAGTGGCACCAGCACCTCCCTTCTCCTGCTGGACATACCTCTACACTATGCATCCCAGCATCCCACAGGCCTTACCTACTGAGCAGCTGCTTAGTGACATTCAGTGACATGGACCTATAGCTTTCTTCATGAGTGACCCTGCAGGCCACTCAGGAAGCAGCTCCATAATGTCTACACTATGACAGTTCTATAACTTGCTTTGTGAGAGGCCCTGCAAGGCCTCTTACTCATCCAAACATACAGGATAGTACAGTAAACTTCTGTTCTAACAAAATTTACAGCTCGGTAAACTGGTGCTTTGGGACATGCAGTGACTTGCTCACAAGCAAAGGCCTTACACTTACAGCCCCTCCATTACCAGACAACCTTCCAGATTCAGCAAGACTGTCCTACCCACCATACAGGCTAACCCCATCCTCCCAGACACACACGATCATGAGCAGTGTGCATTCCCCTATCAAACACACCAGGCAGTGATGAAACATTTGCAGATCAACAGTGCCAGACATATTTAGAGTCCATACCCTGTCCCAGAAACAGACCCATAGGGTCAACCCCCAGCACAGGATGAAGTTACAATTATATAACGTTAGTATATGCCCAAAGGTGCTCTTTGTGTTTCTTGTAAGTGAAAGATATTGAAAATAATAGCCAACTCCATTTTGAAAAACAGGTGCTTTGTGTGGTATATGGGGGGGTGTAGAGTAGTTAGTTAGGCCTAAAAAAAAAAAAAAAAAAATAAATGAATAATGGGGACTTGGTAAAACCCGACCACTGGATCTGGCAGAATCAAACTGGTCAAATCCAGACTGGCCAGTCTAGCCAGACAGGAAACAACTTGTAGAAAGATTACTGGTCTGGCCACTCTAGGCAGATTGTCTAGTCTGGCTTTTACTTGTCTTGTCCAGTTCCAGTGGTCCAGTTTCCATCCTGTCCTGATGAAGTGGTGAAAATTAGACAACACCAGATTGGTACAAACCAGATTAGATCATCTGGCCAGAGTGTCCAGACCAGCAATATTCATGCAAGTTGTGCCCAATCTAATCTGGATTTCACCTATCTGGTCTTGACTGTGTCTGACTTCCTGTGTTGTTTTTTTTTTTTTTTTTTTTTTTTTAACCAAGTCCACATTATGCATTCATTTTTTAGGCCTAAATGGCTGCATTATTCACCCCCCATACCTCACACCAAGTACTTGTCTTTCCAGAGTAAAACTGTCTCTCATTGCCATCATCTTTCCCCTGACAAAATACAAACAGCATTTTTTTTGGCAGATAACTTTATATAATTGTATCTGTATTCAAGGTTTCCCCAAGTACTGAGGCCAAGTGTCATGGGTTCTTGGTGTGTGCAGAGCTTGGTTTCTCTCAGTTATCAGGCAGTCTTTATACAGAGAATACCAATTTTAATCACCGATTGTCTGCCTTTAGCAGAAAAGAATAAGATTATTTTTAAAAACAGAATCAGTCACTTTAATTATCATTGTTAGGTTCACAGTTCTTTTACTTGTCCTAAAGCCTCTCAAAAGGACTGAATGGACAATGGATGCCACTTTGATGTATTCCTGGCTGCTTCAACTGCATCTGACAGCAACTGTGTCTTGACTCTGCAGGTTGCACTGACTCTGCTGTTGATCCAATATGCTGCTGCCACTTTACTGATACTGCCACCACCCAGCTCTCAACTGCTGCCTAATCATTGATTCCACTTTTGCCTTGGAGACTGAACAAAATCATTTATCCAAAATGTGTATGTTGAGTCGCACTCACATTTTCTCCACTGCTGTCCCAATGTTGTCTCCTGTGTGCACTAAGTCTGCGCTGCTCAAAAATGCCACATCATCACCATGCTGGTACACTGCTTCTGCTCCTCTTCTTTTGACCAATCCATCACTCCATCCATATCTCCGCTACACTAATAGTGATGCCCCAAAACCCGACCACGCCCTCGTAAACGTTGTTCAACTGGAAGGGCGGGCATGTTAGGCAGCATGGATATGATGCTGGGACAATAAATTGTTATGAATGCAGATGCAGCCTAGGAATCAAAACTACTACCCTTGAGGAAACAGAAATGTACACAGTAGCATGTACACCTGCTGATGTCAGTGACCCCAAGCTGCAGCTGTGAGCAGTGCCAGCTGATCCTGCTGGATGAGATCTCAAAAACAGAACTCCTTGGTGGGGCTAGCACCAAAGCACTGTACACATGATTGCACACAAGTAAGAACTTCAGTCAGTCATATTTATACATGGCAAACATCTTGATTCTGTACGTGCAGAAACATAAAATAATTTTTTTTTAATCGGGGCCACAACTTCTGAAAAAAGCAGACCTTGAGGTATGGCAGACGACCAAAATGTCAGCACTGTGGTGTGATTCAGACGTGTAAAATGTTTGTATGGTTTCAAGAAAGCACCATAAGTAAAATAATGCACAAGTTGCTAATTGGTAACAGATTTATTTTGAGAAAGCAATGAAATTATAAAGCAATTGCAGTTTTAAATAAAGGTTAATAAACATACTTATAAACTCCATACTGAAGGAATTTGCTCCAAGGATATTGCACAGTTTTTGTAGAGACACTCAGTAAACAGACGGATGCTCATCAGTCAAATTTATATCTTATAATACACACTGTAGGAATTAGATCAGAAGAGTTGCACAATTTCCAGGAGAAGAAATAACACACATTTGACCCAATTACTAGACAAAACAGCATCTGCCAAGCTTGTAACTGAAATTCATTTGTGAATAGGACACAGCTCTGATGAGCACAATTATTTAAGCAGGCCAACAAGAATTAGACAGAATATCAACTGCAAAACTTGAGATTAAAAGTCACTTGTAGGTGTGATGCTTGGCTAGCTGGTTGTGATTGTTGTATGATATTTGTAATATAAAAATATAGTATGTGATTGCCTCACATAAGACAACCTGTGCTTCCATGGGTACCCCCCTCCAGGTTTCAGTGAAGCTACAGGATATGTAAGACCAGAGAGACCTGATTAAAGGTCTCCTGTTTTTTTGTCTTAATTAGAATGGATCCAGCTGCCAGGATATAGGGCTCATAAAGTTTTATGATTCCTATAGGAAGAACATTGATACCAACATAGTGTTAAAAGTTGTAAAACCCTTTGATCTGCTTTGGGAGCAAGAACCACCCAAGATCACAGAGAAAATGCTTAATTAAGGAGTCATATTTAGGAAGTGATTTTCCTTCTGATGTGACATTATTTAACATACCTCCTGATAGGACATCAAGTTTGTATTTTTTTGATTATAAAAGGAGGAGCTAGATGATGCACAGAAGGAGTGTGGAGACATAGTTTAAACCAATACAGTAGAAGCCACTTAAAGGGGACAGCTTCGTGGCACGGTAAACATCCCCTTTAAGTGATCGTCCCTTTAAACAGAAGTGCTACCTGTTCAACGTTACAAACGCACAAACACACAAAACTCACAAAAACAGCGTGGTAAGGACAAAACACACACATAACATACACACGACACACAGTGATTGTAGTGATTACAGCTCTTTTGTGAGTGATTGGCTTCTTTGCAGTGCAATTTTTATTTTTTAATCATTAAAATCATTAAAAGGCAGCTGACTGTTCACTTATCTGCATGGTGTAGGAAGTCAGTCTTTCTCTTCTGTTTGGAAGCTTCTGAAATTTTTTTTGAGGATGCGACTTTCCATATCAAACAGCATTTCTTGCTCTCGAACTTTATCCTGCGCAGTGCACCAGTCTCTCAGAGTGGCAATGCATTCGAGTGCCTCCTTGTTGCTCACAGATCTCGGCGGTGGGTCACAATCTTCATTGTTTGGTTCTCCTTCCTCATTTTCAGGTTTAATGGAGGCACAGATTTGTTCAGAGATCTCTCTGTCGGCTCACCGCGATCTAAATCAACCAAGGTCTCAAATTCATTGGCAGTCATGTGATAGGCCTCTCAATGTCAGCAAGGATGTTAATGTCTGCCACTGCTGCTCCACTGGACAGATAGTCTTCAGGCAGAAAGCTGGCTTTCCAATAGCAGTTTCAAATTGTAGAGTCTTTAACTGCACCCCAAGCTCGATGCATCATCAAAATCTCTTCGTACAGTGTCAGACCATGAGCAATCTCATTTGCCATGGACGAGCTGCCACTGTTGATTATCCCCACAATCCTTGTTACAAACATTGCCCTGTAGTGACCTTAAAGTTTTTTTTATTACTCCCATGTAAAGTGGGTGGATCAAGCTAGTGGTGTTTGGTGGAAGGAACACAATCTTGATCTGACTAAATTTACCAACAAACTTGGGTGGGTGAGCACTGCAATTGTCAATGAACAGGATAATCTTCCTGCGGCGGTGCTGAAGTTTGCTGTTCCACTCCGCCAGCCAGGCAGAGAAAATTGATCCTGTCATCCATGCATTAGCACTGTTTGTGTAGGTCACTGGGAGGGAATTTAAATCTTTAGGTAGGCAGCGTGGTCTGCGGCTCTTACCGATGACCAGCAAAGGCAATTTTTCAGTCCCCAGTAAGTTGCAGCAACACAACTGAGATACGATCTTTTGCCTTTTTTCCACCGATAAGTTCGTTGTCTTTGTGGGTATGCCCCCAGTCTGGATAGCCGCAGTAAAATAGCTCAGTCTCATCTGCATTCCAAATGTCACAGGGGGCATAATCGGTTAACAAACCAGGAAGAACATGGGTTACCCAGTCGGCTGCTGAAGGAGCATCAGCGTCCATTTTCTCACCGTACTCTTTCTTAAAAACTATGTTATGTCTCATTTTCCAGAGAGACAACCACCCAACAGTAGCCTTGAAGTTGTGCTCCATATACCCTGCCAGTTCATTTGCTTTTTTTTTTTTTTTGACCGGTCCCGATAAACGAGCCCCATGACTTACTGCATGAGAGAACCAAACATGAAGGGCGTCCTCCACCAACGTGTCCTTAACTTCACGTTTGTGTTTTTTATGCAGATTCTGATTGTCAGTCCACTCTGTAAGAATCTTTTCTTTGTTCTGGGAAATTCTACCTGCCTGACTCTTTGAGATGCCAAATTTCCATGCGACGATCACAAGGGATGTGTTTGGTTCCTGAAGGGACTCCTAAGTTTTCACTTTGTCTGTTAAAGTCAGATCTACATGCTTAGCTGCCATCATGAAGCCCTGGATTAATGGTTTAACACCTGACACAACTGAAAAGCTGGCTGCTATTTAAACTGTGAGCCGCTAATTGCTCACTAATGGCTGCTGACAGGGTTTCAAGTGCACTATAATTACATGAGCCTGGCCAGTAATCTTCCCATTAAAATGAATAATCTATCCCAATTAAAGGTACAACTCTGCCAATGAATATCATAGGAGCAAATTCGGTGCCCAGAGAGACGTCCCAGTTAAGCGAACGTCCTGTTTAAGTATGTCCCCTTTAAGTGGAGTATACTGTACTTGTGTCTGAACTATTTGTCATATTTTTGGGGATTCCAGAGAGAGACACAATTCTCTTACTTAACTGCACTTACAGAGGTAATATATTGGGTAGAAAAGATCTAATGTATTTTGGTAGGCATTTGTTCTGTAGTTTTCCTTGTTTTTTCTTTTATGCGATTGTGATGCTCTTTGATATTTGTTCTGTATTTTATCTTACTGTTTTTGTCCATTTTTAGTAAACATATTCTTTAAGATTCTGCCTGGGAATCCTCCATCATTTTTTTGCATGTGGAGTGCCTGTATTGTTAAGTCTGATAACTGTTTACTAGCTTGATGGTGTTACTAAGCTTGATAAAAGGTAAGAATATACCTAAGGTCTTATATAGAATTTTGAGGGTTCAGTTTGGAAGCCTGGCTTGGTGCCCCTGGCGAAAGTTTGTACCGCAATCCCCGAAGAGGGTACATATCTGAGCCTGTACATTGGGTACACTAGCATAAGGTTCACAGTTTGAATCCCCCCAGAACTTGAGACTAAAGGTGATTCGGACCCAATAGCAGACAGGAGGGTTACCCTGTCTGTTACCTGTTCACACTATTGCACTCTGAGGTTGGCACTGTGGGAGCAGAGAGCCTGATCTCCTGAGTGCATTTGTGACAGATTTGGTTGGCAGCAGTGTGAAAAAATTGGTAACAGAAGCTTTAACTGTTCAGTGTGTCAGCTTAATACTGTACAGCTCACTTGCAAAATAAGGCAGTGATGTATTTTTAAAAAGGAAACAGAACTATATAATTTTGCTTAGTCAGGTTCCTACCCTTTTTTTTTTTTTTTCAAAGTGCAAGTTAGAGTAGCCGTAGTTAGGGAAGAAGATGGCTTCCAACTACAGTGAGCACACTGCAGACTACCTGAAGCAGTTGTGCAAGGAGAGAGGAGTCCTGCACGAGGGGACAGCCACCAAGAAGAACCTTGGGGATGGTCTGATGGCCGCTGATGCCCAGAGTGTCAAGTCACAGACTGTGACTGTAAAGGACCAAACCTTGGGCATGGAGCGGTCAGCAGCCAGTGCAGTGTCCAGATCTGGTGAGGACAGCAGGGCCAGTGCAAGCCAAGGGCCACAGCAGCAGGGGAAGTTCACCAGCATTCTGGAGCCAGAAGCAACCAGGCATCAAATTAAGTTGTGCAAAATGGAGCTGGAGTTCCAGAGAGAAGAGAAGCAAGAGCAACGAGCTGCAGAGGAGAAGAGGAAGCTAGAACAGTAAGCCACAGCGGAGAAGAGGGAATGAGAACAGCGAGAAGCTGACCGTGAACAGTGAGAGGCAGACTGTGAAGAGCGTGAACACCAGAGGTGACATGAACTGGAGAAGCTACGACTCCCACCATCAGCACCAGAGCAGGTAAGTGGCTTGGGTTTAACTGGAACTACAGAACTGGGTTACAAATTAAATTCCAAATTGATAGCTGAATTTAAAGAGGGGAAGGATATGGATGCCTTTTTAAATTCTTTTGAAAAAGTTTGTATTCAGGCAAAGATTCCTAGAGGGTCCTGGAGCTTCCAGCTATCCTCGCTTCTTACCAGGAAAGCTTGGGATGCATTGGGTCAAATGGACAATGAGGACAGTAATGAGTAAACTTAAAGCTGCACTTTTAAAAAAGTTTGATTTAACTACAGAAGCATACAGAGCTAAATTTCATAAGCTCAGGAGAAGCCCTGACATGAGCTATGAGGAGCTAGCCATGAAACAACGTCAGTTTTTAAAACATTGGTGGGAAGGAATTGAAGCAAACTCTGTAGATAAAATTGAAAATGCTATATTGTTAGAGCAGTTTTTTTGGGCATGCCCAGCACAGCTGAAAACCTGGCTGGAGGACTGAGATCCCAAAACAGTGCAAGAGGCTGCTGAACTCTCGGACCGCAATGCCAAGAGCAGATGTGCTCTGAGAGTGAATGGGGCAGGTGAGGCAGTGTAGAAAGAGAAGCGCGCCTTCAGGACAGCTAAAACTCTCACTGCCTCCACTGAAACCAGTTAGCCCCAGGTTTCAAAGAAAATATTTCTCTGAGAAAAGAAACGAATGTAGAGGTGGGTTTGCAAGGAAACTGGGCATATTGCCAGACAGTGTCCCAAAAGGACGAGCAATACGCAAAATGGGGCTAGGAAAGAAGTAGGTTGTTTGTGTGTCCCTGGAAGCACGTCTGTGAACATGAGGGAACACATGCACCCAGTCACTGTGAATGGTGTACAAACACAAGGGTTAAGAGACACAGGAACATCCCTGACACTGGTAAAAGGGGATGTGGTAGAGCCTTGTCAGCATATACCCAATAAATTTGTAACTGTACAAGACTTCACTGATGAGGAGACCACATTGCCACTCACTAGTGTTCTCTTAGACTGGAATGAAACAGGGGGAACTGTGCAACAGGTGGCTGTAGCCAAAACATTAGTAGTTGATGTCATCCTTGGCAACAGTTTCAAACAGGGGATGGTGTGTGCAGTTACCCATAACCAAGCAGGGAAATTGTAGTTCCCTGGACCCCATAGAAGCCACTGTGGAAACCACTGGGAGGCTGGTTCCCCAGCCTGCGTCTCCTGATATGGAGGCTAATGAAAAGGGGGTAGAAATTTCCTCAGTAACAGTTAACTGCACAGATACGGAGAGTTATTCTGAAGAAGGAGGGGTGACCCATTGTCAGAGGGTTAGGGAAGACAGTGATCCTGAGTGCCCTGATGCTAATGCTAGGGACCCTAGTTTAGATACTGAAGGGGACCTGTCCCATGCCTTGGAAATGTGTAAGGAGTTTGCAGCTGCTCAGAAAAGTGACCCTAGTCTAGAGAAGCTGAGGGCTTGGACAGACTGATGGAGCAGAGGGAGGTGATGGTAAACATAGGGCGTATTGGGAAAATGGACTTATGTATACTCAGGTTGCTAAGACAGAAGGAGGAGTGATGGGCAGGCAGCTTGTCATTTCCCAGGTGTACCGTGAGCAGCTGCTCAAGATTGCAAGTGATATTATCTTGTCTGGTCATCTGGGAATCGTGTGCACTATGCAGCGGTTGGCCCAGAATTTGTATTGGCCCAACTTCACCCAGCAGGTGAAGGAGTGTTGCAGGTCTTGTCACTGGTGCCAAGAAATAGGGAAGGCGGGTAAGAAAACCCAAGCTGCCCTAATTCCATTGCCCATAGTGGAGGAGCCATTCCAGAGGGTGGGAATGGATATTGTGGGGCCTTTAAATACCCCCAGCTCCTCCAGGAAGAGGTTCATCCTAACTGTGGTGGATTATACCACCCGGTATCCAGAGGCAGTCGCCCTATCCTCACTGAAGACAAAGTGGCAGATGCCTTACTTGGAATTTTCTCCCATGTTGGGTTTCTGCAGGAGGTTATCACTGATTGAGGGGGTTCCTTCATGTCGGACATGATGAAATGTTTGTGGGAGAAGTGTGGGGTGGTGCAGAGGCACACAACACCTTATCACCTGCAAGCCAATGGGCTTGTGGAAAGATTTAACAGTACCCTGAAGTCAATGCTACAAGTGTTTGCTGAACAGCATGGAAGGGACTGGGAGAAATACCTTCCCCATCTGTTTGTTTATAGGGAGGTGCCCCAAGAGTCAACAGGATTTTCCCCCTTTAAACTCTTATATGGACACCAGGTACGTGGACCCCTAAACTTGATCTGGGAGGACTGGGAAGGCAAGCACTCCATCCAGGGAACTCCCATAGTGGAGTATGTCCTTACGTTTAGGGAAAGGCTGAAGGAGCTAATGGGGACAGCCCAGAGCAACCAGGCAGCTGCCCAACATAAACAAAGTATGGTACGACCACAGAGCCAGAACTCACTTGTACACGGTGGGTGAGGAAGTCATGGTCCTTATTCCAGTCCAGAAAGACAAGCTGCAGGCTGAGTGGGCAGGACCATACGAAGTAGTTAGAAAGGTAAATGACATGAACTATATCATAGAGTTACCTGACAGAAGACATGCATAAAGAATGTACCATGTCAACATGATGAAGCCATATGCTAATAGGGCTGACATGGTGTTTGCAGTATGTAGTCCTGGGGAAGGGACGAGCGAAAGAGATCCCCTTCTAGACTCGCTGAAAGAAAGCAAGCAGGAGTTCTCTGTGGAGGCAGTTAAATTATCTTCCCCACTGGCCCCGGACAAGATCCAGGAAGTAAGGGAGGTTTTAGCAAATTATGCCCCCCTGTTAGCGCCAAACCAGGACTAACCCCCTTAGCGACGCATGATGTGGAGACAGGTACACAGACGCCCATATGGCGGACAGCATATCAGGTGTCAGAGGCTCTCCAAAAGGACATTAGGAGGGAGGTGGAGGAAATGATGGATTTAGGGGTAATCCAGAGATCCCACAGCCCCTGGGCCTCACCCATAGTCCTTGTGCCCAAGCCAGATGGCTCTATTCAATTTCTGTGTGGACTATAAGGGACTGAATGCAGTCACAAAGTCGGATGCCTACCCAATGCCCCAGACAGATGAACTCCTGGACAAGTTGGGAGAAGCGACCTACCTTATGACTATTGACCTGACAAAGGGGTATCGGCAAGTAGAGTTAACGGACAGAGCTAGGGAGAGGTCAGCCTTCATCACTCTGATAGGCTTATTTGAATTTAAAGTAATGCCTTTTGGAATGAAGAATGCCCCGGCCACTTTCCAAAGGTTGGTGAACCAGGTGTTAAATGGTGCTGAGGAGTTCACTGTGGTGTACCTGAATGACACTGCCATCTTTAGTACCAGCTGGGAGGAACACCAGTCTCACCTTAGGGAAGTGCTGGGCAGGATACAGAGGGCCGGGCTCATTGTCAAAACTGAAGTGCCAGGTGGCCATGGCTGAAGTGGCATACCCCGGGCATGATGTAGGCCGGGGGCAGCACCATCTTAACCAAGTAAAAATAGAGGTGATCAAGTCATGGCCCAGACCAGAAATGCAGAAGAACGTCAGGAGTTTTCTAAGTTCAGCAGGGTACTATAGGAAATTTGTACTCAGTTACAGTGCCCTGGCTGCTCCCCTATCTTACCTGGTAAAGAAAAAGATGTCTAAGAAAATTACCTGGGAACCAGCCTGTGAAAAAGCCTTTACCAGACTGAAGGAGGCACTGTGCAGTGCTCCTTTATTGACAAGTCCTGACTATAGCAGACGCTTTATAGTCCAGACTGATGCCTCAGACGTGGGTATTGGGGCAGTACTGAGTCAGACATCCAAACAAGGGAAAGATCACCCTGTAGTGTACCCAAGTAAAAAGTTACTTCCCAGGGAGCAGGCTTACTCTACTGTGGAAAGGAGTGTCTTGCCATAGTGTGGGCCCTAAGTTACAGCTATACTTATACTGGCAGTATTTTGAGGTGCACACTGACCACAACCCCCTGGTTTGGCTGGCACAAATGGGGAAAAACTAATGGTAGACTATTAAGATGGAGTCTTGCCTTGCAAGGATATGACATGACGATCTTTCATAGGGCTGGAGCGACCAATCAGAACCCAGGTGGCTTGTCACATCTATATAGACCTATTTAATGCCTCACTACATTCGGGGTGTGTACCTCAGGACTGGAGGATGGCTCATGTGGTGCCCCTCCACAAGAGTGGCCCCAAGGATGAACCAGGAAACTACAGACCAGTGAGCCTCACATCCATCGTGGGTAAGCTAATGGAGACTATCCTGAAGGAGAGGCTGGTGGCCCTCTTAGAGGCCAAAGGACTACAGGACAGCAGACAGCATGGCTTCATCGTGGCCGATCCTGCCAAACCAACCTGGTCGGGTTCTATGACTGGGTAACTAGGCAACTGGACGGGGACATGCAGTGGATGTCCTGTATCTGGACTCAGTAAAGGCATTCGACTCAGTGCCACATGGAAGGCTGGGAAGGAAGTTAGTAGGCACAGGGGCAGGTGCAATGCTGGTGAGATGGGTAGGAAACTGGCTGCAGGGAAGGCAACAGAGGGTGGTGGTGGGTGGGGAGCTCTCACACCCAAGGGCAGTGACGAGTGGTGTCCCACAGGGCTCGGTGTTGGGACCAGTGTTGTTTGGGATATTCACTGCAGACATATCATGGGACATCAAGAGCAAGATCAGTCTGTTTGCTGATGATACCAAGGTTGGCGCGGTGGTGGATGACCTAGGGGGATGGCAGGGGTTGCAGGATGATATGGCAAAGCTTGAAACCTGGTCAGACACCTGGCAACTGGGCTTTAATGCCAAAAGTGCAAGGTGATGCATTTTGGGATGAAGAACCCAAGGAGGACTTACCAGCTAGGGGAGTGCAGCTAGCCCAGACAGAGGAGGAGAAGGATCTGGGTGTGCTCATCACAGGGTCAATGAACAACTCTGCACAGTGTAGGAAGGCAGCTGCAAAGGCCAACAAAATGCTGGGTTGTATTGCAAGGGGTATATCCTCAAGGAGGAGGAGGTGATTCTGCCACTGTATAGGTCATTAGTTAGACCACACCTGGAGTACTGCGTGCAGTTCTGGCGTCCGTATCTGAAAAGGGACATTAAGTTACTGGAGGGAGTGCAGCGCAGGGCGACAAAGATGATCAAGGGTCTGGGGACTTATCATATGAGGGAGGTTGAAGGAGTTGAACATGTACTCACTGGAGGAGAGGAGAGACAGGGGGGACATGATTGAAACCTTTAAATACATGAAAGGAATAAACAAGACTGGTACAGAGGGGCTGTTCAAAGTAAGGAGAGGAGGCCACCAGGGCCATGATATGAGACTGGAGCAGGAAGGTTCAGGAGGGAGATGAGGAGACACTTTTTACAGAGAGGGTGGTGGCTGGGTGGAATGCTACCTGCAGAAGTGGTATGCAGTAGAACAGTGGACTGCTTCAAACGAGGATGGGACAGGACAAGGGGGAGGGTTAATGAAGGGGAAGGGTGGAAGGGAGGGGCAGCTGCAGAATAAGGGGTGCTAGCTGCACATTCGAGCAGACTTGATAGACCTCTAGGCCTTTATCTGCTGGCAAATTTCTTATGTTCGTATATAAGGAGTGAACTGATTTGGGAAGGTCATCCCATGCAGGGGATAGAGCCCCCAAATTCAGTCTAGGTGGGGAGGATTGTGTAGCTTGGCCAGCTGGTTGTGATTGTTGAATCATATTTGTAATATAATATAAAAATACAGTATGTGATTGTCTCACATAAGACAACCCGTGCTTCAATGGGTGCCCCCCAAGGTTTCAGTGAGCTTCAGGATATGTAAGACCAGAGAGACCGGATTAAAGGTCCCCTGTTTTTTTTGTCTTAATTAGAACTGATCCAGCTGCCAGGATATAGGGCTCGTAAAGTTTTATGATTCCTGTAGGAAGAACATTGATACCAACATGGTGTTAAAAGTTGTAAAATCCTTTGATCTGCCTTGGGAACAAGAGCCACCCAAGATCACTGAGAAAATGTTTAAATAAGGAGTCATATTTAAGAAGTGTTTTTCCTTCTGATGTGACATTATTTAACATACCTCCTGATAGGACATCATGTTTTTGCATTTTTTTGATTATAAAAGGAGGAGCTAGATGACTCACAGAAGGGGTGTGAAGACACAGTTTAAACTACTCCTTGTGTGTGAACTCTTTGTCATATTTTGGGGGATTCCAGGGAGAGACAGTTCCCTAATTTAACTGCACTTACAGAGGTAATACATTAGATAGAAAAGATCTAAATGTATTTTGGAATGAGTTTGTTCTGTAGTTTTCCTTGTTTTTTCTTTTATGTGATTGTGATGCTCTTTGATATTTGTTCTGTAGTTTATCTTACTGTTTTTATCCATTTTTAGTAAACATATTCTTTAAGATTCTGCCTGAGACTCTTCCGTTATTTTTTTGCATGTGGAGTGCCTGTATTTTTAAGTCTGACAATTGTTCAATAGCTTGATGGTGTTACTAAGCTTGGTAAAAGGTAAAAATATACCTAAGATCTCTTACAGAGTTTTAAGGGTTCATTTTGGAAGCCTGGCATGGTGCCCCAGGTGAAAGATTATATCGCAATCCCCGAAGAGGGTATGTATCTGAGCTTGTACATTGGGTATGCTAGCATAAGGTTCACGGTTTGAATCCCCCCAGAACTTGAGACTAAAGGTGATTCGGACCCAAAAGCAGACAAGAGGGTTACCCTGGCTGTTACCTGTTCACACTATTGCACTCTGAGGTTGCCACTGTGGGAGCAGAGGGCCTGACCTGCTGAGTGCGTTTGTGACAGTAGGTAGAACACAATCTGGTAAACATGACTACTCAAGCAAGCTGATAGTAATTAGTCAAATTTTGGTACTGACAACAAGCCTGATAAACTTGCACAGTGTTAAACTGTGTTTCTATTTCCAAAATATAACTACGGCCCAGGTGTTCAAGGAGTTATTAAAACTAAATACAAATAAGGCCCAAGGTTCAGATGGGATCCCATCTTTTTTGTTTAAGATTGCTGCACCCATGGTGGCCCCACTATTGGCTGTTCTTTTTAACCTTTCATTGAATACTGGTGTCTATCCCCTAGCCTGGAAACCAGCAGAAGTAATATCAATATTTAAAGGGGATGAGAAAAATTATATGGGAAATTATAGACTTTAATCATTGCTCTCAGTTACCTCAAAGATATTTGAAACAATTGTAGTTTATCAATTAAAGAGTTACCTTGAAAGCCATAAAATATATAATTAATACCAATCAGGCTATAGAGCGCAGCACAGCACTACTATGGTGCTAGTTAAGGTTGTGTCAGATATCTAGGTATCCATGGACAAAGGCCTCCTAGTTGGGGCCTTATTTATAGATTTATCAAAAGCATTCAACACTTTTAACCATACGGTGTTGACTGAAAATCAAGCAGGATGCACCGGATTGGTTCCTTGGCTACCTGGCTGGGAGACAGCAGTGGATTAGACTAAACTATATATCCAAATATTTGAATATCAGATCTGGGGTACCACAAGGGTTGGCGTTAGGACCCATAGTGTTCAACCTGTATAGAAATGGTGTCAGACATATAATGAATGACGTCCGGAGCCATTTGTATGCGGATGATACAGTACTCCATAAAGAAGGTAGATCCATTAGTCAGATACAAGAAAAGCTGCAAAAAGATTTCAATATACTGCAAAGTTATTTCCAGGAACATGATTTAGTGCTTAACTCCTCGAAGTCACAAGTAATATTGTTTTCTAATAAAAAAAAAAAAAATGCAAAAACAACTGACTTTGAATATAAAAACGCTTGATGATTGTAGCCCAACCCTTGTTGACTTCTATAAATACCTGGGAGGTCTGGTTAGACTCCCAGTGTAAATGGGATATACATGTTGACTTGTTGACTAAGAAATTAAATAATAAATTGGGGGTCCTGTATAATCATAAAGGCTGTATACCATCAGATGTTAGATTAAAAATAGTGAACGCCATGGTAATTCCATTATTTGACTATGGAGATGTTGTGTATGGGGGTGCCGCTGGAGGAGTATTGTGCAGGCTAAATGTAATGTTAAATAGGTTTTTTTTCCTACTTTATTCTAGATGCACCCTGGGATATGTATCATTGTTCTCTTTATGGAGTTTTAAATTGGATGGCATTGATGGAATGACATAATATGCATACGATAAATCCAATTCATCACCGTCAACTCCAAAAAATGCCTGACTACCTGTTAGAATTATTCGAGGAGCAGAGTGTTAAGGAGGGTCTATGCACAGCAAGGGAAATAATTCATATGGTGCCAGCTATGATAATGGTAAGGGGCCAACTTAGTTTTGTTCATATGGGTCCTAGGTTATGGAACAGTCTGCTAGGCTACTTGATGCTGTATAAAAATACAATATATTGGAATGCTATAAGATCATGGCTTGTTAATGCTGCAAATTCTCCAAAAGCTTGTTGTAACTGAGATGTACTCTTTACCTATTGGGTTTGTATAGATGTTATTGTCTTGTATGGTATGTTTATGTTGTATATTAGGACATTTTTATTGTAAAACTGACACTTTCGTACTGTGGAACCCCATTGAAAATGAGCCTCAGCTAAATAGTTATCCTGTTCTGATATCAGAATAGAATTTTTACTACTACTACTACAGAATAGCTCAGTGCATTCATAAAGCATCCAAATACAGAGAGCAAAGTACGTATACTCCTGTGATTGCACTAAATTCTAGAGACACTATACATAACGGTTAAGAGGGTGGTGTGGGGATTCACTTCCCTCCTGCTCAGATGTACTGGACTATGCAGTCTTAAAGGGGTATATGATAAAGTGCTCAGTGTTGATGTGATTTTCTGGTGTAATATAAATAAATGTAAAGCTAGGAGGGTGTACCACCCACCTCAGGTGGATGTACCGAGCTCCCAATTCTGGCAGCACAGAGTTTAAATTATAAAGTGCCAATGGATTTCAGGAGAAGCAGCCAGGCAAAATCTCTTTTTAGATATCAACTGGAGAAGGCATAGCCAAAGGAAATTTAAAGATTACAACAGGATGAGTCTTTAATTGGTAGTAGCTGTAAATAGTTATGCTGGTAAAATGCTAAGTGGCTGTGTAAACTATGAAACTGTTGTGCAAAAAAAGTTTTCTTTAGTACAAAAATGCAATTTCCTTTGTCTATACTTTCTCCAGCCGACATCTAAAATGAGAATTTGGCTGGCTCTTTCTCCTGAAACCCCTCTGCACTTTACAGCCTGGGTATTATAAGTAACTGTTTCAACTTCTTTTATTGACAGACATGACATCTACTGTAGCACTGTGAATCACTTCACACTGTATCCTGATGCTGTTTCTGTTACTCTTTTCTCAGTTAGACACAATTTCAAACAGCAACTGCTGTTACTGTCCATGAAGTCCTGTGTTGACTCTGTGGCACACATTGTCCATGCGCCTTATGTAGGGGCTGTAAACCAACAACAAATGTTTTATCTAGTGCAGTATTTAAAAAAAAAAAAAATACTAACTGCAAGCAGATGCAGTGTAATAGTTGTGAATGGCCATTTTAGGAGAAATACCGAGGGTTACAGCAGGCTTGTTACATAAGATCAGTCATGTGCCTGTTGATTTGTGTAAGAGGCGGCACATATTACATTGAGGCATTTCTTGTTGCCTAGTGCTAAATCGAAGGAATCTCTGCAGTCCCTTTTTCTTCCTCAGATTCTGTATAATCAGTCTGACATGTCAAACTGCTATTTACACCTTTCAGCAGGGATCGGCGTCTAATATTTTTGTGTACTCTGAGATTCATGCTGACAACAACCCTGCTTTAATTGCTTGTTGGCAAAAACAATAATTAAAGATGCATTTCAAATCACACATTTTTTGGACTGTTCTCTGTGATTTCATTCTGAATATAGTAAGATGTATTTGGGGGTTGAGAGCGTATGGAACATCAGACACAAAATGCTACAAATAAAGGCCAGGATTTTCAAACTGCACCCGGAATGGGCGCAAGTGCCTGCGGAGCGCAATTGAGTTGTGCCAGAGCACAAACATGCCATATTCAAATGAGATGCATGATTGTGCATCCCATCTGAATATGGCACATGATGCAGGTAGTGCAAATTGGGCAACTGAGGATGCATCAACACATCGCCCCCCCAGTCTGAATACCTGGAATGGGGATGCATGGCTGCGGCAGGTGCACATTCCAGATAGTCAGATTGTGACATGCAAATGGGTCCATTATGCATGCATAGTGCAAATGGGGCCATTTGCATGTCAGTATGGCCTCATTTGCATGTCTGTGGCAGGGGTGTGCCCAGCGAGATGTGCCGGGTGCCCTGCAGGTGGGACCCAGTCATGTAGGCATAGGGGAAGAGACAATGTCCCTGACAGTTCAGTGGCCTCCTTCCCCACCCCATACCCTGATCATGATGAAATGTCACCATCATAGTTCCTGGTAGTCTAGTGGTACTCCCCTCCCTTCCCCGAACCCCATCCAAAAACTAATGAATATACAGAAAGCCCTGGTAGTCCAGTGGTACCACTCTCCCTTCCCCGAACTCCATCTGGTGTACAATTTCCCCATCACAAGTCCCTGGTAGTCTAGTGGCCCCCCCGCCCCAATAGTAACCAAAACTGCAAAACCTCGACCTCGTTGGTAGTTCAGTGTACCCCACCCACTGAGGGACCCACCCTCCCCACTACCCCATCCCAGCACTGCCAGTATGTTACTCGGGCAGCAAAACCCACCTACATACTGCCATGGCTGCCCACTGACCAAGCTATCAGTGAATGACCCTGTATTGTATTTTCGGCAAGCCCATTGGTAGACACTGTCGACCAAGGGGCTTGCAGTGTATACTGTACCTGAATGAAAGGGTACAGTACACACTGCAAGTCCATTGGCTGACAGTGTCTACCAATGGGCTTGTACAAGTACAGTATGCTGTCATTCACTGACAGCTCAGTTGGCGGGCAGCTGTGGCATTGTGCAAGTGGGTTATGCTGCCCGCCAATGTATTAGCAATTCTGGGACAGGGGGAGTAGGGTGGGGTGTGGGTCCCTCAGTGGGTGGGGGGTCCACTGGACTACCAGAGAGATCCGGGGTTTTGCAGTTTTGGTTACAATTGGAGAGGAGGGGGCCACTAGATTACCAGAGACTTACGATGGGGGAATTGTACACTGGATGGGGTTCAGGGACAGTGGGGGGGGCACTAGACTACCAGGGATGTGTGGGGTATGTGATCTATTGTTTGATTGGGGCTAGGGGGGTAGTTGCCAGGGGCTGGGCTGCTGTGTAGTGCTGTGCAATACAGCAGTCCACCTGTGGGTGGCTCTGATTTAGGCATGGGTTTTCCATGCCTATCTTTGCACAGCACATCTCCAAGATGTGTGGGCAGCTGCACTGCACATCTCAGCTGAATATGGAGATGTGCCGCAGATGCAGGGGAAGGCCCCCTCCGAATGCACTGCATACATTTTTGCACTGCGGTGTATCCGGACTTGTGCGGCGCATCACCCCCTGTTGAATATAGCCCAGGGACGCATTTTAGGGATGCACCGGTGCAACTCAATTGCACATGGCACATCCCCTTTGAATATCTGGGCCATGACATTATTACTGCTTTTATTCAAGTTGTAATGAACAAGCTTGTACTCTAACTGACAACTGACTACTGTCCTGAACCTACTCTGTATCATATAAAACCATTCCTCTGAATAGTACACCCACTGTTAAAAAAAATCTCCTTTCTTCTAACAGCTCCATGACCCTGTCCTTTCAGCTTCATAAATGAACATGCGTGTGTGTGTGGGTGGGTAGCTGGGCACAGGGAGGTGGGTCAGCCTTACTTTCTGCTCACCTAGTTAATGCAATAAATGATCTTAGTAACACCCAATCTCAGCAGCTGATCAGCAAAAACACATTTCCAAAAAATGAAAAAAAAAACAAAAAAAACATTGTCCCATCTTCTGACTGCTCAGCCCTTTCCCATCACAGGTGTGTGTGTGTGTGTGTGTGTGTGTGTGTGTGTGTGTGTGTGTGTGTGTGTGTGTGTGTGTGTGGGGGTTTTGGGGGGGGGGAGTGGCAGCATTATTTTAGAACTCAGACCTGGGCATTAACTGATGTATTTCTCACAGTGATATAATAGCCTCCCAAAGTATACCATGGTGGTACCGACTCTGAAATACATGTGGTCGCACCTCAAGTGTCAATTCAGTTCAAAACGGCCAACTTGTTAGAGTGCCAGAATATATCGTCTGAAATGCTGGAAAAATCTCAGAATACATAATACAAAAAGCAAGCCACCAACATCTGAAACTCTCACAAGTAGAGCTGAGCGAAAGTTGCAAATTCCGCTTTCGGGAACTTTCACAAAATTTCAAAAATTTTGCAGAATTTTCTGAACTTCCACCATTGTCGAGATCAGAATCTTCCAAATGTGTCTGGTGGATTTTCACCCTGTTCAAAGGAATTTTGGGGATGAACGGTGGAATAATACACATGAGCTGCGGACTGACAGTTCTGAGGAATTTTATTCCACAGTTTAGTGGAATATTCCACAACACATGTAATTATTCTGCAGTTAAGTGATCAGTTCTGTGGACTTTATTTCCCGCAGTTTAATACATTAATCCAAAATTCATTCATTCTGCAGTTCAGTGACTCACTGAACTGCAGAATAAATGTATTAATTGCAGATTACTGTATTAAACTGTGGAAAAAGGTCTGCAGAATTGACCACTGACAGTGATCAGTTCTACAGATTTTTATCCTACAGTTTAATTCAATAATCCATAATTCATACATTTATTCCACCATTGTAAGTCAGAATTTCTGAGAGTTGTTAATCTGATTTCTAAACTTTCACACAGTACAGTAGCAGGGGAGACAGGGATCCACTGTCAGCCCAGCTAGGGCATCTGACTAGATGCCCATAGCCTGGAGCAATACTGCCCCCCCGCTACCTCCTTCCCACATTAGTGGAGCACAGTGGACAGGGGATATTTATGCCATCTGATGTGGATAGGCATAGGGGTGTGTACTACCATGTCTGGCATGCACTCAATTCAAGCATATCCTGGATCTCTTAGGGGATTGGGTCCTAAAGGTTTCGCACCCCCTTTCCCCTATAAAACCCAAGAACTGCTTTCGGGATATAGCTTTTTATTTTTCAAATTTTTTTTTTTCTTACCTGCAGATAGAGAAGCATGTCAACTGGACATTGAGGAATTGCTATGTGGGACACTAAAGAACTGTGATAATGGACACTGAGAAAATGCAATTAGGGATAGCATTGTAGTCAGTGGTAGGGGGGAGCAGGGTGGCATATATAGTAGGTGCTAGAGGGGGATGATATATATTTTTTCTACATTATTGGGTGGGAGAGGAAATACCAGTAGTGCAGTTCAGCATTTACCTTCAGTTTCATTAGGGATCAGGTGAGAGGGGGTTACTAGTCACAGGGTTGGGCAACCACTGCCACTTTTATTAGAGATTGGGTGGTCAGAAGTGGGATACCAGTGATGGGGTTTGGCGCCACCACAAGCTCCATCACAGACTGAACAGGTTGGAGAGGCATATCAGTGGCAGGGTTGGCACCTACTACCAGTTTCATTACAGATCGGGCATGCAGGAGGTGGATACTGGTGATGGGGTTGGGTATCAGCTGCCGGTTTCATTAGAGATCTGGTGTGGAGGGGGGCAATACTGACAGCAGGGTTGGGCCCCCACCACTGGTTTTGTTCAAGATTTGGTGACTGGCAATGGAGGATATGGGTGGCAGAGTTGGGCTGCTACCATTGATTTAGTTCAAGGTCAATCAGACAGGCAGCAAGGAGCACTCTTTGTAGGGCTGGGTAACTTCCACTGGATTTGTTAAAGTGGTGACTGGCAATAGGGAGGTACCAAATTGCCCCTTTTATAACTTATTTTTGTGACCAGTAAGAACTCACAAAATGATTCATGAAAACGAATTTCCTGTCTCAGCGTATAAGGTACTGCTGTCACCAAAAGCACCTAAAAGAACAGGACTTTGCAAAACTAGTTAAATATGCACAAACATGTAATTTTATTTTCTTAATTTAAAAACATATTGTTTAGAAAAATTGCATAAAAAGGGACACTCACTGGGTCAAACTTTAAGCAACCTGAAAGTTTCAGCTTTTGACTCTGACATTTTTGAGCTAAAGGTGAGAACAAAAATTAAAAAAAAAATGTATTTTCAAGCTTCTAGAACTTTTAAACTGCTGAAGTCATCTTTACCAAATTTTCAGGATCCAGTATGCACATACCGGATTTCAGGCTATGCCTTCCAGGGATAGCCATGTAGGCGATAAACACAGCATGGCAATTGTAATCCTAATAACAGGGGTACCACCCATAAGGGAAATTAATTAATTATTTCAAGAACTAGGAAAGACATACTGAGCCGATAACAGCTCATTTTTTGATATATCCTGAGGGAAGGGTGGTGCAATTTAGTACAACTTGATGGTAACATGCAATAAATAATTTAAATAATGTATAAAAATGATAAAATAGTAAGATACTGTTGATAGATGAGCCAAACGCAAATATATATATATATATATATATATATATATATATATAATAAACATACACTAGCTATAATCAAACTGACAGAAGTATTGAATAGATTTGGCATGGACTGTGTACAAACCCCTTGATGAGATTGTGCCTAGAAGGGAGAATGTGGGGGGTGAGGATTTCTGGATCTACTAGGCAGCCAATGGAATTTATAGGAGTGAGTACAGAACTGATGAAGAAAGAATTTAAGGGAGAGGAGGGAAGAGGCAGAGTGGATAACAATTACAAGACTAAGGTATTCAAGCAGTGTTGTCATAGCTATATGCTACCAGAACTATGAAATGCTAGAACATTTGCATGGTAGAGATGTTGCAAAGTTAAATTTCACTGGCAAAATTTTGCCACTCGAAATGTTTCGTGAAATTGCAGGGAAATGGTGAAATTTCACCTCAGTTTCACACCCTGCCATTTCCTAAAACTCTCCCTGGTGTCTGGTGGTCCCTCCCCCGCCTTCCCGGCTGCTCACTGGCCCAAATTATTCTCCCCAGTGTCTAGTGGCCCCCCCAGCCGATCATCAGCTGTAACTGAATAAAGCCCCCACCCCAGTTACCCTGGCTCCCTCATTTCCTTTTCCTAAAAAAGAATAAATAAATAAAACCCACACTCCCTGGTGTCTAGTAGATCCCCCACCCCTGTCAGCATGAGCTAGCACCCACCCTGCTCCCCCAGTGCACCGATCAGGTCTCGTGATAGCCCTCCACTCACCTCCATGGTCAGCAGCCCAACTGAGTGCGCAGGAGTGCTTGAATGAACGAGCGATCTTGTACATATTTAAAAAAAAAAAAAAAAAAAAAAAGGACATGAGGGCCAGGTAATGGGGGGTATTCAGTTACAGTCACTAATCAGCCGGGGAACCTGCAGGCACTCAGGAAGTCAGGAGAACTTATGATAAATTTCGCTTTATGGGTGGTGAAATTACTTCAAGGGTGTGAAATTTCACCAGTTTTATGTGTGAAATTTCACATTTTGCCCTGAGAAATATTTTGTATAACGCGATGAATTACATGAACTAGTTCGCTGAGTGAAATTTTTCAATTTCGTACAACTCTATTGCACGGTAAAAACTTGTGTCATTTAAAAAAGTGCATTTTAATGTCATAAAATAGCACCCAGGTTTATATGAAATCCAATCAAGACAAAAAAAAGAGGTCCAAGAAAAATCTTCAGTCATGCCATACACTTAAAGACCTTCAACAGATTTACAGTGCCTGAGAAATACAAAGTTCATAAATAGGACAGGTGAGCATTTTCTACACTCTCTATGCTTTTCACAGACTACCTAGCTCTGTCCTACACACTCCAGCTAAAAAATAGTTTATCAGAATTAGATGCACCAGAGAAAGAAATGTTTTCTGCCTTCATGTCTGAAATAGCTGGTATACTGTGTGTGTTGTTTTAAGGTGCATCTGGAACAAAAAGAACAAAGTTGAATTTTTCACCTTTACATTATTAAATAAAAGAGCACTTTTTTACTGATACAACCAGACTTTAGCATGGTGTATATTTCAAGGATGCAGACCTTACTTGTCTCCATGGTGGGAGACTCTGTGTACCTTGCCTAAATACAACTCCCAGGTATGTGCACCTATTGAGATATTGAGCCCCCCCATCCATCTGTGTTTTTTCTAGGCTTTCAATTATGTTTTCATCCAAAAAATGGTTTACTATCTGTTACAGGTCACAAAGAACGGACAGACTCTCCTACTATCAGAGAGAGAGGTTAAAGTCCATATTAATGTGTAATGTTAATGCTACAGTGTAACCCATAGCCCAATATATGTTTTATAGGTGCCTATACCTTATGCTTCCCAGAAAGCACAGCTCTCTACTAAAGTAAAAAGTTTAAAACTATTAAATTTCCAACCACTCTGTTTAACTTCAGTGTTTTCTCATTTTATTTTACTTTCTTGTGTTCTTGAGCAACTAAATATTTCAGTGCATTTCAATGAGTTTTTTAAAAAAAAAAAAAAGAAAAATGGTTTCCATTTGACCTCACAGCTGCTGTTTGTGACATCACAGTCTGTCATGGCAAGCAATATTAAAGGAATAATACCTGACAGGGTGGGTGTTTTGCTGGGATAACATCCCACCTCAGGCGGTTGGGCCTGAGGCCACCGGCCGAGGGCGCCCAACACCCGAGAAGGGATGTTATCCCAGCATAACACCCATCCTGGAGGGCATTATTCCTATTATACAATGGCTCGTTGTTTTATACAGAAAAAAATTATTTTAAAGAATTCGATTTAGTGTTTTAAAATAGTTTTAAGAAAAGATGCTCTAGGTGCTCTATATCCTCAATGATAACATCAGCAGGGATGTTTTGCTGGGATAACATCCCTGTTGTGATAGCTAACTGACCAATCAGGAGCCAGGATTCTTTCTACCCATTGTATAGTATGTTTTAAACAAAGGCACTATGAGGTCAAGAAGGTATAGGCCAATGTTTTTTTGCATAGGCTTTTAGACTACCAAAATGTGTTATAAACCTGGAAAGGAAATCTGAAAGTTACAGAAATGTATTCTTTAGTAAATGTTTACTATAGAAACAACACATTTATGAGGCTACATGCAGAAGTGGACAGTGGCTCTTTAAAAATAACTTGATTATGCAGAACTGCAACTACCAGGTAGCATGGATTTGTGGTTACAGCACCAGCTCAGGAACTAGGAGATCACAGCTTCAAAACCACTAAAGCTAAATACTCATTTTATGACCTTGAGTAGGTCACTTAACCTGCCAGTGCTCCAGTTTATACAGCTGTGGAAATGGGTAGAAGTAGGACCCCACTGAAAACAAGATGCAGTATTTCAGCTGAGCTAATCTGAGTAAAAAAACTAACAGCAGAAATTGTCTAATGAGCAAGCTAGGTTAACATATTAATATCCATATCAATTTTCCATAATATGTTATCTAAAATGAGTATAGAAGTCTTGAAAAAGTAGTATGACAAGCCTTAGGTATGGAAATGTGGTGGAACCAGTATGAGAGGGGTTCCTACCAGAAAAGAACAAGTACAGAGTATACATGGGGAAAAGAGACCTCAGTCTCAGAGGTGCAATATAAAAATCTTAATGTCACAATCTCTAGTCCATAGGTTTATATCAAATGTCTCCAGATTACAGCTTATTAAATCCCATCCACTCATGACTTTCACAAATACTTATGTAACCCACCCCTATTGGCCCCCTTGTTTAACTAGCAGGGCTGCTCCTCTCACCACCTGGCACCAAAGAGAGGGATGGGGGTTGTCACTACAGTTCAGTTTGCTAGTACATTTCCTTCTGAGCCTGACATGCACACACAGACCACCCAAGTGTGGCAGCTACCTGGCACACACCTGGTGGGACCATTTACTATGGCCATCAACCTGGGTCCCTGGAAGAAAAAGTTTGCTCACAATTATTCTAGGTTTGTACTTTTGGTCAGGTGCACCCAAGTAAATCCAGACACAGTGGAAGCAATAACAGTACTGTCCAAACCAGGTTGGGATTCTAGAGTGTGGCTTTTATTCACATACACAGAGAATAATCACAAAGTGAAGATGGACAACCACAGGGCTACTCCTACTGGTAATCCAGATTACTGAGGTACAGAGAACACACACACAACGAACCCTCAGGTTCTGACTTGACCAGCAAACACTCGTTCTGAATGAGGAGATTGGCACACACAGCCAGTACTGGTACGCTTCCCTTGACCAAGCACACACGGCCAGTACTAGGAGACTTTCCCATATTTCATGAGGAATTGATGGTGGCACCCTCGACCGCCAAAGAGCACATACAGGCTCACAGAGAATCCAACCCACATCTGGGTAAACTATTTTCTTCAGGTGCTGGCCAAATATACTGAATGAAAACACAGGTGCCCAAACTGAACCCAGAGAGGTAAACATGGTTACTTCAGATGGGGGGGGTCTCCCACCTTTTGCTTCCAAATTTATACTATCCATTCATCTGGTTAATAACACCCTCACATAAAACTTGTAGATGCTATCTTGAAATGTCTTTCACATTTAACATACTACATTATACACCTCTGAGGTGTCAGAAAGTTAAAAGTTCTGTAATTGGCACTGTCTCTTCACTAGACCCCAAGTTTAGCAGACACTTTTAAACAGAAAACAGTCTAGGTGACAGGATCTCTTTGACAGAGAAAATCACCTCAAGGAATGCAGGTGCTCCAGAGCTTTTCCACACAAAAGTCACAGGTACTCACAGAGCAGTTGAATCTCAGGCAGATTCAACACAGTCCAGACTGGACCGGGGGATTGCCCCTGAATCCTGGAATCCACCCCATCCCTCCTGGGATGGGGCACTGTGAAAACCACTTGGCTTGGTTTCCAGCACTTCACCACTAGGCTGTGCTGGCTCTCACTAGTGTGAGAAACAAACAAAAACACTACTGGTAGCTCTCTGACAGAGCTAAGAGAGAGGTTGCACTACCTGCAACCTCCTCCGCTGACTTCAGCTGCAGACTAACTCAATATTCTAAAGCTAACTCCCTGCAGCCAGCTTCCAGTGTGGCTTGTGCTGCTGTGACAGTTCCAAAGTGACATCATCACTCCAGCTCAGCTGAAACTGAAAAACAGTGTGACACTGTGAAATCCATTTAACTGGCATTTCATAAGCCGCCTTCCCTACCTGCCACTGATTCTAAGTGGGATTCTAGTAACCCCTGGGAACAAGGGGGCTACACTTACTGTACAACTCTTGGGTCATTACGACTCATTTGAATCTGATATACCAGAATCAGTGCCTTTTGCTGCCTTCTCTGCCTCTTTTTTTTTTTTTTTGGAAAACTTCCCCACATCTTTCAACCCATTAAACAAGAACACCTAGTTGTTCCACAAAATTTTCAGTTTGGTCCGTAGAGTATGCAGACAAAATCTTCAAAACCCCTTCCTATGTATGGTAAGACAGGCAAGGGTGCAGATCAAGAGCAGTTTTCTTGCTTGTCAGTCTCCACAATTGTTTGAACACCTTAAAGACCAAATCTCTATTCCTGACTCCTGAACAGACAATGGGGAATTTTATATTTAGATAACACCACACTGTTAACCATGATACACTAAAAGAGTTTACACGTAATGGACAAGTGTCATAGCACTGCAACCAGGTATCATAGGTATTATACAAGCCAAGAGAGCCGAAGGCCCATGTAAAGGCTTGCCCATTACACAAAGGAATAATCCAGCCCGGTACGGGTGACTTCCTCCTCCTGCAAGCCGTGGGAGCTGCTCTGACCCCAGTGACTGTTCTGTGCCAACCCACCTACCTCACAGCCTACAATCAGGTACAAATTTTGAAGAGCAGCCCAGAGCCACCAATGGGATTGAACTTGGCGCTTTTTGCCTTTCTGGCCATTTGGTTGCACTACTACTGCTCCTGAGCTTTGTTTAGGTGTAACGCTATTCCCCCTTCTCTTATTGGCTTCTGCCGCTACCCTTTCTAAGTGGTCCCTTTTTTTAATACAAGAACTGCTAATGCTGAGTTTTTCAGTGCTGACTGTCTAGTAGAACAGGATTGTTAAAGATCTGGCTTGTTGATTTTTACCGCATACAAATGTTAATGACTGCAACTTGCAGATGTTAAATGCATTGAGTGTTAGACTGTCTGCATTCTTCTTCCACTAACCAACTACAGACGCTTGCATTTTTTTCCCCATCCCACTCTACAAATCATGTCTGTGTCTAAAGTGGGCTGTGAAGCACCCTAAGGACTCCACTGCTTGAACTAATAGCTTGATCTTTACTGCTCTAGTCCCTGTTCCCAATACTATTTTTCTTCCCTCTGAACTATCAGACTACAGTTCTTGTGCTCATCCTCTCTCGGGTGACTGTCTCCTCCTACATGTATCTACTTTTCCATTTGCAAATTATACTGCAAAGCCACTAGAGGGCAATAACTCATGGAGGTTGCAATTCTCTTCCCACTGCTCTCCCCTAACACTTCTAGTCCTGGGTCCTTCATAGCTAAAGTAAATTACCTATGTCCTAACAAACAATCAATGGTGTGATCTGAATCTGTAAGCCAGTACACCATGGCCAAGTTCACAGCACTGTACAGTCCATTCTGCCTAATGTTTCTATTTATTGCTAACTATTTCATAGCCGCATTCCTAACTCACCCTCCACTGCACAGTGAGGAGGTCCCACCACACAATCTTGATACTGAACCCCTGTCTGTGTATCTCACTGTCCCTTGCCTGCCAAAACATGGAGTTGTATACCTTGGTAGCTGGCTCACCAGAAGGCTGCAAATGTCCTCACTTTTTGCTAAAAATGTAAAGCAGCTACTTACTTCCTCAATCCAACCATTCCTAATACTTCTCCTGCTGTTAACCCTTGCAGGTGATGTTGCGCCAAATCCTAAACCTTCCATACCTTTATCTGCCCCTAACCCCCCCCAACATCATCATATCAAATGCCAAAAGGGCTAAAAATTGCTCATTTAAAGATATGTAGTCTCATACCGAAGATGTCTGAGCTAGAAGCCTGGATTAATCAATACTCCTGACATCCTGGGCATCTCTGAGACCTGGCTGAAACCATGCAGCAAACATGAGGTTGCTGTGCCTAGATACAAATGTTTCAGGAAGGATCGACTGGGGAAAAAGGGTGGTGGTGTCCTCATGTATGCCAGGGAGCACCTAGTCACTGTTGAAATACCGGTGTCTGAATCTGGACCTTCTGCTGTCGAATCGATCTTCCTTTCCCTCACCCTTGGCACTGTAAATAAAAAACAAAACAAAAAAAAAAACTCATAGTAGGTTGTGTATACATGCCCCCTAAGGTAGCAGTCACTGGCCTCCCCTCCTTCATAACCTCCCTTGCTAACCTCCCACGGCATGACCTCATACTTGGAGGTGACTTCAATGTTGATTGGCTGCATTCTAACTCTTCCAAATGGGCTGACTCAAATCTGGTTCAAATGACTGGTGACCCTACTCGTATTAATACAAAGATGGGTAACCATACTTTACTTGACTGGGTGATCACAAACTGTGCCCCAAAGATAAAATCAGTGGAGGTCCTCTCAGACAGTATAAGCGACCACTCTCCATCACCCTGTGTATGGTGTAACAACTTCCCTAACTTCCCTCCTAAGATCATCACTGTGCAGGACATGCCCAGGTTTCACAACAACTTTGCTAGTACCATCCGAGAAACTGATTGGGTCCAATTAATACCCTGCCAGATGGTAACTTGGCACTAGACTATGCTGTAGCAAAATTCACTAACACTATTGATCAACACGCCCCTTTAAAGAGTTGTCGGGTAAAAGGTATTAAAGCACCATGGCTCACCAAGGAATTAAGGCAGCACATGTCTACTCGCGATAAGGCATGGAGGACTTATAAGGATAGTGGGCTACCTACCAACTGGCAAACATTTAGGCAACTAAGAAACAGCTGCAAGAACTCAATCCAAAAACCAAAATGACTCCACTTCAATAAACTCCAGATTGAGCATTTTAGTAATCTGAAAGAATTCTGGTGACAGGTTAACTCCCTTTTGAAGGGTAACACCTCTGAGACCCCCAGTTCCCTTGATGCCCGGGGGTCTTTCTCACTGACCCCCCTCCATTGCCTCTGGCTTCAATGAGTTCTTCACCTATATGGATAGGTACACATCACTATTTTCTAGTTCATCCACTCCCCCCCAACCTGACACCCTGCCATCAGTCGACTCTATGGACCGCCTTCCCTTTCATCTAAAACTTGCAACCCTTGCAGAGGTTTGCTATCTCCTCATGAACCTAAAGCCTGACAGCTCACCTGGCCATGACACTCTAGAGCCTAAATTCCTTAAGTTGGGAGCTGATGCCCTAGTCTGCCCTGTTCGAGATTTATTTAAATCAATCCTTCCTTACTTGCACTGTAAAATGGAAAGTAGCAGTGGTCGTCCCCATCCACAAGGGAGGTCCCAACTCTACAGTGGAAAATTTCTGGCCTATTTCAATACTTTGCCCTCTAGCAAAAATACAAGAGTGGATGATCTATGACCACCTACAGGATTACCTTGACCTCCACTATCTGCTCTCAACTTCTCAGCATGGGTTTAGGAAAACACACAGTACACTTACAGCTCTGATTAAAGTCACCTCTGACATATTCTGTGAAATGGACCATGGCCATGCCACTGGACAGTTTTCATAGACTTAACCAAGGCTTTTGACTTGGTCAGCTATAGCCTTCTATTACAACAACTGCGTGTCCTTGGCCTTGATGCTATTGCCCTGACCTGGACCCAAAGTTACCTTTATGGCCGTACTGAAAAAGTAAAATGGGTAGGCTCTCTATCTGACCTGAGGCCCATTACCCATGGTGTCCCCCAGGGCTCATATTGGGCCCATTACTTTTTTCTCTGTATATTAATGACCTCCTTAATAATTGTGGTGGGGCCTTTGTTCATCTATATGCAGATGATGCTATCCTCCACCGTTGTTCTACTGATATCAGGTGGCTCAATTCAACACTAGCCTCCAATGTCCACACCCTTGAGGACTGGTTTCTTCAGAAGCAGCTTTTCCTTAATACTAAAAGAACAAAGAGCATGTTATTCTCCAACTCATCTGCACCAACTCCCCTTCCCCCGGCTGTACTCTCATGTACTGGGGATGCACTCAAATTGACCAGGTCCTTCAAATACTTGGGAGTTACCTTAGATCCTTCACTTACCCTGGATGGGCATGTTACAGCCATAACCAAAACTATAAACCAAAAAAACGGTGTCCTCTACTGCATCCTTCCATTCCTTACATTGACCTCCTGCCACAAGATTGTGGATGCCACACTCCTGCCCCTCCTTATGTATGGTGCTCCATTACTACTCTCTGCTACCACATCCATACTATCATGCCTATCACAGGCCTACCACAGGGTTGTCAGGTTTGCTTTCAGGGCCAATGCTCAGCACCATCATTGCAATGTCCTGCCTGCCCTGGGATGGCTACTGTATGAAATAAAATTACGCTATGCCACACTAAGCTTTATACATAAGCTTATACATTGCTTCACTCTTCCTTGCCTTGCTGATATTGTTCAACGTCGTCTCCCTCGACGTACCTTCAGATCTACCTCCCTGCCTCTTCTCTCAGTGCCAAACTTACAACTCTTCATGGCTTGGAGATCGTTTGCATTTTCTGCTGTGTCCTACTGGAACTCTCTACCTCCTTCTATACTTGCCTGCACCTCCCTCTCAATTTCAAAGTTCGCTGTCATCTCACCTAACTGCTTCACCTTGATCCTTCTTCTGCTGACTCCTAACCCCTGTTCACTCCTTGCATGATTCTCCTAGCAAAACTTTCCACTCTCACTCTCGCTCTCCAAGACAAAAAAAAATACTTGCATAACTGAATGTAATTGATGTACTCTCTTACTGTAGGACTACTCCTTGTTTAATTTCTTGTATCAATGTACTGCATTTCATGGGTCGCCCCTGAAAAAGGGACTGTCTTGTCTCAGGGGGCCTACATGGTTACCAAAATTCAATAAATAAAATAAATAAGTAAAAATCCAGAAATCCCAGTCTTGAAAAATGGTTATCCAACCTAATCTTAAAAACTGGCACAGAGCTGCTGCTGATAACATCCAGTGGATGCCCATTCCGTATACCAACAATCCATTGGCTGTATCAGCCAGCCCTCTGTTTTATGTTTCCATGCACATGTGCAAGAAACATTTTGTTTCAAAGAATGGCATTTCAAAGGTTTGTCAGGAACTAGCCCAGTGCAGAGCAATCTACGTTGGGCTCATTCCTGACAGACCAATGACCATGCAAGCAGAATATGACAGTGGTCACAATTTCATGGGCATAAACTTTGTGTACTTGAAAGGACAGAAGTGCACCAATGAGAAAGCGCTTCAGTACTTTCATTTGCATAAAGTCGGCTGGCAAGCAGCTGAGCAGCTTTATGTACATCATATTCAAATCTTGTATGAAACAGCATTTGTATCTCTCTCTCTCTCCTCTCTTGTGCAACAATCTCTATTGTTTATGAAGTACTTTACTGTCCCCTACAATGGAAAACTGCCACAGTGAAAAGCTATCAACTGAATCATAGTGTTCTATTTAGATAATCACACAGTCATACAAACAAGATGATCTTAATATCTAAAAAAACATTTCTCATGAAAACTTATAAAATAATACCAAATGAGTTATCTCAAGTAAGTTGCAGTGCTGGCAGTTGCCAGCATATACCAGGAGGCTGTTACTAATATTTGAAAGTTAAGCTCACTCAGGATTCACACTAAAACAAAGTCACTCTGCTGTATGCACATAAGCACAGGTTATCAGATGTTGAATGAACCTAATAGAAAACGCACTTTGGTGAATGTTAAGCACAAATAAGACACAAAACCCATTACTTGTATAAACAGAGTTTTATTACACACATTAAAACATGGTGACCATCCCCATCACTCCTCCCCTCCCACTACCACCACAACCACAACCACCACCAAGCCTTTTAAAGCAGCAGTGCAATAAAACTGAGCCAAAAAAGCAATGTTCTAGTGTCAACAAAATCTGAGTATTACATAAATGTTTTAATTTAGTTTTTTTCACCAGAAAAAAAAACAATGGTCACAACGTTTAGCTTACAATGGCATTGTAGATATCACAAGGGTTAGGATCAAGAAATTAAAATAAAAAGCTCATGACGCACAACATGTGAGGTACCCCCAAAAACACATTTGGCAGATATGGAAATATTTATATTAAATATAGCTGAAAATAACTTTTTGGTAAAACATTTTTCATTGCACTACTGCTTTAAATCATCTTTTTGTTTGTACATTGGCATGGCAGCAGTTAAAGCTTTCCTCTGCAGGCAAACTTCACTTTTGGGCTTAAAGAATTCTTATGATATGAATACACACCTAGAAGAAGGCATTCAAATACCAGAAATCAGTGAGGGTGGGGAAGATCGATGGGATAGTTATGGTGCTTTATTCAAATTTCTACCCACCAATATTAAATCGACTCATCAGGGAAGGTGCCAATTCTGCCTCCTGATTAGAATATAAAGTAATGTCTCATCTGTCAGATGACATGTGAGAGAAAAAAGCAAAAGTATGAGTCATGTTAGGGCTGTACATTTGTCATGGAACGTTTTGAAGACAATCATGGTACTGTCATGGTCAAAATGACAAAAATCATAGAAAATGCCATGAAAAGTCATGGATCCCTTTGTGTGTTAAATGGCATCATTTCAGATATATTTTTATGAAATCATATCAGCAAAAATGTAAATGTGTTAAAAAATTACATTGTTAGGCTGGCCGACTGGCAGGAAGCAGTTCATGATGTTGCCATCTCAGAGACCAGGGTTCCCAAACAAGTCCACAGAATCCCATACTGTGTCCAATGGAAGACTAAGTGCTCTGCAGTGGTAAGGCACAAAGTGAAGCAGGGAGAAGACTGGCATAATCCCCAGAGGGCATGACTGTGTACTATGAGCCACGACTATACTTCCTGCCTCAACGAAAGCCTGGGAAAGAAGATCCCATTAGTCTTGAGCCCTGCAAGCAGCATTAGGAGAAAGAATCATGGAATCCATGACTTGTGTGGCAAAGGTAAAGCCCTAATCATGTTCCAACCAAGTCATCTTCACTAGACTATGAACAGCCCTTGTACTGCATGTACATGGATAGAATAGGATATTAAGCCATGCAAATGAAATAGGGCATAATGAAAGTACAAAAACATGAATACAAGCCCCAACACAGAAATCTATACTACAGCTATACCCCCCAGCTGGAATGAATGAGAACAAGTGCACAAGCTAGCAATTCTGCAGGTTGGAGAAGACAACTTTCTGAATGAATAGACATGTTTTCTTCAGCCTCCCCAAACTTTGTAAGTTACACTTTTTATTTTCAAAAAATATGTCAGCATATTCTACATATTTTACATTGTTTTGATGTCTTTTGTGCTTGTGGTACAGATAAAATCCTTTCGTGAGATAAGCAAAAATTATAAAATGGGAAGAACTATTGCTGGGCTCAGACAGGTTAGTCCTGACCTTTAACTGTGATGTTTTGCCAGCACAACATCACACCTATTGAAAAGGCAACCAAAACGTATTTTAAAAATGTATTTTTTCCTTTTTTTTTTTTTTTTATTTACTAACAAGCAACCCATTTTCTAATCGCAATAATGCACTGCAGGGCATGTGTCATGGGGATAGAATAGTGGAGATGGAGGGAGAGTTAGGGGTTCAGATACACTTGGGTACCAATGGGGGGGCAAGGAGCAACCACGGAATTACAGATCTGTCAGCCTTCCTTCAGTAGTGGGTAAACTGATGGAGTCACTGATCAAAGAGGACCTTGCAGACTACCCAGTAAACTATGGTCTACAAGATAGTAAACAGCATGGGTTTGTGGCATGGAGGTCTTATCAGACTAACCTGATAGTTTTCTTTGACTGAGTAACAAAGGTAGTAAATAAGGGCCACACTGTGGATTTACTCTACTTCGATTTTGGCAAGGCATTTGACTCAGTGCCAGATAAAAGATTGCTGAAGAAGTTGGAGGACGTGGACACAGCTAGGAATACAGTTACTTGGGTAGAAAACTGTTTGAAGGAGAGACAGCAGAGGGCGGTTGTAAACAGGGTCAAATTGGAGGAGAGGAAGGTCACAAATTGCATGCCACATGGATCTGTCCTTGGTCTTGTTCTCATCAATATATTCATCAGAGACATTGCTGAGGGCATCCAGGGCAAATTGTGTCTTTTTTGCAGATGACATGGAGCTCTGTGGTACAGTAGATAGTGACAAAGGGCTCAGGGAGATGCAGAGAGGTCTACAAAGGCTAGTGAGGTGGTGTAAGATTATGAAGTTGAAATTGAATGCAAAAAATGCAAGGTTTTCCTCCTAGGGAAAACCCAGGACAGAGTACTGAATGGGAGGGATTAAAATGAGCACTACAGCAGAGGAAACGGGACCTGTGAGTCATCATTATTGACTCCCTCAAACAATCATGCCAGTGTAACAAGCCCTAACAGTAAGGCTGACAGGATGCTGGGTGTATTGGAAGGGGTATTGACAGCAGAAAAATGGAGGTACCACTATGTCTATACAGGTCATTGGTGAGGCCACACCTGGAATACTGTGCTCAGTTCTGGAATCCTTGCCTACGGAAGGACAGGGACAGGCTGGAGATAGTGCAATGCAGAGTGATCAAGATGATTCAGGGCAAACACAGCAAATATTATGAAGATCATTTGAAGGCACTAAATATGCATTCACCGGAGATCAGGTGAGAAAGGATGGACTTAATAAAGGCCTTCAATTTCTTGAAGGGAATAAACAAGGTGAGTTGCACAGAAATATTTAGTAGTAGTACAGAGTCAAGAAAACAATGTCTAATGTGGAAACTGGAGGGGAAAGGTTTGAGAGGGATGTGAGGAAGTTCTATTTTATGGAAAGCGTGTTGGAGTCATGGAATGGTCTACCAGTGGATGTGGTGAGTGCCAAGATCATAAATGGTTTCAAACATGACTGGGGCACTGTGAAGGGTTTGGTGCTTGCTCATGTCAGTAGCAGTAAGGAGGGAGCAGGGAGGTGACCAGGAGGGAGACAAAAAACATATGGATAATAGGTCCTGGCACAGAAAGGCTCTCTGCGTAGACTAGATAGATCTTTGGTCTTTTTCCGCCATAAATGTCTATGTGTCTATGTTTATATAACCTTATTGTGTTGTTCTCAGATGTGTATTCCTGGATGCACAGATGCTAAAATGACTTGCTAATACATGTTATTTCTGGGTGGGGGGGCAGAGAAATGATGATCAGAGACCTGAGAAAACTCAAGGAGTGGTCCAGGGTCTGACAGCTGGGTTTCAATGTTAAAAAGTGCAGAGTAATGCACTTGGTGCACAGAAACCTAGGTGCACAGTACAAAATGATAGGAGTGGCACTGACAACCATCAAGCAGCAAAGAGACCTGGGGGTAATCAAATCAGATGAACTTAAGGTGGCTAGGGAGTGTCACAAGGCAGTTTGGAGGGCTAGTTGGATGATGGGGTGCATAGGGAGGGGTATCACCAACAGAAAGAGGGAGGCGGTATTGCCTCCATATACATCTCTAGTAAGTCCCCACCTAGACTACTGTGTTCCATTCTGGTGACCATGTCTCTGGAAGGACAATGACAGAGTGGACACGGTTCAGAAAAGGGCAACTAAAATAGTGCAGGGTCTGCATGAGAAGCCCTAAAAGGAGAGACTTAAGGACCTAAATATGTATACCCTGGAAGAGAGAAAGGAGTGGGGGTACATGAGAGAGACCTTAAAATACCTTACAGGGGTAAATAAGGTACAGGAGGGAAGCATTTTTCAAAAGAAAAGGTGCTCAAGGACATGGGGAGCACAGTATGAAGCTGGAAGAAATAGATTCAAGTGAGATGTGAGGAAGAACTTATTCACAGAAAGAGTGGTGGATTCCTGGAATAGTCATCCAGCAGAGGTGTTGAGCGCATAAATAATGATGGGGTTCAAGAATGCCTGGGGCAAGCATAAGGACATTTTAAGGAAAGGGAAGGGGAGGGGCGAGTGAGTGAATGGGCTAGAGATTAAGTAGGACCTACGACGATACTATAGGCAGGGTAAAATGGGCAGACTAGGTGGGCCAAGCAGTCCTTAAATGCCAGCAAATTCTGTTTCTATAAAGCTCATTTATGGGAGATCAGGATTACTGATTTGTTTTTCCTGTGAAGCTTTGTCTGTCACAGAATGGCAAACGTGACCCTAATTCTGAACACAAGGTAGCAAATCTTTTCTGGGAAGCTTGTAAGGGTACAACTGTCAACAATGAGAAGGATCCAGAAAACAGGATCAGGGAGATACAAAAGATACAGCTAGTAGGCTGCATTTTCGAAACGGGCAAACACAGATACAAATGTGTGCTCTGCTTGGGTTTGAAGTTCTGGCAATTGATTTTCAGCTGCTGTGTCTGTTTGCAACATAAAAGACAAAATTTGCAATAATGTGCACAAAAAGACATACATTAAATTTGTGTTTTATTGTTTGCAAATTCAGGTGAAAATAGAACAGAACATGTTGGACCAGAATATGCAGAATGAAATGCACAGCCTCTTTCCATAGTCTGAGTGGGGGTTGGTAATCAAGGCCTCTGTTAAGCAGGTCTGCTGCTGGTTTAAAGGCATAAATAGACTAGTAATCATCTTGTTTTCTGTAGGTTTTCAAAGATAAAAGATCAAATTTGTACTGCATAAATGCCTAGACAATGCACTTTATGACTTCAGCTAAATTGATATGCTATTTCCATCACCACATAATGATTACTTTTGCCCGAGGTTTAAGGAAACTTAATATGACATGTACATATTTGCAGTAGCATGAATCTTTGTGGATTAAATAATTAAAAAGGATCAGAAATCAATGGTAATTATTTTCTCTTCCTTTATACAAACTCCCAACAGAAGTGCATAGGTTTGGTGATATGAATCAAGACTACAGGTATGTTGCCCCGCAAATCTCCCTGTTTCCCCATTACAACAAGCTGAAATGCCTTTTCCCTTCAACAAAGTTGGCCATTCAACAAAATCAGTTTCTAAAAATGTTTCCAATTTTTTGTTTGCCATGTCAGTTTTCCATAATGGCGAGGTACATAACATCGAATTATCATGAGTGACTTGTGAATGTATTTCTAGTACCAGTATATACTTCTAGATACCAATAGAAGAAATGTTCAGTCCGTGACAAGAACATGAAAAAAGTTCCGCCCCAACTAGACTATGTGTATGTAGCAATGTCTATCAGACTGATGCATAAGGGAAGATGCACCAGTACATAAATTCAAAATCCAAGCAAGTAATCTGAACTAGGATAGGATTTACTGCCCATAAAAAGGAATATGTGAGAAAAAGAGCTCAAGTACATGGATACAACTTCCAACCAATCAATCCACACTAGGAGAAGATGTTATCACCAGGGCCCCATGTTTTCTGCAATTCTGCAGCAGTAGAAATCACCACAGAAACATGGTCCTGCTGTGGAAACAAGTCTTTGTCAGAGAAGCAGCATATTTGATGCAGTAAACATGACTCCACTGGTGAAAAGCCCCAACTAAACTGTTAAACTGAATGTGAGCAAGCCTAAAATAGCTGTAGTGTAAGTTTGCTGACAGCTCAGATTATACATCTCTACCTCCTGGGTTGCAGTGGTCAGTGGGACAACCCTGTTGAATCCACTGGCATTCAGCCCTGAAACTTATGGCCATCTAATCAGACTAAGAAGACTTCAGGAAGTCTGTTTCATGAGGAAAAAAAAAACTGGTTCTATTTGCCGATTCCACAACTGTGAAATGAAAATTTATTAGTACAGTAATTATTGCAAACACAAAAATGAGGCATTTTGTGTACCTGTGTCAAATGTAAAATGGTCCAGCTGCTCTTTTTTTTTTTTTTTTTTACAGTTAATCATTTTTATTAATAAAAAATATACATTATACAGAAACAAAACACAAACAAACAGTAAGAACATAGACAGTATTGCAATGATACAAGCTTCTGAAGTATCCATGGTACATTTCATAACCAAATCAAGCTATGCAAGACACGTTTACAAATTGTTACTACTATACCCAAGATAATGAAACCGGGGAGTCCCTCACCACCCAGAGGGATTCTGGAGACTTCTTAGGGTGTGTAGCAGATTCTTGCTTTCCTGTATAGGGAAACATGGGTCTAGAGAGAGCACATGGGGAGACAGTCTGTAACTCCCATCTGGCATAACAGGATGCTAAGGAGGTTCTGGCTAACTGGAACATCTGAGACAATATCACCAAGGAAGATATTGCTGCTCTCCACTCCTGCAAAGCGGAAACTTCAGAAGGCTTCCATTTACGATGCAGAAGATGTTTTGCTCCAACTCCTGCTGCAATCAGCCAGAGCACTTTGGGGTTTGATGTCAGGATGTATGGGAAAGTATACCTAGTAGCAAGAGTTGTAGAGTCACTGAATAGGAAAGCCGCACCATTCTGGTACAGTCCCGTATGACGGTGATAAAAAACCTATGCAGAGAGGGTCAAGTCCACAGGATATGGTAGAGGGACCCACCTGGAGTCACACATCTCCAGCAATCACTATTTGGCTGGAGGCCCTGGGGCATGCAGTCTTCCAGGTGTTCTATACCACAAATTCACCACATTGTTCTGTATAAGAAGGCTACAATTGTCCGCACAAGCCCACTGAGCTGTAATTCAACATACAGTACACTCCCTATTTGTTCAGAAATGGGGACCCTAAGATGAGCTTTCCACTGCTGTAGAGTTTTTGGAGTCTGATTTGGGATGGAAGAAATAATAGTTGTTAGCCCTTCTTGTGTGAACTTTACACCAAGAGAGTGAGGAAGATATGGGGGGAGGTTGGGATAGAAGAAATAAGTAGCTAGCCCTTCCTGTGTGAACTTTACACCAAGAGGGTAAAGGAGATATGGGGGGGGGTAGGCTGGGAGGGCAGCTTCAACATAGAAGACAGCACACTTACTTGTAAATATTTCCATTAATCTTTATTTGAGAGACTAAAATGGGATGTCAGGTTTTCAAAAGAGTCTGTATGATGGAACCCAGGTGAGAACAGGTCTCCAACTTTATGAATTCTAGCCTCTTGCCATACCTTTCAGGCTAAATTATGATTGTTAATTTGGATTGCCAGGTTACCCCACAAAGGGATTCATGCCACTGGAGGAAGGGGAAGCTTAGTAAGCCTGGCCAGTTGGTGCCATACCTTAGTGGCTGCTGTCAACATGGGCAAGTGCTTAGGATGCTGGGGAAGGGAGGCATATAGCAGAGAGGATGATGAGGTGCTGCCACACAGTTCCCAATCCATCTTTAATCATGGGGCAAATAGGCAAACAGGCTTAGAAGCATTCTGTAAGCTGTGTTCCTATAAATGTCAGGTGATAAGCAAACATCCAGGGGAGGTTTCACCCTCCATAACTCCACTGTGATCTGAGCTTTGTGTAGCTCTAGTGAGGAGGTTTCCCTTCCCATAAAAAGCGTTTTATGAGGGCATCAATTTTTGTGAACTATTCAGGGGGAATAGATATGAAGAAGTGTGAGGGGCAGTGGAGAAGCTTTTGGGTAAGAATCATCTTCATAGCTGATATTTTTCCAAGAAAAGATAGAGTAAACCTGGGCCATCTCTTATAATCCAACTGTAGTTCTGCCAACAGGGGCTGCATATTAACTTTGCATAGTTTGTGAAAGGTCTAACATTAGCCAGATGCCCAGATAGTGGATGGGCTTCAGAGGACTATTTAAGGCCAGGCTGTGCAAAAGTGGGTTGCAAACACAAATTATACAATGGAAGGATTTGCTCACAACCCCAAGATGCATTAAAAACCCGCAAGTAGTTTCAAGAGATGGTTATACCTTTCAGGACATCTGAAATTAGAATAAGTAAATAATTTGCATATGGTTTGGCAAAAAGAATGCCTGACTGTTGATAGAGTTAAAATTGAGTTGAAAACGTATTTATTTAGTCTAGCCTTCCCTAATTATGGTTAACCTATTTTATTGATTCTGTTTTAACTTAATATTTATATTCCTTTTATTTCTATGTACAGTGCTTTGGTTTTGAAAAGCGCTATAAAAATAAAATTTGATTGACTGATTGGTGCAGTACTCTGTTTCTCCCACTTTGATGCCAGAGACCATGAGTCTGATGCCAATACCCAGCAGCTCTATGGCTAACACAAGCAACAGGAGGAGGGAGGGCAACAGAGGGCAAACCTGCTGGGTGCCCCTGTGTAAGAGAAAAGGGATGGAGAAAAGTTGTTGGTGAGCTCCCTGACTCAGAGGGAGACATATATGGTATAAATCCAATGTTATAAGTGATGGCCAAAGCTCATTCTCCCTAACATATATGTGAGATATTCCTATTTAATGGAATCTAAAGTTTTTTTGAAGTCAATTGCCACTGTTGCCATGAGGCTGGGGGCAGAGCTCACAGAATGGAAGATAGTAATGCGGTATCAGAGATGGTCCGTGATCAGGTAACCTTTAACAAAACCAACCTGAGCTGGTTGAATCAGGTCAAGTAGTATGGATTTCAACCTGGTGGCCAGAGCATTCACCAATATTTTGGAGACAGCATTAATAAGTGATATGGGGAAATAGCTAGAGGTTGAGAGTGGACCTTTTCCCCTCCTTGAAAGCACTGTAATTATGGCTTTAAGCATGGGGGGAGGGAACAAACGGCAGTGAGCTTCCATGTGTACTTTCTGAATGGTAGGAGTTACAGGAGTTGCTAAATGGTGGTATAAGCCAACTGGTATACCATCTCCCACATAGCCTTGTGTTTTTTATAGATGCTATGGCTTTTTGGATCTCATTAGACATCAGGGGGTAAGGCAACTGTTGCCACTGGACACCAGTAAGATTTGGAATTGATAACATAGAGCAAAAACATCCAGCAAGGCTCACTGGACCCACAGAGGAACATAGATATTGATAAAACTCTTTCATGATATTGTCAATGTCTTCCACCTTATTGGACACCTTGCCTCTTGAATCAGGGAGAACAACATTGGGGTGTTCCGCCTGTTTCTTCCTAAGCCAGTGCAATAATTGTCTACAGGGCTTCTCACCCCCTTCCCAAAATTTAAAACAAGATCTAAATTAGGTGAATTCTGTTTTTCAGATGAATAAGGTGTTTAGCTCCAATCGGACCCTGGCCATGTCAGCCAGCAATGTTTTACTGCAAGCAGATGAGGATTTAGCTTTAAAGGCACTCTTAAAACTGAAGGCGAACAAAGCAATGGGGCCTGATGGGATTCATTCCAGAATTCTAAAAGAACTAAGGGTAGAACTAGTGACACCACTGACTACTGTCTTTAACAAATCATGGTAAGATGGGGTGATACCTGAGGACTGGAGGAGGGCGGATGTGATTCCACTTCACAAAAGTGGGAGCAAGACAGAGGCAGGAAACTACAGATCTGTCAGTTTGACCTCAGTGGTAGGGGAAATGATGGAATCACCTCTGAAAAAAAGAATTGTTGAGTACCTAGAGGCCAGTGGGGCACAGGACCCAAGGCAGCATGGATTCACAGTGGGAAGGTTCTGTCAGATGAATCTAACTGATTTCTTTGACTGGGTGACCAAAGTAGTAGACCAGGGAGGGGCTGTGGACATGGCCTACTTAGATTTTAGCAAGGCATTTGACACAGTCCTACACAAAACATTAATATACAGGTTAGCCAGCCTTGGAGTGGGTCCCAAGGTGGTAAGGTAACAGTAAATGGAATCCACAGTGAAGAAAGGAGGGTTACTAGTGGGGTACCACAGGGTTCACTACTGGGACCGGTCCTCTTTAATGTCTTTATAAGTGACATTGTAGAGCAAATGGAAGGAAAAGTATGTCTTTTTGCAGATGACACAAAGATCTGCAACAGAGTTGATACATAAGGTGGGGTGGAAAGGATGAGAAGGGACTTGGAAAGGTTGGAGGAATGGTCAAATGTATGGCAGCTCAGATTCAATGCAAAGAAGTTCAAGGTAATGCACCTGGGAAACAAAAACCCAGGGGAACAGTACACAATGAGGGATGAGATACTAACAACTAAAATGGAAAGGGACCTGGGGGTAATTTAATCAGATTACCTAAAGGTGAGCAAGAAATGTGAGAAGGCAGTAAGGAGGGCTGGGGGGATACTGGGATCCGCAGGGAGAGGCATCAACAGTAGAAAACAGGAAGTTGTTATCCCTCTGTACAGACAGTTGGTGAGACCCCATCCAGAGTACTGCATGCAATTCTGGAAACCCCATCTCTGCAAAGACAGACAGAGTGAAGGCTGTCCAGAGGAGGGCAACCAAAATGGTGCAGGGTCTGCACCAGAAGGCCTATGAAGACAGACTAAAGCAGCTTAATATGTAGACCCTCAAGGAAAGGAGGGAGAGGGGGGACATGATAGAAACTTTCAAGTACCTCAAGGGAATCAACAAAGTCCAAGAGGATAGCATCTTTCAGAAAGAGATATGCAAGAACAAGGGGGCACAATTTGAAGATAGAGGGGGGACAGCTCAGAGGTAATGTGAGGAAGTATTTTTTCATGGAGAGGGTTGTGGATGCATGGAACAGCCTTCCTGAGGAGGTCATGTAGTCAAGAACAGTGGGGGAATTCAAGAATGCATGGGACAGACATATGGCAATTTTAGTGGGGAGGAGGTAGGAGGAAATAGGCTGTTGGTTAACTAGGATCTGCAGCTTATCCATCATGTAAGGAAATGGGCAGACTAGGTGGGCCAAGCGGTCCTTATCTGCTGTCAAATTCTATGATTCTATGCTTCTATATTCTATGTTTCTATGTAAAGGCAGTCTCCAGCTACTTTATCCTTCAACTCAGCCACCTCTGCTTCTTTCATTTGATGGTGCTTGGCTGTGTTTTGCATGATTTGTCCAGGGCTAGTCACCTAATAGGCTTCCCATAAGGTGACCATTGATATATCTCCAGTATCATTAGTTTTGAAGTAGTCCACCATCTTTTTCTCTATCCATGTGAAAAGGGTAGTCATGTTGCAACTCAAGGATCATCTTACCACCCACGATGTCTATGATCCTCTTCAGTCTGGATTCAGGAAGAGGCATAGTACCGAGACTGCACTTGTTCAGGTACTTAATGATTTCCTGATAGCAAGGGATTGGGAGAGACATTCAGTTTTGGTTCTTCTTGAGCTCTCTGCAGTGTTTGGCACCGTGGACCATGGGGTGTAATTGGAACACCTACGGTTGATCTCTGGACTGTCTGGTACAGTCCTCAGGTGGTTCCATTCTTTCCTCATGGGCAGGAGTCAGAGTGGTGTTGGGGATTTTTTCCTCGGCCTCTCTCCCCCTGACCTGTGGGGTACCGCAGGGCTGTTTAATCACCCATGTTGTTCACGGTGTACATGCTGCCATTGGGAGACATTATTAGGCAGTATGGGCTGAGTTCTCACTGATATGCAGATGGCACTTAGCTATACATGTCCTTTGTGCCTGAACAGGGCCAAGCCATTTCAGTCTTTAACAACTGCCTCACTGAAATCCAAGATTGGATGAGTGCCAGCTGGTTGAGGCTGCACATGGATAAGACTGAGGTGTTGGTTGTGGACCCAGTGGCAGATGGCAAGACTCTGGCCATGTGCATTATAGTGCACAGCAATGCGCATGGCCGGAGTTATGAGCAACTTATGAAATGGCATAAATGTGGTACACTGGGAGCCCTCCCCAGTGTGCCAAAACATGGCAGCTCTTGCTGCCCAACACACTCCCAAAAAGCCAACACTGGGGTGCCCAATCCCTCTGTTGGCATGTATCCACCATTCCCCCCCATTAATGTGTCACACTGGAAGCCCACCCCAGTGTGTTGAATTTTTTTTTTTCTTCCGACACTGGGATACTCTCTTCCAGTGTCGGAGGAGCCCCCTCCCTCCAAACCCCTCAATGATTTGCTGACATGGGTGTGCCCAATCCCCATGTCGGCATGCCCCCCGCACTATTGTGGCACACTGGGAGCCCACCTCAGCGTGCCCACATTAATAAAAACATGTTTTCCCTGTGAAAGAAGAAAACCATCCTTTGCTGGTTATTTTTTTTGTACCTGTAAAAAAAAAAAAGGAAATGGTTCATCGTTGTCTCACTGTTGCCCATCCCCATCCCAACCCTCCCTCTATGCACCTACCTCCCCACACTCCCCTCATCCCATACTTACTCTGAGGATGGGTGCTGTCATCTTTTGTGGACCGGGATATATCTGCATTCTTCAAAGCTGAACCGCAAAATGAAGAATCGAAGGTAAGCCATAAAATGGGACTCAATGGGGGGGGGGACTTCAACTTAGGTTGATATCTCAGCCATTATTTTGAATCTTGGCCCAAAATTTTCAACATGGGGTTCCTGGGACCACACCTCATCAACACTGGCACTGTCATGTCCTTTCTCGGTCCCAAAAAATGATTTTGCAGTCACTGTGCATAATCACTTTTTGGGACAGATTAATGAAACCACAATGCCACTGTTTATATGGGGAGGTCCCAAAAAGCCCATGTTGTAAATTTGGTGAAAAAATTCCAAACAATGACTGCATTATGAGTGTGGGTTGTGCAGTTTCTACGCATGTTCATGACTTCACCATTTTTTAATATTTTCACTCCAGATTTTCAACAGTGCCATTTTTTTCACACCTCCTTATGAATAGTGCAGCTTTCATTTTTCACATCATGCCCAAAATTTGTTTTCGCACCTATGGTGCAGATTGGCGTGGTCGCTGTGGGAAATCATCTTTTGGGACAGATTAACACTATCACAGTGTCACTTTTCATGAGAGAAGGTCCCAAAATACCCATGTTTAAAATCTGGTGGAAAAATTCAAAAACATTATTGCATTACGGGCGTGCGTTTCGCAGTTTCTATGCATGCTCTTAACTTTGTCAATTTTTCATATTTTCACTCCAGATTTTCAACATTGCCATTTTTTCACACCTCCTCATGAACAGTACAGCTATCATTTTTCACATCCTGCACAAAATGTGTTTCCACATCTCTGGCACTGAATGGCGCAGTCGCTGTGCGAAATCATCTTTCAGGACTGAGTAACAAAATTATACTGCCACTGTTCATGAGGTGGGGGCCCAAAAAACCCATGTTGAAAATTTAGAGTGAAAATACCAACAAATACCTGGGGTGTTAGGGTTTCCAACCATAACGCCCCACCCTGTACAGACTGACAGGCATCAGAGATGTGACTTCAATCAATCAATCAAAATCTTTATTTATTCAGGGGAACATCATTGAGCATAGCTCATTTACAAGATGGACCTGAGTGGTCATACAAAGAAGGATACAAGTTTATTACAAAGACATGAGAATAGCATAAACATTAGTACAATCAATAAATAAGAAATATATACAGAATTTACAGATATACAAGGCACAGTAACAAAAACCTAACCTGTAAAAATTAAGAGGATAATTGATATAGAAGGGGTAATGATCAAATAGTGGGGCTTCTACAGGCTTTTATGAAATGTGATAACTGACTGGGTAGAAGAGGAAATTCAACATAGTGGATTACAGAAGGGAGGGGTATAGGTTCGGTGAGGGACTAGGCCTTATGGAAGCAGTTGCACAGCTCTGGAAATAGGGTGGTATATAATTTTTTGAAGGATAAGGGTAAGAGGGTATTCAGAGTCATAGATTTTTGGAGTGAGTTCCAGACAAATGCTAGGGAATAGCTGATAGCAGCCTTCCCAAACCGGGTGCAGGTATTGGGAATCTTTAGCATAATGAGCTTATTAATCCTTAAGGTGTATGGCCTGGATGTGATACGGGTGAAACAGTCTGAGATATAGGAGGGAGTTTGCCTGATAAAGCTTTAAAATCCAGATTGCAGCATTCTTTTTCTTCTGTGTTGTAGGGATGTCCAATTGACTGCCTTGTAAAGGGAGCAATGATGGGTGCTGGAGGAAGGTCTGTAATAAATCTGATGGATCTGTGATACAGGGTGTCCAGCGTATTTAAGAGGGAGAGTGAGCAATGGCCGTAGAGAAAGTCAGCATAGTCAATGAGAGATAGGAATGATGCCTGGATTAATCTTTGTTTGGAGTCTCTGGTAAGGTAATGCTTTATTCTGTAAATAGGCCAAGCCTTTGTCTCAACTTTTTTAATAGCTCTTCAATGTGGACAGAGTAATCGAGCTTATTATCAATCCAGACTCCAAGATATTTGAATTTAACCACAAATTCCAGCTTTTCTCCAAATAAGGTGGATAATTGTGGGATGATGAACGAAGGGGTAGTGGAAGACAATTTTTGTAGCAAAGAACATAGCTTTTGTTTTTTTTGGCATTTAGAAGTAATTTTTTTCCCAATAGGTTGTGGTGCAGGATGGAGAATTCTGACTGTAACAGTTCACAGGCTTTTGATGGTGAGGGATTGCTGACATATAATACAGTATCATCAGCAAACAGGTGAATGTTAGATTGAGAGAGGTTAGAGTCAATATTATTAATATAAATGGCAAAGAGGATGGGGCCCCGGATAGAGCCTTGCGGTACACCTCTTAGCAGTGGTTTAGAGGTAGATAGATAATTTTCATTTTTTACCAATTGTAACCTTCCAGAGAGATAGCACCTAAACCAATTGAGGGAGAGTGAATCAAGGCCTACAGAGCTAAGAGAGGAGATTAATGATTCATGATCCACTGTATCAAATGCTTTACTCAAATCCAGGAACACAGCACAGATACTATTCTTTTTAACCAAGGCAGTCTGCCAATCGTTAGTGACTTTGCTAGGCAGAGATGGTGTTATGCATTGATCTAAACCCAGATTGTGCTGGATTTAGCAGGTTGTTGGTGTCCAGATAGGCCCTTAACTGTGAGTTTACTAGTTTTTCAAGCATCTTGGATAATACCGTAAGATGGAAATGGGCCTATAATTAAGGTCCATGGGATCACCTGATTTAAGTAGTGGAACCACTTGAGCTGTTTCCATATAGAGGATGGAACCGTAGCTAGGAAAGATTGAAGAGGTGAGTGAGGGGGGCAGATAAGGCATGCAGTGCCACTTTAAGAAAGTAGGGATCCAGGGAGTCTGCACCTGCACTCTTAGATGTATCTAAATTGGATAGGAGGTCTTCCACTTCTTTTAAGGATATTGGTTTGAAGGAGAATGTTGAAGCAGCCTTTTGTCCCACAGTGGATTGAAGGTTTAATGATGATCTCAAGAGATTTGCAGGTGAAGAGTCAAATGCTAGGCCCAGCTGTAGTGAAATGGTCATTGAAGGCATTTAAGATTCCTTGCTTGTCAGTGATTTCTACATCACTTAGGAGCAGTTTGGAGGGTAAGGCAGGGGTAGAATTTTGACCAGAATTCCCTTGATAGTACCCCAGAATCTGGATGGGTTAGTATAGGATGCATCCAATTCAGTTTTATAGAAGGCAGCTTTGGCATTTCTTATTTGATTTGTGCATGAGTTTTTGCTTTTCTGAATTGAAGCCAATCTCTGGTATCCTTTGTTTTTCTTGCCTTTTTCCAGAGTTTGTCTCTGGCTAACAAAGCTGATTTAAGGTCAGCAGTGAACCAACGACAAGATTTTACTTTTGTTCTGACACTGGTGATTGGTGCATGTATATTGAGAGCATTAGTGATAATATCCTTTAAGATCTGGAGAGCTGTCTCAACTGAGGTTGTAAGGTAGAAATCTTGCCAATATGTAGTATTGCACAGATCATGGAGATATCCTGAGATGTTGAAATTCTTTTGACCTTTATGGAGAAATTTTGCAGGATTGGATGGCTTGAGTGTAGATCTTATGCCAGCTATAGGACAATGATCACTTACGTCACTGGGTAGCACTCCAGCATGAGAATATAAGTGAGGCTTGTTCACCATCATGATATCCAGGAGTGAACTGTTGGCAGTGTTTTTTAGGTTAATCCTTGTTGGATCTTTGATTAATTGAGTGAATCCATAGGTGTCACAGAAGGTTACTAGTGGTGCAGATGCAATAGATAACCAATTTAAATTCAAATCACCAAGGATGATGGTATCTTCAGGGCCTAGAGTGAGTATTGTTCCTAAATGGCATAAGAGTTTGAGGCCTGCAGAGGGGGCAGCCAATCAATTTAAAAGAAGACATGTTAGGAAGGGATATTTTGATTGACAAACATTCAAATTCCTTTGGCTCAGATGTATTAATGAGGCAGGATGCAGAGATGGTTTCCTTGACGTAGATGGCCACCCCACCGCCCCTGGAAGGGAGGTCTGATCTGAAGAGCTGGTAATTGGGAAGGTTTATCTCACTATCTTTTGTTGTAGATCTGAGCCAAGTTTCAGAGATAACCAGGAAGTCAGGTAGGGTATGTGCAACCCAGGCTTGTATTAAGGAGAACTTTTTTAGGAGGCTGCAGGCATTGAAGTGAAGGAAACTTGGGCCATTTATGGAGGATAGATCAGATGGGGATAAAAACTTTCAGTGGGCCAGGATTGATTTCAGTAGTACCAATACTGATCAGAAGGAAGAAGATTAGTTTGAGGAGGGCACTAAATGATAGGAATGATCAGAGCATTTCCTCCTTTATGGGGAACCACTGTGTAATGGGTTGAGGGTCCTGATATATGGGTGCAGAATTTATCATAGCAATAATCTGATGGACCGCATAGTGGGTTAATGTAATGCCAAATGGGTCAAGGCACTTGAGGATTGTTGTAAGGTTAAAGAGTTTTTGTGGATACCCAGGGATTGTAGCAGCAAAATGGCAGGATATAAATATGGAATTGGTGGGTGTCCACTGGGATGGCAGGGTGGGCAGACCATAATCACTGCCTTAGTCACCATGGCATGGGGTATATCATACTTATCATTTAGGATTGAGGATGATGAGAGGCTCAATAGCAAAAGCAAGCAAAGTAGCATTGTGGAGGGAAGGTAGGGGTTAAAGTAGAGGAAGAGAATTGTCATTGTGAAGGGAAGGTAGGGGTTAAAGTAGAGGAAGAGAATTGGCTGTGGGCGTGGATTAGAGAAATGGCGGGAAAAGGTGTATAAAAAGAATCAACCAAGAGGGGGGAGGGGGGCAGGCAAAAATTTTTCGGCTTTGCCTGTACCTTTCTGCCTGCTTCTCCCGGTCTCCTGGTTCCCTGGTCGGCTAGTCGGTCGCCGCCGGCCCGCTGGCTTGTGTTCATTGGCCATAATGCTCATGGCATTCCACCCCGACCCCCACCCTGCAGCTATTGACAGGCATTGAGGTGTGTCTTGGGGTCTTCTGCCCTAATGTTCACCCCATTCTCCTATACTGCACCTATCTCAGCTTATTTCCTTATGGAATGGGGCATGCATAACTGCCGAAAACCCCAAGGCACACCGCAACACCTGTTGCTTTCTGCAGCGTGGGGTGAGGTGGAATGGCATAAGCGTTAAGACAGATGACCCGAAGGCACACCCCCAATGCCTTTCAGTCTCTGGTGGGGTGGGGGTTGGTGTTAGTTCAGTACTTCACTGCCATTCCTATTATGCATTACTCTAACTCCAGCACTACCAATGCCACTACCAGCAAGCCAACATTTGGCATTGACAAATGCTTGTTGTCTTAGTTGTTCACAGAATTGCTTTTTATCTCAGAACCAATGCTGTAATTACTCAGTGCTAAGGAAACGGTCTCTATGACCTTTGGCACCAAGCAGAGACTTGCTAGAGTCCTCCCACTTCCTTCCTTCCTTTCATACCCTTGAAGATGCAACTATTGAAGATGTTGCCTCCTTCAAGTACCTTGGGGTCTGACTGGATAATCACCTAAATGTTTTTGTTCATGTAGATGCTATCCCGAAGAAGCTTTACACCAAGCTTGGGGCACTATACATAAATAAAAGAAGCATCTGCTTCCTACATGCAGAGAAATCCTCACTAAGAAGATTCTGCCCATTTTTGACTATGGTGACATTGTTTATAGGGAACTAGGTCAAAAAAACACAGACCAAAAGTGCTACACCAGGAGTTCAAAGGATGATTTACCAGAATTTCTGTAAAATTTTGTAATGTTCAATACAGAATTCATTTCAGGAGAATTTTCCCTAACAAATTATGTATAAAATATTACAGATTTCACCTCCATGGAGTTTTATTCATTTATTTATGTAGAGTACAGCAGAGGACCCTGAGCACACTGTCCCCACACAACCTCAGACTCCACATAAATTAATTATTCTAACTCAATGGGGAACAAATTTGCAGAGGGTCTGCACAGAATTCGTTGAGGAAAGGCCCCCAGAACAGAATTCTGTATCGAACGGTCAAAGTGCTTACAGAAATTCTAATACAATCATCGTCTGAATTCTTGGTGTAGCTCGTTTGTTCTGCATGGTTTTGACTGCATACTGTTTATAGTGCTGCTCCAAAGTGTGCATCAGCAAGACTGGATCCTTTCTTTCACTCCATCTGCCACTTTGCCCTTGATAAACCCTTGCATATACATCATTGCACCTTATATTATTTCCTCTACCTCCCATCTCTTGATGCCAGGCACCTTACCCACTGTCTCCTTTATCTCCAAATTTTGGTTTGGCCGTCTTTCCTTTTATCTTGCCTCTTTTCTTTCTGTCTCCATTTCATCCTCTTACTCTATTCACAATGCTTGCACTTACTGTTTTGCTCTCCCTCAAATTAAATCTACTGCTGGCCAAGCTGCCTTCTTGTTTCATTTCCATAAATTATGGGGTTCTCTTCCCCCTTCTTTTCACTTTACCCCTTCCTTTCCTGCTTTTAAATCTCTCCTCCATGAGTTTTCTGTTCATCCCTGCAGTGGCTTCTGATATTGGGCTTACTCTTTTCACCTGTAACTCACCTAATTTCACTGACTTTCAGCACTTCCCCACTTCCATGGTATCAGTCATTCCCCCTGTTCCTTATTTTGATAAGTTGATTACTATTTAATGTTTCTTTTGTCATTGCAATGATTTACTGTATGGTAACTTACTGTTTCCCCAATTTGTTCTTAAGTGTTATTGTCTTGTTTATTTTTACATACCTATTTCCATTCTATGTATTTTATACTCTGTATGTTGTATCTGTTATCATTTCCTCTCTTTACCTTCCCCCAGGACACAGCTGCAAATGAGCTGTTTCAGCTTAGTGTCTTTCCTGGTAAAACCTTTGAAATAATTAAAAAATAAAAAAATGACAGTGGGGATATCATACCATGCCCTTCATTTCAATCCAGTAACAAGCTGAGAAAAGCAATGAGATCCCTATCAAAGTGTTCTAAAAATAGTTTGCTGATGCAAAGTGCCTCTTAAAACACTACACACTTATGTAGTTAGGTAGAGAACATATTTTTCTGTCCTTGAACCAAGTAGGCAGGCAGACAGGCGCACACACACACACACACACACACACACACGTTCATTTGCATAGTGGGATATGGCCTTTGGATGATGTCCCTAACTATCTTTTTGCAGGAACAGTTATTCAAAGCTATTCAATTTCATGTCTCACTTAAGCCATTAGATTAAACACAACATAGTCAAACAGAGCTCCTGCCAACCTACAGTAATAAATTCCTTGTAGCAAGGCAAGTAACTTACAACAACATATTCCCTTTTTTTATCCTTAACTTTCTGAAAGGCTTTATTGATGTGCATTACTGTTTCTGTAGGTATTTACTGATTTTTGCCTACCAGCTGTAATGAGAACTTTATACCCCCCCAATTATGCATAGGTCTATGCACATACAGTATAGGATATGTGCATACTAGTTCACATATTTATGTGGGTATGTATACAGTACATATATGTACATCTTGCAAAATTCTTATGTACTGTATCTTAGAATTTTTGGCTGAGAAAGGGACACTGAGCTAAAGCTCATTTCCAGGTGTGACCTGGGAGCACCAGGAGGCAGCGTGACCTTCTCAGGGTCACACAGTATGCTCTTGGCAGTTGTAGGATTTAAATCCAGGTCTGTCAGGTGTCCAGGTCAATAGCCCTATGCTCTATCCTCTATGCTATGCTCCCTGCCAAAAGCAAAATGGACACCTGATTGCCTCTGAAGAGGCACTTGACTCTCATCCCCTCTAGTAAACTGGACCAATCATGAGAGGAGGAAAGGGTAATGTGTCCAATTACTTGAGGGGCTGAGGGTGATGTAAGTATGTATTTACTACAGAGGGTGAGGTGACGCATCCATTTTTCTACAGAGGATGAGAGTTAAATGCCAAGAGAGCATATGTTATATATACGTTCACAAGAGGGGGTGAAGGTGATGTGCCCATCTACTAGAGTGGTGAGGGTGAAGTACCCTTTCACCAGAGATGGTGATGGTAATGATATGCCCATTTATTATAAATAGGCTTCATATCAAAAAATTACAAAATAAAAATTAAAAAAAAAATTAAACTGAACTAAACTCTAACTTCTTATTACTCAGGTCATTCAGCAAAATGTATTTACAAACAGCTTAAATTTCCAGCAGAACCTTCCATTTGTCCAATTTACCACTGTGTTTGAACCAGCTTCCAGAATGCTGTAAGACAGCAGTTGTAACACAGATTTTTAAATCTCTATATCTGCCAGAGAGACAGTGCTTCAGTTCAGTGGTTAAGTATGCTAAAAAAATGCTCTAAAATATTGATTTTGCTGACTATATTTAAAAAACAGTTCCCAAATAGAAACTTTAACAAACCTGTGGGGTGGGTGGGGTGGGGACTCCTGATAGCAGTGCTGAAATGGAAACTGACTTAACTTTTTTTCTCTCTAATTCAGCCGACAAGAGACGGGGATTCGCTCTCGCTCTTGAGGTCTCTATGATGTCATCACATCCTCTCAATGGAAACAAAGCCTTGTTGTGTATGGTCACCCATACACTATTCTATATATCCAGGGACATCAACAGTGTTAGATTATTAAAAGTGCAAAATACAAAATCTCTGAGAAAGACATCATTAACAAGATTTTGTGAGATTTGAATTAAATCAAAAATTGGCATAATCTTTATTTTCTTATTATGGTCCTGTACTGATAAAGAATGCACATGAAATAGGAATGGCCTTTGATCTAAAAGCCAGCATTTTCAAAAAAGAAACTATGGGGGCTTTTAAAAGCACGATCAGTCTGCAATTGTTTTGATGTTGCCTAATGAATTCTCAAGCACTAGAATTACCCATGTTATAGTTTGTGAAATTATGTTCATTTTCTATAACATGATATTCACAGAGTGTTTTTATTTTACATGGGATTTGAGTTATTAATCATGTACTGGTTATACTTACTGCAGACCCAATCTCCCCATGCATGGCTGAAAACTGATCTTTGATCCAGTCTGCTTTCCCATACCTGTGATATTTCCAACTTGCTTAAGAGGGAGATTTATGTCAAATTAGTAGGGAGATTGACCTGCTAGTAGGGAGATTTTGTAATTTCATGAGTTTGCCCTTAAATGACATCAAAAACAAGAAAAAAGGCATTTAAAAACATTTAACTATATTTTATTTTGTCATGAATAAGCACTAAAAAGAATCAACAACTAGCTATACAAAGTTAGTTATATTGTTCATCACTAATTTACTTTTTATATGTCTTTATCTGCCAAAATTAAAAAAAAAAAAACATGAATAGATATTTTGACAGAATTTTACTTAAGCTGGAGATTTTGTTTCCCGGGAGGGAGGGCTGGAGTTTAATAAAAAAAAAAAAGCACAGGAGTCTCCAGGCAAAACAGGAAATATCACATGTATGCTTTCCTGGTAAAACAAATAAAATTAAAATAAGCCCACCTGCACTGCCTGTCATCTCAGAAGAGCAGCACAACCATTCCCCATCAGGCATTAATAGTCTTATTCAGCATGAATAAAACTATCTCCCTGCCTTCAGTATGTGACCCCTTTTACAGTCTTATCCACTGCAAGTACTGCAGCAGTTTGACACAGAAGCAAATATTTCAGGAATCCATAAAGATAATGAATGCTATATACTGTACACCTGAGAGAAAAGATTCCTTACCAGAAAGGATAAGGAGTGTCCATTCCAATGTTTTGACTACACATAAGCTTGAAACTCTGCCTTTCAAGTCAAGTACCTTTGATATCTCTTGCAGCATTTCATATCTAGCTACAACCCTGCTTTCTGTTAACTTTCCTGACTTCAGTTTCAACGATCATGCCAAACTGCCAAACCAACTCCAACTCTACAACATTAACTACCTAGCAGAATCAAACCCAGCTGATCCCCATAGTAAAAGGATGTATTTCGTTTTGGCTGTCTCTCAGAATCAAACCCAATCCCCTTCAAGGTGAAGGGACATGTTAGTCCATTAGGCAGTCATACCCCTTAGTATTTTAATTGAACATCACTTTTTACTTGTACAGTATTTGCTGTTGCATGATATACATTCCTTCCTTTAGGAGCTAAGCCCATCTGAACCATACTGAATAAACCCCCAAACCAATGCAGATAACAGCAGTTTGCCAACCTCAGTTCATAGTTTGCCAGGAGAAACATGCCTTGTATGTTGGGCAAACAACTGATGCAGAAGCTTAAAGAGCTTCTGATGCCTCAAAGAAAGCTTTGAAAAACATAACATTTAGGTACAATTCAGCTTGCATTCTATATATATTATATAGATTTCTCCTCAATATTATTTATTACTGAGGACATTTGTATGAATACATGATTGTTATACCTCAAATGTCATCTGCCTCTACAGCTTACTCCCTACTTCAAGTCATAATCCTCTGTTGTGACACCACAATTTGATGCCATGGGAGTAACTGGGAAATCATAAGCAGTGCATTATGAATTCAGGTAGGGAGAAAGCAATAGAAATCAATGAACTTCTCAGGAGCAAACATTCTGTTTTCATGCAGATTACATCAATAATAAGCAATGGGGAGGAGGAATACAGAACTAATGTGAAATACAAGCCGAACTGTGTCTAAATTTTATGTTTTCTTAAAGTTCGCCTGAAGGTGCCAGCCGCTCTTTAACTATTGTACAGTATATCAAATGCTGTATCTGTTTTAAGAGAGAGAACTGGAGTAGTTGGGTTTGAAAAAGACATATATTAATAATTATGCACTTCCAAACTATCTGTGTCCAGTTTAAACTGTGCAGCTGGTTACCATTCACAGACAATATCTGTTGCAGTCCAGCCCTTCTGCCTCTATGTACTGTAGCACTGGCAAATTCTACTCATCAAAAGTAAACCATCTGGGACCAGAACACATCCAACTGATACAGTAGCAACAAAAAAACATTCTATTTGGTGTACAGCAGCTTTGCAAGTCTCACTCTCACCCAAGTCATATCCCATAGCGTGTGTGTGTGTGTGTGTGTGTGTGTGTGTGTGTGTGTGTGTGTGTGTGTTTAAAGAGCTCCTGACACAGTTGAGACAACGTTGAAAAAATGTAGCATTCCAGCATACATGTATCTTATATTTCATATTTTTATTCTATAATTCTCACCCTTATTTCCTTATTACTAAGGGTATTTGCATAAATACAGTATCTCTGCCCTTTGATCTCCATCTGCCTGCCTACACCTGACATTCTGTAACTTTTTTTTATGACATCCAGATATGTTGCTGTGGAGATAAATATGATGTCATAAACAGGGGGTTGTGATATCATGTGTAGAGAAGCAGCCAAAGTAGCTATAGTCTATGGGACAGGGATCTTGTTTTCATGCAACTCTTTTCAGTAATAAAGAATATGTGGAATTAATTACTGAAAATATGTGAAGTAATAAAGAAAACGAAATGGAGTTGAATATAAATCATACTGTTTTCGATGCTTTCCTAATGCTGTCATGGGCTCTTTAATGGTATGGTTTGTTGAATTTGTACTTCCTTATCTGTCTGCACCTTTGCAAATGAGTAATTATGCGCAATAAGTACCTCCTGGGCAGAAATAAAAACGAAATTAAAGGAACAACTGCAATTAGAATTTGAGTCTGGTAGCCCACACCCATTTTGGGACCAGATGCACTGCACCAGGTTACAAAACAATCTAATATTGAGCAAACAGAGTTTGATGGATTGTTCTAACCTGTAGACACATTAATTTACTTTGACTTTTAAATTGATGAGGAGTCGGACTCCTGCATCGCTTGACTGTTGCAGCTCGCTGGTGTGTACAAATTATTTCTGCAGGGTTACACTAGTATTATTTTACCCCAGAGACCAAGTTACCATAGGTCCCTTCCCACCCATTTCCTCGCTGACTATGATGAGGTTCATTTTCATGTAATAGCCCTCATTTCTGAATATTTTAATATCGTTTATGAAGAACCTATTGTCTTATCTTGTAGTTATCTACTGGAAATTAAAAACAAGATCAGTAAATTTGCTGACAACACTGTGATAAGGAGACAGAGAGAAATTGCTGCAGTAAGTTTGAGCGCAACAGATACACCTAACCTTGGTCCCAATAGGTAGCCAGATCTTCGGCGCCAATGACAAATGTTTAACACGCTGTTTATCATAACTAACTAGTTTCATTAAAGACGGACCATTTGGAGAAAATAAATAAGCTAGCTGGTTTTCTTACCAAAGTAAACCTCCTTTTCACACTTTGGGCACTTGGGCATCTTGTAGAAGTTTGCAGGTCCGACCAACGTCCTAAGCGTGACTATTCAGTCTGTGTGAGAAGTTCCTATGGTAGCGGTTTTAGCGTGGTGCTGTCTCCTGTGTCTGCTGCCTGCAATACAGCCGGGGACGCGGCCCCGCTCCATTCGTTATATAGGGCCCTTTTTTTTTTTGCACACGCTGTGAAGGGCGAGTCTCGGAAGTCAGAGCTCGCCTGCTGCACACGACACAAACTGGAGGACTTAGCAGTCCAGCGCATTGCAATGCAGTGCCGCGACAGCACACGACTTGACAGGGAAAGAAGGAAGCACAGGGATGGCAGGGTAGCGCCTGCATGAAAGGGAGAGAATGAAGCATAAGCCACCAGGGGAGGGCAATAACTGGTAGCGTTTAAAGTCTGTTATTGAAGGGAGACCTAGGTTTGATTCCCATAACCTCCACTTGCATACTTTCTAACTCTGAGCAACCCAGTACTCCAGGGTCGCTCCTGTAAACTGGCTCTGTGCACAATCGGCCTTACCCGGCTACCAAAAATAAGTATATAAAAAAAAAAAAAAAAGAAGGGGTGCTGACAGAGACTTGAGGTGCACGCAGTACAGATGTATGTGGTTATGCACATTAGTCTGGGCAGGGTGAGAGAGGCTAGCTGCAATCCCAGAGAGACAAGACAGCACCAGGTAGGGAATGATAACAGCAGGACAGGACAGGATGTGCAGAGTGTTTTGATTTGTATGTTAAGTTCTAGTGTGTCCTTCCCTCTGTCTGCTATTAAGAGTATTTTCTAAATTAGCCTGCTAGCTTTATGGTAGTTTTAAGACCCATTGGGATATAAATCTGAGGCAGCTTAATTGTTTTCCTTTGTGTTACAATGCACCCTGTCTCATGTGACAGTGATGTCACAGAGGCCATCAATTCAGCAGAAAGCACTGCTTTACAATCAGTTCACAACATTAGCAATGGCCATATTTTAAAATCTATAGAGTTCAGTTTAGTGACTACCCTCATCATAAAGATCTTACTGTGCTGAAGAACTTTGCTGCTGGTAATTTTTGTGCAGCTTCTAAAGTTTCCAAGATATTTAGATTGTTTGGCATGTGTGTGCTGAATGTTGGGTCTCTGCTACATCACTGTCACATGAAACATGATCAAGGCCACTGTTCGGTTTTTACCAGAAAATCCAGTAAAATTCCGGAATTAGGGCTGCCTGAAGACCGGTAAAAATGAAGATTTCATGGAATCTGGCATTTTCTATCAGATCAGTAAATGTATAAAAAAAAGTGTGTTTTTCTTTTAATTCCTTCCTGTACTATTTGCAGTTTGCTTTATTTAATGCTCTGTATATTAAGCCTTCTTTAATTCTGATTATTTATGCACATACTAAAAGAATGATATCAGAATCCTGGTAAAATCCGGAAATTAGAGTAACAATCACCGGTGAAATTCCAGAATCTTAAGTCTTGAAAACAGAATTTAATTGTTTTAATCACTGTAAGTCAGTGGCCTTGGACATGATGCATTGTGGGAACAAGGAATGCAATTAAGCTGTCTCAGATGGAGATCCCTAGAGGTCGTAAAACTACTATAAAGCTAGTACCCTAATTTAGGAACAATTCCTAATAGCAGACAGAGGGAAGGACAAACTGGAACTTCACATATAAATCAAAACACTCTGCACAACATATGTTTTTACAAATTTTGGGTGGACTGCTCCTTTAATCCTAGGGAGTGATGCACAGTAAGAAGGGCAAGAATTGTTGGGGGTCTAATCTCTGAGAGATTAGTGCACAGTAGCCAGGGCAGGGATATGGAGATACCAGATCATGACAGGAAAGGCATGAATTGAGGTATCAGACACAGGTTCACAGCAGAAAGGGCGGTAGTTGTGATCTTAAAGAGACTCCAGCACAATATGAAGGCAGCAATGGAGGCAGGGATCTCAGAAGGACAGGTTCACAGCAAGCAAGAAGAAATGGGAGGTGGGAGGGTGGAGATGAGACTTTCAGATAAACTGGTGCACAGTAGGGTGAGCAAAACTTAGGGAAGTAATCTCAGATAGACTGGTGTATGCAGCAGACAAGCAGAAATATGGGGTAATCTCAGAAAGCCTTGCGCACAGCAGGTAATAAAAGAATGGGGGGTATCTCAGATGGGTTGGTGCACAGCATGACAGGAAGGGAGCTGGTAATTCCTGGAATGCCAAGGCAGCTGCAACTGGAAATAGTAAAATAAAATCTGAAATGTTTAGAATGTGTGCAGATTTGATTGTGTTTCAGCATTCTGGCAATTTTGAGTATTCTTCATTTTACCATTTGCATTGTAGAAGTAAAATTGATTTGAGTTGGAGCAGCCCCCCCAAGTGAAAGAAAATCTCTCATTCACTGGAACAACTGCCCTGACTTCTGGAATGACCCCCATCCCAATGGAAAAACAAACATCTACTACAGCTGGCTACCCAAAAGTCAGAATGCCAACCCTAGGAATGGAATGGGGCAGAATACTCACAGCGTGTGATGGAATAATCACCCTGAGTTCAGAAGGCACACCTTGGTGCAGAAATGTCCACTCCTTATGATATAATGCATACCCAAGGGCAGGAATGCCTACCAGTTGGGCCTCAATGCACACACACTGGGGCCAGAACAGCCCCTGGTGCAGGAATGCACACCGTTTGTACCAGAACATATACCCAGGGAACCAAAATGCTCACCATGAGTGGTGGAATGTCCACCCAGAAGGGTGCAGTGTCCACCATGAGAAAGGAATGCTTTTTGTGCCATAATACCCACCCTGGAGTAGGAGTGACACCATGAGCACTAGGGTGCCCATCCTTTATGCAGGAATATCTATCCTGTTTGCTAGAATGTTCACCCTGTGGGCCAGAATGTCCACCCTCGGAGTCAGAATGCCCACCTTGGGGGCAATAAATATCCATCCTAGTGCTGCCCCCTCTGCAGACTGGAATGCTCACCCTGGGGGCCACAATTACCATTTGCTGAGCTGCAATGCCCTTCCTCAGGCCATAATTCCCATCCTGAGTGGTACTATACCTACCCTGGAGGCTCAGTTGCCCACCATTTGTGTGGGAATGTCCCCAGTGTCAGAATGCTCACTATGGGTGCCTTAATGCCCACCCTGTGTGCCAGAATGCCGACCCTCTGTGCCTGAAAGTCCACCCTAAGACCAGAATGCCCACTGTCTGTGCTCCAATGCCCACCCTAGTGCAAGAATGTCCATAATGGGAGCTAGAATGACCATTCACTATGCCTAAATCCCACCCTAGGGAGGAACCACCATTCATGGGGCTGGAATGCCCACCTATGAGCTGTAATGCAAACCCTTGGGGCCAGAATGAACATGCTTAGGCAGAAATGTCCACTTTCTGTGCCAGATGCACATCTTGGTTGCCAACATGCAGGGACCAGGATGCCGACCCTGCATGCCAGAAAGCCAACCATGAGATGGAATGGCCAGGCTGTGTGCCACAATGCCCACAATGGGAGTCAGAGTGCCAACCCTGAGGAGCACAGTTCCCACCCAAGGGCTGAAATGCCCATCTTAGGGTGGGAGTGCCCACCCTGAGGGGTACAGTGCCCATCTAAGGGCCATAATGTCCACCAAGGTCTGGCATGCACACTTTGGAGTCCAGAATGCAACCCTGTGAGCCAGAATAACTATTCTCTGTGCCTGAACTCCCATACTAGGCTGGAAAGACCACCCTTGAGAATTAAATGCTTAGCTTGTGTGCTAGAATAACCACCCTAGGACCAGAAGGCCACCACTGGTACCTGAATTTCCTCCCTGTGGCCAAAATGAACAACCTGAGTGTTTAAATGCCTATTCTGGGGGATGGAATGCCTACAGTATGGCCACAGTGCCCACACTGAGGAGCACTCTGCCCACCCAAGAGTCATATGCCTACTTTAGAGCAAGAATGCTAACCTTGACGGTTGTAATGGCCATCCTGAAGGGCACAGTGCCCACCCTAGGGCTAGAATACCCTGGTGGGTTGGAATGCACACCTTGAAGGGCACAGTGCCCACTCCTGGACCAGAATACCCACCTAAGGGCTGGAGGTACCATTCTGGGGGCCAGAAGTCCCATCCTTTCTATCAAAATGACCACCTGTGTCCCAGAATATTCACTCTATGGATGGATTGCCATTCTGAAGATTAACCTAGAAACATAAACTTTGACTAAGGACCACTTGGCCCACCCAGTCTGTCCATTTCCATAACTATTGGACAAGCTGCAGATCCTAGTTAACCAACAGCCTACTTCATCCTACCCCCCACTAGAATTGCTTTATGTCTGTCCCATTAATTCTTGAATTCTCAAACTTTTGTTGCTCAGTCTGATCTAACTGTCTTATGGTTGTTGTTATTTCCTTGACTCTTACGCATAACTTGTGTAACCATTCAATGTGTATAATGATCCAATTGTCAGTGTTTAATTATAAACCCTGTATCCTCTGTTCCCCCCCTCCCCAGGTCACAGTGGGAGATGAGCATCTTCTTGCTCCGTGTGCCTTTCCTGGTAAAACAATTTCAAATAAAAATAAATGAAATTCTCCCACTGTTTTTGACCCCACAACCTGCTCAGGAAGGCCATTCCATGTATCCATCACCCTCTCCATGAAAAAAAAAATACTTACTCACATTGCCTCTGAGCTATTCCACCTCCACAGCAGTGTCAGTGGCTCAGTAGGTAGCACACTCGCCTCTGAGGCCAGGAGATCAGATGGCTGTGGGTTCAGTTCTCACATCTGGCACTTGGGTTAATATCCCAGTACTGATGCTGTAGTGCACCATGAGAGGGGTGCTGCACTTCTGAGGTGCTGTCTTTCAGATGAGATGTTAAACTGAGGTCCCATCTGCCTGGATTGGAGGTAGTTCAGGTGGATGTTAAAGATCCCATGACACTTATCAACAAGCATTTGTCAATGCCGAATGTTTGCTTGCTGGCAGTGGTAGTATAGAAGTTACAGAGCTGTGTAATAGTAATGGCAGTGAAGTATTAAACTGAAGCCAACTCCACCATCACCCTGCAGAGAGTGACAGGCATTGGGGTGTGACTTTGGGTCGTCGGGCATAACGGCCACGGCATTTCAGTACACCCCACTCTGTAGACACTGGCAAGTGTCACGGTGTTCCTTGAGGTCTTTGGTCCTTATGCGTACCCCATTCTATTAGGAAATACAGTGGAATGGGTGCGATATAGGAGAATGGGGTGAACTTTGGGGCCGAAGAGTCCAAGGCATACCTCAATGCTTCTCACTGGGTGCAGGGTGTGGAATGGTCTGAGCATCACAGGCAAGAATCCCAAGTCACACCCCTGATGCCTGTCATTCTCTACAGGGTTGGGTGTTATGGTTGGAAACCCCAATACCTCAGGCATTCGTTGGTATTTTCACTCCAAATGTTCAACATGTTTTTTTTTGTGACCCCCACCTCATGAACAGGGGAATATCAGTTTCTTAACCCGGCTATATGCTGCTTGGCTGACTGTGGCATTTAGCACCACAGGTGCAAAAACATTCCGAACAGGATGTAAAAAATGACAGCTGTACTGTTCGCGGGGAGGTGTAAAAAATGGCAATGTTGTAAATCTGCAGTAAAAATATTTAAAAAAAAAAAAAAAAAATGGTGACGTCATGAGCATACATAGAAACTGTGCAACGCACACCCGTAATATAATTAGGTTGGGGATTTTATTTATTTATTTTTTTTACAGAAGATTGTCAACTCAGGCATTTTGGTGCCTCCGATCATGAACAGAGTCACTGTGATTTTCTTTATCTGTCCCAAACAATTTCCCACAGCGGCCATGCATCTCTGCGCTGAAAGTGTGAAAAATGACAGCTGTACAGTAAATAAGGCAGTGTGGAAAAATGCCACTGGTGAAAATCTGGACTTAAATTACAAAGTCATGAACTTACAAGGGTGTGTGGAAACTGCGCAATGCTCACTCGTAACAGTCATTTTATGGACTTTTGTCACCAAATTTTCAACATAGCCATTTTAAGACCTCTGCTCATGAACAGTGTAACTGTGATTTTTTTAATCTGTCCCAAACATTGCTTTCACACACCAACAGCACCATTGTGCACTACATGGGCGGAAACATTTTGGGCAAGATGTGAAAAATGACAGCTATACTGCTCATAAGGAGGTGTGGTAAAATGGCAATGTTGAAAATCTGGAGTGAAAATATTGGAAATTTGCGAACTTACGAGCGTGCATAGGAACTGCTCAACGCATGCTCGTAAAACAGTCATTTTTTGAAATTTTTTCACCAAATTTTCAAAATAGGCTTCTTGAGAGCCCACCTTATGAACACTGGCAGTGTCATTTCGTTAATTGGTCCCGAAAGGTGATTTTGTGCAGTGACTGCAAAATCACCCTTCGGGCCCGAATAATGCCATGACAGTGACATCATTCATGAGAAGGGGTCCCAAAAACCCCATGTTGAAAATTTGGTGCAAAAATTCCAAAAAATGCCTGAGATATGCAACAAAGTTGAAAACCCCCTATCTAGCCCATTACACAGCTTACCGGCATTTCCTCAGTTCATGGTCAGCTTTGAAGAGTGCAGACGTGTTCCAGGTCCACCGAAGATCATTGCGTCGAGGTCCGGAGGCAAGTATGGGGTGAGGGGGGTGTGGGGAGGCAGGGTGCGCAGTGGGTGGGTGTGGGTTGTGGGAGGGGGGCCAGGGAGACTATGTGGGATCATTTTTTCTTTACAGGCATTCTTTTTGTTTCCAATGATGATGCGGGACGTTTGCCATGCTGGGGTGGGCTCCCAGCATGGCACTAGGACGGTTGGGGGGCATTCAGCCGATGGGGGATTGGGCACCCCTGTCGCCCAAAGCATCGATTGCCATGCTGGGGTGGGCTCCCAGCTTGGCACCCAGTACTCAGGGAGGGGTGAGGACAGTGGAGCCGATGGGGGATTGGGCAACCCCAGGCTATATCATGAGTTGCCACACTGGGGTGGGCACCCAGCGTGGCATTTGGAGGGCTTTGGGGTTGGGGGAGCACAGCACAGCTGACGGGGGATTGGGCAACCCTGTCGGCTATACAGTGTGTGCGCATGGGGCGGTGCACGTGCATGTGTGTGTGTGTGTGGGGAGCTGTGCATGAGCAAGCAATTTCTTATCGCTGCTCACTGAAGCGTAGCTCCCCCTTTGAACTGCATTCCACTGCATTTTGGAGCTTGTCATAGACAGCTCCATCATGCATTGACTTACAGGGGCCACGCCTGCCAACACACTGATTGAATTGGAAGAGCGGGTGACACACCTCTGAAATCTCGGATGATGGCACTATGTTTCTTGCACATGCATGCAAGCAAACATAAACATAATAAATGTATCTTAATTTTTGAAGACAGTTTTTTTTTTTGTGCGTGCATATGTGACGTATGAATGAGGGATCCACTCACTGTAGATCAAGGAGGATGTGAAATGGTGCAGGTATATGGGGTGAACAAAGTGTAGGACAGTAAGCCCTACCAGAGCTTCAGGCTGATGTAGCACAGCTGGACTAAGGCAAGGGAGGATGTGAAATGGTACAGGTACATGGGGGGGTGAACAAAGTGGTAGACAGTAAGCCCTACCTGAGCTTCAGGCTGATGTTGCACAGCTGGACTAAGGCACAAGAACCCACGGCATGTTCTTATAGTCCCCATTTATATGTCCATTTATGTTCTTACAGCGCTGATTGCCTAACTGAGCCAAGATGTAAAACAGATACTAAAATGTCAGGTTTATTTCAGGTGACCAGGATCGTAGTGGGGAGAGGGGGCAAGTGAAACAATGTCCTGAGAATGTGCTTAAACTTATTAACCATTGCTGTGCCACGGAGTGATACACCATTCCAGAATCCCTATATGTTCAAATTATGTTTTGCAGCCTAAAGGTGCTTAGGTGGATTAGCATTTACATTACTCAGCAGCAAATCTTTTTCATACTTTTTTTGATCATCGGTTAAGATATAACCACTAACTGATGAGACACTTGGGGTATTTTTTTTCTGGAGATTAGAACCCATGGAGTCCATGAAGGTGTGCTTTGAGAGCTGGCATGTGTAAGGACTGTTAGGCACCCACACATTTTGGTGGTCCTGCTTTGGCAGGAACAGTTTATTAAAGTAATGATGTGTCGCTTTCTCTAAGCTAGACAAGACTACACCATCCTATCAGGCAACCAACACAGTTGATCTGTGTGTGTGTGTGGGGGGGGGGAGCTGCTCACTGAAGCGTAGCTCCCTCTTTCAACTGTATGCCACTGCATTTTCAACTGCTGTCATAGACAGCTTCAGTAGTGATTGGAGAACTGTGACCATGCCTGCAAACACACTGACTGAATTGGAAGATGCTGACACACTTCTGAAAAACTCAGATGATGGCACTATGTTTCTTGCACATGCGTGCAAGCAAACATAAAAAGAGTAGGGGAGTTTTTATTGCAATAACATACATATAATACAACTCAAAATAATCTAACAACACAGTATTACACTGTGACATGGGAAAAGAAAGAAAGAAAAAATAAAAGAATACCTAAAATAAAACACAATGGGTGGGATATTCAAAAGCGTTGCGCCATGCGCAATAGGGTTGCGCCTGCGCAAGACCAAAAGTGCGCCATTCTGTGATATTCAGCAGGAGGCAGTTGTGCCACCGAAAACATGCTGAGCAACAGCTCAATGCAAAGGAAGGCATGCGCAACCGACAGGGGGTGGATCCATGCATAAAGAGCGCAATGCGATATTCAAAGACTTGAGCAGTGCGCAAGAGCGGAACTGCCGGAAATTGCGCATCAGCGGAAATGAGCCAAAATAAAAAGGCTCAAGGAAGCAGCGCAAGAACGCTACAAGGATGCCAAGTGGGGTAGACAGACAGACAGAGACATGCTAGGGCAGGCAAGGCAAGCATTGTGGGCCATAGGCTGCAGAGGCCAGCGAGGGGTGCCCGGTGCAGTGGAAGTAGCAGTCAGAACAGCGGGGGTAACACAGCAACACCAGCCAGGGGGGGTCAGAAGCCAGGGAGATGGACAGTGCCAGCTTCCACATGGAAGCTGTAATGAGGGGGGTGAGAATGCAAGCTGCAGGGGGACGAGGCCGTGGAAGGGCCCATCGGCGGTACGCCCCCAACAGGCAGTACCGTGCCCGCATCAGCTATGAGCTGTATACAGATATAGAGAACATGGGCCCGGCACCGCCTGAACAGGGCAATACTGAGGCGGATCTGTGAGCTGTGCAGTGATGTGATGCAGGCACCCTCACAACGGAGTCACGCTCTGTCAGTGGAGACCAAGGTGATAGCCTGCATGTGCCTGCTCACCACGGGCACCTTCCAGAGGCTGACAGGGGACACCACAGGCATCACACAGTCAGCCACATCACGCATCCTCACCCAATTCCTCAGCGCACTGCTGCCACATGCTGCGGAGCACATCCATTTCCCCAGCACCGCAGCAGAGCGTACAGCAAACATGCGGAGTTCCACAGGGTAGCACGTATGCCTGGCATGCTAGGGGCCATAGACTGCACCCATGTGGCCATTCGCACACCACCTGGCCCCGATGGGGCAGCTTATAGGAACCGAGGGCTACTCCAGTGTCAACTGCCAGGTGGTGTGTGATGCCACTGGGCGAGAATCAATGTCTGTGCCACACACCCTGGCAGAGCACATGATGCCTTCATATGGCATCAGTCCGCACTGTGCCATCGATTCGAGAGTGGGGACATCCCCACAGGACATCTAGTGGGTGAGTACGCATGTATGGAATGCAAACTTGGGGCAAGGGTGGGAATGCCACAGGTGCCATGGTAGTGGCACACAGGGATATGGGCAAAATGGACCTGAACATGACACTGATCTCCACTATCTCCACACAGGTGACAGCGGGTACCCACTCTGTCCCTGGCTGCTCACACCGTACTGGCGCCCCATGACCCCATCGCAGCAACGCTATAATAAGGCACATGCCGCCACATGCAACATCATAGAGTGGGTGTTTGGGATGCTCAAGGCACACTTCCGATGCCTAGACACCTCCGGCAGTGCCCTACAGTACAGCCCCCCAAAGGCCTGTGGGATATTCCTGGCCTGTTGCATCCTGCACAACATGGCCAAAGACTGTGGGATAGCCCTACAGGTTGAAGAGGGGGACAGCAATGGGGACGCCAGTGGCGCTGGTGTTGATGGTGATGAGCAGCCCCCCCAGGACGGCGGGACCCCCGACTGATCTGGCAGGCCCCGCTGCACTGGGACACCATCACAGAGGAGCACTATGCACGACACAGATAAGTCAAGGGGCCATGTGCAACCAACACTGTCCAGGTGCAAACCACAGGCACACAGGGGTAACACACCAGGGGTGCATGACGGCCAGGGGAGTGGAAGGGTCCAGGCATACAAACACACCATCAGGGAGGGGTGAACACTCATACGGACACACACACACACACCAGGCACAGAGCGTACATGGGCAGATGCACAGCACAGCAGAACCGACATTGGTAACACACAGAACCACTGACCACCCCCACCACCTGTACTGTCCAAGTACGTGTGTCAGATGCTGGGCACCCTTGCACCATGGTGTAAAGTACAATGCAGGCATCATCATGCACACGCACCTGTGGACAGTAGTTGGGAGGGTGTGCAGGTGGTCCGTGTGTCGCGTGTTGAGCAGAGCACCCAGCAGTGCACTGCCCACCATGGCACACATTGCACACAGGGCAGCACCAGACAGGGCCCGCACTGAGAGACAGGTCAGTCATGTAGCACTGTCCCACGGCCACTGTGGATGCGTGGGCGGCCCCGCCATGACCCAACAGCACTGGCAGGCTGAGCAGGGGCCACATGGGGTGGCACTGTTGGACCACCAGGGGTCCCACTGTGCGAACACGACCTTGCCCGCACAGGGGTCTGCAGCATGCCGAACATATCTGCACCAGGGGTGCTCGGGATGCCCACAGCAGAACCCGTGTTGACAGGCCTGGTGTTCAATGAGATGCCGGAACGGGAGTGGAGAGGAACTGTGGGTGGCGGTACAGGGCACCTGACTGTGTGCCCAATGCATCCACGACAGAGACCACTGCCTGGGTCAGCCTGTCAATGGCGGCGGTCACATCCATCCGCATGTGGACCATCTCTGCACAGTCCAGGGCACACTCCCTGCTGTGCCGCTCCACAGACAGTGCCTCCACGGACATTGCAACCCGCCTCTGCTGCTGTACTGATTCCCGCAGCAGGTAGGTGTGCTCATCCAATGGGTACTGTGCCACAATGGCATCCTGTCCCCCAGGGTGTGGAAGGTCCTGATGCACAACACCCCTTAAGGGTGGGCGCTGTTCACCAGGACCAGGAATGGGCGTATCAAAGGGCAGCGGGCATGTGCCACCACTGGACACTGTACCCCCAGACCTGGTGGGTGACTGCTGCTGCTACCCCTCCAACCGCTGTGCCCCAGGGTCCACTTGTTCCACCGCTGTGGCCGCAACAGTGCCAGACACCTGCACAGCCACTGGTGCTGCCCCACCGGTGCTGACAGGCACAGCCTGGGACTGTGCCGACATGCTGGCACATAAGTTGGAACCAGCAAGGCCCAGGGGCACGTGCTGGCCATCTGTGTGTCTGTCATGGGACACACACATGTCACTGCCCATTGCAGTCCTTGCATCATCAATGGTGCAGGTACGTGCTACAGCCACAGTCACAGCGTGCTGGCATGCTTGCATGCCAGACTGCTGAGACACAGGCTGTGCACCCCCCACACCCGAATCACCCACACCAGAGTTGGCAGCACAGCGTGCATGCTGGTGCAGTGCATGCTGGCTGGTGACAGAGGTGGATGGACCCTCATCCATGTCCAGCAGGTCATCCTCACTGCCTGGACCCACCACCACCATCTCCTGAAGACGAACAGGATCTGTAACAGAAAGAGAGGACATGTGAGTGCATGTGAACAACCTTCCCCCCCAACACCACCACCATGTCATACCATGCAGTGATGGGCTTCCACCTGTCTGGAATCCACCTCCTGGTATGCTCTCAATAGCACTGCACTGCATAGTTGCAGCCAGTCGGTCCTCAGCTGGGGTCAGCTCCACCACCACTGGCTGGCCCCCGCCAGTGCCAGCACATGCTGCCCTGAGGGCTGCCACCTTCTCCTTCACCCTCCTGCGGTCTGTCCCAATCTTCTTTTTGCATTCCTGCATGGAGCGCTGGTGGCTTCTGTGTAGGTTCACTGCCCAGGCTACCCCCTCCCATGTAGCCGCACGGGCCTGAGGGGTGCCCCGGCTTCCACTCAGTAGTGCCTCATCCTCCAGGTAGGCCTGGAAGAGGGCCTCAGTCTCTGCTGTGGTGAAGTTGGGTCTCCTCCTTCTCCCACCATCCTCACCCTCACCTTGTCTCTGCTCGGTCATGGCGATCTGTATGGGTGGAAGTGGACATCTGTCACTGTGCAGTCTACAGCATTATCCCATGCCCATTGTCCAGAACATCCCACAGCATGCAACTCACCTCTCACCTGCAGTAACCAAATCTGTCCAGTGCAGCCCACTGTCACACTTTTATAGCGCAATGCATGCAAATTAGGAGTGGAGCAACTGTAATGAGATGCAAATCGCGCCACTGCACCTTTGAATGGCTGATCAGATGATTTGCATGTGTTGGCTGAATATCGCGCCATTGCGCTTTTGCAAGATGGTTGAGCAGGCTGAGCTAATAGCACAGATCTGTGACTGTGCGGTACACTGCATTGTGCATGCCCAGGTAGCTTACGCAGGCATCTGCCGCGCTGATGACGTGCTGTGCGTGATCGGCAATTCAGGCCATGGCCACCATTGTGCCAGTGGCGCTACAGCACTGGGCACTATATGGCGCTGTGGCACTACTGCGCAGTAGTCCACTGTGGCACTGTCACCCAGGTGGTCTCGCGCAGGATGCGTAGACGTCAGATGGCGCTGTGCGTGGCCTTGCGTCATAGACCCCTGACCTGGTGTCCAACCTTTGCCCCCTGGCGCTGTTCGGCTGCCATGTGTACGGCCCTATTGCGCTGTCTGGTGACAGCGCTATGTGGACTAACGGCACTGTACAACAGCACGATTGGAACCTATAGTGGTCTATTGCGCAACATTTCCACGTGGGGTTGCCACGCTGCGGGGCGCCATATTTCCCACTGTAAACTTGGAAGCACGGCATGCAGGAGGGCAGTGCAATGGAGCCCGGTGGAGGTGGCCAACCTGGTGGCCCTGGTAGAGCCCCACTATGGGGCACTGTTTGGTGAGGAGCCCCTCACCATGGCTAGAACCCAGGTCTGGCTGCAAGTGACCAATGACCTGGTGGGGGTCACTGGGCAGCACCGGTCTGCTGAGCAGTGCTGGCACAGGTACAGTGACCTCTGCAGGAGGGAGCCTGACCTGCATGAGCAGCTACGGTCACATGCCAGGAGGGGCATGGTGCCTAGGCCAGGTGGGTGTACCATCTATGCACCTGTATTCTCTGTAGGGGTGTGAGTGTGTTTTGGTGGCTGTGCATAGGTGATGGCTCTGACATGGTTGGCTGTGTCAGTGTGTGCAGGTGTGAGATGCATGGGTCTGGCTGTGTGGGCAGGCACACTCACTGGGACAGAGGGCAGTCTGCTTTGGAGTCACACTGATGTTTTTCTCAACATTTGTCTCCCACAGGCAGGGCAGAGAGGATGCAGGCACGAGGTGAGGAGGGCCGTGGCAGGGCCCCAGTGCCGGTCAGTGGTGCTGGGAGGGGTGGGCCACAACAGCAGCAGCAGCAGCAGAGACAGCTGCTTGTGGAGTGTGAGTATCATTACATCATGGATGCTATTGCATGCTGGAGGGGTTGGGCATGACCACCAGCCATGCACAACACAACCATGCACAACAGGCGACATTCATCACTGTCCAGAGTCACTGCACATCTGTGTGTGCGTCACTGGTGGTCCATGCATGCACTGGGCACATGGCTGTGGAACTGGCATCCCACCACATTGCCACATCACTTGACAGCCTTGTTTGTGCTGTGATGGACATGGGCAGTGTGTGTGTGCAGTGGTGCACATAGCTGGTGCTACCTGGTTGGGCTGGCCATGTGCATGTTCACTGTGGGTGGGTGCATACCATCACAGGTGCGGGACATTGGGCTATACGGCTTGCAGGTTGGGTGGTGTTCAGGGTTGTGGTCAGTCACAGCCATTGACTGTGTTCCCATTTTCCTAGGCCTCATTGTGCTCCGGAGGATAGAGCGGGCACTGCAGCAGCTCACCCAGGTGTCCTTGGACAACAGGACCATCCTCACCAGCATCCAGCGCCATGGCCTCCAGAGGAGGCATGGCCAGACACGGCAGCACCAGGTGGAAGAGGACCAACCTGCTAGGCCTTAGGCCGGATTCCCCTTCCCACTTCACCCATCCCTCCCACCCTGCCTTCCCTCTCCAAGTTGTTCATCCCTACCGCTTGCCCACCCCTACCTTGTACCTCTACCCCCCTCTTGTAAATAGTTATGTTGTTGTTGATTTTGTAATTTACATTTTTCTAATACATTTATATTTTGATATGAATACTGTGTTGGTCTCTGATTTGCAGCTGGCTATGGTTGCTCAGTTGAAGTGGTGTGCATGCCATCTGGGGTGGTATGGTCCTGGGTGTGTGTGTGTGTGTGTGTGTGTGTGTGTGTGTGTGTGCATGGGGAGATGTCTCCAGCATGGCAGTGACTTTCTGCTGGTCTTGCCATCTGCTGCCACCCACTGCTGGGTGCACAGGGTGGGTCTGGCTTGTATGCTTCTCTGCTACACGGGGTTGACATGTGCCGGGGGGGATGCATGGTGTTTCCTGCAGTGCCAGTCACTGCACATGGGTGGTGTCTTGGGGTCACGGTGCAGGGTGTGCTGTGCATACGGGGGGCTGATGTGCACTGTGGTTGTCAACCCCCTGTGTGTGGTAGTCTCAGCCTGCCAGTGGTTGTGCTGGGGCATCATGGCCCCGCTGTGCTTTGTTGGCTTGTCCCCATGGGCCAGTAGATCATCTGTCCCACCCCCAGTGATGCTGTGCTTGGGGTGTGCAGGTGTCTTGTTGGTTCTGCAGTGTGTTCCTGTGCCCATGTGTGGCATGGCTGGTGGTGGGCCCCAGCCTGCCTCCCTGGTTGTGCAGTTCCATTGCTCTGCTGGGGGCTCTGCTTGCGCTATGGCACCTCTGGACTGCTCAGCTGGGCTGCCCTTGTTGCACTATGGCGCAACCTTTCTGCTCAGCTTCCCCTTCCTGGTTGCGCTATGGTGCAGTTTGTGCGATATTCAGACGTTGGCTGCTTGCACAATTTGTTCTGCTCCATGTTTGAATATCACGTCTGTTGCGCATATGCGCAATTGATTTGTGCTTGCTCCTGCTGTTGCGCACATTTTGGGTGCAGTTTGAATATCTGGGCCAATGTGCCTAATCCTAAAAACTTAATACTAACAGTAAATTGCTTAGATTTAATAAAGTGAGTAAAACCCTGCCACCATGTAGTAACTTAAGTGACGAAAACATCCTCAAATCTTGTGAATAAATCTTTGAAAGTTCATTTGTAACCAAAATGCTGAAACATTCACATGACATTTTCCACTGATAAATCACCCATTGACATCTGGCTTGCCATAAAAAATATTGTACACAACAAAAAAATAAAGATAATGTATCCACATGAAAGCCAGCTAAAGGTAATGGATAAATTCCTAAAACCAAGGCATCATACGTAATAAACTACCACCAAGAAAACTTCCATAGTTTGGCTAAAAATTTATGCAAACCTATAGAATATGAACACTGCAAAAGAAAATGTTCCATAGTTTCTTCTATGTTTATGCATTCCATATAAGGACAATTTCTTTCTTCTTTGGCCTTATGCTTCTCATTCCCCTGAACATTCAATCTGCCATACAAAAGCAACCATTGTGTTTCCAATTGACCTGGAGGTAATCTAGGATTATTAAGTTGCACCAGTACTTTAGTATTAAATGAAGAAGGACAATTTTTGAAATGAGGAGCTTGCGGTTGCATTGCTTCCATCACTAATAAATACTGAGACTGGGTGTTATGAGTCTTAATCATGTCTCTAGTGATGTGCCATTTATATAATTGTTGTGCTGCAGGTCTAAAGTAGTTAGGAATACAGACATGGGGATTTAATTTTGGGGCTAAGACCCTCCAAGCTTGAAAATATCTTCCCAGAACCTTATACATCCACCTCTTTTCTAAACACACTACTGGAGTGAGTCCCCTCTTAACAGTAGTTATAAAAAATAAAGAATGCAAAAATATAATTGGATCAATCATCCCTAAACCCCCGAATGTTTTCCCTAGATAAGTATAATGCCTTTTTACTGGATTCAAACGATTTCCCCATAGCATTTGAAAGAAAATACTATAGATCTTTGTTTCTAACTGAGGTGGAAGAGGGAAAAATCATCGCCACAAATTGCAAGCAGGGTAAAATAAACTGTTTTAAAATATGTATACGTTTCAATTTAGACAGTTCAGGGTTTCTTAAAGGGCGAGGCCAGCCTGCCAGGGGAGGCCCCAACCTGTTTCAAGGGAGGCTCAAGCAAGCCTTAAAATGTACTATATTTAAATGTCAGGTTTTGGATGTTTTATGTGATCGGATGCAACAAACTAAAGTGAGTAATGGCATGTGAATTCATGTACAAAATGAGTGACCAGGAAAGTCACACTCAACAAACACTTGTTTCTTGGTATGACATGGGGTAAACTGAATGGAGGAAGTACAGTTCTTGGAAACTATGCAAAACAAAGCACAAAATAATACAAATGAATAGGTACAACGTAACAACTGACCCATTATACTTGCTGCAGAAAAGCTCAAATGCAGAGGTTAGGTTGAGAGGTACTAGGAGCAAGAGCAGGACAAAATCAAAATGGTCCATGAGAAGGTGTTTAAGAACAAGGTAAAACTGACAAAGAAAGCAATCTGATGCATGGAGGTATTGCAATGAGGGGTGCAGTAAATAGAGTCCAAAACCCAGAAGTGTGGAATGAGTAGGCTGACATGGAGAGGGGGTTATACAGCTGGAGAATAATAAGTATAATAAAATGAGAATAAACTCAACTACTCAAAGGAGTATCACTGTATTCCCTGTTTACTGTGCAAAGTACGATAATTGTTCAAACTATGGGGAGGCCCAAAATTATTTCTATATTGGGAGGCTCAATATCTTTTTCAGGTCTTGGGGGAGGCTCACTATGACAGTGTGTGAGAACTGCTGAGAGAATTTCCACTGTTTCCACCTATTAACTTTTTTTTCCACTTTCTCTAGTGCCAAAGTTCAATTCTCTGCAGGTAAGTTTTGAGGGCCAAATAATATTCCTAAAACTTTTTGTGGAGTTCAAGAAATACAGATATCATTTTGTATTATCTCAGCAGGACCAATTGCCCCAATCAATAAACCTTTAGTCTTTTGCAGATTTATTTTTGCATTTGAAACTGCTGAAAAAGAATGACATTTCTCTAAAAATTTAGGAATTTGGGATACATCTGAAAAATATAAATTTAAATCATCCGCATAAGCTTGCAAAAAAAGCTGATCTGTAATGGAATCCTCTATTATCCCTGTCCATTTTGGGGTTTTAACTAAGGTCTGCGATAAGGGATCCAAAGAAAAGTGGACTTAGGGGTCAACCCTGATGTACTCCTGTTTTTAACCTAAAACTCTTGGCAGTACAACCTTTTAGGAATGGAAAAACTGTATTATTCTGGTATAATAGTTTGATTACATCCACCATCTTTGCAGGAACCCCATATGTTTGGAGAACTAAAAAAAGATAGGGTAAATGCAGTCTGTCAAAAGTATTCTCAAAGTCAGTGATCAAAATACACCCAGATCTTCCAACCAAAGATAAATACTCAACAACATCCCTTAAAATCATTAAAGCTGATTGAATCAGCCTATTGGGAATACTGAAGAATTGATAAGAAGAAATTATACCTTCAGCATAACTCTTCAATCTGTTATTAAGGATACTTGAAAACATTTTATAATCTGTATTCAATAAAGTAATCGGCCTCCAGTTCTTAATATTAGCCTTATCTCCAGATTTAAACAGGTGCATCAGAAGGCCCTCAGTGAAGGAAGAAAAAATAGAATTAGTCTCTTAAAAAAAAAAAAAAAAAAAAAAAAGTTAATAAAAATAGCAAGCAGTCACTAAATTCTACCGAAAAACTTTTATAAAGCTGATTAGAGCCCGTTCATCCCTAGGGAAATATTAGGTTTCAACTTTTTGATGTTCTCTAAAATTTCCTGTTTAGTAATAGACCTAGATAACTAAGATACATCAGTGGAAGCCAAAGAAATGTTAACTGAGCTTAAATAGTGAACTATAGAATCCTCCATAATGGAGGAATCTGGTTCCAAAGAATGATAATGCAGTTCTATCAAATCCTTTAGCTGCTCTATTGTGGTGGCATGTGACCCATCTGTATTTTGCAGACAATCAATAGTGGACGAATCCCTTAATGATTTGCATGCCTCAAAAGGATCCCCAATAGGGGTCTTGCTTGTAGCATTTACTAGAATTGCTTGTAAAGACTTGGCCCTATCGTATTGATATAATCTCATATTATTTTTAAGCTGCTTAATCTGTTCTGAATAATCAAATCTAGTATTATAGGAAAAGGTAATCAACCTCTGCAGCTGTTTGCCTTCGAGTAACAAATACTTCAAAAAGGTGTGGTCTTTAGTTAAAACCCCTTGTTTTTTAAACCACTTACTCAGGTCTAATTTGGTATCTGCCCAACAGGCTCCTATATCGGTATATAAAAAAGCTACAGACAAACAGGCCTTTAATAAAGCCTGTATTCCTGTCTTAATATGAAAAGAATCTAAAATAGATGTATTTAATTTCCATCTCCCTTTATGACCAGATAATGAGCTATCTGAGGATAGAGAACAAATTAATAATAGGTGATCAGAAAACTCACATGGTTTTATACTAAAGGTCTTTACCTGCACGGATGGAGAAACTAACATATGATCAATAAGTGTATACAGTTTTCCCTTCATAAAAGACACCCTAGGTCCCTGCATGCAATAAGAAAAACAATTAACCAATCCTACCAACCTTATGATGGAAGCAAGAGCGTGGGAATCACAATACATTTTTTTGTGCTGCTGAGGTGTTTTATACAAACAGCAATTAAAATCGCCTCCACATAACACTTTTACAGAGGTAACTAAAAAAGGTTGAACTGCTTTCATGCATGCCACTCTATCTGCTTTGCTCTGAGGGTTATAGATGTTAATGAACCTGTAGCTAGTATTCAGCCATTTACCATCCAGGATCATCACCTTACCTGGAATAAGATCAATTAAATCATGAAGGGAAAACTGAAAGGAACTAAATAAAATGCCAATACCATCCTCACAATCAGTTCCAAATGACCAATAAGAGGGTCCCCAGGGCCATTTTCATTTAAAGGCTAATAAATGTTCTAGAGACTGCATCCAGGTTTCCTGTACAAAAACAACTGAACTTTTTAAATCATACATCAGTTGAAACAGTGCTTGCCTTTTGTTAGCATTTAACAAACTGTGGGTGTTTAAAGATCCCCAGACTGACTGCATATTGTAAACTTAACGAAAAGGAAATATTCCATCATTTCTTTTCCTTTTTTCACAGAAACATAGATGTTGATGGCAGATAAGGACCGCAAGGCCCATCCAGTCTGCCCATTTCTTTTTCTACCTTATAAATGTGCCATCGGCCTTTGCTCTGTCAGTGGCTTATCTATTCAAACTCATCTGTATTGCTCCCTTATGCCTATCCCATGCCTGTTTGAAGCCCTGCACTGTATTCATAGCCACCACTTCCTGAGGTAGGCCATTCCATGCATCCACCACCCTTTCTCGAGAAAAGAATTTCTCATTCCCCTTAATCGGCCTCCCTCTAATCTCATGCTGTGTCCTCTTGCCCTGCTATTTTTCTTATATTTAAACATGTTCAACTCTTTTCACCTTGTTAATGTCCTTAAGGTGTTTGTTCTCGATCATATCACCTCTCTCCCTCCTTTACTCAAGGGTATACATACTGACTCCATTAATCTGTCCTCATATGTCTTCTGGTCGTCCCTGCACCATTTTGTTGCCCTTCTCTGGACTGCCTCAATTTGGTTAATGTCCTTGAGGTCTCGGCCTCAGTACTGCACCCAGTACTCCAGATGGGGCCTAATCAGTGTCTTGCAAAGAGGGATTATTACCTCCTTGTATGAATTGATACCCTACTAATACATCCCAACATCTCCTTAGCTCTTACCTACTGCTTCGCAGTCTGTTGGATGATTTCAGGTCACCAGTGATGATGCCCAAGTCTCTTCTTCATTTGTGACTGCCAGCAACTCCCGCCCAGCCTATATGTGGCTTCAGGTTTTCTTCCTATGTGCATGATCTCTTCTTTGCATTAAATCCCAGTTGCCACTCTTCGACCATTTTGCTAGTTTATCCAGATCTCTTTCTCATTCTGCCCACCCATCTGGATCATCTACCTGTTACAGATCTTGTTGTCATCTGCAAACAGATCAAGCCTTGGCCTCTAGTCCATCTGCAAGGTCACTAATGAAGATATTGAAGAGGACTGGCCTCAGGACTGATCCCTGAGGTACCCCACCTTGTGACTTGCATCTCTTTTGACTGTATACTATTTACCACTACTCCTTGTTTTCTGCCCTCAACCAGTTTGCCACCTAGTTGACCAACTTGACCCACCCTCGAGCCTACCCAGCTTATTTATCAATCTTCTATGTGGAACAGTGTTGAAAGCTTTGCTGAAGTCAAGGCAGGTGACATCAACTGTTCCCCCTTGGTCCACCACTCTGGTTACTCAGTCAAAGAAATCTATGAGATTAGTTTGACAGGACCTTCCTTTTGTAAACCCATGCTGTCTTGGATCCTGTGCCCCTATGGATTCCAGGTGTTGCACTACCCTTTCCTTAAGCAGTGCCTCCATAATCTTGCCCACTACTGAGGTAAGACTGACTGGTCTGTAGTTCCCTGCCTCCTCCCTGCTACAACTCTTGTGGAGCGGGATCACATGAGCCCTTCTCCAGTCTTCTGGGACCTCTTCTGTGCTCAGAGACTTACTAAACTGTTCCGCTAATGGCTCTGTCAGTTCCACCCTTAGCTCCTTAAGTACCCTGGGATGTATGCCATCAGGTCCCATTGCCTTATCCACCCTGAGCTTAGCGAGATCTTGTAGGACCCTTTCTTTTGTGTAGGGAGTAGTGCTCACCTCCCTCCCCACCCTGTGTCGATGGTGCTGAGCCTTGGGTCCTGCCCTACCTTCTCTTCAGTAAATACTGAGCAAAAGTATCTATTTATGATAGATGCTTTTACAGGGTCCTCCTCCTCACATGCCCCCTTTTCTCCATTGACCTTAGCAATACCCTCTCTGGTCTTTGTCCTTTCACTAATGTATCTATAGGAAGTCTTGTCACCTTCTTTTACTGTTCATGCTAGTGTTTCCGCAGTTTGGGATTTTGTCTGCTTTACTGCCTTCCCTGCTTCCCTTAGGGCAGTTTGGTATGCCTCCCTATCTTTTTCCCACTGTGTTCCATTATATTTCCTGAAGGCTAGCCTTTTGGCTCTGACCTTTTCTGCTACTGTATTTGAGAACCAAAGTGGTTTCCTTCTTCTTTTGCATTTCCTTTTCTGTCTAACACAATGGGATGTTGCTTCAAGTATTGCTTCCTTAATGCTTGCCCACTTTGCCTGTACCCCCTCACCTGTGTTTCTTTTTGCCGGTGCTAGCTTACCTCTGTTGGCCATCTTATCAAAGTCAGCTCATCTGAAGTCCCATATTTTTGCCTTGGAATGGGATGATTTAGATGTAGTGGCCAAATTGAACCATACCATGTGATGGTCACTGGCCCCCAGGTGACCTTCTACCTGGAGATTTGTGATCCCTTCCCTGTTAGTACTAGATCTAGGATAGCCCTGTCTCTTGTGGGTTGTTGTACCAGTTGTTTGAGGCCCTCCCCCTGCAGGGAATTCACCATGTATCTAGTTCTGGCAGATGTTCCCACTGGTATTGACCAATCTGTATCCAGCATGTTGAAGTCTCCCATTATCAGAACATTTTTATTTATTTATTTATTTAAAAGTTTTACCAGGAAAGACATACTGAGCAGACTACCGCATGATTCCAGATGTGTCCTGGGGGAGGAGGGAAACGGGATATAACATACTAGTAACAAATTGTAGAGACAGCAAAAATTACATAGGTAACATACAATATGTACAAGGTTTCATTATTACAGTGAAATACAATAATCTAAGAAATTGTATGTACAGGAGTCAAGAACCAGAGTGAACAGCATAATAGTAGGCAGAAAAAAGGATAGGAGATCATCAAAAATTTGGTAGTTAAGCATTTGGGTGGGTAACCTAGATATATATTGGGTGGTTGGTCCACATTGTGCACACCAGCTTGACAGGCCCATGCTAGTGTATGTCAAGTTGACATATGCAGCCTGTGGGGACTAGACCTTTTAGAAGGGAGATTTGTATCCGAGGGAAGGGGGAGAGCCAGATGTCAGCCGGCAGGGAGTTCCATAGTTTTGGTAGATGGACACTAAAAAGCTGACTGTCCAGCAGAGGTGACCATGTTTGGGATTTGCAGTAGGCGGGAGTCGAAATTTCTGAGTGAGTAGGCTGTTGGTATTTGGGCTGTTAGTGTAGAGGCTAAGTAGGAGGGCAGTAACTGGGTCCAGAATTTGTCTGTGAGTCTATTGCAGTGGTAGCGCGGCTGCCTATTTGCTAGGAGGGTAGGTTAGGTGACTGTATAGGCTCGCAGTGGTGAGTGAGGGTGGACAATCCAGTGCAAAGCGGCAGAAGGAGTTGAAGAGAGGGTCCAGTCTAGTCAGAGTGGATTTAGGGGAGAACAATAGACTACATCCCTGTAGTCAAAATAGGGAGGATCATTTTGAGAATCACTTTTCGGCAGGCAGGGGTGGAGCTGTGTTCCGGTATAGTGCCCCCAGCCCAGGGAGCAGTTTTTTGTGTGCAGCATTGACATGCATAGAAAAGTCAAGGTGTTGGTCCAACCAGACCCCTAGGTATCTGAAAGAGGTACAGACTTTTAGAGGGGTCCCATCAAGTGTTTTAAGAATGGGGTAAGCGGGGAGGCAGGAGAGTCCTTGTCGTGTACCAAAAGTCACGGCGATCATTTTTTTGGCATTTAGGAAAAGTTGGTTTTGACAATACCAGTGCTGTACTTCAGTGAAGTCTTGCTGGATCTTAGAAGCAACATCCTGAGGGAAGAGACCTGATGCATACAGGACTGTGTCGTCTGCGTACATATGAATGTCAGCATGTTAGCAGATTGAAGGGAGGTCGTTGAGAAAAATGGAGAATAAGATAGGACCGAGGACAGAGCCTTGGGGGACACCGATGGAGACAGGGAGGGGGTTTGAGGTGGAGGCACCAATTTTTACAGATTGGGACCGGCCACACAGGTATGAGTTGAACCAGCGCATGGCCGCGCTGGAAAGGCCTGCCTTAGAGAGTTTAGACAGAAGAAGGGTATGCGAGACTGTGTCAAACGCCTTGGCTAGGTCGATGAAAATGGCAGATGTGATGTGCCTTTTATCCATGCCAGTGAAGATGGAATCTGTGAGTCTGAGGAGGGACGTGACAGTGGAGTGTGATTTCCTAAAACCAGACTGGTAAGGGGTGAAGAAGGAGGAGGAGTCAAGGAAGGTAGAGAATCGTGAGAGGATGAAGTGTTCCTGGATTTTGGCTAGGGTGGGTAGAAGGGAGATTGGGCGGTAGTTACTTGGAGAGGATGGGTCACCACTTTTCAGGAGGGGGATAACTGTGGCATGCTTCCATTTTAAAGGTATAGAGGCAGTGGTGAAAGAGAGGTTGAAAAGGGACGCTAGGGGCATGGCAATGGCAGGTGCAGAAAGGTAGAGCATTTTGTCATCCATGCCTGTGGTGCATCTACCTTTGGAGGATTTAGGCAGTCAGGGCTTTGAGTACTTCTGGTGGGGTAACCAGAGAAGAAGGAAACTGGGAGAGGGGTTGGTGTGGGAGAGGGTGAGGGTGTTACGCTTTGTATGGCAGGTGGAGGAATGGAATTGTGAGGGGACCCACTGCTTGAAAACACCGAGTTGAAAGCCATGGCAACTGCTAGTGGTTCAGTTAGGATGGAGCCTCCACATCTAGGGCTGGAGGTGTCGTGGGGGAGAAAAGTGATTTTATAGACCTCCAGAATTTGGCTGGATGTTTTAGATTGTTTTGGAGGATGAGGTAAGTAATGAGCTTTAGCTCAGCGGATATAGCCTGGTGCAGGCATTTCTAAGCATTCGATAGCGCAGGGTGATCGACGTGTTTCCGATGTCTTATATGCTTTCCATGCCTGGTCTCTGGCACTGAGGTGTTCCATAAGGTTAGCAGTGATCCACGGCAGGTGAGCTCCTCTTAGTCTAACCTTTCTGGGGGCATATTTATCCCAGACGGCAAGAAATTTAGTCCCAAAGAAGTCAAATGTAGATCCATGGACGGGCCTTGATATGTAAGACCAATCCAGTTAGTTAGGTCTTGTAGGAGACCAATGAGGTTGAGAGATTTATAAGATCTAATAAGGAGGTTTTTGAGGGGGAGACTTGGCTTTTCATACTTTACGTATTATATATATCATATGGTGGTCGCCACAGTGAGTCTGGAAGGGAGGCCTGAGGTTATAATCCTATGAGGGTGAGAGGTGAGGGCCAGATCGAGCAGGGAGTGATTTAGCATTTTGAGGTTTAGTCACGTGACCTCGGTGATGAGTTGGTCAGATTTAAGCTAGCTACATGGTTTCGGGAGTTTGGAGCTAGCACTAGTGAGCTAGTTTAAATTGAAATCACCTAGGATGTGGAGCTTCCTCCACCCGAGGTGATTGTTTTAGGTGTCCAGGTGAGTAGCTACGGAATTTAAGAGGGAGTCCGGGAAGCAATAGGACCCAGCTATAAAGATTGGGACCGAATGGGATATTGAGATTTTGATTAGTGTGGAGTCGATGTTGTCCGGGGATGTAGGTAGCGGGACAGGTGAGACTAGTACTTTGGAAGATACATAAATGGTTGTGCCACCGCCTCTTAGTGCCAGGGCGGTCCTGCCGGTAGATGGAGTATCCAGGGAGAGCTACCTCAGCATCCAAGTTGTGAGGTTTCAGCCAGATCTCGGTGAGAATTAGGACGTCGGGGCATAGTGATTGGACTAGTGTTTGTAGTAGGGGCATTTTTTGTAGGAGACTGCGAATGTTTAGATGGGAAATTGTTAGGCCTTTGGGTAAAGTACCAGAGGGGGGGTGGGTGTTTGGTAGGAGCTGGTGGCAGGTCCGGGATTCAACTCAAATGTCCCCAGCGAGTAGGAGTAGTAGGGTTAGTGCCAGTTTTAGGTTAGATAGTGTTTTCATAGGCTTGCGGTGGGGTGGGTGCGTCTGGGGATGCTGAGGGAAAAGGCCAAATGAGTGTAGTTTTAAAATGGCCAGCCCAGAGAAGGATGGGGGGATGAGGGATGGGCCAGGGATCCAGGAACAGAGTGTCCCCAGGGAGGATTGGCCATTTATGGTGGTGGAGCTTTGACTAGGGTGGCAGTATAGAGGTGAGAGGTTTGGGGGCCAGGCAGTGGATTTGGGTTAAGCATGGGTGGTAGGGATGCAAGAGTAGCAAAGAGTGCAATCCCTAACATTTGTTTCAAGTCTATGAGCGGCATGATGCAACAAGAGGGGGAATTTAAATGCAGCCAGAAACAGAGGGAATTGCTGTAGTGACCGCTAGTGGAGAGCTCTGATAAGCTGCGGGTGGAAAACTAGACTGATAGGTTAAAATCAGTCACATGCTCGATTTATATATAATGGACTGCTCGCCAAGGGTGGTGGTGGGTTGGCGGGGCAGCTGACGCAAAGCGTCAGCAGGGCAGCAACAGTCTTCAGGTAGCCGAGCAGCGTGGCTTCTTAGCCGACAACGGGATGTACCTGGGCACGGTTTCGTTTATGGATCCTTGGGGGAGGGCTCCATGCACCCTCAAGACCACCAGCGACAATTTTCTCTGTGGGGCTGCTGAGAAAGAAGACAAAAGAACAGGTATTTATAGGGAGCAAGCGTGGTCGTATGGGGGGGGGGGCTGCAGACAGACCGTACAGAGAGTTCACACAGGATGAATTGTTTAGCTACAAATGGAAATCGCAGTCTCGGGGAGGAATTTGATAATGGTAGTAGCGAGTTCCCTGCTGCTTGCCACTAGCCACTAGTAACACACAAAAGCCCCTAGAAGTTGATTAGCCCTTCTTGTTTTGTTTTATTTATTTATTTATTTTGGCAGAGTGTTCCCCTGCAGTGCGTCCGCGTGGCACTTTGGAAAGGTAGAAACTCCGAAAATGAGAGCAGGGAAAGCATTGAAAGATTTTAGTAGTAATTAAGTTTTTATTTTTATTTATTTATTTATTTTAATTTTTTTTTTGGCTGTGCACCCCGGGCAGAGAGTAAGGAGCAGAGAAGCAGGTAACCAGGTAAGGGACTCAGGGGGAATAATTATTCAAGATGGGAGAAGTGGTGCCAAAATGGTAGCTAGTGTAGCAAAGGCTTTAGTCCCTGCTAGACAAAGGCTTGTGACCCCTCCATTATTACAAGACAGTATTGGTAGCCGGGAACTCGGAGCTCGTTTAAAGTTATTTACTAGGCTGGGCTACCAAAAACATCGCTAACACCGCTGCAAACACCCCTGCTGTACAACAGTCTCAGTAGCTAAAAAGGCTCCTATAGTTTAAAGTCTCAGCTGGGGGCACAGATAAACAAAACGCCAGGTATACAGTATTCAAAAACACAATTTTGCCCCATATAAACTAGAGATGCGAGGTAGGAAAAAGATAGAGCAGCAGCTACAAGGCACATTTGGGAAATTTCTTTGCATTTCAGGTGTGTCATGCAATAACTCTTAAGGTAACCACATTAGCAGCTAGGAGGCACATGAGTTTCAATAAAAGTTTGCACCATAAAAACTATCCGCATACGTGTGGGGACAAAAGACACTTAAAGCAACACAGTCTTCAGGTAGCCGAGCAGCGTGGCTTCTTAGCCGACAACGGGATGTACCTGGGCACGGTTTCATTTACGGTTCCTTGGGGGAGGGTTCCATGCACCCTCAAGACCACCAGTGACAATTTTCTCCATGGGGCTGCTGGGCACGGTTTCGTTTATGGTTCCTCGGGGGAGGGTTCCATGCACCCTCAAGACCACCAGCGACAATTTTCTCTGTGGGGCTGCTGCAATTTTCCTTTAGCTGTCATGCTTTGTATATCTTCTAACAGTAATGTGTCTATGTCCTCCCCTGGTCTGGGGGCCTGTAGACAACCCGGTTCTTATGGATGTCCCATTTCCTGTTTCCAGGGTGACCCACAGTTCTTCTGACTCCTTATGTGTATTCTGAATTTCTGTAGCTTTGATATTTTCATTGACATACAGGGCCACTCCACCCCCTCTTTTTGCACTTCGGTCTCTTCTGAACAGTACATAGCCAGGTACTGAAGTCTCCCAAGTGTTATCAGTGACAAACCACGTCTCACTAATTGCTACTATGTCCAGTTTAGCCTCTGACATTATTGCCTGAAAGGCTGGGATCTTATTTCCCAGGCTGTGAGCATTTGTGTACATGATTTTCCATTGGCCAGATTTCGGTGTGTTAATTGTTGGGTGAGGTTTGACATTTCCCCTGTGCATCGTATGGGGAGAGGTACCTTTTTTCTTACCTGGTGATGCACATGAACTGCAAAATCCCTGTTTGACCACTAGATGAGGGGGGAGGGGTGTTCTTCCCATTCGACGTATGGGGTGCTGCACCCCTCTCCCCATTTACTAGTTTAAATATTCTGCAAAGACATCAAACTTCTGCCCCAATGCACTGACTCCCTCCTTAGTCAGATGCAGTCCATCAAATTTAAAGCCATTTCGCTCCCAGAACTGTTGCCAGTTCCCTACAAATCTGTCCTTTTTCTTGGCACCAGCCCTTGAGCCACAAGTGTAGCTCCCCTATCTTCCCTTCTCTGACCTTCTGTCCATCTGCCCCCCTCTCCCAGACTGGCAGGATCTCAGAGAAGGAGATGCCGGACGAAATGGATGATAGTTTGTCACCCAGTCTGGTCAGGTGTTCCTTGGTCTCCACAACTGACTGGCTGGTGAGATCATTAGCCCCTAGGTGTACCAGGACATCAATGTTTTCTCCTGCTTTGTGAACAATTTTAGCAATGCGGTCAGTGTCTCTCCACACTGATGTACCTGGGAGACATCTGACCATTACCCCTAGCTGGAGATGGGCATCAACTCCTCGAATCATGGAGTCTCCTATGATCAGAAGTTTTTTTTGGATTTCCTTTTTGCTTTTTTTGTTTTGGTTCCTGATTTGGGTAAGTTTTGTTGTGCTAGCTCCTGTGCTGCAGTGACCTGCTCTGTAGTGTCCTCTGCCCCTTTGTTTGATTTCAGAGATAGAGACAGATACCTGTTTGTAGTGCTTATATGGTTTTTGGAGGTAATATGTTGGACAGCAGAGAGTGATGGGGCACCTGATTTGCCCCTCCTAACCACCTGACAACCTTCTGGACCAACTACCCTCTGCGGTCGAGGTGTTTCTGTTGGAGGTTGGGGAAATGGCAGGTGGTTCTTATAAAGCATTTCCTCTTGAATATGAAATTTGAGGTGTGCAATCTCTGCCCATGCTGCCCGGAGCTGAGCCCTAAGATCTCCCATGGCCCAGCATGTAGGACAGTGTCCTAAATCCTGTAAGACTGTCATTCTGAAAAGTGTTCCACAGTACCTGCAGTTAATGATGTCCATTCCAGATAAGTTGCTGGGTTTATAACCTAGTCAGAGTAATTAGAAGGAAGAAAATGCAAGTAATGGTTTGAGTTTGTTTCATTTTTCTTTTTTTCTCTTTATAATTATCTATTAGTTGGGACATGGCAGAAACGAAGGACTTTTGAGAATCCGAATCTCCCAAATCCATATCTGTCTCCCCCCATGGGGTAAACAATGCTGCATATGAGTTGCTTGTTTCCATAGTAACTACAAGGGGAGGAGATTTAAGTGGCAAGTTCTGGGAGGACCTCCACCTGGGTAGGGGAGAAACAGGGGCAGCAGTGTCCTGTTCCTGTTTAGAAACCACAGGATCAGTATAGCAAACTGGTGCCAACTGTAAAACTTCTGGGAGACGTATATTGGATTCAGCCTCCAAAGGGGCCACCACTACTGCCTGTTCAAGCATCTGTGGTTCGGGAATTAATGACTGTATCAAAGGAGTAGCCTTAGGCATCCCCATTTCTTCTGTAGGGAAGTGGGGGAGGAGATGCAGGGGGAGGTGGGGGGAAGGGGAACCCTCAGCATCCTGAGCTTTTTGAATCAGTAGATCTGGACTGATACACGTGGCCTTGTTTTTAGCTACCTAGGGACATTCACGAAAAACATGTCCATATTCTTCACATAAGTCACATTTGGTATGGTTCACACATTGCATTGTGACTTGCCCCACCTCCCCACAGTTGTCACATCTGGGTTGATCACACACTGGAGAGATGAGTCCTAGAACCACACTTATAGCATGCTCTGGGCTGCCCCCCATAAAAACAAACCCTCTATCTCTTTCTAATAGGAAAGATTTAGGGATGTGTTCAATACCTGAATCCATTTGTCTGAGTTTAATTTTATACTTCCACCCCCCTGTCCAAAATTGTTCAGAATCTAGAATAGGATCTGGAGCACTCAAGACTTCACATTTCTGTGAAAGCCAAAAGGTAATATCTTTCACATGCACCCCCTCATTGTGGAACATAACTGTAACAAATGTCATTAATGGCTCTGTTAAAGGAATCACCAAGAAGGGGACCCATATTGGTAAAAACTTTACTTGCCCATATCTATCCCAAAAAAGATCAAGAGCGTATGCAGACCTAAAACTCACATCAAAATGATCTTCCCCTGATATATTTATAAAAGTAACTACATCCTTTGGGGAGAAATGAAGTGAATCCTTTAACAGTGTTTTCCCCACATAATGTCTATTAGGTCTATTTTCCAAACCCCCCCTTTATAGCGAATGTGAACAGCATTCCTTTTTGGAGCAGCCTCCCTTTTGGCTGTAGAGAAAAGTTCAGACATGAGAGGTTTTTCGAGATGGTATTGGAGAGCTCTCTTCTTGTGGTGAAAAAACTCTAGAAACAGGCTCAGTTCCTTCAAGTGTCCCAGGCTGAAGAGCTTGCTGATCCAAAGGCCTTTTAATAAAGGGAGACTCTGGAGCTCCAGGCTTTATCCTAAGTTCTGCATGTTAGATAGAGGTATTCACATGAACACCAGGTTTCCATACTGGTGAATTTTGTGAAAAAGTAAAATCAGCATCCCATGTTGGGCCAGGAATCCAGGTGCCTGAAGAGGCCTGTTTCCATTCTGCTCCAGATAAGGCTTTCCCTCATGACCAAGACTCCAATATTGAGTGGGAAGACACAGTCACAAAATCAGATATTTGAGAAGGAGTTTTAGGCACATAGGATTCGGTTCCCTGTATAAGTTGTTTAAGAGGGAGTCTAGCAGGAAAGGTGAAATCCATAACCCCTGCTTGGGACTCTGGAGTAGACTGATATGTAATGACAGGAGAGGAAATAACTTCCTTTGTAGGGGGTACAGTAAATGTCCCTGTAGCTGGTTGCCGAAACACAAATCCTGCTGATTTACTGAGTGGGGTGGATTTAGGATGAAAAACTTCCACAGATTTGGAACCCTCAATTTTTTTTGGCAGTGTCATTTTAGCAATAGGGTTTAAATCCTTTCCTTTTAGCTGCTGTGGTGATAATGGTTGTAGGCACTTGTTTGGTATAATGCTAAAACTGCCAGCCTGTCGTGTATTGAGAGAATTAGTCCAATTACCGAGTGCAACAGGAGATGCTAGTTCTAACATACCCTGCTTCACAGAAGCTCCTGAGGAAATTCCAGCAGCTGTTTCACTGACAGCATTTGCAGTAATCATGACAGGGAGTGTCTCTGGAGCAGACGGTAGCTGAGCGCTTACTTGTGCTGCAGAACTAAGCTCCATGAGTATCCCAAGGTTGTCTGCACCCTTACAGACCTCCACATTAAGTTTTCCAACTTCAGTATTAGCTGTATCTATATGAATAGTTGGGACATGCTGTGCTTGAACAAAATTCTGCGAACCCAAAGGGCAATCAATGCGTTGATGTATGAGGCTCTAGGCACTCGTTTGAAAGAATGATCATACTGTCAGTCTGTTTAATTCCCTGGAGCATAAGAGCAGAATTTTTTAGCAATAGGATTAGTAAGTAAAGACTCACCAGGACCAATTTGTTTACTGGAAGAACCTCCAGCAGCCGCATTCACAACAGAACTAGATGATTTAAAAGCAGGGAGCTCAACCTGAGATGGCGAGGTCTGCAGAATTGCCACAGCTGCTTCTTGAGACATAGGAATTTCTTTTGAAAAAGCAGTAGCTTCCACTGCAAAAGGTTGTCTGGAATCTTTATCAAAGTCCTCATTAGAAAGAGGAGCCTCATGAAACTCCTCATCTAAATCCAACTCAGCTTGTCATTGTAATTCAGCCTCAGTTGCAGAAATGGTAACAGTGGGAGCTGAGGCAAGCACCCCCACTGCTCCAACGTCCTCTCCCTCCGGCGTCTCACACAGCGTGGCCATCATGCAGACAGCCTGTCCCCCTACTGGCAAGAATAGGGGAATTTCCTCATTGTCTTGGCCATGCTTCCCTCATTCACTAAAAATACCACCGACATCTTAATCTGGTTCAAAGTCAATTGCCATTCATCTGTATCCCCCCTCCCCTGGGTCGTGCCTGAAAAAAGGCAGGATTTGTCTAGTGCACTTACCCAGTCAACAAAAACTAAATAAAATAAATAAATCTTCAAATTGTGCCCCCTTGTTCTTGTACATCTCTTTTTCTGAAAGATGCTACTCTCTTGGACTTTGTTGATTCCCTTGAGCTACTTAACTGTTTCTGTAATTCCTCCCTCTCCCTAACCTGCACACCTTCTGTACCCCAGTACGCACCTTACTGCTGGATTACCCACTCTGGGTGCCAGAATGATCACTCTCTGTGGTTCAGTGCTCACACTAGATTTGGAATAGCCACCCTGGCACTGGAATGGCAAGGCAAGGTAATTTCATTTCTATGGAACCCATTCTGAATGGCTCAGAGTACCTTACAGGGAGAACAGAACAATAAAATTCACAGACTAATACAATAAATAAACAATAAATAATTCCATAAATAGCAAAACTAAGACCAGTCGATAAGCTCAAAATAATGTGTTTTTGATGTTCCCTTAAAAACATCCACTGTGTGGGACAGCCGAACAGCAGGTGGAAGTTAGTTCCACAGAACTGGAGCAACAACCACAAAGGTTTCTATTACCCAAAAGCTTCAGTCAGGAGAGGAACTGTTAGGAGGCCCTCATCAATGGAGCAAAGAAGGTGTACAGGGGTGTAAAGAAGCAACAGCTCTTTCAGGTAGTCAGGACCCAGATCATGTAGGGCCTTGTATATAGTCAAGCATATCTTGAAGTTGATCTACCACTAAACTGGCAGCCAGTGCGGACTGCACAGAACCTGCATTTTGTGCTCACTTCAAGCTGTTCCATCCAAAAGCTCGACTACAGCATTCTGAACAAACTACAGGTGATGCATAAAGCCTCCAGATAACCCTAAATACAGAGCATTGCAGTAATCCAATCTTGAGGTGACCAAGGCATGTACTATCTTCACCAAGTCCTCAGACACATGATGCAGTTTGATCCAGGCAATATTGCAAAGATGGAAAAAATCACTCAGAACAGCTAACACATGGGATTGCAGAGTCATATTGCAGACTACAGTGATGCCAAGATTCTTTACCACAGCCACAGCTCAAAGAATACAGCCATTTAAAGTTGGAAACCTAGCATCTACACTTCTCATTGCTGACCCACAGAGTCCAGGTTCCACAAGTATTACTTCTATTTTACCTGAGTTAAGACTCAACCAGTTGGAGGCCATCCAGTCCTTGATTTCTCCAAGGCATTGCTTCATCACCAATACTATATTATTCTCATCCTCAAATGCACAGGACAGGTACAGCTGAGTACCATCTATGTAACAGTGAAACTCAGCACCATCCCACCTGCAAATTAGGAAAGATAGCTTTCTCAGTCTTTGCCCCTAAATTATGGAACACCGTATCAGCCAATATCAGGCACTATTCTGTTACCTGCACTTTTCAGAATCAGTACCTCTCCCATTTATAACAGTTGGCTGTATGCACCTACTCCTGGCCCTTGAACGCCGAGAAACATTTTTGTTTATGTATACGTACACCCCCACACTTGTCACTTTGAATATTTGTTATGATGAATGTTCACCTGCTTTATACCACTGGGTTTTATCTTCTGTGATATTATCTTCATGTTTCATCTTGTTACTGTTATGCACTGTACTGCTTATTGATTTGTACTCTCCCGGGTCATGCCTGTAAATAGGCCAATGTTTGTCTAGTGCACCCTACCTCTTTATGAAAAACAAAATAAATAAAATCTCACCCAATGGCAGCATGTACACAGCAAATAGAATGTGGACAAGGATCTAGCCTTGAGGTACTCCACAGATGAGAACAGCCATACCAGAGATGAAAATAACTTGCACCACCTTAGGTGTTCTTCTGGTCAAGCAATACTGAAACCAGCACAAGAATATACTGGTGAATCCCAAATAGTGCCTTAGGTGATTCAATACCTTCCCATGGTCCACTGTGTCAAATGCAGATGAGCTATCTAAAAGGACCAAGATGGATCTGCACCCTTTATCTCTCTCCTACCGGGTCATAATGTCGTACACGTAATAGCGCACAACATCATGCCGAATCCTGGACCTGTGCACTCTCCGTGTTGGACCCCCCAGAGTTTGAATCCTTAGTGGGGGGGTCCAGGGGCGCAGCCCCCCATAACAGGGGGTGTGAGGGGCAGAGCCCCCCACAAAAAAAGAAATACCAGTGAGGTGCGCAACGTGCTTAAGTCAGACAACATTCTGCCGTGCACAGTTTTGACCCCGTGCCTATCTCTCTCTCAGTGAGGAGATCATGGAGTATACTGACAAGAGCAGTTTCGGTGCTGTGACAAGGCCTGAAACCCAACTGGAGAGGCTCACAGATATCATATTGAACCAAGTGAGTCTCGTGGCACTGCCGCCACTTCCTAGAATACCGATCCTGGGGCTGGAATGCCCACTCATTACAGCAGTATGCACACTCTGGAGGCCAGAAAGCAAACCCTGGAGCAGGAATACCCACCATTCTTGCAAGAATGCATACCCTGGGGGCTGGAGGGCCCCCCATCCTAGCACTGGAATGCCCTCCTTGGTGCAGGAATTCCTATCTTTTGGACTAGAATGCCAACTCTTGGGATGAAATGCTTACAATGAGTGCCAGAATGCCCAACATGAGAGATATAGTGCTACCTTAGGGCAGGAATGCCCATCCTTTGTGCCAAAGGGGCTACTCTGTGGCCAGTATTTCCAGATGCCAGCTAGCAGGACATGCTCGTACACAAGGCATTACTGTGCAGTGAACAATGCACTGAAAAAGCTAAGAAACTGTTGTATAATTAAAGTGCACATTACTCAGATGTAAAATAACATAAACATAGCGGAGATGGTGGTGTAACAAAAACTGTTCCCAGGAGAGTAAGTTGGTCCCCAGCATTTTGTGTATGAAGCACATAATGTGGCGGTCATGCTACTCTAAGCACTTCCTCAGAAGGGTGGCAAAAGTTAGAGCCATCCCTCATTTTATACCCCATGAATTAAGAGTTCTCAATCATTAATCACATTAATCAACTATGACAATGGCTGGTTCATGCTCCTAGCCCATGTGTGCATCCAGACATAAGAACGTGCAATTCTATATTAAAAGTGCTATATAACAATACTTATCAAAAATATCTAGCTTAGATAAGGAACAGTTGAGGAATAGAATAACCTATGACTGTATATACATATAACTCAAACCACAAAATTCCCAATAGTGGTTTGTTTTTGTTCCAGTGCCCTTCTAATAATGATTCACATTTAATTTAAGGCTGTAAAAATCAATCTACTACTAGTCACATGGAAAGAGGCAATACAAAAAAAAAAAAAATTATTTTAAATCTCATGGTACAAATTTAAGGAGCAAGATCTACAAAAATATCAAAAAACGCAAAAAGATCAGAAAAACACTCAGTGATGGTTAAAGAGGTAGCAGCACAATGATCAACTAATTCCATATTCATTACAGATAATTGATTTCTATATGTGGATCTGTAAAGACGAAAACAATAATTAGATAAAAGTGATGAAGTCTAGTTTCTTGTCCGGTCCTGCAGGCTGCAATGCATCTAAATAAAAGATAATAAAGGTCAGACACAAGATGGGGATATGATGTAGAAGTAAAAGTTTCTGAGAGGTATAAACAAGGTGAAAATTGAAAGACACATTTGATAGAGATGCAGTCACAAGAGGGCACAGCTGGTGGTTAGTTGGAGGTAAATTCAGGAATTCCGGAGTAATGCAAGGAAGTTTTACTTTAATGAAAGGGTGGTGGAGCCATGGAAAACATTGTAGGCAGAAGTGGTGGGGGAAGGTACCCTAAATGGCATCAGACACAGCTGGGACAGAACAAGAGGGCTCATAGTTTCACTGGAGGGATCCAGGGAGGAGGGTTGTTTGTGGGGTGACGGGGACAAGCCCAAGGATAATAGGTTCACTGGTAAGATAGTATATGAGCAGCCTCAAAGAACCATCAATCTCTGTTTGATGACAGATTCTATGTTTCTATTCTTGTTTCCCTATGCTGCAGGGTTTTTTTTCACATGATCCCACTATGCTGTAATGAATGCATTAGGGTTGCCTGGAATCTGTTGACATAATTTGGTACTTCATATTCTGGGTATTTTTTCGGAATTTGGAGGCCAGAAATCTGAATTCAAAAAATGGCTTGAATGTGGACTTGGAATCTGGCACTGGTAAAACAAGTGCAGTTTGAAAGTTCCCCCAGCCAGTTAGCATAAATGCCTCCTGGAATTCCCTGTTTCCCATCCCCTGTTGTTTCCTCCCTGCTCTGCTTACCTTCCCCTTCTGCAGGTCTTTCTGGTGACTTGCTCCTCCATTCCACACCTGTGTGGTGGGTCCTCTGGCACCACTGACCAATGACAGAGATGTGTGAGTGACCACTAGTCGATCACACCACAGTCTCTCAAACACACTGGGTCATCCTTGTCCTGACTAGTCCCAAGCCCAAATGGCGGCTGACTCACCAAATGGCCATTACTGATTTGTCAGGGAGATTCCTCCCCATTGCTGTCTCCTTAAACAGATGCATTGTGGTGAGTGATGCCCCCACTCCCCAAAGTCCATTCAGGGCCAGGCTGTATAAGCTCAGTCTCCTTGAGTAATCCAGTGAGGTGCCCCCCCCAAGGATGCACAATGCTTGCCTGCCTGTGCCAAACCCAGCATCTGAATCCATACAGTCCTGCTAAGTTGCCAACTAAGTCCAACTGTCACCCATCAGTGCTAGCACGTGTGCTGGGATGGGAAAAGTGGAAGACTACCAGCACCCAACCCTGGGTTAACTTTTTTGACCACGCAGCTGCAGAGTACTGGGACAGGCTGGTGTTTGCTCATGTTAACCAGGGTATAGCACTGGTAGGCCACTCCAGATTTTCTCAGCAGACACAAAGTCAGGAGGAGGAATTGTAAAAACTCTGCTCTAATGTGACATGATGTGGCAGCAGGTCGGGATGGGATGGCATGGGTCGGAAAGGGACCGAGAGCCATTAACCTGCAGTGCACATTAGAAACTAAAGCCTTCCCAAATCCTCACCCAAAACCATAGAAGGGGTGGGGATTAGGAGATGGGAAGAGTGGCTGATGGACGTGACAGTGCAGGTACTAGCTACTGCCATTTATGGAGGGGAAGAGAAGAGAAGCTGCTAGCTGAACTGTACTGAAAGCCACTCACTGAACAACCACCTGTGTGACAGACACCAGTCCACCACCAACCATGACTAACAGATACCAGAAATGGAGGGACCCAGCCAGGCCAGGTACATGGGGACGGGGACTCAGAGAAGGGAACATTTTTTTTGTCTGGGTCAGTGTGGCAAGGTAAGGCAAATTTTATTTTGTATTTTTTTTACTTCTGTCTTTCTCACCCTCCCTACTGGCCCCCTTCCACTAGTCTCCCCCAATCCTGACACCCCGGTGTCCACTGGACTCATCTCAGCCTCTTTCATGAGGTACCAGCTGGCCAGGTGTGGCACCTGCGAGGGGCTGCCATCATCTCACCAGTTGGGAGTTTTCCACTTTTTCTTCCATACCGAGTGCAGTGTAGTGGTGTGCAATGATGCCAATGGCTGAGCTACGCATGCTTCCGGACATGGTATGCCAGGCATTTGCCCCTTTTATCTGTGGGTCCATTGCACCAGCCACTGCTAGGGGCCAGGCAAGCAGTGGACTCCATCCCCACCCCTCCCTGAGTGAGGAGAGCTGTCCTCTGGGTACTCGATCCTCTCCCTCCCCATCTGACCCCCAGCGGCCAGCTCGCACCATGAACAGGGGTCACCAGTGTGGCAGGAGGTAAGGCACGGATGCCTCAGCCCAGGCAAATTTTATTTTTAGGTTCTGGGCACCTAACAATGAAACAATTATACAAATTAGTCAGTTAAAATATAACAATAGAAACATAGCAATTATAGCAGTATTAAAATGCTAGAATAACTCAGCAAAATTTAAGATCAAAAATCAGTAGTCAGGGCAGATTATATTGTATCCTCTGGAAAGACAAGCTGGAATAGGTAGGCCTTTAATCTCTATTTGAACTGTTTGACTGATGGGGCCTCCCAGACAGTAGCTGGTAGAAAGTTCCACAGGGTTGGCCCTGTGACACTAAATGCATGGTCATCCGAGGTCTTGAGCCAAACCCTGTGAACATCCAGAAGGCCCCTGGTTGAAGAGTGGAGAGAGCAGACAGAAATGGCAGGTGAGAGGAGCTCAGCTGGGTAGCCAGGGCCCAGTCTGTATTGGGCCTTATAAGTGAGCAAGCCCACCTTGAAGAGGATCCTCCACCTGATCAGTAGCCAGTGCAGAGCCCACAGGACAAGGGTCACATAACTGAACCTGGACAGGCCAGTCAGCAACCTGGCCGCTATATTCTGTACAAGCTACAATCGGCGGACGGTCTCTCCAGTAACCCTGAAGTAAACAGAGTTACAGTAGTCAAGCCTGGCAGTAAAGAAGGCAAATACTAGAGTTGGTAAGTCTTCAGGGGGAATGAGAGGCTTAATCCTGTTGATATTCCTCAAGTGGTAAAAAACACTTTTTACAACAGATGACACCTGATCGTCAAGAGTCAGTCTGCTGTCCAGGATCACACCAAGATTGTGCACCCTTGGGGAGGCCATCAATGGAGCAAACACCAGGAACAATCCTGTGATCATTCTGGAAGCACTCCCATTATACCCGCGACCAGGCTCGATCACCAGCACCTCTGTCTTGTCCAGGTTCAGTTGCAACCAGCTTGAGCACATCCAGTCATTGATTTTGGCCAAACAGTTGTTCACATCTATGGCGTTGTGTGTTCTAGGGCCAAAGGACAAATACAGTTGGGTATCATCTGCATAGCAGTGAAAACCCACACTGTATTGCCAGATGATCTCACCCAGAAGAAACATATATACTGTGAATAACATTGGCAACAAAATGAAACCCTGTGGTACTCCACATGACAGGGACATCGGGGAGGAGGAGAAATTCCCGGTCACTACCCACTGCACCCTGTCAGAGAGATAGGACTCAAACCAGTTGATGACAGTACCGGCGAGTCCACAATACTCATTGAGATGATCGAGAAGCACAATGTGATCCACAGTATCGAAGGCTGATGAGAGACTGAGGATAACAAGAATTGTCTTGTCTTCTCTATCTCTAGCCCTAAGGAGGTCATTATGCTTCCTAACTAATGCTGTTTCAGTGCTGTGTCTGGCCCTGAAACCCAACTGGAATGGCTCATAGATGTCAATGAACACAAGGTGATCTTCGAGCTGTTGCACTACAAGTTTCTCAACAACCTTGCTCAAAAATGGCAGGTTAGAATGGGACAGTAATTTGTCAGGATGTCAGGGTCGAGGGATGGTTTCTTCAAAAGGGGTCTGGGAAGCCTCCCTTTGACATCAAGCACTGGACAATTCCCATGAACACTGGGCCAACAGTCTCAGCACATCTCATCCAGAAATGGGTCAGGGCTGGGTCCGGTTCACAATATGTGTGCTTTTGCACTAATATCACCTAAGTGACCTCGGCCACCTCCATCAGTTTAAACTCCTCTTAGACCGACAGAGTGCCTCTGTTCCTTCTAGTCTGACTACTGCAAAGCAAAACTTGCCTCACTGATGGAATCCCTGACCTAATAGAGGACACCCTGCTAGAGAAGAACAGAGCAAACTCGTCACATAAAGTGGATGAAAAGGCTTTTTTCAGCTGTAGGCAGACTGGGTGAAGTAGTTTGTCCACAGTCCAAAGAAGCTGAGATGGTCTGTTCCTCCCTACAGCAATTTCCCTGAACAGGAATTCTGCCTTCTTATGGGTAATTGCCCCCTGGTACTCATTGTAATGAGCAAGCTGGGCCAGTTTGTCCTCCTCAGACTGGTCTTCCACCAACAATGTTCCAACTTCTAACCCCTGATCTTCATCACCTTGAGCTCTCGATCAAACCACGGGGATCTCACGTGAGAAGATCTGGGTCATATGCGGACTGATGTGCGGGAGTCAAGTGCTTCAGATACCACCCTGTTATAGACAGTCACTGCCTCACTAACACCTACCACACATGCAGCCTCCACTCTATTAAGTCAGCCATCATCAGCAGTCCCTCTGGGAACAAACCCTTTAAAGGGCGATAGCTGACCATCTCCACAGGGGAGGGACTTTCAGGCAGCCCCTAAATATGAATCCCACCGTACAATGATCAGACCAACTGAACTGCTCAGTCTTTGGGCTCTCAACCCCAAGACCCAGCTGAAACACCAGATTGAGCATGTGGCCTTAGTGGTGGGTCACAAAGGTAACCACCTCTGCTAGGTTCAGCAATGACATTAGCTGGAAGAGGTCATAACTGAATTGTGAGGATTCATCGTCGACTCAGGCATTGAAGTCCCCCAGGATTAAGTGCCTGGGGGACTCCAGCACCTCGTTGATGATGAAGTCTGCAACCTCCTGCAGGAAATCCCCTCCAGCCCCAGGGGGTTGATAGATGAGGAGGATCCTGTAACCTGCACCCGGACCCCAAAATGCCGCCACACTTAAAAGACCTGGCCGTTCCAACCAGATGTATGGTGAAACCCAGGCAGGATCTAAAAACGATGGCCACACCCCCACCCCTACTTTCCTTCTTCAGACAGTGCACTATGGAGTACCCAGAGGAGACGGTCACCTCCAGTACTGGCCCGGTGTCATTACCCAACCAGGTCTCCATGATGTAAGCCAGGATAACAGAGGAAATAAAGTCCGCTATAATTACAGTCTTGTTCCTTATTGGCCTGGCATTGCATAGCACTGTCTGAAGGGGACTGGAGGAGGCTGCCTACCCTTCGGCTACCGGCCCACTCAGTCTGGTTGGACTCTTGGGGATGGAAAACCAAACATGTCTGGCCTCTCCTAAGGCTTCATCTATTCCCAGGGCATCTCCTACACCTAACCACCCCTATCCTGCTCATCCCCACTACACCCACTGCTCCTTGCCACTGTTGACCTCTATGCATGCTACTAAGCCCAACCTCCCTGCAGTGTCTTGCTGCAGTAGTTGGTACTGGGAGGTCAGAGAAGGGGTGGAGGCCACGTAGCTGGGAAGCAACATAGGTGAGTCACAGAGGGCCACGACTGCAACATATCCTAGCCAAATCCGGAGAGCCACTGACTCTTTAAAAACAGCCCAACAGCCAGTGGGGGAAGGGGGTTATTTTACTTTAGTTTTGCTGTGTGTTCTGCTTGGACAGATGCAGAACTGGAAACTCAGATTTTGTTCCTGTCCCAGAACAGGAAGGGCAAGAGTTGTAAGGGCACATAGGCAGTAGGAAAGTAGGTGTAAAAATACATAGAAGGAGGAGACAGTAAGCATACAAAGCAACAGGAGAGGGGACACAAAATAAGTCAAGAGATGGGAATGGTGCAGTGCAATGGCTGTGGGGCAGTAGTGTTCTGGGAGACATGCTGAGACTGCAAGGCTACCCTATGTGCAGGCACCTCTCTGGTCTGAGGAAGGAGGTTGCCCATTTCCAGGCTGACCTGGCTAGGATTCATAAAACATCTTCCCCCCACCCAGGGACCACCACGGCCCCCACCGCTACCTCAGAGGTTGCCAAGAAAGAGGAGCAGTTGGACCAAGGTGAGCTCAGGGAGAGAGGGTGGTGGAACAGAGGTGCATCCCTCCAGTTGTACCTTTCCACAATTCATATGCTGTTCTAGCAAAGAGTGGTTCCTCTATGGAGGCACCTGCAGTAGAGACCAAGGAGGATGCTGGGAACCTCCATAAAGGAGATCCACAGGAGGGTGGTATGAGACCCCACAGGGGAAGGAAACCACTCCTGATGGGGGACTCAGTCATTAGGGGGGTAGAAGTGGGGGAGGAAGGGGATAGGGAGGTAAGGTGCCTGCTTGGTGCCATGGCTTGGAGGGACAGGAAGCAAATTCTCAGGATCACAGGAGCAGCTGCATGAGGGAGGGAGCTGGATGTCATTGTCCACCTAGGGACAAATGACCTGGCTGAGAATGGGATCAGAGCAGTACAAGAGGAGTTTGTAGAGTTGGGAAGGGGTCTTAGACAAGTAGCATGTACGGTAACCTTTTTGGAGGTGCTGCCTGTCAATGGCAAGGATGATGCTAGGGTATTCTACACCATGGGATTCAATGAATGGTTGAAAAACTGGTGTAGAGCTCAGGGTTTTGGCTTCATTGGGGACTGGGGAGTCACCTGGAGGGATGCAGGCCAATACTGGCATGATGGTCTGCATCTGTCCGGGGGGGGACCAAGCTCCTAGGTGATAGGTTTAAATGCTTCATTGGCAAGCATTTAAACTAGCTAAGAAGGGAGGCACTGAAAAGGAGCAGGAAAATCCCAGATTCCCCCCAACAAAACACAGTAGTTAGAGAGGTAAACACCAAGATAGAGAAGTCAGTACCCAGCAGGACAGGGATAAATGCAGAAAAAGGCAGTAAGGACAAGGATGGGGCTAAAAGGGGTATGGCCATCAAAAATAGAGGGTGATGAGTACCAATGCCCGCAGTCTGTGTAACAAGCTCCTTGAACTAGTGGCCTTGATGGAAGAGGGATGCTTGGATATTGTGGCAGTCACTGAAACATGGTACACAGAGAACCATAACTGGGATGTCAACATACCAGGATACACAATCTACAGAAGGGGCAGGGTGGGTAAAAGAGGAGGAGGAGTGGCTCTGTATATAAGGGAAGGGATTAAAGCAACAGAACTAAAGAGTAAACAGGAAGTTGATAAGTCAATATGGGTCACCCTGGAGACAGGAAGTGGCACCACAATCTGCATGGGGGTTGTGTACAGACCCCCATCTCAGGGGGAGGAAATGGACAAGGAAATGATAGAAGACATCCTTAAAATGGCAGGAAAAAGGGAGATATTGTTGATGGGTGACCTGGATATGCCAGATATTAACTGGAGTACCTTTGCTGCAGGTACATCCAAAAGCAGTGTCATTCTTGATGCCCTACAGAGGGCATGCCTCAGAGAGTTAGTGTTGGAACCCACTCAGGAAGGAGCAATCATAGACCTGGTACTCTCAAATGGGGACAGAGAATGGATCTCAGATCTAGAAGTGGGTAGCCATCTGATAACAAGTGACCACCAAACAGTATGGTTCACTATAAACACAGCCATAGAGTCAAGCCATATAAAAGCAAGAGTATTGGACTTTAGGAGGGCTGACTTTGGGAAAATAAGAGAGTGCCTCAGAAAAGCACTAGCAAACAGGTAAGGAGGAGGGGTGGAGGAACAATGGGGAATGATCAATACAGCCATCACAGAGGCAACAGACCTTTGTGTGAAGCAAATAAACAAACCCAAATGAAGGAAAAAAATACTATGGTTCTCAAATGTGGTGGAAGGGAAGGTTAAGGAGAAAAGGACAGAGGACTTTATCAGTTAAAGTAGAAGGAGGCAGGGAAGGCAGTCAGAATAGCAAAGGCACAAACTGAGGAAAATATAGCCAACTCTGTTAAGAAGGGGGATAAAACCTTTTATAGGTACATTAGGGAGTAAAGAAAGACCAAGGGAGGGTTACAGAGACTTAATAAAGGGAAGGGAATGTGGGCAGAGGGTGACAGTGAAAAAGCAGGGATACTAAATGAATATTTCTGTTCAGTATTCACAACGGAAGAGGAGGGGGAGGTACCTAAACCAAACAAGAGAAACACTCTGAATAGAGGGGTCGACACTAGTCCATTCACAGAAGAAAGGGCTTTGAAAGAACTCTTTAAACTGAGGGTGCACAAAGCAATGAGACATGATGGGATTCACACCAGAATTATAAAAGAACTAAGGGTAGAACTAGTAATGCCACTGACTACTCTCTTTAACAAATCATGGAGGATGGGGTGGTACCGGAGGACTGGAGGAGGGCAGATGTGATTCCACATTACAAAAGTGGGAGCAGGGCAGAGGCAGGAAACTACAGACCAGTTAGTTTGACCTCAGTGGTAGAGAAAATGAAGGATTTACTTCTGAAGGAAAGAATTGTTGAGTACCTAGAGGCCAGTGGGGTACAGGACCCAAGGCAGCATGGTTTCACAGCAGGAAGGTCATGTCAGATGAACCTAATAGATTTCTTTGACTGGGTGACCAAAGTAGTAGACCAGGGAGGGGCTGTGGATATGGTATGCCTATATTTTAACAAGGCATTTGACAGTCCACACAAAAGATTAATATACAAGTTAGCCAGCCTTGGAGTGGGTCCCAAGGTGGTAGCCCGAATAAAAAAACTTGCTGGACAACAGGACACAAAGGGTAATAGTAAACAGAGTCCACAGTGAAGAAAGGAAGGTAACTAGCAGGGTACCGCAGGGTTTGATACTGGGACCGGTCCTCTTTAATGCCTTTATAAGTGACATTGGAGAGCAACTGGAAGGAAAAGTATGTCTCTTTGCAGACAACACAAAGATCTGCAACAGGGTTGATGCACAGAGTGGTGTGGAAAGGATGAAAAGGGACTTGGCAAGGTTGGAGGAATGGTCAAATATATAGCAGCTCTGATTCAATGCAAAGAAGTGCAAGGTAATGCATCTGGGAACCAAAAACCCAGGGGAAGGGTACACAATCAGTGGTGAGATAATAACAACAACAAAAATCGAAAGAGACCTGGGAGTAATTATATCAGATGACTTAAAGGTGGCCAAGCAATGTGAGAAGGCAGTAAGGACGGGTGGGGGGATACTAGGATGCATAAGGAGAGGCATCAACAATAGAAAACAGGAAGTTGTTATCTCTCTGTACATACAGTTGGTGAGACCCCATCTGGAGTACTGTGTGCAATTCTGGAGACCCCATCTCCGCAAAGACACAGACAGAGTGGAGGCTGTTCAGAGGAGGGCAACCAAAATGGTACAGGGTCTGCAGCAGAAGACATACGAGGAGGTGCTAAAGCATCTTAATATGTATACCCTTGAGGGAGAGGGGGGACATGATAGAAACTTTCAAGTATCTCAAGGGAATTAACAAAGTACAAGAGGGTAGCATCTTTCAGAAAAAGAGATGTGTAAGAACAAGGGTGCACAATTTGAAGATAGAGGGGGGATGGCTCAGAGGTAATGTTAGAAAGTATTTTTCACAGAGAGGGTTGTGGATTCATGGAATAGCCTTCCTGAGGAGGTCGTGGAGTCAGGAACAGTGGGAAAATTCAAGAATGCATGGGACAGACACAAGGCAATTCTAGTGGGGGTAGGAGGAAGTAAGCTGTTGATTAACTAGAATCTGCAGCTTATCCATCAGGTAGGGAAATGGTCAGACTAGGTGGGCCAAGTGGTCCTTATCTGCTGTCAAATTCTATGTTTCTATGTTTCAGTTCCTTTCCAGTTCCATTAACCGAATCAGGTCAGATCCAGATCTGTAATTGCTATTACTGAAATTCCAACTTTGAAATGACTTAATGGATTCCAGTGAATATGAGCAACCCTAGAATGCACCATTTCCAGGCCCACACATTGTATAATCAGATAATTACTGTTATGTGATTGTTAAAATGTACTGCAAGAGGTTTATCAGGTTTCAGGTTACAGATTGCCATAATGTGCGCCGGAGGCATAAAAAAAATTGGTGTATTCTGCCATTGCACAGCTGCCTAGAGGAGCACCTTGCTTCATAAATCACAAAACTACTTCTACAACTGATCTTATTCAGAACATTGTACTCTTTACCCAACAAGGGCTGACAGAAACGTTTTGCATGTATTTGGTAGCAGTTTTTGTCACACCACTGTCTCTGCTATGTTCTTTTACACCTAAGCATTCTGCACTTCACAAACTGATACTGCAGCTTCATGTCTTTCTGAGTGTGTCGTTTGTTTTGAAAGGCTTGCCTGTGGTTCAACAGCTGAAGCTACAGTCATGACCCCACCACCTGACCTTTTTCACTGTGGAAAGAGTCCTAGAAGAACTTGGGAAAATAAAAGCAGATAAGGCAATGGGGCCAGATGGGATCCACTCCAGAGTTCTAAAGGAGCTCAGATAAGTGATCATGGAACCACTGACTGCCCTTTTCAATGCATCACTAGAGACAGGTGAGGTACTCGAGGACTGGAAGAGGACAGATGTGGTCCCTCTCCATAAGAGTGGAAGCAGAGAGCAGCCAGGCAATTACATGCCTGTAAGCCTAACCTCAGTAGTGGGGAAACTAATGGAGTCCTTACTTAAGGAGAGGATTGTGAAGTTTAAGGAGGATAGCGGGGCACAGGATCCAAGGCAGCATGGATTCTCAGTGGGAAAGTCCTGTCAGAGGAATCTTGTAGATTTCTTTGACTGGGTAACCAGGGTGGTAGATCAGGGATGGGAGGTGGATGTGGCCTACCTAGATTTCAGCAAGGCCTTCGACACCTTCCCATACAGGAGATTGCTAAATAAATTGGTGAGCCTGGGAGTGGATCCTATGGTGGTAAAATGGGTTCAGAACTGGCTAATGGACAGGACTCAGAGGGTGGTGATAAATGGCATGAAATCTGAGGAGAAGGAGATGACCAGGGTAGCCACAGAGGTTGGTGCTGGGGCCAGTCCTATTCAATGTCTTCATTAGTGACATTGCAGAGCATCTGGAGGGAAAGATGTGCCTCTTAGCAGATGACACTAAGATCTGCAACAGAGTGGATTTAACCCTGGCACCATTATACCAAGGGCTACTACCCCTGCCTGCTTTCCTAACAGCAAGTTGAGGGGCCTGGGTTCAGAAATCGGGGTACTGTGATGTGCCTACCAACAGTAGAACTATAATTATGGCACCTCCACCCAGAATCTTGCTTAAGTGGGTTCCTAACAGAATTGGTACAGCCCTCTGGGAAGCTATAACCACCCACAATCCTGTCTAGTGACCTGGTACACTTAGTTTCACAATTGCAACACTTCACACTTAAAATATGGGTTAATACTAGCATTGATAATACGCTCATGTACAATCCACTTACCAGCAGGGTTCAGTCTCCTGGCATTCACCCTGCAACCCACTGCAAAGAACAGTTTCAATAATACAAACATGCATTCTCAGTATGCTTTGTCGTACTACAGTAACTTCAGACCAGGTAATGATATGGTCACAAGCCAGATTAACAGTAAAACAGCAAATCAGATTTATTAAGGGGATGTTAACAAGGAGGGGTGAGAATTTAGGTAAACAATGCCTTCTGGATGTTCACAGGGTTTGGCTCAAGACTTTATTGTGCTAAGACGGGCTATGTTACATTTAATCACGTTAGTTCCTGAATTTATCAGTCTCTGCAACTACTGGGTACCCAGAATGGAAAAAAGGCATGCCTGAGACGGTGCGGCAGGTTGGCTGGTGTTGCAGCTGATGCTGTGACTCTTGACGGAAAGAAAGGTGATTAAATAGGAACAACACATTTGTGAAACCATACACATCTGTATATGTGGCAGGATGGCCCAGTCACATTAAAACACATTAACTGGCAAATTGAATTAAATGGTACCATTTGAATAATTGATGATTTGTTGCAGGTAGCTACCCTTGCTTTACTCACTGTACCCAGATGAATGGAAGAAGGCACTGGCGACAGCAAGACCTGCTGCTTGCTTGAGCTGTTGCTGGGGTCCGGTGCCAACATGACTCACCTCTGCTTCACGGCCTTTCCCTGTAGGTGGCCACAACCTGCATTTGATTGCTGTGCAGGGGCTCGATCTCCAAGGCTAATCTCTCGCCAGGATGCTGAAAATGGCACAGCTGGGCCTCTGCTGGCATGGGCCCTGTGTAATGGAATGTCTTTTAAAGTTAAACTATGTGCTGGTGAACCCTTCAGCTGGGCTTTTACAAGAGAAAGTCCTTACTGCATTGGAGTGGCTCCTGCTTTGCTTAAGGAGTCCCAGGATCAATATCTCCACATACACAGCAGGCCAGATGCTCGTGGCCAAAGAACAGCAAACTCTGTCCTCTTGGTGTCTGGCCAGTTTCCCAATTCTTGTGCTGGCAAGAGAAACCACACAATTTGCTTCTTTCTGTTATTATACAGTCCTGGATTCAGTCGATCCCTTTGTGAGATCGAAAAGGGTTCACAAGAGGCAAGTACAGGCCGTCTCCCTGCACTGCAGCTCCGTTCTCACTGGAGCTTCTTCTCAGTGGCTCGAACTGTACACAAGTGAACTTTTTCAACACAGTCTCACAGTTAGTTTGAGGTTTCCTTATTCTGGTTGACTGAGGGAGCTGTTAATCACAGTTTTAGTGCTTCCATTGGTTTATTAAGAGCCAACCTGAAAGACTACTATTTCTCCCACAATGCACTGTAATTAGGAACCCTCAAGGCCCCCCTGTGTCCTGATTGATCCAAAACAAGGAAGTCCTGGACCAAAGATGGTGGCTCCCATAGTGGAGGATAGATACTGGAAATACTGGCAGTCCATTCAGTTTATTTTATCTGAAGAACAGTAGTGATTTAGAAATAAATATTTACAGTGCTAGAAAGGGCTCCCTCTGCTTTGTTAGCAACAGGAGAGTGGAGTCAATTGGGGAAGTGTCTGGGTGGTCATGAGCTCTATTTCACTCAGACCCAGCCCAGACCATTTACCCTGTACCATGGGCTGGAGCTGTTAAAGAAATAGCGCGGTGGCATAGATGTGCGTACACATGCAGAGCAACAGCAGCAAAACACGGAACATGGATTTAACTTCTCTGGCTGGATGTCTGACAGGCAGTGGGCATCCGAGGATCCCTGGGAGATACTTAAGGTAAGCCCCCCCCAATTTTTTTGTGGGGGTTACATGGACATACCAGAGGGGGGGGGAAATAAGAAAGGACCTAAGTCTATTAGAGGAGCGGTCAGGTGTCTGGCAGTTGAGTTTCAATGCTAAAAAGTGCAAGATCATGCACCTGGGTCACAGAAATCCAAGTGAGGAGTACATAATGAGTGGGGAAATTTTGGCCACCACAAGTCAGGAGAGAGACCTGAGGGTTATCATATCTGGTGACCTGAAAGTGACCAAACAGTGTGAAAAGGCAATGGGGAGAGCAAATAGAATGTTGGGGTGCATAGGGAGGGGCATAATAAGCAGGAGGAAGGAGGTGGTGATGCCACTGTACAGATCGCTGGTGAGGCCTCGGTTGTAGTAATGTATCCAGTTCTGGAGACCACATCTCTGGAAGAACATTGACAAAAAAGAGGCAGTCCATAGAAGGGCAATGAAGATGGTACATGGACTGCACCAGAAGCTCTACGGGGAAAGACTTAAGGACCTTAATATGTATTCACTGGAGGAGAGAAGGGAGAGTGGAGATGTGATAGAGACTTTCAAGTACCTTAAGGAAATAAACAGGGTGCAGGTGGAAGGCATATTTCAGAGAAAACTCTCTGTACAAGAACAAGGGAGCATGATTTGAGGCTGAAGGGTGGAAGGTTCAGGGGTAATCATAGGAAGTACTTTTTCACTGAAAGGGTGGTGGAGCTTTGGAACAGCCTTCCAGCAGAAGTGGTGGAGGTGAAAAAAAGGGGGGTTCAAGATTGCATGGGATAGACATAAGGGTACCCTGGAGATAAGCAGAGCAGGACAGTCGCAGATCAGATAGGATCTGGGGCTGCAGCAGTGAGTAGGGAAATTGGCAGAATAGATGGGCTGTATGGTCCTTATCTGCCAACAGATTCTATGTTCTATGTTCTATGTTTCTATGCTTCTATTTAAACTCTCCCTTTCTGCTGCATTCAGAAGTCTTTTTCTTTGCTGGCCCCGGAGGCTCTGTTGGTCTGTCCTCTCCCTTGGGGTCTGCTGGGACTTGTCCCTCCACCCAGTGTTGTTTGCACACTGGGCTCTGCTTGGTTTGTGCTGGGATCTGTTCTTTGTGTTTCTCCTACTTTTGGTTAGTATTTGCTGCCTACGGCTGCTGCATGCTTCTTGTGTTGCTTGTTTCTCTGTTCTCCTGTGTTTGTCATTTTCGTTTTATTTTTTTCTTTTTGGGACTGTTGCCCTATGTTTGTATTGTGCTAATCCTGCTCCTGAGCTCTCAGGCTCCCATTTACTCACCAGATAATGCAAATCCTCAATTCACTGCATTATCTGTCTGCTTCAACTTAAGATCATGCTTCCTTGCCTAGCAATCCTCAGTTTTCCTGTAGTTGTCATCATATGCTTCAGCTCACAATGCTGTTTCTCTGCTCTCTCCTGTGCTTCCACCTTAATTGTTTTCACCTGGTTCAGGCTTCTTCTGCTCAGCTAGCTGCCACTCCGTGTGTTTGTGTTACTCAGGATCATTTGTTGCTATTTCAGAATAGCTTCCTACCTCTCCAGGCTGCAGGCTTTGCCCAGCCTCTTCATCACTCACTAGCTACCTAATCTACAGCCTCAGAATTTTACCTAGGACTTCTATTGAAGTGATGCAGGAGATAGCAACCTAGTCAACTCCCACTCCCAAGATGAACTACTACAACCTTCAATTACTGCTATAAATAGTAAATAGGATATTAAGAGAACTGCAAAGGGAGATAGCAGTACCTCTGGCAGCCATGTTCACTGAGTCATTCAACACGAGTGAATTGGAGAAGGGCACATGTGATCCCTCTACACAAGTCCAGCGGCAGGGAGGAGGCAGGGAACAATAGGCCATTCAGCCTCACCTCAGTAGTGGGGAAGGTCATGGAGACATTGCTTAAAGAAAGGATAGTGGGGCATCTAGAAGCCATTGGAGCCCAGGACCATAGACAACATGAATTCACAGTGGGGACATGTCAGAAAAATCTGGTTGATTTCTTTGACTGGGTGACAAAGGAAGTGAATCAGGGTGGGGCAGTGGACAACGCTTACCTTTGATTTCAGCAAAGCCTTTGACACCATCCCATATAGGAGGCTGATAAACTAGCTGGGTAGGCTGGGCATGGGGGAAAGGGTGGTAAACTGGGTTAGAAACTGGCTAACAGACAGGAGGCAGAGAGTGGTGGTAAATGGGGTGCAGTCTAGGGAGAGGGGGTGACCAGTGGGGTGCCACAGGGATCAGTTCTGGGGCCAGTCCAGTTCAATGTCTTTATTAGGAACATTGCAGAACGTCTGAAGGGAATTTTTTCAGCAAATTTTCAACATAGCCATTTTAAGACCTCTGCTCATGAACAGTGTCACTGTGATTTTCTTAATCTGTCCCAAACATTGATTGCGCACACCGAATGCGCCATTGTGCCTTCCCCATGCTGGAAACACATTTTGAGCAACATGTGAAATGACAGCTGTACTACTCATAAGGAGGTGTGGTAAAATGGCATTGTTGAAAATCTGGAGTGCAAATATTAAAAATTTGTGAACTTACGAGCATGTGTAGGAACTGCGCAACGCACACTCATAAAACAGTCATTTTTAGGAATTTTTTCACCACATTTTCAAAATAGCCATTTTAAGACCTCTGCTCATGAACAGTGTAACTGTGATTTTCTTAATATGTCCCATACATTGATTTCGCACACCGATTGCGCCATTGTGCACTACATGGGTGGAAACATGTTTTCGGCAAGATGTAAAAAATGACAGCTGTACTGCTCATAAGGAGGTGTGGTAAAATGGAAATGTTGAAAATCTGGAGTGAAAATATTGAAAATTTGCCAACTTATGAGCGTGCATAGGATCAGCGCAACAAATGCTCATAAAACAGTCATTTTTGGGAATTTTTTCACCAGATTTTCAACAAAGCCATTTTAAGACCTCTGCTCATGAACAGTATCACTGTGATTTTTTTAATCTGTCCAAAACATTGATTGCACACACCAACTGCGCCATTGTGCGCTACATGCATGGAAAGACATTTTGGGTGACGTGAAAAATGACAGCTGTACTGCTCATAAGGAGGTGTGGTAAAATGGCAATGTTGAAAATCTGGATGCAAATATTAAAATTTGTGAACTTCTGGCGTGCATAGGAACTGTGCAGCATACGCACGTAAAATCATTTTAGAATTTCTTCACCAAATTTGCAGCATAGGCTTTTTGAGAGGCCACCTCATGAACACTGGCACTGTCGTTTCCTGAATTGGTCCCAAAAGGTGATTTCATGCAGTGACAGCGAAATCACCCTTCGGGCCCGATTAATGCCATGACAGTGACAAAATTCATGAGTGTCCCCAAAACCCCATGTTGAAAATTTGGTGCCAAAATTCAAACAAATGCCTGAGATATGCAGCAAAGTTGAAAAAAACCCTATGTATCCCATTATACAGCTTACCAGCATTTCCTCAGTTCTCGGTCGGCTTTGAAGAGTGCAGATGTGTTCCTGGTCCACCGAAGATCATCGCGCCGAGGTCCAGACGTAGTATGGGGTGGGGTGTGGGGAGGCAGGGTTCGCAGTGGGTGGGTGCGGGTTGTGGGAGGAGGGCAGGGAGAAGTGCAGAGGACATTTTTTATTTGCAGGTTTATTTTTTTACTAAGACGACGGGGAAGTTTGCCATGTTGGGGTGGGCTCCCAGCATGGCAGCTGAAAAAACTGTTGGGGGCTGGAGCCGATGGGGATTGGGCATCCCTGTCAGCTATAACACATTTTGCCACATTGGGGTGAGCTCTCAGCGTGGCACCTGGATGCTTTGGGGGAGCATGGAGCCAATGGGGGACTGGACACCCCCTATCGGCCATAACAAGCTTTGCCACGTTGGGGTGGGCTCCCAGCATGGCACCTGGAAAGCTTTGGGGTGTGCAGCTGTGGAGCCAATGGGGAATTGGGCACCCCATTGGCTATGGCAGTTTGCCACACTGGGGTGGGCTCCCAGCATGGCGCCTGGATAGCTTTTGTGGGGGGCGTGGAGCCAGCGGGGATTGAGCACCCCGTTGGCCATACAGTGTGTGTGTGGGGGAGGAGTGCATAACGCAATATGTGTTCTTGCATGTGTGTGGGGAGAGCTCTGCTCACTGAAGTGGAGCTCTCCCTTTCAACTGTATGCCACTGCGTTTTCAACTGCTGTCATAGACAGCTGCAGCAGTGATTGGGGAACTGGGGCCATGCCTGCAAACACACTGACTGAATTGGAAGACAGGTGCTACACCTCCGAAAACTCGGATGATGGCTCTATGTTTCTTGCACATGCGTGCAAGCAACATAAAAAGATAGAAACTGTGCTCAATATACTTAATACAGCACCAGTATGAAACTGCACAGCTTACTGCTGGAAATATTCCACAAACAACTTATGATACCTAACTTATCCAGTAGATCAAAGTGAAATGTGTGCACTGCTGAAAGATAGAAAGAAGAAAGACATATTTAGATAGAAAAAGACACCAAATTAAAAACATCACTTCTTATACTTTAAAAAGGGTTTGATCTCAATCCTTTCATTCAATCCAGGTGTATGCATTGCTTTCATAACAAATATCCAGCACGGCTCTCTGTGTAAAAGAAGGTTATCAAACCCCCCCCCTTTTTGTTAAGACAGGCTTTTCTATAGCTGTAAACACAAATCTATGTACACCCTTATTTTTTGCCTTTAACATGTGAAGGGCTAAGGCAATAGTTTTCTCACCATTCAAGATGCCCCTGGCATGTTCACCTATATGTACTTTAAAGGGGCATTTTGTTTTACCAATATAGAAACTGTTGCAAACACATTCTGCAATGTATGTGACCCCTAAAGTACTGCAGGTCACAAAGCCCCTAATCTTAACATCTGACCCTGTAGCATGGATTTTTAAAGCTTTTTGTAGTTTTTACCCATGAACAGTATTTGCAATCACCACATTTATTACAGCCATCCACTTGTTTAGCAAGTCAATTTCTAGGTTTTTCTATTGTTGGTTGAACAGAATGCACTATAAAATCCTTGATATTTTTTCCTCTACGGTATACTATACGTGGGTCCCCAACATCAGTATGTTGCAAATTTGGATCTAACTGAACCAAATGCCAATGTTTTTTAACAATTTTAGCTATTTCATCTGATTGGGGGCTGTAGGTAGTAACAAAAGTTGTCTGAGGGTCACAATCTTTAATTCGTGGCTTATTAGTTAACAAAACCTCCCTTGGCATTTCATCAACTGCCCCCTGTGCTTTTTCCAGAATACTGCTACTATATCCTCTATTCTGTAGTTTAGCAGTCAATTCATTTGCTCTTTTATTATATTCGTGCAAATCACTACAATTTCTTTTTGTACGAATATACTGTCCTTTGGGTATTGCTTTTATCACATGCCAAGGATGACAACTATTTGCAAGTAAAATGGTGTTACGATCTGTTTGTTTACAGAAATGATTGGTCTTTACACCACCCTCTCCATCCTTATAGATCCTTAAATCTAAAAAATTAATTTCAGTATAACTAAAACAAATGCTAAACTGCAAATTCTTATTACTGATTTCTAAATACTTTACAAATTCAAACAGTTCATCTTTACTGCCTTTCCACGCCATAAAGAAGTCGTCAATAAAGCGTCTCCATAAATCAATTTTGTGTAGAAAAGGATTATTGAGATTTCTTATTATATCAAGTTCCCATTTTGCCATGTATAGATTTGCATAATTGGGTGCCATACTTGCACCCATAGCTGTACCTTTTTTCTGTAAGTAAAAATCATTTTTATAAAAAAATGTGTTACACTCTAGTATAAAGTGAGTTAACTGGACTAATACTTCAGTAGGTGGTTCCCTAACAATCCTGGTATCCAAATAAAATTTTAAGGCCTCCAGACCTCCACTGTGTGGAATATTTGAATACAAGGATATAACATCAAGTGTAACCAAAATACTCTCGTCCTCCAATTGCCAAATCCTCAAGTACTGACAAAATGTCACTAGTATCTCTAATATAAGCTGGTACCTTTTCCTTAACAATGTTCACCAGAAAGGAATCCACATACTTTGCTAGTGATTCTGTTAGACTATTATTACCTGATATAGTAGACCTCCCAGGTGGATTCATCATGTCCTTATGAATTTTAGGAAGTACATAAAATGTAGACGTAATAGGACACTCAACAGTTAAATATTTGTAAACTTGTTCAGAAATCAATTCTGCATCTTTTATTTCTTTAAGATAAGAATCAATGCTCTGTTTAAAAAGCAATGTCCTATCCAACTTGAGTTTTTCATAATAGGTTGTATCCGAAAGTTGTTTCAAGACTTTTATATTGTACTTAGTAGTGTCCATAACTACAACTGCACCCCCTTAATCTGCTGCTTTAATGGTAATCTCTGCATTAGTTCCCTAACTTATTAGCACTTCCTGTTCAATTTTACTCAGGTTGTGAAAATAATGTAAATTAATATCTTTATTAAGAAGCATTAAATCTTCCTCACAACACTTCTGCAGAAGATAAGGGAGGACAAAAGTCAGAGACTGGTTTAAAAATCTTCAAACTTTCATATGGAATATTAGTTTCTAGATTTTCAGTCCCATCATTTATGTGACCTTGCCCCCCACCGAAAAAAAGGCTTTCAACCCCAGGCTACGTACCAGTCTGTTGAGGTCCAATACTGTTTCAAAATAATTAAATCTCTGTGTTGGGGTAAAGGAAAGACCTCTATTCAAGATTCCAATTTTGATTTCATTTAATTGATAGCTTGAAATATTAATCACAGAAATCTCCCCTGTCTTCGTCTCCCCCTCCAACCTCTCTGTGGGATTCCTCTTTGGCTTCCTCTTTCTGCCACCTCTCCTTGTCCATTTTGTTCTGTATTCTGTCTCCTTATTCGTTGGCTTCTGCACGGGATGAAGGGTGGCTGAGCCCCTGGAGCAAAACATGGTTCCTCTTCATTGCCTAAAAAACGATCCTGGTCCTTTTCAATTTCTTCAGTTGCAGTTGTAAAAATAGGTTGTTCATCTGATTGCATCAAATTCTGCGCATTTGTATTACCAGTACTGATTGGCACAGTCCAACTGAACACTCTATTGTTTAAATAATCTTTTTCATCTCTATCAAATTTTGTCTTCTTAATGTTTCAGATTTTTTGATCATATTTATATAGATTTTCAGTAAAACTTTCCAGTTGTTGAGAAAATAAGGATGCACTACTAAAATAATTCAATTCCTCCTCTTGTTTTTTTTAATTCAACTTCAATTTCTGTCTGAATAATAGCATTCTTAGCTATAATGAGCTCCATATATTCACGGTTTGCTTTTTCACTTATTTTATGCCACTTCTCAAAAAAAATCTCTTTTTTGGCCACATGTGGGGTTCTTTAAAATCCGTAATCCCTTAGGAACTCATTCCACCTCTAAGTATGCTTTCAATGAAATCTCTTCCCAATGTAACCTCTTAAGCTTAAATGCATTTTTCAAAAGCAATGAAAGCCTGTCGACTATTAATGGGTCCTGATGGCATGGTGGTGCTATTTAGCAAATTTGTAAAGCTAGTTGTATTCAGTGTATTTCTCTATATAAAATTAGTGAGAGAGCGTGTACCCTCAGCGTGCTGAACCTGCCGTGTCTCTGACATTAGCTGACACGTTAGAGCAGGAGCGCATCTTGATCAAGTAAAAGTATAGGAGCGTTTTTTTTTTTTTTAAATAATTCTCAATAACCCATGCCAGTCCCTTAAGAAGTAAAGCAGCAAGAGGGAGGGAAGGACTGCACAAAAGAGCGAGCAGTGCTAGGTTCAAAAAAATAACTATAAGACAATGAACCGAGAACCTGCACCTGCACCTGCTCTAAAACTTCAAACAGCGTTTGTGCTCCATTAGAATTTTACCAGCCAGGAAAGCTCATACATACAACAAGACAAGCTTTATTCCATACAAACAGAATCAAAGAAGGACTCACATCATAAATAAAGTCTCTGAATTAAAATTCATCATGCAGCAAGGTCCATATAATCCATATAATCCATTAAGTCCATAAAGAGCTGGACAACAATATAAACGTCTGGTTAGTCCAAATGAGAGCAAGAGCTGAGGGTCCCTTCCACGTGATGTCACCTGATGCATTTCGCACATAGCTTTTTCAGAGACTGTCATCCAGAATAGATACGTATGCATTTAAACAAGTGCCTTAAAGTAATATTACCCATTTATAGTATATACAAAGACAAGTAAAGAAACAAGCATTGTCAATGCCGAATGTTGCTTGCTTGTATGTGCTGTTTAGGTATTTGGAAGTGATAGTTCCATGCCTTCCTCCCAAGACATCCACGGTGTCTTTTGGTTCAGTATTCACAGAAGAGTGGGAGGGGCAAGGGCCACAGCAGTACAGCAGTTGCCAAGGGAGTGAAGAGGTGGACAATAGTCCATTCAAAGGCAAAAGAGTCCTGCAGGAGCTCACTAAATTGAAGATGGACAAAGCAATGGAACCAGATGGCATACGCCCAAGGATAATAAGAGAACTGCGAAGGGAGATAGCAGTACCTCTGGCATCCATGTTCACTTAGTCATTCAACACTAGTGAATTGGAGGAGGGCACATGTGATCCCTCTACACAAGTCCGGCAGCAGGGAGGAGGCAGGGAACAATAGGCCATTCAGCCTCACCTCAGTAGTGGGAAAGATCATGGAGACACTGCTTAAAGAAAGGATAGTGGGGCATCTAGAAGTCATCAGAACCCAGGACCATAGACAACATGGATTCACAGTGGGGACATCATGTCAGACAAATCTGGTTGATTTCTTTGACTGGGTGACAAAGGAAGTGAATCAGGGTGGGGCAGTGGACAACACTTACCTTTGATTTCAGCAGAGCCTTTGACACCATCCCATATAGGAGGCTGATAAACTAGCTGGGTAGTCTGGGCATGGGGGAAGGGTGGTAAACTGGGTTAGAAACTGGCTAACAGACAGAAGGCAGAGAGTGGTGGTAAATGGGGTGCAGTCTAGGGAGAGGGGGTGACCAGTGGGGTGCTTCAGGGATCGGTCCTGGGGCCAGTCCTGTTCAATGTCTTTATTAGTAACATTGCAGAACGTCTGAAGGGAATTTTTTCACCAAATTTTCAAAATAGCCATTTTAAGACCTCTGCTCATGAACAGTGTAACTGTGATTTTCTTAATATGTCCCATACATTGATTTTGCACACCGACTGCACCATTGTGTGCTACATGGGTGGAAATATGTTTTCAGCAAGATGTGAAAAATGACAGCTATACTGCTCATAAGGAGGTGTGGTAAAATGGCAACGTTGAAAATCTGGAGTGAAAATATTGAAAATTTGCAAACTTATGAGCGTGCATAGGATCAGCGCAACAAATGCTCGTAATTCAGTAATTTTTGGGAATTTTTTCACCAAATTTTCAACATAGCCATTTTAAGACCTCTGCTCATGAACAGTGTCACTGTGATTTTTTTAATCTGTCCCAAACATTGATTGCGCACACCGACTGCGCCATTGTGCGCTACATGCATGGAAAGACATTTTGGGTGACATGTGAATAATGACAGCTATACTGCTCATAAGGAGGTGTGGTAAAATGGCAATGCTGAAAATCTGGAGTGAAAATATTAAAAATTCATGAACTTATGAGCGTGCATAGGAACTGTGCAACGCACGCTAGTAAAAAAGTAATTTTTAGGAATATTTTCACCAAATTTTCCACATAGCCATTTTAAGACCTCTGTTCATGAACAGTGTCACTGTGATTTTCTTAATGTATCCCATACATTGATTTCGCATACTGATTGCGCCATTGTGTGCTACATGTGCGGAAACACATTTTGGGCACGAGGTGAAAAATGACAGTGGTACTGCTCATAAGGAGGTGTGGTAAAATGGCAATGTTGAAAATCTGGAGTGCAAATATTAAAAATTTGTGAACTTACAAGCGTGCATAGGAAACGTGCAATGCATGCTCGTGAAACGGTCATTTTTTTGAATTTTTTCACCAAATTTGCAACATAGGTTTTTTGAGAGCCCACCTTATGAACACTGGCACTGTCATTTCCTTAATTCATCCTGAAAGGTGATTTCACGCAGTGACAGTGAAATCACCCATCGGGCCCGATTAACGTCATGACACTGACAAAATTCATGAGGAGGGGTCCAAAAAACCCCATGTTGAAAATTTCGTGCAAAAAATGCCTGAGATATGCAGCAAAGTTGAAAAACCCCTATCTATCCCATGATACAGCTTACCGGCATTTCCTCAGTTCGTGGTTGGCTTTGAAGAGTGCAGATGTGTTCCCGGTCCACCGAAGATCGTTGCGCCGAGGTCTGGAGGTAAGTATGGGGTGAGAGGCGTGTGGGGAGGCAGGGTATTCAGTGGGTGGGTGTGGGTTATGGGAGGAGGGCAGGGAGAAGCGCAGGGACAGTTTTTTTATTTGCAGGTTTATTTTTTTTTTACTAAGACAATGAGGGACATTTGCCGCGCTGGGGTGGGCTCCCAGCATGGCAGCTGAAAGGCTGTTTGGGGGGTCTGGAGCCAATTGGGGATTGGGCACCCCACGTCGGTCATAACAAGCTTTGCCACGCTGGGTGGGCTCCCAGCATGGCATCTGGACAGCTTTGTTGGGGGGCATGGAGCCAGCGAGTTGAAGTACCCGCTGGACGATAGTGTGCATGGGGGGAGTGCATCAGCATGCAATATGCATGCTTCTGTGTGTGTGGGGGGGAGCTCTGCTCACTGAAGTGGAGCTCTCCCTTTCAACTGTATGCCACTGCATTTTCAACTGCTGTCAGAGACAGCTGCAGCAGTGATTGGGGAACTGGGGCCACGCCTGCAAACACACTGACTGAATTGGAAGACGGGTGCCACACCTCCGAAAACTCGGATGATGGCACTATGTTTCTTGCACATGCATGCAAGCAACATAAAAAGATAGAAACTGTGCTCAATATACTTAATATGGCACCAGTATGAAACTGCACAGCTTACTGATGGAAATATTCCACAAACAACTTATGATACATGACTTATCCAGTAGATCAAAGTGAAATCTGTGCACTGCTGAAAGATACAAAGAAGAAAGAGATATTTAGATGGGAAAAAAACACCAAATTAAAAACATCACTTCTTATACTTTAAAAAGGGTTTGATCTCAATCCTTTCATTCAATCCTGGTGTATGCATTTCTTTCATAACAAATATCCAGTACTGCTCTCTGCATAAAAGAAGGTTATCAAAATCCCCCCCTCTTTTTGTTAAGACAGGCTTTTCTATAGCTGTAAACACAAATCTATGTACACCCTTATTTTTTGCATTTAACATGTGAAGGGCTAAGGCATTAGTTTCATCACTACTCACGATGGCCCTGGCATGTTCACCTATACGTACTTTAAAGGGGTGTTTTGTTTTACCAATATAAAAACTGTTGCAAACACATTCTGCAATGTATATGACCCCTGAAGTACTGCAGGTCACAAAGCCCCTAATCTTAACATCTGACCCTGTAGCATGGATTTTTAAAGCTTTTTGTAGTTTTTACCCATGAACAGTATTTGCAATTACCACATTTATTACAGCCATCCACTTGTTTAGTAAGCCAAATTCTAGGTTTTTCAATTGGTGGTTGAACAGAATGCACTATAAAATCCTTGATATTTTTTCCTCTACGGTATACTATACGTGGGTCCCCAACATCAATGTTGCAAATTTGGATCTAACCGAACCAAATGCCAATGTTTTTTAACAATTTTAGCTATTTCATCTGATTGGGGGCTGTAGGTAGTAACAAAAGTGGTCTGAGGGTCACAATCTTTAATTCGTGGCTTATTAGTTAACAAAACCTCCCTTGGCATTTCATCAACTGCCCCCTGTGCTTTTTCCAGAATACTGCTATTATATCCTGTATTCTGTAGTTTAGCAGTCAATTAATTTGCCCTTTTATTATATTCGTGTAAATCACTACAATTTCTTTTTGTACGAATATACTGTCCTTTGGGTATTGCTTTTATCACATGCCAAGGATGACAACTATTTACAAGTAAAATGGTGTTACGATCTGTTTGTTTACAGAAAAGATCGGTCTTTACAACACCCTCTCCATCCTTATAGTTCCTTAATCTAAAAAATTAATTTAAGTGTAACTAAAACAAATGCTAAACTGCAAATTCTCATTACTGATTTCTAAATATTTTACAAACTCAAACAATTCATCTTTACTGCCTTTCCACACCATAAAGACGTCGTCAATAAAGTGTCTCCATAAATCATTTTTGTGTCCATGCTACAGGGTCAGATGTTAAGATTAGGAGCTTTGTGCAACAGTTTCTATATTGGTAAAATAAAATGCCCCTTTAAATTACGTATAGGTGAACATGCCAGGGCCATCCTAAATGGTGATGAAACTAATGCCTTAGCCCTTCACATGTTAAAGGCAAAAAATAAGGGTGTACATAGATTTGTGTTTACAGCTATAGAAAAGCCTGTCTTAACAAAAAAAGGGTGTGGATTTTGAAAACATTCTTTTACGCAGGGAGCAGTACTGGTTATTTGCTATGAAAGCAATGCATACACTAGGATTGAATGAAAGGATTGAGATCAAACCCTTTTTAAAGTATAAGAAGTGATGGTTTTAATTTGGGGTTTTTTCCTAAATAAATATCTCTTTCTTCTTTCTATCTTTCAGCAGTGCACAGATTTCACTTTGATCTACTGGATAAGTCGGGTATCATAAGTTGTTTGCGGAATATTTCCAGCAGTAAGCTGTGCAGTTTCATACTGGTGCTGTATAAAGTATATTGAGCACAGTTTCTATCTTTTTTCTTTACTTATCTTTGTATATACTATAAATGGGTAATATTACTTTAAGGCACTTGTTTAAATGCATATGTATCTATTTTGGACATCAGCCTTTGAAAAAGCTATGTGCGAAACACATCAGGTGACATCACGTGGAAGCGTCCCTCACCTCTTGCTCTCGTTTGGACTTACCAGCCACTTCTATTGTTGTCCAACTGTTTATGGACTTAATGGACTATATGGATTATTTGGACTTTGCTGCATGATGAATTTGAATTCAGGGACTTTGTTTATGATGTGAGTCCTTCTTTGATTCTGTTTGTATGGAATAAAGCTTGTCTTTTTGTATATATGAGCTTTCCTGGCTGGTAAAATTATTTTGGAGCACAAACACTGTTTGAAGTTTTAGAGCAGGTGCAGGTTCTCGGTTCATTGTCTTATAGTTATTTTTTTCAACCTAGCACTGCTCACTCCTTTGTGCAGTCCTTCCCTCGTTCTTGCTGCTTTTCTTCTTAAGGGACCAGCATGGGTTATTGAGAATTATTAAAAAAAAAACAAAAAAAAAACGCTCATATACTTTTACTTGAGCAAGAAGCGCTCCTGCTGTAACGTGTCAGCTAATGTCAGAGACAGGGCAGGTTCAGCATGCTGAGGGTACACCCTCTCTCACTGATTTAATATTGAGAAATACACCGAATACTACTAGCTTTACGAATTTGCTAAATAGCACCACCGTGCCATCGGGACCTATTAATAGTCGACAGGCTTTCATTGCTTTTGAAAAAAATGCATTTAAGCTTAAGAGGTTACATTTGGAAGACATTTCATTGAAAGCATACTTAGAGGTGGAACGAGTTCCTAGGGGATTACGGATTTTTAAAGAACCCCACATGTGGCCAAAAAATAGATGGTTTTATTGAGAAGTGGCGTAAAATAAGTGAAAAAGCACGCTTCGAATATATGGAGCTCATTATAGCTGAGAATGCTATTATTCAGACGGAAATTGAAGTTGAAGTAAAAAAACAAGAGAAGGAATTCAATTCTTTTAGTAGTGCATTTTCTCAACAACTGAAAAGTTTTACTGAAAATCTATATAAATATGATGAAAAAATTAAAAACATTAAGAAGACAAAATTTGATAGAGATGGAAAAGATTATTATTTAAACAATAGTGTTCAATTGGACTGTGCCATCAGTACTGGTAATACAAATGTGCAGAATTTGATGCAATCAGTTGAACAACCTATTTTTACAACTGCAACTGAAGAAATTGAACAGGACTAGGATCATTTTTTAGGCGAAGAAGAGGAATCATGTGTTACTACAGGGGCTCAGCCACCCTTCATCCCGTGGAGAAGCCAGTGAATAAGGAGACAGAATACAGAACAAAATGAACAAGAAGAGGCAGCAGAAAGAGGAAGCTGAAGAGGAATCCCACGGAGAGGGTGGAGGGGGAGACGAAGACAGGGGAGATTTCTGTGATTAATATTTCAAGCTATCAATTAAATGAAATAGAAATTAGAGTCTTGAATAGGGGTCTTTCCTTTACCCCCATACAGAGATTTAATTATTTTGAAACAGTATTGGACCTCAACAGACTGGTAAGTAACCTGGGGTTGAAAGCCTTTTTTTCGGGGTCAAGGTCACATAAATGATGGGACTGAAAATCTAGAAACTAATATTCCATCTGAAAGTTTGAAGGTTTTTAAACCAGTCTCTGACTTTTGTCCTTCCTTATCTTCTGCATTGCAGATATTCTTGAAGTGTTGTGAGGAAGATTTAATGCTTCTTAATAAAGATATTAATTTACATTATTATCACAAGCTGAGTAAAATTGAACAGGAAGCGCTAATAGGTTTGGGAACTAATGCAGAGATTACCATTAAAGCAGCAGACAAAGGGGGTGAAGTTGTAGTTATGGACACTACTAAGTACATTATAGAAGTCTTGAAACAACTTTCGGATACAACCTATTATGAAAAACTCAAGTTGGATAGGACATTGCTTTTTAAACAGAGCATTGATTCTTATCTTAAAGAAATAAAAGATTCAGAATTGATTTCTGAACAAGTTTACAAATATTTAACTGTTGAGTGTCCTATTAGGTCTACATTTTATGTACTTCCTAAAATTCATAAGGACATGATGAATCCACCTGGGAGGTCTATTGTATCAGGTAATAATAGTCTAACAGAACCACTAGCAAAGTATGTGGATTCCTTTCTGGTGAACATTGTTAAGGAAAAGGTACCAGCTTATATTAAAGATACTAGTGACATTTTGTCAGTACTTGAGGATTTGGCAATTGAGGATGATAGTATTTTGGTTACACTAGATGTTACATCCTTGTATTCAAATATTCCACACAGTGGAGGCCTGGAAGCCTTAAAATTTTATTTGGATACTAGGATTGTTAGGGAACCACCTACTGAAGTATTAGTCCAGTTAACTCGCTTTATACTAGAGTGTAACACATTTTTTATAAAAATGATTTCTACTTACAGAAAAAAGGTACAGCTATGGGTGCAAGTATGGCACCCAATTATGCAAATCTGTACATGGCAAAATGGGAACTTGATACAATAAGAAATCTCAATAACCCTTTTCTACACAAAATTGATTTATGGAGATGCTTTATTGACGACGTCTTTATGGTGTGGAAAGGCAGTAAAGATGAACTGTTTGAATTTGTAAAGTATTTATAAATCAGTAATGAGAATTTACGGTTTAGCATTTGTTTTAGTTATACTGAAATTAATTTTTTAGATTTAAGGATCTATAAGGATGGAGAGGGTGGTGTAAAGACCGATCTTTTCTGTAAACAAACAGATCGTAACACCATTTTACTTGCAAATAGTTTTCATCCTTGGCATGTGATAAAAGCAATACCCAAAGGACAGTATATTCGTACAAAAAGAAATTGTAGTGATTTGCACGAGTATAATAAAAGAGCAAATGAATTGACTGCTAAACTACAGAATAGAGGATATAATAGCAGTATTCTGGAAAAAGCACAGGGGGCAGTTGATGAAATGCCAAGGGAGGTTTTGTTAACTAATAAGCCACGAATTAAAGACTGTGACCCTCAGACCACTTTTGTTACTACCTATAGCCCCCAATCAGATGAAATGGCTAAAATTGTTAAAAAACATTGGCATTTGGTTCAGTTAGATCCAAATTTGCAACATACTGATGTTGGGGACCCACGTATAGTATACCGTAGAGGAAAAAATATCAAGGATTTTATAGTGCATTCTGTTCAACCAACAATAGAAAAACCTAGAAATTGGCTTACTAAACAAGTGGATGGCTGTAATAAATGTGGTAAATGCAAATACTGTTCATGGGTAAAAACTACAAAAAGCTTTAAAAATCATGCTACAGGGTCAGATGTTAAGATTAGGAGCTTTGTGACCTGTAGTACTTCAGGGGTCATATACATTGCAGAATGTGTTTGCAACAGTTTCTGTATTGGTAACACAAAACACCCCTTTAAAGTACGTATAGGTGAACATGCCAGGGCCATCCTGAATGGTGATGAAACTAATGCCTTAGCCCTTCACATGTTAAATGCAAAAAATAAGGGTGTACATAGATTTGTGTTTACAGCTATAGAAAAACCTGTCTTAACAAAAAGAAGGGGAGGGTTTTTTTGATAACCTTCTTTTATGCAGGGAGCAGTACTGGTTATTTGCTATGAAAGCAATGCATACACCAGGATTGAATGAAAGGATTGAGATCAAACCCTTTTTAAAGTATAAGAAGTGATGGTTTTAATTTGGTGTTTTTTTCTAAATAAATATCTTTCTTCTATCTTTCAGCAGTACACAGATTTCACTTTGGTCTACTGGATAAGTCAGGTATCAAAAGTTGTTTGCGGGATATTTCCAGCAGTAAGCTGTGCAGTTTCATACTGGTGCTGTATTAAGTATATTGAGCACAGTTTCTATCTTTTTTCTTTACTTGTCTTTGTATATACTATAAATGGTAATATTACTTTAAGGCACTTGTTTAAATGCATATGTATCTATTCTGGATGTCAGCCTTTGAAAAAGCTACACGCGAAATGCGTCAGGTGACATCACGTGGAAGCGTCCCTCGGCTCTTGCTCTCGTTTGGACTAACCAGCCGCTTCTATTGTTGTCTGGCTCTTTATGGTTTAATGGACTATATGGATTATATGGACTTTGCTGCATGATGAATTTGAATTCAGGGACTTTATTTATGATGTGAGTCCCTCTTTGATTCTGTTTGTATGGAATGAAGCTTGTCTTTTTGTATATATGAGCTTTCCTGGCTGGTAAAATTATTTTGGAGCACAAACACTGTTTGAAGTTTTAGAGCAGGTGCAGGTTCTCGGTTCATTGTTTAATACTAGAGTTCTATTGTTAGGACCCTCTAGTAAGGCTGCTCTTGAATGTACTTATGTATATAGTTATTCTACTGTTTTTAAAAGTCAGCAAGCTCTATATGTAAACAAGGTGAACCTGATGGAGGTTGTGCGACATGTGGAGGGAGGTGTCCCTGAGGAGGGTTGCCCAGTAGAACATCCTCCACTAGACATACTTAAATGACTTCTCTCCCTACCGAATTGCTCTCACTTAATGTAAATGGAATTTCTACCCCAGTTAAGAGATCCTGCATGATAGCCTGTCTTAAAAAAAACTAAATCTGACTTTATCTATCTGCAACAGAACCATCTGATCAGCAAGGAACACTCTAAAGTATCCAGATTCGGCCATTGCAGAGTCTACACCTCATAATTTCTGGGGGGAGAAGGCGGATGTTGCTTTACTAACACCCTCTCATGCCACCTTTCAATCAGATCAGACATGGGAGGACTCAGAAGGCAGACTTGTCTTAGTACATGGCCTACTGAACCAGAAAGAGGTGACTCTTGCCAGTATTTACTTGCTGCCAGGTATCAGGACCGGAGCACTTAAATTACTCCTAGATTAAATAATACAATTTTCCAGGGGCACCCTGATGCTGGGGGAGATTTCAACACCTCTCCCAACCCTGGCTGTAACACATCGAACCCAACTCCCAGTAGACAGACCCCATCACACAAGTTCCTCAAATTATTTAGTAAAGAAGTAGGCTGGGTAGATGTCTGGCGCCATTTACACCCTCACACCAGGAACTATACTATACCTTCTACTCTGCAATACATAAAACATACACATGTATTGACCACTACTATACACAAGTAGAAAATATGTCACAACTTAGAGATTGCCATGTAGGGGACGTACTACACTCAGACCATGCCCCAGTAGTTCACCGATGGGAAGTAGGACAAGAGAGATGCAACACCTTCTGGCGGCTAAACCTGTATTACATAAAACCTCCCCAATTCATAGAATACATAACAGACTACATGGATGAGATCCAGGAGAACACCACCCCCCCAGTGGACTCAGTCCGAGCAATCTATTGGGACACCCTTAAAGTAGTACTAAGGGGAAAGATCATACAATACACAGCTAGATAATCTAGAGTGCGCTGTGAGCAACAACAGCACCCAAAGGAAACCCTGCACTTCCTACAAATGGTACACCAGCAGGGTGACCACTCCGTTGCATCACAGCTAAAGCACACCAAAGCTGAACTTGACACTCTATTTAAACACCAGACAGAGATAGCCCTTACATTTCTTTTTTTTTTGAGATTCTATTTTCTCCTCCCCGGCTCTGGATCTTTGCCACTCCTTCAGGCATCCTAGATTCCCTGCACCCCTTCCAACCTCCCCGGGCACCCTTCCACCTCATATCACAGCCTACCTCGAGGTAGCTCTGCGTTATCCTTCGCCAAGTGGGTCCCTCTCCTCCGAGGGGGAAGGCACTGGTGGAGGTGGCCCAGCACACTATTTTTACTTTTTCGGCCTCGGGTGCTGCTGAGGTGAGGGCTGACCCTGCAGTAAGTCTTCAGACATGTCTCGAACCAGGTGCTGTCATCCGGCCAATCCGGAGCGGTTTTTCTCATGTTCTGGTGTCTTTTGTCCCTCCTACACCACTGCCTGCAGTGCCCCTAGTCTCCACTGGGGGTCACTATTGAGCGAGACATCCCACCCATCCCACCCCAGGAGAGGAGAGCAGTCCTCCGTATGCTTGATCCTCTCCTTCCTGCCAGCTCCCAGCGTCCCAGTCTGCTCCCCAAACCCGGTCGCCGGTGTGGTTCGGGAGGTGTGGCGTCCAGTGCCTCAGCCCTATGCACCAACGGGCCACAGCCCTTACATTTCTAAGACAAAAATATTACAAGGTAGGCCCAAGGGCTACTCATCTACTTGCTTACCAGTTGTGGAAACAGAGATGTGCAGCCAACATAACTATCCTGACGCACCCACTCTCATGTCAGAAACTAACAAGACTTCATGACATCACTGCCAGTTTCTCCACATACTACACTAATTTATACACACCAGAGCAAACAGCAACTCAGAACTCCATAAGCAACTACTTATAGTCCCTGATCCTCTCCAGTCTCATGCAGGAGCAAGGAGAACAACTGCTGGCTCTAATAACGGAGATAGAGCTAAAGACTGCCATTGCTAGGTCAAAGACCCTTAAAGCCCCTGGTCCAGATGGCTATGGCACAGGTTACTACAAAAAACTGACTAAGTGTCCCCCCACCTTCTAAAAGCCTTCAATTTGACCTTAGAGGGAGAGCACCTCCCACATCATGGGCATTCACAGCCATCTAAATTATATTAAAACCAGGTAAAAGCCCAAAATACTGCCCCTCTCACAGACCAATTTCTGTCCTTAACTTGGATTATAAATACTTTATGAATATCCTGGTGAACCGTATTGACTCACTTCTCCCCCAACTAATAAGTATAGACCAAACTGGATTTGTGAGAGCTTGCTCAATCACAGACAACATCAAATGAACTCTCCACATTATACACCAAATGCAGCAGCAAATTCTCCATGTAGCCCTAATTAGCTTGGATGCTGAGAAGGCCTTTGACCTGGTCTCTTGTCCCTTCCTATACTCTGTAATGGGAAGGATGGGATTACTGAGTGCACTGATAAAGGTTCTCAAAAATTTATATGCAAACCCTAAGGCATGTGTCAAGGTTGGAGGAAATCACTCATCATACTCCCCCTACAGAGGGGCACCCAGCAGGGATGCCCCCTCTCCCCTTCACTGTTTGCCATTTATGTAGAGCCCCTTGTGCAGCAAATATGGGAATCAGACCAATTAGCGGGGGTTGACCAAGGGGGGAGCACCGCATAGCATTATATGAAGATGACACCCTGCTGTACCTGGGTAACCCTGAAAACTCCATACAGGCTCTTCAATCCATCTTAGAGGAGTTTGGAACCTTATCAGGATTTAAAATCAACTTAACCAAGACTGAGGCCCTAACTTTCCATTACCTACCTTCTCAAACAATCTGAAACAGAGCCCCTACAAGTGGGACCTTGATAAACTACAATGCCTTGGGATACAACTATCAAGGACCCCAAAAGAAATATAACTACCCTCTCTTTACCACACAACTCATCAATGATTTTGCCAACTGGAATACCCTATCATTGAAACTATCCAAATGGATTGAAGTAGTCAGACTTGTAACACTCTCTAGGGCACTGTATTTATTCACAAACCTACCCATCCCTGTTCTGCATTCAACTTTTAGGGCATGGAATAAAGCCATCTCCCATTTTGTCTGTGTGGGAAAGAGGACTAGGATTAGGCTACAACTCTTCCACCTGCCAGGAAACCATGGGGGGCTATCTCTCCCTAAGCTGATAAACTACTACTGGGCTGCACATCTAACCCACTTGTTAGCCTGACAGCTTTCCACCTCACGATCCCACTGGAGGCAGATTGAGGAATCACTGATATCTGACCCAGCATTTCATAAAGCAATATACCTACCAGACCATAGCCCTAAAAATACCCCCACAGTTAACCCCTGGCTGGGGAATCTAATCACCATATGGCACTCGATAAAGCAGGCACTTTACCTCACCCAATTCTTATCCCTGATCTGTCCAGTAGCACAACTGCTTGACTTCCACCCCACCTGTAATGGATCACAGATTCCAAGAGTGGGAGTACTACTCACTAAAATACCTCTTTCAGCTTGTAGCACAGTCAGCACTCAAACCCTTTGACATAGTACTTACAGAATATGGCCTTCGGAGAGCAGACTTTCTTTTTTTTTTTATTTAATATGTTTTATTACTTAATAAAATCATAACATTATTGAGACAAAACAGTAAAGTTGACAAAATTTTAAAAGTATCTTAGGTACAGGAAAGTAGAAGGAAAGAGAGCTAGAAAATCAACAGACCAGATGAATTAAAACAATTTAAAATTGAATTTAACAATTATACATATCCTCCCCTCCCTTATCCTCCCCCTCCCTTCGCTGTGGTGTGTACTGACTTCTATTCATGTGGCTATGCTATTATTCAAATAAAGAAAACACAATAGGCCATATGTAGAAAGGATAAAAGAAGAAAAGAAAGAGGAAGGGCCCAAATTTACAATGAGGTTCTCTTCCTACTTAAGGTAGTGTAGGAAGAGGCAAATTAGAAGAAAATGAAAGGCGTAGAGGAACCCGCAGCCCATCTTATGCCTGAATATCAATTCAAGTAGAGAGCATATAATTTTCCCCATTTTATCATAAAGGAGGGTTGACGGCGGTTCACTTGTGCTATTAGATGCTCAACACGGAGTGCAAAAGACAGTTCATGCAACCACTCCATGTATGATAATGTAATTTGGTCTTTCCAATGTCTGAGTACCAGTTTTTTACCGCCATTGATATTAACGCCAGGTGGTGTCTTTTTTCTTTTACCTGGATTTCGGAATAGTCGCCAAAGATACAAGTTTTTGGGGAAAATAATCCATGCAACCCCAACAGTGGATCTAGAGTTGATTCTATTTGTTTCCATAGAGGGGATACTAAATCACATGACCACAGAATGTGTAGCAAAGTACCCTCCTCCTTGTTACATCTGGAGCATATTGCAGAAGATATGCATTTCATTTGTACTAGTTTAACAGGGGTATAGTAAAGGTTATTCAGGATACAATACTGTGTTATCCTATATCTATCTTGGGTGTGATAAATGTATAGGTCTCTCCATATACTTTGCCAGTTGATGTTTCTGTTCAGATAGAGACTTTGCCAGATTTTGGAGCCAGCGGCTGATGAGATTTCTGGGAATGTATGGAGTAGGCTATACAGTTTAGAGACACCATGCAGTTTATTAACTATTGTGGAGATTTGGTAGAGAAAATCGGCGAGTTGCGAAGCTTTTGTTTTGCACCCAAACATTCTGCTTAAAAGGTGTTTCAGCTGAGTAACTTTAAAAGTAGCCATTGCCGGCCACCCAAACTTTGCTAAGATTTCTTCTGTGGTTAAAATGCGGTCTGATGAATAAAGATCCACCACCTTACATTCAGAAAGAGCTGGTAACCATCCTCTTACTATCATAGAGTTACCTATCCGCAGGTTTGGGTTTGCACAAATGGGTTGAGAGAAATCTAAAATTGGGGAGACCGTGAAATATCTAAAAAACTGGGAGATAACCCTGAGAGAGGTCCCGAGCGGCAGAGACAAACGTTTTGGGTGTGGTTTTTTTAGATATATAAAAGGGGGACGCTGGAGCTATGTTGTGAGTTTTCAAGAACTCTAACTCCGCCTGCAACCATACTGGACTATATCCATGATGGGCGAGGGGGTCAGATAAGGATAACCATTTTCCACATTTATACAAGTGCAAGGCCCAATAATATAATAGAAAGTTAGGGAGACGGAGCCCACCAAAATCCTTAGATTGAGATAGCTTATGATAGGATTTTCTGGTAGATTTGTTATTCCAGATAAATAGATTATTTCCTGAATGAATACGCTGAAAGTAAGATATTGGTAACAATATGTCCAGCATGTTCAGGGATAGAAGATTCTGGGAGCACATTCATCTTAATGGTGTTAATTCTGCCCCAGAACGATATGGGAGTCTGTTCCATCTTGTTAAGTCCTGTTGAATATCATGCCATAAGTCCTCCAGATTTAGCTTCGCGATAGAGATGGGCTTAGGGTAATATGGATCTAAGTATTTTATGGAGCGTGAAGCCCATTTCATCCCAAATTGGGTGAAGTTTGAGCTATGTGTAAAATGATTGAGAAGGAAGATTTCTGTTTTATTAATGTTGAGTTTATAGTTCGAGTATTTACTAAAGTCTTCGATTATTGTCAAAGCTTCTTCTAGTGAGGAAACTGGGTTTGAAAGATGAAGGAGTATGTCGTCAGCGAAAACTGAAATTTTGGCAGTGTTATTGACTATGGGAATGCCGACAATTAATGGAGATAAATTTAGATGCCTGAGAAGGGGCTCAAGGTACAAGTTGAATAGAAAGGGGGAGAGTGGACAGTCCTGCCGTGTGCCTGAGGTGAGGGCCAAAAAGTCAGATAGGATCCCATTGCAATATAATCTAGCTCTAGGGGAAGAATACAGCGCTTGGATCCATTTTATAAATAAAGTAGGGAAACCCATGGTTTGCAATGTTGTCCAGAGGAAAGTCCAGTCTACCCTGTCAAACGCTTTTTCTGCGTCTAGGGAAATTAGGGCCATTGGGATGAGGATGATTTTGCTGTATTAATAATGTACTGAAGTTTGCGATGGTGGTCTTCCGGTGTTCTGTTGGCAACAAAGCCTATTTGTTCGGGGCTAAGTAGAGAAGTCCAGACCTGCTCCACCCTCTTAGCTAATATTTTGGCTAGAATTTTAATATCACAGTTTAATAAGGAAATGGGACGGTAACTTGTTGGAAGATGTGCTGGTTTGCCTGGTTTGAGGAGGAGGATAAGGGCTTCTGAAAGCGTTGGATCTTGTATGCTCCCTGAAAGCAGGTATTGATATAGACGGAGCAAACCCGGTGCTAGGTCTTTAGCGAACCGTTTATAGAAGTTTGAGGATAGTCCGACGGGACCAGGGGCTTTATCTGGCGCTAAGTCTTTGATAGCTGACAGTATCTCCTGAATGGAGATGGGGGAAGTTAACAATAGTTGTTGCCCAGGAGAAAGAGACGGCAAGGGAATTGATGCTAAGTAGTTCAGCATCTCGTTTGAAGAGGGGTAGGGTGGCTTTGTTGTATAGTGAGGAAAAGTAGTGCCTAAGTACGATACCACGTCTCTAGGGTGGGTTTTAATTTCCCCAGTGTAGTCTTCAATCGAGTTTATTAGTCTAGAGGTCTCTAGTTTTCTTAGCCGTGAAGGCTAAAGATGACTTGCCCTTTCGCCCTGTTCAATGTATTTTGCAGGTTCTCAAAATAGCAAACTCGACTTTTCTTGGAGTAAAAGAGAGTATTGGTTCCTTAGACGCAGAAGTGTTTTCAGGGTGTCCGGTGAGGAAGAGGAGGAGGGGGAGTGCTCAAGTGCTTTAATTTGAGCCAGGAGTGTGATGGCTCTGGCCTCATTCTTCCTTTTGCGTGTGGAAGCCAATCGGATAAATTCCCCCCCTCAGATAACACTTTAGCGCACACCACTCGTAATCAACCCGTGCGACTGAACCTTGATTATGAATAAAGAAAGTTTGAATCAGATCCAATACTCTAGTGACCGTATAGTCATCTTTCAAGAGTTGGTTATTTAGCCGCCAAGCCGGGTCTCTTTGAGAGTTGTTGTCTAATACCATGGCCACCCACACTACTGCGGGATCCGATATAACTATAGATTCGATACCGGAATTACACATGCCATGCAAAAGAGAGTTGCTAAGCAATATATAGTCCAGTCTGGACCATGTGGAGTGCACCATAGATTGGAAGGTGAAAATGCGGGCTGTTGGGTTTTGCAATCTCCACGGGTCGCATAACCCGAGTGAATCCATAAAGTCTGAAAGCGCTTTTTGAGCGGTAGAAAGGGGTTTAAATGTGAGGTTGGATCTATCTAAGTCCTGTGTGGGGGGCAAGTTCCAGTCTCCACCAAGTATCATCGGTGTAGACATGAACACCCGTAGCTTGTCTAGTAGAGTTATGAAGAAATCTGGGCTCCCCCCAATAGGACCATATATACTCCCTAGTATTACTTCAGTGTGATCCGAAGACCGTGTACTATCGATATCTCCCTGCTGGATCTCTAATAATAGTTTTGGCTTGAAATGCTATTGAACGGTATAGTGAGAATAGCTGTTCCCCTGTATTAGAGCGACACACGAAGCAAAACTTGTCCAATTTCTTTCTCACATAGCTAGTAACCATTCGGTAGGAGATGGGTCTCTTGGATAAAAGAAATTTTTGCTTGTAACAAGGCTAAATGTTTGAGTATTTGTGCTTTCTTAGTGGGTGTGCGGGCTCCCCTCACATTCCACGTAACAAATTTTTCAAGATTGTATGCCATCCATTCCTAACATAGTCTGCATAGCCTCTAACCTAAGTAACCCCAAAGTATACACCACAGCGCCCCCCCATATCTATATCCGTTCCGTAACATATTACTGATATTCATCCGTATCTCGTGATTAGCTAACAAACACCCCAAACAATAAACATACCTCTCACCCCGGAGATCCCCCACAAAAGAAACTGCAACACATCTTGGATTGAATCCAGACCATTTTCTCCTCCCTCCCTCTAATTTAACCCACTTACAACTATATACAATAAACACACTGCTCTTAATCCCCTGTAGTAGACTCTTTATAATAATTTCACTTGCAGCTATTTCTTTTGGTGTCCTAGCACATTCCCCCCTCATAGACATGTTTGGACCAGGTAGGCCAGCATTATCCAGATTAAAGTTGTCAAGGTATTGCCGCACCGTGGTGTCTGTCCCACGATGACTTTTAGAAGGCTGAGTTTCTAATTTCCCTATGTAAAAGAATATAAACACGCCTATGAGATAAGCTAGGAGAACCTCCCCTTCTCTCCAGTGTGTGTGGTTAGATGTGATCAGCCCCATTCCATCCCCCCTCCCACTCCACCCCCGAACCCACCATCATATCAGCCTTTAAACGTAAAAAAAAAAGGGGGGGGGAATTTGAGGGTTTGTTTTGACTTTGTTCAGTCAGCTGTGGATTAAAGTGGAAATCATTTTTGCCATATTCGTATCTCAGCTCTGGGAGCTTGTTGTATCAGCTTAACCTAATTTGGGATCATACAGTCGAATTAAGATAAGACAAATAGGCCATTTCGACTGGAGCTTGGTGTTTCCCTGGGGACTTGATTTTCAATGGACTGGCAGCGTGGTGGCGTGACAGAATATCAGGTCTCTCGGAAACCTGCAGCATTGAAGACGGGTTCCTCCCTCAAGGACAGCTTGGTGTCTTCCAGGATTAGGCGCACTGTGCTCCAACCAGTCCCACCAGAATCGGTCATGCTTAAGCGACCAGGGCAGGCAGCATGGGATTATCCTCTTTCCCCCCAGATATCAGGTAAAAGGTACTAAGTCACAGAAGAAACAAGGGAATGATCTGTGAGGTAGTGTAGCAACACCTCGAGTAATGCAGGCAAGAATTTCCACACGGATCTCAAGCTTGTATCCTCCTTAAGCTCTTCATTGGTATTGCCTCAGGGGGTTTTGAATAGAGAGGGTAGCTTCCGAGCCAGGTCTTCCTGGGCATGGGAAACTGCATTGTATGAGTGCCACTTCCTTCCAGCAAGATTTGGAGATGTGCAGGGTAGGTCATTTGGAATTTAATACCCGCAGCTATCAATTTACTGACCACGGGATGAAAGGTGGCTCTCCGTTGGCGGGTTTCAAGTGGTAAATCCTGAGTTATCGCAACTTTTCCCTTCCCAGGTAATGGATTGCAGTTCCTTCACTTTCAGCAGTACGTGTTGCCACTCTAAATAATTCAGCTCTCGTATAATTATGGGTCTGGGGGGGGCTGATGCTTCTGGCCTTGGTCGCAATGACCTGTGCACCCTTTCGATTATGTATATGGGGTTATGCGGTGAAGGACCCACAATCTTTACAAACAATGACTGTATGAAGGTGATGGGGGAAGAGCCTTTTGTTCCTTTTGGGAGGCCGTGAATTAAAATATTATTTCGCCTGCAATGGCCTTCCAAGTCTTCCGTTTTCTGCTGTAGTTTGGTGACTTGCTGCCTCAATTTGACCAGCTCTGGCTCAGTTTTATCTCGCCATGATTCCATCGAGTAAGTACGTGCCTCATTGTCTGTCACTCGTTGTCTTATACTGGATATCTCACTACGGAGATTCTTTAGCTAGAGCGTTAGCTCAGACAGTGACTCCGAAAGTGGAGTTGGTGCAGAGAGAGCACTTAATTGTTTAGCCGAGGATGTCTGCTGATGCTGCTTCGCCTTCTTGGCCTGTTTGTCTGGCAAAACCGGTGGTGTATGTTTGGGGAGGGCCGCTTTCATCTCCGATTCCATTTTCAGCCTTTTACTTGTCGGCGACGATCTCGAGTCCCTCCAGAGAGTACCCGTATCAGTTAAGGTTACTACTAACCAAGTAAGCTCAGTGAAATTTGGCTTAGAAATAGTTAAATTAGCTGAATTTAATGGAGGTGGAATGGGAGCTTAGAGGAGCTGTGGCTAGCCCGCCAAGCGCATCACGTGATCTCTTCCGGACAGCAGACTTTCTATAGATACGTGCAGCTAAGGCACTATAGCCAGACACTTCCCAGAGCAGTATTCATCCCAGAGAACTTTCCTCCCCTAATCACACCACAGTTTCCCCACATTAAAACACAACACATTGAACATATGGTCTCTACTCTATATAAACCCATACTTGAATCCTCTCTGGCCAATACCAACCCCATTAAACTGAAATGGCAAGAGGAACTAAACACCCCAATCACTAATGAGCTCTGGCAGTGGATGTGTCAAAACTCTACCAAAATAACCAGTTCACATCAGTGGAGGTAGTGTGCCTGGAAACAGTTAAAAGATATTTCCTTACACTGGCCATTACTAGGCATTACTCCTCAGTTGGAGACTCTAGCTGCTGGAGGAGATGTGGAGAGCAGACCACACACACACCACACACATATAATGTGGAGTTGCCCGGTATTGCACCCATTCCTGGAGCAGATACAGAGGGAACTAAGGGAACTGTTCGGTAGACCAGTGCAGCTGACTCAAGGTCTGTACCTATTCTTACAGTACCCCTCAGGCTGCAGGGACCCACACACGAGATATCTCCTAGGAATTCTAATTATTGCAGTAAAGAAATCCATGAACTAAACTCTGGCTGTCCTGGGAAAACACCCTCTGTAGTAGACTGGAGGTCAATAACCAAACAGATCTACCAGATGGAAAAGATTACACATAAACTGAATGACCAGGTGGAGAGGTGCTTCTCACGCTAGGCAGGATGGCTACTATATATTACATGCTAAAAGACAAGGAATTTGTACCCTGATCTGTATTAGTGTAGGATTTACAGGAGAGATTGTGCATTGGTGACCCCACTTTTCTCTTTTGGGAGCCTTCACCTGCACCCCCCAGGCCTGAGGAGCATCCTGCCTGGACAGTAGGGTCGACCACACTATATTATGAATATAAATGGTTTTAATGAAACCAGGGAATATCACAACAACTCAAATTAGGACCCCCTCCCTCATCATGAGCAGTAACGTGGAGTTGAAGGTCCATGGCATTAACTTCTGAATATCCCTGAATATGGTACAGATGCAGTGGTAAGAACCTACATTATCTGATTGAAATTTAATTGTAATGCTGTCATTCTCATGAACCTGCTGGCTGTAAAATTGTTCTAATAAACATGATATCTACGAAAAAAAGAATTTTACCTAACCATACTTTCACCAAAATCTCAGCAGTCCATTTCTGACTTCTGCCATACTGAAACTTCAGCCATTCAATTAGCTCTATTTTTTTTTTCCTGGGGGGGGGTTCTATCCTACCAACATTACAGTTGCTATTTGGTCTCATGGTGCTCAGCTTGTGACTTCCCATTATTCCCACGGTGGAGGACTGTAATGTCACAGTGGGACATTGTGGCTTTCGGTAGTAGGAGCATGCTTTTATGTAAGCTACATGATTTTTTGCACTGCTTCTTTTGCCTAAACGGCTTTTCAGCTATCCATTTATAAATACCTTAACCTTGCAGCCTACATGGCTTTTAAGATCCTCATTCCATTCAATTACCAAATGCTTCTTACTCAAATAACCTAACTGTGCCTTAATGGCATTTAAGGAATCCAAGCCACTCAGATGAGATCTCTATGCTGCAACCATAAGAATCGCTGTTAAACCTCATATATTCAATTACACTAAACCTCACTGAATCAATTTTTGTCATCACAGCCTCTCACTGCTTAATGGTATCACAGCCTCTCACTACTCAATCACCTACCCTCAATGACATCATTAATTTGGCTTCCTTAATGGAATTGGTTGGCTTGCTTTCACAGGCTTTGCTCATGTCAGTCAATCAAATTAAGCATTCCTATCCATTAATCTCATCAGTCAATCATATCAGTCAAATAATCTCAGTCGGTTATAATGCATACCAATATCTAACCTACAGCCGCTGGCTTCACTCGGCCTCCTTATATTTAGCCCTTCTTAGTTGACTGTATGCTCTTATTCATCAATCGGAGGCATGCCAACCATGACCATTACTTTCCATGGCTTAGGGGCCAGCTCTGCAGCTAACGATCTCACTCTGCACCGAAGTCTGCATCCTGAGTATGCAAAACTTGGGGAGGGGTCCTTCTCATCTGGCCCATAGTGGGAATATTCTTGCTCTGAGTGAAGCTTTAGCCATGCAGCCAATCTATGGCACTTCTTGATATAGAATTTAAGACTTTAGCTATGTGGGATGGGGCCCTCATGCCCAAGAGTACTCCTTTAGCTAGCCAAATCAGGTTCAGCAGTGCCTTCTACGCTATTGTCCCCATGACTGTCTCCGATTCACCTTGTCTGTTTTTAGTTGGTAGGCTGGCTGAGTGCCTTAGTGGTTGTTGTTCTTCTCCTCCCGCCTTCGGGTCCCACTCTCACTTCAGAGTATCCATTGTTGAAGACGACTCTCGCAATCCTTAATGGCGTTCCCATTAGAGTGAGAGCTTTCCATCAAATTGGAATATTTTCCTCCCCTTGGATTGGGTTTCTAAATTGCAGCAGCAGAGCCTTCACTAAATAAAACCTCCCAAGCCTGAAGGGAAGGAGGCCTAGGCCTTGCATCCCCAGATATTTCTTCCTCAAAGGGGGGGGGGGGAGTTACTCTCCTCACTGCCAAAGATCATACTATCTAGTTACTTTAGGTAGGTTTTGGCAGTTATTTAGGAAGGTTTCCACTGTCAGATGGAGATGGATAGTGGTCCTCCTTGCCATACCCTCTCTCCTTGGGAAGTCATGCCCTCTCATTATTACTCATTCATCCTATGTTAAAATCATTACTCATTTCAGTTATCTCTGACCATTACCTTTATCTCTGCTGACCAATGTGCATGCACCAGTCTTGATATTAACTCATTACCTCTGCAGTGCTTTCCAATCTACTTGTTTGGGGGGGCTTTCCTTAAGCCACCTTTAGCCTAAGGGAATCATTCCCATGACACATCTAGGGGTGGAACTCTCCTCCAGGGTTCCTTGTCTTTGGCATCCCTACAGGGTGGTATTCCCTAGGCACAGAGAGGTGAACACCACATCAAAGTTTATTCAGCAAGTTGCACAAGCACAACACCACACCAAGTTGCGTAAGCACATTGAATTGAAAGGCTTGCCTGTGGTTCAGTGGCTGAAGCAACAGCCACACCCCCCTTCTTGACCTATTCAAACTCTTCCTCCCTGCTTCATTCAGAAGCATTTTTATTTGCCCCACTATCCTTCCCTCTTCCCCCAGTGACTAGCCTCTCTCCTTGGGAGCTTTCCATAAGCTACCTTTAACCTAAGAGAATCTTTCCCATGGCACCTCTAGAGATGGAACCCTCCTCCAGGGTTCCTCACCTTTGGCATCCCTACAGGGTGGTATTCCCAAAGCACAGAGAGGTGAATGGCCACATCAATGTTTATTCTGCAGGTTGCACAAGCACAACACCACACCAAGTTGCGTAAGCATACTGAAGTATAACTATGGTCAGAATTCCCACCCTGGACCAGAATGCCAACCCTGGCTGCTATAGAGCCTACTTTGGGGCTGCATTGACCATCTGGAGGTTTGAATAACCACCCTAGGACTGAAATGACCACCCTAGGACTGGAATGCTCACCCTAGGGAAAAATACCCAACCTCTGTGCCTCAGTACACATCATGGGGCCAAATTGCCAATCCTAGAGCCAGAATGCCCATCCTGGAGTGGAAATATTCACTCTTTGTGCATCACTGCCCTCCCTGTGACTGTCACTCACTGTAGGACCAGAATTTGATGCACACTCTGGGGCCAGAATACCCAGTTTCTGGGCCCAAATGCCTTTTCTGGGACCAGAATTCTCACCCTAGGGCCACAATACCAACCCTATGTGCTTCAGTGCCTACCCTAGGGCTGGATTGCACACCCTAGGATTGGAATGCACACCCTGGGGCCAGACTGCATTCCCTAGAGTTACAATGTCCAACATCTGTGCCTCAATACCTATCCTGGGGCTGGAGTGCCCACCCTAGGGGCAAGAATGCCTACCCTTGGGACACAATGTCCTCTCTATATGTTCTAATGTCCTCCCTGAGGCCAAAGTGTCCACCCTAAGGATAGCATGCACACCCTGTGTCCAGAATGCCAACTTTCTTTGCCTCAGTGCCTATCTTAGGGCCAGAATACCCACCCTGATGGTCAAAATGACCACCATCTTGCCTGTTTGCCCATCCTCAGGCTAAAATGTCCCTGAGAAGGTCAGAATGCCCACCCTGGGACCAGAATACCTACAGTGTCTTCTTCAGTATCCACCCTATGTCCAGAATGCCCTCCCGGGGCAGATTGCCCATCATCTGTGTCTCAGTACCTACCCTTATGCCAGAATACCCACTGTGTAGATATGATGCCAACCCTGAAGGCCAGGATTGCCATCCACCCCATTGCTGGAACTACCTCCCACAGAACGCCCACTCTGCCATCAGAATTTCCTCCTGGTGCTCACTGAGTAACACAAGATTCCAGAACAGAAATTAAATTCATTTAGAATACATGTACTGTTTTTAAATATTATGTAATATTTATATAGAAAGATACATGCATACATTCTCAAGAGCAGATGAGAATTATAGAGGAACAGCAATGATGCTCTTGTGTCATTTAATTTTGCTGCTTGTCTACAAATATGCCACTGGAAACAACCTTGTGTAGTCAGAAAAAGACCCAAAGATGCATCAGGTCTGACATTTCATAATCTATTGTTAATGACATCTCTATCTTGTTGCCATAGAAAAATGATGTTAGAAACATAGAATTTGACAGCAGATAAGGACCGCTTGGCCCACCTAGTCTGCCCATTTTTCTACCTAACAAATAAGCTGCAGATCCTAGTTAACCAACAGCTTACTTCCTCCTACCCCCCACTGGGACTGCCTTATGTCCGTCCCATGCATTCTCGAATTCTCTCACTGTTCTTGACTCCATGACCTCCTCAGGGAGGCTGTTCCATACATCCACAACCCTCTCTGTGAAAAAATACTTCCTCACATTACCTCTGAGCCATCCCCTCTATCTTCAAATTGTGCCCCTTGTTCTTGCACATCTTTTTCCGGAAGATGCTACCCTCTTGGACTTTGTTGATTCCCTTGAGTTACTTGAAAGTTTCTATCATGTCCCCTCTCTCCTTCTTTCCTCAAGGGTATACATATTAAGCACCTTTAGTCTTTCTTCATATCTCTTCTGGTGCAGACCCTGCACCATTTTGGATACCCTCCTCTGGACAGCCTCCACTCTGTCTATGTCTTTGCGGAGATGGGGTCTCCAGAACTGCACACAGTACTCCAGATGGGGTCTCACCAACTGTCTGTACAGAGGGATAACAACTTCTTGTTTTCTACTATTGATGCCTCTCTCTGTGCATCCCAGTATCCCCCCAGCCTTCCTTACTGCCTTCTCACATTGCTTGCCCACCTTCAGGTCATCTGATATAATTACCCCCAGGTCCCTTTCCATTTTTACTGTTGTCATTATCTCACTCCCCATTGTGCACTCTTCCCTTGGATTTTTGTTTCCCAGGTGCATTACCTTGCACTTCTTTGCATTGAATCTGAGCTGCCATACATTTGACCATTCCTCCAACCTTGCCAAGTCCCTTCTCATCCTTTCCTCTCCATCTTATGTATCAACCCTGTTGCATATCTTTGTGTCATCTGCAAAGAGACATACTTTTCCTTCCCATTCCTCTGCAATGTCACTTATAAAGACATTAAAATGGACTGGTCCCAGTACTGAACCCTGCGGTACCCCACTGGTAACCCTCCTTTCTTCACTGTGGACTCCATTTACTACTACTTTTTGTGTCCTGTTGTCTAGCCAATTTTTTTATCCAGGCTACCACCTTGGGACCCACTCCAAGGCTGGCTAACTAGTATATTAATCTTTTGTGTGGGACTGTATCAAATACCTTGCTAAAATCTAGGTAGGCCATGTCCACAGCCCCTCCCTGGTCTACTACTTTGGTCACTCTGTCAAAGAAATCTATTAGATTCATCTGACATGACCTTCCCATCGTGAATCCATGCTGCCTTGGGTCCTGTGCCCCATTGGCCTCTAGGTACTCAACAATTCTTTCCTTCAGAAGTGATTCCACCATTTTCCCTACCACTGAGGTCAAACTAACTGGTCTGTGGTTTTCTGCCTCTGTCCTGCTCCCACTTTTGTGAAGAGGGAATCACATCTGCCCTCCTCCAGTCCTCAGGTACCACCCCATCCTCCCATGATTTGTTAAAGAGAGTAGTCAGCGGTGACACTAGTTCTACCCTTAGTTCTTTTAGAATTCTTGGGTGAATCCCATCATGCCCCATTGCTTTGTCCACCTTCAATTTTATTAGTTCTTTCAGAACCCTTTCTTTTGTAAATGGACTGGTATCAACTCTCGTCTTCGGAGTGTTTCTTTTGTTTGCTTTAGGTAGCTCCCCCTCCTCTTCCTTTGTGACTACTGAGCAGAAATATTCATTCAGTATCCCTGCTTTTTCACTGTCACCCTCTACCCACATTCCTTCCCCCTTTATTAAGCCTCAGTATCCCTCCTTTGGTCTTTCTTTGCTCCCTAATGTACCTATAAAATGTCTTATCCCCCTTCTTAACAGAGTTGGCTATCCTTTCCTATGTTTGGGCCTTTGCCATTCTGACTGCCTTCCCAGCCTCTTTCTGCTTTAACTGATAAAGTTCTCTGTCCTTCTCCTTCTGTGTTTCCTTATATTTCCTGAATGCTGTCATTTTCTCCTTAACCTTCCCTGCCACCTCTTTTGAGAACCATAGCGATTTTTTTCCTTCATTGTGTTTTGTTGATTTGCTTTACACAAAGGCTAGTTGCCTCAGTGATGGCTGTTTTGATTACTCCCCATTCTTCCTCCACCCCTCCTTCTTGCCTGTTTGCTAGTGCTTTTCTGAGGCACTCTCCTGTTTTCCCAAAGTCCAATACTCTTGCCTTTGTATGGCTTGATTGAATGGCTGTGTTTATTGTGAACCACACTGTCTGGTGGTCGCTTTTTCCCAGATGGCTATCCACTTCTAAATCTGAGATTCTTTCTTCGTCCCCATTTGAGAGTACCAGGTTTAAGATTGCTCCCTCCCAAGTGGGTTCCAATACTAGCTGTCTGAGGCATGCCCCCTGTAGGGCATTAAGAATGTCCTTGCTCTTGGATGTGCCTGCAGCAAAGGGGCTCCAGTTAACATCTGGCATATTCAGGTCCCCCATCAACAATATCTCCCCTTTTTCTGCCATTCTAAGGAAGCTTTCTATCCTTTCCTTGTCCATTCCCTCCTCCTTAGATGGGGTCTGTATACAACCCCCATGCAGATTGTGGTGCCATTTTCTGTCTCCAGGGTGACCCATATTGCCTCATCTGGTCCCTGTTTACTCTTTAGTTCTGTTGCTTTGATCCCTTCCTTTACATAGACAGCTACTCCTCCTCCTCCTCTTTTACCCTCCCTGTTCCTCCTGTAGATTGTGTATCCTGGTATGTTAACATCCCAGTCATGGTTCTCTGTGTACCATGTTTCTGTGACTGGCGCAATATCCAGGCAGCCATCTTCCATCAAGGCCACTAGTTCAGGGAGCTTGTTACACAGACTATGGGCATTGGTACTCATCACCCTCCACTTTTTGATGGCCTTACCCCTTTTAGCCCCATTTCTGTCCTTACTGCCTTTACCTTTTTTTACATTTACCTCTGTCCTGCTCCCTAATGACTTCTCTACCTTGGTGTTTACCCCACTAATTACCATGTTTTGTGGGGGGGAGGCTGGGATTTCCCTGCTCCTTTTCAGTGCCTCCCTCCTTGGCTAGTTTGAATGCTTGCCAATGAAGCATTTAACCTCTCACCTAGGATCCTGGTTCCCCGGATAGATGCAGACCATCACACCAGTATAGGTCTGCATCCCTCCAAGTGGCTCCCCAGTCCCCAATGAAGCCAAAACCCTGAGCTCCACACCAGTTTTTCAACAATTCATTGAATTCCCTGGCATCATCCTTGCCGTAGACAGACAGCACCTCTGAGAAGGTTACCGTATGTGCTACTTGTCTAATGCCCCTCCCCAACTCTACAAACTCCTTTTGCACTGCTCTGATCCCATTCCTAGCCAGGTCATTTGTCCCTAGGTGGACAACGACATCCAGCTCCCTCCCTCGTGCAGCTGCTCCACGATCCTGAGGATTCGTTTCCTGTCCCTCCAAGCCGTGGCACCAGGCAGGCACCTTACTTCCTTCTCCCCTTCCTCCCCCATTTCTACCCACCTAATGAATGAGTCCCCCACCAGGAGCTGTTTCCTTCTTCTGTGGGGTCCCATGCCACCCTCCTGTGGGTCTCCTTTGTGAAGGTTCCCAGCATCCTCCTTGGTCTCCACTACAGGTGCCTCTATAGAGGAACCACTATCCACCAGAAGAGCAAATGAATTGTGGAGAGGTACAGCTGGAGGGATGCAACTCTGTTCTACCACCCTCTCCCTTTCTGAGCCCGCCCTGGTCCAGCCTCTACTCTTTCTTGGTAACCTCTGAGGTAGTGGCATTGGCCCTGGTGGTCCCTGGGTGGGGGAGGAAGTTTCACGAATCCTAGCCAGGTCAGCCTGGAGATGGGCAACCTTCTCCCTCAGACCAGAGAGGTGTCTGCAAATAGGGCAGCATCACAGCCTCCAGAATGTCTCCCGGAACACTGCTGCCCCTTAGCCATTGCACTGCACCACTTCTATCATGTCTTATTTTGTGTCCTCTCTCCTGTTTCTCTGTATGCTAACTCTCTCCTCTCCTTACAGCTCTCACCCTTCCTGTTCTGGGACAGCAACTTCCTATATTCTTCAGTAGCCTCCTTCTTCCTTGATCAGTGTCAGACCACCAGCAGCTAGGGGGGCAGAATGAGCTACTTTTTTCTTTTAGGGTTGACAAAACCAATGTTTCTCTATGATCCTTCCCTTCCTACTGCCAAACAGGAAGTTTCTGTTGACAGTCAAATCCAGTGGCTATAAAAGTAGAACTGGCTTAGGGTGGGTGGGTGAGGGGTGGGATGGAGGACAATTAGTAAGAAAATTAGTAAGAAAAAAGGCTAGCAACAGGAAGTTGTAATTTGAGTTACCTGCTTTTATATTGTCTAAGCCACACCCCCAATTAAGCTCTCTCTCTCCTCCTACTTGTTTAGCAAAGTAAGTTGATACAGTACCCTTCCCAGCACAGAACACACACTGACTTTCTTTTCTTTCTCTTTTTTAACCCTAAATAAGACCCCTTCTACTTCTAATGAAGTATCTGTCTGCTTAATCTCAACAGGCACTGACTCCTACTGAGATATAAGTGTTAAATTAATAAGAACATGTAGCTTCTTTTAGTTAGCTGCTTTCTGCTCTACCAGCAAGGTTAGCAACAGGAAGTTGTAATTTGAGTCTCCTGCTTTTAAAACCAAATGACTATGGCTGGGAATACAGTACAACTGAAACACAGAACCAGAATTTGATGGAAGATATGGACTGCTTGGTCCACCTAGTCTGCTCATTGTGTCCCTACGTACTATCACATAGTAGACCCTACTTGATCTCTGGCTTTATCCCCCCTTTCTTGCTTCTAAGGTTCCCTTATATCTATCCCATGCCTTCTTAAATCCCATTACAGTTTTTGCTCCCTGCACATCCTCAGAGAGGCTGTTCCAGACATCCACCACCCTTTCTTTGAAGAAGTGTTTCCTTACATTTCCCCTGATTCTACCCCCTCCAGCTTCATCGCATGGCCCCTTGTTCTTGTGCATCCTTTTCTCTGGAAAAGGCTTCCCTCTTGAATGTTATTTATACCCTTGATGTATTTTAAAGTCTATATCCTATCTCTCCTCTCCCTCCTTTCCTCCAGTCTGTACATATTGCGGTCCTTCAGTCTCTCCTCATAGTCTTTTGATGCAGATCCCACACCATTTTAGTTGTCCTCCTCTGGACTGCCTCAACTCTGTCTATGTCCTTTCAGAGATGAGGACTCCAGAACTGGGCACAGTACTCTTACTGTAGGTGGGGTCTCACCAAAGATTGATACAGAGGTATCACCACATCCATCTTCCTGCTGGTGATAACTCTCCCTATGCACCCTAGCATCCCACTGGCTCTCCACACTGCCTTGTCACACTGTTTGACCAACCAATTGACATTATAACAATTTTTTCTATGTAAGCCCCCAAGGGGCTTCCTTTCAGGAGCTGTGTGCTCCATCTCTGTGGGTTTTCCAGGGGTCTTGGGTGGGATTTGAACCTGGTGTCTGTGTTCTTCCTCATGGCACTGGTCACCACAGTATCCTGGTTCTTGGCTGTAGGCGGGGTTGGGGGCCAACAGCCTGTTTGCATTCCAGTGCCTCCAAGCACTGTTGGGAGGTGTTCAGTCCTGGGGAGTTGGCATGGCAGTGGGACCCCATATTGTATATAATTTAAGGTGGGCTATGTTCTTGATTCATGCAAGGCTGCCTTTTGGGGGAAGAAGGGTGTGGAGCTTTTCCCCTGTAAGTGGGAGTAGTTCAGCACCGGGCAGCCCCATGGAAGGTTCACAGTTGTAAATAGTTATTCGGGACTTCAAGTCCCCTAGATCTTTGGGGAGCTAGTGTGTTTTGGCATATTTTGAAGGGGTGTCCGGTTTAGTAAGTGGGAGGATTGGCTCGAGGTATAAAAGAGCAGACAGTGCAGGAACTGGGGGGGTGGGGGAGAGGGAGAGAGAGAGAGAGACTGAGCTGGTGACAGGACCAAGTGGGGCCAGTTGCCTACTCAGTCAATGGATTCGCAGCCTTGGGTTTTTTTGTTTTGTGAGATGTCAGACGTATTGGAGGAACATAGTAGTGGCTGTATCACTGGAGCCCTATTTCTGAGGCTGGACTGGAGATCAGCCCCTCCAGGGAATGGAATGCTGCTGTCTGCCTGAGGGAGATGAGAGCCAGCCTGCATGGGACTTGCAGTTGTGGGGGGACTGAGTTACTGCCAGCCCAGAGGACCACTGCTGAGTGGGACCCCTTTCAGAGCCATTGCAGCCTGGCAAGTACTGAGCATGAGATAAGAGGAGCTGAGAGAAGCTGTGAAATAGAAAGAAGAAGTGGAGGTAAGGGGTGCTGTGGGATCAGGGGGTTTGGGTCTGTCCCCTGGGCCCAGGCTACCCCTAATGGAGACTGTACTGTTGTTGGGTGCAAGGACAGATGGGGACATCTGCCCTCTGCTAGTTGGAGTGGAGTAGCCTGCTTGCACTGTGTATGAAGTGGAGTCTGAGGTTGAAGGTGGCTTAAGCTGGGTCAGCCACGTATGCTGATGGGACAACGACACCCCCACAGCGAAACCCACACAGCGAAACACAGACAACAATGGACATTGCGGCGATGGGGATTCCATGGCGCTGGACTATGCAGTGATTGGGGGTAGGCACCTAACTCCATTGTCTGTGTGATGAGGAGTTAGTAATCTAAAGTAAGGGGTTGTGAGGAGTATAGCCCCCTGCATGGGGGTGTGTGGGGTGTGCAGCCCCCCCACATTGCTGTCATTGTATGGTCAGTCAGTTTCAGGGTGCACCGATGTTGGGGATGTCGGTATGCTCACAGCGCTGTGGGGGATGCCGCTGTCAGGGATGTCGCTGCGGATGGTAAAACCAATCAGCTATTCCCTCACCTTGTCATTGCATACACTCTTGAGATAGAGACATGACAGAGAAGGAAAGGGAGAACTGCTGCTGCCTGCTGTTCAAAGGCTTGATTCAGCCCCAAGCATTAAGCTACCTGTGATTGGATGTTTAGCTGTCTAGCCAAGGGTAGCTGCCTGGATTTAGCCTAGTATGTGACCTCCACAGTCCAGGGTATTCAACTAGCTTCTGATGTGACCTCTCGGTCTAGAGCAAAACCGTGTGTGTGTTTTACTGCTCCATTTAGTGCCTGTTCCCTGTTTGAATTAGTTGTTCATTAACTGGGATCCCTTATTTCTGCAATTTGTAGTGGTGCCTCATTTGTTAGTATGAACTGTTTGCTGCTAACAAGAACTTTGCCTCCACAGCTCAGCACCACAAGGTCTATGGGCACTCCGGTTCCAGCAAGGCCTGGGAGATGAGCTGTATGCACCCCCCCACTCCCGTGCTTCCTCCATCATACCCCTAGACAGCAGGAGGGGGGCCTACAACATGGGGGCTCATCCAGGATTTAATTTTGGGGTTGTCATGACCTTCTGCAGACTGTAAATTGGGGTGCTGGGTGAGATTGTGGAAGTCCTCTATCAGCTGGACTAGTCATTGCACAACCAAGATGGTGCGTTAGATTGACAGTTCATGCCTTTTGCAATGGAGCTGCAGTTGCCATTGCTTCTGCCTGATGATTGAGACTGGAAGTACGAATGAACTTGTGGGAGGAATGACTATGCTGTAGGGGCACCTCATTTCATGCCTAGGGCCCAGGCTTGGTGGGGTGGGTTGCCCAATGCCCATCTACTGTTCCACAGACTTGAACTTGAAAATCAGTCCCACTCAGAGACTCTTGTAACTGTTTTATAATGGGGATATAGGCTTTTGGGGGGAAATGCACTGCTGCAATTGTTTATGCAGTGCTGTTATACTGTGTACATTAATTGTATCAATGTACATTTTATCTGCTTTGTTCTTGAATGAGATGTGCCAGGGTTTTTGTGCCCCATATGCATTATCTTGCACTTCTTTGCATTGAATTTCAACTGGGGTTTGGCAGTTGAAATTCAATCTGAAAATCTGGGCTCTGTAAAACCCGCTAACTCTATATCAGTGGGGTGAGGATATAGCATGCACCAAGCAGGAAAGGGATCTTGGGGTTGTCATCTCTGATGACCTCAAGGTAGGGAAACAGTGTGACAAGTCAGCAGGTAAAGCAAATAGGATGCTGGGATGTATAGGCAGGGGCATCACCAGCAGGAAAAGGGAGGTCATAATTCCGCTATACAAGACACTAGTGAGGCCCCACCTGGAGTACAGTGTACAGTTCTGGAGACCATACCTACGTAAGGACATAGACAGGGTAGAGAATGTTCAGAGGAGGGCAACAAAGATAGTGCATGGATTGCATCACAAGTCCTATGAAGACAGGTTGAAGGAACTGAACATGTACTCCCTGGAGGAGAGGAGGGAGAGAGGGGATATGATAGAGACATACAAGTATCTTACAGGGAGGAACAGGGTGCAGGAAAACACTATTTTAAGCGAAAAAAGATGTTCCAGGACTAGAGGGCATGGGATGAAGTTGGAGGGAGGACGATTCAGGAAACATGAGAAAGAATTTCTTCACAGAACGGGTGGTGGACAAGTGGAACACCCTGCCAGAGGAAGTGGTGGGGCTGAAACAATCATGGGATTTAAGAATGCATGGGATAGACATAAAGGAATTCTAGAGGTCAGGGGTAAGGGGCAACAGACTTCTAGGAAAACAAACTGAACTTACAAGCTCAAATGGGCAGACTGGGTGGGCCATAGGTCCTTATCTGCCAACACTGTCTATGTATCTATGTATCTATGTATCTATGTATCTATGTAGATTGCATACTATTTGAAAGTATTTTATTGTTTCTAGGGGGATATTTCACTAAGGGGAATGGAAAAAGGAATGTTTGCTGTGTGATAGTGCTTAAAATTAGATAGAATGTTTTCATTCACTGTATTATTTTCTTGTACTGTAGGATAGTAAAGAGGAGAAAATGTTTATACTGATGCTCTTTTAATGTAGTTGATAACTAATGTTTAAAGTTCTGTATCTGCTATGTCTTGTTTTCTATTAAATGTTCCAGGCAATCTTTTTCCAAGTAGCTGACAGTGTAAAAAAAATAGGTGAATTCAGTTTTAGAGCTAGGAACCAGGGAATGCCACTTGTCAGGCCGAAAGCAGGTATCTATAGGTCCTTTTGGTGGGTTGCCTGGTGGGGAAGAAGTGGTCCCAGGTGATTTTGATAGTCAGGTTATTATCAGTATAGTTAATATCTGTTTAGGTATGTGTGTGTTAGATTTATTTTGCCACCTTGTTGGTGTAATTTAGAGCCCCTCTGTGGTTCATTGGTTTGGGGATGCATGCATCCCCTACCTGTTGGGCCATGAGGGGTGGTTCTGTTGTGGGTTTTGGTTTGATGGGATGGTGAGCATTTGGTGGGGGGAGTGTGTAAGCCCCCCAAGGGACTTCCCTTTGGGAGCTCCGTTTTCTGTCTCCGTGAGTTTTCCAGGGGTCCCAGGTGGGATTCGGACCTGGTGTCCACACTGTTCCTCATGGCTCTGATCGCTACATTATCTTGGTTCTCAGCTTTAGAGCTTTAGGCAGGGGGAGTCAAGAGCCTGTGTGGGTTCCAGTGCCTCCAGGCATGGTTGGGAGGTTTTCAGTCCCAGGGATTTGGTCTGGCAGTGGGACTACATATTGTAAATAATTTAAGGCAGGCCATGTGCTTGATTCATGTGCAGCTGCCTTTTGGGGAAAAGAAGGGTATGGAGCTTTGCCCCTGTAAGTGGGAGTAGTTTGGTGCTGGGCAGCACTGTGGAAGGCACACAGTTGTAAATAGTTATTCGGGACTTCAAGTCCCATAGGTCTTTGAGGAGCCAATGTGTTTTGGCACCCTTTGAAGGGTTGTCAGTTGTGGTAAGTGGGAGGAGTGGCTCAAGGTATAAAAGGGCAGACGGTGTGGGAAACCGGGATGGGAGGGAGAGACTGAGTTGGTGAGAGGACCGAGCAGAGCCAGTTGCCCACTCAGTCAATGGATCAGTGGCCTTGGTCTTTTTTTGTTTTGTAATGTGCCAGAAGTATTGGAGGAGTGTGGTGGTGGCTATATCATTATAGCCCTATTTCTGGGGCTGGACTGGAGAACAGCCCCTCCAGGGAATGGAATGCCACTGTCTGCCTGAGGGAGATGAGAGCTGGCCTGTGTGGGAATTGCAGTTGGGGGGGGCTGAGTTACTGCCAGCCCAGAGGACCACTGCTGAGTGGTACCCCTTGCAAAGTCATTGCAGCCTGACAAGTACAGAGCATGAGATAAGAGAAGCTGAGAGAAACTGTGGGGTAGAAAGAAGTGAAGGTAAGGTGTGCCATGGGGCCCAGTAGTTTGGGTGTGTCTCCTGGGCTCAGTCTACCCCTAATGGAGACTGCAGTGTTGTTGGGTGCAGGGACAGGCAGGGACATCTGCCCTCTGCTGGTTGGGGTGGAGTAGCTTGCCTTTGCTGCACACCAAGTGGAGCCTGAGGTTGAGGGTGGCCTTAGCTGGGTCAGCCATCCCTCACAAGATCATTGCATCTGCTTTTGAGATAAGAAGATGAAAGAGAAGGAAAGGGAGAGCTGTTGCTGCCTGCTGTTCAAAGGCCTGATTCAGCCCCAAGCATTAAGCTGCCTACGACTGGATGTTTATCTGCCTAACCAAGGGTAGCTGCCTAGATTTAGCCTAGTATGTGACCTCCATGGTCCAGGGTATTCAGCTAGCTTCTGATATGACCTTCGGTCTAGAGCAAAACCTTGTGTGTGTGTTTTACTGCTCCATGGAATGACTGTTCCCTGTTTGAATTAACTATTCATTAACTGAGATCCCCTGTTTCTGCAATTTGTAGTGGTGCCTCATTTGTTTTGGATGAACTGTTTGCTGGTAACAAGAAACTTTGCCTCCACAACTCAGCACTCCTAGGTCTGTGGACACCTGGGCTCTGGCATGGCCTGGGAAACCAGGCTGACCAGGTATGTGTTTCTTCAGTTTTATGTGCTCTCTTCCCTCTGGACTTCCACCAGCATACCCCTAGACACCAGGAGGGGGAACCTACACCTATATTTACAGATAAAGGTCTCAGCGAGGTGCTTTTATAATGGGTCCCCTGCTGTCATATTCCGAGTGTCAAGAGAGCTTCCTAGCAGCTGGCGTTATAGCACAGTATCTGGGGAACCACATGCCGTGTTGTTGACCCAGGTTCATTCCTGGAGCCTCAGATGTTGTTGCATGTCAGCAAGAGATTATGTTGGCACCTGTCTGGACCCTCCCAACCTCCAGAGGAAAGTGTCAGGTTAGCTCACTGCATGTCTGCCTCATTGTGGCACAGGGTACAGACTAGACAAGGTACCTCACTGTGTCGGGAAAGCAACTGGCTGTGTGTAGGCATGCCATTGTGTGTCTGTGCTTAGAGGCCTTATTCACCATTGTTCTTGAAGAGGGTTGGGTGGGGAGAAAAACAAGAAACAAAAAGAAAACCAGACATAACATGAGGATGTCAATAATCATGGGACCCTTGCTCTCACCACCTGACCTGTGTTAGGTTGTGCACTGGAGGTGTATGCCCCTGAAGCAGATACCACTGGAGCAAGCTGTGGAAGAAAAGGGAACTAGGTGAGGAGCTGTCAGAGCACAGGGTCATAATGTCATGGATAAAGCCATGCACATCAAGAATGCAGCATGCAAACCATCGTGCAGCAAAATGACATTGACACAACACACCGACCAGGAAAGAAACACTCGCACACTGGAGGAATATCTTCATTTTCACAGGGGGGTTTGACCCTTGCACCCCCACTACACACACACACACAACCCAGACTTATTATAATCAACTCTGGGGGGGTCTTGGACTTCTGGGGAAAAAGGAATCCCTGAAGCAGGGAAAATGTGTTTTTTAGAAGAATAAAAAGCTGCATTACAGTCGGACGTGGGGAGAACCGAACCATAGCCCCAGGTCCCCAGTGCCATTGAAAGAAGATGCTCTAGCCACTCCACTGTGGGAGCGGCTTGGCCAGGCACTGCCCTGGCAGTGTTCTTCACGTTACAGCATGGAAGCATACGGCGACAGGGGTAGCGGTTCTTACTGCATGCTGAAATAACCCCTGTCACTGTGTAGCCATTCACACTATTCCATGCATGCTATTCCATACAGGGTTTTGGCCACACTATAATGACCCGGTACCATCAGGCTGAGAGGCTGCTGGAATGGAGTGGGGTGTCAAATGCAATAGATTATTTTATGTTGAGTACAAAAAAAGTGTCTCTCCCTTGAATGTCAGAAAGGAGGTGGAGCTATTGTAAAACAATGCTATTTAAAAAGGTTATCTTATAAAAACATAAACATCAGTTTTATGCCATATATAGTTTTCATATTGTAGAAAATCTTCATCGACTGCCTGTCAGAAGAAAGCTTTGACTGGGAACCAAACATCAACTGGGAAGAGTGAGGATGACAGATTTGGTCTGTAAAACAACGTAACAGAGGGACACAGGCTGGATGCACCACTGGATGGCAGTGATGCGTGGTACTTGTTGAGCAAGTGAAAGATAACTGGACTACCAGGGAGGTGACTTGAGTCCTGAAGAGATGTGCAGTAAATTAGCAATGAAGGGACCCTAAAAGAAAGAGGGTGGGTGGTTTGGAGAACACTTCCAGGCAGCATGGCTTACATCCACAGCAGATAAGCATGACGTAGCAACATGGGACTGATGCTGTGCCTTGCTAAGAAGCTGTGAGAGTTACACACAGCATGTGGGGGCACAAACTCTATTTGTGTTCACTAGCAACTGGATAGCACATTTGCATTGTGACTTTGTAGCAGTGGGGGGACATCTCCCCAGTGACTAAGACCTCTGAGCATAGTGTAAATGAGTTGCAGTACAAGGAGATGACATTTTGCTCCCCATTTTGCACCACCGCCCATTTAGCCCGTGCATTTTGCTCCGTATGATATTTGCATGATTTGAAAACTGTGTGGGCCCGTTATTCAAAGATTTCAATTTGCTCCTTTCAAATTCCCTATTCTGAACAGAAATCCATCCCCAGGCCTTGTGATTCCATTTATCACTCCTCCCTTCTCCCTTCTTCTCCCTATCACCCCTCCTACCCTTTTTCCTGGACTGTTGATGTACATACTGTATAATAATGTATATTGACAATATTTGTTTTTCTTAGCCTCTTGCATATTTGCCTGTATAGACCTTGCCTAATACTGTACTATGTTTGATGTCCTCTTCTATGTTGTATTCCTTGATTGTACACCCATCTTTTTCCATTGTATATTGTTTACTGTTATGTGCATTTGCCCAAGTCCACCTTGCAAATGAGCTCGCTCAACGGTGCTTCACCTGGTAAAATAAAGATTGATTGATTGAAATGCCCTGAATCTCCTGTATTCGATCATGTTTGGAGCAAAGTGTCAGTGCCTTAAACATGTCTGAATACAGCTCCTCAGTGGAAAATCTTGACTGAGGGACTAATAGGTGTGCTTAGTTCAATCAACATCCTCCCTGCTGTTAGCCACGGAAAAATATGTGACCTTTGAAAACTTGCATGCTGTGAATGGACAAACTTGAGGCATCCAAACTTGGTTAGTGTTTTGCACTAAAATTGCTATATTCGAAAGACCCCAGACAAATAATCTGTGCACCCAACCAAGGCTCTAAAAAATCATTTGAATTCCATTATGTTCTCTTTGCAATGTGAGGACAAATCATTTGCTCTTTGGATTGCATTTAGGTTGATCACTCTGGTGTAATACAGCCTGACACAGCCGCATTTGTTTTTATTGTTTTGTGCTGTAGTTTGTTTACTTTTCTTTCTTTCTTTCTTTCTTTCTTTCTTTCTTTCTTTCTTTCTTTCTTTCTTTCTTTCTGACTGAAAGGCTTGTAAGCATATTGCCTGTTTTCACAAGCAATCAGTACATACAACATAAGTCAATGAAATCATAAAAAACAAGTGCATAAAAAAGAACAATACTATACATCGAAAATGAAGTCAGTTAAAACAATTACAAACAGACTTACCCACTTCAGGACAGCCTGCAGCTAAGGTGCAGCATGCCTTTTTTCCAGTGGTGTCTAGCTGCAGTGCACTTCAGCAGCCTTGTGCACTGAGTGGGCATGTGACTTGCTCAAGGTCACAAGTGCATTAGTGCAGCGTGAAAAAAATCTTCTGCTGGTGGAATTTGAGCGAAAGTCGGACTTTCACTTCCGTGAAAGTTCAGAAATCATTTTGGCAACTTTTGTGGAAATTCCAGCTTAGAACGGTGGGATAAATGTATTAACTGTGGATTAATGTATTAAACTGCTGAAGAAAATTCAGCAGAACTGATCACTGTCAGAGGTCAGTTCTGCGGAAATTCTTTTGGCAGTTTAAAACATGAATCTGCAGTTCATACATTCATTCTTCAGCATTAACATAATGTTTCCCTCCCTGGTGTCTAGTGGCACCCCCACCCTCTGATTGCTGGTCCCCTACCAAATAAATGTTTCATTGGTGTCTAGTGACATCCCTCACCCTCTGATCACTGTCCCCCTACCAAATAAATGTTTTCCTGGTGTCTAGTTGCACTCCCACCCTCTAAACACCGTCCCCCATTATTAAATGTTTCCCTGGTGTCTAGTGGCACCCCCTACCCTGTGATCACCATCCCCCTATGAAATAAATGTTCTCTGATGTCTAGTGGTACCCCCTGCCATCTGATCACCTTCCTCCTATGAAATAAATGTTTCCCTGGTGCCTAGTGGCACCCTCCACTCTCCAATCACCACCCCCTATCATTAAATGTTTCCCTGGAGTCTAGCAACTCCCCTGCATCACCCTCGCTAGGCTGAGTACAGCAACCTGCCAGCCCCCATAGTCTTTTCAGGCTGCTGCTGCACTGCCACAGGGAGCCCAGAGGGTGACTGGTACAGCCTTCCTCTCACCATCTTGGCTGGCCACTGTATGCATTGAGATGGTGAGGGTGAAGGGTCAGAGTGAAGGAGAAAGGCTAAGCCATTGCCTGGAATGGAAAAGCATGGACAATTTTCTTTTGGTTCATGACAAGCCAGTCATCAAGGAAACATGTTTGGACTGTATGGAAGTCCTATTCCAGGGTGCCTCGATGGATGGAAAGGAAGGACCTATGGTGTAGATGATGATGTGATCCACATACATGTGGATACTGCAGGAACAGAGGGACAAAGGGAGGTGCATACAGATCTTCTGACTGTTCATGGCTTCAGTGCATCATCAGGGAGTACTGCCATAAGAAAGATGCTAATACTGTTAACAGCATCATTTAAAGTGACAAGTGCTCAAAATAGTGAAGGCTAATAAAATGCATTATTACAAGCAGCACAAGTAACGTCTTCCAAAATTCATAAATATGGAGGTCCCCCATAACTTTTCTTCTGTGTTAATTTTAAGCAGTTGTATTATATAGAACACTATGGACCTCATAATTGTTCGACGTGGTATTCTATATTAATTAGAAACCAGGCAAATGATTGTGCAGCCTAGTAATTGTCAACAATGACCATCAGTATGTCAAGCTCATTATTGTTGGCCATTGCAAAATTCCCACGTAGACTGTGGCAGATAAGGGAATACTAGGCAGATGTAGTGCCAATACACAAGAGCAGAGGAAAGAAAGAGCCAAGTAACTATCATTCAGTCAGTCTTACATCAGTGATAAGAAAGATTATGGATGCACTCCTAAAGGAAAGGATAATGGAATATCTGGTAGAAAATGTACTGCAAGATGACAGGCAGCACAGGTTCACATAGGGAAGGTCATGCCAGACAAATCTCAAATGTTTCGACTGGGTGACAAGTGACTGCAATCAGGGAAGGGTAGTGGATGTGGCCTATCTGGACTTCAGCAAGGCCTTTGACACCATCCCTCACAGGAGGTTGGTGAGCAAGATGGGTAGACTAGGGGTAGGGGGAGAAAATAACAAATTGGGTGGAAAACTAGCTTGGTGACAGGAGTCAAAGGGTGGTTGTAAATGGGGTTCATTCCAGGGAGGAAAGAGTGACAAGTGGGGTACCCCAGGGGTCAATACTGGGGCTGATACTCTTTAACATTTACATTGGGGATATTGCAGAGGGTCTGAATGGAAAAGTGCGTCTGTTTGCAGATGATACAAAGATCTGCCATACAGTGGATACACCAGGGTGTGGAGACCATGAGAGAGGACCTTCTCAAGCTGGAGTGGTGGTCAGTGAGTTGGCAACTGAGAATTAATGCCAAAATGTGTAGAATAATGGATGTAGGGCATAAGAACCCAAGGACCCCATGCACACTAGGAGGAAAGGATGTTGTGGTAACGAAGCAGGACAGGGATCTGAGGAGGATTATTTCTGACAACCTTAAGGTGGCAAACCAGTGCAACAAAGCAGCTGGAAAGGCAAGTGGTATGCTGGCATGCATAAGAAGGGGTTTCACAAGCAGGAGGAGGGAGGTGATAATGCCCCTATACAGGTCAATGATCCATCCCCACTTAGAATATGGGGTACAGTTCTGGAAACCTCACCTACAGAGGGATATTGATAGGGTGGAGACAGTCCAGATAATGGTGACCAAAATGGTGCATGGTATGCATCACAGGACCTATAAGGAGAGGATGGAGGAGCTTGACCTATATCCACTGGTAACCAGGAGAGAGAGGGGGTTATGATTGAAACTTTTAAATACCTGAAGGGAATTAACAAGGTGAGGGTAGGCAGTATCTTTAAAATGAAGGACAATCCAAGAACTTGGGGGCATAGCTTAAAAGTAGAGGGCAGTCAATTCAGAGGTAATAAGAGAGGGTACTACTTCACTGAGAGGGTAGTGGGCCCCTGGAATGGGCTACTGGAGGGGTGATTGAGGCATCAACAATGGGAGAATTCAAGGGTGCATGGGATAACTACATGGGTTTAAACAAGAGAGGGAAGGATAGATACCTTGACGGGGAAAAAAGGGGCTGGGAATTTACGGGGGGGGGGAGAGACATGAAAGTGGTGTGTAGAGTTGTAGCATCAGGGCTACCTATGGGGAGGGAACAAGGGCCGACTACATGGGCCAATGAGGTCTTACATACAGATATATATCTATATCTATATATATGTCATAGGGGAGTGGTCGCGCCCCTATATTTAGGGTTATGAAGCCACTTCTATGTGAAAGCAACAGTGCAACGAAAATGGGTTAAAATTTGACCCAATCTTTTTTTCCTTTTAATAGATGCCAGATGTCTTCTAATTTATTTTGGTGGTAACATTTTCAGTTTTCATTATCATTTAAGAATTTTATGAAAGTTCTAAAATAATTATTTCTCAAGAAAAAAAGATGGCTGCCTCATTTTTGCATAGAAATTATATTGAGGGCCAGAGGAGGGTAAGAGTCCAGCCAAAGGTTCAAATATACAGTACACAGCACAGGAAGAATTCAGAAAACTCAAATCAACACTTCTGCCAATATTTTTCATAACCATAGCAGAAAATGTGCTTTTGGGAATAACTTTTTCATTGCACTGCTGCTTTAAACTCAAAATGTGGCACGTTAATAACTTTGGACATGTTCAACAGATGTGCATGAAATTTGGTATGCTTGGTGGGGCATGGTAGATCTCTTGATTTGCCAAATTTTGTTTCGGTCGGATTTACAGTTTTCAGTGCACCAAAATGCTGAAAATGCACTTTTCGCCAGTTATGTGGAAAGTTTTTCAGATTGTGTCCATGGTGCTGTGCGGCCGTTGTGTGGTGTGCCACTCTGCAACTCAGCACATTGAAAAAGATTGAGCCAAGGAACATGTCACTTTTTATTTGGTGAAAAACTACTAATCCATTCAAAAGTTACTAAAGTTTTAAGTTCCCATTATAAGTCAATGGGAAAATTTATATGGTTATTTTGCGAACGAAGAATGGGGTTCTGGCCATCTGGTCCCTCCTCATGATTAAAGAATTTGCAGGCTCACAACCAAAGATTCTTTGGTCTTGATGGAGGGACTAGATGGCTAGATCTGGAAGGACCAGATAGCCCAATTTTAACAACTTTTAAAATTAATTGACTCTGAAATGGTTTGGTCTTTTAACTTGAAATTTGGATGGTGTTGATGGGATGTCCTGTAGATGTGAATTATGGTGTTTAGGTGTCAAAAAATACATTTTTTGTGCAGATATTGCGTGGCACAGTTTATGTTTTGCAGACAGCGTTTTGCATTGTGGTAGTGGCTTGAAATTTATAGGGTAGCTAGCCTTGCTGCCGTGGATGTACTTTTCAGTCTTTAGGTGTGTAAAATGTAAACAGGTGCGGAGTTCTGCCGTTCTGATCGATGAAAATCTCAAACATTAAAATGTTATATCTCAAACATGGTTTGGTCTTTTAAATTGAAATTTGCAGGGTGTTGAGGGGCTGTCATAGAGATGTGAACTATGATGTTTAGGTGTTGGGGAAGTAATTTGTTGCAGAGATATTCAATGATGTAATTGACATTTTCCCCACAGGATTGCATTGCAGTCTGTGTCATGACTTTCAGCGCCGTTATCTCGGAAACAAAGTGAGATATAGACTTTTCACTACAGGTGACTTAGATCACCTTCAGGTGATCTAGCCATTAAGAAAAGATTTGAAACCATAGAGTAAGCCTGCAGTAGAATTTTGCTTGTACATTGCACGGTTCATGAGACACTGTGAAATTACTGCCACAAGGGTTCAAAGAGTGCCTGTCCAGTGCTTTTTGGTGCCCATATCTTGGAAATGATGTATATATGGGTACAGTCTTTTCAATGTTGCATGAAATACTCACTATCATGATTACAATGATGCTAGAATTTGTTTTCTAGCTCTTCTGGTTCCCAAGATATGCACAAATTACTGTTACAAGTGTTTGGTGCCCTATAGTGCTGCTGCATGCCTCCATAGCTTTGCAAATGGGAGTGTGGGCACAAATGCATATTGTTATGCAATAATTGGCAACTTGGTGGGAGCTAGGCTCCGCACTCCCACTAATATGTGTTTTATACTAGTTATATTAAACTTTTTCAAAAAGTAAGGAAATTCTATGCAAAAAACTGTTAATGCTTCATTTAAGGTTAAAGCAAAAAAAGTCTGGAAATTAGACATTAGGATTGAACCCCTAACCCCCCCCACATGCCACCCCGATCCTCCACAGTCTGACAAATGCCAGGGTGTGTCATTGGGGTCATGAGGCCTACATCTCACCCCATTCTCCTTTATTGTAGCATGTCAGCATGCTCAGACATGTAATATATTATGGGGGCATGGTCATACCCCTATATTTAGGGTTATGAAGCCACTTCTATGTTAAACTCAAAATGTTGCATGTTAATAACTTTGGACCCTTCCAACAAATTTGCAATAAAATTTGGTATACACGGTGGGGCATGGCAGATCTCTTGATTTTCCAAAGTTCATTTTGGTTGGATTTATGGTTTTTGTGCAACAAAATGCTGAAAAATGCATTTTTCGCTAGTTATGTGGGCAGTTTTTTTGACTTTGTCCATGGCGCTGCACAGACATTGTGTGGCATACTGGTCTCTGACTTGGCTCATCTGAAAGAGCTTGGGTCAAGGAAAATGACAGTTTTCATTAGGTGAAAAAAATATTAATCCATTCAAAAGTTATTAAACTTTTAAGTTCCCATTATAAGTCAATGGGAAAAGTCATATGGTTATTTTGTGAAAGAATGGGGTTTTGACCATCTAGTCCTGCCTCACAATCAAAGAATTTGCAGGGTCGAGATAAAAGAATCTTTAAACGGGAGGAATTCTTTGATCATGATGGCTGCCATCTTGTTTTCAGTTTGTGGTCGGAAAAATTAAAACATTTCGGCCTGGGGGGACTTCTGAGGTGAAACTACGGTGGGTTTTGATCAGGGGTTTTCCTTCTATAAAACTGTGCCTGTGGTTTCTTTCAAAATGGTCAAAAAATAGAGTTTTTAACTTTTTTATTCTTTGATCTTGGCTCGTTAATGATCTTTGATCACAAGCGTGCAAATTCTTTGATTGCGAGATTCTTTGACCATGATCTTTGATCGCGAGGGCGCGACTAGATGGCTACTTGAAAAAAATCAATTTTCTTAGCTCAGGGGTGGCTTATTAAGCCAAAATAGAGTGGGTTTTGCTCAGGGGACTTCGTTCTATCGAGGCATGGCTGTGGTTTCATGCATTTCTGCCTAAAAATTGACTTTTAACATTTTTTATTGTTTAATCATGACCCTTCTAATTCTTTGATCATGTGCCTGCAAATTTTTTGCTCGCGAGATTCTTTGACTGCGATCTTTAATCACGAGGGTGCGACTAGATGGCCACATGAAAAATTCAATTTTCTCAGCACAGGGGTCACTTCTAAAGGCAAACTAGTGTGGGCTTTGGTCGGGGGCCTTCATTCTGTTGAGTTATGCTGTGGTTTCATGTATTTTTCTCTAAAAATTGAGTTTTAACATTTTTTATTCTTTGATCATGAGCCTCCAAATTGTTTGATCATGAGCCTGCAAATTCTCTGGTCATGAGATTCTTTGACTATGATCTTTGATCACGAGGGAGGGACTAGATGGCCAGATATGGAGGGACCAGATAGCACAATTTTAAAAAAATTTCAAATTAAATATCTTGGAAACGGTTTGGTCTTTAAACTTGAAATTTGGAGGGTGTTGACAGCATGTCCTGTAAAAGTGAATCATAGTATTTAGGTGTTGGACAATACATTTTTTGTGGAGATATTGCATGGTGCAGTTTACATTTTGTGGACAGCGTTTTCCATGGTGGTAGTGGCTTGAAATTACTAGGGTAGCTAGCCTTACTGCCATGGATGTACTTTTCAGTTGTTAGGTGTGTAAAATGCTAATAGGTGTGGAATTCTGCCACTGTGATGAATGAAAATCTGAAACTTTCACATTTTATATCTCGGAAACAGTTTTATCTTTTACATTGACATTTGGAGCATGTTGAGGGGATGTGCTGTCCATGTGAATTATGATGCTGAGGTGTTGGAAAATTCATTTGCTGCACCCATACGGCATGACACACTTTATGTTTTGCATATGGCATTTTGCATTGTGGTACTGGCTTCAAATTTAGAGGGTGCCTAGTATAACTGCCATGGAGGTAATTTGTAGTATTTAGGTGTCTGACATGTAAACAGGTGTTAAATTATGCCACTCTGATGAGTGACACTTTGGTTTCTTTCAAGGTGGTGGGCCCCACACTCCCACCCATATGCACTGCCAGCAATACATGTGATATTCAGTACTTGTACTCTTATCTTAGGTAGGAATTTGCAAGTTGGTGGGAGCATGAGGCACAAAGGGCACGCGCTTCCCCCAACTTGTGCAACTTTCTACTTTTCTATTCTTTCTGAAAAAGTAAGGAAATTCTATGCAAAAAACTTTGTTAATGCATCATTTAGGGTTAAAACACAAAAAGTCAGGAAATGAGACCTTTAGGGTTGCCCCATCCTCTCCTCATGAACCCGCCCATCATCCCAAGATTGACAGCTGACATGGTGTGTCATTGGGATTGTAAGGCCTAAATGTAACCCCATGCTTCTTTATTGTGGCTTGTGAATATGACTACAGATGGAATGAGGTGACATTTAGGTCTCACAACCCCAATGACACACCGCATCAGCTGTCAATCTTGGAATGATAGGTGGGTCCACAAGAGGGGTGGGGCAACCTTAAAGGTTTCATTTCCTGACTTTTTGTGTTTTAACCCAAATGATGCACTAATGAAGTTTTTTCATAGAATATATATATATATATATATATATATATATATATATATATATATATATATATATATATATATATATATATATATATGTATATAAAATCTCTGTTTAATGCATCAGTTAAGGTTGTTCCACAGCGACAAAAGCGAGAAATCTGGTGTTAGGTTTGAAAGACCCCTTGGACCAGCCCACCCCAACTGGCATCGGCTGAGCGTTGGGATCATCGCCCTAACTCTCGCCCCATCACATGTGTAAACAAGCAGGTACGGGAATGGGTGAGAGTTAAGACCGATGACTGCGTACCCGATCTCCAGTTGAAAGTGACTGAAAATCAGAACCTCAATCCTAACACTAATTCACTGCACATTGCTGTGGCTAACAACTGATAAATGAGACAAGTTTGCTAGTCCCTTCGCACGAGGTGGGCGATAAACAGTGAATGGAATGCGGTGGCAGGCCCCATGCTCCCACCACGTGATGTCTTGTTACATAGTAACAGGAACTGCAACACAAACACAAGCGGCAACAGTTACACACATGGTAAAACAAGTGTAAATGGTAACGCAAACATTAACAGAAACGCAAGCATAAAGTGACGTTGAAGTGAACAGTGACGCAAATGGACAAGCAAGCACGTATGAAAATGCAACTGGTAATGCGCACAGTGATGACACCGGTATTGTAAATGCAAATGTTAAGTGTTACAGCAACAAGAACACCAAAGGGAACAGAAACGAAAACACGAATGGAAGTGCGCTCATAAACGTGAACCGTAATGCGTATGGGCACAGTAGCTCCTGCAATAGTAAATGCAAATGGTAACATTAACATGAACAATAATGCCAAAGGAAAGAGAAACAGAAATGCAAACGCGTACGTAAATGCAAACCGTAACGCGCACGGTCACGTTACCACAACTGTAAATGCAAATGGTAATGGTAACAGCAACAATAATGCTAAAGGAAACAGAAATGCAAAAGGAAATGCAAGGATATATGGAAATGCAACCTTAATGTGCACGGGCACGGTAATGCAATAGGAAATGCAAATGGTAACAGTAGAGTGAAGACACAAAACGAAAGACAAACGCAAATGCAAATGAAAGGGCTACCCTAAACGCAAATGGCAATGCACACGGTGATGCAAACAGAAATGCAAACAGAAACAGTGGAAATGCAAATGGTAACAGTAACGCAACCACAAACGCAAACAAGAATGCAAAGGGTAATGCACATGGAGGCGTATATGGGAACGGTAATGCAAACAGGTACGGAAACGCAAGTGTAAATGCTAACTGTTACAGTAACGGAAGCTCATACCCTGTTTTTGCCCAACAGCTGCATAGAGAAACACAGTGGGCTGGATATTCAAACTGTGCCGTTCTGTGGCACAAGCCCTTGCGCTGCTCAAAAAAGTTGTGCCGGGGTGTGGCCGGTGCAATATTCAACAGAGTTGCGCTATTGAGCAACTCCTTTGAATATCGCCCCCCAGCCACAGCCATTATGCATGGCACAGTGGAACTTGCGCCACTGCAAGTGGTCAGAGAGGAGCATTCAAGATGCGGTGGCACAAGTTCCATTGTGCCATGTGCAAATTTCTGATATACAAAAGGTGACATGCAAATGGGGCCATAATTCATGCAAGGCACCGGGGGGCCATTTGCATCTACTTATGGCCCATTTGCATGCCATTAGCATGCAGGTGCGCCGATCCCCAATGACTTGCACCTGGCACCCTGCCAGGCAGCAACCGTTGGGGACCGATGCCCCCTGCAGCCCAATAGCGGGCATGAAGTAAATCCCCCCCCACTGGCCCGATCATAGGCATAACATACATGACAACCCGCCCGACTGGCCCGACTGCGGCATAACATGAATGAACCCCGCCCGATCAAGGGCATAATGTGAAACCTTCCCCCACTGGCCTGATCGCGGGCCAGAATGGAGTTCAACCCTCCAAAGAGCAATATCCCTGGTGGTCCAGTGGACTGCCAAGCCCATCGCGGGCATAAGAGTCAACCCCCAAAGTCCAATATCCCTGGTGGTCCAGTGGCCCCACCCCACCCACCCATGAAGCCCCACCACCCGCGCCCCCCATCAGCCGGCGGGCAGCAGCACCCCACCCGCCTGCCACCCCGCCGACTGACTGCTCGTACGGCTGCACGCCCATTGGTTCAGAGCAAGAGCCAATGGGTGTGCAGCCCATAATATAGAAGGTAGTCAGATATGTGAATGAATTTCATTCACATATCTGACTGCTTTTACGGTATAGCTACATGCCCATTGGCTCTTGCTTTGAACCACGGGCGCAGCCCTACCGAGCAGTCATTCGGGCGGCGGGTGGCAGGCGGTGGGGTGCTGCCGCCCGCCGCTTACGGGGAGTGGGTGGTGGCTCGGGAGGGTGGAGGGGGGCCACTGGACCACCAGGGATATTGCTCTTGGGGTGAACTTTGTTCTGGCCGCGATCGACCAGTGGAGGGGGAAGGTTTCGCCATTAGTGCCCGCGATCGCCCAGTGGGGGTTTCATTCATGTTATGCCCACGACCGGACCAGCTGGGGGGATTCATTCATGTTATGCCCGCGATCGGGCCAGTCGGGGGTTCATTCATGTTATGCCCGCATTGGGCCAGTCGGGGGCACAGGAACAGTGGAGGGCCACCCAGGTGGCAGCTGCTGTGTTGCGCCCCTGCAACGCGGCAGCTCACCTGTGGGTGGCCCTCGACTTAATCCTTTTTTGGGGGGCTCAAAGTTGTGCAGGCGCAGGTAGGGGGTTGCACCTGCACAACTCTGCACAGCCCAGCTGAATATCGGGCTGTGAAATTTATGCATGGTTCCTCCCCCTCTGGTTGAGCATGCCTTCATTAGCATTGCGTTGTTGCTCAGCATGACTTGGGGGGCGCAACTGCCTCCTGCTGAATATCGCAGAATGGTGTAATTTTGTCTTGTGCTGATGCAACCCTATTGCACATGGCTCAACCTTTTTGAATATCCAGCCCAGTGTGTACATGGCCTGGGAGCAGAAAACGAGCAGTTGGAATACTAAATTGCTTATTTCTCAGGAACCGTACGACATAGAAAAAAAAATTAAATTTCACATGATTCATGAGTTTACAGGCTAGGTTTTCACTGAATTGTAATGGCAAAAATTCTGTATCTCACACCGTTTTCGAGATATGATCCCCAAAAGATGCGGCGTATGTCACCATGTTAGTCTATGGGAAAAAACATTAACTTCGGAGTACCGTAACTTGGCAGCCATGCAATATTTTTTCACCAAACTACCAAAAGACACATCTGCAAGATGTTGGCTGTCTTCCCTCCAGATGTTGTCCCAAAAGACCAAACTGTTCTTTTGCAGCAGGGTGGCAAAGAACACCTGTCATTTGGGCCATAGTCTGGAAAAGTAGTGTCGCAAATTGTGACACTTTTCACAAAAATTTGCGAAAGTGTCACAGGTACAACACTACTTTGCGACACTACTGTTTCCAGAAATTTGAAAAACATATTTCTGGGGTGTTTAACCCCAAAATAAAGACATGGCTAGCATCCTCAGGGTCCGACTAGGTGAACACAGAAATAATTGTGTCCTTAGAGGTTCCCAATTTTAAATGCCAAGCATTTTTATGATCACTAACTGAAAACAAAATGGCAGATTTGCGACACTACTAGGGCCATTTGCGACACTAAAAAGTGTACTTGAGATGCTTTTGAACTTTCTGTTAACTTTTCCCATTGACATATAATGGGAACTTATTTTTTGAATAACTTTTGAACTGTTTAATTTTTTTTCATGGAATCTTCAAAAGGCACATCGGGGGCCTCAGCCACACGTTCACTGAAGTTTTCGGACCAGTCACGCAAACTGTGCGCCCTGTAAGCAAGAGCAAAGAATTTGCAAAAAAACGTAATTGCGCATTTGGTTGTCACTTACTAACTCAGCGGCCATATATCTGACCGGCACGAATGTTGGCAGATCCCAAGATCTACCATGCCCAATTGAGCACATCAAATTTTAGGCAAATCCGTTGGATGATAGCAAAGTTTTTATGTTGCAAAATTTCGCCCTTTAACCTTAAAAGAGCTACTCAACCCTAACTATGGCAGCACTACAGTGCTACCATTATATATATATATCTATATATCTATATATCTATATCTATATCTATATCTATATCTATATCTATATCTATATCTATATCTATATCTATATCTATATCTATATCTATATCTATATCTATATCTATATCTATATCTATATCTATATCTATATCTATATCTATATCTATATCTATATCTTATGGTAGCACGGTAGTGCTACCATAGTTAGGGTTAAGGAGCCATTTACATGTTAAACCCAACATTTTGCACCTTAATAACTTTGCAACTGTTTGACAGATTTACCTAAAATTTGGAATACGTGATCAAGATATATATGCCTTGGGATCTGCCAAGTTTCGTAGCAGTCGGATACACGATTGTGGAGTTATTAAGCATGATCTTCGTGTGCATTTACGCTTTTTCTGGAATTCTATGGTCGTGCCTACAGGTCGCACAGTTTGCACAACCGGCCTGAAATCTTCAGGGAACATGCGGCCAGGGTTCCCGATGTGTCTTTTGAAGATTTCGTGAAAAAATATTAAATGGTTCAAAAGTTATTCAAAAAAATGTTCCCATTATAAGTCAATGGGAAAAGATAACAAAGTTCAACAGTGTCACAAATGCATTTTTACTTTCGCAAATGGCCCTCTTACTTTCACAAATCTGCCATTTTGTTTTCAGTTAGTGATCAGAAAAATGCTTGGCATTTAAAATTGAGACCCTCTAGCAACCTAATTCTTTTTGTATTCACCTAGTCGGAGCCTGAGGATGCTAGCCATGTCTTTATTTTGGGTTAAAACACCCCAGAAATATGTTTTTCAAATTTCTGGAAAAAGTACTTTCACAAAGTACTTTCGTGTTCATGAAAGTGTCGCAAATTTTTGTGAAAGCTTTCGCAAATTGTGACAGTACTTTTCTAGGCTGTGGGGAAATTACAGCAATTCTTTGGCACCCCACTGAAAAAGAACAGTTTGGAGTTTTGGGCTGAAATTTGGAGGGAAAGCAGCCGATATCTCACACATGTGCTTTTCAGTGTTGTGTTGAAAAAATATTACAGAATGGCAAAGTTACGGCACTCCAAAGTTGACACTTTTTCCCATAGGATAACAGTACGGCAGCCAATGCATTGCAGCAATCGTTTGGCGCCCTGCTGCAAAATAACGGTTTGGTCTTTTGAGCTGAAATTTGCAGGGGATACAGCCAACATCCCACAGATGTGCCTTTCAGTTGTTTGGTGAAAAAATATTGCAGGGAGGCAAAGTTATGGCACTCCAAACTTCTGCTTTTTTCCCATAGGATAAAATTTGGCCTTTGCCGCGCCTTTGAGGGCCCGTATCTCGAAAACTGTGTGAGATACAGAGTTTTTGTCAAAAAACTCTTAGCCCCCTTCTGGGCTAGCTAGGAAAGTGATAATACATACGAGTTTAATTTTTTTTCTATGTCGAACGGTTACTGAGATATAAGCAATTTACTATTCCAACTCCTGATTTTTGTGTTCCGAGAGTCATTATTTTGCATACATTCTTTCTACTCACTGTCTTTCTCTATCCAGCTTTTGGGGAAAACCAGCCTGTGAGCTTACATTACTGTTACCATTACCATTTCTGCTTGCAGTTCCGTACCCGTTTTCACTTACCATTCACGTTTACACCACCATGTGCGTTACCCTTTGCGTTTTCATTTGCGGTTGCATTTCCATTGTTTTTAACATTTCTGTCTACAGTACTGTTTCTCTTTCTGTTTTGCTTTGCGTCACCATGCACATTACGATTTGCATTTGCGGGCACAATGTTACTATGTGACAAGACATCATGCTTTGCGCTCCCACTGCCGCATTACATTCACTATTTCTCATTATCATTCTCAAAAAGAAGGAAAATTAGAGGCAAAAACTCCATTTAATGCATCAGTTAGGGTTGTTCCACAGCAACAAAAGCGAGGAAATTTGATGTTAGGGTTGAAACCCCCTGTGCACCCCTCCAGCCTACCCTCCCAACTGGAATCGGGGTGTGCATTGGGGTCATCGAAAGTGTTCCCTGGCAGTCTAGTGGTTCTCCCACCCTCCACCATGTATCCTGACCCCCATGTCACCTAAAATGAAAGAGTTTTCCCTGGAAGTCTTGTGGTCCCCCCACCCTGCAGTGATGCCCCGCTCATCCCAATAACATCCCAGAACACAGCCAGGGCTCAGCCCTCCTCTCACCATCATGGCCAGTCACAGACTGTGGTACTAATGAGTAGTACCGCTCATTCATACTTCAGTCAGCGGGGGGCGGTGGTGGTGAGGGGACGGATGAACTGGTCAGTGGCTCTGTTCTGGGATGTTATTGGGATGAGCGGGGGTGTCATTGCCAGGTGGGGGGACCACTAGACTACCAGGGAAAACCCTTTAATTTTAGGTGAAACGGGTGTCTGGATACATGCCGGGGGGGGAACCACTTGACTACCAGGGAAATCTCTTTATTTTTACATGAAACGGGGGTCAGAATACATGCCAGGGGCTGAGGGGACCATTAGATTACCAGGGAAAACTCTTTAATTGTAGGTGAAATGGGGGTTGCGATACATGCTTGGGGGTGGGGGGACTACTAGACTACCAGGGACAATTATTGTGTTACAGGGCAATGGGAGTTGTGATTCATGCTGAAGGGTGGGGAACCACCTTATTACCAGGGTCATGGGTGTGTAACAGGCACACATATGCATGGGTGCGTTGTATGAACCCATACCTATCAACTGTCCCTGCTGTTGCCTCCAAATATCCTCTGTCCCTCATAATATTTGTGTTTGTGATAGAACAGTCGGGATTAAAATCGCACAGTAATGTCACACATTAATGTTAAAGATTTGCTCTTCTTTTGAAAATGCATCTTATCACATATCCCCTTATTCTGTCAGTATTCTGAGTGACTAGTACCAATTATTAAAATGTATCCCTGATTTTGGGTCTTTGTCCCTGATTTTTTTTAAGCCTTGTCCCTGATTCAGGAGGCAAGGGCTTGAGAGGTATGTATGCATCAACTGTGCCTGCCAGCACACAGTTACTACTGCTTCCAGCCTGTACTTCCAGTCTGACCAGCAGGGGATGCAGTGGGCACGCCTTGGTCTGCAGCATCCAGCCTGTACTTCCATTCTGACCAAAAGGGGGAGCTTTGTGCTCCATGCAGTAGCACCAGGCAAACTGCATGGTAATGTGTGCTAGGCAGCAGTTAATGAGATGCAAATGTACCTCTTTGCCCACAGATTACCTAAGTAGGCTAATTTGCATGGGAGCTTTGAATATAGCTCCCGTTTGTCCCGGGCTAACCAGTTTGGCCTGGGCTAATGTGTTAGCACTGTGCAATCAGGTTAGTCCAGGCAAACCTCACTTCAGCATAGCACAGTTCTGCAGTGTGTGGCTTACATTGTTGTTTGCAGTAGATGTGGGACATCTCTGTGCAATCACACACAATGTTCTCCACCTGAAACTCTGGCTTTCTCCATGGTCTAATGGGCTGCAGTTGCAGTGTGCACTTCCCTGTTGCTATATTCAGTGCTGTCTTATTCCTCGGCAATTTTTGCCCTGCACTCCTGGCCCTGTTTGCTGGCTTCCTTTGCTTGCTATATTCAGCTGGTTTTGCACCGGGCTATTCCTTTTGAATATAGCTTGCTTTTTGCTCCGGGCTAAGTTTGCCCACCGGCAAGTGCTAATTTAGCCCCAGGGAAAAGTTTAAATATCTGTCCCAATATATCATACAGCTTACAATCTTATAAATCAAAAAGGAAGTTTCAGAATAAACACTCCTACCACAAAAGACGTAATTACTTTCTATCACCTTTCCAAGTGCTCTATTAGTTAGACAGAGAACTTTGTTTCTTCAGAGCCCAAGATGCAGTGTCAGTGGCTCAGTAGGTAGCACACTCGCCTCTGAGGCTGGGAGATCAGAGAGCTGTGGGTTCAGTTCCCACATCTGGCACTAGGGTTAATATCCCAGTACTGACACTGTAATGCAGCATGAGAGGGGTGCTGCATTTCTGAGGTGCCGTCTTTCGGATGAGACGTTAAACCGAGGTCCCATCTGCCTGGATTGGTGGTAGTTCAGGTGGATGTTAAAGATCCCATGGCACTTATCGAAAAGAGTAGGGGAAATTTTATTGAGAAATTAACATAACATCACTTAAGACAATTTTTCATTACCAGGCAAAAACAAATTTGATTACTTAACAGAGAAAATGGTTTCAAATAATCTAAACAAACCCTGTAACTTCAGCAATCCAGAAAGCATTTCCATAAATGGGCAACATAAGTTTTAGAATACTTTTTTCCATCCCTTATTCGAAGTGCATGCAACTCAGATACTACATAAGACACAATTATCGAATAATCAGTATGAATTTGTTGTAATACAAAGTGACAATGTGCTTGCCATAAAAAGTATTGCAAAAGAGCAAAAAAATTTAAGGTACTTCTGTGATATTTCTCCCATCTTCCTGAATAATCCCCTAACACCAAAGTATTATAAGTTATAGACTGTAAATGAGGCATACACCAATGTATAGCTGCAAATTCCCAAAATTTCTTACTATCATTACAGTCTATAAAAAAAATGAGTTTGACTTTCTTCTATATTAATACAATCAGGTCTTAAACATTAACTATCAGTCACCGGTTTTTACTTTAAATTTCCTCTAACTCCCAATCTTCCATGAGCTGAAATCCAAATAACATCCCAGATTTTAAACAGAATCCTAAGATCTGTTAATTTATTTAGAGCATATTTCATATTTGTTGGGGAACAGTTAGGAAAAATCAAACATACCTTCTGTAAATCATATACAATCAAATCATAAAAAGATTTCTTATTTAAAGAACATACTTTTTGTAGGGGAATTTTCCATTGAAATAATTTTTTAAAGGTGGAAAGACCATACTTTGGAAGTTCATCTGACATCAAAATTTTGGGCGGTAATATTGACCATTTAAAAAAATATTTATGCCATAAAGATTTAACCCAAAAATGCCAAGGTAAAGATGCTTCTTGCCAAATAAACGGAAAGGAAGAAAACAAAAATATGGAATAAAAAAAAATGTTCGGGTTGATCATCTGCAAACCTCCATCTCTTTTCTTAAGGTAAGTAAACTCCCTTTTAACCGGATTCAACCTATTTCCCCAGAGCATCTGAAAAAAATACTATATAGTCTAGTTTCAAAAACTAGAGGTGGGGGGAAAAGATGACTAATGTAAATGAAGACAGGTAATAAAAATTTCTTTATAATCATCACCCTTTTATGTTTTCCAAACTTCCAATGTTTCCATTGGTTTACTTTCATTTCCCCAATGATAAGCTGTTTTTCCCAGTTATATAATTCTATATCTTCTACCCCAAACCAAATTCCTAAGATTTTTTGAGGTATGGTTGCTAAAGAAATATTAAAACATTGAGTTAGGTCAGGAACAATTTGCCGTAGCTGCAAGACAAAACTTTTTTGTATATTGAGAGAGGCTCCAGAGAACTGACCAGAAAAAGTAAAAATCTCGAACGCTTTCTTTAAAGAAACTGCGTCAGCTAGGAGAAACGTCACATCATCTGCAAAAGCAGTTACCTTGATAGTCTCTAAATATGGAAAGGGGACAATACCAATTATTGTTTCTTCGGAAATGATATGTCTAATAACTGGGTCTAAAACAAAGGTGTATAATAGAGGACTTAAAGGGCACCCCTGTCTAACTCCCCTATTAATCTTAACTTTTTCTCCCATAAGTCCATTTACTATTGGAACAGTAACCGCTTTATTATACAATTGTGAAATCCAGTGTACGAAAAGTTTAGGGATCCCATAAGATGATAAAATAAAATAAAGATAGGAATGGCTAACTGCATCAAAGGCTTTTGACTGATCTAAAGCTGCTACCAATTCTGTTTTATGAAATCTAGATTTGCTAGCAAAAAGGTCTCTGATTAAAAAAAGATTATGCTGAATCTTCTTGTTTTTTATGGCACATGTTTGTGTTGGATGTATCAGCAATTCAGCAAGTTTTTCTAACCTATTATGCAAAATTTTTGATAAAATCTTATAGTCACTATTTAATAGACAAATGGGTCGCCAATTTGATAGAATCGATTTATCCCCTTTCTTGTAAATAAATGTCATTATGGAAAGAGAAAATTCTTCACAAGATATTCCAGAAGATAAAAAAGAATTAAATACAAGGGGCAAGAAAAATCCCATATATACTATACATTTTTTATAAAATTCGTTTGGGATACCATCTATCCCAGGAGAAGACCCATTTTTAATTGTTTGATTACATCAATCACTTCTTGTGATGAAATGGGTTTTATCAGGAACTGTAATAGCTTGTCAGTAACTCTAGGAAGATTATGAAAAACCTGTTTCGGAAAGGTATCAGTAGATGATACTGTTGAAAATGAGAAATAATCTTGAATATACTTTTGAACAAGATGTAACATGTCTAAATCAGCAGTAATTATCTCATTATTTGAATTGAGCAAACCCGTCATTAAGGTATCGGCTAAGTGCGTTTTACATGCTTGATAAGGGTCAGACATAGGAGAGTTTTTTATATTAAATCTGAATTCTAAATCCAGTGATTTAGCCCTATTATATTGAAATATTCTCATCTGCTTCTTTATTTCTTTAATTTGAGAGGTAAATAAGTAATGATCACTAGGAGGAAATGACATCAGTCTATATAATTGGTCTCTATATACTAAATATTGTCTATAGTCTGAATCAACTTTACTCTTGCCCCAATTTTGAAATAACTTTTTAATTTCCAGTTTCATGTGTAACCACCACTCATAATAAGATGGAAATAAATCTAGAGTAGAAAACTTTGCAGCCAAAAAAAATTCCAATGTAGAAAAATAAACTGGATTTGCCAAAAAGGAGGTGTTTAATCTCCATCTTTGTATCACAGTGTAAAACTTTAGCGGCAGATTTTTTAATGAAAGAACACAAGATAGTATTTGATGGTCAGAAAACTCCAAGGGAATTACTGAACAAAATATTGTTTGTGAATAATGTGAAATAAAAAACATGTCTATTCGGGTCGCAAATGTATGCCTATGATTCACCAGCCTGTGAATGTATACTTCTATATACGTCTTGAAGACTTGCGTCTTTCACAATATCAAGAGCATTTGTGTCACAATATACTTTTTTCCCCGACATTCTCTGAATCTGTATATCCAAAGAACAATTAAAGTCTCCACCCCATACTATATGTTTTTTAGTAAACAAAAAAGGCTTAATTTCCCCAAAAAGTTCAATACGGCCAGTTTTAGATTGAGGACCATATATATTAATAAAACGAAAACAATAGTCTCCCCATGAACAATCTAAAATTAGAGCCCTACCAGGAAATAAATCTATGATTTTGGAAACTTTAAAGGACAAATTTCCAAATAATATGGCAATGCCATCTGCTACCTCTGATCCAAAGGACCAAAAAGAAGGCCCACATGTCCATTTTTTTTTTAACTGATTTATCTCATGAAGGGAAGAAAGTCTAGTTTCTTGTAAAAAAATGACATCTAATCTTAGGGATTTTAAGTGTGAAAAGATTGATATCTGCCTCTGAAAAGTTTTTAAACTACAAACATTAAAAGAGGCAAACTTTAAGGAGGCCATAAAGTTGTTCAAATACTATTTTTTGGCTCATTTTCCTTTTTTTTCCTTTCTTTCCTTTCTTGTCTTTTGCAAGCTCCGTGGATTTACTCTCCTCATCATCTGTTATAATTTCTGAAAGATGGGAAGTTTCAGATTCCAAATCTGAATCTCTAACCTCCTCCTGAAGAGGTAAAAAAAAAAGTTTTCTGAGGGCAGAGGACTCGTTTGGTTTTGCTTCAGTGAAGCTCTTGTAAATCTTCTACTTTTCACTATTTCAAAAGGGGGTGGCATGAAGGAACTCGAAATTTGTTTAATCACTGGTTGAACAGTAGATTTTTCCACTGTGGTCTGATGGTCATTTACCACAGGTGAAACTTTTTTGTTCTTATCTAAATCCAGAGGAATAGATGGAGAAACCAGCATTGAAGGGTGTGAAAGAACAGGTTCAATTGGGCTTTTGTTTTTGGATTGAGCTTTACGCAGTAACCCATCATGATCTAAACCTCCAGGACAATTATGTCTGGCCCAAGGGCATTGATGAAACGCATGCCCTTTTTCCTCACATAAATTACATTGAAAAATGTTTGTGCACATGTCTACTGAGTGGCCAAATCCCCCACATAATGGGCATTTTAAAATGTCACAAACACTACTAATATGTGTTCGATCCCCACACTTGTAACAGGCTTTTGGTTGACCCCCATAGAAACATACCCCTCTATCTTTGCCTAAGAAAAAACTGTTTGGCAGATGAACAATTTCAGAATTAACTTGAAAAGCTTGACTTTAAATTTCCATCCCCTGTCCAAATTCCCTCAATATCTAAAATCGCTTCTGGGGACCTAACACTCGCACTTTGATTGTAGCCAATGATGTATATCACTCACGTTCACTCCTTCATTTCTAAACATAATTGTGACAAATCTAATCAGAGGTCTGGTTAATGGAATGGCAAAAAGGCAACCATAAAGGGTATTTTTCTGTACTGCATATTTTTCCCAGAATTTTTCCATAAGAGCATTTGTTTGAAAGCTAATGTCAAAAGAGTCCTCTCCAGAAATATGAATTAGAGCATAAATGTCTTTGGCACAAAATCCCATTGCAGTTTTCAATAGCTGTTTGAAAATGTAATATCTGTCTGGAAGTTCCTCCAGGCCTCCTTGGTATTTTAACTGCACAGCATTTCGGCGTGGTGCTTGTTCTAATTTATTCTTGAATAAGTCAGACATTGTAGGCTTTTTACTGTGTCCCAGTAATTCAGAATTTAAACTTTTAGAGATTGCTAACTCAGAATTAGCACCTGCTGTAGAGGTACTTGGCTTTTCAAAAGCCAAGATACTCTCTCCACCCTCCCCTTTACTTCTTGGAAAAGAAGGCATTTTATCTGTATTTGTGGTACCTGAGCTCAGCGTTTGAGAGTCCGTGGCATGCATGCTTGTGGAGGCTGACCAAGTAAAGTCTGGAATCCAGTCCCCAGAGTCCGTGCATTTCCAGCCCGCTTCAGTTAGAGCTACCTCCTCCGACCAATCTTTCCCGTCGCTTCTTTGGCTGTCTTCTCCAATCCCAAATTGTCGTCACACTATATGTGACGTGAGCAGTCCGTCACTACAAGCATTCCTCCCGGAAACCTCTCCCTGAAGACCCGGTTCCTTTTGTGGGTCCAAATCTGTGTTACACTCATGCTTATCCTTCATCTTCGGCGCCGATTTTGACTCCACATGTGTAAGTGAATTTATTACTTGTAAATTTTCTGCATTGCCAGCCGAAAATATTACCAGCCACAAACAGAGTGTTCCCTGCTTCCTCCAGTGCTGTTTCCAGCTGACCTTTGCTGTTCTCTTCATTGCGTTCTCCCGATACTCAAAATCATATCCTCATCCGGCCTTAGGCTCATTCCAACCTCCCTCTCTGGTCTGTGTTCCAAATCATCTGCCATTCTGTGTCGTGACGTCAGAAAGACTCCCCACCAGCCACTGACCAGCAGCCAATAGGGGAATTTCCCCGGTGTCCTGGCCAAATTTCCCTCATTCACTAAAAATACCACCAACAGCTTAATCTGGTTCATGGTCAGTTGGCATTCATCTGTATCCCCCCTCCCCCGGGTCGTGCCTGAAAATAGGCAGGATTTGTCTAGTGCACTTACCCGGTCAACAAAAGCTAAATAAAATATCACCCTTTTCAGATACACTGATACATTAGTAACTCTTATCTCCCACCCCCTTTTTGGTGAGTCAACTAGCTCGTCCTCCTTTTAGAATTAATTCTAACATAATTTCCTACCAGGAGGTATTTTAAAGTTAATGGTTCATCAGAAGAAAAAAAAAAACACTTCCTAAATATGACATCCTTTAATTAAATATTTTCTCTTTGATCTTAGCAATCCCAGCATTTGTCATTTAGGTGTTAAACTTGATAGGAACAGCCAAATTACCCTTTCTTTCCTGATGTCATATACTTTAGATTTTGTTTCAACTTCAAAAGCCTGAGCATGTCATTAAAAGGTAATGCAATGTCATCTCTTTAAGGAAGTCTTAATTAAATGGTTCCTGGTCAGTTTTTATTGCCTCCTGTAGTTTTCAGCCTCTGACACTTTGATGTTACAGGCCAAAATCCCTCACATACTGAAATTTCATACACAGACCATGTATTTATAAAACCAATATCGTACAATAATAATATCAGAGGGGTTTTCCTGTGACATTGGTAAGGATGTGAAAAATGACAGCTGTATTCTGTTCATGAGGTGGTGTGAAAAATGGCAATGTTGAAAATCTGGAGGAAAAAAACGTAAAACTGTCAAAGTTATGCACGTGCGTAGAACCTGAGCAATGGACGCTTGTAACGCAGTAGGTTTTTGGAATTATTTCACCAAATTTCAAAATGGCTTTTTTGAGACTTCCCCTCATTAACACTGGCACTGTGATTTTGTTAATCTGTCCCAAACATTGATTTTGCACAGTGACCATGCCATTCTACGCAACAGGTACAAAAACATGTTTTGTACAGGAAGTGAAAAATGACAGCTATACTGTTCATGAGGAGGTTTAAAAAATGGCAGTGTTGAAAATCTGGAGTGGAAATATTAAAAATTGGTGAAGTTACAAGCTTGTGTAGAAACTGCACAATGCATGCTCAAAATGTCATTTTTGATACTTTTTGCATCAAATTTTCAACATGGGGTTCCTGGGATCCCACCTCATGCACACTGGCACTATCATTTTGTTAATCAGTCCCGAAAGGTGATCCCATGCAGCAACCATGAAATCATCATTCAGGACTGATTAACGAGATGATAGTAACAGCGTTCATGAGGTGGGGTCTCAAGAACTCAATGTTGAAAAACTGGGGTCAAAATTCCTAAAAAGGCTGAGATATCAACATAAGTTGAAAACCCCATTGACAGCCATTATATGGCTTACCTTGATTCCTTAAGTTTGCGGATCACCTTTGAAGGGTGCAGATGTGTCCTGGTCCAGAGAAGATCACAGCTGCCAACCTCTGGAGGTAAGTATTGGCAAAGGATTTTGGGGGTTCCCCGGACATACTGGTCCACCTGGGTACAAATGACATTGAGGGAAATAGCGAGCTAGAGATACAGGCAAGATTCAGGGAGCTCGCCAGGGTCTGTCATGACATAGGATGCACAGTTTTCCTCAGAAATCCTGCCAGTGCCAAGGGCTAGTGGGGAACACAAAGGAAAATTAGGGAGATAAACCAGTGGCTCAGGGAGTGGTGTGAGGCCAGAGGGTATGGGTTGATGGGGGATTGGGGGGAGACCTGGGAGGATAAGGAGCTGTATGCTAGAGATAGACTACATCTCAATTTGGAGGGAAGGGGAATCCTTAAGTTGAAAATAAAGGGGTTCATTGGTGAAAAGTGGGGTTTAAACTTGTGAAGGGGTGGGATGGGAGAAAAGGCTGTCAAGGGGGTGCCGATAAAGGAGGGACTCTGTCTCCACCCCCCTGGGGACCAGGAGGATTGCAGGAAAAGGCCAACTGGCAAAGTGCAAACCAGTGGAAAACAGAATCCCCATGGGAACATGAGCAGGGGAAATGGAACTTTAGGGAAAGGGTGGAAGGTAGTCCTGCTAAATGCCAGGAGCTTGGGCAATAAATTGCCTGAGCTCCAGGCGATGCTAACTGAGGGAGCAGTGGATGTGGCAGTGGTCACTGAGACTTGGGCCACTGCAAGACATGACTGGGACCTGAACCTGGAGGGATACACTATGTTCAGGAAGGACAGGGGGGAGGGAAGGGAGGAGGGGTAGCAATGATAGTCAAAAACTGCATTGGCATAGGGGGAGTAGAGGAGGCGGAGGGAACCGTGGAGGCAATTTGGGTCATCTTGATAACAAGGGGGGGGCAAGAGAGTAAAAATAGGAGTGGTGTATAGACCCCCTGCCCTGGCGGAGGAGCTGGAGGACAGTCTGGTGGCAGATGTTAGGAGACACTGCAGACTGCGCAGAGGAACAGTGGTGGTGTTGGGGGACTTAAACATGCCAGGAACAGACTGAGAGACTGACATCCTCTGTGACCAGGGAACAGAGGTTGTTGGATGTCTTTCAAGATGCGTTCCTAACTCAGTAGGTGAGGGAACCGACCAGGGAGGCATGGGTACTGGATGTGGTCCTGGCAGACAGTGACCAGATTGGGGGTCTGGAGGTAAGGGACCCATTGGCGGGGAGTGACCATGCCACGGTCTGGTTCTGCCTGGACCTAGGAGGGGTAGAAGGCTGCACAAAGACAGAAGTAACAGACTTCGGGGGGGATTTTAAGGAAATGGGAAGGATCCTTAAGAGCATTTGATGGGATTGGGTCAGACATGGACGCTGATAGTAGGTGGAAATCATCAGGAGAGGGGTGAGATGCTACCAGCACCTGTGCAAAGTAAGACAAAATCACGGTGGGCCCAAAAACCCTGTTGGTGGACCAGGGAGGTCCAGGAGGTGGTGCGAGGAAAGAAAGCAGCCTATAAGCAATTCAAGTGCTCAAGGAGTGAAAGGGATCGAGGGGAGTACGAGCTGATGGCTAGAAGGGCCACTAGAGTGGTGAGGGCGGCTAAGGCAAGGAAGGAGCAGAACCTGGCCAGGGAAATTAGGAGAGGGAACAAGGGGTTCTTTAGATACACTGGGGAAAAACGAAGGGTGAAGGGGCAGATTAGCAGGATTAAATCAGGGGAGAGATGGGCACAAGACCCGGGGGAGCAGGCTGAGGTACTAAATGAGTACTTCACCTCAGTTTTCACCAGGGAAAATGGGGGTGCTGCATCATACATGGGAGGAGACAGAGATACTGAGGAGGGGGGGACCCTTACCGATCGGCAGGTCTGGGGAGAGGGGGAGGCATCACTGGCAGGTGGGGGGAGGGCTAAGCAGGGAGAAGGGGTACCGGAAGTGGAAATCACAGCAGAGAGAGTGAGGGAAGCCCTCAGCTCCCTTAAGATGGAGAAAGCACCGGGGCTGGATAAATTACATCCCAGAGTGCTGAAGGAACTTGCAGATGTCCTGGCAAAACCCCTGGCAGAGCTTTTCACCATCTCTCTGAGGACAGGGTGGGTGCCCCAAGACTGGAAGGTGGCGCATATAGTGCCTATCTACAAGGGGAGATCAAGGGAGGTGGCAGGGAACTACAGGCCTGTCAACCTGACCTCGGTGGTGGGCAAGGTGATGGAGGGCATTGTCAAGGAGAGGCTGGGGGGAGCCTGGATAAGTCAGGGTGCCTGAACGATAGACAGCATGGATTCATCCCGGGGAAATCGTGTCAGACAAACCTGGTGGAGTTCTATGACTGGGTGACAAGTGCCTTGGACCTGGGTAGACCAGTGGATGTCCTCTTTCTAGACTTCAGCAAGGCATTTGACTCTGTTCCTCACGTGGGCCTGTTGGATAAGCTGGGAGAAATGGGGTGGGGAACCAGATGATCAGATGGATAGGCAATTGGCTCCAGGACCGGACCCAGAGGGTCGAGTTGGTGGGATAGTCTCATCCCCAAGGAGGGTCATTAGTGGGGTCCCAGGGATCAGTCCTTGGGCCTCTTCTGTTCAACGCCTACGTATCTGACATAAGGACAGGAATCAGGAGTGAGATGAGTCTCTTTGCAGATGACTCGAAACTGGGGGCGGTGGTGGATGGGGAGGAGGGAAGGGTGGCCCTACAGGGGGACCTGGAGGCTCTGGAAAGATGGTCTAGAAAGTGGAAGCTGAGGTTCAATGCAGGGAAATGCAAGGTACTCCACCTGGGGGCCAGAAACCCAGGTCAAGTGTACACCCTGGGGAAATGCTACAAGTCTCGATGGCTGAGAGGGACCTGGGGTGGTGGTGGATGTCAAGATGAACAACTCTGACACTTGTAGAGGGCAGCAGCCAAGGCCAACAGGATGCTGGGATGCATCGCTAGGGGATCACCTCCAGAAGGAGGAAGTGATACTCCTCTGTATAACTGCTGGTGAGGCCGCACCTCGAGTACTGCATGCAGTTTGGAGGCCACACTTAAGCGGACATTAACCTCCTGGAGAGGGTCCAGAGGAGGGCAACCAAAATGATTTGGGGCTTGGGGGACAGGACCTATGAGGAGAGGCTCGAAGAGCTAAATATGTACACATTGGAAGAGAGAAGGGACCGGGGGGACATGATAGAGGTCTTTAGGTTCATGAAGAGGGTAAATAGGGGAGGAACAGTTGGGGTGCTTCGAAGGAAGGAGGAAGGGGCCACTAGAGGGCATGGCTGGAAGCTGGAGGGGGGAAGATTCAGGGGAGAAAGGAGGAGGTGCTACTTCACTGAGAGGGTGGTGGAGCCATGGAATGCACTGCCTAGGGGGCTGGTGGAGGCAGAGACAGTGGAGGGGTTCAAGAGGGGGTGGGACAGGTACAGGGGAAGGGTTCTGGAAGCAAAATCCAATGCAGCAAGAATATCCAGAACTGGGAAGGGAGAAGCCAGAGAAGGCAAGGGGGACAGCAAGGTCAGCACCCAGGTTGGGGACTGACCAAACGAGCAGACACGAAAGACCGTTAGGCCTATTCTGCTGGCATTTTAGTATGTTAGTAAGTTAGTATGTAAGTATGGAGTAAGGGGGGAGCAGGTAGGTGGGTGAGCAGAGGAAGGGTGGTGATGGGGAAGGGGGAGATGGGAAGATGATGAGGGACTGTTTTCTTTTTCCAGGTTTAATAGAAAACAAAAAGATATCTGGGGACTGTTTTCTGTTTTTCACAGGTGCATTATACATTTGCGGACACTGGAAGTGGGCTACCCAGTATCTCACACTGTTGGGGTTGGGGAGCTACTGCCAACATGGGGATTGGTCACCCTGCTGCCAGCAAAAAGATGAAAACAGCAACACTGCTGGGGGAACATACTGGGAACACTGGGAGTGGGTTCCCCATTGTTCCTCAACAATATGTTTTTTTTATATACAACTGGGGACACTGGGTGTGGGCTACCCAGTGTCCCACACTGTCAGGAGACGGGGGTTACTGCTAACATGGGGATTGGTCACCCCGCTATCGGCAGACCGAATGTAAAAAAGGGGCAGACTGCTGTGGGGAGGCATACTGGGGACACTGGGAGTGGGCTACCCAGTGTCCCACACTGAGGTGGATGGGGAGTTACTGCCAACACCAGGATTGGGCACCCTGCTGTCTGCAGTGATTAAAATAATTAATAAAATTCCTCGGCCCCCTTCCCCTTAGGACAGGTAAAAGGGGAAAATCAAGGAATTCTTAAGTAAACACTTAGTGTTTACCTAATCAACAGTCAAGGAATCCAATGCTGGGGTCTGTTTGCCCCAAAAATGAGCAGAGGCCATTGACTGCAAATCCCCCCCCCATGCTGTCATGCAGGCAAGGTAGTGTGAGGATTCTACTGCAACTTGTGGCACACACTACCACCCAAAAAACATATTTTGGGACCACATGCCCAAACAATAATGACAGGAGCATGTTCCTCAGGTCTCAATAAGATAAACACAACTGTTAGTGTTTATCTAGGGGCAGTATGTTTTAAAATATTCAAGTTTTCCACCCTTGCTAACTGAAAATAAGATGATGGAAATCAGAACTGAAAACTGAAACTGCGAACAGTAAAGTGCGTATGGTAAATGGCTTTTACCATTCAAACTTTTACTGTTCGAAATGTAAATGGCATTTACCATTTGAACGTTTACCATTCGAACAGTAAATTGCGAAAGATAAATGACATTTAACATTCACACTTTGCTGTTTGAATGGTAATTGTTATTTACCATTTGGACAGCCTGTCCTGCATCTATCATAAAAATCATAATTCAAGAATGATAATATATTTTAAACCAAACCATCTAAAGACACACCCTTTGCACACACACCATCATCCCTGAACATATCAGAGGCAAACTTATTTATGTGTGTGCTGTACATGAGAGGGGAAAAAAAAAAACATGTTATCATATGGGGGAAAAAAGTTATTTTTTTGCGTTTTTGACCACTTTATATTTCCAAAACTGTAAAAGCTGCTGTCAGGAAACTTTCCATATCTTGCAACACTGACGACATGGCAGCACGTACCCATTTTTGGGTTATTTGGTTGTAAAGCGACAACATTATTAAGGTGCAAAAACTGAGATTTAACACTGAAAGGCTGTACCAACCCTTACTATAAGGGCGCTATTGCACCCTCATAATATTAAAACCTCAAATTTTGCACTTTAATAACTTTGCAAATGATCATTGGATTTGCACAAAATTTGGTATGTGCTGCCCTGAGGTGTAAATCTCTTGATGTGGCATGTTTCCTTCCAGTTGGATGTGTGGATTCTGAGATCTGGATAGTGAAAGAAAGTAAAAGTCACTCTTTTTTGCATTTTTTTCCTTGTTGTCTTGTGCCCAGATGGTGTGGAATGTTGGCGCGATTTTTTTCATGGTAGAAAGAACACGGGTAACAGAATCACCACTGTTAGTTTCGTGCAAAAATATTAAACTGTTGCACAGTTATTCAGTGATCTAGTTCCCATTATATTCAATGGGAAGTTAATTTTTCAGGATAGATGTCTTGAGTTCGGCAAAGGATTTTCCACGAGAACAAAATCCTTTTGTGTGAGAAAAAAAATCCTTTTTCACAAGCTGCCATCTTGTTTTCTGTTTAAAAAAAAAAAAAAAAAAATTGAAAAGCCCCCAAAATGAAAGCATCTAGAGACACCAACAAATGTATCTTGTTCATCAGGACTCCGTTAGCTGGATTGTGATGTTATTTGGTGGAAGAACAACCTTGTAATGCCTTTTTTTAACATTTTAATTCTTTTTTCGCATCTCGCTTAGATCCTTTTTCACGAGCCAATTACTTTTTTGGAGCCGAATCTTTTTCCGTGAGGTTGCAAAAAAGGATTTTACAGAACACTTTGATGCATAACTCTAGAAGCAAGACACAATAAAGAACAAAACCTGACAAAAAAATATTATTGTCCACTACAAGACCTGGAGGATTTAAACCATGTGGTCCTAATGTAACCCCTCACCCCTGCCTTTTTAGTAAAACGACAGGTGGCATGCTGTTGAAGCTGACAGCAGTACCTGGTGGGGGCTGGGTTCAGGGAGGAAGAGGTTACTCGGCACAGGGGGACCTAGGTTTGGCTACTCTGGTCAGGGGCACCCAAGTAAATCCGAACACAGGAAGCAATAACTGTAATGTCCAGAACCAGGAATGGGATTCTTCAGTGTGGCTTTTATTCACTTCCAAACTGAACAAACAAAGCATAGATGGGCCCCCATGGGGCTACATTTCCTGGTAATGCAGATTAGAGACAACAGAACACTATCACTATTTCAAGCCCTCAGGCTCTAAACCCACTAGGCACACAACCCGGACTTGCAGGCAGCTTTGGGTACACAGCCCGACTTGTAAAGTTCTATTGGTGATGTCATCCCTCAGTCTCAGCTGAGACTGAGAACAGAGTGAGACAGTGTGAAATCCATTTAACTGGAGTTTCACAAGCTGCCTTCCCTGCCTACCACTAGGCCTTACTAGGATTCTAGTAATCCTGGGTAACAAGGGGGTTACACTCACCCTTGACCAGGAAAATGACTGTCCGCAGTCATTATTTACCCAGCTTTAGGCCATCCCACCCTATGTGCTACCTGTGGAGGGGGGTGATCAGGACCCCTCCTACCATGTGCAAGCACAGGCAGGCAACACTAAGGGCCTAGAGGCCTTTAGCTGACATGTCAGCCTCTACACTATCCACTTACTATGGACACCCACTGGTTCTGGTAGAACTATCCAGAGCATAGCCCTGATAGATCAGCACTGCGGTCCCAATGGCCACTCAGGACCACAGCCTGTCTATCCCCCCCAACCCTCTAGGGAAAACCTATCTGCCTTTAACCTAATACCCCCAAAACAAAAACAACCCGGGGACCTCCCTGACCTTGGGCAACCTGCAACCACACACTATTAAAATACCGCATTACTGCCTTCTCCCTACCACCACAACCACACCTGTGGAAGGAAAGGGTTAATACAGTAATAACAACCATAACACCACAGTGCTTTAAACTTCTATACACTAAAGCACTTACGAGGAACTCCGATGAGCCCCTCCTCCTCTTCTTGTCTTCTCTTCTGTCTTCCCAGGAACACCTGTAAGAAAAAGAAAGACAACACACACTCCTAATCTGCATACACAGTCTACCTAAGCCCCTACCATCAAAACACTGCAGAATCACAAAAATATTTTTTGTAGAAAAACGGTATTTACATTAGAAAACAACGACATTATTTACAATACACATTTGGGGGGGGTGGAGTGCCCTAAAAGTCCCAACTAGTGACCACAATACCCAAAGGCTAGTCCAATAAAGAGTCTCTCCTGGGCCGGAGCCCGGTGAAGCACAGTTCTAACAGGCCAAAGTCCCAAAGGGGAGAGTCTTTGAGGACAGTTCACACATTTTGAAGTCTGCTAGTGTAGGGTGTGTACTGCAATGTCAGAAAGATAGAAAAGTTCGGACTTCCCAGCCACTTGTAGTACGAAATTCTTAACCGACCTGCACCTCTGACGAAGACTCTCCCTGGCAGCATTTCTTCTGATACAGCTGGGCGGACACCTTCCGGGAACCACAGGAGGGCACATCTGGGAACAGCTGGGCTGATGTCATCTCTGGAGATGGAACCTTAGAACAGGAACAAAAAGAAAACAGCTGGTCCAACGTCATCCGATTACCAGGCGATGAACAGGATACAGCTGGGCTGGTGTCCTCTCTGGATCTGAAGTCATCTGGTGGGCCAGTCAATGGTTTCTGGAGAGGTCAGTACACTCTAGACCGATGAATGTGGGGCTCCTGAGTCCTGGATGTCCATATTGGCAGAACAATAAGGCACTTCACAGTCTGGTGTGGCAGTATTGACTACCACTGTTCGACTGCCCATTTTGTAGGCATGGGCACATTTGCTGAGAGGTCCTTGCACTGAGGCCAATAGTACCGGGGATCAGGAGCTTGAATTATTACCCCATCTGGGCACACATAATTCAAACAGTGGGAGATTTCATGTCCCTCTCCGTCCACTATTCTCACTCTGTCTATAAACAGTGTTCTGCCTCTCTTCCACTGGGATACTTGTCATGAAACAGTCCTATTCTTTGCATGCTTGTTGGCCACAGGATGCACGCTTTTCATTGCTTCATCCCAGATCCAGGATTTCCTGCAGTTCTCAATCTCCTCCCAGACCTTCCGAGAAAAGGTAGGAAAGGTCATACCATAGATCTCATTTGCCTTCCTACGAACCAGTCTCTCCTCTTTACTTGCTTTGGTCAATCTGAGACCGCTGGCCTGGCTTGGGGGTGGCCAGTCCTGGTTCTGCCAGATACGCATCCTTAAAGAAAGTAGAAACGGATCCCTGACTTCTTCCTCCTGCAAAGCCAGGGCAGTGGCATCACCTTTTCTTCCATGCTTTCCTCCGAGGCAAGATCTTGAGGCTGTGTACCCGTTCCTTTTTCACAAGGCCACATAGGTTCCCCCTCATCTTCCTCTTCACTGAGGATCTGAGCCCAAGAGTGAGCAGTTATTCTCACCCCTGAGAATATCCACTCATCACTAGGCACGGAGGTCAACACCTCCCACTCAAAGGCCTCCCACATCTCATCTTCGTCTAAGAGACTTGGGCTAGGCCCCCCCCAGGGGTCTATTGATGCTTTATATGAACTTTCCTTTTGGGATCCAGCATCCGAAACTTCAACTTCTGGTTCTGTCTATAACTCTGCACCCTCTAGCTTTGTGCCACACTCCCTCGAGAGGCCTTCCTCCACAGGCTCTGCCTGGTGCTGTGTGCTGCCAACTGCAGATTCCTGAACTTTTGTCCATGTGGGAGCCAACCGGATTGGAGATGCTTTATACAAGCCATATTTTCCTAGGCATCCAGCACAGTGAGGAATCATGAAGACGTCCCTTCCAGCTCTCAAGCATATTTGACATACATACACTGGAAAACCAGGAATCGCCACATGAGGAGGCAGTTGCCCTTCATAGCACCACTTTTCAATATCTCTCAGTCTAATTACTGCTGCTGTTACTGCAACCCGGGCATGATCCAGGTAACGAGTGGGTCCTGAGGCCATAACTGTAGAAAAACAAACAAAAGTTCACTGTAACTGAAAGTCCCATTTTATTGAACACACTCTTTAGTTATAAAATGGCTCCTCTGCTGCTGTGTTTACTTTACTACCCCACCCTGTAATGGCGGCGACAGCACTCCTGTGCATCAACATTCAGAATCTGGGTCAAGCCACTGTGCACCCGATTTACACAAACTACTGATAACTTTTGCTATAACTGCACAACTTGCTCTGTTCTTGCTTTAAACACATTTACAGGATTTTCCACAGACTTTTCACATGCTGTAAAACATTTCTTTGATTTACAGTCCTTTAAAGCTTCAGGTTTTTAGTACAGGATTGCCTGTATTACTAGTGCTGCACTTTGGCTACAACCCACAGTCTCTCTCTGGCTTCAGACTTTAAACTGAGGCTAAATTCATTACTATGCACACAGTCAATGGCTTAACAGACTTGCACCTGCTGGCAGGACTTGACACAGTCGTTACTTGCAAAGTGACTACACTGCTGCACACACATTTATATGGCATAAGGCAGAAAATCACTGTTTTGAGCAGTTTTTAGGTTGTTTACTTACTGTTATCAGTAGCAGTTTGCTGCAATGGGGAAAAACGGCCTGCAGCCAGTTCTTGGAGGCCTCAGAACAGAAACAGGCGGGCAGTCCTACCAATCGTCTTTTCAACCACCACTTTTGCAATTCTGACAATTGATTAGCGGGTTGAGCCCGATTTTAAACAAGAAAGTACATTTTTAAGCTGTTTACAATGATTTTAACACTCTGCGACGCTCCTCCACTGCCAGTACACACACTCCACTCACACTCCCTCTCGAATGCTGGGGCAGTCACTGTAGAGCTGGCTGAGGGGCAGGACTGATCTCAGCCTGACCAATCACACGACGCCGTGCAAATGAGCCTCTTCTTCCTTGCGAGGGCTCTTCTCCTCATGGCGATCATCGAGCAGGCAAATTTAAACTGCAGAATGCAACTTTTTTTTCTTCACCGACTCCACGGCAGGAGCCCATTTCAGCCATTTAACATAGCCATTTACACTGCAGTCTCTCAGTCAATTCAAAAAGCATTTCCAACGTCCAGAGCACAATTTTCCTGTTGCTACCCTTAGTCTTCCACACTTTTCTTTACTACAGTTCATTTTAAAGCAGGCAAAAATGCTGTAAACTATTTGATGCAGGACAAGGGTACACTGTTTGGCTTTACTGCTCCTTGGTAAACAGTTGGCAATTTTAAACAGCAGCATAAAATCCAAAGCAACACACTAGGGAAATTGCTTCAGCTTTTTGGGCTACCCACTGCCAGATAGCCAAAATACTAGCCCCCTTGCCCAAGCACCTTCCTCCCAGAACAAAATCCAAAACGGTGCCTCCATTTTTGTAACCCCTCACCCCTGCCTTTTTAGCAAAACAACAGGTGGCATGCTGTTGAAGCTGACAGCAGTACCTGGTGGGGACTGGGTTGGGGGAGGATGAGGTTACTCGGCACAGGGGGACCTAGGTTGGGCTACTCTGGTCAGGGGCACCCAAGTAAATCTGAACACAGGAAGCAATAACTGTAATGTCCAGAACCAGGAATGGAATTCTTCAGTGTGGCTTTTATTCACTTCCAAACTGAACAAACAAAGCATAGATGGGCCCCCATGGGGCTACATTTCCTGATAATGCAGATTAGAGACAACGGAACACTTTATCACTATTTCCAGCCCTCAGGCTCTAAACCCACCAGGCACACAGCCCAGACTTGCAGGCAGCTTTGGGTACACAGCCCGACTTGTACACTCTTAGGTTTTCCCCACTGGCCCGCCTCCTCCGCCGGCCACTTGATCCACGGTCCATTGGAAGAATGAACCAATTATCCCACTCATGGTCTATTGGAAGAATGAACCAATTATCCTGTCATGGCTCCCCAAACCACACTAGAGTCTACGACTCCTAGAGAGAATTTTCTTTATAATCCCACATCTGGGTACTTCCCCCATCACTGGCCAAGTGCCTGAGGCAAAGTAGAAACCCACAGAAGAAATCCACAAAGATGGACCTGGTCACTAAAGATGGGGGGCCATCCACCTCCAGCTCCATAGCTCATACCCGGCCATTTCTCTGGAAACTGAACAATTCCTGTACTGAACTTTCAAATGTAGATTAAGGGTAGACATCTGTCACATCACCTCTACATATTATTTGCATCCCAACAAACTCTGGAACTTGAAACTACTTTTAACTTGCTTAGCCCATTACTCTAGGCTTCCCAATATTTAGTAGTTTAATTCCCACATTGTCACACAAGTCCCAGGGTGAAAAACATATGCCCTTTTAGCCAGAGCAGACACTCACCCTTATGTTGCTGGTGCCCCACAGGTGACTCACACATCTTCTTTTCTCCCAAATAAATACTGGAATGAACAGGCAGCTTTTCCTCCACAAGCAGAACTGGGGGTTGCCCCAGGAATCTGCAGGCAAACTTTCTCTGCCCTCCCCAGAGGGAGGGGGCACTGAGACCCGAAATCAGCGGTCTCCACTACTTCAGTAATCATTTGTGTCTTTCTTTAAGGTGGAGACGCATATCCTATTATTTAAAAGTATCCCTCTGTCAGGGCTGAGGCTCCTAGAGCCTTCACTGAGCTGCTTTACTAGCAAGCTCCCAAATTCTCACTCACTCACTGAAGACTGACTGAAGACACTGACTTCAAAACTCCCAACGTTCTATCTAACTCCCTTTGCTGCAGATTCCAATGTGGCTCATGCAGCTGCGAAAGTTTTATTGGTGATGTCATCCCTCAGTCTCAGCTGAGACTGAGAACAGAGTGAGACAGTGTGAAACCCATTTAACTGGAGTTTCACAAGCTGCCTTCCCTGCCTACCACTAGGTCTTACTGGGATTCTAGTAACCCCAGGTAACAAGAGGGTTACACCAAGATGCCCATAGTATGAGCAGGTATGTATAAAACGATTGGGGAAATTTGTTGGAACATTCTGTATCCCAACAAGGTATATTTTAGATCTCCTATTTAATTCAGAGAATCCTGAAATTCTAAATAACGTGGCATTATACTTAAAAGAAATTAAGTAAATAAGAAAAAAATGTATACAGGGATTTATAGTGCAATAAAATTGTACCATAATGTACATTTCTAAAGAATTCTGTGTATGCTTAAAGAATATAAAGCACTTTCTCATGATTTTTCTTATATGTATACTTATGCAAAATTATATTTTGTCATGTATTTATGTATGAAGTTGAAATGTTCCATGTTTAACTGTGTATGTATATATGTTAAACTTTTACATTTTGTAATGGCAATGCTAAACAAGTACACCTACACTGCTAAACCGATGCATAACCCAACTACTTTTTGAGATGCTGCCCCCAGATTTTCATCACGGCCTTTTGGGGACACCATCTCATGAAAAATATGACTGTTGTATGGCAAACCCTGCCCGAAAGGTGATTTTGCAGTCACTTGGCGTATTCCCCTTTCAGGCAGGATTTGTGTAATGACAGTCATATTGTTCATGTGTTGTGGTCCCCAAAAAGCCATTTTGAACATTTGGGGTCTAAAAGTCAACAAATGGCCGAGTTATAACCATTCATTGCAATTTTGCTACACACGCTTGTATATTTTCAAATTTAAAATAGTTTGACCCCAAATTTGAAACATAGACTTGTCATTACCACACCAAATGTATGTTACAACTGTCATTTTTCAGATCTGCACTGGGTACATCAGGTGTGGTAATAACATGGCTATGCTGACAATTTCATCACTCTTGGGCTATACATGAAAGCGCAGGGCCCCTAAGTATATATACGCATCTATGGAGGAATGAGTCCCACAAGCAAATTATGATATGATTATACTATCTTAAAATGTAAGGAAATAAATTACAAAAACTTTGTTAATGCATCAGGTAGATTTGCTGCAACAAAAGTAGGAAAGTTTGACATTAGGGTTACACCTAAACACCCCACCCCTACCATATGCAGGCCAAGAGGCATTGGGGGGGTGGCATTGGGGTCGTCAACCCTAATGCTCACACCATTCCATTATAAAATAAGCTGGGTGGGTACAATATAGGAGAATGGGATGAGTGTTAGGGTTGAGGACCCCAATGTCACCCTCTGGTGTCTCTTGGTCTGCACAGGGTAGAGGTGGGGTGTTAGGGTGAAACCCTAATGCCACATTTCCCTCCTTTTGTTGCGACAGCCCTAACTGATGCATTAATGAAGTGTTTCAAATATATATAAATATATATACATACAACAATTAAACAAAAACACCTCCAAGTCACATATTTCTAAGCGATCACTGCCAAAATGAACAATACAGCCAGAATCTAAAATCTAAATGAAGCTGGATATAATTGAATACAGTATTTAAATTAACAGGATCACCTCACCATCATACAGCAGGCATGGTAAAAATGAGTATGTGGGGGATGAAAAAAGGCAAGTGTGCACCTGAACATGCATACCAAATGCTTTAAAACATACAACTAAGATGGCAGCAGTTTGGTACCATAATAAATAATAATGGGGCCAACAAACCATTATTTATCATGGTGTGGGGAGCACCAAAAGCACACACCCCAAATAGCCTGAGGAGTTGTTTAAATTTTGGCAGCAATAATTATACAGCTTCCAGGGAAATCACCAAGCAAGAGTAAAAATGTAGGCACTTAGGTACTTAGTTATGAATAGGGCAGGTGTGCACCATAGGTGCTTCTAGACTACCACTACACTGTACAGTGATGACTCATAGACCCTCCCAGGTGTTCATATGTTCATCTAGTCTTTTTCTGAAACCTTCTGTATTTGGTGCATCAATAACATAATGATATAACTGATTCCAATATTTTACCACCCTTTACATAAAACTCACACCTTTTTTGTTTGTTCTAAATGGTCTGTCTCTAACTGTTTACTATGCTTTTCTGTATTATGTGTTAGTTCACTTTTTTATCCTTTATTTTCCTCTTTTTGGTGCACTGTGGGTGAGCTAGCTCTGTTCTGTCCTACCCCCTCATCTGTCCGCCATCCTCTGGTATTGCTGAGCCATATTTTCCCCACAGGTTCACCCCATGGCTCGGCCAGGAAGGGGAGGTCTGTCCTCCCCTACCCTGTGTAGAGTTTCCAGATTGGGGCCCAGCTATCCATTGATAGGTGTTTGAATGTTTTGATCATATCACCTCTCTCCCTCCTTTGCTCTAGGGTATACATATTGAGCTCCATTAATCTGTCCTCATATGTTCTGATGTAGTCCTTGCACCATTTTGGTTGCCTTTCTCTGGACTGCCTCAATTTGGTTAATGTCCTTGTGAAGCTGTGGCTTCCAGTACTGCACACAGTACTCCAGATGAGGCCTAACCTGTGTCTTGTAAAGAGGGATTATTACCTCCCTCTTCTGACTTGTGATACCCCTACTAATACACCTTAACATCCCCCTAGCCTTATCTACTGCTTTAGTGGTCTGCTTGGATGAGTTCAGGTCATCAGTGATGATGATGCCCAAGTCTCTTTCTTCCCTTGTGACTGCCAGGAACTCCCCTCCCAGCCTATAGGTGGCTTCAGGGTTTCCTTTCCCTATGTGCATGATCTTGCACTTCTTTGCATTAAACCCCAGCTACCACTCTTATGACCATTTTGCTAGTGTATCCAGATCTCTTCTCATTCTGCCCACCCCATCTGGACCATCTACTCTGTTGCAGATCTTGGTGTCATCTGCAAACAGACAAATCGTACCCTCCAGTCCATGAGCAATGTCACTGATGAAGATATTGAAGAGGACTGGCCCCAGGACTGAACCCTGAGTTACCCCACAACTTGACTTGCATCTTTTCTGACTGTATACCATTTAACACCACTCTCTGTTTTCTGCCTGTGAACCAGTTTGCCACCCAGTTGACCAACTTCTGACCCACCCTTAGCCTACCCAGCTTATTAATCAATGAGTTTAGTCTGACAGGACCTTCCTATTGTAAACCCATGCTGTCTTGGATCCTGTGCTCCTATGGCTTCCAGGTGTTGCACTATCCTTTCCTTAAGGAGTGCCTCCATAATCTTGTCCACTACTGACTGGTCTGTAGTGCCCTGTCTAATCCCTGCTACCACTCTTGTGGAGCGGGATCACATGAGCCCTTCTCCAGTCTTCTGGGACCTCTCCTGTGCTCAGAGACTCACTAAACAGTTCTGATAATGGTTCTGCTAGTTCCACCCTTAGCTCCTTTAGTACACTGGGATGTACAGTATGCCATCAGGTCCCATTGCCTTGTCTACCCTGAGCTTATTAAGCTCTTGTAGGACCCTTTCATTTGTGAAGGGACTAGTGCTCACCTCCCCCCACCGTGTCCATGGTGCTGAGCTGTGGGCAATGCTCTACCTTCTCTTCAGTTAATATTGAGCAGAAGTATCTATTTAGGATAGATGCTTTTACATGGTCCTCCTCCTCACACAGCCCCTTATCTCCTTTGATCTTAGCAATACCCCCTCTGGACTTTCTCCTTTCACTAATGTATCAATAGAAAGTCTTGTCACCTTCTTTTACTGTTTGTGCTAGTGTTTCCTCGGTTTGGGCCTTTGCCTGCCTTACTGCCTTACCTGCTTCCCTTAGGGAAGTTTGATATGCCTCCCTATCTTCATCCAGCTGTGTTCCCTTACATTTCTTGAAGGTCAGCCTTTTGGCTCTGACCTTTTCTGCTACTGTTTTTGAGAACCAAAGTGATTTCCTTCTTCTTTTGCACTTCCTTTTCTCTCTAACACAATGGGATGTTGCTTCAAGTATTGCATCCTTAATGCTTGCCCACTTTGCCTGTACCCCCTCACCTGTATTTCTTTTTGCCAGGGCTAGCTCAACTCTGTTGCCATCTTATCAAAGCCAGCTCCTCTGAAGTCCCATATTTTTGCCTTGGAATGGGATGATTTAGTTATAGTGGTCAGGTTGAACCATACCATCATGAATGTAGGATGGAGTGTCTTAGTCTATCATTTTATGTTTTGTGGGAAATTTCATAAACATTTTTATCTGCATATACCTCAGCCATCTATTGGGCCAGAGAGCTTACATTTGGCATGAATACTTGATGATAGGTGTTATACTAGTGTGCCAAATGTCCATGACATTAGAATGGATTGTCTCAAAATTATAGGTGCTCAGAATCTGTCATTATATTTTTTGCAGGACATTTCATGAAAAATTTTATCTGCATCTAGCTCAGGCACCTTTGGAGCTAGACATGTGTAAATTAGCATGAATAACAGTTTTATGGCTATGGGCAGAACCTACAGCCATTTTGCTGTCTGTAGCTTGAAAATGGAGTTTCGTGGAACACAGCTTTTTGACTTTTCAATGTATCCTTCCACATCTACAAATCATTGTGACAACTAAAATAAAATAATCCCTTCTTTCTGTTTAGAATGTTGGAGACATAACGCCAAGCTGCTTATCTGATGGCCATTAGGAAGCTGAAACAGCTTGTTAAATATTGGTTGCCTATTAAACTGGAGATTTGCTTACCCCCTTCGAAATGCAACAGCTTGCACATTTAAATGATTAGCATTTAAACATTTTTTGCTACTAACTTCAGTTGGGGATGAATATCTTTCAAGAAAGAGTCATACCTCATAAATGTTACCCTTTTCCAGCACATTGTGTGAAGATTTACAATGTTTTTAACCTCTCAAGACCTATCTGATAAAGTGCCAGTCTTCAGTGAACTACCCAGACTAAATACATAAATTTCTTTTTGACAGGAAAGGCTGGGGCCTGCTTCCCAAACATAACAGATAAGAGCTACTGAGATCTCTTATAGTAAGTGTGTGTGTGTGTGTGTGTGTGTGTGTGTGTGTGTGTGTTTGGGGAGGGATGGAGAAACAGTCAAACCCTTGCAAGGGAGACCTCATCTAATGAATTAACTGCTGACAAACCCTGAGTGATACAGAAGCAAATGATCTGATACCTTTTATTGGACCAACATAGATGTAAAAAAAAAATTCCATTTATAAAATTCCTGATCAAACAAGTGCAAACAGAAGACTGTTTTTTGTCATTTTATAATATGATATACTGAGTGTGTATTTGCTGAGTTGCTGGATCAGGGCTTTGATAAAATAAAACATTCTTAACTCATTCAAGATTCCATCAGGTGGACAGAAAAATGTCTATAACAATTTGTCTGAAAACTAAGAACTATAAGATGCAAAAATAGCATTTGTGTGGGCATATATACTGTGTATATATATATATATATATATATTTATGCCATAGGGTGGAAATAAACAGAGTGTGATAAATCCATTTATCTGAGTAACTGTGTACATAAATTTAATTTATGTATGCAGTGCTTATGTCATCAGCCATTTATTCACACAGTGCTTATGTCATCAGCCATTTATCTATAAAGTGCTTATGTCATTTAGAATGTTCGGCCTCAGTAGCAGTATTAACCATATTCAAATGTGAATAACTTTAAAATGAAAAATGATAGCATGGTACTGTGAGCATGAAAGTTGTTTAGCACAGAAATATCTACAAAATGAGTGGTGCTTTATTTATTGATACCATTTATATGTTTTGATAATTAGTGAAACAACAGCAGAAAATTATTTTTTTTTGTCAACAAACAAATGTAAATAACTTTAAAATGAAAAATGATAGCATGGTACTGTGAGGAGAAAGTAAATTCAGCACAGAAATATCTACAAAATGAGTGCTGTTTCATTTATAGATACTTTTTAGTGTTTTCATGATTAGCAAAAAACAACAGAAAATTCCATTTTTGTGCACTTTTTCATCAAACAAATGCAAATAACTTAAAAACAAAAAATGATAGTATTGTACTTTGAGCGCACAAGTTGTGCAGCATAAAATTACCTACACCATGAGCGATGTTTCATTTTTAGAGTTTTTAGATTTTCTATAATCAGCAAAAAATGGCAGAAAATTCTATTTTTATTCACTTTTTTGACTAACAAATGCCCCCTCCAAAAGCAAAAATAAAAGAATTTCATAAATGCAATATGCAATGGAAAACTTGTGTAACGAATGATTTATCTGCACTTTAGTAGTTTGACCTCAGGCACGCACTCATGGCTTATGCCACTCATGAGGTTACCTGAGGTCAAACTGCTCTTGTGCAGATAAATTATTTATTACACTTGCTTCCATTGCATATTTTATATATATATATATATATATATATATATATATATCTATCTATATCTGTATTTGCAATACATTTATTTACAGGCATTACTAGTATCTTCTGAAAGATTGTCTGACTTATGATTACTAATTTTGAGTATAGTTCATGAAATAATGAGCTTGATATTTGTTATTTCATATAGTCCCCCATTATGCCTTATGCATAGCATATAAATCCAAATCATTCCAAGGCCATCGTGACATGTACTATTAATACTGAGCAGCAAATAAGAGCTCTTTTCCTAATAAAAAGTTGCTGATATAATAAAGAACAAAGTCATAAATAAGGAACCAGTGGCCTATGAAAAAATCTACAGGGATTTGTACAGGGATTTGATTCTGCCTTTTTGGGGAAAACACAGGGAAAATGAAGGTTCTTACAGAATAATGGTTATTTGGATCTGGAAGCACTGAATATTTCTTATCCTATATTTTGTATCTTTGATAGGGCAGAGGAGATGCTACACCTCATTGTCACAGGGATGTTCATTTACACATTTTTGCACAGTATTTTCTCAGGCTGTCACAGATTAGATACAGCATCTTGTTTTCAGTGGGGTCATGACTTTACCATTTCTGTAATGTATTTATTCAGGCTACTTAGTCCAGGGCCCCTGTATTCAAAGGAGCTATGCAGTGCATCCCAGTGGAAAAGGGAGATGTGCCACACAACTCCTACAGTGCACAGCAGTGTGATATTCAATCGTGCAGGATGCGCTGGTCACAAGGTAATAGGCCAGGGCACACACAAATGGTATGCTATTCAAGTCAAGGGGCAATCCCATGCATATGCCTTGCTGCAGCATATTCAGTGGGAATGTGCCCCTCACAGTCCAGAGCACTGCAGCCCATGGTTAGGCCATAAATAGCTGGCCTAACCCAGCCAGCTACCCACAGGCAGGCTACAGATGTGCACTCAGGTGCACAGCAACCTGGCAGCCCTGGTGGACTAGGGGTTTCCTCTTTCCATTCCCAATATAGCCAACTCCATCCCTGAAGAGCTCTATAGTGTAGGCCCCCCCAGACCCGATTGCACCAGAGGAAACCATGGTCCATATCCACAGTCTAGAGGACTCCCATCCACCACCCCTGTACACAGACACCTTCATTCCCCCCATACCCAACCTGTTGCAAAGACTGGCACTTCCCTCCACACACTACCATGGCCAGCCATTGACTGCACTGAACCCGGGCTGGGTACATGCACTCTGGAATGACCCAACTGGATGTACTGTGCATTGGGGCACCATGCCAGCTGTGGATCCACCAGTGTATGCAGCAGTGTGTATGTCCATGGCAAACTGAAGAGGGCATTTACATACCTCCAATGCGTGCCTTGCCGATATTGTAGCTTCCTGTTGTCATACACCACTGCAAGTCCACACTCTCCCATTTGCCTGTGTAACATGCCACTCTCTGGTTGTAATGGTTATAGCATCATCTAAATATGGAGAGAACTGGATTAGAGATTTTTAAGTTACAGGGATTCAAACTTTTACTATGTAAATATTTGCATATATTTGTGGAAACTCTCAGAAATGTGGATGTTTGTAACTTCTCTGCTCCTGCAGACATAAGCTTAACATTTGACATGCATATCTGATGTCAGTGTATCCTGGTGTCTAACACAACTTGATAGATTTGTTAAACAGATTTACATTTGTAGTGGGGGGAAAACAAACAAAAAAAATATTGGTAACATTTTCTTGAATATTTATGGTAGCATATAGATGAAGCAGCCAAAATTCTTTTTGTGGAATTTAATATTCACAATGCACGTATCACTGCTTCATTTGATAAGCTGGGCTGAGCTTTCTGCAGTCCTGCTGTTCCTCTCTGGGTGACTATTTTGCCCTTCCCCCTTCTCTTTTAGCATAGCCAGAGTGACCAAGTACCATTACATATCCCACTGATATCGTCTTTGATCTTTACTGTGAAAAAATCCCTTAAAACAAGAGTCACCTACTCCTTTTCCTATTAACTTTTTCTGTTGGAATAGCCAGAATTATTCCATCCTGGTGCCCCAGACATTGTCTTCCCCCACTACATCTGTTTGAATACCTCTAAGTTCCAGACTTGCACATACAGTATGTCAGGTTCCCTGGATTATCAATTTACTGGATGTGATCCTTACATATCCTGCATTCAGGCTGGAATTGTTGACATTCTTTACTTCCTTGCTTCAACTGGGGGGATCATCTATCACTGATGTGCTACCCAGCTCAGCTGCCCATTTCTTGGTGAAACTATGCATCTAACTCCTGAACCTGGTGACCCCCTGCACTACCTGACTGTCATATCCCTATCCTTTAATTTGAATCCCTCAGACAAGGCTGAGTGAAATTTGTAAATTCCAATATTAGGGAATTTTCATGAAATTCCACAAATTTCACAAAGACTCATGGAATTTGACTTTAAGTACAGATGTTTCTTTGCAATTTCTGGCAGAAAGCAATTAATAAAATTGACATACACAGTCTCCTTATAAGGTCTAAGAACCTGTCAAATTTAATGGCATTGCAGTCTGTAGTTTTAAAGTTTATAAGGTTTATAACTTTGCAAGTTACATTCTTACAAAATTTAGTTTTAAAATGTTGTGAAAATTTAACTACATTTAATTGTCACATTTAAAGCAGCGAATATGAACCTTGTCAGAAATTATCATGTGGTATAATAGTTTAAATGTTTCAAATCTGGTTAAATGTGATATTTTGTTTTACAATTAGAGGGCAATTATTAATTTATTTATTTTATTTAGAAAAGTTTCACCGGGAAAGACAACATGAGCTGTAAACAGCTTATTTCCAGAAGCGTCCAGGGGAGGAAGGGATTTCATGAAAGGGAAGAACAAAAAAACAGCAGTAACATATTGTACAAATCAAATACAGTGCAATCCAAAAAAGACATGTAAATATAATGAAATGGATATTGGCAGTCATGGATAATAATGTCAAAACAAACATTTAAACACAACAAATACCATATGCAACACAAGTGCTTAAAGTGAGTACAGTAATAAGAAACTAAGTGCTATATATTAACGATCTATGATGGTAAAATCAGCAGGGTGGTGGGTGGGGAGGGAGGTAGTGAGGGCAAGGTGACAGAGGGCAGAACCTGCTCCCTTGGGATGCAGAGAACTGCAAGTGGACAGAGATTAGGCAAGTTAGTGGAGACAGAGAAAGTGATTATTAGAAGTAGCAGGGAAGGGGGGGTAGTAGGGAGGGGATGAGAAAAGGCAGCCAAAACCTACTCCACTTCAGGATGCTGAGAACCCTGCAAAGGGTCAGAGATTTGGTGAGATAGTGGAGGAAGAGAAAGTGATGGTTAGAAGTAGCAGGGGAGGGACATAAGGTGAGGGAATGGCAGGCTAGGGAAGTCAATAGGCAAGGTGAGCTGCTGAGAGAAGGTGGGGAGACATAATGAGGGATAGTGGGGAGGCAAATTAGAGGGAAAGGGACAGGAGAGGGGCATAATTTGACAAGAATGGGCTATTAGGTAGGTGGCAGGAGGCTGAGGGAAAGGGAAGGGGAAGTGAAGTAAAAGAGGAAGGGTTTGCAAGGGGTTAATTGCAGTTGCAGCAGGAAACAATGTGTTTACAAAGGAGGAGAGCAAGGGAATGGTGAGACTGGGCAGAGTGAATCTCGAGGGGGAGGGAGTTCCAGATGTTAGGGAATTTGTATGAGAAGGCGGCACAACCAGATGAAGTACGCTGGGGAGGGAGGGCAAGAGTTCTGTGTGTGGTGGATCAAAGTGAATAACAGGGGGAGGAGGGATGGAGAAGAGGGAGGACAGGTACAATGGAAGAGAACTGAGCCAGTACTTCCCTACTAGATTAGAGGTGTGTGACAGGCGTCTGGCAGAGAGGGATGGGAAGGAGAGCAAGGTGTAGAGATGACAGTGGTGGGTGAGAGGAGGACAGTCAAGTACATAGCAGTAGAAGGAATTGAAGAGAGTGTCCAGTCTGGTTAGGGTAGTTTTAGGGGCAGAGTTGTAGACAATATCTCCAAAGTCAAAGACTGGGAGAATAATCTTTTGGACAATTTCTTGCCTGGCTTGCATTGGCAGGCAGCTGTGATGTCTGTACAGAGCACCAAGCTTAGGGAGATGTTTTTTGTGTATGGCTTCTACATGCACCCCAAAGTCTAGATTATTTTCTAGCCATAGCCCCAGATACTTAACCCTTAGGCTGCCAACAGAATTAGAACGTATAGGAATTCTGGACTTATATATCAGTCCGTGGCCCTGCAAGAGTTAAATGCTGGGACATTGTCCAGTTTAGAACCTGCCAGGGTATGAAAGGTGGGGTAGAGTTTAATCTGAACAGCTTTTGTCTGGTGCCAAAGGTCATAGTGACTTTATTTTTGCATTCAGTGATAGTTGGTTTGTGCTAAACCAGTGCCGGACATTGTTAAAGTCCAGTTGAAGGCTGGTAGCCACCTCAGCAGAGGAACTCCTTGAGGAGAATTACATGGTGTCATCTGCATACATGTGGATACTAGCAGATGTGTAAACATCAGGTAGATCATTCAGGAAAATGGAGAACACTATTGGCCCAAGTACCGAACCTTGGGGGACATCTGTGTTGATTGACAAAGGGGTGGTGATGGGGTTGCCGACTCTCACAGACTGGGTCCAGCCCATGAGGTAGGAATGGAACCAGCTGGTGGCAAATTCAGAGAGCCCAGCTGCAGTCAGCTTGAAGAGGAGAAGGGAGTGGGCGACATTGTAGAAGGTTTTGGCCAAGTCAACAAAGATGACAGAGGTGATGCATCCCTGATCCATGCCTGAGAGAATGGAGTCAGTGAGCCAGAGGAGGGAGTTGGTGGTGGAGTGGGCTTTATGTAATCCAGACTGGTAAGGGGTGAAAAAGGAAGAGGGGTCAAGGAAGAGGGAGAGTTGCTCTAGAGCCAGGTGCTCTTGGACCTTAGCCAGAATAGGGAGCAAGGATATAGGATGGAAGCTTCTAGGACTGGAAGGGTCCCATCTTTGGGAAGGATTATGGTAGTGGCCTTCCAGGCCTTAGGTGCAGTTGCATGTACGAAGGAGTTTCAGAAGACTAGTCAGTGGGAGAGCAATTGTGTGAGCAGATAGGTGGAGGAGTTTAGGGTCGAAACTGTCAGGAAGTCTTCCTTTGTTTGGATTAAGGGCAAATGGTACTCATAGGGTGCCATCAGGGAGGACCAGTTTTAAACTGAAGCGCATGGCAGTAGGGGACTGAATGTGGGATGGGGCATTGGGGGAAGAGGCACGATGGGCGGAAGTGAGGCGAGAAGGCACAGGTAGTGAAAAAGTTGTTGAACTCTTCTGCCACTGTGGGTGAGTCATTTATCGTATGGGAGCCAAATTTTAGGACAGGAGGGGGGATTGGGAGGGTAGGGGAAAAAAGGTGTGAACAGCCTTCAAATTTTGTTTGTGTTTTCTTGGAAGGAGGCATTGAAATATTTTGCCTTGGTGAGATGGATGAAGAAGAAGAAGAAGAAGAATCAGCATTTATATGGCGCTTTTCATACATCCCAAAGTGCTTTACAAGCAATGCTAGACTGGTAGTGAAGTGACTGAATGTGTGGTGGCGGCCATATCGCACATCATCACCCACACACAGCCTGGATAATTGCATGAACCAGTTTATGGGAAGGGGAATGTTGGCCAGGACACCGGGAATGTTCCTTACTCTTTGTGAAAAGTGCCCTGGGTTCTTTTACTTCCACCTGGACACCCACCAGGACAACACCAGGATGGGCAGAAGGGACCTCGGTTTAACGTCTCATCCTAAGGACGGCACACCCCAGCAGTACAGCACCCCCCAATACTGCACTCGGATGCCAGAAATTTTTAGGTGCAAGTCCAATCCCAGTGTGGGATGAGAACCCACAACCTTCTGGTCCAGAGGCGGATGTGCTACCAACTGAGCCACGCTGACACCTGTCATGGGTACAGTCATTCTGGAGTGAGCAATAGCACTGAAGATCATGGGGGGCACCAGAGGACTTAAACGCAACCCACGCTTGATCACATGCATGCTGACAGGCAATGAGTTTGTGGAGACCCAAGGGAGGTGGTTAGCTCAGACCCTATGCCTTTCTTAGCAGAGCATGGCAGTTCCTTATATATAGGAAATGTCTGCTAAAGAAGGACAGGGCTGCATCCACTGAGGAGGCAGAGGAGATAGTTGACCAGTCAATGTTGATCAGATCACTATGGATGGAGGATAGGTCAAGGGAATGGAAGGAGCAGATGTTAAGTGTGATAGGAGGGGACTTTATATGATGGATTTTGTGCACACAGTAGACCATATGATGGTCGCTGAGTGCATCTTGTAGTATACCAGACTTTGACATTTTGGGGGTGTAAGGATAGTATCCAGTCAATTAGGGTATGTTTCCCGGATTTATGACTTTGACGTGTTCGGTCTGTAATTAATTATTTTAGATTCAATGAAGATATGTGGGTGCAGACTTTGGACTGCTTGCTGGAAAGCTAGTTTATGTTGAAGTCACCAAGGAGGTACAGTTCACCAGGGGTGGCAAGGGATGAGATGGTGGAGAGAAGATCAGTGATAGTGGAGAGGGCAGAGACAGAAAGGCTGGGGCAGCAGTAGACACTGCCCACTAAGATAGGGAGGGAGCAGGGAAGGGATAGTTTTATTAGTAGCAATTCATAGGCAGAAGGGGAGGTGGTGGATAGGCAGATAGAGTATTTGATAGAGGAGGAGATATACATGTTGACACCCCGGCCCCTGACTTGTGGTCTTGGTGTGTGATTGAGTACCAGGGATGGAGATGGCTGTGTCTGGGATTCTAGAGCTGAGCCATGACTTAGGTGATAATGAGAACTGAGGGTTTTAGTTGTGACATGAGTGGTTGCAGGAGATCAGTTTTAGGGAGGAGACTTCTTTTAATTTTTTATCGTATAATATTTTATTGAGTTGTTTTGAGCATTTTATATAGTAAATAGTGAGCAGTACAGCCAACCGATTACTGACATCAATACATCTTTAAGTGGTACAATAACAATAAGGAATACCATCAATTGTACATAATGTCTCATAAAAATTAATTGCTTCACAATAGCCATAATGCAGCTGATCTAGGATAATAGTGTTTCTAGGAAAGACACCATAGGTAAACAAAGAGAGTTAGTGGAAGCCAATGCTTTTATCTAAGCTCTAATAACAAGACTAGATATGTATTATTCTAAAGTTTAAATAAAGGAGTTTTAAGATAGCCCTTTCAAGTAGGGGGGTTGGAAGGTGATGCTGGGAGTTTACAAAAGGGGGACCAGAGATATGGCTCCCATCGCCAGTAGTAAAGGTGCATACTACCCTTATGAAGTTGAGAGAGTCTTTCAAAAATAGAAAGTTTGGCCAGGGCTACATGCCAGGCAGAATGGGTAGGGATAACTGACTGGCACCAATGTATGAGGAGAAGGTGTTTAGCCATTAAGATAGCTACCATTGTCCAATCTTTGAGTGGTTTGGCTAGCTGACCTAAGGGAGTAGTATCTCCCATACATAGTCTTGGATCAGAAAGAACTATAGGGTGCTTTAACACTGAGGAGATATCTGAGGCTACCATTCTCCAATATGGGGCAAAGTTAGGACAGGACTATAGGATATGGAGAATGTGTGCCTCTACTTGGGAGCAGCGCCAGCATTTACTATGACTAAGCAGGCCACGTGTATAGAGAGCTGCCGGAGTACGGTGCCATAACAACAACATTTTTAGCTGCAAGAAGCAGCTGCTAGTGTCTTTATAAGTTTGATGTATACGTTTAACATAAGAATTCCATTAGTCTCTCAGAAATGGGGGTGCTAATGTAGGATTCCCATTTCTTTTTACAGAACAGAGTTGCATTAGACTGTGAGTGTCTTCAAAGGGTGTAGAATAGACCTATCACACCTTGGGTGGTAGAGAGATGATGCAAACCAGCCAGCCAGGACCATCATGTATTATCTTGACATTTGGGGAGGAGAGGCCGCAGGGCACTTCTAATTTGTGGATTCCTCCAGAAGTCTTTATGTGGTAATGAGAATTGCCATTGTAGTTGAATGAAAGGGAGCAGGGGGTACGTACCTGAGGGGGAAAGATCTTGAATAACCTGGATTCCTGATTTATGCCAGGAGGGCCAACATATTGGTGCCCCATCAATATTAATAAGACTATTGTGCCATAGAGGGGCATACTGTATAGGTAGGGTCCAGGACTTCATAGGCAGGTGAGATTTAGCCATAAGACGGTTCCAAGAATGGTCTGTATAAAACACTGTAAGCAGAAGGGAATGCAGCAGACATGTGTGTGGGGTAAGAAACATACACATGGGTACAGCCCCTGCCAAATTGGCTTCTGAATGAACCCATAGTGGGGGATCCATTGCAGCAGGCATGAACCATTTACTTGCCTGAGCAGCTATACAGGATAAGTGATAGCCAACGAACCAGGGGACATTAAGTCCACCTTGTGACCAGTGCGCCCTCATCTTGTGTTTGCTCCACCTGGGCAGTTTAAATCCCCAAAGAAAGTTAGCCATTAACTTCTCTAAGGAAATGAAGAGTTTGGGCGATAAGAGTGATAGGAAGGTTATTTAGGAGGTACATGACTTGGGGGAGCAAAAGCATGCAGATGGCTGCCACTCTGCCTGGTAGAGAGAGTTGCAGCTTGCACCATCTCTCTATTTCTACCTTTAGTTGTGCTAGTATTGGAGAGAAATTGGCAGATTCAAGTGAGGACCAGGTCGCTGGTATACAGATACCAAGGTAGTTAAGCCCATTGTTCGCTCAGGTCAAATTAGTACCTTGAATGCAGGTCTTGGTACAATGGTTATTTAGGGGACCCAAGGTGTTTTTTTTCTGATTAATACATAATCCAGAAAGTACCGCAAAGTCATCTAGGATTTGGAGTACCACTGGAAGAGTTTGTGGGGGATTTGTCAAATTTAAAAGGAGGTCATCCACATAGGCCATAACCAGATAGGGGCAATCAGCGACTAGTATACCTTGGATTTGTGTAGAGGCAACAAGGATCCAGATCAAAGGATCCAAAGCCACCAAAAATAGTAAAGGGGATAGTAGGCAGCCCTGCCTTGTGCCATGATGTAACCCAAAAGGGGGGAAATCTTACTATAAGTAAGGATGTGCTCTGTGGGCGAACAATAAAGGGTACATATCCATTGCATAAAATAAGTGCCGAAACCATTCTTAAAGAGGACTTCATGAAGATATTCCCACTCGATAGAGTCGAAAGCCATTGAAAAATCAATCGCTAAGGCTGCAAGAGGGAGAGAAGATTCTGAGGCAAACCACTTAAGGTTGAGAAGGAGCCTGGTATTATCCATCCATGATTTGCCCCACATAAAGCGTGTTTGGGAGGGGTGTATGATTGAAGGAAGAATGGACGCTAATCTGGAGGCTAATGCTTTGGCTAATATTTTTGTGTCCACTGACAATAGGAATATTGGTCAGAAGTTGGCACAGTCCAGAGAGCCGGATGATTTTTTTAGGCAAAAGGGAGACTTTTGCCTCCTTCATAGTGGGGGGAAGAGTTCTGGCAACGTGGGCTGATTGGAGGACATGCTGCAAAGGATGGATAATATCGGGGCCCAGGATCTGGTAGAGCTCCATGAACATACTATCTGGGCCAGGGGCTTTCCCCCGTGCCATCTGGGAGAGCGCCAGTTGGAGTTCTTCACAGGATATCGGGGACTGTAAATGTCACTTGTTCTGGGGTGAGAGTTGGTAATGGAGTTTGCTGACAGAATTTAGCAAAGACAGCCTGCAGCTCCTGGGCTGTGTTTGAAGATTGTGACTGATAGAGAGATTGGTAGAATTGCTGCATGGTGGTATTAATTAGCATGGGACTAGTTGCTATGGAACCTGATGAGGTACGGAGAGCATTTATCAATGTGGCTGCCTGTTGCTTGCGAAGGCGATAGGCAAGAAGTTTCCCTGCACGCTCCTCTCCTGCCCAAAAGGCTTGCTTCGATCTCAAGAGACGCCATTCTGATTTTTGATGCAATATTGCCTTTATTTGGTATTTAAACCTGACTATTTGTCAGTGTAGAGGACCATCTGGGGCAGCTTGGGGGGCAGATTTAAAGCGGCGCTCCAGGGCAGCCAACTCTGCCTGAAGGTGGTTGAGAGTTGCCTTGCACTTTCGGTCCCTAGTCACTGAGAACGCAATAATGTGTCCCCTTAGCACTGCCTTAAATGCCTCGCACACCATACCAGGGGCTGCTCCACAATCGGCATTCAGGGAGAAGAGTCCATAGCCACTTGTACTTATGGGGCCAAAAATCCAGGTCTTGGAATAGGAGAGGGTTGCAACACCATCAGGTGCCAGGCAGACGGGGATCCCGAGGGGTAAACCTGAGTGAGACAGTGGCATGATCTGATATTAGAATCAAGCCAATATTGGAGCCACCGACCCTGAGCATCTTTTTTGACTTCTTTCACCACCCAAGGAGAGGCACGACAGATGAGAATGGCCACCCCTTTTGATTTAGTGACAGGAGAGCTAGCCAGTACCTCTCCCACCCACGTTTTCTTTAACCAGTTAGTACATTTAGACTGCAGGTGAGTTTCTTGGAGAAGGGCAATATCTACCCATAAAGACTTTAGATGATGAAGAACTTTTGTGCGCTTGACCAGGTGGTTGAGTCCTTTTACATTCCAGGATATCTAATGATATCCCTGAGGCATAGAGGGGGTAGCAGGCATATTCTCACACAGTAGACAAGAGGAGGTTCTTACAGATTTCCCAGCTGGATTGTCAAGGAAAGAGATGCTAGGTTTCAGGACCGCAAAGTACCTTAGGAAGAAGAGAGCTGTCAGTGTCTGCACTAGTTTAGAGGGAGATGTAAGCATCACTTGTAATATTTGGGCTACTAGTCTTCAGCTATCAGGAAGGCTGTAACAATAGTTCTGAAAATACAGAAACAAACAAGCAAGTTATATATAAAAGGACAATATCAAAATGGGCAACCATCCCAAAGTCAAACAGAAAAGTGTCAAAGAGAGACACTGCAACAACAACAATATGAGTCTGAAGGTCAAAGCGCACTAGGGTGGTATATACGTATATATCCCCTACAGCTGTGCTAACTCCAAGTCTCAACTCGAGGGGATTATATAAATGAGTTATCGAACCAACTTGTTCTAGATCCACCCTAACCGGGGGTCAGACGACCCGACATGTGGAGGAGGGAGGGGGAAGGGAAAGGGTAAGGGGGAGGGAGGTAGGAGTTGGGGGGGGAGGTGAGAGGGTGGGCATACCCACCTACTGGTTACTAGGCAGTAGAAATAAACTACCCCCAGTGAGGGGGGCCATGAGCCCAAAACCAGGCCTAAAAGACAGAGCTCGAGGGCTTAATTACTGAATCAGAAGCCATCATACGTGAAAAAATTGGGGGGGGGCTATTCACACCTGTATGATCATCAGATGTTGCCAGTCTGTCTTTGTGGCTAAAAGCCTGGCTGTAGCTCGATATCTAGTACAGCATATGTGTGTAAGCTTGGCCACACGTTGGGGGGGGGGAGAATGAGCACCCACATGGTTATGAGCTTATTGCACTCTATGGTGTGCGTATGATCTTAGTCCTTCCCGGGGGTAAACCACATAAACATCCTTGCAGTTATCTGTTTGTTTCCCACTATAGAGCCTGAAACCAAGATTATTCCTTAGGGTATAGCAGATGGAAGGGGATAATAAGTACAACCCCACCACCCATCAAATATTAAGAAAGAGTTAAACAAGTCAGGTCATTGGAGAGAGGTCCTCCCTGGAGATCTTTGCAGGTGGTGCTTCTGAGAATTTAGAGGGCGAGTGTTGTGGCCCACTCCTGGGTCTCTGCCTAGATTTTGGCGGTGGGTTTAGCATCTACTGAAGGAGAGAGGATTGCATGGAGGAGGTTTGTGAGGCAGGGACCAGTACTTGGGGATTAGTGTGAGCAGATTGAGCAACTTGGGGGCGAACATTCATTGGGGGACTGATTTGATGTAGGACCTGTCCTGCTGGTAACAGGGATGTAGGGAAACCATAGCTGGAAAAAAGGTTCCTACCAGGAGGTGCTGCTGGGCAGGGCTCTCAGAGCCTTCTGGGATTTGCAGTAGGACACTGTAAGCCTGGCCAAAGTCTGCTAATCCAGCGTTCAATATCCCCAGGGTGATCAGCTATGAGTTCATGTCCTTCCTTGAAGACACACAGTCTAGTAAGATTTTTAAATTGAAATCGAAAGTCATGCTGATAAAGAAATCTTTTAATGGGTCCAAATACTCTTCGTTGTGCTGCTGTTTCTTGGGCAAAATCCCTGTAGATAGCAATTGTGGTGCCTTGTCAGGAAAGTTCCCCCAGGTCCTTCGCAGCTCATAAAATTGTCTCCTTAGTGGTGCATCTTAGCAGGTATGCCACAATTGGTCTGGGTGTATTAGTATTCTTGTTTGAGTGAGCCGAGACTCTATGAGCCCTTTCAATCTCAATTGGTCACCTCTATCTATCCCCTAATATGTGGGGAAGGTTCTCATTAAGAACGTGCTCCATTGATTGACCTTCCGCACCCTCTGGGAGCCCAATGATCTGCAAATTGTTGCGGTGACTAAAATTTTTGTGATCCTCAGCCCTCTTCCACAGTGCTGCCAGCCACTCCTCATGCTGCTGAAGATGTTGCCAAACCTGGGCCTGCTGTGCTTCACATGCCTCAGCCCTCTGCTCTGCAACATTCATTCTATCTTGTAACTGCTGAACATCCTTTGTAGTACCAGACAGAGATATGCTTATGTCGTCAAACTCTGGTGATTAAAGTTTCCAGAAGTTTGGTAGTATGTTGCTGAGATTCCCCCACAGCCGCTGGTTGATCCATTTTCTTTTTGATTAAAGGCAGTTAGAAACAAAGGTGATATGAAGAGGGGAGGTGTTCTGAGTTATGGTCAGTGAAGTAGTAGCGGCCACCCAGGTCTTGTGTTGGTATGAGGAGGAGGAGGTATGTTAGGTGCAAAGTAAGCCACAGACCGAAATGCCAAGTAGCCAGCCTGTGTTGTGATGAGCATGAGGCCTACGAGGCCTGGGCAGGCCTAAATAGTTTCAGGTCACGGTGCCACCGAAAGAATAATAAATGCTTAGAAATCCGCTGAAAAGAGCGCACAGCCCAGCAACAGGGGTATTACTCGTGCATTAAGCCATTGATTTTTAGTGGAAGCTCCGCAGGATCACGGCATCCAAGTACAGATGGGCTGAGGTTTGGATGAAGATAGGGAGTTATGCTGCCATCTTCTTGGTCACACCCCCTAGGGAGGAGACTTCTAATATTTAGGTGGACAATACTTGGCCCTTTTGGGAAGTCAGGTGTTGGGAGGTGAGGAGGGGCAGGTTGGGTTCAATGTCACCTGATGTGAGAAGTAGAAATATTATTAGTAATCTAGATACTAAGGTCTGCCATTTTGTTTCTGGGGGTGAGGATGGCTGAGGGCTGAAGTGTGATCAAATGTCCATTTGCAACACATTGTAAAGGCTCGTAAGTAAGGCAAGTGGGGTACCATTCCAAAGAGGAAACCAGCAGCAGGGCACCATGGGAAATGCAGGGAGGAGGGTAGGGTGGGGAGAGTGAGGGAGGCCTGGCTGGAGATAGGAGGGGGAGATGGATGAGCGGAGGGGGTAGAGAAGTAGGCGTGAGTAGTAATGGGAAGAAGATGAGGAAGGGGAGCAACATGATTGTGCCCTGAGAGACTGTAGAATTATTAGAGGGCTAATTAGGTTAAGGAAAGGAGGGAGCATAAGATATGCCAGGGATGGCTTAGGAAGGTGAAAGTTAGAGATGCAAGAAAAAAGGAGGAGGATTGGAGATATATAAGAGAGAGCTTGTTAGAGAGTGGTCAAGGGTTGGTGTTGTCTATTCCTTTATTAAGTAGAGCTGGTGTTGTCACTTTAAGAAAAAGGATGCATATGGTTACTATAGTGGCCTTGTCTGGTGAAAGGAAGGCAGAGCATTCAGGGCAGAAAAGTGGATTCAAAGAGCGCGGGGTGGGGGAGGGTGGGTAGGAGAAAAACCCACGACTGTATGTAAAAATGTAAAATTCAGCTGAACCAGGCTGGAGTGCAAGAGGCACCAGAAGCTGGCTAGAGCTTCAGTTTCAGCAGACAGTCCTTGGCTATCTCAGGGAGACAATCAGTGGGAGAGACACAGTCAATGGCAGAAGCTCTTGGAGAGGCTCAGCCAATGGCAAGGAAGCAGAGAGAAAGTGCCAGAAGGTTCAAACTTTGGTGAGTCTAGGAGGACTGTACCTGGGGAAGTGGTCTTGCAGCTCTGGAATGCGGGCGGCAGTGAGGAGTAAGCACTGCACTCTGCAAGGGGAGAGCTCCCAGTTAGAGGGGCTCCAGTCTCTCTGGAAAGAAGAGGAAAGAGGATTAAAATTAACTTGTGTAACCCCTAGATGGCGCTATCCCAGGGGCTACTACCCCTGCCTGATTTGCCACTAACAGGTTGAGGGGCCTGGATCCAATGGCGGGTGCCTCCACCCAGAGGTCAGGGTTTGCAATAGTTAAACTAACTTGGTCACAGCCCTCTGGGACACTGCAACCCTTTCTTCCCACTAGTGGCCACACAATATATCAGAATTACCTTCACAGTATACACTTACCCCCAGGTCTGGTTCCGCACTGGGACCTCCTGTGAAATGAGATACAGTGCAACAATCACAGTACAGTACTTTAACATGACAAATACCTCAGGCAGTATAACTTTGCTGAAACAAGCAGCTCTGCTTTATTTAGGGGGATATAACAAGGACAGGGGGAAATCAGGTTAATTAGCTTATCACTCTAATAATCTACCTATGGCTCTGTGCACAGGCCTATCCCTATCAGTTACTGTCCCTGGGTACCCAAGCCCTAGTGGGTAGTCCAAACCGTGGCAGTTGGTAGGGGCCCTTTCACACAGAGAAAAGGAGAATTAAACAGTCAGCAGTACAGTAATTCCATTTGGATTTAATGTGGCAATTCAACAGGGAGCGACCCTGAATTAGTACTCACGACCTCCAAATAAGATAGGGTCCTTCAATGTCAGCAGGGCTCACTTGAGGTACACAAACCTCTTCACACATCCATATAAAAGAAAGCACTATACCAGGCAGGCTGCATCTGTATCCCGATCGCAATTACTGCACAATACCGGGAGAACACACAGCGATTCAGTTCCTGACAGACCGAGTGCAATTTTCAGCAATTCCTCCAGTCTTCTACAGGGTGAGCCTGGTTTCTACTCTTCAGAGATCCTTTGATTCTTTTCACAGGACGGATTCAGTCCTAACAAGCTGTTACACAAGCTGCAGACCGAACTCTGGGCCTTACACACGTTTTTGACTAAAACTGCACACTGAAAAGCACAGGGCTCCTTCCTTCTTCACTGCCAAAGCTCAACTGAAACTCCAACAGACAAAGCACTTCCTTTGAGTTCCTCCCAGTTCTTGACTGGATTGGCTGTCACTCACAATAGACTGCTGCTGTTGGTCCAAAAGGCACTGAAGTCTAAACTACATCTCCCAGAGTCACTGCCCATACAATCCTCTTGTGGCTGGCTCAGATTATGAGTCCAAGTTCTGATTCGTCCAAGGCACCATTTTAGAGCTAGCTTACCCCACACTGATTGGTCCAGTTCAGCAGTTCAAAACTAGAATGGGAACTAGCAGACACAGTTCTGACTGCAAAGAAAGCAGGTTAGACAAACTGTAATTTCATTATTACTCTAAATAATTTCTGGCAAACAGTTACATCTTTCAGATAGGTTCCCTTTGCACTCCTAGTGACTGCAAAAATGAAGTGAATTGGCAGCAGCTCGAGTGGTACTCAGAGAAGCACACAGTCCCCCCATACAAACTAATTATGTCTGCAAGCAGACAGCTCTTAAAGAGACAGTACCAGAGGCTCTAAAAACACTCACTGATAAATGGCTTAAATGCCAAACACCATTCAGGCTTGGAGCATTCAAGCAAGCTCCTGGAAGTCTTTTGGGTACCCCCATTTGCAGGGGGGTTACACCTGTCCTAAATTAGAGGGTGGGGGTAGACACAAGACAGACAGTTGAGCAGTAGAGTCTCAGAGGCGTCAATAAAGCAGGCTTAGATTAATCGGGGGGCGGGTTGCAAAATTAGAAAAAGCAGTGGAAAAGAGAGGCGGGGCAGGGCGGGTCAGTGCCAAGCACAGAGGAGGGAATGGAACTGAAAGGCAGGAGGTAGGGTAAGAGTCACCAAGCTGGGGGAGGGGTGCAGGATTGGAACTGAGAATGCTGAGAGAGACAGAGAGAGAGACTTGAGGAAAAAGACAGAATTAACAGGTGTTATAGCAGCAGGTTCTTAGACAAAGAGACAAAGCAATACCAAGCATAGACTGTAGTAATCAAACAGCTGCAGCAGTACAGACTGTATTATTCAAACAGATGCAGCAGTAGGGTACACAGTAGTAAAACTAGCCTGAGTCCATTCGCTAAAACTGTATAAATAAAAACTAGCCTGAGTCTATTTGCTAACACTGTATAAACAAAAACTAGCCTGAGTCCATTCACTAAACAACGTATAAATAAAAACTAGCCTGAGTCCATTCACTAAACACTGTATAAATAAAAACTAGCCTGAGTCCATTTGTTAAACATTACATAAAGAAAATAGTAAAAACATGGTAGACAGAGCAGGAGAGGAGCAGTAGAAAATCAAGTACCATGACTGTAAGTAAAATGTAAAATTCAGCCAAATGTGCGGAGTGCAAGAGGCACCAGAAGCTGGCTGGAGCCTCAGGTTCAGCAGAGAGTCCTTGGTTATCTCAGGGAGACAATCAGTGGGAGAGACACAGCCAATGGCAGGAGCTCTTGGAGAGGCTCAGCCAATGGCAAGGAAGTAGAGAGATAGTGCCAGAAGGTTCAAACTTTGAGTCTAGGAGGACTGTACCTGGGGAAGTGGTCTTGCAACTCTGGAATACAGGCGGCAGTGAGGAGTAAGCACCGCACTCCGTAAGGGGAGAACTTCCTGTCAGGTGAGCTCCAGTCTCTGGGGAAGTGGTCTTGTAGCTCTAGAATGATGGAGGCAGTGAGGAGAAAGTGCTCCACTCTGCAAGGGGAGAGCTCCAAGTCAGGAGGGCTCCGGTCTCTGGGGAATCAGTCTTGCAGCTCTGGAATGCAGGCGGCAGTGAGGAGTAAGCGTCACACTCTGCAAGGGGAGAGCTCCCAGTCGGGGGGGCTCTGGTCTCTGGGGAAGCCATCTTGCAACTCTGGAATGTAGGTGGCATCGAGGAGTAAGCACTGCACTCCACAATAGGAGTGCTCATGGGCAGGAGGGCTCCAATCTCTGTTGAAATAACTGAAATTAAAATTTTGGCAACATGTTTGACAGGCTATAACTCAGGCCCATTTGAAGCTAGAAATCTGAAACTATGTATCAAATGTAGTGATAACAAGTATGCCTGTAAAATTTTACAACATTTCAATGACTATTATCAAAATTAAAATAAAATAACAGAAACCTAATTTTTTGCTAAATGTTTGGCTTCCTATAACTCAGCCCTGTTTGAAGCATGAGACTTCAGATGTGGCTCACATACCCATGTTGTATGTTTCTCTAAGTCCTGAAGCTGTGGAAACATTTGGATAAGATTTGTTTAAATTATAGCAAAATAACTGAAAATTTAATTGTCTTTAAATGTTTTGCCACCTATAACTCTACCCCTTTTCAACTTACAACTCGGAAATGTGGTACACTTACGTAAGCCATCATTAGCTGTCTACATATGAGAATGTGGAGTCATCTGGATGCTTACTTTTAAAATTAGAGCAAATAACTGAAATTTAAAATCTGGTAAAATTCCACAACATGTTTGGGCAAATTCTGTGAAATTCTGTGGAGTCAGAATTCCATGGGTATTCTGTGGGTAGAATTTGATATTATACACAGTTCTAGTACATGGATATTTTTGGTAAATCTCTTCTCAACTTTTTCTGTTTGCCAAATTTCCCCTTTTTGGTAAGGCGACCAAAACTGGGAGAAGTAATCCAAGTGACACCTAACCAATGATCTATACAAGAATATGATAACATCCCTGTGCTGACTGATGATGATTTTCCTGATACAGCCCAGTATTTTCCATTGAGCAGCAGGGGGTATCCCACTGGGCTAAATTCACCTCCAAGCACTTGCTGGGTGAACTCCCTTCCTACCTCTCCCCTCATTTATAACACCCCCACTACCTCTCACTTCCTTAGATCATCTGACTCCCATACTCTGGTGGTCCACCGCAGAGCCACCCTCATTGGCTGATTCAGTTACTCCCACCACTTCCCAAAAATGTGAAATTCCCCCCTCCCTCAAATTCATCACTCATCCTCCTACTACTCCATCAGCTCTGCTCTTAAAAACTTCCTTGCACCAAGCTGTTCTTGCTATGGCCCTCCCTAACTCCCCCCACTAATCCCCGGCAAACCCTACCCCTCTTCAGTACCCATGCAATGCCATTGCTGCAGCTCCACCTCCCACCCACCTAAAAAACAGCATTCCTTCCCTTTCCCTTCACTGCCACAACCTGCTCCCTTCCTATTGTGCTTGACCCCTGCCTTGTGTAGGCAGGGTCCTCGGCATACTGGAGGGGTCAGGCCCCAGCAGATCTTTCTCCTCTTACCTCTTCCTTTGCTTCCTCTTCCATCCCCTTCCACCCCACCCCCGCTTCTCTGCCTACCAACATACCTTCCTCTCACCTTTCCTTCTCCCCCTTACATAGCCCTAGCTATGGCTGACCCCAATCTCTAATACACGTGTAGTTAACTTGCACTTCTGTTATACCTTAGCCAACCTGTTCTGCCTGTGTTTACTCCTCATTAACTTCCCTAGCTCAAACTACAACTATTCAGCCATTTTCTAGCTACACAGTTATTTGTCATTTAGCGTATGCCCAAATGTTATTTTGTGTTGCTGTATCTATCTAGTCTAAAAGTGCTAGCGTAGTATCTATCTAGTTCAAAACTGTTAGCATCCCGCTATTTCATTACTCCTGTACAGTCTGCTCAAATTATTTGAATGTAATCTACTGTAAATTTATATTGTATACCAAATCTCTGTAACCTATCCTCATGTTCCCCTACCCCGCAGGTTGCTCCGGGAGACAAGCAATTTGTTGCTCAGCATGCCTTCCTGGTGAAACATTTCAATAAATAAAAAACAAATAAACATTTTAGATGCCTTTGTTATTGCCTTGGAGTTATTTGATTTAAAAGTCACATTAGATTGTATAACTTCCAAATCTTTGTCTTCTGTTACTGCTTTTAATTACACACTCCCTACAGTGTGTTTGGCACAGACATTGTTATTTCCTATTTAGAGTACTGCAATATTATAAAAAGAACTGTCCACCCATATATAATCCTTATATAACTACATACAGAGTTGTAATGAATTGTATGGAGCAGTTTGCACAAGGTAACATTAAAACAAAAAATACAGAAATAAAAATGTGAAAGGGTAAAACAGAAAATCCCAAGTTTAGACCTTTTATACTGTAAACATTGCTTCATTTTGATGGAATCATTCAGCTGTGGAAATTGTATCCCCTTAGTTTGAAGATCCAAAGTGACTCACGTTTCAATGACAGCAAATCCAGCCCCCACCTTTGCCTAAAGTGACCTTTTCTATACCACAAAAGCAAAAGCTGTGTTCACCAGTATCTCTCACAAAAGGCAAATGTCTATACAGTGCATTATGGATGTTTTTTGTATGACTACAGCTCAAGTGACTGTAGAGATTTGCTGTTACATTTGGAAGATACATATGAAATAGAAATTAATATTTTTTTGCATGTTCATATTTATGTATATGATACAAATACACATATATAATTGTAATTAACCAAGGGTTAAGGGACTCAGTAAAGGATGTGTAGAAAGCACTCCAAATAAAACAGAACTTCATATATGAGGTAGGCCATTTTGTCTCATAAGATCAGTATGGAGATGAGGTACAACAGGGAGGTAGTCAGTTTTGGGGACTGTGGGGAACGGTTCTCAAGTGTTACACTCCATAGGAGGGGGCACTGCCCATCAGCAATACCTTTCCAGAGTTCCATTCTCAGCTAGTAGAAGCAAGAGATGACATATCTCAGCTGAGGTACCAGCTAAGTTGGGGTACACCCTCCACATGCCCACTCTCCCCCAGAGGCCTACTGGCCCTGTGAACTGGAGGGTGGTGGGGAATGGCAGTGGAAAGGGTGGTGGGACAGCCTCAAGGGGTTTAACTGGTCTCACACCATTCAGATAGAAATCACTTTGCACCTCTGGAGGAGGCTCAGGTGCCTGACTCTGTTGGGGGGACTCTAAGTCTGTCAGGGGAAATGGACAGAATGGCTTCTTGGCCCCAAGGGGGCAAGCAGGAGGAAGTCAGCAAGGAGAGTCTTAAAGAGCGAGGACTCAAAGATTAGAGGAGTAGAGATGATGGTGGATGGGAGGGGGGAGTGAAAATGGTCAGATGCCTTCCTGGTGCATCAGCCATCAAGGATACAGATGAGATGGAGAGGATGGCAGAGAAGGGGAGAGTGAGCTGGGGATGCTAGTGCACTTGGGTACAAAAGATCTAGCAAACCAGTCTGCTGAGGCAATTAAGTGGAACTTTAAGAGGCTGGAGTACAGATTGAAGCTGCATTCAGCTTCCCTGGCCTTTTCTGAGGTCCTCCCTGTGTGGAATGGGTATGACAGAGTAAGGAAGGAAGAGACTAAAGAGTTTAATGGGTAGTTGAAAGGATGGTGTTAGGATGAGGGGCATCACTTTGTGGGGGACTGGGGTTTTTCTGAGACACAAGACTCTTCAAGAGTGATGGCCTTCACTTGATGAGAAAGGTGGCTAGTGCTCTGTGGCAGAAGTTTGTCATTTACATTGGATAGTTAAACTGACTGTGTGAGATGGAGATTAGTCGAACCACTGAGAAAGGAGGTCAGATGGGGAACCTAGCTAGGCTTTTCATGAACAGAGAGCTAGTAGCAGCAAGGTGGGTAAATGTAAGGTTGACGTTCAAATTAGGTAAGGAGAGGAGGCCAATGAGGGAGGGCTGACAAAGTCTATATTTAGCATGAAAAAGAAAACAAATTAAGGAGACTAGGGAAGAATAAAGAAAAATGAATAGCAAAAAAGCAAGTGGGGATCAAGAGAAAGATGAAAAGAGGTCTGCCTTAATGCCAGGAATCTGGGAAATAAAATTACTGAGCTCCAGGCAGTGGTGGCAGACACTGAGTTGGATCTAGCAGTCATCACAGAAACTTGGACCACAGAGAATAACAATTGGGTCCCGACAGTTTCAGGCTACACTATGTTTAGATGGGTCGAGGAAGAGGTGAAGGAGCACATGTAGCCCATTATGTAAGAGAGGGCATACAGACAGTGTAAGATGGAAGTATCAAGAGAAGTAACAGGGAAACAGAATTGCTGTGGGTTCAGCTCACAGCATCCTCAGCCAAGAAACAACAAATGAGGATGTTCTACAGACCTTCAGGACAGGGAGAAAAGAGAGATAAGGAACTAGGGGAAGAATTAGAAAGGGGCTGGCAAAGGGGGGGGTAGAGATGGTGTGTGATGTAAACCTGCCAGATATTGACTGGGTCATTCCAGTAGCCAGGAGCTTCAGAAGTCAGGCCCTGTTGAATAGATTGCAGGACTTCCTGCTGGTGCAACTAGTTAAGGAACCTAGTAGTCACGCTGCCATTCTTGATGTGGTGCCCACCAACTCAGAAGAGGTAGGAGGCAAGAGGATTGGGGAACCACTAGGGTCCAGCGACCATGACTCTGTATGGTTCAAGCTGACCCTTGGGACAAGTAATCCCTCACCAAAGGCTGCAGTCCTAGTTTTCAGAAGGGCAGACTTCAACTGAATGAGGGGAGCTAGTCCAAGATAAGTTAATCAGAGTGGACAGCAGCAGGGATGGGGAGGAAAGCTGGGGTAATCAAGGAGGCCATTCTTAAGGCAACAAAGTCTTGCATGAGAATGGTAATCAAAAGAAAAAGGTGCAAGAGACTATTATGGTTCTCCAGAAAGGTCAGGGAAGCAGTGAGAGCCAAAAGAAAGCCTTTACCAGGTGCAAGGAAAAACAAGGGAAAGAAGAATGGGGAGAGTACTTAATGGGAACAAGGGAAACCAAAAGGGCAATCGGAGAAGCAAAGACAGACACAGAGACGTGTATTACAGAGGGAGCTAATGGTGGGGGAAAAACAGTTCTTTAGATATGTTGGGGAAAAGACTAGGGAGCGAGGAGGAGGAGGAATTGTTAGTCTAAGAGAGGGAGGTATCATAACTGAGGAGGGCAGGCAGAAAGCAGTATTTCTTAATGACTACTTTTACTCTGTATTCACAAAGTAAGACAGAGGGCATCTGCCAGAGAGTTGCATTAAGGCAGCTATAAGGATGATTGCTGAGATTAGTCAGCAGGCATTTACCAGTGAAAGAGTTTGAAAAAGGCCAGCAGACCTATAGATAGATAGATAGATAGATAGATAGATAGATAGATAGATAGATAGATAGATAGATAGATAGATAGATAAGGCCCTGGGGCCAGAGGGGATGCATTTGAGGGTACTCAAGGAATTGGCAGTGGAACTAACTGAACCCCTGGTGGGACTATTCAATAGCTCATTTCACACAGGAGTAGTTCAGAAAGACAGGAGGGTAGCAAATGTAGTCCTGCTCCATAAGGGGAAGGGGACAAGGAGCAACTGGGTAACTACAGACCTGTGAATCTTACCTCAATTGTGAATAAACTGATGGAAACACTAGTCAAAGAGGACCTTGTGAACTGCCTAAAGAGCAGCAGACTCCAAGATAGTAAAACACATGGGTTTGTGGCCAGATGGTCTTGTCAGACTAACTTGATAGTATTCTTTGACTTGGTAACCAGGGTAGTGGATAAGAGCCATGCTGTGGATTTATTCTACTTCAATTTCAGCAAGGTTTTCAACTCAGTACCTCACATAAGGTTGCTAAAGAAGCTAGAGGTTCTGGGTACAGCAAATGACACAGATGGGCGAGAAACTGGTTGAAGGGAGACAGAAAATGGCTGTGGTTAACAGAGTCAAATCAGAAATGAGGGAGGTCACCAGTGGGGTGCCACAAGGATCAGTCCTGGGTCCAGCCCTTTTCAATATGTTCACTAGCATCATGGGAGAAGGAACCCAGGACAAGACCGTGGTAGTTGCGCAAAGGTTGACCAGTACCGCACAGTGCGCTTCATTGTACAAGACTGCTATACATGTTATTCAATGGGTACCACACTTGTGCACCACTCAGTATACCATACTACTAGTCAACCTTTGCATGACTACCATTCTAGTATGTCTCTTTGTAGATAACACTAAGCTCTGTGGCAACATAGAACAGTGAGGAAGGGGTTAGGAAAATGCAAAGAGACTTCCAAAAGCTAAACAGGTAGTCAAAGGTTGCCTAGCTGAAATTCAGTACCAAAACTTGCAGGGTGATGCACGTAGTGAACAAGAACCCGAGGTCAGAGTGCTGGATGGGGTACTGTGCATGGCCTCTGAGGAAACAGACCAAGGTGCCATCATCAGTGACTCCCTAAAACAGTCAAACCAGTGCAGCAAGGCCTACAGTAAGGCAAACAGGATGCTGTGGTATATAAGAAGGAGTATTGATAGCAGAAGAAAGGAGGAATTACTACCTCTCTACAGACAACTGGTGAGACTTTTTTAAGTATGATTGTGTGTGATTGTTATTAATTGTATTGTTATTATGATTATGTTCTGTTAGTAAAATTGCATTGTATTGTATATTGTATTACATCTTGACTGTAATTTTGATTATGGTCCTGGGTCACATTTGAAAAAGGGCCTTGGCTCATATTGTTTACCCGGTAAACAAAAGTTTAAATAAATTAAATAAAAAAGCCATACCTGAAGTACGGTGCTTAGTTCTGGAGTCCTCATCTAAGGAAAGACAAGGACAGACTGAAGACAGTGCAATGCAGGGTGACTGTGTGGAGTGACCAAAATGGTTAAGTGCCAGCAGGGCAGATCTTACAAGGATCGGCTCAAATTACTGAACGTGTACATGCTGGAGGCCACATGAGAGAGGTGAGTTATGATAGATTGAACGAGACAAAAAATCCGGCACCAAGAACTGTAAACTACACACAAATAAATGTACAAAAGATTTATTTTGTGCACATACCACTACCGCTCTCCAACAGTCCACTGACATTTCATGACGGAACTTGGCGCTCTTTTGACACCTTGAAAAGTGTCAAGTTCTGGCGTCAAATGTTGGGGCTTATACTTCCCCCTACACACAACGTTCACCACCTGGTGAACACTTGTTCAGTTACGATGAGACCTACCGGGAGTAGATATGTGCATTCTTTCCTCCCAGTGGTCCCATAGCAGTGCTGCAACACCACCAAGATGGTGGGAATTCCAACAAAACTTTTAACCCATAGTAACTGCCACATTACTGTACCTATCCTACTTATCTGGGGCCCCAGGCAGCCCACTGACCGGTTCCCAAGGGAGGTTTGCCTGGTACTATGGTGGTGGCATCCTTCCCCCACCTCTACTCTATCTACCTAGACTGCCCAAAACATGCTGCCATCATAGGGGAGGCCAAACGGATACCACCCATCCAGTAATAGCACACACAAAAACATTTTAAAACAGGGGCACCCAAGCAAGGGGCACACAGAATTAAATAACTCTGCAACTATAACACTTAACAATTGAAAAAGAGAGTGCAACATTTCCATACAACCCCCCACCCTTCATGTTTTTCCATTCAATTTTTTTTCAGAATAAACAGATTCTTATACTGCCTCTCACACTCTCACTCACACACTCACACATACACCCTCACATGACTCATTCTAAACTGCTGCAGCACAAGGGTACTGCTACTGTAATAACAGCTTGAGTCCCAGTAACAGTCTTTGAAAATCCAGAGGTACAGTCCTTTCAACACAGTGGAATAAATGCAAACAAGGCAAATTTTGTTAACTAATTAGCCTATAAGAAGTGCTAACACGAAAAACATTTTTTTTTCAAACAACAACGCACAAAAGAGCAAATCTCACCCAATGTGACTATCCAACTGGTGGAGTCCACACTGTAACTGGGGGTGTCAGCAGAGGCCTTACAGTTCTGCCAGCTCAGGGAACCCAGCTGCACTGCCAGATCACACCTTCTGGGTGCGGTCTTGGGTGTAATAATACTTCAGGTCTGGTTTGGTGACTTCTTCCCCAAATTAATCTTGACTTATGATGTAGTACTTGGAGTGAAGGCTGGCTGCATCCTGTATCAGAGCAAAGGTTTTAAACAGTGTGATACCAGTCCACACCAGGGAAACACACAATGACCTGGCCTGTTTGATGACCTTCTCTTGATCTGCAGTGAGGTCTGATCCTTCAACAGGTTCTCACCTTGTCCAAGACTCCCTGGAAAACCCAATCCTCATGCCACTCCTCGGTGACATCCCATAGTATCTTGCACAGGTACGGGTATTCTTCTCCAAGATACTCCTTATGGATCCTTCTGTGGACCCATCACTCCACCTGTGACCAATTGTGGATGCTGTGGACACTGGTTCTTGAGGAAGTCCTGTCCTGCAGCCATCATCCCGATGTATACTTCAGCACCCTGGGGTCAGATAGTCGCAGATTGCCCATGTCCTTGTGCTGCTTTTTACAGGCTGCAGCCAACAGGGGGATGGTGTCCGGATACCTGAAAGAAGGAAACCAGTAGGACTGAGGGATATCCCACTCCCAAATTGAGTCTTTGTACACAAAAGAGGTCATAGCAATACCTGGAGCCTCTGCCACAGCCTCAGGAATGTCCATAGTTTTGGTCTCACTACTGGAACCTTACTCCGAGATGACCTCCTTGACCTCCACATCAGGCCTCCCATTTTTCCCAGGAGTTGGGCTAGCCTCCACCTTCCACAGTGGAATACCTGCTGCCACGGTGCCTTTTACAGGGGCCCTGTCTATGGGTGAAAATGCCCAACCATGGCCTCTCCCTCTGCCAGGGGGAGGGGCAGGATAAGCAGGGGAGAAGGGCTGGGTAGACATCTAGTACCCTTTTCACCAGATGCCACCTTTTCCACAGCTCTGTCCAACTCCTCCCAGGTTTCCAAGCTTGTAGAGGTGGTGGTAGCCATGGACTAAGGGTGCAGCCAACCCCAAGAGGGCATATAAGTCTGGAACAGTGGGTGCAACAGTGGAGCAGCTCCATGGGAGCACTACAGGAAAACTGGGATGCATCTCACATTAGCTCCAGTTGTACCACAAACAGTGCATTGGTCCTGGGAGCTGGTCTTCTATACCATGCTCCACAGCCATGACAACAATGATGATGACACCATCATATTCCTTCCAGATGGTATAAGAACTTCAGCCATTTTCTTCCACTGATAGATATTAGCAGTCCACAGAGAAAAACAAAGTTTTAGCAGGTTCCTGCTCCCTAAGTCTCAAGTTTACTAGAGGTTCTGTACTCTACTGTACCATGCTCTCAGCAAAATGGTACCCATGCCTGTGGTGATCTACACTCTCCCTCTCAAGGCCCCAACCAAACCAGCCAATTAGTGCAGGGTTCCCACTAATCTGCATGCCTACAAGCATGCAGGCACATGTCTGGACATATGGTACTGCTTTCCAAAAGGCGCAAAACACATATTTCAAGATTGCAGGCTCATGAAACACAGACTCCCACTACAAACAGTGAACACAGTCTCCTAACGCTGCAACTCCCTGAAATATAGTCCAGGTAGGCTCTTGCACCCCAAAAATAGAATCCCAGATGAGCCCCCATGTTGTAAGCCTCCCTCCCGGTGTCTAGGAGTATTCAAGGTAGTAAAGGAGAGGGGGGCACTATACAGCCATGACACACAGTCCAAAAAAGTATAGCTCATTTACCTGGGTTTGCACTGACTAGTCTGGAGGTGCAGGCAGTCTCATACCGGGGCCCAGCTGCTGTGGGTGTAAACTTTGGTTAAGATAATCACAGACATAGTAAAGATTAAGTCCATTGTCCGCAACTGATTTAAAGATCTAAACTGATTTAAATAAAAAAAAAATGGTAACTGCTCTATGGAGCAACTGAGGTAGCACTCTACAGTGGGCAGTCCACAATTTTCATGGTTGAAACCAAGGTACAGCATACTTTGATCCATGGAGCTATGTGGGCACTCAAAGCGGACGAATAAGACTCCTGCCCAAATGATGGATGCAAGCTTTACTCTGCAGGCCGAACAGGCTTCAACCATGCAGCATCTACAAACTCCCTCCAGCACTAATTCATTAATGTAGAGAAAAAATACAACAAATATGTTGCAGGTGATACCTTTTATTGGACTAACAAAATTAAGACTAGCTTTTGAGAGGTAAAACTCTCTTCCTCAGGTCAAAAGTGAAAACAGCTGAGCAGTATGACAGATATAAGGACTGGATGTGGATTTGAAGCCTAGACTAGCAGGTTACAGATCAAAGCATTGCAGCCAATTTGCACCTCTTACAAACAGAAAGACTAATTAATTCAAACCAACATCAGCAGGGAACATTGTCTGTTTCCCACAGGCCTCCCCACTCTATTTCCAAGTCTCTCCAAGCTGCACGAGCACCCCATAGATTCCTTCTATGGGCAGTCCTGAATCCATAGCCCTGGGGCTCAGAGAGGCCTCCATGCTGCTGTTAGGTGGGCACAGAGCTCCTCTGGTGATGGAATACAGGCTACCACCACTGTACCCCCAACAAGCCTAGCTGCCACCACCGTCCCACACACCATGAACCCAGTGGCAATGGCCAGACCTAAACATGCAGGGACCCACCATACAGCCCTGCGCTGGTGCCAGGTGTCATGTTGCAAGCTCCCCTACCCCCTGGGCCATGGCTCCCAATGTGGTGTGGTGGTCCCCACATGCAGGCTGAACTCACAGCAGCACCATACGGTCCCCATGAGTCCAGGTGCACATTTCTTCGAGGGCGGTGGGCTGGGGTTGCAATCTCCCCACCACGGCCATGAACCTTGGCCCTCCAGCCGAACACTGGCCAACTCCAGACTCCTCCCTTACCCTGCCTTGCTCTCTCTCCCATTGGTGTCAAATCCCTACCTTATATAGCCCCTGGCCTCCTGCCCCTCCAGCCAGCAGGGGGCCCCAGAGACCAGGTGAGCTAAACCTAGGGACAAAATTGAAGTAAGCTCCCAGAGGGGGGCTTACATGCAATTGGAAAAATAGGACAAAATCAGTTCCTATCTCCTTTAAAGGAAGATTTGGACAAGCTCGAAAGGTGGTCCAGAATATGACAACATGGCTTTAATACAAAGAAGTGTATGGTCATGAACATTTGAGGCAAGAACCTAAAGATGGTGTGCAGCCTGGATGGGGTCCTGGTGACCAATTCTGTGGAAGAAAAAGACCTGAGGGTGCTGATCATTAGTGACCTGAAACTTTCCTCACAATGTAGCAAGGCAGCAGCAAAAGCCAATAGAATGTTGGGCTGCATTGTCAGGGGATCAGCATCAGGTGAGAGGAAGTCATATTGCCATTATACAGATTGCTGATGTGGCCGCATCTTGGGTATAGTGTGCAATACTGGCATCCCTGCCTAAAGAAGGCCATTAACCTGCTGGAGGCAGTCCAGAGAAGGGCAACAAAGATGCCTGGATCAGCAAGGCAGGACATACGATGAGAGGCTGGAAACCTTGAACAAGCACTCCCTGGGACAGAGAAGGGGGAGGGGAACAATTGAGATCTTTAAGTATTTAAGGGACATTAACAAGATGGATGTGGAGAACTATTTAGGCTCAGTGAAATAAAAACATGAGAGATGGTAGTTGCATGGTAGATATCACCAGAAACAGTGGAGGACTTCAAAGGGGGATGAGACACGGTAAAAGGCAAGATCAGGGCCAAAAGGGGAATGATAGGAAAGGAGGGGGTATCAGTTGGGAAGGGGGTGGAGTTTTTGGCTGTTGCTTGGGATTCCAAAATATGAACAGACTCAATAGGCTGCTAGGCCTTATTCTGCTAGCAGCTTTGTATGTGTGTTTGTAGGAAATTATACACAGCAGGGAGGAAGTAAACATAATAAACCTCTAGCATTTTGGTATTACAGAACCACAATTAAGAACCCTCAGCAAGGAACTTAGCTTTGTGCCTAAATGTGGCATCAGTCACTTTGTATTATTTGTGGATTTAAAGACATTTACCAATAGACTTATTTTAAGATCTTTCTTCTTGAGTTCCAACATGGGGATCAGTAATAGTCTCAAAGGGATAAATGATGTCAGGCAACAGGAAACTCTAGTTTCACAGACTACTCAAATTTCAACGATAACTAATAACCAGAGGAGTTTCAGGCCACCATCAGCCTTTCTGCCAACTTATTCGACTGCAGTGTCTGTGTTTGAAAAAACCCTTTTTCCAAGAAAGGATTACCCCAAATTTGTTAACATTTTGTTAACATTACACATGCAGAGTCTGAAGCGCTAAAAGAAGTGCAACAAAATAAATGTCTGATAATCAAGCCAGCTGACATGTGTGACTCAGTCATACTTATGGACACTAAAAAGTGCATTCAAGAAATCTTCAAGCAACTGGCCAATATTTCTTTTTATAGTGGATGTTTAAAAGCAGACATACAGTAGAACCAGATGCAATGCGATAACTTGCAGTAAAGGACAGGTCACAAAATACTGCATGACAACAAGGACTTAACTGCTGAAGAATTACACTGCTCCCTAAAGTATACTGCAGCATTGTGTGATACACTGCAGCACGGTGTGATATACTGCAGCATTTTGCCGCAGTATTACTGCATTGCATCCTGACTGGTGCCACTGCAACTATACTTTAAGAAAGGACATTGATGCCTACCTAAAAACTGCATGTATCAACAATGTCATATCTGAACATACTTATGCCTTTCTCTAACAACTGATTCCTCAGTATGCCCTACAGTCAATGTGATGCCGAAAGTCCATAAAGGTTTGGAAATCCCCCAGGATTCCAAATTGTACCTGGGATACGTTTGCCCACTGAGCATCCCAGTTTTTTGATAGTCACATCAGGGATATTGTAGTTACTTTGCACTCTTACATCTGCTACACAGAGGTGTAGCCCTGGGGGGTCGGGAGGGAATGTTGACTCCTTATGTCTGATAACAAACAGCAGTACTCAGTAGCTGGCAATCAAAACACAGTTCTATTGTTTTCCTTCCCAGCTGTTTGCTAAGCCTGCAGTCCATCACCTCCACAGTATTTGGAACTTAACCCATTAATCTTAATAGCTGCCCTTGAAGTCTGAACCATCCATTGCTTAACCTGATACAAAAGGACTGCATAGGGTACAATGATTGAACTTACTTCTCGTAAATTAACTACTGTATATGCCCTCTCTCCACCATTGCTGTCTCACTCAAGTATGTGATGTCTCACTTTCAGGCATGGTTGTTTGTCCTGTACCCCAACCCAGTCTGGTCATGAGCTCTGAAATCCTTTCAGTAACAGAGAGTTAGAAGTAACCATGGGGCCCCTTTACATATGAAAAAATTCAGTTGTTACCATCAAACTTGCTACCTGCCCATGGAAGTGATTTTTGAATCTTTAGAAATGATGGACATTCAAAAATACTGATGTGGGTACCAGTTTTTAAGAGGTAGGGGACAAGCTGACAACCAGCTCACAAACTGATTTGTCCCACTCTGCTTCCAGACTAAGGGTACGGTTTCTTGTGGTGATGAATGGGAGGGGGGATTAGAGCAAAGGGCCTGCTGGTCTGGCTTTGGGAATGCCCAATCTATTTAAGATTGTTTAAAAAGTGATATGTTGTCCAAATAGTGTCTGAAACATGTTCCTTTATTAATCTGTAGTGCAACACTTTGTTCTCGAATTTTTTGTTTGCGTCCTATTTATCTTCCTTGTCTTGGTTTGTATGTGGAAACTGGTTTGTTCCCACCTCACTCCCCTCCCCCACCAGCCCTTCAATTCAGCAGCCAGAAGAGCTGGCTTGGGGCTGTGCAGCCTGCTAGTGTGGTTTGGTTGGGGGGGGGGCGGAGAGATGGGCTTCTTGGTCAGGCTGGGGAGGTGCATTTGGAGCACAAAGCCTGCTTGTGTAGCTTGGGGGGAGGATTTGGAGTGAAAGACCTGTGGTCTAGCTTGGGGAATACATGCTCTTCTTTATCTCCAGATTCCCTTCTCAGACAAATCTAATTATGGGGAATTTGTATGTAGTATATTGTCTGGCCAGAGTTTAATACATTTGTGTAAACTAGTTCTTTTCTTGTTGGAAGTAAAAAGGTAGTGGATTTCCTAGGTGCAAGTTTAGCTTTGGATGGGGTGGTGTTTAATTGATAGGGTGTCAGGTGAATCCCTCAAGATATAAAATACGAAAGGTGTCGGTCTTTGGGACAGGCTCAGAAAGGGTGCTATACTAACTTAACAATCAGTCTGTCTGTCTGCCTCTCCCTCTGGCTACTGGTGGTTTGCTGCATTGTGGGAGGCACTCAAGAGTAGTGGAGGTGGCATTGCATTAAAGAGAGGGTAGGAGACACAACTGGAGCTAAAGTGGAAAGCCAAACTGCAGGTAACTTATTATTTCTCTTTGTTAGATCTTCACCCTCTCATGATCTCACTCCACAACATTTATGGCATAAGCCCAACCCCAGTGTGGGATTAGAACCCACAACCATCTGGCCTGGGGGGTGTTACCAAATGAGCCACACTGACACCTGCTGGCCAGTAGCCACAGTATTATGTGAGACAAGAAATACAGTGACAGACAAAAAAATCATAAAGGGTGACAGCCTGTCATATCTCCAAAATGGTCTGGTCCCTTATCCTGTATTTTTGACTTTGCCCCTGGGTTTAGCTTGCCTGGTCTCTGGGGCACCCTGCTGGCTGGAGGGGCAAGAGGCAAAAGGCTATATAAGGGAGGGGTTTGGCTTCAAAGGGAGAGAGCAAGGTGGGGTAAGGAAGGAGTCAGGAGTTGGCCAAGGTTCAGTCAGAGGGCCGAGGTTTGGGGGTGGGGTGGGGCAATTGCCACCCCAGATCACTGCCCTTGAAGAAATGTACTCCTGGAGTCATGGGAACCACCTGGTGCTGCTGTGAATTTGACCTGCATATGGGGACCGCCAGTCCATTTTGGGAGCCAGGGACTAGGGAGTAGAGGAGCATGTAACATGACTCCTGGCACCAGAGCAGGGTGGCATTGTGGGTACCTGCGTGTTTAGACCTGGCGGTTGCCACAGGGTGCATGGTGCATGGTTCAGTGGTGGCAGCTCAGTCCATTCAGGGTACAGTGGTGGCAGCCTGTGTACTGTCACAGGAGGAGCCCTGTGTCCCCCTAAGAGCAGTGTGGAGTCCCCCCTGAGTTCCAGCACTGTGGGTTATGGATTGCCTGCAGAAGGAATCCGTGAGGGGCTTGTGCAGCATGGAGAGACTGGGAAATAGAGTGGGGAGGCCTGTGGGAAACAGATGATGTTCGTTGCTGATGTTGGTTTGAATGAATTAGTGTTGGAGGAAATTTGTAGATTCTGCATTGTTGAGGCCTGTTCGGCCTGCAGAGTAAAGCTTGCCACCATCATTTGGACATGAGCCTTATTCAGCCCCTTGGAGTGCCCACATAGATCCTTGGATCAAGGCATGCTATACCTTGGTTTTGACCATGAAAATTGCGGCCTGACCACTGCATAGTGCTACCTTAATTGATCCATGGAGCGGTTACCAGTTTTTTAATTAAATTAGTTAGGATCTTTAAATCAGTTGTGGACAATGGACTTAATCTTTACTGTGCCTGTGATTATCTCAACCAAAGTTTACACCCCCAGCAGCTGCATCCCAGTATGAGACTGCTTGCACCCCTGGACTATCCAGCGCAAACCCAGGTAAATTTGCTATACTTTTCTTTACTGTATTTCATGGCTGTATAGTGCCCCCTCTGCTTTACCACCTGGAATACTCATAGAAACCAGAGAAAGGGGGCTTACATACATAAATCAATAATTTCAAACTGTAGCCTTTGTCTGTCTTTTTATGGTTTAAATGCTCAAAACCATATCTGTATGCTTCATCCATTTTCTGAACTGCCTACCAACCTGACACCATCTATTTTTTGTATTGGGAGTCAGTGTGTGTCAAACCTTGAAATGCTGATGTTGTAGACTCCCAGTACAATGCTGCTGTAACTTTCTACAGCAACTCCACTAAAGTCTGACTGGAAAATAAAATTTGTAAGGCAACAGGCAGACCCTCTCTTTCTTCCATGGCCGGTCATGTTACACATACTGGTGGCTGGTCACTGAAACTGAAGCAGCTCTTGACTTACTTGCTCTGTTATTGGGTTTCCAGACTATAAGATATAGAACAGTCACACTATATAAGAAAGGTTTTATGTGATAACAGCAATTCTTTTATATTACTGACCACAAACTGCGACCCAAAGTGCACCCAATGTCAAAAGGGCTAGCAGTATAACAGTGACCACCACAAACAGCGGCGGTCACTTACTTTCCTCTCAGCACAATAAAAAATGATTTTTATTTGGGGGGCGAGGCCCAGCACCCCCCAAAATTTTAATAATCAACTCCATGGGAGCACAGACACAGGGGAAAAGAACAAATAAAAAAGGAAAAAAAATTATCTCCTAGAATCAGGCCCGAACCTGGGTCTGCTGGCTTCAAGGGCAATGGCTTATGCCACTACACTAAACAGCCAGCTTTACAGGGTTTTGCCAAACAACACATTTATATCCTGCTTTAGCAAGTTCAGCTCACTGCTACATTTGCTCTACAGGATACATCAATGTGTTTTACCACTCGTTCTAACTACGAGTGGTATTATTGAGTCTCTCATATTGAGTCGCTCAATAATACTTGCTCATATCACTGTACACCGTATGAAATAATCTTGAAATGCATAATATAATGTATGTCAATGTGGCATGCCATGCGAAGCACTTTCAACATAGCTAGCACTAGAAAGACTTGCAAATACATGCATGCAAAACAAATCCATTAAAAATAGATAAAAGAGAGAAAGAGGGTATCAGTGGATGAGAGACATACCTGAAAATAAATGTGTGCTTAATATTAATGAACTAGGAAGCTCCTATGATGTGAGAATGTGTGTGATATATGGTGATGCCTTACAATGAACATGGCCATTTTGGGACACTACTTCTTGAACTCTGGCAGTGTTTCAAGTTTCAAGCTTATTCAATAGAGTATGCATAAAACCATGTGTTATATACAAAATATTATAAAAATACAATTGAAACACACATCAAGAATAAATTGGCAAACATAATCTAAAATTCTACATCCCTGAACTTATTATCATAGCATGTAAAGTGCAGTTACAGCAAAATTTGCAGCTGCAAAAATGTGACCAGAAATATCACAAAAAAGTATACATTTTAGAACATTGTTTGTTTTTGTATAACAACATGTTTTTCAATAATGGAAGGAGCCATTTCTGTCTTGCACGCTCTAATAATGGGCAATAAAAAATCAAATGCATAACCATTAATCTAATTATGTTGTTGCATCTACAGTAACAATCTATGCCTCCATAAAAGCCTGTGCCTCCACAGCTACCTGTTTTTGTAAAAATACCCATTCTACATTTGCACAATGTGTTTCTATGAACTGCTTTTAGGATGAAATCCAAGTATTTCTCTTTCTGCCTTGGGGTTTTCATCTAATAATACGTTTTTCAATACGGTAATTCTTTTAATTTTCCAAACTCAACTTGGAAGAATTGATCTTTCAGTCTCTGAATTGCTACCTTGGTATATGTGTCTATATTATTAATTGTGTATACATTTCAAATTTCAATGAGGCCTGCTTTCTTCAATACGGTGTTTAGCTGGGCAAACCATCTCTGATGTCTACTGTTATCGCATACCTCCCTCCAACATTTATGCAAAATTCTGTCATCTTTCATCATGACCATTTTCTTCCAGAGCTTAATCGCCCTAATATGTGCCATCAGCACAATGGATTTCAAATCAAATTCACTTCTTATAAGTGCCATTTTTATATCCCAATTCAAACCTAAAATGTGTCTGTAGAAAATGTTTTGTACTACTTCCAGGTTACTAGATTCCCTTCTAAATACCCAGATTTCTGCCCCGTATAATAATACACCTATCACTTTAGCATCAAATGTCTTTTTCAATGCCTTAAAAGAATTGCTAGCAAATAACTTGCAAAACCTAGAAATCACATTTGATGCAAGTATAGACTGTTTCTTTGTGTGCACAGTATGGTCTTTCCAATTATGTTTTTGCTCGAAAATGAGTTCCGGGTACCTAAAACTGGTTTTCACATCAAGTTCGATATCTCCAAATTTCCATGTCCCTTTATTTCTCTGCTTAGAATTGCCATAGATAATAATATGGGACTTCTTAGAGTTCATAACCAGTTCTAAAGATTCAAGCTGTTTTAATGTTTTACTGATGGCTCTTTTTAGGCCTAATGGAGTCTGGAAACATAACACAATATCATCCGCATAACATAGGATATTGATTTTGTAATTGACTATGCTGGGGGCAAATGTGTCTAGGTTTTGTAGTCTTTGAATTACTACTTCTATGTATAAGTTAAAAAAGATGGGTGCTAATAAGCAACCCTGTTTTGCACCTCTCCATATAGATATTCTCGTAGACACTGTTCCATCTCTGGCTATTCTTACAAAGGATTTATTATCCTTATGGAGTAATTTTTATATAATTAAAATATGGTTATCTATACCATATGATTCCAGTATCTCCCATAATCTGTTCCTGTTTACTTTGTCAAAGGCCGCATTTAGATCCAAGAAAGCAACATATAATGCCCCTTGCTTATTTATTGTAAATTTCTCAATCAGGAATTTTAGAATAAATAAATCATCAATTGTTCCATAGTCTTTATGAAAGCCCATATAGACTTCGGACAGTAATTTAAGTTCTTCCGCCCATGTAGTCAATTTGTCCAGAATAATTCTTGTAAAGATTTTTAGACCAACACACAATAAACATATTGGTCTATAATTGTCTGGGTCTTCAACAAGAGCCCTTTTATGTAATGGAACAATTAATCTGAATTTCCATTCATTTAGGAGCTCATTGGTTTTGCATATGTAATTGTATAAAGCACATAGTACACTAGCCCAGCATTCAGATTTTGCCCCCAAAAATTCTGCCTTAACCTCATTAAACCTGGTGCTTTGTTTCTTTTCTGTGCTATGATTGCCTGGATTACTTCTGCTTCTGTTATAACATTACAGAATAGTGCATGGGCAGCCATGCGCAACCAGCCTATTGTACCACCGAGGGGTTTTGATTACCTCAGACCTCGAGAGCGAAGCTCGAGAGGTCTATGGTACTCAGAACCCTAAGATGGCACAATAGGTTGAGTTAAGATATGGGTGCCCATGCACTATTTTTAATAGTGCATTGTCCCCCATTGCCAAAGTTTTTCATTTTAAATTTTTGAAATTAAAAAAAATAAATATTCATTGCTCCGTCATGTTCTGGGACTTGGGGCTGGTTGCTAGGTTTACATGTGTGGTTGCTAGGGAGCAGACATCCCTACATTTATTGCGCAGCCTTCTATTGGCTGTCAATGGGATGTGGGATGGATTTTCAACTAAAAAAAAACATGACTGGTATGTCTCGCTTAGTGAGATGATGTGGGCTCAGAGGAAGGGATTATTTGTAAGTTATTTTAAGTATCTGGTTGATCCTGCTTCTAATCTTAATGAAACTGCAGTTATCTGGTTGATCCAGCATTTGTTTTTGGCTTATCTACAGTACCTGTTCATGTTCACGTCACCGGTTCTGGGGATCTTACTGCCAACGCTGCAGTCGGTTTGGTTGATCCTGCTATTGCTGCTACCAGGAGGGCTCGTGGTCAGTTTAGCATTCGGATAGAACCTCTAGAGCTTTTTCAAACATTGTTGTGCCACAGTGTACTACAATCACATTCCAACTGTGTCACAACAACATTTGGAAAGGCTCTGATTTCTATACAGAACAACACCTGACTATACACTATAATTTAATTGTCATCTCCTACTATCTTGCTTAGTGCCAGCTGCTTCAAAACTGTTTCCCTTTTCCTAAATTTACTTTGTTTCTTTGCAGCCAATGATGTCCGTACTTGGTACACTACTAAGCAAAAATGTATTTTTTGAGGTCCTCCTTTGGAATCCATAATTTGCAAAGTTGTTGTCTCAACATTTCCATATTTGTAATTTGAACCATGTTACAGGTGGGATGACTGAAATTGTATTGTAGCCTTTATTTTTTATCCCAAAGGCCACCATGTCTCAAAATCCTCAGGTATCTTTTCTTCTTATAGTGTCTTGTAATGTCAACCACAATCTTTCTTTATAGCCTGCCTTTTTTAGTTCTAGTATTTTTTTTGTATTCCTGTTTAACTGATTTATAGGTGGTTTTTGGAGCCAGATCTACTAAATTTTAGGCTAATCTGCCAATTTCATATACAGCTTTTTTCATGATTAGACATTCTTATCATAGCATGCATTCTGCTTATTTGTTCTTCCCTTCTATTTAAAACAATCTTGTGGGGTAAGCTTCACTTTCAGGGCTTCAGTGTTTTCATAACTCTTAATTAGATTGCCCAGAAAAAGGCCCAGGTAACCCTCCCATAATCTACTTTGATTATTTAATTCCGCTATGACTTTATGTTCCATAAAAGGGGTCCGTTGCATTAGCTTTCTATTCTTACTGAGCATGTGCTCATCTGTATTTTGTGGTTCTAACTTCACTATAATGCTAGGCAAACAGTCTGCTCTAATCTCCATGGTGATGGGCAAGTGGCCACTATCTAAAACAGGCATTACCATGAATTTGTTAATCCTGTTAAAAGAAAAAAATATTTATATATCTAGCACACTACCCCTATTTTGCTGTTGGAAAGGTCCATTCACAATTGTAGTCCCTCTTTTTCCTTCCATTGACCACATGCATATTATTACATGCTGCCACTTCTAGCAGTTTTAAGCCTTTAGTATTTAATGTATGATTCCTGGAATTCCTAACTGGTGTATTATAGGTGTCATTCAAATGCTAACCTTGTGAGTAAACTTTGATTTTATTGCCAATTCTGACATTGAAGTCCCGCATTACAATAATAGGGGTGCCAGAGTATTCATAGAAACATAGAAAAATCTGCTTTGATGGCAGATAAGGACCACTTGGCCCACCTAGTCTGCCCATTTCCCTACCTACAGGATAAGCTGCAGATCCTATTTAACCACCAGCCTATTTCTTCCTACCCCCCACAAAAATTGCCTTATGTCTGTCCCATGCATTCTTGAATTCTCCCACAGTTTTAGACCCCACAACCTCCTCAGGAAGGTTGTTCCATGCATCCACTACCCTATCTGTGAAAAAATACTTCCTCACATTGCCCCTGAGCCGTTCCCCCTCTATCTTAAAATTGTGTCCCCTTGTTCTTGCACATCTCTTTTTCTGAAAGATGCTACCCTCTTGGACTTTGTTGATTCAACTGAGGTACTTAAACGTTTCTATCATGTCCCCCCTCTCCCTCCTTTCCTCAAGGGTATACATATTAAGCTCCTTTAGTCTCTTCTCGTATGGCTTCTCTTGCAGACCCTGCACCATTTTAGTTGCCTTCCTCTGAACTGCCTCCATCCTGTCTATGTACTTGCGGAGATGGGGTCTGCAGAACTGGACGTAGTACTCCAGATGGGGTCTCACCAACTGTCTGTATGGGGGATAACAACTTCCTGTTTTCTGCTGGTGATGCCTCTCCCTAAACATCCCAGTATCCCCAGCTCTCCCTACCACCTTCTCACATTGCTTGCCAACCTTAAGGTCATCTGATATGATTACCCCCAGGTCCCTTTCCATTTTTGTTGTTGTTACTACCTCCCCCCATTGTGTAGTCTTCCTCTGGGTTTTTGTTTCCCAGGTGCATTATTTTGCACTTCTTTGCATTGAATCCAAGCTGCCATACTTCTGACCATTCCTCCAACCTTGCCAAGTCCCTTCTCATCTTTTCCATACCTCCTTGTGTATCAACCCTGTTGCAGATCTTTGTGTAATCTGCAAAGAGGCATGCTTTTCCTTCCAGTCCCTCTGCAATATCACTTATAAAGACATTAAAAGGTACCCCACTAGTAACCCCTCTTTCTTCAGAGTGGACTCCATTTACAATTACTTTCTGTGTCCTGTTATCCAGCCAATGTTTTACCCAGGCTACCACCCTGGGACCCACTCCCAGGCTGTTTAATTTGACTATTAATCTTTTGTGTGGGACTGTGTCAAATGCCTTGCTAAAGTCTAGGTAGGCCAAGTCCACAGCCCCTCCCTGGTCTACTACTTTGGTCACCCAGTCAAAGAAATCAATTAGGTTTGTCTGACATGACCTTCCCTCTGTGAACCCATGCTGCCTTGGGTCCTGTGCCCCACTGGCCTCTAGGTACTCAACAATTCTTTCCTTCAGAAGTGATTCCATCACTTTCCCTACCACAGAGGTCAAACTAACAGGTCTGTAGTTTCCTGCCTCTGTCTCGCTCCCACTTTTGTGAAGGGGGAATCACATCTGCCTTCCTCCCTCCAGTCCTCAGGTACCACACCATCCTCCCATGATTTGTTAAAAAGGGTAGTCAGTGGTGTCACTAGTTCTCTGCTTAATTCTTTTAGAATTCTGGGGTGAATTCCATCTGGCCCCATTGCTTTGTCCACCTTCAGTTTTGGGAGTTCTTTCAGAACCCTTTCTTCTGTGAAAGGACTGGGATCGACCCCCCTATCCAGAGTGCTTCTGTTAATTGGCTTAGGCACCTCCCCCACCTCTTCTGTTGTGAATACTGAACAGAAGTATTCATTCAGTATCCCTGCTTTTTCACTGTCCCTCTCTGCCCACCCACCTGTCTAATCTATTTAACCTCACTATCCCTCCATTTGTCTTTCTACGCTCCCTGATATACCTATAAAAGGTTTTAGCCCCCTTCTTAACTGAGTTGGCTATCTTTTCCTCAGTTTGGACCTTTGCAATTCTGACTACCCTCCCTGTTTCCTTCTGCCTTAACTGGTACAGTTCTCTGTCCTGCTTCTTCTGTGTTTCCTTATACTTCCTAAATGCTATCTTTTTCTCCCTAACCTTCACCGCCACCTCTTTTGAGAACCATAGTGGCTTTTTCTTTCATTTTGGTTTGTTTATTTGCTTCACACAAAGGCTTGTTGCCTCTGTGATGGCAGTTTTGATATTTCCCCATTGTTGCTCCACCCCTCCTTCTAGCCTGTTTGCTAGTGCTTTTCTAAGGCACTCTCCCATCTTGCCAAATTCAGCCCTCCTGAAGTCCAGAACCCTCACTTTTGCATGGCTTGACTGTAGCTGAGTTTATCATGAACCACACTGTTTGGTGGTCATTTGTTCCCAAATGGCTACCCACTTTTAGATCTGAGATCCTCTCACTGTCCCCATTTGAGAGTATGAGGTCTAAGATTGCTCCCTCATGAGTAGGTTCCAAAACTAGCTGTCTGAGGCATGCCACCTGAAGGGCATCGAGAATGGCCCTGCTTTAGGATGTGACTGCAGCAAAGGTGCTCCAGTTGACATCCAGCATATTAAGGTCCGCCATCAACAGTATCTCCCCTTTCTCTGGAATCCTAAGTATGCCTTCTATCATATCTTTGTCCATTCCTTCCCCCTGACATGGGGGTCTGTATACAACCCCTATGCAGATTGTGGTGCCATTTACAGTCTCTAAGGTGACCCACAGTGCCTCCTCTCCTCCCTGTTTACTCTTTTGTTCAGTTGCCTTTATCTCTTCCCTTAGATATAGAGCTACTCCACCCCCTCTTTTCCCCTCCCTGACTCTCCTGTAGGTTGTGTACCCCGGTATGTTAACATCCCAATCATGGTTCTCTGTGTACTATGTTTCTGTGACTGCCACGATATCCAGGCATCCCTATTCCATCAAGGCCACCAGGTCAGGGAGCTTGTTGCCCAGACTACGGGCATTGACACTCATTACCCTCCATTTCTTGATGGCCTTACCCCTTTTGGCCCTATCCCTATCCTTGTTGAGTTTGCCACTTTCTCCATTTACCCCTGCACTTCTCCCTATTCAATTTACAATTGCATCAAGGTAACATCTAAAATACATAATACATTTTTAACAGTGGTCATAATTGCTGGCGGAATATACAAATTTATAATAATGCTAATGCCATCCCTCATCTTTAGCCAGATGCATAAAAAATGGGCACCATAATTCAGTCTTATGCCTTCATGGTACTTTGCAGTTGATTCAAAAGTAATTAGACCACCCTTTGCCCTACCAAAATTGTATTTTTTTTTCAGCTTCTATTTCCCAACAGGTATATCCTTGTAATATCAATTCTGTGTTCCACAGCCAAGTTTCTTGTAGCAGAACAATGTCAAACTTTTTACTTCTCGCATCCACCCCCTGTCTTCTATTTTGTTTGCCAGGCCATGAATATTCCAACTAAGGATTGTGTAAGTTCCATAATGTAAATCTGAATTAATACTAACAGCGTTTAATTCAGATTCCACTTCAATTAACCTCTTGCTAACCTCTTGCCAGCTTCCACAGACTTCTTCAATGTTTATCCTTAGACCTCTTATAATTCTTTCTCTTATTGTCTTTCTATTGCCATTTTCCATGGATTCACTAGTCCCATCTAATGTATGGACAAATTCCACAGGTTTTATATATTCTGTGATTCTTGTTTGTAGCTTATTGCGATTGTTTTGGTTTTCCTTTCTACTGGCTTCTTGTTTCTTATTTTTTTTGCTTCATTATTATGTATTTGGTCCTTTCTCTGTATAATTATTTAGTTCAATTAATGTAATTTCACTGCCAGGGCTCATGAGGTGGAGTCCCAAAAAGGCCTTGTTGAAAATTTGGTGAAAAAATGTGTTAAAATGACCAAGTTAAGAAGACAAGTTTGAAACACCATTAAAATACATTGAGCCAGATATTCAAAACTTTGCCCTGGGGCTAAATTAGCACTGCCCAGTGGGCAAACTTAGCCCGGAGCACAAAGTAAGCCATATTCAAAAGGAATAGCCCAGGGCAAACAGCCTCTGAATATAGCATGGGAATGAGGCTGGGCAAGCTGGGCTGGGAGTGCAGGGCAAACTTAGCCCTGGAATAAGACAGCTCTGAATATGGCAACCAGGAAGTGCAAACCACAACAGCAACACAGTGCACAGCAATGTGAAGGAAGGTAGAGTTGAACTATGTGGCCAATGTGTGTGCCAGCAAATGCGTGGACCCAGTACAGCTGCAGGCAGCAGTGTATGTGAAAGTACAGTGTGCAAAACTCTGAAATATTCCCTGAACTGTTTGCGCAGCACTAACGTTTGTGGGGGTTTAGCACAGGGCTAAACCATTGCCCGGTGCAAACATGTTTGCCCGGTGCTAAACTTTGCCATATTCAAAAGTGATATGCAAATGAGCCTACTTAGGTAGTCTGTGGGCAAACATCCAGATTAGCATCTCATTATGCCCTGATTTGCATGCAGCTTGTGCTGGGCTAACTGTTTAGCCTTCTGCTAAACCTGCGCAAACGTGTTAGCGCTGTGCAAACAGCATGGGAAATATTATACAGTTTTGAACACTACTTCCACATGCACTGCTGCCTGCAGCTGTACTAGGACAACACAGCATAGGCACAGATGGTGGTGGTGCTGCATGCAACTATCACACTGTAGGTCATGCTACAGTGCACAGCAGACACTACAGTAGCAAGGGGGCCAGTAGTGTGTGGACACAGCAATGCCTATGGTGTGTAGGGCGGTGATGATGACTGCACTATACACAGTGAGAGGCCCAACCTGCAGGTGTTTACTGACAGTGGACATTACTGTTACGCTGTTGTGTGACCCACAGATGCTGCACCTCTGGCATGGGATGCTCACAGTGACATATACATGTCTGGCTTTGTGTGCTGTGGAGGTTGTACAGCTGTGAGGTATGTGGCCGGGGGGGGCATATATCATCCGAAAGGCACACTGGTGTTGTAGTATTCCCAATACTGGCCCATGTGCACTGCATGATGTGTCCCAGCCTTGTGGCCACACCTGGTCTGTGGCACAGTCTGGCCACCCACACACTCTCCCCTCAACATCCTCCATGCCCACAGTGCTGCATGTGTGTGCTGGCATCCGTTGGTGTCCACAGAAGTGTGGTCCACAGGTGTGTGCTGTGTGGCCACACTACCATGCTGTCCACTGTTGGCAGGGTCACGACCTACTGCCTGACATGGCTGGGACTGGTGGCAGATGATGGCAGCATTGTGATGCCATCAGTTAGCAGCATGCTTGCTCTATGTTCGGCTTTGTCTATGTGTCATATTTATTTGTTAGGGTCACGCAAAACCAATGCAAACAACGTGCAAAGCCATAGTGTCATGCACAGCTGATTGCCCTGGGTTAAGACAAGCTTTTCCTGGGCGGTAATGTGCACCACGCTAAGTGTCATGCTAAGTCATGCAAAACCACTTTGCATGGCGCTAGTCACTGAATATAGCATTGTGCCTGTATTCATGTCAGTTTGCCCCTTGCATACATTATGATTTTGCCTGGCACTAATGCAGTTTGCCAGCTCTATTTGACCTTTTGAATATAGCAGACCCATGCTAATCCCGCTCTAAACCTGCGCAAACATTTTTTGCCCAGCACAAAGTTTTGAATATCTGCCCCATTATATGGTACTTAAACTGTTTTCCACAGTTCCCAGTTCAGCACTGAAGAGTGAAGACATGCCTTCAGTTCAGAAAGAATTATAGCATTGACCCAGCTCTGTAAGTATGGGAGTAAGGGTGTGTGTGGGTGCTAGGTGCTGAGGGAGGGTCGGATGGGGGGTTGGGACAGCAGCAGATGATGAGGGATGGTCTTTTATTCCGGGTTTGAACAAAAGGATGTTGGGGATGGTTTTCTTTTTCACAAAAACACTAATGGGCTAGCACTACTTCTGTCACTGGGATTGGAAACTCCAGTGTTGGTATGATACTTGGGGGCACCGGAGGTGAGCGCCATGCTAGTGGGGGGGGGAGGGAGGTTGTGTATGCCAACACTGAGGACTGGGCACCCCAGTATAAGGAACTTCATATGATGGGTTTGTGGAAGGGGGCGGAGACTGTATAGAGTGAAGGGGTGAATGAACTGACACCCAGTGTGGGCACCCTGGTGTCGGATTCTACTTAAATTACATATTTAACCTGATACTAGGGACCGGGCTTATGTGACTAATTACAGCACAGCTGCACACACATGCACAGCAGTTTGGCATGCTCAACAGAATGCCATCCCTGTCAGCTGGTAAACAACAGCTATTTCGTATAGTACACCCTGACATGTTGTTGCAAAAATTCAGCTATGTTTAGAGCGCTGATTTTTCAAACTGCGCATGCTCACACAAAAAGATAGTTTTTTCTTACTTAATTTAAAAACTACTTAACTTTGTGATATTAAACACACAAAAACACACACCTTGGGCCAAACTCTATGTAACCTGCTAGTTTCAGTTTTCAAACTCTCCTAGTTTGTTAGTTATAGTTGAGCAAGAAAAAGGGCTAAATTGCAGTGATTTGAGGTTTTTGCACCTGTGTAACTTTGCCCCCACTGAACCCCTCCCCATGAAACTTTCAGGATCCAGAGATCCTGATCCCAATGATGTGCTTGCCAAATTCCATGTAAATTCATTAAGCAGGGGAAACATTATTGTGGTGCAAAAATTGGGGTTTAACATTAAAGTGCTTAACCCTAATATAGAAAGCTCCACCTCTCTCCCACCTCAGACAATCAGACGATGCCACCTCCGGCTGATCCCCCCCAACCCCCTCTTATCTAATCAGTCTATCTGTTAATATGTACTAATTTGATGTGTATAAGTTCAAATTTTACTATTACTGCCCGTGTATATGGTTCAATGTTTTGTTTTTGTTTTTTCTCTGTAAACCTTGTTTTTTTGTAATGTTTGTTCAACACTGATGTGGAACCTTTGAAAATGAGTCCTTGATTTAAAGGTATTAATCCCAAGCTGAAATAAATAAATAAATAAACAAACAAGGGGCCAGATATTCAGAAATGCACCAAAGGCCGGCGCAAGTCTGGTGCGGTGTAAATCTGATGTGCCATGGTGCAACACGAGCCATATTCAGAGGTTGCACTGGCCGCACTGTACCAGTTCAACATGGCTAAATATAGCACAGTTGCACTATGGTGCAACTGTGGATGCTCCATGGTGCAACTGTGAATGTGCTGTGGTGCAACCACAGGGTGCCATGGGCAGATACAGAAGCCCCAGGGCAACTGTGGGAGCAGAGTAGAGCACCAGAGCAATTGGGGGGCTCAGCACAGAGAGGAGACCCAGGAACAGAGCCAGGGAAGCAGAGCAACAGGCCACAGGAGGCCACCACCAGCAGGGCATAGCAGGGCACACACAGGCACCCTGATCCCCACCCCAGTACAAAACAATGGCACAGACAGGAGGCAACAGGGGGTGCCAATGGGAGATGGAGGGCCACCAAGGGGGCCCCCACAGACAGCAGACTGTGCCCCCCTGCACAACCAGACTGGGCCAGGCCACACCCAGACCTACGCAGCCAAGCAGAGACACCCACCACACCACCTCGATAGCCGCCTCAAGGGCACTCCAAGGCACAGCCATCGACCGAGGGAAGGGATACCACCACTGTGGGACACACAGCAGCACACAGCAGTGATCCACAGAAGCTCAACACACACCCCAACACATGCACACCACAGGGATACTCACTGGGCCACTGCAGCATGGCTCCTCACACCACCTGCAAAGCAGACACAGACACAGGCAGGTAAGTCAGAATGATATGTATTCAAAAAACTATATACGGTAACAAGGTGGTGGGAAAAGGTAGGATAGCAAGGGAAGGGGAACAGGGAACAGGGACTGTACAGTGGGATGAGGGACTGGAAGGGGAGGTATGGTTGGGGAAACAGGGGAACACAAAGGTGGGCTAGCAGCGGCCACGTCCTGCCACCCCTTGCTGCTGTTGGTGCCTCCTGACTGCCAGGAGCAGTTGCTGGACCTGGAATACAACCTCTATAGTCATTGATGTCACCAGGATGAGCTGCCTTAGAAGCCTGCAGTACAGTGGCCTCCCATGCCAGTGGCGGACACCTAAGACAAGAGACAGGACAGGTGATCAGTGCAATGTCCCAAGGAACACAGCCCACCCAGAGCGTGTACCAGGCAGGGGAACCCCCCCGGAGGGCCCAGACAGGCCACACATGGGGCATGGGTCAATGCCTGCCAGCAAGGCAGCACACCACATCAGTGCACAGCAGTGGTCCATGCCACACAGTGGTCATCCAACTGCCCCATGGCAGTCATAAGGCACAGTGCCCTGGCTGCACCACAGCAACATCAGTGGCAGCCATGCGCACACCCACCCTACCAGCAGCTGGCACACATGACTGATGGATGTGCCACAGTGGTGGGCACCACGCACAGTGTGACACAGACAGCTGCAATGACACATGGCACAGGTGGCCATGCCCGCACCCATGCCCCTGCCACCCCCAATGACAGTGCGTAGAACAATGTCAGTGCCTACCTGCCCTCTGTGGCCCCACTGGCGCTGGAGCCGGTCCACCTCTCTGGGCTGCTGCAGCCTGGTGACCCACCATCACTGCCCAACGCCTGTCCTCAGGTCCTGGGAATGGAACAGAAACAGGTACACATCCATAACCAACCACATCAGCTACCCACCAGCCCCACCCCTGTGCACAGGGAGAGCCCCTGCCTGACAAGTCCCACAAGCGCAGGCCCAGTTTCATGAAGGCAGGGGCAGAGGCCCTGTTAGAAGCCTACCTCAACAGGGAGCAGCTGTTGAGTGGTGCCATGGGCACACCACTGGCCAGGACTGGGACCTGGGAGGAGGTAGTGGCATGTGTGATCCAGCAGGGCAGCCACCAGCGGTCAGTGCAGGAGTGTGGCAAGAAGGTGGGCACAGATAAGTGGCACATCAAAGAGAAGGTGGCGGCCATCCATGCGGCCAGGAAAGCCACCGGTGCTGGGTCTGCTGATGCGCCACAGCTCACAGTGCAGGAGGAGTTGGTGGCAGCCACTTTGCACCGCGGCACAGTGGAGGGTGTGCCAGGTGGAGGATTCCAGACAGGTGACAGCCCATCCCTGCATGGTATGTATGTTGGGCACACACAGCATGCAGTGGTTGAGGTGGGGGATTGGGTACTCGTGGGCCGTGCATCACTGACACACCTGTTTTCTCTTTCAACACCAGCACGCCTGCATGCAGAGGATGGGGCACCAGCAGCAGCCATGGGGGCAGGACCAGCCCCGAAGGACCAGCGAACCATCTCCACGGGCATCTGGGGGCCTGATAGGTTGCAGCACACCACCACTGTCCAGCCAGATGTCCTGGGCATGGTGTCCGATGAGGCCCTGGATGTATTTCTACAGGATGCCAGTCTCAGTGTCCTCTGTGTGGAGACACAGATCTGACAACAATGATGACCTAACCATAATCCTGGACAGCATGGGTGGTATTGTGGGGGAGATGCCCATACCAGACACCAACACAGGCAGCGTGCCCAGTGGCCTGACAGCAGTGGAACAGCTGCCTGCTGCCACTGTGGGTGCTGCTGTGTGCACTGCCACAGCTGTGCCATGTGGTGGTGGTGCAGCCGCACAGGTGCTGGGCAGTGTTCAGCAGCCAGATGGGCAATGGCAGCAGGGGCTACACAGCAGCCAGACATGAGGTCAGCTGCCAGTGCACCTGATAGGGACTTACCCATGAGGACTCCACTGTGCAGCGCCCACCTGAACGGGAGGCTGTGCAACATGGTCGGTCACCACAGGATGGTCGGCGCCATGTCCAGGTTCCCCAAGGCGCAGACCCATTGGCAGAGCACACCCATTTGCTGAGGGCCTCCGTGAAGCAACAGGTGCTGCTTGCCACTGGTGTGTGTGCACTGTGCATGGAGGTGCACCAGGTGGCTGAGCAGTGCGAGAGGGGCACTGTGCAGCTGCTGGTGGCTATGCAGCACTTGTAGAAGGACACAACCTCATCCCAGGATTGCATAGCCAATGTAATCATGGATGGCCTGGCACTGCTGGCTGCCACAGGGAGTGGCACCATGAACCCCAGATGATGCACCGTCCACCCCACGATCCCGGCATTGGGCAACACCCTCACTGTTGATGCCGGGCTCTGCTGTCGACATCCCTGGCATGCCTGAGGCAGGCCTGTTTGGGCACCTACACACCCCTGCATGAAACCGGTCACGGTCCTGCAGTTCAACCCTTGGGGGGCTGTTGCAAACACCTCCTGTGGCTGCCAATTGGCCCAGGTGTGGCTGCCCCAGTGGCCATGGTGGCCATGGTTCCACGCAGTGGTGTTGATGTGTGTGCCGCCCTGACCACAGGCTGCAGCCACTGCCCAGTGTGCGCATGGGCATCGTGTGTGTGTGTGTGTGTGTGTGTGTGTGTGTGCATACCACTGGTGTGGCACCTGTGTGTCATGCCGCATGCTGCCTGTGTGCGTGCCTGCCCAGCCACTGGCCTATGTGGCATGGGTGTGATGAGAGCAGTTCTGCACCAGTTGTGCCTGTGCACTGGTGCACTACATCTGATCCCTGCCATTTGCCAGTGCCTGGGTGCATGGATGAATGTGTGTGTTGCTGTGTCATGCTGTGTGCAGTCATGTGTGGATGTGTGCCATTGAGTCCCCTACTCCTGCAACACATTTCTGTGTGTGCATGCCCATTGCCAGGCACGCCCCTGCCTGTGTGCTGTACCTGTGCGTGCGCCCTTTGCATGGGTTTGGCGCCACCTACCTGCATGCACCATAGTGCTCCTGTGCAATGTTGTCTCAGTGCTGCCACGCCATCCTTTGCAGCTGGGGATCCATCCACTCGGTGGGGGGCTGTCCACCACCCTCTGGTCCATTGCCTCCATCGTCCCCACTACTGGCACCCTCATCAGCCTTGACAGCTATCCCATGGTCAATGGCCATGTTGTGCAGTATGCAGCAGGCCAGGAATAGGCCACAGGCTTTTGAGGGACTGTACTGTAGGGCACCACCAGACCTGTCTAGGCAATGGAACCATGCCTTCAGCATGCCAAATACATGCTCAATGATGTTTTGCATGCTGGCGTGTGTCTCATTGTAGCATTCCTCTTCTGGGAACGATGGGCACCAATAGGGGGTGAGCAGCCAGGGCCTCAGTGGATAGGCCTGTCTCCTGTGTGGATAATGACATGGTTAGCAATGTGACATCCTTTGCTGTGCACCTTGCCTGTCCCTGGTGCCTCACCAGCATGCCCATCCTGCCCTCCCCATCCCATGGCCTGCTCTTCCGGCCCCGCCCAGCCCATACTCACCCACCAGGTGGCCCGTGGGATGTCCCTGCTTGAACCTTTGGCACAGTGTAGAGCTGTGCCAGACGAATGCATCCTGTGCACTCCCAGGGTATGTGGCACAGACATTGGTGATGCGCCCCTTGGCATCGTACACCACCTAGCAGTTCACGCCCGGGAACCCCTTCCTATTGGTACAGGCCACATCCTCAGGGCCAGGTGGTGTGTGAATGCCCACGTGGGTGCAGTCACTGGCCCCAAGCATGACAGGCATACGTACTACCCTGTGGAAGCCCTGCATGGTTGCTGTACGCTCTGCCTGTGTGCTGGGGAAATGGATGTATTCAGAAACACATGGCAGCAGAGCGTTGAGGAACTGTGTGAGGAGGTGAGACATGACCAACTATGTTATGCATGTGGTTTCCCCTGTTGGTTTCTGGAAGGTGCCCGTGGCAAGCAGGCACATGGCAGCTGTCACTTTTTTCTCCACAGACATTGCGTGGCTCTGTCTTGTGGGTGCCTGCATCTCCTCACTACATAGCTCATAGAGCTGCCTCAGAATGACCGTGTTCAGGCAGTACTGTCCCACAATCTCCGTGTCGGTGTAGTTCCCGAAGGTGGTAAGGGCACGGTACCACCTGTTCTGGGCATACAGCCGAAGGGCCCTTCCTCAGACACGTCGCTGTTCCTCCTACCCCCTCACACGCTTCATTATGGTCTCCATCAGGAAGGGTGCACTATTCATGGCCCCTGATGTCCTGTCTCCCCTGGGCCCTCAGCTGCTGTGGGCTGTGTGCCACCCTGGTGCACTGCCTGGCACTGTGCCTACCTGTCCCTCTCGCTCTCTCTGCCCCATCTCCCTCTCCACTGCCACCTCTGTCCCTATCCCCCTGTGGCTGCCTGTGACAGTCTCTCTGTCTCTCACTCACTTTGTCTCCCTTGGTCTGTCTTTCTGTCTGTCTGTCCCTCACTCTTGCTGTATTCTGCCACTCTCTCTCTCCCTCTCACCTAGTGCAAGTGCTGTCTGTGTGCTTGCGCCCTGTATTTATAGGCTCAAGTCTGCTCAGCTCATCCATGTTTTTCTCCGCACTTGCGTCATGGTTCCAAGGTTGAATATCACATTACGATGGATATTCATGGGCACGCTCTCTGCTCTTGCACCTGCATTCATTATAGTTGCGCATTGATGCAATGGGATTTGCTCTGTGCACTGGCTCCTGCTGAATATCGCTCCTTGGCACATGTCCTCAGTCGCACCATGTGCAACTGTTTTGAATATCCCAGCCAGGTGCTGCTACACCTGTATAATACTCAGTGGACAATCTAGGAGTACATTTTTCATTTTTTTTGGAATATTGACAACAATGTTGAATAGCAAGAAATGGTATAGCCACAAGCACTAATGCTGCATTGTTAGCAATAAAGAATAGTGTATATAAGGCTTTGCTCCTGGAAGGTCTATGGGATGTCCTAGTGATACCATGTATTTAGCAATACATTTCAGTGCCCTATTATTTATTGAACCCCACCCCCCCCATGGGGGCTTATATTTAAATCTTCTTGTATTCACACATCAAAGGTGCAAGCTGCAGCTGACAAAGACAGTGCATCAGCACTCTTGACAGATCGGGAATCCCCCCATCATTACCCGAACCAAATTGAACAGTTACAGTAAGTGCACCTGCACAGTGGAGCATGTAAACTGTGAAATAATGTAAAGAAATTCATTTAAGCCTTGGATTACTAATCTGCAAAAGCTGTTCCACTTTAAAATTTTCAGAATTCTGCTGCTGATGGAATTCTGTGGTATAGGTGGAGTTTTTTGAAATTCTGCAGAATTCAAATTTCATTGGAATTTGAAAATTGCACACAGCACTAGCTGTGAGTGATTGACAGCTCTGACGGCCAATTCAGAGCTGTGATTCCTTAGAGAACAGCAGGTGGCTATTCCAGATCTCAATCAGTCTGCATGAAATGTTGAAAGGAAGCAGGCCTGCTGCTGTGCTATTGGCAGAGAATGTTTGACAGATTCTACGTGTGATGGAGACAGCCCACGTATATGTCAGAGAGAGAGCGATAGGGAGACTAAGCAGATTTCCTGCTACTATAGAAACAGAGGAAAGCACATATTTGAACAGAGTGAGCTTAGAAGCTGAGAGACTTTGCAGTACTGCAGCTAAAACTCTGCCTAAGAAACTTTGGTTCCACCCCCAACTGTGATTGTGGTTTGAATCTGAGCTCTGCTTTTGTGGCATCTAAATCCAAATTCATGCCACCTTGAAACTGCAGAATTCACACCCCAGGCATGACCAAAGCACAGTGATTACAGGGCAGCCACAGAGATTGCAAAAATTAGGACCATAAAAAAAGAAACAAAAATGAACCACCAAGACGAGATGAACAACCAGCAGTTCACCTTCCACGGCCTCTGACTACACTGTGGGCTCAGGAGTGGAGGACAAAAATACCAGCTCCACTAGTGGGAATGCTTTACACAGTGAGTGTAACAGCTATACTTAAGAACCTGCAGAGGATCAAATCCAATGTAAAAGAGATTAAAAGGGATTTGCATAAACTACAGCAGCGCACATTTATTTATTTAGTTTTTGTAGAGTGGGAAGGACGACTACACAATTTTTTGCCTATTTTCAGCCTCATCCTGGGGGAGGAGGATACAGATGGATACCAACTGAAACTGAACCAGCTTTAAAACTGTTGGTGGTATTTTTGATGACTGGGGGAAATTTGGCCAGGACACCAGGGAAATTCCACTACTCACCTGTAGGGGGAACCTTGGCCTGTGAGATGGCCACTTTGAACCTGGCTTCAGAGGGAATAGACGTCTGTAGGGTAGGAGGGCAGGCCTTCTTCTCTACCCTAGTATCTCTAGAGGCTCACGATGATCCAAACATGGAAATTCTTTGGATAATATTGAAGATAGAGGAGATTTACATGAGGTTTTCGTCTCCACAGAGGATTTGAGGGAGAATGCTCCTCTACCTGATTCAGATGTTGAATTCTCTTTGTACTCCAAATGTGAGCAAGAAAAATCCCTGTAGCTCTTCTTACAACTAGAGGATGAACAACTCGGCAGGGAACAGAAAAAGCTGACAGCACAGCTTGCAAAACTTGCTATGGATTCTTCACCTGTCAGCAGCTCTACCCAGCCTGTCATCATTATTGATGATGCAGTAGCATCAAAGGCCCTGCTTGGGCTAGGTGAGTCACCAGTTAACCCTGTATTGTCTAATGTAATTACAGTTTCAAATGAAGTGACTAAAATGGCTGGCAGTAAAATCGTGAACTTTAGCGGGTGCCCAGAGCCGAATAATATGACTCATGAGAATGTTTTTACTACATTTACGAAGACCGGCATTTCGGTCCTAAGCTCACATTCTACTGCTACTATCGAGTATAACAAAAGCCAGGGTGGAGGCTTTTCAGACTTTTTGAAACAAGACACTGTCAAGAAGTACAGGATTTGTTTTTAAACAAACCCCTTTTGTTTCTGCCAAATAATCCTTAAATCTCCCTGTTACTGAGGAAAAATGCTACCAGACACAAAGGGATAAGCAAGACGGTGTTGCCACTTTCTCCTTTTTTAGCAAAGAAGGAACTCTAAAAGTGGGATTCGAGAGGATTGTAAGGAAAAGCGTATGGCACTAACTTTGGCAAAACATCATTTACAGGCGGAACAGGTCCCCACTATCTCTGATTCTGTCATTACTTTTCCATTGGAAATTGCAGTAGGGAACACCACATCATCTGCAATTAAGAGTGCCATTCTCTTTGCACAGTGGGCCTGAGACACCCAGCGATTCATGGTCGCAGCAAAAAGCACTATGTGAAGCGGGCTGGAAGCAGCTTCCTAGTGGGTCTTGGCTCCCAGACCCAGTTTGGGACCCTAAGCTGAATTTTGCAACCCTAGAGTGGCATCTACCTACACCTGTACAGGTCACTGCAACACAGTCTTTACCAACATCACCACCACAAGGGAGCCTGTCTAAGGCCATCATAGATGGCAACGCAACACTTGGGGGGATGAGGGTCCTAGTTTTCCACCCATCAAACCTCTTTCTGTCACACATAGTGAGAGGCACCTCCCCCCCATTCCAGATGGAATGTTTCAAGAACAACCTCAGCCACAAACACCTTTGCTTTCAGATCTCTTTTTGAAAATTAGGAAGGAGGCCACCCCCAGATGGAATGCAACCTGTATCTGATACAAAGGAGGCCTAGAAGAAAGATCCAATAAACAGTATGTGGAAAATCGGTTGTTAAAGGACTCTCTGCATTTCTCCCCTAGTGAGGTTTTTGCTTTTATTAACATTTTAGGAGAGGACAATTATGATGTCAGTTTCCAAACTACATATGCCCTGGATCTTTTCTGGGAAAGGTATAGCCTGGTTAAGTTCTCTCCCACATGGACCCCTTTTTGGTAATTCCACTGATCAAACCCTTGATCAAATATGTCACTGTCATGTTTTGGAATGAAGGGGTCCTTGTGGATGATATTACTTACTGGCTATCACAGAAATGTGATGTGCTTAGTGAACCAGAAGCAATTTTAGACTCTGAAATGTTTTGGACTGGTGGCTGGAAATATAAAATTAAGCTATAGCAAAATAAAACCAGTATCAATCACGTACCCAACTCCTTTTTGTTAGGCAGAGACCCAGGTGTTTGTTTTTATGCAGGACAACCACAGGCTGCTATAAATGTGGTTCAAGGACACACCTTTCCAGCACCTATGATAAACTACGGTGTGGCAATTGTGGTGAGATAGGACATATTGCCTTCCAGTGTACATCCCGCACTAAATGTGACCTTTGTGAGGAAACAGGGCATGTCTTTGGTGAATGCCCATGGGCTGCTAAAAATAAGGCTTCCTGTATTAGTCCTGAATTATTGATTCAGCAGATCCAGGATTCGGCATCTGTACCTGAGGAGACTGTCCCCCCCTCCCCCTCTGGTTCCTTCCCAGGACCAGACCCCTCTTATTCCTGTAGACTTTATTGATCTAGCCTCAGAAGAGCTAGTACAACCCTCCTCCCTGAAGGAGGAACCCAAGGGTCAGAGTGCACCAGTTCTCGATGCTATGTTACCAGTTTATGTGGACAACGTATCCACTGAGGAACTCCCAGACCCCAACCCCCTTCCCAGGTGGCAGTCTTCCAGAAATAAGACCTCTAAAATGGACCTCCAGCCCGAGGACCTGATGTCTAAAAACCCTTTTGAGGTTTTATCTCTTGAATGGGGGGACTCTGAGATGGAATTTTAAGAAGGAGATTCTCAGAACCCAACCTCCAGTCAGTCCCAGCAGAACCGAGAATTGACTGGGTACAAAGGGAAAAAGAAAAAGAAATGGAAAAAAATAGCCTAAAGCTGGGGAGCCCTTGGGTGTTTGTTCAGTCAACATTCATAGACTCTTGAAACCGGTTAAACAACGGGCTGTTTCTTCACATTTACATGATTTAAAAATTGATATTTGTTTTTTCCAAGAGACCTGGATGTTTACTAGTGACCAGATTGGATTTTTTAAAGGTGAATGGTTTTGGGGTCCATCATATTGGTCCTTCGGTATGGATAGTGCGGACGAGGTGGTTTTTTGTTTAACTCCTTTTCCTTTTCCCTTACTAAATTGGTGGACCTTTGCCCGGGGAGAGTTATGATTATCGATGGGATTTGGAAACCGTTAGATTGTCGGTTCATTAATGTGTATAGCTCCCATACCAAAGCAGAGATAGTTGATCTTTTAAACTCAGTTCAACCCTTTTTGGTCATCTAGAAACACATCTTTTTTGGAGGAGACTTTAATTGTGATCCAAAAAAGAAAGGAGGTCCCAGAGTGCCATAAATAAAAAAAAAAAATTACTGTGACTCCAGTGCCTTGTCCTGGATTGTGGTAACTGCTGGGTTGATAGACTGTAATAACGTTCATTCAAGTGGGTCTTCCTTTACTTACAAAAGGAATACATTTACCTCAACCATTGACAATGTTTGTTTCAAAAAATCTATCCCAAGCTTCCCTTAGAACCATTCCTATTGAATTTTCTAATCATGTCATGTTAGTAATCTCTTTTGGTACCATTTCTCAACAGGCACCCTGTAAACCACAAAGATGGAAATTGAATACCTCTATCTTAACGAATCCTGGGGCCAGAGCTGGAATTTTAGGTCTTCTAGCCTCCAGATGCCCGGGAATGATGGAAGGATTCCAAAGTAGATTTTAAAACTTGGTTTCAGAGATTTGGGAAAAAAATGGAAAATAACTAATTTTTTAAATATCTTTCTTTACAGAAACAGTTGCAACACCTATTCATGCTCTCAAACTGTTCCAGATATGACTACTCTGCCCAAATTTCAAAGATCAAAGAAAACATGAAACAGTGCTAATATGACAGGGCTACAGGCTATGTTGCAAAACCGGGACACACAAATCCCCCATAGGAGACCCATATGAGGCCTGCAAAATCTTTCATATCTCTACACCAGTGGAAAGCTTATTGACAGGTGAAGGCCAAGAAGTTTATACAGTTGATGGAATCTATGGGGAAACAAAATGCTTCATGGACTCCCACATCCCTGTGATAACCACCCCCCCCCCAGAAGAAAAGATTGCTTATTTTTTTTATCTACCACATCTCTCCCACAAATGCTAGTTACACCTGGACATGTTCTAGATCAAATTAGCAGAGATGATATAGAATTAACAATTAAAACACCAAAAAATGGGTTGTCCCGGGCTTGGATGGATTGTCTAATGAGTTTTATAAAGCATTCTCTGCAGAACTGTTGGTATGCCTAGAAAAGGTTGTACACTATTTTTTTACAAGAAACACTATGAATCCGCTTTTTTAGAAAGGATACTGATTTTTCTCTTTACGTCAGGAGACAAGTCACAGCTCCGGAACTGGAGACCCATTACGATTCTTAATTCAGACTATAAAATATTGGCCCAAATCTTAAATACTAGATTAAAAAAGTAAGCAAATTTGGTTATTTCCCCCATCAGTATTGCAGCCTACCTTCTAGAAGAATCCAGTTCCCATTAATAATTATTAGGGACATGATAGACCATCTCTCTCTCTCTCTGTCTATTAGGGAAATCTGGAGTTTTCGTGTCAGTCGATCAGGAGAAGGTCTTTGATAGGGTCTATCACCCATTTCTTTTTTCCACTCTTACAGCCTATGGGGTACCCCTGGGGATAATAAGGTGGTTAAAATTATTGTATTGTGATAGTACTGTATACCCTATTATTAGATGACAAATCACTGAGGGACTACAAGTACCCATTGGGGTACATCAGGGATGCTCACTCAGCCCCCATTATACATTTTTAAGCTGGACCCATTTCTCAGGAAACTGACTTATTCTCCCAAATAGATTGGGATCACAGGGACAGGGTTAAGGGAGGACTTCAGCTCCAGGCTGATGTGGATGATATTTGCCTTTTTTTTTGAAGATGTCACCCAGATTACCTCCTTTTTGGAAGAAATGGCACTGCACTCACATCAGTCTTATGCTAAATTGAACATGGCTAAATCTAAGGGTCTCTTTGTAGGTGCAGAGATCCACAATCCCACACGGGTTGGGGATATTTGGATCACCTCTGAACCACTTAAAATTTGGGGCATAACCTATAGACCTTTAAACACTTTACAATTAAATTGGGATAATACAATACAGGTGATACTCTAAGGTCCATAGATGGAGACATTGGAAGATATCCAAATTAAAAAGAATTCAAATTATTAACAAATGTCTAATTCCTAATCTTCTATGTGTGGCAATGATGTTTCCACTCCCTAGGCACCTGGAGGTGAAATTATATAGTCTATTCTTCCAGATGCTGTGGGGGAATAGGTTAAGCCCCATTAAAAGAGGATTTACCTATTGGCCTATAGACAAAGGCAGTCTGGGGATGATTGACCCTTTCACTTATGTTCACACATTGTTCCTCTCCCACACTGTTAAAAGTAGTTTGGGACCACAAACTGCAATTCATCATGGTTGGATCCAGTTAGTCTTAAATAGATATCTTCAAGCGTGGCATACCTTCCCCCCAAAGTATTAGTTTATCTCCACATTCCAGAGTAGTTTCAATCTGCAGCTTCAAAGCTATACAAATGGGGTTTGACTAAACAAAAAATCTCACAATGTACTGGTCGGAAACTCTATCAAGTAGTCATGGATTCAAACTATCCCACACAACCTTGTTTTAAACACTGCCCTCCCCATCAAACTGGTTCGGTGTTGGCCCAGTTAACCCATGCTAGAATTCCTCCCTTTATGTGGGAACATCTTTGGCTGTCAGTCTGTCAGACTCAGTCTGAGAGGAAATGCTAAATATAAAGCCTTGGAGGAAAGGAATTGCCCCCAGTTGGAATGCATTATTAAGGAGGAAACCACTGAACATTTTCATTTTGAGTGTTCCTATGCCAAACCACTTTGGGCATTTTTGGCTTCCAATTGAAAGATAAGTTGATTAATGAAGTTAACTTATGAATTATTGATACTGGGTAATTTTTCACAGGTTGGTACCCAATACCACCACGAGACCTTGGTTATTTTTTATATTGTATTAAGTTTTATCTATGGCAGAGTAGGTGTCAATGGGTTTTGAACCAAAAGAAAATGCTGTATGAAACTGGTATGCACTTAATTAACCTGGCTATGGAGAAAGTATGCCTTAAGGATGTAGAGTTATACACATCCCACAAAGTGTTTTTGTGGTGGAAGGGGTTTCAGATGTTTATCAAGTTTAAATGACTTTGAGTCAAATAGCAAGTGGATTAATTTAATTGACTGATTAACGTGAAAAAAAGGAAAAAAAAAACCTTTGATATTTTGAGGTTTGAGATTGTTCCTTTTTTTATCATAAGTTTTTATGATTTCTGTATTACCTTCTTTTTTTCCCTCTATGGTACAATAATAATACTGTGCGTATATTTTTTCCCTTTTCCTTCCCCTCCTTTTTTCTTTACTATGATAGATTATTTTGACTGTAAGAAATAATTATTTGTTGATTTTGTTTATGATGTTATTTCAAAAAAACTTCCCCTACTCTTTGGTAGGGGGCGCTGCCTCACTGTGCGAGTATGGAGGAGCTCAGTTCAGAAGAAGCTGTGTTGGAGGAAGGACCTGCTCCTCATTTGGAGCAGACTGATCAAGAAATGGACTGCACTTTTGAGAAAAATGCAGAACAACCAACTGATTTTTTTTTTCTGAGGATATGGACATTACTGAGGATGAACAGCATTTACAACAGGAGCTAGATTCTAAATGTGCCTATTTACTCGATATGTTGACTGAAGCGGAAAAAAAATTCGAATTGATCAAAGGTAAAATTGAAGAAGAAGAAAAACAGAAAAGAAATGCTAAAAGTTTTTTCTGTATCTAGCACTTCACAGGATATACAACCAGAGGCCTTAGATTCTCAGGACTTTCCATTTGTATCCAACAAAACCTGAAGATGCATTGCAAAATGGGGGATGGCTCTTCCATAATGGAGAATGGATACCAGATCCAGACATCCCAGTTCCTGGGACACTTGAGCCCTCAGAGAGACTAGTTTTCTAGCCACCAGAAAATGGAGATGAATAACATGCTGATATGAATGAATGGTGGCCTCAGGGAGCGGCATTGGCAGCTACACAGTGCAACAAGGCAGCAGGTGTTTCGGCTGCAACTGCATCAGATGCAGAGGACCAAATCTCTAGACAACCTGTAAATTGTAGCAAAGCTGCTCCAGTTAATTCAGACAGGCAAACTCCAGGAATACAACAGCATACACACGAACATATCCACTTGAACGTTACTACAGATTCAGGTACTGTGGAACTTTTGCCTAATCCTGATGATGAGGTGTTTGATTTAACTACTGTTGAAAATCATGGTCAGCCTGCCCCATTAACCCCATCAAGTTATGCTATCTTATTTTGCAGACTTGTTGAAGCAGCTAAATGCAGGTTTGTGGTGAGATTGTGGTATAAGGGGGGGGGGGTTAGAGATGCCCCCAGACCACAACTATGTGGGAAAGGAATTGTTGATTGACTCTCTCCATTTTTCCCCCGATGGAGATATATGCTTTTATCCATGCCGCAGGGATTTAAATGTTGATATTAGTTTTCATTCTGCAGCTTTATTGGATAAATTCTGGGCCGCTTATTATTCTGTTAAAGACACTTTATTATGGCATCCCTTCATTGTGATCCGCATTACAGAGCCTACCTTCAAAAAAAATCACAATTCTCTTCAGAAATGAAGCTGTGAGCATTAATGACATTATTTACTGGCTGGAAAACAGGTGTGCTGTTCGTGGTCTTTCTGAGGCTATTCTGGATGATTTTGGTTACTGGACTGGGGGATGGAGATTTTGTATACAGTTGGGGCAAACTGAAGCGGGGATTCAACACCTACTGAACTGTTTTTTTCTAGGTTGAGATTCTGTTTTGTCCAGGTCAGCCATACTCATGTTATCGCTGTGGCAGTTTAACCCATCTGAACATGCAGTGCAAGGAACACAAATGTCTCTCTTGTGGTGCGCTTGGGCATATAGCAGCACATTGTACAATCCTTCCTGTGTGTAATTAATTTGGAGTGGATGATCATTCATTTGCCTGCTGCACAGGGGCAGCACATAATACTACGGATTACACACAGCAAGACTTATAAGTGAATAAAGCTACCAAGGCTCATATTGGAAAAGCCTAGACTACACAACCCCACCTCACCCATTCATTAACATAGAGGGGATATTATTCCTCAAATAAGCATACCACAGACATCAGACCAGATTACTCCAGCCCCTAATACTCCACACCAACAACAAGTGACTACTATACGCTCAGCTGATGAGGGACCCACAGGAGGTGATATCTACTCAAAATCCTGTAGTACTTCCATCTACCTCAACTGAGATACCCCTTCCCCCCAGTTCCATCGGAACAGATTGTGCAAACACCCTTTACTTCCCCCATTACTTCTATGGAAGATCTCACCACCTTTCAGACAGCGACTAGGCCTAAGAGAACAACAGGCCATAAAGACTTACAAACTGGGACACCCATTCCAATCCATATGGAAAATAGATATGAGGTTATACAATCCCGGGGAGATACGATAGATGATGGGGATTCAGATGTGTCATTTCAGTCTACCCAAAGTGAGCCTCCCACCAATTTCTTTGGCTACAGTGGGGACTTCCTCAAAGCCAAAGAAGAGGGTGACTTGTGCTAGTAGGAAAAAACTATGATAAAGTTCTACAATGATTCATTCTATGAGGCTTATAAGCCTCAATATGAATAGCATTAAGTCAGACTATAAATGGATAGCAACATTTTCAATATTGTTGTCCTTACATTGTGATGTGTTTTTTCTTCAAGATACAAGATTACATTCTTTAGCAGAAACTGATAAGGCCATGAAGGAGTGGTTTGTGGGTGATTCATATTGGTCATTAGGCTTAGAACATTGTTCAGGTTTAGGTATGTTTTACAACTTCAGATGTTGTTTTACAGAAATTGATAGATGTGGAGCCAGGTAGGTCTGTAATCCTGGACGTTTTATTCCAGGATCTTGCCTGTAGGTTGATAAATGTACTGTATATGGACCACAAAGAAAGATACTTCGGATAAATTTGTTAAAAAAAAAATCCAGCCTTTTTTGTTCACTAATCGACAAACTTTGTGGGGCAGATACTTTAATATCAGTTTGTCAAAAGCTAGAGATCTATCATCACAGAATAAAATTCATTGTGATATGTCCTTTCTAAGGAATGTAATGAAAGAGGATTCCTTAAATGATGTGTTTGGGGATGATAAGCAGCTTCAGAAGAATACGTTTTTTAAGGGTAACCTGGCCTCAGGAATCGACCATTGGTTGATAATGAAGACATTGCCAGTTGTGACATCTGAAATTAAACTGATAGAAACATCTGATCATGCCTTTTTGGAATACCATATAGCCTTCCATCCACTTAGAGTGCTGGGTAGGGGCATATGGAGATTAAAAGAGGATTTCAACGTCATCCAATAATGGTTCCGGTCTAACCAACTATTCCTGAACCCAAAGAAAACCATGTCACTAACTTTTGGCTCACAACAAAGACTATCCCACCAAGCACCGTGCCCCCCTTTCCAAACCCTAGATGGGACCCCACCTAGAAGTTTGCACTACTTTCAGATACCTAGGTCTCAGGCTTGATAAGCACCTTGATTTCACCACCCATATTGACTCACTACACAAGAAGCTACTCCCTAAACTTGGCGCCCTATATAGGAACAAAAGCTGTCTCCCCTGTCCTGCTAGAAAAGCAATTGTTCAAAGGATGATACTCCCTATACTCGACTATGGAAACATAGTCTATACTACTGCTCCCTCCTCCACCTTGCCCAGCCTTGACTCCCTTTATCACTCCTTCTTTCACTTTATCCTGGACTGCCCACAAACAACCCACCATTGCACCTTATATGACTCCTTAGCCCTGTCGTCCCTCCAAGACCGAAGGCAAACCCATTGTGCTAGATTTGCAGCTGAATTCTGGTCCCAGACCCTTCCCCCTTACCTGACTTCTGTATTCTCCCCACAACCTCTCCCTGTTTACCTCCTCAGAAGCACTGACCCCAGGCTCCTCCATGTCCCTTTCATGCGCACTACCAAAGGTCAAGTAGCCTTCAGATTTCGTATACCACAGCTATGGAACACCTTGGCAGTCGAATTAAGACACTCACCCAACCCATGCCTCCTCAACTGCCTACTCAGCTCCCAGTTTACCTCAAGCTGCTCATGTTTTTGCTATAGCCCCCTATGTATTTAGACTATTTGTTGATATGATTCGCTATAACACTTTCACCTCTAGTTGATCTTGCTTTAGCTAGTATACATTATGTATTAGTTTACTGTTGTTGTGAATTCCCTGTAACACTACTCCCGTGTGTGCTCCCCTTCCTATGTTCCTGTATCTACCTGCTGTTTTTGTCTGCATGGCAGGTGGATCCCTCACAGTGCTATGACCAGTATTTGTGTTATTGTGTTGGGACTTGTTCCCCAGGTCGCATCTGGAATCAAGCATTTCACTGCTCTGTATGCCTTCCAGTTAAAATCGTAAATAAATAAAATCAATAAATAAATTCTAGTTTATTAGAACAGCAGCTGATATTAGACAATTTGAAAATTATTTTGGAAGACAGGAAATCTGTGTTATTTTTATATGATTCAATAATTCTGTGGTGGGAAGACACAAAACTCTAACTGAATTGTTTAACATACTTCTAGACAATATTCTAAATTACATATTGATCAACACTTACTACTAAGAACAGCTTTATATGAGGCTTTATGGAACAAATTAATATCAGACATGACCTCTCACAAGAGATAGCAGAACTAAAGCAATGCATGATGGCATTGCAATACAACAGACAAGCCTGTCTAGAACAGGGCAATGTTTTGGTACACAAGGAGTGAAGACTATAGGTGTAGAGTTCAGTCATGACAAGTTTCGAGATTAGTCAATAGTAAGGGACAGATGGCTAATGATGATTGTAATATTATGACAGTTTCGGAAAACCATGTTTTCTAACAATTTGAGACCTCAACAGCAGAAAATTAGGGAATGGCCACTATATTTCAGGCAGCGGCACCACCTCATTTACCTGATTTACAAGCATCTGAATTAATTAAGGAATTTTCTTCCTATGAGCTTGAAGGGGCTATACGCTCTTTATAAATCAATACTTCCCCTGAGTCAGACAGTCTTATGGGAGAACTCAATAAGACTTTATGGAATTGTATTCCTAATGAATTATTGCCATTATATTGCCATTATACAATACCTTTTTACAGGAATACAGAATACAATGTATGCAGGATTAATGATTTTTCTGTTTAAAAAGGGTGACCGAACCGACATTAATAATTGGAGGCCTATTACACTCTTAAATGTAGATTTTTAAGATTTTTTTCTAAATTACTATGTAACCAGTTAGCAGAAATGTTAGATACTTTGATCCATCCCACTCAGTTTGGCTCCATACCAGGTAGAAACCTCATGGATGCACTTATTTTGTTATGGGAGATTATGGATGCAGGTTCAAATAAACAAATTGAAGAATACATTATACGGGTTGATCAACAGAAAGCATTTGACTGAGTATCTCATGACTTTCTACGGTTGACATTGCCTACTTATGGTATTCCAGCTATGTTTATTCACTGGCTACAGTTATGTTATGCCTTGGTTTACATCAGGCCCTATGATAATGGTAGGGTGGACAAAAAAATGCCAAGTTTTGGTTGGGGTGAGACAGGGATGTCCCGTAAGTCCCCTTTTGTGCATATTTTGCATAGATCCCATTATACATATTATTAATAGATCACCTAGTATTAGAGGGATTTGGACATTGGATACCCCAGCTCTGAAGTCAATTGCTTATGCAGATTATTTGTGTTTAATGGTTAAGAATGCTGCTGAAGCGCGATTCACCTTGAAAGGGTTACATGCTTTACTGTTAATGGTGGGAGCCACAATTAATAGAAACATACAAGTTGATGGGCAGATAAGGACTGCAAGGCCCACCCAGTCTGACCATTTCTTTTTCTACCTTATGAATGTGCCATCGGCCTTTGCTCTGTCAATGGCCTATCTAGTCATACTCATCTGTATTGCTCCCTTATGCCTATCCCATGCCTGTTTAAAGCCCTGCACTGCATTCATATCCACCACTTCCTGAGGTAGGCCACTCCATGCATCCACCACCCTTTCTGTGAAAAAGAACTTCCACATTACCCCTTAATCAGCCTCCCTCTAATCTCATGCTGTGTCCTCTTGTCCTGCTATTTTTCTTATATTGAAACATGTTAGACTCTTTCACCTTGTTAATGCCCTTAAGGAGTTTGAATGTTTCGATCATATCACCTCTCTCCCTCCTTTGCTCTAGGGTATACGTATTGAGCTCCGTTAATCTGTCCTCATATGTTTGCTGATGCAGTCCCTGCACCATGTTGGTTGCCTTTCTCTGGACTGCCTCAATTTGTTTAATGCCCTTGTGAAGGTGTGGCCTCCAGTACTGCATGCAGTACTCCAAATGGGGCCTAATCAGTGTCTTGCAAAGAGGGATTATTACCTCCTTGTTATCACTTGTGATAGCCCTACTGATACACCCCAACATCCCACTAGCCTTACCTACTACTTTAGTGATCTGCTTGGATGATTTCAGGTCATTGGTGATGATGATGCCCAGATCTATTTCTTCCCTTGTGACTGCCAGCAACTCCCCTCCCAGCCTATAGGTGGCTACAGTATTTCTCTTCCCTGTGCATAATCTTGCACTTCCTTGCGTTAAACCCCAGTTGCCACTCTTCTGACCATTTTCCTAGTTTATAAAGATCTCTTCTTGTTCTGCCCACCACATCTGGATCATCTACTCTGTTGCAGATCTTGGTATCGTCTGCAAACAGACAAACCCTTATCCTCCAGTCCATCTGCAATGTCACTGATGAAGATATTGAAGAGAAATGGACCCAGGACTGATCCCTGAGGTACCCCACTTGTGACTTGCATCTCTTCTGACTGCATACCATTTACCACCACCCTCTGTTTTCTACCAGTCAACCAGTTTGCCACCTAGTTGACCAACTTCTGACCCACCCCGAGCCTACCCAGCTTATTAATCAATCTTCTATGTGGAACAGTATCAAAAGCTTTGCTGAAGTCAAGGTAGGTGACATCAACTAGGTCCACCACGCTGATTTCCCAGTCAAAGAAATCTATGAAATTAGTTTGACAGGACCTTCCTATTGTAAACCCATGCTGTCTTGGCTCTTGTGCTCCTATGGATTCCAGGTGTTGCACTATCCTTTCCTTAAGGAGTGCCTCCATAATCTTGTCCACTACTGAGGTGTGACTGACTGGTCTGTAGTTCCCTGCCTACTCCCTGCTACCACTCTTTGGAGAAGGGCTCATGTGATCCTGCTCCACGTCTTCTGGGACCTCTCCAGTGCTCAGAGACTCACTAAACAGTTCTGATAATGGTTCTTCTTGTTCCACCCTTAGCTCCTTTAGTACCCTGGGATGTATGCCATCAGGTCCAATTGCCTTGTCCACCCTGAGCTTATCGAGCTCTTGCAGGACACTTTATTTTGTGAAGGGACTAGTGCACACCTCCCTCCCCCTGTGTTCAAGGTGCTGAGCTGTGGGCCCTGCCCTTCCTTCTCTTCAGTAAATACTGAGCAGAAGTATTTATTTAGGATAAATGCTTTTACATGGTCCTCCTCCTCCTCACATGCCCCCTTATCCCCTTTGATCTTAGCAATACCCCCTCTGGACTTTCTCCTTTCACTAATGTATCTATAGAAAGTCTTGTTACCTTCGTTTACTGTTTGTGCTAGTGTTTCCTCGGTTTGGGCCTTTGCCTGCCTTACTGCCTTCACTGCTTCCCTTAGGGAAGTTTGGTATGCCTCCCTATCTTCATCCTGCTGCATTCCCTTATATTTCCTGAAGGCCAGCCTTTTGGCTCTGACCTTTTCTGCTACTATTTTTGAGAACCAAAGTGGTTTCCTTCTTTTGCACTTCCTTTTCTCTCTAACACAATGGGATGTTGCTTCAAGTATTGCACCCTTAATGCTTGCACTCTTTGCCTGTACCCCCTCACCTGTATTTCTTTTTGCCAGGGCTAGCTTAACTCTGTTGGCCATCTTATCAAAGTCAGCTCCTCTGAAGTCCCATATTTTTGCTTTGGAATGGGATAATTTAGTTCTAGTGGCCAAACTGAACCATACAATGCGATGGTCACTGGCCCCCAGGTGACCTTCTACCTGGAGATCTGTGATCCTTTTCCTGTTAGTCAGTATTAGATCTAGGATAGCCCTGTCTCTTGTGGGTTGTTGTACCAGTTGTTTGAGGCCCTTTCCCCACAGGGAATCCACCATGTGTCTAGTTCTGGCAGATGTTCCTGCTGGTATTGACCAATCTGTATCTGACTTGTTGAAGTCTCCCATTATCAGAACCTCCCCTTAAGTTCTCATGTTTTGTATATCTTCTAACAGTAATGTGTCTATATCCTACCCCTGGTCTGGAGGCCTGTACACAACCCCAGTTCATATGGCTGTCCCATTTCCTGTTTCCAGGGTGACCCACAGTTCTTCAGCTCCTTATGTGTATTCTGAATTTCTGTAGCTTTGATATTTTCATTGACATAAAGGGCCACTCAACACCCCTTTTTGCACCTCAGTCTCTTCTGAACAGTACATAGCCAGGTACTGAAGTCTTCCAAATGTGGATAATGGTAAACCATGTCTCGTTAATGGCTACTATGTCCAGTTTAGCCTCTGTCATTATTGCCTGCAGGTCTGGGATCTTGTTTCCCAGACTGCGAGCATTTGTGTACATGATTTTCCATTGGCCAGATTTTGGTGTGTTAGTTGTTGGACGAGGTCTGGCATTTCCCCTGTGCATCATATGGGGAGCCAGACCTTTTTCCTTACTTGGTGATGCAAATGGACTACAAACATGCTGAACTCCTGTTTGACCACTAGCTGAGGGGGAAGGGGTGTTCTTCCCATTCGACGTATGATGTGCTGCACCCCCTATCCCCATTTGCTAATTTAAATATTCTGCAAAGATGTCAAACTTCTGCCCCAATCCACTGACTCCCTCCTTAGTCAGATGCAGTCCATCAAATTTAAAGAACTTTTGCTCCCTAAACTGTCACCAATTACTTACAAATTTGTGTCCTTTTTCCTGGCACCAGCCCTTGAGCCACATGTTTAGCTCCCCTGTCTCCCCTTCTCTGACCTTCTGTCCATCTGCCCACTTCTGCCAGACTGGCAGGATCTCAGAGAAGGAGATGCCGGATGAAATGTGTGATAGTTTGTCACCCAACCTGGTCAGTTGCTCCTTGGTCTCCACAACTGACCAGCTGGTGAGCTCATTAGTCCCTATGTGTACCAGGATGCCAATGTTTTCTCCTGCTTCCTGAACAATTTTAGCAATGTGGTTAGTGTCTCTCCATGCTGATGTACCTGGGACCATTACCACTGGCTGGAGATAGATATCAACTCCCCGAATCATGGAGTCTCCTATGACCAGAAGCTTTTTGGATTTCCTTTTTGCTTTTTTTGTTTTGGTTCCTGTTTTGGGTGAGTTTTGTTGTGCTAGCTCCTATGCTGCAGTGTCCTGCTCTGCAGTGTCCTCTGCCCCTTTGTTTGATTTCAGAGATAGAGGCAGATACCTGTTTGTAGTTTTTATATGGTTTGTGGAAGTGATATGTTGGAGAGCATCGAGTGATGGGGCACCTGATTTGCCCCTCCAAACCACCTGCCATCCTCCTGAGTGGCCCAGCATGTAGGACAGTGTCCTAAATCCTGTAAAACTGCCCTTCTGAAAAGTGTTCTGCAGTACCTGCAGTTAATGATATCCATTGTAGATAAGTTGCTGGGTTTATAACCTGGTCAGAGAAGGAAGGAAATGAAAGCAAAAGTTTGATTTTTGTGTTTTGTATAACATGTTATAACAAGTTAAATTACTAGTACCCTTGTAAATGAGGTCACTGTATGGGTACCCCTCTGATCCACCCCATCCTGCTTTGCTACAGGAAATGTCACGACTATGCTACCCTATAAAAGGAGTGTAGAGTGGGGTGGTTGGGGATGGGGTGGGTGGCTGGGCCCTTTCCCTGCCAAAAAAGAACCACAAATGAAAGAAACAAGGAGGTAAAAGCAGAAACAATCAGACAGCAACAAATGCAGTACCTCTGAAAGCTTATCCTAATGATAGATAAAACTGTAAAACCTGTGAAGCACCACCTGTAATAATTTCACAGAAAATATACCCTGTAAGAAACACTGCTACAGAGAAAAATAAAGCAGTAACAGAAGATATACCTTGCAAAAGGCAATTTGAATCAGAAGAGTACAGCAGTAATCTGTAAGCACACACCTGTAGGCACACCCTGTAATAATGCAGCAGAAGGTATACCCAACAACAACAGTTTGAATCAGAGAAAAATAAATCAATAAAATGTTAGCAACAAACAGTAACAATCCCTGTGAGTACAAAATAAAAATAACACACAGTAGATCTGCCTCGTTAAAAGAAGCCTTAATCTTTTTCCTTGCTCTGGTAAAGTTCTTTTCTCTGTCCTTTCAAGCAACCTAGAAGAAAAGCTCCTGTCTTAATATACGACAGACTGGTGACCCTGAACCAGATATTGGTGGATTGCAGGTTGCTATGATTCCCTGTAAAATTTTAGGATTGTTTTTTGCTATGGTTGACATGGCTCAGTATAACTGGGAATTATGCTTGGTGAAAGGCCAAGCATGGGTTAGTAGATGTAATTCGTGGAGGATGGGGAAGCTGAAAAGAATTTACATTATTAAAGCTTTTCGGTACCAGTCTTCCTGTTTGTTAGTCACATTTTTGCACTTCCTAAACCATTGGAAGCTAAGGTTTTGGCATTTTTTTACATGTTTTTGGAAGCAGTTGACTCAATCCTGTCAAAAGAAATATTTTATATGCATCGAGAAAGGAGGGAGGGGTAGGGATGATAAATCCCTTAGTGTTTTTCTTTTCAACATTTTTCTTTACCAACTTATTTCCCCATTAACTAATAAGAAAAAAACTTTGGAGTTCTTGGGTTTCTCTCAAAATAGCCCCTATTTGGCAAGAATGGTACCAAAATAATTTTTTACATAAAAACAAGAGGAAATACATATTGACTCCTCTATAGACATCTATATTTGACTATATAAAGAAATGGAACATCCACTATAGTACAGTACAAAACTGGATGCGTAAACAATTGTATGTATATATTATGGGAAACTGGTTTTTGGAATTACCTTTTCAACAGTCTGTTCAAATAGAAAAGGAGAACATTAAGAGCTTGCTATTAAATAAATGAATCCCTGAGAAGATGTGGGATTTAGTTTGGTTAGGGGTTCATGGTAGAATAAATACCAGGGGAAATAATAAACATGAAGGTTTTTTAGAATGATTTTGTCCCAGGCATACTTGTGGGGTACACATTGAGACTATGGATCACATGTCCTTTACATGCCCATACATCTTACAGTTCTGGGATATGGTTAAGGAAAGATGGAAATCGGCCCCCTTTGGTTCTTTAACTTCAGCACAATTATATTATGGGATTTCTCCCTTATCTTGGATGAAATATTCTTTTAGTATGATACATCTATTTATGGCAAGATTTTTGTACTGGATCTGACAAGCTCGATGCTGATCGATTTTTCAACAGCAAAATATAACGCCATTAGAGTTATATTTTTTTAGTTGTGGATGAGTTATGTGGTACCAAGCAGATAAAATGCAATGAGATGTCCAACACCCAATGGAAACAGTATTGGGGTAATTGTACTTGGCTGTAGCACTTCAAAATTTCTTCTTTAGAATGGTAATTGATATTAGATTTGGTGACGGTTAATTTGATTTCTCTTTAACTGTACCTTTTATTTTTTGCTAATTTTTCATTATTGAATTTGTTTCCTTTTTTTTCCTTTCTTGTGTAATTTAGCATGATATGAACTATGCTCTGATTACAGTAACACTGTCTTCACACTTTTCACACTATTATTGTATAGTAGATGGAGGGAGGTGGGTGTATGGCTCTGATACTTATGTGATTTTTTTATTTATTTGAGCTTTATATTACTCTGAAGGAAATTACATATGTTCATTTTATTATTTTATTTGACATCATTATAATGAAATTTTCCCTACTCCGAAAGGGTGGAGTGGGGTGGGGGTTGTGAGTAGTATGTACTAATATGTACTTTCTTTGACAGGGGCTTTGTGTTATGCTGTTTCATAGAAACTGAAGGAATCTTTAACAGGAGATGTCTGCATTAAGACACATTCAGTTTTCTTAAATTTTTCCATTATCTCTGTGATGTGTTATGATTTATTTGAAGATCTGAATAACAAATTTCCCTACACTTTTAGTGTAAGGGGGGTCTATTTAGTATTATGGTTTAGTTTTGGTTTCCAAATATTGATTTACAGGTAAACTAGAAAATGTATGAATGTGATACTTATTTGATTTTTTATGATCTATTATTGTTTGTGTGAGTCAACACTGTCTTGTATTTATTTGATTATTGAAATTATTATAAGAAAAAAACCTACTCACTGATAGGGGGAGCTGCTGTCCAAGTTTCCAGGTCAGCATTCAGTCCCAGGATGGAAGAAGTGGAGGATGTGCTGATGGCTGCAGTCCCATCCCAAACTGTGGCTCATGTTCCAGACAGGGATGCAGAAATGGTGATTCTTGATGAGACCAAGGCAAGAAATGCCTCTACAGCAGGAGCAACCTCAAAACAGGATGACTTTTTTGGATGCAGATGATGTGTTCCCAGGTGAGGAAGCAAACAATTGAGCTGCTGCTTGCAGCTCCAAAACTGACCCTCCGAAATGCAATTCAGCACAAAAGGAAGTGCAAGAGAAGGATGCAGCAACCACTAAGGAAATGCAGCAGAGCAGCACCTTCAAAGAGTGGTTCACTGCACAGCTGGATACGGCGTGGTCAACAAAGTGATTACAAGGCAGCACATACTACAGAGACCGGTTCCAATGAAGACATCGGGATTGGGCAAATGGTGCAAAAGACAAAGGTAACATGAAGAGAACAGATAAAAAAGCTTTTGTTATAAATAATAATGATGAGCCTTTTTTAGAAGACAATTGGTCGACTAATGATTCATTATAGAACGCAGGCTGAATATAAAATGAATTGGGACAATGGGTTCCAGACCCTACTTGGGATGATTTTTCACAAACTCAGGGGTTCCCCCACGACTGCTAAGCAGCAAAGAAGCTCGGAGACTAGCAAAAAGACAGAAGTTAATAACATTGGGCTCGGCACAATTTTTTACCTGATCAGGTTCCCCAACTGTGGGAGAAAGGTACGACAATAGCAGGCCCAGCACCAGAGAATACTGACATGGCCCAGGACTCAGAGGGAACAGTTTCATCAGCCCCTCCTTCCCCTCAACCAAACAGAAGGAGAACTGGACCTACCTTTTCAGAACTGTTCAGGACTCAGAGGCTTGAAAATGCTCCCAGATGGAATGCAGTTCACCTATGATATAGGGGGGTTTACAGGAGCATCCCGATAGGGTGTACACAGCAAAAAAATTGTTAAAGGAATCATTGGCTTTTTCTGCATCTGATGTATATGCCTTAATTAATGTCAGAGGGGAAGATACGTTTGACATTAGTTTTAAAACATTTTCACATTTAAATAAATTCTGGAGGAAATATGAAGGCCTTAAATCTACTGCTTTATGGTCACCATTTTGGGCTATTCCCCTAACAAAGCCCTTGTTTAAAACCATCACGGTAATGTTCTGTAATGAAAGGGTGAGCATGGGGGACATACAATTCTGGATGGAAAAAAAGTGTTCAGTGCTTGGACCTCCAGAGCCGATAATCAACACTGAAGGGATTTGGACAGTGAACTGGAGGTTCAAAGTAAAACTGAATATGATAGGGAATGAGGTACTGCAAGTACCGAGCAGTTTTTTTGGGGGGAAAGATAGATGTGTGTGCTTTTACCCTGGGCAACTAAAAGCATGCTAGAAATGTGGTAATCACACACACACCTCAGTAGTATATGTGATGGACTAAGGTGTGCTCTATGTGGTCAGTTTGACCATGTGAGTGTTGCATGCAAAAACATTTTTAAGTGAAATTTATGTGATGAGCAGGGCATTCATACCAGCAATGCCCATGGGCAGGTCACAATAGACAAGGAGGGCTGCACAGGAACATATTATTAATCAAGCCCAAGAAAGGTGCAGGCCACAAAATCAGGATCCCCCAGGTAAGGAACACCACTTTCCTGAGCCACCCCAACAAAACTCATGGCTAACCCCCTCTGATCCCACACCAACTATGCAGGGGATAGCAGAAGTGCTAAGGGAAAACCAGGGTGTTGATCAGAACACCATGCCCCCTCCAGGTGAATTTCAGAAACCAGGTAATAGGTGCATTATAAGGTCAGCTAGCAAACAAAATATCCCCCCCCCCGCCAACTCAGAATGCCTTCCAAATTCTGCAAGAAGATGAAGGGGAGACAGATCAGGAGTCAGATGTTTCCTCAAGATCAGAAGTCATTTCGGAGGGAGACGCAGAGGATTTACCTTTAAGGAGCACTTTAGAAACAAAGAAAAAGAAAGGGAGGAAAAGAAAATTGATGAGGGGGAAAAACTAGCCAACTTTGTACATGGCATCCTTACACCTAACTTCCTTGAACACCGGCAGCATAAAACATTTTAAGAAAAGGAGAGTGATTTTGTCATATTTTCACCACCTTGCTGGGGATATCATCTTTCTACAAGAAACTAGATTTAGCTCCCTAACTGATGTGATGCAGGCAAAAAAGAGTTGGGTGTGGGGGCCATCAGTTTGCTTTTTCAGACAGGACACTGCTGATGGACTAGGAATTTTGTTTAGAAACACAAAAGTAAATCTACAAAGAATAGTCGACATTGTGCCAGGGATGGTCTTATTGCTGGATTGTTTATATAAAGACTTCTCCCTAAGGTTAATTAACACATATGTCCCACAAAGTAAGATGGCAATAATAGAGTTTTTTAATAAAATAAGACCATACTTACCTATAGTCAAACATGTAGTGGGAAGGGGCATGAATTGTAGTTTAGAAGTGAAAGTGAAGGACAATGTGCAAAAAAAATGTATTGTGATTCTTAACCTCTCTGAAATATTATAAATACAGCCGGACTTATGAATGCTTACAGAATATTATATAAAGATCTAGGAGTCACATACAGAAGGAGTATATTAATAATGAGAATAGACTTCCTATTCATTTCTAAAATTTTAATACCTCATACATTCAATACCGCTATTTGTGAGTTTTCTGATCATTCAATTTTAAGGTGTGTAGTTGGCTTGGGAAATATACCACTAGATTTCCTTCGGTACATAAATGCTGGAAATTGAATACATCTCTGTTAGAATCAGAAAAGATACAGCAGGGTCTCATAGGGGTTCTACAGGCAAGACAATCTGTTATTTGCATGTATAATGATTGGTTGAAATGGTGGGCTAAAACTAAGGAAGATATAAAATACTTTTTAATAAAATATGGAAAAGATAAAATTAACAAAGAATATCTGAAATATTTAGACTATAGAAATCAATTTTACAGACTAATTTCTCTTCCAGACTGTGCTGCTACACATATTAATGAACAAATAGACATTATAAGAGCCAAAATGTTCTAATATCAGTATGACAGGGCAGTAACCATTAATCAAGAAATTCAATTTGGTATGGATAATCAACTCTATGCAGATCTTTTCATAGCATGTAAACAAAAGGTTGATGATACAATAATGGAGGGGTTATATAACACAGGTGGCCTTCTAGTTAAATCTGACATAGAACTGTTAGGTGTGGTAGAAAAACATCTTATTGAACAATTTGGTAAGGGTTTTAGTCCAAAACGATTATTTTTTTTATTTATTTTATTTAGTTTTTGTTGACCAGGTAAGTGCACTAGACAAATCCTGCCTATTTTCAGGCATGATCCGTGGGAGGGGGATACAGATGAATGCCAACTGACCTTGAACCAGATTAAGCTGTTGGTGGTATTTTTAGTGAATGAGAGAAATTTGGCAAGGACACCGGGAAAATTCCCCTACTGCATTGCCGACAGTAGGGGGAGATTTTGGCCATCTGAGTTTCGTGATGGCCACTCAGAGTACTGCCGAATGGTGTGAGGACGCACTTCAGGTAGAAGAGCTAGCCTTCTCTTCTACCAATGTCTTACTAGAGGCAGAGAAAGAAAATGGGATTTCAGAACTTGTTTATGGCAAAGACGACAATGGTATGGATGTTTATGCTTCAGCAGAAGATATTTTTGCAGCAGTTTCTAAATTAAATCAAGCTAAAGTTTGCTCTGAGGGACAAACACCTGAAAGAATGGATGCTTTCTTTGGAAATGAGAAAACTGAACAAACTGTTTCAACCAGTCAGTCTGCCTTTAATTCTGAACAGCAGAATGGATCTGCTGTCATTTTGAATCCTTCAGTTGTCAGTTCAGCATCTGATGCAGCAGCATCAAAGGCTTCACCGAGGCCGGGCGAGTTATTTCCACCTATGGCGCCTTTTTCAATTGACATCAATACCGAAGTATTACAGGCTGGCAGTTCAAGCTCTACTAAGGTAGATGTGTGCCAAAAGCCTTCAGTGCATTCGGCTGCATTTCTAAATGGTAAAACTCCCTCTGTTTTCAATACAAGCAAACCGCCTGTTGCATTACAGGGCACAGCGTGGATCATGAACCTGGTCCTCAACTTTCTAAAGCGGCCGGTTTTGTTTTTAAACCCCCGGAGACACTTGACAAATTAATGCATTCACAAAATCCTGTACAATATCAAACTGTGCATGATCAGCAATCTTCTGTCACAGTATTTTCGTTTACTGAACTTGCAAATAAAAAGAAATATGCAGATTCAGGTAGCAACGTTGTACCTCAACAGAATCCTGCTGTTCCTAATACACAACAGCTTCTGAAAAATTCTACTGTTTCTCCCACTACTGTTGGATCAGTTGCAGGATCAGCTTTTTCTGGTGATGTTTGGTCTCCACAAAAAGTTTTTAGAAGCAGGGTGGAAAAAAATGTCGGGGGGAAATTGGCTTCCAGATCCAGCATGGGACTTGACTTTTGATTTTACTTTAACTTCACCAGATTGGAAACCAGGGCCTGAAACATGACCTATGAGCGCTCCAACTAATTCACAGAACTCATCTAAGACTGTAGTGGACACTTTACCAGTTAACACAGATCTTGAATGCAGTCAGGACAAAAAAAATCTATTATTGTTCCAGATAACACTAAGTTTTCAAAAGGAGACCATACGGAAGATCCAAACCAGGACAGTACAAATACTGATACTCATCAAAAACCTTTGATGTCAGATTTATTTACCCATGCAAAAAAAGAAGCAGCCCCTAGAAGAAATGCTGTTCGTATTAGATATGAAGGGGGCTTAGAAGAAAGACCAGACCGCTATTATGTTGGCAGGATTTTATTGAAAGACTCTTTGCATTTTTCACATACTGATGTTTTTGCTTTTATAAATATATCAGGAGAAGATAACTTTGGTGTCAGTTTTTGGATGTCACATGCTTTAGACTTATTTTGGGAACGTTATGGCCAAGTTAAGTTCTCTCCCATATGGACCCCCTTTTTAGTGATTCCACTGTCGAAGCCCCTTGTAAAGTATGTTACAGTTATGTTTCAGAATGAGGGGGTCCATGTGGAAGATATTACTTTCTGGCTTAATCAAAAATGTGATGTGCTTAGTTCTCCAGAAGCAATTCTGGATTCTGAAAAATTCTGGACGGGAGGTTGGAAATATAAAGTTAAACTTAGAATGATTCCGGAATTGAACACATCTCTAATTATTTTCTTCTAGGAAGGGATATAGGGGTTTGTTTTTATGGGGGACAGCCAAGAGCATGTTATAAGTGTGGGGCCCATACTCATTTATCAAGTACCTGTGATAAACTGCGTTGTGATAATTGTGGAGAAATAGACCATGTCACAATGCAATGCGCCAATCACACGAAGTGTGATCTGTGTGAAGAATATGGTCACACATTTGGAGATTGTCCTTGGGCTGCAAAAAATAAGGCTTCCTGTATCAGCCCTGAATTGCTAATACAGCAAGCACAAGAGATAGTAGCTCCTTTGGAAAAAATCCTCCCCAAAGCATTTTCCACCAGGCCCTTCATAACCATCACATTCTTCTTCTGATTTACCTAAGATCACACTAGTTCAACCCCCCTCCTCTTCCTGTTCCAGTAACAGGATCAAAGGATCTTCCTCAGGATACCATTCTGATATCAGATGCAGTCTCTGTTTCAGAGTCAAAGTTGTTACTTCCTGTTTGCTATAAAGATCCTCCAGGTTCAGAGGAATCATTTTCTGCTCCCTCTGTAGCTTCCCCTCTTTCCAGAAGAAGGTCTACTAGATCTTCAAGATCCAACCCCCCCCTTCCCTTTCCTCAGAACCTTTGGAGACTGAAAATTCTTATTCAGCCCTTTTTTGGGGTGACTCAGAAATGGATCACGGGGATTCAAATTCACAAGCCCATACATGTGATCTCTCCCGTTTTGCCCGGGAGAGTCCCGTTTTTTAACTACACTCCGACCCCCCGCACGGGAAAGCAAACCTCCCGATTTACAGAGTCATCCATTTCACCATCTGGCATCCCAGTATTTCTCTCTCTTTACGTCCCTTTCTATTCGAATGCCAAGCTTTCCCTTAGAACTTGATTTCTCCCGCACCTTTCGTTCCGCATCTAATTGTGATAATTATTGTACTTGTCTTGCCTTGTTGACTTATTTTTGTGTTTTAATCTCCGAAAGGAAATGTGCAGCGATGGAACTGGCCCCGGAGTGTGATCCAGCCGGAAATGAAACCAATGTGACAGAAAGCAGAAAACTGTAATGTGCCGAGTTTGCATCCATAACGAGCACAGATGAAGCTGTGGCTCAGTGTTATTTGGCGGAGAATGACTGGGACTTAGAAGTATGTTGATGATACTTAGCTTCCTGCCCTAGTCACTAGTTGCTCTAACACTGGGTGGCAGTATGATCAATGCAGCAGCTGCTGGCTGCTTCTAGATTTGCCACAAATGCTGTAACCAGAAGAAGCGTTCGAGAAGCTTAGTGGTTTTTTTGTGTGTGTGTGTCTAGATATTTGTACTCTGCATACCTCTCAACTAGTTTTGTTCTAATTGAATTAATAAATAAACCGCATTTTATGTGTATATATATATATATATATATATATATATATATATAATACACACATATATATATATATATATATATATATATATATATATATATATATATGTGTGTGTGTGTATTTTATATATATATATATATATATTTCCTGTTATAATAATAGCATTAATTGTTTTACGCTTTCTCCCTCCTAAAAGGCCAATCTCCTCCTAACTTCACAAAACCTCCCTCTTGCACAGTTTTACATTATCACATGTATGCAAGCCTCAACCTTAGAACCTCTTTCTCAGAGTATTGGGGATTATAAGGGCAAAAAGAAGAAAAAAAGGAAAAAATAGTTACTGAGCACTAACTTTTCATAACCATGACTACAATTTTCTGGGGTTCTTTTAATACACATAGTATACTTGATCATGTGAAATGTCAAGCAGTTTTTCAATATGTTCATGACTTAAAAATGTATGTATTTGTTTTTTGCAAGAAACTTGGATGCATTCTGCAGAACAACTAGTAGCTTTTAAAAGGGATTGGCAATGGGGGCCTTACTACTGGTCTTTTGGTCCAGACAAGGCAGATGGTATTGGTATTCTTGTTAATTCTTGTAGTTTCACTATCAAGAAACTGATAGATTTAAATGCAGGGAGGGTTTTGATATTGGATGGCTTACGGGTAGAAACAAACTTTAGGTTTATTAATATTTATAATCCCCAAACTAAAGCTGAGAGGGTGGCCCTTCTGAAAGCTGTTCAGCCTTTTCTAGTTACTAACTTATTATTTCTTTTTGGAGGAGATTTCAACTGTACTTTACATCTGAAGAAAGAGGTTTCTCCTTTGCAGGTTAAAAGAAAAATCTATTGTGATTCCCATGCTTTAGATCATTTGATTAAAATTGTAGATCTTATTGGCTGTAGGAAACATCAGACTTTAGGGCCAGGGTTTACACATGTTCGCAGTAAATACTTTACCACAATAGATTATTTATTTGCTTCCCCTAATATACCAGTTGGAGATTTCAAATCTTGTCCAGTAGAATTTTTGGATCATCTTTTTTTATATTGTACAATTTATTTAGGAGTTCAAACTTTCCCGAAATCAAATAGATGGAAACTTAATTCTTCCATTTTATTAAATTCATATATCCAACATACTATTTTTAATCTCCTGGTAGCAAGATTATCAGTAGCTTTTCTATACCCTGATATAGGGGAATGGTGGAAAACTACTAAATCCAATTTAAAACAGTGGTTTATAAAATATGAGAAAAAGACTGGGAATAAGAAGTTTTTAAAATATCTTTCGCTCAGACAACAACTACAAAAACTTTATACTTTTTCATACACTACAAATTTTGATTACACAGATCAAATTGTACAATTAAAAAAATAAATGCTGTTATATTAATATGATAGATCCCGAACAGTTCAGGCCTTGTTATATAATGGGACCCAGAAATCCCCTATTGGTGACCCTTATGAAGCCTGTAAGTCTTTTAAAACTTCTACCAATCTTGACTCTTTAGTAGACCAAGCGGGTAATCATATAGTTACAATTGAAGGGATTAATAATATGCTAAATACTCATTTTCTCTCCCTAGCTCCCAAAACTTTAATTTCTCAGGAAAATATTAATAATTTTTTATAGACATTTCAGTTCCGCTTTTTCCAAGTGAGATTTCTGTCTTACAAGAACCTATCACTGTACCTGAAATTGAGGTAGCCATCAAATCATTGAATAATAATTCATCACCAGGGAATGATGGTCTTTCTAATAAATTCTATAAATCCTTGTCATACATTATAGCACTTTGTTTAAAATTGTTTTTTGATTATTTTTTCCAGACCAATACTATGTATCCTTCTTTTTGAGAAGGGTTAATGAACTGGAAATAGAACTGATATTAAAAATTGGAGATCTATCACTTTATTAAACTCCGATTACAAAATTTTAATGATTTTGCTTAACAATAGATTAAAACATTATGCAGCTAAAGTAATCTCTCAACAACAATACTGTGGCCTTACCAATAGAACAATTCAAATGGCTCTAATGACTATTAGGGACGTGATTGAACACTCCACAAATTTAGGAGCATCAAATTGTATAGTGGCAGCTGACTTGGAAAAAGCCTTTGATAGGGTTTATCGGCCTTTTTTATATCAAGTTTTAAAACTCTATCATGTCCCTATTCAAATAATACGGAATATAAAACTCCTATATCAATATTCTTATATTTTCCCAGTAATACAGGGTCAGATTGCTTCTGGTTTCTCAGTCCATACAGGGGTTAGGCAGGGCTGTCCACTAAGCCCTTTGTTATATATTTTCTCTTTAGACCCTTTCTTAAAAAAGTTAGTGGATACTCCTATATGGGACGATATTTCAGGCATGAGTATAGCACAGCAGTTGGTAGTACAAGCTTATGCAGATGATGTTTGTTGTTTTTTTTTTCAAATCATGCTTATTTTAATCTTTTTTTATTTGAATTTGCAAAATATGTCAGTATCTCTAATGCAAAATTAAACCTTACTAAAATGCGAGGTTTGTTTATTGCTACTGGGCATGATTTACTGGTAAGAGAATTTGGCATTATTTTTTCTATGGAATCCATTGTCATTCTTGGTATTTTATTTGGCTCAAAAAATTTGCCACTGGAGAATTGGGAAATGGCTCTAAAGAAACTTGAGCCTAAAGTTTCAAGATGGAAGCAGTGGAAACTTACAAAACAGAAATGCATTCACCTTTCTAAGCAGTTTCTTTTACCCTGTTTACAACATGTAGCAAAGATTTTTCCATTACCTACTACATTAGAAACTAAGGTTTACAGTTTATTTTTTCAAATGTTATGGGAAATCAGCTTAATCCTATCAAAAGGCACTTCACTTATCTGGACAAAACCAAGGGAGGCATTGGAATGATTGACCCAATGTTTTTTTGTTTTTCATTATTTTTTTCAGTTACAGTTTGTAGCAGTTTATTAACTGTTACAGAGGATGGTAATGCTTGGGCACAATTACTTTTAAATAATTATCTAGTGGCTTGGAATCATGTCCCACCAAGATGTAATAAATATTTATATATACCATCATATTTTAAACCAGCAGCGTAAAAATTGTATAAATGGGGTATATCTAAGGAAATGCTTTTAGGTTGTCAGGTGAAATCCCTTTATAAATCCCTGATGGGTCTAATCTATCCTACAGCCCCTAGCTTTAAAAATTGTCCGGAAGCTGATAATCATTTAATCTTCTCTCAACTTAACAGTAAAAGGCTTCCCCCTCAGATGTGGGAATCCCTTTGGTTATTAAAGTACGGAAGATTGAACATCAGAGGTAATGCAAAATACAAAGCCAAAGAAGAAATAAATTGTCCCTATATAGATTGCATCAATTTAGAAGAATATACAGAACATTTTTTATTATATTGTTCCTTTTCAAAAAATGTGTTTTTTTTTTTTTTTGGCAAAACAATGGAATTTCAAATGGATGGCTTTTTTAACTTATGACATTCTGGTAATTGGTAAATATCCCCACAGTTTATTGCTTTTCATCATGAAACTTTGTCTGCCTTTTTTTGTTTTCTTTGTTTTTATTTATGGCAGGCATGCTGTCAGTGGGCTCTTTACCAAAAGAAAATGGATTATATTGTTTTTTCCAGATTAATTATGGAGAAATGGGTTCAGAAACCTCCAAAGGTTTCACCAGGCCTCAATATACCAGAGTTTGCTATCCTTGCTGTAAAGAAAATGAGGATATGGAAATTAGAAACGCAGACCATACTGGGGCTGCATAGAAAGCAGTTATATGGAGAAATACTATATGACAATGCAGCCAGGCAAGCATATTTCCCTAGGAGCTCTCCAACAAAAATGCATGTTACCTAAAAATTACTTATGGATAAAAGGATACCTGAAAAAAAAAAACATATGATGTTGTTTGGCTTAGCTGTCATGGGAAACTTGGGGTCAAAGGGAATTTAAAATATAAACCAGTGGATGAAAAGCAGTGCATCGGGCAACAGTGTAAGGGTATGTAAGAAACCCAGAAACTTTTTTTTATTTCCTGTGCCTTTGCAGTGCAGTTTTGGGTATTTTTGACCACTGGATAGCAATGGGCTCCAGCCAACTGCATATAATATGAAAGCTTGATCTTAGCTGAATGTGGGGGGGGGTCTTAAATAAATATCATCCTAGTACATTAAATGTTATTTTTTCATGTATCAGGTAATGCATGTGGCAGGCCAGATGTCAGTTTTCCTTACAGCATACCAATACACCAAATTGGGTTATTTTAAAACAGATTGAGTCCATATTACAGAAAGTAAAAATGTATGTGTTTCAAACTTTAGACGGAAATGTTTAAATGTATGGAAATATGTTTCTTGGATATCTTCATCTATTTTATAGATGTGGGCAAATGTGTTTAAAATAAAGGGAAAGTCAGAAAATGGAAAATACTTTGTTTAGAAGCCATTATGTAATTCTGAACTCAACGAGGAAAAAACGGAGATATGGAAAAGAAAAACAAAAAATTGTACATATGTATTTTTATAATGATCTGTATTAATGTAACCTGAGATATTTTGTTTTCTTAATAAAAAAAATCCCCTACTCTTTTCGAGAACTGTCATGGGGTCTTTAACATCCACCTGAACTATCACCAGAACAGCCAGATGGGACCTTGGTTTAATGACTCATCGGAAAAATGGCAGTTGAGAAGGCCATCAATGAGCTGAAAGAAGAACATGGCAACATGAGCAGAGTCATCCTATATTTATGTGAAAAGGAAAGAGTGCTAAAGGACAGTGCTAATGAACAGAGCACAGGACTTTGAAACCAAAGCCTGTTGCAAAAATCTGCATATATTTGAATTCCCAGAGGACTCAGAATATCTGGAAATCAATGTTTTCATAGCCACATAGCTACAAAAAGAACTAGGCCTGCTGGAGGGCTCTGTCAATTAGATGGAAAGATTGCATTACACACAGGGCCCAAAGCCCAAACTTAATTCATCCCCAAGATCAAGAGGGGTAACATTTTTGAAATATCCAGTAAAGGAGGTTCCTACTGTATGTGTAAGGCCTGGTTTAAAAAGGAGCTGAGTTTAATGGCAAGAGAAACTACCTAGACCAGGACATTCCACCAAACCTGCTCAGAAAATGTAAAATGGTGTTTGGTGTATTTAAACAGCTGAAAAGGTTACCCATTGGCACAGTGGTTGGATTTCCACTTGCGATGCCAGCAACCCGGGTTTGGAAATGGACCTGAGTCATTAGAGGGCCAGCCGGGGGAGAAGGATCGAGCATCCCACAGACTGCTCTCTTTCTCGGGGTGGAGGGTGCAGTGTGTGACCAGTGCTCGAGGAACCCCTGGTGGAGGCCAGGGGCACCACAGTGACCTGCACCAGCAAGGATATGTGGGGCAGGATGGACATTGGTGTCAGTGCACATTCCTGCCCCTGCTTACAGGGGAGAAAATGCCTGCCACCCACCACCTTGATGATGCCAGCCCCCATGGCTGCAATTGGCTCCCAGGCTGACTCCTGTCCTAGCCCTTCGATCACGGCACCTTTCAGAGGGGTCAGGTGCCATGACCCCACCCTGGCGGGTAAGCCAGGGGGTACCAGGAGAGCGGCTAATATGAGAAGCAGCGCAAAGGGATCCATGACTGGGCAGATAGTGCCGGTGGTGGGAGGCACCAAAAAATAAACAGCTGGAAGACAAGCAGACAAAAGCACATATTCACCACCTTGTTAAATTAGTTATGCATGAGGAAAGCATGATCAAAACAAAGGGCTATCTTGCAGGTGAGTAAATTGCTGGGGCAACATGGTATAGAGAGGCTGGAGCTGCAAGATGCTTGAATGAAGGGGACATACACCAAATACCACGGTCACTGGTGTGGAGGGAAAGGGCCAGGATCAGGCCCAACCAAGAAAAGCAAGCCCCCTACAGAGATTCACACTGTTCTCAAGAGACTGTACAAGGGAGTAAGGAAGAGCAGCTCCTGAATGTTGTAATCAGCCTGAAAAAAGCATCAGCCTTACAATAAGTGAGCCTGAGAATATGAGGGAGGGGGTGTATTTCTTTTTTCTGCTCTGTGCCACATAGAATTGGGTCAGCAGCATCCCCCACATGGCATTCCTAAGTAGAGCGAAAAAACACTCTATTAATATTGGAGTGCCAGAGCCTTTTTGTGTGTAAAATGAAGATCAATCACCTCCACAAGGACTAATCACTTTCACCCACTTGGACACTGAACTGGTGAATCATCAAATACACTGAGACCACCTAGGAATAAATATAATAAGGAACTGACTTGGATCATGAGGTCTCAGAGGCCGCTTTCTCCATCATTCCTTTCACTTTGTCCCCCATACCTCATCACCACCAGACTATAAAAAGGATAAAGACAGGCATGCTTTGCCCAGCAGGTTGAGGTTGATTGAGACTGACAAATTGGGAATTTGTGGTGGGGGAGGGGGGAAGTTAAACTTGTCTAACTGCTCAAATGAAAAAGACATAGTGAGTGGCAGTGCGCCCATGCAACAAGCACAATTAATTGCAAGTGGACAGGCAAGCCTGCATTTCCCATGGGTGAATAAAATCAAAATACAGGTGTTTAAACCCTGGCATTCATCAGTGGGAATGGGATACCATATGCAAAATACTGGGAACAGATACTGAGTAGGCACATAATGACTTTTTTATGTACATTTGCATAGTTTGGTGCTGAGTGGGGGAGAAAATGGGCAGAATCAAATGACTATGGCTGGTTACTGTGGAGTGTGGGGGTATTTGTGAAGACTATTGAAAGTGTTGGGTAGGAGGGTGGGGTACATAAGATTACTGGACTTATGTGGAAGAGGGTAACCTGCACAGTGGGCTCTGAGTCCCAGGACTTGGAACTCTAGGTAAGGGCAGAAGCATTTTCTGCAGTAAGTAAAACAGTTGTAGACCAGATTCATGGGGCATCAGGGTGGTACACCCATCCAAATGCTATCTAATAAAGACTGAGGGGTAACAGATGGAGGTTGCCAACAAAAGATCCTATTTCTTCCTGTCATCTCAGGTGGTAAAGGCTTATTTGCTGAAGGGCTTACACTAGATAGGCCCTGGATCTGAAAGGGCAAGGAGACCCTACATGGAGGTCCACCTTCAGAAAGGAGGGGAACCCTCATAGAGTTTTTTCAAACCTCAGCCATGAGCACATGGATTACCAACCCCTTCAGTGTTCAAAGGGGGGAGTTGCCTGAATTGCTATATAGCTCCCAGTCACTGTCAACACATCTGTTTGAGTGCACAAGTCATGGTTCCTATTATTAGTAATTGTTTAATGTTGTATTTACTGTTAAATGTAGCTATAGAGTCATGTAAGCAAAATAACCAGAGAAGAGAGCACAGGGAGAGTGCATATATGCCATCTGCCCCCAAGTAGGAGGGCAATCACAGTCATCCATTGAGAAGTGTGATCAGACACTAGACCAGGGGTTCTCATATGGTGAGGCCAGCCTCCCTGGAGAGGCCCCAACCTGTTCCAGGGGAGGCTCAAGCAAGTCTTGAAAAATTGTTATAGTTCTATTTTGAACTTTATAGATTTTGTGTGAAAGGATAAGACAAACTGAAAGAGGATAACAGTAGGTGAATGTATGTATTTATTCACAAATCTGTGACCAGGGAAGGTACTTTACACTGAGCCATGGCTTGTTTCAGGTGTACCCAGGGAAGGGTAGTGAGAGAATACAATTCAAAATGTAACTGCAAAACACTTAAGCAATACAAAATGAATAAACATGAAAACAAATTAAGAACAATGGACTAACAATGCGAGGAGCAATTGATCAATTAAACTGGCAGCAGAACTGTCCAAATACAAGAGTCAACCATACAGGCACTAGGAATAAGAGCAACGGGGAGCAAAATGATCCTTGAGATGTTGCTTAAGAGCAGGGGGAGAGGGGGAGGGGGGAGAGGCGGAGGTTGGCAGGATTGTTATTCCAGTTAGAGGGGGGGAAACAGAAAATGCAGTCTAACCCATGAAGGTATGGCAGTAAGGGGCAACAATAGTTCGAGAATCAAAATATTGGAGCAAGTAGGTTGTCCTGTTTTAGGTGGGGTTACAATAAGCTTAATAACATGAGAGCCAGCTATGCAAAGAGGTTTCAGTTTATTCCTGATATACTGTGAAAAGTAGGCTATTTTTCTATGGGAGGCCCAAAAATATTTCAGTATTGTGGGGAGGCTCAAGATCTTTTCCATGGCTTAGGGGAGGCTCACTGTAAAAAAGTTTGAGAACTGTTGCACTAGACTATGCAGTTATTATCTATCTTAACATGTGTAGGGCCATTCACTGTAAGACTGGGAGGCTTACCTGGCCAAACACTTCCTCACTCCTGCTGCATGTTTTGTCCTTGCTAAAGGAGTGCTCCTACCCTCTCTAAATTATGGGCTCCTTACCTACACCAATGTTGCTAAGTCTCTCTTGTCCAAATGTGGTTCTGCGGTTCTGTGATTTCTCACAGATAGTTTTTCTCCCTATCCAGGAACAAACTGAAACACCCCCCATAATCCACCCTGCCCTGGGTCATTCCATTTATAGATAACCTGAGCCTTCCACTTTCTGCAGGGACACAGGAAGAGGCACTACATACAGTTTTCCTATTGTCTCTTGCAGTGGACCTCCATCACATTTCATCCACAATTCCTCCCAAACATAGGAAGAACTACTGTATATAGCATTCCTCTATTGCACAGGACCTTTTAGTTCTTTCATCCACACTTCCTGCAAAAAAGCAGGAGGAGACGCTAGATAATAACTCTTGCACATGACCTTCTATTTACTTTTGTCCACACTTCATCTCCATATTCTCCCACTTCCTCCCTAAGACCAGGAGGAAGTGCTATATATTAAAAAAAATAAACAAAAAGAATTATATTTTTCGTCCATAACCAGTCTACTCAACCATGGAGATAGTAGACAGCAGACACTGTGGGACTTTATTCAACAGAATAATCGTTCAAAATAACTGGACACTGACCCACATGCTGGACACTAAGAGATCTGCATTCAAAGCTCCGTGCCTCATGGCCTGAAATGACATACCTCAGGACCAAACTCCAGGCAACTAAACATTACAGCAATCCTCTGGCAGCACAATACCAACCCCACGCAGCATCATCTCTACCCCTGAGGACAACCACACTGGGCTGCTGGCAGACAGTCAAAAACCCTAAGCCACATTCCAAATGGCAGCGCCAAGGCAAACAAATGTACATCAAATTGCAAATACTAACTTCAAATAGGTATTCGCCACTTTCATCCAAGCCTTCTGCCAAGGCGAAGGATGAATCAGTTTACATCCTGGCACAAGACACAAATGAGCATACCACCCAGGCCATTTCACAAAAGAAGGCCAACAAAAATCCCTTGTTGATCATAGGAGACTCTATGATAAGAGGAGTAAAGTCTCACCTACAGCAAAATGGACACTCTGTGGTTGTGGTTAGGTGCCTCCCTGGGACATCAGCTTGGAGGGACACAAACTGCATTGACAGAATAGAGCAGGACACTGCTAAGGATGCACACATCTTGATTCATATAGGAACAAATGACCTGGTTTGTCAAACTGTAGATGAAACAAGGTGCAGCCATCCAGCCTCAGGGAAAAATTTGCTTCTATTTCATCCACTGTCTCCTCCTCTGAAATTCTGCCTTTATGGAGGAAGGGAGGTAGCAGGCAGAAAATCAGGGAAAAAGAGATCCCTGACTTGAACACCTGGCTTAAGGACTCATGCAAGGAAAAGGACCATCACATCATGGGAGACTGGGGGAATTTCTGGGAGTGAGCCTTTTTCAGGTTCGATGGCCTACACCTCACGAAGGAGGGGACCCATGCACTTGACTAAAAGTTTGAAGTATTTGTCAGCCATTTAAACTAGTGGAAGGGGAGAGGGCACTAGCACCAGCTATGGCACCAGGGGGTGCCAGTTACCCTTCCCCCCAACCTGCTAGATCTGCAACAGGTTACAAGACAACAGGCACCAACCAGGACATAACAAGTGCAGCCCAAGCCAAACCACTCAAGAAGCAAAAATGGTGTAATAGAAGGAAAAATGCAGCAAACAGACACAGCCAAAGCTGGTGGGCTTTCTGTCTCAATGCCCATAGCCTAGTAAACTAGATACCAGACCTCACTGCCATAATGGCAGAGACTAACCTTGACTGGGTAGCTGTAACAGAGACTTGGTTCAATGAGAACCAAACCTGGAATGCTGCTATCCCAGGGTACACTCTGTACAGGAGAGACCGCAAAGGAAGGAAAGGAGGGGAATGGTGACTGTCTTTGTAAGGGAAGGAATCAAGGTCACAGAGGTACAGATGGCAAACACTGAGACTTACGCCCTATGGATCATCCTTGGAGCTGATGAAAAGTCCCCCATCTGAGTGGGTGTGATATACAGACACCCATCTCAACAGATAGAGACGAAGAGATACTAGAAACCATCTTAAAGATGGCTGATAAAGGTGGCTTCATTCTGCCTGATATAGATTGGTCCTCCTACACAGCTTCATCAGACAGAAGCAGGGAATTCCTCATAGCTCTAAAAGGGGCAAGACTAAAACATTTGGTGGAGTCACCCACCAGAGAAAACGCAATCCTGGACCTTGTACTATCAAACAGTACCAGGATCACAGACATTAAGTGTAAATAAAACATCCAGCACTCCAGATTTCCAGACAAAATTCAGTGAGAGTCATTTATTAAAATACAAATTGAGTACTTACTATTGCAAGCAAAGAAATTCTCACACATGTAATAAATTACAGCTTCACATTCCTCACCCAGCCTCAGTGCTTTAAGGTTTTGCTACCCCTTTGTCAAGAGGCATGACCAAGCTTTGAATAGTAGTGCCTTAAATACTCAAAAGTGCAGGTGCATGTAATAAAAACTTTTTTAACTGAAATCCTGTGAATCACACTGTGATACTATCCACTAATACACCGTGGCCATCCAGCACTTCAGCTTCATTTAGTCCGGGTGCATATCTTAATTAAAGGAGAGATTTCCTAATAGCATGCAAACAGGACTGCTGGAATGCTTGAAGGTGAGAGCCTAGGGACAGTTAATTAAAACCGTATTGTCATTCGTCTACACTTCAGTTAATTAGTCAGGCTATTACACTGTGGCACCATAGTCCCTGAACAAAGTTTAACTGCTGATTGTAACTGCTGTGGCTGTATACATTTAAATCATACAATACACATACAATATTAATTTTGCTGTTTTTGTATAGGAAAGCAATACAAAGAAGTCAAATAACCCAAATATAAGGCACATTGCTAGTATATGGTGCTTAATTTATAATACATGCATACAAAAATTGGTACAGTTTCCTACAATCAAGACATAACTTTGTCCAACCTCCCTTAATCAAAAATGTTTTTTTAATGATGTATATATGGTTACCAGTCTATGTGGTCATTAAATCCTGAGGATTTCAAGGTTCTTAGCTTGAAAATCCACATAGACTCCTTTTTATCCAACTCCAGGCATCTGTCTCTCCCCCCCCTCCATTTTGTGAGGTACATGATCTGTACCTATGTAAAGTACATGATGGTTAGTTATATCTGTTAGATCTGCCAGATGCCTACCAATTAGATGTGTTAAATCTAATTTCTGTATTGCCCTGTAGTACTCCTGTATTCTTTCTTTTAGACTCCGCATGGTTTGCCCCACATACTGTATGTTTTTCTGCAGGAGTAACACAGGGCATACACTACGAACTTAGTGGAACATGTAATAAATCCATGAATTTCAACTTCCTTTATTCCCAGACTTCCTGGATTAGTGAAAACAATACCTTGAACCACTGATTTGCAAGTTTTACAGCATTTGCATAGGAAAAAGCCTACAGGCTTATTTCCCAACCAGGTTTTTGATACCATGTTTTTTTATATTCACTATGAACCAGTAAGTCATTAAGGCTTTTCCCTTTCAAAATGCCACAAGTGGACCAGCTTCTGAAACTTCTCCAAGATCTGTGTCAACGCTCAGCATGTACCAATATTTTCTTTACTATTGCTCATAGATCCATAGACCCTGTACCATATTCAGTTGTGAAAACTATTTCTATCCCTACTTTTATTTTGTTGTTTATAGTGTAAAAGCTCAGTCCTGTGCACTGCTTCCACCTTTTTTTAGTGCCTTTTGCAAAACCTCCTCTGTATAGCCTCTTAGTTTCGGTCTACTGAATAAATCATGTTTTGCCTGTAAAAAGCCTTCTGCTTCAGAACAATTTATTTTAGATGGGTCAGCTGCCCAAAGATAGTGGCCCAGATATTCCAAGCTACGTCGAGGCTGGGCGCCGAAGCCTGAGCAGCTCAAATTTGTTCTTGGGGGTTGGCCTGGGTGATTTTCAGCGGAGCTGCGCTATGGTGCAGCAGCTTTGAATATCGCAGCAGCTTTGAATATCGCACCTGGCCGCTCCCACTGTGCATGGTGCAGTGGTACTGTGCCAAGCAAAGTGGCCAGAGTGGAGCATGGAGATGAGCTGGGCGCCAAGTGCCATTGCGCCATGCTGGTTACGTGACGATATTCAAGCGGGGACATGCAAATGGGGCCATAATTTATGCAAGGTGCACGGGGCCATTTGCATCAGGATTCTGACCCCATTTGCATGCCATTAGCATGCAGGTGCGCTGATCCCTGATGACTTGCGCCTTGCGCCCTGCCAGGCAGCAGCCATCGGGGACCGACGCCCCCTGCAGCCCAATCGCAGGCATTCCTGTAAGACAAAAGAAAAACCTTCCAATATCCCTGGTGGTCCAGTGGACCACACTGAGCCCGATCGCGGGCATCTGTAATCTCACCCCCCCCAAGTCCAATATCCCTGGTGGTCTAGTGTACCCCCACTCCACAACCCACTGAGCCCCACCGCCCGCTCCCCCATCAGCGGCGAGGTGGCAGCACCCACCTGCCTGCGCCCCGCTGCCCGCCGATTGACAGCTCAATGGGGCTGCGCCCATTAGTTCACAGCATGGGCCAATGGGCATACTGCCCATACCGTACTACTCGGTCCAGATATGTGAATGAATTAGGAGGTAGGGGTTAGCCATGCATGACTCTGCATCCGGGCTGAATATCAGGCTGTGCAGGTTATGCATGGAGCACACCCATACCTGTGCTGCTGCATACATTACTGATAAGCTCCGGCCGCTCCGGGTTAATGAATCGCTCTTTTCCCTTTTAAATATCACGCCGGTACCCATCAGTGGGTTGTGCATGGCGCAACACTGTTGCACCATGCGCAACCCTTTTGAATATCTGGGCCAGTGCCTCAACAGTATGTTTTGGATGTGAACTACATCCATAGAGGGTGCTGTCCTCTGTGGTCTCCTTTCTATATACCTTTGTTATTATATGTGTATCTGTGAAACCCTGCAGTATTAAATCACCCCAAATAATTCTCCTTTTATCATATTGTGCTGAGAATTTTAAACCCAATTTATTAGTATATATGTAGTCCAAAAAAGCTCTAATCTCAGTTTCTGTGCCATCCAATATCAGTAACAAATCATCACTATATCATTTATATTTAAAAATGTTGTGAAAAAATGGGTTCACCTGGAAGTCCTGCATCATGCCCCCCTCCCACCAGCTCATAAAAAAGTTGGCGTAGGAGGGCACGACTGAGGACTCCATGGCTGTACCCCTAATCTGTTGGGGGGAGAAAACAACTTTAAACATAAAAAAAGAGGTATTCAAAATCAATTCCAAAGCCAGTACAATAAATTCTACTGGATATTTAAATTGTGATTTTTCCAAAAGGATTTTGAAAGCAGTTATACCCAAAGTGTTTTCTGTGCTGGTGTATTGAGCTGAAACTTCTATTGTAATCCACCAGTAAGATTCCTGCCATATTATACCATCTAATTCCTGTAGTGCTGCTGTGATGTCTCTCTAAGGTGAGAATTTAACCTCATGACCTCTCATTTTAAATAGCTATCAAGGTACAAAGCTAAAGGCTCCATCAAGGAGCCACAGCCTGAAACTATTGGGCATCCTGGTGGTGAAGTGCTGTCCTTGTGTATTTTAGGGACATGGTAAAATACCAGTATAGTTGGATACTGACAATTCAAAAAATCAAAATCAGTGCTCATAATCCAATTCAACAAGTTGTGCTTTATAATTTTTTAAAGGATTTTGTTGTAACAATTTATAAGTTGAAATATTAGCCAATTGTCATAAGGCTTCTCTTTCTTAATATTCTTCATCTAACATTACTATGTTCCCTCCCTTGTCCGAGAGTTTAATTATGACATCTTGCATATTCTGAAGTTCTAAGATAGCCTTCCATTCCTCTGCTGTGAGGTTATACCACCTGTGGCTTTCTTTGATATTTTTAATGCAAGTTGCAGTGTCCTTCAGAACTAATTGCTGAAAGACACAAATAGCATCACAGCCTGAGGAGGGGGGCTGGAATAAAGAAGCTTTTTGAGAATCAGTCTGATTGCTGCAGGACATGAATCACTTACTACAGGGCATGTATCTGTGATGTCAGGATTTTGTGATGATATCTCAGGCATATAGTTCCCCTTATCTTGTAACAATACGTCTACCCCTGCATTTCTGTATTCCTTAGCATTATCTGCAATAGATGCTAAAACCTGATTCAGTTCATTTTCTGAAAATAGATCTAATAAATGGATTTCATCCTCATTGATATCAGGTATCATAGAATCATTATCAACCACAGAGTATTCATCATGTCTAGAACCATTTGAAAAATATTTTAAGGTTCAATTTCCTAAATAAGTGAAACAAATCACAATACACATTAAATTCATTTAAACCATGCACCAGAATGAATGATAACCCTTTTGACAATAAGTCCAATTGTTCATTTGTTTAAAGTCTGTTAGAAAGGTTAATTACAGATAATTGAGAGACTACTGATTGTTCTGTGCTAGTATTTTGCTCATCAATTACATTGTTGCCTAATCTATTACCTCGTTGACCTCGTCATCCTCTTCTTGTCCTTTGTTTTCTTTTCTGTTTTTTTTGAACAGATGAAGTATTCGGTTCTTCATTTACTGATTCTGAGTTGGAAAATCTAATACTTTTTGCCAAGGATGGTGAAGTAGCATTCGAGCTGGAATGTCTATTGGAGCTTTTAGATCGATCTCTAAATTTCTGACTGCCCCCCTGATTTTGGGTGCGAATCACTTTCCCATTTATAACTTCATTGATTGGCATAGTCTCTTTCGTCTCTCAATAATTTTGTCTTTTTTTCAATCAATCAATTCTGTTTCCAGCTTTTTCACTTTGGATGTTAATTTAGTATCCAGCTGCTTGATTAAAGGTACATCCCCTAATTCGTCAAGTTTTTTGTGCTAGTCCTCAATTTCTTTAAGACTATTTTTCTGTTATATTCGTCTTCATCAATTTGTATCTTTACTAATTCTGTGGAACAAAATTTTAAATTGTCCCCCCACTTTTGGCAGTAATGCATGTTTTCTAAGCCACATGTTGGTAATTTAGTGAGTCTGAGACCCCAGGGTACCCATTCTTTAGATAAATATTTTTTGCAAAGAGACTATATTGTAGTGGAGGTTGAGTTCCTTAAATACTGCCTTCTCTAGCTGATTAAAAATGGTTTTGATGTTACCTTCTTGTGTAGATGTAGATGTGCTGTTTAAATCACTGTTAGCTTCAATGTTCAGGTTTATAACTGTTCTTTGCTTGCCCAGACTCATGCTTGAAAAGGAGAATGCCATCCTCCTCAAGTATTTATCCAGATTGATACAAGCAAAAGGCTTGAAGACAGTTAACCATTTCTTCTGGTGTTCACCAAACAAAAAAAGGAATGTGAAGCCCCTCTCTCCTGCTGCTGGATATCCACACTTGCAGTGTGCACTGCTGTGGTGCTTCAGCCAAAATCCTCAACAATTATATACAAATATAGGCTGCACCCTACAGGGGTGCAGCCTGTATTTGTATATAATCACATACATTAAGGTAGGAATCAGTCTGGGGTCAAGCGACCATAGGTCACTCTGGCTCACAGGATCGGCCTGCTCCACAAGCACAAACACTGCATGACCACTGATGCCCTTAGATTGGCCATCTACAGCTCCATCATCGACTATGGTCTAGTAATCTATGTCTCTGCTTCCCCTACTGCCCTCCAGAGGTTATCAGTGACACTCAACAAGGCCAGTAGGCTTCTGACGGGTGCCGTCAGCCTAACACACACCTGTGACCTGTACGCCTAGGCTGGATCGCTACCACTCCTTAGTAGAATACAATACCAGACCTGCTTGTTAACCAAATAATTTCTCCTCGGGCTCATGCCATCAGGAGCGGCAAAGCTTCTTACTGCCAACAGCAGTACCCAGCTTGCATGCAGTGCTCTATATCAAACCTTCCAGGTCCCCAGATGCCAGGCCACAATGGGTCAGAGGTTGTTCATGCACAGGGCTCCTCAGTGGTACAATACCCTTAACAAAAGAAACACTTACAATTGCAATGCTTGGTACCTTTAAAAGGCAACTCCAACTATTCCTCACTTGTACCACTCAATGTGACTGTCTCCCCTAAGTAACTGCCTCCTCATTTTACCCTAGTTGAAGGTGACCTGTAACCTTCCTTAGAGTTCCACTTTTTTAGCACCAGTTTCCCCAACCTCACCCTTTATTCCAATCCCCACACCACACTGCCTCACCCAACCCTCCCATCTCTAATGGCACTTTCAGATATGGGTACATCCAGCCCATCCACCTCACACTTTTGCCACCCACCTCTACCCGCCGACAATGGCCCTTTAGCCTGCTTACTTCTTTCTGACTCCCTCCTACCCTATACTAACTATATACTATTCACCTTGAAACTTGTCTGAAGCTGGCTTATGTTGTCTCTCTCCATTTTTGGCTGTATAATAAATGCTTAGACATCTTTGTGTTTTTAAGACTGTAACCGTTGTTGACCTTTGTATGTATGTTACCCTACATTCTTTGTTGTGGAACCTTTGTAAATGAGCAGTTCCTGTTCAAAGGTATTTGTAATCCTAGAGTTTAATAAAATAAAAAAAGGGCAGAGGACACAAGTCACACAAAACTGAAGATCCTGGACTTCAGGAAGGCTGCCTATGTCAAAATGAAAATGCATTAAAAATCATCTCAAAGATGTTGCAGGGGGGTGTCATGGAAGAAAACTGGAAGGCCATAAAGGTTGTAATAACTCTGGCCACAGCAAAATGCACTAAACAAACCAGTAAAACTAAGAAGAGGGGAAACCTTTTTTTGGTTTTCTAAGGAGGTTGCTTTTATAGTATAAAGGAGAAAAAAAAGCTTTCAAAAGGTACAGACAGAGAGGGACAGCGACATGGAGGAATACAAGGCAAGGCTCAAGGAAGCAGGGAAAGTGATTAGAAAAGCCAAAGTATAAACAAAAGAAAGAATTGCTGAATGGGATTAAAAAGGTGGACAAGAGATTTTACAGATATATAAGGGAGAAAAGCAAAAGCAAAGGGGGTATTGTTCGGTTGAGAACCAGAGAGGAGCAGAACATGGAGACTGACAGTGAAAAGACAGAGGTTCTGATTGATACTTCTGCTCAGTCTTCACACAAGAGGAACAGGGTAGTGGGCCAGTACTGGAAATGAAGGACACCACAGCAGTGAAGCTGACACAAATCTCTTCACAAAAGAAAGGGTCCTAAAAGAATAGAAAAAATTAAAAACCAACAAAGGAATGGGACTTGACAGTATCTATTCAAGAATACTGAAGGAACTTGCAGAGGAACTTGTCTCCTCATTAGCAGGTCTCTTCAGTAAGTCCCTGGACAGTGGCAGAGTCCCAGACGACTGGAAAAAAGCCACAGTGGTACCTCTGTACAAAACGGGGAGCAGGGAAGGTGCTGGTAACTACCGTCCAGTCATCCTCACCTCAGTGATGGGGAAAATCATGGAAAGATTACTGAAGAAAAGAAATGTGCAAGATATATATATATATATAGAGAGAGGGAGAGAGGGAGATATAGATAGATATACATATATAGATATAGATAGATATATATGTATCTATCTATATATATATATCTCTATATATATCTATCTATATATATCTATATATAGATAGATATATATAGAGATATATATATATATATATATATATATAGATATGATATAAGCAAATGGAAAATTGGACCCAAAGCAGCATGGCTTCTCAGCAGGGAGGTCATGCCAGACAAACATGATTGATTTCTTTGATTGGGTGACCAGAATGGTGGAGCAGTAGAGAAAGTGTATGTGGACTTCAGCAAGGCATTCGACTCTGTTCCACATAGGAGACTAATAAACAAAATGGAACACACTGGAGTGGGGCATACAATAGCCAGCTGGGTCAGGAACTGGCTCCAGAGGAGAACCCAGAGAGTCATGGTACATGGCACTCTATCAGACCAAGGTGGGGTAACCATGGAGTCACCCAGGGATCAGTAATGGGGCCAGTTCTATTTAATATATTCATCAGCGACATCACTGATGGGTCAGAGGGAATGGTATGCATGTTCATGGAGAACACTAAGCTCTGCAATGGGTTAGACATGTGAGAGGGGACCACAGGAATGGACTCTGATCTAAAAAAGCTGGAAGAATGGTCAAAACAATGGCAGTTGAAATTCAATAACAAGGGGCCGGATTCTAGAAGGGTGGCGCAAGTTGCCTCAGAACACAACATGTGCCACGTGCATCTGCGACATTGACCCTGTGCGCTATTCTAGAAGGGGCAGGGTCATCACAGCTAAGTCTTGTGACTTGCGACATGTGGCCAGATACGCCGAACTGCAGGCATACCTGGCGAGCATGTCACAAGCTGCAACAGCAGGGCGGCGCTGGCAACTCCCTACCCGTGCCCAATCCAGAGTCACCAGCCACATATGTGGCATATACCCCGGTAGTCTACTGCCCCCCCAATCAATGTCCAAATATTAAACCCTCCAATTCCCTGGTAGTCTAGTGGCCCCCACTGTATAATAATTAATCTGATCCCCGAATCCCTGGTGGTTTAGTGCCCCCGAACTGTAAAATAATTAATCCGATCCCTGTATCCCTGGTGGTCTAGCGGCCCCCAACCCAGCTGTGCCAGCCACCCGTTCCCCAGCTGGTGACTGGCACAGCCCACCTCTCACCACCACAGCCAGCCACCGTCTGAGTTCAGTATCAGCGTGTACTGTAAAGATGTGCTCAGATAATAATTGCCGCATTTGCGGCCGGCGACCCGCGGTTCAGAGCACAGGTGTGGGGATGGCAGCGTCGCCCTGTGGGGCATCTGCCAACAGGTGTTTTGGGGGGCTGAAGGTATGGGTAGCCCCATTGGGGTGTGTTTGGCATGGGGCGGAGGGAAACGTGCACTGACTGCTGGACATGCGGGTCTGAGCCCCGGAGTGTCTGTAAGTTATACCAGCTAAATGCTGTGTAACTTACATTGACAGATCTCCTCTGGGGTTCTTGTAGAATCGATGTGGCCACTTTTGGCTGCTTTCTAGAATGCGGTGCAACTGCCACCCATAACCCCCTAGCGCCATATGCTTGGGGGTTTATCGTGTAACAGCTGTTCAGAACAAGTGGCTTGTGACATGTCGTAGGCCACTTTGTAGAATCACGCATGTCGCAACTGCTGGCGTAAGTTGCTACATGCGCCATTCTACTTGGTGCAACTGCTGTTACACCAGGCATAACCCTTCTGGAATCTGGCCCAAGAAGTGTAAAGTTATGCACCTGGGGAGAAAGAACCGGGGCAGGAAATATACCCTAGGAGGAGAACAACTGATGGAAACTAAGGTTGAAAGAGATCTAGGAGTACTCATATTTGATGATTTAAAGACAACCAGGCAATGTGAAATGGTGGCACAGAAAGCTAACAGCATCCTTAGATGCATAAGTAGGGGTATCATGAGTAGAAAAAGTGAGGTGATAATCCTGCTGTACAGGTCCCTGGTGAGGCTGCACCTAGAGTATTGCATCCAGTTCTGGAGACCACATCTCAAGAAAGACAGAGATCATCCGGAGGCTGTTCAGAGGAGAGCTATGAAGATGATTCATGGACTTCATCAGGAACCCTATCCTTGCAAACTATGAGAAGCAAAACTAAGCATGCACTCCATGTCCCTTTCAGGTGTACTTCCCTTGCTCAGAGATCCCTATCCTTCCAAGGCCCTCTGTGGCTAAATGATCTCCCTGTTTACCTCATTGACACTGATAAGCTAAGCCTTTTCAAAAAAGAGCTCTGACAATTCCTTTCCTCTGGAGACAGTTGTGGCTGTCTCAACTAGCCTACCCTTTTATCCTTGCTTAGAACAACCTTTCTCTGTTTAGCACCATGACAAGGCTACCCTAGGCTACCAGTACCACTCCACATCTGTCACCTGTTCATCCGTCAGGGGACCTCAACATAACCTACCACCTGTTCCCTCTCCCATCTTGCCCAGCTACACAAACCAAGCAATTCTGTAACTCAGAGCCCTGCAGCCTCCTTGCATTGAACAACTCTCTCCCCCTTACAAACACTGACATGGCCATCTTCGACCGCTACTGCCTCTCCATGCACCTCCCACCTGTGATTACTCATGGCCCAGTCAACTTTGTTGTTTGCCTAAACTATATAACTACGTTACCTGTCTAAGTCTGCTCAAAAAGCATTGTACCGCACTTGTTGTGCTGCTGTAACTAAATAGTACTTATGGTCCACATTTCTTGTAAATAGTGCTGTGTAACTAAATAGTACTTATGGTCCACATTTCTTGTACATAGTGCTGCTGTAACTAAATAGTACTTATAGGCTATGTTTGATTGAACTCTGTTTGAAGTACTGTTGATGTCTGTTTGAACTTGATTGTACAATTGTGTTGTCTTTGTCTGATCGGCTTGGAATCTTTGTAAATGAGCCTTCCGGCTCAAAGGTATTAATCTGAATCTTAAAATAAAACAAAAATAAATAAATAAATAAAACCCTATGAGTCCAAGTCTCAACCATCTCTGGATGTACTCACTGGAAAGAAGTAGGACAGGAGGGATATGATTGAGACATTCAAATACCTCAAAGGAATTAACACTACAAATTCAGGACCTTTTCAGAAAGCTCATGTACAAGAACAAGGGGCACAGCGTGCCTACAGGAGAGTAGATTCAAAACCAACATCAGGAAGTTTTTCTTCACCAAAAGGGTCTTGGAGCCTGGAACAGTTTGCCCCTAAAGTCGTGGCAGCAAAGACAGTGAAGGAGTTCAAGCTATCATGGGATAGGCATTGTGGAAACTTAGGAAGGATAAAAGACTGGGTGGAGTAGCCCACACGGGCAAACTAGATGGATCATATGATCCCTTTCTGCTGGCCCTTTCTTATGTTCTTATGTGATTAAATAGGATGTACTGTAGTTTTAAATAACATCTGTTGTTTCACCCTCTCAGCAGGCTGCCTCCCAAGTCATTCTAAATGTTGTGATAAACTTGGATGGCTATCCCCTTAAAAAGCCATGCTTTTGCCTTAGGGCGTTGTCGCGGGGTTCAATTCATGAAGACAGCAGGAACCATAAAATATCGTGTAAAACATCCTGAGGTGCTATTTTATTGCCAGGTTTGTACAGATGGCATCTTCAGATGTAAACTTTTGTCAGGTTACTATAAAAATACAGAGAGTATGGGCTGGGAGTTTAGCTAGGAGACCTCTCACTAGAACACTGCAGTTGGACCTTACAATGCCCTCTAGAGACCGGGAACTAACTCATCACATGGTATGGTCACCCTGCCAATACCCCCTGAGTTTCTTCAAGTTCCTCTGCAGTCTGAGTATCTGCCCACTCAGGCCTCTGCAGCTTCTCACCAGTCTGAGTCCTCTCTCTCTGGTAAATTCCAGGTGAGCAGCTTCTAGCATCCAGGTAGCCCAAACCTGACCTTTGGAGGTCCAGGGCCAATCCCAGGCCACAGTGACTCCTCCTTGCTTTTAGGCTTTACAGGACTTTCAACCTGAACTCCACCTTAAGCTTGCCTCACCTTCACCTTTGGGTAACCAGGATCTCAGTACTTCAACACTGTATGTCTCTCTCACGTTTGGCTGCTTCTCTGGCTCCACACTGCTTCTCCCTGAGGTTCCTCTCTGCTCCTCAGCCCAAAGTAAATCTAACTGTAGGTTACCTGAGCATCCCTTACATACAGCTCAGGTGTCACATGATTTATCAGTCATGTTCTAATAAACAATTAAAGGAATACCAGATTTATAATTCACACAACTGCATTATTTTTGAAGAAATATACGGGATACATATATAGGGGCAATTGTTACACAATGCTAAACCCCTTACAAAACAAACACAAGAACATACAAAAAAATATCCTTTTCAGAAATTTCATCCTCTAGACTAATCACTTCTTGGCAGGACAAGACCCAAGCCTTCCCTATATACTGATGCAATTAAGGGCCAGCCCTTCCCTAAGGGAGCATCTTTCTAAAATGGCTGCAGCTGCTGAGACAGCAGCAGCAGAAACACAGGCCTAAGAGCTTCTGAACTCCCAGCTTCCAGGTACAAACTACCTTTAAAAAGCATAGATTTTTCTAGAGATGAACTCAACCTTTAACCATTATCTTGCATTTACTTTTATAGTTTATACACATCTCTTTTTCTAAAGCTATCAAATGCTTCCTTATATCATGTTTTGTTTCATAGAAATATAGTCTCAACTGTTTCCTAAAATCAGTAGTAGCCTCAAAACTACAAACTATTTAGCACAGGTATATTTGCCTAGATTTACTGCTCAGCACTTCGTTACACTTGTTTGGGGGTGCATCCTCCATACATAAGCCAAACTGCCATGCTGAGAGTTTCTACAGCAAGGAGAACTTTATTCATTTGTTAGCTGGCAGATTACATCCCTTGGGTAGTTTCTTTTACTCTTATTTAAAAGCAAAGCCCTCATGTAATACTTCTTATGGTGATCACTATATACCAGCATGCCACATTCTTGGGGGGGGGGGGGATTTCAGAACATGAACTAGATTGAAGATTACCCTGATAGTGGCCAGCTAGCAAGGCTCAAAGATAAACAAAATATAAAGTACAACAGACTTACATAGAGGAAGAAAAACGTAACTACAACTTTATTTTACTTTCAGGGACTACTGCATGTTATACATATCCTTAATTTGGTATCATGAGGTAAACTTTGTTGAAGCTGAGCTGCTTTAACCATCACTGCAGTTTTCCAGCTGGGGTAGGGTCACCCACCCTATCACAGGCATTTTGTTGACAAAATGCTCAGGAATGCCACTACTTCTATCCTAGCTGAGCAGCTAGGGCTTGTTAACCTTGGTTACCCATTGAGATCCAATGACATGTCCCTGCTTGCTGTCCCAGAAACCCACACTGCTATGTATGATCAGGCCTTTGTTGCCTGTGTACCTAGGTTCTGGAATTCCTTCCTGCTATCTGTTTGTGGTGCCTCCTCTCAATAACTTTGCAGAATGTCCTTATAGAACCACATGAATGACGCCTCTGTGTGCACTTGCACAGGATGACAGTTTTCTCTCTAATTAGTTTTGTGTGCCAAGCATTTCTCCTGGTCTACTCAATGGGCCTAGCTGAACTTTTTCTGCTATATGCAACTGCTTTTACTTTAGGTTTTGTGGTTTTGCTATTTGCTGTTACTGATTCAAATTATTTTGTTTGTTTCTTCTGATGGTACAAGTTTGTATTATGTTCCTCAATGCTACCTGTTTTGTATTCAGTATCCAGCTATACTCCTGTTGACATTATATTTACTGTATTCACTTGATTATACTGTTCTTATTGTAACTTTACAACTGGTGCCTGAAAAAAGGTACTATATTGTCTAGTGTACTTACCTGGCAATAAAAACTAAATAAATAAAACAATCTGTTTTATCAATTACACTATTATGGTAATGCAAGATAAAAAGTATGGTGTAAAGGAGAGCATAGAAAGAAATTGATGAATTGAATGTCATCTCTTATACTGTTAAAGGAATCAGTTCTGTAGTAAAATCAGCCAGTGTACTTAAAGAGCTGAGGAGACACTGTGATGTTGGCATCCTTCAGAAGACCACATTATCTCACCAAGAGCATGTCACGCCAGGAGGAACTGGGTGGGGTGGTAATTTCCTCCTCAAACTACCAACATTAGACAGCTGAAGAGGCAATTATGGTTAATAGGGGATCATCCTGGAAGGTTATAGATCAGTCACCTGATAAAGAAGAGAGGATAGCAATGACATCACTGCAAATGGGACCACAGGTTATGCATATAGTAAATGTATACAGCCCTACACCACCATCTCCTGCCTTGTTTTGGCAGGCTTTCCAAAAAATAGCATCTATACTGCCTGGTCTCCTAATCGTTGAGAGAGACTGGAATGCGGTTGAGAATCCTGGGTTGGACAAATCATCAGGGCTGGTAAATGATAATAAGGCAGCCAGCAGAACATTGAAGAGGCTCGGGGAGTAGCTGGGACTTGTTGATGTTTGGATGGAGTTAGATCCAAGCCAAAAAGACTACACCTTCTACTCCCAGCTAAACAAAACTTATTTGAGGTTAGACAAGACCAATAGAACTATGTCTTGCTTCAGGGGAGCTAGAATTTCAAATATTACAACTATGATTCCTAATATTCTTAGTAATAATAAATCAGATGCTCTTGTCATAATACATGCTGGAGTAAACAATGTACTTCACGATCCTATTTCCACAATTAAACAGGACTATGTGGCAATAACTAATCTGATTATTAACCTAGGAGCAGAAGTGGTGCTATCAGAAATTTTACCTGTGCCTAGGTTCTCTTCAAAGATAAACAACAAAATAAAGCAAATAAGTAACTGGTTATGGCAATGGTGTTTAAGGCATAATATTCAGTAACTATCTCACTGGGAAGAGTTTGAACACAAAATTGATCTATATAGTTGGGACGGATTATATCTAAACAGGAAGGGCACTAAGCCTCTGCATACAGCTCTTAACTCTGCCATGTCAGGGATGTTAAGTTTCCAGTTTTTTTTTTAACTGTCTCAAGCCGCACTAGTTCCTGAATGTTAGCCTAACTGTTCCTGTTATAAACATAACTCTACTCTGTAACAATTACTGTATTGTGTATCTGTACTAACTGTACTGTGTCTCTGTATATATTATATGTGACGTGGAACCTTTGTAGAGGAGTCTTTGACTTAAAGGTATTTCTGATCTCTGAAATAAAATAAATAAAATAAAAAAATAAATAATACCTTGGGGAAAAGTCTCTTGAACTGTATCAATGAAAATTTAAACTAATATCTGAGGAGGTGAGAGGGACTAGTTCTCCTTCTCAAATAGGGTGTACTGTACAAAATAACTTTCAATAACATTTACCAACCAGAACCCAGAAACAGAATAGAAATAATGGAAACAGTAAACCTTTAAGATTACTTTTAATTAATGCTCAAAGCCTGAAGAATAAATTAGAAGAGCTTACATTATATCTACATAGCCAGGACATTGATAGCTGTGGAATAACTGAAACATGGCTAACAGAGGAGGATTGGGGCACAGTCATTCAGGTTACACCTTGCTTAGCAAACCGAAAGCAGAAAAAGGTGGTAGAGTAGCTTTTTGTATTAAGGAATGGTTTAAACCAAGTGAGATTCATCCACCAAACTTTCAATGGATGATAATGAAATATTATGGATTAAATTATCAGGATTTCCTACTGTATTAGTCATAGGACTAGGTTATCATTCCCTAATTTGAGTGTGGAAGAGACACATACATTTCTAAATGAGATTGAACTTATGGTATCCAAAAATGATATTATACTAATGGGTGATTTCAACTTCCTCTGTTGACTGGTTGAATATGACTAGTACAGGTGGAACAGAAAACAGATTCATTGATATAATCTCACAGGGTAACCTAGTACAGATGGTGAATGAGAGCACTAGGTTAGGGAACATACTTGATTTAATTTTTGTTGATCAGGATTTATTCTACTCAACCACCAAGGTTTTGATGCCCCTAGGTAGTGGTGACCAGAATATGATCCAGCTTGAACTATATTGTACAGGAACTAACCCTATTAAAGGTATCACTAGGTTTAGAGACTTCTTTAAGGCAGACTACTTCAGTATTAAGTTCTATTTAAATTTGTGGAACTGGAATCAGGAGCTGGAATACCTGGATGCTGAACAAATCTGGGCAAAATTATGTCATAAGTTAGTTATATGCACAGATTCTTGGGTACCGGAAGAAAAAGAAATATTGTAACAAATAAAGAATCCCTATATGGTGGAATAGAAAAATCGAGAAAGCCATTCAAAAGTAAAATAAATTATACAGTAAAGCCAAAAAATACCCCACCAGCATTAATAAGACAGCCCTTAAAAAATCTGATAAGCCGTAAAGAATTCATTCAAAAAAGCTAAGAAAGAAATGGAACTTAAACTAGCTACCACTATATTAGATAACAAGAAAAGCTTTTATAATTATATAGGGTCATTAAAAAATAAAAAGGGTAACTCTATAGGTCCCTTAACATCTGCCTTAGGAATCATAAGTTCAGAAAGTGACATGACATCTGCTTTTAATAGTTACTTTCTTAGTGTACATAAAGAAAGAGATATTGTTTCTGTAGATCTTCCACTTATACAATTGGATTGCCCAATTATTTGGCCAGAGGAAATTATTCAAACAATTACAGCACTAAAAATAATAGTTCTGCAGGCCCAGATGAACTAAGCGTCAAAATTTCTAAAAGAAACAATTTATGAGCTAGCAGGCCCCATTTCTGTCCTATTTAATGCCTCACTAAAACAAGGAAATCTCTAAGCATATGGAACAAAGCTATTGTTTCCGATCAATAAGGGAGGGAAAGCAAGATATTAAAAATTACAGGCCTATTAGCCTCACATCCGTATTAGGCAAATCATTTGAAAGAATATTACAGAAACATATCACACTACATCTGATTAATATAGGGTACTGTGACATAACTCAACATGGTTTTGTTTCTGGAAGATCTTGTTTGACTAATCTGTTATTCTTTTTAGAACCGGTTAGTGCTGCCCTGGATAAAGGCATGCCAGTTGACGTGGTCTTCTTGGATTTTTCAAAGGTCTTTGATTCAGTCTCTATTAAAATCTTAGTCCAGGAATTAATAAAGCTTAATATCCATCCTAATATCATAAGTTGGATTGACTCATGGCTAAGCAAGAGATCTCAATATGTGTCAATATGCGGCTTTAGGTCAGCTTGGGGGGATGTGTCCAGCGGAGTTCCACAGGGCTCAGTTTTGGAACCCACCTTGTTTAATATACTATTGTCATCTATGCAAGTGCCAACGGGAACTTGGTGCTGCAAATATGCAGATGACTGCAAGGTGGGGGGCATTGTCTACAATGATGAAACTGCAAACATTTTTCAGGACAGTTTGCACCACTTGACTAGTTAGGCAGATGAGCATAAATTATTTTTTAACATACAAAAATGTAAAGTCATGCACCTTGGAATACAGAATTTAAAGTATAAATACAGTATTAACAACATAGAGCTGGAAGTATGTATGAATGAAAAAGATTTGGGTATCTGGATAACTGATAACTTGAAATTTGATTTTCATACTGACAAAATCGTCAGGAGATGCAATCAGATTATACATTGTATCTTTAGATCTATACATAGTAGGAATTCTTCAGTTGTTCTTCCTCTGTATACAGCTCTGAGTGCGCCTCGTATTGAATATTGTTTTCCCTTTGGTGCTCCATATTCCGTGAAAGGAAAAGACAGAATTGAAAGAGTCCAAAGAAAAGTAACAAAACAAATAAGGGAGGTAAAAGGATTACAATATCAAGACAGATTTCAGTCTCTAAAATTGTATTCTATGGATTTTAGATGTCTGAGAGGAGAGTTATGCTTGATTTTTAGGGCATTTGAAAATCCAGAATTATTTGAGTGTATATTGGCCTAAATAAAGATATATATCATCATACGAATACAAAGTCACATAATTTAAGGCTTATAGGGGAAATAAATAATACAGTAAAAAGGAGTTAGTGGTTTTCTCAGAGAGTGGTAAATGCTTGGAATGTACTGCCAAGATCAGTGGTTGAAAGTGGAAGTATGTCAGCTTTTAAAAAAAAAACTTACACCTCATTATGGGAGACAAAAAATTGTTATGAACCACCGAGGTAAGGTGGCAAGTTCATTCATGGATCACGGTCTTCAGAACTTGATACCAAACCTATGAATCTAAGATAGCTTTTATTTGCCTAAAACAACAATCTCTGTGATCCAAGAGTGTGAAATTTTACCTACGACTCTATCAAACCACACCCCTAACCTGCCCAGGCCAGTACTAAGTCAGGCACAGAGGGACACCACCTGGAGACTGAATGCAGGACATCTGAACGGAGAGGTTTTCCTAAATAAAATTGCAGAAAAGATTCAGAACTACAAAGCATTCAATACAGAACTCAATGAACTAGCACAACACAAGAAGGAAGCCCAAATACATTGCCTTTATCAGAAAATATTAAACATTTGGGAATGGAGACAGTTGCTTGCTGGCTTCGGTTGAGGAAGCAGGGAAAGGAAGTTGCTTAACCAGGAAGAGCACACTAAGCCAGATTTTGTTTCCAGGTGCCACCTATGAGCACAAAGGAAGTTAAATGACTTTCTCAGGGTCACACAGTATGCAAGTGGGGGCTGATGGGATTCAAACCCAGGTTTTCAGGTTTGCAGCTCAGTGCCCTTAACCACTATGCTATACTGCCTCCAAAGAACAGGAGGCAGACAGGCACATTTCAAAACTGCATAAAAATAACAAACCCATGCAAGTCTACTTTCAACTGAAGGAGATTCACCACCAAATTTGAGATATTTTACAGGCAGCTATATGCTCAATGGTGGGAGCAGCTCAGAACAGGCAAGTTAGTCACTCCTGGATAGCGTCCAACTGCATAAGCTTTCCCAGGAACTGCAGGAAATGGTAAACAGCCCTATTTCAGCAGAGGAGATCCAAGATGATCAACGATTTACCAGATTACAAATTCCTAGCTCTGATGGCTATGGACCAGAATAAAAAAAAAGTAATTATTAAGGACCTGACCCCAGTGCTCAGTCAGGTTTCTAGCAGCATTAATAAACACAGGGGACACCCTACACTTGTGGCGGGATGTGACCATCTCAGTTATTTCCAAATCAGAGAAAGATCCACTAAATTGTGGATAATACATGCCCATCTCCCTCTTGAACTAGAATGCTAAGTATTTGTTAAAATTTTGTCCAGCAGCCTACAAACTGTAATGCGGCGCTTAGTACATCTGGTAAAAACAAGGTTCATCCCTAACAGACACAACCATAGCAATCTCAGAATATTGTTAAATGTGATATCAGCCGTGGAAGAACGAACAGAGCCAATAGTCAGACCCTGGCAACAGATGAGGAAAACTGGTTTGATTGCTTAAACTGGAAGTTTCTGGATCAAACATTGGTGGCTTTCAGGAGGGGAGACACCATCTACATACTAACATACTAAATTGCCAGCAGATTAGGACTAGTGGTCTATCGAGTCTGCTCGAGTAGCAGGCCTACAGTCTACTCATTGTGGTTGCTCCCTCCCTCTTTGTGACCCCCTTTGGACCCTTTCCATATCCTGCTCCCCCACCCAGACTTTACCCCTGTGTCTGTCTCACCCTCTTTTGAATCCTCCCACTGTCTACATCCCCACCAACTCTGATGACAACAAGTTCCAGGGTGTCACACCTCTCTGTGAAGTAGTGATGCCTCACCTCCCTTTAACCCCCCCAACAAACTTAGGCTATGCCCCTTCATGGCTCCAAGCTCCCTCAACTGGAACAATCCATCAGAGCTGACTCAGTTAGTCCCTTCAAATATTTAAAGACCTCTATCATATCCTCCTATCCTTCCTCTTCTCCAGGGAGTACATGTTCTAATCCCATAGTCTCTCCTCATAGGACAGATCCCTCAGGCCATGAACCATCCTTGATGCTCTCCTCTGCACCCTCTCAAGAAGGGCCACATCCCTCCTCAAGTATGGGTGCCAAAGCTGCACACAGTACTCTAGATGTGGGCTGACCAGGCAGTTGTACAGGGGCAGTAGGATCTCTCCTCCTTGATGCTATCCCTCTGGCTATGTACCCCAGCATCCTATTTGCCTTCACAGCTGCCCTCCTACACTGTTCAGAATTATACAATTTGGTGTCTATTGCCAACCCAAGATCCTTTGCTTCCCTGGAGACCACCAGCTTTACCCCTCTGAGACTGTAGTTATATCTGGAGTCCCTGGCCTCAAAGTGGAGTACACTGCACTTCTTGGTGTTAAACCTCAGCTGCCAAGTGTGTGACCACCTTTCAAGTGTCTCAAGTCCTCTTGCAGCATTCTGCTCCCCTTCTCCCTGTCTATTGCTGCTACCAGTTTGGAGTCATCCACGAGTAGACTCAGCCTGTTCCTGACTCCAACCCTGATGTCTGAGACAAACACGTTAAATAGTACAGACCCCAGCACCGATCCCTTGGGGATCCCACTAATGACCCTTCCAGGAGATGAGACCTCATCCCCAACCACTACCCTCTGATGCCTATCCATTAACCAATTCCCGATCCACCCCAGCATCTTCTCCCTAACCCCAAGCTCCACAGGTTCTCCAACAATCTATGGTGCAGCAATGAGTTGAAATCCTTACTGATGTCCAGGTACAGGACATCCACTGGCTTCCTCTGGTACAGAGACCTTGTGACCCAGTCGCAGAATCCAGCTAGGTTCATTTGACACAATCTTCCCTGGATGAACCCATGCTGGCATTCATCATGGAGACCATAGACCTCCAGGAACTCCACCATCCATTCCTTTAAAATGGTTTCCAGCAGCTTCCCGTCACTGATGTCAGGCTAACTGGTCTGTAGTTTCCTGTCTCCTTCCATGGACCTCCCTTATGGAGCAGCATAACATGTGCCTCCCTCCAGTCATTGTGGACCCATTCAGTTTGAAGGGAGGAGTTGAATAAGTCTGTCAGTGGTGCAGCCAGGACATCTGCCAGTTCCTCCAACACCATGGGGTGAATCCCATCCAGACCCGGAGCCTTATTTCACCTCAGGGACTTTAGAGCCTCTCTCACCCTCCCCAATTGTATCTCTCTCTATCAGTGAGGGCCTCCCCCACTCCCTCCCACATTCCACCTTCCCCCTGTGGAGTTGTTTCCTTCCCATCCTTCGTAAAGACTGAGCAGAAGTACTCACTGAGTACTTCTGCTTGCTCCCCCACCGCTTTCTCAGCCCACCCCTCTTTTTAACTTATCAATCTACCCTCTTTCATTTCCTCCATCCCTGATACACCGAAAAACTCTTCTCCCCTCCTTGATCCCCTGCACCAACCACAGTTCCTTATCTGCCTTGGCTGCTCTCACCACCCTACCTGCCTGTCTGGAGAGCCTCTGGTACTCTTCCCTGTCCACATCCCTTCTCGAGCACTTGAATCTTCAGAAGGCCATCCTTTTCTTTCTCACCACCTCCTGCACCACCTTGGTCCACCAGCTGGATTTTCTAGCCCTAGCATTCTTGTGGATGACCCCAGGGCAGAGCAGACTTTAGTGGCCTCCAGAAGACTCCCCTTTAATTATTTTACACTTGCTCTCTGTGTCCATGCCTGGACTAATCCCACCTAGGTGCCTCTCCAGGACTGCTGCCGTTCCTCAAAATCCCCCGAAATCCATCACTGTTGTTTTATGTGATTCTCAATCCTGCCCAGGTCTAGGGAGAACCACACTGTGGCATGATCACTTCCTGCCAGAGGTCCTCCACAACCAGATCCATAACCATGTCCCCACCCATCAGCACCAAGTCCAGAATATGTTCCTCTCTGGTTGGTTTTCCCACCAGTTGGGATAGGAATGCATCTTGGAAGGCATCCAGAAGGTACTGCTCCCTTACCAATGATGACGACCATGCATAGTCTCCCAATCAACTCCAGGCATGTTCAGATCCCCAACACCACTGTCTTGCCCCTGCCTGCACTGCAGTAAATTTTAGATTTTCCTCCCATCCCTTTCCCATCCATTTCTCAACAAGCTCCTCCAATTGGGCGGGTGGCTGTGCCACCCCCAGCCTGACCCTCCTATCCTTAGGATCTTGCAGGGTAACCCATAATGCCTTGATACACTCCTCAGCTACCTCCTTCCTGCTGTATTTAATACCATGCCTAACATACAGTGCCACCACCCCATTAACCTGTCATCATATCCTTCCAAAGAATGGAGTACCCTGGAATACCCATCTCCCAGTTGTAATGCTGCATTGCCATGTCCCCATGACAGCAGCCACATCCACCCTCCCCTAGGACATCAATGCCTTTAATTCAGGCATCTTGTTCCCCAGATGTCTTGCATTGATCAAGACCACCCTCCACCCAGTCCCCTTCCTTATCCCCGTCCCCTTCCCCCATTCCCAAGATCCTGTGCAAGATCATCTGCCCTACTCCACCACCTGCTGAAACTATCAGGGGGGCAAGGCCTAAGCCCTCCCATGCTGAGATTGCCCGCCTGTGCCACTAGCCCCAACCTTCCCCCCGCTACAAGTTTAAACCCCACCTAGTTCCTATAAATTCTCCCAGCTTTTGCTTTAGGACCTCCTTCCCCACCACACTTAGGTGAAATCTGTCCCTAATGAACAGCTCCTTGTCCTCCTACGTTGATCCCCAATCCCCTACCATCACATACCCCTCAGCCTGGTGCCAGCCCCTCAACCATTTATTGAACTCTTGAATTTTTAATTTCTTCTCTACACTAGCCCTTGGTATCGGAAGAACCTCTGAGAAAGAGACCGTGCACCCCTCAGCTAGACAGATCCTGCCCAGCTCTCTGAACCTAGCCCTCTATGTCATTTGTATCTACATGCACCAAGATGTGAGGGGACCCCAATATTCCTCACCAAGGAATGCACGGAGTATGCGTCCTGGTACACAGTCATACCTGGCAAGCACTTCACTCTAACACCACTCCCCTGATGTTCCCCTTTGTCCCCACCTGATACCCCTGATTATACAGTCCCCCAGAACTAGGACTCTAACCTCATCTGTGCCCGGTGATTAAGGGTTTCCTCGACAAACCTATCCTTCGTTGGCTCCCCTAGGTTCCTCCTCCTCTCCCTCCATGCTCCCTTCTTCCCTGCACCTTCTACCCCCTCCAGATGGTTTCTCTCCCACTACATCTTCATCCTCCCACTTGCCCTTAACCACCTTCATTACTTCCCCAGATGCCCCCGGAATCCCAACATCAACTACTGCATCTGTTCCACCACCTTCCTCATCCTGTCTGCTAGCTTCATCCTTCCCCCCAATGCCATCCTAGAAACCTGTGCATGAGCCCTTCCATCCTGTCTGATTTTCTGTAGAACTTCTTCCCCCTCTGCACCCTGCATGCACTTCCACTACCACCTGCCAGGCCCCCCTCAAGAGGCTGCAGAACCTCCCCTTCTGCTGTGCTGACTGACCCCCTCTCCTGACTGCCTAAGCTATCCCCTGCCTCATTACCACCCCTGAAACCACCGGTACTATTTCCTTCCATCCCACTTGAACCCTTCAGCAGAATTTCCCACACCTTCCCCTCATCCCTCCTCCCCTCTAGCCACCTGCCCACCTACCCCACCTTCTCCCACTGGCCCACAGATTACCACCACTCCCCTCCCCCACTGGCCCTAAGATTTCCAGCACTCCAACACTTACCCTCCTTCGTTCCCCATCCCTGAACCACCCCTTCCCACCCACCCCTCACCCACCCTCCCTTCCTTCTACCCCAGTCCTCTGACCCAGTCTGCTCTTCCAGACCCCACAACAATCCCAGAACTGCAAATCTTTTGTTGTGATGATCCTCCTTCTGTAACAGCAGCAACCTTGTTAGGGTTAATATTCCTCCCGTCAGGGCCTCCACCCCCTTCCACCACCCACCTACCATCTGCCAACCACCTCCTTCCCAGAAGCCTGGGTGACTACTACCATTGTGACTTTCCTCACCCTCACTTCCCTTCCTGAACCCATACCTACCCAACCCCCTTCCCATTCTCCCATCCACAGGATCTGAACTGTGATCTTCATTCTCTGCCCTCCCAGTCATGGATACCCTTATAATCTCCCATCTCATGCACTTTAATTGTGCTTCCAGCTGCCCCAGTCACATGCAGAATGGACACCCCCAACTCTCCAGAGCATGCCTATGAAGACTGCTGCTCCACAGATATTGCATCCTACTATCCTCCCTGACCCTGCCCAGGCCCTTATCCGTGTCCCCTGTCTGCCATAACCTCCCTCTCCATCCTCATTTTGCTCAATTCAAAATTTAGACAGGATGCACTATTTCCTTTAGTCCCCTTACTACAGCCCTCAAACACTCATAAAAATAAAGACAATCTGAGAATTTTCTACTTCTATGCCAAACAGATTTCTCCCCAGTGGTATCTCCCCTTTAATTAGAGTCCTAGGTGCAATTCTCCTTTAAATGTCCACTAACAGTGCTTCTTATGGTACCTACAAATTTAGTATTTAAATGAAATGTTTTCCTATATACCCCACCTTAGCAGTACCTACAAATGCAACATCTTAAATGCAATTCTATTCCTTCACTTATAAGGAGGAAATTGTTTAACCAGGAAAGGCACACTAAGCTGAGCTTGTTTCCAGGTGTAACCTGGGAGCACAAGGAAGTTAAGTGACTTGTTCAGGTGTTCAGGGTTACACAGAATGCAAGTGGAGCTGGGTGATTCAAAGCCAGGTCTCCAGGTTTGAAGCTCAAAGCCTTAAACCACTGTGCTATATAAGTGCAGTTCATTCACTTAAACAGTATCCCAAAATGCAACTTTCTTTTTATTTAGTCTATACAGTATCTGACTGCAATTCACCCTTCAACAGTATAATATTTACTGGTTGCTATTGTTTATCACCCACTGGCAGTAGCTGGCAAACTCTGTTATTCACGCGTGTGAACAGATCATGAATTATGGAGTTTGCCTGTGCAACCTGTCCGATGCCAGCTGAGCAGCTCCATGGCTGCCTTCCCTCATTCTGTCAACATACTGCTTACACCTGTAAACTGATATTTCCACTTGACCCATGGCATTGATTAATTCTTTGTTTTAATGTGATTTTAAGTTTTTTTTAAATATAACATTTTTCTGCAGTTCATTGTCTGTTGTATGCCTCCTAGGTATCTAGGAGATTATCATGGTAACTAGTGTCTGTACATCTCTCTGTTTTGTTACCATTGTTCAATTGGCTCCCACTGTTCTGTGGATGGGCTTAACAGTTGTGAAAATGTGGCAGTGGCAGCTCTTGCTTAGTGAGGGAGCCATATTTTTGTTTCATATTCTTTCTGTTCTTTGTTATTTTTTGGCAGTAAATTTATTTGTGCTGTGCTATCTGGTTGATCTTGCTTTTTGTTTTGTGCTGGAATACCAAGTAGCAACCCGTGAGGAACTCCTACTTTGACCCGGTTGGAGGTAGGCTGTCTGGTAATGGGAGTGGGAAGGGAGGGTGTTATTGGAGACTACTGTTCCATTGTTCATGAGAGCTGAGGGAACTGTGCCTGGAATTTAACCAGTAAATATAAAAATAAAACATAGGCAAGTCTGGAAAATGATGATTGTATGCACACCCAAGGTGTGTGATGCCAAGAATAAACCTTGGGCTTTGCTCTCTGGGCTTATCGGGCATCACACCCGGTGTGCATAAAACTCTCATTAATCACACTTCTCATGCATTATTCTATATTTTTCCCAACTTGGAACTTATCCCAGCACATACTGTACTTAAAATGCAATTATCATGCACATTTCCCCACCTTCAAAATGCCCCCCAACATATACAGTACCTAGAATACAATTCTCATCACACCTGCCATGCCTTGTTTCACATGTTTACCAGCCAGCTCAGTTCACTCCTCTGCAGTGAACAGCCCTTTCTGGAAGAGTTCCTTTCCTTGTCCTTACCCCTTGTCCCTTGTCCCTTACCCTTGCCTCCTTGCTCCTCCCCTTCTGTAGCTGTCCAATCCCTGTTCAGCTACTTTAGCATTGAACAACCTGAGGTGGAAGGGGAGGGTGGGTCAGCTTTTCAAAGAGCGGACAGTCCTTGCTTGTGAGTGGTGGGCAGAGCCTTTTAAAGCCTGTCCACTCTTTTCAAACTCAGCTCCCTCCTCCTGATTGTCTCTACCAATGGGTTCAGGCACTGTATGGTAAACCCCCAATGAAGGTAAAGGCAAATGAGGTGTTTTCAAATGCATTTCCTATAGAGAAAGGCACATAACAGGTTTGCCCCATTGCCTGTACTGTTTGCATTGAGAATAGAACCACTGGCAGCTGTAATCAGGGCAACAATGGAGGTGCAGGGGCAGAGGGAGGAAATAAAACTTACCCTGTATGCCAACAAAACTCTTCTTTAGCAGTTTCCAGAAAACATCATGCTTGCATTGACAAGCATCCTGGAAGAGTATTAAAGTGTCTCAAGCTTTAAAGCCAATACTCATAAAACTGAGGCCATGGTGGTCAGCGGCCCCCTACTGGAAGAGTGGAGGTGAAAGTACCCATACAAATGAGTGGGGAGTAATTTGGGGTATATGGGAACAGGAAAAAGCTGTTCAAAGTTAATTATTTGCCCTTAATGCAGGCAATGGAGGAGAATTTAGTTTTTCTGCTCTTCTCCTGGTATGGCTGTGCCGCCCCCCATCTGACCCAACTCCCCCAGCCCATCCCCCAGCATCTCATGGTCTTACCTGCATTCTCCTGTCTGCCCCCATGGCAAGCCCTCATGGCAGGGAGTAGCAGGACTCCTAACTGCTGCTACACAGAATTTTGTTCTAGGAAAGATTGTCCTATTGCTGAAGTGAGGCCTGCTAGGAGGAAGACCATCACTGCCATGGGCCTACTGCTCTTTTCTCAATTTCCCCCCTTGAGATGCTGGTGTGGGGAGTACGCGAAACATGTGCTCAGTCATGGTGCACATTATGAGCCACATCTCCTCTCTTAATAAGATGATGTTGGGTATACTGTCACATACCAGAGCTGGCTGGCCTCCCTCCCTGGAGAACAGTGACCTCTGGGATGCACAGTCCTCTCCCTTGGCCAGCCTTGATGACATGGGCCTGCTTTCAAATCTGGATCACTGAGTCGTGGTGACAGTGCTGCACTGAAGGGCCAGTGTAATGGAAGAGGATTTAAAAAAATGGGTGGACATCTACTCTCAATAGTGGATAAGTAGAAACTATGCAGATGAGCATATTACCTAGGTTCTGATTTTTGTTTGCATCACTCCCCCTGAGCATACCTGAAGAGGTGTGGAGAAGGATCAGGAGAGCCTGGTCCAGATTTATTTGGGGTAAGGCAAGTGCAAGCCTTAGATGGGAGACATTTTTGCTAGACAGGGACAAAGGAGGTTAAGAGTACCTAACATACAGGTCTACTTCCAGGCATGCCAAATCCAACATTTACCGGCAAATAAAGTGGAAGGAGTATGCCCCATGCTGGGTGGGAGGAGAATGCCCCTTATTTGTATTTGTTTATTGTTGTATGTTATGCCATTTGTACCATCTTGACTGTATATTTATGGTCCTGGGTCATGCATGAAAAGGGGCCTTGGCTCATTGCATTTACCTGGTAAACAAAAGTTAAAATAAAAAATAAATACTAGGCACATCTAGAAGGGAAGGTGAAAGTAGGCTTTTAAGCCCTAGATCTGAGCAAGGTGCAACCCATCAAAACCCTGTGCAAGAATGACACTTAGGTATGGAGAATTTTAAGGAAAACTTGGAGCATAACTGTACCTTGCAGATACTCCATGATTAGACAGGCAAATTGTTTGAATCCTGGAGTCATAGACCCCACATACAGACAGTGGAAGAGACAGAAGTCTCAGCAGATTAGGGCAACTAATGGTGGAAGGTATAACGTTAAAGCTTCTGCACACCTTAGGCAAGAATTTGCTTTTCCACAAAACAATTGTTATTTGCAAATGAAAAACCTCCTAACTAAAGAACCCTGCAAATCTCAGATAGTACAGGAGGCAGGTCCACTATGAGTGTCAGTGGGTAAGGTAGCAGAAGTGCAAAGAAGACCCATGCTATTTCCAATTTACTCAAAGCTTGTAACAGACCCCAGGCATAGCACACAAGAATTGCTGTCTGGTAGAATCACTGCAAATGAGGACATGGTAACTTTCATTACACAATTTAATCCACTTGCACCTCAAATAGGGAAGGTTATACTTAAAAATTGAAGGGGTCCTTCAATCAGATGCTCGCTTGACACATATTTCAAGGCAGCAACCCGGAATTACTTATAGGAGGGGCAGAAATTTAAAAGACACTTTGGTCCACACAGTACTGCCCCCAGTGGAGATTCAAAGAACTTAGCTACCGAAACCACCAAGGGGCAACTTTTGCTGGGCCATTGTTTTCACTGCTCTAATACCTACAATACACATTCCTTCAATCATCCTCACCTGGGACATAAATAAGACATAAATGCTTTTATAAGCTGCAGCACCACTGAGTCATTTACATGATCACATGCCAGTGTGGAATGTCATATTTAGCCAGACAAAAGATCTCTAAAACTAAGATTTGGAGAACACAAGGGCACTATACATAACAAGAATTCTGAATAGGTGATGTCCAGACATTATGAGGAAGCTAGCCATGGCTCCCCAGCAACTTTGAGATTTGTTGGGCTAGAAAAGGTGGAATCTGATCCTAGAGGTGGTGATTTTGGTACAAAGATGCTCCAAAAAGAGGAATTTTAGATGTTCACGTTACACACTTTAGATAGCTATAAAGCAGTATTTCTTCATTTAGTCCATGCAGCACTAAAGTGTTGTGGTTTTTTATTTATTTTTTTGCTAAGTTTTCTTTTAAGTATTTTGCTATAAAATAAAGTTCTTTGGTTAAGTTTAAGTGGCTGATAGTCCTAACTTCTACCATTTAGAACTGGTGCTGACCTCTATAAACTAGAAGACTAGCCTGTTTGTGACTTTTCTCTACATATTGGTCTCATGGGAGAGCCCCCTATGACCCAGAGGTTTTGGTTTTCTTATGGTTTTACATCTGGTGTAGAAAAGCATGGATTTAGTTTTCTTCATATTTAGGACGAGGAGGTAGTTTGAGAACCAGCCACTGACAGCAGTGAAGTCAGTTTGGAGGCTGTGCTGGATATAGGTTGGGCTGCTATGTGTTGCAGTGTTGACCGCATCATCATATAGGAGGAGTTTTGTGGAGTTGCAAGTTTTGGGCAGTTCATTGACAAAGAGACTGATCAGAAGGGGACCAAGGATTGATCCTTGGGGGCCCCTCATTGTCACAGGTCTGTAGTCTGAGAGGGACGTCCTGCATTTTGCCACTTGGGTTCTATCTGTAAAATAGTTTTTCTTTGTAAGTTTTCTATAAGACAGCATGTTAATGGTATAAAATATTTTGCCAGTAAGTGTTGTCTGTATGCCATTTATAAAAATGTAATAAACTTTAGCTGACAGAGTCTGCTTGAGCTGAAAGCAGCTCTGTGACTAAGAAGTTGCCCATCCAGTACCACTGCTTTGTATTGCTTGTTGCAATGCAGTGGGGACTGGATGCCTGGATGTAGTGAGCTGGTCTAACATGTTTCAGGCATCACAGGCTGAAACTGCCCTGTGCTAAAGAAGAGGATCATGTATGCAAAGATCAGAAGAGGACAGTCTGGTCCTGCAGAGGACTACCATTCTCACCAGCCAACTCCAGATGACTCAACTAAAGGGGAAGTTGAAACCCGCTGGAATAGGATTATCTGCTGTGACACTATACCCTGTACACTGAGGAAAATGTTGCTTTACTGAATAAACTATGAGATTTTCAGGGCTTGTGCCTGTTCGGTGACATCCCATTTTATAACAGTTAATTGGGAAATCAGTAAATGGATTAGGTCATCCGGTCTGGAGTACAAACATTCAATTACGATTAAGTTTGCTTTTATGTTTGAAACACAGTAATTCTTTAAATGCACCAATGCTGGCTACCACATTCATTAGCCCTATATCCTTCCTGTGGCTGTGTATCCAGTGAAGCATCGAAGCTCCCATAAATAAAAGGGTATTCACTGGTACCAGTAGGGTAAGGTGGTATTGCCTGACAGAACAACTGGGCAGCAAGTACTGTGGAAATGTGTTTTGTGATAGGCTATAATATGTTTGGGTAAGCATAGACAGGTGATGGAAGAACAGCAAGGGAACAGCACTTGATTTAGACTGGGAAAACCAACCAGATAACACTGCACATTGCTACCTTATTCACTAATCAACCAAAGAAGTGGTATAGCATAGTGGCTAAGGGCACTGAGTTGCAAGTCTGGAGGCCTGGGTTTGAATTCCATCAGCCCCCACTTGCATACCAAAAATTGACCCTGAAAAAGTCACTTAACTTCCTTGTGCTCCCAGGTTGCACCTGGAAACAAGCCTTGGCTTAGTGTACCACTCCTGGTTAAACAACTTCCCCTTTCCTAATCCTTGTTTCCTTTAGAGCCTGCTCCTGACCCTAATAAAGCTATTGTTATTTTTGTTCATAATTACTGCCTGAGCATATATTATTTGAGAATGTTAAGCTGCATGTTTTTGGGGACCACTATTGTACTGTATTGGGTCACTGGTGGGATGATCCTGTGGTGAGGTGGGGAGGTACTGCATCCCAGTGGTTGGTACTATACTACATCAGGCTCACTTAAAATTTCTACTATTTAAATTAAACTTTTGATTCAACCCCTATCTGAGTTTAATGACCTAGGCCCCTCAACCTATATTACAAGGCCCTGCAGGCCAGATTTAGATAGGTTGGCAACTTGTCTCAGAAATGGGGCATGCTGTTTAACCTAAATAAATGCAGGGTGATGCATTTCGCAAGAATAATTCAAGACATGACTATTTTATATTAAATTATCAGCTGGAGGAAACCACAAAAGAAACAGACTTAGGAATAATCATAACAAATGATTTCAAGTGGCAGGGGCACTGTTCTGAAGTGCTTGGGAAACAGATTACTTGCTGAATGCTATTAACAGGAGTTTTGTGAGTAAGACACATGATGTGAGGCTACTACTTTATAACATCTACGTGAGATCTCACCTAGACTACGGTTCTCAGTTCTGGGGAGCATTCAATATTAATGTCAGTCACAAACTGGGAAGGATTCAAAAAAAGGCAACAAGGTCAATAATGGGGTTAAGGGGCCAGTTGTATGAACAGCAGCGAAATACTTTGAATTCACTTCATGACAGACGTATAAGAGGAGATCTTCTGTAAATGTATAAAATCATTGACTACACGGGACTTAAGGAGGAATGAACCTTAAATTTAGAGAAAAGAACAATCTAAGAGGTCACATCAAGCAAGTACAATCCTTAAAATTCAGAACAGAGGCGTAAGAAATTATTTACTTAAAAATTGTCAATATTTGGAATGGACTTCCATCTGAAGTGGTGGATATCATGACCTATGACACATTCAAGTCAAGGTTGGATAATTACCTAGCTGGACAAAACTGACTACTTGCTATTATTGTTAAAATGGGGCAGTACACAAGAAGCTATAGCCTACTGCTGTCTCAGAATTTTGAAGTGAATCAAAATGAAAAACCTTGTTTGAGCCCACATGACAGGATAGTAACTGTAATATCAATGGCAACCCAATTATATGTAGATAAACATTCAAAAAAGGTTGAGTTATGAGAAAATAATTGAAATAATCCTGAGATTTTAATTACATTCACAGCACCGATCATTTGTCTTGTCAACCATTTTAGTCAGTTACTTGCTTGTCCTACTGTGCAGAGAAGTGAAGAGTTTTGAAAGTGTTTTAAATAATTAAAAATACATAGTGTTTGTTTTATTTTTTGTGTGAAGATTAGTTCTCCTGACTTAGACTATTTTAAGCAGATTGAAGACACAACAGTCCCTGTTGTTTCAATGTACAGTAGCATGAGGACTGTTTTCTGATTGCCCAGAAGTATTTCAAAGTCCATTAAGAAGCACCTTTACCAAGGCTTGAAGCCAAATCTGTAAGGGAAGCTTACCTTCCCAGAGGTCATCTGGTACATAAAATAGCATTTTCCTCTTCAGGGATTTAGGAAGGGAAGGGATCATAATTAAGCTCCATGGAGCTGAGAATCCAAGCCTTCCTTCCACTTCCAGTTCTGAGGCATGCCCCCATGTGCCCATGTTTTAAGATATTATAATCTGAGACCATGGAGGCATGTTTCACAGAAAGCAGTGGGGCTGGGTTTTATTTTAACGCTTTTTTCATATGTTAGATGGCAGATTTGAAAAACAAAATCAGAGCACCACTCAACTAACAAGCTAATAAGGCCAGCTAGCTGGCTAACAAGACCCTTGTTAGTTGAGCAGTGGCTTTGATTTTTTTTTTCAACTCTGCCATCTAACATGAAAAAAGTGTTAAAAAAAACAGCTCCATTACTAGCTATGGAGTGCACCCCTGTGCTTTCCAGACTATTACACCATGAATCGTGGGAGTGTGGGGCCATGTCTTAGAATCAGGAAGTGGAATGGATTGCCTCCATGGATTCTAAAAACAAGCCCTTCCTTTTTTAAATCCCTGAATAGAACAGTTCTATTTTATGCACCAGATGACTCCTAGGAAGGTAAGGCCCATATGTTGGATTAAAGGGATTTGGGGGAAATTACCATGATAGGTGTACTTTAAAAGGATGGTGGCCACATGGTGCTGTCAATCAGGACAAATGAACTGACAAGCATGAGAAGCTGGAAGTAATGACTGATAAAAGCCCTAAAGCATTATTACAATTTTTTGAGTCCTTTTTTTCAGTATTATTGGGGACTTACTTCTCCAGGAGGACTAATGCACATTAGTAAAGCTCCAAATTTTAAAATTATTTTCTTATTGTTTCTCACAATGGCTAATTGCCAGGTTTAAACAGAGATAAGTGTGATAACAGCTCATGGAAATTGTCACAGACTGGTTCTCTCATAGAACTCAGTCCACACTGCTACCAGTTTTCACAACCCTTTGAACACCTAAATGGTCACGTTGGTATGTGCCACCAACCAGCGTGACTTTCACTAGGGTGTCTTTAGGTCTGAATCCCACAGTCACTGCTCACAGGGTACAGTGACCTTTCCCTAAAGGGCAAAGGACCTCACCTTTTTGCCATAGCTGAGAATACTTTTCTTCAGATACTGTAGCTTAGTTGCCTGTCTCTTCAGAAATTGATCGTGAACTTGCCAATTACCTCTGGTAATCTCTACCTCAGAAACAAGCACAAAAGCATGAAGAATATAAAAATAACATTTAATACTCCACGATATTTACATATGGTACAGGATTATACAGACAGAAGACTATGGGGAATACAGGATACTACAGTAAAGAAAAATAGCACATTTGAAAAGCGACACAGAAAAACTCATGAAAAACTAATTACATTTCTAAGTAGAGTAGAAGGTTACCCTAGCTGGGACCTTGTGATTTATTGCAGGCTCAAACATGTGATATTACAAGTTCAATGTCCCAACATAACTAGCTTTCATCAATGAAACATGGTCAGAAATAGACATGTCAGGCGAGTCCATTTATTGCATCATTGGCACTGTCTCTCTGACATCACACCCTGGACATTTCTTTCAAATTATATACTTCCTTTAGCTGGTAACTGGTCACAATTGGTTCTGTGCATTCAAGCGCAGTACAATACTATTGGTACCATGCCCATCGGTACTGGTGGAAGCATCTTGCCTTGCCAGAGCCACTGTTATATACACAACACAAGCTTTTTTCAATTAAAGGAATTTAGGTTATCCCAAAACAAAAGCCTTGAAAGGACAGGAACTCTGTGGCCCACACCAACTTGTTCTCCACTGTCATAGTAGATTTGAAAAACTGCAATCATCAACCATCTCCCAGATCTACTATACTATTTTTATAAAGAGAAGAGATTATAAAATTATAAAAAAGGTGTTACAGCTGAAACCAAAGAGTTGGTCAGATATTTCCTGATATTTCTATAGAGATTCTGTCTGGTGGTCCTTTAGTGGTACTGCAAAATGGCAGGGAATTTCTTAAGAGATAGCACAGAAATTTTAGGAAATATCTGGCCAACCCTATAACTGTAACTGTACATCTGTTATATCTCCAGTCCTCAGAGGAGTGAAAAGGCACCTTTCAGAGACCCTAAAAGATGTTTGTATGTTAGCAGGTTTGCTTTACCTGCTACTCCCCAGTTCTTTGTCTTGTTTAACAGTTTTCTGTGATTCTTCTCGGTAAGTGTGGTTCGTGTTTCTTTGTGATTGAATCTAAGGTGTGCTACCTGTTGGTTACTGCACCAGCCCTAGACTTCTGCTAGCAGTTGGACTTTTCTTTGGATTTGCTTGCTTCTTCATTGGGGCTGGGACCCTATATCCATGCGATGCTCCACCAGTGTGGTATGCTTGGTTTCCCTGTGAACATTTCCCCAAATGTCTGCAGCTTCCCATTAATTTTGGCAGACTGAGCCAGTGTCATCTGCTCTCAGAGGGTGACAGCATCCATGAAATGATTCTCTGTTACCCTGTCCCAGGAGATTAACCTGCAGGTCTGCTTCTGCCTCCTCCTCTGGAGAGCAGCACACAGCCAGAACTATTTCTTCCCAGCCATGGTAGGACTTCATCATGTCTACATGGTAGATTTGCTGCTTGCAGCCTCCTGTCAGTAGCTCCACCACAAAATTAACATCATTCACCCTCCTGACCACTGAGCAAGGAACCTCCCAAGCTGCCTGCAATTTACTATGTTGGACAGGGATGAGTACCATCACCTGCTACCTGACTTCATACTCATGGCTCTGGCCCCATGGTCCTACTACATCTTCTGTCTCTGTTGTGCAGTAGCTAGGTGCTCCTTGATACATCCCATGAGTTTGTTGAACTGTAACTTGAAATTCAAGATGTTCTCCACAACAGATTCCCCTTGGGAAGCAAGCTCACCCTCCCAGTCACCCCTTAACAAATCTAGTGGAGCCCTTAGCCTGTGGCTAAACAGGAACTCAAAGGGTGAGAACCCTGTGGACTCCTGGGGGACTTCCCTCTATATGACTAAGATATGTGGTAAGTATTTGTCCCACTCTATCATATGCTGGTCAATTAATGCCCTTAACATGGACTCAAACAATGCATTTAAATGCTTGACCAGTTAGCCTGGGGATGACATGGGAGGTCCTGAACTGCTGCACCACACCTCTTCTATAGACTAGGCATTAGGGCAGAAATAAAATTAGTGCCTTGGTCCAATAGAAACTCCTGGGGAACCCCACCTGACCAAATATCCCCAGCAGTTCTTCATCCACCTTTTTCATCTTAGTGGAGGAGAACACCATGACCTCTGTGTACCTACTCAGGTTCATACTAAAAAGAATAGGGCGATAAGGCTGATGTGCCCATGTTGCTCCAGTTTATAATAACTCAGTATACCACCATTCAATAGAAAGTTGTCTAGTTTGTGTCTGAATGCTGTCTTTGTTTTGCTAGTTATTATGTAAATCGGAAGAGAGTTCCATGGGTTAATGACATGCTGGGTGAAAAAATATTTCCTTTTAATTATTTTGAAAGTCTGCCCCATTAATTGAAGATGATGTCGTCTAGTATTTTTGGCTATCTGTCAAAAGTGAAACTTGAATTCAGATAAGAGATATGGGTCCTGTATTATTTGATACAGAGTTAAGAGATTACCCCTTATGCGACATTGTTCCAAAGTCATTATATTCAAATACTCGAGTCTTGTTTCATATGGTAACTTATTTATACTGCGGATGGCCTTGCAGGCTTTTCATTGAACATTTGCAATATTATCAATATCCCTGTGTTTGTAAAGACACCAAACTGAGGTGGCGTAATTGAGATGTGGGCAGACATGTGCTCTGTAATGAGGAAACATAACTGCCTTTCCCCTTGATCTTATATTTCTTTTAAAGGAAAATTGCATCCTCATAGCTTGTAAATTTTATTTGTTTCCATGTCAACAGAAAACTCTTTTTCTTAGCTGGTAGAGATATATGCAATTGCTTGTGTTTGTTTTGACACTTCATACTAGGCCCTGTAACTATTCTGAGGATCTCCATTTGTTGGTTGTGGACATCTCATGTTCCTGAGGCTGCATTAGCATATCAGAATATGATCTGCAATCACCCTTTAGACTCCACAATATGTCTGTCTGTTAATTAGACTTCAAAGAAACAAAAACAAGTTGCAGAAAGGTGTGAAATAGCACATTTACCTTCAGTTAGCTTTGCACACTGTCTGAGTTGTAATGCAGGGTTTTCCTTTTAAACTGCATTCAATGTGTGTGTTTCCAGATAACTTTTGCAGGGTATTTGTTCTTTCAGGATAGAGATACATGATCAAAATGAGTGATGTGACATCAGGTTCTCATATCCTAATGCAGATCTCATGTACACTGACATTTCAACAACCATAAAATGAAAACCCCCAGTGTAGTCACAGAGGACTACCATGAACAGTGAAAACAAATCAAAGCAAAGATGTATACCCCTAACAGCTACAGCAAAAGAGTTGTCTGTTGACATGGAAACAAATAAAATTTACATGATATGAGGGTGCAGTCGTCATTTAATAGTCCATGGCACTCTGTTAGCATGAGTAATAGCTAGAGATGTCTGGGATGAGTGGTCAGATTTCTTAGCAATGACAATGCCCAATCCTTCGGATTAGTGATGTGTGACAAGATTTTGTTGCCAGGTCTATAGTAACACATTCTATTCATTTTACCCAGATGCATTACTTTATATTTATCTGTAAAAAAATCTCATCTCCCATTTGGTGGCCAGAATGTTAGTTTATCTAGGTCATCCTGAATAAGTTTGTGATCAGCCCCTGTAAGGCAGTTACTCCCAATTGGCACAATCCCTGTCTACCAAAATGTACCTCTCGCCTATGCAGCTTAGGGTGCTGAGTAGCCCCACAATATCCATAGCAAGTCACTAAATGGTTCTTAAATTATAGGCGGGGGAATCGAAGCTGCCTTTGCCTTTTCCCCAACCTTACCTACCATCTGATACTGCAGACAAGTCTGGCTGTAGTTTGCCAAATTCTTAACCATTAGGCTGCCAGAAAGAATTAGACCATATAGAAATTTAGGACTGATATATCAGTCAGCGACCCTGCAAGGGTTAAAGATACTGGACCAGTAAATACTATTAGTCAGCCAATTGTTTGTATGGCTCACTCCTAAGTTTTCAGAAAAGGTTATATTGTGGGCTGAAGCTAGAAGCTGTTCCTGTACTCTTTAGAAACAACTATCTCCTGCAGTACTCCTTCCTCTGGTCCTCCCTTTGGAACCCACTCTCAATATGGGAGCCCATTCTCCCTGTATACCTCTTTTTTCTTCAAACACTGACAGTCTGCTTTCACCCAGGTGTCCAACTCCCATAGTTTCTGTAGGGATGGATCTGCATGCCAGGCTCTCCCCAGCTCTGCATTCCTGACCTTCCCTAAGTGCACTTTCCTGTAGGAGATCAACCCACAGCTGGGCACTCCTCTGTCTGTAGCTGTGGCTCACAACTGCTGTTTCCTGCTCATTCTACAGCCATCACTTTCCGTGCTGCAAAAGTAGGAGTTGTTTCTAGCTGTACTGCCCCCTCTGTATCCTCAAGAGCTGGTTCCCTAGCCTTACTACAGGTAATGACACACACAATGTGGTCCTGTTTGTCAAAGTTATTATCCATAATTCCATCAACAGGCAAGATCAGTTCAACATTCACATCCCATATGCCCTAGCCACCCTCCCAGCTTCAAAAGAAATGGGCCATTGGTGCTGACTGCAGGACCCATTGCTCTTCTAATTCTAGAAAACTGGCCAGCATGATCTGTTCCTTGTGAATTAAATCCTATTTTACCACTGAAATGGAGGCCCCTGTGTCCATCAATCCCTCTGTGATCAACTCATTAACTAACACAAGGTGCATGTGGGTAGTGGAGTTAGTGGGACTGCACTCTGGGTACAGCCCACTAATTGCAGGGAGCTTCCAAAGTTACCCCCTCACCCACAGCTACGCTCTCTCTTTTGCTTATTTTTCAGATAGTCATATAACAGGTCTCCCAGTATTTGGTAGTTACAACTGCTGCATTCCCCTGACTTCTTACTTGTAAAACCGTTCTGCTCCCCTTTTTGCATTGGCAGAGGCTGTCTTCCCTTTAGTTGACCCCTAGCTCCTTAAAATCACCTGGTGTCTCTCCTCCATTTTTTTGGCACTGAGTATAAGGTTAGATAGACATGAACTGATCAGCCTTCTCAGCTGCCTTCTTCATGGAGCTAGGAGTCTGATCCTGGAACCATATCCTTAACTGCTCTTGTACAGTCTTTAGAAACTGTTCCATGAGGAACAAATCTTTTATCTGCTCCACTGAGCTAACCATTGCATCCTCTAACCATCACTCCAACAGACTGCCTTGTTGTAAACATATTTCTCAACAGCTAATCTCTGGTGCCTTCATTAACTCTCTAAATTATTGTTTGTAGGTTTCAGGAGTCAATTCAAAACATTTTAACAAGTTATTGTTCACTTTGTTTTAGTTCTTACATCTGTCATTACACATCCTGGTTAAGGCTTCTAAAGCCCTCCCTGTAAGGCAGGAGTGCAACCATGCCTAAAAGGTTGGGGGGGTGAAACATTTGTACCAACACCGATGGCACTGTCTATGGAGCAGACCACTATTGCCGTATGACTATATCTGTTTCTGGACAATGCCAGTGCACTTCATAAAGAGGTGCTGGAAAAGTACCAAAACCCAGTGTGTGTGTAAACAAACCTTAAATCAAAGCACAAGTTGTTACTGTACTTTACCATTTCAGAGCAGGTCACAGATATAGCCTCATATAAATTACCTTGAATTAGAACTGTTATTTGGGCTGTGATATTGTAACTTTGGAGGTTTGGGGACTGTTGTTTGTTAGGGTTAATTAGAGGAAATTTAAATGTGTTGTTTGCCTGGTGTTTGGTAAGAGCCTCCCACCCACCCAGTTTTGTAGGCTTTCTTAAATACTGAAAAACGACTGGGAGTTGGGATTGAAGGGCTGAGTATTTCTGTTTTAGGACTGAAATTTGAAGCAACAGGAGCTGGTGGGCCTGTGACATCATACGGTACCTGATGTCTACTTACACACACTGTTAGTGGGACAAACACACACTGGACTGTATGTGTTTGTGAGACTTTGGAACTTTATTGGTGGGGTTGAAATTGGGTTTGTAAATAACTACAGTCAGTATAGAGAGAAACTGTATTCCAGGGGAAAGGGACTGAGAAAAGGGGGTGTGCCATTATAAACAGAGGGGGATAAACAGGGTGGCCATATTCCACCATGGCAGGCATCTTCGGAAGGGTTGTAGGCTGCACAGGCTGTGGGATGGCAATAATTCTAAATTGGGCCTGGAGAGAGGGAGGCTGCCCACTCTGTAGACAGCTATCTTGCATCAGGAGTGAGGTATATTGGTTAAGGAGTAAGCTGGGGAGCTGGGGGTGTCCAAGGATAAGGGGTGTGGATATGGGCAGCAGAAGGGTGGGGCTGAGGGGAGGCTGGGGCAATGCTCTGAAATTACAGGACGTTATGTTACAGCAAGCAGGAGGGGGGCTATTAGGGACAGAGGACCCTTAGATAGGGAAGTTGATGCTAAAGGGAAAGCATACGGGGTGAACATTCTGAATACAAAGATAGTGGAAGGGGAAGAGTCAGGAGGGGCTGTTGTGCAGAAGCCTAAAACAGCAGACTGTGGGAAGGGAGCTCCTAAGGTGAACAGAGCAAGAGGGGAAGAAGAGGGGCAGTTTAAAGGTGCAGTCAGGGGAAAGTCGGGTTACTTGATGGAGGCTGACATAGAGTGTCACAATAAATTTGAGCTACTAAGCAACCTAGAGAGGGAGGAAGGGGTTGGTGGAAATGAGGAAACTTATACAGAGGCCGGGGGGAGGGAGTCTGATACCCATAGGGCATCACAGACCGGCTATGGAAAGGATAGAAATAGTCCCAGAGGGAGAAGGGGAAACATATATGTTAAGCAAATGGGGGAGATGCAACATATTCCAGACATGAGAGAGGAGAGCATGATTGGAGAGAAACAGGGAGACAAGGAGGTGGTAGAGGAGCCTCCCTTCAGCAGGGGGGTCAGTGCCAAGGATGGGGCCCTAGCTAAAGGGGACCCAGAGAGCCTCTGGAGGCAGGGGTACTATTACAAGGGGGGAGGATGGCAGTGTGGGGGAAGGAGAAACCATCAGGGCCAGGATAAATGGTTTGGATAAGAGAGGGTTAAAGGGGACACCTATTCAGAGGGAGTTTGAGTTAAGTGGGCAAAATAGCAAGGGAGGCAGAAAGGGGAGGGTGACAAGGGGGTCTCTAATAAGGCAGGAAGACTCCCACGAAATTGAGATCATGAATAAAGGGGGTAAGGGGGGCTGAGAGGGCATAGTGGAGGTAACCATAAGGATGATGGTGGTGTTAAGGTTCTGTTATTGGGAGACTCGATGATTAGGGGTATCCATTGGGAGGGATGGGGGTGGATGCCATAGCCAGGTGGAGGTAGTGAGTATCTCTGGGCTGACAGTGCACAGAGCAAAGTTCATGGTGTATGAAATGGTTAGGGATTGTGGAGGGAAACCGGATTTCCTGGTGCATTTGGGAACTAACGATCTAGAGGGAAATAGCATTTTGGAAATCCAAGCAAGGTTCCAAGAACTTGCCAGAGTCTGTCGGGATAATGGATGCAACATTTCCTTTTCGGAGATATTGCCAGTACCAAAGGCCTCAGTGGAGAAAAAAATGAAGCTCACAGAGGTTAATGACTGGCTCAGGAAGTGGGGTGAAGAGAGTGAGTTGGGGGTGTTAGGGAACTGGAATGGAGTTTGGGAGGATAAGGGACTATATGCCAAGGACAGGTTTCATCTTGCCCCATTAGGGTAGGAAGTCCTTAAACAGGGGATGGCTGACTACATACAAGAAAGGTGGGGTTTAAAGTTGTGAGGGGAAGGGATAAGGAGGGGCTGACCAACCCTCTCTCCAGATGAGGGAGTAGCCTTCACGCCCAAGGGAGGGAAACAGATTGGGGATGGAGGTTTCAGGAGGAGCAGAGGGAGGATGGAAGTATAAGGAATCTGGGTGGGGTTCGACAAAGAGGATCAGGGATAAGGGGTGGGGGTTGGTGTTAGTAAATGCCAGGAGCTTGGGAAACAAGTTGCCAGAGTTCCAGGCCATGCTGTTCGAGGGGGGGGTTGGATGTGGCGGTCACAGAAACATGGGCCAACAAAAACCATGACTGGGACCTAAACGTATGGGGGTACACTATGCTCAGGAAGGATAGAAAGGAAGGCAGGGGGGTGAAGTGGCTATGTTCATTAGAGATGACATAGAAATTGCTAGGGTAGAAGAGGCAGAGGGAAACGTAGAGGCCTTATGGGTCACCTTACGATCCCCAGCAGGAGATAAGATCAAGGCGGGTGTAGCATATAGGCCCCCTGGGATGAGTGATGTTCTAGAGGATGGTTTGCTGGACAACATCATTGCCCAGTGTGGACCAAAAGGGGAAGGAGTGGTGTTGATGGGGGACCTTAATATGCCAGGTACAAACTGGGGAACCATGTCCTCTAAGGTGGCCAAGGAGCAGAGGCTGCTGGATGGCTTCAGGATGTGTTCTTAACACAGCATGTGATGGACCCACAAGGAGGGGCATGTCCTGGATGTGGTTCTGGTAGATGGGGATCTGGTAGGGACATGGTTGTACAAGACCCCCTGACTGGGAGCGACCACAATACTGTCTGGTTTCAAATAAGCATGGGGGAAGGGGGGGTGAGATCTAGGACACTGGCATTGGACTTCAGGGGGACAGAATTTATGGGCATGGGAAATATTCTCAAGGATCACTTGATGGGGATTACCTCAATGACAAGTGTGGAAAGGAGATGGGAGGTCATAAAACGGGGACTTCATGAGGCAGTCAGGATCTGCATTAAGTTGAAATGTAAGTGAGCAAGGTCACATAAACCATGCTGGTGGTCCAGTGAGGTACAGGTAGCAGTCAGAGAAAAGAAGGCGGCCTACAAAAAATATAAAACAACAAGAGGGGATAGGGATAAGGAAATGTACCAGCTTGCATCTAGAAAAGTCACCCGTATGGTGAGGGGCAAAGTCCAGTAAGAGCAGCAGCTGGCACAGGGGATACAGGAGGGAAAAGGGTTCTTCCAGTACATTGGGGAGTGAAGAAAACTAAGGGCCATCTCAGCAGATTGAGATCAGAAGGAGGGTGGGTGGAAGAGGCGAGGGACCAGGCAGAGGTATTTAACCAGTACTTTGCCTCTGTGTTCACTAGGGAGGGATGGGATATCTACAAAGCAAGGCACGAAGGGATAGAAATGTCAGTAAGTGGGATCAGGGAACAACAGAAATGGAGCAAGAGGAGAGAGAGGTACCCCAGGGTGTCACATCTGGGTAAAGATAAAAAGGCCAGTAAGGTGGAGGGGACGATTGATGCTATCTCTGCCAAAAGGGTGTGGTTAGCCCTCAAGGCCCTAAAGAAAGACAAATCTCCTGGGCCGGATGGCATTCATCCGAGAGTACTATGGGAATTGGCGGACATACTGGCTGCACACCTAGCGGAGCTTTTCAGTAGGTCACTTGAGACAGGGAGGGTACCTAGGGATTGGCGAGAGGCACATGTGGTACCATTCCATAAAGGGGGGTCGAGGGAAGTACCAGGTAACTATAGACACATCAGTTTGGCCTTGGTGGTGGGAAAATTAATGGAGAGTATACTAAAGGAACGATTGGGGGTGTACTTGGAGGAGGTGGGCGGTCTGGATAGCTGGCAACATGGGTTTGTGCCAGGTAGATCATGTCAAACCAACCTTGTGGATTTCTATGAATGGGTAACATCAGAACTGGACAGGGGTAAGCCTGTGGATGTATTATTTTTGGACTTCAGCAAGGTGTTTGACTCTGTCCCCCACAATGGTCTGGTGGAGAAACTGATGGGGTTAGGAGTAGGCCCTTTGATGGTCAGATGGATTGAAAACTGGCTAGCTGGATGCACTCAGAGAGTAGTGGTCTGTGGGGAGCTCTCGAACCCTAGTGAGGTTGGTAGTGGGGTACCGCAGGGCTCGGTCCTGGGTCCAATCCTGTTTAATGCATACATATCGGACATCAGGGAGGTTATAGTGTGTGAAATGAGTTTCTTCGCGGATGACTCCAAGATGGGAGCAGTAGTTGAGGGTGAAGATGGGAGGTTGGCCCTGCAAGGGGACCTGGACACCCTGGAAAGCTGGGCTCACACATGGAAATTAAATTTCAATATCACCAAGTGGAAGATGTTGCATCTTGGTCGGGGAAACCCTAAACACAGGTACACCCTGGGAGGGGAGGCGCTGGAGACCTCAATAGGGGAAAAAGACCTAGGGTCATGGTGGATGCATGTATGAATAACTTTGAGCAGTGCAGGAGAGCGGCTAGCAAGGCAAAAGGATGTTGGGATGCATCGTGAGGGATCACCTCTAGGAGCAAGGAAGTGATTCTGCCGCTGTACAATGGACTGGTTAGACCACACCTTGAGTACTGTGTGAGTACTGGAGACCACACTTCAAGAGGGACATACAGCTCTGGAGGGGTACAGAGGAGGGCAACAAAGATGATACAAGGGCTAGGGGATTTGACGTATGAGGACAGACTTAAGGAGCTCTGCCTGTTTTCATTGGAGGAGAGGAGAGATGGGGGGACATGATTGAGGTCTTCAAATACCTCAAGGGAATAAATAGGGTAAACATGGAGGGGATCTTTAGACAAAAGCAGGGAGTTATCACCAGAGGGCATGGTTTGAAGTTGGAAGGTGGAAGGGTGAGGGGAAGAGGAGGTTTTTCACTGAGAGGGTGGTGGACCCTTGGAATGCACTGCCTGGTGAGCTAGTTCAGAGATCCACAGTGGAGGGCTTCAAGAGGATGGGACAGACACACAGAAAGTGGATGTATCAGATGATTTCCTGTCCGGGGGATGGATGATAGGGGTTTCTGGAGCTCAAGGGATGGGAGGGGTCTCGGCACCCAACTAAGGATCTAAAGTTTGAGAAGACTCGAGTAGACCGTGAAGGCCTAATCTGCTGGCAAATAGTATGTTAGTATGTAAATGTGGTTTGGCAAAAACAACGGGTGACCCTATAACAAATGCACTGCAAGAAAAAGTAAAAGCAAGAAAAAGGGACAGTAATAACCCCATGTCACTAGCACACTGGGCTGGCAGCATAGCCCAGAGGTTAGAGTAATGAGCTGTGAATGAGCTTTGTACATCCAGCAGACCAGACCTTGGTTTGATTCTCACAACCTCCACTTGCATACTGTGTGATTCTGAGCAAGTCATTTAACCACCCAGTGCTCCCAGGTCACCCCTGAAAACAGGCACTTGTGCCTAGTAGGCTACCTGGTTACCAAAGACTTAAATAAAAATACTTTCTGAGGAAGCAGGAAGACTGCTTAATTCTTTTGATTCACCCATAAACTATTGAGTTTATGCCAGTGATCTGCCTGCTGCTGCCACCACCAACCATAAAGACAGCTGGGTACAGGCAGAGACAGGAGAATGTTTCTGTGGGGAATCTGATGGGGCAAGTGTAGGAAGTATGTGGACAGTGAGAGGCTGGTGGCTGGAGGGTTTTTGGAAGCCATGATTGTGTTGTAAGATTTAGTCATGGCTCCACGAGCTCAGTAAATCAGATTCCTTCTTTCTTTCAATCTGGTCCATCATTCTGGCTATACAAGGGTGAGTAAAAGTACTTTGACAATCACAGATTTGTATGCATAAATGAAGATCACCAGTTATTCACTTCATTGTTCACTTGGGAATATAAGCAGAAGGCTGGTAAGGACTGAGGTCTGGGGTTATATTCTGTTTTAACTGAAATATTTGAATAGTTTTGTAAGTGAAATTAGTTCTATGTGTTAAAAATTATTACCTTGAGTTAGAACTGTTACTTGGGCTGTGATATTGTAACTTTGGAGGCTTGGGAACAGTTGTTTGGCAGTGATAATTAGAGTGAAATTTAAATGTGTTGTTTGCCTGGTGTTAGGGGGAGGGGCCATTAACAGGAATTACCTTGTCTTTAACAGGAATTACCTTGGCTTTCATTGTTCACTTGGGAACATAAGCAGAAGGCTGGTAAGGACAGAGGTATGGGGTTATATTCTGTTTTAACTGAAATAGTTGAATAGTTTTGTAAGTGAAATTAGTTCTATGTGTTAAAAATTATTACCTTGAGTTAGAACTGTTACTTGGGCTGTGATATTGTAACTTTGGAGGCTTGGGAACAGTTGTTTGGCAGTGATAATGAGGTGAAATTTAAATCGTTGTTTGCCTGGTGTTGGTAAGAGCCCTCCCACCCATCCTGTTTGTAGGCTTTCTTAAATACTGAAAAGCCACTGGGAGTTGGGATTGAAGGGCTGAGTATTTCTGTTAGGGACTTAAATTGAAGCAACAGGAGCTGGTGGGCCTGTGACATCACTCGTACCTGATGTCTGTATACACACACACTGTTAGTGGGACTGAACACACACTGGACTGTATGTGTTTGTGATACTTGGGAACTTTATTGGTGGGTTGAAATTGGGTTTGTAAATAATTGCAGTCAGTATAGAGAGAAACTGTATTCTAGGGAAAGGACTGAGAAAGGGGTGTGCCATTATAAACAGAGGGGGATAAACAGGGTGGCCATATTCCACCATGGCAGGCATCTTTGGAAGGGTTGTAGGCTGCATAGGCAGTGGGATGGTAATAATTCTCAATTGGGCCTGGAGATAGGGAGGCTGCCCACTCTGTGAGCAACTATCTTGTATCAGGAGTGAGGTATATTAGTTAAGGAGTAAGCTGGGGGACCTGGGTGTCCAAGGATAAGGGTGTGGATATGAGCAGCAGAAGGGTGGGGCTGAGGGAGGCTGGGGCAATGCTCTGAAATTACAGGACGTTATGTTTAGCAAGCAGGAGGGGGGATATTAGGGACAGAGGACCCTTAGATAGGGATGTTGATGCTAAGGGGAAAGCGTACGGGGTGAACATTCTGAATACAAAGAGAGTGGAGGGGGAAGAGTCAGGAGGGGCTGTTGTGCGGAAGCCTAAAACAGCAGACTGTGGGAAGGGAGCTCCAAAGGTGAACAGAGCAAGAGGGGAAGAAGAGGGGCAGTTTAGAGGTGCAGTCAGGGGAAACTTGAGTTACTTGATGGAGGCTGACATAGAGTGTCACAATAAATTTGAGCTACTAAGCAACCTAGAGGAAGGAAGGGGTTGGTGGAAATGAGGAAACTTATACAGAGGCGGGGAGGGAGTCAGATACCCATAGGGCATCACAGACCGGCAATGGAAAGGATAGAAATAGTCCCAGAGGGAGAAGGAAACATAAATGTTAAGCAAATGGGGAGATGCAACATATTGCAGACATGAGGGAGGAGAGCATGACTGGAGAGAAACTGGGAGACAGGAGGGGGGCGGAGCCCCCTTCAGCAGGGGTCAGTACAAGGATGGGGCCCTAGCTAAAGGGGATCCACAGAGAGCCTCTGGAGGCAGGGTACTATTACAAGGGAGGATGGTGGTGTGGGAGAAGGGAAACCATCAGGGCCAGGATAAATGGTTCGGATAAGAGAGGTTAAAGGGACACCTATTCAGAGGGGTTTGCGTTAAGTGGGCAAAATAACGAGGAGGCAGAAGGGGAGGGTGACAAGGGGTCTCTAATAAGGCAGGAAGAACTCCCACGAAATTGAGATCATGAATAAAGGGGGGGAAGGGGAGCTGAGAGGGCATAGTGGAGGTAACCATAAGGATGATGGCGGTGTTAAGGTTCTGTTATTGGGAGACTCGATGATTAGGGGTATCCATTGGGAGGGACAGGGGGGTGGATGCCATAGCCAGGTGAAGGTAGTGAGTATCTCTGGGCTGACAGTGCACAGTGCAAAGTTCATGGTGTATGAAATGGTTAGCGATTGTGGAGGGATACCGGATTTCCTGGTGCATTTGGGAACTAACGATCTAGAGGGAAATAGCATTTTGGAAATCCAAGCTAGGTTCCAAGAACTTGCCAGAGTCTATCGGGATAATGGATGCAACACTTCCTTTTCGGAGATATTGCCTGTACCAAAGGCCTCAGTGGAGAAAAAAATGAAGCTCACAGAGGTTAATGACTGGCTCAGGAAGTGGGGTGAAGAGAGTGGGTTGGGGGTGTTAGGGAACTGGAAAGGAGTTTGGGAGGATAAGGGACTATGTGCCAAGGACAGGCTTCATCTTGCCCCATTAGGGAAGGAAGCCCTTAAACAGGGGATGGCTGACTACATTCAAGAAAGATGGGGTTTAAACTTGTGGAGGGAAGGGATAAGGGAGGGCTGACCAGAAGCCCTCTCCTACAGATGAGGGAGTAGCCTTCAAGCCCAAGCGGGGAGGGGGAACAGACTGGGGTGGAGGTTTCAGGAGGGCAGAGGGAGGACGGAGTATAAGGAATCTTGGTGGGGTTCACAAAAGAGGATCAGGGATAAGGGGTGGGGGTTGGTGTTAGTAAATGCCAGGAGCTTGGGAAACAAGTTGCCAGAGTTCCAGCCATGCTGATCGAGGAGGGGTGGATGTGGCGGCGGTCCGGGCGTGGAGCCAACAAAACCATGACTGGGACCTAAACGTACGGGGTACACTATGCTTAGGGAAGGATAGAAAGGAGGAAGAGGGGTGGAGTGGCTATGTTCATTAGAGATGACATAGAAATTGCTAGAGTAGAAGAGGCAGAGGAAACGTGGAGTCCTTATGGGTCACCTTACGATCCCAGCAGGAGATAAGTCAAGCTGGGTGTAGTATATAGTCCCCGGATGAGTGATGTTCTAGAGGATGGGTTTATTGACAACATCATTGCCCAGTGTGGACCAAAAGGGAATGGAGCGGTGTTGATGGGGGACCTTAATATGCCAGGTACAAACTGGGGAACCATGTCCTCTAAGGTGGCCAAGGAGCAGAGGCTGCTGGACGGCTTCAAGGATGTGTTCTTAACACAGCATGTGATGGAGCCCAAAATGGAGGGGCATGTCCTGGATGTGGTTCTGGCAGATGGGGATCTGGTAAGGGACCTGGTTGTACAGGACCCCCTGACTGGGAGTGACCACAATACTGTCTGGTTTCAAATAAGCATGGGGAGGGGGTGATCTAGGACACTGGCAGTGAACTTCAGGGGGCAGACTTTGAGGCATGGGAATATTCTCAGGGATCACTTGAAGGGATTACATCAATGACAAGTGTGGAAAGGAGATGGGAGGTCATAAAGCGGGGACTTAATGAGGCAGTCAGGATCTGCGCTAAGTTGAAACGTAGGGGAGCAAGGTCACATAAACCATGCTGGTGGTCCAGTAAGGTACAGGTAGCAGTCAGAGAAAAGAAGACGGCCTACAAAAAATATAAAACAACAAGAGGGGATAGGGATAAGGAAATGTACCATCTTGCAGCTAGAAAAGTCACCCGTATGGTGAGGGGAGCAAAGTCCAGTAAAGAGCAGTGGCTGGCACAGGGGATACAAGGAGGGGAAAAGGGGTTCTTCCGGTACATTGGGGAGCGGAGAAAAACTAAGGGTCATCTCAGCAGATTGAGATCAGAAGGAGGGTGGGTGGAAGAGGCGAGGGACCAGGCAGAGGTATTTAATGAGTACTTTGCCTCTGTGTTCACTAGGGAGGAGGATGGGATATCTACAAAGCAATGCACGAAGGGGGATAGAAGCAGCAGTGAGTGGGATCAGGGGAGCAACAGAAATGGAGCAAGAGGGAGGGAGAGGTACCCTGGGGGTGTCACATCTGGATAAGAATAAAAAGGCCAGTAAGGTGGAGGGGACGGATGATACTATCTCCACCAAAAGGGTGTGGTTAGCCCTCAAGGCCCTAAAGAAAGACAAATCTCCTGGGCCGGATGGCATTCATCCGAGAGTACTATGGGAATTGGCGGACATACTGGCTGCACCCCTGGTGGAGCTCTTCAACAGGTCACTTGAGACAGGGAGGGTACCTAGGGATTGGCGAGAGGCACATGTGGTGCCAATCCATAAAGGGGGTTGAGGGAAGTACCAGGTAGCTATAGACCCATCAGTTTGACCTCGGTGGTGGGAAAATTAATGGAGAGTATACTAAAGGAACGATTGTGGGTGTACTTGGAGGAGGTGGGAGGTCTGGATAGTCGGCAATATGGGTTTTATCAGGTAGAACCAATCTTGTGGAGTTCTACAAATGGGTAACATCAGAGCTGGACAGGAGAAAGCCTGTGGATGTATTATTCTTGGACTTCAGCAAGGCGTTTGACTCTGTCCCCCACAATGGTCTGGTGGAGAAACTGATGGGATTAGGAGTAGGCCCTTTGATGGTCAGATGGATTGAAAACTGGCTAGCTGGATGCACCCAGAGAGTAGTGGTCTGTGGGGAGCTCTCGAACCCTAGAGAGGTTGGTAGTGGGGTACCGCAGGGCTCGGTCCTGGGTCCAATCCTGTTTAATGCATACATATCAGACATCAGGGAGGGTATAGGGTGTGAAATGAGTCTCTTTTGGGATGACTCAAGGTGGGAGCAGTAGTTGAGGGAGAAGGGGAGGTTGACCCTGCAAGGGACCTTGACACCCTGGAAGCTGGGCTCACACATGGAAATTAAATTTCAATATCACCAAGTGCAAGGTGTTGCATCTTGGTCGGGGCTCCAAACACAGGTACACCCTGGGAGGAGGCGCTGGAGGCCTCAATAGGGAAAAAGACCTAGGGATCATGCTGGATGCATGTATGAATAACTCTGAGCAGTGCAGAAGAGCGGCTAGCAAGGCAAACAGGATGTTGTGATGCATCATAAGGGGGATCACCTCTAGGAGCAAGGAAGTGATTCTGCCGCTGTACAATGGACTGGTTAGACCACACCTTGAGTACTGTGTACAGTACTGGAGACCACACTTGAAGAGGGACATTCAGCTCCTGGAGAGGGTACAGAGGAGGGCAACTAAGATGATACGAGGGCTAGGGGATTTGATGTATGAGGACAGACTTGAGGAGCTCTGCCTGTTTTCATTGGAGGAGAGGAGAGACAGGGGACATGATTGAGGTCTTCAAGTACCTCAAGAGAATAAATAGGAGTAAACATGGAGGGATCTTTGACTAAAGCAGGAGGTATCACCAGAGGGCATGGTTTGAAGTTGGAAGGTGGAAGGGTGAGGGGAAAAGAGGAGGAGGTTTTCACTGAGAGGGTGGTGGACACTTGGAATGCACTGCCTGGCGAGCTGGTTCAGAGATCCACAGTGGAGGGCTTCAAGAGAGGGTGGGACAGACACAGAAAGTGGATGTATCAGATGATGGCCTATCCCAGAGGGGATAGATGATAGGGGTTTCTGGAGCACAAGGGATGGGAGGGCCTCGGCACCCAACTAAGGATCTAAGGTTCAAGCAGACTCGATAGACTGTAAGGCCTAATCTGCTGGCAAATAGTATGTTAGTATGTTAGTTATTATTGTACATTGCCATTCATGCTACAAATATTGTATGAACTTCTGCATTTTGTATTGTAAGGGCCAGATATTCAGAAGGGTTACACATCCATTCACATATCTGGACTGTGTAGTACAGTACGGGCTGCACGCCCATTGGCTCACGCTGTGGACCAATGGGCATACAGCCCTACCATATGGTGTCAGTCAGCGGGCGGGATTGGCAAGCCGGTGGGGAGCTGCCGCCACCTGATGACCGGGGAGCGGGGCTGTGAGGCTCAGTGGGCGGGTGGGGAGGGTGGTACACTGGGACCACTAGGGTTTGATTGGGGTGTCATTTTGTATAACAAATGCCCGACAATAGGCTGCTAGCGTCCACTGGACCACCAGGGATATAGGACTATTATTCTACTTCAAATGCCCCATTTGGCTGCAGCGGTCCACTGGACCACCAGGAGTGAGTTTACATTTTAAACATTCTTATGCCTGCGATTGGGCTGCGAGCAGTCCACTGGACCCTCAGGAGATGAGTCTATTATACTTCAACATATGCTCATGGTCGGGCGTTGGGGGCTTGTTGCCGCTTGTGCAGGGGCGTCGGGTCCCCAATGGCTGCAGCCTGAAATGAGCCAGGTGCAAGTAAATCGAGGATTGGTGCATCTGCATGCAAATGAGGCCCATAATGACATGCAAATGGGCCCATTTGCACCTACACACTGATATAGCCTCATTTGCATGTGCACTTTGAGTATCGCAGTTGTTGGCCTAGCGCAATGGAACTTGCGCTAGTTCATCCCCTGCTCCACTCTGGCACTTGTGCTGGCGTGAAAGTGCCACTGCGCCATATGCACTGCGGTGGCTAGGGTGCGATATTCAGCGATGTGTGCCATGGCGCAGCTCTGTTGAATATCACCATGTCAACTCCCTGCTCAGTTGTTGCACTGCACCCAGGCTTGTGCCACAGCTGCAAGTCTGAATGTCCGCCCTAAGACTTTTTAAAATAAAAAAAAAGCCAAACTGGACCCTACATACTGTCCCCTCACAACTTACAGGTTACAAAAGAGGTATACAATATTATCTATAACACATATAAAGATATTGCAGTATACATAGGAGGAAGAATTATATCCTGACTTTTATTTTTCCAGAGGTTTCTGCAACAGATGGGCTTTCCTATTCTCTGCACCGTGATAGGAGTATGATGTGCTGTACTGACTCACTTATGTTTGCCCTCTGTTCCACTCACATACGTACACACACACACACTCATAAACATACACACATGCACGCACACATGACACACTCACAGACACACACAGTGACTGCCCACATAAAGTAAAACTCCTTTAGCCTGAATACTGGCACAATGCTGCTCTCCTCTTTTTAATTTTAGATTATAAATTTTCTTTGTCCTCATAGAAATGGTTATTTAAAAATACTCTATAAATACAGAAAACAGCCTCAAAAAATCAGAAAAAAGAAGACAGGAGAAAAGAATGATATACATTGCCATCTACCAGGATGAAGCACTGTGTGATACAGTATCAAAGTTTCCTGCATGACAAACTGGAATAATAGCCATTGGATTACATTGGTTGCTACAGTACCCTGCTAAATATTGTAACACTTGTTAAAACTGTGATAGGGTGTGCCATCCTGGCTGATGACACTGAACAGTAAAATAAAGAAGAACTGTGTTGTGCTCTGTATGCAGGGCAAGCTAAAGACAATTCCTCTTCAAAAAACGGACAATATAAAAGGACATAAAAGTGTACAGGCAACACAAAATATGAAGATAAAACACGTAACATAGCAAGGTGTTAGTTATTGGGAGGTGTAGCTTTTTCAACACGTTAAGATGGGATTCTGGGAATCATAGTCCTCTACACATGAAACACTGACAAAATCAAGTTTGAATACCAAGCCAGGATTCAGCAGTGCTTATCATCCTTCAGCATTGCCCAAATTCATTAAGGTACTTTGCAAAAGCCAGCACCAAGACAGAAACACCCATCCTCCCACATTATTCATGAACTTCTCACATTGGTTCTCACATGGCAGTGGCCCAATTACTCTACCATTAATAAGCATTGCATTGCTAATCACTGTAGTAGCTGTGTCCCAGGAAGCAGAGCCAGGTTATCCAACTACACAGTTACTGACAAATAACATAGAAAATCCAAACACTGAAAACAGAACAGTATTTCACAACTGGAAAAATAAGAAATATTTCTAACAATAAACATTGCTAACCTTTACTATACCCATGAGCCCATCTTAGGCCAGTTCAATTGCTGTGTAATGGAAAACTACATTTAATCTTTATAGCAGTGTTTAAAAAATTGGAAGTGTTTCTGACACTAGTTAATTCCCCAGGGTTGTTGGCATTTTACTCATTTTGATGCAGATACCATTGTCAGCAGACATAACAGAATGAAGTTCTTACCTTTTTGTTTTGCTGCAGCTTGCAGGCAGCGAACACTAGACCACTCATACTACTCCTCTGTTTGGTCCTGCTTTGGAATCGTGGCATGATGTTTGTATTTGATGTAATCGTGACAGAAATGGGAAGGAAGGAGATAATGGTGGATTCTGTAGGCGGCTTGTTTTTTTAGCAGTCTGGAAAAGAAAATCACAAGCTGAAATTCCACAAGCTGGAATTCTCACTGTCCTCCCTAGTTGCTAGATAAGACCTGGGTCATAAATCTGAGTGGACCTGTCCACACACACACTCACAGTTTAAAGGGATTGGTTCACTCAAATATAAACTTAAGGTTAAAAGGGAATACAATTGGTCACTGATAAGTGTTCAGTCTGATTGGGACAATTAAATACATACATGGTAGATGGTTGGTGCATTCAAAGAGAGTAGGAATTACCTATTCTTAAGACAGTATATAAGATGCTGAAAGACAGTGTTGAGTGGGTACTCTCTCTTGGAGTTGAAGGAAGAACTAAGTTTGGGGGCCTACCCTTCTAGCTATGTCCGTGGGAGCTGGCAGTTAACATAGAGTCCAGTGTTCTCTTGAAAGGACAAGGAAGAATAAGTTTAATACTAACATATTGCAGGAATAGCCTTTTTATTTTGCCATTTGTTATTTAAGAACCTTTGTTTACTTTTCCTGTATCAGTGTTATTCTCTTGTGTTGTAAATAGATATCCTGCACTGCTCTGTTCACTTTCTGTTAAGGAAAAGCTATTTATTTACTCAGCAGTTGTGACTGTGATATCATTTTTCTAAGGTAATACATGGTTTCCACTGGCTGAGGTATACTCTGTTTAGCATCCACCACCTGAGAGAGACACACTACCAGACTTTGATTCATGCAATTGCATGTTTAATTACATAGATACATAGATACATAGACAGTGTCGGCAGATAAGGGCCTATGGCCCACCCAGTCTGCCCATTTGAGCTTGTAAGTTCAGTTTGTTTTCCTAGAAGTCTGTTGCCCCTTCCCCTGACCTCCAGAATTCCTTTGTCTATCCCATGCATTCTTAAATCCCGTGATTGTTTCAGCCCCCACCACTTCCTCTGGCAGGAAGTTCCACTTGTCCACCACCTGTTCTGTGAAGAAATTCTTTCTCATGTTTCCTCTGAATCGTCCTCCCTCCAACTTCATCCCATGCCCTCTAGTACTGGAACATCTTTTTCTCGCTTAAAAATAGTGTTTTCCTGCACCCTGTTCCTCCCTGTAAGATACTTGTATGTCTCTATCAAATCCCCCTCTCTCCCTCCTCTCCTCCAGGGAGTACATGTTCAGTTCCATCAACCTGTCTTCATAGGACTTGTGATGCAATCCATGCACCATCTTTGTTGCCCTCCTCTGAACCTTCTCTACCCTGTCTATGTCCTTACGTAGGTATGGTCTCCAGAACTGTACACTGTACTCCAGGTGGGGCCTCACTAGTGTCTTGTATAGTGGAATTATGACCTCCCTTTTCCTGCTGGTGATGCCCCTGCCTATACATCCCAGCATCCTATTTGCTTTACCTGCTGCCTTGTCACACTGTTTCCCTACCTTGAGGTCATCAGAGATGACAACCCCAAGATCCTTTTCCTGCTTGGTGCATGCTATATCCTCACCCCCAACTGATATATTGTGCCAGGGTTTTGTACCCCATATGCATTATCTTGCACTTCTTTGCATTGAATTTCAACTGCCAAACCCTGACCATTCTTCAGGTTTCTGCAGGTCGCTTCTCATTTTGTCTACACCTCTGGTGTGTCTACTCTGTTACAGAGCTTTGTGTCATCAGCGAACAGTGAAATTCTGCCTTCTAGGTCCTGCACAATGTCACTGATGAAGATGTTGAATAGGACGGTCCCAGCACTGATCCCTGTGGTACCCCACTGGTCACTCTTCCCTCTGTGGAGTGACATTTACCACCACCCTCTGTGTCCTGCCACCCAGCCAGTTACCTGCCCACCACACTACTGTCCTGCCCACACCCATATTCCTCAGTTTGTGTAATAGTCTTCTATGTGACACAGTGTCAAAGGCCTTGCTGAAGTCCAGATAGGCCATGTCCACTGCCCTCCCTGATCCACCTCCCTAGTCACCCAGTCAAAAAATTCAACGAGGTTGGTCTGACATGACCTCCCCCTGGTGAAACCATGCTGCCTTGGGTCCTGTAGTCCATTGACAACCAGATGTTCCACCAATCTCTCCTTCAGTAGTGCTTCCATGCTCTTCCCCACTACCGAGGTGAGGCTGACTGGTCTGTAGTTCACTGCTTCCTCTTTGTTCCCACTTTTGTATAAGGGGACTACATCTGCTGTCCTCCAGTCTTTGGGTACCTCCCCTGTTTCCAGTGATCGGCTAAACAGGATAGCCAGAGGTTCAGCCATCACCTCTCTTAGTTCTTTAAGGACCCTGGGGTGCACCCCATCTGGCCCCATTGCTTTATCAACTCTTATTACTTCCAGTTCCTTCAGGACCGTTTCTCGTGTAAAGGAACTTGTGTCCATTTCTGCACCATTCTCAACCCTTGTACTCCCTTCAGACCCATTACCCTCCTCTTCCTCAGTAAAGACTGAGCAGAAATACCTGTTCAAAATTAGTAGGTATCACAAGTCGTAAGAGGAGTGAATAATCCCTGTACAAGACATTGGTTAGGCCCCATCTGAGATACTAGGCAGGTATTGGAGGCCACACCTTCACAAGGACATTAATCAAATTGAGGCAGTCCAGAGAAGGGCAACAAAATGGTGCAGGGACTGCATCAGAAGACATATGAGGACAGATTAACGGAGCTCAATATGTATACCCTTGAGCAAAGGAGGGAGAGGTGATATGATCGAGACATTTAAACACCTTAAGGGCATAAACAAGGTGAAAGAGTCTAACATGTTTAAATATAAGAAAAATAGCAGGACAAGAGGACACAGCATGAGATTAGAAGGAGGCCGATTAAGGGGAATGTGAGGAAATTCTTTTTCACAGAAAGGGTGGTAGATGCATGGAATGGCTTACCACAAGAAGTGGTGGCTATGAATACAGTGCAGGGCTTCAAACAGGCATGGGATAGGCATAAGGGAGCAATACAAATGACTATGAATAGATAGGTCACTGACAGAGCAAAGGCCGATGGCACATTTATAAGGTAGAAAAAGAAATGGGCAGACTGGATGGGCCTTGCGGTCCTTATCTGCTGTCAACTTCTATGTTTCTATGTTTCTATGTAAAATGTCAGCTTTACTGTTGTCATCCTCCACGCGGCCCCCATCCTCCCCCTTCAGTCTCACTATCCCTCCCTCTGTCTTTCTTTTTTCACTTATGTACCTGTAAAAGGTTTTGTCCCCTCTACCCAATGATTTTGCAATGTGTTCTTCTGTCTGAGCTTTGGCTTCCCTTATTGACCTCCCTGCCTCCCTTTGCTTCTCCTGGTACTTCTCCCTATCCCCTTCTGCCTGTGTCTTTTTGTATTGCCTGAATGCAATCTTTTTGGCTTTCACTTTCTTTGCTACCTCTTTGGAAAACCATAATGGTCTCCTCTTCCTTTTCCTTTTCCTCTTGCTAACCTGCTTAATGCATAATTCTATTGTTCTTGTAATCCCTATTTTAAATACTGCCCACTGTTCCTCAACCCCTGATTCCTATCCCATTCCCCTTAATGCCTCTTTCAAGTATCTCCCCATTTTCCCAAAGTCTGCCCCCCTAAAATCCAGGATACGTGTTTTTGTGTGGTTTGGTTCTGCTCTTCTGTGATTTCAAACCACAATGACTGGTGGTCACTGTTTCCCAGGTGCTCCCCCACTGTTACCCCCATCACACTGTCCCTGTTTGTGAGCACAAGGTCCAGTATTGCCTTCTGCCGAGTTGGTTCCATGACCAGTTGCTTGAGGAAGGCACCCTGAAAGGAGTCCAGGATAAATCTGCTCCTAGTTGATGCTGCTGCTGGGATGCTCCAGTCCACATCTGGAATATTGAAGTCTCCAGCCAGTACTACCTCACCCTTGTCTGCCATCCTTTGGATGGCTAGCATCAGCTCCCTATCTGTTTCTTCCTCCTGGGCTGGTGGTCTGTAGACCACAACTGTGCAGATGGCTGTCCCCATTTTCCTTTCCAGCTTAACCCACAGTATCTCTCCCCCATTTTGTTCCTCCTGGATCTCTGTGGCCCTTATGTCATTTTTCACATACAGTGCCACTCCTCCTCCCTTCCTACCTGCTCTGTCTCTTCTGAATATGTTGTAGCCAGGTATGGTCATCTCCCAGTCATGGTTATCATTACACCAGGTTTCAGTGATGGCCACAATGTCCAGGTCTGACTGTACCATGACAGCCTCCAGATCTTCCATCTTGTTGCTAAGGCTCCTGGCATTTGCAAACATGGCTTTCCATGATTTGACCTCCCTAGACTGTTTCACTGTTCTACTCCAGCCCCTTCCTTGGTTGTCATTTATCCCTGGTTCTTCTTGCTGTCTGCCCTTCTGCTGAATTTTGCCTCTTTTCTGCTTATCCACCTCTTGGGCACTAATCTCCATCTTTTGCACACTGCTTTGCAGAGATAGCCACTCCTCTGGTTCACTGGTTCCACTGCTAGCTGTGGGGGGTGAGCAACTAGGTACCCTCCTTGCTGACCTGTCACCCCTCTTTGCTAGTTTAAATGCTTGTCAATGTAGCATTTAAACTTATCATTGAGTGCTTGGATTCCCCTCCAGGATGGATGCAGGCCGTCAGGCTTGAACAAACCTCCATCCCTCCAGGTGGGTCCCCAGTCACCAATGAATCCAAACCCTTCCTCACAGCACCAGTTCTTCAACCATGAGTTAAAGTTCCTGGTGCATGCACTCTATGCTCTCCTTGCCTCTCACAGGTGGTACTTCTGAGAAAGTGACAGAAGTAGCTACTTGCTTGAGACCCTCCCCAGTTTCCTAAACTCTTCCTGAACCTCGCTTGGCTCCCCATTTGCCAGGTCATTAGTACCTAGGTGGATAATGACATCCAGCTCACCCTCCTGTCTTGCCTTCCAAGTGATCCCCAGGATCTTCCTTCCATCCATCCTCCATGCCGTGGCACCTGGTAGCACCTCACCTCCCTGTCCTCCCCTCCTGTGTTCCTAGCTGGATCCCTCTTATGATGGAGTCCCCCACCAGGATTCACTTCCTCCTCCTCTGGGGTCCACTGCTTTCCCCACTGAGGTCACCTCCTTGGCTAACCTCCACATCCTTTCCTTCCACTTCTCTGGGTACCTCTATTTGGTTGTCCTCATTTGCCAGTGTGGCATATGAGTTCTTGAGTGGAATAGGATCTGGGATTTGCCTCTGCCTAACTGCTCTAACCCTCCCTGAGCCCACTGTCATCCAAGTGCTCCTCGTTCTTGGCATCCTTTGAGGCAGTTGCATTGGACTGGGTGGTCCCTGGATAGGGGTGATGGTACTCCTGACCCAGTTTACTTCTGCTCTGAGTCTGGCTACCTCATCCCACAGTCCAGAGAGATGCATGCAGATAGGGCAGTGCCTCAGTGTCCACACCAATTACTCAAGTTGGTAAACTTGAAGGTTGATGCTGGATGACTCCAGCTGGTGGCACCGAATACCTGAATACAGACACCTCTCTAAAAGCTGTTCCAGCCTAGAGGGAGAGGTGGGTTGTTACAGTCATGATTGAGTGGGTCAGTGGACAGAGGACTCCTCTGAAGGTACTTGCTGTCCCTGGACCCGGTGATGGGTGGCTGGCTGGGAATGGCAGGAATGGTTTCAAGGACTGCTTTGGCACCGGATGTCAGTCAGGGATGGGTAGTCACTCATGGTGGTGGTCCTGGTGGAGGGGGGTTGGTCTGGGCTCTGTCCAGGAGCACTGTGCAGTGCATGAAGCACAGGAGGCAGGCGGCACCATAGGAATGATGGAGAGGTGGTATTCCAAGGCTCAAATCTAGGTGAGTAGCTTTCAACCAGCCAAGTGATGGGTCATACTATCAGACATACCTCCTCTCCCCTTTGATGTAGACCAGCCGCATGGTTGTGGGTACCAGACACAGATGCACTTATCTGCTCTGAAAAGACACCACACTGACATTTTTTTCATTTTGGGCAAGATAAGAAGTTTGGAGGATTGAAACTTATGGGCTTGGCCATTTACTGCTCGAGGCTGACACAGAACAGAAGGTGTTAGTCTCAGACTCCCCCCCCCCACTACATCCAACCTCACTGCCTTTTTTGGGAAAGGGAAATCTAATTACAGCTACAGTGATGCAGCACTGTTACAAGGAGGCAGAATATCACTGTTATAACTTAAAAGGAAGCCCAAAATGTTTTGGGTGGGACATGAATGGCTGCTTAAAAAATTGAGGGGGACTTGTTCCCTCATCCCTCCCCCCTGTGGATGCGTCCATGCTGTAAGAAGTAGCAAAAGATAAGTTTCCTAAGAATCCCTGATTAATTCAAGTTTCCCACACATTCTTTAAAAGGATTTTAAAACAAATCAAGGCACCCTCTGCTGATACTTGGGAAACATTTTTAAATTAATTTTGTCTTCTTGGTTCAAACCCCAGATGGCAGTACTTATGGTTTGATATGGTGCCCTGTGGGCAGAATCTCCATCTCCCTCTTGTGTTCATGCTGTTGCTTGCTCCTCTTTGCCATTAACAGTATTGACAATACTGGTTAATACCAAATTATGTACATGTTTTGTTATATATCTTTTTTTTTTACCAAGAAAGGAAATTCACTGAAACAAAAAAAACTATGCTAATGCATCAGAGTTTAAGCACACAGCAACAAAAGCAGAGAAATGTGATGTTTGGGTAAAACATCCCCTGGGTCTTGGTGAATCTGTAGTGTTGTATTTCTCAGAAACTGAATAATTGCACAATGTGGCATTAGCATCTGTCCTAACCTTGTCATCTTGTCTCTAAGCATTGAAGTGTGAGTATTTTCTGTGCTCTGGACAACATTGCTGAATTAGGGTCCTGTGCTGTACAGTGTGATCATTCAAACCCCAAGGAACAGCACCCCACAGAAGCAAGAAGTAAGAGAGTTTTTATCCTAACAATGCATTTCCCTACTTTTGATGCTTTGTGTTTAAACCCTAACTGAAGTATTAACACATTTTTTTCAATGACTATATATACCATATGTACAGTACAAAATACATATTCCATATGTCACCCTTCATGTAAAGTATATCTCCTTTTATTGTGAAGGACTTGGTTATATTTGACTTCCTTCAGAAGCCAGACTTAAGAATGTGCTGTTCCCAAGCCAAGAACTGATAGCAGCTAATTTACTCCTCGCCTTGTATAAACATTAACATTTGCTTACAGATCTAACTGTATCCTTCAGTCTGGCATGTGAACTTTGGAAAGTTTGGAACTTTGTAACCATGGCAATCTTATGTGTACACTACAGGAATAGATTTGCTTTAGGTGTATTGAGTTGAGAAGGTGGCAGTTTTGCAAATCAGCAATAATAATAGTATATGCATTGTTGTTTACAGCATACACTAATTAGCATATACTTTAATTAATCTCTTTTTTCTGCTTCTGCATTTGCTGTTGAAAAGAGAGGATTTTCTGACATGGGAAACTGCAACTCTCTGTTGTCCCTCAAGTCAGGAATTACGTTCTTCACATTGCTTTCTCAGTTATCCTCCTCTGGATCTGGAGAAATCATTTGTCCTGTCCAAGCGGGTAATTAATTCTGCATTCTTATTCAGTCTGGGTCCATTTCAAAAAAGTGATTAATGCATGATGTGTGTAAGCTTTGAAAAAATCTGCTATCTCCCAGTGGACATGAGAGTTTTAAGTTTTGTGACACAGATTACTTATTGTCTGGCAGTGAACCTGAGTTTGTTAAGTTTTGTTAGAGTCATGAGACTGCTAACATTTATTGCACAGACTGCTGTCTGCCAGTGGACCTGTGACTGTTACACTCTGTGACAGACTGCTCCTGCTGGCCAGTGAACACATGAATGTTAAACTTTGTGACACAGGCTGTTGATTGTTCAAGCCTCCACACCTTTTGCCCTTCCCCACATGCATTCTGAGATAATAAGCAAACCATTTTTGTGTTTAAAGAGCCACTACCTTGTGTTTATTGAGCCAGTTCATAAGCATTACTACTTCAGTATATGACCCGCACTGAAGGAAGTCTCTCACCAGGATCCTGCCCTCCCCTCTTAACCCAAGAGAGTGAGAGTCATAGCCCTTCCTCTATGATCATGGTATGTACCATGTATGGGAACAAATCACATGGCCTCTTCTGGGAGCAGCCACAGAGAGGATTTCCCCATTTCCAAAATGCAAGCTCTCAGACCTGCATTGAAAAGTATAACTCCAATAGTCTGACATTATAGACCCTATCATGTGGGAATGGCATGACCATGATAAATGCTCAGACACTTCTCTGTTGACTCCAAGCTTCCTAACCTTGTGTTGTTACTCATAAGGGAGGTACTTGCCCAGTCTGGATGCAGGGGCCTCCCCCTTCCCCTAGCTCAAGGCCAGGCAAACATGACCCCCATGAGGCAAACCATAGAAAGACTTCCAACATGCTCCTAACCCAATCCAGGCTCCCCATAGCAGGTCACATAATGTAAGGCTCCAGAATGGCCTGGATAGTCAGGCAGAACAGGTTATGGCTGAAGTACAACAGATGTACCCCATCTGTGGGATATAACTCTGGGATATTTACTTTTTTATTGGCAATAAAATATTTGTTTTTAAGCAAGAAAATAAATACAGAAGAAGACAATAAATACAGTTTATATTGATATCATGAAACATGAAATACCATAAGCTATAATAAACATATCATTAAATTAAAATACATAAATGTGTATATAATACAGATAATAAAAGTAACTAAACAGCCATGCAAATATCCTACACATAAAAACATTAACAGATCTATAATAATCTTTACCCAGTGCATTAACTCACTCAGCCACAGGTGACCATTTTGAATAAGGTTAATCATAGAATATTTTGACTCAGATGTGAATTCTGGGGCTGAAATGTTGAAACATAAAATTTATTGACAGAAAAGGATCATTTTGCAAACCCATTCTGCCCATATTTTCCCTCCCTAATTTGTCTCTGCAGACCCTAACTTGTCTCCAGCAACCCTCCCTCATCTTCAAATTTAAGATGCTTTGGGGTTAAAATCAGTAATTTAGAATTAAAAAGATGGTGTACAACTTGGTCTAACAATACTATTATCTATAATTTCTGTAATGCACTTTAGAAATTGGAATTGAGGTGTTCAATGTTGCTGCTATATGGTCTATTGTTACAATGTATTTGTCTTATTCTCACAATGTATAGTGTATTGTATGTATGTGAATATGCATAACTACATGCACTTTATTTGGCCTGGAACTTCACTGAAAATGAGCTTGCTCAATAGAATGTATTCCATTATTCTCAATAATAAAAAATTATTTACTACTACTACTCCTCCCTGTCTGTTTTCTAATACACCCTTATGTCTATACTATGCATGGTTGAAGTCCCCCAGTGTTTTTGTCTCTACTACTTCTGCTGGCAGTCTGTTCCAGGTGTCTACCACCATTTCAGTGAAGCTTCATTACATGCCCCCTGATCCAGGTACTCCTTCTTATTTGAAAGAGAGTTCCCGCTTGCACCCTGTTCACCGCTGTGAGGTACTTGTAGGTCTCTATCATGTCACCTCTCACTCTTCTCTCTTCCAGGATGTACATGTTGAGATCCCTCAGTCTCTTCTTATAGGACTTCTCATGCAACCTCGGCACCAAGGTGCCCACCAGACCAAGTGGAAAGGTAGCTGAAGAGCCAGCTGCCAGCACTCATCCTTTTTGAGAAGTGCTGTGCAATTTTCCTGGGGCAGAAGTTTGATGTCTATATTGAACATTTAAACTGAATGTAGGGGAGACTGGGTCTAGGGGAACCACAGTGGCATGGGAGAGGAAAGGGATCCTAGCTAGTGGTCCCCCTACATCTGTGGGATTGTAGAAGTATAGCAGGTACAATGAAAGCCATGCCATGCTGGACTAGGTGAAGGGACTTTGGAGAGGGGGAATGTAAAGGGAGCAAGCACCAAGAAAAACAAAGGGATAAGAGGACATGCAAAGTAGAAGGGTAGTAGCAAAGCAGTATCAGGGGTCAGATGCCAGGAGCCTAGGTAATAAAATCAGTGAGCTCCAGGCATTTATGGCAGACACTGAGGTGGACATTGTGGCCATACTGGAAAATTGACTTCAGAAAATAATGACTGGAAACTGACAGTCCCTGGGTACTTGATGTTCAAGATGGATAGATTAACAGGTAGAGGGGGAGGAGTAGCACTTATGTCAAGGAGGGCATAGAGATGACAGAAGATGGGTGCATCAGGGGTATGAATGGGGTCACTGAGTTGCTGCAGGTGCAACTCACGGCAGCCTCAGGTAAGAAACTGCACTTGGGGGTGATCTATAGATCACTAGTGCAAGGGGAGGAGAGGGACACAGATCTCAGGGAAGAACTGGAGAGAATGATAACTAAGGAGGAAGTAGTGGTGGTTGACGATCGTAACCTGCCAGACATTGGTTGGGATGTTCTAGTGACCAGAAGTGCCAGAAGATATGACTTGCTGGATGACTAAAGTTTGCTGACAGAAAGCACCGAGCTTTACCTGAACTTTTTGTCTTCTAGGTTTGCTTGAAAGGACAAAGCAAGGAGAAACAATAAGGCTTCTTTTGGCTAAACAGAGTTACTGTTTTGTTACTAATTTGTTTTGTTCTTACAGGTTCTGCAGTTTAATCTCTCTTTCTCACATTGAAGGAGCTGATTGTTTTTCTTCCACAGCTCTTCCAGGAGATTAGGCAAGGCAAGGCAAATTTTATTTTTCCAGGTGCCCAATCCCAGAGGCTCTTGGTGCCGTACAGGCAATACAAATATCCAATAAAACAATAGAAATTTCAACAATAAATTAAACAGACCATATGAATAAATGAACAAGGCCTAAGTTAAAAGTAGTAGCTATAAGGGCCATCCCTAAGATAGGATCTAATACACAGTGTCTGGGACCTGCCTGATTGAACAAGTGGGTCTTGAGGCAGGCCTTGAAGACACCTCAACTGAAGGGGCCCCCATACAGATGGTGGAAGTGAATTCTACAAGATGGTGTCAGCAACACTGAACGCTGTATCACCGCAGTTTTCAGCCTCATCCTGGGAATCGCAAGGAGGCTCCTAGAGGAGTAGCAGAGGGAGCGGACTGAGGCAGCAGGTGAAAGAAGGTCAGACAAGTATCCAGGGCCCAGCCCATGTAGGGCTTTAAAGGTGAGCAAGCCCACTTTGAAGAGGATCCTCCACCTGACCAGCAGCCAGTGCAGTTCACATAGCACTGGGTTATGTGGAGCATTTTGACTGCCTCAGCAGCCTGGCAGCCACATTCTGCACTAGCTGCAGCCTGTGGAGGGTACCTCCCAAAACCCCGAGGTAAAGCGCATTACAGTAGTCAAGCCTTTATATCACAAAGGTGTGCACCAAGGTGGGGAGGTCCAGGGGTGGAACTAGGGGCTTGATCCTGGCGATATTCCTAAAATGATAGAAGCTGATCTGGACAACAGATGACACCTGAGCTTCAAATGTCAATCTGCTGTCAAAGGTCACACTGAGATCATGCACCCTAGTGGAGGCCCTCAGTGGCACAGACCCCAAGAACAAACCTGTTTGTGCACCTGAGGCCATCCTATCATGCTCTCTGATTGATTCCACAACCAGTACCTCCATCTTATCAGGGTTCAGTTGCAACCAGCTCAAGGCCATCCAGTCATTGATCTCAGCAAGGCATTCATTTAGCACTTCCACTGCATTCAATGTCCCAGAGGCAAAGGAAAGATACAGTTGGGTATCTTCCTCATAGAAGTGAAAACCTAAACTGTACTTCCTAATGAGCTCTCCGATGGGCATCATATACATGGCAAACAACACTGGTGACAAGACCAACCCTGAGGAACTCCACATGACAGGAGGCTAGAGGAGGAGGAGGAGGAGGAGGAGGAATTCCCATCACTACCTGTTGCCTCCTATTCGTGTGATAGGACTCAAACCAGCAGATGACAGCACCAGTGAGTCCACAATATTCCCTCAGGTGGTTAAGCAACACACAGTAGTCTACCGCATCAAAAGCTGAACAGAGGTCGAGAACAAGAATTGTCCCCTCTCCTCAGTCTCTAGCCCTGAGGAGATCATTATGCACATGAACCAATGCAGTTTCTGTACTAGGCCTGCCCTAATCTGATTTATTTTTCTTTCATCAATGTTACAAGGGGAGAATGAAGGACACGAGGATTTAACACTAACCTGTACATTTCTCCTTGTAATTGCTGTCAGTCTTGTGATTGCTGTAGGAACAGGGAGCTGAGGAACCTGTATGTATCTCAGACTGAAGTTGGGTGATTGTTTTCTGAGAGACAATACTGGTAGTTACAGCCACCCACCCTCCCAAGGTGTGTGTGTACATTTATAGGGCTACCTCATAGACACTTTCTCCACTTCCTGTCCTACCTCAGGAGGGGTGTGTGCGCATACAACTACATAGGGATGCTAAAGGTAACTGTGTCTACCAAGTTGGTGTGGGGTACTGAGTGATTGACTAGAGGTTTACTATTGTACTGGGAGAAAAAGATTCTTTAATTGTGTTTCCTAACACAGCTGCTTGATCTTATATATATATAAAAAAAATCAATTTACTTGGATGCCTAATGCTTAAGAAAGAGAAGGCAAACAACAGACATGATGGGATTGGTGCAATGCAGTGGCTGTGGGGCAGCAGTCTTCCAGGAGACATTTTGAAGGCTGTGGTGTGCTCTATCTGCATGCATCTCTCTTGGTTGAGGGCAGAGGGTTGTTTCTCCAGGCAGAGTTGGCTAGATTCAGTAACCTCCTCCCATCCAGGGACCACTGAAAGCACCCCCGCTACCTCCGAGGATGCCAGTAAGGAGGGGTGGTTGGAGAACAGTGGGCTCAGGGAGGGTTAGGGAGGTTGGGCATAGGAGCATACCACCTGTGGTTCCACTCTACAACTCCTACACCATTCTGGCAGAGTGAGGCTATCCCATGGAGGAACCCACAGTGTTGGATGGGGGAACCTCCATAGTGGAGGCCCTGGAGGGGCGGCAAGGGCCCCAGATGAGAAGGAAGCAGCTCCTAGTTGGGGACTCTATTATTAGGGGGTAGAATTGGGGGTGGGACAGGGAGGGAGGAAAGACAAAGGTAAGGTGCCTACCCAGTGCCTCAGCTTGGAGGGCTAGGAGGTGAATCCTAAGGATCACAGGGGCAACAGCATGGGAAGGGGAGCTAGATGTCATTGTCCACCTGGGGATAAATGACCTGGCTGACAGTGAGGTTGGGGTAGTGCAAAATGAGTTCACAGAGTTGGGAAGGGGTCTTAGGCAGGTGCACTCTCAGTAACCTTCTCGGAAGTGCTACCTGTCTACAGCATGAGAGAGGCCAGGTTGCTCCACACCATGGGATTCAATGAATGGCTGAAGAACTGGTGCAGAGTTGAGGGTTTTGGCTTCACTGGGGACTGGAGGCCCACCTGGAGAGATACAAGCTTGTACGCAAGGGATGGTCTGCATCTGTCCGAGGGGGGGACCAGGATCCTGAGTGAAAGGTTTGAATGTTTCAGTGACAAACATTTAAACTAACCAAAGGGGTAGATGGAAATATGGAGGAAGAACTCAACTGACCCCTTCAACAGGTTAAAGTAGTCAGACAAGAGGATACTAAGGATGGGAAAACACAATGGACTGAAATAGGAGGCACAGGGGGAAGGGATACGAGGGGACAAGTTGGGGCAAAGCCATAGAAACATAGACTTTGATGGCAGATAAGGACCACTTGACCCACCTAGTCTGCCCATTTCCCTACCTACAGGATAAGCTGCAGATCCTAGTTAACCAACAGCCTATTTCTTCCTACCCCTCCACAAAAATTGCATTATGTCTGTCCCATGCATTCTTGAATTCTCCCACAGTTTTAGACCCCACAGCCTCCTTGGAAAAGCTGTTCCATGCATCCACCACCCTCTCTGTGAAAAAAATACTTCCTCACATTGCCCCTGAACCGCCCCCCCATCTTCAAATTGTGTCCCCTTGTTCTTGCACATCTCTTTTTCTGAAAGATGCTACCCTTTTGGACTTTGTTGATTCCACTGAGATACTTAAAAGTTTCTATCATGTCCCCCCTTTCCCTCCTTTCCTCAAGGGTATACATATTAAGCTCCTTTAGTTTCTCCTTGTATGGCTTCTCTTGCAGACCCTGCACCATTTTAGTTGCCCTGCTCTGGACTGCCTCTATCCTGTCTATGTCCTTGCGGAGATAGGGTCTCCAGAACTGGATGCGGTACTCCAGATGGGGTCTCACCAATAGGGTTGTCAGAACCCTCTGAAGTTCTGGGTTCTCATTCTAGTCTAGAACTTTTGAAAAAGTTCTAGGGTTCTAAACTTTTTTAGAACTTTTTAGAACTCGAACCCTATTTTTTAATTGTGCTGCCAGTAATGAAGATATTGATAAAATACATGTGAAGGAAAAACTGTTCAGTATAAGGGGGGAGAGAAATTATCATGTGTAACATTGATAGGAATACAACTAGGTTTATCTATGGTTTCTTCTGTTATGCTAAAGGCAGCAACCTATGTAACAGGCCTAGACTCATTGTGGGACAGGAGTGTGCCAAGAGGCAGATTGCACAGAGCTGCTTCAAAACTTTGAGGGAAAGCTGACAGTGTCCCTTTATGAGATGATCTGGTATAAGTTAAACATTTGGATACACATGCCTCTGGTGATGTAAATGAGTCCTTAAATGTTTGTGAAGTACAGGTACACTGAATTACATGACTACAGTGACCACAATTGGATTATTGCACTTCTAAAATGACTTAGTTAAGATGTTGATGTTAGAAGCTGTTAGAGCTAACAGAATTAAAAAAAAACCAAACTGAACTGCAGTTTTTATCAGGGGCATTTAGGAAGCAAGATGTTTTAACATTTCAGTGAGCACTGATGTCAGGCTTTGTCGGGCTTTTTGTCTGTGTTGGGGAAGTGTAGGTGGAGCAGCCTTGCAAATGTTAATACCAGCTGCAATTAACAACCAGGAGCAAAAGAGCAAATGGCTGGGTGTTTTTTTCCCTTCTTTCTTTTTACTGATAATATAAACCGAGTCAGGAAAACAGTAAGGCTAATGAAGTATCAATATAGCAGTAGCAGACATGGGCATGGGGGGGGAGGGGATAAAATCAGAGGTAGACATTGCTGGCAGTATATCCTAGAGGTTAGAGTAATGAGCTATGAATGAGCTTAGTACATCCCGTAGACTGACATGGGTTTGATTCCCACAACCTCCACTTGCATACTGTGTGATGCTGAGCAAGTCACTTAACCTCCCCAGTAATCCCAGATCACCCCTGAAAACAGGCACCTGTGCCTAGTGGGCCTTACCCTGTTACCAAAGATTAACATGAAATAAATAGACATCTGCTAATAAAAGTATACAGGACAAGCAACAGACCTGAGGAATGCAGCATTTATTTTCATGTGAACTCTGATCCGAATAGTCTCTGATATCAGTGAAGGACAGGCATTAAACATATGGCCAAGACAGCCTCAAGGATATATGGCATGCTCTGTACTTCAGAATGGTTTACAGAGGAAAGTGAGCTGTGCAAGAGAAGCAGCGAAGGTCTGAACATCTTGTTTCACAATAAACGTGGCTTGCATGGCTAAGGTTCTTCTGCAAAACCATTCTGAAGTACAGAGCATGCAGTACATCTTTGAGGCTGTCTTGGGCTTACATGTTTATTGTCTCATTAGATGACATTGCCCCTTGCATTTTTTTTTTTTTTACAACTGAATATCTGCAGCTTTGCTTAAAAGAGAAAAAAAACCAAAACGTAACGGTCTCCCATATCTGTGCTGCTATCTGACCATCGGAGACAAAACCTTTCTGAAGTTTAGAGTATATACAGTATATCTTCCAGGCTGTCTTGGGCTGACCTGTTTAATGTCTTTCATTGGATCACATTGCCCCTTGCATTTTTTTTTTTACAGTTGAATCTCTACAACTTTGCTTGAAAAAAAAAATAAATAAAACACTTACTAGTCTCCAGTATCTGGTGCTGCTATCTGACCAGCGGTGACAGACTCCCATACTGCAGCAGACTAGTTTAAAGGGGCCACTGTCCGCTTTACCCCTCGTTTTTGCTTTTATTATAGACACGTGCAAGCTGTCATCTGATAATATAAAGTGTTGGCTTTGTTTTCTTTTGTTCATTTCATAGTCATGTACAGTGTGTTTAACACTCCTTTAGTTATACCATTAAAAATTGACTTCATTTTTGTTACAATTGACTTGCTCGGTATATAGAACACAGGAGAATTTGACTTGTTAGATGCCTATAAACCGTTTTTCTCATTATCCTAATAAAGTTCTCCCAACCCTCCTAGCAAATAATCTAAATAAACTTAACTTGGTTAGTGAATTGTAACTGGATACTAATTATTCTAATCTGTATATTAACAGGTAGGTGTTAACACAGTGATGGCCCACTAAATCCTGCCGACAATAGCTCAAATAACCAGTGTAACACTAAGTACACTTAAAATGTTATTCATATGCACCAAAATGTGTCACCTTGTCTTGCTGAAATGGCAGAACCCAACCTTAGCTAACCAAGTTAAGTTTTGTTTTCTTTAATTAATATTTTATGTGTTTTTGTCCCCATTTTATTTAGAACATTTGTTAGGAGGGTTGATAGAATTTTATGAGGTTGATCAGAAAGCTGGTTAATGGGACTCTAGTAAGTATCATATTTGATCGTACTCGTCATGTAAAACAAGTGGTAAGAGAGGCGTATGAACAGTGAAAAGACCAGAAACTAGATGCCAGACAAGTGGGATTACATGTGTGGCTATTAAACCAGAAAACACACAAAAAGGCAGGTGTGAGAGAAGTTGAAAGGGTAATATTTCAGCTTGCATTCATATCCTGGAGAACAATTGCACTGCAGGTAAGGAAAAAGTCTGTATCCACCATGAAAACAAACCAAATTGTTACAGGACCAAATAATAGATGTTTCATGTATGTGCAGAATTACAAAAAAAAAAAAAAAGAATACAATAAACAGAAGATTATCAAAGACTGGGGAAAGTAGTGCAATAAGGGCAGAAAATATAAATGAAAACATTTTGGGCTTTTAGAGTGGGACCAAGATGTTATTCCCAAAGGCAGAACTCACTAAACTAAATGAATGACCATTTTATTACTACACTACATGCCTTTGAATGTTTTCTGTGTTATTTAAATGTTTAGGATTTTAATGGGTTATACTGTAGCACTTTAAAAACTTTCTAAAATTTTTAAACACTGCTGTAACTTAATAAAAGCAAGCAGGCGACATCTGAAGACTTTCCCGACCTTTTAATAGGCAATTTACAGCACCTCATTACTCCTGGAGAAGAAGGTGATTAGCACCACTTAACACATTTCACTAGTCTCTTTTGCTACAAGGAGATGGATTCCTGATTCACTTGGTGTGTGTTCTCATTATAAAATAGCACCCTGACTCACTGCTGTTTACTCAAAGTGGAAAAGCTGCATCACAAGTTTCGTTCTGTGGAAGAAAAGCACAATTTGATAGAAAAAGCTGAGAGCTCAGCAGAAGTGATAAAGAATTGGATAGAAATTCAACTGATATAGTGATGGTATTAAGACAGAAAGGTGATGGTGCTTACGAAAATCATGACATGCAGATTTGAAATTGTCTCTCCATGTCTGATGCCGACAGCTGTCTGTTTCACCTAATCAATGACTGGCACTTTAATGCAGCAGCCATTCAGCAGTTCCCAGGTAGGGGAATAAAGTACAAACAGTATTTCAGCTCATTGCTGCGGCAGGCAGTAGAACTGGGTTTAGGGGTAAACAGCTGCTGACTATGCACATTTGCAGTAAGCGTCACAGACTTATATATATGTGATCGCCTGTCACGGTAAACACCGTGCAGCAACCGCTATACCCTAGTCCCAGATTTAACCCAGTGCTGTTCTGCTTCTTTGGAGAATCCCATCCCACCACAAACAACAAAATCCCATGGACTATGGTCCCAAAAACTTTATTAGCTTTGGATCATTTTCCTTGTCTCTGCAGATCCATTATATATGCCGTTACTGGAGAGTACGCAAATAAAACATTGCATCCACTTATGAAGGCATGACAAGCAGAGGGCAGTATGCAAAGCATATCTGATGACAAATGTCTTAATACTGTGTACAATTAACGCAATTGCACTGTGTTCATTAAATGTGGAGTGCTTTCTGGTAACTAGTCTAATGTCAAGCTAGCAAAATAAATGCATTATTCTGGTGTGGTTCTTTATATTCATGGCCAGATGCTGAATGATTGTTAAAAGAAATACTCGGGAAAGGTGGCACAAATGAGAAAATAGGGTGCAGCAGACAGACTTTGTAGTTTCACTCAGCCAGTGAACAGATCCTAACAGGGACTGGATTGAATAACAGTCAGTGATCATTTGAAGGACTCTTGCAAGAATAATTGTTTGAGCCAGAATACAAAACCTGTGCAGATGCATGGGTGTGCGAAGTGCTAATGGGTGTAAATGCAGTTCAGTCAGATTTACATAAACATATTGTTTTTTAACCAATAAACCAGATACAACCTGCACTTGATGTAACTGTGCTATGTAGAGTACAACACTTTACATATTACTAGACATTGGGGCATGTGTAGGGTGTTCTCAACACAAACTCCAGATCTTTTATCTGGTTCAGTACTATTTTTTTGCCTTTTGTTTATTGTGTCTAGATGTGTGATGGTGAAAAAAGGGAACATATTTTAAATCCACCAATCGCATTTATGAGTGTGATGACCCCGAACCTTGCAGCAAAATCTCCTTAGAGGAATGGTTTCTCCTTGATGATACTTATGTGTCCAAAAAACAAAGTAAGAAAAGTAATAGTCACAAAAAAATAAAAATAAAATGAAGATCACAGGGTGGGTAATGTGTTCGGCAGTCGGGTAGATCACTGCAAAATTCAACACTATAAAAACTCTAATGAGATTAAAAACACATGGGGCAATTAGAAGATACCAATATGATAACCTACATTTGGGGATCAAACATTTCCAAAGTGTTAAGGGAAACATACATGGGACATGAGCCTTTAATGTGACTGCTCTGTGCAACTGCAAAGGGGCAACAGCAAAAAGACTGTGATCAGAGTATAGAAAAATGAGACCCAGGGCACCTTAGTAATCATACATAAGTTAAAAAAAAAAAAAAAAAGATGTATACAAGGAAAACGGAGATAGACAGCACAGTAAAGAACTAACAGCAATGGATGTAATGACACCACATACATGGGAAAATTACTATACTTGGTAACGCAGAGCCAATCTCCAGTTAACTCCTTTGCTGTGAAACTTACATAGGGCCAATCACAAAAAGCTGCTGCTGCTGGAATGCAACCTTGGATACTGCGACCACTGAAGCCCTAGAGAGACAGTTCAACCAAGGAATGTTATGCTCTTGCAGATCGCAGGATGAGAGCAGACAGCTGCCGATGAGACAGAGAGAGAAAGAATTCTGTGCTCGCTGTCTGTGCTGCATATCAGGGAGGTTGTATGTATCTCATTCTGTCCGAGAGGGGAAACTGTGACAAGTACAGGGAACAGTGGGACACTGCAGAATGCTGAGCAGATGGCTGCTGACTCTCTCATCATCGGGAGTCAGGACCCCCCCCCCCACCAAGCTGGTGCTGGGAAAGAGAAGTAAAAGAAAAAGTAAGCTGCCGCCTGCTTCATTACTAATGATCGAACCCTTTTGCGAACCATCTAGTGTTCGAGTTCTAAATTAGAACTCGAACACCAGGGTTCGAGGAGGGTTCGAATCTTTCTTGAAGTAGTTCTGACAACACTACTCACCAACTCTCTGTACAGAGAGATAACTTCCTGTTTTCTGCTGGTGATGCCTCTGCCCATACATTCCAGTATCCCCCCAACCCTCCCTACTGCCTTCTCACATTGCTTGCTAACCTTAAGGTCATCTGATATGATTACCCCCAGGTCCTTTTCCATTTTTGTTGTTGTTACTACCTCCCCCCCCCCCATTGTGTAATCTTCCCCTGGGTTTTTGTTTCCCAGGTGCATTATTTTGCACTTCTTTCCATTGAATATAAGCTGCCATACTTCTGACCATTCCTCCAACCTTGCAAAGTCCCTTCTCATCCTTTCCACAGCTCCTTGTGTATCAACCCTGTTGCAGATCTTTGTGTCATCTGCAGAAAGGCATACTTTTCCTTCCAGTCCCTCTGCAATGTCACTTAGAAAGACATGAAAAAGGACTGGACCCAGTACTGAACCCTGTGGTACCCCACTAGTAACCCCTCTTTCTTCAGAGTGGACTCCATTTACAATTACCTTCTGCGTCCTGTTGTCCAGTCAATGTTTTATCCAGGCTACCACCCTGGGACCCACTCCCAGGCTGGTAAATTTGACTATTAATCTTTTGTGTGGGACTGTGTCAAATGCCTTGCTAATTTCTAGGTAGGCCATGTCCACAGCCCATCCCTGGTCTACTACTTTTGTCACCCAGTCAAAAAAATCAATTAGATTCATCTGACATGACCTTCCTGCTGTGAACCCATGCTACCTTGGGTCCCGTGCCCCACTGGCCTCTAGGTACTCAACAATTTTTCCTTCAGAAGTGATTCCATCATTTCCCTACCATAGAGGTCAAACTGACAGGTCTGTAGTTTCCTGCCTCTGTCTTGCTCCCACCTTTGTGAAGGGGAATCACATCCGCCTTCCTCCAGTCCTCAGGTACCACACCATCCTCCCTTGATTTGTTAAAAAGGGTAGTCAGTGGTTTCACTACTTCTCCCCTTAATCCTTTTAGAATTCTGGGGTGAATTCCATCAGACCCCATTGCTTTGTCCACCTTCAGTTTTAGGAGTTCTTTCAGAACCCTTTCTTCTGTGAAAGGACTGGGATCGTCCCCCCTATCCAGAGTGCTTCTGTTAATTGGATTAGGCACCTCCCCCTCTTTTGTGAATACTGAGCAGAAATATTTGTTCAGTATCCCTGCTTTTCACTGTCCCTCTCTGCCCACTCACCGTCCATTCTATTCAGCCTCACTATCCCTCCCTTTGTCTTTATCGTTCCCTGATGTACCTATAAAGGTTTATCCCCTTCTTAACCTGAGTTGGCTATCTTTTCCTCAGTTTGGGCCTTTGCTATTCTGACTTCCTTCCCTTTTGAGAACCATAGTGGCTTTGTCTTTTGTTTTGAATTGTTTATTTGCTTCACACAAAGGCTTGTTGCCTCTGTGATGGCAGTTTTGATGTTTCCCCATTGTTCCTCCACCCCTCCTTCTAGCCTATTTGCTAGTGCTTTTCTAAGGCACTCTCCCATCTTGCCAAAGTCAGCCCTCCTGAAGTCCAGTATCCTCACTTATGTATGGCTTGACTTTGTAGCTGAGTTTATCGTGAACCACACTGTTTGGTGGTCACTTGTTCCCTGATGGCTACCCACTTCTAGATCTGAGATCCTCTCACTGTCCCCATTTGAGAGTAAGAGGTCTAAGAGTGCTCCCTCATGAGTGGGTTCCAAAACTAGCTGTCTGAGGCATGCCACCTGTAGGGCATCGAGAATGGCCCTGCTCTTGGGTGTAGCTGCAGCAAATGTGCTCCAGTTAACATCTGGCATATTCAGGTCTCCCATCAACAGTATCTCCCCTTTCTCTGCCATCCTAAGAATGCCTTCTATCATATCCTTGTCCATTCCTTCCCCCTGACATGGGGGTCTGTATACAACCCCTGTACAGATTGTGGTGCCATTTCCAGTCTCTAAGGTGACCCACAGCGCATCCTCTCCTCCCTGTTTAGTCTTTTGTTCAGTTGCTTTTATCCTTTCCCTTACATAGCGAGCTACTCCTCACCCTCTTCTCCCCTCCCTGTCTCTGCTGTAGGTTGTGTACCCTGGTATGTTAACATCCCAGTCATGGTTCTATGTGTACCATGTTTCTGTGACTGCTACAATATCCAGGCATAGAAACATAGACTTTGACAGCAGATAAGGACCACTTGGCCCACCTAGTCTGCCCATTTCCCTACCTAGAGGATAAGCTGCAGATCCTATTTAACCAACAGCCTATTTCTTCCTACTCCCCCCACAAAAATTGCCTTATGTCTCTCCCATGCATTCTTTGAATTCTCCCACAGTTTTAGACCCCACAACCTCTTCAGGAAGGCTGTTCCATGTGTCCACCACCCTCTCTGTGAAAAAATACTTCCTCACATTGCCCCTGAGCTGTCATCCCTCTATCTTCAAATTGTGTCCCCTTGTTCTTGCACATCTCTTTTTCTGAAAGATGCTACCCTCTTGGACTTTGTTGATTCCACTGAGGTACTTAACCGTTTCTATCATGTCCCCCTTCTCCCTCTTTTCCTCAAGGGTCTGCATATTAAGCTCCTTTAGTCTTTCCTCGTATGGCTTTTCTTGCAGACCCTGGACCATTTTAGTCGCCCTCCTCTGAACTGCCTCCATCCTGTCTATGTCCTTGCAGAGATGGGGTCTCCAGAACTGCACACAGTACTCCAGATGGGGTCTCACCAACTGTCTGTACAGGGGGATAACAACTTCCTGTTTTCTGCTGGTGATGCCTCTCCCTATACATCCCAGTATCCCCAGCCCTCCCTACCGCCTTCTCACATTGCTTGCCAACCTTAAGTTTATCTGATATGATTACCCCAGACCCTTTCCATTTTTGTTGTTGTTACTACCTCCCCCATTGTGTAATCTTCCCATGGTTTTTGTTTCCCAGGTGCATTATTTTGCACTTCTTTGCATTGAATCCAAGGTGCCATACTTCTGGCCATTCCTCCAACCTTGCCAAGTCCCTTCTCATGCTTTCCACGCCTCCTTGTGTATCAATTCTGTTGCAGATCTTTGTGTCATCTGCAAGAGGCATATTTTCCTTCCAGTCCTCTGCAATGTCACTTATAAAGACATTAAAGGACTGGACATAATACTGAACCCTGCGGTACCCACTAGTAACCCTCTTTCTTCAGAGTGGACTCCGTTTACAATTATCTTCTGTGTCCTGTTGTCTAGCCAATGTTTTACCCAGGCTACCACCTGGGACCTACTCCCAGGCTGGTTAATTTGACTATTAATCTTTTGTGTGGACTGTGTCAAATGCCTTGCTAAAGTCTAGGTAGGACATGTCCACAGCCCCTCCCTGGTCTACTACTTTGGTCACCCAGTCAAAGAAATCAATTAGATTCATCTGACATGACCTTCCTGCTGTGAACCCATGCTGCCTTGGGTCCTGTGCTCCACTGGCCTCTAGGTACTCAACAGTTCTTTCCTTCAGAAGTGATTCCATCACTTTCCCTACCACAGAGGTCAAACTGACAGGTCTGTAGTTTCCTGCCTCTGTCTTGGTCCCACTTTTGTGAAGGGGAATCACATCTGCCTTCCTCCAGTCCTCAGGTACCCACATCATCCTCCCATGATTTTTAAAATGGTAGTCAGTGGTGTCACTAGTTCTCTGCTTAATTCTTTTAGAATTCTGGGGTGAATTCCATCTGGCCCCATTGCTTTGTCCACCTTCAGTTTTAGGAGTTCTTTCAGAACCCTTTCTTCTGTGAAAGGACTGGGATCGACCCCTATCCAGAGTGCTTCTGTTAATTGGATTAGGCACCTCCCCCACCTCCTCTTGTGAATACTGAACAGAAGTATTCATTCAGTATCCCTGCTTTTTCACTGTCCCTCTCTGCCCACCCACCGACCATTCTATTCAGCCTCACTATCCCTTCCTTTGTCTTTCTATGCTCCCTGATATACCTATAAAAGGTTTTATCCCCCTTGTTAACCGAGTAGGCTATCTTTTCCTCAGTTTGGGCCTTTGCTATTCTGACTTCCCTCCCTGCTTACTTCTGCCTTAACTGGCACAGTTATCCCTCTTTCATCAAGGCCACCAGTTCAGGGAGCTTGTTGTCCAGACTACGGGCATTGGTACTCATTATCCTCCATTTCCTGATGGCCTTACCCCTTTTTTGCCCCATCCCAGTCCTTATTGCCTTTGTCACTTTCTCCATTTACCCCTGCCCTTCTCCCTAAAACATGGAGGGCCATGTGTACAAATGCCTCATCCCTGACCTAGTAGCTTTGATGGCAGAGGGAGATCTATATATTGTGGCAGGCACTAAAACATGGTATACACTAAGCCATGACTGGGATGTTAATATACCTGGGTACACAGTATACAGGTAAGACAGGGAGGGCAAAAATGGAGGAGGGGTAGTGATCTACATCCAAGAGGGGATCAAAGCAACTGAATAAAGTGAAATCAGGGAGGAGAGGAGGTACTGTGGGTCACCCTGGAGTCAGGAAATGGCCACACTATCCACATGGGGTTATCTACAGATTCCCAGTGCATGGGGAGGAAACAGATAGGCAAATGGTAGATAACATCAATAAAATGGCACCAATGCTGTGGCTACATCCAGGATGCCCTGCAGGAGGCATGCCTCATGCAGCTAGTAGTGGAACCCACCTGGGAGGGGGCAATATCACACCTGGTGCTCACAAATGGTGACAGCACAATGGATGTATCAGTGGGCAACCATCTGGGGTCCAGTGACCAGCATACAGTATGGTTCAAGGTAAAGACAGTAGATGAGTCAAGCCACACAAAAGCAAGAGTCCTAGACTTCAAAAGGGCTGACTTTGCTCAAATGGGAAAATGCCTCAAGAAAACACTGGCAAAGAGTGAGGGAGGGAGAAAGGCACAGTAGGAGACCATCAAGTCAGCCATAACAGAGGCAACAAGCCTTTGTGTGAAGCAAGTTAACAAAGCTAGAAGACAAAGAAAACCATTATGGTTTTCAAAAGAAGTGGCAGAGACAGTTAGAGTGAAAAAACTGGCATTTGGGAAATACAAGGAAATGCAGAGGGAGGAAGACAGGGAACTGTATCAGACTAAGCAGAGGGAAGCAGAAAAATCAGTCAGACATGCAAAGGCACAAACAAAGGAAAGGATAGCCCAGACAAAGAAGGAGGGCACGAAACCTTTTTCAGGTACATAAGGGAAAGAAAAAAGGCCAAGGGAGGGATAGTGAGGCTAAGTAAAGGAGTGAGGGAGTGGGCAGAGGGGGACCTAGAAAAAAACTGTGATACTGAATGAAAACTTTAGCTCAGTATTCACGAAAGAAGGGAAGGAAGGGAGAGGACAGAAATTATCCAGTAGACACATACGGGAAGAGGGGTAGACACTAGATCATTCACAGAAGAGAGAGTTCTAAAGAAACTCTTGAAACTGAAGGTGGACATGGCGGGTCCAGATGGATAGATTCCAGAATTCCAAAAGAACTCAGAGAGGTGCCACTGACACCACTTACAGCCCTATCCAACAGATCGCAGGAGGGAGTATTACCAGAGGACTGGAGAAGGGCGTAATCAATCAATCAATCTTGATTTTACCAGGCGAAGCATCATTTGCAAGGTGGACCTGGACAAATACACATAAAAGTAAACAATATACAAAGGAAAAAGATGGGTGTACAATCAAGGAATACAATATAAAAGAGGACATAAAACATAGTACAGTATTAGGCAAGGTCTAAACAGGCAAATATGCAAGAGGCTAAGAAAAAAAATATTGTCCATATACATTATACAGTATGTACAGGAATAGTGCAGGAAATGGGGTAGGAGGGGTTTTAGGGAGAAGAAGGGAGAAGGAGTAATAAACAGGGAATCACAAGGCCTGAGGATGGATGTAGTACCCCGTCACAAAAGTGGAAGCAAGGTAGAAGCGGGAAACTATAGACCGGGCAGTTTGACCTCAGTGGTGGGAAAGATGATGGAATTACTGTTAAAAGAAAGGATTGTGAAATCTCTAGAAGTCAGCAGGGCATTGGACCCAAGGTAACATGGATTCACAAGAGGAAGGTCTTGTCAAATGAATCTGATAGATTTTTTGACTTGGTGACAAGGGTAGTAGATCAGGGAGGGGCAGTGGACATAGCCTACCTAGATTTTAACAAGGCATTTGACAGTCCCGCACAAGAGGTTAGTAAGCAAGCTGGGCAGCCTGGGAATGGGTCACAAGGTGGTAAACTGGGTTAGAAATTGGCTTAGCAACAGGAAACAGAAGGTGGTGGTAAACAGAGTTCAACCTGAAGAAAGGGGAGTAACCATCGGGGTGCCACAGGGTTCAGTACTAGGGCCAGTCTTCTTTAATGTCTTTATTAGTGACATTGTGGAGGGACTCAAAGATATGCCTGTTTGCAGATGACACCAAGATCTGCAATAGGGTTGACACTCTGGGGAAAGGGGGATGGAGAAGATGAGAGAGACTTAGCCAAGTTGGAGGAGTGGTAAAAGTGTGGCAGCTCAGATTCAATGCCAAGAGGTGCAAAATCATTCACTTGGGGAACAAAACCCAGGTGAGGAGATACACGATTGGGGGTTACTAAGAACAACCAAACTGGAAAGGGACCGAGGTGGTCATAACAGATGATTTAAAAGTAGCAAACAATGTAAGAAGGCAGTAAGGAAAGCTGGGGGATGCTGGGTTTGTATAGGAGAGATATCACCAGGGAAAACAGGAGGTGGTGATGCCACTGTACAGGCAGTTGGTAGAGGCCACATCTGGAGTACTGCATACAGTTCTGGAGACCCCATCTCCAAAAGGATATTGACAGGGTGTGCAGCAGTCCAGAGAAGGGCAACAAAATGGTGCAGGGGTTACACCAGAAACCATATGAGGAGAGATTGAGGGAACTCAATATGTATACACTGGAGGAAAGCAGGGAGAGGGGGGACATGATAGAGGCATTCAAATATCTGATGGGGATCAATAGAGTTCAAAAGGGAAGCATCTTTCAGAGAAGAAGATTTGCAAGAACAAGGTGTCACAATATGAGGCTGGAGGGGGGAAGACTCTGATTACATGAGGAAGTATTTTTTCACAGAAAGGGTGGTGGATGAATGGAACAGCTTCTCTGAGGAGGTTGTGGGGGCAACAATGGTAGGCAAATTCAAGAATGCATGGAACAGGCAGAAGGCAACCCTAAGGGCAAGAAGGAGGTGATAGGGTACAGATCAAGTAGGATCTGGAGTTTATGCAGTTGGTAGGGAAATTAGCAGATAAGGTGGGCGAGGCGGTCCTTGTCTGCCATCAAATTCTATGTTCCTATGCATTCCAGGACTGTTAGCTGCTACAGCTAGTTAAGAAGCCCCCTAAGCAGACCGCAATTTTCTATGTGGTGCTCAACAACTCAGAGGTAGCAGAAGTTGTGGGAGTAGGGGAGCCTTTAGGGAACAGTGACCGTAACTCCATTTGGTTTGACCTGCCCTCTGGTCAGGTAAACTGCAATCAAGAGCTGATGTCTTTGATTTTAGAAGGGCAGACTTCAACAGATTGAAGGAGCTGGTGAGGGATAAGTTAGTAGGGATGTAAAACATAGATGGGGTGGAAAGGAGATGGGGGCAATTAAGGGGACCATTCTAAGGGCATCTAAGGTATGCATGAGAACAGTAACCAAAAATAACAAGTTCATGAGATCACTATGATTCTCTCCAAGGGAGGGGGAAGTGGCGAGGGCCAAGAAAAAGGCTGTCTAAAAATTTAAAGAAAAGTAGGGGAAGAAAGATTGGGAAGAATATTTGCTGAAAAACAGGGAGGCAAAGAGGGTAGTTAGGGTTGTAAAAGCAGACACAGAACTGTATATTGCAGAGAGGGTCAAAAATGGAGAAAAACATTTCTTCAGGTATATTAGTGAAAAAAAAGAAAGAAAACAAGGGGGACTGGAAAGAAGCAAATAAGGGGGACTTGTGAGGCTAACAGAGGAGGAGGATAGGATGATTGAGGTGGGCAGGTAAAATGCTGCAGTCCTTAATGATTACTTTTGCTCAGTTTTCACTAGAGAGAATGGTGGACCCTTGCCAGAGAGTGGCATCTAAGAGGTCACTAAGGGGGTCCCAGAGATGATGCAGCCAATATTTAGTAGCAAAGGTTCCTGAAAGTGCTTGCAGCCCTAAAGATTAATAAGGCCCCAGGATCAGAAGGCTTGCATCCATGGATATTCAGGAATTGGCAGAGGAACTCGCTGATCCCCTGGTAGGTCTGTTCAACAACTGTCTAAGGACAAGGGTGGTTCAGAAGAATTGAAGGGTGGTGGACATATTTCTGCTCCATAAGAAGGGGACGATGAACAAACAGGGAACTACAGACCTGTCAGTCTTACCTCTATTGTAGGAAAACTGATGGAGTCACTGGTCAAAGAGAATCTTATGGATTACTTGGAGTGCAACAATCTTCAGGATAGTAAGTAGCTAGATTCATGGCAGAGAGGTCATGTCAGACTAACCTCATAGTTTTCTTTGACTGGGTGACAAGGGAATTGGATAGGGGTTATGCTATGGATTTGCTCTACTTTGACTTTGACAAAAAATTCGACTCGTACCCCACAGACACTTGTTGAAGAAGATGGAGGATCTGGGTGCAGCTAAAGTCACAATACATTGCATAGGCAACTGGTTAAAGGGGAGTCAGTAGAGGATAGTGGTCAACAAGGTTAAATTGGAAGAGAGGGAGCTCTCAGGCAGGGCCCAAAGGGATCTGTTCTAGGTCAGATCTTCATCAGGGAACCCATGACAGTCTGTGTCTCTTCACAGGTGACATTAAGCTCTGTGGGAGGTTGGATAGTGATGATTGAATAAAGAAAATGCAGTGAGACTTGCAAAAGCTGGAGTGAGTAGTCAAGAGTTTGGCAATTGAAATTCAATGCCAAAAAATGCAAGTGAACCTAGGGAACAAGAACCCCAGGATGGAGTATTGGATGGAAGGAGTGAGACGTTGTACCACGGCTGAGGAACGAGACCTTGGAGTTATCATGAGTGATTCCCTAAAGCAATCAAATCAGTGCAACAAGGCTTATAGCACAGCAAATAGGATGCTTGGATGTATCAGGAGGAGTATTGATGACAGAAGAAGGGAAGTAATACTTCTCGGAAATAAGATGAGTGAGCACAGACTAATTGTTGGTCAGTGCAGTTCATAGGGTAGCAAGCCCCATTAATGAACAAAACAGTGAGCGAGCTGCACTCGAGAACGAAACCACACTAACACAATATGTGATAAGTTTCAAAGCTTTTATCCAACAGCAGTCAGGACATACACTAGCAAAATCCCCAGTGCTTTGACCACTCAAGGTCTTCCTCAGGGGGTGTGTGAGGAAGACCTTGAGTGGTCGAAGCGCTGGGGAGTTTGACAGTGTATCTCCTGACTGCTGTTGGATTAAAGCTTTGAAGTTTATCATATATTGTGCTAGCATGGTTTTGTTCTCGAGTGCAGCTTGCTTACTGTTTCGGGAAGTAAAACTTCCCCTGCATAGATCCTTGATAGAAATATAGAAACATAGAATTTTATGGCAGATAAGGACCGCTTGGCCCACCTAGTTTGCCCATTTCCCTACCTAATGCATAGGCTGCAGATCCTAGTTAACCAACGGCCTACTTCCTCCTACCCCCCACTAGAATTGCCTTATGTCTGTCCCATGCATTCTTGAATTCCCCCACTGTTTGTGAGTCCACTGCCTCCTCGGGAAGGCTCTTCCATGTATCCACAACCCTCTCTGTGAAAAAACACTTCCTCACATTACCTTTGAGCCATTTCCCCCCCTTTATTTTCAAATTGTGCCCCCTTTTTCTTGCACATCTCTTTTTCTGAAAGATGCTACAGTCTTGGACTCTGTTGATTCCCTTGATGTACTTGAAAGTTTCTATCATGTCCCCCCTCTCCCTCCTCTCTCGAGTGTATACATATTAAGCTTCTTTAATCTCTTTTCGTATGTCTTCTGATGCAGACCATGCACCATTTTAGTTGCCCTCCTCTGGACAGCCTCCATCTTGTCTATGTCCTTGCGGAGATGGGTTCTTCAGAACTGGACGCAGAACTCCAGATGGGGTCTCACCAGTTGTCTGTACAGAGGGATAACAACTTCCTGTTTTCTACTGGTGATGCCTTTCCCTATGCAGCCCAGTATCCCACCAGCTTTCCTTACTGCCTTCTCACATTGCTTGCCCACCTTAAGGTCATCTGATATGACTACCCCCAGGTGTTGTTATTATCTCACCCCCCATTGTGTACTCTTCCCCTGGATTTTTGTTTCCCAGGTGCATTACTTTGCACTTCTTTGCATTGAATCTAAGCTGCCATAAATTTGACCATTCCTCCAACCTTGCCAAGTCCCTTCTCATCCTCTCCACCCCACCTTCTGTATCAACCCTGTTGCAGATCTTTGTGTCATCTGCAAAGAGACATACTTTTCCTTCCAGTCCCTCTGCAATGTCATTTATAAAGACATTAAAGAGGACTAGTCCCAGTACTGAACCCTGTGGTACCCCACTAGTAACCCCCCCTTTCTTCAGAGTAAACTTCATTTACTATTACCCTCTGTATCATGTTGTCCAGCCAATTTTTTACCCAGGCTACCACCTTGGGACCCACTCCAAGGCTGACTAACTTGTATATTGATCTTTTGTGTAGGACTGTGTCAATGCCTTACTAAAATCTAGGTAGGCCATGTCCACAACCCCTCCTAGTCTACTACATTGGTCACCCAGTCAAGAAAATCTATTAGATTTGTCTGACATGACCTTTTTGCTGTGAATCCATTCTGCCTTGGGTCCTGTGCCCCACTGGCCTCTAGGAACTCAACAATTCTTTCCTTTAGAAGTGATTCCATCATTTTCCCTACCACTTAGGTAAAACTAACAGGTCCGTAGTTTTCTGCCTCTGTCTTGTTCCCACTTTTGTGAAGGGGAATCACGTCTGCCCTCCTCCAGTCTTCTGGTACTACGCCATCCTCCCATGATTTGTTAAAAAGGGAATTGATGAGGTCACACGTGGAGTACTGTGCCCAGTTTTGGGGTCCTCAGCTCAGGAAGGATAAGGATAGACTTGAGACAGTGCAGTGCATGGTAACAAAAATAAAACAGGGCCAGCAAGGAATATGCTATGAGGACTGCCACAAGGCACTGAACTTGTACTCACTGGAGACAAGAGAGGAGAGGGGAGATATGAAGAGACCTTCAAATTCCTAAAAGGAATTAACAGGGTGAACTGTGAGGAACTATTTAACTTGAATACCAGCTCGTGGTCTCATGGTCATGATTGAAAACCAGCAGGAGGGAGGTTAAGGAAGGAGGTGTGAGGAAATATTGTTTTACAGAAAGGGTGGTGGAGCCATGGAACAGGCTGCTTGCCAAGGTAGTGGCGGGTGCAAAAACCATTAAGCATGGCTGGGACAGAATGAAGGGTATAGTGGTTGCTAGGGACATCACTATCAGGAAGGAGAATGGAGGGGGGTGTGTGGAGGGCTAGGATCCTGGAGGAACAGTACATCCCAGGGCTAAACAGGGAACTCTGACAGACTGGATGGGCCTTTGGTGTTTTTCTGCCATTATTATCTGTACCTCTGTATTTGAATAAGTCAGCTATTATGGCTACTCTTATTTCCTCTGTTGATCTAGATTGCATCATAGAGATCTGACTGGGTGACGATGCTGATTCGGTTTTGGAAATGTCAGTCCCAGCTAGGTTCTCTGTAGTACCCTGCTCAAGGAAGAACCATGAGGGGGGCATCTGTTGTACATCTGAGCTGAACTTGGTGGTGCACCCAGTGGGGGATACCTTATCATTTGAATGCATGGATATGTGTGTGGTACAAGTGCAGGTTTCAGAAGCCTCCTCATCTACTGGCCTGCAGGCGGAGAGATGGAATTTCTGCAGGAAGTTTGGACTTCATCACTGGCAGAGTGTTGGAGTTGCCCAGATAACTAAATTTGGTGACTTCAATGCTTGGGTTGATGACATACTCTCACGGTTTGATCAAGGCTTCTTCCAGGGTATGGAATCTCTGGGCTTTGCACAAGCTGTTTCTTCCACTACCCACCAACATGGCCATAGCTTGGACTTAATGTTCTCTTTAAGGATTGAGACTGGCAATCTTAAGATTGGTCTGTTCAGCTGGTTGGATCATTGTGCCATCAGGTTCACTTTTAGGGTCCCACCTGTAGTCCAACCCCTGTGGAAGTGGTCCAGCTCTGCCCTTTGCGAGGGATTCAGCCAGAGGGACTATAGGCAGTACAGAACACCTTGGATGTGTTGACAGTGCACACTAGAAGCAGCCGTGGGCTATAACTGGGTGGTCATTACAGGTTTGGATCTTGTGGCATCAGTTCATGTATGCCCACTGATTTCATGCTTTTTCCCACCATGGTTTGATGACAAGCTGTGGGAGATGAATGCAAAGAAGTGGAGGTTGGGGTGCTGTTGGAGGAGATTAGGGTCCCTTGAGGACAGACTAGCTTTGATTGCTCACTACATTGAGTAGCAAAGGGCAATCACCCATACAAAGGCAGTGTTCATGTCTAGGGGGATTGCTGCTGGGAGGAAATGACCAGCTCATTTCTTTTGGACTGTGGACAGGCTTCTTTATCCAGTCTGTCTTGGGTCATTGAGAGCTGTTTCATGCACAAAATGCAATGAGTTGGCCAGGTTCTTTTCAGACAGGGTGTCCTCTATTAGGGCTGGGATTTTGAAAAATGAGCCATTACAGCCAAGTGGTATTGAACCTATGAGATGCATTCAGTGGTCATGGGGTGAGCTTTGGCTAGTGACAATGGAAGAGGTAAGTCAGGTGATCTTGGAACTATGGCCAACATTTAGTGATCTGGATCGAAGCCCGACACGTTTACTTGAGATTTGTGTAGGGCAGCTGGCCCTGATGTTCACTGGGATTGTCTGGTGCTTCTTGTCAGAGGGGGTGTTCCCAGTGTCTTTGAAAAGTATACTGGTGAATCCGCTTCTAAAAAACTGGTTCCACCCATTCAGAGCACTGGCATTAGTGCGCCCGGTCATCAGGGCGTTAAGTCGGGATTTCACATACCCCTGTTTCCCTGCACTTTTTGGCATTGAATCTCACTGCCATGCTTTAGACCACTCCTCAAGTTTCCCTAGATCACTGTTCATTCTCTCCAAACCCTCCTCACTGTCCATCCTATTTCAGATTTTGGTATCATCTTCAAAAAGGCACACCTTTCCTTCTAGTTTCTCAACAATGCCACTTATGAAGACAATGAAGAGGACCAGTTCCTGCACTGAGCCTTGTGGTGCCCTGCAGGTTACCCCTCCATCATTTGAATTATTGCTGTTTACCACTACCCACTGTCTTCTATCCATTAACCAGTTGCTAACCCAATTCATTACTTAGGATCCCGACCCCAAGCTACTGAGTTTTTGGGGCTGCAGTGGGCAGAGCCCTGTAGACCTCCTGCGATTAAAAAGGAGACTTTTCCAACCAAACAACGGTATGGAGTTGCCTCACAGTTACCTCCACATCCATGAAGCACTTTACTGTCTCCATTAGCAGTCGCACAGCACTATTTCTCTTTAGTCAGAGGCCACAGCAGAACACGGCACAGTCAGCCGTGTCCAAGATGGCTGCCAAACTGTACAGCAAATGCATGACTACTTGCACATGAGCAGTAGCATTCAGTGGCCATCTTGGACACGGCGGACTGTGCCATGTTCTGCCATGACCTCCGACACCAAGATTGCGGACAAGACTGCGCTCATCTTTTTTTTTTTTTTTTTTATGTACAGTATATAGATTTTTTTCTTCCCATCCACCCAACCCTCTCTCTCGGCACCCACCACCCACCCCACCCCAGAAATATAACTGACACTGGGGGTGTCTAATCCCCCAGTGTTCATGAATCCTTGGTCCATTTTCTTTTTAGCCCTCCCCAATCCAGTACCACGCAGGCACGGTTATTTTTGTATTTATAATAACAATAATAATATTTATTTGTACCACACCTGTCTAAAAACCAAGGTGCTTTAACAAAAGATTCAAGTAAAAACAGTATAATAAAACACATATGCAATAAATACTAATTCATAAAAACAGTTAAATAACATCAAGTCATGTACACTTGATACCATAGATGGGTCTTCAGGGCCTGTTTAAATTCCTCCACGGACACGCACTTCTGAAGTGGATGGGGTAGAGGATTCCAAAGGTCTGGGGCCGCATAAATAAAAGCACGGGCCCCCGAAGATTTAAAAAAAAAACTTGGAATATCTAGCAACCCCTTGTCCACTGAGCGGAGTGATCACCCAGGGCAGTAAGGTACCAGAAGCTCTTTCAGGTAGTCTGGCCAAAGTCCATGTAGGGCTTCATATGTCAGAGGTCTGACTTTAAAGGTGATCCACCACTGTACTGGCAGCCAGTGCAGTTCAAAGCACAGGAGAAATATGGCAGTACGAGGATACCAGTCAATAATCGGGCCGCAGCATTCTGCACTAGCTGCAAGCGGCAGATATCAACCCTGGTAGCCCTAGATAAAGGAAGTTGCAATAATCAAGGCGTGAGGTCACAAAGGCATGGACCAAAGTAGGCAGATCACCGGACGGAACAAGGTGCTTAATCTGGAGATGTTCCTCAGATGGTAAAGGAAGATTTGACCGCCAACACCTGTGATCGCAGTGTTAGCCCGTCATCAAAAATCACCCCAGATTCACACCTGTTCAGAAGTGGTGAGCTGGGAGCCACCAAGAAAAATTCCTGAAGGCAAACCAGCTGCCCTCCCCTCTATCCGGTGACCCGGGTCCATAACCAACACCTCCATCTTCTCCAAGTTCAACCTCAGCCAACTCAAATCCATCCAGTTCTGGATTTCAGTGAGGCAGTTGTTAAATGTCGAGAGTAAGTAAGTAAGTAAATGTTTATTTCTATAAGGCTCCCTTCCCAAGCTCAGGGCGCCTTTACAAAATCCTACATACAATATTAAAAACCACAATTATAAATAACATTATATTCAAGATAAAATTTAACATAATTTATGTCACTAAAAATGCTCTATCCTGGTCAGGTACAAAAGATAGGTAGAGCTGGGTATCATCAGCATAGCAGTGAAACCTCAACCCATACCTTCTTACAATGTCTCAGAGGGGCAGCACATACACTGCAAAAAACATGGAGGACAACACTGAACCCTGAGGCACCCCACATGACGAGAGACTGGGATGGAGGAATTAATCCCCAACATCACCCTCTGAGTTCTGCCAATGAAGAAAGATCTAAACCACCTGAGGACTGTACTAGACAGGCCACAGAGGAACCTCAGGCATTCAAGAAGAACCCCATGGTCCACAGTGTCAAACGCTGAAGAGAGATCAAGAAGAACCAAGATGGAACGGCTTTTCCGATCTCTCGCCATCAGGAGATCATTGAGCACCTGAACCAGCACAGTCTTGGTACTATACTACTTTTTGAAAGCCAGACTGGAATGGTTAATAGATGTCATGGGTGGTCAAATGGTTCTCCAGCTGTATGGCCACTACTTTGTCAATCACCTTCCCACAAAGGGAAGGTTAGAGATTGGTATGTAGTTAACATGGCAGTCTGGGTCCAAGGAGCTTTCTTCAAGAGGGGCGTCACCACCACCTCTTTCAGGGAGCTAGGAAACTCACCCATCTCCAAGTAGCACCAGACTATCGGTGCTAGGACTGGCCCAATGGTATCCCAGCAACCCTTAATCAGGGAAGTAGGACCTGGATCCAAACTACAGCATATAGGATGCATACCCTGGACAATCCGCATGACATCAATGAGCTCCGGTCGGGCAAAGGAACTCCAAGAGAGCTCAGGGTTAGTGACCAAGTGCCGATCCATAGCTTCTCCCATAGAAGGTGCAGGTTGAAGCGCCGCCCTGATGTCGACCACCTTAGCCACAAAGAAGCGAGCAAGCTCTTCACACTCTACTTGTGAGAAAGCTCTTCGGACCTGCAGGCAGGCTGGGTTGCACAGTCTGTCTACAGTTTGAAAGAGCTGAGCTGGTTGATTCTGAGCAGCCACAATCTCCCCAGACAGGAACTCTGCCTTCTTAAGGGAGATTGCAGAATGATAAGCTTGGTAGTGTTCCATCACTCTAAGATGGTCGGTATCAAGGGCGGATCTCTGCCAACAATGTTCTAATCTTCATCCTTGTTGCCGCATCTCCTTCAGGGTCCCATCAAACCATGGGGACCGAGGGCGAAAGGGGAGAGGACGAACATGGACTGGAGAAATTATATCTAGAGCTGAGGAGATGGCCTTATTATAAGCCAATACCAAGGCTTATGGGTCATTGCTAACTCCAAAAAATGTTGATAGGTCAAGCTCCACTGTTAGGCCCTCAGAGCTTACATCTCGCAAAGGGCGGTACCCGACCATCTACACAGGGGTAGGCCTATGAAAGGGGGCACAAAAAATGAACCCTACGGTGTAGTGATCAGACTATCCGACTGGTTCCACACCAAATTGAAGGCATCGATCCCCAGGAGAAAGACTAAGTTAAGGGAGTGACCGCCTTTATGAGTGGCAGAAGTAACAACTTGTGTGAGGCCCAAAGATGTCATCAATTGGAGGAAGTGTTGTCCAAATTGTGAGAGTTCATCATCGACCCAGGTGTTGAAGTCACCCAGGACCATCAGCCTGGGCGACTCGAATGCCATGTCGATCATGAAGTCTACAACTTCCTGTGAAATGCTTCTCATCACCTGGTGGACAGTAAATGGGGCAATCCTACAACCCACACCCGCCACTATGGTACACTCGAATGACTCAGCCTCTCCAACTGGTACACTCGTGAGGCCCAGCTCAGTCTCAAAACAGACCGCAACACCCCCCTCCCCACGGTCCAACCTCAGCAGTGCAACACGAGTACCTGGCGGAATAGTGGCCTCTAATATGGGGCCTGCATTCTCATCCAGCCAGGTCTTGTGCACGATGCCAATCCACAGATCCAACAAGATCTGCAATAACTGCAGTCTTATTTTGATGGATCTGGCATTACACAGCAACACACAGGTAGGACGGGCCTCTGGAGCTGCTCTGGCTACCTGCTCACCAGTGTTGATGGTGCCCTTGGGTATGGAAACTAGGCATGAAGGACCACGCTCCAGATTCCATTTCGCTCCAGGGTGTCTTTTAGGTCTCACTACTCGAATACAATGGCCCCGCTCATTCGACCTCCACTGTTGGCACCCTCCAGCACCCTTCCCTCCTCTACGAACAATACCCAGCACTCAACAGTGCTGGTATGCCAATGGCTGTAGTGGGGGAGGGAAGAAAGGATGGAGGGCATGAAAGTCGGAGGACGAATAGCGCACGATCATGGGGTAGGAATCCTACACATACTGAAGAACCCAACGACAGCAAAACACTCCTAAGATGTCAAAACCCACCGCTTAAATAGCTAACTGAATTCTGAAAACTTAAAACTATTAAACAACAGATAAAAAAAATTACCCTCTACCCCAAACAACTGCCCATGCTTAAACAATAATTTTACTACAAATTACATATACTTTATATATACTCCTCACAATCCCCAACAGCCAACAATAACTTCTACCCTCCCTTCAATAAATAAATACACTAAAATAAACACTAAACAATTAAAATAAAAACAAAATAAAGTCTTATGGCAATTAAGTCAGTCTTTGCAGATCAATGAGAGTCACAAAAATCTCTTGAGCAGTTTTAATGAAAGTCCATCAGAGCTCTCACCTCTTCAGGCTATGAAACCAAAGCCCAAAACCAAAATTCAAACTCTCACTTTGAACCTTAATAATGAGCAGAATGGAGATTATTTGAAATTATTTGAAACAGAGTTATTTAAAGGCACTCTCACTGCCTAAAATCAAATAACATAACCAAGCCCAAAAGAAAGTCTGACCAGCAGTAGATCTAGTGTAGAATCCTTCCAGTATACCCTGCTGAGGACTGTTAGTATCTTCTCCACAATTCCCGCTGGAGACACTGTACCATAGGCATAACTTCAGAAGCCAACTGGAACACTGAATTAGGAGCAAAAAAGGGTCCCCTAAAAGCCCTCACCCCTGTCAATTGAGCCCACAACTGCAGCCCCTGGCCCAGTGTCCGCTCAACAGCAGACCCTCCCGCGGAACTTAGAGGCCACCAACAGCCAAGATCCACCCTCCAGCAGACCTGAACCAGCACCTCCCATTACGGGCCTGACCCACAGCAGCCGCTCCCAGATGGGCTAAAATACAACTCCCTAAATACTCCCACTGACCTCCAAAATTTGCCTGTCCAGCAGCTCCTTAGGAAACGATTATCAACACACAGTCCACTAGGAATAGCAATCCGATGATGTTCAGAGAAAAGGTCCAGCCACCAAAACTCCTCGTATGATGTTCTGGCTGAAACACCCTCCTTCAGCAGTTCCTCCTCAGATTCTCAGAATCTCTTCTACTGAGAAAACAGACCCACAGCAAAATCCATGGACTCCACCAAGCTCTCAATACCTCAGACTGAGAGATACCACCAGCAGGTAGGGCAGGTTAACAGATAAACATTAATGTATTTTGACTAAAAATAATAGTCTATACAGAACTTTGAAAACTTTGCTATATAAAGTGAGCGACTCCGTTAGAATTGTATCAAAGATTTCTAAACCTATTTATCCTGAAGACACTGTTCCTACTTTACTGTCTCACTTCGGGACCCTGACTAACTGCCACTAAATAACTAAAAAAAGAAAGTAAAATATCACAATAACAGCCAAAAAAGGGTCTCTGAATACTCTAAGTGCTGCTGCAACTGACAACTAGCCCAGCGTGGCTGCATATGTCAATGGGGGGTTTTATACATATATCTTTCCCCATCCACCCGACCCTCCCTCTCAGAATCCATTACTCCACACCCAGAAATATAACAGTGACACTGGGGGTGCCCAATCCCTCAGTGTCTTGATTAGGAATCCTTGTTCCTTCTTTTTTTTTCTTAACCATTACTGTCCCCCCACTCAACCCTCCCACTCAACACCCACCACCCTGCACCACCCCTAAGCCCTTACTTAACCCATCAGGAGTCCAACACTGTAATCCTTTATGGGCTGCAGACACATCTTAACTCTTCAAAGCCGGACCACGAACTGAAGAAACAGATATGCGGTTCAACGTATTTCAATGGTGTTTTGAACTTTGTGTCATAACTTAGCCATTTCCACATATTTCTGGCCCACATTTTCAACATACATTTTTGGGACCCCCACCTCATGAACAATTGCATTGACATTAGGCAAATATGTCCCAAAAGGTGATTTTGTGTTCCTTTCATGAAATCACTTTTCTGGCAGGAGTTGAACATTTTCTCTGCCCTTGTTCATGAAGTGGGGTCATAAAAAGGCTCTTTTGAAAATTTGGTGTAAAAATATTAAAAAACAACAAAGTTATGAGCCTACATTTACAACATCTCATGAATGTGACAGCTGTCATTTTTCAGATCCTGGCCAAAATGTTTTTTTTTTTACATCCCGAAAGGTGATTTTGCAGTTCCTGCATGAAATCACCATTCGGACAGGAGTTGAACATTTTCTCTACCCCTTTTCATGAGGCAGGGTCTTAAGAAGACTATGTTATAAATATGATGTAAAAATATTTAAAAAAAACAAAATTATAAGGCTTTGTTGAAATTTGCTAACACAGGCTCATAAATTTGGTAATATTCAATATTTTTACTCCCAATTTTCAGCATAGCCATTTCTTTACAGTACCTCATGAATGTGATAGCTGTCATTTTTTCAACTCCTGCCCAAAATGAGTTTTTGCATCCTTAAAGTTGATTTCACAATCCCTGCATGAAACCACCTTAAGCCAGAAGCTAAACATTTTCTGTGCCCTTCTTCATGAGGCTCGGTCATAACAAGTGTATGCTGCAAATTTGGTGTCAAAATATTAAAACATAACTTTATCAGCCTATGTTACAATTTGCTAACACTGGCTCGTAACTTTGGTAATTTTCAATATTAGTATCCAAAATTTCTTGGCAGCAGCCCTATCAACTCTGGCCAAATCTTGTTTTATTAGCCTCCTGTGTGGCACAGTATCAAAGGCCTTGTTGAAATACAGCTAGGCCATGTCTAATGCCCTCCCTGATCTATTTCCCTGGTCACCTAGTCAAAGAAATCCATCAGGTTTGTTTGGCATGGCCTCCACCCCTTAAATCCATGCTGTCAGAGATCTTGCAGCCCAGTGGATTCAAGATACTCAACAAGTCTATCCTTTAGAAGGGTTTCCATTAATTTCTGTTACAAAAACAACCTAAAGGAACTGCTCCTAATGCAACCAGAGCACATGGTTAGCACTCGCAGAAACAAAAACAAAACAAGCATTTGTCAATGCCGAATGTTTGCTTGCTGGCATTGGCAGTGGTAGTGTAGAAGTTACAGAGCTGCGTAATAGGAATGGCAGTGAAGTATTGAACTGAAGCCAACCCCACCACCACCCTGCAGAGAGTGACAGGCATCGGGGTGTGTGTTTGGGTTGTCAGGCATAATGGCCACGTCATTTTACCACACCCCACCCTGCAGACACCGACAAGTGTCACGGTGTTCCTTGGGGTCTTTGGCTCTTATGCTCACCCCATTTCATTAGGAAATACGGTGAGATGGGTGCGATATAAGAGAATGGGGTGAACTTTGGGGCTGAAGAGTCCAAGGCATACCTCGATGCCTCTCACTGACTGCAGGGTGTGGAATGGTATGAGCATCACAGGCAAGAATCCCAAGTCACACCCCTGATGCCTGTCATTCTCTACAGGGTTGGCGTTATGGTTGGGAACCCTAATACCTCAGGCATTCGTTGGTATTTTCACTCCAAATTTTCAACATGTTTTTGTGACCCCACCTCATGAACAGGGGAATATCAGTTTGTTAGCAGCTGCTTATGCACAGTGACTCTGACATTGCTACCACAGGTGCAAAAACATTCCGAACAGGATATAAAAGCGACAGCTGTACTGTTCATGGGGAGGTGTAAAAAATGGCAATGTTGCAAATCTGTAGTAAAAATATTTAAAAAAATGGTGAAGTCACGAGTGTACATAGAAACTGTGCAACGCACACCCGTAATATAATTAGGTTGGGGATTTTTTACAGCAGATTGTCAACTCAGGCATTTTGGTGCCTCCGATCATGAACAGTGTCACTGTGATTTTCTTTATCTGTGCCGAACAATGATTTCCCACAGCGACCCCGCATCTCTGCGCTGAGTGTGGCAAACACTTCAGCCATGTTGTGAAAAATGACAGCTATACTGTTCATAAGGAAGTGTGGAAAAATGCCACTGGTGAAAATCTGGACTGAAAATATTACAAAGTCATGAACTTACGAGTGCATGGAAACTGCGCAATGCTCACTCTTAACACAGTCATTTATGGACTTTCATCACCAAATTTTCAACATAGCAATTTTAAGACCTCTGCTCATGAACAGTGTAACTGTGATTTTCTTAATATGTCCTAAATATTGCTTCACCAATAGCACCATTATGCGCTACATGTGCGAAAACACATTTTGGGTGACATATGAAAAATTGCAGCTGTACTGTTCATAAGGAAGTGTAATAAAATGGCAATGTTGAAAATCTGGAGTGAAAATACTAAATTCGCAAACTTACGAGCATGCATAGGAACTGTGCAATGCACGCTCGTAAAACAGTCATTTTTAGGAATTTTTTCACCAAATTTTCAACATAGCCATTTTAAGACCTCTGCTCATGAACAGTGTCACTGTGATTTTCTTAATGTGTCCCATACATTGATTTTGCACATCGACTGCGCCATTGAACGCTACATGGGCGGAAACACATTTTGGGCAAGATGTGAAAAATGACAGCTGTACTGCTCATAAGGAGGTGTGGTAAAATGGCAATGTTGAAAATCTGGAGTGAAAATATTGAAAATTCACGAACTTACGAGCATGTGTAGGAACTGCGCAATGCACCCTCGTAAAACAGTCATTTTTAGGAATTTTTTCATCAAATTTTCAACATAGCCATTTTAAGACCTCGGCTCATGAACAGTGTCACAGTGGTTTTCTTAATTTGTCCCTACATTGATTTCACACCGACTGCGCCATTGTGCGCTACATGGGCGGAAACACGTTTTGGGTGAGATGTGAAAAATGACAGCTGTACTGCTCATGAGAAGGTGTGGTAAAATGGCAATGTTGAAAATCTGGAGTGAAAATATTGAAAATTCATGAACTTACGAGCTTCGTGAGAATTGTACAGCATGCTTCATTAAAACAGTCATTTTGGAATTTTTGACCAAATTTTCAACATAGCCATTTTAAGATTTCTTTCCTTGCCTTCGATAAAACAGTCATTTTTGGAATTTTTTCACCAAATTTTCAACATAGCCATTTAAGACCTTTGCTCATGAACAGTGTTACTGTGATTTTCTTAATTATCCCGTACATTGATTTCACTACCGACTGCGCCATTGTGCGCTACATGGGTGGAAACATGTTTTGAGTGAGATGTGAAAAATGACAGCTGTACTACTCATAAGAAGGTGTGGTAAAATGGCAATGTTGAAAATCTGGAGTGAAAATATTGAAAATTCGCGAACTTATGAGCCTGCGTAGGAACTGTACAACATGCTTGTAAAAACAGTCATTTTTGGAATCTTTGGCGCAAATTTTCAACATGGGGTTTTGGGACCCCTTCTCATGAATGATGTCACTGTCCTTGGCGTTATTCAGGCCTGAAGGGGTGATTTGGTACAGTGACTGTGCAGTGACTGCGAAATCACCCTTCAGGCCTGAATAACACCATGACAGTGACATCATTCATGAGAAGGGGTCCCAAAAACCCCATGTTGAAAATTTGGTGCAAAAATTCCAAAAAATGCCTGAGATATGCAATAAAGTTGAAACCCCCCATCTAGCCCGTTATACAGCTTACTGGCATTTCCTTAGTTCGTGGTTGGCTTTGAAGAGTGCAGACGTGTTCCCGGTCCACCGAAGATCATCGTGCCAGAGTCTGGAGGTAAGTATGGGGTGAGGGGGGTGTGGGGAGGCAGGGTACACAGTGGGTGGGTGCGGGTTGTGGGAGGGAGGCCAGGGAGACTACGTGGGACCGTTTTTCCTTTACAGGTGTTATTTTACTTAACAATGATGACGCAGGACGTTTGCCATGCTGGGGTGGGCTCCCAGCATGGCACAAGGATGGTTGGGGGCATTCAGCCGACGGGGATTGGGCACTCGGCCAGTAAGCATCGCTTGCCACGCTGGGGTGGGCTCCCAGCGTGGCACCCAGTACTCGGGGGATGAGGACAGTGGAGCCGGCCGAGTTGGGCACCCCTGTCAGCTATATCATTGGTTGCCATGCTGGGGTGGGCACCCAGCATGGTATTGAAGGCTTTGGGGCGGGAGGGGCGCAGCACAGCCCGGCCGAGTTAGAGCACCCCGTCAGCTATACAGTGTGTGCGTGCTTGTGGGGGCGCGCTGCGCCTGCGTGGGCGTGTGTGGGGGAGCTGCGCATGAGCAGGCGATATCTTATCGCTGCTCCCTCAAACGTAGCTCCCCTTTTGAACTGTATGCCACTGCATTTTGGAGCTTGTCATAGACAGCTCCAGACTGCATTGGCTTACAGGGGCTGCGCCTGCCAACACACTGACTGAATTGGAGGAGGGGGTGACACACCTCTGAAAACTCCGATGATGGCACTATGTTTCTTGAACATGCGTGCAAGCAAACATAAAAAGGGCTAACATCAGCCTTACTGGGACATAAGAATCTTAGACTAACCATGTATAATTTCTGCAGAAGTTCCCTTTTAGTGATAAAAAGGTAGACAGACAGTATATGAAGCTGGGGTTTAGCCTTACAATGTTTTGTGCCAATCCAAGTACTTAATCAGCAGGAATACTGATACCATATGGTTAAACACATTTATACACCCCATTTAAAATGATACAATCTTAGCAATTAGCTTGCTGCGTACCATAAAGTGCAGTACTCAGGAAACAAGTGTTGCCAAACAACATACGTGACAATCAAATGTGACCATAAATACATATAAAAAATACCTTTATTAAAAACATAATCTTTTTATCAAAGCTGGCTACTAAAATAATTGGTGGCTACCAACATAGATATAAGGGCCAGCAAACAGAAAATGTGGCAAAGACAAGGACATGGACATCATATAAATGCCCTACTAAAAAGAAATTATGCATGCATTTCAAATAAAAACTAAAATGGTCAGTAGGTTGCAGCAAAGATAGCAGCTGCCATAATAGAATAGTAATTTCAGAGCATGAAGGGTTATCGATTCAAAAAGGGATGGAACTTTCCTCCAGCCGTAAAACATCCCTAAAACTATTATGTTGTAACAGGAAGGATCCAAAACTACTATGACCTTATCCCTGACAAAAAAACAATCACAGCAGCATATGTAAGTAATAATACCAGGTCCTGACATTCAGAAATGGGCAAAGCAGAGCACAAAGCGTTCTGCTGCACTTTGCCCATGCCAAGAAGTCGGAGTGTGAAAGAATGTTCAGGTCTCTCTCCACAGGTTCATTCCTTTCTCTAGTAAAAGACTACTGCAGTAGGACTAAGAGCCTAATTCTTTCCCTGTTGCCTTCTTTTCTGTTTCTCATGTCCCCCTTTTTCTAGGCTGGCCATGTGGACAAAGGGCTCTCTCAAATGCTTGTCTTTTTTTGTTCCTTCTCTGCACTGTTGGAGCCTTGATGTTCTCACTGTCCCCCCAACCCCGGAAGCTAATATAACTAACTTCGTCTGTGTCCCATTATTGCAACATTATGGAGCTTTGACAACACTAGAATTTCTATGCACAGTGCATTCTGCAGAGAGCTTTTGCCGTATGGGAGTTTGCCCTGTTAGTTTCATTTAGAAACCTGCATGCAGTATACTCAGTAAAGCAGCGGTTTAAAGCTGCCGAGAAGTGAACCTCCCCCTTCTTGTACTTGTGAGGTGCAACCCCTTTTCCCTTTTTCCCTTGCGAGATGTCCAAAGAAACCGCCATGTGAAGTATTTGTTAAACTGTTGCGTTAGCCTCAGTAGAACCTATATTTTAAACCTAAAGTGAAACAAACACAGTTTTCTGTTTGTTTTCTTCAGGCTTAGGCATCCAAGCATAACACTGAATGATATGAAGTTCTCGCTCTGTTGTTAGTAACCCGGGGAAATGAATCCTAGAAAACATGGTTTTAATGTTTAGGTTTTCTGCAGATTCTCCATAAGCATTGTCATAGCAGGTGAAATAAACAAAAGTAAGAATGATAATGGCCATACAAAAGCAACACAATGTTCCTGCAAGAAGAGCTCTGTGTTTCCCTGTGCTGCAGCACATTTGTAAATGTTACCCCCATACAAATGGGGGTTCCTGAAAGCCTTCCCAGAGCTACATGAGTGCTCCTTGCCTAACTGGTGTTCGACGCAATGCCGCCAGTATAGCCGCTAGAGCGCAAAGGAGCCCTCTGGTAGATGTAACTGTTAAGCTATAATCATTTAAAGTATTAGTGAAACTACAGTTTGTCTAACCTGCCTTCATTGCAGCTGGGACTTTGTGTGCTTGGTCCCTCCATTTTGGACCTGGACTGCTGAGCTGGGCCAATGGGGTAATGAGGGGTGACTGAAATGGAGACCGCTGGAGCCAACCAAAATCAGGACTCTCTCTGGAGCCAGCTGGCCATACGGATACAGTCAGTAATTCTGGGAAATGAAGTTCTAGACTGTGACGCTTTTTCGCACCAACGAGGGCTGAATTTGGTGACTGGCATCTGCAGCCCACCAATGGGATCGGGTGGCACCGAACTGAGATTCCCTACCCAAACTGCCAAGGCAGAGTCTTTGTGGCTGTGAAGCGAGGAAGGGCTTTGGGCTCCTGCGCCGTTGAGTTTTCGCACGGGAAGCGCATGTGGAAGGCCAGATTCTGGCGGCTTGAACGCTCGCAAGTGTGGACCAAATCCGCTAGGCAGCGGTCAGAGGAGGCTGTGCAAAAGCACAGCTACCTACCAGGCTCACCCTGTAGAGGACTGGAGAATCTGCTGAATCGCTCTCGATCTGTCAGGAAAAGTGAAGCTGCGTCGTGACTCCCGATTAGCTGTGATTTCGGTCGGGTCCAAGGAGCAGCTGCCTGGTATGGTACCTCTCTGCTTCTACATATAAATGTGTCGAGTGTTGCCACAGGCTGTGTTCTGAGAGAGAGAGAGAGAGAGAGAGAGAGAGAACGTACTGTCCCCGGAGTCATGAGTAAAATACCAGGGTCCCATCCAGCTGCACCGGACTTGGCTAGCCCTTTATTGCCTGGGTACCCAGTGACAGTGACTGGCTCTTGACTATAACAGTGGTAGTTTACAAGTATTTGTTCTTCAGGGCCCCATCCAGCTGCACCGGACTTGGCTAGCCCTTTATTGTCTGGGTACCCAGTGACAGTGACTGTTAGGGATTGTAACCTGTGCACAGAGCTCTGATATAGTAGCGTGATTAAGCTAATTAACTTGATTTCCCCCATCCTTGTTATTTCCCCCTTGAATAAATCAGATTGGTTGTTTTACAGATATACACTGGCTGAACTGTGTGTTTATGTTAAAATACTGCATCTAGGCAACTGTGTTTTGCATCTTATTCCACAGGGGGTCCCAAGAGTTCAGAGGATTACACCTATTCGGGGGTAAGTGTATATTGCCGGGGTATTGTTACTAATGCGTGGGGGCCACTAGTGGGAAGACAGGGGGGTTGCAATAACCCAGAAGGCTGTGACCAAGTCTCTTGCGACTGTCCGAACCCTGACCTCTGGGTGGAGGCACCCACCATTGAATCCAGGCCCCTCAACCTCTTGCTGGCTGAGCAGACAGGGGTAGTAGCCCTTGGGATAGCGCCCCCTAGGGGTTACATTTTGGAGGCACTGCTGGGATTAGTGTTCCCTAGTGGCCGAGTGGAAGAAGTACCCCAACATGGCCAAACTAAAGGAAAAACTGGAGGGGGGATATCATGAGTAAGATTAAGTTGGACCCTGTTAAGATGATGGTGCATAAATTGATGGGGTGGGGTGAAGCGAAGAGTTGGATTCCCAGAAAATTGTGTTACTGCTGGATGTACCACTGGGATAAAGCGGACCTTGTTTCTGCAGTGGAGCGTGTTAAATGTTTAGGCAAGGTAGAGGTGTGAAGGCGAATGGCTGATCTACTTGACCAGACCTTGCAGGTGCTACTTTTATGCAGTATAGTTATAGACCCCAAGAGGGTTCCCCCAGTGATTTATCTGGAAGGTGCTCAAAAGGGGTGGAGGGTCATTCACGTCTGGAGTGGGTCTGTCACCCCAGGGGGGTCCCCCAAGACTAATAGCTTTAAAGATAAACTGCTTAAGCTGCTAGCTGCAGAAGGGAGGACTACTCAGGAGTTACTGCAGGTATTAGACCTTTCTAATGAATCCACCCCTCAAACCTCCCCAGGTACCTCTCCCGGGTCCCCCAGAGTTCTTTTCAGGTGTCACCTCCTATAGTTGTTCCCCCCATACAGCTAGACTCTTATCGCAGATTAAAACTTTTTCTGGTACTGTGCCTGTGCCTTTGGGAGAAGATGATTTGTAGGCTTGGATGGACTATGCTACCCCCTTAGTCCAAGAGTGGCAGTGCTCAGAGGGGGAGAAATGAAAGAGACTGATGGAGAGCCTAAGGGGCCCAGCTTTGGAAGCCATTCGTTTCTTGCGGGCTACTAGCCCCGAAGCCACTGCTGAGGAGTACCTTTCTGCTTTAGAGGGGTGTTTGGGAGTACAGAAACTGGGGAAGACTTATTGTGGAAGTTCAAGTCAGCTAAACAATGGAGGAATGAGAAATTGTCAGCCTTTGTCACCAGAGTAGAGAGAGCATTGCAAAAAGCTTATCGAAAAGGGGGAGTAACTGCCACAGCCTTGAATCAGGTGCAGCTGGATCATATATTGAAATCTGCTAGGTTTTCCAGTGTGACATTGTTAAAACTTAAGTTACATGACCGACGGGCTGCCCCTCCTGAATACTGTCAATTGATGAGGGAGATTTGAGAAGTAAAGACTGATGAAGAGGGGTGGGAACCCTATGTGGGGGTCGTGAATCTGTGCCAGACCCCTGAGTCCAGTGAACCAGATGAGACCCACCCCTCGAGAGGATTCAACAAGGGGCCTGATGCATTTTCTGTGCCCCCAGAGGCTCAAGGTGGAGTGGGGGTGCATGCTGTTTCCTCTGATCCCTGGGTAGAAAGTGATTTAAGGGCCGAGATTAGAGATTTATGGGAAATGGTGAGAGACTTGAAGCAAACTGCTGCCAACCCTGCCAAGTTTGGGGAACCTGAATTATCTAGAAATAAATGACCTAGTCAAGGTGAGCCCTCCAGAACCCCTGATGCCTCCCAGCAGGCGAGATATCTCCCTCCCTGCAAAGACCCCCAAGAAATTAAGTTCTGTTACCATTGTGGGGAGGATGGACACTTTCAGACTGAGTGCCGGTTACTGGAGAATTTAAGGAGGGTCAACAGCAGGCTAATCACCTGGCATCGCAAGAACTACACCAGACCACAGGGAGGGCCTCCCTGGAAGAGTTTTGTGACCAGGGCCAATGCCCAAGCAACCTCCAAAGCCATGCCTCCCGAATGGTCTGATGTGGTGGGACCCTCAATGGAGACCACCGTGACAGTGAATGGAGTACTCACCTGGGCTGTGTTGGACAGTGGTTCCCAAGTAACCATTGTGTTCCAGGACTGGTATCGGAAGCACTTGCCTGAGGTGCCTCTGCAACCTTTGGATGGACTACATGTTTGGGAACTGAGCGATAAGGCTTACCCTTATTCTGGGTATATCCAGATCTGGTTGTCTTTTCCTACTTCTGTGGCTGGAGTGGCTGAGCAAGTGGAAACCTTGGCCCTAGTGTGTGCCCCCACTGGACTGTATGGGGTGCCCTTGTTAATCAGAACCAATGCTCACATGTTCGATCACTTGCGCAGCTGTGCTCTGAATAACAGAGGTCCAGGACTGGCGAGCTCTCAGAATACCTGCCATGATTCAGAAGGCCCACAGAGCCCAGAGAAAAGCCAGTCAGGTGGAACCCAAAGGCCCGTGGATGTTGTCTGGAAGAAGGATCCAGAATCTTTGCTGCTAGCACCCAATGCTCAGTGTGTTCTACAGGGAGGTCAGGATTAATAAAGATGTTAAGAATAAAATATTGATACTGGATGCCCCAATAGAAACTGCCAGAGGGGTTGCTGGTCAACCCAGTATCTTACTTGAGCCCATGCTTTTGCGAGAAGAGTAATGGTTCAAGTGCATAATGTATCTGATCAAGAGATTTGAGTGAGCGGGGCTGTACTCTGGCCACAGTGCACTGTGCAGATACTGCTGTTCTGCCCAACAACAAGATGCCGGGAGGAGTGACCCTGATCTGTTTGATTTGGTGATTCCCCACCACCAGCAATGGAAGAAAAGGATCAGTGAAAAGTTTGCCCAGAGAGACCAGGTGTTTTCTTTAAAGAATGGAACATAAGGTGTGTACAAGGAGCTGAGCACCACATCCGACTGCATGATGATAGGCCATTTCATGAGAGGTCTCGACGCCTAGCTCCTGCTGACATAGATGATGTGAGACGGCATCTACAAGAGATGCTTGCAGCTGGGGTGATACAGGAATCCAGAAGCCCTTATGCCTCACCTATTGTGGTACTGAGAAAAAGAATGGGACTGTTCAAATGTATGTGGATTACCGTACTTTAAATAGGCGAACCATACAAAACCAGTATACCATGCCACGCATTCAGGATGCCTTGGACTGTCTAAATGGTAGTAAATGGTTCTTAGTGCTAGTCCTTCGCAGTGGGTACTACCAGATCCCGCTGGCCCCGGAGGATCGAGAAAAGACTGCTTTCATTTGTCCACTAGGCTTCTATGAGTTTATGTGGATGCTCCAAGGGATTTCTGGTGCCCCTGCCACTTTCCAACGCTTGATGGAGTGTGCTGTGGGGGACATGAATTTGCTCGAGTGCTTAATCTACCTGGATGATGTCATAGTGTTTGGCAGCTCCCTGGAGGAACATGAAAATAGATTGTTCAAAGTCTTGGATTGGCTGGAGGATTTCTGTCTCAAATTGTCCATAGATAAGTGCCAATTCTTTCAAACATGCGTGAAATATGTGGGGCACATAGTGTCCACTGAAGGCACAGAGACTGACCCCAGCAAAGTGGAAGCTTTGACTACTTGGCCTCAACCAAAGAATTTGAAAGAACTGCAACAGTTTCTGGGTTTTGTGGATATTATAGGCGGTTTATCAAAGACTGTTGTCGAGTGGTCCGCCCCCTCCTCAACCTTACTCAGGAATACCCTCCAACCCACAAAAAGTATAAGAAAGTTGTGCTCTCTGAGACTGAAAAAAAGTATTTCTGTCCAAATGATGTGTTTGGAAACTGCTGGACTACTGAGTGTGAGGAAGCTTTCCATGACATTATATATCAACTTACCCATGCCCCAGTACTGGCCTATGCTGACCCGGCCAAGCTGTACGTTCTTCATACTGATGCCAGTCTACAAGGATTGGGAGCTGTGTTATATCAGGAGCACCCAAATGGGCTAAGACCTGTAGCTTTTGCCAGCAGAAGTCTGACTCCTTCAGAAAAAAAACTATCTAGTGCACAAACTAGAGTTCCTGGCCCTGAAGTGGGCCATTGTTGATCAATTTCATGACTACTTGTACGGGGCCAAGATATTGGTGAAGACTGATAACAATCCTCTGACATATGTGCAGACCTCAGTCAAGTTGGATGCCACTGGCCATAGGTGGCTCTCTGTATTGGCCACCTACGACTATGCTGTTGAATACAGAGCAGGCCCAAACTATATAGATGTGGATGCTCTCTCTCGGAGGCCTCTACCCAGAACAGACTGGATCAGGTTGTCAGAACCTGACATAAGAGCTCGTTGCCAAAAATTTGACAAGGAGGAACAGGTGTCTCCCGATGCTGTGGACTGCATGGTGGATTGCTTAGGGCCATCTGAGAACTGCATACCTGCTGCTTACTGTCATTTTTCTGCATTAGACACTAGTGCACTGCCCCAATTCAACAATGATAGCCTCCAATGGGCTCAATCCCGAGATCCCATGATAAAAACTGCTTTGGAGGCTCTGCAGGCAGGGAGAGACGTGTCCAAACTGCATTCCACTGACTTGATAGCTGCCCTGTTACACAAAGAAGGTTCAAAGTTGAAACTGATTAACCAACTACTACACAGGAAGACTGTGGACAAAGAGGGCTGGGTAGACAAACAGCAACTGGTGCTGCCCACTGCATCTAGAGAACTGGTGTTGAGATCTCTGCATAATCACATGGGACACCTCGACATAGACTGAACCCTTGACTTAGTGCAGTCCCGATTTTACTGGCCAAAACTGGGTGCTGATGTGTAGCAGTATATCAGGACTTGTAGCTGATGTTTACAAAGAAAGACCCTGCCTCAGAGGGCTGCCCCACTGGTTAACATCACTACTAGTGCCCCTATGGAACTGGTATGCATTGATTTCCTGAGTCTAGAACCAGATCTGAAAAACATCAGCAAAATACTGGTAGTTAACGATCATTTCACCCGATATGCACAGGCTTTCCCTACTAAAGATCAGAAAGCCACCACGGTGGCTAAAGTACTTGTTGAAAATTTCTTTGCCCACTATGGGGCACCTCAATGGATTCATTCCGACCAGGGAAGAGATTTTGAGAGCCGCCTGATCAAAGAAATGCTATCCTTATGGGGGGTGCAAAAGTCAAGAACCACCCTGTACCACCCCCAGGGAGATCCTCAGCCTGAAAGATTTAACCATACATTGCTTGATATGTTGGGCACCCTGCAACCCAAAGATAAGCCTAGATGGAGCCAGCAGATTAGCACCTTGGTACATGCTTATAACTGCACCAAAAGTGATGCCACTGGATTTTCCCCGTATGGACTGATGTTTGGGAGAGAGGCTAAACTGCCAGTGGATGTGTGTTTCGGGGTTTCTCCTGATGGGGTACAAGCGGCAAATCATCTACAGTATGTGCAGAAGTTGAAGGCCCAACTAAACCATGCCTACCAACTGGCCCAGACCATGGCTGCTAAACGAAACCTGGCCAATAAGGAGAGGTATGATAAGACGTGAAAGCAGTGGAATCGAGAGAAGGAGATAGAGTGTTATTGAGGAATCTGGGACTGCATGGCAAACATAAGATTGCTGACAGATGGCATCACCTCCCTCACACTGTTGTGGGAAAATTGGAAGACTTACCTGTATATAAAGTGCGGCCTGAAAACAACTCAAAAGATGTGAAAACTATACATAGAAATCATCTGCTACCAATTGGACAGATTCTGATAGAGGCTGAACCTTCCAATGCCCCCAACCGGGCCTGTAACTAGAGCTGCTGCCAAGAAAAAGCCAAAACTAGTTGATTCTTTAGAAAGCAAACTAAAGAGGCCTTCTCCACCCCCCTCTGATGAAGTTGACTGCCAGTCTGTGTCTGAGGACAGTGAAAGTAACATTGAATACTACTCCTCTTATGAATTGAGCCAACTGTTTAGGGGCAATCCCCTAATCAACTCTGGGGATGAAGTTGAGTTTCTTGGACTGTATGAGCCCCCAGCTTTGTCTTTGGAGCCAATGCTCCTGGAGGGAGAAGTGAGTGGTATCAAATCCGACGATATGAGCTCATTGGGCCTGGCTGCGCTGTCTGATTTCTCAGATGAAGGAAGTGACATGGGGGAGGCAACTGGTGATATGGCAGAGCAAGAAGAATATTTTGAATGCCCTGATAGCACCCCGGCAGTACCAGAAATGTTCCCAGCTGAACCAAGTAGTGTGGGTTCCAAAGTAGAGGGCCCTGTCCCTGAAAGTACTATAGGCTCTGGGTTCCCTTCTCCTATGGAGGTTTCCCCGACTAACCCAAGTGGGGCTGAGATGGAGTCGGGGCCTGCAGCCAGTTTTTCCAAGACTCCTAGATGGACTGGCCAAGAAGTACGGCCTGTAGTGAGATTAAGTTATGAGTCCCTGGGCCAGCCTGTGGATCTGCCTCTATATGTGGTCCATAAAGGGGTGTACGTGTCCCCGAGCTCCTTGCCCAAATTAGCCCTGGGAAATGATTCCCAACTGTTAGTATTACCCTCTGAGTATGGTGCTACTGCCCCAGTAAGCCCTCAGGTAGCTGATAGGGAAGGGCCCCCTCTATCCAAGTGTCATGGGCAGGAAGTAATGACCTGATTTATAAAAGAAAAGGGTTGTCTGTATGTGTAATGTTGTATAACCAATAGTAAACTGTAATACAGTACCAATGTATGTAACCAAAGGTCTGATGTGCTGTCAGTTTAAACTGTTTTGCCTTGAAGTGATTTAAGGGTAACTACTTGACGTGGACACCAAGTTCTTTCCAGGCCAGGAAGGGTGTAACCCCCCTACAAATGGGGGTTCCTAAAAGCCTTCCCGGAGCTGCTTGAGTGCTCCTTGCCTAACTGGTGTTCGGCGCAATGCCGCCAAAATGCGGCCGTTGTGGGTGCTTTTAAAGCCTCCAGTACTGTCTCTTTAAGAGCTGCCTGCTCGCCAGGCTCCAGTGGGTTTCTATAGGGGGGACTGGGGTTGCCCTGCTAGAATCCCGCCTGAGCTGCGGTGTAATTGCTCCATTCTGTAGCCGCTGAAAGCGCAAAGGGAGCCCATCTGGTAGATGTAACTGTTTGGCTATAATCATTTAAAGTATTAGTGAAACTACAGTTTGTCTAACCTGCCTTCATTGCAGCTGGGGCTTTGTGTGCTTGGCCCCTTCATTTTGGACCTGGACTGCTGAGCTGGGCCAATGGGGTAACGAGGGGTGACTGAAATGGAGACCGCTTGAGCCAACCAGAATCAGGACTCTCTCTGGAGCCGGCTGGCCATAGGGGATACAGCTAGTAATTCTGGGAAATGAAGTTCTAGACTGTGGCGCCTTTTCGCACCAATGAGGGCTGAATTAGGTGACCTGCATCTGCAGCCCACCAATGGGATCGGGTGGCGCCTGAACTGAGATTCCCTGCCCAAACTGCCAAGGGGCAGAGTCGTTGTGGCTGTGGCGGGGAAGGAGCTCTGGGCTCCTGCACTGTTGAGTTTTCGTGCAGGAAGCATGTGTGCAAGGCCAGATTCAGATGGCTTGAACGCCCACAAGTGCGGACCAAATCCGCTAGGCAGCGGTCAGAGGAGGCTGTGCAAAAGCGCAGCTACCTACCAGGCTCATCCTGTAGAGGACTGGAGAATCTGCTGAATCGTGCTCAGTCTGTCAGGAAAAGTGAAGCTGCGTCGTGACTCCCCGATTAGCTGTGAGTTCGGTCGGCCCAAGGAGCAGCTGCCTGGTATGGTACCCCTCTGCTTCTACATATAAATGTGTTGAGTGTTGCCACAGGCTGTGTCCTGAGAGAGAGAGAGAACTGTGCTGTCCCCAGAGTCGTGAGTAAAATACCAGGGTAGCTCCCTGTGACTTGATTTATTGATTGCAAGTTGGGCTGTTCCCCTCGCTGGCTGCATGAACTGAGCTTGTTGGCTCTTGACTACAACAGTGGTAGTTTACAAGTATTTGTTCTTCAGGGCCCCATCCAGCTGCACCGGACTTGGCTAGCCCTTTATTGTCTAGGTACCCAGTGACAATGACTGTTAGGGATTGTAGCCTGTGCACAGAGCTCTGATATAGTAGCGTGATTAAGCTAATTAACTTGATTTCCCCTATCCTTGTTATTTCCCCCTTGAATAAATCACGTTGGTTGTTTTGCAAATATACACTGGCTGAACTGTGTGTTTATGTTATAATACTGCATCTAGGCAACTGTGTTTTGCATCTTATTCCACAGGGGATCCCAAGAGTTCAGAGGATTACATCTATTCGGGGGGTAAGTGTATATTGCCGGGTTATTGTTACTAACGTGTGGGGGCCACTAGCGGGAAGACAGGGGGGTTGCAGTAACCCAGAAGGCTGTGACCAAGTCTCTTGCGACCGTCCAGACCCCGACCTCTGGGTGGAGGCACATGCCATTGAATCAGGCCCCTCCACCTGTTGTTGGCTGAGCAGGCAGTGGTAGTAGCCCTTGGATAGCGCCCTAGGGTTACATAAATATAAAGGAATCTTCTGTTCTTAAATGTGCAGAATTCTAGATAACTTTCAGCTTTTGGTTAAAGAATGTATAAAATTCCATTGTTAGTTAATTTGTTACTTAAGAAGTGAAGGTCTTACCGCGGTATAAGCAGGGAGAATCTTCTAGAAGGGGTTGTCTCCTTGCAAGGATCATTATAAATGGATCCTTTGGAGTCAGTTGGCCCTCTCTTCTCCATACTTATACCTTGGGTAATTCATGGGAGGAGCCATAGAGCGCATAATATTTTCTTTTTCTTAAGGACTGATTTCTTTTTGTGTAATTTAGCATATACTGACTACAGACAGACCCAGATAATTTTTAAAAGGTTTATAAAATACCTTTATGTTGAGTAAAGAAAGTTTAAGTTTAAAAGTGTTGTGGGTGGAGTCTGACATGGTCACATGCTCTTGGGTTAAAAGCGCTCCTAGTTTGAACCATGTCAGATTAGTTTTGGGATCAGCTCTGGGATGATCTACTGAGGGGTGGAGTCTGTGCCTTTTCAGACTATGTACTCTTGATGTTCCCAGCTGGCTAATGCTGTTATTACCTGTGTGAACAAAAGTTTATTTTTGTGCCTTTTGATTTCATTTCTTATTCATGTATGAAGTACGAGTTAATTTTGTTCTGTTTGTATCTCAATAAAATTGTTTAGGCTTGGCTGCTTCTTTTAAGCCTCGCCTCTCTAAAATTTGGTGTCAGTGTCCATCTTTACATCCACACCTTTTTACACAGAGGTTGGTATATTCAGTTGAATAGCACACCAGCACCATCTGACAGAATACAGGAACATGTCGGCACAGCACTAAGACAAGTAGTGCTGCACTGAAATGGATCCCTACTGTGCAGGGAATAGCGTCATCAGAGTGGATAGCACTGGGGCACTAGCTGTGATTTCAGAGGGACCCATGCAAATGAGTCTGTTAGGTATACAAGGTGCTAATGAACCATTTGCATGGCCATTATGGGCACATTTGCATGGTTAGCAGTGGCAGGTTTGTACAGCATCTTCCCCTCTCTGATTACCCGGTTCCATTGGGTGAAGGACATCTCTGGTGCCTAGTGGTCCCCTTATCCCTCCACTCATCAGCCCAGCTCTGCAGACAATCTTCCCTGCTGCCCAGTCATCCCCCCTCCCTCTAATCACCGTCCCATAGGTGCCATCATCAATCCCTGCTGCTCAGTGGTCTCCCCTCCCTCTGTTTCCTGGCCAGGCACATCAATAAGTAATCCCTGGGGCCTAGTAGCCCACCTGATCACCATGCTGTATTCAAAACTCTCATCTCTGGTGGCTAGTGGATCCCACTTGCCAGTCCCTGTCCCTCCTGTGCACAATGGACAGCCCTGGTGGTCTGAGATCCCCTCTACTGATCGCCAGCCGCTCATATGAAAGCTATTCTCTGGTGTTCAGCGGTCCCCTCTGATTACAAGTCCATTACTATGATAACTCTTTCTTAGTGTCCAGTGGTTCTCCCCAGTCCTCGATCCTTGTACCTATACAACCAGGAGAAGTCATTCCTGGGGTCCAGTGGTCTGCCCTGTACCCAGATTGCTGTCCTGTACATGCCATCAACAATCCCTAGGTTGTAGTTTTCACCCTTCCCTCTGATCCCCAGCCTGGTACTGCAAGAAGTAATTCATGGTACCTACTGTTCCCCCCCTCCCTCCAGTCATCATCCTGTAAGTGTCTGCATCAATCTCTGGTGCCTAGTGGTCTCCCCTCCTTCCTACCATCGGCCCGATAACCCAGCAGTGTGTCCTTGGTGTCCAGTGCTCCCTCCAGTGTCTTATTCCCATGCAAAACTCTCAACATTGCATGCACTGCTGTCCAAAGCCAACTCAGTTTTACTGTAAGTGAAACAGCATACAAAATTCCCTGATGTCGTGTAGTACTCCCTCCCCTGATAACAGTTCCTGTAGCACTACAATAGTCCCTGGTGTCTAGCAGCCCCCTCCAATGCACAGTGGGCACTGTCACGCTGGCTTGTTCAACCCCTTACCTCCAGATGGAAAGCACCGGTTCCACAGACCGATATGGTTACCAGCACAGCCCTCTTCACAGCTCCTCAGTCTGCCAGCGTACAACAATACTGGGCTTGTGCATCCTATGTACAGTATAGCATAGGGTAAACTCCCACTATATTATATACTGTATACAGTATAGCAGACACATTTTATGCTAAACATAGAGCACACAAGCCCAGCCTTATACGGTGGCCAGCTTTGGAGGTGTGACAAGGGCTATGCTGGTCGTCATATCTGTCCATGGCACTGGCACTTTCAATCTGGGGGGAGGGGATCGAGCAGGTCTGGGTGATGGTACCCTCCCTATGTTGGGGAGGGGGCATTAGATTTTCATTTATTTAAATTTTGTTTACCAGGTAGACCCACTGAGACTAAGAAGTCCCTTTTTCAGGGGTGACCTGGGGTAAATTACATACAGAATGAATTTACTGAGTACATAGGTTTATATGGGTAAGGGTAGACAGATAAAACAGAGATACATGTTTCCAAATTCACATAGAAGCACAAAGCAAAATGTTACAACACAAAGAGGCAAAGTTGTAGGTTACACACATTTTTTTCTTATCTGTTTCTTCCACGGGTCCCTAGTTGCCAACCATCCTCAGCCACCAGTCCAGCCCTGCACCCAACCTCAGGCAGCACTTTTCCCTATGGATTACCCCTGTGGCAGGGTGGTGAGGGCTCCCTAGCTCAACTCACCTCGACCAGGATCCAGCTCGGGAGCCCCATTAGGGTTGGAGCCAGCGATGGTTGGCTGCTTCATCCTACAACAGGGACCATTTGCACATTTTCTCCCTTTGCATGAGTGGGGCATGCAATGATGCCAGCGGAGAGAGCATGCCGCATCTGCACATGCTCCTCCAGGCGTCTGCCCTATCTCAGCCCCTGTTTCTGCAGCATCGGCTCACTGCCCCCAGCCTCTGCTAGGGGCCAGTCATGCGCCACCACTGGAGTCCCCCTCCCCAGAAGGGAGAGCAGTCCCTTGGATGCTTGATCCCTGTCCTCCCTTGCTGACCCCTGGCAGCCGGGCCTGTTCCTGAACATGGGTCACCAGCGTGAGTCCGAGGTAAAGCGTCAAGCACCTCAGCCCTCAGTGCCACTGGGCTGACAGTTACATACATTTAAGAATCATATGGTAGTTAACATATCTAGTAGGTAAGTGCCAGGAGAATTCGTAAGTAAGGTTCAGAAGGAAAGATTATTTACTCAGCAGTTACAGTTGCAGATACTTATTTCAAGTAGGTGAGCTTTTAGGCCTTTCTTGAAACTGCCAAGTGATGCACATTCCTTCAGGCTATTTGGGAGGGTGTTCCATAGGGTTGGAATAACAGTCGCAAATGAACCTGTCTCCAGCACTGGTCCTTGTGCACAGGACTAAAAGTTGGTGGCAGCTGGAGGATCTAATAGGTAGCCTGGTTGATTTGTTTGGTAACAGGTCTTTAAGGCTAGGGGGAGCCTTGCTAGTCTGGAGCTTCTATGCTAAGCAGAGGGGATGGAATGGTAATTTCCTTTTCAGTGCTGGCCACCGAAGTGACTTCAGGACAATACAGTGGTGTTCTTTGGAGGGGGAAGCTACAGAAAAGTGACCAATTCTATGGTATAGAGATTTAAGTTTGTGCAGTTCTGTATTCCTGAGGGAGCAGAAGACTGGGGACCCATATAGCAAGAAGGGGGGTATGATGGTATTTGCAATACTATGCCTGGACTCTATTGTGAGGAAGGGAGCAAGGAGGTATAAAAGACCCAGCTTTTGGTTTAACGATGTGATTAGATGGTCATGTGAACCCGGAGAGTGCAGTATTGATTGAAATAAACCCCTAGGTACTTAATGGATTCAACGACTTCTATTTTGTATGATTTAGGAGAGTGGCAGTAAATGTGTGCATTCTATTTGGAGCCAAGCTTCTCGCGGCAAAGAATATAGCCTTCCTTTTTTACCATTTAGTACCAATTTTAAATGTGGAACCAAGACTTCATGGACTGTATGTACCTTGTGAGTAGGTTGGTTAGGTGGGATGAGCTGTGGGAACACCTGTATACAATTGCATCACTGGCATACAGAACCAGGTTAGCATCCCCACAGCTCTTTGTTAAGTCATTTACGTACAGGGAGAAGAGCAGGCACCCTAGAATTGAACCCTGGGGATGCCATCATCAACAGGACGTGCAACTGATATACCCCTTTCCATTTTACTTTCTGGGACCTGTTTGAAGGTAACTCGAGAACCAACTTAGTGCTAGGTCATCTAAGCCAACAGATTTAATTTTTGGTAAAGAGTTTGGTTGTTAGTCAGATTGAGCACGCTTTGTTAGGTCTATGAATATTGCTCCAGTCATCTGACCAGAGTCTAGGGCTGAGGGATGTCCAAAGATAACTGAACCAGAGCAGTGTCAGTCCCATGATGTTTTCTGAATCTATGTTGATGGGCTGATAGAAGGGTGTGTTGTTCTAAGTAATCTTGCAGTCAGTTATATACAGTTCTCCCAGTATTGTTAAGGGTGCCAAAATTGATATGGGGCAGTAGTTCTTGGCTAGGTTTTGTAGGTCCACCCTTATGAATAGGCGTTACTAGGGCAACTTTCCATGTGTTAGGGAATGTCCCCTCAAGTAAGTACCTGTTGAAGAGTCAGGTTAATGGGGATGCAACATGTAGCAGCCTCGGGTCTAGTTTGTCATGATCCACAGACCCTGTGGTTTGGATTTCCCTTAGTAGTTTTAGGACCTCACTTCTAGTCACTAACGTGAGGTCAAAATTGGGGAAGGTAGATGGGCTTTCAGGATAAATTTGTTAGGGCATTGGGGGAGTGGGGGAAGTTTTAGATTTGTCTAGATGTGTAAGGAACTCATTAATAGCATTGGCAGACTCTTCTGAGTTAATTAGATGCACTCCATTTGCCACAATATGAGGTGGTTGTGGTCTAATGTTTCCTTTAGTAAGGCATTGAATTGTGCCCAGAGGGCACGATTCTCAAATGGGGCTTTGAGCAGTGCAAGCTGCGGCAATAAAGCAGCTTACACCGACACCCCTATGACAGGTACCCTACATCCTATTCTCAATCAGACAGGGTCCCAGGAGCTCAGTCCCACAGATTGTGACAACCGGGGCCAGGCACCAAACAGATGGCGCACCAGCAGTGTGTGTCATAAGCCATGGGGTGGCTATGTACTGCTTTAGTCCCCATTGGGCTAGCAGCCCCCCGGATCCCTGATTGTGCCTTTTGCAGTATTGATAACACATTATCATGCCCCTGATCCCCGATGCCGCCATTATCGCTATAGAACCGAAGACCCCCTTTACTTGGTGATGTAGTGGCCTCCAACCCCAGCAGGTGGTGCCCACCACCAAGCTCCCCCCATCCCGTAATAGAGTTGGCTCTGGCACTGCCCTCCTCTCACCTCCATGGCTGGTGCTGACAGAACTGTCATTATGAGAGCTATACTGTACAGTGTACATGCACTGCGTGCACTATACAGTACAACAAACATAATGACAGCTCAGTTGAAGCCGGCTGTGGTGGTGAGAGAAGGGCTGTGCCAGTCCCAGCTCTATTATGGGATGCGGGAGCTGAGTGGTGGGCACTACCTGCTGGGGTGGGGGTCCCTAGATCACTAAGTTAAGGGGGTCTTCAGTTCTATAGTGAAAATGGTGGCATCGGGGATGGGGGAGGGCATGGTAATGTGTCTTCAATACTGCAAAAGGCACAATCAGGGATTGGGGGGCTGCTAGCCTAATGGGGACTACAGCAGTGTACAGCCATATCTTGGGAGTATTGATTTACCCAGGCCTCCAGCTCATGTACTTTGTTTCTCAGGCTATTTATGTTCATATGGATTATTCTTAACCCAGGTACCTTAACCCACTGTGCACCACTGGGAGACTGAATATTGGAGTTTGCAATAGATCCAGGGTTTGGCTGTATGTTGCCACCTAGTAGGAGTCTTTGCAAGGGGATCAGGTGATGTTTTTGTGAAACCAGGGACTGTGCTTAGGGACGTCCAGTGATAGATATATTAGGAATGTTCAGGTGAACTATGTAAGTGCCTAGTTGGTAACCATGACTCTTTTCCAAGCAGGCAAGTGGATGGAGTAGATGATTTAACATTATTGGCAGAAGGGGAGTGGGTGGGTCAGGCCTGTGAAGGTGGAATAGGTGTTGTTTGAAGAGTGGTCTGGATAAGAATATAAGCACAGATGTTGATGCCATGTAATAGGGCCAATAGAAGGGCAGAAAAGACCTAAACAAAACATCTTTGGTGATAATGCATAGCTGTTACTGAGTCCCTTTGGTGCTGAAGTGGGAAATTCTGGGTGAGACATTCTGGGATAATGAATTTGAGGAGGGGGGCAACTGTGGGAGGGCAGAAAGTAAGGGAAAGGTTGAGTGGTTCCTAGTGTAGGTGAGGGGGTGGACTGGGTAGTCTAGTGTTGTGCAGCGCTGTTCAAGTCACTGTCCGTTGCTTCTGCTTGTTTTGTTTGGGAGGGGAGGGCAACTCTAACTCGAGGCCCTCACTACCCTCCAAGGCTGGGGAGAGCAGTCAGTGCTATGGGAAGAGAGATAAATGAGGGGTGGAGTGGGCTGTGCCCCAATGCCACTACCTGTGGTTGATCAGTGGAAGGAAGAGGTGCCACAGGAAGGAAGGGGGGAAATGGGCAAGTTTTACAAGGATCTGTGGCAAATCAAAAAGTAGTGAAAGTTGGTAGGATGCTAGCTGACATGCCATAAAAAGAGCTGCATAAGGAGGTAATCCTGACCTTGTTTACAAACACACTGGTTCATATGATTCAAATGATATAGTGGGAGATGGTCTGCTTGCAGAGGAGACATGTTGCAAAGTATTTAGTAGATATAATAAGGTGAGGGTTCTGTTCTAGGTTGGAAGAGACCAAGGGTGGTAGGTCCAGGGGGAATGGGTGAGACTAATATAGCAGTTAAGCACGAGTGAAAAAGTGAGCTGATAGTTTTTGGCCGGTCCCTATAAATTTAACACCCACTTAGGGTGGGAGGGTGGCTGGTGAGGGTAGGTGGGAAAGAAGTAAGTAGTACCACGTAAAGTGCGGCACTCCGTCCTGAGCAGCTGTGCTTGTGCTGCTATCAAAGATGAAGCTGAACACCGAATTTTCTGCTGTTCCCACCTGTGCGGCTGGTGGCCAGGCCAGTGGGGTTGTGGGGGAGGGCTATGTCTGCCATTCACACTATCCAAGCAATCCAGTGAAGGAGAGAGTCCCACATCTAAAGATGGAAAGGAAAGGAGCTGGGATTATATCAGGTAGGCTGTGGGAGTGGAAAGAGCAGTGGGAGGGAGGTGGCACCAGGAACTGTTGTTGTGCTACAGGAACAGCCATCGGGGGGTCAAGGTATACTGCAGGCCAACAGGGCATTTTGTACATTCTTTCACTTACATTACAACCGAGTTGGCTTTGATTAGCAGATTAGAAGTGCATGCAATGTTGGGACTTTTGTATGTGTACCAGGTTCAGGAATCAGACAACGGTGGTGAGGGGCAATGAGTCAGCATGACTGGACAGGGACAGGGATCAGAGCTGGGAGGGGATCTCTGGGCATGGGACCTTGCCTGTCATAATGGGGCTGGTGATCAGTAGGGGGGGCACTAGTCACCACGTAACTGTACAGGGCTTACAGGGCTGGCAATCGGAGGGTGGGATGGAGCACTTGACACCAGGGACACATTGTCAAATTACTGATCTGCCGGTTGGAAGGAGGAGGGACCACAAGGCACCAGAAAAATAACTGCAGTCAGCCTATGGGATACCTCTCAGAGGGTGGGACCACTGGGCACCAGGGATTAATTCTTGCAGTGCTAGGTTGAGGATCAATAGAAGGGAGGACCACTAGACACCATGGATTTTTTTTAGTTATTTGGTCACTGGCTTGCTGTCCCTTGGCTCTGGCCCCACCTCACCCCATCTCCCAGAACTTAACTCTGTTCTCTGATATTCACCCTGGATTGCCCCCCAGGGCAGGACCATTTAGGTAGCCCCCTCATAACTCCCCAAACTGTGCCACATGGTTACTCTGGTGGTGGAGTGCCTCAGTAGCTGCCTGGATCTTTTGGCAGGGACAGACCTTATCCTGCCATGGCCAGGGTTCTGTTTTCCTAATTGTTGTTGGGAGGTGTGGCATGCAATGATATAAGGGTACAAGGGTCCACATCTGGCACACTTCCCAGAACTTTCAAGCCTTGGTGGTGATGGCCTCCAGACTCCATCAGGAGTTGGCCAAGTACTGAGTGCCCCCTCCAGAGAAGAACCGTCCATTGGATGCTCGATCCTCCTCCCGCTGGGCTGACCCCTGATGCCCTGAAGTCTTGCCCGATCCCAGGTTGCTGATGTGGCAGCAGGAAAGGCATAGTGCCTCAGTCCTCTGTGCCACCAGGCTGACTCCTGCCATAGATTTTTGATAGTATGTACAGCACAGTGATCGGAGTATGGGGGGGATCACTGGCTGCAAAGGACTCTGCTTGGTTGTATGGGTATGAGGCTCAGGGACCACTGGACACCGTGGAAGAGTTGATATAGTAATTTGGCTGGTGGTCAGAGAGTGGTGGGACTGCTGGACACCAAGGAATAGCTTTCATACATGCAGGCTGACGATCAGTGAAGGGTGAACCACAGACCGCTAGTGCTGTACATTGTGCACACAAGGATGGTGATTAGCTGGTGGGGGCCCACTAGGCATCAAGGATGGGGCTTTCTCCACACAGCACATTGATCAAATGGAGGGGATCCCCTAGGCACCAGGGACATCTTTGGGTGGCCGGGCCAGGGTGGGCGGCAGCAGTACCTTTGGCCACCACCAGGGCATTGAGCCCCATTAAGAAAGGGTTTGCAGCAGCAAGAATTTGTGCCTATTTGGGTAGGAATTATTGCTGGTGCAAAGCTCTGAATATACAGCCGATGCCTGTATGCTGAGAGTGGTCCCCTCCTTTGCATAGTCGCAACAGTACCTTAGTGCTTGGGCACTAACGGGGTTTGTCAGCACTATGGGGGTGTCTGAAAATAAACCCCACTCAGACACCAGGCACAAAACCCGGTTTGCACAAGCAAACACCAATTTGCACCCATATAGACTTCTGAATATTGGGTCCCAGATGCCGTAAAATAGAGACAACATAACATAAGTAGAGTATGCACTGTATAATTTACATTTTGTTTTATAGAAGTATCAAGAATACAGAGTTATTGCTGTCAGAGGCTTAACATAAGAAATCAGTTAACTGTACCATTTCATTAAGGCCCAGTTCCCTCCAGGCCTTAAGATTATGAAACCGCATGAATTCACGTCTCAGAATAAAGTTTTCAAGGTCACCTCCCCTCTATTCCACCCTCAACCTTCATTCCTGGGATTCCCCAAAACTTTTAGCACTCGACATTTTATTACTTGTCCAACTCAGAGAGTAATATATTTAGCACAATGCAGCTGTCAAGCATATTAATTGGGAAAAAATTGAAAGGAAACTTAAAATATGGGCTGTGGAACATATTAGGGAGATAAATGGAGGAATAGTGGAAAAAGCTTTGGCAAGGCATATTATGGAACAAGGTAGAGGGCATAGTGTAAGTTTACCTTTCTGAGAGAAAAAGGGTGAGATTTGAACGGGGGAAGTGACCTGGAAAACTTCCTTTTGAGACATGAGTCCATGTGGATTCATAATCTTAAGGCCTTGAGATAATTGGGCTGATGTTAGCCCATTCTTTTGTTTTTGGTTCCATTAATTTCCCCACCACTGATTTTTTTTTTTTGGTCTTTGGTAACTGGGTAAGGCCCACTAGGAACAAGTGCCTGTTTTCAGGGGCGACCTGGGAACACTGGACGGTTAAGTGACTTGTTCAGAGTCACACAGTATGCAAGTGGAGATTGTGAGAATCAAACTCAGGTCTGGTCTGCTGGATGTATCAAGCTTGTTCACACCTCGTTCCTCTAACCTCTAGGCTATACTGAATAGACTAAAGCCTAAACTGTGTAAGACTGAACTGCCTTGGGTTGCTAGCCTCCTCCCTGCAGCTTCTTTTATGCAGAGGGGCCATATCAGCTCTTCTCCAGTCCCCCAGAACCACACCTATTTCCAGTGAGCTGTTGAACAAGGATGGCAGTGGGGCAACTAGCAACGTTTTGAGTTCCTTTAGACCCCTTGAATGTATCCCATCTGGTTCCATAGCTTTTTCATAAAAACAAACCAACAATATTTATTGAATCAGAGAATGGCAAGCATAGACAAGCATAATACATGCAGTCAAGGAAAAGAAACTGTATTGTGCACAGGGGGCAGGTTGCATAATTCCAGGAATGAGCATGCATTAAAACCCCTTTGAAACTGAATATCTGTCACAGAAATTGCTGTCATGCTACTAGTACTTTATGGTACAAAACTGCCATACATTAACATCATATACCACACCCAGCCTTGCTACTGCGGCTGAAAGTGAGCAGTACAGTTATGACAGTAAAGAGTTATTCTTTCCATAGTATACTTTTCCAACATTATTGCCCTCCAATACTCCACCGCTGGAGACTGGGATTTCATCCACAGCTGAGTGATAGCCTTTTTATCTGCCACTATATCAATATGAGTTAGGAAGGGGGACTTAGCCTAATACTGGATGGAGGGATAGAAAGTAAAACCATGGTCAGAGAAATCAATTCCTGTTTGTGGAATAATTCCTCATATTGTTTTATTCATCGTCTCTGAGACACCAAAGTGAATTATGGTTAAGTAATGGACTCCTTGGACTTTGAAAAGTTGTATTGGAGCCAGTGAATTGAACATTACCTGCCAGAAATTAGTTAAAACTGGACATTGCCAGAAAGTATGCACTTGATCTGCCAATGTGTGGCCAGAACCACTCCAGCATTGCTCATACAGTAGTGGGAGGGCATAAACTTAGACAAAACAGCAGAGGTCCAGAAATACCATATCTGGCACTTCAAAAAAACTTCCTCCACTGCATTGAAGATGTGACCTTCAGTGCTGGTAGAGTGTACTTTAACCACTAAGCATACTGGAGAAGAGTGCCCAAGTCTTGGACCCATTTATCCATCATTGTTTTTATGGAAGCCCACAGTAAAGATGACTGATCAAGAAACCCTACATGGTTCCCTGATCAGCCTCCATATACAGCTGCAACAATTGTGGCCTAGGCTCAGGTAGTGAGGAATGCCCAGATGACTTGTGTAGTAAGTAAGTTCTCACTTGTAGGCAATGAAAATGCTCTTGGCCTGTTAAACTTTATGTTTGCTGCAATATTTCAAAAGGGAGTACCTTGGCCATCCAAGAATTGGAATATACATAAGTGTTGCCAAGTTGTCGCCACCTCCTAAAAGTGTGATAGATTTGTATAGGGAAAAACTCTGCCTCTGTGGCCAAGACCCTGCAATAATAATAAATGGCTACCAATTTGGTCATATTTCATAGTTTAAGCCAAGCATGGAGGGTGTGGGCAGTAAACCCAGGAAAATCTTCAAGGGAAAAGGGTCTCTCCTTATTAGTAAATAGCAAGGGACTGATACTAAACATGTCATTAATAGTAAATTCAATCTGCTTCTAAGGTGAAGAAAACATGGGGCACAACCAGTAATACATAATTCTAAGGTGTGAGACTCAGGAATAATTAAGAATGCTAGGTTTATTGACCACTGCTTGGGAGGAAGGGAGTTGAAGCAGGGAGAATCAAACCCTTTGAGTGAGGGTGACCTCCCCATATCAATCAAGAAATGAGTTTGTTCCAAGAACTGAAATAGAGAGCAGAGGGAAAGAATGGCAAAGTTTAAAGAAAACAGAAAATCTCGGGGACAGCATTCATTCAAATCTAGTAAATGTGACTGCTACAATTAGCACCCTCCTGGAGCATCAACCAGCTACCTGCACTTACTTCCTGACAACTCATTGGGTTGAGGAACCCCAATCCCAGCACTTTAGGTTACACCTAGCCCCCCAGTCATGACATCGCTCCCATTTCCCTACCCCCTCAGATGCTCCCAACTACCTTACTCCTTCCACCCATGTTTGCAACCCCTCCTTCTTCTCACCTCTGAGAGCTTCCAAGTAGGGTGTTAACCTTTGATGCCAGCTAGCTGCTATACTACCTAAGCTGTTTAATGCTATTGTACCATGTAACTTACCTGTACCATATGTAACCCAGTCATCTGTATTGTATTGTCTATGTAACTGACATGGAACCTATAAATGAGCATCAACTCACTGGTATAATTTAAGACCTCAATAAATAAAAACAATAAAAAAATAAAATTCATATCATTTCCAACTTAGAGAAAAAAGGGAGTGGTTAAGGACTCCACTGAGTGAAACCTTCAGTAAGAGCCACCATAAGGGGGTCAAGGTTCAACAATTCGAGATTTCCAAAATCTTTTGGAATTTGAATTCTCAAATATTTAAATCTAGTGTCCCAACATTTAAAGGGTAGGTCACACTGGAGAGATGGAGAGGTAAAATAGTTAAACAAAAGAACCTCAGTTCTCCAGAGGTTGAGTGAATAAACAGAATGACAGCTGAAAGTTTGGAGAACTGACCATGCAGTGGTAAAAGATGTGGTGGGGTTCAGCAGGGAAAGAAGTATGTCATCTGCATATAATGCTGCCTTGTATTCTGTTCCCCTTAGAGAAAGTCCCACCGTTGCTAGTCTGTGGTGGAAAACTGAAGCCAGGGGTTCAATGTAAAGTGCAAACAATAGGGGGACAGAGGACACCCCCTACCTAGTGCTTCTCTGGAGGGAAAGCGGGGAAGAATTAGACCCTTTAACCTAGACAAAAGCTTGGGGATTGAAGTATATGTTTTTCAGCCAAAGAAGTAATTCACTGTGAAATCCAAAGGCTGACAGGCTGTCCCAGAGGAAAGTCCATTACACCCTGCAAAAAATCAAATTGGGAATATTGGAGGCTACTGAGACATGTACCAGATTGCAGAGCAAAAAGGAAAGGGCTGAAAAACTGACCTGGTTAAGTAGAGGGATCTTAGAAATGGTGAGAGCTAAAAAAAACAGCATTCAAGAAATACAAGAAATCCAGGAAGGAGGAGGATAGGAAGGAGTATGTGAAGAGGTCCAAGGAAGTTACCAGGGGAGTCAGAGCAGCTAAGGCATCTGGGGAATTGAGGCTGGAGCAGAGCATCAGGTATGGGGAAAAGGACTTCAGATACATATGGGAGAGAAGGAGCTGCAAGAACCAGATAATTAGGATCAGGAAGGAAGGGGGAACAGAGAAAGGGGTGGATCAGACAGAAGCACTGAATAAGTACTTCTGTTCTGTATTCACTAGGGAGAAAGGAGGGTAGCTACTGCAGGGGGTGGGGTTGGATGGGAAAAGGGAGAGAGGGTAATGGACGGGGTGATCACTGACGGTAGGGTATTGGAGAGGTTAAGGGTCCTGAGGGTGGATAAGGCAGCAGGACAGGATGGCATACACTCCAGGGTATTGAGAGAAATGGCCAAGATCCTGGCTGGACCACTGGTGGAACTGTTTAATACCTTGCTAGACACAGGGTGCATACCGCATGACTGGGGATAGTGCACATCGTACCCATCCATAAAAGTGGACCAAACAATGAGCCAGGTAATTACAGGCTGGTAAGCTTCGCTTCCATCATGGAGAAGCTGATGGAGACAATACTTAAGGAAAGACTGGTGACCTTTATGGAAGACAATGGGCTCCAGGACAGTCACCAGCATGGGTATGTCTCTGGAAAATCCTGACAGACGAACCTAGTTGAGTATTACAACTGGGTCATGAGGGAATTGGACAAGTGTCATGCGGTGCATGTCATATACTTAGCCTTCAGTAAGGCCTTCTATTCTGTGCTGCATGGGAGGTTGGGAGGGAAGTTGAGATACATGGGAATGGGGACTAAGATGGTTAAATGGATTGAGAATTGGTTGCAGGGGAGACAGCAGAGGGTAGTGGTGGTGGGGGACTCTCATCTCCAAGGGTTGTGACGAGCAGGGTGCCACAGGGATTGGTCCTGGGGCCAGTGCTGTTAGGAATATTCATAGCAGACCTCTCCTATAGCATCAGGAATAAGATCGCTCTATTCACTGATGATACCTAATTGGGGCAGTGGTGGATGATATAGCAGGTTGGCAGGGGCTGCAGGGTGACCTGACCAAATTGGTGGAGTGGTCGGAAGCATGGCATTTGAGGTTCAATGCAAAAAAATGCAAAGTCCTGCACTTTGGAGCAAAAAACCCAGGGAGGGGTTACCAGCTGAGAGAGGTGCAGCTCAGTTCCACGGAGGAGGGGGAGGATCTAGGGGTGGTTGTAACGGGAAAGATGAACAATACAGAGCAGTGTAGGAGGGCAGCAGTGGAAGCCAACAGGATGCTGGGTTGTATCATGAGAAGGATCGCCTCCAGGAGCAGGGAGGTGATCCTGCCTCTCTACATGGCACCAGACAGGCTTCACCTGGAGTACTGTGTGCAATTCTGGTGCCCATATCCAAGGAAAAATGTAAAATTACTGGAAGGGTTACAATGCAGGGCAACAAGGATGATCCAGAGATTGGAGGACAGATCATACATGTAGAGGCTGAGACAGTTGAACATGCACTCCTTGGAGGAGAGAAGGGACCAGGGGATATGACTGAGACCTTTAAGTATGTAAAGGGGATAAACAAAGCAGGCACTGAGGGGATAATCAGGTTGAGGAGGGGGAGGGACATGAGAGGGCATGACTTTAGATTGGAGGGGGAAGATTTAGGAGGGAAATGAGGAGACACTTTTTCACGGAGATGGTCGTAGCAGAAAGGAATGCTCTACCGGAGGAGGTGGTAGCCTGTAAGGCAGTGGGTAGTTTCAAAGGGGGATGGGACAAGGTGAGAGAGGGGGTAATTGAGATGGGGAGGAGGTGAGGCAGCTGCAAGGTGAGGGTGCTAACTGCACACTCGAGCAGACTTGATAAAGCAGGAGGCCTATTTCTGCTGGCAAATTCATATGTTTATAAAAGCCTTTTCTAGTTAGTTAGTTAGTTAGAAATTTATTTTTATACAGGATAAAAACTTTAGGTCCTATTTACAAAGTTGTCCTGTTTGGAACATGCCACATTACATCATATACACAAAACATTTTTGTATCATCTCATTCACAATTTTCTGCATCAAAGCAAATGGAGTAGAGCATTGGGTCGCATACTCCACCAGTAACAAAATGGGGAAGATGTTGTCTATGGTTTTACCATTTCTTCATAAATTTGGGTTTATCTGGGTGAAACAGAGAGGCAACAATACGTCCTAGTCTGTGGACCCATAATGGCACGTATAATTTATTGTCCATGTTGAATATGGATATAGGGTGGTATGAGGTGGGGAAGATTTGAGAATAGCTGATAAAACTGTGAACTCCCAAGAATGGGGGGATTCATGGGGATTCACCCCTTGAAATGACTTTAAGACCCAGTGGAGATTTGGAAAGAGGACTGAAAAAGCTTTGTACCATTCTACTTGATACCCATCCTGTCCAGCACATTTTTGAGGTTTAACATTAGCCAGAGCTTACCATATCTCATCCTGGGTAATTGGAACCAGAAGTGAAGCCACTTGAGGGTCAGACAGTCTGGGAAGTTGGGATTGCAAGAGATATTGAGAAAGGGCCAGGATGCTTGAGGAGAGTCTCCTTATACAGATCCTGATAAAATATGCTTGAAAGATGGAGAGGATGTACATGGAGTCATACATTAACTTATCCAACATGGGATCTTTTAGTTGAAGCACACAAGCTGCTTGTTTTCTGGTTCTCAATCAATGTGCTAACAGACATGCTCACCTGGATCCCCCCCCGTAGTATGAATGTTTAAGATATATCAAGGATTGCTGAGCTTTAGAATCCAGTATGGCCTGAACGTCCTGCCTTACAGATTTAATTATGTCTGCTATCACTGTGTCCCCTGGGAGTAGAGCAATTGAAGGGTGTGTAGCTGCTCTGTTAAGGCTTTATTATTTTCCTCTCATCGTCGCTTTTTTAATTGAGGTGTAGGAGATAATGTCTCCTCACAGCACTGACTTAAGAGTGTTCCATAACCCAGGATATGTGACATCAGGTGAGGAATTTTCTGTTATGATCCGGGGGATTTGTTCTGTTTTTGTTTGGTTTGTTATTGTTTAGTAACTGGGTAAGGCCCAGTAGGTACAAGTGCCTGTTTTCGGGGGTGACTCGTGAACACTGGCAAGGTTAATGACTTGCTCAGTCATATGCAAGTGGCGGTTGTAGGAATCCAACCCAGGTCTGCTGAAAGTATCAGCTCATTTGCAGCTAATTTCTCTAACATCTAGGCTATACTGCCAGACTGAAATTCCTTTAACAAATTTTGGAAAGCCTTATCCCTGAGGAAAGTAATGTAAACCTCTAAAAGGACAAATTGTGTTTCCAAGATTAAGTTAGGAGAGAAACAGTTGTGATTCCAAAGTAATTTAGGGCCATAGAGAATATCCTGAACCACAGAAAAGTATTCACAAGTGGTGGAGAAATAGTCAACATAACAGTAACTTTTATATCTGTGAGAAAAGTGGGCATATGACCTACCTGCTGGGAAGGATTTCCCCCAGATGTTGACTATACCTAGTAGTGCCAGACTGGTGAAAAACTATTTGTGCTTGGGAGGCTTAGGCCAGGTGGGAGTATCTAAGTCAGTGGATAAAGTGAGGTTAAGATTTTCCCCATTGTGAGTTGGCCTTGAAGAATGCCCATCAAGTGAGTGAAAAAACTTTGAACTACTGGGGTGTCTGAGTTAGGGGGAAGATAGAGTTTTTCTAAAGTAACCTTTGCATTATATAGTATGTAGTATGCCTTTCTAGATCACATCGTGTTTTACTGTTGTATTGTTTTACTATATGTGACGTGGAGCCTTTGTAAAAGAGTCTTTGACTCAAAGGTACTTTCGAATAAGCAATAAATAAAATATCTGCTTGAGGGATCGTATGCCGTTGGAGCATACATTATGTAGTGGAGGGGTTCAGAACAACTACCCAGGGTGCTTCCCCTGCTAATAAGAAGGGGTGTAGATCTGATGTCTCCCACCCCAAGAAAGTTTGGCATGCTCTTGGGCAGTTTACTGCATTTCTTTGAGGAAGATGATGTCAGCTGGGTGGGTTCTAATATATTGAAAATAATTTGTTCATTTGACCAGGTTATTAAGCCCATTGATATTTTGGGAAACAATTACTACTAGAGCTACTGGCATTATGTAATACAGGGAGAGTTTCTAAGGTACTGCATGCCAGGAGATAAATGGATGCTCTTAGAGAGAAGGCCAGCCCTCCTCTTGCCCCCACCAAATGCAGTCAACTAGCTCAAGCACATGTCCCGTATGACCTAAAATGGTTCAATGTGTTTACGCAACTGGATGAGATGATGCTTGTGTAACTTGATTTGCTTTGTGGCTTTCTACCTCTCTATCTGTGGGATATACCACCCTGTAGGAGTATGACACAAGGAACCCTAGAGGAGGGATCCCCCCTACAGGTGCCTCAGGAATGAATGTGTCAGCTAAAGGTAGGTTAGGAAGAAGCCCATGGGTAAGAGAGATGAGCCACTGGAGGAGGAGAGTTGGATGGTGGGCAATGAAAAACTAATCCTGGCAAGGCCCAGGATGTGTGACCTTTAAGCCCAATGGGGGAGTGACGTTGTTGCTCCGCCCATCGAACCTCGGGTGTAAAGGCCTCCCATTCAATGTGCTTACTCAACTGGATGAGATGAGATGACATGGTGCTTGTGTAACTTGATTTGCTTTGTGGCTTTCCACCTCTCTATCCATGGCATATACCACCCTATAGGGGTATGACACAAGGAACCCTAGAGGAGGGTCCCCCCTTACAGGTGCCATGGAAATTAATGCATCAGCTAAAGGTAGGTTAGGAAGAAGCACAAAAAGAATACCCAAAGATGTTGAGCTTCGAAGAGGCGAGGATGATGTATAAATTCTGAGAAGATGATGAGGGCTGACGGAGAGAGAAGAAAGCCGGGGCCACCATCCGCCTCCATCCAACAGCGGAACCTAACTAACTAACATGAAGAAAGCACTAACTCTAACTAATACTATGACCATTGGCACAGAGGAGAGGAAAAAAACCCTTTGAGGAGGAAACCTCTGGGGATCCAAGGCCTAGGCCGCCTTCCCTCCAGGCTGATGACATTTGATTTGAGGACGTATGTTGGTAAAGAATATGGTTCATTAATAAGGGATATGAGTAGGGAGGATGATGATGGGATAGGGAAAAAACTCCAAAGAAACACAGATTAAAGAAGGAACATGAGGTAGCAAGGACCCGAGAAGGGTATGTTCGAGTAGTCGATGGGAGGGAGTAGATCCATGTAGAAGTCAGAGTAGCAAGGGGTATCCAGATGTGCTCATGAGGAGACTCCAGATGTGTTCATGAGGAGACCAAGGATAATGCAGACTGGCCTGATTGAGTGATGCGAGTGAGCAGACACTGAGGCTGATGAGGCATGACTGATTATGCGATGTGAACGATGAGACCTTGAACAATTAGACCCTGAGGTTGTAGTCAATGAAGCAGCATAGGATTCAATGATAGGAATGCTCAAGTAAGTGATGTAAATAGATAAACCTTGAGGTAAGGATGAGTGAATGATGACTGGAGTTATGAACCCGATACATGCAGCAGAATGGCCGCAGGTCGATGAAATGGCATAGGAGCCATGATATGTACGCCCAAAAAGAAACAGCGATTGCAGGCTTCAATTGGAATGAATCCTTGATGGCCAGTGCAGAACATGAACAGGAAGAGATAGGAATGAACTTGAAATGAACTTGTATGAAGGTAGTAGGAATAAGTAGGCTACTTGAAAGGAGGTAGACTCCAAGGCCAAGAAGGCATGTCCGGAACCAGAGGGCATGCGAACCAAAGGGTACACACAGGAGGAGCATCAGAGGAACAACTCAGGTTGAGCTATTGAGGAGCAAATTGGATGATGTATGATGAGGAATAGCAAAACTGGACAATGGACGATGAGGAGTGAAGCCATGAGTGGAGTGAATCCATGATGGCTGGTACAACAAAAGGCATGATGAGAGATGGAGCCAAGATTGGAGTGAATTTGTGACAGCTGATGATGGATTGAAGCCATGAGTGGAGGTTCAATGAGATAAGAAAAGGTTAATGCAGACCAGAGTCAGAAATCTGATAAATGCAGCAGGAGGGCCGCGGATCATGAGGAGGCACATGATTCATGATAGGTATGCCCAAAAGAAATATCGAATGCAGTTCAGATGGATGTATTGAAGCCATGGAGGCTGGTACAGGAAAGCAAGGCATGAAAGGATGAAGGACAGTAGGGAGGTCAGTGGGGTAGCATAGGACCCAGCCGGTATGGGATGATAACTGCAGTAGGGCGAGTCGGATGAGGTTGCATGTGAGCATACGAGTCATGCTAGATATGCCCAAAAGAAATATCGAGAACAGACCAGACAGAGCAAGTGAAGATCGCAGACCTGGCAGCGAACCACTAGAGCATGGTGGGGGAAGACGACTCCAAAGCTACAGCAAAATGTTGCCATCTAGAGGCTATAAGAGGCCAAGGCAACTGAAATAATACAGGGAAATACAAGCGAGTCTCTAGAAATTGCGATGAGGGGGCGCTTTTGAAAGAGTACTGCTGGTTGCAGTATCTGACATGCACACAGCGCATATCCAGCACATGTAATTGAATGGAGGGCAACGTATCCAGAGCCAGAATTCGATGTGACAGAGTAGGCCCATATAGATGTCAGATAAGAACAAGTTGATCGAAGTGACTAGTATGGCACGAGTGATGGAAATGGAAGAATCATGAGGGTGATGGAGGACCAGCAGCTGAGACTAGTGGCTAGATGGAGTCAGCAAGAGATGGAAGTCAGCTACAGATGGCCAATGAAATGGATGGCAGAGCAAGCGGACAATGGCAGCCAAGGAGAGGGAGTAAAATGAGTATATCCCAAAGCATGCCGAAAGGAGTACTCCAAAAGGAGACAAAGTGCCAAGGGAGAACAACCAGTTTGAAAATCAAGCCCACAAAGAGAAGGGGCTTACCAAGGGAACACATAAGGCAACATCAGAAATAGTCACCATAAATGGAAAGAGCATACCAAGCATCGTGACATAGTGCCACAATGGAATTACAAGATACCAGACTGAAAACTAGGCATGAAGTAACTTAGGCATCAATGATGGTTAAACGGTGCCACCAGCTGGTCAGGAGGAGAAACTGCTTTAAAAAATGTTTTTTTTTTAAATCCATTCCACAGGTAGAGAGGCTGTAGGACCAAGTGCATGAGAACCTGCAGGACGGCTGCAATAGAGGCCACATTGCTGCTGCCTGAGAGGTACAGAAGGGCAGCTCAAGAAATTAAAGTACCGACACCTGAGAGACAAAATGAGCATCTGCAGAGAGGCGACGACAGGGAAGGGATATAACTGACATGTAATGCACAAAGCACACCGGTGAAACCTAGCCGTGCACTGCTTTTTCCAATATGGGGAATGCAGAGAGAAAATTGCTGAGAAAAAAGGAGTAAACCACTGCACCTGGGACCTGGTGTGCTTGGTCAAATATACGATAGTTTGCACAGTACATTTGAAAATGTGGAGAATGGCACCATACAGAAAGCCAAAACACATATATTATTCATGCAGACAACATGTTGCTTGTAGAGAAATACTGGTTATAAGCTGAATATAAGCACTCACCGAGCCAAGATGAAATAAACTTTTATTCATCCATTGAGCGCCATTAAAATCCAAAAATAGATTCAGTGCAAACAGCAATCAACAGTAAATCCACAGTTAATCCAAAATGGAAAACAAGCAAGAAAGAACACCAGCCAGCTCCACTCCCTCCCGCTCAGTGTGCCGAACAGGTAAGATGTAAGGATGTCAAATTAATTGACCATTCCTCTTTAAATAGTCCATACATTTATAGGGAACACAAGTGTCCTCCTTATTTTGCAAAATATAACTGTTTCTCTGTTCATTAATCAAAAAAGATTTTTTCTCCATAAATTTAGGTGCCCAGGATTTCAAAATTGGCTGCACTTTTAAAGTGGGAGAAGTTATTTTTGCACAATAAGGAGGACACTTGTGTTCCCTATAAATGTATGAACTATTTAAATAGGAATGGTCTATTAATCTGGATATAGTGTTTGACCTTTTGTCTTAATTCATGTATGGTCACTTTAAATTAAAAGGTACTTAAGTGGTAAAGGTAATCTGCTTGTTCAACTTTGAAAAAGCTCTTTCGAGCGAAACATGTCAGGTGATTGAGCTGACGTCCTTACGTCTTACCTGTTTGGCATACATTGAATTTATCTGATTATGTGTTGTCCGATGTTGAATTGAAAGTACTAGCAAGGGGGTTGTCTTTTGTTCCTACAAAACATATCTATATATTTAAGATGATTATTGATTTACATAAATTTGGTAGGAATTTAAGTTTGAAATCTTTTTTCACACAACAGAAGGAAGGTCATGGTGAAGCTAATGATGTGGACAGTAATAATTAGGTAGAGAGCCAAGATTATGAGCTTAATGATGAAATCAGAAGTAATGTGAAAATGGAGGTTTTTAAACCACAATCCACCTTTTGCCCACCCTGTACTCCTGCATTACAGACTTACATAAAATGTTGTGAAAAAGAAATTGAAGCTTTGGGTAATAATGGAAATAAGAAATGTTTTTATAATTTAAATAAACTCCAGAAAGAAGCACTTGAGACACTCAAGCAAAACAAGGACATTACAATAAAATCAGCAGATAAGGGTGGGGCAGTAGTAGTGCTTAATAGTATTAACTACCATATGGAGGTAATGAGACAATTAAATGATTCTAACTTTTATACCAAGCTGCCCAGAAACCCTACTGGACAATTTAAGAAGGAAATTGATAGTTATTTGTACAAATTGAGACAAGAGTATTTGTTACCAGGACATGTAATTGATTATTTGAACGTGCAAAACCCGTTAAGAGCAACATTCTATTGTCTGCCAAAGGTCAACAAAAGATTGGTGGACCCCCCAGGAGACCAATAGTTTCGGGTAATAATTAATTAACAGAACCACTCGCAAAATTTGTAGATGCACATATTGCAGAATTGGCACAACATACTCCTGCAAACCTAAAAGATACTGGTGAAGTGCTGCATATTATTCAAGATGTGGCTATTGAAGAGGAAGGTTTTCTAGTCACGCTGGATGTTGCAGCACTATACATAAGTATTCCACATAAAGATGGATTACAAGTTTCACAATATTATCTCAATACTAGGGACTGTTTATACTGCAGTACAGAGGTTTTGGTACAACTGGCATCTTTTGTACTCATGTATAACTGTTTTTTCTATAAAAACAAATAGTTTTTGCAAGTAAAAGGGACGGCAATGGGGCAAGTTTTGCCCCAAATTTTGTCAATCTTTATATGGCTAGATGGGAGGAGGAGGTAATTAGATCTGCCTCGAACCCTTACAAGCAATATATCGACCCATGGAGGTGATATATTGACGATGTATTGTTGATTTGGACAGGTTCTGAGAAAGCTGTTGCTAGCCTTGCTTGTAGAGCAGAAAGCAGCTAACTAAAAGAAGCTACATTTTCTTATTAATTTAACACTTATATCTCAGCAGGAGTCAGTGCCTGTTGAGATTAAGCAGACAGATACTTTATTAGAAGTAGAAGGGGTCTTATTTAGGGTTAAAAAAAAAGTGAAAGAAAAGAAAGAAAGTCAGTGTGTGTTCTGTGCTGGGAAGAGTACTGTATCAACTTACTTTGCTAAACCAGTAGGAGGAGAGAGAGCTTAATTGGGGGTGTGGCTTAGACACTATAAAAGCAGGTGACTCAAATTACAACTTCCTGTTGCTAGCCTTTTTTCTTACTAATTGCTCTCCATCCCACCCTAAACCAGTTCTACTTTTATAGCCACTGGATTTGACTGTCAACAGGAACTTCCTGTTTGGCAGTAGGAAGGGAAGGATCATAGAAAAACATTGGTTTTGTCAACCCTAAAGGAAAAAATGCTCACTCCCCCCCCCAGCTGCTGGTGGTCTGACACTGAGCAAGGAAGAAGGAGGCTACTGAAGAATATAGGAAGTTGCTGTCCCAGAACAGAAAGGGTGAGAGCTGTAAGGAGAGGAGAGAGTTAGCATACAGAGAAACAGGAGAGGGGACACAAAATAAGACATGATAGGAGTTGTGCAGTGCAATGGCTGTGGGGCAGCAGTGTTCCGGGAGACATTCTGGAGGCTGCGATGCTGCCCTATTTGCAGGCACCTCTCTGGTCTGAGGGAGGAGGTTGCCCATCTCCAGGCTGACCTGGCTAGGATTCGTGAAACCTCCTCCCCCACCCAGGGACCACCAGGGCCAATGCCACTACCTCAGAGGTTGCCAAGAAAGAGGAGAGGCTGGACCAGGGTGGGCTCAGGGAGGGAGAGGGTGGTGGAACAGAGTTGCATCCCTCCAGCTGTACATCTCCACAATTCATTCACTCTTCTGGTGGATAGTGGTTCCTCTATGGAGGCACCTGTAGTGGAGACCAAGGAGGATGCTGGGAACCTTCACAAAGGAGACCCACAGGCGGGTGGCATGGGACCTCACAGGGGAAGGAAACAACTCCTGGTGGGGGACTCAATCATTAGGGGGGTAGAAATGGGGGAGGAAGGGGAGAGGAAGTAAGGTGCCTGCCTGGTGCCATGGCTTGGAGGGACAGGCAGGATCCTCAGGATCGTGGGAGCAGCTGCAGAGGGAGGGAGCTGGATGTCATTATCCACCTAGGGACAAATGACCTGGCTAGGAATGGGATCAGGGCAGTGCAAGAGGTTTATAGAGTTGGGGGAGGGCCTTAGACAAGAAATGGCATGTCAGTAGCCTTCTAAGGGTGCTGCCTGTCCTGGAAAGGATGATGCTAAGGTACTCCTCACCAGGGAATTCAATGAATGGTTGAAAAACTGGTGTGACTCAGGGTTTGGCTTCATTGGGGACTGGGGAGCCACCTGGAGGATGCAGACCTATACTGGTGCGATGGTCTGCATCTGTCCGGAGGGAACCAGGATCCTAGGTGAGGTTTAAATGCTTCATTGGCAAGCATTTAAACTAGCCAAGGGGGAGGCACTGAAAAGGAGCAGAAAAATCCCAGCCTCCCCCCACAAAACACAGTAATTAGTGAGGTAAACACCAAGGTAGAGAAGTCATTAGAGAACAGGACAGAGGTAAATGTAAAAAAAGGCAAAGGCAGTAAGGACAGAAATGGGGCTAAAAGGGGTAAAGCCATCAAAAAGTGGAGGGTGATGAGTACCAATGCCCATAGTCTGAGTAACAAGCTCCCTGAACTAATGGCCTTGATGGAAGATGGTTGCCTGGATATTGTGGCAGTCACAGAAACATGGTACACAGAGAACCACGACTGGGATGTCAGCATACCAGGATACACAATCTACAGGAGGGACAGGGAGGGTAAAGAGGAGGAGTAGCTCTCTGCAAGGGAGGATCAAGCAACAGAACTAAAGAGTAAACAGGAGCAGATGAGGCACTCTGGGTCACCCTGGAGACAGGAAATGGCACCACAATCCACATGGGGGTTGTATACAGACCCGCATCTCAGGGGGAGGGAATGGACAAGGAAATGATAGAAGGCTTCCTTAGAATGGCAGAAAAAGGGGAGATATTGTTGATGGGGGACCTGAATATGCCAGATGTTAACTGGAGCACCTTTGCTGTAGGCACATCCAAGAGCAGGGTCATTCTTGATGCCCTACAGGGGCATGCCTCAGACAGCTAGTATTGGAACCCACTCGGGAGGGAGCAATCTTAGACCTGGTACTCTCAAATTGGGACAGAGAAAGAATCTCAGATTTAGAAGTGGGTAGCCATCTGGGAACAAGCGACCACCAAACAGTGTGGTTCATGATAAACACTGCCATACAATCAAGCCATACAAAAGCAAGAGAATTGGACTTTAGGAGGGCTGACTTTGGGAAAATGAGAGAGTGCCTCAGAAAAGCACTAGCAAACAGGCAAGGAGGGGTGGAGGAACAATGGGGAGTAATCAAAACAGCCATCACAGAGGCAACAAGCTTTTGTGTAAAGCAAATCAACAAAACACAATGAAGGAAAAAAACTCTATGGTTCTCAAAAGAGGTGGCAGGGAAGGTTAAGGAGAAAAGGCTAGGATTCAGGAAACATAAGGAAACACAGAAGGAGCAGGACAGAGAACTTTATCAGTTAAAGCAGAAAGAGGCTGAGAAGGCAGTCAGAATAGCAAAGGCCCAAACCGAGGAGAAGATAGCCAACTCTATTAAGAAGGGGTATAAGACCTTTTATAGGTACATTAGGGAGTGAAGAAAGACCAAAGGAGGGATGCTGAGGCTTAATAAAGGGAAGGGAATGTGGGTAGAGGGTGACAGTGAAAAAGCAGGGATACTGAATGAATATTTCTGCCCAGTATTCACAAAGGAAGAGGAGGGGGAGGTACCTAAACTAAACAAGAGAAATACTCTGAAGACGAGCGTTAATACCAGTCCATTTACAGAAGAAAGGGTTCTGAAAGAACTAATAAAATTGAAGGTGGACAAAGCAATGGGGCCTGATGGATTCACCCAAGAATTCTAAAAGAACTAAGGGTAGAACTAGTGACACTGACTACTCTCTTTAACAAATCATGGGAGGATGGGGTGGTACCTGAGGACTGGAGGAGGGCAGATGTGATTCCTCTTCACAAAAGTGGGAGCAGGACAGAGGCAGGAAACTACTGACCAGTTAGTTTGACCTCAGTAGTAGGGGAAAATGATGGAATCACTTCTGAAGGAAAGAATTGTTGAGTACCTAGAGGCCAGTGGGGCGCAGGACCCAAGGCAGCATGGATTCACGATGGTAAGGTCATGTCAGATGAACCTAATAGATTTCTTTGACTGGGTGACCAAAGTAGTAGACCAGGGAGGGGCTGTGGACATGGCCTACCTAGATTTTAGCAAGGCATTTGATACAGTCCACACAAATGATTAATACACAAGTTAGCCAGCCTTGGAGTGGGTCCCAAGGTGGTAGCCTGGATAAAAGGTGGCTAGACAACAGGGCCCTTGAAGTAGTAGTAAATGGGTCCACAGTGAAGAAAGAGGGTTACTAGTGGGGTACCGCAGGGAGTTCAGTACTGGGACTGGTCCTTTTTAATGGCTTTATAAGTGACATTGCAGAGGAACTGGAAGGAAAAGTATGTCTCTTTGCAGATGACACAAAGATCTGCAACAGGGTTGATACACAAGATGGAGTGGAGAGGATGAGAAGAGACTTGGCAAGGCTGGAGGAATAGTCAAATGTATGGCAGCTCAGATTCAATGCAAAGAAGTGCAAGGTAATACACCTGGGAAACAAAAACCCAGGGGAAGAGTACACAATGGGGGGTGAGATACTGACAACAGTAACAATGGAAAGGGACCTGGGGGTAATTATATCAGATGACCCAAAGGTGGACAAGCAATGTGAGAAGGCAGTAAGGAAGGCTGGGAGGATACTGGGATGTATAGGGAGAGGCATCAATAGTAGAAAACAGGAAGTTGTTATCCCTCTGTACAGACAGTTGGTGAGACCCATCTGGAGTACTGTGTGCAGTTCTGGAGGCCCCATCTCCGCAAAGACATAGACAGAGTGGAGGCTGTCCAGAGGAGGGCAACCAAAATGGCGCAGGATCTGCACCAGAGGAGATATGAAGAAAGACTAAAGCAGCTTAATATGTATACCCTTGAGGAAACAAGGGAGAGACGGGACATGATAGAAACTTTCAAGTACCTCAAGGGAATCAACAAAGTCCAAGAGGGTAGCATCTTTCAGAAAAAGAGATGTGCAAGAACAAGGGGGCACAATTTGAAGATGTGGGGGAAGGCTCAGAGGTAATGTGAGGAAGTATTTTTTCACAGAGAGGGTTGTGGATGCATGGAACAGCCTCCCTGATGAGATCATGGAGTCAAGAACAGTGGGGGAATTCAAGAATGCATGGGACGGACATAAGGCAGTCCTAGTGGGGGGTAGGAGGAAGTAAGCTGTTGGTTAACTAGGATCTGCAGCTTATCTGTTAGGTAGGAAAATGGGCAGACTAGGTGGGCCAAGCGGTCCTTATCTGCTGTCAAATTCTATGTTTTTTTGTTTCTATGTTAAAACACTTAAAGATTTTGTTATGCATTTAGAAAACAGTAATTGTAATTTAAAATTCAGCATTACGGTGTCAAAGGAACAGATTAATTTTTTAGACTTAATAAAAAAGGATGGCATGGGTGGGATTATTGCGGACTTATTCCGTAAGCCAATAGATCGCAATGCACTGTTACTAGCCAGTAGCAACCATCCACCACATGTTATTAAAGCTATTCAAAAAGGCCAGTATATCCACACCAAACGAAACTGTGGCACTGAAGCCACCTATGTTAAAAGGGCGGACGAACTTGATGTGAGACTTAGGGAGAGAGGGTATGCTAGGAGCATTATAGTGGAGGCAAGACAAGAGGTTGACAATCTAAATAGGGAAGATTTAGTTAAGGGTAAAAAGAAAGAGCAATCTATGAAACCATGTGAGAGACAGGCCTGCTTTGTTAGTACGTAAAATGTTCAGTCCCACAATGTGGCCAGTATTATTAAAAAAAAAACTGCACATAGCATTACATGATTCTGGTTTAAAAGAACTTTCTGGAGATGGTCCAAGAATTGTTTTTAGAAGGGGTGTTACTTTAAAAGATACACTGGTGCACTCTGTGGAACCAGTTTTACCAACTCCACGCATGTAGCTACCTGTGAGAGAAAGTGGTAGCCACAGGTGTGGTAATTGCAAGTTCTGTAGCCATGTTAAAGACACTAGAACTTCCATACATCCCATTCTTAATTAATCTTTTCCAGTAAGGGGCTTTATGACCTGTTCCACTGTTGGACTGGTTTATTTAGCTACCTGTAGCTGTGGTACATTCTATGTGGGAAAGACTAAAAGATGTTTTAAAACTTGGATAGGTGAGCATTTGAGGGCAATTGAACTTTTTGATAATAAAAATGCACTGGCAAGCCATCTTATGAAACAAAATGATAAGTAGTTTCATATTTTTCAATTTCAAGTTTTAGAAAAAACAGTGCTGTCATGGGGGAGGGGGGTGATTATGATAACCTCCTCCTTATATATGAGCAATATTGGATTTTTGCATTTAAAGGAATGGAAGGCAGGGTCTTAATGGTAAACATGAAATTAAGCAATTTTTAAAATGAATGTGAATCTCACTTAGGTTTTTGGTTATAGGTTGTTTTATACCTTATGTATATCTTTTGTATGTCTATGTCTTGTTGTTTTTAGGGTCTGTCCATGCTGCTATTTTATATGACTATTTCTCTGTTCATTAATTAAAAACATTTTTTCTCCATAAATTTAGGTGCCCAGTATTTCAAAATCAGCTGCACTTTTAAAGTGGATAAAGTTATTTTTGCACAATAAGGACACTTATGTTCCCTATAAATGTATGGACTATTTAAAGAGGAATGGTCTATTAATCTGGATATAGTGTTTGACCTTTTGTCTTAATTCATGTATGGTCACTTTAAATTAAAAGGTACTTAAGTGGTAAAGGTAATCTGCTTGTTCACCTTTGAAAAAGCTCTTTCGAGAGAAACATGTCAGGTGATTGAGCTGACATCCTCACGTCTTACCTCTTCGGCACACTGAGCAGGAGGGAGTGGAGCTGGCTGGTGTTCTTTCTTGCTTGTTTTCCATTTTGGATTAACTGTGGATTTACTGTGGATTGCTGTTTGCACTGAATCTATTTTTTGGATTTTAATGGAGCTCAATGGATGAATAAAAGTGTATTGCATCTTGGCTCGGTGAGTGCTTATATTCAGCTTATATCCAGTATTTCTCTACAAGCAACATATTGCCTGAACGAATAATATATGTGTTTTGACTTTTGGTATGGTGCTGGTCTCCACATTTTTGAATGTACTATGCAAACTAGAGAGAAAATTAGCTGAATAGCACAAAATTGGGAGCAACTCATTCAAGGCCCATACAAAGTTCCAGGAAGTGCAGCAGGACCAGGACCTGAACGTTCAAACACAGGCAGGAGGGTGCAGCATGGTGGAATGCTGCTCGGGATGCATGGAAGACACCAAAATGACCAAATAAGACAGGAACTCACAGGACAAGGCATGCAAAAAATGGATGGCAAGAAGAATAGCCACCCTGGAGCAGCTGCACGACCAGATTGCATCAGACCTGGGAGATGATCCAGGAAGTGAAGCCCAGGAGTGTGGCGAGCAAAGCGAGGGGAGAGGTATGTGAGGCAGGTAGGAAATGCAAAGTAAACGCTCCCACCCTTGAAGCGATTTGGTTCCCCAGAGCAAACCGAGTGAGGCAACTACAAAATCCTCTGCATCACACACCTGGCAGCGGCCAAAATGAAGTACTGGAAAAGGGGAGGGTTGGCCAGCATAAGACAGCTGTGGAACAAGCAGCTGATGAGGGGGGGGAAAGGCGATAATATAGAGCTGACGTCCGCAACCAGTGGCCACGAGAGATGGCTGGGGGGCTGAAAAGAGAGCTGAACAGGTAGCTACTGATGTGAGGAACGAGAGAACAGATTGAGCTGGCAGGCGGAGGCACTGCAAAATACAGAGACACAGAGAGGTGAAATACATCAGGGAGAGGAAAGAGGAGCAGTGCCTTCGGCCACAATGAAAAACTAATCCTGGCAAGGCCCAGGATGTGTGGCCTTTAAGCCCGATGGGGGAGTGACGTTGTTGCTCCACTCATCGAACCTCGGGCTTAAAGCCCTCCCATTGTGCACTTGTGCAGGCCAGGACACCCCAGGCCAGAACATAGCCCAGGAAAGCCATCTAGGGCACTCCCCTTCCCTCCTCCAGGATGCTGCGGAAAATCATAAGTACCAGCTGACCATCTCTGCATTTTAAGCTTGAATACAGTGGAAAAAGTTAAATAAGCTACAGTAACCATGAGAAAAGGTACCAAAACCAAGGCAACTAAGATCCAAATAAGGAACATGTAGGGAGGAAAACAAAACAGATAAAGGGTGTAGCAGGTCATGGGTTCCTGCTGGGAAGCCCATGTTCCTAGATTTTACAGGAAAAGAGTCAAGCAAATCCACTGCTTTTCCCCTATCCACTGCCTTAGTTATCCAGTCAAAGAACACTATCGGTTTGGTCTGACAAGACCTCCCTGCCACAAATTCATGCTGCTTACTATCCCAGAGCCCATTTCTCTTGAGGTAGTCCTCTATGTCCACTATAACTAGTGTCTCCATTATTGTATCCCACAGTGATGGTAAAACTGATAGGCTTGCAGTTTCTTGGTTGGTACTTGTTTCCCCCCTTGGGAAGTGGAACTATGTGCACTACATTCCAGTCTTTTGGAATCACCATAGACTGTATTGAGCTTCTAGATAGCCCAGCCTGGGGTTCAGCTAGTTCTGATACTAGTTCCCTGAACACCCCTGTGTACATCATATCCAGCCTAGGGGTCTTATCAGTTTTCAGGGCAGCAAGCCTTTTTTTAACTCTTTCTCCCATAATTACCACCTGCCCCATTTCTGGGATACCCTCTGCAGCAGCCTTTACAATGCTTTCATGCTAAGGCCTGCTGTCTTCCACTGTGAACACTGAGCAGAAGTCACCAAGAATAACTGCCTTCTGCTCAACTTCCTCGATTTCCCTGCTCCAGTTTTGTGAGTTTAAAAATTCCCCCTCTTGTCTTTCTTTTTTCCCTAATGTATCTAAAGAACTGTTCACTCCTTGACCCTCCCTCCACAATACACAGTTCTTTGTCTGCTTTTACCTTCTATACAGGCTTCTGGGCCTCACTCTACTTTAATTGGTATTCACTCCATTCCCATTCTCTCTGTTTCTCCTTGTGTCTTATAAAGGCCTTTTTTCACTCACTGCCTCCATGACCATCTTTAAAAACCAGACTGGTCTCTTGTGCATGCTGTTCTTTTAACCATTCTCAAGCATGATTTCGTTCTCAAGAATAGCCCCTATAGTTACTCTCTACCTCTCCTCCACCCCCCTGATTTTGTCCACTCCCCCCAAAAAAATTATCCTTGACCAATTCCCTAATCTGTCCAAAGTCTACTCTTCTGAAATCCAGAACCCCAGTCTTTGACAAGGATATAGTGATACCCAGGGCCAGTTTGAACCACATGGTGTTATTATCACTGGAGCCTAGTGGTTCCCCAATTAACATTGTATCTGCCATTAACTCACTGTTGTCTGAATGTATTACGTCTGCTTCTTTTTTTTGTAATAAATAGTGTTTATTGTTTCAATATTTTTAAATTTGACAAGCATTTAGCAAACTGGTATGGCACATACCATTTGCAACATTGCAAGAAAATAGTACTGGCCGGGTAAATACCCTTGGATGAACAGGCAAAAACAGTTGAGGGAATCAGACGTGAATATACTTAGATATACTGTACAAAAACTACATTTTTTTAAGAATCTGCAACAACAGTAGTAAAGCAGATAAAGCAGATAAGTCCTGCAACGGGTTGAGTGACTGTAGGGTGTGGCCCCAAGCCTAATCTGTCACCATCAGGGACACTGATACATTTGTGCACCACATTATCTGGTAGAGTGATCACACTGTCCCTGGTTCTATCTCCTATCTATGGGGGGGGGGTTCTAATTGGTTTTCTAAGAGTGGTTAACAGTGATTACTGATGTGCAGTGGACCTTCAGGTTGCCATCCCCATCGGGATGTGGGGTTACCCTGTGAGTTGACATGTGCTGGAGACACCTTTACAAACTAAGTGGGTGGTGGGGGGCACACTAGATTCTGGAAGTGTGCACAAGGGGGATGTCAGGAACCTTCCCCTTGTGTCTTGGTACTGGGGAAACCTATTCAGGATGATGTGTTGGACCCTTTCATAACTGGCTAGTTTCCCCAGTTCCTTTACCCCTTACTTGGGGTCTGGAGGCTGTTCGCCCTTCCATTGTCTGAGTATTATCTTTTTAGCAGTGGTCATTGCTCCAAATAGCCATCTGTTTTCCCCTTGTATTAGGCCTGGTCCTATGGCTGGGTGTAGGTAGTAGTTTAGCATCACCAGCAGCACAGATAAGGGTGTTTGGATTGTCAATATGTTGTCAAGAGTGTCCTGAATGGAGTCCCAGAATGGGGATAGAAGAGTGCATTCCCAGAGAATGTGAGTAATTGTGCAACAGGCTGCAAGGCACCTCCAGCATTTGTCAGTGGGCGAAATACCCCAGTCTGAGAGCTGTTGTGGGATTGTGTGCCATCTGTGTAACACCTTGAACTGGGTGAACCTATTTTGGGTATCTCTAGTGGAATTTTTTACTGAATTCCAGCAGGAATTTTACATTTGGGAAGTGATGTATAGGCCTAGTTCTTTAGATCACTTTTCCCTAAGTTTAGTTGATCTGTCTGGGAGTTAGTTTAGGATGTGACTAAATATGGTACTGCTCGGGGTGGGGGGGTGGGGGCAGTCCTTTGTCCAGGCAAAGGAGGAGATCTAAACTATTGTACTTTTTTCTCCAGATATGGGGGCCTAGGGTGCTAGTTATAGCATACCTGATCTGGAGATATCTCTAGAAGTGGTGTTTGAGGAGATTCTATCTATTCTGGACTTGTAGGAAGCTCAGCATGGCAGGTGGCTCTCTTTGTTGGAGGTCTCTGAGATAGCTCAGACCTTTGCTGGCCCAAATCTTGTCCACCACTGGTTTATCCTCAATCATTAGGTTTGGGTTCAGCCACAGTGAGTAGTACATGGCCCGGTTTGGGTCCTACTGGCCTAATTTACAGTAGGTCTTCCAAGCTGCCACCATACTAGCTATGGTGGGAGGAACCCATTGGCCTCTAGTGATAGCTAGGAACTCTACTGCCAACAGCAAAGTTTGGCCCAACACCGTGACTTCACATTCTGCCCACTGTGGGGGAAGGGGGTAGTCTCTATATTAAAACGGAAGAGAAAATCCCGCACACTGCCAACCAAAATAAAGGACTGCTCACCGTAAATATTTAAAAAAGGTGCTTCATTTTATTTAAGGTGCCATGTACAAGGCCCTGACGCATTTTGGAACTATGTTCCTTTATCAAAGGGTCTAATACAATGTTAAGGTCTAAGCCTTATATAGTTCAGAGATGATGACATAATAAATCAGCGTCATTAGTGCAAAACATGAAAAACAAGTGTTAGTGCATTCCAACAGTGCCACACAGTAGTAAAAAAGAAATATGACAGTCATTTACATATGTATAATGTAATTAAAAACATTCATTTGACTGTACAATAAAAACCTGTATCTTTCAGCAGTACTATTCAGGTAGCAGAGGAATCAAATGAAGTATTAAGACTACATGTCCCAGTATGCTCCATTGAAATACTGCTGGATAGAAATCTGAAAAAAAGTTAAAAACATGTTAAGTAACCAAATATAATTGTATCTCTTGTAATTGACAGTATAGGAAATTACATATACTTATAATAACCTAAAAGTAGGTAAAACTAATAATATAGTAATCCTATTACTACTACTAGTAAAGATAAATAAAGGTAATTATGTAACAATGGGAATTTGGACCCTTGTAAGAGTGCAAAGATAGATGAGATAACAATTTATATCCTATCTGTTCCTTTTGAGGAAGGGAGTTATACCGAACTTCTCATTTAAACCTGGTTTTTCATAAGCATTTAGTGTGTAAATCCAAAACCCTTCTCTTTTTAAAATTAAATTTTCATAATCCCCTCCTCTTGGGTTTCTAAAACCTTTTTCAATCACTTGAAATGTGAAAGCATGCATTTTCTCATTTTCGCTGTCTATAGTATGTTATGCTGTAGCATAAGTAGAATCCTCATGTCTAATAGCTCTTACATGTTCTGCTACTCTTTCTTTGAGCTTTCTTTTAGTTTTTCCTATATAGAATGCTCCACAAGTAAAGGCAGCCATGTATATCACTTCACTGGTGTCACAGGTGATAAGGTCTCTAATCTCATATTTTTTCTGATTCTTTACATTTACACGTGAAGTTTTTTCCTGTCACTGTAACACTACAAGTACTACATTTGCCTCATTTGAAACTACCTATGCTAGGTTTTAACAAAGTCTCTTTTACTGGTAATGTCTCTCTACTGTGGACTAACTTGTCTCTGATGGTGCTAGCTCATCTGTATGTCATTCTGGGTAATTTATCATGATAAATACTTAAATGTGAATCTTCTTTTAGTATATTCCAATTAGTTGAAATTATGTCAGCTATCTTTGATGAATGTACAGAAAAAGTGCTGACAACATTCAAAACCTCACTAGTGTTGCAATCTTTCTGTTTGTGTCTCAGTGTCTCATTTCTGGGTATACTTGTGATTTCTCCATGAGTTTTTTCTATATCCTCTTTCTGATAGCCTCTCTCTACAAATCTAGACTTCAGATCCATTGCTGCTTTATGAAAATCTACATCTTCACTGCAATTTCTCCTCATTCTAAGAAATTGACCTTTAGGAATATTCCTGACAATATGTCGTGGATGGCAGCTAGAGGCTAAGAGTAAGGTATTCCTCTCACAAGATTTCCTAAAAATATCTGTGGATATCGTCCCATTCTCCCTCTTACTGATAACCAGATCCAAGAAATGTACACTTTCCTGACTGGCTTCATATGTAAATCATAAATTGGGGTTTGAATCATGTAGAAAAGAAACAAAAGAGTCAAATTCCATAAGATCTCCGACCCAGATGATAAATATATCATCAATATAACATCAATATAAATCTAGTTTCCAAAAAAGGGGTTAATATTTACATTTCTCACAAATATATCTTCCCACTTCCCCATGTAAAGATTTGCAAGACTAGGGGCAAAAGTGGCCCCCATAGTTGTTACTTTCATCTGTAGATAAAACTGGTTCAGAAAAGAAAAAGTGTTAAACTTGAGCACAAATTCAGACAATTTTAGAAGTCATTCTGTACACGGTCCTTGGTCTGTATCCCTGGAACTGAGAAAAAATGCTAAACTATCCAAAGCATCTTTTTGGGGAATATTAGAATACAAAGATTCAACATCCATAGTTATCAAATAAGCATCTGGGTTGATCTCTATGTCATCTAGAACCCTTAACATTTCTGTTGTATCTTTAATATATGACCCCAAATTAGTGATAAAAGGTCTCAAAAATTATCTACATATTGTGATAGTGGTTCTGTTAAAGATCCAATCCCACTCACAATAGGTCTACCTGGTGGTGGTAAGGATTCAGATTCTTCATGTACCTTTGGTAGTGTGTAGATTGTGGCTCTTACAGGAAATGCCACCATTAGAAATTTTTTTAACATTTTAATCTAGCCACCCTCTATTATAAGCATCCATAATAAACTCATCAATATGGTGTTTAAAAAAGACTGTGGGATCTGACTCAAGTGTTGTATAAAATCCAATATTTGACAGTTGTCTATTTATTTCAAAGATATAATCTGTAGTGTCTTGAATGACAACTGCTCCTCCCTTGTCTGCTTGTTTAATCACTATATTCTGATCACCTTTTAAATTTTCCGAAGCCTGTCTCTCCTTTTTTGTTAGGTTATCATAGGTGATTCTAGGAAGATTAGAAAAAACTTTTCACAAAATCATTTTCACATACTTTTGGAAAGGTCATAATACAGGTAGCTGAACTACGTGGAGGATAGAAGGCTGACTGACCCCTTAATTGCTTAATTTCTAACATCATATCCTTTGCAAACTCATTATTCACAGAATTAATATCTACAGTAGGGTTCTTGGCTCCAAAATGATTAATACTCATATCGTCCTTGTGACCCTGTTTGGAAAAAAAGGATTTGAGGCTTAAGTTACAACAGAATTTCTGAAGGTCCAAAAATGTTTCAGATTTGTTGATACCTACTGTAGGTACAAAAGATAAGCCTTTATTGAAAACTCTTTCTTCAAACTCCATTAGAGTTCTACTAGACAGATTGATCACCTTCTCTGATATCTGCCTTGTCTCCTGCAAGGGTAATAGTTCTGTCTGAAAACTCAAGAGTTGTACTGTGCAGGCGGAGGTTGATTCATCTGTCTCTGATCAGTTTGGGGGTGGGGGAGAGGCATTTAAGTCTGTTGTCTGTTGTTGTAATTGCCAAAATCTTGCTGTCTCCCTTGTTGTTGTTGTTCCTGATATAAATTGCCTCTTTGAACCTCCTCCTCCTCTCCCCCTACGTTTTTCCCTTCTTGTCTTTCTTGTTCTCTGTTTTTTCGGTAAGGATTCCCCCTGCCAGGCCCCCTCTGTCCAGGTATATGATAACCCTGATATCTGTTTGACCTGGTATTGCATCTAGGTTGAGGTTCTGTTGTTTTGTTAGACTGCATATTAAAGGAATCCTCTCTTAAGGTATTATTTTTATTGCTACTTGCATCACTGTTATCAGTACTTATATTGAAGGACACCCTTCTTTCCTTTCTAAGGATTCCCCTTGGTTGTTCCTTCTTTTTCCAAGTATATATCTTATTATCTTAGTAATCACCCAGGCCTCTCTTAAATTTAGTAAGTTTCTTCTTTTTAAGTTCAAAATCCTATTTCTCTAAGGTCTCTCATAGTTTCCTGTTACAATGATAAAAATCTACATATCCCTTGAATTTCAACATATTCTTTTCAAGTACCTTAATTTCATCTCTGATTACCACACTCACTTCCCTCCCATATTGAACAATTAGTAGCATCAGTTTTTTCGAGGCCTCATCATTATTTGCCTCCATTGTGCCATGAAAGTTTCCACATCAAGGCCAAAAGCAGGTTCTTTTAAAATTCTTCGGCCGCGTGGTATTCCTTGCACATTAAGACATGCTTCTAGGCTTGTAAGCTTGTAATATTCCATTGAATATGTCTTACCTTAGTAGCAGTCTGCTCAAGTTCTTTGAGATGCTTTGAAATTGAACTTAAAAAGAAGAAACTGATGAACCAACCTCCACCTGCACAGTACAAATCTCGAGTTTTCAGACAGAACTATTACCCTCGCAGGAGACAAGGCAGATATCAGAGAAGGTGATCAATCTGTCTAGTAGAACTCTAACAGAGTTTGAAGAAAGAGTTTTCAACAAAGGCTTATCTTTTATACCTACAGTAGGTATCAACAAATTTGAAATATTTTGGGATCTTCAGAAATTCTGTCATAACTTAAGCCTCAAATCCTTTTTTTACCAAACAGGGTCACAAGGACAATATGAGTATTAATTATTTTTTAACCAAGAACCCTATTGTAGATATTAATTCTGTGAATAATGAGTTTGGAAAGGATATGATGTTAGAAACTAAGCAATTTAGAGGTCAGTCAGCCTTCTATCCTCCACGTAGTTCAGCTACCTGTATTATGACCTTTCAAAAAGTATGTGAAAATGATTTTGTGAAAAGTTTTTTTCTAATCTTCCTAGAATCACCTATGATAACCTAACAAAAAAGGAGAGACAGGCTTTGGAAAATTTAAAAGGTGATCAGAATATAGTGACTAAACAAGCAGAGAAGGAAGGGGCAGTTGACATTCAAGATACTACAGATTAAATCTTTGAAATAAATAGACAACTGTCAAATATTGGATTTTATAGGAGACTTGAGTCAGACCCCACAGTCTTTTTTAAACTCCATATTGATGAGTTTATAATGGATGCTTATAATAGAGGGTGGATAGATACAAATGTTAAAAAATTTCTAATGGTGGAATTTCCTGTAAGAGTCACAATCTACACACTACCAAAGGTACATAAAGAGTTTGAATCCTTACCACCACCAGGTAGACTTATTGTGAGTGGGATTGGATCTTTAACCGAACCACTATCACAATATGTAGATCATTATTTGAGACCTTGTGTCACTAATTTGGGGTCATATATTAAAGATACAACAGAAATGTTAAGGGTTCTAGATGACATAGAGATCAACCCAGATGCTTATTTGATCACTATGGATGTTGAATCTTTGTATTCTAATATTCCCCAAGAAGATGCTTTGGATAGTTTAGCATTTTTTCTCAATTCCAGGGATACACACCAAGGACAGTGTACATAATTACTTCTAAAATTGTCTGAATTTATGCTCAAGTTTAACACTTTTTCTTTCCTGAACCAGTTTTATCCACAGATGAAAGGAACAGCTATGGGAGCCACTTTTGCCCGTAGTCTTGCAAATCTTTACATGGGGAAGTAGAAAGATATGTTTATGAGAAATGTAGGTATTAACGCCTTTTTTTGGAAACTAGATTTAATGCAACGTTATATTGATGAAATATTTATCATCTGGGTCAGAGATCTTACGGAATTTGACTCTTTTGTTTCTTTTCTAAATGATTCAAACCCCAATTTACGATTTACATATGAGGCCAGTCAGGAGAGTGTACATTTCTTGGATCTGGTCATCAGTAAGAGGGAGAATGGGACGATATCCACAGATATTTTTAGAAAATCTTGTGAAAGGAATACCTTACTCTTAGCCTCTAGCTGCCATCCACGACATATTGTCAGGAATATTCCTAAAGGTCAATTTCTTAGGATGAGGAGAAATTGCAGTGAAGATGTAGATTTTCATAAAGCAGCAATGGATCTAAAGTCTAGATTTATAGAGAGAGGCTATCAGAAAGAAGATATAGAGAACACTCATGGAGAAATCACAAGTATACCTAGAAATGAGACATGAGACACAAACAGAAAGATTGCAACACTAGTGAGGTTTTGAATTTTGTCAGCACTTTTTCTGTACATTCATCAAAGATAGCTGACATAATTTCGACTAATTGGAATATACTAAAAGGAGATCCACATTTAAGTATTTATCATGATAAATTACCCAGAATTACATACAGATGAGCTAGCACCATCAGAGACAAGTTAGTACAAAGTAGACAGACATTACCAGTAAATGAGACTTGGTTAAAACCTAGCATAGGTAGTTTCAAATGTGGCAAATGTAGTACCTGTAGTGTTACAGTGACAGGAAAAAACTTCACGTGTAAATGTAAAGAATCAGAAAAAATACAAGATTAGAGACCTTATCACCTGTGACACCAGTGGAGTGATATACATGGCTAAATGTACTTGTGGAACATTCTATATAGGAAAAACTAAAAGAAAACTCAAAGAAAGAGTAGCAGAACATGTAAGAGCTATTAGACATGAGGATTCTACTTATGCTATAGCACAACATACTATAGACAGCGAAAATGAGAAAATGCATACTTTCACATTTCAAGGGATTGAAAAAGTCTTTTGAAACCCAAGAGGAGGGGATTATGAAAATTTCATTTTAAAAAGAGAAGGGTTTTGGATTTATACACTGAATGGTTATGAAAAACCAGGTTTAAATGAAAAGTTCGATATAACACCCTTCCCCAAAAGGAACAGATAGGATATAGATTTTTAACTTATCTATCTTTGCACTCTCACGAGAGTCCAAATTCCCATTGTTATATAATTAACTTTATGTATCTCTACTAGTAGTAGTAGTAGGATTACTATATTATTAGTTTTACCTACTTTTTGGGTTATTATAAATTTATGTAAATTCCTATATTATCAATCACAAGAGATACAATTATATTTGGTTACTTAACATGTTTTTAACTTTTTTTCAGATTTCTATCCAGCAGTATTTCAATGGAGCATACTGGGACATGTAGTCTTAATACTTCATTTGATTTCTCTGCTACCTGGATAGTACTACTGAAAGATACAGGTTTTTATTGTACAGTTAAATGAATGTTTTTAATTACATTATACATATGTAAATGACTGTCATATTTCTTTTTTACCACTGTGTGGCACTGTTGGAATGCACTAACACTTGTTTTTCATGTTTTGCACTAATGACGCTGATTTATTACGTCATCATCTCTGGACTATATAAGGCTTAGACCGCAACATTGTATTAGACCCTTTGATAAAGGAACATAGTTCTGAAACGAGTCAGGACCTTGCACATGGCACCTTAAATAAAATGAAGCACCTTTTTTTAAATATTTATGGTGAGCAGTCCTTTTTTTTGGTTGGCAGTGTGTGGGATTTTCTCTTCCGTTTTACTACATATTTTTATCCCTGCACCTACTTCCATGTGCAACCTCTTTTGTTGCTTTTTGAAGGTAGTCTCTATATCCAGGGCTGTCCTGCCATTTGGAGGATGAGATGAGCCATAATTCAGACCTGAAAGTCAAGGAGTTTCAGGCCACCTTTAAGTAGGAGAAGTCTAAATTTTGCCCAGCTTATTCATTTTGGTCCCTTGCCCCAGAAGAATAAAGTAATCCTGGAGTGTAGTTGCTTAATTATCGTTGGGTCTATGCATATGGGGATATTATCTAGTAAATATTGAAATTATGGGGCTGCCATCATTTTAAAAGCCTGCACCCTACCCCAGTGGGAGAGGTGTAGCAGCTCCCATCGCCTTGTTTCCTTGTCCAATTCCAGCAACAGGGGGAGTATGTTGTCTTTTACTAGTTGTTGAAGGTTTCAGTGGAATTTAACCCCAAGTATGTGATGTCCTGTGAGGCCTATAGTACAGAACATAGAAACAATACAAGTCGCATTAAACTGTCCCATCAATGAGTTGGTTTAGCATTGTTTTTTTACTGGTGACAATGCATTGGCAACTCATATTGCATTGTTTTCCAACACTTAATCAGCTCAAGCAACGTTTATAAAATGTTTTTGCTACTCAGTTCGCATGCACCTGAAGCCTAATCACAATGCAATGCAAAACTGAGATGTAACTCTTAAGAAACAGTTTGTGCAAGGATTTGTACTGAATCCTGCAACAATTATGTAACACAATCAGAAATAATAAAGCAACTCATTGGCAGAACAGTTTAATGTGACTTGTACTGTAGTCCCCAAGGGTAGTCAGGCTCTGATCTAATTGAGGAGTGTAAGGCTATGAATTGGGATTTGGCCACAATTAACTTGTATCCTGATAGACTGCTGTATGTGTCTATCAGTTTGAGCAGGGCTGGGATAGAGGTCCTGGGGTTCCTAAGGGTGGGCATGATATTGTCTGCATATGCCAGTGCCTTATGTTTTCTTCCCATTACCACCCCCTGTATGTTTTTTGAGTTCCCAATAGCTTGGAGTAATGGTTCTAAGGCTAGTATGAAAAGGAGTGGGGAGAGTGAGCACACCTGTCTGGTGCCCCTGTGTAATAGAAAGGGCAGGGATGCATGCCCATTCATGATGACCTCTGCCGAAACCCCGGAATATAGAACTTGGACTCATGATCTGAAGACTGGGCCCATGTTTAAAGGTTTCCAGTGTTTTTTGGAGGAACTCCCACTCCACTATATCAAACACCTTCTCTGCATCTAGTGAAACAAGGGTGACTGGAAGGGGAGGCCTTCCGGGTTTTCCATTAGAGGTTCACCAGTCTCCTGGTATTGTCCATTCCTCTGCAGCCTGGAACAAAGCCTACTTGGTCACGTTCTACCAGTGATGTAATCAAGTTCTTAAGTCTGGTAGCCATGGCCTTTGCCCACAGCTTACAGTTAGCATTGATCAAAGAGATTGGCCAGTAGCTCCCACAGTTGGCTGGGTCTTTCCCTGGCTTAGGGATAAGTGAGATCTGTGCCATCCTCATAGATGGGGAAAGGGTGCCCATTCCCTCCCATCCAGTTCTTCCATTAATGGAGGTAAGAGGACTTCTTGGAAGGACCCCAGGATTTCAGCTAGTGGGCCATCTCCCTCTGCGGTCTTCCCTGGGGCTATGGAGGCTAAGACCTGTTTTAGTTCTGCCATGCTTAAAGGTCTGTCCAGCAACTCCAGCTTTTCTTTGGTAAGTTTTGGAAGGTTGAGGCTGTTGAGGAACTTCTGGGTGGCTCCTTCAGCTGGTTGTGTTTAAGAGGAATATAGGGAGCTACAGAAAGTTTGAAATTCCGTGTTCATCTCTTCTTCCCTCCTGGCTAAGGTCCCATCCTTTTTCCTAACTGCAAGGATTCTGGATCATTCCTGCCTTTTTCTTAGTTGGTAAGCTAGGAGGTGGTCAGGTTTTTCACCAGCTTCCCAAAATGTTTGTTTCAGGTGGAAAAGGGAATATTCTGCCTTTTGATGTAGATAAGTGCTAATTTGGTATCTCAGGCCTATAACTGAGGCTCTGAGTTTGTCTGAGGGGCTGGAAGTGGTGTACAACTGTTTTTCTAAGGCGACCAGTTCGGTTTTTAGATCTCCTAGGATTTTATTCCTCTGCCTGCATAAATATGAGGCGTGGCTAATGCACCTGCCCCCAATAAAGGCCTTGAGATCATCCCACCTGATGGCCGCTGTGGTGTCTCCTGGCTTATTATTAATCTGGAAGTCTTTTATCTTCCCTTGAAGTTTGGCACAGAACTGGGGGTCTCGCAACAGGGAAGTGTTTAGTCTCCATTTTCCCCTACTCCCCTGAGGCCCTGTGGGGGGTTGCCAGGAGAATTATATGGGGGCATGGTCGGAGATTAGAATGGAACCAATGCCAGCATCTAGTATGTGGGGGGTCTATGCTCCAGGTGTAAGCCATATGTCTATTCTGGAGTGCGTTTTGTGTGGGGATGAATATTAAGAGAAGTCTCTCCCTGTGGAGTTAGTCAGTCACCAAATGTCCACCAGATTAAGTTCTTGTGCCAGTTTTCTGAGGGCTTCTGTAGCCCTGGTCGGCAGGCCTTGAGTAGCTTGGCTTCTGTCCAATAGGTCATCCATGGTAGTGTTCATATCCCCCCAGTATCAATTGGCCCCTCTGCATCTCTTGTAGGAACTTGGAGAGGGTCCTGTAGAATGAGACATCTGAGTCATTAGGCCCGTATACATCGAATAGAGTGAAATCAACACCCTATAGTTCCCGTTGCACTGTTATGAATCTTCCCTTGGGATCACCCTTGGTCAGATGTGGTTTGAAGGGCATTTGTTTATTAACTAAAATTGCTACCCCTCTGCTTTTGGAGCTAACAGAGGCTCCAAAGACCTGTGCTACCCACCCCTGCTTAAGCTTCTGGGTTTTCCCATTGGTCAGGTGGGTTTCTTGTAGGAAGGCTATTCCTGTGGCCTCTTTCTGCAGGTGATCTAGGAGTTTTCTTCTTTTTACCTGGGTTTTTATCCCCTTCACATTCCATGACACCCATTTAATTCCAGGATTAGCTATTTGGACTAGTGTGGTATGCAGGAGGGTGGTTTGTAGGGTTGTGAGAGAGGTGTGGGGTCCTATAACCACAGTTTGGTGCACCTGACCAGTTACCTGGAACCCTGCACCTGAGATAGGTGCACCTTCTTGGGTGTGTCCCCAACTGAGGAAGTGCGATACTATGAACCCAGATGGGCCAGCTGTAAAGCCTCTGTTGTGTTGGGGGGACATGTCATCCCCTGTGTACTGTCATTGGGCCTCTGTCTCATAACTGAGAATCTTTCTCTGCTCCTTGGCAGGTGTGCCATATCTTGCTTTGCTGCTCTGACTGTCTGCCTTGCTACCTGGTACCCCCAGACTGAGGGAGTAAAGATCCCTCTGCTAAAGAATCCAGAGAGATCCCTTTGAACTCAGGAGAATGACTTCTTGTATAGTAGAACACAACATAAATCAGTAATATAGTGCATAAACCATAATAATCAACTTTTTCAAAGTTTTTTCCTTTTTGGTGACTGAGAGGTCCAGCGTGGGATAAACTGCCCTGATTCTATTCCCAGTGACCCTATACATGGCGCGGTCAGAGGTCCTTCCCATTTGGTGGAGACTATCCAGCTTTGTCTTGTGCCTATCTAGAAATCCAGATGGGTAGAGTGCACCTACCCATTACATTCCAGGATGTGTTTATGATTAAAGTCTTAGGTTGGGGGGTTGGGTTCCAGCCAGGGAGAGGTGAGGGTGGGCAAAGGTGGGATGGGGAGAAACTGTCTGGGTCTGAGACTTCTGCACCTTAGTATAGTCCTACCTCCCAAGGTGGATCCCCCCGCTGCAAGGGGGGGGGGTGCTTGGGAGAGTGTCTTCCTTACCAAAGGGCTGTCTCCCATTTTGTGCTCATGGGCACTGCACCCTGAAGGTGTCCCCATCTGAGGAGTTTGCAGGGTAAGGGAGAGGTGAGGAGGAGAAAGGGGAAGAACCTATCAGCCCAGTCTGCTCAAGTCATCCCTGGGTGGTCTAGGTGTATGTGGGGTAGCCAGCCGCATAGGCCTGAGGGTTTTTTTGTGGTGGTGAGAGGCATTATGTCATGGCAAGGCCTGCCGAGCAGACTGTGTGCAGGGGAAGGTAAGCCATACTGTTAAACCCTGAGGGCAGTAGTGTCTGTACAACTCTCTTTATGGCCATGTATTCTCTTGGGCTGAGAAGGAGAAGGGGGGGAAAGAAGGACATTATACCCCCTCCCTCCCTATTCACTAGCTCATGGGATCCAAGATCGAGTGATAGTGTGGTTGTCCTGTTGAGCTCCCCTGTGGTTACCTATTGTGGGGGGGAGGGAGGAGAGGCTCCCCTCTCTCAAGTTCATGAATGCTCCCCTTCTTCCGTCTGCACTCCGTGGCTGTTGTGTAGGCTGGCAAGCAGCCTCTTGCAAGCATTCTTGCAGGAGCATACATTGTAGCTGCATAGCACATTCTGTGCCTGGGACCAACTGTCAATTTGCCTATTCCCCACCCATCTCCATCTCGTGGCAGGACGAAATTGCTTAGGGCTGTGTCTGATGGGCTGTAGGCCTGCGTAAGTGATGTTTGCCTGTGGGGACTGGAGTCCTGATGTCTTTCCCTTGGAAAGGCCTTGGGTGGCTGGAGGTGAGGGCATCGGCTGACGTGTGCATTTAACACTTTCCAATGCTGCATATTGCCTGTATGTCAGTGCACTCCACGGGGGGGGGCCATAGGACAGACCCAACAAGAGCATCCCCAGCCCTCTCTACGAGATCCTGCATGGTCGGCCCCCTTACAGCATTGGTGCCAGTGGTCATCATGCTTGGAGCCCACCACGAGATAGGGGTGCACCTTCTACAAGCATCTGGACCTTGACCACCACCCCACCCCACACAGAAGCAAACCAGTGCAAAGCCATACAAACACTTTATCTCATACCAGTCATTTGTTACTGGGTGGATGTTTTCAGGATGTGTTACTTTACAGCAAATATATATTTTCCTGCATTGCTTCCCCCAGTCCTAGCTAACCCTTGTGGCTGTTTCAGAACATGTTATTTCCCCACCATACATAAGTTTCCCAGCAGTGTTTCCCCAGCCCTGCCAGCTCCTCTGTGGCTGGGTCCCAGCCATAACAGGCTGCGCTTCTCTAGCCGGGGACTAGAGGGGCTGGACTGGGTTTGAGGGAAGTAGCAGAGGGCCACTCTGCCAGGAGCCAGTGTAGGCAAACAGGTAGATAGCAAAAGGGGGATCTAGAATGCCCTGGTGGAGGAAATAGATAGCATTAGAGGCCTTCTTTGGAGCATGGCAGCCAGTAATGGAGAGAAAGTGGGGGGAGGATTAGGCCAGCTGGGGAAAGGGGAGTGTGGGGGGGGGTTCAGGTACTTATGTTGCCTGCTGCCAGCGGGTCTATGGAGATTAAAATGCAAACAGTCCCTGGGTAACAGTTTATGAATAGTCAGAGAGACAAAGAGTTCTCGGCATGCCTCTGTCAGTCCATGTTTCCCATTCAGGTGCCGTGTATCTCCATTCTTGTCGGGCTGCAGTTCAGTGGGGTGCTCTAGGACAGGCGGCTTCTGGCTGGGGTGGATCTGGTTCTGAGCCCTCAAGGTAAACTTGGCTCACTGTGTTAGCCCAGGAGTCAATGATTTCCTTCTGTAGGAGGCCATCTTCCTCTCAAAGTTGTTTGCTCTCAAACCCAGAAGCTGCCTGATGGGTTTTCTCAGGATTCAAGTGTAACCCCTGGACCCCTGCCTTTTTGCAAAATGACAGGTGACATGCTGTTGAAGCTGACAGCAGTACCTGGTGGGGGCTGGGTTCGGGCAGGACAAGGTTACTAGGCACAGGGGGCCTAGGTTTGGCTACCCTGCACAGGGGCACCCACGTAAATCAGAACACAGGAAGCAATAACTGCAATGTCCAAAACCAGGAATGGGATTCTACAGTGTGGCTTTTATTCACATCCAAACTGAACAAACAAAGCATAGACGGACCCCCACGGGGCTACATTCCTGGTAATGCAGATTAGAGATAACAGAACACTTCTTCACATTTCAGCCCTCAGGCTCTGAACCCACCAGGCACACAGCCCGGACTTGCATGCAGCTTTGGGTACACAGCCCGACTTGTACACTACTTGGGTTTTCCCCATGTTCTGGCTCCCCAGCCGGCCACTTGATCCACGGTCCATCATGGGAATGAACCAGTTTTCCTGTTGGTGGCTCCCCAAACCACCTTAGAGCCTTCAACTCCTAGAGGGAATTTTCCTTCCATCCCACATCTGGGTACTTCCCTCAGCACTGGCCAAGCGCATGAGGCAAAGTAGAAATCCACAGAGCAAATCCTTAGAGGTGGACCTGGTTACTAAAGATGGGGGGTCTCCCACCTCCAGCTCCCACAATCCATACCCGGCCATTTCTCTGGAAACTAAACAACTCTTTTGAAAACTTGGCAATGTAGATTACTGGGTAGACGTATGTCATATCTCTCTACATGTCTTGGCTTCCCTATGTGCTGGACTCGAACATACTTTTACTTTTGGCTAAGCCTATTACTCTAGGCCTCCCACTACTTCAGTAGTCCAATCCCCACTTTTACACAGTTCAGGATGAAACATGGGCCCTTTAGAAAGAGCAGAACTCACCCTCCCATTGCAGGTGCCCCACAGGCGAATCACGAAATCTTCTTGTTTCCCACACTCTTGGACAAAATAAGGCAGCTTCTGCACTAGCAGTAGCCAGGGGGTTGCCCATGGAAATGCAGGCAAACCTTCCTGCCCCATCTCCTCGGGGATGGGACACAGAGACCCGAATCAGCGGTCTCCACCACTTTAAAAAACAGCTACTGTGTCTCTCTTTAGATGGAAACACACACCTTTCCCTAAAAGTAGCCCTATTTCAGGTCTGAGGCTCCAAGAGCCTGAGCACAGAGCTGCTGTGCTCCTCTCACAACAATCTCCAAACTCCAACTGACCACAGACTGACTGTTCAAACCTCCCAACATTCTACTCTAACTCCCTTCTGCAGATTCCATTGTGGCTCATGCAGCTGCGATAGTTCTATGGTGATGTCATCCCTCAGTCTCAGCTGAGACCGAGAACAGAGTGAGACAGTGTGAAACCCATTTAACTGGAATTTCACAAGCTGCCTTCCCTTCCTACCACTACGTCTTACTGGGATTCTAGTAACCCCGGGTAACAAGGGGGTTACACAAGTTTGGGTCTTGTTCCTGCTTCTTCGAGGACAGCTGTCCCAGTGACTCTGAGCCAGTTGTGGAGGATGCACTGCTTCGCTGTCTGGATGGTCGTTCAGGAGAATTGACTTTGTTTTCCTGTGGGCTCCTTTTCTTTGGCTGCTTATGTTGCTTAAGTTTACTCATTGTACTGGACCACTCTATGTTGTTTCCTGGATGATCATCATCTTATATGGCAAACCTATTCTGCTGGTCGCGGTACTGCTGATTCTGTGCTTTTGAAGGAGTTTGCCTCTGGGGGGGGCATGGCTTGCTGTTAGTGTTGGGGGTGCAAGGTTGGTTGTGGGTCAGCCAGTCTCTCAGTGTACTCCATGGCTTCTTCAGGAGAGGCAAAGGAGTTGTATATGCCATTTCTTATGATTTGTAGTTTGGCAGGGTACACCAGATGATATTGCACCTGGTGTTCTTGCAGCCATTTTCTTGACTCGGTGAAATCTTTGCGTTTTTGGGCTAATTCGTTGGAATAATCATTAAAAATGTATATATGATGTCCCTGCCATGCCAGATGGTTCCTGGCCCTTGCCAAGCTAAGGATCCTTTACTTCTCTGGGAATTGCAGCAATTTAGCCAGAATGGGTCTCGGACTTCCGGTGATGTCACGGAGCAGGTAGCAGCCTAGAGCAAGTGCTCTTCTGTCCCTAACTGCTTAAAAAGTCCCCAAAAGGATTCTAATTTCACCAAAATGTCCAAAACATCAGGAGGAATGGGCCAAGATATGAACAAAGGCAAGCAGGGGGGCAAGAGGATGCTTGAAAAGTAAGGATGGCAAAGGATTTCTGGATGTCTCATCGAGCAGATCATCCTCCCCAGTGAGTACCCATGTCCTGGATTATAACACTGATAGCAAGGCCGAGCAGCTCTCATGTAGCCATTTTGAAATCTTGTTAAAAGAAATTAAACAATCGAGGCAAGAGAATAAAAAATAATTTAAAACCGTGCAGCAGCAACTTTCAACCCTGGAGAACCGTACTGGGTAAATGGATGAGTGGGTTTCCGTGTCTGAAAACAACACAATACAGCTGTCTCATATAGTGCAGTCACTAATGGCTCATACCGGGGAAATTCTACTGAAATGCCTAGACCTTGAAGGGTGATTACGACGAGAGAACCTTGGCTTATATGGACTTCCAGAGGGGATGGAAATTGCCCCAAAGACCTCTTTTCTGCAGGATTTGTTGAAAGATATCCCTGAGCTTCCCCCCAGTTATGAGCTACACATTGAGCGTGCTCATCGCTCCTTGTAGCCGAAACCTTCAGACCCTTCTGCTCGCCCAAGATCCATCATTTTTAAGCTCAGTTCCTACTGAACAAGAGGACCTTCTATGCAGAGCCTGAGCAAGAAAAGAAATAACATATTTAACAAATCATCTGTCCTTTGACCATGATTACCCACAGGAAATCCAGTCACAGCTCCTGCGATATGCTCCCCTGCTAAAAATTCTAAAAGAGAAGACAATACGGTTTCATACCCCCTATGCAGCGAAGCTCTGTATTTTTTGGGAGGATGGGGTGAAGCTTTACTTCACTGTGGGAGAGGTGATGGCAGCATTGAAGAAGAGGGCCTTATTGACCCCTGATGTCCAGAACCAGAGAACAGGCAATTGGGAGCCAGAGTGGCAGCATGTCTTGCACAGGAAACGACCCGGACAAAGCCTCCTGACACCAACTGAGGCCTTTCAGCAATTGCAGCAAATAACGAACAAGAAGGCAATGTACCCAGATGAGCACAACTGGCAACCTGCAAAGTAAGTTTTGCCTCAGTCAAAATATGGTCCTGCAGATTTACTGGGGTAAATCAGTGAATACACCCCATGAGAGTCATTATGACTTAGGGCAGGATCAAACAACGCTCTCCACTTGCCTTACAGATGGGAATTTTTTATTAAAGACACTACTCATCCTTTATTTTGAGACTGTGATGGTCGACTTAATATGATAAGGACTGTGCAATGGTCCCAGATTTATGCAGTGCCTGTGTAGCATGGAACATAATGCTGTTACTTCAGCAGAAATACAGAAGGCATGAAACTGTTAGTTGGTGAAATTCAATGCTACTAGAACTTTAGACATATACTCCCCCTCATTGAGTGATTGGACCCTCATGGGTTAAACATCATTTAAAGATATTTGTTTCCTGCTTTTTCTGTGTTTTCATAATTCATATTGTCTTTATAAAGGTACTTGAGGGGAGAGGGGAGTGGTTTAGACATTGCACAAAGGGAATTTAAATGATACTAAAAACAGCTACTGTGATATGGTTCCGTACATGAAAAGGGGTTACCAATGGATCCTAAAGTTTGTAATGCAGTACATATGTAGGATTTTGAGTATAATACAGTCATTGATATGTGCTTTTTAAGTAGCCTATGTGGAGAGATACATAAGATAACATTAATGAAATCAGATGATTCCATATTAAAACAAGCATTTGTCAATACTGAATGTTTGCTTGCTGGCATTAGCAGTGGAAGTGCAGGAGTTAGACAGATACAATATAGGAATGGCATTGAAGTATTGAACTGACACCAACTCCATCCTCACTCTGCAGAGATGGACAGGCATTGGGGTGTGCCTTTGGGTTGTCACCCGTGATGGTCATGACATTTCACCTCACCCTACCCTTCAGTCACTGACAAGTGTCGAGGTGTGCCTTGGGGTGTTTGGGCTTTACATTCACCTCATTCCATAAGGAAATATGCTTAAATGGGCACAGTGTAGAAGAATGGGGTGAACTCTGGGGGCAAAGGGTCCAATGTGCACCTCGATGCCTGTCACTGGCTGCAGGGTGGGGGTGGGGGTGAAATGGCATGAGCATTAGTATCGACAATCCCAAGTCACACCCTTGACGCTTGTCAGTCCCTACAAGGTAGGGTGTTATTGTCAAAAACCCTAACACCCTGGGAGTTTCTTGGTATTTTTACTCCAAGTTTTCCACATGTTTTTTGTGACCCCATCGCATGAACAGTGACACTATCAGTTCATTACATGAAAGGTGATTTTGCAGAGCGACTGCGCCATTTGGTGCCACAGGTGCAAAAACACATTTCAAACAGGATGTGAAAAGTGACAGGTTTACTGTTCAAGAAGAGGTGTAAACAAGCATTTGTCAATGCTGAATGTTGTCGCGCTGGCATTGGCAGTGGCGGAGGTGGAGAGGCATAGCGCTGTGAGTTTGTTAATGTGTCCCAAAAGGTGATTTTGCACAGCGAATACGCCACTGTGCGGCAGAGCTGCGGAAATGTGTTTTGGGCAGGCTGTCAAAAATGGCAGCTGGACTGTTGTTAATGAAGTGTGCACATATGCCAGTGGTGAAAATGTGGCACGAAAACATTGTAGATTGACAAAGTTACAAGGGTGCGTGGAAACTGCGCAATGCACGCTTGTAACACAGTCATTGTCTGGACTTTCACCACCAAATTGTCAACATAGGCATTTTAGGACCTCTGCTGATGAACAGTGTCACCATCATTTCCTGAAAGTGTCCCAAAAAGTGATTTCGCACAGTGACCGTGCAATTCTGCACCGGACATGCGAAAATACATTTCAGCCAGCTGTACTGTTCATAAGGAGGGATGGAAAAATGGCAGTGATGAACAGCTGGAGTGAAAGTATTACAAATTCACAAAGTCATGAGCGTGCGTGCAAACTGTGCAACGCCCGCTCGTGAAACACTCATTTTATTAACATTCGTCCCTAAATTTTCAGCATAGGCATTTTAGGACATCTGCTAATGAACAGTGTCACTGCCATTTTCATAATGTGTCTCAAACACGGGCTTTCCACAGCGACTGCGCTATTCTGTGCCGGAACTGCGAAAACAGATTTTGGTCAGGATGTGAAAAATGACAGCTGTATTGTTCATTAGGAGGTGTAGAACAATGGCACTGTTGAAAATGTGGAGTGAAAATATAAGTTTGCGAACTTTACCCTCGTAACGCAGTCATTTTATGGAGTATTGTCACCAAATTTTCAAAACAGGCATTTTAGGACCTCTGCTCATGAACAGTGTCACTGTCATTTTCGTAATTTGTCCCGAACACTGATTTCACACAGCGACCATGCTATTCTGCACTGGAAGTGCGAAAACACATTTCGGGCAGGATGTGGAAAATGACAGCAGTACAATTCACAAGAAAGTGTGGTAAAATGCCAATGGTGAGAATGTAGCATGAAAATATTGCAAATGTGCTTATGAGCGTGCATTGCGCAGTTGCTACGCACTCTCGTAAAACAGTCATTTAATGGAGTATTGTCACCAAATTTTCAACACAGGCATTTTAGGACCTCTGCTCATGAACAATTCACTGTCATTTTCTTAATGTGTCCCAAACACTGATTTTGCACAGCAACTGTGCTATTCTGTGCCGGAAGTGCGAAAACACATTTCGGGCAGGATGTGAAAAATGACAGCTGTACGGTTCACAAGAAGGTGTGGTAAAATGCCAATGTTGAGAATCTGGCATGATAATAGTGCGCATGCGCTAACTTACGAGTGTGCATTGCGCAGTTGCTACGCGCTCTTGAAACAGTAATTTTTTGGATTTTTCCCACCAGTGTTGCAACATAGGCTTTTGAGAGCCCTCTCATGAACAGTGGCACTGTCATTTCATTACTCAGTCCTGAAAGGTGATTCCACGCAGTGACTGCGAAATCACCTTTTGGGACCGAAGAATGTCATGACAGTACAAGAATTCATGAGAAGGGGTCCCAAAATTCCCATATTGAAAATTCGGGGCCAAAATTCGCAAAAATGCCCGAGATATGCATTAAAGTTGAAAAACCCCTATTCATTCCATTATACAGCTTACTGGCATTTCTTCAGTTCGCAGTCGGCTTTGAAGAGTGCAGAGTAGATGTGTTCCCGGTCCACAGAAGATCATCGCACCAGACTCCGCAGGTAAGTATGGGGTGAGGGGAGGCAGTGGGTGGATGCGGGTGGAGGAAGGGGGGCATCGCGACTATGAGGGACCATATTTATTTTACAGGAAACAAAACAAAGGAAAAAAAAAAACAGCGTGGGACAGTTTTGGTTTTTGCAGGGGATTTGGCAGGCAGAAGTGGGCTCCCAGAGTGCCACCTAACTGTTTGGGGGTGTCTGTAGCCGACGGGGGATTGGGCACCCTCGTCAGCACACAACACGGGGGGAGGAGGAAGTAATGTTGACCGGGATTGGGCATCCCCATCGGCACACAAAGAAAGCATGGTGGGGACACAAGCTGAGGGGGATTGGGCACCCCCCTCAGCATTCAACAATTTTGGGTGGGGGTTTATGCCAATGGGGAGTGGGCTCCCCCATCAGCACACAAAGAATGCAGGGGCAGAGGTTAACCGACAGGGGGATTGGGCTCCCAAAGTCGGCAGTAGGTAGGCCACTGCCCGGCTAGTGCGACCATGCATAATGGCGTGAGGCGTAGAAAAGGACTGCTGCACTGAGCTTTACTCGGATTGCAGCGGACCTTTTCTTAGATGTGCTCTCCACATTATGTAAGCATGGTGTGGTGCCGGCATGCAGGCTGATTGGGGAATTCAGGACGCACCTATTGGTGTGTGCCCTGCATTCGCCCAACAGCGACCCGCCTCCAAAACTGCACTGTCCCACTATGTTGGCTGTGCAAGCACGCCAACATAAAAAATTGCATTGTTGAAAATCTGGAGTGAAAATATACAAAACCTGGTGAAGTTACGAGCATGCATAGGAACTGCACAACGTACACCTGTAATGTAAGTAATTTGGGAATTTTTTACAGCAGATTTTCAACATAGGCATTTTTGCACCTCCGCTCATGAACAGTGTCACTGTGATTTTCATAATCTATCCCGAACACTAAATTCCCACAGTGACCACGCTATTCTGCGCTGGAAGTGTGAAAACACATTTCAGCCAGGGTGTGAAAAATGACAGCTGTACTGTTCATAAGGAGGTGTGGGGAAAATATCAATGTTGAAAATCTGGACTGAAAATAATACAGATTTGTGAACTTACGAGGGTGCATGGAAATCGTGCAATGCACGCTCGTGACAGAGTCATTTTATGGACTTTTGTCACCAAATTTTCAACATAGCCATTTACCACCTCTGCTCATGACCAGTATCACTGTGATTTTCTTAATGTGTCCTGAACATTGATTTCGCACACCAACCGCGCTAATGTGCGCTACATGTGCGAAAACGAATTTTGGGTGTGATATGAAAAATGACAGCTATACTGTTCATAAGGAGGTATGATAAAATGGCATTGTTGAAAATCTGGACTGAAAATATTAAAAATTCTCAAAGTTACGAGTGTGAGTAGGAACTGCACAACGCACCCTCGTAAAACAGTCATTTTTGGGAATTTTTTCACCAAATTTTCAACATAGGGTTTTCGGGGGCCTACCTCATGAACAGTGACACTGTCATTTCGCTACTCGGTCCAGAAAGGTGGTTCCACACAGTGACTGCAAAATCACCTTTTGTGACAGAATAACAAAATGATAGTGACTTAATTCAGGATGTGGGTTCCCAAGAACCCCATATTGAAAATTTGGTGAAAACATTCTCCAAAATGGCTGAGATATGCACCAAAGTTGAAAAAAATATATATTTATTGCATTATACAGCTTACTGTCATTTCTTCAGTTCGCAGTCAGCTTTGAAGAGCGCAGACATGTTCCCGGTCCACGGAAGATCGTCATGCCAACCTCCGGAGGTAAGTGTGAGGTGGGGAGGGGGTGCGCAGAGGGTGGGCACGGATTGGGTGAGAGAGGCAAGATAGTCAATGAAGGACCGTTTTTTTTTTACAGGTGTTTCTGTCTGTTTAGAATATGTGGGACTTTTGCCACGCTAGGCTGGGCTCCCAGCATGGCAGCTGGAAGTTTTTTTTTTGGGGGGGAGCGAGTGGAGCCGTCGTTGGATTGGGCACCCCCATCAGCCATAAGAACTTCTGCCAAGCTGTGGGGGGCTCCCAGTGTGGCACTTGGAACTCTGGTTTGGGGGGGTTACACATAATACAGTGGTGCTGACAGGGGATTGGGCACCCCCAGTTGGCTGTACAGACTTGCCACGCTGGGGCGGGTTCCCAGCGTGGCAGCAGAAGTCTGTTGGTGGGGCGGAGAAGGCGATGGGGGATTGGTCACCCCCATCGGCCATACCATGTGCGTTGGGGGGGGAGCACATGAGCACATCGGGGTGGCTTCCCAGCATGCTACTTGGGTAGAAGAAAATGGAGCTATCTATAACAGCTATATGGATGCAGTGGCAGAGTGTAGGCACTTTGCATACTGCTGACAGCAGTATGTAAATTACCTGCCGATGGCAGTATGCAAATTGCCTACACATTACCACTGCAGATTGCAGTGTTGTTTTGCTTTCAACTGTATGCCACTGCATCTGAACGGCTGTCATAGACAGCTCCAACGTTCACTGGCGTAGTGCAGCCGCACCTGCAAAAGGGAGCAAGGCATTGGAAGTGGGGAGGCACACCTACGAAAACTCATATGGTGGCACTCTGTTTTTTGCACATGCATGCAAGCAAACATAAAAATGTACTTTCATTAGTCAAAATGCATGAAAATGCGTGTACTAATTTGTGACATGGCTACCCATGTGTGTGAAATAGTCTCTCAGTGTCATTTAACTAGACTTTTCTGGCAATAAAACTATTTTTGTAACTAATTCCTTGCCCTGCTCTCATTTATCACACTTCCTTATTGTGCTACCTTGATTTCCACCCACCTCCAGGGGGCCCTAAAGATGTGGTCTTGTGCGTAATCATTAATATCCCCTTGTGTTACCTCAGAACCTTCTGTAATAAGCTACACTTTGATGCAATTTGTGTTGTATTTTTGTCCCCAGGTTACTTTCTGTATTTGTTTGGGGGTACTACAGTGCATTGCCTTGTTTATTTACTGTAAGTACACAGCATGATCACAAGCTGTCCCCTTTGTTCACCTGATCCTTTCCTTTCCCCCCACCACCGGATGTTCACGCGTGATAGCAGGGGTCCAGGGGAGCCACTTGTGAAAACATGTGGGCACTTACATCAGCATGAGATTGGGACAGGCCATGGGGAGATTTAAAAGACAATTCCTTGCAATTTCTAGCCCTTTCCAGTGACTGACTGTCTTGTCCTGAAGAGCTCTTGTCCTCCTGTGTGACCCTTGTTACATCACTATCCTTACTGCAGCAGGTAAATACCGAGCATGCCTGCTGCCAAAATACTGTTTTTTTAATTTTTTAATTTATTTAGTAGCTTTGATAATGTAAGCGAGCTGTTGGCGGGTGGGGTTCATTAATAGTGCAGATGGACCCACACCTTGGATTTCCCTTTTTGCCTTCTTGATTTGGTGTGAGGGGTGACATTTGAATTAAAATGTGAATTTGGGACATTAATCTTCTTTATGTCCCTGTTCACCGATGAGGTCTTCTTGAAGGAGTTGATAAGGAGGTTGTATAGATCAACTTTCCAAGTTACTATGCTTTATTTTAAATGCTCTTTTTATGTTGGGACTGTATTTTACATGCTGCTGTTCCAGTCAATTTTGGGGAGGGATGGAGATTGAGTGGAGTGTCTGGGATTAGCACACTGCATTATTTGGTTATTGGGGAGGGTTTGGTACCTGTATTTAATCCATAGCTCTTTATTTTTGGGATACTGATATTTATTTTGGTTTTTGGTTCCAATGCTCTATTTTAAATGTGCTTTTCATATGTTGGGATGGTATATTGCTGTTACGATGATTGTTTTCTTGTTGTTGAAAAGATTGAGTGCAATGTTTGATATTTATTGTGGTTTTTGGTATTTAAGAAAAAAAAACATATTTTCTGTATTTACCTGGGCACTGCCAGTACAACCCACCAACACTGCTGAATGTGCGCTTCTTCCTACCAAAGAATTGTATGAGCACTGTACCTCAGTGCATCCCCCAAACGTGAAACACTGCCCCTTAGAATGTGGAACACTTCATCAAATCTATTGCTCAGAAGCTCAGACCACTGTTGAAATGTGTGCCTCTGTGTTCACAAAGTTCGCAGTTAAATAAACAATACATTTTTCATGTGAACTGCTTTGCATTTTTGCTTTATAATGGTGTTATTGAACATTGTACAGACCCTCTCAAAGTGTAACAAGGGGCTTTTGTGAATAAAATGAGGAACCTTTCCTCATAATGCGGTACAGCTAAGAGGTGTGACTTGATCAGATGTGCATGTTAGTTTGGTGCACCCAAATTAGGCAACCACAAATTTTATTCTTTTTACCTTATTTGATTCTCCTTCGGGTCCCCACCTGTTGGCATCTATCTTTCAGCCTCCCGCGCAGCCCCACGCCCCAACATTAGGCAGCTAGCCTCTTCTTTCTCCACAGTTTACCCTCCATGGCAGGGTGGTGAGGAGCCCCCCCCTTTGCTCAAACTCACCATTAGTAGGATTCAGATTCTGTGGGGTGCCATTCAGAGTTGGGGCCTGCGGCGGGTGGCTGTCATCATCCTGCTTGAGCTGGGATCTCATTTTTCCCTGTCCTGTGTTTCCCCTGAGTAGAGTGTACAATGTTGGCAATGGCTGTGCAGTGCACGCTTCCACCCATGGCACTCTGGTTGGTCACCGGTGTGGTAGTAGATAAAGCACAGATGCCTCAGCCCTCCACGCCACTGGGCTGGTGGCAAATACAGATTTAGGTGAAGTGGTAGGTTTGCCTGGCACAGTCTTGATGTTGGTTGTGATGGGCTATTGCACTGCACAATGGGTTTGTTACTGGATTCTTTATTAGTGGGATGTGTCACAAACCCACTCAGCGGTCAGCCCTCTACTCCCAAAGGGCTACCCTCTGAGCACAGTCTTGTGAACAGTTAACAGAAACAGGGAAACCCTCCTGTCTGTTTTGTGGGTTTGAATCAACATTTGGTCTCATTTCTGGAGGGATTCAAACTGTGAACCTCTTGCTAGAGTACCCAATGTGCAGGCTCAGATAATTCTGTCTTTGGGGGGCCAGATATCTTTGCCTACGGGCACCTAACCAGGTGTACAAAAATGAACCCTTAAAAACTCTAATAAAAGACCTCAGATTAAACTCTCACCTTTTTCTAGTTTGGTATTACCATTCAAGCTTATGCATAGTGTCAGCTTTAACCATATATACTTCACTTGTTAAAGAAAGACATTCAAAGACAGACCAAGTTATCTCTAAAAATAGAGTTTTACTAAAATAGACAAAAAAAGTAAAATGTAAATACATCACCATATATCACAAAACATACAAATCACTTAAACAAAACAGATTTAAAAGTGCAGACAAAATATCCTACCACAGAACTCTTAGAATTGTCTTTTCTAAAGTATTCTTATCTCACAGTGCTGTCGATGTATCTTTTTCATAATCCTAATATTTCTGTGTAAAATGAAAAACAGAATACTGTTTAAAAACTGTCTTTGCCAACACTTTTGTGTGAGGTCACCTAGCTACTCCTCTGTTTATTAAAAATCATACACCCAGGATGTTTTATCATTTTATAAAAAGTTAATTAAGGTTACATCAGCAGAAACTCCTCTCCCCATGTGACTTCCCCAATCAAGTCTGTAAATTTCCTTTCATCTATGAGCAGTATCTTCTCTCACACAGACATCAAAACATTTATGATTTCGCACCAGTGTGTCATAACCTGGTTTCCTTCTCTAAACGTCATTAAATGGATATTGATTTCCCTTGGTTAAAGCTATATTTAACTTAGATAAACAGGAGGTCCTTGATTAAGGCCTGTTCTAGTCTGTAATTAGCTCCTGGCCTTCCACATAACACCTTGTATCTAAAACCTGGGTGTGTGTGTGTCATCTCACATGCTTTCTCAGCATCTCTTATGAGAGACAGTCCATAACACATCTTTATATTGCAAAAAATCATAGTGTACTCAGAACTGGCTATCCACGTGTCACAGTCCTCCACACCTAGACTGAATTTGTGGGCTCCATCCCCCCAAGTGAGACAGACCATCTAAGTTCTGGGTTCTGGCTCCAGCTCTAGGTATGATTGTCATATCATACCCTTGCAAAGCAAAACTCGATCTTAGCAATCTACCATTGTTCTTTCCCAACTGCGTCAACCAATCCAGGGGTTGTGGTCAGTTAGCACCCTAAAATGCTGCCCATATAAGTATGGCTCAAACTTCTTTAGGGCCCACACTATGGCAAGACATTCTTTTTCCACAGTGGAGTATGCCAGGTCCCTGGGAAGTAACTTTTTATTCAGGTGTGCTATTGGGTGATCTTTCCCTTGGCTGGATGTCTGGCTCAGTACTGCCCCAATACCCACATCTGAGGAGTCAGTCTCAACTATAAAGGGTTTGCTATAGTCAGGACTTGTCAAAACAGGAGCACTGCATAGTGCCCCTTTTAGTTTGGAAAAGGCTTCCTCACAGGTTGGGTCTCAGGTAATTTTCTTGGGCATCCTTTTCTTTGTCAAGTCAGATAGGGGAGCAGCCAGGGCACTGTAATTGGGTGCACATTTCCTGTAGTACCCTGCTGTCCCTAGAAAACACCTGACCTGCTTCGGCATCTCTAGTCTGGGCCATGCCCAGATTACCTCTATCTTTATTCGGTTAGGATGGAGCTGCCCTTGCCCTACCACATGCCTGAGGAATGCCACTTCTGCCATGGCCACCTGGCACTTCCCGGCTTTCAAAGTGAGTCCGGCCCTCTGTATCCTGCCCAGTACTTCTCTAAGGTGGGATAGGTGTTCCTCCCAGCTGGCACTAAAGATGGCAATGTCATCCAGGTACACCACGGCATACTCCTCAGCACCATTTAATACCTGGTTCACTAACCTTTGGAAAGTGTCCGGGGCGTTCTTCATTCTGAAAGGTATTACTTTAAATTCAAATAAGCTTATCGGAGTGATGAAGGCCGACCTCTCCCTAGCTCTGTCTGTCAGCTGTACCTGCCAATACCTCTTTATCAGGTCAATCGTCGTAAGGCAGATCACCCCTGCCAACTAATCCAGGAGTTTGTCCATCTGGGGCATCGGGTGGGTGTCGGACTTCATGACTGCATTCAGTCCACGATAGGCCACACAGAAACAAGTCGAGCCATCTGGCTTAGGCACAAGGACTACAGGTGAGGCCCAGGGGCTGTGGGATTTCTGGATTACCCCTGAATCCAGCATCTCCTCCACTTCCTTCCTAATTTTCTTTTGGACAGCCTCTGACACCCGATATGCTGTCCACTGTATGGGCATCTGTGTCCCTGTCTCCACATCATGCTTCGCTAAGGGGTTTGGTGCTAAACAATGGGGCAAAGTCTGATAAAACCTCCCTTACTTTCTGGATCTGGTCCAGGGCCAGATGGGGAGACAATTTTACTGCCCCCATAGAGATCTCCCACTTACTTTCTTCCAGCAAGTCCAGAAGGGGGTCTCCTTCATCCATCCCCTCCCCAGGACTATACACTGCAAACACCATGTCTGCCCTATTTGCATATAACGTCATCATGTTGACATGGTACATCCTTTCTGTTTGTCTTCTGTCAGGTAACTCTATAATGTAGTTTACGTAATTTACCTTCCTAACCACTTTGTACGGTCCTGCCCACTCAGCCTGCAGCTTCTCTTTCTGGACTGGAATAAGGACCATGACTTCTTTACACACCATAAACAAGCGAGCTCTGGCTCTGTGGTCATACCACACTTTTTTTTTCTGTTGGGAAGCTGCCAGGTTGCTCTGGGCTGTCCCCATAAGCTCCTGCAGCCTTTCCCTAAACCTAAGGACATAATCCACTATGGGAGTTCCCTGGGTGGCATGCTTGCCTTCCCAGTCCTCCCAGATCAAGTCTAGGGGCACACGTACCCAGCGTCCAAATAAGAGTTTGAAGGGGGAAAATCCTGTTGACTCTTGGGGCACCTCCCTGTATGCAAACAACAGGTGGGGAAGGTATTTCTCCCAGTCCCTCCCATGCTGTTCAGCAAACACCTGGAGCATTGACTTCAGGGTACCATTGAATCTTTCCACATGTCCATTGGCTTGTGGGTGATACAGTGTTGTGCATCTCTGCACCACCCCACACTTCTCCCATAAACATTTTATCAGGTCCTACATGAAGGAAACCCTTGATCGGTGATAACCTCCTGTGGAAACCCAACATGGGAGAAAATCCCAAGTAAGGCATCTGCCACTTTGTCTGTCCTCAGATAGGAAAGGGTGACTGCCTCTGGGTACCAGGTGGCATAATCCACCACAGTCAGGATGAATCTCTTCCCTGAGGAGCTGGGGGGCATTTAAAGGCCCCACAATATCCATTCCCACCCTCTGAAATGGCTCCTCCACTATAAGAAAGGGAATCAGGGCGGCATGGCTTTTCTTGCCCACCTTCCCTATTTCTTGGCACCGGTGACAAGACCTGCAATACTCCTTCAACTGCTGGGTGAAGTTAGGCCAGTAGAAATTCTCGGCCAACCGCTGCATTGTGCGCGCAATTCCCTGATGACTAGACAAGGGAATATCATGTGCAGTCTTGAACAACTGGTCATGATACCCCTAGGGAACAGCAAGCTGTCTGCCTAGCACCCCTCCCTCTGTCTGTAAAGCCTGAGTATATATAAGTCTATTTTCCCAATAAACCTTATGTCTGCCGTCTGCTCCCAGTGTGCCGTCAGAGTCTGCCCAAGCCCTCAGCTTCTCTAGACTAGGGTCACTTCTCTGGGCAGCTGCAAACTCCTCACACATTCCCAAGGCATTGAACAGGTCCCCTTCAGTCAGTAGGCTAGGGTCACTTGCACTAGTATCAGGGCACTCAGGATCACTGTCAATCCCAACCATCTGACAGTGGGCCACCCCTCCCTCTTCAGATTAACCCTCTGTATCTGTGTGGTTACTTGCTACTGGGGAAATTTCTACCCCCTTTTCATTAGTCTCCCCATCTGGAGACACAGGCTGGGGAACCAGCCTCTCAGTGGTTTCCACAATGGCTTCTGTGAGGTTCAGGGAACTACAGTTTTCCCTTGCTGCTTGGATACGGGTAACTGCACATACCATCCCCTGTTTGAGATTGTTGCCCAGGATCACATCCACAGCTAACATTTTGGCTACTGCCACCTGTTGCACAGTTCCCCCTGTTTCACCCCAGTCTAGGAGAACACTAGCCAGGGGCAATGTTTTCGCCTTACCAGTAAAGTCCTGTACAGTGACGTATTTATTGGATATAAGCTGACCAGGCTGTACTAGATCCCCCTTTACCAAGGTCAAGGATGCCCCTGTGTCCCTTAACCCTTGCATCTGTACACCATTCACCTTGACTGGGTGCATGTGTTCCCTCATGTTCACAGGCATGCTTCCAGGGAGACACAAACAACCCAGTTCTTTTCTAGTACCATTCTACATATTATTGCTCATTCTTTTGGGACACAGTCTGGCAATGTGCTCAGTTTCTTTACATAACAAACATTCACTTCTCTTTTCAGAGAAATCTTTTCTCTGAAACCTGGGGTTAACTGGTTTCGGTGGAGGCAGTGAGGGTTTTAGCATCCCTGGAGGTGCGTTTTTCCTTTCTGCGCTGCCATGCCCACCCCATTCGCTCTCAGGGCAGGTCTGCTCTTGGCATAGCGGTCCGAGAGTTCAGCAGCCTCTTGCACTGTTTTTTGATCTCGGTCCTCCAGCCAGGTTTTCAGCTCTGCTGGGCATACCCTATAAAACTGTTCTAACGAAATCACATTTTCAATTTTATAAACAGAGTTTGCCTCAATTCCTTCCCACCAACATTTTAACAACTGACGTTGTTTCGTGGCTAGCTCCTTGTAGCTCATGTCAGGGCTTCTCCTGAGCTTACGGAATTTAGCTCTGTATGATTCAGCAGTTAATTCAAATTTCTTTAACAGTGCCACTTTAAGTTTGCTGTGATCATGATTGCCCTCATTGTCCATTTGACCCAATGCATCCCGAGCTTTCCTGGTAAGTAGCGGGGATATCTGGAAGCTCCAGAACTCTCTAGGAATTTCAGCCTGAATACAAACTTTTTCAAAAGAATTTAAAAAGGCATCCATATCTTGCCCCTCTTTAAATTTGGCTATCAATTTAGAATTCAATTTGTAACCCAGTCCTGTAGTCCCAGTTAAACCCAAGCCACTTACTTGCTCTGGTGCCGCTGGTTGGAGTTGTAGCTTCTCAAGTTCGTGTTGCCTCTGGCGCTCCTGCTCCTCATTTTCAGCGTCTCTCTATTCTTGCTCTGCCTCTTGGTGTTCTTGCTCTGCCTCACGCCATTCTCACTCTGCCTCATGGACCACTCTCATTGTTCATTATCCACCTCTCATTCTTCTGGGTCCACCTCTTGCTTCTCTTGCTCCCTCTCCCTCTGGAACTTCAGCTCCATCCTGTGCAACTCAATTTGCATCCTGAATACTTCTGGATCCAGGATACTGGTGACCTTCCCCTGCTGCTGTGACCCTTCACTGACAGTGGCCCCGTTGCCCTCCTCATCAGATCTGGACCCTGCACTGGCCACTAACCCTGCCACACTCGAGGTTTGGTCCTTTTCAGTCACTGTCTGTGATTCGCTACTCTGGGTATCTGCTACCATCAGGGTATCTACGAGGTTCTGTTTGCTGGCTTTCACCTTGAACGGGATTCCTCTGTCCCTGCACAACTGCTTTATGTAGTCTACAGTGTGCCTGCTGTAGTTGGAAGCCATCTTCTTCCCTAACTATGGCTACTCTGACTTGCACTTTAGAAAAAAATAAAATGGGTAGGAACTTGAATGTATGCCAATTGATATAGTTCTGTCTCCTTTTTTAAAAATAAATCACTGCCCTTTTCTTTCTTTGCAAGTGAGCTGATGGTCTCAAGCTGACACACTGAACAATAAAAGATTGTAGTATCAACATTTTTTGCACTGCTGCCACCTGATCTGTCACAAACCCACTCAGTAGGTCAGCCCTCTACTTCCAAACTGCCAACCTCCAAGCGCAGTCTTGTGAACAGTTAACAGAAACAGAGTAACCCTCCTCTCTGTTTTGCGCGTTTGAATCAACCTTTGGTCTCATTTCTGGAGGGATTCAAACTGTGAACCTCTTGCTAGAGTACCCAATGCACAGGCTCAGATAATTTTGTCTTTGGGGGGCCAGATATCTTTGCCTACGGGCGCCTAACCAGGTGTACAAAAATGAACCCTTAAAAACTCTAATAAAAGACCTCAGATTAAACTCTCACCTTTTTCCAGTTTGGTATTACCATTCAAGCTTATGCATAGTGTCTGATTTAACAATATATACTTCACTTGTTAAAGAAAGAAATTCAAAGACAGACCAAGTAAGCTCTAAAAATAGAGTTTTACTAAAATAGATGAAAAAGGTAAAATGTAAATACAGAACCATATATCACAAAACATACAAATCACATAAACAAAACAGATTTAAAAGTGCAGACAAAATCTCCTACCACAGTAACATAGAACATAGAAACATAGAAACATAGAATTTGATGGCAGATAAGGACCGCTTGGCCCACCTAGTCTGCCCATTTTCCTACCTAACAGATAAGCTGCAGAGCCTAGTTAACCAACAGCTTACTTCCTCCTACCCCCCCACTAGGACTGCCTTATGTCTGTCCCATGCATTCTTGAATTCCCCCACTGTTCTTCACTCCATGACCTCCTCAGGGAGGCTGTTCCATGCATCCACAACCCTCTCCATGAAAAAATACTTCCTCACATTACTTCTGAGCCATCCCCCCTCTATCTTCAGATTGTGCCCCCTTGATCTTGCACATCTCTTTTTTTGAAAGATGCTACCCTCTTGGACTTTGTTGATTCCCTTGAGGTACTTAAAAGTTTCTATCATGTCCCCTCTCTCCCTTCTTTCCTCAAGGGTATACATATTAAGCCTCTTTAATCTTTCTTCGTACGTCTTCTGGTGCAGACCCTGCACCATTTTGGTTGCCCTCCTCTGGACAGCCTCCACTCTGTCTATGTCTTTTCGGAGGTGGGGTCTCCAGAACTGCATGCAGTACTCCAGATGGGGTCTCACCAACTGTCTGTACAGAAGGATAATAACTTCCTGTTTTCTACTATTGATGCCTCTTCCTATACATCCCAGTATCCCCCGAGCCTTCCTTACTGCCTTCTCAAATTGCTTGCCCACCTTTAGGTCATCTGATAAAATTTCCCCCAGGTCCCTTTCCATTTTTACTGTTGTCAGTATCTCACCCATCATTGTGTACTCTTCCCCTGGGTTTTTGTTTCCCATGTGCATTACCTTGCACTTCTTTGCATTGAATCTGAGCTGCCATACATTTGACCATTCCTCCAACTTTGCAAGTCCCTTCTCATCCTTTCCACTCCATCTTGTGTATCAACCCTGTTGCAGATCTTTGTGTCATCTGCAAAGAGACATACCTTCCATCCAGTTCCTCTGCAATGTCACTTATAAAGACATTAAAAAGGACGCGTCCCAGTACTGAACCCTGCATTACCTCGCTAGTAACCCTCCTTTCTTCACTGTGCACTTCATTTACTACTACCCTTTGCGTCCTTTTGTCTAGGCAATTTATTTATTTTTTTTATCCAGGCTACCGCTTTGGGGCCCACTCCAAGGCTGGCTAACTTGTGTATTAATCGTTTGTGTGGGACTGTATCAAATGCCTTGCTAAAATCTAGGTAGGCCATGTCCACAGCCCCTCCCTGGTCTACTACTTTGGTCACCCAGTCAAAGAAATCTGTTAGATTTGTCTGACATGACCTTCCCATCATGAATCCATGCTGCCTTGGGTCCTGTGCCCCACTGGCCTCTAGGTACTCAACAATTCTTTCCCTCAGAAGTGATTCCATCATTTTCCCTACCACTGAGGTCAAACTAACTGGTCTGTAGTTTCCTGCCTCTGTCCTGCTCCCACTTTTGTGAAGAGGGATCACATCTGCCCTCCTCCAGTCCTCAGGTACTAACCCATCCTCCCACAATTTGTTAAAGAGAGTAGTCAGCGGTGTCACTAGTTCTACTCTTAGTTCTTTTAGAATTCTTGGGTGAGTACCATCAGGCCCCATTTCTTTGTCCACCTTCAACTTTATTAGTTCTTTCAGAACCCTTTCTTCTGTAAATGGACTGGTTTCAACTCCCATCTTTAGAGTGTTTCTCTTGTTTGGTTTAGGTACCTCCCCTTCCTCTTCCTTTGTGAATACTGAGCAGAAATATTCGTTCAGTATCCCTGCTTTTTCACTGTCCCCCTCTACCCACATTCCCTCCCCTTTATTAAGTCTCAGTATCCCTCCTTTGGTCTTTCTTTCTCCCTAATGTACCTTATAAAGGTCTTATCCCCCTTCTTAACAGAATTGGCTATCCTTTCCTCGGTTTGGGCCTTTGCTATTCTGACTGCCTTCCCAGCCTCTTTCTGCTTTAACTGATAAAGTTCTGTCCTGCTCCTGTGTTTCCTTATATTTCCTGAATGCTATTCTTTTCTCCTTAACCTTCCCTGCCACCTCTTTTGAGAACCATAGTGTTTTTTTCCTTCATTGTGTTTTATTGATTTGCTTTACACAATGGCTTGTTGCCTCTGTGATGGCTGTTTTGATTACTCCCCATTGTTCCTCTGCCCCTCCATCTTGCCTGTTTGCTAGTGCTTTTCTAAGGCATTCTCTCATTTTCCCAAACTCAGCCCTCCTAAAGTCCAATACTCTTGCTTTTGTATGGCTTGATTCTATGGCTGTGTTTATCGTGAACCACACTGTTTGGTGGTCGCTTGTTCCCAGATGGCTACCCACCTCTAAATCTGAGATTCTTTCTCTGTCCCCATTTGAGAGTACCAGGTCTAATATTGCTCCCTCCTGAGTGGGTTCCAATACTAGCTGTCTGAGGCATGCCCCCTGTAGGGCATCAAGAATGACCCATCTCTTGGATGTGCCTGCAGCAAAGGTACTCCAGTTAACATCTGGCATATTCAGGTCCCCCATCAACAATATCTCCCCTTTTTCTGCCAGTCTAAGGAAGCCTTCTATCATTTCATTGTCCATTCCCTCCACCTGAGATGGGGGTCTGTATACAACCCCCGTGTGGATTGTGGTGCCATTTCCTGTCTCCAGGGTGACCAAGAGTGCCTCATCTGCTCCCTGTTTACTCTTTAGTTCTGTTGCTTTGATCTCTTCCTTTACATAGACAGCTACTCCTCCTCCTCCTCGTTTACCCTCCCTGTCCCTCCTGTAGATTGTGTATCCTGATATGTTGACATCCCAGTCATGGTTCTCTGTGTACCATGTTTCTGTGACTGCCACAATATCCAGGCAACCCTCTTCCATCAAGGCCACTAGTTCAGGGAGCTTGTTACACAGACTACGGGCATTGGTACTCATCACCCTCCACCTTTTGATAGCCTTACCCCTTTTAGCCCCATTCCTGTCCTTATTGCCTTTTTTACATTTACCTCTGTTCTGCTCCCTAATAACTTCTCTACCTTGGTGTTTACCTCACTAATTACCATGCTTTGTGGGGGGATGCTGGGATTTCCCTGCTCCTTTTCAGTGCCTCCCCCCTTGGTTAGTTTAAATGCTTGCCAGTGAAGCATTTAAACCTCTCACCTAGGATCCTGGTTCCCCCATTGGACAGATGCAGACCATCGCACCAGTATAGGTCTGCATCCCTCCAGGTGGCTCCCCAGTCCCCAATGAAGCCAAAACCCTGATCTCCACACTAGTTTTTAAGCCACTCATTGAATTCCTGGTGAGGTGCCCTACATCACCCTTGCCATAGATACAGCACTTCCGAAGGTTATCAGATGCGCCACGTCCAAGGCCCCTCCCCAGCCTCTGCCAAACTCCTCTTGCACTGCTCTGATCCCATTTCTCTAGCCAGGTCATTTGTCCCAAGGTGGACAATGACATCCAGCTCTCTCCCTCGTGCAGCTCCTCCCATGATCCTGAGGACTGCTCTGTCCTTCAAGCCATGGCTCCAGGAAGACATCTACCTCCCTCTCCCTTCCTCCCCATTTCTACCCCCTAATGATTGAGTCCCCCACCAGGAGTTGTTTCCTTCCCCTGTGGGGTCCCATGCCACCCTCCTGTGGGTCTCCTTTGTGAAGGTTCCCAGCATCCTCCTTGGTCTCCACTACAGGTGCCTCCATAGAGGAACCACTATCCACCAGAAGAGCGAATGAATTGTGGAGAGGTACAGCTGGAGGGATGAAACTCTGTTCCACCACCCTCTCCCTCTCTGAGCTCACCCTGGTCCAGCCTCTCCTCTTTCTTGGCAACCTCTGAGGTAGTGGCATTGGCCCTGGTGGTCCCTGGGTGGGGGAGGAGGTTCCATGAATCCTAGCCAGGTCAGCCTGGAGACGGGCAACCTCCTCTCTCAGACCAGAGAGGTGCCTGCAAATAGGGCAGCATCGCAGCCTCCAGAATGTCTCCGAACACTGCCACCCCACAAACCATTGCACTGCACCACTCCTATCATGTCTTATTTTGTGTCCCCTCTCCTGTTTCTCTGTATGCTTACTCTCTCCTCTCCTTACAACTCTCACCCTTCCTGTTCTGGGACAGCAACTTCCTATCTTCTTTAGTAGCCTCCTTCTTCCTTGCTCAATGTCAGACCACCACCAGCTGGGGGGGAGAGTGAGCTACTTTTCTCCTTTAGAGTTGACAAAACCAATGTTTCTCTATGATCCTTCCATTCCTACTGCCAAACAGGAAGTTCCTGTTGACAGTCAGATCCAGTGGCTATAAAAGTAGAACTGGCTTAGGGTGGGATGGAGGGCAATTAGTAAGAAAAAAGGCTAGCAACAGGAAGTTGTAATTTGACCCACCTGCTTTTATAGTGTCTAAGCCACACCCCTAATTAAGCTCTCTTTCCTCCTACTGGTTTAGCAAAGTCAGCTGATACAATACACTTCCCATCACAGAACACACACTGACTTTCTTTCTTTTCTTTCTTTTTTTAACCCTAAATAAGACCCCTTCTACTTCTAATAAAATATCTGTCTACTTAATCTCAACAGACACTGACTCCTGCTGAGATATAAGTTTTAAATTAATAAGAAAATGTAGCTTTTTTAGTTAGCTGTTTTCTGCTCTACAAGCAAGGCTAGCAATAGGAAATTGTAATTTGACTCACCTGCTTTTATAGTGTCTAAGCCACACCCCCAATTAAGCTTTCTTTCCTCCTACTGGTTTAGCAAAGTCAGCTGATACAATACAATACAATACCCTTCCCAGCACAGAACAAACACTGACTTTCTTTCTTTTCTTTCTTTTTTTAACCCTAAATAAGACCCCTTCTACTTCTAATAAAGTTTATGTCTACTTAATCTCAACAGACACTGACTCCTGCTGAGATATAAGTTTTAAATTAATAAGAAAATGTAGTTTTTTTAGTTAGCTGTTTTCTGCTCTACAAGCAAGGCTAGCAACAGGAAGCTGTAATTTGACTCACCTGCAATTATAGTGTCTAAGCCACACCCCTAATTAAGCTCTCTTTCCTCCTACTGGTTTAGCAAAGTCAGCTGATAAAATACCCTTGCCAGCACAGAACACACACTGACTTTCTTTCTTTTTTCTTTTTTTAACCCTAAATAAGACCCCTTCTACTTCTAATAAAGTATCTGTCTACTTAATCTCAACAGACACTGACTCCTGCTGAGATATAAGTTTTAAATTAATAAGAAAATGTAGCTTTTTTAGTTAACTGTTTTCTGCTCTACAAGCAAGGCTAGCAACAGCCTCAGTACTCTTAGAATTGTCTTTTCTAAGGTATTCTTATCTCACAGTGCTGTCGATGTATCTTTTTCAGAGTCCTAACATTTCTGTGTAAAATGGAAAACAGAATACTGTTTAAAAACTGTCTTTGCCAACCCTTTTGTGTGAGGTCACCTAGCTCCTCCTTTGTTTATTAAAAATCATACACACAGGATGTTTTATCATTTTATAAGGAAAGTTAATTAAGGTTACATCAGCAGAAACCCACTTCCTCATGTGACTTCCCCAATCAAGTCTGTAAATTTCCTTTCGTCTATGAGCAGTATCCTCTCTCACACAGACATCAAAGCATTTATGATTTCATACCAGTGTGTCATAACCTGGTTTCCTCCTCTAAACGTCATTAAATGGATATTGATTTCCCTCAGTTAAAGCTATATTTAACTTAGATAAACAGGAGATACTTGATTAAGGCCTGTTCTAGTCTGTAATTAGCTCCTGGCCTTCCACATAACACCTTGTATCTAAAACCTGGGTGTGTGTGTGTCATCTCACATGCTTTCTCAGTATCTCTCATGAGAGACAGTCCATAACACATTTTTATATTGCAAAAAATCATAGTGTACTCAGAACTGGCTGTCCACGTGTCACAATCCTCCCCACCTAGACTGAATTTGGGGGCTCTATCCCCCCACGTGAGACAGACCATCTAAGTTCTGGTTTCTGGCTCCAGCTCTAGGTATGATTGTCATATCATACCCTTGCAAAGCAAGACTCCATCTTAGCAATCTACCATTGTTCTTTCCAATCTGCATCAACCAAACCAGGGGATTGTGGTCAGTCTGCACCCTAAAATGCTGCCCATATAAGTATGGCTCCTACTTCTTTAGGACCCACACTATGGCAAGACATTCTTTTTCCACAGTGGAGTATGCCAGGTCCCTGGGAAGTAACTTTTTATTCAGGTGTGCTATTGGGTGATCTTTCCCTTGGCTGGATGTCTGGCTCAGTACTGCCCCAATACCCACATCTGAGGTGTCAGTCTCAACTATAAAGGGTTTGCTATAGTCAGGACTTGTCAAAACAGGAGTACTGCACAGTGCCTCTTTTAGTTTGGAAAATGCTTCCTCACGGGCTGGGTCCCAGGTAATTTTCTTGGGCATACTTTTCTTTGTCAAGTCAGATAGGGGAGCAGCCAGGGCACTGTAATCGGGTGCACATTTCCTGTAGTACCCTGCTGTCCCTAGAAAACTCCTGACCTGCATCTGCATCTCTAGTCTGGGCCATGCCTGGATTACCTCTATCTTTATTCGGTTAGGATGGAGCTGTCCTTGCCCTACCACATTCCCGAGGAATGCCACTTCTGCCATGGCCACCTAGCACCTCCCGGCTTTGACAGTGAGCCCGGCCCTCTGTATCCTGCCCAGTACTTCCCTAAGGTGGGATAGGTGTTCCTCCCAGCTGGCACTAAAGATGGCAATGTCATCCAGGTACACCACGGCGCACTCCTCAGCATCATTTAACACCTGGTTCACCAACCTTTGGAAAGTGTCCGGGACGTTCTTCATTCTGAAAGGTATTACTTTAAATTCAAATAAGCCTATCAGAGTGATGAAGGCCAACCTCTCCCTAGCTCTGTCTGTCAGCTCTACCTGCCAATACCTCTTTATCAGGTGAATGGTCGTAAGGTAGATCACCCCTCCCAACTTATCCAGGAGTTTGTCCATCTGGGGCATCGGGTAGGCATCGGACTTTGTGACTGCATTCAGTCCACGATAGTTCACACAGAAACAAGTCGAGCCATCTGGCTTAGGCACAATGACTACAGGTGTGGCCAGGGGCTGTGAGATCTCTGGATTACCCCTGAATCCAGCTTCTCCTCCACTTTCCTCCTAATTTCTTTTTGGACAGCTTCTGACACCCGATATGTTGTCCGCCATATGGGCATCTGTGTCCCTGTCTCCACATCGTGCATCACTAAGGGGGTTAGTCCAGGCTTGGTGCTAAACAATGGGGCAAAGTCTGCTAAAACCTCCTTTACTTTCTGGATCTGGTCCGGGGCCAGATGGGGAGACAATTTTACTGCCTCCACAGAGGACTCCAACTTACTTTCTTCCAGCAAGTCCAGAAGGGGGTCTCCTTCATCTGTACCCTCCCCGGGACTACACACTGCAAACACCATGTCTGCCCTATTTGCATATGGCTTCATCATGTTGACATGGTACATCCTTTCTGTCTGTCTTCTGTCAGATAACTCTATAATGTAGTTCATGTCATTTACCTTCCTAACCACTGTGTATGGTCTTGCCCACTCAGCCTGCAGCTTCTCTTTCTGGACTGGAATAAGGACCATGACTTCCTGACCCACCATATACGAGCGAGCTCTGGCTCTGTGGTCATACCACACTGTTTGTTTCTGTTGGGCAGCTGCCAGGTTGCTCTGGGCTGTCCCCATAAGCCCCTTCAGCCTTTCCCTAAACCTAAGGATATAATCCACTATGGGAGTTTCCTGGTGGTGTGCTTGCCTTCCCAGTCCTCCCTGATCAAGTCTAGGGGCACACGTACCCAGCGTCCATATAAGAGTTTGAAGGGGGAAAATCCTGTTGACTCTTGGGGCACCTCCCTGTATGCAAACAACAGGTGGGGAAGGTATTTCTCCCAGTCCCTCCCATGCTGTTCAGCAAACACCTGGAGCATTGACTTCAGGGTACCATTGAATCCTTCCACGAGCCCATTGGCTTGTGGGTGATACGGTGTTATGCATCTCTGCACCACTCCACACTTCTCCCATAAACATTTCATCAGGTCCTACATGAAGGAACCCTTCAATCGGTGATAATCTCCTGTGCAAACCCAACATGGGAGAAAATCCCAAGTAAGGCATCTGCCACTTTGTCTTTCCTCAGAGAGGATAGGGCGACTACCTCTAGGTACTGGGTGGCATAATCCACCACAGTCAGAATGAATCTCTTTCCTGAGGAACTGGGGGTATTTAAAGGCCCCACAACATCCATTCCCACCCTTTGAAATGGCTCTTCCACTATGGGCAAGGGAATCAGGGTGGCTTGGGTTTTCTTGCCCGCCTTCCCTATTTCTTGGCACCGGTGACAAGACCTGCAATACTCCTTCAGCTGCTGGGTGAAGTTAGGCCAGTAGAAATTCTGGGCCAACCACTGCATTGTGCTCACGATTCCCAGATGAACAGACAAGGGAATATCATGTGCAGTCTTGAGCAACTGCTCACGTTACCCCTGGGGGACAACAAGCTGCCTGCCTAGCACTCCTCCCTCTGTCTGTACTGCCTGAGTATACATTAAGTCCATTTTCCCAATAAACCTTATGTCTGCCGTCACCTCCCAGTGCGCTGTCGGAGTCTGCCCAAGCCCTCAGCTTCTCTAGACTAGGGTCACTTCTCTGAGCAACTGCAAACCCCTCACACATTCCCAAGGCATGGGACAGGTCCCCTTCAGTCACTAAACTAGAATCCCTAGCACTAGCATCAGGGCACTCAGGATCACTGTCAATCCCAACCCTCTGACAATGGGTCACCCCCCCTCTTCGAAGTAACCCTCCGTAGGTGTGTGGTTACTTGCTACTGGGAAAATTTCTACCCCCTTTTCATTAGTCTCCGCATCTGGAGACACAGGTGGGGAAACCAGCCTTTCAATGGTTTCCACAATGGCTTCTGTGGGGTTCAGGGAACTACAATTTTCCCTTGCTGCTTCGCTACAGGTAACTGCACATACCATCCCCTGTTTGAGATTGTTGCCCAGGATCATATCCACTGCTAACATTTTGGCTACTGCCACCTGTTGCACAGTTCCCCCTGTTTCACCCCAGTCTAGGATAACACTAGTGAGGGGCAATGTTTTCACCTTACCAGTAAAGTCCTGTACAGTGACATATTTATTGGGTACAAGCTGACCAGGCTGTTCTAGATCCCCCTTTACTAAGGTCAAGGATGCTCCTGTGTCCCTTAACCCTTGCATCTGTACACCATTCACTTTAACTGGGTGCATGTGTTCCCTCATGTTCACAGTCATGCTTACAGGGACACACAAATAACCCAGTTCTTTTCTAGTACCATTCTACATATTATTGCTCATTCTTTTGGAACACAGTCTGGCAATATGCCCAGTTTCTTTACATAACCAACATTCACTTCTCTTTTCAGAGAAATCTTTTCTCTAAAACCTGGGGCTAACTGGTTTCAGTGGAGGCAGTGAGGGTTTTAGCTGCCCTGAAGGTGCGCTTTTCCCTTTCTGTGCTGTCACACCCACCCCATTCACTCTCAGAGCAGGTCTGCTCTTGGCATAGCGGTCCGAGAGTTCAGCAGCCTCTTGCACTGTTTTGGGATCTTGGTCCTCCAGCCAGGTTTTCAGCTCTGCTGGGGATGCCCAATAAAACTGTTCTAACAAAATCACATTTTCAGTTTTATCAACAGAGTTTAGCTCAATTCCTTACCACCAACATTTTAAAAACTGACATTGTTTCATGGCTAGCTTCTTGTAGCTCATGTCAGGGCTTCTCCTGAGCTTACTGAATTTAGCGCTGTATGATTCAGCAGTTAATTCAAATTTCTTTAACAGTGCTGCTTTAAGTTTGCTGTGATCATGACTGTCCTCATTGTCCATTTGACCCAACACATCCCGAGCTTTCCTGGTAAGTAGCAGGGATAGCTGGAAGCTCCAGGACTCTCTAGGAATTTTAGCCTGAATACACACTTTTTCAAAAGAATTTAAAAAGGCATCCATATCCTCCCCCTCTTTAAATTCAGTTATCAATTTGGAATTCAATTTGTAACCCAGTCCTGTAGTCCCAGTTAAACCAAAGCCACTTACCTGCTCTGGTGCCGCTGGTTGGAGTTGTAGCTTCTCAAGTTCATGTTGCCACTGGCACTCCTGCTACTCACAGTTAGCATCTCTCTATTCTTGCTCTGCCTCTTGGCATTCTCGCTCTGCCTCAGGGCGTTCTCGCTCTGCCTCACGGTCTGCTCTCGTTGTTCATGGTCCACATCTTGCTTCGCCCGCTCCCTTTCCCTCTGGAACTCCAGTTCCATCCTGTGCAACTCAATTTGCAGCCTGAGTACTTCTGAATCCAAAATACTGGTGACCTTCCCCTGCTGCTGTGGCCCTTCACTGACAGTGGCCCTGTTGCCCTCCTCATCGGATCTGGACACTGCACTGGCAACTAGCCCTGCCACACTTGAGGTTTGGTCCTTTTCAGTCACTGTCTGTGACTCGCTGCTCCGGGTATCTGCTACCATCAGGGCCTCTAAGAGGTTCTGTTTGCTGGCTTTCACCTCGAACGGGACTCCTCTGTCCTCGCACAACTGCTTTAAGTAGTCTACAGTGTGCCTTCTGTAGTTAGAAGTCATCTTCTTCCCTAACTATGGCTACTCTGACTTGCACTTTAGAAAAAAATAAAATGGGTAGGAACTTGACTGTATGCCAAGTGATATAGTTCTGTCTCCTTTTTTAAAAATAAATCATTGCCTTTTTCTTTCTTTGCAAGTGAGCTGACAGTCTCAAGCTGACACACTGAACAATAAAAGATTGTAATAGCAAAACTTTTCGCACTGCTGCCAACCGATCTGTCACAAACCCACTCAGCAGGTCAGCCCTCTACTTCCAAACTGCCAACCTCCGAGCGCAGTCTTGTGAACAGTTAACAGAAACAGGGTAACCCTCCTCTCTGTTTTGTGGGTTTGAATCAACCTTTGGTCTCATTTCTGGAGGAATTCAAACTGTGAACCTCTTGCTAGCATACCCAATGCACAGGCTCAGATAATTCTGTCTTTGGGGGGCCATATATCTTTGCCTATGAGCACCTAAACAGGTGTACAAAAATGAACCCTTAAAAACTCTAATAAAAGACCTCAGAATAAGCTCTCTCCTTTTTCCAGTTTGGTATCACCATTCAAGCTTATGCATAGTGTCAGCTTTAACCATATATACTTCACTTGTTAAAGAAAGAAATTCAAAGACAGACCAAGCAGGCTTTAAAAGTAGAGATTTACTAAAATAGATAAAAAAGTAAAATGTAAATACAGAACCATATATCACAAAACATACAAATCACTTAAACAAAACAGGTTTAAAAGTGCAGACAAAATCTCCTACCACAGTACTCTTAGAATTGTCTTTTCTAAGGTATTCTTATCTCACACTGCTGTAGATGTTTCTTTTTCAGAGTCCAAACATTTCTGTGTAAAATAGAAAACAGAATACTGTTTAAAAACTGCCTTTGCCAACCCCTTTGTGTGAGGTCACTTAGCTCATCCTCTGTTCATTAAAAATCATACACCCAGGATGTTTTATCATTTTAGAAGGAAAGTTAATTAAGGTTACATCAGCAGAAACTCCTTTCTCCATGTGACTTCCCCAATCAAGTCTGTAAGTTTCCTTTCTTCTATAAGCAGTATACTCTCTTACACAGACATCAAAGCATTTATGATTTCGCACCAGTGTGACATAACCTGGTTTCCTCCTCTAAACATCATAAAATGGATATTGTTTTCCATCTTAGCTGTTAAAACTATATTTAACTTAGATAAACAGGAGATCCTTGATTAAGGCCTGTTCTTGTCTATAATTAGGTCCTGGCCTTCCAGGTAACACCTTGTATCTAAAACCTGAGTGTGTGTGTGTGTGTGTGTCATCTCACATGCTTTCTCAGCATCTCTCATGGGAGACAGTCCATAACACATTTTTATATTACAAAAAATTATAGTGTACTCAAAACTAGCTGTCTACGTGTGACAGGGTGAAACACTTCTGTTTTGTTGTTGTGCATCACAGGGCACCCCCAGCATTTTTTGTTAATCTGGGTACGAAACCATGTGGTCACCAATTATTTAAATTTTTTTTTTTTTTTTGGGGGTGGTGTTGCACTATTTGGTTTGTGTTTATCAGGTCTGATGACAGTTTTAGACTGAGTCCCTGTGGTATGTTTTGCGGTGTGCCACTGTTTTTGGTCGGCAGACATCTGGAAGCATGCTTCCATTTTGTTTGCAGATGGCTATATGCGTGCCTCCATTTTGCTTGCAGGTGGGTGTATGCTTCCCTTCTTTTTGTTTGTAGATGGGTGGACGTGTGCCTTCATTTTGTTTTCAGATTTGTGTATGATTGCCTCCATCTTGATTTGCAAATGGGTGGATGCATGCCCCGATTTTGTTTGCTTATTTGTCTATGATATCCTCCATTTTGATTTTCAGATGGGTGGATGCATGCCTCCATTTTGTTTGCAGATTTGTTTATGATTGCCTCCATTTTGATTTGCAGATTGGCGGATGCATGCCTCCATTTTGTTTATATATGGATGGCTGCATACCTTCATTTTGTCTGCAGCTGTGTGCATGCATGGCTTCCTTTTGTTACCAGATGGGTGCAGGGTTGCCACCTTTGGATGAGGCAAAAACCGGATCCTAAGCTCCGCCTCTAGCCCCACCCCTTTTCATGACTCTTCATGCGCTGTTCCTCCAATAAAAGACAACGCTTAAAGCAGCAGTGAAATACAAATGTTAAGATACTATACTGTGCCTGTTAAAGTTACTTTCCCAGGTTCTTCCTAATTATTTGTGTTTATTCATTGACATTGGTTAACCAGATAAACACACAGAGACAAAAGAAATCTCATTTACAGATATGATCTGGGGAGACATGGGAAATACTGTAAATAGCATACAACAGTATACATACTTTATATCTTTTTCTGCCTCCATTTCCTGTTCTTGTCCACAGTACTATTTCAAAGCCAAAGAAGTGACCATACTTTTTCTTAGGGGAAAAATAATTTACAACATTTAAAAATGCCCAAATTATGTTAAAGACGAAAATGTTTACTAGCAAATGAAAGTGGAGGACAACTGGCTCTGCTACTGTTACAAAGATGGGGGCAGCTGTGCTGCTATGCCACTTTGAGATGCAGTGGAAAGATTAGGTTAAGTAAGTGCTAATGGCCATACTTTACACCTCCAAGGGTGACTGTATTCACAAACAAAAGGCTACACTGACAACAGAACTTGTTTGTAACTTGGACATGTAGCTGAAACAATGAGTGACATGACAAAATGTGTTTCAAAAGTATGTGAGCACTCAAAATGGCTCAAAAACCTGACCAGCACAGAGCAAAACCGGATTACCTGATAGGGACCCTGAAAACCTGATCACCAGGTAAAAAACCTGACAGGTGGCAACCCTAGATGGGTGTATGCTTGATGCCATTTTGTTGGCAGATCTGTGGATGCCTGGGTTCAGTATTTTACTTTTTTTTTCTTTTTGACAGATGGGATGATGCATGGCTCGTTTTGCATTTATTATGTTTTTCTCCTCTTTTTGTCTTCACTTAAGAAGTGATTTAGTCATTTGAACAGCTTTGTTAGTAAATGTGTGATTGTTTTGACATTGGGTTAGGATTTTGGTATTTGAAGACAAAAACATGAACAAAATGAATTTGTTTATTTTGTTTTTTTAGCTTTGACACCACCACCACCATGGTAACCCTACCTGCTATTTTGGTTTAAATTTCAAAATCTCCAAACAACCCCAGATGTGCACTTTTTTTATTCAGACAGGTAGCCTGTACTGGGCTGGTGATCTTGGCAAAAAACACTTTGTGTGTGACCATGTCCACAACCCCTGCCCCCCAAAAAACAAACAGTTATGCATATTACACATGTATTTGCTACACCATTACACAATTACCAGTTCATGCACAATTGATTTGTATGCCTAAGTAGGCAACAACTAATGTTGGTGGGGTGGCTGGTTTGTGTGCTGTGATGCAGATGGTGTTTGGGTGATGCTGCTGCATTGGCTAACTTATTTGGTGCTGCCAGCAGTATTCTATTTTTTGAACATTTAAAATATTTATTATTGTGTCTTTGTGGATTTTCTGGTTGCATCGCAGGGCAATCACAACATATTGTTAATCATAGCACAAAACCATATGGTTACTGTTTTTGGAGGGGTGGAGCTTAGTGTTAAAAATCACTCTCCCCATGCTGCTTGTTGTGGTGCCCTAATTAGGATACATTCTGTTCTGGGCCATATTGGTCAGCCATATCATACATGTGTGTGGTGGGTTCACAAAACTTTGTCTAGCAAAAAAAAAACAACTTACTGTTAAAACCAACTATACCGTTTTCTGCAGGTGTTGTCTGTGTTCAGTTTACATGGACAGTCCATTATTCAGGTGATATGGACTGATAATGCCCTGATTAGTATGTATACTTTAATGATGAACCTCTTTGAAAGACTCCATCAGGCATTTAGCTGCATGCCTCCATACTGTCTGCAGAAGGATGATGACGTGCCTCCATGTTGTCTATAAATGAGTGGTGGTGTTCCTCCAGGTTGTGTGCAGACAGATAGTGGTGTGCCTGTGGTGCTTTAATGTCCCCTGTTACATGTGCAGCCCTGCTTTCATGTCCCAGTTATATGTGCAGTCCTGCTTTTATGTCCCCTGTTATATGTGCAACTTTGTGGAGACTTCTTCTCAGACCCCTAAATTGGAGTTATCCCACACCACACTACATTTTTGTAAGGTGAGTCAAAGCATTAAGAAATGCTTGTAATAATCATTATATTATAGAATTTAAAAAATGACACCAGTGTCACACTTTGGTAGCCCTTTTTCATGCATAGACCCAAATCTTATATGTTAATTAAACCTTTACTTTAGACAGTCTTTAATTAAGAAATTAGCAGTGGGGAGGGAATGGAGATACTATGGGAGGCTTTGAAGCTTGCCCCAATGACGTATGCTTGTTTTGTCACATCTATTTGGAAGCCTGCATGTGTTTTTGCTCTAGAGGAGGGCTCCCAGAGATGGGAGGTCACATGTACCTTGTCCCTTTCTAGGGTGGACACAGAGGCCTGTCCCTTTTTCAGGCCTCCTACCTTGGAAGCAACTTATTTTTGTTATAAAGTGCTTACTGTTTGCATGTTTGCACAATTTCAAATGTTTCTCATTGGGCTACAGTACAATCAAATATGGGGGTTTGTGTAGGTATGGGGAGTGGGCTGGAGGGGGCAGTGGAAGGGATGATAATCCAGTCAGTTAAAAACACTAATTCATATTGTTGTTATTATTTTGGTGACATATTCTCTAGCTATGGCTCTGACCTATAAGATATGCTCTTATGTCTTCGGGTTTACCAACCCAGTCAAGAGAAGAAAAGTTTTATCTTATTTAAGACATTCTGGGGGAGACATTCTTATGATGCAGGAGACCCACCTTTCCATGTTAGAACATAAGAAGTTTGAGAGGTTGGGATTTGCCCATGTTATAGCTTCAGCATACAAGGGGGGAAGAAGGAGGGGTACAGCGATAGTCATCCTGCATAAAGTTCCCTTTGAACTAAAAGATAAACTGGTAGACAAGGAGGGGAGATTTGCCATGGCTAAAGGATGCCTTAACAGACAACTGTTGACACTGGCCTCAGTGTACTTTTCCCCAAATACGGATTTAGATTTTTATAAGTCCTTTTTCTTGCAGTTAGCTCAATGGGGGGAGGGCCAGGTCATATGTGGTGGGGATTTTAATCTGGCCTTGATGGGAGAGGAGACCCAGGAAGTAGCACAAGGGGTTAAAAGTCAGAAAACTGCAAGAGAACTGGCCAAACTCCTGAGGGAGTTGGGATATGACGATACATGGATATTTCTTGATGGGAGCTCCCCACACTACACCTTTTATTCCCAGGCTCATTTGACCTACTCATGTCTGGATTATATTATCACATCACGGGAACAACTGGAGGTGTACCTCAGGTCCTGGTTGGGAGATTTGGTTTTGTCTGACTGTGCACCTGTTTTTCTGGAAATTAAGCTGGAGGAGTGTAAAAAGACCACATTCTGGAGACTCAACCTCTCACTACTGAAGAATCGAGAGGATATCGAGCAGATTAATGACATGATTCAATAAGCCCTGGTGGGCAATGACACCCTGGATAGATCCCCCTCGGTTCTGTGGGACACCCTCAAGGCCCTGATACGGGGCAGGCTGATAGCAATGTTGTTACATAAGAAAAGGACCTGAGAAGCCCACAGAGACACATTTTCAAAACATATATTAGAATTAGAGGAACTGCAGAAACTTAAGATTTGCAAGGCTTGTGTCAAGGAATTGGCAGCCTTAAAGAAGGCGCTAAATACCTTGTTGAACTATTATGTCGAACAAAAACTTGTGTTCCTGCAGCAAAAATATTATGATGGTGGGCCATAGTCCCTAAAACTTCTTGCAGGCTGATTAAGAACCCCATGGGCTAGGGCTACCATAAATGGTGTCAAGAACCCTTTTTCCAATACTCTACAACAGACAATGTCTAATATTTCAAAGGCTTTTCTGGATTTTTACACACAATTATATTCTGCCCCACCAGGGGTCCCAGAGGAAGATATTTCTACTTTTCTCTCTGACCTTCATCTTCCCACTATGTCTAGGACTCAGAAATCTTCTCTCATTGTCCCTATATCCCGACAGGAAATTGAGATGGAGATTGGCCTATTAAAGTCTGGGAAATGTCAGGGTTCAGACGGCCTTCTAGGGGAATTTTATAAAATATATAAAAAATATATCTCCCCTATACTGCAGTGAGTTTTTATCTCTGTTTTTTCCTCAGAGGGAAACATTCCTCCATCATGGAATTATTCCATTCTTTTCATGATTCCGAAACCAGGCAAGGACCCCACCAAATGCCCCTCTTACAGGCCAATCTCGGTCCTTAATATGGATTATAAGCTGTTAACATGCATAATGGCATGACGTCTCAAAAACCTCGTCCCTTCCCCCCAGTTTATTCATCTAGATCAACGTGGCTTCATTACAGGGTGACAGGCCCAGGATAACATCCGCAGGACTTTTTATCTTTTAGAACACATTCAGCAACAGAATAACCCAGTGTTTTTTCTGAGCTTTGATGCAAAACAAGCTTTTGACAAAGTATCATGGCCTTTTGTGGGGGTTCCTTGCCTCCTTCTGTTTCCCAGGAAAATTTATGGATTTAATTTTTAAAATATATGAATCACCACGAGGCTATATCTGGATAAATGGTCACATTTCTCACAACTTCCCCCTTTGGAGAGTCATGCATCAGGGTTGTCCTCTCTCTCCATTCCTTTTTGCATTCTATATAGAACCCCTGGCCCACTATATCTGCCTAACACCTGAGATTAAGGGAGTACACTTAGCTGGAGTGGATCATAAAATTGCCTTATTTGCTGATGACGTGTTAATTTATCTTTCTAATCCTGAAATGTCTCTCCCAACTCTTTTCCAAAAATTGTTACATTTCTCCACGTTATCTGGTTATACCCTTAATACCCATAAAACAGAGATTTTGACATTTAAATATAGGCCTTCTCAGACAATCAAGACCAGGTTTAACATGAAATGGGACCTTCAGTCACTTAAATATCTTGGTATTAGAATTCCATGGGATTTGACACAGCTTTTTGCCAGTAATTACTCGCCTTTAATTAATAGATTAAAACAGGATATGAGACAGTGGAACATTTTACCTTTATCTTTCTATACACATAATTTCACTTTTAAAATGAATGTTCTCCCTCGCCTGTTATACCTGTTTCAATGTGTTCCAAGTCAAATAACAGTTAAAAGAATTACTTAGCTGGCAGAAGCTGATCAGTTCATTTCTCTGGCGCAATAAGAGACCGAGAATTAGGCTACAACTTTTGCATTTACCTAAAAATCAGGGAGGAGTAGCATTGCCCTCATTAACTCAATATTGGACAGCATCCCAAATGAGACTGGCACTCCTATGGGGTCACAAGAGATAACAAGCACACTGGAAGATGATAGATCTATCCAGGGAGCTCCCATTCTCTCTTTTAGCTTCCATCTGTCATCCCCCATATTTTAAAGGGAAAGTAAATATTGCAGGGATCACTCAAATTGTGAAAGCCCTGAAAAGATATTTCAAATGAAGCACTGGACTTCCTTGAAAGTGTCAGGAGTCCTGAGATATGACTATCTAATTAATATGTAAATCAAAACAAGGCAGCAGCCATTTAAAAACAGAAAGTGATGTCACTGAGGGGCAAGGTTCATGTTGTTAATTACAGCTTGCCCCTCAGTGACATCACTGTTGGTCTCATGATTCAGTGAAATGGCTGCTGCCTTGTTTTGATTTACAGATGATTTAGGTATTTATATCTCAGTACTCCTGACACCTACAGGTCAGACAATATCTTATTTTAAAGATCTTTTTATGGGTTTTCACAATTTGAGTGACTCCTGCAATGTTTAATTCCCCTTTAAGCAGGTACTGGAAATGCTGCCTAGTGGAAGTGCAGCAATATTGGAAGGATGGAGGACAGGCACTCAAAATAAATCTTTACAGCCCCAGTTTTGGAAATGTACCCGGCTGTCATGCAACCCGTTCTTCCCCCCCTGCACAACATGATTCCTGGTACACTACACAAGCTGTTCGAGGTCTAATTGCCCCTGGCAGCTGCTCAAAAGGGGCTTTGTAGTTTCATTGGAGAAAGCCCAAAAAATCTTTTTCTGGACTGAAAAAGGCAGATTGCACTTTTACCAGGTTCGAGACTTTATAAACAAACAGCTTAGACTAGAAACCTTACACACATGGCAGTTTGTCGATGACACTCCATATATGAAAATATGGACCTCCGAGGTAGGGGAAAGAGCCATTTCTATTATATATAAATCCATAATACAACTTTCCTCACATGTTACAGATAATTTAAGGGCTAGATAGGAAAGGGACCTTTCTATAGCAATAGGTGACTTGACATGGACCTGGATCTGGCAAGGGACATAGTCTACTTCCTCCTCCCACTTGGAGGAAATTTACATGGAACGTTAGGGCCAGGTCTTTCCTAGTCCCCTCCTTTGCTGCTAGGAGGTCACCTGGTGCTCCCTCGGCATGCTGGAGAGGATGTGGGACTCAAGTGGCTTATCAGCTCCACATTTTCTATAATTGTCCGGCCATTCTTAATTTCTGGTCTGACCTAACCCAGCCGATCTCACACATATTTAATTTACCTCAAATCCCTGGCCCCTTTCAATTACTTTTGGGCTCTACCCCAGAGGGAGAATGGGGAGAGATTCCAAGTATCTGAGGGCAATATGCTTGGTGGCAGCATGGAAGGTAATCACCAGGAAGTGGCTTCGGAGGACTCCTCCTACCATTAGTGAATGGACCGCAATAATAAAGCACATACAGCAATTTGTGCAGATAACCTTTTCCTTACAGAACAGAACAGAAATGTATGTTCAGAGATGGTCTAGATGGGAACTTCTGCATACATCAGATAACTAAGAATTGCTTTGATGGAATACTATGTTTAAGGGCCTGTCTGAATGAATAGTGTCCCACCCATATGGACTGATGTGAAAGCCAAGGACTGACAAATTTCAAATTTACATGGTAGTCCAGGACAAATGACCTATCCAAAAATGGTAGTCCCACTGCTGTGAGTGGTAGTCCAATGGTCAAAAGGCTATATTTTAAGGGGAACTTGTAAAAAATTATGTAGCAACAAAATAAGTGGTTGCTGCATTGTATTATTAACAGTAATAGATATAGAGGCTATATGAAACAGTAAAAATGAAGATATATGTTGTTTACATTTTTGTTAGGTTGATTTAAAGTCTGAGTCATGTGGTGCCAGAGTCAACTCCAACCCAGATTCCACCAGTCCTACACAACATGCCAGAACGAATGAAGCAAAGAATAATTAAGGCAAAGATAATGAGAACTCAGATTCAGAACCAGAAGAACTGTCACCAACATCAAGAGTACTGGTTGTAGTGCTAGGACAGGCTGGTGGTGGAGTTGGAGCAGCAGCAGTACTAGCATGAGATACAGCATCAGTTGTACCTGCAGCAGCAGAATGCCCGTATACATGTTGAGTGCCTGGACCAGACAGCAGCCAGTGGTTTATTGCTGGATCTGGATCGAAGTCACATAGTTCAGGGCCCTCTACTGCTATCTGTAGAAGTGACTGTAGTGTGTCATCTGCCAGATGTGTCATTATTGTCTTTATCATGTTTTGAGTGGAGAACACTCGTTCATACTTTGCAGTTGACACACTCATTGCCAGGAGTATTTCCACTAACTCTAGCATGTGAGCAGTCTGGGGCAGTTTTCTTTCAGCAATCTTGTATACACCTGCAGATAGGGTTTGTCAACTGTAGATTTCAGCAGTGCCTTAAATGCAGCATATTCTGATGTAATATTTTCCTGTTGCTCTTCTGTGAAAAAATTAAAGTATGCTGCTAAATTAGCCACTTCATTAGTCCCAGACTCCGCAAGTTGTTCTTTTGCTAGATCGAACTGTTTAAAATCCAGTCGTGAACCATTTCAGAGGAAATTTTGAAGTCTCACATCGATATAATCTATTGCTGCATCAACTAAAGTATGCAACTGTGTATCTGCCCTAAAATTTATTTCAGGGCAGTCTTCTCAACTCCCATCTTTGAAATTACAACATCCATAAATCTGTCCTGAGGTTTGTAATGATCTAGAAAAGCCTTCATGTATTTCCCTGGCTTTGATTTCAGTTCCATCAGCTGGAGGAGACAGGTCTCTATGAGATGAGGTACTTCAGGAATTATTAAATCATCTCTCAAACTGCAGTGACATATTTTTAAGTATGGGCAAAAAATCTTGCAGGATATAAAGAGATTTGACAAAGTGTACAGACTGTACATCTCTTAACAGCACCTTTGCTTTTGACCCATCAGTACCAAATGCACTTTGTTCTAGATGCTGAGTAACTGTAGGTAGGTTCACCTGAACTGCCTGTATCGAACGTGATCTGCTGGCAAACCATCTCACCTGTTTAATTGCACTGAAGTGTGCCAGATCACTATCTATCACATGTGCAATTTCTTGTAGCTGTCTCATATTTTGGGGGACTATAGTGGTAGAATTTAAATATGCCCTTTAGAGTGTTTTCAAGCTTTGATATGAAAGGGTTTGTTTTCATCATATCAAGAACTGCAAGCTCCAAGTTATGTGCAACACAGTGCATGGCAATGATTTGAGAACAGTACTCCCGTAACTTCGCAATGGTTCCACCCCTTTCACCTAGCATTACACTTGCCCCACCAAAACTGGCAGAAGTCAGAAGTGGCCCTGGATAGCTCACATTCGATAGGTCAGTGATAGGAAGATGTAGTGAATCTAATGCAGTTGTTATCGCATTAAAGACACCTACAGCATGTGAGAATTCCAAGGGCACAGCCTGGATGAGATATGTACATACATCTTTTGTGTTAGGATTTACAAAACGCAGGAATACATTTTCCCATTCAATTATAGCAGCAGTCAGCAAGAACTGCAACATATTTTGCATCTTTAAGAGTCTGCATCTGGCTCTTGGATAGAACAGCAGATATAGCTCTGCAAAAGTCCCTGTCTCGCTTATCACTGGCATAGTCACACCAAGCTGAATCCCATTTTTCTCTTGCAATTCTCATAGCCAATCCATGTCGGAAAATGGGTGCAGATTTTTTGCAGTGGAGTACGCTGTGTTAAACAGGCATCTCATCTTCACCTTTGTGGCCTCTTCCACCTGTGCAAAGGCTTGATAAAGAGGTGACTCACTGATATCACACTGAACTGCATGCTAACCACTTTCTAGAACTTGTCAGTCTGACCTAGCGCATGTGGATTGGACTAGTCATGTGCACGTAATGACTAAATTCTAAAATTGTTAGAACCTGTGGCAAACACATTTGTTTTTTTGAAAATGCAGGTGTTGCAATAGTGCGATACTTTTCGCACACTGTACAGTATATCAATGCTTTATTTATGTTTGCTTGCGCATGCGCAAGAAACATGTGGCAGCTTAGGAGAGAAGCAGGTTGTGGAGGCGTGGCACTGTGGCAGCCAACGGCAGCACCGCATTTGGGGGCTTGGCACTGGTGAACCAATGGAGGCACAGTGTGCTGATGACACTGGCTTCCAAAAGTGCCACCAACTTGTAATGTTTTCGCCACAGCAATCATGGGCCACCTCGTCATTGCAGCATCAGCTATTCCGCTGCAATGAGGGAGCGATCCATCATTGCTGCTTGGAACATTGTCAAGTGTAATATTGCTTATGAATGTGGCGGCAAGCCACCACCATGTTCACAAACATTATTAGAGGCCCCTAGTGCTGAGGGGGTGCCCAATCTCCCTCAGCATCATGTGTGCCCCAAAACAGTTTTTGTTTTCCAATGGGGGCCCCAATCCCCCATCGGCTTCATTTCCCTCCCCCAGTGTAATTTGCCAGTGGGGGAGCCCACTCCCTGTCGGCATAATGTCCCCCCCAAAAAGTTGGTTTTCTGCCAAGGGGGTGCCCAATCCCCTCTGCTCTTGCGCTCCCAGATAAAGGACGGGGGTGCCCAATCCCCCGTCAAGCAGTCTCCCAACAAAGAAATTTGTTGACACACTGGGAGTCCACCCTAGTGTGCCAAATGTTCCTGGGAATAAAGAAAAAAGTCCTGTGATGTTTTTTTCTCCCCTGTAAATTGGAAAATGGTCCCTCATTGAGTCCAGCGGTCCTGCCCTCAACCCGCGCCAACCATGTGTGCATCCTGCCTCCCCCCTCACCCCATACTTATCTCTGGAGCCCAGCGCAATGATCTTTGGTGGACCGGGAACACGTTTGCAGTCTTCAAAGCCAACCGTGAACTGAAGAAGTGCTGGTAAGCTGTATAATGGCATAAATAGGGTTTTTTCAACTTTGTTGCATATCTCAGGCATTTTTGGGAATTTTGGCACCAAATTTTCAACATGGGTTATTGGGACCCCCTCCTCATGAATTCAGCCACTGTCACGGCATTATTCAGTCCTGAAAGGTGATTTTGCGGTCACTGTGTGGAATTGCCTTCAGGACTGATTAATGAAATGACAGTACCAGTGTTCATGAGGTGGCCTCTCAAAAGTCTATGTTGCAAATTTTGTGGAAAAATCAAGAAATGACTGTTTTACAAGCATGCGTAGCGCAGTTGCTACACACGCTCGTAACTTACCAAATTTGCAAAATTTTCACTCCAGATTTTCAATATTGCCATTTTTCCACACCTCCTTATGAACAGTACAGCTGTCATTTTTCACATCCTGGCCAAAATGTGTTTTTATACTTCCGGCGCAGAATAGCGCGGTCGCTGTGGGAAGTCAGTGTTCAGGACACAATAAGAAAATCGCAGTGATACTGTTCATGAGCAGAGGTCCTGAAATGCCTATGTTAAAAATTTGGTGATGAAAGTCCATAAAATGACTATGTTACATGCATGCGTTGCACAGTTTCCACGTATGCTCAGAAGTGCGAGCATTTTTAATATTCCCACTACAGATTTTCAACATTGCCATCTCTTCACACCTTCCTATGCATGGTACAGCTGTCATTCTTAACATCCTGCCCAATCTATGTTTTCATACATGTGGCGCAGAATGGCATGGTCGCTGTTGGAACTCAAAGTTCTGGACACATTGACGAAATCACACTGCCACTATTCATGAGAAGAGGTCCCAAATGCTTTCATGAGATGGGGTCAAAAAAGGCCATGTTGAAAATTTGTAGTGCATATACCAACAAACGCCCAGGGCATTACAGTTTCTAACCATAACATCCCACCCTGTACAGACTGACAGGCATCGGGGTGTGCCTTTGCATAGCCGACTGTACTGCTCATGCCATCCAACCCCCCAGCCACTGACAGGCATCGAGGTGTACCTAGGACTCTTTGGCCCCAGTCTTCACCCCATTGTCTTATGCTGCCCCATTTCAGCTTGTGTCCTTATGGAATGGGGTGACTGTCAAGCCAAACACATCAAGGCACACCTCAACACATGTCGGTGTCTGCAGAATAGGGTGAGGTGACATAGCATGACTGTCTTGGGTGATGACCCAAACATTTATCCCAATGCCTGTCTGTCTCTACAGGATGGAGGTGGGGTTGATGTGAAGTTCAATACTTCACTGCCATTCCTATTCTGCATCTGTCTAACTCCTGCATTTCCAATGCTAATACTAGCAAGCAAACATTCGGCATTGACAAATGCTTGTTTTATTGTATCATAACCATTTATAAGTAGTCAACCTATGAGGCTGAAACAGCCTGGCCCTGTTTTTTTGGACATATTTCCTGTCTTTACTTATTTTCTCTTGCACCACTACCTCATCAGTGCACTAAACTGCATTTCTTTGGAAATGACACAGGGGCCAGAGGCTCAGCTAAGGCCTCACTGCTTAAATCAGCTGTTCTGTCAAGTACCACAGATGCAGATGCACTTCCAGACTTTTTATTATTTTCATCTGATTCTGTGGAAGAACTAATAGTTTGTATATTAGAATAACGTGAGGATGCTGCTGCTGACCAGAGAGATTTAATAGTTTGTTGCTTTCTTTTCTGTATATTAAATGTCTCAGTGTCTGGCTCTGTGCTAGTGTTTTCTGCTTAGTGGTTACTTTTTTATGATGATAATAAAATGTTATTCAAGTCACTGTGAGGTGTGTGTGTGTGTGTGTGCGTGCATGTTTTTTTTCTACTGGTGGTAGACAATGGGAGGATGAGGAAGAACACTTCCGGTCATGTCACACACAACAGCACGCACATAGTTTGGTAGAGTAGACTTCTCTACTTATGTTCTATAAAACCTTTTTTTCTATAGTTTATTTATTTTTGTTTATGACTTTTTCAAGCCAGCTGGCCAGACAGAAAACTGGGCAGTTCGCCCTTTTCCCACACAACATCTCTAGCCCAAGAGCCCACCACACACACATTTAAGCTTAGTTTGTTCTCTTTTATTTTATTTTCTGTAAAATCTTTTTTTTTTAATAGCGTATTTCTTTATGTGACTTTTTCAAACCAGCTGGCCACAGGACACTGGACAGTTCACCCCTTTCCTTTCCTTTCCTTTCCTTTCCTTTCCTTTCCTTTCCTTTCCTTTCCTTTCCTTTCCCACAAGACACCTGTAACCCAAGAGCCCACCACAAACACAGTTAGGCTTAGTTTGTTCTCTCTTATTTTATTTTCTGTAAAATCTTTTTTTTTAATAGCATATTTCTTTATGTGACTCTTTCAAGCCAGCTGGCCACAGGACACTGGACAGTTCACCCCTTTCCTTTCCTTTCCCACAAGACACCTGTAGCCCAAGAGTCCACCACAGTAACACATTTAGGCTTCGTTCTGTCTTATTTTATTTTCTGTAAAATCTTTTTTTTAATGGCTTATTTAGTTTATTTATGTGACTTTTTCAAGCCATCTGGCCACAGGACATTGGGCAGGTCATCCCTTTCCCACACAACACCTCTAGCCCAAGAGGCCACCATACATAGTCACAATAGAGTTAGGCTTCTCTCTTATTTTCTGTAAAATCTTTTTTGTTGTTGTTGTTTAATTGCTTTCTCACTGTTTTATAAGTGTGATAAATCACAAGCCAGCTGGCCACAGGACACTGGGCAAGTCACCCTGACCCCACCCCAGCTTGAAGCTCACTCCAGCTCACAATATCCTCGCAGGCTTCCACTGCTGCTCCCAGCAGTCCCACAATCAATTGGGCTTGTTTTGTTTTGTTTTCTTTACTTTTCCTTTTTTCTCATAGCTTTCTCTTTTTTTTTGGGGGGGAGGGGTGTTTCACAAGTCCACAACAGCAGTCAGGAGTGAACTGGACAGTGGATAGATACTAGGCATGCAACAAATTAATCAACCCCTTTTTTCAAGTCCTTTCACTCTCTCCTCATCTTTCTCCCAACTACAGCCCCACACAGTTAGGCAGGGCTCCTGACTGTTGTTGTAATATTTTTTTTTTAATCTGTTCTTTTTTTACAAGCTAGTACTGTCTGTACTAGTAGTCCTGTACTTGTCTACTAGGCTAGCTGCTGTCTCTTTTAGTTCTTTTACAAGCTAGCCACGGAATACTTCAGTACTTCAGGACAGTGACACCTCCCTTCACTCCTTTCACTCCTCCTCCTCCTCTCCCAACACCAACAGGCAGCAGCCTTCACAAAGGCTATTTTTTATGTTCTTCAAAATCTTTTTTTAGTTGTTTAATTTTATGGTATTTTTGTAATCTGCCCTGTTTGCTGAAAAGATCTCCTGCAAATTGCTTTGCCCTGGCTGTTCAGTTATCTGGTCATCGACTGACCAAGTCAGCAAAGCAAACCCCTCCCCCAAAACTGTGTGCAGCAGAAGACAAAAACAGTCTTCTCCTCCCTATTTATTTTGCTCTGCTCCTTGCTGTTCTTTTTTTTTTCTGCCACCAGGAGTAGAAAAAGATGGGAGCAGCTATCTCCTGTAGCTCAATTAGTTTGCCTTGAGTCCTGAACAATCAGACTACATTAGTATGAGTATGTCTCTCTCTCCGTCTCCACTCTCTAGCTCTGCTCTATCACAAATGGTGCTCTCACAGACTCTCACACTGAGTCTCCTCCTCCTCTCTCCCTGTCTGTGCTATACACCTCCCACCCCTACCGCCGCCTGTGCCAATACCAGGACTGACAGGGTACTCTCCCAGTTTCAACTCGCTCACTCACCTGTCAGTCCTGGTTCCTCTAAAGATGCTCTGGTCTGTGATGGGTGGAGAATGATTCAGTGGGAGGGACAACGTCATCCTACTCCATCGCTACTGTGCGCTCCTATGTTGCGCTCGATCTGACTTGGCAGCTCTCTCACTCAGCTCCCGCCTCCCACATGACTACATTATTGTTTAACATGTGACCCGTCCCTCACTGACTGAACTCCTCAGCGGGTGGTGGCACCTAGTGGACATTTGTGTGTAGAGGCAGTCAGGTAGGAAAACCAAAGGAAAAAAAAATAAATGCTCAGAGCTGGTTGTCGTGGACAAGTGAGGACTGCAAATCTACTTGTCTGAATGACAGATCTTGTAGCCAAGAACTTCGGGCTATGGGATTTGTTGAACCCTGGTGAAAGCCCCATCCCTTGTCCTTGACCTTCCCTCTATCTATTATCTTTTAATATTAACCTGCTCCCATAGAGAGTAGCCTCCCCCGAGATCCCCTTGGATCTTCCCAGTACCCTTAGTGATATCCTTATATAAAGCATGTTAATCATGGATACCTCCAATCGATGTGCCCTTGTTCTGAGTTAAATTATTGCTTTTTGTTTTAAATTACTATAAAACAATGTATACTCATTTAAGCTACTGATCAATTTTATGTTATGTGAAGTGCTTGTTATACTAATTTTTATTCCCACAAATTTCTGAGCAGGAATTTGTCTTGCTGTTATGATAATGTTATGCCTGTACCAATGGAATATATGAGAATTCTGTTTGTCATATACACTACTTTGAAACTTCAAATAAACAAAGTATAAAAAAAAAAAAGAACACGGTCCTCAGTCTACCCCCTTCATTCAGCGGCAGTGCCAGGGTACGGTGTGCCCTCTCAATTTCGAGGGTCGGGTACCACTCATACTGTAGCAACTTTACAGTTCTCTTTGTAGGCATTTTGTCACATCTCACCTCTCTGCCCCTCTGGAAAGCCCACAAATTGAAGGTTATTCCTCTAACTCCTATTTTTGGAGTCTTTGGCTGGGACCACAACATCTGTACCTTGTATTCAAGCTCTTGAATTCGGGCCTCATGTCTGGAGTCTTTCTCGTCGATATACGAGAGGTATGTTTCGGCATCTATGATGCAGTGGTTCAAGACTTGCACTTTCTCTTCTAGGGTTGCCACCAAGGTCTTATAGGTTTTAACTTCTGCGCGAGGACCTGTTGCATCAGCATTTTGATTTCTTGTAATTCCACCAAACTGGTTGTCCCAGCCTTAGGATTTCGTGTGGCTGCAGCCATTTCTTCAGCTGCATGGTGCTCCAAACAAATGTAAAACTTTGGTGACTGATATTTCGGCTCCCTGGTCCACTGTAAATCCCAAATTAGCAGGTTCGTTAGCACTGCAAGTTCCCTAATTAATAAAGTTAGAACCACAGTCAAAGATGATCTGGATTTCAATAAATCAGATAAATTAACAGGTGGGTGGAACCAAGCTAATGATTAAGCTTCCATTCACTTTCCCAGCTCGTGCATGTGCCGCATTACGTCTGCTTCTGATATGGCTCTTTGTAATTAAACTGTAGTCATCCCTGAAAGAAACTCAATCTCAGTGGGTCTACCTGGTCAACAAAATTCAATAAATAAAAGAAATTTCCAAGTTGTTGTGCACCCCACTGAGAATGGCAGCCTACCTTGTGGATTCACTGACTAGCTACATTGGTAAGCAGTCCTACAATGTATCTAGCTGGGCCTAGCTTCTGTTGCTCTTAACAACTGAAATGTCCTAATTTACAAATGGTAGATTGAGGTCCCCTACCACCACTACCTCCCCATTTGTAGCTCTCTTCTAAATTTCTACCACTTGTGTCATGCAATGCTTGGGAGGCTTAGTAAGAGACTAACTTTAGTTTTATTACAACACACCACAGCAAGGTTCTTACAGCAAGCACATTTCTATGCACATGCCATTATATTTGCTTTCTCCGGTGTCTCTCTATAAAAGGTCCCTTCTACAGCACATACCAGTACTTTGGTTCCACCTAGTGGTGGTACATTAGAACACTCTGTTACTTATTACTACATTTCCCCTTCTTTGAGTTACTAACTAGGTAACATTCTAAAAGATGTATATTCTTAATGAATTTAGCGTCACATTTTTAACTAACATTTCAAAACACATTTCACACAACAATTACAGTAAAACTGCCTAACTTAAGGTACTGAGTAGACTTTCAGTTGCCCCACACACAAACAGAGGATTATTCTGCCCTATTACGTTTGTTATTTCTATCTAGCTATACTAGTCTCTGTAGCATATAGGCTTCTTGATTACTCTCCCACTCGAGCTTTTTAGCACAGAACTCTGAGGTTGAAAATCAATAGTTTCCTTTCCTGGACTTGAAACATCAGGTAAATCAACCTGAGCATCTGCTTCAGCCACTAGTCTTTGTTCAATGGAACAATTGGTGTCTTCTGAAACTTCAGAGTCAGATCTAGTTTTCTGCTGAAACACTGCTCTCGGTTTTGGAACAAACTGTAAATGTTGTCTATTCCTTGTGAACATGCCTCTTTCTGTTTTCACGAGATAGGATCTTAACATCTGGCACTTCTCTTGCACTACAGCTGGTACTGTCTGTCCCTTCTCCTTATCCAGTTTAATTCTCACCTGGGCACCCGGATGTAATTCAGGTAGCATTCTTGCAGAATTTAATTTATGAAAGTGGACTCAATATGCTGCATTTGCAGACCTGTCAGTGTCTTGAACTTGTTTCAAGTTTGGCCGATGAGGCTTTAGGTTAGTCTCTAACATAGGAACTGGTGTTCTCAGCTGTCTTCTCATCATCAGTTGCACTGGGCAACATTTTGTTGCAGTAATTGGAGTGGCTCTGCAGCTCAGTAAAGTAAGAAATGGATCATCCTGCTTCAGAATTCTATTAGCTGTTTGCATTGCCCTCTCAGCCTTGTCATTGGCTTGTGGGTAATGTGGGCTTGTTGTAACATGACAAACATTATACTTGTGCCTAAAGTTTTGGAACTAAGACCTTATAAACTGTGTACCATTATCAGGCACAGACTCATCCGGACAGCCCCACCGTGCAAACATATTCTTCAAACAGACATCTTTGTTCATGCCCTTCATTTGGTGATGCCTTGAGGACCTTTGTGGAATCTTGGTAGCATGTGTTGTTGCAAGTTTCTTGGAATGACTATTCTATCTTCATACAGCAATGGTCCATTAGATTCTGTAAGGCTGCCTCTCACAAGAAAGAAAGTTTTGACACAATTAGGTACATTCCTGAGGTGTCTTGGTCATTCACCTCTGACAAAATACAATACTGTCTGGAGCTCAAAATCTCTGGATGTGCTTTGTTTAACCTGTAGTTTTGATTTCAACATTGATTATGAGGATTGTAAGTACTCTTTGTAAGACTTAATCTCTTCAATCCTAGTCAGGGCCCCTGGTGTTCTGCGGCAGAATTTTCTGATTTCTGCGACAGGGCTCCTTGACTTCTGTGGCAGCACTTTCTGATTTCTGCGGCATGATTTATTCATTTCTCTGGCAGAATGCAGTCCTGTCATTGGCTAAATATGATGTGATGTCATCGATGACATCATATGCTGAGCATAGAGGAGGGGCTTCAGGATAAACGAGGTGGGAAAGAAAGCCTGACACTATGGAAAAACAGTATATTTATATGAAAATTCACCAAAAACAATGAATTCTGTGGCACTACATATTCTGCAACATGATGCAAATTCTGCGGCAAATTCCACAACCGCAGATCTGCAGAATTCCAGGGGCCTTGATCCTAGTATAAACTTGTGAATCTGTGACAGTCATTGAATGTCTGGATAAGGTATCTGCTACTACCACCACCTTGCCTGGCACATATTCTGCTTGGGGATTGTATCTCATTATCTGCATGAGAAGTCTTTGACACCTCACTGGTACTCTAAGTCTTTGCAGTTTATAAGTGGTACCAATGGTTTGTGGTCCATCAAAAGCTTGAAAGAATCTCATCCATACAAATCCTTTGCAAACTTTTCACATGCCTACATTGCTACTAGACATTCCTTTTCAATTTGTGCACAGCGAGTCTTAGCAACTGTTAATGTACGGGAGCAATATGCCATTGGTTTCTGCTTGCCATTATGATCTTGTGACAATTCTCCACTTATGCCATATCTTCTGGCACCACCACCACTTATTATTACTGGTTTCCTAGCATCATAAAAAGTAAATACAGGTCCTTCAAATACAAATTGTTTCACACTGTTAAAAGCATTTCTTGTGTACGGCCCCAATTCCATGTTGTCTCCCTTTTCAGAAGTTCATTCAGTGGATATATCACCTCTGATAGTTAGGTAAGTATCCCCCCAGGTAGTGGATCATTCCTATAATTCACCTTAACTCAAGAACAGAACTAGGAGGTTACATTTCTTTGTTGGCTGTTACCTTCTCAGGATCAGACCTTAAGCCATGATCATCTATCCTGTGTCCCAAGTAGTTCAGCTGCTTGTGGTGCAGTAAACATTTCCCTTTGTTCAGTTTTAAACCAGCTGCCAGGATTATTTCCAGCACATGAGCCAATTAATTATCATGCTCTTCCTCTGTACGTCCATATACCAGGATGTCATCCAAGTAAACTATTACCCCTTCCAGGTTCTACAATACTTCCATCATTTTCCTCTGGAAGATCTCTGGTGCACTAATAATGCCAAAAGGAAGCCTGCAAAAGTAATATCTTCCGAACAGTGCAATATAAGTAGTTAACTTGGCACTATGTGGATGCAGAGGAATCTGGAAAAAATACTAGCTGCATCAAGTAGAGAAAAGACTTTGGGGCCAGCTAATCTTGGAATAATATAATCTAACATGGGAAAACATATTTTCCTCTCTGAACTGCTTTATTCAGCTGTTTGAGATCAAGATATTTAAGAATAGTTCTATTTTTCTTGGCTACTGGCACCATGAGCGTACACCATTCAGTAGACTCTGCTCTGTAATCTTTTTGATAATGCCAAATGGCTGAAAATGCTGTCTCCCGGTCCTGCACCCCTGTCCTGAATCAACTCTGACTGAAGTTGAGAATCCAAAAGATGGGGGTGGGGGTGGGAAGACACACAGGAATCATGTAGAATGCAACTTTCGGTCGACATGATTCCTGTTGGCGAAATGCCGGTCAACATAAAGAATGTCAAACTGGCATTGTAGAGCCTTTATACGACACTGTGAAATGACTTGTTTTCCTGCAGTTGTGACACTCAGCATTTCGTGCTTGACAGTCATCTCCATGTGCATGTTCCCTACCACATGTAGTACATTTAGGACCTGGCTTCTGAGATTGAGCTGGCTTTTTCCTTCAGGGTCTGCTTTGGTTATTTTCACCCGGCCTCCAAGGCTTCTTTGCTACTTCATCTAGCCAGCTCATGGCTCCTCAATCATTTATTTGGCTTTTTATAAGTTCAGAATGATGTGCTATTTCTATTGCACTTTCTAGAGCTAATTCCGCCTCTAACTGCAGTTTCTGAGAAAGTTCCTTACCTAGAACTCTTATCACAAGTCTGTCTCTGATTTGTTTATATTTCCTTGCTCCAAAATCACAGTTCCCTGCAAGCACATACAAGGTTTTATTATTTGAAACGTTTAATCAGGAAAGGCATACTGAGCTGAAATTGCTCATTTCCAGATGCATCCTGGGGGAAGGGGGAGGGGGGAATACAGTTAAATTCAAAATAACAATGCTACAAGTAATATACATGCTATCTCACATAGGTACACTATTTACTTAATACAGGTAAATCCAAACTGCATAGAGGAGCATCTGTGAACCAAAAGGATTGTGGAGCAGCTGAAGGTGCAGAGTGGAGAGTTGAATGAAGCCGAGAAGTTGCGCAGACAGGTGAGACAGAGTGGCTGGGTGGGAACAGGATTGTAAGATAAGAAATTGTTAGCAGAAGGGTAAGGAGAGGGAAGAAGGAGCGGGAAAGTAAAAAGGGTAGTAGAGGGGGTGGGTAGAGATGGAAAGGCTGACTTTCACCCCTCTGGGGTGAAACACCACAAGTGCAAGATGTGGCTCGATGCACACCCAGTCTTCATCTAGATTTCCAGGACAGCCAAAAGAAGAAGTTAGAGTAGAAATGAAAAGGCAGGCTTTCATCCCTCTGGGATACAATCCCACAAGGTTCAGACATGGCTCAGTGCACACCCAGTCCGTGTACTGGTTTCCTGGCCTGTGAGGAAAGCTAGATGAGATTTGGGGTGGGCAGGCAGGGGTGGGAGAAAACAGATCGGGCGAGAAAGGGAGGGGTGGGAAAAGGGGGTGGGATGGTGGGAGAGAGGGAGGGAGAGGGGGTAGTAGCAGTTACTGGAGAGGTGGGGTGGAGCTAAGCTGTTGGGAGGAATAGAGAAGTGAGAAGAGGAGGCAGCAAAGGGTGGGAGGTGTTGAGTAGAGAGTAAAGAGAATGTGAAGGAATGCAGAGGAGATGAAAAAGGGGTCAGTAGCAGTTACAGGACGGTGATGTGAATTTAGACAAGATGGAGGCAAGAGAGAAGGATGAAGGGGTTCTGGTAAAAACTTCCACTGTTTCCCCTGAATTTTGATAGCACTGGTGAAACTGAGCTCTTTCGTGGATTATATTGCACTTGGGTACAACATATGCATTCAGCTTCTTTATTAGTACAGTATCTGATGATTATTCTTATCCTCTTTTCTATCAAATGAGAATGATTTAAAGATCAGCTCTGTCTCCTTTCCCAGAGCATGAATTAGAAAGCATACCTGCACTTCACCACTTTCTTCATTCAGTTTCATTGTAATCCTGTAACAGGGAAAAATGCTGCGTCCCATCAGGCCAGTCTGCAGGTCTACCCCACCTCCTTTCCCCTTATCTTTATCTTGCCTAGACAGGCTGTACCATTGTACTGCTAAGTCCTAGTCACTCTTCCTAGTGGGCCATGCTTCTGTGAGGTCTACAAGTTCTAATAATCACCTGCAGCTCACTAAATTTGTTTCCTAGGCTGCTGGCATTTAGGCGGACTTCCTCCAAGCATGAGTCTGTACTCATCTCCTTGTTGTGAGCACTTATCCTGCTGTACTCCCCTTTCCACCTTACTTTCCAGTCCTTTGTCTGTTGTGTGTGCTCCCACTCCCTGACTCATTTTTTTACTTTATTATGGACCCCAGTTAGGATGCTTCTATCCCCTGTGCTTCTAGACACTATTTCTAAGGGAGTCCTAGCCAGGTTCCCCTAATGTGCTCCTTCTTCTGTGGTTCCCCCAGTCTCAGCCTCCCCCAAAGTCAGTTTAACTAAAAAAAATAAAGAAAATATTCCAAGGCCTTAATACAGTGCCGGATTTACCTTTTGTGGGCCCTGACTCCAAAAAGTTTTGTGGACCCCTCATCCTCCCGACCCCCATTTTCAAGTGTTTGATTACATTTTTCCCAAGTTCCTCTTTATTCAGATAAGATGGAAATAGGCTATTTAACCATGTTTTTGAATCAGCAAAAATCTAACAACGTAATATTTGACAATGTAATTATATGATAACATATCTGACTGGCTTTGTAGCCTAGAGGTTTGAGTAATGAGCTTGGTATATCTGACAGACCTGGGCATACCTCTCAACTGTCCCTGATTTTCAGGGACGTCCCTGATTTTGCCTCAAAATTTTACTCTGTCCTTCCTAAAAATTGTGTTTCCGTGACCAAACAGCGGGGGTTATAAGCACAAACTAATGTCAAACATTAAAGTTACAGACTTGTTCTTCTTTAGAAAATGCATTTTACACTAAGCCCTTTATTCTACCAGCTTTCTGAGTGGATATCTCCAATTTTGAAGAAGTGTCCCTGATTTTGGTCCTTTGTCCCTGATTTTTTTAAGTCTTGTTCCTGATTTATGAGGCAGGAGGTTGAGAGGTATGGACCTGGGCTTGACTCCCACAAATGCCACTTGCATACTGTGTGACTTGCAGCAAGTCACTTAAAGAGCCCCTGACACCGTAGTGACAGTTTTGAGAAAATGTAATGTTTATCACAAGTGAACTTATATTTTAATATTGTTTCTGTATTTCTCATTCTCCTTTATTACTAAGGACATTTACATGCAAACAGGATCACTGCCCTATCTGTTTTGGTTGCTTGCCTACATATGACATCATAGTTCTATTTATGACATCATAGTCTGTTGCTATGGGATAATTATGATACCATAAATGGGGGATTATTTATTTAATTAATTTATTTATTTAAAATTTGGTAACTGGAAAAAGCACCATGACCAGAAGCTAATTTCCAGGTGCAACCCAGATTCTGATGTCATATGTAGGATAGCAGAAAGAGCAGATAAAGTCTAAGGGACAGTAGGCCTCTTTCGTACAGCTGTCCTCGTAATAAAGAAAAAGGGTAAATAATTATAGAAAATATATGAAATATAAACTGAACTGTCTAATTCTCACATTTTTTTCAGATTTTTCTAATGGTATCTGAGGCTCTCTAAGTACTCCAGTGCTCCCAGTCTGCTCCTGAAAACAGGAAGTTGCAAATAGTGGGCCTTACCTGGTTACCAAAGAATAAAATACTGATTACAGAGGCTTACATTTTCAGCATGCCTTTGATGCTGCCAAAGGTTTTTATTAAACTCGTTCACTCTAAGGACTGTAACATCTCAGATTCAGTGCATAACAGATTAAGAAAGTTACGTTTTTCTGGAATCACTGTAGCATGTAAAGCATTTCATTTTATTTTCCCCAAATTCCTCTTTACTTAGATTCCACTAAGATGGAAATAGCCCATTTAACCATTGTTTCAATCAGCAAAATGTAACAGTGTAATATTTGACAAGATTAGACAAGTATGATGATGTGACAGCATATATGGCTCACAATATAGCCCAGTGGTTAGAGTAATGAACTGTGAATGAGTTTGGTACATCTGGCAGATCTAGGTTTGATTCCTACAACTTCTACTTGCACACTGTGTGACTCTGAGCAAGTCACTTAACCTCTGCAGTGCTCCCTCCCTCACTTCTGAAAACAGACATATGTGACTAGTGGGCCTTACCTGATTACCAAAGCATGAAAATAAAATACTAATTACAGAGGCTTACAGTTTTGGCATTCCTTTGCTGCAGCAAAAGTTTCTATGAAAATCGTGAAGTCTAAAAGGTTAACATCTCAGATTCAAATAAGATGGAAATAGCACATTTAACCATGTATGAATCTGCTGAATTTAGCAATGTATTATTTGACAATATATGACACTATGATATTTAAGCAATAAAACCATGACAGGGTGTGGATTATGCTGGAATTTACCCACGGCTCACGTGGTTTGGCCATGAGGCTGCAGGCCCAGTGTTCAAACCAGGTCAGCCGTGGTTAAATACGAGCATAAACCACACCCTGGAGTAGTTTATTGTGATTATACAATGTTCCCCTTGTGGAGGGGTTTTGGGACAACAGACGGACCAGACACAGAACTTCAGGTTCAACACACAATCTATGTGTGATGTTTATTTAAAACATGGGCTAACCATAAGCAATGGCATATCCCTTCTTCAATACATCAGTTTGCAGCAACAGACTATGCATGTCCTTCCTCTGCACTTAGTCAGCACCTACTGACCCACTGATCTACTGATATATCTCTTCAGTGGAAATTAATTAACTCCCTGTGTTGGTCTTGTGTGTTTGGGTGATGGGAAGCTCAAAAAAAGAAAAAAAAACAAACAAGCCAAAGATAAAGAACCTCAGTGCAGAAGCACAGAAGCGAGGGTTATCCCAAAGGGCACTGGCACTAAAGCCAAGTTTCTAAGAAATACAAAATCACATATACCCCCATAACTTAATAGAGGGATAAAGGTGAATGGTACAGGTGCCTTAATATAGGGATAAAGGTGGGGGTACAGGGGCCTTAAAAGAGGGATAAAGGTGAATGCTACAGGTGCCTTAATATAGGGATAAAGATGGAGGGTACAGGGGCCTTAAAAGAGGGATAAAGGTTGGGCTACAGGGGCGGTTATATACGGAAAAAGGTGGGGGTACATGGGTGGTTGTAGAGGGATACAGATGTGGGGTACAGGGGCCTTAAGAGAGGAATAACTGTTGGGGGTGCAGGGGTCCTTAATAGAGGGATAAAGGTGGGGGTACACGGGTGGTTATAGAACGATAAATGTGGGCCCGTTTGAATAGTTTTGGGTGTATGCTAGGGCCTTAATAGAGGGATAAAGGTGGGGGATACAGGGACATAACAGAGGGATAAAGGGGAGCAAGGTGTCTTAACAGAGGACAAAGGTGGGGGTACAGTGAATCTTAATTGATGGATAAATGTAGGAGGCACAGGGCAGTTATAGATGGATAAAGGGGGGTACATGGGTGGTTATAGAGGGATAAAGGTTGGTGTCCAGGAGCCTTAATAGAGGGATAAAAGTGGGGGGACAGGGGCCTTAATAGAGGAATTAAGGTGTGTTGTACAGAGGCCTTAATAGAGGGATAAAGGTGGGGGAACAGTGGTCTTAATAGAGGGATATATTTGGGTGGTACAGGGGCAGTTGTAGAGGATAAAGGTGGGGTGAACAGGGGCGTGTTATAAAGAGATAAAGGTGGTGGGTATGGGGCAAAAAACAGAGGGCAAAGGGGCATAGGGGCAGTAATAGAGGGAAAAGGGGCACGGGGCAGTTATGGAGAGATAAAGGTGGGGGGTATAGGGGCCTTAATAGAGGAATAAAGGTGGGGGTACAAGGGCGGTTACAGAGGGATAAAGTCGGCTGGTACAGAGGCCTTAATTGGGGGATAAAGGCGATGGGTACAGGGGTTGTTATAGATGGAAAAATGTTAGGGGTACTGGAGCCATAATAGAGGGATAAAGGGGTGTACAGGGGCAGTTATAGAGGGATAAAGGTGGGGAATAGACGGGCCTTAATAGAGGGATAAAGGTGGGGGTAAAGAGGCGGTTATAATGGGATAAATGTAGTGGGTTCAGGGGCGCTAATAGATGGATAAATGTGGAGGGTAGAGGACAGTTATAGGGGATAAAGATGGGGTACAGGTGAATTAATAGAGGGATAAAGGTGAGTTGTTACAGTTATAGAGGATCAAGTTGGGGGTACAGTGGCGGTTGGTTATAGAGGGATAAAGTTGGGAGGTACAGGGGCCATAATAGAGGGGTAAAGGTGGGCGGTACAGGGGCCTTAATAGAGGGATAAAGGTGGGGGTTACAGGTGCCTTAATAGAGGGATAAAGGTGGGTGGTACAGGGGCTTAATAGAGGGATAAAGGTGGGGGAGTACAGGGACGTTAATAGAGGGATAAAGGTGGGGGAGTACAGGGACGTTAATAGAGGGATAAAGGTGAAGGGTTCAGGGGCAGTAAAATGCAATAAAGGTGGGGGGGTACAGGGGAATTAATAGAGGGATAAAGGTGGGGGTACAGGTGCAGTTATAGAGGGATAAAGGTGAAAGGCACAGGACCTTAATAGACTAATAAAGGTGGGGACACCAGGCTAATAGACGGATAAAAGTGGTGGTACAGGGCCTTAATAAAGGGATAAATGTGGGGGAGGGCTTTCACAGAGGGATAAAGGTGGGTACAGGGGCCTTAATTGAGGGATGAAGGTAGGGGGTACAGGACCATATAGAGGGACAAATGTAGGGGTATGGGGTGGTTATACAGGGAAAAATGTTGGGTGTACAGGGGACTTAATATAGGAATAAATGTGGTGGGTACAGGGGCCTTAATAGAGGGTTAAAGGTGGGAGTACAGGGGCAGTTATAGAGGGATAAAGGTGGGGGGTACAGGGGCCTTAATAGAGGGACAAATGTGGAGGGTACAGGAGCTTTAATAGAGGGAAGAAGGTGGGGTGCACAGGGGCTTAATAGAAGGTTAAAGGTGGGGGGTACAGGGGCCTTAATAGAGTGTTAAAGATGGGGGATACAGGGGCCTTAATAGAGGGATAAAGGAGGGAGTACAGGGGCAGTTATAGAGGGATAAAAGTGGGTGGTACAGGGGCCTTAATAAAGGGATAAATGTGGGGGGGATAGGGGCCTTAATAGAGGGATAAAGGTGGGGGTACAGGGGCCTTAATTGAGGGATGAAGGTAGGGGCTACAGGGACCTATATAGAGGGATAAATGTAGGGGGTATGGGGTGGTTATACAGGGAAAAATGTTGGGTGTACAGGGGACTTAATATAGGAATAAATGTGGTGGGTACAGGGGCCTTAATAGAGGGTTAAAGGTGGGAGTACAGGGGCAGTTATAGAGGGATAAAGGTGGGGGGTACAGGGGCCTTAACAGAGAGACAAATGTGGAGGGTAAAGGAGCTTTAATAGAGGGAAGAAGGTGGGGTACTAGGGCTTAATAGAAGGTAAAGGTGTGGGGCAATAGGGTCTTAATAGAGGTTAAAGATGGGGACATAGGGCAGAATAGAGGGATGGAAGGTGGGGGGGGTAAGCAGTGGTATTAATAGAGGGATAAATGTCGGGATACAGGAGCTTTAATAGAGGGATAAAGGTGGAGGCACAGGGGCCTTAATAGAGGGATAAATGTGGGGGGTACAGGGCCTATTATAGAGGGATAAAGATCGGGAGTACAGGGGACTTAATAAAGGGATAAAGGTGTGGGTTTGGGGCGGTTACTGAGGGATAAAGGTGGGGAGCACAGGGGCCTTAATAGAGGGATATAGGTGGATTGTAGAGGGGTGATTATAGAGGGATAAAGTTGGGGTACAGAGGCCTTAATAGAGGGATAAAGGTGGGGGTACAGGGGTGATTATAGAGGCATAAAGGCTGGGATACAGGGGCCTTAATTGAGAGATAAAGGTGGGTTGTACAGGGAGGATATAGAGGCATAAAGTTGGGGTACAGAGGCCTAATGGAGGATAAAGGTGGGGGAAGGGGTCTTAATAGAGGATAAAGGTGGGGTACAGGCATTAAAAGAGGGATAAAGGTGGGGGCAGAGTGGCTTAATAGAGGGACAAAGATGAGGTACAAGGGCCTTAATAGAGTTATAAAGGTGGGGGGTACGCGGAGGCCTTAATGGAGGATAACAATTAATGGGTGGTACAAAGGGTCTTATTAGAGATAAGGCAGGTACAGGGCCATAATAGAGGGATAAAGGTGGGTGGTACAGGGGCCTTAATAGAAGTAAAAAGATGGGGACAATGGGCATTAATAAAGGATAAAGTTTGGGGTACAGGGGTGGTAATAGAGGATGAAGGTAGAAGGAGGGGCCTCAATAGAGTGATAAAGGTGGGAGTTACAGGTTCTCTTAATAGAGGATAAAGGTGGGTGGTACAGGGCTTAATAGAGGATAAAGGTGGGGAGCAGTGGGACGTTAATAGAGGGATGTGAAGGTTCAGAGCGAGTTAAAAAGAGCAATAAGGTGGGGTACAGGGAATTAATAGAGGATAAAGGTGGGGTACAGGTGCGGATACTGAGGATAAAGATGAAGGGTACAGGGGCCTTAATGGGTAATAAGATTGGGGATAGAGGTAATAGAGATAAAAGTGGGTGGTAGGGCCTTAATAAAGGGATAAAGGAATTGGGGGTACAGGGGCCTTAATTGAGGGATGAAGGCAGGGGTACAGGGACCTTAATAAGAGGATAAAGGTAGGGGTACAGGGGCGGTTATCCAGGAAAAAGCATAGGTGTACAGGAGACTTAATAGAGGATAAATGTGGGGGTTACAGGGCCTTAATAGAGGATAAATGTGGGAGCACAGGGGCGTTATAGAGGATAAAGGTGGGGGTACAGGGCCTTAATAATGGGATAAGGTGGGGTTCAGAGGAATTAATAGATGGATAAAGGTGGGGGTACAGGGGCTCTAATAGAGGATAAAGGTGGGGGTTGGGGTGGTCATAGAAGGATAAATGTGGGTTGAACAGGGGCCTTGGTTGAGGGATAAAGATGGGGGTTCAAGGTCCTTGTAGAGTTAAAAAGGTGAGGGGTTACAGGGCCTTTATTAGAGGGATAAAGGCAGGGGTACAGGGGCCAAAATAGATGGATAGCGATTGTGTAGTTCAGGGGCCTGTTATGGGATAAGGTGGTGGGTACAGGGGCCTTAATAGAGGGATAAAGGTTGAGTACAGGGCAGTAATAGAGGATGAAGGTAGGGGTGGAATCTTAATAGAGGGATAATGATGGGGGTACAAGGGAGTTATAGAGAGGCAAAGGCAGGGACTTAATAGAGGCATAAATGAGGGCTAGGGGCGGTAATAGAGGGGTTAAATGTGTAAGTATAGTGGCTTTATAGAGGGGTAAAGGTGGGGTACAGGGGCCTTAATATAGGGATAAAGGTGGGGGCACCTTTATAGAGGGATAAATGAAGGGGGTACAGGTGCCTTAATAGAGGGATAAAGGTGAATGGTACAGGTGCCTTAATATAGGGATAAAGGTGGGGGCAAAGGGCCTTAAAGGAGGGATAAAGGTGGGGGTACAAATTAATAGAGGGATAAAGGAAGGGGTACAGGTGCCTTAATAGAGGGATAAAGGTGAATGGTACAGGTGCCTTAATATAGGGATAAAGGTGGGGTACAGGGGCCTTAAAGAGGATAAGGTGAAATTTTAGAGGCGGTTATAGATGGAAAGGAGGGCTGCATGGGTGGCTGTGGAGGATAAATGTGTGGGGTACAGCAGCCTTAATAGAGGAATAAAGGTCAGGGTACAGGAACCTTAATAGTGGGATAAAGGTGGGGGCACATGGGTGGTTATGGAGTGATAATTGTGGATCCATTTGAGTGGTTTTTGGGGTATACTAGGGCCTTAATAGAGGGATAAAGGTGGGGGTACTGGGGCCATAATAGAGGGATAAGGGGGGTACAGGGGCCTTAACAGAGGGATAAAGGTGGGGGTACAGGAACCTTAATAGAGGGATAAAGGTGGGTGGGTACAGGGGTGGTTATAGAGTGATAAAGGTAGGGTTACAGGTGGCTTGATAGAGGGATAAAGGTGGGGGTTCTAGGGCCTTAATAGAGATAGAAGCTGGGGGGGGTACAGTGGCCTTAATAAATGGATAGTGTGTGGGGTACAGTGGCCTTAGTAGAGGACAAAGATTGGGTTCAAATGCCTCAATTGAGTTATAAAGGCAAAGGGTACAAGGGCCCTAATAGAGGAATAATGGGGGTACAGTGGCCTTATTAGAGGGATAAAGGTGGGGGTACAGGGGCCAAAATACAGGGATAACTGTGTGGAGTACAGGGGCCTTAATAAAAGGATAAGATGGTGGGTACAGGGGCCTTAATAGAGGGATAAAAGTGGTTGTACAAGGGCCTTAATAGAAGTAAAAAAGATGGGAGGCACAGGGGCATTAATAAAGGGATAAAGTTTGGGGTACAGGGGTGGTAATAGAGGGATGAAGGTAGGGGGTACAGGGGCCTCAATAGAGTGATAAAGGTGGGGGTTACAGGTTCCTTAATAGAGGGATAAAGGTGGGTGGTACAGGGGCTTAATAGAGGGATAAAGGTGGGGGAGTTCAGGGACGTTAATAGAGGGATAAAGGTGAAGGGTTCAGAGGCAGTTAAAGAGCAATAAAGGTGGGGGGTACAGGGGAATTAATAGAGGGATAAAGGTGGGGGTACAGGCGCGGACACAGAGGGATAAAGATGAAGGGTACAGGGGCCTTAATAGAGTAATAAAGGTGGGGATACCGGGGTGGTAATAGAGGGATAAAGGTGGGTGGTAGAGGGGCCTTAATAAAGGGATAAAGGTGGGGGTACAGGGGCCTTAATTGAGGGATGAAGGCAGGGGCACAGGAGACCCATAGAGGGATGCGTAGGGGGGTACAGGGTGGCTATCCAGGGAAAACATAGGGTGTACAGGAGACTTAATAGAGGGATAAATGTGGGGTACAGGGGCCTTATAGAGGTTATAGGTGGTGGCAAGCAGTGGCCTTAATAGAGGATGAATGGGAGTACAGGGTGGTTATAGAGGATAAAGGTGGGGGGGTACAGGGGCCTTAATAATGGGATAAAGGTGGGGGTTCAGAGGAATTAATAGATGGATAAAGGTGGGGGTACAGGGGCCCTAATAGAGGGATAAAGGTGGGGGGTACAGGGGTGGTCATAGAGGGATAAATGTGGGTTGAACAGGGGCCTTAGTTGAGGGATAAAGATGGGGTTCAAGGTCCTTAATAGAGTTATAAAGGTGAGGGTTACAGGGGCCTTATTAGAGGGATAAAGGTGGGGGTACAGGGGCCAAAATAGATGGATAATGGTGTGTAGTTCAGGGGCCTTAATTATGGGATAAGGTGGTGGGTACAGGGGCATTAATAGAGGGATAAAGGTTGGGGTACAGGGGCAGTAATAGAGGGATGAAGGTAGGGTGTACAGGTGCCTTAATAGAGGGATAATGGTGGGGGGTACAAGGGCAGTTATAGAGAAGTAAAGGGGGTGCAGGGACTTAATAGAGGATAAATGTAGGGCTACAGGGCTGTAATAGAGGTTAAATGTTGGGATACAGTGGCTTTCATAGAGGAACAAAGGTGGGGGATATGGGGCCTTAATGGAGGGATAAAGGAAGGGGTACAGGTGCCTTAATAGAGGATAAAAGGTGAATGGTACAGGTGCCTTTAATATAGGGATAAAGGTGGGGTACAGGGGCCTTAAAGAGGATAAAGGTGGGGTACAGGGCAGTTATAGATGGACAAAGGAGGGGGTACATGGGTAGCTGGAGGGATAAATGTGTAGGGGTGGCCAGCCTTAATAGAGGAATAAAGGTCAGGGTACAGGGACCTTAATAGAGGGATAAAGGTGGGGGTACTGGGGCCATGATAGAGGGATAAGGGGGGTACAGGGGCCTTAACAGAGGGATAAAGGTGGGGGTACAGGAACCTTAATAGAGGGATAAAGGTGGGTGGGTACAGGGGTGATTATAGAGTGATAAAGGTGGGGTTACAGGTGGCTTGATAGAGGGATAAAGGTGGGGGTACAGGGGTGGTTATAGAGGGATAAAGGTGGAGGTACATTGGCCTTCATAGAGGGATAAAGGTGGGGGTACAGGGGCCTTAATAGAGGAATAAAGGTGGGAGGGACAGGGGCCTTAATAGATGGATAAAGGTGGGGGCACAGTGGACTTAGTAGAGGGATAAAGATGGGGTTCAAGGGCCTTAATAGAGTTATAAAGGTGAGGGGTACAGGGGCTGAAATAGAGGGATAACGGTGTGGAGTACAGGGGCCTTACTTAAGGGATAAGGGGGTGAGTAGAGGGGCCATAATAGAGGGATAAAGGTTGATGTATAGGGGCCTTACTAGAAGTATAAAGTTGGGGGGTACAGGGGCATTAATAAAGTTATAAAGGTTGGGGTACCTGGGCGGTAATAGAGGGATGAAGGTAGGGTGTACAGGGGCCTTAATAGAGGGATAATGGTGGGGGGTACAAGGGCAGTTATAGAGGGGTAAAGGGGGTACAGAGGACTTAATAGAGCCATGAAGGTAGGGCTACTGGGGTGGTAATAGAGGGATAAAGGTGTGGGGTACAGTGGCCTTCATAGAGGGGTAAAGTTGGGGGGTACAGGGTCCTTAATCTAGGGATAAAGGTGGGGCTACAGGGGTGGTTACAGATGAAAAAAGGTGGGGGTACACGGGTGGTTGTAGAGGGATAAAAGTGTGGGGTACAAGGGCCTTAATAGAGGGATAAAGGTGGGGGGACACGAGTGGTTATAGAGCGATAAATGTGGGGCCATTTGAGTAGTTTTGGGGTGTACTAGGGCCTTAATCGAGGGATAAAGGGGGGTACAGGGGCCTTAACAGAGGGATAAAGGTTGGGGTACAGGAACCTTAGTAGAGGGATAAAGATAGGGGGTACAGGGGCAGTTATAGTTGGATAACGGGGGTACATGGGTGGTTGTAGAGGGATAAAGGTGTGAGGTACAGGGGCCTTAATAGAGGGATTAAGGTGGGGGTACATGGGTGTTTATAGAGCGATGTGTGGGCCCGTTTGAGTAGTTTTGGGGTATACTAGGTTCTCAATAGAGGGATAAAGGTGGTGGGTACAGGGGCCTTAACAGAGGGATAAAGGTGGGGGTACAGGAACCTTAATAGAGGGATAAAGTTGGGGGGGTACGGGGTGGTTATAGAGTGATAAAGGCGGGGTTACAGGTGGCTTGATAGAGGGATAAAGGTGGGGGTACAGGGGCGGTTATAGAGGGATAAAGGTGGAGGGTACATTGGCCTTCATAGAGGGATAAAGGTGGGAGTACAGGGGCCTTAATAGAGGAATAAAGGTGGGAGGGACAGGGGCCTTAATAGATGGATAAAGGTGGGGGCACAGTGGACTTAGTAGAAGGATAAAGATGGGGTTCAAGGGCCTTAATAGAGATATAAAGGTGAGGGGTACAGGGGCCTTATTAGAGGGATAAAGGTGGGGGTACAGGGGCCGAAATAGAGGGATAACGGTGTGGAGTACAGGGGCCTTACTTAAGGGATAAGGGGGTGAGTACAGGGGCCATAATAGAGGGATAAAGGTTGATGTATAGGGGCCTTACTAGAAGTATAAAGATGGGGAGTACAGGGGCATTAATAAAGTTATAAAGGTTGGGGTACCTGGGCGGTAATAGAGGGATGAAGGTAGGGTGTACAGGGGCCTTAATAGAGGGATAATGGTGGGGGGTACAAGGGCAGTTATAGAGGGGTAAAGGGGGTACAGAGGACTTAATAGAGGCATGAAGGTAGGGCTACTGGGGTGGTAATAGAGGGATAAAGGTGTGGGGTACAGTGGCCTTCATAGAGGGGTAAAGGTGGGGGGTACAGGGTCCTTAATCTAGGGATAAAGGTGGGGCTACAGGGGTGGTTATAGATGAAAAAAGGTGGGAGTACACGGGGTTGTAGAGGGATAAAAGTGTGGGGTACAAGGGCCTTAATAGAGGATAAAAGGTGGGGGTACACGAGTGGTTATAGAGCGATAAATGTGGGGCCATTTGAGTAGTTTTGGGGTGTACTAGGGCCTTAACAGAGGGATAAAGGTGGGGGTACAGGAACCTTAGTAGATGGATAAAGATGGGGGTACAGGGGCAGTTAGAGTTGGAGACAAGGGTCATGGGTGGTTGTAGAGGGATAAAGGTGTGAGGTACAGGGGCCTTAATAGAGGATAAAGGTGGGAGTACGGGTGTTTATAGAAGCCGATGTGTGGCAGCAGTAGTTTAAGACAGGGTTCTCAATAGAGGATAAAGGTGGGGAGTACAGGGCCTTAGCAGAGGGATAAAGGTGGGGGTACAGGAACCTTAATAGAGGGATAAAGTTGGGGGGGTACGGGGTGGTTATACAGTGATAAAGGCAGGGGTACAGGTGGCTTGATAGAGGGATAAAGGTGGGGTACAGGGGTGGGTATAGAGGGATAAATGTGGAGGGTACAGTGGCCTTTATAGAGGGATAAAGGTGGGGGTACAGGGGTGTTAATAGAGGGATAAAGGTGGGAGAGACAGGGACCTTAATAGATGGATAAAGGTGGGGGGTACAGTGGCCTTAGTAGAGGGATAAAGATGATGTTCAAAGGCCTTATTAGAGTTTTAAAGGTGGGGTATAGGGGCCAAAATAGAGGGATAATGGTGTGGAGTACAGGGGCCTTAATTAAAGGATAAGGTGGTGAGTACAGGGGCCTTAATAGAGGGATAAAGGTTGGGGTACACAAGCCTTACTAGAAGTTTAAAGATGGAGGGTACAGGGCCATTAATAAAGTTATAAAGGTTGGGGTACATGGGTGGTAGTAGAGGGATGAAGGTAGGGTGTACAGGGGCCTTAGTAGAGGGATAATGGTGGGGGTACAAGGGCAGTTATAGAGGGGTAAAGGGGTACTGGGGACTTAATAGAGGGATAAATGTAGGGCTACAGGGGTGGTAATAGAGGGATAAAGGTGTGGAGTACAGTGGCCTTCATAGAGGGGTAAAGGTGGGGGGTACAGGGGTCTTAATATAGGGATAAAGGTGGGGGGTACAGCGGCCTTAATACAGGAATAAAGGTCGGGGGTGCAGGGGCCTTAATAGAGGGATAAAGGTGGGGGTACACGGGTGGTTATAGAGCAATAAATGTGTGCCTGTTTGAGTAGTTTTGGGGTGTACTAGGGCCTTAACAGAGGGATAAAGGTGGGGGTACAGGAACCTTAATAAAGGGATAAAGGTAGGCGGTACGGGGCAGTTATAGAGGAATGAAGGTTGGGGTCCAGGAGCCATATTACAGGGGATAGGGAGGTCTCTCTCTTGGGGTGTAGGCCTTAATAGAGGAGTTAAGGTGTATTTGTACATAGGCCTTAATGGAGGGATAAAGGTGGAGCTACAGGGGCATTAATAGAGGGATAAAGGTAGGAGGTACAGTGGCATTAATAGAGGGATAAAGGCGGGGGGGCTCGGAGCAGTTATAGAGAGATAAAGGTGGTGGGTACGGGGCCAAAATAGAGGGTTAAAGAGAGTACAGGAACAGTAATAGAGGGAAAAAGGGGGTACATGGGCAATTATGGAGATAAAGGTGTGAGGTCTAGGGGCCTTATTAGAGGAATAAAGGTGGGGGTACAAGGAGGTTACAGAGGGTTAAAGCTGGCTGGTACAGAGGCCTTAAGCGAGGGATAAAGGTGGTGGGTACAGGGGTGGTTATAGAGGGAAAAAGGTTAGGGGTACTGGAGCCATAATAGAGGGATAAAGGGGCATACAGGGGCGGTTATAGAGGGACAAAGGTGGGGGATAGAGGGGCCTTAATAGAGGGATAAAGGTGGGGGATACAGGGGCGGTTATAATGGGATAAATGTAGTGGGTTCAGGGGCATTAATAGATGGATAAATGTGGAGGGTAGAGGGGAAGTTATAGGGGGATAAAGGTGGGGGTACAGGTGAATTAATAGAGGGATAAAGGTGGGGGTACAGCAGCAGTTATAGAGGGATAAAGTTGGGGTACAGTGGCGGTTGGTTATAGAGGGATAAAGGTGGGAGGTACAGGGGCCATAATAGAGGGATAAAGGTGGGCGGTACAGGGGTCTTAATAGAGGTATAAAGGTGGGTGGTACAAGGGCTTAATAGAAGGATAAAGGTGGGGGAGTTCAGGGATGTTAATAGAGGGATAAAGGTGAAGGGTTCAGGGGCAGTTAACGTGCAATAAAGGTGGGGGCTACAGGGGAATTAATAGAGGGATAAAGTGGGGGTACAGGTGCAGTTATAGAGGGATAAAGGTGAAGTGTACAGAGGCCTTAATAGACTAATAAAGGTGGGGATACCGGGGCAGTAATAGAGGGATAAAAGTGGGTGGTACAGGGGACTTAATAAAGGAATAAATGTGGGGATGGGGCCTTAATAGAGGGATAAAGGTGGGGGTACAGGGACCTTAATAGAGGGATAAAGGTAGGGGGTACAGGGGCGGTTATACCAGGAAAAAAGTGGGATGTACAGGGGACTTAATAGAAGGATAAATGTGGGGGGTACAGGGGCCTTAACAGAGGGTTAAAGGTTGAGGGTACAGGGGCCTTATTAGAGGGATAAATGTGGGAGTACAGGGGCAGTTATAGAGGGATAAAGATGGTGGGTAGAGGGGCCTTAATAGAGGGATAAATGTGGGGGACAGGAGCTTTAATACAGGGATAAAGGTGGGGTACAAAGGGCTTAATAGATGGTTAAAGGTGGGGGTCTAGGGGCCTTAATAGAGGGATAATGTTGGGGGTACAGGGGTGGTTTAAAAGGGATAAAAGTGGGGGTACAGGGGCCTTAATAGATGGATAAAGGTGAGGGGTACAGGGGCCTTAATTGTGGAATAAAGGTGGGGTACAGGGGCAGTTATACAGGGATAAAGGTTGGGGTACAGGAGCCTTAGTAGAGGTATAAAGGTGTGGGTACAGGGGAGGTTACAGAGGGATAAGGGTGGGGAGCACAGGGTCCTTAATAGGGGGATATTGGTGGGGCTACAGGGATTGTTTTAGAGGCATAAAGGCTGGGATACAGGGGCCTTAATTGAAATATAAAGGTGGATTGTAGAGGGGCAGTTATAGAGGGATAAAGTTGGGGGGGTACAGAGGCCTTACTAGAGGGATAAAGGTGGGGGTACAGGGCTTTGATAGAGGATAAAGTGGGGCACAGAGGCATTAAAGAGGGATAAATGTCGGGGCAGGGCGCCTTAATAGAGGGATAGACAAAGTGGCACAAGGGTCTTATTAGAGAGGTAAGGTGGGGTACAGGAGCCATAATAGAGGATAAAGGTTGGTTGTACAGGGGCCATAAAGGGAAAAAGGTGCAGAGTACAGGGGCTTTTATAATGGGATAAAGGTGGAGGTTCAGGGAATTAATAGATGGATAAAGGTGGGGGTACAGGGGCCCTAATAGAGGGATAAAGTTGGGGGGGTACAGGGGTGGTCATAGAGGGATAAATGTGGTGGGAACAGGGGCCTTAATAGAGGGATAAAGGTGGGGTACAGGGGCAGCAATAGAGGGAAAAATGGGGGTACAGGGATGGTAATAGAAGGATAAATGTGGGGGATCCTTGGACCTTAATAGAGGAATAAAGGTTGGAGTACAGGGGTGGTTACAGAGGGATGAAGAGGGTACAGGGCACTTAATAGAGGATAAAGTGGTGAGTACGTCAACGGTTATAGAGGGATAAAGGTTAGCGGTGCAGCTGACTTAATAGAGTGATAAAGATGGGGGTACAAGGGTGGTTATAGGGGTTATAAAGGCAGGGTTACAGGTGCCTTGATAGAGTTATAAAGGTGGGGGGTACAGGTGTAGTAATAGAGGGATAAAAGTGAAGGGTTCAGGGACTTAACAGAGGGATAAAGGTGGGGGTTCAGGTGCCTTAATAGAGGAAAAATGGTGGGAGGTACAAGGGCATTAATAAATGGATAAAATGGGGGTACAAGGCCTTAATATAGTTATAAAGGTGGGGGCACAGGGCCCCTACTATAGGGATAAAGGTGGGGGGACAGTGGCCTTGAAGAGGGATAAAGGTAGGGGGTACAGGTGCCTTAATAGAGGGATAAAGGTGAATGGTCCAGGTACCTTAATATAGGGATAAAAGTGGGGGGTACAGGAGCCTTAATAGAGGAATAAATGTTGGGGGTACAGGGGCCCTAATAGAGGGATAAAGGTGGGGAGCTACAGGGGTGTCCATAGAGGGATAAATGTGGTGGGAACAGCGCCTTAATAGAGGGATAAAGGAGGGGTACAGGGGCAGTAATAGAGGTAAAAATGGGGGTAATGGGGTGGTTATAGAGGAATAAAGGTGGGGGGATCCTTGAGCCCTAATAGATGATAAAGGTGGGAGTACAGGGGTGGTTTCAGAGGGATAAAGGAGGGGTACAGGGGCCTTAATAGAGGGATAAAAGTGGTGGGTACAGGCATGGTTATAGAGGGATAAAGGTGGGGGTACAGGGGTGGTTATAGAGGGATAAAAGTGGGATTACAGGTGCCTTTATAGAGTTATAAAGGTGGGGGTACAGGGGCAGTTATAGAGGGATAAAAGTGGAGGGTACAGGGGACTTAATAGAGGGATAAATGTTGGGGTACAGGGGCATTAATAAATGGATAAGATGGGGGTACAATGCCTTAATATAGTTATAAAGGTGGGGGTACAAGGGTGGTAATAGAGGGATAAAGGTGGCGGGTACAGGGGCCTTAATAGAGGGATAAAGGTGGGGATACAGGGGTGGTTATAGAGAGATAAATGGCGTAAAAGGGACGTATTAGAGTGATAAAGGTGGGAGGCACAGGGGCCTTAATAGATGGATAAAGGTGGGGAGTACAGTGGCCTTAGTAGAGGGATAAAGATGGGGTTCAAGGTCCTTAATAGAGTTATAAAGGTGCAGGGTACAGTGGCCTTAATAGAGGAATAATGGGAGTGGTCCAGGGGCCTTATTAGAGGGATAAGGTGGGAGTACAGGGGCTGAAAGAGAGGGATAATGGTGTGGAGTACAGGGGCCTTAATTATGGGATAAGATGGTGGGTACAGGGGCCTTAATAGAGGAATAAAGGTTGGGGTACAGGGGCGATAATAGAGGGATGAATGTAGGGTGTACAGGAGCCTTAATAGAGGGATAATGGTGGGGGGTACAAGGGCAGTTATAGAGGGGTAAATAGGGTACAGGGACCTTAATATAGGGATAAAGGTGGAGTTACAGGGGTGGTAATAGAGGGATAAAGGTGAATGGTATAGGTGAATTAATATAGGGATAAAGGTGGGGGGCAATAGGGCCTTTAAAAAAGATAAAGGTGGGGGGGTAATGTGGGTGGTTATAGACGGAAAAGGTGGGGGGTACATGGGTGGCTGTGTAGAGGGAGTTAAAGGTGTGGGGTACAGGGGCCTTAATAGAGGAATAAAGGTCGGGGGGTCAGAGAGCCCTTAATAGAGGGATAAAGGTCGGGTACACTGGGTGGTTATAGAGTGATAAATGTTGGTCTGTTTGAGTAGTGTTTCGTAGTACCTTCTTAATAGAGGGATAAAGGTGGGGGTACAGGAACCTTAATAGAGGAATAAAGTTGGGGAGGAACAGGTGTGGTTATAAAGTGATAAAGGCGGGGTTACAGGTGGCTTGATAAAGGGATGAAGGTGGGGGGTACAGGGGTGGTTATAGAGGGATAAAGGTGGAGGGTACAGTGACCTTTATAGAGGGATAAATGGGGTACAGGGGCCTTAATAGAGGGATAAAGATGGGGGACAGGGCTTAATATAGGGATAAAGGTGGGGGTACAGGGGCCTTAATTGAGGGATAAAGGTATGGGGTACAGGGGTCTTAATAGAGAGATAAAGGTGAATGCTACAGGTGCCTTAATATAGGGATAAAGGTGGGGGGTACAGGGGCCTTAAAAGAGGGATAAAGGTGGGGCTACAGGGGCGGTTATAGATGGAAAAAGGCGGGGGTACACGGGTGGTTGTAGAGGGATAAAGTTGTAGGGTACAGGGGCCTTAATAGAGGAATAAAGGTGGGATTACAAGGGTGGTTATAGAGCTATAAATGCGGGCCTGTTTGAGTAGTTTTGGGGTGTACTAGGGCCTCAATAGAGGGATAAAGGTGGGGGTACAGGGGCCATAATAGAGGGATAAAGGGAGGTACAGGGGCCTTAACGGAGGGATAAATGTGGGGGTACAGGAATCTTAATAGAGGGATAAAGGTAGGGGGTACAGGGCAGTTATATATGGATAAGGAGGCGTACATGGGCGGTTATAAAGGGATGAAGGTTGGGGTCCAGGAGCCTTAATAGAGGGATAAAAGTGGGGGGCACAGGGGCCTTAATAGAGGAGTTAAGGTGTGTTGTACAGAGATCTTAATGGAGGGATAAAGGTGGGGCTACAGGGGCATTAATAGAGGGATAAGGGTAGGAGGTACAGGGACATTAATAGAGTGATAAAGGTGGGAGTACAAGGCAGTTATAGAGAGATAAAGGTGGTGGGTATGGGGCCAAAATAGAGGGTTAAAGGGGGTGCAGGGGCAGTAATAGAGGTAAAAAGGGGGTACAGGGGCAATTATGGAGAGATAAAGGTGGGGGGTCTAGAGGCCTTACTAGAAGAATAAAGGTGGGGGTACAAGGCGGTTACAGAGGGTTAAATCTGGCTGGTACAGATGCCATAATTGAGGGATAAAGGTGGTGGTTACAGGGGTGGTTATAGAGGGAAAAAGGTTAGGGGTTCCGGAGCCATAATAGAGGAATAAAAGGGCGTACCGGGGCAGTTATAGAGGGATAAAGGTGGGGGATAGAGGGGCCCTTAATAGAGGGATAAAGGTGGGGACAGGGCCTTCTAATTGAAGGATGAAGGTAGGGGCAAGGACCTTAATAGAGGGACAAAATAGGGGGGTACAGGGGCGTGTTATACAGGGAAAAATGTGGGGCATACAGGTGACTTAATAGAAGGATAAATGTGGGGGTACAGGGCCTTAATAGAGTGATAAATGTGGGGGGTACAGGAGCCTTTAATAGAGGGATAAAGGTGTGGCAGTGGGGTTTAATAGTGGTTAGGGGTTGTGGGGGTAGAGGGGCCTTAATAGAGGGCCAATGTTGGTGGTACAGGGGTGGTTAAAAAGGGATAAAAGTGGGGGTATAGGGGCCTTTTAATAGAGAACAAAGGTGGGGTACAGGGTGGTTATACAGGGATAAAGGTTAGGTACAGTATCTTAATAGAGGCATAAAGGTGTAAGGCACGGGGTGTTACTGAGGGATGAAAGGGTGGACAGAGCCTTAATAGAGGACAGGGAGGGGCTCTCCAGGGATGTTATATAGGCATGACAGGCTGAGACATGGAGCCTTAATTGAAGGATAAAGTTGGGTTGTAGAGGGGTATAGAGGGACAAAGTTGGGGGTATAGAGGCCTTAATAGAGGACAAAGGTGGGGTAGAGGGCTTGATAGAGGTATAAAGGTGGGGCAGAAGTACTAAAAGAGGGATAAAGGTGGGGGGGCAGAGTGGTCTTAATAGATAATAAAGGTGGGGGCAACAGGGCTAGTAATTGAGGATAACAGGCGGCACAAGGCCTTATTAGAGAGATAGAGGTACAGGACTATAATAGAGGGATGTATGTGTGTTAAGGAATTTTAATAGAGGGATAAAGGTGTGGATATAGGCCTTTTATAATGGACAAAGGTGGAGGTTCAGGGAATTAATAGATGGATAAAGGTGGGGTATGAAATCTCTAATAGTGGAATAAATGGGGGGTATAGGTATTGCAGATGGATAAATGTGGTGGGGAATAGGGGCCTGTAGAGGGATAAAGGTAGGTACAGGGCAATAGAGGGAAAATGGGGTACAGGGGTGCATAGAGGGATAAAGGTGGGGGATCCTTGGACCTTAATAGAGGACAGGTGGATCACAAGGGTGGTGACAGTGGGATAAAAGGAACAGGGCCCTAATAGAGGGGATAAAGGTGGGGATACAGAGGCAGTTATAGAGATAAATGTGGGACAAGGGACTTATTAGAGGGATAAAGGTGGGGGCAATATAAGTAATAAAGGGATAAAGGGGTGGGTACAGTGGCCTTAATAGAGGATAAAGGTGAGGGCAAGAGGCAGTTATAGACAACAAAGTAGGGGATACATGGAACTTCTAATAGAGGGATAAATGTGGGGGGTACAATGTGGTTATAGAGGACAGTGGGGGCAATAGGGCCTTAAATGGGATAAGTGTGAGGGGCACTGGGGTCTTAATAGAGGGATTAAAGTGGAGGCTACCAGGAGATTATAGAGCAACAAAGGTGGGGAGTACAGGGCATTAATAGAGGATAAAGGGGTATAAGGCCTTAAATAGGGATAAATGTGGGTGTACAGGGGCCTTAAAAGAGGGATAAAGGTGGGGGAAATAGGGGCCTTATAGAGGAAAAGGAGGGGTACAGGGGTGGTTGTAGGGACAAAGGTGGTGGGGCAACAGGGGCCTTAATAGAGGAATAAAGTTGGGGTACAGGGGCTTAATAGAGTGATAAAGAGGGTAGCATGGGTGGTTATACAGCTGATCAAAGGTGGGCTCATTTGAGCAGTTTGTGGGTTCTGGAGACCTTACAGAGGGATAAAAGTTTGGGCACAAGGGCCATAATATAGGATAAAGGGGATCACGGGCCTTAACAGAGGGATAAAGATTGGGGCACAGGGCCTTAATAGAGCGATAAAGTGCAAGGGTACAAGCAGTTATAGAGGATGGGGGTACTTGGGGGTTATAGAGGATCAAGGTTGAGTCAAGGGACAATTGAGGAATGAAGGTGTGGGGTACAGGGCCTTAATGGAGGGATAAAGGTGGGGCTACATTTAAGGCTATCCTCGGGGTTTGTTATGCCATATAAATTTCTGTGAATAAGGATTGTATTTTATGAAACCAAGACAATGGGAGCCAAATATTAAGCATTGAAAGGGGATAAAAAAGCTGGAGGAAAACATTCATTTTAATTAAATTTATTCTGCCCCACAAAGAGATAGAAAGTGATGACCATCTAATAAGGTCTTAGGAAATAATGTGGCGTAGGGGATCAAGGTTTAATTTAACGACTTTTCCAGAGCTTCTGGTTAATTCAATATCCAGGTATCTCAAGGAATCATATTTCCAACTGAGCCCTAACGCCTGGATATCAGCCTTAAACACATTATGGTTTAATTGGAAAACTATGGTTTTACTAACGTTTAATTTGTAGTTAGAGATTCTACTGAAAACGTCTATAATTTCTAACATGGGGGGTATGGATAGTTTGGGGTTAGAGAGTTGGAGAAGCAGGTCATCAACGTAAGCTAGAACCTTCACTTCACACGGGTGAATCAGGATTCCTTGTACTTCCTGGCAAATTAGCAAAGTGCGGATTAAGGGTTCTAGGTAGATGTTAAACAATAATGGCGATAAAGGGCACCCTTGTCTGGTTTCAGACTGTAATGTGAAAACCTCAGATGTCGCCCCATTAGCCGAGATGCGCACAGTTGGGTAATGATAAAGAGACCTTATCTGCCCTATGAAATTTGGTGGGAAACCGAATGCCTCCAGAGTTAAAAACAAATATTGCCAGTTTAAACTGTCGAACGCCTTCTCAGCGTCCAGAGAAACCAAGACAGCTAGGTAAGATGCATCCCTGCACACCGAGAAGGTGTGCGACAGGGTATGTATATGATCAGAAGAGAGTCTACCTGTCATGAAGCCGACCTGTTCTGTCCCAATCAGGGTATTTAGCTCCATGTTGAGACGATTAGCCAACAATTTAGATAACATTTTAGTGTCCAGATTCATTAGAGAGATGGGCCTGTAATTTGTAACCTTGTCTGGAACCTTGTCAGGTTTCGGTATCAGGACTATCAGTGCTTCGAATAGTGTAGGGTCTACTACGTGCCCCCAAAGAATTTATTGAAATAAGGGGAGAAGCATAGGAATTAACTGAGTTTTAAATATCTTATAGAAATTAGCTGAATAACCGTCCACCCCCAGAGATTTATTCACTGGTAAGTTGCCCATAACCTCGGCGATTTCCCCTGTCGTAATAGGGGCTACCAGGATATTCCGCTGTTCGTCTGAAAGTTGGGGTAAATTAGCATCTAGCTAAAAAGTACGTATGGCCTGTTCAGATGGGGGAGATTGCATAGGGCCATATGATTCCTTATAGTAACTGGTAAATTCCCTTAAAATATCCTCGGGGTGAGTTTTGGAGGAACCATCTAATGGGGAGGTTGTCAAGGATATATAACGGGAAGACTCCATTTGTTTAACTCTAAATGCTAAGAGGAGACCTGCCTTTTCCCTTTGGTCTGTTTTTTAATATGGCATAATCAGCTTTCTCTCTCAGCATTTCTAAGTATGCTGCCCTGACTTTGATTAATTCTTGTTGGGCAGGTTCCGGGGAGTGGGGGGAAATTTCCTTTTCCAAAACCTTAATTTTGGATAGTAATTGGGAGTCCATAAAGTAACTGTGTTACAAGCATGCGTTGTGCAGTTTCCATGCACCCTCGTAACTTTGCACATCTGTAGTACTTTCACTCCAGATTTTCAACACTGGCATTTTTTCAGACCTCCTTACGAACATTACAGCTGTCATTTTGTACATCCTGCCCAAAACATGCGTTTACACATCTGGCGCAAAATAGCATGGTTTCTGTGGGAAATCAATGTTCGGGACAGATTAAGAAAATCATAGTGACAGTGTTCATGAGCAGAGGTCACAAAATGTCTATGTTGAAAATTTGGTGAAATAGTTCCACTAAATGACTGTGTTACGCGCATGTGTTGTGCAGTATCCATGTACGTTCGGAAGTTTGAGCATTTTTAATATTTTCACTACAGATTTTTAACATTGCCATCTCTTCACACCTCTCTATGAATGGTGCAGCTGTCAGTCTTCACATCCTGCCCGATCTATGTTTTTGTACATCTGGTGCACAATGACACAGTCGCTGTGGGAACTCAAAGTTCGGGACATATTGACAAAATCACAGTGCCACTGTTCATGAGAAGAGGTCCCAAAAGCTTTCATAAGGTGGGGGTCACAAAAAGGCCATGTTGAAAATTTTTTGTGCAAATACCAACAAACACCTGGGGCATGAGGGTTTCTAACCATAACGTCCCACCCTGTACAGACTGACAGGCATGAGGGGTGTGCCTTTGGAGTGCCGGCTGTAATGCTCATGCCATTCCACCCCCCCACCCTACAGCCAGTGACAGGCATCGAGGTGTGCCTTGGATTCTTCAGCCCCAGAGTTCACCCCATTCTCCTATACTGCACCCATTGCAGCATATATTCTTATGGAGTGGGGTGACTGTAAAGCCGAACACCCCAAGGCACACCTCAACAGTTGTCAGTGTCTGCAGGATAGGGTGAGGTGAAATGGCATGAATGTTATGGGCGACAACCTAAGTGCATACCCCAATGCCAGTCATGTTAACAAACCTACTGACCCTTGGCCTATCCCATGAAACCATTTCCTGTTTCAGTAGTTTCCTGTCATGCAGAAAACAGTGTGTATGAATCAATGGGGCAGTCTCCAAACCAAAATAAGTGTCCTTGGGTGTCCCTCAAGGATCAATACTCAGACCTCTGCTCTCCAACTTAATTATACTCTCTTCCCTCTGCCTGCCCTGCAAAAATGTTACTATACGCAGATGATGGTGTACTCTCCGTCCCAGGAAAACAACTGACCAAAATAACCTCAGCACTACTGGACAGCTTCCAAAAATTTGAGGCATGGTTCACACAAAATAAACTTCTCCTTAATCATAAAAAGACAAAAGTTATGCTATTTTCCATATCCCATAACAAGAAAAGAACTGAACCATTGAACATCATCAGCAAAAGAGGTGACACGCTTGAGCAAGTTAACACTTTCAAATACCTGGCAATTTACCTTGAGGATACCCTGTCCTTTTCCGCCCACATTAACCATGTAGTGAAAACAGCAAATGTCAAGCTCAGAATCCTCTATCGCCATAGACAGGCACTGTCTTGTGAGGCACTGAACCTAGTAACCAGGAGCTCAGTACTATCAATAATTGACTACAGCCTTATAATCTATAGTGCAGGGTCTGACACAGCCCTGAAAAGAATAAAAATCCTCCTAAACAAGGCATGCAGGCTGGTCTTGGGAGCAGAGCATTTGACACACACCTGTACCCTTTACTCTGACACAGGGTGGGCCCTCTACATCTCAGGGTAAAATATCAGGCCTGTCTGATTGGTAAAAAGGTTCTCTTAGGCCACTCTCCTGCATCCACGGTAGGCATTTTTCAGCGAGATCAACTCAAATCTACGAGCAGTGCAGCTAAAAGTGTACTCCACATCCCTTTTAGACAAACCTTGTTTGCCCAGTGAACACTATCTTATCAAGGGCCTCAGTACTTTAATGATCTCCTGGCCTCCCTCATTAACTGTGAGAAAATGGAACCCTTCAAAAGTGAACTCTGTCTCCTACCAGCGGGGGAAACTCAATGTGCCTGCCCCTCAAGAGGCACACTGGCCAACGTCCATCTTCTATGTGATTCACTTTCAAATCCCCTCTTCCTACTTCCCTTACACCTACCGATAACTCCCTCATTCCCCCAGACAAAGCCCTCACAGGCTGCTAACCTACTATTGCTTTGTACTTTTTCCTAAATCATCCTAACTCTATATCTCCTTAATCCTCCCACCATTACTTCTCTGCTTATGTTAATTGTAATAAACATGCACTTTGGTAATTGTTTGTCTTTCAACCTAATAAATGACCACTGTATTTATTTGTTTCAACCTAATGTATGACCACTGTGTTACTTGTTTGTAACCAATATCTTGTCCTATGTAATCCTTGACTTGGAACCTTTGTAAATGAGCTCTCCAGTTCAAAGGTGTTAATCCAAAACTGAAACAAATAAATAAATAAATAAAATGACATCACTACTAAATGAATAAAGCATGGCTGATCCCATCAAGTGTACCTGCCTTTTACTTACACAACACTGATAGCTCTAGTAGCCCAAAAAGCAGACTCCCATGTCTTGTCCCATTCTTGGGGACTTATTAACCTCAACTCTTGCCAAACCCCCTCCTGCCTGAAATCCTTTCATTTGGCTACCTGCCAGGGGTTTCTACACTAACTGCCTAGGACTTTACAAAATGAGCATTCAATCTAGCAAGGTAAACTTACAGTTGCTCTGGACAAAGGCTTTGTTCGTTTCTCCCTATAGCTGTGAATGAACCCACAAGGTATCTGGTAGCCTCCCTTGTGGTGTGGCCCACTACTCTCCTTTAGTTCTTCTCAGGGATGCTGTTCTCCACAAATCTTGAGGTGGGTCCTGGGGCCTCCATTTCTCCAGCTGCTTCCAGTGGCATCCTTCTGTGGAGACCAGGCACAAGTGGACCAATGCCACCCAACCCCAGGGACCCTGCCACAATCCCTGGGGCTGGCTGCAGGCCCCCCAAGGCCCAGTCACAGCCAGAGAGGGTGAATTGCTCCTCTCCCAGGCTCCAAACTCCCGGCTATCTAGGCCAGTGCCCAAGTGCCTACCCCTTTTACAGAGTATTGGGGGAAGGGCAGAACTATGCATATTCATGCTCCAGTGGCTGAGGAGGCAGGCTGGTTACAGGCACAAAGAAAACAGGGGGAAAGTAAAAACTAGAGATGTCAAGAGGGCAGTCAAGATCACAAAGGCAGACACAGAACTTCATTCTTTGGAGAGGGTCATGGAAGGGGAAAGAAATTTTTAGATATATAGGGGAAAAAAGAAAGACTAGAGAGGGGGATTGTCAGGCTAAAGGAGGGGGCAGGGTAATAGAGGAAAATGAGCAGAAAGCAGCAATGCTGAATGATTAATTCTGCTCAGTATTCACTACGGAGAATAGCGGCCCTTGCCAGAGAACTGCATAAAGGCAGCTGATACAGGGGTCCAGGAAATGAAGCTGCAGAAGTATACCAGTGAAAAATTCAGGAAAAGGTTAGCAGCCCTGAGGGTAAACAAGGCCTCAGGCCATATGGGATGCATCTAAGTGTGCAAAGGGAACTGGCATTGGTGTTAGCTGAACCTATGGTGGGGCTATTCAATAGCTCTTTGCAGCAAGGGGTGGTTCCTAAGGAGTGGAGTATGGTGAACATGATTCCACTACACAAGTGAGGGGACAAGGAGCAACTGGGAAACTATAGGCCTGTCAGCCTTACCTCTGTGGGAGGGAAACTGATGGAGACACTAACCAAAGAGGACCTAGTGTAATACCTAGAGAACAACAGTTCAGGATAGTAAGCAGCATGAGTTTGTGGCAGGCAGGTCTTGTGAGACCAGCCTAATAGTATTCGTTGACTGGGTTAACAGGGACGCTGACAAGCGGCACACTGTAGACTTACTATATTTCAACTTCAGCAAGGCATTTGACTCGGTGCCACACCAAAGGCTGCTGTAGAGGATGGAGGATCTGGGTACAGCTAGGGAAATAGTAAAGTGGTCAGGGAGTTGGCTGAAGGGGAGGCAGCAGTGAACTGTGGTGAACGAGGTCAGATTAGTGGAAAGAGTAGTCACTAATGGAGTACCACAAGGATCTGACTTGGGCCCAGTCCTCTTCAATATGTTCATAAAGGAGAGAGAATCCAGAGCAGGCTGTGTCTATCTGCAGATGACACTAAACTCTGAGGTAGAGTTGACAACATGGAGGAGAGAAGGGAATTGCAGAGAGACCTGAAAAGTCTGGGAAACTGGTCCAAAGTATTGCAAGTGAAATTTAATGCCTTTAATTGCAAAGTGATGCACTTAGGGAACAAAAACCCAGGAACAGGGTACTGGATAGGAGGGTCTCAGCTAGACACAACATCATAGGTACCGGGTTATATGGGCCCATAGGACCTGAGCCCAAGATCCTAAATCTATCACTCATTACAGGTAAATTCCCTCAAATCTGGAAACATAGAAACATAGAATTTGGCGGCAGATAAGGACCGCTTGGCCCACCCAGTCTGCCCATTTCCCTATCTAATGGATAAGCTGCAGATCCTAGTTAACCAACAGCCTACTTCTTCCTACTCCCACCCCCTAGAATTGCCTTATGACTGTCCCATGCATGCTTGAATTCCACCACTGTTTTTGACTCCACAACCTCCTCCGGAAAGCCGCTCCATGCATCCACAACCCTCCTGTGAAAAAATACTTCCTATATTACCTCTGAGCAGCCCCCTCTATCTTCAAATTGTGCCCCTTGTTCTTGCACACCTGTTTTTGAAAGATGCTACCTCTTGAACATTGTTGATTCCCTTTGTGGTACTTGACAGTTTCTATCATGTCCCCTCTCCTCCTTTCCTCGAGGCTAATACATATTAAGCTCCTTAAGTCTCTCATATGTTCTCGTGCAGACCCTGCACCATTTTAGTTGCTCTCCGACAGCTTCCATCCTGTCTATGTCTTTGTGAGATTGGTCTCCAGAACTGCACGCAGTACTCCAGATGGGGTCTCACCAGCTGTCTGTACAGAGGATAACAACTTCCTGTTTCCTACTGGTGATGCCTCTCCCTATGCATCCCAGTATCACCCCAGCCCTCCTTACTGCCCTCCTCACATTGCTTGCCCACCTTTAGGTCATCTGATATGACTACCCCAGGTCCCTTTCCATTTTGTTGTTGTTAGTATCTCATCCCCATTGTGTACTTTTCCCTTGGGTTTTTGTTTCCCAGGTGCATTACCTTGCACTTCTTAGCATTGAATCTAAGCTGCCATACATTTGACCATTCCTCTAACCTTGCCAAGTCCCTTCTCTTCCTTTCCACCCCACCTTGTGCATCAACTCTGTTGCAGATCTTTGTGTTATCTGCAAAGAGACATACTTTTCCTTCCAGTCCCTCTGCAATGTCGCTTATAAAGACAATGAAGAGGACTGGTCCTAATACTGAACCCTGTGGTATCCCACCAGTAACCCCCCTTTCTACAGAGTGGACTCCATTTACTATTACTCTCTGTGTCCTATTCTCCAGCCAATTCTTTACCCAGGCTGGCTAACTTGTATATTAATCTTTTGTGTGGGACTGTGTCAAATGCCTTGCTAAAGTCTAGGTAAGCCATGTTCACAGCCCCTCCCTGATCTACTACTTTGGTCCCCAGTCAAAGAAATCTATTAGATTCATCGCATGACCTTCCCGCTGTGAATCCATGCTGCCTTGGGTCCCAGCCCTCTGGCCTCTAGGTACTGGACAATTCTTTCCTTCAGAAGTGATTCCATCATTTCCTATCACTGAGGTTAAACTAACAGGTCTGTAGTTTCTGCTTCTGCCTTGCTCCCACTTTTGTGAAGGGGAATCACATCTGCCCTCCTCCATTCCTCAGGTACAACCCCATCTTCCCATGATTTGTTAAATAGGGTAGTCAGTGGTGTCACTAGTTCTACCCTTAGTTCTTTTAGAATTCTGGGATGAATCCCATCAGGCCCCATTACTTTGTCCATCTTCAGTTTTAAGAGTTCTTTCAGAACCCTTCTTTCTGTAAATGGGCTGGTATCAACTTCTATATCCAGAGTGTTTCTATTGTTTGTTTTAGGTACCTCCCCCTCTTCATTTGTAAATACTGAGCAAAAATATTTGTTTAGTATCTCTGCCTTTTCACAGTCACCCTCTGCCCACCCCCTCCCCTTTATTAAGCCTGACTATCCCTCCCTTGGTCTTCCTTCACTCCCTGATGTACCCATAAAAGGTTTTATCCCCCTTCTTAACTGAGTTGGCTATCTTTTCCTCGGTTCGGGTCTTTGCTGTTCTGACTGCCTTCCCAGCTTCCTTTTGCTTTAACTGATACAATTCTCTGTCCTGCTCCTTCTGTGATCCCTTGTACTTCCTGAATGCTTTCTTTTTCTCTTGAACCTTCACTGCCACCTCCTTTGGAAAGCGGTGGTAGTTACTTTGGTATTTAAAAGCGGTGATAGAACTAGTCTTGCTAACTACTAGCCAATTTCAATTCTCCCCCCTCTTTTGAAAGCCCTCAAAAGAATAGTATATGACCAAATAGTTGAATATCTTGACAAGTATAACCTTCAATGTCTGCAGCAGCAAGGATTCAGAAAGGCACATAGCACAACCACAGCATTGGTTGAGTTTACTAGCTATATTTATGATGCACTGGACCAGGGGCTCTTGGTGGGAGCAACCTTCATTGACCTCACCAAGGCCTTCGATATGGTAAACCATGAGCTACTCTTCAGCCAATTAGCCAACACTGGGTTATCTGCTGCTTCAGCAGGCTGGTTCTGGAGTTACCGCTCCAACAGAACACAGTAGGTCAAGATACTTGATGTTCTATCAGACCATCGAAATGTCACCATTGGAGTACCCCAAGGCTCTGTATTAGGCCCCCCTGCTATTTAGTCTGTTTCTGAATGATCTCCCAAAAGCATGCCAACACAAAATGTTACTCTACGCAGACAATGCTGTGCTGTACACCTGTCACTCAGGACCAGGGTCTCTGGAAGAAATGATGCAATCTAATTTTTGTGGTGTGGAGAAGTGGTTCCTTGATTCTAAGCTACTACTTAACTACAAAAAAACAAAGACACTGTTGTGTGCCTCCCATCAAAACAGCCACAAGTCATATCCCATCAAAATACATAATAACAATGGTGAGTTACTTGAAATGGTCAGTAACTTTAAATACCTCTGGGTCATCCTAGACTGCTTTCTCTCGTATGGATTACACATACTGTAGACCACGTTGCCAAGGCAGTTAGCACCAGAATAGGTATACTATACCAGCACCGACACTGCCTCATGGAGAGTGCTATAAAACTAGCAGTAAATTGCTTGATCTTGTCAGTCATAGACTATGGTCTTGTTGTCTGTGGGGCTGGCACTGATACTGCCCTCAAGAGGGATACGGTTGCCCTTAACTAAGCCTGCAGGCTAGTTCTGGGTGCACAACGAGTAACTCACACATGTGAGCTCTACTTGAGCACTAGCTGGCTCAGTCTGATGAAAAGAATCCAGTACCACGTTTGTCTGTTAGCAGAAAAGTCCTCCCTCAGCCTTGTACCCCTTGGAGTGCAGAGCCTTCTCAGCCATTCAACTAATCCTAGACAAACCAGGGGATCCAATAAAGCATAACACAAGGGCAGCATTCTTTCTAGTATAGGGCCCCCTTGTGGCTAAATTCTTTCTCAGTGTGGAAATGATTATGGAACCAAAACTTGGTCCCTTTAAAGCCAACCTGCAAGCGCATCTTGTCACACTCAGCATGTGTGATTGTGACTCAAAAACCTAATGGAATTAGGCATACGCCCTTTACTCCCTATACCTAGCAATTATCGTCTTTCCACCCCCTTTCCAACCCTAATTTCCTCTTACTCAAATATAACTGGCACTTCACCTAATCTCACCCTGCTCCCCCTATTGACCATCCCTAAATCTAAACTAAACTAGGCCTCCTTACACAAATGAAATCTCGAGACCAGCTCTGTTATCGTGCTAAGGTTACTGGCACCCAGACTGATATCCAGGCCTACAAAACAGCAAGGAATGCATGTACCAGAGCAATCCGCCATGAGAAGGCTAACTATTACAGGAACGCCTTAGCCAGCACCTGGAATGATGGGAGTAAATTCTGGCGTAACTTTGCTGAAGTGACTGGAAAGGATCCCAAAACAACACCCACAATGTTGAACATAGATGATACCATCACTCTTGACCATGTAATCATTGCCAACGCATTTAGCACCACTTTTGCTAACCTTAGTCATGTGCTACCCCTTATCTTTATTGATCCCACCACAGTTAACCCAGCTCCTGTTAGTTCAGGTTTGCCACCAGGGCACCCTCCTTTCCATTTCAAAGCAATCCCGGAAAGCCTAGCTAAAAAACACATTCTTAAAGTGCTTGGAAAGTCTAGGGTCAGTGGCGATTCACTGGATATGAAACTTCTCATCCTCACCATTGACGAAGTCCTGCTCCCACTAACCAAAATCCTCAACCATTCCCTCATGCTCTCCCAGTTCCCCCAAAAGTGGAAACTGGCAGTGGTGACTGCAGTCCATAAAAGTGGTGACAAGACACTCACGAACAACTACAGGCCTATATCCATCCTCCCTCATCTAGCCAAAGCCTTGGAACAGATAGTGGCTGATCAGCTCACGGAGTACCTTGTAAAATAAAGCCTGCAATGTTCCCAGCAGCATGGCTTCCACAAAGGGCACAGCACTACCACGGCACTCCTCGAATTCACCACACATATCCATCATGCACTTGATCAGGGCCAGTTGGTCGGCACCTCTTTTATTGACCTGACTAAGGCATTTGACACTGTCAATCACTCCATTCTCCTCAAACAATTATCCCTCCTTGGTCTTTCAAGTGAAACTACCCTCTGGTTTCAAAGCTACCTCAGTAACCGGACCCAACAGGTCAGGATTGGTGAATTCCTCTTGTCATCCCTAACAATCCACTCTGGAGTACACCAAGGTTCTATCCTGGGTCCCTTGTTATTCAGCATATTCCTGAACAATCTCCCTGCCTCCTGCCATGACAGAATGTTACTGTTTGCAGATGATGCAGTAATTTTCACTTGCCACACCGACCCCACCTCCCTTCAGTCTCAACTACAGAAAAGTTTCACAGAAGTGGAAGACTGGTTTTGCTCACATAAACTCATCCTTAACCACAAAAAAACTGAAACAATGTTGTTCCATGGAACCCACAACAAGTACAAGGACTATGAGCTCATAATTAACAACCACGAAGGCGTCACTCTTGAGCAGGTGGATATGTTTAAATATCTGGGCCTGACCTTGACTGCTCCCTCATTATACAAACACATTGACAATATCGCTAAAGCTGTGAACTCCCATTGTAGAATACTATACAAGCATAAACATTGCCTAATGGCAGAAGCCTTGAACCTCGTGATCCAGAGCTCTGTTATCTCAACTATTGACTACGGGCTTGTTATCTATAGATCCGCTACTGATACTGCACTCCGGTGCATAGCTGTAGCCCTTAATAAGGCATGTAAACTTATTTCAGCTGCCCGCCTTTCTCACACATGTGACATTTACGAGCAGGTTAACTGGCTTCAGCTATCCAGCAGGCTAAAGTAAGAGACCTGCATCCTAGCTAAGAAGACATCATTGGGCCTTATGCCCCCTGGAGTCCAATCAATATTGACCCAGCAGCGTGTCTGCCGCCTAACTAGAAGATCAGACAGCCTAACCTTTACAATACCTCGCTGTCAGACCTCTCAAGCTCAGTGTTCTTACCTTGTCAGAGCCTCCACCTGGTTCAACTTGCTACCTACAGAAATCTCCAACATTGCCACGATTGGTGCTTTTAAGTGTAAACTGCGTTAACACCTCGTGGCTAGTGCCTTCTGTGATTGCTTCTTATAATCCCCTCCAGGTATACTACCCTCAAGCATCTCTCCTCACTGCCTCAGCTCCTCCTCCTCTCCTACCCCCCATTACTGGGTATAGGATGAATCTGTCTCCTTTTCTTTTTCATCCCCCCCTTTCCTCCTCCCTTGCTGCTTCCCATCTACCACATACCCAACGCAATGCCCTCCCCATTTCTCCCCTCCTCCCTCTCTCTGTCTCCCATACCACCCCCTCACCACCACACTTCTTTCTCTTTTCCCACTAACCCACTCCTAACAAAGCTTCACTGAGCCACCTATGACTTGTACTGCATAATTAACTCGCAACACAGTTCCTTGACAATGCCTTTGGCTGCTATTATTGTAACCTTATTTGTCTTTTTTTTTTTTTGTAAGTTCCATTGTAATGATCATGTTATGTTTTGTACCTTATTGTCCTTATTGCCTTGACATGGAACCTTTGTAAAAGAGCCCTCGGCTCAAAGGTGTCATCCGAAATACAAATAAATAAACAAATTACTTTAGGTGGCTCCTTTCCTATTTCTCCTACCCCTAATCTTCATACCTTACCTCTCTTACCTTACCCTTTCACCTTTTTGCGGACAAAACCCTCTGGGTGGCACCTCTCCTAATCCCCTTTCCATCCTTACTCCTTGTAACCTACTTAACCCCACTCCCGTTATGCTCTGCCCCACCTTTCTTGGGCCGGGTAGTCCCTCATTAGGGCAATTTTCTGCACTACTGATGTACCTTGTGGTGGTATGGGAGACAGAGAGAGGGAGGAGGGGAGAAATGGGGAGGGCATTGCGTTGGGTATGTGGTAGATGGGAAGCAGCAAGGGAGGAGGAAAGGGGGGGATGAAAAAGAAAAGGAGACAGATTCATCCTATACCCAGTAATGGGGGGTAGGAGAGGAGGAGGAGCTGAGGCAGTGAGGAGGGATGCTTGAGGGTAGTATACCTGAAGGGGATTATAAGAAGCAATCACAGAAGGCACTAGCCACGAGGTGTTGACGCAGTTTACACTCTGTATATTCTGCCTGTTACATGTATGTTCTCTACTGTATTTGTCTACCCTCCACCCTTGTAACCGACGTGGAGCCTTTGCAAAAGAGTCTGTGACTCAAAGGGTTGTAATTCTGATTGTTTCCAAATAAACAAATAAACAAAACCTTTTGATTGTTGAAACTTTCTATCTCAGCAACCATGTACCGTTTGAGATAGCTACTATACTGGATTGTTTATGTCTTGTACCTATTTGTAAACCTTGAATTTCTAATTGAATTGTCTTTGTACTTTGCTCCTTGTTGTTTACTGTATGCACTCCTGTAAAACACGGAACCTTTGTAAACGAGCTGTCAAGCTCAAAGGTATTAATCCGAGACTTCAATTAATAAATAAATATTCTCAAAAGAGGGCCCAGCCCCACCAATAATATCAGTGTCACACATCACCATGTTTGGCAGCAGGTTACGATGTGTTTGTTCTGTCTGTAACCTGCAGGCTGGCTGCTGCTCACCAACTCCCCCCCCCCTACACACTGAAGGGACTCCAGGAGCAAGCACAGAAGTGCTAGAAAACTTGCATTCCCCCCCCACACACACCTATTGGTGGGCTTTTTTGGTAGGTCAGTGTGGTGTGCCCCTGTGTGCACAGAGAGTGGGCTATCTGATTCGGTGGCAGCACAATGGAGTAATGAGCAAGGCGAGAGCAGTAGCCTTGGAAACTGATCGCAGACCAGAGAGCTTACTCCGCAGCTGAGGAGGAAAACTGCATGTGGTATGCTTTATTTTGTAGTCAGCAGGTGGCTCAGTCAGTGTGTCAGAGAGTCTGGGAACGGAAGGTCTCGCCCAGAGTGTCGGTCACTGTGAGGGAGCCAGCCAGCCAGCAAGGGAGGCCCAGTAGGCCGTGACAGCAGCGGCACCAGCACCAGCTCTCAGTCCGAGCTTGCCCCACCAGGACAGAGAAGTGGCTGCGGTACCACAACGCCCCCTCTCACTCCATCCCTTCAAGGTAGGTGACTTTAGTTGTGGGCAGCATATGTTCATGCAAACTATAATATTTAGCTGGTTGCATTTTAAAGCAGGCGATGAATGATGAAGAGACTGCTGAGTGCAAAAAGACAGACCAACTGGCAGAACTATCCTATCAAGGCATCAACATCTAGCTCTCTTCCTCTCAGAACTTTCAGGTTATCATATTTAGGGGTGACAAAATATATTGGTTACCTTATGTAGAAGTGACATTTGTGTTGTTTTTGCATGTATTACACCAGGACTGCTTTAAGGTACACCTCACTTGCAGAGATAAATGAGCCACACGTGAACATTCTACCCATATGGATTATGATATTGTAATTTTTGTTCTGTTTAAAATTATATTTTACAATTTCATTATCTGACCTGAGCTGAACATATGCAGTTTCGAGCATAGTACTGTGTCCTTCTGCTTTTACCCAGTTTTAAATGTATGGGGATGAAAGATAACCCTTTTGGGATAAAATGGGACTTGGGACGCATAGCTATAGAAATTTTAACATTTTAGAGCAAAAAAATTAGCTATCTATGTGTCAGGGTGGCTTGTTGGTAGCATGTCCCCCTTTGGAAGAGAAGGTTGTGGGCTCTTGTTCCACAATGGGATTGGGCTCATATGCGTACCTCTGGGAATGCCCTGGGGTGGTATGCATAAAGGGACCAACATAAACGTAAATTGATCAATATTTATTAACAATGCCATAGGTGCTTGTCCCCAATAAAAATATAAATGAACAAATATAAATTATAATTATCTTCCATTTTGGTCTCCTCATTCTGCTGGTTCCCCCCATGATGATCGAGGTTCTAGGTTCCTGTTACAAACATTATTGGAAGCAATGCCTGTTGAGTCTCCCAAATATGCATTCAAAAGCCACCTTCTCCCCTTCTGCTAGCTGCCAAATGTCAGCATTCACAAGGTGATGGGGATCCTACACGTCTTGGTGCATCTGATACCCCCAGAGAGCATTGTACAGTTTCTCATAGATTTCTGGGGCATTAACTGTGCTGCAGGGTTACAGCAAACCCTTTAGATGCCCCCCACCAGCTTGCAAAGACTGGCAGCTGTTACTGCCAGGGAATAAGATAGCTCTGAGGACTGTGATGGGCTCTAAGGACTACAATGAAGTGGACCCCATCGTCTCTGTCATCATGGGAAATGGGGTAATGCTTTGTGAATTATAAGAAACTGAGTACATCACTAGAAAGGGAAGGGACTTTTTTTGTTTGTTTGTTATGTAACAAAACTAACCCCAGAAACACTGGGCCCACCCACAGGATGTTGCCTGGGTCTGTCATGATTGTTCTGCCCATATCTGTGATCCTCTCCTCTCAGTCCTTCTTTGCGTTGCATGACAGTCCAGGTAATGATAAGGTAAAATAACTTAACATGCTTTTTAGTGATTACTAGGCATTTTTTGTCTTACGGTTTGTACTTATTGTTACCATGCTTTTTGTGCAGTGACCCTTTTGCTTTTTTTGTTTTACGTACTGTCAGATGTATTTTCTGCTGTGCTAGCAGAATTTGGTTCATCACAGTTCCTGGGTTAGCATTAGAATAGTTTGTTCAGCAGATCAATTTACCTTAGTTTCTGAAATTTATTTGAAGTAAAATGTTGGGACTTAACTGTGGCCAGATTATTCCTAAACCAAGTTAAGTTGGTTTAGATACAGAATCAATTTTCCAAGTAATGAATACATTTTCTATCAGCGTTGCCAGTTGCTATGGTAAGTTGATAACGTAATGCAGCATGCTCTTTAAACTGCTGCCTACTGCACAGTGTATCCCAGAAATTTGTGATAATGGCTTATATTGACAGTGGAGAAAATTGAAGTTCATTTGGGGGGGGGGGGTGACAAAGCTTTAGATGTGGAAGTTAAATGGAAAGCACTGTTGGATACATTAGAGGATTTTAAATTATTTGATGTAAGTATCTCCAGATTAAGCAAAATTGAGTTAACATTTGAAGGTCAGTTGTGTGATAAATTAATTGATAAAATCTGAAGCCCAGTCTTGCATTTCTTAGAATATCTTAAGTTTTGATTGAACAGAGCTTTTATAAATTGTATTTGTCATATGTAATTGCCCCCACTGTTTCTGCTGGTCTTGTTTTTAAAATATAGCTGCTGTACTTGTTAAATAAACTACGCTGTCTCAAGGGAAACATGAAAAACAATGTTTAGGTACATTTCAGTTTATATTTAAACCAATCCAAGGTACAAATGCAGATAATGTGTTGGTTATATAGTATACTTAGATGTGACGACAGGGTGCATATGATGGACGCTTTATGACTGGTTTGGAGATTTATTGAGTTTTTAACACCAAAAATCGATAAAACTGTAAACTGAATGCTTTTACTGTAGTAGAGAACCTGAACGTAAAATAATATGTATACTGCCCAAATGTGACATTTGTGACTCACGTGTAAAGCATGTGCAATCAGATTATTTCCTTATCAACTTTGGCCAAGTAATATACTGTACTTTCATGAATAAATAATACACTATGTAAATAGTATGTTATAAGCGCTAAAGCCCATTAAAATGCTAATTATAGCAGCAGTCCACTGTCCATGAACAATAACAGCAATTTCAGTGTAGTAATGTAACATAAAATTTTATTGATCTGTCAAAGGACCTTTACAATTAAAACATATACAACATACAAAACACATATACATCCACATTTAAAATTAAATTTGATTATAATGTCTATCCAGACAGTTACATCAGCTACAAGTTGACAAATACCTTTGATGGAGTGCAAGTCGACAATAGATATACTAGACATTCACCATTCCTTAGTATTTCCAGATAGCTGCAGCAGTTAAACAATCCGAGAACAGTCTATGCAACAGTTTTCTTAATATAGTCTTTCATCAATCAACTCAACAGGGTGAACCCTGCAGTATAGCACATCAAGTTGAAGAAACTCCAAGTCAAATACCTTTACTGTATGCTTTTAGCAGTCTTCAAGATAGTCCATAAAACAGATCCCTGGTGCATATCATACTCGACGTTTCAAGTCTATTTTGTATATGGCCACTAAGTAAGCAGCAACACTTTTTATAATTCTTTTGTCATTAGTGATAAAAAAGATGTTCAATAATAAATAATTTTTGACAGTGTAGTAAGAATGAACAGGGAATCTGCATAAACTGGTATGTGCGTGCACAGCAGTTAACAGCAACATATATGACAGACAGAGACAGGCCAGTAAAACAACTTGACATTTCCATTTTTTCTCATACCTGAGGGGCTTAACCCCAGACAGTGACCCTCAAGCATACAGGCTCTGCTCTGTAGACCCCCGTTGGGGATTTGCCCCCTGACCCCCACCAGAAATTTTACAAACCCAGCACCTATTCACAACATCAGAGGAAAATAACCAAGAAGTCCTCATTAGTGACTCCCTTGAAGGGAAAGGGGAAATTGTTTAACCAGGAGAGGCATACTAAACTGAAGCTTGTTTCCAGGTACGACCTGGGAGCACAAGGAAGTTAAGACTTGCTTAGGGTCACACAGTATGCAAGTGTGGACTGTGGGATTCAGATGCAGGTCTCTAGGTTTGCAGCTCACAGCCTTAAACCACTGCGCTATACTGCCTCCAAACCATCAGTGTAACAAGGCCTTCAGCAAGGCTAGCAGGGTGATAGGGTGCATTGGAAGAGGGTTCAATAGCAGGAAGCAGGAGATGCTGTTACCTCTGTATAGGTCACTGGTAAGGACCCACCTGGAGTACTGTGCCTGGTTCTGGAGTCCCCACCTAAAAACAAGGGAGATGCAGACTAGAGGTGGTACAATGCAGGGTGATCCAGTTGATTAGGGCCAGGAAAGTAGATCCTGTGAGGACTGGCTAAAAGCAGTGAATGTGTATTTACTTGAAACCAGATTGGGTGGGGAGATATGACTGAGACCTTCAAGGTCCTAAAAGGAATAAACAAGGTGAACTGTGAAGAGTTCTTTACCAGAAAGAGAGAAGACAGGGCATGGAATCACAAGTGAAGGTTTTTTTTTTTTGGTGGGGGGGGTGATTTTTCAAGAAGATGTGAGGAAGTATTATTTTACAGAAAGAATGGTTGAGTCTGGATTGGTCTGCTGGCAGAGGCGATAGGTGCCTGAACCATACATAGCTTCAAAAACAGTTGGGATAGAGCTCAGAGTATAGTAGCTAATCAGCAGGACATGGCAGGCAAAAACACAAAGAGCAAAAAAGGGGAGATAGGGCATGAGTAGACACCATAGAGACAATAGACTTCAGGGTATGAAAGGGTACAAGGGGCAAACAAGATAGACTGTTGGTCATTTTCTGCTGTCATCATAGAGACATAGAACTTGTCAGCAGGAAAGGACCCCTTGGCCCTGTACAGTCTGTCTCCACAAACCCTAGCTGGTCTTCAGCAACCCTCCCTTCTCCCTGCCCATTACCTAATATCCCCCTATGTCTATCCTATGCATGCTTGAAGCCCCCTACTGTTTTCACTCCCACCACTTCTGCTGGCAGTCTATTCCAGGCATTCACCACTCTTTCAGTGAAGTAGTACTTCCTCACACACCACCCCCTTAACTCCCCCCTCTAGCTTCATTGCATGCCCTCTGATTCTGGCAATCTTCCTCATTTAAAAGAGACTTCCCTCCTGCACCCTGTTCACTCCCATGAGGTACTTGTAGGTCTCTTTCATGTTGCCTTTTGCTCTTCTGTATTCCAGGGTGTACATGTTGAGATTCCTCAGTCTCTCCTTCTATGACTTTTGGTGCAACTCATGCACCATTTTAGTTGCCCTCCTCTAGACTGCCTCCAGTCATGACAGTATCAAGTAATGAGCGCATAGTGTATACTGTACTCGCTCATTCACAGTTCAGTCGGTGGCCTGCCATGGTGGTGGGAGAAAGGCTGTGCTGGTCACTGGCTGGTTGTTGGGATGGGGAGGTGGGGTGGCAGGTTACCGTTTGCTAGGGTGAGAGGGTCCACTAGACCACCAGGGAAATGGAATACTTTCATTGTCTGCAAGGAAGCAATGTGGGGGGAGTACACTGGACACCAATGATAATTATATATATTTATTGGGCAGGTGTCCGGGTGGGGGGAGGGGCCACTGGACTACAAGGAAGGAACTGTTTTCTTTTAATCAGTATGGCTATTGGTGACCAGGGGAAGGGAGGCAGGACCACCAGACTACTAGAGAATAATTTTTTTTTTAGTATCAGGACATCGATCTGATTTTTTTTGAGGGGATGGTGACTGGCCACTGGGAAGGGGGGAGGAACCATTGGACTACCAGAGACATGGTGTTGTGAGTCATGGGGGTGCCTTGTACTACCTCCAACAACCACTAGGGTTGCGCAGAGTTAAAAGGAGGTTTTCTCTGTGGTATTTTCTCCATGCAAGGGTACCCTGCAAAAGGCCCTTGCATGGAGAAAATATTTCATGAATGGGACTGCACCAATATGCAGATTCCCTCCCCCTCATTAGCATTGTGGACCCCTCAAACCTTTGCCCCATCGCAAATACAGTTTGTGGGTGCAAACTGGGCTTTTGTGAATACCACACTGGGGCAAAACCCAGTTTGCACAGCATAAACTGAGTTTGCAATGGGGCAAAGTTTTGTGAATCTATCCCCAGCTCTCTAACAGTGTCTTCCCCACACCTCACAATGCATAGTACAATAGCTGCTGGTGCTCACCGGTACTGAGGGTACTATCCTCTCCCCACTTGTACTAGTGGCTGTCACTGTAAATCTGTGCAGGCCTGAGGATGCTGCATGTGGTTGCCTGGCATTGGTGCACTTAAAGATCTCTTTTTGTTAATTAACTCTTTTTCCTAATACAAGGACAACTATGCCTTATGTATTACAAATAAATAGCAGGAATTGCAATTTCTTATGCATTATTGATGTTATAAATACTATTGAGCCCATTTATTGACTGGATTGACACAACTGTGGGAGGTGTGCACAGTTTGTACTTGCACCCCTGCACCCTTCCAAAATGTGTACTTGTACCCCTGCACCCTGCAAACATTTGCACTTGCATCCTGCACTGTCCAAGGATGGCAACAGAGCCTAGAGGTCAGAGTAATGAGTTGTGAATGAGCTTGGAACATCCAGCAGACCTGGGTTTGATTTCCACAGCCTCCACTTGCATATTGTGTGACCTGAGTAAGTCACTCAACCACCCCAGTGCTCCAGTGTTGCCACTGAAAACAGGCACCTGTGCCTTATGGGCTTTACTCGGTTACCAAAAGAGTCAAAATGTGTACTTTTAATCCTGCATCCTCCTAAAACTTATACCCCTCCACCCTCTCAAAATTTGTACTTGTACCCCTGCATGCCTCCCAACATTTGTACTTGTACCCCTGCACCCTGCAAAAATTTGCACTTTCACCCTTCCCCCTTTCAAAATTTGTATTTTTAACCCTGCATCCTCCCAAAACTTGTACCCCTCCCAAAATTTGTACTTGTACCCTGCACCCTTCTAAAATTTGTACTTTTAACCCTGCACCCTCCCAAGATTTGTATTTGTACCTCTGCTCCCTCCCAAATCTTGTACCTGTATGCACCCTCCCAAAGTGTGTACTTTTAACCCTGCACTATTTCAAAATTTGCACTTGCACTCTTGTATCCTTCCAAAACTTGTACTTGTCCCCTGCATGCTCCTAAAATTTGTACTTTTAGTCCTGCACCCTCCCAAAACTTGAATTTGTACCCCAGCACCCTGCCAGAATTTGTACTTGTACCACTCTGAAAATTTGCACTTGTATCCCTGAACCCCTGCCAAAATTAGTACTTGTACCCCTCCCCAAATTTATATTTGCTCCCCTTAACTCCCTCCAATATTAGTACTTGCACCACTCCCAAAAATTATACTTAAACTTCTGAAAATCGCTCAGATATTTGTACCTGCACCCCCCTGAAAATGTACACTTGTACCATTGAACAACTGCCAAAATGTGTACTTTTACCCATCGCAAAATTTGCATTTGTTCCCCTGAGCCCCTTCCAATGTTTGTATTTGTACCCCTCCCAAAAATCTGTACTTGTACTCCAAACCCCAGCTTAAATTTGTACTTGTACCTCTCCCTAAATTTGTACTTGAACCCCAAATCCTTTCCAAAATTTGTACTTACACCATGCAACCCTTCCAAAATGTGTAATTTCACCTGTGTACCCCTCCCAAAATGTGCACTGGTACCCCAGAACCTCTCCTGAAATTTGTACTTGTAGCCCTCCCAAAATATGTACTTGCACCCCTTCCAAAATTTGTACTAGCATCCCTGCATACCTCCCAAAGTTTGTACTTGCAACTCTGAATCCCTCCAAAAATTTGTATTTGTGCCCCTGCAATGTTTTTACTTGTATTCCTTCTAAAACTTGTACTTGCACCCATGTAACCCTTTCAAAATGTGTACTTGTACTCATGAACCCCTCTGAAACTTCATACTTACATTACTACACCACTCTCAAAATGTTTGCTTGCACCCCTCCCAAAATGCATATTTGTATCCCTGCACTCCTTCCAAAATATGTACTTACTCCCTCCCTAAATTTGTACTTGAACCCCTGTACCCTCCCAAAATTTCTACTTGCACTCCTCCCAAAATTTATGCCTGTACCCCACCCAAAATGTGTACTTGCACCCTCCCCAAATTTGTACTTGAACCCTTTAACCCCTCCCAAAATGTATGCCTCTACCCCTGCATCACTTCCAAAATGTGTACTTGCACCTTCTCCAAATTTGTGCATGAACCCTTTTGCCCCTCCTGAAATGTATGCCTGTACTCCTGCACCACTCCCAAAATGCTTGCTTGCACCCCTCCCAAAATGTATATTTGTATCCCTGCACCCCTTCCAAAATTTGTACTTACTTTGAGCCCTCTCCATTTTTTTTTGCTTCTATTACCAACAATTCATCCCAAGAGTCTTGACTGGGTCCAAGGCCCTCCTGACTCCTGGCACTCTCTCTCCTTTGTTGCTCTCCCTCTTCCCCCCTTTTATCCTTCTATGCCCTGTTTCTTACCCAATCCTTGTGCTACCCCCTACCCTCTCTACTCACTCCTATCTTCGTCTACCTCACCTCTGTCATGACAATGCCGCCTGGCTGCTTCCCTTCTCACACAGTCTATGACCCTCTCCAATTTCTATCCCCACCCTTCTTCCACTTAGCTTATACCACCTGTTTTGTATTTAAAAATTTGTATCTGAGAATGCTCTGTCAATACAGTATAATAATAACTGGCCAGCAATTTTTGTCAATGAACTGATCCAGTTGATATTTGCTGTAATAACTGACTGGTTATTCCAGCATGTACGCGCACTGCCATTAAAAATTAATGCTTCCTTATTGGCTCTGCTCTTGTTTGTGGGCGGGCTTAACACTTCTGAAAACATGGCGGCTCTGTCTCTCACTCACCGTGGAGCCGCCACAACATGACCTCTCCATCCTTATTTTTATTATTTTGAATAAATGTATCTGGTTGATCCTACCTTTCCCAGCTTTAAAAAGCTATATCTGGTTACTCTTGCTGTTCATCTACTTTGGGACCTTGCCAGCACGCGACCAAAAAATGGAACTGTGGCTGACCCTTGTAGCTCCTATCGCACCCAGCAAGTTGTAAGTTAAAATAAAATGAAGACAAAAAAACTCCAAAAAAACAAAAGAAAATGTTCATTCTGACAAACCAAAAAACACTAGTGTGTGTGTGTGTGTGTGTGTGTGTGTGAGACTGTCACTACAGTCAGGCTGGCAAAACAATATTAAGAGAGTCACTTTACTCATGCTGAAGAAAAATTGCTGACCAGCCTATTATTAAAATTAAAAGATGTGAAAGTGTGCCTATGAGAATTTAATGCACGCCCTTGGTGTGGGATGCTTTGATAAACCCCTCGGACTTCATCCTCGGGGTTTATGTATCATCCCACACCTTGGGTGTGCATTAAATTCTCATATCACACACTTCCCCATCCTTTATTCTCTATATGATGCCTTACTGTCATCTGTAACAACTTATTATGTTATCGTCTGTCTGTCTGTGTTTTACCCATCCCACTCATTAACATGGAACCTTTGTAACTGAGCTGTCCTGTGCTCAAAGGAACTTGTAATCTGAGAATGAATAAATAAAATAAAAATTACTCCCTCCCTAAATTTGTACTTGAACCCCTGCACCCTCCCAAAATTTCTACTTGCATCCATCCAACAATTGATGCCTGTACCCCTGCACCACTCCCAAAATGTGTACTTGCACCTCCCCAAGTTTGTACTTAAACCCCTTTACCCCTCCCAAAATTTACACCTGTACCCTTGTACCACTCCCAAAATTTGTACTTGCATCCCTCCCAAAGTTTGTACTAGTACCACTGCACCCCTCCCAAAATTGGTACTTTTTCCCATTTATCCCTCCCAGAATTCATACTCGTATTGTATCTATGCAGACCTCACAGAATTTTTACTTGCAACCCTCCACCCCACCCAAAATGTGTATTTCTACCTCTACACACCTCCTAAAATTTGTACTTGCACCTCTTCCAAAATCTGTTCTTGTACCCCTCCCAGAATTTATACTTGTACTCCTGAACCTCTCTCACTGGTCCCTATGCATGACACCAGCACAGCATGTGTAGGGCACATTTGTAATGCACTGGCACGTAAATTTATTTATTTATTAAATTTTGGTGACTGGGTAGGCCCACTGAGCCCCGAAGGTCCCTTTTTCAGGGGTGACCTGGGATAACAATACAAGTTATAAGAATGAACAAGGACATAAGGAACATTTGAGGCATTGTGAGTTACATCATGAGGTCTAATGCACCACATACACACACACACACAACCCAGAAGCAGCATGCACAACATGCTGCAAGCCACCTCACAGGGCCACAGTGTGCACCCATGCAGGGCAGTAGTGTGCTGTGTACATGGGGGCATGGCCACGTAACAGGCATGTAAGAACATACTCAGCGCATGCGTGAATGTGTGGAGGTACACCATGCACTGTGCGCAGGCTGTGCAAACATACGTATGGCCAGGGCCTGCCGTAAGCTACCACATAAGTGGATACACCAGCAGTAGGACAACACCACGCCGATGGGGTAGAGATACATCAGTGTGCAAGGGGTATGCTGCACCCGTGCAAGGCACCGCCAGCACTCATCCACCATATAACACTGCAGGCACACTGCCCCAAAGGCCATCCAGGCATACCAACATAGGGGAGTCATGGACAGGCTGCTGTATACAATCCACCACAGTGGGCCATGTGGTGCACCCACACATGGTGCAATGAAGTGTCACTGCTACGGCCGTGCCTATCTGGTAAGCAATGGCAGTGCAAGAAGGAGACTCATGTTGGTGCCCACTGACAGGGCCCCCCCATGCTGGCACAGATGGCCAACACCCATATGCACACAGGCAGGCAGACAGAGGTGGAGGGCAGCCCCCTGGCCATACCCACCACAACAGCAGGAGGGACAAACAGCCCCCCAAGTGGTGTCTGCCATCAACCCACCTGCCCAGCCACAGCCAGCCACTAGACCACACACACAAAGGCCCACTCACCCGAGACAATGAACACACACTGAGGTATGAAAACAGAAGGTTTGCTAAACCAGTGAAGAACAGAGCAGGTGATAGTACAAGGCCCATGTGATGCAATGGGCCACAATCTGCCCACATCACCCCCCTGCAACAGTGCCCCCCGCCCACCTTCAGTCCACAGGAGCCCCCATAGGGTCCTCTGCCAGTGGGGGCATGACAGCCACTGACTCCACTCCAGTCCCTGGACACCTCTGGCATGGACCACCAGCCACAGACTCCTTGCTGCTGGTGCTCTCCTTATCCTCTGCCATCCTCCTGGGCCATGGCACGTGGAGGAGTACATCCTTCACAAAGGTCCCCTGTAGCACTGTGGAGACAAAGGAGACAGCGCAGAGAGACCGGCTGGTGTCCCACCCACCCCTGGCCTGCACTGAACATTCAGTATGATGTCCATATGTCCCCCTGGGACCAACACCACCCAGTGTATATAAACCGGTGATGCTGCAGTGGCCCAACCCCACAACAGTGAGGTCCACAGAGCTGCTGTGATCAATTGTGAGTCATGCCAGGCAATGCCAGGAGTGACTATGCAGGGCTGCAGTTGTCGCTGTACCCACCATGGCATGCTGGCAGACCCTGGCACACTGGCAATCCCCAGGCCCCCCACCATCCCAATGCCCTATGACACGCTATGTGCAACAGAGGCAAAACACTTACCCTTGATGCCACTGTGACCCACCACAGTGTCACCTCCTCTACCGGCTTTGTATCACCCTCAAAATGTGGCTGGCCCTCCACGTCAGTCCACCACAGGTAGTGCGGCCACCTCCTCTGCCACTGCTAGCAATAGAGCCCCCAAGGGTGCATCACCATCATGGATGCACCATTAGCCTGCACCTGCCTCATCAGCTTCAGCATATAGGGCATACCTGTGATGTCCTGCATGGGGTGGCATAGGGAGACACAAGAGGGGCAGCGACATCACTACACAGTGATAAGCAATGACCCACATCCCAACACTACACACACAGACACACACACACATATGCAAGTGGTACTCACCAGCTGACAGCCCTGTACCTCCCACATGGTCCCGTATCCACCACTATTGCAGTAGGCCCGCACAGCCACCCTCCACAGCTGCTCTGGCAATTGCACCATACCAACGCCATTCACTGCACGTGCAGGTCTGTGCCTTTATATACCTTCCCTGTGCTGCAGCCTGTGCATGTGCCATGCAGTGCGACACATGTCAGCTGCTAAGCCATGCACCACAGCCCTGCCCACCATAGTGGCACATAGGAAATCACTGGCATTGCCGCTGCAGAGAGACAGCACCGGCAGCCCACATGCAAGTGTGCATGGCCAAGTCACACAGCACGGCTATGGACACCATCCGAGCACACATCAGGAGGAGTGGGGGCTGGATGGCATGCGTATGTGTGTGTGTCTGTGGCTTTGCCTGTGTGGTGGGCAGTGCATGGGCTGTGTCCCTGGTGTGCATGGCATATGGTGGGCAGGGTGCTGTACCCATGGCACAGCCTAAATGGGTGCAGTGTGCCTTGCCACACTGGGCACACTGTGCAGGCCTGGTATTTGCTGTGATGTACCTGTGTTGTGTGAGTATGGGTTGGACATGCCACCGGACACATGCAGTGCTACCACCTGCATACAGGTGAACATGGCCACCATCGGCCCAGTACTGGGTGCCCATACCTGCATGGCACGTTCACCCTCATGGCCGCGTGCTGCATGCCACACACGATACGACCACTGAGATGGATGCACCCCGAATGCTGTGGGCATGCAGGGTGCATGGGTATGAGGCCTGGCCGTGGTCCAGATGAATGCATGCATGTTGGCATGTGCCACCAATGGGGCAGACAGCACCCTGAACATGGCAATGCACACAGTGGGACACGTGCCTAATGCATAAGATGGGTGCTTCTGTGTCGCTGTGCCATCCATCATGACTCCATGTACAGTACATCACAGTGATGTGTCCTGGACTACTCCTTAATGTGTACCTATAGCATGCTGGTCATGTGGGTGGAGGGAGGCAGCAGCCATGGAAGCACATGTTCTGGCCACTCGTGGCCAGCGGTGAGCTCTGAGACACCCACTGTATTGAGTGCTTTTGAATGCCATGGCATATGGTAGTGCAGTTGTGCGACCTTGTCTGCAAGAGGGTTATGTGTGCCCTCACCTACTATGCCACAGGACCATTCCAGCCTGTGGTGGGTGATGGCAGTCAGTCAGTCATCTATGTCCCGTGCCCTGGTACAGGTCATGGATGCATTACTGGACCACATGTAAGACCATATATGCCTCTCAGCGATGGATGGAGAGATCTGTGCCATCAAACAGGCCTTCTTTGCCAAGCATGGGATGCCGAATGTGCTCGGTGCTGTGGATGGCACCCATATCAGTGTCCGAGGAGGCATTTCAGAGCAGAAAGAACTTTCACAGCCTCAATTACCAGGTGGCATGTGACACGACAGGCATCTTCACAGACGTCTGTGCCAGGTTCCCTGGGTCATGCTATGACGCATTCATCCTGGATGCCTTGGGCCTCAGTACACTGCTTGTGTCTGGACACCTGGATGGATAGCAATTGGGTATGTACTGACATGGTTGGGTGGTACAATGTCTGGCCGACAGCACACTGACATGTTCTCCTTTCCCCACAGGTGACAGTGTATACCCACTATGGACATACCTGTTGATGCCCTTCCTGGCACCAGTGGATGCGGCAGAGGAGGCCTTCAAGTCAGCACACTGCCATATGTGGTCCATCATTGAGAGGAGCATTGGGCTACTGAAGATGCAGTATTAATGCCTGGACCACACTGGGGGCACCATCATGCTTGCACCACCCGGTACCTGCTGTGTGTTTGCCATGTGCATGACGCTCCACAACATGGCAGTGCAGCGGGGCCTACCCATGCCTCAGTATGACCCTCCAGACACGCCACCAGGACATCAGGGGATGACTGCTGTCACAGGAAGGATATGGCTGTGGGTCATGCAGTGCATGTGGGGTTCATGAATGGCACCTTCAGATGGTAGTTTCAGAGTTATGTGCTCACCATTGCCTGGCGTCCACAATTGTAGGGTATGCACCACCTGCTGTCCATCAAACCATACATGCCACAGCATGACATATTCAGGCATGGCTGACATTGTGCCCCATGATGACACAGGACTGAGGTTGCAGGTTGGCAGTTGTGATGCCATTTTGTGCCCCTGACCCTGGCTGGCGTTTGATGACAGGGCACATTTGCCGCTGTGCTCAGCACCTATACCATGGCAAGGTAGGCAGCTGAACAGTGGACCACCCTCCCTGCCACTGCATGGGCAATCCTGCCCATGCCCTTGGAGTGTGCCCACCACCACCGTGTGCCATCATGTGCATCAACGTGTGTCTCTGTGTCCGTGCCATTGTGTATGTGTAAGTGTGTACGTGTGTGTGTGTGTGCTTCTGGGGGGGTGTCCACTCACACTATGGTGCCAGACCATCCTACTATGTGCCACCCTGGTGTCCCTTACCACCATGGTGATGCATACAGGGCAGCCTGCTCACGCAGCCTGGGCTGTGTCTCCTGCCTGCGTGCTGGACCCAGTGCCCTACCACCCCTGTGCTGTGGTGCAATCTGCATTCATGTTCCCCCACCAGTATGTCCACCGTCCCCTCACTGACCATAGCACCATCGCTCTGCTCATCCTGGGGTGTGGTGTCCTCCATGACGGCATCCTGTGTGCCTTGTGAAGTGGTGTCCTCCAGTATGTCCCCATCATTACACAGGCCCTGCGTCGAGCAGTCTCCGCTAGTGCTCCCCTCTCTGTCTGCATTGGTGGCTGCATGTTGTGCTGTGCCGTCATCTTAGTTCTGCGTCCCCAGTTCTGGGTGCGCGGTGATGCCATGCTGCATGGCCATGACTGGGGGCCCTATGCCATCAGCAGCTCCACAGTGCACTCCTGTGTTTGTGCCATCCTCATCACATCGAGTCCCATGGCATGGACTGTGCCAGTCAGCTCCACTATGGGCTCCATGAGCCTGCGCTGTGCCTCCAGCCTGTTGCACTCCAGCTGCCCCAACTCCTTGTACTGGGTGTCCAGTGTGATGGTGACCTGCAATGGCCTGCTACATTCAGTGAGTCTGCTGGACGGACCCTCATCTCGGCTGTTCATCCCTGCGCCTCCAGCAGTCTGCACCATGCCGCTTGGTTGTGGTACATTGCCCACGTGCATGGCACTACTGCTGCAGACATCCTCTTCAGGTGGCTGTTGCCCCACAGCATGTGTGGGGCCATGCATCTCCAGGGATATCGTCGGCTGCCTCTTCTGCCAATGGGTCCCTGTCACTGCTCTCCATGGCATGGGTGGTGTCATCCTCGGACACATGCTGCCCTTTCTCAGCTGGCTGTTCTGGCCCTGTTGGGGGGAACATGTGTGGGGGGGTTATTGTGCTGCGTCATGTTTCTGTCTTTATACCTGCTGTGTGTCTCCCCATACTCACCTGCATCATCATCATCCATTGCCTGGCCATGCTATCCGTTGGGCCCTGTGGTGGTCTGGCTCCCTGCCGGCATTCTCCCTGCATGTCCATTCTCCGTGGTGTGCTCTGTTGGCACAACACATAGATGTTAGTGGGCACGGCTGCTAGGCACTTGTGCCACTGGTTGTGGTGTACCATTTAGTGCATTACTCACCGGCTTGTGTGTTGATACCCTCTGCCACACCGTGGATACTGACAGCTGTGAGGGTGTCCACCACCATGCTCTCCACAGGTGTCAACTGGCTGTCCAGGATGGGGGAGCCACCACCTTTGTGCCCGTGCAACCTCTGCCATCTTGCGCTTCATGAACATGCGCATGTCCCACCATTTGTGCTTCATGGTGGTGATGGTATGTGTGTCTGGGACCTGCAGTGTTCACTGCCACCTGAACGTCCAGCCACAAGCACACCTTCACATCTGCGGGGGTGGATGGGGCCAGCACACCATATAGTCAGTCTTGTTTGCCACTTATCTCCACTACCATGGCTGCCACCTGTGCCCCCATGAAACTGGAGGCCCGTTATCTGGCTGCACCACCACTACGTGCACCTCTGGTTGCCTGCCCTGCTGGCAGTCAGGTGTTCTCTGGTGCTGCATGTCCCTGTGCATCTGTCTCCGCATCTCTCTCCCAATCCACCATTGTTCCTCTGTCAGCTGTGCAGTCTGCATTCACTTCTGCATCTGCGTGGTGGTTGGGGAGTTTGTCCCTATGTGGTGGGGTAAGGGGTGGGGCCACGGTGCTGGGGACAGCCTCCATGGCCTACGCAGCATGCTCCACTCTGCCCGTGGACCTGCATGCAGGGCCTGCATGCTTTGCGTATCAGTTGGTGCATGCCATGTCTTGCCTGGTCCTGCACGCTGCACAGCTATGCACCACGTATGGCTTACATTTACACGCCTTTCTCACACATTCATGCATAGGGCCCAGTATTTGTACTTGCACTCCTCCAAACATTTGCACTTGACCCCTGTGCTCCTGCCAAAATTTGTACTCGAACTCCTCACAAAATTTGTACTTGTTCCCATTAAATTGGTCCAATATTTGTACTTGTGCCCCTCCCCAAATTTGTACTTGCATCCCAAATCCCCTTACGAAATTTGTACTTACACCATGCAACCCTTCCAAAATGTGTAATTCACATATGCACCCCTCCCAAAATTTGCACTAGAACCCTTCACAAAATTTGTACTTGTAGCCCTCCCAACATATGTACTTACACTGCTTCCCAAATTTTTACTTGTACCCCTTCCAAAATTTGTACTAGCATCTCTGCATGCCTCCCAAAGTTTGTACTTGCACCCCTGAACCCCTTTTAAAAATTTGTATTTGTGTCCCTGCAAAATTTTTACTTGCATCCCTTCTAAAAGTTGTACTTGCACCCACGCATCCCTCTCAAAATTTGATTGCAGCCCTACCAAAATTTGTACTTGTACACATGAACTGCTCTGAAATTTCATACTTACACCACTGCACCACTCCCAGAATTGTTGCTTGCACCCCTCCCAAAATGTACATTTTCATCCTGTACCACTTCCAGAATTTGTACTTGCACCCTCCCACAATTTGTACTTGTACCACTGCACCCCTCCCCAAATTGGTACTTTTCCCCAAGTATCCCTCCCAGAATTCATAATCGTATCTCTGCAGACCTCCCAAAATTTCTGCTTGTAGCCCTCCACCCCTACTAAAATGTGTACTTCTACCCCTGCACCCTCCCAAAATTTGTACTTGCACCTCTGCACCCCCTCCCAACATTTGGACTTATACCCCTACACCCCTCCAAAAATGTGTACTTGTACCCCTGTATCCCTCCTGTTGGGATGGAATGCAATTCCTAGGACATTGCTGTTGCCTAATGTAAAGAACTTATGACCCCGTATACAATGCTGACATCGGAATAGTTCGCACCAAAAAAGACTTTGCTGTGTAGATATATAAAGGGTATCTGTAGATATACAATGTAGGGTAATTAGATAGGTTTGAATAATATTTTAGGAACTTAATTAAATGTGAAATAGATTGGAATTAACTAAGAATTCTTGTATAAGTGCATTGATGTTTTATGAGTATCTGAATTGTATTATGCTTCTTTTATAGTTCTTCGGGCTATGTATTATGTTAGACATACTGTATGTGATTGTAAAATTGTTTCTTGTATGATTCTAAATATTGCATGGGACCTCATTGAAAATGAGCTTTGCTCAATCGAGTCTATCCCTTATTCATACAAATTTCGATGAATAAAAATATTTTACTACTAATACTACTCCTAAAATCTGTACTGGTACCCCTGCACAACCCCCAACATTTGTACTTACAGCCCTACGCCACTCCCAAAATTTGTATCTGTACCCCTACATGCCTCCTAAAATGTGTACTTGTAGCCTTGTACCCCATAAAATGTATGATTGTACCCATGCACCCTTTAAAAATGTGTGCTTGCATGCCTGCACCTCCCAGGATTTGTGCTTACACCTCTGCACCCTCCCCAAATTTGTACTTCCACCTCTGCACCCCTCCCAAAATTTGTACTTGCACCCCTGCGCTCCTCTCAAAGTTGGTACTTGAACCCCTCACCCTTCTTAAATGTTGAACTCATACCTTTGCACCCTCTTAAAATTTATAGTTGTAGTGCTATGCACTTTCCAAGATTTGTACTTGTACCCCTCCACCACTCTCAAGTCAATGATCTTGAAGAAAACATTCCAGATAAAAGCCCATATTTCTTGTGATACTAGCCACATTAAGTACCTACTGTGCTCTCCATGTAACAAGTATCATGCTGGCAAAACTACATGTCCACTGAAGTTCAGGGTATCAGAATATAAAATGGCAAGAAAAGACAATGCATTGTTGCTTACAAGGCAGTGTGCTCCCACACATGCGTTAATGCATATGCTCCTACTGTACTTCACACATCTCCTTTAGAGTAAGCCAGTAATAGTATAAATTCAGTAAACAGCCTTCGGCGGTCTCCTCTGGTAGCATGGAGAATGGCCACTGCAAAGAAAACCAGCAAGAAATCCCAGAAGCAAGTACAATTTGATAACTTTTAAAAAAAACATAGAAACCATAATTTATAAGCACTAAATAATGCAAACAATATAGCGGTCTGTCAGTAGAGGTTTTGAAATAACAGACAGCACTGTCATCTTGTGGCAAAAAGCTGACATGCGTCTTATAAAAACTGACAAGCACTGACCAGTCAGTTAGCAATGCTGTATATATTGCAAGTCAAAAGGTTAAAAATGCTGCTATAAATGTCTGTAGGCACAGAGCAGGCAGTTAATAATGCTGCATACAGTATATTATGATTCAAACTGTTAAAAATGCTCATGATAGCTTTGGTATACTCCAGAATATATCTGTAGGAAGTCCGTGTTTTTGTAGCAACAGAAGAAGTTTCATATAATGACGAGAAGAAGAATAAGCATTTATATAGTGCTTTTCATACATATTGTATCCCAAAGCACCTTACAAGCAATGCTAGACTGGTAGAAAGTGACTGAGCATGTAGTGGCAGCCATTTTGCAACTCGACACCCACACACAGCCTTGGACAATTACATGAACCAGTTTTATGGGAAGGGGAATGTAGGCCAGGACACTGGGGAAAATCACCAACTCTTGCAGAAAGTGCCTTGAGTTCTTTTACTTCCACCTGGACACCCAAGAGGAAAGCACCAGAGATGGGTAGAAATTACCTCAGTGTCATGTCTCATCTGATGGATGACACACTTCAACAGTACAGCACCCCCCTAATAGAGCACTCAGGTGATAGCATTTAGGCATGAGCCCAGTCCTGGTGTGGGACTTGAACCCACAACCTTCTGGTCAGAGGCAGATGCGCTACCAATTGAGCCATGCTGACACTGACACCACAAGACATCATTATTGAAAGATGTAATTTTTCCTACATATGGGAATTAATAATGAGGAGAATAGGCATGGTCAAGCAAGCTTATGATCACAATAATGTATTTGGGACATTTATGTAGTTTCATGAAAGTTGATAAAACTAAATGACAACAGATACTGTGATATGTTTGCTTTTTTTGGAAAAAAAAACAGGTGTATAAGGAATATCCGTTTATTCATAGGATATGTTATTGAGTGCTAAAAGACAAACACCTTCTAAGCAGGTATAAAAAAAGGAAAAAATATGACTGGTTTAAGATGCATATTGTATGTAGTATGGAAAGGTGTAGCATGATTAATGCTTTAGTAGTACTCAGCAGAATGGCTCAACAACCTAATAATACACCGTATAAGGAACAATGTATGGGCAACCATACAGAATGAGCTTGTGTTTCCACTAAGGGGTTCAGATAACAGTATATTGACCTCGAGGTGGAAGCATAAGATGAGTTGTGTATGGTCGCCCATATTTTATTTTTTATAGTAAAAATTAGAGCAGACAAGATGTGAAGTTGCTGTTCAGTGGCTTCTATATAAAGCAATCAAAGTGATGAAACTATATAGTGTTTAGATACCATAGTTGTGGAAAATATATGCCAAAAATAAATATTATTTCTCTTATTAGCTGTTTATAATTTAAAGGTGGAGTGTGAGTGAACAAGCTTGATGAGAGAGCCAGATGGACAGTGTGATCTTGTAGCAAGTGTGAGCAGAATCTATCACTATGAGCAAGGAAGAAACAGTTACCCTTGTTTAAAAATAAAAAAAGGTTTTTGTTTTATTTCTGATTATCTGTGGATTACTGCTGGGAGAGGAGTAATGTGAGAGATGGGGGAGCAAGTGCAATGATAACTGAGTCGCAGTTGGAGGTAGTCCATGATGAGTGTCTGCAGCGCTGAAAGTGCTGAAAGAAAATGAAAGCAGGCAGGCAGCAGTCAGCACAAGTGGGTCACAGGAGCTATGATTGTAGAACATGTAGAACAACTTTTAGAATGTGCACAACAAAATTAGATTACGCACAGCAACTTCTAGAATGTGCACAACTACTTTTAGAACATGCACAACTACTTTTGAGCAGTCACTGATTTCAATGCACAATAAGCCCTAACCAGGCAGTACAGCCTAGAAGTTAGAGTAACAAGCTGTGAATTAGTTTGGTACATCCTGCAGTCCTGGGTTTGATTCCCACAACCTCCACTTGCATACTTGTGTCTCTGAGCAAGTCACTTAACCACCTCAGTGCTCCTGGGTTGCTCCCAAAAATAGGCAAATGTGCCTGGTGGGCCTTACTATAAGATAATTTAATCCACAATTGAATGGAGGGTAAAAGGGGAAATATCCTAAATATTGTGTGTATAGTAAATATGAAAGAAAACAGTAAAGTAATTGAGCAATAAGGTACGACCAGGGGTTATGTTAATGTTATAGTTAATAACCCCCTGGGGGCATAATGTAGCATGAGGCATAGCCAAGTACCATATTGCCCCCAAGAGGTGATTAACTTGAACATTAACATAATGCCTGGAAGTACATTATTGCAATTATAAAAAATGGGTTCCACATTTTTTTTTACCTGACTATATTTTTTGTTTTCTTTTGGGTTTTAACTCTGTCTGAAGTGAATAGTTCCTCCACTGTGCTGCAGCTCTTTCTCAATAGTTATGTGCTGTTCTAAATGAAATTGCTATTACTATGATAAACTGCATTCTATGTTCATTGAGCACAGCTTGTGACCAGTGAATGTGAACATGATGGTGACAAAGTGAGACACTATTATAATGTGTGGTTCTGTTTTAGTGCCAATGTAATGCTACCAAGGGTCTGAAGATAGCACATATGAACATATGTAGTCTTAGACCAAAAATACACGAAGTTCAGGCCTGGTTGGACCTCTACAAACCGGACTTACTAGCCATCTCTGAAACCTGGCTAAAAGCCCACATCCATGACCACGAGATTCAGGTCGTGGGCTACAATAGCTACCTCAATGACAGAGAAACCAAAAAAGGGGGTGGGGACCTAATCTATGCTAAGGATGACCTCTGCGTGTCACCTCTACCCCTGCAGACTAATTCTACTGCTGAGGGAGAGAGCATATACATCCGGATAACCCTAGGGCTAGCCAAACAATTAACAATTGGCTGCATCTACCACCCACCAAAATCAGCCCTCAAATCCCTTGAAGCCATCACAAACGATATGGCTATCAAGGTAACAATGGAGCAACTAATCCTGGGCAACTTCAACATTAACTGGGCCCAGGACCCTGGTCATGCCTCGAAGTCACTTACCCATGAAGCAGATCTGACGCAGGTCATCTCTGAACCAACCAGACTTAATTACAAAACTGGGAACCACACCACCCTTGACTGGGCTCTGGTGTGTAACCCCACTAATATACAGAGTGCAGGCACAATGGCAAACTCCCTGAGTGACCATTCCCCAATCTTCTGTATATGGAAAAACAAACCACCCAAGGTCCAACCTAGAATTCTCTCCACCCGTGACTTCTCCAAGTTCTCTGAACTACAATACAATCGCTACCTAGGTAGTCTGGACTGGAACCCCATAAATCTTCTCCCTACTCTTACTGAGGCTGTGCAATACTTCCAGGACGAACTAACCACAGCGGCCAACCTCTCTGCTCCAATGAAGAGAATGAGGGCTAAAGGCAGCTGCTACAAGTGGATCTCTCCTTCCCTCAAAGCCCTAATGGCTACTCAGGAAAAAGCCTGGAAAAAGTGTGGGTTCTCCTCCCTCCCGGCAGATCTCGCTGAATACAAAGCCCTGAGGAACAAAGCCAAGAAAGCCATAAAACTCGGTAAGAGAGATTACTTAACACACCTCCAGAAAACCAGCCTGGGCAACCCCAAGCAATTCCGGAATCATATCAATGACCTGATCTAGGGCAGCAAAAAGCCTGAGTCCTGTCCCATGGAGATTAATGGTCAACTCACAACTGACCCTTCTCAAATATCGGCTGCCCTTAACAGGCACTTCTCAGACCTCGAGGCCTACAAGACCTGCCTGTCTCCCCAGACTCTCCCCCCACCTCAGATGAACCACCTCACATGGAAAGACCCCCATTTCACCTGAGACTGGCTAAATGCACTGAAGTACTAAACCTCCTAAGGAACCTGAAACCGAAAGGGTCAGGGGGACCCGACGGTATCAACCCTCGGCTACTCGAGGCAGGAGCTACCTCCTTAGCCTGGCCTATAACCATGCTCCTCAATCGATCACTGAGGGAAGGAGCAGTCCCTGACCCATGGGAACATGCCAATGTTGTCCCCATTCACAAAGTGGGGCTCTGGGAAAAACTCAACAACTACAGGCCCATCTCCCTCCTCTGCTCACTTGCTAAGGTGCAAGAAAGAGTCATCTACAATCAACTCAGGGACTACCTGGAAGCTCATCAGCTCCTTGCCCCCTCCCAACATGGATTTAGAACAAACCATGGTACTGACACTGCCCTCATTAACTTCATGGATGAAGTTCTCAGGGCAATGGACAAAGGGATACCCACTGGTGCAGTCTTTATAGACTTATCCAAGGCATTTGACCTCGTCGACCACAACTTGCTGCTACAGAAGCTGCAAAATATAAGCCTAGACAATCATGCCCTGAAGTGGTTTGGGAGCTACTTATCAGGCAGGGCACAGAGGGTCTCATGGAAAGGGACCATGTCTGACCCACTACCCCTAAACCAGGGTGTACCTCAAGGCTCAATTCTAGGCCCCCTCCTGCTTTTCTTGTTTACCAATGACCTGCGTACCCACTGCGGGGAGAACTCGGTTGTGCAGTACGCTGATGATACTGACATCTTCCGACCCCTGCTTGACGTTGTTACCCTAGGCCCTCTACTCCAAAAGGATCTCACTTCACTAGAGACTTGGCTATGTAAGAACAGAATGGTACTAAATGCAGACAAGACCAAGGCAATGCTATTCGGGTCAAGATCCCTGGGATTTGACAGGTCCTCATCCGTCTCCTTATCCTCACTCTCTGGTAAAGCCATTAACATAGTCCCTTCCCTTAAATACTTAGGCCTCATGTTGGATCAGAATATCACATACAAGGAACACGTGGACCAGGTCACCAGGACCCTACATCGGAAACTTGGCACCCTGTACCAACTCAGGGACCAACTCAACCCTGAAGCCAGGCTCTCCATAGCTACCAGCGTCCTTCTACCCAACCTGACCTTTGCGGCCCCTATTATACAGGGCATGGCTAAACAAGAGATTACCAGGATGCAAACCCTATATAATAAAATAGCTCATTTCACAACCTTAGACCACCCAAGATGTCACCACTGTGACACTTTGGCCAATCTTCGGTGTCCCACATTGGTCACCCACCTCCAACACCTCTTGCTTGTCTAGGCCTACAAGCTTCTCAAACCCCACGCTCTGCCAAGCATTGCCGGGACCATAACCCTCAAACACAACGCAAGGAACCTAAGAACCTCAGATAGAATGCTATTAGAAGTCCCTAGGGTAAGGACAAACGCTGGTGGAAGATCCTTTTCCTCCCAAGCAGCCTGCCAATGGAACAAGCTCCCTCCCCAGGTCCAGGCCTCCTCCTCACTCATGAACTTCCGCACCAGGCTTAAGTCCCATCTGCTGACCTCAAGCACATGCCACTGTCATGGCACTTAAAGCTCCTAAGGTACTCCTCCCTCCAACTCCTGCCTCCTAGCTTAACCTTCCTACTACCTGCCTTATACAGACTGCTCACCAGAGGCCACGTGGTACCCTGAATAAACTATATGCAAAGTACTACCAATTGCTTACATGTCATGATGATAACCATGCCTGTACCCATGCCTGCATCCACTGCTTTTCTTTTACCGTGCCTTTAAGCCATGCCTGTATCCACTGCTTTTCTTTTACCATGCCTGTAACCATGCCTGTATCCACTATTTTTCTTTACTGTAACCACCTCATGTTGTAACTCACAATGCCTCAAATGTTCCTTATGTCATTGTTCATTCTTATAACTTGTATTGTTATCCCAGGTCGCCCCTGAAAAAGGGACCTTTGGGGTTCAGTGGGCCTACCCGGTCACCAAAATTTAATAAATAAATAAATAAATGTTAGGACAGTAAGAGGCTTGTGTGCAGGACTGAATGGGAGCACGTGTGTGCTGTTCCCATGGCAGCAATCGGCAATCCTAATAACCAAAGGTTTTTTCTTTGTTTTCTTAAGTGGGACTGAAAAGTTTTGCATTGGAATTCAGATCAGTTAAATAGACACTGGCTTTCATTGTGGATGATGATGGTAAAATGGCATAAAGAAGAAAAACACGACAGTGCATGACCCTGCAGGACTTCAAGTAGCTGGCTGAACACACAATGAGTGTCAGCATGATTTTTTTATTTACAAGATGACTGACTTTTACCACCATTGCCTAAACACTATGCACTTTGCTTCCTTTTTATGTTTGCTTGCATGCATGTGCAAGAAACATAGTGCCACCATACGAGTTTTCACATGTGTGCCACCCCCTCTTCCAATGCCCTGCTTCTTTTTGCAGGCACGACCGCACCACATCAATGAATGCCTGAGCTGTCTATGACAGCAGTTCAGATGCAGTGGCATACAGTTCAAGGAAAACCACCACTACAATCATCGGTGGTAACTTGTAGGCAATTTGCATACTGCCGTCGACGGTATGCAAATTACTACTATCTGGACTGTTGTCATAGGCAGCTCGTTTACTTTACAGTGTGCAGCAAGTGCGTGGCAGATAGTGCATGCCAACACCCAATTCAACACCCAATTAATTTGCCGATGGGGGATCCCACTCCCCATCGGCATAATGTCCCCCCCATTTGTTGTGTGCCAAGATACATAGATAAATAGACAGTGTCGGCAGATAAGGGCCTATGGCCCACCTAGTCTGCCCATTTGAGCTTGTAAGTTCAGTTTGTTTTCCTAGAAGTCTGTTTCCCCTTACCCCTGCCCTCTAGAATTCCTTTATGTCTATCCCATGCATCCTTGAATCCCGTGATTGTTTCAGCCCCCACCACTTCCTCTGGCAGGGTGTTCCACTTGTCCACCACCCGTTCTGTGAAGAAATTCTTTCTCATGTTTCCTCTAAATCGTCCTCCCTCCAACTTCATCCCATGCCCTCTAGTCCTGAAACATCTTTTTCGCTTAAAAATAGTGTTTTCCTGAACCCTGTTCCTCCCTGTAAGATACTTGTATGTCTCTATCATATCCCCTCTCTCCCTCCTCTCCTCCAGGGAGTACATGTTCAGTTCCTTCAACCTGTCTTCATAGGACTTGTGATGCAACCCATGCACCACTTTGTTGCCCTCCTCTGAACCTTCTCTACCTGTCTATGTCCTTACGTAGGTATGGTCTCCAGAACTGTACACTGTACTCAGGTGGGGCCTCACTAGTGTCTTGTATAAGCGGATTATGACCTCCTTTTTCCTGCTGGTGATGCCCCTGCCTATACATCCCAGCATCCTATTTGCTTTACCTGATGCCTTGTCACACTGTTTCCATCTTGAGGTCATCAGAGATGACAACCCCAAGATCCCTTTTCTGCTTGGTGCATGCTATATCCTCACCCCCCAACTGATATATTGTGCCAGGGTTTTGTGCCCTATATGCATTATCTTGACTTCTGCATTGAATTTCAACTGCCAAACCCTTGACCATTCTTCAAGTTTCTGCAGGTCCCTTCTCATTCTGTCTACACCCTCTGGTGTGTCTACTCTGTTACAGAGCTTTGTGTCATCAGCGAACAGTGAAATTCTGCCTTCTAGATCCTGTGCAATGTCACTGATGAAGATGTTGAATAGGACCGTCCCAGCACTGATCCCTGTGGTACCCCACTGGTTACTCTTCCCTCTGTGGAGTGACAGCCATTTACCACCACCCTCTGTGTCCTGCCACCCAGCCAGTTACCTACCCACCACACTACTGTCCTGCCCACACCCATATTCCCCAGTTTGTGTAATAGTCTTCTTGTGGCACAGTGTCAAAGGCTCTTACTGAAGTCCAGATAGGCCATGTCCACTGCCCTCCCCTGATCCACCTCCCTAGTCACCCAGTCAAAAATTCAATGAGGTTGGTCTGACATGACCTCCCCTGGTGAAACCATGCTGCCTTGGGTCCTGTAGTCCATTGACAAACCAGATGTTCCACCAATCTCTCCTTCAGTAGTGCTTCCATGATCTTTCCCATCACTGAGGTGAGGCTGACTGTCTGTAGTCTCTGCTTCCTCTTGTTCCCACTTTGTATAAGGGACTACATCTACTGTCCTCCAGTCTTTGGGTACCTCCTGTTTCCAGTGATTGGCTGAACAGGATAGCCAGAGGTTCAGCCACCACCTCTTAGTTCTTTAAGGACCCTGGGGCACCCCCATCTGGCCCCATTGCTTTATCAGCTCTTATTACTTCCAGTTCCTTCAGGACCCTTTCTCGTGTAAAGGGACTTGTGTCCATTTCTGCACCATTCTCACCCCTTGTACTCCCTTCAGACCCATTACCCCCCTCTTCCTTAGTAAAGACTGAGCAGAAATACCTGTTCAATATATCAGCTTTATTGTTGTCATCCTCCACGCTGCCCCATCCTCCCCTTCAGTCTCACTATCCCTCCCTTTGTCTTTCTTTTTCACTTATGTACCTGTAAAGGTTTTGTCCCTTTACCCACTGATTTTGCAATGTGTTCTTCTGTCTGAGCTTTGGCTTCCTTACTGACTTCCCTGCCTCCCTTGTTTCTCCTGGTACTCTCCCTATCCCCTTCTGCCTGTGTCTTTTGTATTGCCTGAATGCAATCTTTTGGCTTTCACTTTCTTTGTTACCTCTTTGGAAAACCATAATGGTCTCCCTTCCTTTTCTCTTGCTAACCTGCTTAATGCATAATTCTGTTGTTCTTATAATCCCCATTTTAAATACTGCCCACTGTTCCTCAACCCCTGATTCCTGTCCCATTCCCCTTAATGCCTCTTTCAAGTATCTCCCATTTTCCCAAAGTCTGCCCCCAAAATCCAGGATACGTGTTTTTGTGTGGTTTGTTTGCCCTTTCTGTGATTTCAAACCACAATGACTGGTGGTCACTGTTACCCAGGTGCTCCCCACCTGTTACCCCCATCACACTGTCCCTGTTTGTGAGCACAAGGTCCAGAATTGCCTTCTGCCGAGTTGGTTCCATGACCAGTTGCTTGAGGAAGGCACCCTGAAGGAGTCCAGGATAAATCTGTTCCTAGTTGATGCTGCTGCTGGGATGCTCCAGTCCACGTCTGGTATATTGAAGTCTCCAACCAGTACTACCTCACCCTTGTCTGCATCCTTTGGATGGCTAGCATCAGCTCCCTATCTGTTTCTTCCTCCTGGGTTGGTGGTCTATAGACCACACCTGTGCGGATGGCTGGCCCCATTTTCCTTTCCAGCTTAACCACAGTATCTCCCCATTTTGTTCCTCCTTGATCTGTGTGGTCCTTATGTCATTTTCACATACAGTGCCACTCCTCCTCTTCCTGCCTGCTCTGTCTCTTCTGAATATGTTGTAGCCAGGTATGGCCATCTCCCAGTCATGGTTATCATTACACCAGGTTTCAGTGATGACCACAATGTCCAGGTCTGACTGTACCATGACAGCCTCCAGATCTTCCATCTTGTTGCTAAGGCTCCTGGCATTTGCACACATGGCTTTCCATGATTTGACCTCCCTAGACTGCTTCACTGTTCTACTCCAGCCCCTTCCTTGGTTGTCATTTATCCCTGGTTCTCCTTGCTGTTTGCCCAATTCCTCTCCGTATCATGCCCCCCAAGCAGTCTTTATTTGCAGATAGGGGGCCCAATCCCCCACCCTTTATACCTTTATTATGGCCCCTGTATCCCCACCTTTATACCTCTTTAAAGGCCCCTGTATACCCCACTGATATAAATCTATAACTACCCCTGTACCCCCATCTTTATACCTCTTTTAAGGCCTCTGTACCCCCCTCCTTTATACCTTTATTATGGCCCCTGTACCATCCACATTTATACCTCTTTAAAGGCCCTTGTACCCCCATCTTTATACCTTTATTATGGCCCCTGTAACCCCCACTTTTATACCTTTATTATGGCACCTTTACCCCACCTTTATACCTCTTTATAGGGCGCCGATCCCCCCTCCTTTATACCTTTATTATGGCCCCTGTAGCACCCACATTTATACCTCTTTAAAGGCCCCTGTACTCCCCACCTTTATACCACTTTGACCGCCCCTGTACCCCCCCTTTATACCTTTATTATTTCCAATGTACCCCCACCTTTACACACCTTTATTATGGCACCTGTAACTTTAATTCATTATACTTCTTTAAAGTCTCGTACCCCATCTTTATACCTTATTATGGCCCTGAAACCACCACTTTTATACCTTAATATGGCACCTTACTCCCCACTTTTATACCTCTTTATAGACCCCTGAACCCTCCTTTATACCTTTATTATGGCCCCTGTATCACCCACATTTATACCTCTTTAAAGGCCCTGTACTCCCCACCTTTATACCACATTTTAACTGCCCCTGTACCCCCACCTTTATACCTTTATTATTTCCACTGTACCCCCCACCTTTATACCTTTTATTATGGCCCTGTACCCACATTTATACCCTTTATTATGGCCACTGTACCCCCAAACCTTTATACCTTTATTATTGCCCTGTACTTCCCACTTTTATACCTCTTTAACTTCCCTCTGCCCCCAACTTTATACCTTTATTATGGCCACTGTACTTACCTTTACAACTCTTTAACCTCGACTCTGCCCCCCACCTTTATACCTTTATTATGGCCACTGTACCCCCACCTTTATACCTTTATTATGGCACCTGTACCACATTCAAACTTTATATCTCTTTAAAGGCCCCGTACCCCCACCTTTATACCTCTATAACCGCCCAGTACCCACCACCTTTATACCTTTATTATGGCCCCTGAACCCCCCACCTTTATACCTCTTTAAAGGCCCCTGTACCCCACCTTTATACCTCAATAACTGCCCCAGTACCCCCCACCTTTAAACCTTTATTATGACCTATTTACCCCCCAGGTTTATACCTCTTTAAAGGACTCTGTACCCCTCACCTTTATACCTCTATTACCACAACTGTGCATCCCACTTTTACACCTTTATTATTGCCACTGTACCCCACATTTATATCTTTATGGCCCCTGTATTCCACCATTTTATACCTCTTTAAATGCCCATATACCCCCCAACTTTATACCTCTGTTACCAACCCTGTACCCCCCCTTTATACCTTTATTATGGCAACTGTAGCTCCACCTTTATACCTCTTTAAAGGCCCCTGTACCCCAATCTTTATACCTCTATAACCGCCCCTGTACCCCCACTTTTATACCTTTATTATGGACCCTGTACCGCCCACCTTTATATCTTTATTATGGCCCCTGTGCTCCACACCTTTATACCTCTGTAAAGGCCCCTGAACCCCCCACCGTTATACCTCAATAATCACCCCATTACCCCCACCTTTATATCTTTATTATGGCCCCTGTAGCCCCCAACTTTATTCCTTTATTATGGCCACTGTACCACCCACCTTTATACCTTTAATATGGCACCGTACCTCCCACCTTCATACCTCTTTAAAGGCCTCTGTACCCCCATCTTTATACCTCTATAACCACCCTGTAACCCACACCATTACACCTTTATTGTAGCCAATGTGCCCCCCACCTTTATATCTTTATTATGGCCCCTGTAACCCCTCACCTTTATGCCTCTTTAAAGGCCACTGTACCCCCTTATACCTCTCCTTTATACCTCTATAACAGCCCCTGTACCGCCCTTTTATCTTTATTATGGCTACTGTACCCCCACCGTTATACCTTTATTATGACCTCTGTAAGAAATACCCTTATACCTCTTTAAAGCCCCCTGTACCCATCACATTTATACCCCTATAACCAATTCTATACCCCCCACCTTTATACGCTTATTATGACCACTGTACCCCACCTTTATAATTTTATTATGGCATTCTCAGATAATTCTAATCTTTATACCTTTTTAAAGGCCCTTAACCCCACCTTATACTCTATAATTGCCTCTCTGCACCCCACTCTTTATACCTTTATTATGGCCTCTGTACTGCAATTTTATACCTCTTTTAGCGGCTGCTGTATACCCATTCACTGCTATACCTCTATAACTTCCATTGTACTCCCACCTTTATACCCTTTATTACGTCTCTGTACCCACCTTTATACCTTTAGCGTCCCTGTAACCCCACCTTTATGCACTTGAGCACTGCCTCTGTACCCCACCCTTATACCTTTATTATGGCCCTGTACTCCCAACTTTATACCCTCTTTAAAGGCCCCTGTATACCCCACTGCTATACCTCTATAACTCCATTGTACTCCCCACCTTTATACCTTTATTATGGCCCCTGTACCCCCACCTTTATACCTCTTTTAAGGCCCCCGTACCATCCCACTTTTATACATCAATAACTGCCCCATACTCCTCACCTTTACACCTTTATTATGGCACCTGTACCCTGCACCTTCATACCTCTTTAAAGGTCCCTGTACCTCCCACCTTTATACCTTTATTATGGCCCCCGCACCCCACACCTTTATACCTCTTTAAAGGCCCTTGTACTTCCTCATCTTTATACCTTATTATGGCTCCAGTAACCCCACTTTAATACCTTTATTATGGCACCTTACCTCCCAATTTTATACCCCCCTTTATAGGCCCTTGAACCCCCTCCTTATACCTTTATTATGTTCCCTGTACCACCTATATTTATACTCTCTTTAAAGGCAACCTGTACCTTACCTTTATACCACAGTTTAATTCACCCCTGTACATACCAACTTATATTCCTTTATTATTTCAACTGTACCCTCTCTTTATACCTTTTATTATGGCTCTCAGTAACTCACCTTTACACATATCTTAAACACCCCATACTCCCCCACTTTTATTCTTCTTTTCTAAATCAAGACCTGTACCTCTAATTTTTATACCTTTATTATGGCTTATTTCAACCTTATAATTTTATTATGGCCCTCACCCAACACCATTATAATTCTCTTTAAAGCCCCTTGTACCCCACCTTTATATGTCATCACTGCCCCTGTACTCCCCCACTTTTATACCTTAATTATGGCCCTGCAATTTCTAATTTTATTCCTTATTATGGCCCCTGTACCTCCACCTTTATATCACTCTTTAAAGGCCCCTGTACCCCTTATACCTTTATTATGGCCCTGTAATTTCTACCTTTATATACCTCTTTAAAGGCCCCTGTACCTGTACTCTTTTATACCTCTATACCAGCCCTTGCACTCTACTTTTATACCTTTATTTTGGCCCCTGTAACCCCACCTTATACCCCTCAACCTCCCATCTGCCCCCACACCTTATACCTTTATTATGGCCACTGTACCCCCCACCTTTACACCTTTATTATGGCACCTGTACCACCCAAACTTGATACCTCTTTAAAGGCCCCTGTACCTCCTCAATTTATACCTCTATAACTGTCCCTGCACCCCCCACTTTTATACCTTTATTATGGAACTTGAACCCCCCACCTTTATACCTCTTTAAAGGACCCTGTACCCGCCACCTTTATACCTCTATAACTGCCCCAGTACCCCCCACTTTTAAACCTTATTATGGCATCTACCACCCAGCTTTATAATTTTAAAGGCCCTACACCACCACCTTTTATACCTCTGTAAATCATAACTCTGCATGCCACTTTTATTATTGCCACTGTACCACCCATGTTTATGCCTTTATTATGGCCCCTGTACCCCCACCTTGATACCTCTTTAAATGCCCATGTACCCCCCACCTTTATACCTTTATTACCACCCCTGTACCTCCCACCTTTATACCTTTATTATGGCAACTGTAACCCCCACCTTTATACCTCTTTAAAGGCTCATGTACCCCAATCTTTATACCTCTATAACCGCCCCAGTACCCCCACCTTTACACCTTTAGTATGGCCCCTGTACATCCCACCTTTATACCTTTATTATGGCCCCTGCACCCCACACATTTATACCTCTAAAAAGGCCCCTGTACCCCCCACCTTTACACCTTTATTATGACCCCTGTACCCCTGCCTTTATACCTCTTTAAAGGCCCAAACCCCACCTTTATACTTATAATATGGCCCCTCACCCCACACCTTCATACCTCTTTAAAGGCCCTGTATCCCCACTTTTATACCGCTTATAACCAATTCTAGTAACCCACACCTTTATACTTTTATTATGGCCACTGTGTTTCTATCTTTATACCTTTACTATGCTCCTGTAACTCCCCACCTTTATGGCTCTTAAAGGCCCCTACCTCCATCTTATAACTGTCCTTATCTCTAGAACAGCCTCTGTACCCCCTTTTATCTTTATTATGGCTACTGCACCCCCACCTTTATATTTTTATTATGGCCCCTGTAAGCCCCAATGCTATACCTCTAGTGCTCTGTACCCCCACATTTATACCTCTATATCCACCCTTACCCCACCTTTATACTTTTCATTATTGAAAACTGTACCCCCACCTTTCATACCTTCATTATGGTCTTCTGTACACCCTACCTTTACACCTTTTAAAGGCCCCGTAACCCCACATTTATAAATCTATAACTGCCCTGTACCCCCACCTTTATATCTTTTATTATGGCTCCTGTACCCCTCACCTTTATATTTCTTTACGGCCCCTGTACTCTTCCACTTTATATATCTATGAACACCCTGAACCCCCACCTTTACAACTTTAATATGGCACCTGTACCCAGCAAATTTATACCTCCTTAAAGGCCCCAGTACCTCCCACCTTTATACCTTTATTATGGCCCCTGCACCCCCCACCTTTCTACCTCTTTAAAGGTGCTTGTACCCCCATCTTTATACCTTTATTACGGTCCCTGTTAACCCCACTTTTATACCTTTATTATGGCCCCTTTACCCCCACCTTTATACCTCTTTATAGGCCCCCAAACCCCCCTCCTTTATACCTTTATTATGGCCCCTGTACCACCCACATTTATACCTGTTTAAAAGCCCTTGTACTCCCCACATTAATACCACTTTAACCGCCTCTGTACTCCCCACCTTTATACCTTTAATTTTTCCACTGTACCCCCACCTTTATACCTTTATTATGGCCAATGTATCCCCACATTTATACTCTTTTAAATGCCCCTGTACCCCCACCTTATACCCTCTAACCACCCCTGAACCCCCACTTTATACCCTTTATTATGGCCATTTCCAATCTCAAATTTTATACCCTTTATTATGGCCCCTTTACCCCACCATTATACATTTTAAAGGCCTGTACTCTAACTTTATATGTCTATAACTGCCCTGTACCTCACCTGTATACCTTAATTATGGCCCTGTACTTCTACATTTATACACTTTTATGGTCCCTGTTCCCCACCTTTATACCTCTTTAAGGCCCCTGTACTCCTACACCTATATACCTCAATACCCACCCCTGTACCCTAATTTTATACTTTTATTTTGCCCCTGTACATCTCTATGTTTTATACCTCTATAAAGGCCGCTGCACCCCACTATACCTTACTATGGCCCCTGCACTCCCCCAGCTTTATACCTCTTTAAATTCCTGTACCCCCAAAATTTATACCTCTATAACCGCCCCTGCACCCCACCTTTATACCTTTAATATGGCCCTGAACCTTCACCTTATACCTCTTTAAGGCCCTTGTACCTGACACCTTTATTTCTCTATAACTGTCCCAGTACTTCGACTTTAAACCTTTATTATAGCTGCATCTTCTCCTTATAATTCTTTAAAGGTTCTTGTACCCCTACTTTTATACCTTTTTTACCTCCCCTGTACTTCCCACATTAATACCTTTATTATGGCCCCTGTACCCAACACCTTTATACCTCTTTAAAGGCCCCTGTAACCCAGACCTTTATACCTCTATAACTGCAACTGTACAGCCAAGTTTTGACCTTTATTATGGTCATTGTACCTCCCACCTTTAGTCCTCTTTGAATGCCCCTGTAGCCCCCAACTTTATACCTTTATAACCACCCCTGTACCCCCCACCTTTATACCTTTATTATAGCCCCTGTACTCCCCATTTTTGTACCTGTTTAAAGGCCCCTGTACCCCTCACCTTTATACCTCTATAACTGCCTCTGTACCCCCCACCATTATACCTTTATTATGGCCACCATACCCACTACCTTTATAACTTTTTTATAGCCCCTGTACCCCCTTTATATCTCCTTAAAGGCAACTGTACCCCACCTTCATACCTCCATAATCGCCTCTGTACTCTCTCCTTAAACCTTTATTATGGTCCCCTCACCCCGACATATATACCTTCTTAAAGGCCCCTGAAATTCCAACTTTATAGGCTATAAACACCCTGTACACCTCCTACTTAGTACCTTTGTCATGGCTCCCAGTACCCCCACCTTTATACCTCTTTATAGGCCTCAAACACCCCACCTTTATACCTCTTTAACCGACCCGGTACCACACACCTTTATACCTTTATTATGGCCCCTGTACCCTCAACCTTTATACCTCTTTAAAGTCCGGTGTAACCCCACATTTATACCTCTATAACCACCCCGTACCCCACCTTAGTATCTTTATTTTCAACACTGTTCCCCCCACCTTTATACCTTTATTATGGCCACTGTGCCCCATCTTTATACCTTTACTATGCCTCCTGTAACCCCCACCTTTATGGCTCTTTAAAGGCCCCTGTACCCTCCACCTTATACCTCTCCTTTATATCTCTATAACAGCCTCTGTACCCCTCTTTTTATCTTTATTATGGCTACTGCACCCCCACCTTTATACTTTTATTATGGCCCCTGTAAGCCCCAATGCTATACCTCTTAAATGCCCCATACCCCTCACATTTATACCTCTATAACCACCCCTTCCCCACCTTTTATACCTTCATTATTGAAACTGTACCCCCACCTTCATACCTTTATTATGGCCCATGTACACCCTACCTTTACACCTTTTTAAAGGCCCCTGTAACCCCCACATTTATAAATCTATAACTGCCCCTGTACCCCCACCTTTATACCTTTATTATGGCTTCTGAACCCCCACCTTTATAACTCTTTAAGGCCCCTGTACCCCCTAATTTATATATATCTATGAACACCCTGTACCCCCCACCTTACAACTTTATTATGGCACCTGTACCCCATTGACATTTATACCTCCCTAAAGGCTGCAGTACCTCCCACCTTTATACCTTTATTATGGCCCCTGCACCCCCAATTTTTTACCTTTTATAGGACCTGAACCCCCTCCTTATACACCTTATTATGGCCCCTGTACCACCCACATTTATACCTCTTTAAAGGCACCTGTACCCCACCTTTATACCACTTTAACCACCTCTGTACATACCAGCTTAATACCTTTATTATTTTGACTGCACCCCCTCCTTTATACCTTTATTATGGCCCCAGTACCCCCACCTTTACACATCTTTAAACACCCCATACCCCCCATTTTATTCTTCTATAACCGGAATTGTAAACCCCACTTTTATAACTTTATTATGGCCTATTTCCGAACCTTTATACTTTTATTATGGCCCTTACCCAACACCATTATACCTCTTTAAAGCCCCTGTACCCCCCACCATTATATGTCTATCACTGCCCCTGCACTCCCACTTTTATACCTTAATTATGGCCCCTGTACTCTTCCACCTTTATTCCTTTATTATGGCTCCCTGTACCCTCCACCTTATACCTCTTTAAAGGCCCCTGTCACCTCACACTTTTATACCCTTTATTATGTGGTCTCTGTACTCCCACTTTTATACCTCTTTAAAGGCCCCTGTACTCGTACACTTTATATCGCTATACCAGCTCTGTACTCCTACTTTATATACCTTATTTTGGACCCTGTAACCCCACCTTTATACCTCTTAACCTCCTATCTGCCCCCCACCTTTATACCCTTTATTATGGCCACTGTAATTTCCACCTTACACCTTTATTATGGCACCTGTACCACCCAAACTTGATACCTCTTTAAAGGCCCCTGTACCTCCTCAATTTATACCTCTATAACTGTCCCTGCACCCCCCACCTTTATACCTTTATTATGGAACTTGAACCCCCCACCTTTATACCTCTTTAAAGGACCCTGTACCAGCCACCTTTATACCTCTATAACTGCCCCAGTACCCCCCACCTTTAAACCTTTATTATGGCATCTTTACCCACCCAGCTTTATACCTCTTTAAAGGCCCCATAATTTTCACCCTTTTATACCTCTGTAACTCAAGTAACCTGCATGCCACTTTTATTATTGCCACTGTACCACCCACGTTTATGCCTTTATTATGGCCCCTGTACCACCCACATTTATACCTGTTTAAAAGCCCCTGTACTCCCCACATTAATACCACTTTAACCGCCTCTGTACTCCCCACCTTTATACCTTTAATATTTCCACTGTACCCCCACCTTTATACCTTTATTATGGCCAATGAACCCCTCACATTTATACTTTCTTAAATGCCCTGTACTCTACCTTTTATACCTCTGTAAATCCCCTGAACCCCCCCCACTTTTATACCTTTATTATGGCCATTTCCACCCAAATTTTATACCTTTATTATGGCCCTTTACCCCCAATTATTATACCTCTTTAAAGGTCCTGTACCTCAACTTTATATGTCTATAACTGCCCCTGTACACCTCCTGTATACCTTAATTAGGCCCCTGTACCTCTACATTTATACCTTTATTATGGTCCCTGTTCCCCACCTTTATACCTCTTTATAGAGTCCCCTGTACCCACACCCATATAACTCCCATACCCACCCCCTGTACCCCCAAACCTTTATACCCCCATACCCGCCCCTGTATCCCCACCTTTATACCTTTATTTTGGCCCTGTACCCTCCTGTTTTATACCTACGCAGCGCCGGGCTGTACCCCCACTATACCTTTACTATGGTCCCAGACTCTCACCTTTATACCTCTTAAATCCCTTTACTCCCCTAAATTTATACCTCCATAACCGCCTTGCACCCCCACCTTATACCTTTAATATGGCCCCTGAATCCCTACCTTATACCTCTTTTAAAGTCCCCTTGTACCTGACATCTTTATTTCTCTATAACTGTCCTAGTACAGCCCAACTTTAAACCTTTATTATAGCTGCTGTACCCCCTCCTTTATAATTCTTTAAAGGCCCCTGTACCCCCCACTTTTATACCTCTTTTACCTCCCCTGTACTTCCCACATTAATACCTTTATTATGGCCCCTGTACCCAACACCTTTATACCTCTTTAAAGGCTCCTGCAACCCAGACCTTTATACCTCTATTACTGCAACTGTACAGCCAAGTTTTGACCTTTATTATGGTCACTGTACCTCCCACCTTTAGTCCTCTTTGAATGCCCCCGTAGCCCCCAACTTTATACAATTATAACCACCCCTGTACCCCCCACCTTTATACCTTTATTATAGCCCCTGTACCCCCACCTTTGTACCTGTTTAAAGGCCCCTGAACCCCTCACCTTTATACCTCTATAACTGCCTCTGTACCCCCACCTTTATACCTTTATTATGACCGCGCATACCAACTAATTTTACCTTTTATAGCCCCTGTACTTCTTATATCTCCCTAAAGGCAACTGTACCACCACCTTCATACCTCCATAACCTCCAGTACCCCTCTTTATAGCTTTATGGCTCTCTACCCTGACATATATACCTTCTTACAGGCCCCTGTAACTCTAAATTTATAGTGCTATAAATGCCCCTGTACACCACTGCACTTTGTACCTTTGTCATGGCCCTGTAAACCCCCACCTTAATACCACTTTTATAGGCCTCAAACACCCCACCTTTATACCTCTTTAACCGTAATCTCGTACCACACACCTTTATACCTTATTATGGCCCTGTACCCCAACCTTTATACCTCTTAAAGTCCGTGTAAACCCACATTTATACCTCTATAACCACCCCACCTTAGTACATTTATTTTGAACTGTACCTCCACCTTATACCCCTTTGTTATGGCCACTGTAAACCCACCTTATACCTTTATTATGGCCCTTATTCTCACCTTATACCCCTTTAAAGGCCCCTGTACCCCACATACTTTTATGGCTCTTTAAAGGCTCCTTGTACACCCACATTTATATCTCTATAACTGCCCTCTGCACCCCACCTTATACCTTTATAATGGCCCTGTTCCCAACCTTTATACCTTTATTAGGCTCCTGTACCACCCCACCTTTATACCTCTTTAAAGGCCCCTGTACCCCACCAATATTTTTACCTTTAGTATGGCCATTGTATCCCCCACCTTTATACCTTTATAATGGCCACAGTACCCCCCCATTTAAAACTCTTTAAAGGCCCCTGTACCTCCCACCTTTATACCTTCATTATGGCAACTGTTCCACCCACCTTTATACCTTTATTATGACCCTGTACCCCCTTTATACCTCTTAAAAAGCCCCAGCACTCCCCACCTTATATTTCTATAGTGGCGCCTGCACCTCCATTCCTTCCATTCCTCTTTAGAAGGCCCTGTACTCTAATCTTATACCTCTATAACCACCCCTGTAACCCGTGACCTTCTACCTTTATTATGGCCACTGTGCCCCAATCTTTATACCTTTATTATGGCCCCTGAACCCCACCACCTTTATACCTCTTTAAAGGTCCCTGTACCTGACACCTTTATTTCTCTATAACTGCCCCTGTACCCGCCACCTTTAAACCTTTATTATAGCCACTGTATCCCCTCCTTTATAATTCTTTTAAGGCCCCTGAACCCCCCACTTTTATACCTCTTTTACCTCCCCTGTACCCCCCACATTTATACCTTTATTATGGCCCCTGTACCCAACACCTTTATACCTCTTTAAAGGCCCCTGTAACCCAGACCTTTATATCTCTATAACTGCAACTGTACCCCTAAGCTTTTACCTTTATTATGGTCACTGTACCTCCCAACTTTAGTCCTCTTTGAATGCCCCTGTAGCCCCCAACTTTATACCTTTATAACCACCCCTGTATCCCCCACCTTTAAACCTTTATTATAGCCCCTGTACCCCCCACCTTTGTACCTGTTTAAAGGGTCCCGTACCCCTTACCTTTATACCACTATAACTGCCTCTGTACCCCCCACCTTTATACCTTTATTATGGCCACCATACCCACTACCTTTATACCTTTTTTATAGCCCTGTACCCCCCCTTATATCTCCTTAAAGGCAACTGTACCCCCCACCTTCATACCTCCATAACTGCCCCTGTACCCCCTCCTTTATACCTTTATTATGGCGCCTACTCCCCCGACATATATACCTTCTTAAAGGCCCCAGTACCCGCCAACTTTATACAGCTATAAATGCCCCAGTACACCCCACTTTGTACGTTTGTCATGACCCCTGTACCCCCCACCTTTATACCTCTTTATAGGCCTCAAACACCCCACCTTTATTCCTCTTTAACTGACCCGGTACCACACACCTTTATACCTTTATTATGGCCCCTGTACCCTCAACCTTTATACCTCTTTAAAGTCCAGTGTAAACCCACATTTATACCTCTCTAACCACCCCTGTACCCAACCTTAGAACCTTTATTTTGAACACTGTACCCCCCACCTTTATACCTTTGTTATGGCCACTGTAAAACCCACCTTTATGCCTTTATTATGGCCCTGGTATTCTTCACCTTTATACCCCTTTAAAGGCCCCTGTATCCCACACCTTTATACTTCTATAACAGCCCCTGTACCCCCCACCTTTATACCTTTATTATGGCCCCTGTTCCCCAACCTTTATACCTTTATTAGGGCCCCTGTACCACCCCCACCTTTATACCTCTTTAAAGCCCCTGTACCCCACCAATATTTTTACCTTTAGTATGGCCATTGTATCCCCAACCTTTATACCTTTATAATGGCACCAGTACCCCTCCGATTTATAACTCTTTAAAGGCCCCTGTGCCTCCCACCTTTATACCTTTATTATGGCAACTGTAGCCCCCACCTTTATACCTCTTTAAAGGCCCCTGTACCCCAATCTTTATACCTTTATAACTGCCCCAGTACCCCGCAAGTTATAGCTTTAGTATGGCCCCTGAACCTCCCACCTTTATACCTTTATTATGGCCCCTGCACCCCACACCTTTATACCTCTATAACTGCCACAGTACCCCCCACCTTTATACCTTTATTATGGCCCCTGTACCCCCCACCATTATACCTTTATTATGGCCACTGTACCACCCACCTTTATACCTTTATTATGACCCTGTACCCCTTTATACTTTAAAGGTCCTAATATTCCTAATTTTTATACTTATAGTATGGCTCCTGCACTCCCAATCTTCATACTCTCTTTAAAGGCTCCCTGTACCCCCCCCATCTTTGTACCTCTATAACCACTCCCCTGTAACTCCGTGACCTTTCTAACTTTATTATGGCCACTGTGCCCCAATCTTATACCTTTTATTATGTCTCCTGTAACCCCACCTCTTATGGTTCCTTTAAAGGACCCTGTACTCCCATATTTATAGCGCTCTATAACCACCCCTGTATCCCCATCATATAATCTTATTATGGCCCCTGAACCCCACCCACTTTATACCTCTTTAAAGGTCCCTGTAACTGACACCTTATTTCTTATAATCGCTCTGTACCCGCCACCTTAAACCTTTATAGCCGCTTGTATCCTCCTTTATAATTCTTTAAAGGCCCCTGTACCCCCCACTTTTATACCTCTTTTACCTCCCCTGTACTCCCCACATTTATACCTTTATTATGGCCCCTGTACCCAACACCTTTATACCTCTTTAAAGACCCCTGTAACCCAGACCTTTATACCTCTATAACTGCAACTGAACCCACAAGCTTTTACCTTTATTATGGTCACTGTACCACCCACATTTAGTCCTCTCTTTGAATGCCCTGTAGCCCTCAACTTTATACCCTTACACAGGAGGCCACCACCAGCAGGGCATAGCAGGGCACACAGGCACCCTGATCCCCACCCCAGTACAAACAATGGCACAGACAGGAGGCAACAGGGGTGCCAATGGGAGATGGAGGGCCACCAAGGGGGCCCCCACAGACAGCAGACTGTGCCCCCCTGCACAACCAGACTGGGCCAGGCCACACCCAGACCTACGCAGCCAAGCAGAGACACCCACCACACCACCTCGATAGCCGCCTCAAGGGCACTCCAAGGCACAGCCATCGACCGAGGGAAGGGATACCACCACTGTGGGACACACAGCAGCACACAGCAGTGATCCACAGAAGCTCAACACACACCCCAACACATGCACACCACAGGGATACTCACTGGGCCACTGCAGCATGGCTCCTCACACCACCTGCAAAGCAGACACAGACACAGGCAGGTAAGTCAGAATGATATGTATTCAAAAAACTATATACGGTAACAAGGTGGTGGGAAAAGGTAGGATAGCAAGGGAAGGGGAACAGGGAACAGGGACTGTACAGTGGGATGAGGGACTGGAAGGGGAGGTATGGTTGGGGAAACAGGGGAACACAAAGGTGGGCTAGCAGCGGCCACGTCCTGCCACCCCTTGCTGCTGTTGGTGCCTCCTGACTGCCAGGAGCAGTTGCTGGACCTGGAATACAACCTCTATAGTCATTGATGTCACCAGGATGAGCTGCCTTAGAAGCCTGCAGTACAGTGGCCTCCCATGCCAGTGGCGGACACCTAAGACAAGAGACAGGACAGGTGATCAGTGCAATGTCCCAAGGAACACAGCCCACCCAGAGCGTGTACCAGGCAGGGGAACCCCCCCGGAGGGCCCAGACAGGCCACACATGGGGCATGGGTCAATGCCTGCCAGCAAGGCAGCACACCACATCAGTGCACAGCAGTGGTCCATGCCACACAGTGGTCATCCAACTGCCCCATGGCAGTCATAAGGCACAGTGCCCTGGCTGCACCACAGCAACATCAGTGGCAGCCATGCGCACACCCACCCTACCAGCAGCTGGCACACATGACTGATGGATGTGCCACAGTGGTGGGCACCACGCACAGTGTGACACAGACAGCTGCAATGACACATGGCACAGGTGGCCATGCCCGCACCCATGCCCCTGCCACCCCCAATGACAGTGCGTAGAACAATGTCAGTGCCTACCTGCCCTCTGTGGCCCCACTGGCGCTGGAGCCGGTCCACCTCTCTGGGCTGCTGCAGCCTGGTGACCCACCATCACTGCCCAACGCCTGTCCTCAGGTCCTGGGAATGGAACAGAAACAGGTACACATCCATAACCAACCACATCAGCTACCCACCAGCCCCACCCCTGTGCACAGGGAGAGCCCCTGCCTGACAAGTCCCACAAGCGCAGGCCCAGTTTCATGAAGGCAGGGGCAGAGGCCCTGTTAGAAGCCTACCTCAACAGGGAGCAGCTGTTGAGTGGTGCCATGGGCACACCACTGGCCAGGACTGGGACCTGGGAGGAGGTAGTGGCATGTGTGATCCAGCAGGGCAGCCACCAGCGGTCAGTGCAGGAGTGTGGCAAGAAGGTGGGCACAGATAAGTGGCACATCAAAGAGAAGGTGGCGGCCATCCATGCGGCCAGGAAAGCCACCGGTGCTGGGTCTGCTGATGCGCCACAGCTCACAGTGCAGGAGGAGTTGGTGGCAGCCACTTTGCACCGCGGCACAGTGGAGGGTGTGCCAGGTGGAGGATTCCAGACAGGTGACAGCCCATCCCTGCATGGTATGTATGTTGGGCACACACAGCATGCAGTGGTTGAGGTGGGGGATTGGGTACTCGTGGGCCGTGCATCACTGACACACCTGTTTTCTCTTTCAACACCAGCACGCCTGCATGCAGAGGATGGGGCACCAGCAGCAGCCATGGGGGCAGGACCAGCCCCGAAGGACCAGCGAACCATCTCCACGGGCATCTGGGGGCCTGATAGGTTGCAGCACACCACCACTGTCCAGCCAGATGTCCTGGGCATGGTGTCCGATGAGGCCCTGGATGTATTTCTACAGGATGCCAGTCTCAGTGTCCTCTGTGTGGAGACACAGATCTGACAACAATGATGACCTAACCATAATCCTGGACAGCATGGGTGGTATTGTGGGGGAGATGCCCATACCAGACACCAACACAGGCAGCGTGCCCAGTGGCCTGACAGCAGTGGAACAGCTGCCTGCTGCCACTGTGGGTGCTGCTGTGTGCACTGCCACAGCTGTGCCATGTGGTGGTGGTGCAGCCGCACAGGTGCTGGGCAGTGTTCAGCAGCCAGATGGGCAATGGCAGCAGGGGCTACACAGCAGCCAGACATGAGGTCAGCTGCCAGTGCACCTGATAGGGACTTACCCATGAGGACTCCACTGTGCAGCGCCCACCTGAACGGGAGGCTGTGCAACATGGTCGGTCACCACAGGATGGTCGGCGCCATGTCCAGGTTCCCCAAGGCGCAGACCCATTGGCAGAGCACACCCATTTGCTGAGGGCCTCCGTGAAGCAACAGGTGCTGCTTGCCACTGGTGTGTGTGCACTGTGCATGGAGGTGCACCAGGTGGCTGAGCAGTGCGAGAGGGGCACTGTGCAGCTGCTGGTGGCTATGCAGCACTTGTAGAAGGACACAACCTCATCCCAGGATTGCATAGCCAATGTAATCATGGATGGCCTGGCACTGCTGGCTGCCACAGGGAGTGGCACCATGAACCCCAGATGATGCACCGTCCACCCCACGATCCCGGCATTGGGCAACACCCTCACTGTTGATGCCGGGCTCTGCTGTCGACATCCCTGGCATGCCTGAGGCAGGCCTGTTTGGGCACCTACACACCCCTGCATGAAACCGGTCACGGTCCTGCAGTTCAACCCTTGGGGGGCTGTTGCAAACACCTCCTGTGGCTGCCAATTGGCCCAGGTGTGGCTGCCCCAGTGGCCATGGTGGCCATGGTTCCACGCAGTGGTGTTGATGTGTGTGCCGCCCTGACCACAGGCTGCAGCCACTGCCCAGTGTGCGCATGGGCATCGTGTGTGTGTGTGTGTGTGTGTGTGTGTGTGCATACCACTGGTGTGGCACCTGTGTGTCATGCCGCATGCTGCCTGTGTGCGTGCCTGCCCAGCCACTGGCCTATGTGGCATGGGTGTGATGAGAGCAGTTCTGCACCAGTTGTGCCTGTGCACTGGTGCACTACATCTGATCCCTGCCATTTGCCAGTGCCTGGGTGCATGGATGAATGTGTGTGTTGCTGTGTCATGCTGTGTGCAGTCATGTGTGGATGTGTGCCATTGAGTCCCCTACTCCTGCAACACATTTCTGTGTGTGCATGCCCATTGCCAGGCACGCCCCTGCCTGTGTGCTGTACCTGTGCGTGCGCCCTTTGCATGGGTTTGGCGCCACCTACCTGCATGCACCATAGTGCTCCTGTGCAATGTTGTCTCAGTGCTGCCACGCCATCCTTTGCAGCTGGGGATCCATCCACTCGGTGGGGGGCTGTCCACCACCCTCTGGTCCATTGCCTCCATCGTCCCCACTACTGGCACCCTCATCAGCCTTGACAGCTATCCCATGGTCAATGGCCATGTTGTGCAGTATGCAGCAGGCCAGGAATAGGCCACAGGCTTTTGAGGGACTGTACTGTAGGGCACCACCAGACCTGTCTAGGCAATGGAACCATGCCTTCAGCATGCCAAATACATGCTCAATGATGTTTTGCATGCTGGCGTGTGTCTCATTGTAGCATTCCTCTTCTGGGAACGATGGGCACCAATAGGGGGTGAGCAGCCAGGGCCTCAGTGGATAGGCGCTGTCTCCTGTGTGGATAATGACATGGTTAGCAATGTGACATCCTTTGCTGTGCACCTTGCCTGTCCCTGGTGCCTCACCAGCATGCCCATCCTGCCCTCCCCATCCCATGGCCTGCTCTTCCGGCCCCGCCCAGCCCATACTCACCCACCAGGTGGCCCGTGGGATGTCCCTGCTTGAACCTTTGGCACAGTGTAGAGCTGTGCCAGACGAATGCATCCTGTGCACTCCCAGGGTATGTGGCACAGACATTGGTGATGCGCCCCTTGGCATCGTACACCACCTAGCAGTTCACGCCCGGGAACCCCTTCCTATTGGTACAGGCCACATCCTCAGGGCCAGGTGGTGTGTGAATGCCCACGTGGGTGCAGTCACTGGCCCCAAGCATGACAGGCATACGTACTACCCTGTGGAAGCCCTGCATGGTTGCTGTACGCTCTGCCTGTGTGCTGGGGAAATGGATGTATTCAGAAACACATGGCAGCAGAGCGTTGAGGAACTGTGTGAGGAGGTGAGACATGACCAACTATGTTATGCATGTGGTTTCCCCTGTTGGTTTCTGGAAGGTGCCCGTGGCAAGCAGGCACATGGCAGCTGTCACTTTTTTCTCCACAGACATTGCGTGGCTCTGTCTTGTGGGTGCCTGCATCTCCTCACTACATAGCTCATAGAGCTGCCTCAGAATGACCGTGTTCAGGCAGTACTGTCCCACAATCTCCGTGTCGGTGTAGTTCCCGAAGGTGGTAAGGGCACGGTACCACCTGTTCTGGGCATACAGCCGAAGGGCCCTTCCTCAGACACGTCGCTGTTCCTCCTACCCCCTCACACGCTTCATTATGGTCTCCATCAGGAAGGGTGCACTATTCATGGCCCCTGATGTCCTGTCTCCCCTGGGCCCTCAGCTGCTGTGGGCTGTGTGCCACCCTGGTGCACTGCCTGGCACTGTGCCTACCTGTCCCTCTCGCTCTCTCTGCCCCATCTCCCTCTCCACTGCCACCTCTGTCCCTATCCCCCTGTGGCTGCCTGTGACAGTCTCTCTGTCTCTCACTCACTTTGTCTCCCTTGGTCTGTCTTTCTGTCTGTCTGTCCCTCACTCTTGCTGTATTCTGCCACTCTCTCTCTCCCTCTCACCTAGTGCAAGTGCTGTCTGTGTGCTTGCGCCCTGTATTTATAGGCTCAAGTCTGCTCAGCTCATCCATGTTTTTCTCCGCACTTGCGTCATGGTTCCAAGGTTGAATATCACATTACGATGGATATTCATGGGCACGCTCTCTGCTCTTGCACCTGCATTCATTATAGTTGCGCATTGATGCAATGGGATTTGCTCTGTGCACTGGCTCCTGCTGAATATCGCTCCTTGGCACATGTCCTCAGTCGCACCATGTGCAACTGTTTTGAATATCCCAGCCAGGTGCTGCTACACCTGTATAATACTCAGTGGACAATCTAGGAGTACATTTTTCATTTTTTTTGGAATATTGACAACAATGTTGAATAGCAAGAAATGGTATAGCCACAAGCACTAATGCTGCATTGTTAGCAATAAAGAATAGTGTATATAAGGCTTTGCTCCTGGAAGGTCTATGGGATGTCCTAGTGATACCATGTATTTAGCAATACATTTCAGTGCCCTATTATTTATTGAACCCCACCCCCCCCATGGGGGCTTATATTTAAATCTTCTTGTATTCACACATCAAAGGTGCAAGCTGCAGCTGACAAAGACAGTGCATCAGCACTCTTGACAGATCGGGAATCCCCCCATCATTACCCGAACCAAATTGAACAGTTACAGTAAGTGCACCTGCACAGTGGAGCATGTAAACTGTGAAATAATGTAAAGAAATTCATTTAAGCCTTGGATTACTAATCTGCAAAAGCTGTTCCACTTTAAAATTTTCAGAATTCTGCTGCTGATGGAATTCTGTGGTATAGGTGGAGTTTTTTGAAATTCTGCAGAATTCAAATTTCATTGGAATTTGAAAATTGCACACAGCACTAGCTGTGAGTGATTGACAGCTCTGACGGCCAATTCAGAGCTGTGATTCCTTAGAGAACAGCAGGTGGCTATTCCAGATCTCAATCAGTCTGCATGAAATGTTGAAAGGAAGCAGGCCTGCTGCTGTGCTATTGGCAGAGAATGTTTGACAGATTCTACGTGTGATGGAGACAGCCCACGTATATGTCAGAGAGAGAGCGATAGGGAGACTAAGCAGATTTCCTGCTACTATAGAAACAGAGGAAAGCACATATTTGAACAGAGTGAGCTTAGAAGCTGAGAGACTTTGCAGTACTGCAGCTAAAACTCTGCCTAAGAAACTTTGGTTCCACCCCCAACTGTGATTGTGGTTTGAATCTGAGCTCTGCTTTTGTGGCATCTAAATCCAAATTCATGCCACCTTGAAACTGCAGAATTCACACCCCAGGCATGACCAAAGCACAGTGATTACAGGGCAGCCACAGAGATTGCAAAAATTAGGACCATAAAAAAAGAAACAAAAATGAACCACCAAGACGAGATGAACAACCAGCAGTTCACCTTCCACGGCCTCTGACTACACTGTGGGCTCAGGAGTGGAGGACAAAAATACCAGCTCCACTAGTGGGAATGCTTTACACAGTGAGTGTAACAGCTATACTTAAGAACCTGCAGAGGATCAAATCCAATGTAAAAGAGATTAAAAGGGATTTGCATAAACTACAGCAGCGCACATTTATTTATTTAGTTTTTGTAGAGTGGGAAGGACGACTACACAATTTTTTGCCTATTTTCAGCCTCATCCTGGGGGAGGAGGATACAGATGGATACCAACTGAAACTGAACCAGCTTTAAAACTGTTGGTGGTATTTTTGATGACTGGGGGAAATTTGGCCAGGACACCAGGGAAATTCCACTACTCACCTGTAGGGGGAACCTTGGCCTGTGAGATGGCCACTTTGAACCTGGCTTCAGAGGGAATAGACGTCTGTAGGGTAGGAGGGCAGGCCTTCTTCTCTACCCTAGTATCTCTAGAGGCTCACGATGATCCAAACATGGAAATTCTGTTGGATAATATTGAAGATAGAGGAGATTTACATGAGGTTTTCGTCTCCACAGAGGATTTGAGGGAGAATGCTCCTCTACCTGATTCAGATGTTGAATTCTCTTTGTACTCCAAATGTGAGCAAGAAAAATCCCTGTAGCTCTTCTTACAACTAGAGGATGAACAACTCGGCAGGGAACAGAAAAAGCTGACAGCACAGCTTGCAAAACTTGCTATGGATTCTTCACCTGTCAGCAGCTCTACCCAGCCTGTCATCATTATTGATGATGCAGTAGCATCAAAGGCCCTGCTTGGGCTAGGTGAGTCACCAGTTAACCCTGTATTGTCTAATGTAATTACAGTTTCAAATGAAGTGACTAAAATGGCTGGCAGTAAAATCGTGAACTTTAGCGGGTGCCCAGAGCCGAATAATATGACTCATGAGAATGTTTTTACTACATTTACGAAGACCGGCATTTCGGTCCTAAGCTCACATTCTACTGCTACTATCGAGTATAACAAAAGCCAGGGTGGAGGCTTTTCAGACTTTTTGAAACAAGACACTGTCAAGAAGTACAGGATTTGTTTTTAAACAAACCCCTTTTGTTTCTGCCAAATAATCCTTAAATCTCCCTGTTACTGAGGAAAAATGCTACCAGACACAAAGGGATAAGCAAGACGGTGTTGCCACTTTCTCCTTTTTTAGCAAAGAAGGAACTCTAAAAGTGGGATTCGAGAGGATTGTAAGGAAAAGCGTATGGCACTAACTTTGGCAAAACATCATTTACAGGCGGAACAGGTCCCCACTATCTCTGATTCTGTCATTACTTTTCCATTGGAAATTGCAGTAGGGAACACCACATCATCTGCAATTAAGAGTGCCATTCTCTTTGCACAGTGGGCCTGAGACACCCAGCGATTCATGGTCGCAGCAAAAAGCACTATGTGAAGCGGGCTGGAAGCAGCTTCCTAGTGGGTCTTGGCTCCCAGACCCAGTTTGGGACCCTAAGCTGAATTTTGCAACCCTAGAGTGGCATCTACCTACACCTGTACAGGTCACTGCAACACAGTCTTTACCAACATCACCACCACAAGGGAGCCTGTCTAAGGCCATCATAGATGGCAACGCAACACTTGGGGGGGGGGGGATGAGGGTCCTAGTTTTCCACCCATCAAACCTCTTTCTGTCACACATAGTGAGAGGCACCTCCCCCCCATTCCAGATGGAATGTTTCAAGAACAACCTCAGCCACAAACACCTTTGCTTTCAGATCTCTTTTTGAAAATTAGGAAGGAGGCCACCCCCAGATGGAATGCAACCTGTATCTGATACAAAGGAGGCCTAGAAGAAAGATCCAATAAACAGTATGTGGAAAATCGGTTGTTAAAGGACTCTCTGCATTTCTCCCCTAGTGAGGTTTTTGCTTTTATTAACATTTTAGGAGAGGACAATTATGATGTCAGTTTCCAAACTACATATGCCCTGGATCTTTTCTGGGAAAGGTATAGCCTGGTTAAGTTCTCTCCCACATGGACCCCTTTTTGGTAATTCCACTGATCAAACCCTTGATCAAATATGTCACTGTCATGTTTTGGAATGAAGGGGTCCTTGTGGATGATATTACTTACTGGCTATCACAGAAATGTGATGTGCTTAGTGAACCAGAAGCAATTTTAGACTCTGAAATGTTTTGGACTGGTGGCTGGAAATATAAAATTAAGCTATAGCAAAATAAAACCAGTATCAATCACGTACCCAACTCCTTTTTGTTAGGCAGAGACCCAGGTGTTTGTTTTTATGCAGGACAACCACAGGCTGCTATAAATGTGGTTCAAGGACACACCTTTCCAGCACCTATGATAAACTACGGTGTGGCAATTGTGGTGAGATAGGACATATTGCCTTCCAGTGTACATCCCGCACTAAATGTGACCTTTGTGAGGAAACAGGGCATGTCTTTGGTGAATGCCCATGGGCTGCTAAAAATAAGGCTTCCTGTATTAGTCCTGAATTATTGATTCAGCAGATCCAGGATTCGGCATCTGTACCTGAGGAGACTGTCCCCCCCTCCCCCTCTGGTTCCTTCCCAGGACCAGACCCCTCTTATTCCTGTAGACTTTATTGATCTAGCCTCAGAAGAGCTAGTACAACCCTCCTCCCTGAAGGAGGAACCCAAGGGTCAGAGTGCACCAGTTCTCGATGTTATGTTACCAGTTTATGTGGACAACGTATCCACTGAGGAACTCCCAGACCCCACCCCTTCCCAGGTGGCAGTCTTCCAGAAATAAGACCTCTAAAATGGACCTCCAGCCCGAGGACCTGATGTCTAAAAACCCTTTTGAGGTTTTATCTCTTGAATGGGGGACTCTGAGATGGAATTTTAAGAAGGAGATTCTCAGAACCCAACCTCCAGTCAGTCCCAGCAGAACCGAGAATTGACTGGGTACAAAGGGAAAAAGAAAAAGAAATGGAAAAAAATAGCCTAAAGCTGGGGAGCCCTTGGGTGTTTGTTCAGTCAACATTCATAGACTCTTGAAACCGGTTAAACAACGGGCTGTTTCTTCACATTTACATGATTTAAAAATTGATATTTGTTTTTTCCAAGAGACCTGGATGTTTACTAGTGACCAGATTGGATTTTTTAAAGGTGAATGGTTTTGGGGTCCATCATATTGGTCCTTCGGTATGGATAGTGCGGACGAGGTGGTTTTTTGTTTAACTCCTTTTCCTTTTCCCTTACTAAATTGGTGGACCTTTGCCCGGGGAGAGTTATGATTATCGATGGGATTTGGAAACCGTTAGATTGTCGGTTCATTAATGTGTATAGCTCCCATACCAAAGCAGAGATAGTTGATCTTTTAAACTCAGTTCAACCCTTTTTGGTCATCTAGAAACACATCTTTTTTGGAGGAGACTTTAATTGTGATCCAAAAAAGAAAGGAGGTCCCAGAGTGCCATAAATAAAAAAAAAAAATTACTGTGACTCCAGTGCCTTGTCCTGGATTGTGGTAACTGCTGGGTTGATAGACTGTAATAACGTTCATTCAAGTGGGTCTTCCTTTACTTACAAAAGGAATACATTTACCTCAACCATTGACAATGTTTGTTTCAAAAAATCTATCCCAAGCTTCCCTTAGAACCATTCCTATTGAATTTTCTAATCATGTCATGTTAGTAATCTCTTTTGGTACCATTTCTCAACAGGCACCCTGTAAACCACAAAGATGGAAATTGAATACCTCTATCTTAACGAATCCTGGGGCCAGAGCTGGAATTTTAGGTCTTCTAGCCTCCAGATGCCCGGGAATGATGGAAGGATTCCAAAGTAGATTTTAAAACTTGGTTTCAGAGATTTGGGAAAAAAATGGAAAATAACTAATTTTTTAAATATCTTTCTTTACAGAAACAGTTGCAACACCTATTCATGCTCTCAAACTGTTCCAGATATGACTACTCTGCCCAAATTTCAAAGATCAAAGAAAACATGAAACAGTGCTAATATGACAGGGCTACAGGCTATGTTGCAAAACCGGGACACACAAATCCCCCATAGGAGACCCATATGAGGCCTGCAAAATCTTTCATATCTCTACACCAGTGGAAAGCTTATTGACAGGTGAAGGCCAAGAAGTTTATACAGTTGATGGAATCTATGGGGAAACAAAATGCTTCATGGACTCCCACATCCCTGTGATAACCACCCCCCCCCCAGAAGAAAAGATTGCTTATTTTTTTTATCTACCACATCTCTCCCACAAATGCTAGTTACACCTGGACATGTTCTAGATCAAATTAGCAGAGATGATATAGAATTAACAATTAAAACACCAAAAAATGGGTTGTCCCGGGCTTGGATGGATTGTCTAATGAGTTTTATAAAGCATTCTCTGCAGAACTGTTGGTATGCCTAGAAAAGGTTGTACACTATTTTTTTACAAGAAACACTATGAATCCGCTTTTTTAGAAAGGATACTGATTTTTCTCTTTACGTCAGGAGACAAGTCACAGCTCCGGAACTGGAGACCCATTACGATTCTTAATTCAGACTATAAAATATTGGCCCAAATCTTAAATACTAGATTAAAAAAGTAAGCAAATTTGGTTATTTCCCCCATCAGTATTGCAGCCTACCTTCTAGAAGAATCCAGTTCCCATTAATAATTATTAGGGACATGATAGACCATCTCTCTCTCTCTCTGTCTATTAGGGAAATCTGGAGTTTTCGTGTCAGTCGATCAGGAGAAGGTCTTTGATAGGGTCTATCACCCATTTCTTTTTTCCACTCTTACAGCCTATGGGGTACCCCTGGGGATAATAAGGTGGTTAAAATTATTGTATTGTGATAGTACTGTATACCCTATTATTAGATGACAAATCACTGAGGGACTACAAGTACCCATTGGGGTACATCAGGGATGCTCACTCAGCCCCCATTATACATTTTTAAGCTGGACCCATTTCTCAGGAAACTGACTTATTCTCCCAAATAGATTGGGATCACAGGGACAGGGTTAAGGGAGGACTTCAGCTCCAGGCTGATGTGGATGATATTTGCCTTTTTTTTTGAAGATGTCACCCAGATTACCTCCTTTTTGGAAGAAATGGCACTGCACTCACATCAGTCTTATGCTAAATTGAACATGGCTAAATCTAAGGGTCTCTTTGTAGGTGCAGAGATCCACAATCCCACACGGGTTGGGGATATTTGGATCACCTCTGAACCACTTAAAATTTGGGGCATAACCTATAGACCTTTAAACACTTTACAATTAAATTGGGATAATACAATACAGGTGATACTCTAAGGTCCATAGATGGAGACATTGGAAGATATCCAAATTAAAAAGAATTCAAATTATTAACAAATGTCTAATTCCTAATCTTCTATGTGTGGCAATGATGTTTCCACTCCCTAGGCACCTGGAGGTGAAATTATATAGTCTATTCTTCCAGATGCTGTGGGGGAATAGGTTAAGCCCCATTAAAAGAGGATTTACCTATTGGCCTATAGACAAAGGCAGTCTGGGGATGATTGACCCTTTCACTTATGTTCACACATTGTTCCTCTCCCACACTGTTAAAAGTAGTTTGGGACCACAAACTGCAATTCATCATGGTTGGATCCAGTTAGTCTTAAATAGATATCTTCAAGCGTGGCATACCTTCCCCCCAAAGTATTAGTTTATCTCCACATTCCAGAGTAGTTTCAATCTGCAGCTTCAAAGCTATACAAATGGGGTTTGACTAAACAAAAAATCTCACAATGTACTGGTCGGAAACTCTATCAAGTAGTCATGGATTCAAACTATCCCACACAACCTTGTTTTAAACACTGCCCTCCCCATCAAACTGGTTCGGTGTTGGCCCAGTTAACCCATGCTAGAATTCCTCCCTTTATGTGGGAACATCTTTGGCTGTCAGTCTGTCAGACTCAGTCTGAGAGGAAATGCTAAATATAAAGCCTTGGAGGAAAGGAATTGCCCCCAGTTGGAATGCATTATTAAGGAGGAAACCACTGAACATTTTCATTTTGAGTGTTCCTATGCCAAACCACTTTGGGCATTTTTGGCTTCCAATTGAAAGATAAGTTGATTAATGAAGTTAACTTATGAATTATTGATACTGGGTAATTTTTCACAGGTTGGTACCCAATACCACCACGAGACCTTGGTTATTTTTTATATTGTATTAAGTTTTATCTATGGCAGAGTAGGTGTCAATGGGTTTTGAACCAAAAGAAAATGCTGTATGAAACTGGTATGCACTTAATTAACCTGGCTATGGAGAAAGTATGCCTTAAGGATGTAGAGTTATACACATCCCACAAAGTGTTTTTGTGGTGGAAGGGGTTTCAGATGTTTATCAAGTTTAAATGACTTTGAGTCAAATAGCAAGTGGATTAATTTAATTGACTGATTAACGTGAAAAAAAGGAAAAAAAAAACCTTTGATATTTTGAGGTTTGAGATTGTTCCTTTTTTTATCATAAGTTTTTATGATTTCTGTATTACCTTCTTTTTTTCCCTCTATGGTACAATAATAATACTGTGCGTATATTTTTTCCCTTTTCCTTCCCCTCCTTTTTTCTTTACTATGATAGATTATTTTGACTGTAAGAAATAATTATTTGTTGATTTTGTTTATGATGTTATTTCAAAAAAACTTCCCCTACTCTTTGGTAGGGGGCGCTGCCTCACTGTGCGAGTATGGAGGAGCTCAGTTCAGAAGAAGCTGTGTTGGAGGAAGGACCTGCTCCTCATTTGGAGCAGACTGATCAAGAAATGGACTGCACTTTTGAGAAAAATGCAGAACAACCAACTGATTTTTTTTTTCTGAGGATATGGACATTACTGAGGATGAACAGCATTTACAACAGGAGCTAGATTCTAAATGTGCCTATTTACTCGATATGTTGACTGAAGCGGAAAAAAAATTCGAATTGATCAAAGGTAAAATTGAAGAAGAAGAAAAACAGAAAAGAAATGCTAAAAGTTTTTTCTGTATCTAGCACTTCACAGGATATACAACCAGAGGCCTTAGATTCTCAGGACTTTCCATTTGTATCCAACAAAACCTGAAGATGCATTGCAAAATGGGGGATGGCTCTTCCATAATGGAGAATGGATACCAGATCCAGACATCCCAGTTCCTGGGACACTTGAGCCCTCAGAGAGACTAGTTTTCTAGCCACCAGAAAATGGAGATGAATAACATGCTGATATGAATGAATGGTGGCCTCAGGGAGCGGCATTGGCAGCTACACAGTGCAACAAGGCAGCAGGTGTTTCGGCTGCAACTGCATCAGATGCAGAGGACCAAATCTCTAGACAACCTGTAAATTGTAGCAAAGCTGCTCCAGTTAATTCAGACAGGCAAACTCCAGGAATACAACAGCATACACACGAACATATCCACTTGAACGTTACTACAGATTCAGGTACTGTGGAACTTTTGCCTAATCCTGATGATGAGGTGTTTGATTTAACTACTGTTGAAAATCATGGTCAGCCTGCCCCATTAACCCCATCAAGTTATGCTATCTTATTTTGCAGACTTGTTGAAGCAGCTAAATGCAGGTTTGTGGTGAGATTGTGGTATAAGGGGGGGGGGTTAGAGATGCCCCCAGACCACAACTATGTGGGAAAGGAATTGTTGATTGACTCTCTCCATTTTTCCCCCGATGGAGATATATGCTTTTATCCATGCCGCAGGGATTTAAATGTTGATATTAGTTTTCATTCTGCAGCTTTATTGGATAAATTCTGGGCCGCTTATTATTCTGTTAAAGACACTTTATTATGGCATCCCTTCATTGTGATCCGCATTACAGAGCCTACCTTCAAAAAAAATCACAATTCTCTTCAGAAATGAAGCTGTGAGCATTAATGACATTATTTACTGGCTGGAAAACAGGTGTGCTGTTCGTGGTCTTTCTGAGGCTATTCTGGATGATTTTGGTTACTGGACTGGGGGATGGAGATTTTGTATACAGTTGGGGCAAACTGAAGCGGGGATTCAACACCTACTGAACTGTTTTTTTCTAGGTTGAGATTCTGTTTTGTCCAGGTCAGCCATACTCATGTTATCGCTGTGGCAGTTTAACCCATCTGAACATGCAGTGCAAGGAACACAAATGTCTCTCTTGTGGTGCGCTTGGGCATATAGCAGCACATTGTACAATCCTTCCTGTGTGTAATTAATTTGGAGTGGATGATCATTCATTTGCCTGCTGCACAGGGGCAGCACATAATACTACGGATTACACACAGCAAGACTTATAAGTGAATAAAGCTACCAAGGCTCATATTGGAAAAGCCTAGACTACACAACCCCACCTCACCCATTCATTAACATAGAGGGGATATTATTCCTCAAATAAGCATACCACAGACATCAGACCAGATTACTCCAGCCCCTAATACTCCACACCAACAACAAGTGACTACTATACGCTCAGCTGATGAGGGACCCACAGGAGGTGATATCTACTCAAAATCCTGTAGTACTTCCATCTACCTCAACTGAGATACCCCTTCCCCCCAGTTCCATCGGAACAGATTGTGCAAACACCCTTTACTTCCCCCATTACTTCTATGGAAGATCTCACCACCTTTCAGACAGCGACTAGGCCTAAGAGAACAACAGGCCATAAAGACTTACAAACTGGGACACCCATTCCAATCCATATGGAAAATAGATATGAGGTTATACAATCCCGGGGAGATACGATAGATGATGGGGATTCAGATGTGTCATTTCAGTCTACCCAAAGTGAGCCTCCCACCAATTTCTTTGGCTACAGTGGGGACTTCCTCAAAGCCAAAGAAGAGGGTGACTTGTGCTAGTAGGAAAAAACTATGATAAAGTTCTACAATGATTCATTCTATGAGGCTTATAAGCCTCAATATGAATAGCATTAAGTCAGACTATAAATGGATAGCAACATTTTCAATATTGTTGTCCTTACATTGTGATGTGTTTTTTCTTCAAGATACAAGATTACATTCTTTAGCAGAAACTGATAAGGCCATGAAGGAGTGGTTTGTGGGTGATTCATATTGGTCATTAGGCTTAGAACATTGTTCAGGTTTAGGTATGTTTTACAACTTCAGATGTTGTTTTACAGAAATTGATAGATGTGGAGCCAGGTAGGTCTGTAATCCTGGACGTTTTATTCCAGGATCTTGCCTGTAGGTTGATAAATGTACTGTATATGGACCACAAAGAAAGATACTTCGGATAAATTTGTTAAAAAAAAAATCCAGCCTTTTTTGTTCACTAATCGACAAACTTTGTGGGGCAGATACTTTAATATCAGTTTGTCAAAAGCTAGAGATCTATCATCACAGAATAAAATTCATTGTGATATGTCCTTTCTAAGGAATGTAATGAAAGAGGATTCCTTAAATGATGTGTTTGGGGATGATAAGCAGCTTCAGAAGAATACGTTTTTTAAGGGTAACCTGGCCTCAGGAATCGACCATTGGTTGATAATGAAGACATTGCCAGTTGTGACATCTGAAATTAAACTGATAGAAACATCTGATCATGCCTTTTTGGAATACCATATAGCCTTCCATCCACTTAGAGTGCTGGGTAGGGGCATATGGAGATTAAAAGAGGATTTCAACGTCATCCAATAATGGTTCCGGTCTAACCAACTATTCCTGAACCCAAAGAAAACCATGTCACTAACTTTTGGCTCACAACAAAGACTATCCCACCAAGCACCGTGCCCCCCTTTCCAAACCCTAGATGGGACCCCACCTAGAAGTTTGCACTACTTTCAGATACCTAGGTCTCAGGCTTGATAAGCACCTTGATTTCACCACCCATATTGACTCACTACACAAGAAGCTACTCCCTAAACTTGGCGCCCTATATAGGAACAAAAGCTGTCTCCCCTGTCCTGCTAGAAAAGCAATTGTTCAAAGGATGATACTCCCTATACTCGACTATGGAAACATAGTCTATACTACTGCTCCCTCCTCCACCTTGCCCAGCCTTGACTCCCTTTATCACTCCTTCTTTCACTTTATCCTGGACTGCCCACAAACAACCCACCATTGCACCTTATATGACTCCTTAGCCCTGTCGTCCCTCCAAGACCGAAGGCAAACCCATTGTGCTAGATTTGCAGCTGAATTCTGGTCCCAGACCCTTCCCCCTTACCTGACTTCTGTATTCTCCCCACAACCTCTCCCTGTTTACCTCCTCAGAAGCACTGACCCCAGGCTCCTCCATGTCCCTTTCATGCGCACTACCAAAGGTCAAGTAGCCTTCAGATTTCGTATACCACAGCTATGGAACACCTTGGCAGTCGAATTAAGACACTCACCCAACCCATGCCTCCTCAACTGCCTACTCAGCTCCCAGTTTACCTCAAGCTGCTCATGTTTTTGCTATAGCCCCCTATGTATTTAGACTATTTGTTGATATGATTCGCTATAACACTTTCACCTCTAGTTGATCTTGCTTTAGCTAGTATACATTATGTATTAGTTTACTGTTGTTGTGAATTCCCTGTAACACTACTCCCGTGTGTGCTCCCCTTCCTATGTTCCTGTATCTACCTGCTGTTTTTGTCTGCATGGCAGGTGGATCCCTCACAGTGCTATGACCAGTATTTGTGTTATTGTGTTGGGACTTGTTCCCCAGGTCGCATCTGGAATCAAGCATTTCACTGCTCTGTATGCCTTCCAGTTAAAATCGTAAATAAATAAAATCAATAAATAAATTCTAGTTTATTAGAACAGCAGCTGATATTAGACAATTTGAAAATTATTTTGGAAGACAGGAAATCTGTGTTATTTTTATATGATTCAATAATTCTGTGGTGGGAAGACACAAAACTCTAACTGAATTGTTTAACATACTTCTAGACAATATTCTAAATTACATATTGATCAACACTTACTACTAAGAACAGCTTTATATGAGGCTTTTTCGGAACAAATTAATATCAGACATGACCTCTCACAAGAGATAGCAGAACTAAAGCAATGCATGATGGCATTGCAATACAACAGACAAGCCTGTCTAGAACAGGGCAATGTTTTGGTACACAAGGAGTGAAGACTATAGGTGTAGAGTTCAGTCATGACAAGTTTCGAGATTAGTCAATAGTAAGGGACAGATGGCTAATGATGATTGTAATATTATGACAGTTTCGGAAAACCATGTTTTCTAACAATTTGAGACCTCAACAGCAGAAAATTAGGGAATGGCCACTATATTTCAGGCAGCGGCACCACCTCATTTACCTGATTTACAAGCATCTGAATTAATTAAGGAATTTTCTTCCTATGAGCTTGAAGGGGCTATACGCTCTTTATAAATCAATACTTCCCCTGAGTCAGACAGTCTTATGGGAGAACTCAATAAGACTTTATGGAATTGTATTCCTAATGAATTATTGCCATTATATTGCCATTATACAATACCTTTTTACAGGAATACAGAATACAATGTATGCAGGATTAATGATTTTTCTGTTTAAAAAGGGTGACCGAACCGACATTAATAATTGGAGGCCTATTACACTCTTAAATGTAGATTTTTAAGATTTTTTTCTAAATTACTATGTAACCAGTTAGCAGAAATGTTAGATACTTTGATCCATCCCACTCAGTTTGGCTCCATACCAGGTAGAAACCTCATGGATGCACTTATTTTGTTATGGGAGATTATGGATGCAGGTTCAAATAAACAAATTGAAGAATACATTATACGGGTTGATCAACAGAAAGCATTTGACTGAGTATCTCATGACTTTCTACGGTTGACATTGCCTACTTATGGTATTCCAGCTATGTTTATTCACTGGCTACAGTTATGTTATGCCTTGGTTTACATCAGGCCCTATGATAATGGTAGGGTGGACAAAAAAATGCCAAGTTTTGGTTGGGGTGAGACAGGGATGTCCCGTAAGTCCCCTTTTGTGCATATTTTGCATAGATCCCATTATACATATTATTAATAGATCACCTAGTATTAGAGGGATTTGGACATTGGATACCCCAGCTCTGAAGTCAATTGCTTATGCAGATTATTTGTGTTTAATGGTTAAGAATGCTGCTGAAGCGCGATTCACCTTGAAAGGGTTACATGCTTTACTGTTAATGGTGGGAGCCACAATTAATAGAAACATACAAGTTGATGGGCAGATAAGGACTGCAAGGCCCACCCAGTCTGACCATTTCTTTTTCTACCTTATGAATGTGCCATCGGCCTTTGCTCTGTCAATGGCCTATCTAGTCATACTCATCTGTATTGCTCCCTTATGCCTATCCCATGCCTGTTTAAAGCCCTGCACTGCATTCATATCCACCACTTCCTGAGGTAGGCCACTCCATGCATCCACCACCCTTTCTGTGAAAAAGAACTTCCACACATTACCCCTTAATCAGCCTCCCTCTAATCTCATGCTGTGTCCTCTTGTCCTGCTATTTTTCTTATATTGAAACATGTTAGACTCTTTCACCTTGTTAATGCCCTTAAGGAGTTTGAATGTTTCGATCATATCACCTCTCTCCCTCCTTTGCTCTAGGGTATACGTATTGAGCTCCGTTAATCTGTCCTCATATGTTTGCTGATGCAGTCCCTGCACCATGTTGGTTGCCTTTCTCTGGACTGCCTCAATTTGTTTAATGCCCTTGTGAAGGTGTGGCCTCCAGTACTGCATGCAGTACTCCAAATGGGGCCTAATCAGTGTCTTGCAAAGAGGGATTATTACCTCCTTGTTATCACTTGTGATAGCCCTACTGATACACCCCAACATCCCACTAGCCTTACCTACTACTTTAGTGATCTGCTTGGATGATTTCAGGTCATTGGTGATGATGATGCCCAGATCTATTTCTTCCCTTGTGACTGCCAGCAACTCCCCTCCCAGCCTATAGGTGGCTACAGTATTTCTCTTCCCTGTGCATAATCTTGCACTTCCTTGCGTTAAACCCCAGTTGCCACTCTTCTGACCATTTTCCTAGTTTATAAAGATCTCTTCTTGTTCTGCCCACCACATCTGGATCATCTACTCTGTTGCAGATCTTGGTATCGTCTGCAAACAGACAAACCCTTATCCTCCAGTCCATCTGCAATGTCACTGATGAAGATATTGAAGAGAAATGGACCCAGGACTGATCCCTGAGGTACCCCACTTGTGACTTGCATCTCTTCTGACTGCATACCATTTACCACCACCCTCTGTTTTCTACCAGTCAACCAGTTTGCCACCTAGTTGACCAACTTCTGACCCACCCCGAGCCTACCCAGCTTATTAATCAATCTTCTATGTGGAACAGTATCAAAAGCTTTGCTGAAGTCAAGGTAGGTGACATCAACTAGGTCCACCACGCTGATTTCCCAGTCAAAGAAATCTATGAAATTAGTTTGACAGGACCTTCCTATTGTAAACCCATGCTGTCTTGGCTCTTGTGCTCCTATGGATTCCAGGTGTTGCACTATCCTTTCCTTAAGGAGTGCCTCCATAATCTTGTCCACTACTGAGGTGTGACTGACTGGTCTGTAGTTCCCTGCCTACTCCCTGCTACCACTCTTTGGAGAAGGGCTCATGTGATCCTGCTCCACGTCTTCTGGGACCTCTCCAGTGCTCAGAGACTCACTAAACAGTTCTGATAATGGTTCTTCTTGTTCCACCCTTAGCTCCTTTAGTACCCTGGGATGTATGCCATCAGGTCCAATTGCCTTGTCCACCCTGAGCTTATCGAGCTCTTGCAGGACACTTTATTTTGTGAAGGGACTAGTGCACACCTCCCTCCCCCTGTGTTCAAGGTGCTGAGCTGTGGGCCCTGCCCTTCCTTCTCTTCAGTAAATACTGAGCAGAAGTATTTATTTAGGATAAATGCTTTTACATGGTCCTCCTCCTCCTCACATGCCCCCTTATCCCCTTTGATCTTAGCAATACCCCCTCTGGACTTTCTCCTTTCACTAATGTATCTATAGAAAGTCTTGTTACCTTCGTTTACTGTTTGTGCTAGTGTTTCCTCGGTTTGGGCCTTTGCCTGCCTTACTGCCTTCACTGCTTCCCTTAGGGAAGTTTGGTATGCCTCCCTATCTTCATCCTGCTGCATTCCCTTATATTTCCTGAAGGCCAGCCTTTTGGCTCTGACCTTTTCTGCTACTATTTTTGAGAACCAAAGTGGTTTCCTTCTTTTGCACTTCCTTTTCTCTCTAACACAATGGGATGTTGCTTCAAGTATTGCACCCTTAATGCTTGCACTCTTTGCCTGTACCCCCTCACCTGTATTTCTTTTTGCCAGGGCTAGCTTAACTCTGTTGGCCATCTTATCAAAGTCAGCTCCTCTGAAGTCCCATATTTTTGCTTTGGAATGGGATAATTTAGTTCTAGTGGCCAAACTGAACCATACAATGCGATGGTCACTGGCCCCCAGGTGACCTTCTACCTGGAGATCTGTGATCCTTTTCCTGTTAGTCAGTATTAGATCTAGGATAGCCCTGTCTCTTGTGGGTTGTTGTACCAGTTGTTTGAGGCCCTTTCCCCACAGGGAATCCACCATGTGTCTAGTTCTGGCAGATGTTCCTGCTGGTATTGACCAATCTGTATCTGACTTGTTGAAGTCTCCCATTATCAGAACCTCCCCTTAAGTTCTCATGTTTTGTATATCTTCTAACAGTAATGTGTCTATATCCTACCCCTGGTCTGGAGGCCTGTACACAACCCCAGTTCATATGGCTGTCCCATTTCCTGTTTCCAGGGTGACCCACAGTTCTTCAGCTCCTTATGTGTATTCTGAATTTCTGTAGCTTTGATATTTTCATTGACATAAAGGGCCACTCAACACCCCTTTTTGCACCTCAGTCTCTTCTGAACAGTACATAGCCAGGTACTGAAGTCTTCCAAATGTGGATAATGGTAAACCATGTCTCGTTAATGGCTACTATGTCCAGTTTAGCCTCTGTCATTATTGCCTGCAGGTCTGGGATCTTGTTTCCCAGACTGCGAGCATTTGTGTACATGATTTTCCATTGGCCAGATTTTGGTGTGTTAGTTGTTGGACGAGGTCTGGCATTTCCCCTGTGCATCATATGGGGAGCCAGACCTTTTTCCTTACTTGGTGATGCAAATGGACTACAAACATGCTGAACTCCTGTTTGACCACTAGCTGAGGGGAAGGGGTGTTCTTCCCATTCGACGTATGATGTGCTGCACCCCTATCCCCATTTGCTAATTTAAATATTCTGCAAAGATGTCAAACTTCTGCCCCAATCCACTGACTCCCTCCTTAGTCAGATGCAGTCCATCAAATTTAAAGAACTTTTGCTCCCTAAACTGTCGCCAATTCCTTACAAATTTGTGTCCTTTTTCCTGGCACCAGCCCTTGAGCCACATGTTTAGCTCCCCTGTCTCCCCTTCTCTGACCTTCTGTCCATCTGCCCACTTCTGCCAGACTGGCAGGATCTCAGAGAAGGAGATGCCGGATGAAATGTGTGATAGTTTGTCACCCAACCTGGTCAGTTGCTCCTTGGTCTCCACAACTGACCAGCTGGTGAGCTCATTAGTCCCTATGTGTACCAGGATGCCAATGTTTTCTCCTGCTTCCTGAACAATTTTAGCAATGTGGTTAGTGTCTCTCCATGCTGATGTACCTGGGACCATTACCACTGGCTGGAGATAGATATCAACTCCCCGAATCATGGAGTCTCCTATGACCAGAAGCTTTTTGGATTTCCTTTTTGCTTTTTTTGTTTTGGTTCCTGTTTTGGGTGAGTTTTGTTGTGCTAGCTCCTATGCTGCAGTGTCCTGCTCTGCAGTGTCCTCTGCCCCTTTGTTTGATTTCAGAGATAGAGGCAGATACCTGTTTGTAGTTTTTATATGGTTTGTGGAAGTGATATGTTGGAGAGCATCGAGTGATGGGGCACCTGATTTGCCCCTCCAAACCACCTGCCATCCTCCTGAGTGGCCCAGCATGTAGGACAGTGTCCTAAATCCTGTAAAACTGCCCTTCTGAAAAGTGTTCTGCAGTACCTGCAGTTAATGATATCCATTGTAGATAAGTTGCTGGGTTTATAACCTGGTCAGAGAAGGAAGGAAATGAAAGCAAAAGTTTGATTTTTGTGTTTTGTATAACATGTTATAACAAGTTAAATTACTAGTACCCTTGTAAATGAGGTCACTGTATGGGTACCCCTCTGATCCACCCCATCCTGCTTTGCTACAGGAAATGTCACGACTATGCTACCCTATAAAAGGAGTGTAGAGTGGGGTGGTTGGGGATGGGGTGGGTGGCTGGGCCCTTTCCCTGCCAAAAAAGAACCACAAATGAAAGAAACAAGGAGGTAAAAGCAGAAACAATCAGACAGCAACAAATGCAGTACCTCTGAAAGCTTATCCTAATGATAGATAAAACTGTAAAACCTGTGAAGCACCACCTGTAATAATTTCACAGAAAATATACCCTGTAAGAAACACTGCTACAGAGAAAAATAAAGCAGTAACAGAAGATATACCTTGCAAAAGGCAATTTGAATCAGAAGAGTACAGCAGTAATCTGTAAGCACACACCTGTAGGCACACCCTGTAATAATGCAGCAGAAGGTATACCCAACAACAACAGTTTGAATCAGAGAAAAATAAATCAATAAAATGTTAGCAACAAACAGTAACAATCCCTGTGAGTACAAAATAAAAATAACACACAGTAGATCTGCCTCGTTAAAAGAAGCCTTAATCTTTTTCCTTGCTCTGGTAAAGTTCTTTTCTCTGTCCTTTCAAGCAACCTAGAAGAAAAGCTCCTGTCTTAATATACGACAGACTGGTGACCCTGAACCAGATATTGGTGGATTGCAGGTTGCTATGATTCCCTGTAAAATTTTAGGATTGTTTTTTGCTATGGTTGACATGGCTCAGTATAACTGGGAATTATGCTTGGTGAAAGGCCAAGCATGGGTTAGTAGATGTAATTCGTGGAGGATGGGGAAGCTGAAAAGAATTTACATTATTAAAGCTTTTCGGTACCAGTCTTCCTGTTTGTTAGTCACATTTTTGCACTTCCTAAACCATTGGAAGCTAAGGTTTTGGCATTTTTTTACATGTTTTTGGAAGCAGTTGACTCAATCCTGTCAAAAGAAATATTTTATATGCATCGAGAAAGGAGGGAGGGGTAGGGATGATAAATCCCTTAGTGTTTTTCTTTTCAACATTTTTCTTTACCAACTTATTTCCCCATTAACTAATAAGAAAAAAACTTTGGAGTTCTTGGGTTTCTCTCAAAATAGCCCCTATTTGGCAAGAATGGTACCAAAATAATTTTTTACATAAAAACAAGAGGAAATACATATTGACTCCTCTATAGACATCTATATTTGACTATATAAAGAAATGGAACATCCACTATAGTACAGTACAAAACTGGATGCGTAAACAATTGTATGTATATATTATGGGAAACTGGTTTTTGGAATTACCTTTTCAACAGTCTGTTCAAATAGAAAAGGAGAACATTAAGAGCTTGCTATTAAATAAATGAATCCCTGAGAAGATGTGGGATTTAGTTTGGTTAGGGGTTCATGGTAGAATAAATACCAGGGGAAATAATAAACATGAAGGTTTTTTAGAATGATTTTGTCCCAGGCATACTTGTGGGGTACACATTGAGACTATGGATCACATGTCCTTTACATGCCCATACATCTTACAGTTCTGGGATATGGTTAAGGAAAGATGGAAATCGGCCCCCTTTGGTTCTTTAACTTCAGCACAATTATATTATGGGATTTCTCCCTTATCTTGGATGAAATATTCTTTTAGTATGATACATCTATTTATGGCAAGATTTTTGTACTGGATCTGACAAGCTCGATGCTGATCGATTTTTCAACAGCAAAATATAACGCCATTAGAGTTATATTTTTTTAGTTGTGGATGAGTTATGTGGTACCAAGCAGATAAAATGCAATGAGATGTCCAACACCCAATGGAAACAGTATTGGGGTAATTGTACTTGGCTGTAGCACTTCAAAATTTCTTCTTTAGAATGGTAATTGATATTAGATTTGGTGACGGTTAATTTGATTTCTCTTTAACTGTACCTTTTATTTTTTGCTAATTTTTCATTATTGAATTTGTTTCCTTTTTTTTCCTTTCTTGTGTAATTTAGCATGATATGAACTATGCTCTGATTACAGTAACACTGTCTTCACACTTTTCACACTATTATTGTATAGTAGATGGAGGGAGGTGGGTGTATGGCTCTGATACTTATGTGATTTTTTTATTTATTTGAGCTTTATATTACTCTGAAGGAAATTACATATGTTCATTTTATTATTTTATTTGACATCATTATAATGAAATTTTCCCTACTCCGAAAGGGTGGAGTGGGGTGGGGGTTGTGAGTAGTATGTACTAATATGTACTTTCTTTGACAGGGGGCTTTGTGTTATGCTGTTTCATAGAAACTGAAGGAATCTTTAACAGGAGATGTCTGCATTAAGACACATTCAGTTTTCTTAAATTTTTCCATTATCTCTGTGATGTGTTATGATTTATTTGAAGATCTGAATAACAAATTTCCCTACACTTTTAGTGTAAGGGGGGTCTATTTAGTATTATGGTTTAGTTTTGGTTTCCAAATATTGATTTACAGGTAAACTAGAAAATGTATGAATGTGATACTTATTTGATTTTTTATGATCTATTATTGTTTGTGTGAGTCAACACTGTCTTGTATTTATTTGATTATTGAAATTATTATAAGAAAAAAACCTACTCACTGATAGGGGGAGCTGCTGTCCAAGTTTCCAGGTCAGCATTCAGTCCCAGGATGGAAGAAGTGGAGGATGTGCTGATGGCTGCAGTCCCATCCCAAACTGTGGCTCATGTTCCAGACAGGGATGCAGAAATGGTGATTCTTGATGAGACCAAGGCAAGAAATGCCTCTACAGCAGGAGCAACCTCAAAACAGGATGACTTTTTTGGATGCAGATGATGTGTTCCCAGGTGAGGAAGCAAACAATTGAGCTGCTGCTTGCAGCTCCAAAACTGACCCTCCGAAATGCAATTCAGCACAAAAGGAAGTGCAAGAGAAGGATGCAGCAACCACTAAGGAAATGCAGCAGAGCAGCACCTTCAAAGAGTGGTTCACTGCACAGCTGGATACGGCGTGGTCAACAAAGTGATTACAAGGCAGCACATACTACAGAGACCGGTTCCAATGAAGACATCGGGATTGGGCAAATGGTGCAAAAGACAAAGGTAACATGAAGAGAACAGATAAAAAAGCTTTTGTTATAAATAATAATGATGAGCCTTTTTTAGAAGACAATTGGTCGACTAATGATTCATTATAGAACGCAGGCTGAATATAAAATGAATTGGGACAATGGGTTCCAGACCCTACTTGGGATGATTTTTCACAAACTCAGGGGTTCCCCCACGACTGCTAAGCAGCAAAGAAGCTCGGAGACTAGCAAAAAGACAGAAGTTAATAACATTGGGCTCGGCACAATTTTTTACCTGATCAGGTTCCCCAACTGTGGGAGAAAGGTACGACAATAGCAGGCCCAGCACCAGAGAATACTGACATGGCCCAGGACTCAGAGGGAACAGTTTCATCAGCCCCTCCTTCCCCTCAACCAAACAGAAGGAGAACTGGACCTACCTTTTCAGAACTGTTCAGGACTCAGAGGCTTGAAAATGCTCCCAGATGGAATGCAGTTCACCTATGATATAGGGGGGTTTACAGGAGCATCCCGATAGGGTGTACACAGCAAAAAAATTGTTAAAGGAATCATTGGCTTTTTCTGCATCTGATGTATATGCCTTAATTAATGTCAGAGGGGAAGATACGTTTGACATTAGTTTTAAAACATTTTCACATTTAAATAAATTCTGGAGGAAATATGAAGGCCTTAAATCTACTGCTTTATGGTCACCATTTTGGGCTATTCCCCTAACAAAGCCCTTGTTTAAAACCATCACGGTAATGTTCTGTAATGAAAGGGTGAGCATGGGGGACATACAATTCTGGATGGAAAAAAAGTGTTCAGTGCTTGGACCTCCAGAGCCGATAATCAACACTGAAGGGATTTGGACAGTGAACTGGAGGTTCAAAGTAAAACTGAATATGATAGGGAATGAGGTACTGCAAGTACCGAGCAGTTTTTTTGGGGGGAAAGATAGATGTGTGTGCTTTTACCCTGGGCAACTAAAAGCATGCTAGAAATGTGGTAATCACACACACACCTCAGTAGTATATGTGATGGACTAAGGTGTGCTCTATGTGGTCAGTTTGACCATGTGAGTGTTGCATGCAAAAACATTTTTAAGTGAAATTTATGTGATGAGCAGGGGCATTCATACCAGCAATGCCCATGGGCAGGTCACAATAGACAAGGAGGGGCTGCACAGGAACATATTATTAATCAAGCCCAAGAAAGGTGCAGGCCACAAAATCAGGATCCCCCAGGTAAGGAACACCACTTTCCTGAGCCACCCCAACAAAACTCATGGCTAACCCCCTCTGATCCCACACCAACTATGCAGGGGATAGCAGAAGTGCTAAGGGAAAACCAGGGTGTTGATCAGAACACCATGCCCCCTCCAGGTGAATTTCAGAAACCAGGTAATAGGTGCATTATAAGGTCAGCTAGCAAACAAAATATCCCCCGCCAACTCAGAATGCCTTCCAAATTCTGCAAGAAGATGAAGGGAGACAGATCAGGAGTCAGATGTTTCCTCAAGATCAGAAGTCATTTCGGAGGGAGACGCAGAGGATTTACCTTTAAGGAGCACTTTAGAAACAAAGAAAAAGAAAGGGAGGAAAAGAAAATTGATGAGGGGGAAAAACTAGCCAACTTTGTACATGGCATCCTTACACCTAACTTCCTTGAACACCGGCAGCATAAAACATTTTAAGAAAAGGAGAGTGATTTTGTCATATTTTCACCACCTTGCTGGGGATATCATCTTTCTACAAGAAACTAGATTTAGCTCCCTAACTGATGTGATGCAGGCAAAAAAGAGTTGGGTGTGGGGGCCATCAGTTTGCTTTTTCAGACAGGACACTGCTGATGGACTAGGAATTTTGTTTAGAAACACAAAAGTAAATCTACAAAGAATAGTCGACATTGTGCCAGGGATGGTCTTATTGCTGGATTGTTTATATAAAGACTTCTCCCTAAGGTTAATTAACACATATGTCCCACAAAGTAAGATGGCAATAATAGAGTTTTTTAATAAAATAAGACCATACTTACCTATAGTCAAACATGTAGTGGGAAGGGGCATGAATTGTAGTTTAGAAGTGAAAGTGAAGGACAATGTGCAAAAAAAATGTATTGTGATTCTTAACCTCTCTGAAATATTATAAATACAGCCGGACTTATGAATGCTTACAGAATATTATATAAAGATCTAGGAGTCACATACAGAAGGAGTATATTAATAATGAGAATAGACTTCCTATTCATTTCTAAAATTTTAATACCTCATACATTCAATACCGCTATTTGTGAGTTTTCTGATCATTCAATTTTAAGGTGTGTAGTTGGCTTGGGAAATATACCACTAGATTTCCTTCGGTACATAAATGCTGGAAATTGAATACATCTCTGTTAGAATCAGAAAAGATACAGCAGGGTCTCATAGGGGTTCTACAGGCAAGACAATCTGTTATTTGCATGTATAATGATTGGTTGAAATGGTGGGCTAAAACTAAGGAAGATATAAAATACTTTTTAATAAAATATGGAAAAGATAAAATTAACAAAGAATATCTGAAATATTTAGACTATAGAAATCAATTTTACAGACTAATTTCTCTTCCAGACTGTGCTGCTACACATATTAATGAACAAATAGACATTATAAGAGCCAAAATGTTCTAATATCAGTATGACAGGGCAGTAACCATTAATCAAGAAATTCAATTTGGTATGGATAATCAACTCTATGCAGATCTTTTCATAGCATGTAAACAAAAGGTTGATGATACAATAATGGAGGGGTTATATAACACAGGTGGCCTTCTAGTTAAATCTGACATAGAACTGTTAGGTGTGGTAGAAAAACATCTTATTGAACAATTTGGTAAGGGTTTTAGTCCAAAACGATTATTTTTTTTTATTTATTTTATTTAGTTTTTGTTGACCAGGTAAGTGCACTAGACAAATCCTGCCTATTTTCAGGCATGATCCGTGGGAGGGGGATACAGATGAATGCCAACTGACCTTGAACCAGATTAAGCTGTTGGTGGTATTTTTAGTGAATGAGAGAAATTTGGCAAGGACACCGGAAAATTCCCCTACTGCATTGCCGACAGTAGGGGGAGATTTTGGCCATCTGAGTTTCGTGATGGCCACTCAGAGTACTGCCGAATGGTGTGAGGACGCACTTCAGGTAGAAGAGCTAGCCTTCTCTTCTACCAATGTCTTACTAGAGGCAGAGAAAGAAAATGGGATTTCAGAACTTGTTTATGGCAAAGACGACAATGGTATGGATGTTTATGCTTCAGCAGAAGATATTTTTGCAGCAGTTTCTAAATTAAATCAAGCTAAAGTTTGCTCTGAGGGACAAACACCTGAAAGAATGGATGCTTTCTTTGGAAATGAGAAAACTGAACAAACTGTTTCAACCAGTCAGTCTGCCTTTAATTCTGAACAGCAGAATGGATCTGCTGTCATTTTGAATCCTTCAGTTGTCAGTTCAGCATCTGATGCAGCAGCATCAAAGGCTTCACCGAGGCCGGGCGAGTTATTTCCACCTATGGCGCCTTTTTCAATTGACATCAATACCGAAGTATTACAGGCTGGCAGTTCAAGCTCTACTAAGGTAGATGTGTGCCAAAAGCCTTCAGTGCATTCGGCTGCATTTCTAAATGGTAAAACTCCCTCTGTTTTCAATACAAGCAAACCGCCTGTTGCATTACAGGGCACAGCGTGGATCATGAACCTGGTCCTCAACTTTCTAAAGCGGCCGGTTTTGTTTTTAAACCCCCGGAGACACTTGACAAATTAATGCATTCACAAAATCCTGTACAATATCAAACTGTGCATGATCAGCAATCTTCTGTCACAGTATTTTCGTTTACTGAACTTGCAAATAAAAAGAAATATGCAGATTCAGGTAGCAACGTTGTACCTCAACAGAATCCTGCTGTTCCTAATACACAACAGCTTCTGAAAAATTCTACTGTTTCTCCCACTACTGTTGGATCAGTTGCAGGATCAGCTTTTTCTGGTGATGTTTGGTCTCCACAAAAAGTTTTTAGAAGCAGGGTGGAAAAAAATGTCGGGGGGAAATTGGCTTCCAGATCCAGCATGGGACTTGACTTTTGATTTTACTTTAACTTCACCAGATTGGAAACCAGGGCCTGAAACATGACCTATGAGCGCTCCAACTAATTCACAGAACTCATCTAAGACTGTAGTGGACACTTTACCAGTTAACACAGATCTTGAATGCAGTCAGGACAAAAAAAATCTATTATTGTTCCAGATAACACTAAGTTTTCAAAAGGAGACCATACGGAAGATCCAAACCAGGACAGTACAAATACTGATACTCATCAAAAACCTTTGATGTCAGATTTATTTACCCATGCAAAAAAAGAAGCAGCCCCTAGAAGAAATGCTGTTCGTATTAGATATGAAGGGGGCTTAGAAGAAAGACCAGACCGCTATTATGTTGGCAGGATTTTATTGAAAGACTCTTTGCATTTTTCACATACTGATGTTTTTGCTTTTATAAATATATCAGGAGAAGATAACTTTGGTGTCAGTTTTTGGATGTCACATGCTTTAGACTTATTTTGGGAACGTTATGGCCAAGTTAAGTTCTCTCCCATATGGACCCCCTTTTTAGTGATTCCACTGTCGAAGCCCCTTGTAAAGTATGTTACAGTTATGTTTCAGAATGAGGGGGTCCATGTGGAAGATATTACTTTCTGGCTTAATCAAAAATGTGATGTGCTTAGTTCTCCAGAAGCAATTCTGGATTCTGAAAAATTCTGGACGGGAGGTTGGAAATATAAAGTTAAACTTAGAATGATTCCGGAATTGAACACATCTCTAATTATTTTCTTCTAGGAAGGGATATAGGGGTTTGTTTTTATGGGGGACAGCCAAGAGCATGTTATAAGTGTGGGGCCCATACTCATTTATCAAGTACCTGTGATAAACTGCGTTGTGATAATTGTGGAGAAATAGACCATGTCACAATGCAATGCGCCAATCACACGAAGTGTGATCTGTGTGAAGAATATGGTCACACATTTGGAGATTGTCCTTGGGCTGCAAAAAATAAGGCTTCCTGTATCAGCCCTGAATTGCTAATACAGCAAGCACAAGAGATAGTAGCTCCTTTGGAAAAAATCCTCCCCAAAGCATTTTCCACCAGGCCCTTCATAACCATCACATTCTTCTTCTGATTTACCTAAGATCACACTAGTTCAACCCCCCTCCTCTTCCTGTTCCAGTAACAGGATCAAAGGATCTTCCTCAGGATACCATTCTGATATCAGATGCAGTCTCTGTTTCAGAGTCAAAGTTGTTACTTCCTGTTTGCTATAAAGATCCTCCAGGTTCAGAGGAATCATTTTCTGCTCCCTCTGTAGCTTCCCCTCTTTCCAGAAGAAGGTCTACTAGATCTTCAAGATCCAACCCCCTTCCCTTTCCTCAGAACCTTTGGAGACTGAAAATTCTTATTCAGCCCTTTTTTGGGGTGACTCAGAAATGGATCACGGGTTCAAATTCACAAGCCCATACATGTGATCTCTCGTTTTGCCCGGGAGAGTCCCGTTTTTTAACTACACTCCCGACCCCCCGCACGGGAAAGCAAACCTCCCGATTTACAGAGTCATCCATTTCACCATCTGGCATCCCAGTATTTCTCTCTCTTTACGTCCCTTTCTATTCGAATGCCAAGCTTTCCCTTAGAACTTGATTTCTCCCGCACCTTTCGTTCCGCATCTAATTGTGATAATTATTGTACTTGTCTTGCCTTGTTGACTTATTTTTGTGTTTTAATCTCCGAAAGGAAATGTGCAGCGATGGAACTGGCCCCGGAGTGTGATCCAGCCGGAAATGAAACCAATGTGACAGAAAGCAGAAAACTGTAATGTGCCGAGTTTGCATCCATAACGAGCACAGATGAAGCTGTGGCTCAGTGTTATTTGGCGGAGAATGACTGGGACTTAGAAGTATGTTGATGATACTTAGCTTCCTGCCCTAGTCACTAGTTGCTCTAACACTGGGTGGCAGTATGATCAATGCAGCAGCTGCTGGCTGCTTCTAGATTTGCCACAAATGCTGTAACCAGAAGAAGCGTTCGAGAAGCTTAGTGGTTTTTTTGTGTGTGTGTGTCTAGATATTTGTACTCTGCATACCTCTCAACTAGTTTTGTTCTAATTGAATTAATAAATAAACCGCATTTTATGTGTATATATATATATATATATATATATATATATATATAATACACACATATATATATATATATATATATATATATATATATATATATATATATGTGTGTGTGTGTATTTTATATATATATATATATATATTTCCTGTTATAATAATAGCATTAATTGTTTTACGCTTTCTCCCTCCTAAAAGGCCAATCTCCCTCCTAACTTCACAAAACCTCCCTCTTGCACAGTTTTACATTATCACATGTATGCAAGCCTCAACCTTAGAACCTCTTTCTCAGAGTATTGGGGATTATAAGGGCAAAAAGAAGAAAAAAAGGAAAAAATAGTTACTGAGCACTAACTTTTCATAACCATGACTACAATTTTCTGGGGTTCTTTTAATACACATAGTATACTTGATCATGTGAAATGTCAAGCAGTTTTTCAATATGTTCATGACTTAAAAATGTATGTATTTGTTTTTTGCAAGAAACTTGGATGCATTCTGCAGAACAACTAGTAGCTTTTAAAAGGGATTGGCAATGGGGGCCTTACTACTGGTCTTTTGGTCCAGACAAGGCAGATGGTATTGGTATTCTTGTTAATTCTTGTAGTTTCACTATCAAGAAACTGATAGATTTAAATGCAGGGAGGGTTTTGATATTGGATGGCTTACGGGTAGAAACAAACTTTAGGTTTATTAATATTTATAATCCCCAAACTAAAGCTGAGAGGGTGGCCCTTCTGAAAGCTGTTCAGCCTTTTCTAGTTACTAACTTATTATTTCTTTTTGGAGGAGATTTCAACTGTACTTTACATCTGAAGAAAGAGGTTTCTCCTTTGCAGGTTAAAAGAAAAATCTATTGTGATTCCCATGCTTTAGATCATTTGATTAAAATTGTAGATCTTATTGGCTGTAGGAAACATCAGACTTTAGGGCCAGGGTTTACACATGTTCGCAGTAAATACTTTACCACAATAGATTATTTATTTGCTTCCCCTAATATACCAGTTGGAGATTTCAAATCTTGTCCAGTAGAATTTTTGGATCATCTTTTTTTATATTGTACAATTTATTTAGGAGTTCAAACTTTCCCGAAATCAAATAGATGGAAACTTAATTCTTCCATTTTATTAAATTCATATATCCAACATACTATTTTTAATCTCCTGGTAGCAAGATTATCAGTAGCTTTTCTATACCCTGATATAGGGGAATGGTGGAAAACTACTAAATCCAATTTAAAACAGTGGTTTATAAAATATGAGAAAAAGACTGGGAATAAGAAGTTTTTAAAATATCTTTCGCTCAGACAACAACTACAAAAACTTTATACTTTTTCATACACTACAAATTTTGATTACACAGATCAAATTGTACAATTAAAAAAATAAATGCTGTTATATTAATATGATAGATCCCGAACAGTTCAGGCCTTGTTATATAATGGGACCCAGAAATCCCCTATTGGTGACCCTTATGAAGCCTGTAAGTCTTTTAAAACTTCTACCAATCTTGACTCTTTAGTAGACCAAGCGGGTAATCATATAGTTACAATTGAAGGGATTAATAATATGCTAAATACTCATTTTCTCTCCCTAGCTCCCAAAACTTTAATTTCTCAGGAAAATATTAATAATTTTTTATAGACATTTCAGTTCCGCTTTTTCCAAGTGAGATTTCTGTCTTACAAGAACCTATCACTGTACCTGAAATTGAGGTAGCCATCAAATCATTGAATAATAATTCATCACCAGGGAATGATGGTCTTTCTAATAAATTCTATAAATCCTTGTCATACATTATAGCACTTTGTTTAAAATTGTTTTTTGATTATTTTTTCCAGACCAATACTATGTATCCTTCTTTTTGAGAAGGGTTAATGAACTGGAAATAGAACTGATATTAAAAATTGGAGATCTATCACTTTATTAAACTCCGATTACAAAATTTTAATGATTTTGCTTAACAATAGATTAAAACATTATGCAGCTAAAGTAATCTCTCAACAACAATACTGTGGCCTTACCAATAGAACAATTCAAATGGCTCTAATGACTATTAGGGACGTGATTGAACACTCCACAAATTTAGGAGCATCAAATTGTATAGTGGCAGCTGACTTGGAAAAAGCCTTTGATAGGGTTTATCGGCCTTTTTTATATCAAGTTTTAAAACTCTATCATGTCCCTATTCAAATAATACGGAATATAAAACTCCTATATCAATATTCTTATATTTTCCCAGTAATACAGGGTCAGATTGCTTCTGGTTTCTCAGTCCATACAGGGGTTAGGCAGGGCTGTCCACTAAGCCCTTTGTTATATATTTTCTCTTTAGACCCTTTCTTAAAAAAGTTAGTGGATACTCCTATATGGGACGATATTTCAGGCATGAGTATAGCACAGCAGTTGGTAGTACAAGCTTATGCAGATGATGTTTGTTGTTTTTTTTTTCAAATCATGCTTATTTTAATCTTTTTTTATTTGAATTTGCAAAATATGTCAGTATCTCTAATGCAAAATTAAACCTTACTAAAATGCGAGGTTTGTTTATTGCTACTGGGCATGATTTACTGGTAAGAGAATTTGGCATTATTTTTTCTATGGAATCCATTGTCATTCTTGGTATTTTATTTGGCTCAAAAAATTTGCCACTGGAGAATTGGGAAATGGCTCTAAAGAAACTTGAGCCTAAAGTTTCAAGATGGAAGCAGTGGAAACTTACAAAACAGAAATGCATTCACCTTTCTAAGCAGTTTCTTTTACCCTGTTTACAACATGTAGCAAAGATTTTTCCATTACCTACTACATTAGAAACTAAGGTTTACAGTTTATTTTTTCAAATGTTATGGGAAATCAGCTTAATCCTATCAAAAGGCACTTCACTTATCTGGACAAAACCAAGGGAGGCATTGGAATGATTGACCCAATGTTTTTTTGTTTTTCATTATTTTTTTCAGTTACAGTTTGTAGCAGTTTATTAACTGTTACAGAGGATGGTAATGCTTGGGCACAATTACTTTTAAATAATTATCTAGTGGCTTGGAATCATGTCCCACCAAGATGTAATAAATATTTATATATACCATCATATTTTAAACCAGCAGCGTAAAAATTGTATAAATGGGGTATATCTAAGGAAATGCTTTTAGGTTGTCAGGTGAAATCCCTTTATAAATCCCTGATGGGTCTAATCTATCCTACAGCCCCTAGCTTTAAAAATTGTCCGGAAGCTGATAATCATTTAATCTTCTCTCAACTTAACAGTAAAAGGCTTCCCCCTCAGATGTGGGAATCCCTTTGGTTATTAAAGTACGGAAGATTGAACATCAGAGGTAATGCAAAATACAAAGCCAAAGAAGAAATAAATTGTCCCTATATAGATTGCATCAATTTAGAAGAATATACAGAACATTTTTTATTATATTGTTCCTTTTCAAAAAATGTGTTTTTTTTTTTTTTTGGCAAAACAATGGAATTTCAAATGGATGGCTTTTTTAACTTATGACATTCTGGTAATTGGTAAATATCCCCACAGTTTATTGCTTTTCATCATGAAACTTTGTCTGCCTTTTTTTGTTTTCTTTGTTTTTATTTATGGCAGGCATGCTGTCAGTGGGCTCTTTACCAAAAGAAAATGGATTATATTGTTTTTTCCAGATTAATTATGGAGAAATGGGTTCAGAAACCTCCAAAGGTTTCACCAGGCCTCAATATACCAGAGTTTGCTATCCTTGCTGTAAAGAAAATGAGGATATGGAAATTAGAAACGCAGACCATACTGGGGCTGCATAGAAAGCAGTTATATGGAGAAATACTATATGACAATGCAGCCAGGCAAGCATATTTCCCTAGGAGCTCTCCAACAAAAATGCATGTTACCTAAAAATTACTTATGGATAAAAGGATACCTGAAAAAAAAAAACATATGATGTTGTTTGGCTTAGCTGTCATGGGAAACTTGGGGTCAAAGGGAATTTAAAATATAAACCAGTGGATGAAAAGCAGTGCATCGGGCAACAGTGTAAGGGTATGTAAGAAACCCAGAAACTTTTTTTTATTTCCTGTGCCTTTGCAGTGCAGTTTTGGGTATTTTTGACCACTGGATAGCAATGGGCTCCAGCCAACTGCATATAATATGAAAGCTTGATCTTAGCTGAATGTGGGGGGGGGTCTTAAATAAATATCATCCTAGTACATTAAATGTTATTTTTTCATGTATCAGGTAATGCATGTGGCAGGCCAGATGTCAGTTTTCCTTACAGCATACCAATACACCAAATTGGGTTATTTTAAAACAGATTGAGTCCATATTACAGAAAGTAAAAATGTATGTGTTTCAAACTTTAGACGGAAATGTTTAAATGTATGGAAATATGTTTCTTGGATATCTTCATCTATTTTATAGATGTGGGCAAATGTGTTTAAAATAAAGGGAAAGTCAGAAAATGGAAAATACTTTGTTTAGAAGCCATTATGTAATTCTGAACTCAACGAGGAAAAAACGGAGATATGGAAAAGAAAAACAAAAAATTGTACATATGTATTTTTATAATGATCTGTATTAATGTAACCTGAGATATTTTGTTTTCTTAATAAAAAAAATCCCCTACTCTTTTCGAGAACTGTCATGGGGTCTTTAACATCCACCTGAACTATCACCAGAACAGCCAGATGGGACCTTGGTTTAATGACTCATCGGAAAAATGGCAGTTGAGAAGGCCATCAATGAGCTGAAAGAAGAACATGGCAACATGAGCAGAGTCATCCTATATTTATGTGAAAAGGAAAGAGTGCTAAAGGACAGTGCTAATGAACAGAGCACAGGACTTTGAAACCAAAGCCTGTTGCAAAAATCTGCATATATTTGAATTCCCAGAGGACTCAGAATATCTGGAAATCAATGTTTTCATAGCCACATAGCTACAAAAAGAACTAGGCCTGCTGGAGGGCTCTGTCAATTAGATGGAAAGATTGCATTACACACAGGGCCCAAAGCCCAAACTTAATTCATCCCCAAGATCAAGAGGGGTAACATTTTTGAAATATCCAGTAAAGGAGGTTCCTACTGTATGTGTAAGGCCTGGTTTAAAAAGGAGCTGAGTTTAATGGCAAGAGAAACTACCTAGACCAGGACATTCCACCAAACCTGCTCAGAAAATGTAAAATGGTGTTTGGTGTATTTAAACAGCTGAAAAGGTTACCCATTGGCACAGTGGTTGGATTTCCACTTGCGATGCCAGCAACCCGGGTTTGGAAATGGACCTGAGTCATTAGAGGGCCAGCCGGGGGAGAAGGATCGAGCATCCCACAGACTGCTCTCTTTCTCGGGGTGGAGGGTGCAGTGTGTGACCAGTGCTCGAGGAACCCCTGGTGGAGGCCAGGGGCACCACAGTGACCTGCACCAGCAAGGATATGTGGGGCAGGATGGACATTGGTGTCAGTGCACATTCCTGCCCCTGCTTACAGGGGAGAAAATGCCTGCCACCCACCACCTTGATGATGCCAGCCCCCATGGCTGCAATTGGCTCCCAGGCTGACTCCTGTCCTAGCCCTTCGATCACGGCACCTTTCAGAGGGGTCAGGTGCCATGACCCCACCCTGGCGGGTAAGCCAGGGGGTACCAGGAGAGCGGCTAATATGAGAAGCAGCGCAAAGGGATCCATGACTGGGCAGATAGTGCCGGTGGTGGGAGGCACCAAAAAATAAACAGCTGGAAGACAAGCAGACAAAAGCACATATTCACCACCTTGTTAAATTAGTTATGCATGAGGAAAGCATGATCAAAACAAAGGGCTATCTTGCAGGTGAGTAAATTGCTGGGGCAACATGGTATAGAGAGGCTGGAGCTGCAAGATGCTTGAATGAAGGGGACATACACCAAATACCACGGTCACTGGTGTGGAGGGAAAGGGCCAGGATCAGGCCCAACCAAGAAAAGCAAGCCCCCTACAGAGATTCACACTGTTCTCAAGAGACTGTACAAGGGAGTAAGGAAGAGCAGCTCCTGAATGTTGTAATCAGCCTGAAAAAAGCATCAGCCTTACAATAAGTGAGCCTGAGAATATGAGGGAGGGGGTGTATTTCTTTTTTCTGCTCTGTGCCACATAGAATTGGGTCAGCAGCATCCCCCACATGGCATTCCTAAGTAGAGCGAAAAAACACTCTATTAATATTGGAGTGCCAGAGCCTTTTTGTGTGTAAAATGAAGATCAATCACCTCCACAAGGACTAATCACTTTCACCCACTTGGACACTGAACTGGTGAATCATCAAATACACTGAGACCACCTAGGAATAAATATAATAAGGAACTGACTTGGATCATGAGGTCTCAGAGGCCGCTTTCTCCATCATTCCTTTCACTTTGTCCCCCATACCTCATCACCACCAGACTATAAAAAGGATAAAGACAGGCATGCTTTGCCCAGCAGGTTGAGGTTGATTGAGACTGACAAATTGGGAATTTGTGGTGGGGGAGGGGGGAAGTTAAACTTGTCTAACTGCTCAAATGAAAAAGACATAGTGAGTGGCAGTGCGCCCATGCAACAAGCACAATTAATTGCAAGTGGACAGGCAAGCCTGCATTTCCCATGGGTGAATAAAATCAAAATACAGGTGTTTAAACCCTGGCATTCATCAGTGGGAATGGGATACCATATGCAAAATACTGGGAACAGATACTGAGTAGGCACATAATGACTTTTTTATGTACATTTGCATAGTTTGGTGCTGAGTGGGGGGGGGGAGAAAATGGGCAGAATCAAATGACTATGGCTGGTTACTGTGGAGTGTGGGGGTATTTGTGAAGACTATTGAAAGTGTTGGGTAGGAGGGTGGGGTACATAAGATTACTGGACTTATGTGGAAGAGGGTAACCTGCACAGTGGGCTCTGAGTCCCAGGACTTGGAACTCTAGGTAAGGGCAGAAGCATTTTCTGCAGTAAGTAAAACAGTTGTAGACCAGATTCATGGGGCATCAGGGTGGTACACCCATCCAAATGCTATCTAATAAAGACTGAGGGGTAACAGATGGAGGTTGCCAACAAAAGATCCTATTTCTTCCTGTCATCTCAGGTGGTAAAGGCTTATTTGCTGAAGGGCTTACACTAGATAGGCCCTGGATCTGAAAGGGCAAGGAGACCCTACATGGAGGTCCACCTTCAGAAAGGAGGGGAACCCTCATAGAGTTTTTTCAAACCTCAGCCATGAGCACATGGATTACCAACCCCTTCAGTGTTCAAAGGGGGGAGTTGCCTGAATTGCTATATAGCTCCCAGTCACTGTCAACACATCTGTTTGAGTGCACAAGTCATGGTTCCTATTATTAGTAATTGTTTAATGTTGTATTTACTGTTAAATGTAGCTATAGAGTCATGTAAGCAAAATAACCAGAGAAGAGAGCACAGGGAGAGTGCATATATGCCATCTGCCCCCAAGTAGGAGGGCAATCACAGTCATCCATTGAGAAGTGTGATCAGACACTAGACCAGGGGTTCTCATATGGTGAGGCCAGCCTCCCTGGAGAGGCCCCAACCTGTTCCAGGGGAGGCTCAAGCAAGTCTTGAAAAATTGTTATAGTTCTATTTTGAACTTTATAGATTTTGTGTGAAAGGATAAGACAAACTGAAAGAGGATAACAGTAGGTGAATGTATGTATTTATTCACAAATCTGTGACCAGGGAAGGTACTTTACACTGAGCCATGGCTTGTTTCAGGTGTACCCAGGGAAGGGTAGTGAGAGAATACAATTCAAAATGTAACTGCAAAACACTTAAGCAATACAAAATGAATAAACATGAAAACAAATTAAGAACAATGGACTAACAATGCGAGGAGCAATTGATCAATTAAACTGGCAGCAGAACTGTCCAAATACAAGAGTCAACCATACAGGCACTAGGAATAAGAGCAACGGGGAGCAAAATGATCCTTGAGATGTTGCTTAAGAGCAGGGGGAGAGGGGGAGGGGGGAGAGGCGGAGGTTGGCAGGATTGTTATTCCAGTTAGAGGGGGGGAAACAGAAAATGCAGTCTAACCCATGAAGGTATGGCAGTAAGGGGCAACAATAGTTCGAGAATCAAAATATTGGAGCAAGTAGGTTGTCCTGTTTTAGGTGGGGTTACAATAAGCTTAATAACATGAGAGCCAGCTATGCAAAGAGGTTTCAGTTTATTCCTGATATACTGTGAAAAGTAGGCTATTTTTCTATGGGAGGCCCAAAAATATTTCAGTATTGTGGGGAGGCTCAAGATCTTTTCCATGGCTTAGGGGAGGCTCACTGTAAAAAAGTTTGAGAACTGTTGCACTAGACTATGCAGTTATTATCTATCTTAACATGTGTAGGGCCATTCACTGTAAGACTGGGAGGCTTACCTGGCCAAACACTTCCTCACTCCTGCTGCATGTTTTGTCCTTGCTAAAGGAGTGCTCCTACCCTCTCTAAATTATGGGCTCCTTACCTACACCAATGTTGCTAAGTCTCTCTTGTCCAAATGTGGTTCTGCGGTTCTGTGATTTCTCACAGATAGTTTTTCTCCTATCCAGGAACAAACTGAAACACCCCCCATAATCCACCCTGCCCTGGGTCATTCCATTTATAGATAACCTGAGCCTTCCACTTTCTGCAGGGACACAGGAAGAGGCACTACATACAGTTTTCCTATTGTCTCTTGCAGTGGACCTCCATCACATTTCATCCACAATTCCTCCCAAACATAGGAAGAACTACTGTATATAGCATTCCTCTATTGCACAGGACCTTTTAGTTCTTTCATCCACACTTCCTGCAAAAAAGCAGGAGGAGACGCTAGATAATAACTCTTGCACATGACCTTCTATTTACTTTTGTCCACACTTCATCTCCATATTCTCCCACTTCCTCCCTAAGACCAGGAGGAAGTGCTATATATTAAAAAAAATAAACAAAAAGAATTATATTTTTCGTCCATAACCAGTCTACTCAACCATGGAGATAGTAGACAGCAGACACTGTGGGACTTTATTCAACAGAATAATCGTTCAAAATAACTGGACACTGACCCACATGCTGGACACTAAGAGATCTGCATTCAAAGCTCCGTGCCTCATGGCCTGAAATGACATACCTCAGGACCAAACTCCAGGCAACTAAACATTACAGCAATCCTCTGGCAGCACAATACCAACCCCACGCAGCATCATCTCTACCCCTGAGGACAACCACACTGGGCTGCTGGCAGACAGTCAAAAACCCTAAGCCACATTCCAAATGGCAGCGCCAAGGCAAACAAATGTACATCAAATTGCAAATACTAACTTCAAATAGGTATTCGCCACTTTCATCCAAGCCTTCTGCCAAGGCGAAGGATGAATCAGTTTACATCCTGGCACAAGACACAAATGAGCATACCACCCAGGCCATTTCACAAAAGAAGGCCAACAAAAATCCCTTGTTGATCATAGGAGACTCTATGATAAGAGGAGTAAAGTCTCACCTACAGCAAAATGGACACTCTGTGGTTGTGGTTAGGTGCCTCCCTGGGACATCAGCTTGGAGGGACACAAACTGCATTGACAGAATAGAGCAGGACACTGCTAAGGATGCACACATCTTGATTCATATAGGAACAAATGACCTGGTTTGTCAAACTGTAGATGAAACAAGGTGCAGCCATCCAGCCTCAGGGAAAAATTTGCTTCTATTTCATCCACTGTCTCCTCCTCTGAAATTCTGCCTTTATGGAGGAAGGGAGGTAGCAGGCAGAAAATCAGGGAAAAAGAGATCCCTGACTTGAACACCTGGCTTAAGGACTCATGCAAGGAAAAGGACCATCACATCATGGGAGACTGGGGGAATTTCTGGGAGTGAGCCTTTTTCAGGTTCGATGGCCTACACCTCACGAAGGAGGGGACCCATGCACTTGACTAAAAGTTTGAAGTATTTGTCAGCCATTTAAACTAGTGGAAGGGGAGAGGGCACTAGCACCAGCTATGGCACCAGGGGGTGCCAGTTACCCTTCCCCCCAACCTGCTAGATCTGCAACAGGTTACAAGACAACAGGCACCAACCAGGACATAACAAGTGCAGCCCAAGCCAAACCACTCAAGAAGCAAAAATGGTGTAATAGAAGGAAAAATGCAGCAAACAGACACAGCCAAAGCTGGTGGGCTTTCTGTCTCAATGCCCATAGCCTAGTAAACTAGATACCAGACCTCACTGCCATAATGGCAGAGACTAACCTTGACTGGGTAGCTGTAACAGAGACTTGGTTCAATGAGAACCAAACCTGGAATGCTGCTATCCCAGGGTACACTCTGTACAGGAGAGACCGCAAAGGAAGGAAAGGAGGGGAATGGTGACTGTCTTTGTAAGGGAAGGAATCAAGGTCACAGAGGTACAGATGGCAAACACTGAGACTTACGCCCTATGGATCATCCTTGGAGCTGATGAAAAGTCCCCCATCTGAGTGGGTGTGATATACAGACACCCATCTCAACAGATAGAGACGAAGAGATACTAGAAACCATCTTAAAGATGGCTGATAAAGGTGGCTTCATTCTGCCTGATATAGATTGGTCCTCCTACACAGCTTCATCAGACAGAAGCAGGGAATTCCTCATAGCTCTAAAAGGGGCAAGACTAAAACATTTGGTGGAGTCACCCACCAGAGAAAACGCAATCCTGGACCTTGTACTATCAAACAGTACCAGGATCACAGACATTAAGTGTAAATAAAACATCCAGCACTCCAGATTTCCAGACAAAATTCAGTGAGAGTCATTTATTAAAATACAAATTGAGTACTTACTATTGCAAGCAAAGAAATTCTCACACATGTAATAAATTACAGCTTCACATTCCTCACCCAGCCTCAGTGCTTTAAGGTTTTGCTACCCCTTTGTCAAGAGGCATGACCAAGCTTTGAATAGTAGTGCCTTAAATACTCAAAAGTGCAGGTGCATGTAATAAAAACTTTTTTAACTGAAATCCTGTGAATCACACTGTGATACTATCCACTAATACACCGTGGCCATCCAGCACTTCAGCTTCATTTAGTCCGGGTGCATATCTTAATTAAAGGAGAGATTTCCTAATAGCATGCAAACAGGACTGCTGGAATGCTTGAAGGTGAGAGCCTAGGGACAGTTAATTAAAACCGTATTGTCATTCGTCTACACTTCAGTTAATTAGTCAGGCTATTACACTGTGGCACCATAGTCCCTGAACAAAGTTTAACTGCTGATTGTAACTGCTGTGGCTGTATACATTTAAATCATACAATACACATACAATATTAATTTTGCTGTTTTTGTATAGGAAAGCAATACAAAGAAGTCAAATAACCCAAATATAAGGCACATTGCTAGTATATGGTGCTTAATTTATAATACATGCATACAAAAATTGGTACAGTTTCCTACAATCAAGACATAACTTTGTCCAACCTCCCTTAATCAAAAATGTTTTTTTAATGATGTATATATGGTTACCAGTCTATGTGGTCATTAAATCCTGAGGATTTCAAGGTTCTTAGCTTGAAAATCCACATAGACTCCTTTTTATCCAACTCCAGGCATCTGTCTCTCCCCCCCCTCCATTTTGTGAGGTACATGATCTGTACCTATGTAAAGTACATGATGGTTAGTTATATCTGTTAGATCTGCCAGATGCCTACCAATTAGATGTGTTAAATCTAATTTCTGTATTGCCCTGTAGTACTCCTGTATTCTTTCTTTTAGACTCCGCATGGTTTGCCCCACATACTGTATGTTTTTCTGCAGGAGTAACACAGGGCATACACTACGAACTTAGTGGAACATGTAATAAATCCATGAATTTCAACTTCCTTTATTCCCAGACTTCCTGGATTAGTGAAAACAATACCTTGAACCACTGATTTGCAAGTTTTACAGCATTTGCATAGGAAAAAGCCTACAGGCTTATTTCCCAACCAGGTTTTTGATACCATGTTTTTTTATATTCACTATGAACCAGTAAGTCATTAAGGCTTTTTCCCTTTCAAAATGCCACAAGTGGACCAGCTTCTGAAACTTCTCCAAGATCTGTGTCAACGCTCAGCATGTACCAATATTTTCTTTACTATTGCTCATAGATCCATAGACCCTGTACCATATTCAGTTGTGAAAACTATTTCTATCCCTACTTTTATTTTGTTGTTTATAGTGTAAAAGCTCAGTCCTGTGCACTGCTTCCACCTTTTTTTAGTGCCTTTTGCAAAACCTCCTCTGTATAGCCTCTTAGTTTCGGTCTACTGAATAAATCATGTTTTGCCTGTAAAAAGCCTTCTGCTTCAGAACAATTTATTTTTAGATGGGTCAGCTGCCCAAAGATAGTGGCCCAGATATTCCAAGCTACGTCGAGGCTGGGCGCCGAAGCCTGAGCAGCTCAAATTTGTTCTTGGGGGTTGGCCTGGGTGATTTTCAACGGAGCTGCGCTATGGTGCAGCAGCTTTGAATATCGCAGCAGCTTTGAATATCGCACCCTGGCCGCTCCCACTGTGCATGGTGCAGTGGTACTGTGCCAGCGCAAGTGGCCAGAGTGGAGCATGGAGATGAGCTGGGCGCCAAGTGCCATTGCGCCATGCTGGTTACGTGACGATATTCAAGCGGGGACATGCAAATGGGGCCATAATTTATGCAAGGTGCACGGGGCCATTTGCATCAGGATTCTGACCCCATTTGCATGCCATTAGCATGCAGGTGCGCTGATCCCTGATGACTTGCGCCTTGCGCCCTGCCAGGCAGCAGCCATCGGGGACCGACGCCCCCTGCAGCCCAATCGCAGGCATTCCTGTAAGACAAAAGAAAAACCTTCCAATATCCCTGGTGGTCCAGTGGACCACACTGAGCCCGATCGCGGGCATCTGTAATCTCACCCCCCCCAAGTCCAATATCCCTGGTGGTCTAGTGTACCCCCCACTCCACAACCCACTGAGCCCCACCGCCCCGCTCCCCCCATCAGCCGGCGGGTGGCAGCACCCCACCTGCCTGCCGCCCCGCTGCCCGCCGATTGACAGCTCAGTAGGGCTGCACGCCCATTGGTTCACAGCATGGGCCAATGGGCATGCTGCCCATACCGTACTACTCAGTCCAGATATGTGAATGAATTAGGAGGTAGGGGTTGCGCATGCATGACTCTGCATATCCCGGGCTGAATATCAGGCTGTGCAGGTTATGCATGGAGCACACCCATACCTGTGCTGCTGCATACATTACTGATAAGCTCCGGCCGCTCCGGGTTAATGAATCGCTCTTTTCCCTTTTAAATATCACGCCGGTACCCATCAGTGGGTTGTGCATGGCGCAACACTGTTGCACCATGCGCAACCCTTTTGAATATCTGGGCCAGTGCCTCAACAGTATGTTTTGGATGTGAACTACATCCATAGAGGGTGCTGTCCTCTGTGGTCTCCTTTCTATATACCTTTGTTATTATATGTGTATCTGTGAAACCCTGCAGTATTAAATCACCCCAAATAATTCTCCTTTTATCATATTGTGCTGAGAATTTTAAACCCAATTTATTAGTATATATGTAGTCCAAAAAAGCTCTAATCTCAGTTTCTGTGCCATCCAATATCAGTAACAAATCATCACTATATCATTTATATTTAAAAATGTTGTGAAAAAATGGGTTCACCTGGAAGTCCTGCATCATGCCCCCCTCCCACCAGCTCATAAAAAAGTTGGCGTAGGAGGGCACGACTGAGGACTCCATGGCTGTACCCCTAATCTGTTGGGGGGAGAAAACAACTTTAAACATAAAAAAAGAGGTATTCAAAATCAATTCCAAAGCCAGTACAATAAATTCTACTGGATATTTAAATTGTGATTTTTCCAAAAGGATTTTGAAAGCAGTTATACCCAAAGTGTTTTCTGTGCTGGTGTATTGAGCTGAAACTTCTATTGTAATCCACCAGTAAGATTCCTGCCATATTATACCATCTAATTCCTGTAGTGCTGCTGTGATGTCTCTCTAAGGTGAGAATTTAACCTCATGACCTCTCATTTTAAATAGCTATCAAGGTACAAAGCTAAAGGCTCCATCAAGGAGCCACAGCCTGAAACTATTGGGCATCCTGGTGGTGAAGTGCTGTCCTTGTGTATTTTAGGGACATGGTAAAATACCAGTATAGTTGGATACTGACAATTCAAAAAATCAAAATCAGTGCTCATAATCCAATTCAACAAGTTGTGCTTTATAATTTTTTAAAGGATTTTGTTGTAACAATTTATAAGTTGAAATATTAGCCAATTGTCATAAGGCTTCTCTTTCTTAATATTCTTCATCTAACATTACTATGTTCCCTCCCTTGTCCGAGAGTTTAATTATGACATCTTGCATATTCTGAAGTTCTAAGATAGCCTTCCATTCCTCTGCTGTGAGGTTATACCACCTGTGGCTTTCTTTGATATTTTTAATGCAAGTTGCAGTGTCCTTCAGAACTAATTGCTGAAAGACACAAATAGCATCACAGCCTGAGGAGGGGGGCTGGAATAAAGAAGCTTTTTGAGAATCAGTCTGATTGCTGCAGGACATGAATCACTTACTACAGGGCATGTATCTGTGATGTCAGGATTTTGTGATGATATCTCAGGCATATAGTTCCCCTTATCTTGTAACAATACGTCTACCCCTGCATTTCTGTATTCCTTAGCATTATCTGCAATAGATGCTAAAACCTGATTCAGTTCATTTTCTGAAAATAGATCTAATAAATGGATTTCATCCTCATTGATATCAGGTATCATAGAATCATTATCAACCACAGAGTATTCATCATGTCTAGAACCATTTGAAAAATATTTTAAGGTTCAATTTCCTAAATAAGTGAAACAAATCACAATACACATTAAATTCATTTAAACCATGCACCAGAATGAATGATAACCCTTTTGACAATAAGTCCAATTGTTCATTTGTTTAAAGTCTGTTAGAAAGGTTAATTACAGATAATTGAGAGACTACTGATTGTTCTGTGCTAGTATTTTGCTCATCAATTACATTGTTGCCTAATCTATTACCTCGTTGACCTCGTCATCCTCTTCTTGTCCTTTGTTTTCTTTTCTGTTTTTTTTGAACAGATGAAGTATTCGGTTCTTCATTTACTGATTCTGAGTTGGAAAATCTAATACTTTTTGCCAAGGATGGTGAAGTAGCATTCGAGCTGGAATGTCTATTGGAGCTTTTAGATCGATCTCTAAATTTCTGACTGCCCCCCTGATTTTGGGTGCGAATCACTTTCCCATTTATAACTTCATTGATTGGCATAGTCTCTTTCGTCTCTCAATAATTTTGTCTTTTTTTCAATCAATCAATTCTGTTTCCAGCTTTTTCACTTTGGATGTTAATTTAGTATCCAGCTGCTTGATTAAAGGTACATCCCCTAATTCGTCAAGTTTTTTGTGCTAGTCCTCAATTTCTTTAAGACTATTTTTCTGTTATATTCGTCTTCATCAATTTGTATCTTTACTAATTCTGTGGAACAAAATTTTAAATTGTCCCCCCACTTTTGGCAGTAATGCATGTTTTCTAAGCCACATGTTGGTAATTTAGTGAGTCTGAGACCCCAGGGTACCCATTCTTTAGATAAATATTTTTTGCAAAGAGACTATATTGTAGTGGAGGTTGAGTTCCTTAAATACTGCCTTCTCTAGCTGATTAAAAATGGTTTTGATGTTACCTTCTTGTGTAGATGTAGATGTGCTGTTTAAATCACTGTTAGCTTCAATGTTCAGGTTTATAACTGTTCTTTGCTTGCCCAGACTCATGCTTGAAAAGGAGAATGCCATCCTCCTCAAGTATTTATCCAGATTGATACAAGCAAAAGGCTTGAAGACAGTTAACCATTTCTTCTGGTGTTCACCAAACAAAAAAAGGAATGTGAAGCCCCTCTCTCCTGCTGCTGGATATCCACACTTGCAGTGTGCACTGCTGTGGTGCTTCAGCCAAAATCCTCAACAATTATATACAAATATAGGCTGCACCCTACAGGGGTGCAGCCTGTATTTGTATATAATCACATACATTAAGGTAGGAATCAGTCTGGGGTCAAGCGACCATAGGTCACTCTGGCTCACAGGATCGGCCTGCTCCACAAGCACAAACACTGCATGACCACTGATGCCCTTAGATTGGCCATCTACAGCTCCATCATCGACTATGGTCTAGTAATCTATGTCTCTGCTTCCCCTACTGCCCTCCAGAGGTTATCAGTGACACTCAACAAGGCCAGTAGGCTTCTGACGGGTGCCGTCAGCCTAACACACACCTGTGACCTGTACGCCTAGGCTGGATCGCTACCACTCCTTAGTAGAATACAATACCAGACCTGCTTGTTAACCAAATAATTTCTCCTCGGGCTCATGCCATCAGGAGCGGCAAAGCTTCTTACTGCCAACAGCAGTACCCAGCTTGCATGCAGTGCTCTATATCAAACCTTCCAGGTCCCCAGATGCCAGGCCACAATGGGTCAGAGGTTGTTCATGCACAGGGCTCCTCAGTGGTACAATACCCTTAACAAAAGAAACACTTACAATTGCAATGCTTGGTACCTTTAAAAGGCAACTCCAACTATTCCTCACTTGTACCACTCAATGTGACTGTCTCCCCTAAGTAACTGCCTCCTCATTTTACCCTAGTTGAAGGTGACCTGTAACCTTCCTTAGAGTTCCACTTTTTTAGCACCAGTTTCCCCAACCTCACCCTTTATTCCAATCCCCACACCACACTGCCTCACCCAACCCTCCCATCTCTAATGGCACTTTCAGATATGGGTACATCCAGCCCATCCACCTCACACTTTTGCCACCCACCTCTACCCGCCGACAATGGCCCTTTAGCCTGCTTACTTCTTTCTGACTCCCTCCTACCCTATACTAACTATATACTATTCACCTTGAAACTTGTCTGAAGCTGGCTTATGTTGTCTCTCTCCATTTTTGGCTGTATAATAAATGCTTAGACATCTTTGTGTTTTTAAGACTGTAACCGTTGTTGACCTTTGTATGTATGTTACCCTACATTCTTTGTTGTGGAACCTTTGTAAATGAGCAGTTCCTGTTCAAAGGTATTTGTAATCCTAGAGTTTAATAAAATAAAAAAAGGGCAGAGGACACAAGTCACACAAAACTGAAGATCCTGGACTTCAGGAAGGCTGCCTATGTCAAAATGAAAATGCATTAAAAATCATCTCAAAGATGTTGCAGGGGGGTGTCATGGAAGAAAACTGGAAGGCCATAAAGGTTGTAATAACTCTGGCCACAGCAAAATGCACTAAACAAACCAGTAAAACTAAGAAGAGGGGAAACCTTTTTTTGGTTTTCTAAGGAGGTTGCTTTTATAGTATAAAGGAGAAAAAAAAGCTTTCAAAAGGTACAGACAGAGAGGGACAGCGACATGGAGGAATACAAGGCAAGGCTCAAGGAAGCAGGGAAAGTGATTAGAAAAGCCAAAGTATAAACAAAAGAAAGAATTGCTGAATGGGATTAAAAAGGTGGACAAGAGATTTTACAGATATATAAGGGAGAAAAGCAAAAGCAAAGGGGGTATTGTTCGGTTGAGAACCAGAGAGGAGCAGAACATGGAGACTGACAGTGAAAAGACAGAGGTTCTGATTGATACTTCTGCTCAGTCTTCACACAAGAGGAACAGGGTAGTGGGCCAGTACTGGAAATGAAGGACACCACAGCAGTGAAGCTGACACAAATCTCTTCACAAAAGAAAGGGTCCTAAAAGAATAGAAAAAATTAAAAACCAACAAAGGAATGGGACTTGACAGTATCTATTCAAGAATACTGAAGGAACTTGCAGAGGAACTTGTCTCCTCATTAGCAGGTCTCTTCAGTAAGTCCCTGGACAGTGGCAGAGTCCCAGACGACTGGAAAAAAGCCACAGTGGTACCTCTGTACAAAACGGGGAGCAGGGAAGGTGCTGGTAACTACCGTCCAGTCATCCTCACCTCAGTGATGGGGAAAATCATGGAAAGATTACTGAAGAAAAGAAATGTGCAAGATATATATATATATATAGAGAGAGGGAGAGAGGGAGATATAGATAGATATACATATATAGATATAGATAGATATATATGTATCTATCTATATATATATATCTCTATATATATCTATCTATATATATCTATATATAGATAGATATATATAGAGATATATATATATATATATATATATATAGATATAGATATAGAAGCAAATGGAAAATTGGACCCAAAGCAGCATGGCTTCTCAGCAGGGAGGTCATGCCAGACAAACATGATTGATTTCTTTGATTGGGTGACCAGAATGGTGGAGCAGTAGAGAAAGTGTATGTGGACTTCAGCAAGGCATTCGACTCTGTTCCACATAGGAGACTAATAAACAAAATGGAACACACTGGAGTGGGGCATACAATAGCCAGCTGGGTCAGGAACTGGCTCCAGAGGAGAACCCAGAGAGTCATGGTACATGGCACTCTATCAGACCAAGGTGGGGTAACCATGGAGTCACCCAGGGATCAGTAATGGGGCCAGTTCTATTTAATATATTCATCAGCGACATCACTGATGGGTCAGAGGGAATGGTATGCATGTTCATGGAGAACACTAAGCTCTGCAATGGGTTAGACATGTGAGAGGGGACCACAGGAATGGACTCTGATCTAAAAAAGCTGGAAGAATGGTCAAAACAATGGCAGTTGAAATTCAATAACAAGGGGCCGGATTCTAGAAGGGTGGCGCAAGTTGCCTCAGAACACAACATGTGCCACGTGCATCTGCGACATTGACCCTGTGCGCTATTCTAGAAGGGGCAGGGTCATCACAGCTAAGTCTTGTGACTTGCGACATGTGGCCAGATACGCCGAACTGCAGGCATACCTGGCGAGCATGTCACAAGCTGCAACAGCAGGGCGGCGCTGGCAACTCCCTACCCGTGCCCAATCCAGAGTCACCAGCCACATATGTGGCATATACCCGATGTAGTCTACTGCCCCCAATCAATGTCAAATATTAAACCCTCCAATTCCCTGGTAGTCTAGTGGCCCCGCCGAACTGTATAATAATTAATCTGATCCCCGAATCCCTGGTGGTTTAGTGCCCCCGAACTGTAAAATAATTAATCCGATCCCTGTATCCCTGGTGGTCTAGCGGCCCCCAACCCAGCTGTGCCAGCCACCCGTTCCCCAGCTGGTGACTGGCACAGCCCACCTCTCACCACCACAGCCAGCCACCGTCTGAGTTCAGTATCAGCGTGTACTGTAAAGATGTGCTCAGATAATAATTGCCGCATTTGCGGCCGGCGACCCGCGGTTCAGAGCACAGGTGTGGGGATGGCAGCGTCGCCCTGTGGGGCATCTGCCAACAGGTGTTTTGGGGGGCTGAAGGTATGGGTAGCCCCATTGGGGTGTGTTTGGCATGGGGCGGAGGGAAACCGTGCACTGACTGCTGGACAGCCAACGGGTCTACAGAACCCCCGGGAGTGTCTGTAAGTTATACCAGCTAAATGCTGGTGTAACTTACATTGACAGATCTCCTCTGGGGTTCTTGTAGAATCGATGTGGCCACTTTTGGCTGCTTTCTAGAATGCGGTGCAACTGCCACCCATAACCCCCTAGCGCCATATGCTTGGGGGTTTATCGTGTAACAGCTGTTCAGAACAAGTGGCTTGTGACATGTCAGAGACACTTTAGAATCACGCATGTCGCAACTGCTGGCGTAAGTTGCTACATGCGCCATTCTACTTGGTGCAACTGCTGTTACACCAGGCATAACCCTTCTGGAATCTGGCCCAAGAAGTGTAAAGTTATGCACCTGGGGAGAAAGAACCGGGGCAGGAAATATACCCTAGGAGGAGAACAACTGATGGAAACTAAGGTTGAAAGAGATCTAGGAGTACTCATATTTGATGATTTAAAGACAACCAGGCAATGTGAAATGGTGGCACAGAAAGCTAACAGCATCCTTAGATGCATAAGTAGGGGTATCATGAGTAGAAAAAGTGAGGTGATAATCCTGCTGTACAGGTCCCTGGTGAGGCTGCACCTAGAGTATTGCATCCAGTTCTGGAGACCACATCTCAAGAAAGACAGAGATCATCCGGAGGCTGTTCAGAGGAGAGCTATGAAGATGATTCATGGACTTCATCAGGAACCCTATCCTTGCAAACTATGAGAAGCAAAACTAAGCATGCACTCCATGTCCCTTTCAGGTGTACTTCCCTTGCTCAGAGATCCCTATCCTTCCAAGGCCCTCTGTGGCTAAATGATCTCCCTGTTTACCTCATTGACACTGATAAGCTAAGCCTTTTCAAAAAAGAGCTCTGACAATTCCTTTCCTCTGGAGACAGTTGTGGCTGTCTCAACTAGCCTACCCTTTTATCCTTGCTTAGAACAACCTTTCTCTGTTTAGCACCATGACAAGGCTACCCTAGGCTACCAGTACCACTCCACATCTGTCACCTGTTCATCCGTCAGGGGACCTCAACATAACCTACCACCTGTTCCCTCTCCCATCTTGCCCAGCTACACAAACCAAGCAATTCTGTAACTCAGAGCCCTGCAGCCTCCTTGCGTGAACATCTCTCCCCCCTTACAACACTGACATGGCCATCTTAGGCCGCTACTGCCTCTCCATGCACCTCCCACCTGTGATTACTATGGCCCAGTCAACTTTGTTGTTTGCCTAAACTATATAACTACGTTACCTGTCTAAGTCTGCTCAAAGCATTGTACCGCACTTGTTGTGCTGCTGTAACTAAATAGTACTTATGGTCCACATTTCTTGTAAATAGTGCTGCTGTAACTAAATAGTACTTATGGTCCACATTTCTTGTACATAGTGCTGCTGTAACTAAATAGTACTTATGGGCTATGTTTGATTGAACTCTGTTTGAAGTACTGTTGATGTCTGTTTGAACTTGATTGTACAATTGTGTTGTCTTTGTCTGATCGGCTTGGAATCTTTGTAAATGAGCCTTCCGGCTCAAAGGTATTAATCTGAATCTTAAAAATAAAAACAAAAATAAATAAATAAATAAAACCCTATGAGTCCAAGTCTCAACCATCTCTGGATGTACTCACTGGAAAGAAGTAGGGACAGGAGGGATATGATTGAGACATTCAAATACCTCAAAGGAATTAACTACAAATTCAGGACCTTTTCAGAGAAAGCTCATGTACAAGAACAAGGGGGCACAGCGTGCGCCTACAGGGAGGTAGATTCAAAACCAACATCAGGAAGTTTTTCTTCACCAAAAGGGTCTTGGAGCCTTGGAACAGTTTGCCCCCTAAAGTCGTGGCAGCAAAGACAGTGAAGGAGTTCAAGCTATCATGGGATAGGCATTGTGGAAACTTAGGAAGGATAAAAGACTGGGTGGAGTAGCCCACACGGGCAAACTAGATGGATCATATGATCCCTTTCTGCTGGCCCTTTCTTATGTTCTTATGTGATTAAATAGGATGTACTGTAGTTTTAAATAACATCTGTTGTTTCACCCTCTCAGCAGGCTGCCTCCCAAGTCATTCTAAATGTTGTGATAAACTTGGATGGCTATCCCCTTAAAAAGCCATGCTTTTGCCTTAGGGCGTTGTCGCGGGGTTCAATTCATGAAGACAGCAGGAACCATAAAATATCGTGTAAAACATCCTGAGGTGCTATTTTATTGCCAGGTTTGTACAGATGGCATCTTCAGATGTAAACTTTTGTCAGGTTACTATAAATACAGAGAGTATGGGCTGGGAGTTTAGCTAGGAGACCTCTCACTAGAACACTGCAGTTGGACCTTACAATGCCCTCTAGAGACCGGGAACTAACTCATCACATGGTATGGTCACCCTGCCAATACCCCCTGAGTTTCTTCAAGTTCCTCTGCAGTCTGAGTATCTGCCCACTCAGGCCTCTGCAGCTTCTCACCAGTCTGAGTCCTCTCTCTCTGGTAAATTCCAGGTGAGCAGCTTCTAGCATCCAGGTAGCCCAAACCTGACCTTTGGAGGTCCAGGGCCAATCCCAGGCCACAGTGATACCTCCTTGCTTTTAGGCTTTACAGGACTTTCAACCTGAACTCCACCTTAAGCTTGCCTCACCTTCACCTTTGGGTAACCAGGATCTCAGTACTTCAACACTGCATGTCTCTCTCACGTTTGGCTGCTTCTCTGGCTCCACACTGCTTCTCCCTGAGGTTCCTCTCTGCTCCTCAGCCCAAAGTAAATCTAACTGTAGGTTACCTGAGCATCCCTTACATACAGCTCAGGTGTCACATGATTTATCAGTCATGTTCTAATAAACAATTAAAGGAATACCAGATTTATAATTCACACAACTGCATTATTTTTGAAGAAATATACGGGATACATATATAGGGGCAATTGTTACACAATGCTAAACCCCTTACAAAACAAACACAAGAACATACAAAAAAATATCCTTTTCAGAAATTTCATCCCTCTAGACTAATCACTTCTTGGCAGGACAAGACCCAAGCCTTCCCTATATACTGATGCAATTAAGGGCCAGCCCTTCCCTAAGGGAGCATCTTCTATAATGGTTGCAGCTGCTGAGACAGCAGCAGCAGAAACACAGGCCTAAGAGCTTCTGAACTCCCAGCTTCCAGGTACAAAACTACCTTTAAAAAGCATAGATTTTTCTAGAGATGAACTCAACCTTTAACCATTATCTTGCATTTACTTTTATAGTTTATACACATCTTTTTCTAAAGCTATCAAATGCTTCCTTATATCATGTTTTGTTTCATAGAAATATAGTCTCAACTGTTTCCTAAAATCAGTAGTAGCCTCAAAACTACAAACTATTTAGCACAGGTATATTTGCCTAGATTTACTGCTCAGCACTTCGTTACACTTGTTTGGGGGTGCATCCTCCCATTACATAGCCAAACTGCCATGCTGAGAGTTTCTACAGCAAGGAGAACTTTATTCATTTGTTAGCTGGCAGATTACATCCCTTGGGTAGTTTCTTTTACTCTTATTTAAAAGCAAAGCCCTCATGTAATACTTCTTATGGTGATCACTATATACCAGCATGCACATTCTTGGGGGATTCAGAACATGAACTAGATTGAAGATTACCTGATAGTGGCCATTAGCAAGGCTCAAAGATAAACAAAATATAAAGTACAAATAGACTTACATAGAGGAAGAAAACGTAACTACAACTTTATTTTACTTTCAGGGACTACTGCATGTTATACATATCCTTAATTTGGTATCATGAGGTAAACTTTGTTGAAGCTGAGCTGCTTTAACCATCACTGCAGTTTTCCAGCTGGGGTAGGGTCACCCACCCTATCACAGGCATTTTGTTGACAAAATGCTCAGGAATGCCACTACTTCTATCCTAGCTGAGCAGCTTAGGCTTGTTAACCTTGGTTACCCATTGAGATCCAATGACATGTCCTGCTTGCTGTCCCAGAAACCCACACTGCTATGTATGATCAGGCCTTTGTTGCCTGTGTACCTAGGTTCTGGAATTCCTTCCTGCTATCTGTTTGTGGTGCCTCCTCTCAATAACTTTGCAGAATGTCCTTATAGAACCACATGAATGACGCTCTGTGTGCACTTGCACAGGATGACTGTTTTCTCTAATTAGTTTTGTGTGCCAAGCATTTCTCCTGGTCTACTCAATGGGCCTAGCTGAACTTTTTCTGCTATATGCAACTGCTTTTACTTTAGGTTTTGTGGTTTTGCTATTTGCTGTTACTGATTCAAATTATTTTGTTTGTTTCTTCTGATGGTACAAGTTTGTATTATGTTCCTCAATGCTACCTGTTTTGTATTCAGTATCCAGCTATACTCCTGTTGACATTATATTTACTGTATTCACTTGATTATACTGTTCTTATTGTAACTTTACAACTGGTGCCTGAAAAAAAGGTACTATATTGTCTAGTGTGCTTACCTGGCAATAAAAACTAAATAAATAAAACAATCTGTTTTATCAATTACACTATTATGGTAATGCAAGATAAAAAGTATGGTGTAAAGGAGAGCATAGAAAGAAATTGATGAATTGAATGTCATCTCTTATACTGTTAAAGGAATCAGTTCTGTAGTAAAATCAGCCAGTGTACTTAAAGAGCTGAGGGAGACACTGTGATGTTGGCATCCTTCAGAAGACCACATTATCTCACCAAGAGCATGTCACGCTCAGGAGGAACTGGTTGGGGGTGGTAATTTCCTCCTCAAACTACCAACATTAGACAGCTGAAGAGGCAATTATGGTTAATAGGGGATCATCCTGGAAGGTTATAGATCAGTCACCTGATAAAGAAGAGAGGATAGCAATGACATCACTGCAAATGGGACCACAGGTTATGCATATAGTAAATGTATACAGCCCTACACCACCATCTCCTGCCTTGTTTTGGCAGGCTTTCCAAAAAATAGCATCTATACTGCCTGGTCTCCTAATCGTTGAGAGAGACTGGAATGCGTTGAGAATCCTGGGTTGGACAAATCATCAGGGCTGGTAAATGATAATAAGGCAGCCAGCAGAACATTGAAGAGGCTCGGGAGTAGCTGGGACTTGTTGATGTTTGGATGGAGTTAGATCCAAGCCAAAAGACTACACCTTCTACTCCCAGCTAAACAAAACTTATTTGAGGTTAGACAAGACCAATAGAACTATGTCTTGCTTCAGGGGAGCTAGAATTTCAAATATTACAACTATGATTCCTAATATTCTTAGTAATAATAAATCAGATGCTCTTGTCATAATACATGCTGGAGTAAACAATGTACTTCACGATCCTATTTCCACAATTAAACAGGACTATGTGGCAATAACTAATCTGATTATTAACCTAGGAGCAGAAGTGGTGCTATCAGAAATTTTACCTGTGCCTAGGTTCTCTTCAAAGATAAACAACAAAATAAAGCAAATAAGTAACTGGTTATGGCAATGGTGTTTAAGGCATAATATTCAGTAACTATCTCACTGGGAAGAGTTTGAACACAAAATTGATCTATATAGTTGGGACGGATTATATTAAACAGGAAGGGCACTAAGCCTCTGCATACAGCTCTTAACTCTGCCATGTCAGGGATGTTAAGTTTCCAGTTTTTTTAACTGTCTCAAGCCGCACTAGTTCCTGAATGTTAGCCTAACTGTTCCTGTTATAAACATAACTCTACTCTGTAACAATTACTGTATTGTGTATCTGTACTAACTGTACTGTGTCTCTGTATATATTATATGTGACGTGGAACCTTTGTAGAGGAGTCTTTGACGCAAAGGTATTTCTGATCTCTGAAATAAAATAAATAAAATAAAAAAAATAAATAATACCTTGGGGAAAAGTCTCTTGAACTGTATCAATGAAAATTTAAACTAATATCTGAGGAGGTGAGAGGGACTAGTTCTCCTTCTCAAATAGGGTGTACTGTACAAAATAACTTTCAATAACATTTACCAACCAGAACCCAGAAACAGAATAGAAATAATGGAAACAGTAAACCTTTAAGATTACTTTTAATTAATGCTCAAAGCCTGAAGAATAAATTAGAAGAGCTTACATTATATCTACATAGCCAGGACATTGATAGCTGTGGAATAACTGAAACATGGCTAACAGAGGAGGATTGGGGCACAGTCATTCAGGGTTACACCTTGCTTAGCAAACCGCGAAAGCAGAAAAAAGGTGGTAGAGTAGCTTTTTGTATTAAGGAATGGTTTAAACCAAGTGAGATTCATCCACCAAAACTTTCAATGGATGATAATGAAATATTATGGATTAAATTATCAGGATTTCCTACTGTATTAGTCATAGGACTAGGTTATCATTCCCCTAATTTGAGTGTGGAAGAGACACATACATTTCTAAATGAGATTGAACTTATGGTATCCAAAAATGATATTATACTAATGGGTGATTTCAACTTCCCCTCTGTTGACTGGTTGAATATGACTAGTACAGGTGGAACAGAAAACAGATTCATTGATATAATCTCACAGGGTAACCTAGTACAGATGGTGAATGAGAGCACTAGGTTAGGGAACATACTTGATTTAATTTTTGTTGATCAGGATTTATTCTACTCAACCACCAAGGTTTTGATGCCCCTAGGTAGTGGTGACCAGAATATGATCCAGCTTGAACTATATTGCAGGAACCAACCCTATTAAAGGTATCACTAGGTTTAGAGACTTCTTTAAGGCAGACTACTTCAGTATTAAGTTCTATTTAAATTTGTGGAACTGGAATCAGGAGCTGGAATACCTGGATGCTGAACAAATCTGGGCAAAATTATGTCATAAGTTAGTTATATGCACAGATTCTTGGGTACGGAAGAAAAGAAATATTGTAACAAATAAAGAATCCCTATATGGTGGAATAGAAAAATCGAGAAAGCCATTCAAAAGTAAAATAAATTATACAGTAAAGCCAAAAAATACCCCACCAGCATTAATAAGACAGCCCTTAAAAAATCTGATAAGCCGTAAAGAATTCATTCAAAAAAGCTAAGAAAGAAATGGAACTTAAACTAGCTACCACTATATTAGATAACAAGAAAAGCTTTTATAATTATATAGGGTCATTAAAAATTAAAAAGGGTAACTCTATAGGTCCCTTAACATCTGCCTTAGGAATCATAAGTTCAGAAAGTGACATGACATCTGCTTTTAATAGTTACTTTCTTAGTGTACATAAAGAAAGAGATATTGTTTCTGTAGATCTTCCACTTATACAATTGGATTGCCCAATTATTTGGCCAGAGGAAATTATTCAAACAATTACAGCACTAAAAAATAATAGTTCTGCAGGCCCAGATGAACTAAACGTCAAAATTTCTAAAAGAAACAATTTATGAGCTAGCAGGCCCCATTTCTGTCCTATTTAATGCCTCACTAAAACAAGGGAAATCTCTAAGCATATGGAACAAAGCTATTGTTTCCCCGATCAATAAGGGAGGGAAAGCAAGATATTAAAAATTACAGGCCTATTAGCCTCACATCCGTATTAGGCAAATCATTTGAAAGAATATTACAGAAACATATCACACTACATCTGATTAATATAGGGTACTGTGACATAACTCAACATGGTTTTGTTTCTGGAAGATCTTGTTTGACTAATCTGTTATTCTTTTTAGAACCGTTAGTGCTGCCCTGGATAAAGGCATGCCAGTTGGCGTGGTTCTTGGATTTTTCAAAGGTCTTTGATTCAGTCTCTATTAAAATCTTAGTCCAGGAATTAATAAAGCTTAATATCCATCCTAATATCATAAGTTGGATTGACTCATGGCTAAGCAAGAGATCTCAATATGTGTCAATATGCGGCTTTAGGTCAGCTTGGGGGGATGTGTCCAGCGGAGTTCCACAGGGCTCAGTTTTGGAACCCACCTTGTTTAATATACTATTGTCATCTATGCAAGTGCCAACGGGAACTTGGTGCTGCAAATATGCAGATGACTGCAAGGTGGGGGGCATTGTCTACAATGATGAAACTGCAAACATTTTTCAGGACAGTTTGCACCACTTGACTAGTTAGGCAGATGAGCATAAATTATTTTTAACATACAAAATGTAAAGTCATGCACCTTGGAATACAGAATTTAAAGTATAAATACAGTATTAACAACATAGAGCTGGAAGTATGTATGAATGAAAAAGATTTGGGTATCTGGATAACTGATAACTTGAAATTTGATTTTCATACTGACAAAATCGTCAGGAGATGCAATCAGATTATACATTGTATCTTTAGATCTATACATAGTAGGAATTCTTCAGTTGTTCTTCCTCTGTATACAGCTCTGGTGCGCCCTCGTATTGAATATTGTTTTCCCTTTGGTGCTCCATATTCCGTGAAAGGAAAAGACAGAATTGAAAGAGTCCAAAGAAAAGTAACAAAACAAATAAGGGAGGTAAAAGGATTACAATATCAAGACAGATTTCAGTCTCTAAAATTGTATTCTATGGATTTTAGATGTCTGAGAGGAGAGTTATGCTTGATTTTTAGGGCATTTGAAAATCCAGAATTATTTGAGTGTATATTGGCCTAAATAAAGATATATATCATCATACGAATACAAAGTCACATAATTTAAGGCTTATAGGGGAAATAAATAATACAGTAAAAAGGAGTTAGTGGTTTTCTCAGAGAGTGGTAAATGCTTGGAATGTACTGCCAAGATCAGTGGTTGAAAGTGGAAGTATGTCAGCTTTTAAAAAAAAAACTTACACCTCATTATGGGAGACAAAAAATTGTTATGAACCACCGAGGTAAGGTGGCAGTTCATTCATGGATCACGGTCTTCAGAACTTGATACCAAACCTATGAATCTAAGATAGCTTTTATTTGCCTAAAACAACAATCTCTGTGATCCAAGAGTGTGAAATTTCACTCTACGACTCTATCAAACCACACCCCTAACCTGCCCAGGCCAGTACTAAGTCAGGCACAGAGGGACACCACCTGGAGACTGAATGCAGGACATCTGAACGGAGAGGTTTTCCTAAATAAAATTGCAGAAAAGATTCAGAACTACAAAGCATTCAATACAGAACTCAATGAACTAGCACAACACAAGAAGGAAGCCCAAATACATTGCCTTTATCAGAAAATATTAAACATTTGGGAATGGAGACAGTTGCTTGCTGGCTTCCGGTTGAGGAAGCAGGGAAAAGGGAAATTGCTTAACCAGGAAAGGCACACTAAGCCAGATTTTGTTTCCAGGTGCCACCTATGAGCACAAGGAAGTTAAATGACTTTCTCAGGGTCACACAGTATGCAAGTGGGGGCTGATGGGATTCAAACCCAGGTTTTCAGGTTTGCAGCTCAGTGCCCTTAACCACTATGCTATACTGCCTCCAAAGAACAGGAGGCAGACAGGCACATTTCAAACTGCATAAAAATAACAACACCATGCAAGTCTACTTTCAACTGAAGGAGATTCACCACCAAATTTGAGATATTTTACAGGCAGCTATATGCTCAATGGTGGGAGCAGCTCAGAACAGGCAAGTTAGTCACTCCTGGATAGCGTCCAACTGCATAAGCTTTCCCAGGAACTGCAGGAAATGGTAAACAGCCCTATTTCAGCAGAGGAGATCCAAGATGATCAACGATTTACCAGATTACAAATTCCCTGGCTCTGATGGCTATGGACCAGAATAAAAAAAAAAAGTAATTATTAAGGACCTGACCCCAGTGCTCAGTCAGGTTTCTAGCAGCATTAATAAACACAGGGGACACCCTACACTTGTGGCGGGATGTGACCATCTCAGTTATTTCCAAATCAGAGAAAGATCCACTAAATTGTGGATAATACATGCCCATCTCCCTCTTGAACTAGAATGCTAAGTATTTGTTAAAATTTTGTCCAGCAGCCTACAAACTGTAACAGCGCTTTAGTACATCTGGTAAAAACAAGGTTCATCCCTAACAGACACAACCATAGCAATCTCAGAATATTGTTAAATGATATCAGCCGTGAAGAACGAACAGAGCCAATAGTCAGACCCTGGCAACAGATGAGGAAAACTGGTTTGATTGCTTAAACTGGAAGTTTCTGGATCAAACATTGGTGGCTTTCAGGAGGGAGACACCATCTACATACTAACATACTAAATTGCCAGCAGATTAGGACTAGTGGTCTATCGAGTCTGCTCGAGTAGCAGGCCTACAGTCTACTCATTGTGGTTGCTCCCTCCCTCTTTGTGACCCCCTTTGGACCCTTTCCATATCCTGCTCCCCCACCCAGACTTTACCCCTGTGTCTGTCTCACCCTCTTTTGAATCCTCCCACTGTCTACATCCCCACCAACTCTGATGACAACAAGTTCCAGGGTGTCACCACCCTCTCTGTGAAGTAGTGATGCCTCACCTCCCCCTTTAACCTCCCCCCAACAAACTTAGGCTATGCCCCTTCATGGCTCCAAGCTCCCTCAACTGGAACAATCCATCAGAGCTGACTCAGTTAGTCCCCTTCAAATATTTAAAGACCTCTATCATATCCTCCTATCCTTCCTCTTCTCCAGGGAGTACATGTTCTAATCCCATAGTCTCTCCTCATAGGACAGATCCCTCAGGCCATGAACCATCCTTGATGCTCTCCTCTGCACCCTCTCAAGAAGGGCCACATCCCTCCTCAAGTATGGGTGCCAAAGCTGCACACAGTACTCTAGATGTGGGCTGACCAGGCAGTTGTACAGGGGCAGTAGGATCTCTCCTCCTTGATGCTATCCCTCTGGCTATGTACCCCAGCATCCTATTTGCCTTCACAGCTGCCCTCCTACACTGTTCAGAATTATACAATTTGGTGTCTATTGCCAACCCAAGATCCTTTGCTTCCCTGGAGACCACCAGCTTTACCCCTCTGAGACTGTAGTTATATCTGGAGTCCCTGGCCCCCAAGTGGAGTACACTGCACTTCTTGGTGTTAAACCTCAGCTGCCAAGTGTGTGACCACCTTTCAAGTGTCTCCAAGTCCTCTTGCAGCATTCTGCTCCCCTTCTCCCTGTCTATTGCTGCTACCAGTTTGGAGTCATCCACGAGTAGACTCAGCCTGTTCCTGACTCCAACCCTGATGTCTGAGACAAACACGTTAAATAGTACAGACCCCAGCACCGATCCCTTGGGGATCCCACTAATGACCCTTCCAGGAGATGAGACCTCATCCCCAACCACTACCCTCTGATGCCTATCCATTAACCAATTCCCGATCCACCCCAGCATCTTCTCCCAACCCCAAGCTCCACAGGTTTCTCCAACAATCTATGGTGCAGCAATGAGTTAGAAATCCTTACTGATGTCCAGGTACCAGGACATCACTGGCTTCCTCTGGTACAGAGACCTTGTGACCAGTCGCAGAATCCAGCTAGGTTCATTTGACACAATCTTCCCTGGATGAACCCATGCTGGCATTCATCATGGAGACCATAGACCTCCAGGAACTCCACCATCCATTCCTTTAAAATGGTTTCCAGCAGCTTCCCGTCACTGATGTCAGGCTAACTGGTCTGTAGTTTCCTGTCTCCTTCCATGGACCTCCCTTATGGAGCAGCATAACATGTGCCTCCCTCCAGTCATTGTGGACCCATTCAGTTTGAAGGGAGGAGTTGAATAAGTCTGTCAGTGGTGCAGCCAGGACATCTGCCAGTTCCTCCAACACCATGGGGTGAATCCCATCCAGACCCGGAGCCTTATTTCACCTCAGGGACTTTAGAGCCTCTCTCACCCTCCCCAATTGTATCTCTCTCTATCAGTGAGGGCCTCCCCCACTCCCTCCCACATTCCACCTTCCCCCTGTGGAGTTGTTTCCTTCCCATCCTTCAGAAGATGAGCAGAAGTACTCACTGAGTACTTCTGCTTGCTCCCACCGCTTCTCAGCCCACCCCTCTTTTTAACTTATCAATCTACCCTCTTTCATTTTCCTCCCATCCCTGATACACCCGAAAAAACTCTTCTCCCCCTCCTTGATCCCCTGCACCAACCACAGTTCCTTATCTGCCTTGGCTGCTCTCACCACCCTACCTGCCTGTCTGGAGAGCCTCTGGTACTCTTCCCTGTCCACATCCCTTCTCGAGCACTTGAATCTTCAGAAGGCCATCCTTTTCTTTCTCACCACCTCCTGCACCACCTTGGTCCACCAGCTGGATTTTCTAGCCCTAGCATTCTTGTGGATGACCCCAGGGCAGAGCAGACTTTAGTGGCCTCCAGAAGACTCCCCTTTAATTATTTTACACTTGCTCTCTGTGTCCATGCCTGGACTAATCCCACCTAGGTGCCTCTCCAGGACTGCTGCCGTTCCTCAAAATCTCCCCGAAATCCATCACTGTTGTTTTATGTGATTCTCAATCCTGCCCAGGTCTAGGGAGAACCACACTGTGGCATGATCACTTCCTGCCAGAGGGTCCTCCACAACCAGATCCATAACCATGTCCCCACCCATCAGCACCAAGTCCAGAATATGTTCCTCTCTGGTTGGTTTTCCCACCAGTTGGGATAGGAATGCATCTTGGAAGGCATCCAGAAGGTACTGCTCCCTTACCAATGATGACGACCATGCATAGTCTCCCAATCAACTCCAGGCATGTTCAGATCCCCAACACCACTGTCTTGCCCCTGCCTGCACTGCAGTAGAATTTTAGATTTTCCTCCCATCCCTTTCCCATCCAATTTCTCAACAAGCTCCTCCAATTGGGCAGGTGGCTGTGCACCACCCCCAGCCTGACCCTCCTATCCTTAGGATCTTGCAGGGTAACCCATAATGCCTTGATACACTCCTCAGCTACCTCCTTCCTGCTGTATTTAATACCATGCCTAACATACAGTGCCACCACCCCCCACATTAACCTGTCATCATATCCTTCCAAAGAATGGAGTACCCTGGAATACCCATCTCCCAGTTGTAATGCTGCATTGCCATGTCCCCATGACAGCAGCCACATCCACCCTCCCCTAGGACATCAATGCCTTTAATTCAGGCATCTTGTTCCCCAGATGTCTTGCATTGATCAAGACCACCCTCCACCCAGTCCCTTCTCATCCCCCGCCCTTCCCCATTCCCAAGATCCTGTGCAAGATCATCTGCCCTACTCCACCACCTGCTGAAACTATCAGGGGCAAGGCCTAAGCCTCCCATGCTGAGATTGCCGCCTGTGCCACTAGCCCCAACCTCCCCGCTACAAGTTTAAACCCCACCTAGTTCCTATAAATTCTCCCAGCTTTTGCTTTGGACCTCCTTCCCCACCACACTTAGGTGAAATCTGTCCCTAATGAACAGCTCCTTGTCCTCCTAAGTTGATCCCCATCCCCTACCATCACATACCCCTCAGCCTGGTGCCAGCCCTCAACCATTTATTGAACTCTTGAATTTTTAATTTCTTCTCTACACTAGCCCTTGGTATCGGAAGAACCTCTGAGAAAGAGACCGTGCACCCTCAGCTAGACAGATCCTGCCCAGCTCTCTGAACCTAGCCCTCTATGTCATTTGTATCTACATGCACCAAGATGTGAGGGGACCCCAATATTCCTCACCAAGGAATGCACGGAGTATGCGTCCTGGTACACAGTCATACCTGGCAAGCACTTCACTCTAACACCACTCCCCCTGATGTTCCCCCTTTGTCCCCACCTGATACCCCTGATTATACAGTCCCCCAGAACTAGGACTCTAACCTCATCTGTGCCCCGGTGATTAAGGGTTTCCTCGACAAACCTATCCTTCGTTGGCTCCCCACTAGGTTCCTCCCTCCCTCTCCCTCCATGCTCCCTTCTTCCCCTGCACCTTCTACCCCCTCCAGATGGTTTCTCTCCCACTACATCTTCATCCTCCCACTTGCCCTTAACCACCTTCATTACTTCCCCAGATGCCCCCGAATCCCAACATCAACTACTGCATCTGTTCCACCACCTTCCTCATCCTGTCTGCTAGCTTCATCCTCCCCCAATGCCATCCTAGAAACCTGTGTATGAGCCCTTCCATCCTGTCTGATTTTCTGTAGAACTTCTTCCCCTCTGCACCCTGCATGCACTTCCACTACCACCTGCCAGGCCCCTCAAGAGGCTGCAGAACTCCCTTCTGCTGTGCTGACTGACCCCCTCTCCTGACTGCCTAAGCTATCCCCTGCCTCATTACCACCCCTGAAACCACCGGTACTATTTCCTTCCATCCCACTTGAACCCTTCAGCAGAATTTCCCACACCTTCCCCCTCATCCCTCCTCCCCCTCTAGCCACCTGCCCACCTACCCCACTCCTTCTCCCACTGGCCCACAGATTACCACCACTCCCTCCCCCACTGGCCCTAAGATTTCCAGCACTCCCAACACTTACCCTCCTTCGGTTCCCCATCCCTGAACCACCCCTTCCCACCCACCCTCACCCACCCTCCCTTCCTTCTACCCCAGTCCTCTGACCCAGTCTGCTCTTCCAGACCCCACAACAATCCCAGAACTGCAAATCTCTTTGTTGTGATGATCCTCCTTCTGTAACAGCAGCAACCTTGTTAGGGTTAATATTCCTCCCGTCAGGGCCTCCACCCCCTTCCACCACCCACCTACCATCTGCCAACCACCTCCTTCCCAGAAGCCTGGGTGACTACTACCATTGTGACTTTCCTCACCCTCACTTCCCTTCCTGAACCCATACCTACCCAACCCCCTTCCCATTCTCCCATCCACAGGATCTGAACTGTGATCTTCATTCTCTGCCCTCCCAGTCATGGATACCCTTATAATCTCCCATCTCATGCACTTTAATTGTGCTTCCAGCTGCCCCAGTCACATGCAGAATGGACACCCCCAACTCTCCAGAGCATGCCTATGAAGACTGCTGCTCCACAGATATTGCATCCTACTATCCTCCCCTGACCCTGCCCAGCCCTTATCCCGTGTCCCCCCTGTCTGCCATAACCTCCCCTCTCCATCCTCATTTTGCTCAATTCAAAAATTTAGACAGGATGCACTATTTCCTTTAGTCCCCCTTACTACAGCCCTCAAACACTCATAAAAATAAAGACAATCTGAGAATTTTCTACTTCTATGCCAAAGCAGATTTCTCCCCAGTGGTATCTCCCCTTTAATTAGAGTCCTAGGTGCAATTCTCCTTTAAATGTCCCACTAACCAGTACTTCTTAACCAGTACCTACAAATTTAGTATTTAAATGAAATGTTTTCCTATATACCCCACCTTAGCAGTACCTACAAATGCAACATCTTAAATGCAATTCATTCCTTCACTTATAAGGAGGGAAATTGTTTAACCAGGAAAGGCACACTAAGCTGAAGCTTGTTTCCAGGTGTAACCTGGGAGCACAAGGAAGTTAAGTGACTTGTTCAGGTGTTCAGGGTTACACAGAATGCAAGTGGGAGCTGGGTGATTCAAAGCCAGGTCTCCAGGTTTGAAGCTCAAAGCCTTAAACCACTGTGCTATATAAGTGCAGTTCATTCACTTAAACAGTATCCCAAAATGCAACTTTCTTTTTTATTTAGTCTATACAGTATCTGACTGCAATTCACCCTTCAACAGTATAATATTTACTGGTTGCTATTGTTTATCACCCACTGGCAGTAGCTGGCAAACTCTGTTATTCACACGTGTGAATAACGAATCATGAATTATGGAGTTTGCCTGTGCCAACCTGTCCGATGCCAGCTGAGCAGCTCCATGGCTGCCTTCCCTCATTCTGTCAACATACTCGCCCCACACCTGTAAACTGATATTTCCACTTGACCCATGGCATTGATTAATTCTTTGTTTTAATGTGATTTTAAGTTTTTTTTTTAAATATAACATTTTTCTGCAGTTCATTGTCTGTTGTATGCCTCCTAGGTATCTAGGGAGATTATCATGGTAACTAGTGTCTGTACATCTCTCTGTTTTGTTACCATTGTTCAATTGGCTCCCACTGTCTGTGTGGATGGGCTTAACAGTTGTGAAAATGTGGCAGTGGCAGCTCTTGCTTAGTGAGGGAGCCATATTTTTGTTTCATATTCTTTCTGTTCTTTGTTATTTTTTGGCAGTAAATTTATTTGTGCTGTGCTATCTGGTTGATCTTGCTTTTTGTTTTGTGCTGGAATACCAAGTAGCAACCCGTGAGGAACTCCTACTTTGACCCGGTTGGAGGTAGGCTGTCTGGTAATGGGAGTGGGAAGGGAGGGTGTTATTGGAGACTACTGTTCCATTGTTCATGAGAGCTGAGGGAACTGTGCCTGGAATTTAACCAGTAAATATAAAAAATAAAACATAGGCAAGTCTGGAAAATGATGATTGTATGCACACCCAAGGTGTGTGATGCCAAGATAAACCCCTTGGGCTTTGCTCTCTGGGCTTATCGGGCATCACACACCTCGGGTGTGCATAAAATCCTCATTAATCACACTTCCTCATGCATTATTCTATATTTTTCCCAACTTGGAACTTATCCCAGCACATACTGTACTTAAAATGCAATTATCATGCACATTTCCCCACCTTCAAAATGCCCCCCAACATATACAGTACCTAGAATACAATTCTCATCACACCTGCCATGCCTTGTTTCACATGTTTACCAGCCAGCTCAGTTCACTCCTCTGCAGTGAACAGCCCTTTCTGGAAGAGTTCCTTTCCTTGTCCTTACCCTTGTCCCTTGTCCATACCCTTGCCTCCTTGCTCCTCCCTTCTGTAGCTGTCCAATCCCTGTTCAGCTACTTTAGCATTGAACAACCTGAGGTGGAAGGGAGGGTGGTCAGCTTTTCAAAAGCGGACAGTCCTTGCTTGTGAGTGGTGGGCAGAGCCTTTTAAGCCTGTCCACTCTTTTCAAACTCAGCTCCTCCTCCTGATTGTCTCTACCAATGGGTTCAGGCACTGTATGGTAAACCCCAATGAAGGTAAAGGCAAATGAGGTGTTTTCAAATGCATTTCCTATAGAGAAAGGCACATAACAGGTTTGCCCATTGCCTGTACTGTTTGCATTGAGAATAGAACCACTGGCAGCTGTAATCAGGGCAACAATGGAGGTGCAGGGCAGAGGGAGGAAATAAAACTTACCCTGTATGCCAACAAAACTCTTCTTTAGCAGTTTCAAGAAAACATCATGCTTGCATTGACAAGCATCCTGGAAGAGTATTAAGTGTCTCAAGCTTTAAAGCCAATACTCATAAAACTGAGGCCATGGTGGTCAGCGGCCCCTACTGGAAGAGTGGAGGTGAAAGTACCCTACACAAATGAGTGGGAGTAATTTGGGTATATGGGAACAGGAAAAAGCTGTTCAAAGTTAATTATTTGCCCTTAATGCAGGCAATGGAGGAGAATTTAGTTTTTCTGCTCTTCTCCTGGTATGGCTGTGCACTTCATCTGACCCAACTCCCCAGCCCATCCCCAGCATCTCATGGTCTTACCTGCATTCTCCTGTCTGCCCCCATGGCAAGCCCTCATGGCAGGAGTAGCAGGACTCTAACTGCTGCTACACAGAATTTTGTTCTAGGAAAGATTGTCCTATTGCTGAAGTGAGGCCTGCTAGGAGGAAGACCATCACTGCCATGGGCCTACTGCTCTTTTCTCAATTTCCCCCCTTGAGATGCTGGTGTGGGGAGTGACGCAAACATGTGCTCAGTCATGGTGCACATTATGAGCCAGCATCTCCTCTCTTAATAAGATGATGTTGGGTATACTGTCACATACCAGAGCTGGCTGGCCTCCCTCCCTGGAGAACAGTGACCTCTGGGATGCACAGTCCTCTCCCTTGGCCAGCCTTGATGACATGGGCCTGCTTTCAAATCTGGATCACTGAGTCGTGAGTGACAGTGCTGCACTGAAGGGCCAGTGTAATGGAAGAGGATTTAAAAAAATGGGTGGACATCTACTCTCAATAGTGGATAAGTAGAAACTATGCAGATGAGCATATTACCTAGGTTCTGATTTTTGTTTGCATCACTCCCCCTGAGCATACCTGAAGAGGTGTGGAGAAGGATCAGGAGAGCCTGGTCCAGATTTATTTGGGGTAAGGCAAGTGCAAGCCTTAGATGGGAGACATTTTTGCTAGACAGGGACAAAGGAGGTTAAGAGTACCTAACTCAGGTCTACTTCCAGGCATGCCAAATCCAACATTAACGGCAAATAAAGTGGAAGGAGTATGCCCCATGCTGGTGGGAGGAGAATGCCCCTTATTTGTATTTGTTTATTGTTGTATGTTATGCCATTTGTACCATCTTGACTGTATATTTATGGTCCTGGGTCATGCATGAAAAGGGGCCTTGGCTCATTGCATTTACCTGGTAAACAAAAGTTAAAATAAAAAATAAATACTAGGCACATCTAGAAGGGAAGGTGAAAGTAGGCTTTTAAGCCCTAGATCTGAGCAAGGTGCAACCCATCAAAAAACCCTGTGCAAGAATGACACTTAAGGTATGGAGAATTTTAAGGAAAACTTGGAGCATAACTGTACCTTGCAGATACTCCATGATTAGACAGGCAAATTGTTTGAATCCTGGAGTCATAGACCCCACATACAGACAGTGGAAGAGACAGAAGTCTCAGCAGATTAGGGCAACTAATGGTGGAAGGTATAACGTTAAAGCTTCTGCACACCTTAGGCAAGAATTTGCTTTTCCACAAAACAATTGTTATTTGCAAATGAAAAACCTCCTAACTAAAGAACCCTGCAAATCTCAGATAGTACAGGAGGCAGGTCCACTATGAGTGTCAGTGGGTAAGGTAGCAGAAGTGCAAAGAAGACCCATGCTATTTCCAATTTACTCAAAGCTTGTAACAGACCCCAGGCATAGCACACAAGAATTGCTGTCTGGTAGAGATCACCCTGCAAATGAGGACATGGTAACTTTCATTACACAATTTAATCCACTTGCACCTCAAATAGGGAAGGTTATACTTAAAAATTGGAGGGGTCCTTCAATCAGATGCTCGCTTGACACATATTTCAAGGCAGCAACCCGGAATTACTTATAGGAGGGGCAGAAATTTAAAAGACACTTTGGTCCACACAGTACTGCCCCCAGTGGAGATTCAAAGAACTTAGCTACCGAAACCACCAAGGGGCAACTTTTGCTGGGCCATTGTTTTCACTGCTCTAATACCTACAATACACATTCCTTCAATCATCCTCACCTGGGACATAAATAAGACATAAATGCTTTTATAAGCTGCAGCACCACTGGAGTCATTTACATGATCACATGCCCGTGTGGAATGTCATATTTTGGCCAGACAAAAAGATCTCTAAAACTAAGATTTGGAGAACACAAGGGCACTATACATAACAAGAATTCTGAATAGGTGATGTCCAGACATTATGAGGAAGCTAGCCATGGCTCCCCAGCAACTTTGAGATTTGTTGGGCTAGAAAAGGTGGAATCTGATCCTAGAGGTGGTGATTTTGGTACAAAGATGCTCCAAAAAGAGGAATTTTAGATGTTCACGTTACACACTTTAGATAGCTATAAAGCAGTATTTCTTCATTTAGTCCATGCAGCACTAAAGTGTTGTGGTTTTTTATTTATTTTTTTGCTAAGTTTTCTTTTAAGTATTTTGCTATAAAATAAAGTTCTTTGGTTAAGTTTAAGTGGCTGATAGTCCTAACTTCTACCATTTAGAACTGGTGCTGACCTCTATAAACTAGAAGACTAGCCTGTTTGTGACTTTTCTCTACATATTGGTCTCATGGGAGAGCCCCCTATGACCCAGAGGTTTTGGTTTTCTTATGGTTTTACATCTGGTGTAGAAAAGCATGGATTTAGTTTTCTTCATATTTAGGACGAGGAGGTAGTTTGAGAACCAGCCACTGACAGCAGTGAAGTCAGTTTGGAGGCTGTGCTGGATATAGGTTGGGCTGCTATGTGTTGCAGTGTTGACCGCATCATCATATAGGAGGAGTTTTGTGGAGTTGCAAGTTTTGGGCAGTTCATTGACAAAGAGACTGATCAGAAGGGACCAAGGATTGATCCTTGGGGCCCCTCATTGTCATCAGGTCTGTAGTCTGGAGGGGACGTCCTGCATTTTGCCACTTGGGTTCTATCTGTAAAATAGTTTTCTTTGTAAGTTTTCTATAAGACAGCATGTTAATGGTATAAAATATTTTGCCAGTAAGTGTTGTCTGTATGCCATTTATAAAAATGTAATAAACTTTAGCTGACAGAGTCTGCTTGAGCTGAAAGCAGCTCTGTGACTAAGAGTTGCCTCATCCAGTACCACTGCTTTGTATTGCTTGTTGCAATGCAGTGGGGACTGGATGCCTGGATGTAGTGAGCTGGTCTAACATGTTTCAGGCATCACAGGCTGAAACTGCCCTGTGCTAAAGAAGAGGATCATGTATGCAAAGATCAGAAGAGGACAGTCTGGTCCTGCAGAGGACTACCATTCTCACCAGCCAACTCCAGATGACTCAACTAAAGGGGAAGTTGAAACCCGCTGGAATAGGATTATCTGCTGTGACACTATACCCTGTACACTGAGGAAAATGTTGCTTTACTGAATAAACTATGAGATTTTCAGGGCTTGTGCCTGTTCGGTGACATCCCCATTTTATAACAGTTAATTGGGAAATCAGTAAATGGATTAGGTCATCCGGTCTGGAGTACAAACATTCAATTACGATTAAGTTTGCTTTTATGTTTGAAACACAGTAATTCTTTAAATGCACCAATGCTGGCTACCACATTCATTAGCCCTATATCCTTCCTGTGGCTGTGTATCCAGTGAAGCATCAGAAGCTCCCATAAATAAAAGGGTATTCACTGGTACCAGTAGGGTAAGGGTGGTATTGCCTGACAGAACAACTGGGCAGCAAGTACTGTGGAAATGTGTTTTGTGATAGGCTATAATATGTTTGGGTAAGCATAGACAGGTGATGGAAGAACAGCAAGGGAACAGCACTTGATTTAGACTGGGAAAACCAACCAGATAACACTGCACATTGCTACCTTATTCACTAATCAACCAAAGAAGTGGTATAGCATAGTGGCTAAGGCACTGAGTTGCAAGTCTGGAGGCCTGGGTTTGAATTCCATCAGCCCCACTTGCATACCAAAAATTGACCCTGAAAAAGTCACTTAACTTCCTTGTGCTCCCAGGTTGCACCTGGAAACAAGCTTCTTGCTTAGTGTACCACTCCTGGTTAAACAACTTCCCTTTCCTAATCCTTGTTTCCTTTAGAGCCTGCTCCTGACCCTAATAAAGCTATTGTTATTTTTGTTCATAATTACTGCCTGAGCATATATTATTTGAGAATGTTAAGCTGCATGTTTTTGGGGACCACTATTGTACTGTATTGGGTCACTGGTGGGATGATCCTGTGGTGAGGTGGGGAGGTACTGCATCCCAGTGGTTGGTACTATACTTACATCAGGCTCACTTAAAATTTCTACTATTTAAATTAAACTTTTGATTCAACCCCCCTATCTGGAGTTTAATGACCTAGGCCCCTCAACCTATATTACAAGGCCCTGCAGACGGATTTAGATAGGTTGGCAACTTGGTCTCAGAAATGGGGCATGCTGTTTAACTTAAATAAATGCAGGGTGATGCATTTCAGCAAGAATAATTCAAGACATGACTATTTTATATTAAATTATCAGCTGGAGGAAACCACAAAAGAAACAGACTTAGGAATAATCATAACAAATGATTTCAAGTGGCAGGGGCACTGTTCTGAAGTGCTTGGGAAACAGATTACTTGTGAATGCTATTAACAGGAGTTTTGTGAGTAAGACACATGATGTGAGGCTACTACTTTATAACATCTCGTGAGATCTCACCTAGACTACGGTTCTCAGTTCTGGGAGCATTCAATAGTTGTCAGTCACAAACTGGGAAGGATTCAAAAAGGCAACAAGGTCAATAATGGGGTTAAGGGGCCAGTTGTATGAACAGCAGCGAAATACTTTGAATTCACTTCATGACAGACGTATAAGAGGAGATCTTCTGTAAATGTATAAAATCATTGACTACACGGGACTTAAGGAGGGAATGAACCTTAAATTTAGAGAAAAGAACAATCTAAGAGGTCACATCAAGCAAGTACAATCCTTAAAATTCAGAACAGAGAGGCGTAAGAAATTATTTACTTAAAAAATTGTCAATATTTGGAATGGACTTCCATCTGAAGTGGTGGATATCATGACCTATGACACATTCAAGTCAAGGTTGGATAATTACCTAGCTGGACAAAAACTGACTACTTGCTATTATTGTTAAAATGGGGCAGTACACAAGGGCTATAGCCTACTGCTGTCTCAGAATTTTGAAGTGAATCAAAATGAAAAACCTTGTTTGAGCCCACATGACAGGATAGTAACTGTAATATCAATGGCAACCCAATTATATGTAGATAAACATTCAAAAAAGGTTGAGTTATGAGAAAATAATTGAAATAATCCTGAGATTTTAATTACATTCACAGCACCGATCATTTGTCTTGTCAACCATTTTAGTCAGTTACTTGCTTGTCCTACTGTGCAGAGAAGTGAAGAGTTTTGAAAGTGTTTTAAATAATTAAAAATACATAGTGTTTGTTTTATTTTTTGTGTGAAGATTAGTTCTCCTGACTTAGACTATTTTAAGCAGATTGAAGACACAACAGTCCCTGTTGTTTCAATGTAAAGTAGCATGAGGACTGTTTTCTGATTGCCCAGAAGTATTTCAAAGTCCATTAAGAAGCACCTTTACCAAGGCTTGAAGCCAAATCTGTAAGGGAAGCTTACCTTCCCAGAGGTCATCTGGTACATAAAATAGCATTTTCCTCTTCAGGGATTTAGGAAGGGAAGGGATCATAATTAAGCTCCATGGAGCTGAGAATCCAAGCCCTTCCACTTCCACTTCCAGTTCTGAGGCATGCCCCCATGTGCCCATGTTTTAAGATATTATAATCTGGAGACCATGGAGGCATGTTTCACAGAAAGCAGTGGGGCTGGGTTTTATTTTAACGCTTTTTTCATATGTTAGATGGCAGATTTGAAAAACAAAATCAGAGCACCACCAACTAACAAGCTAATAAGGCAGCTAGCTGGCTAACAAGACCCTGTTAGTTGAGCAGTGGCTTGATTTTTTTTTCAACTCTGCCATCTAACATGAAAAAGTGTTAAAAAAACAGCTCCATTACTAGCTATGGAGTGCACCTGTGCTTTCCAGACTATTACACCATGAATCGGGGTGTGGGGCCATGTCTTAGAATCAGGAAGTGGAATGGATTGCCTCCATGGATTCTAAAAACAAGCCCTTCCTTTTTTAAATCCCTGAATAGAACAGTTCTATTTTATGCACCAGATGACTCCTAGGGAGGTAAGGCCCATATGTTGGATTAAAGGGATTTGGGGGAAATTACCATGATAGGTGTACTTTAAAAGGATGGTGGCCACATGGTGCTGTCAATCAGGACAAATGAACTGACAAGCATGAGAAGCTGGAAGTAATGACTGATAAAAGCCCTAAAGCATTATTACAATTTTTTGAGTCCTTTTTTTCAGTATTATTGGGACTTACTTCTCAGGAGGACTAATGCACATTAGTAAAGCTCCAAATTTTAAAATTATTTTCTTATTGTTTCTCACAATGGCTAATTGCCAGGTTTAAACAGAGATAAGTGTGATAACAGCTCATGGAAATTGTCACAGACTGGTTCTCTCATAGAACTCAGTCCACACTGCTACCAGTTTTCACAACCCTTTGAACACCTAAATGGTCACGTTGGTATGCTGCCACCAACCAGCGTGACTTTCACTTGGGGTGTCTTTAGGTCTGAATCCCACCACAGTCACTGCTCACAGGGTACAGTGACCTTTCCCTAAAGGGCAAAGGACCTCACCTTTTTGCCATAGCTGAGAATACTTTTCTTCAGATACTGTAGCTTAGTTGCCTGTCTCTTCAGAAATTGATCGTGAACTTGCCAATTACCTCTGGTAATCTCTACCTCAGAAACAAGCACAAAAGCATGAAGAATATAAAAATAACATTTAATACTCCACGATATTTACATATGGTACAGGATTATACAGACAGAAGACTATGGGGAATACAGGATACTACAGTAAAGAAAAATAGCACATTTGAAAAAGCGCACACAGAAAAAACTCATGAAAAACTAATTACATTTCTAAGTAGAGTAGAAGGTTACCCCTAGCTGGGACCTTGTGATTTATTGCAGGCTCAAACATGTGATATTACAAGTTCAATGTCCCAACATAACTAGCTTTCATCAATGAAACATGGTCAGAAATAGACATGTCAGGCGAGTCCATTTATTGCATCATTGGCACTGTCTCTCTGACATCACACCCTGGACATTTCTTTCAAATTATATACTTCCTTTAGCTGGTAACTGGTCACAATTGGTTCTGTGCATTCAAGCGCAGTACAATACTATTGGTACCATGCCCATCGGTACTGGTGGAAGCATCTTGCCTTGCCAGAGCCACTGTTATATACACAACACAAGCTTTTTTCAATTAAAGGAATTTAGGTTATCCCAAAACAAAAGCCTTGAAAGGACAGGAACTCTGTGGCCCACACCCAACTTGTTCTCCACTGTCATAGTAGATTTGAAAGAAACTGCAATCATCCAACACATCTCCCAGATCTACTATACTATTTTTATAAAGAGAAGAGATTATAAAATTATAAAAAAGGTGTTACAGCTGAAACCAAAGAGTTGGTCAGATATTTCCTGATATTTCTATAGAGATTCTGTCTGGTGGTCCTTTAGTGGTACTGCAAAATGGCAGGGAATTTCTTAAGAGATAGCACAGAAATTTTAGGAAATATCTGGCCAACCCTATAACTGTAACTGTACATCTGTTATATCTCCAGTCCTCAGAGGAGTGAAAAGGCACCTTTCAGAGACCCTAAAAGATGTTTGTATGTTAGCAGGTTTGCTTTACCTGCTACTCCCCAGTTCTTTGTCTTGTTTAACAGTTTTCTGTGATTCTTCTCGGTAAGTGTGGTTCGTGTTTCTTTGTGATTGAATCTACAGGTGTGCTACCTGTTGGTTACTGCACCAGCCCTAGACTTCTGCTAGCAGTTGGACTTTTCTTTGGATTTGCTTGCTTCTTCATTGGGGCTGGGACCCTATATCCATGCGATGCTCCACCAGTGTGGTATGCTTGGTTTCCCTGTGAACATTTCCCCAAATGTCTGCAGCTTCCCATTAATTTTGGCAGACTGAGCCAGTGTCATCTGCTCTCAGAGGGTGACAGCATCCATGAAATGATTCTCTGTTACCCTGTCCCAGGAGATTAACCTGCAGGTCTGCTTCTGCCTCCTCCTCTGGAGAGCAGCACACAGCCAGAACTATTTCTTCCCAGCCATGGTAGGACTATCATGTCTACATGGTAGATTTGCTGCTTGCAGCCTCCTGTCAGTAGCTCCACCACAAAATTAACATCATTCACCCTCCTGACCACTGAGCAAGGAACCTCCCAAGCTGCCTGCAATTTACTATGTTGGACAGGGATGAGTACCATCACCTGCTACCTGACTTCATACTCATGGCTCTGGCCCCATGGTCCTACTACATCTTCTGTCTCTGTTGTGCAGTAGCTAGGTGCTCCTTGATACATCCCATGAGTTTGTTGAACTGTAACTTGAAATTCAAGATGTTCTCCACAACAGATTCCCCTTGGGAAGCAAGCTCACCCTCCCAGTCACCCCTTAACAAATCTAGTGGAGCCCTTAGCCTGTGGCTAAACAGGAACTCAAAGGGTGAGAACCCTGTGGACTCCTGGGGGACTTCCCTCTATATGACTAAGATATGTGGTAAGTATTTGTCCCACTCTATCATATGCTGGTCAATTAATGCCCTTAACATGGACTCAAACAATGCATTTAAATGCTTGACCAGTTAGCCTGGGGATGACATGGGGAGGTCCTGAACTGCTGCACCCCACACCTCTTCTATAGACTAGGCATTAGGGCAGAAATAAAATTAGTGCCTTGGTCCAATAGAAACTCCTGGGGAACCCCACCTGACCAAATATCCCCAGCAGTTCTTCATCCACCTTTTTCATCTTAGTGGAGGAGAACACCATGACCTCTGTGTACCTACTCAGGTTCATACTAAAAAAGAATAGGAGCGATAAGGCTGATGTGCCCATGTTGCTCCAGTTATGTATAATAACTCAGTATACCACCATTCAATAGAAAGTTGTCTAGTTTGTGTCTGAATGCTGTCTTTGTTTTGCTAGTTATTATGTAAATCGGAAGAGAGTTCCATGGGTTAATGACATGCTGGGTGAAAAAATATTTCCTTTTAATTATTTTGAAAGTCTGCCCCATTAATTGAAGATGATGTCGTCTAGTATTTTTGGCTATCTGTCAAAAGTGAAACTTGAATTCAGATAAGAGATATGGGTCCTGTATTATTTGATACAGAGTTAAGAGATTACCCTTATGCGACATTGTTCCAAAGTCATTATATTCAAATACTGAGTCTTGTTTCATATGGTAACTTATTTATACTCAGGATGGCCTTGCAGGCTTTTCATTGAACATTTGCAATATTATCAATATCCCTGTGTTTGTAAAGACACCAAACTGAGGTATGTAATTGAGATGTGGGCAGACATGTGCTCTGTAATGAGGAAACATAACTGCCTTTCCCCTTGATCTTATATTTCTTTTAAAGGAAAATTGCATCCTCATAGCTTGTAAATTTTATTTGTTTCCATGTCAACAGAAAACTCTTTTTCTTAGCTGGTAGAGATATATGCAATTGCTTGTGTTTGTTTTGACACTTCATACTAGGCCCTGTAACTATTCTGAGGATCTCCATTTGTTGGTTGTGGACATCTCATGTTCCTGAGAGCTGCATTAGCATATCAGAATATGATCTGCAATCACCCTTTAGACTCCACAATATGTCTGTCTGCTTAATTAGACTTCAAAGAAACAAAAACAAGTTGCAGAAAGGTGTGAAATAGCACATTTACCTTCAGTTAGCTTTGCACACTGTCTGAGTTGTAATGCAGGGTTTTCCTTTTAAACTGCATTCAATGTGTGTGTTTCCAGATAACTTTTGCAGGGTATTTGTTCTTTCAGGATAGAGATACATGATCAAAATGAGTGATGTGACATCAGGTTCTCATATCCTAATGCAGATCTCATGTACACTGACATTTCAACAACCATAAAATGAAAACCCCAGTGTAGTCACAGAGGACTACCATGAACAGTGAAACAAATCAAAGCAAAGATGTATACCCCTAACAGCTACAGCAAAAGAGTTGTCTGTTGACATGGAAACAAATAAAATTTACATGATATGAGGGTGCAGTCGTCATTTAATAGTCCATGGCACTCTGTTAGCATGAGTAATAGCTAGAGATGTCTGGGATGAGTGGTCAGATTTCTTAGCAATGACAATGCCCAATCCTTCGGATTAGTGATGTGTGACAAGATTTTGTTGCCAGGTCTATAGTAACACATTCTATTCATTTTACCCAGATGCATTACTTTATATTTATCTGTAAAAATCTCATCTCCATTTGGTGGCCAGAATGTTGGTTTATCTAGGTCATCCTGAATAAGTTTGTGATCAGCCCCTGTAAGGCAGTTACTCCCAATTGGCACAATCCCTGTCTACCAAATGTACCTCTCGCTTATGCAGCTTAGGGTGCTGAGTAGCCCCACAATATCCATAGCAAGTCACTAAATGGTTCTTAAATTATAGGCGGGGGAATCGAAGCTGCCTTTGCCTTTTCCCCAACCTTACCTACCATCTGATACTGCAGACAAGTCTGGCTGTAGTTTGCCAAGTTCTTAACCATTAGGCTGCCGAAAGAATTAGACCATATAGAAATTTAGGACTGATATATCAGTCCGCGACCCTGGCAAGGGTTAAAGATACTGGACCAGTAAATACTATTAGTCAGCCAATTGTTTGTATGGCTCACTCCTAAGTTTTCAGAAAAGGTTATATTGTGGGCTGAAGCTAGAAGCTGTTCCTGTACTCTTTAGAAACAACTATCTCCTGCAGTACTCCTTCCTCTGGTCCTCCCTTTGGAACCCACTCTCAATATGGGAGCCCATTCTCCCTGTATACCTCTTTTTTTCTTCAAACACTGACAGTCTGCTTTCACCCAGGTGTCCAACTCCCATAGTTTCTGTAGGGATGGATCTGCATGCCAGGCTCTCCCCAGCTCTGCATTCCTGACCTTCCCTAAAGTGCACTTTCCTGTAGGAGATCAACCCACAGCTGGGCACTCCTCTGTCTGTAGCTGTGGCTCACAACTGCTGTTTCCTGCTCATTCTACAGCCATCACTTTCCGTGCTGCAAAAGTAGGAGTTGTTTCTAGCTGTACTGCCCCCTCTGTATCCTCAAGAGCTGGTTCCCTAGCCTTACTACAGGTAATGACACACAATGTGGTCCTGTTTGTCAAATTATCCATAATTCCATCAACAGGCAAGATCAGTTCAACATTCACATCCCATATGCCCTAGCCACCCTCCCAGCTTCAAAAGAAATGGGCCATTGGTGCTGACTGCAGGACCCATTGCTCTTCTAATTCTAGAAAACTGGCCAGCATGATCTGTTCCTTGTGAATTAAATCCTATTTTACCACTGAAATGGAGGCCCTGTGTCCATCAATCCCTCTGTGATCAACTCATTAACTAACACAAGGTGCATGTGTGAGTGGAGTTAGTGGGACTGCACTCTGGGTACAGCCCACTAATTGCAGGGAGCTTCCAAAGTTACCCCTCACCCACAGCCACGCTCTCTTTGCTTATTTTCAGATAGTCATATAACAGGTCTCCCAGTATTTGGTAGTTACAACTGCTGCATTCCCCTGACTTCTTACTTGTAAAACCGTTCTGCTCCCCTTTTTGCATTGGCAGAGGCTGTCTTCCCTTTAGTTGACCCCTAGCTCCCTTAAAATCACCTGGTGTCTCTCCTCCATTTTTTTTTGGCACTGAGTATAAGGTTAGATAGACATGAACTGATCAGCCTTCTCAGCTGCCTTCTTCATGGAGCTAGGAGTCTGATCCTGGAACCATATCCTTAACTGCTCTTGTACAGTCTTTAGAAACTGTTCCATGAGGAACAAATCTTTTATCTGCTCCACTGAGCTAACCATTGCATCCTCTAACCATCACTCCAACAGACTGCCTTGTTGTAAACATATTTCTCAACAGCTAATCTCTGGTGCCTTCATTAACTCTCTAAATTATTGTTTGTAGGTTTCAGGAGTCAATTCAAAACATTTTAACAAGTTATTGTTCACTTTGTTTTAGTTCTTACATCTGTCATTACACATCCTGGTTAAGGCTTCTAAAGCCCTCCTGTAAGGCAGGAGTGCAACCATGCCTAAAAGGTTGGGGGGTGAAACATTTGTACCAACACCGATGGCACTGTCTATGGAGCAGACCACTATTGCCGTATGACTATATCTGTTTCTGGACAATGCCAGTGCACTTCATAAAGAGGTGCTGGAAAAGTACCAAAACCCAGTGTGTGTGTAAACAAACCTTAAATCAAAGCACAAGTTGTTACTGTACTTTACCATTTCAGAGCAGGTCACAGATATAGCCTCATATAAATTACCTTGAATTAGAACTGTTATTTGGGCTGTGATATTGTAACTTTGGAGGTTTGGGGACTGTTGTTTGTTAGGGTTAATTAGAGAAATTTAAATGTGTTGTTTGCCTGGTGTTTGGTAAGAGTCTCCACCCACCCAGTTTTGTGGGCTTTCTAAATACTGAAAAACGACTGGGAGTTGGGATTGAAGGGCTGAGTATTTCTGTTTAGGACTGAAATTTGAAGCAACAGGAGCTGGTGGGCCTGTGACATCATACGGTACCTGATGTCTACTTACACACACTGTTAGTGGGACCGAACACACACTGGACTGTATGTGTTTGTGAGACTTTGGAACTTTATTGGTGGGGTTGAAATTGGGTTTGTAAATAACTACAGTCAGTATAGAGAGAAACTGTATTCCAGGGGAAAGGGACTGAGAAAAGGGGGTGTGCCATTATAAACAGAGGGGGATAAACAGGGTGGCCATATTCCACCATGGCAGGCATCTTCGGAAGGGTTGTAGGCTGCACAGGCTGTGGGATGGCAATAATTCTAAATTGGGCCTGGAGAGAGGGAGGCTGCCCACTCTGTAGACAGCTATCTTGCATCAGGAGTGAGGTATATTGGTTAAGGAGTAAGCTGGGGGAGCTGGGGGTGTCCAAGGATAAGGGGTGTGGATATGGGCAGCAGAAGGGTGGGGCTGAGGGGAGGCTGGGGCAATGCTCTGAAATTACAGGACGTTATGTTACAGCAAGCAGGAGGGGGGCTATTAGGGACAGAGGACCCTTAGATAGGGAAGTTGATGCCAAGGGGAAAGCATCGGGTGAAACATTCTGAATACAAAGAGAGTGGAAGGGGAAGAGTCAGGAGGGGCTGTTGTGCAGAAGCCTAAAACAGCAGACTGTGGGAAGGGAGCTCCTAAGGTGAACAGAGCAAGAGGGGAAGAAGAGGGGCAGTTTAAAGGTGCAGTCAGGGGAAAGTCGGGTTACTTGATGGAGGCTGACATAGAGTGTCACAATAAATTTGAGCTACTAAGCAACCTAGAGGGGGAGGAAGGGGTTGGTGGAAATGAGGAAACTTATACAGAGGCCGGGGGGAGGGAGTCTGATACCCATAGGGCATCACAGACCGGCTATGGAAAGGATAGAAATAGTCCCAGAGGGAGAAGGGGAAACATATATGTTAAGCAAATGGGAGATGCAACATATTCCAGACATGAGAGGAGAGCATGATTGGAGAAACAGGGAGACAAGGAGGTGGTAGAGGAGCCTCCCTTCAGCAGGGGGTCATCAAGGATGGGGCCCTAGCTAAAGGGGACCCAGAGAGCCTCTGGAGGCAGGGTACTATTACAAGGGGGAGGATGGCAGTGTGGGGAAGGAGAAACCATCAGGGCCAGGATAAATGGTTTGGATAAGAGAGGGTTAAAGGGGACACCTATTCAGAGGAGTTTGAGTTAAGTGGGCAAAATAGCAAGGGAGGCAGAAAGGGGAGGGTGACAAGGGGGTCTCTAATAAGGCAGGAAGACTCCCACAAAATTGAGATCATGAATAAAGGGGGAAGGGGGCTGAGAGGGCATAGTGGAGGTAACCATAAGGATGATGGTGGTGTTAAGGTTCTGTTATTGGGAGACTCGATGATTAGGGGTATCCAGTGGGAGGGATGGGGGTGGATGCCATAGCCAGGTGGAGGTAGTGAGTATCTCTGGGCTGACAGTGCACAGAGCAAAGTTCATGGTGTATGAAATGGTTAGGGATTGTGGAGGGAAACCGGATTTCCTGGTGCATTTGGGAACTAACGATCTAGAGGGAAATAGCATTTTGGAAATCCAAGCAAGGTTCCAAGAACTTGCCAGAGTCTGTCGGGATAATGGATGCAACATTTTTTCGGAGATATTGCCAGTACCAAAGGCCTCAGTGGAGAAAAAAATGAAGCTCACAGAGGTTAATGACTGGCTCAGGAAGTGGGGTGAAGAGAGTGAGTTGGGGTGTAGGGAACTGGAATGGAGTTTGGGAGGATAAGGGACTATATGCCAAGGACAGGTTTCATCTTGCCCCATTAGGGTAGGAAGTCCTTAAACAGGGATGGCTGACTACATACAAAGAAAGGTGGGGTTTAAAGTTGTGAGGGGAAGGGATAAGGAGGGGCTGACCAAACCCTCTCCTCCAGATGAGGGAGTAGCCTTCACGCCCAAGGGAGGGGAAACAGATTGGGGATGGAGGTTTCAGGAGGAGCAGAGGGAGGATGGAAGTATAAGGAATCTGGGTGGGGTTCGACAAAGAGGATCAGGGATAAGGGGTGGGGGTTGGTGTTAGTAAATGCCAGGAGCTTGGGAAACAAGTTGCCAGAGTTCCAGGCCATGCTGTTCGAGGGGGGGGTTGGATGTGGCGGTCACAGAAACATGGGCCAACAAAAACCATGACTGGGACCTAAACGTATGGGGGTACACTATGCTCAGGAAGGATAGAAAGGAAGGCAGGGGGTGGAAGTGGCTATGTTCATTAGAGATGACATAGAAATTGCTAGGGTAGAAGAGGCAGAGGAAACGTGAGGCCTTATGGGTCACCTTACGATCCCCAGCAGGAGATAAGATCAAGGCGGTAGTAGCTATAGGCCCCTGGGATGAGTGATGTTCTAGAGGATGGTTTGCTGGACAACATCATTGCCCAGTGTGGACCAAAAGGGAAGGAGTGGTGTTGATGGGGACCTTAATATGCCAGGTACAAACTGGGGAACCATGTCCTCTAAGGTGGCCAAGGAGCAGAGGCTGCTGGATGGCTTCAGGATGTGTTCTTAACACAGCATGTGATGGAGCCCACAAGGAGGGGCATGTCCTGGATGTGGTTCTGGTAGATGGGGATCTGGTAAGGGACATGGTTGTACAAGACCCTGACTGGGAGCGACCACAATACTGTCTGGTTTCAAATAAGCATGGGGGAGGGGTGAGATCTAGGACACTGGCATTGGACTTCAGGGGACAGAATTTATGGGCATGGGAAATATTCTCAAGGATCACTTGATGGGATTACCTCAATGACAAGTGTGGAAAGGAGATGGGAGGTCATAAACGGGACTTCATGAGGCAGTCAGGATCTCATGATTGAAATGTAAGTGAGCAAGGTCACATAAACCATGCTGGTGGTCCAGTGAGGTACAGGTAGCAGTCAGAGAAAAGAAGGCGGCCTACAAAAATATAAAACAACAAGAGGATAGGGATAAGAAATGTACCAGCTTGCATCTAGAAAAGTCACCCGTATGGTGAGGGAGCAAAGTCCAGTAAGCAGCAGCTGGCACAGGGGATACAAGGAGGGAAAAGGGTTCTTCCAGTACATTGGGGAGTGAAGAAAACTAAGGGCCATCTCAGCAGATTGAGATCAGAAGGAGGGTGGGTGGAAGAGGCGAGGGACCAGGCAGAGGTATTTAACAGTACTTTGCCTCTGTGTTCACTAGGGGAGGGATGGGATATCTACAAAGCAAGGCACGAAGGGGATAGAAATGTCAGTAAGTGGGATCAGGGGAACAACAGAAATGGAGCAAGAGGGAGAGAGAGGTACCCCAGGGGTGTCACATCTGGGTAAAGATAAAAAGGCCAGTAAGGTGGAGGGGACGATTGATGCTATCTCTGCCAAAAGGGTGTGGTTAGCCCTCAAGGCCCTAAAGAAAGACAAATCTCCTGGGCCGGATGGCATTCATCCGAGAGTACTATGGGAATTGGCGGACATACTGGCTGCACACCTAGCGGAGCTTTTCAGTAGGTCACTTGAGACAGGGAGGGTACCTAGGGATGACAGAGGCACATGTGGTACCATTCCATAAAGGGGGTTCGAGGAAGTAACCAGGTAACTATAGACACATCAGTTTGGCCTTGGTGGTGGGAAAATTAATGGAGAGTATACTAAAGGAACGATTGGGGTGTACTGGAGGAGGTGGGCGGTCTGGATAGCTGGCAACATGGGTTTGTGCCAGGTAGATCATGTCAAACCAACCTTGTGGTTTCTATGAATGGGTAACATCAGAACTGGACAGGGGTAAGCCTGTGGATGTATTATTTTGGACTTCAGCAAGGTGTTTGACTCTGTCCCCCACAATGGTCTGGTGGAGAAACTGATGGGGTTAGGAGTAGGCCCTTTGATGGTCAGATGGATTGAAAACTGGCTAGCTGGATGCACTCAGAGAGTAGTGGTCTGTGGGGAGCTCTCGAACCCTAGTGAGGTTGGTAGTGGGGTACCGCAGGGCTCGGTCCTGGGTCCAATCCTGTTTAATGCATACATATCGGACATCAGGGAGGTTATAGTGTGTGAAATGAGTTTCTTCAGGATGACTCCAAGATGGGAGCAGTAGTTGAGGGTGAAGATGGGAGGTTGGCCCTGCAAGGACCTGGACACCCTGGAAAGCTGGGCTCACACATGGAAATTAAATTTCAATATCACCAAGTGGAAGATGTTGCATCTTGGTCGGGAAACCCTAAACACAGGTACACCCTGGGAGGGAGGCTGGAGACCTCAATAGGGGAAAAAGACCTAGGGTCATGGTGGATGCATGTATGAATAACTTTGAGCAGTGCAGGAGGCGGCTAGCAAGGCAAAAGGATGTTGGGATGCATCGTGGGGATCACCTCTAGGAGCAAGGAAGTGATTCTGCCGCTGTACAATGGACTGGTTAGACCACACCTTGAGTACTGTGTATACAGTACTGGAGACCACACTTCAAGAGGGACATACAGCTCCTGGAGGGGTACAGAGGAGGGCAAAAAAGATGATACAAGGGCTAGGGATTTGGCGATGAGGACAGACTTAAGGAGCTCTGCCTGTTTTCATTGGAGGAGAGGAGAGATGGGGGACATGATTGAGGTCTTCAAATACCTCAAAGGAATAAATAGGGTAAACATGGAGGATCTTTAGACAAAAGCAGGGAGTTATCACCAGAGGCATGGTTTGAAGTTGGAAGGTGGAAGGTGAGGGGGAAAAGGAGGAGGTTTTTCACTGAGAGGGTGGTGGACCCTTGGAATGCACTGCCTGGTGAGCTAGTTCAGAGATCCACAGTGGAGGGCTTCAAGAGAGGATGGGACAGACACAGAAAGTGGATGTATCAGATGATTTCCTGTCCCGGGGGGGGATGGATGATAGGGGTTTCTGGAGCTCAAGGGATGGGAGGGTCTCGGCACCCAACTAAGGATCTAAAGTTTGAGAAGACTCGATAGACCGTAAGGCCTAATCTGCTGGCAAATAGTATGTTAGTATGTAAATGTGGTTTGGCAAAAACAACGGGTGACCCTATAACAAATGCACTGCAAGAAAAAGTAAAAGCAAGAAAAAGGGACAGTAATAACCCCATGTCACTAGCACACTGGGCTGGCAGCATAGCCCAGAGGTTAGAGTAATGAGCTGTGAATGAGCTTTGTACATCCAGCAGACCAGACCTTGGTTTGATTCTCACAACCTCCACTTGCATACTGTGTGATTCTGAGCAAGTCATTTAACCACCCAGTGCTCCCAGGTCACCCCTGAAAACAGGCACTTGTGCCTAGTGGGCCTTACCTGGTTACCAAAGACTTAAATAAAAATACTTTTCTGAGGGAAGCAGGAAGACTGCTTAATTCTTTTGATTCACCCATAAACTATTGAGTTTATGCCAGTGATCTGCCTGCTGCTGCCACCACCAACCATAAAGACAGCTTGGGTACAGGCAGAGACAGGAGAATGTTTCTGTGGGGAATCTGATGGGGGCAAGTGTAGGAAGTATGTGGACAGTGAGAAGGCTGGTGGCTGGAGGTTTTTGGAAGCCATGATTGTGTTGTAAGATTTAGTCATGGCTCCACCGACCGCTCAGTAAATCAGATTCCTTCTTTCTTTCAATCTGGTCCATCATTCTGGCTATACAAGGGTGAGTAAAGAGTACTTTGACAATCACAGATTTGTATGCATAAATGAAGATCACCAGTTATTCACTTCATTGTTCACTTGGGAATATAAGCAGAAGGCTGGTAAGGACTGAGGTCTGGGGTTATATTCTGTTTTAACTGAAATATTTGAATAGTTTTGTAAGTGAAATTAGTTCTATGTGTTAAAAATTATTACCTTGAGTTAGAACTGTTACTTGGGCTGTGATATTGTAACTTTGGAGGCTTGGGAACAGTTGTTTGGCAGTGATAATTAGAGTGAAATTTAAATGTGTTGTTTGCCTGGTGTTAGGGGGAGGGGCCATTAACAGGAATTACCTTGTCTTTAACAGGAATTACCTTGGCTTTCATTGTTCACTTGGGAACATAAGCAGAAGGCTGGTAAGGACAGAGGTATGGGGTTATATTCTGTTTTAACTGAAATAGTTGAATAGTTTTGTAAGTGAAATTAGTTCTATGTGTTAAAAATTATTACCTTGAGTTAGAACTGTTACTTGGGCTGTGATATTGTAACTTTGGAGGCTTGGGAACAGTTGTTTGGCAGTGATAATGAGAGTGAAATTTAAATGCGTTGTTTGCCTGGTGTTGGTAAGAGCCCTCCCACCCATCCTGTTTTGTAGGCTTTCTTAAATACTGAAAAGCCACTGGGAGTTGGGATTGAAGGGCTGAGTATTTCTGTTAGGGACTTAAATTCGAAGCAACAGGAGCTGGTGGGCCTGTGACATCATACGGTACCTGATGTCTGTATACACACACTGTTAGTGGGACTGAACACACACTGGACTGTATGTGTTTGTGATACTTGGGAACTTTATTGGTGGGGTTGAAATTGGGTTTGTAAATAATTGCAGTCAGTATAGAGAGAAACTGTATTCTAGGGGAAAGGGACTGAGAAAAGGGGGTGTGCCATTATAAACAGAGGGGGATAAACAGGGTGGCCATATTCCACCATGGCAGGCATCTTTGGAAGGGTTGTAGGCTGCATAGGCAGTGGGATGGTAATAATTCTCAATTGGGCCTGGAGATAGGGAGGCTGCCCACTCTGTAGACAGCTATCTTGTATCAGGAGTGAGGTATATTAGTTAAGGAGTAAGCTGGGGGACCTGGGGGCGGTGTCCAAGGATAAGGGGTGTGGATATAGGCAGCAGAAGGGTGGGGCTGAGGGGAGGCTGGGGCAATGCTCTGAAATTACAGGACGTTATGTTACAGCAAGCAGGAGGGGGGATATTAGGGACAGAGGACCCTTAGATAGGGATGTTGATGCTAAGGGGAAAGCGTACGGGGTGAACATTCTGAATACAAAGAGAGTTGAGGGGGAAGAGTCAGGAGGGGCTGTTGTGCGGAAGCCTAAAACAGCAGACTGTGGGAAGGGAGCTCCCAAGGTGAACAGAGCAAGAGGGGAAGAAGAGGGGCAGTTTAGAGGTGCAGTCAGGGGAAACTTGAGTTACTTGATGGAGGCTGACATAGAGTGTCACAATAAATTTGAGCTACTAAGCAACCTAGAGGGGAAGGAAGGGGTTGGTGGAAATGAGGAAACTTATACAGAGGCCGGGGGGAGGGAGTCAGATACCCATAGGGCATCACAGACCGGCAATGGAAAGGATAGAAATAGTCCCAGAGGGAGAAGGGGAAACATAAATGTTAAGCAAATGGGGAGATGCAACATATTGCAGACATGAGGGAGGAGAGCATGACTGGAGAGAAACTGGGAGACAAGGAGGCGGGAGGAGCCCCCCTTCAGCAGGGGTCAGTACAAGGATGGGGCCCTAGCTAAAGGGGATCCACAGAGAGCCTCTGGAGGCAGGGTACTATTACAAGGGGGGAGGATGGTGGTGTGGGAGAAGGGAAACCATCAGGGCCAGGATAAATGGTTCGGATAAGAGAGGTTAAGGGACACCTATTCAGAGGGTTTGCGTTAAGTGGGCAAAATAACGAGGAGGCAGAAAGGGAGGGTGACAAGGGGTCTCTAATAAGGCAGGAAGACTCCACGAAATTGAGATCATGAATAAAGGGGAAGGGAGCTGAGAGGCATAGTGGAGGTAACCATAAGGATGATGGCGGTGTTAGGTTCTGTTATTGGGAGACTCGATGATTAGGGGTATCCATTGGGAGGGACAGGGGGTGGATGCCATAGCCAGGTGAAGGTAGTGAGTATCTCTGGGCTGACAGTGCACAGTGCAAAGTTCATGGTGTATGAAATGGTTAGCGATTGTGGAGGATACGGATTTCTGGTGCATTTGGGAACTAACGATCTAGAGGGAAATAGCATTTTGAAATCCAAGCTAGGTTCCAAGAACTTGCCAGAGTCTATCGGGATAATGGATGCAACACTTCCTTTCGGAGATATTGCCTGTACCAAAAGGCCTCAGTGGAGAAAAAAATGAAGCTCACAGAGGTTAATGACTGGCTCAGGAAGTGGGGTGAAGAGAGTGGGTTGGGGTGTTGGGAACTGGAAAGGGTTTGGGAGGATAAGGGACTATGCCAGGACAGGCTTCATCTTGCCCATTAGGAAGGAAGCCCTTAAACAGGGGATGGCTGACTACATTCAAGAAAGATGGGGTTTAAACTTGTGGAGGGAAGGGATAAGGGAGGGCTGACCAGAAGCCCTCTCCTACAGATGAGGGGAGTAGCCTTCAAGCCCAAGCGGGGGAGGGGGGAACAGACTGGGGGTGGAGGTTTCAGGAGGAGCAGAGGGAGGACGGAAGTATAAGGAATCTTGGTGGGGTTCGACAAAGAGGATCAGGGATAAGGGGTGGGGGTTGGTGTTAGTAAATGCCAGGAGCTTGGGAAACAAGTTGCCAGAGTTCCAGGCCATGCTGATCGAGGAGGGGGTGGATGTGGCGGCGGTCACGGAGACGTGAGCCAACAAAAACCATGACTGGGACCTAAACGTACGGGGGTACACTATGCTTAGGAAGGATAGAAAGGAGGGAAGAGGGGGTGGAGTGGCTATGTTCATTAGAGATGACATAGAAATTGCTAGGGTAGAAGAGGCAGAGGGAAACGTGGAGTCCTTATGGGTCACCTTACGATCCCCAGCAGGAGATAGGTCAAGCTGGGTGTAGTATATAGTCCCCGGATGAGTGATGTTCTAGAGGATGGGTTTGTTGACAACATCATTGCCCAGTGTGGACCAAAAGGGAATGGAGCGGTGTTGATGGGGGGACTAATATGCCAGGTACAAACTGGGAACCATGTCCTCTAAGGTGGCCAAGGAGCAGAGGCTGCTGGACGGCTTCAAGGATGTGTTCTTAACACAGCATGTGATGGAGCCCAAATGGAGGGCATGTCCTGGATGTGGTTCTGGCAGATGGGGATCTGTAAGGGACCTGGTTGTAAGGACCCCTGACTGGGAGTGACCACAATACTGTCTGGTTTCAAATAAGCATGGGGAGGGGGTGATCTAGGACACTGGCAGTGAACTTCAGGGGGCAGACTTTGAGGGCATGGGAATATTCTCAGGGATCACTTGAAGGGATTACATCAATGACAAGTGTGGAAAGGAGATGGGAGGTCATAAAGCGGGGACTTAATGAGGCAGTCAGGATCTGCGCTAAGTTGAAACGTGGGGAGCAAGGTCACATAAACCATGCTGGTGGTCCAGTAAGGTACAGGTAGCAGTCAGAGAAAAGAAGGCGCCTACAAAAATATAAAACAACAAGAGGGGATAGGGATAAGAAATGTACCATCTTGCAGCTAGAAAAGTCACCATGATGGTGAGGGAGCAAAGTCCAGTAAAGAGCAGTGGCTGGCACAGGGGATACAAGGAGGAAAAGGGTTCTTCGCAATATTGGGAGCGGAGAAAAACTAAGGGTCATCTCAGCAGATTGAGATCAGAAGGAGGGTGGGTGGAAGAGGCGAGGGACCAGGCAGAGGTATTTAATGAGTACTTTGCCTCTGTGTTCACTAGGGAGGAGGATGGGATATCTACAAAGCAATGCACGAAGGGGATAGAAGCAGCAGTGAGGGATCAGGGGAGCAACAGAAATGGAGCAAGAGGGAGGGAGAGGTACCCCGGGGGTGTCACATCTGGATAAGGATAAAAAGGCCAGTAAGGTGGAGGGGACGGATGATACTATCTCCACCAAAAGGGTGTGGTTAGCCCTCAAGGCCCTAAAGAAAGACAAATCTCCTGGGCTGGATGACATTCATCTGAGAGTACTATGGGAATTGGCGGACATACTGGCTGCACCCCTGGCGGAGCTCTTCAACAGGTCACTTGAGACAGGGAGGGTACCTAGGGATTGGCGAGAGGCACATGTGGTGCCAATCCATAAAGGGGGGTTGAGGGAAGTACCAGGTAGCTATAGACCCATCAGTTTGACCTCGGTGGTGGGAAAATTAATGGAGAGTATACTAAAGGAACGATTGTGGGTGTACTTGGAGGAGGTGGGAGGTCTGGATAGTCGGCAATATGGGTTTGCGCCAGGTAGAACCAATCTTGTGGAGTTCTACAAATGGGTAACATCAGAGCTGGACAGGAGAAAGCCTGTGGATGTATTATTCTTGGACTTCAGCAAGGCGTTTGACTCTGTCCCCCACAATGGTCTGGTGGAGAAACTGATGGGATTAGGAGTAGGCCCTTTGATGGTCAGATGGATTGAAAACTGGCTAGCTGGATGCACCCAGAGAGTAGTGGTCTGTGGGGAGCTCTCGAACCCTAGAGAGGTTGGTAGTGGGGTACCGCAGGGCTCGGTCCTGGGTCCAATCCTGTTTAATGCATACATATCAGACATCAGGGAGGGTATAGGGTGTGAAATGAGTCTCTTTTCGGATGACTCCAAGGTGGGAGCAGTAGTTGAGGGAGAAGAGGGGAGGTTGACCCTGCAAGGGGACCTTGACACCCTGGAAAGCTGGGCTCACACATGGAAATTAAATTTCAATATCACCAAGTGCAAGGTGTTGCATCTTGGTCGGGGAAACCCTAAACACAGGTACACCCTGGGAGGGGAGGCGCTGGAGGCCTCAATAGGGGAAAAAGACCTAGGGATCATGCTGGATGCATGTATGAATAACTCTGAGCAGTGCAGAAGAGCGGCTAGCAAGGCAAACAGGATGTTGTGATGCATCATAAGGGGGATCACCTCTAGGAGCAAGGAAGTGATTCTGCTCGCTGTACAATGGACTGGTTAGACACACCTTGAGTACTGTGTACAGTACTGGAGACCACACTTGAAGAGGGACATTCAGCTCCTGGAGAGGTACAGAGGAGGGCAACTAAGATGATACGAGGGCTAGGGATTTGATGTATGAGGACAGACTTGAGAGCTCTGCCTGTTTTCATTGGAGGAGAGGAGAGACAGGGGACATGATTGAGGTCTTCAAGTACCTCAAGAGAATAAATAGGGTAAACATGGAGGGATCTTTTGACTAAAGCAGGAGGTATCACCAGAGGGCATGGTTTGAAGTTGGAAGGTGGAAGGGTGAGGGGGGAAAAGAGGAGGAGGTTTTTCACTGAGAGGGTGGTGGACACTTGGAATGCACTGCCTGGCGAGCTGGTTCAGAGATCCACAGTGGAGGGCTTCAAGAGAGGGTGGGACAGACACAGAAAGTGGATGTATCAGATGATGGCCTATCCCAGAGGGGATAGATGATAGGGGTTTCTGGAGCACAAGGGATGGGAGGGCCTCGGCACCCAACTAAGGATCTAAGGTTCAAGCAGACTCGATAGACTGTAAGGCCTAATCTGCTGGCAAATAGTATGTTAGTATGTTAGTTATTATTGTACATTGCCATTCATGCTACAAATATTGTATGAACTTCTGCATTTTGTATTGTGGGCCAGATATTCAGAAGGGTTACATCCATTCACATATCTGGACTGTATAGTACAATCTGCTGCCGCCCATTGGCTCACGCTGTGGACCAATGGGCATACCAGCCCATATGGTGTCAGTCAGCGGCGGGGGGGTGGCAAGCGGTGGGAGCTGCCGCCACCTGATGACCGGGGGAGCGGGCTGTGAGGCTCAGTGGGCGGGTGGGGAGGGGGGTACCGTAGGACCACTAGGGTTTGATTGGGGTGTCATTTTGTATAACAAATGCCCGCAATAGGGCTGCTAGCGGTCCACTGGACCACCAGGGATATAGGACTATTATTCTACTTCAAATGCCCGCGATTGGGCTGCAAGCGGTCCACTGGACCACCAGGGAGTGAGTTTACATTTTAAACATTCTTATGCCTGCGATTGGGCTGCGAGCAGTCCACTGGACCACCAGGGAGATGAGTCTATTATACTTCAACATATGCTCATGATCGGGCGTTGGGGCTTGTTGCCGCTTGTGCAGGGGCGTCGGTCCCCAATGGCTGCAGCCTGGTAGGACGCCAGGTGCAAGTCGTCGGGGATTGGTGCATCTGCATGCAAATGGGGCCATAATGACATGCAAATGGGCCCATTTGCACTTTGCATACATTATGGCCTCATTTGCATGTGCACTTTTGAGTATCGCAGTTGTTGCGCCTAGCGCAATGGAACTTGCGCTAGTTCATCCCCCTGCTCCACTCTGGCACTTGTGCTGGCGCAGTGCCACTGCGCCATATGCACTGCGGGTGGCCAGGGTGCGATATTCAGCGATGCTGTGCCATGGCGCAGCTCTGTTGAATATCACCATGTCAACTCCCCTGCTCAGCTAAGTTGCACTGCACCCAGGCTTGTGCCACAGCCTGGCGCAGTCTGAATGTCCGGCCCTAAGACTTTTTAAAATAAAAATAAAAAGCCAAACTGGACCCTACATACTGTCCCCCTCACAACTTACAGGTTACAAAAGAGGTATACAATATTATCTATAACACATATAAAGATATTGCAGTATACATAGGAGGAAGAATTATATCCTGACTTTTATTTTTCCAGAGGTTTCTGCAACAGATGGGCTTTCCTATTCTCTGCACCGTGATAGGAGTATGATGTGTTGTACTGACTCACTTATGTTTGCCCTCTGTTCCACTCACATCGCATAACACACACACACCATAAACATACACACATGCACGCAACATGACACACTCACAGACACACACAGTGACTGCCCACATAAAGTAAAACTCCTTTAGCCTGAATACTGGCACAATGCTGCTCTCCTCTTTTTAATTTTAGATTATAAATTTTCTTTGTCCTCATAGAAATGGTTATTTAAAAATACTCTATAAATACAGAAAACAGCCTCAAAAAATCAGAAAAAAGAAGACAGGAGAAAAGAATGATATACATTGCCATCTACCAGGATGAAGCACTGTGTGATACAGTATCAAAGTTTCCTGCATGACAAACTGGAATAATAGCCATTGGATTACATTGGTTGCTACAGTACCCTGCTAAATATTGTAACACTTGTTAAAACTGTGATAGGGTGTGCCATCCTGGCTGATGACACTGAACAGTAAAATAAAGAAGAACTGTGTTGTGCTCTGTATGCAGGGCAAGCTAAAGACAATTCCTCTTCAAAAAACGGACAATATAAAAGGACATAAAAGTGTACAGGCAACACAAAATATGAAGATAAAACACGTAACATAGCAAGGTGTTAGTTATTGGGAGGTGTAGCTTTTTCAACACGTTAAGATGGGATTCTGGGAATCATAGTCCTCTACACATGAAACACTGACAAAATCAAGTTTGAATACCAAGCCAGGATTCAGCAGTGCTTATCATCCTTCAGCATTGCCCAAATTCATTAAGGTACTTTGCAAAGCCAGCACCAAGACAGAAACACCCATCCTCCCACATTATTCATGAACTTCTCACATTGGTTCTCACATGGCAGTGGCCCAATTACTCTACCATTAATAAGCATTGCATTGCTAATCACTGTAGTAGCTGTGTCCCAGGAAGCAGAGCCAGGTTATCCAACTACACAGTTACTGACAAATAACATAGAAAATCCAAACACTGAAAACAGAACAGTATTTCACAACTGGAAAAATAAGAAATATTTCTAACAATAAACATTGCTAACTTTACTATACCCATGAGCCCATCTTAGGCCAGTTCAATTGCTGTGTAATGGAAAACTACATTTAATCTTTATAGCAGTGTTTAAAAAAATTGGAAGTGTTTCTGACACTAGTTAATTGCCCCAGGGGTTGTTGGCATTTTTACTCATTTTTGATGCAGATACCATTGTCAGCAGACATAACAGAATGAAGTTCTTACCTTTTTGTTTTGCTGCAGCTTGCAGGCAGCGAACACTAGACCACTCATACTACTCCTCTGTTTGGTCCTGCTTTGGAATCGTGGCATGATGTTTGTATTTGATGTAATCGTGACAGAAATGGGAAGGAAGGAGATAATGGTGGATTCTGTAGGCGGCTTGTTTTTTTAGCAGTCTGGAAAAGAAAATCACAAGCTGAAATTCCACAAGCTGGAATTCTCACTGTCCTCCCTAGTTGCTAGATAAGACCTGGGTCATAAATCTGAGTGGACCTGTCCACACACACACACTCACAGTTTAAAGGGATTGGTTCACTCAAATATAAACTTAAGGTTAAAAGGGAATACAATTGGTCACTGATAAGTGTTCAGTCTGATTGGGACAATTAAATACATACATGGTAGATGGTTGGTGCATTCAAAGAGGAGTAGGAATTACCTATTCTTAAGACAGTATATAAGATGCTGAAAGACAGTGTTGAGTGGGTACTCTCTCTTGGAGTTGAAGGAAGAACTAAGTTTGGGGGGCCTACCCTTCTAGCTATGTCCGTGGGAGCTGGCAGTTAACATAGAGTCCAGTGTTCTCTTGAAAGGACAAGGAAGAATAAGTTTAATACTAACATATTGCAGGAATAGCCTTTTTATTTTGCCATTTGTTATTTAAGAACCTTTGTTTACTTTTCCTGTATCAGTGTTATTCTCTTGTGTTGTAAATAGATATCCTGCACTGCTCTGTTCACTTTCTGTTAAGGAAAAAAGCTATTTATTTACTCAGCAGTTGTGACTGTGATATCATTTTTCTAAGGTAATACATGGTTTCCACTGGCTGAGGTATACTCTGTTTAGCATCCACCACCTGAGAGAGACACACTACCAGACTTTGATTCATGCAATTGCATGTTTAATTACATAGATACATAGATACATAGACAGTGTCGGCAGATAAGGGCCTATGGCCCACCCAGTCTGCCCATTTGAGCTTGTAAGTTCAGTTTGTTTTCCTAGAAGTCTGTTGCCCCTTCCCCTGACCTCCAGAATTCCTTTGTCTATCCCATGCATTCTTAAATCCCGTGATTGTTTTAGCTCCCCACCACTTCCTCTGGCAGGAAGTTCCACTTGTCCACCACCTGTTCTGTGAAGAAATTCTTTCTCATGTTTCCTCTGAATCGCCTCCCTCCAACTTCATCCCATGCCTCTAGTACTGGAACATCTTTTCGCTAAAAATAGTGTTTTCCTGCACCCTGTTCCTCCCTGTAAGATACTTGTATGTCTCTATCAAATCCCTCTCTCCCTCCTCTCTCTCCAGGGAGTACATGTTCAGTTCCATCAACCTGTCTTCATAGGACTTGTGATGCAATCCATGCACCATCTTTGTTGCCCTCCTCTGAACCTTCTCTACCCTGTCTATGTCCTTACGTAGGTATGGTCTCCAGAACTGTACACTGTACTCCAGGTGGGGCCTCACTAGTGTCTTGTATAGTGGAATTATGACCTCCTTTCCTGCTGGTGATGCCCCTGCCTATACATCCCAGCATCCTATTTGCTTTACCTGCTGCCTTGTCACACTGTTTCCTATCTTGAGGTCATCAGAGATGACAACCCCAAGATCCTTTTCCTGCTTGGTGCATGCTATATCCTCACCCCCAACTGATATATTGTGCCAGGGTTTTGTACCCCATATGCATTATCTTGCACTTCTTTGCATTGAATTTCAACTGCCAAACCCTGACCATTCTTCAGGTTTCTGCAGGTCGCTCTCATTTTGTCTACACCTCTGGTGTGTCTACTCTGTTACAGAGCTTTGTGTCATCAGCGAACAGTGAAATTCTGCCTTCTAGGTCCTGCACAATGTCACTGATGAAGATGTTGAATAGGACCGGTCCCAGCACTGATCCCTGTGGTACCCCACTGGTCACTCTTCCCTCTGTGGAGTGACAGCCATTTACCACCACCCTCTGTGTCCTGCCACCCAGCCAGTTACCTGCCCACCACACTACTGTCCTGCCCACACCCATATTCCTCAGTTTGTGTAATAGTCTTCTATGTGACACAGTGTCAAAGGCCTTGCTGAAGTCCAGATAGGCCATGTCCACTGCCCTTCCCTGATCCACCTCCCTAGTCACCCAGTCAAAAAATTCAACGAGGTTGGTCTGACATGACCTCCCCCTGGTGAAACCATGCTGCCTTGGGTCCTGTAGTCCATTGACAACCAGATGTTCCACCAATCTCTCCTTCAGTAGTGCTTCCATGCTCTTCCCCACTACCGAGGTGAGGCTGACTGGTCTGTAGTTCCCTGCTTCCTCTTTGTTCCCACTTTTGTATAAGGGGACTACATCTGCTGTCCTCCAGTCTTTGGGTACCTCCCCTGTTTCCAGTGATCGGCTAAACAGGATAGCCAGAGGTTCAGCCATCACCTCTCTTAGTTCTTTAAGGACCCTGGGGTGCACCCCATCTGGCCCCATTGCTTTATCAACTCTTATTACTTCCAGTTCCTTCAGGACCGCTTCTCGTGTAAAGGAACTTGTGTCCATTTCTGCACCATTCTCAACCCTTGTACTCCCTTCAGACCCATTACCCTCCTCTTCCTCAGTAAAGACTGAGCAGAAATACCTGTTCAAAATTAGTAGGGGTATCACAAGTCGTAAGAGGAAGGTAATAATCCCTCTGTACAAGACATTGGTTAGGCCCCATCTGGAGTACTGCGTGCAGTATTGGAGGCCACACCTTCACAAGGACATTAATTCAAATTGAGGCAGTCCAGAGAAGGGCAACCAAAATGGTGCAGGGACTGCATCAGAAGACATATGAGGACAGATTAACGGAGCTCAATATGTATACCCTTGAGCAAAGGAGGGAGAGGTGATATGATCGAGACATTTAAACACCTTAAGGGCATAAACAAGGTGAAAGAGTCTAACATGTTTAAATATAAGAAAAATAGCAGGACAAGAGGACACAGCATGAGATTAGAAGGAGGCCGATTAAGGGGAATGTGAGGAAATTCTTTTTCACAGAAAGGGTGGTAGATGCATGGAATGGCTTACCACAAGAAGTGGTGGCTATGAATACAGTGCAGGGCTTCAAACAGGCATGGATAGGCATAAGGGAGCAATACAAATGACTATGAATAGATAGGTCACTGACAGAGCAAAGGCCGATGGCACATTTATAAGGTAGAAAAAGAAATGGGCAGACTGGATGGGCCTTGGTCTTATCTGCTGTCAACTTCTATGTTTCTATGTTTCTATGTAAAATGTCAGCTTTACTGTTGTCATCCTCCACGCCCCCCATCCTCCCCTTCAGTCTCACTATCCCTCCTCTGTCTTTTCTTTTTTCACTTATGTACCTGTAAAGGTTTTGTCCTCTACCCAATGATTTTGCAATGTGTTCTTCTGTCTGAGCTTGTTCCTTATTGACCTCCCTGCCTCCCTTTGCTTCTCCTGGTACTTCTCCCTATCCCCTTCTGCCTGTGTCTTTTTGTATTGCCTGAATGCAATCTTTTGGCTTTCACTTTCTTTGCTACCTCTTTGGAAAACCATAATGGTCTCCTCTTCCTTTTCCTTTTCCTCTTGCTAACCTGCTTAATGCATAATTCTATTGTTCTTGTAATCCCTATTTTAAATACTGCCCACTGTTCCTCAACCCTGATTCCTATCCCATTCCCCTTAATGCCTCTTTCAAGTATCTCCCATTTTCCCAAAGTCTGCCCCTAAAATCCAGGATACGTGTTTTGTGTGGTTTGGTTCTGCTCTTTCTGTGATTTCAAACCACAATGACTGGTGGTCACTGTTTCCCAGGTGCTCCCCCACTGTTACCCCATCACACTGTCCCTGTTTGTGAGCACAAGGTCCAGTATTGCCTTCTGCCGAGTTGGTTCCATGACCAGTTGCTTGAGGAAGGCACCCTGAAGGGAGTCCAGGATAAATCTGCTCCTAGTTGATGCTGCTGCTGGGATGCTCCAGTCCACATCTGGAATATTGAAGTCTCCAGCCAGTACTACCTCACCCTTGTCTGCCATCCTTTGGATGGCTAGCATCAGCTCCCTATCTGTTTCTTCCTCCTGGGCTGGTGGTCTATAGACCACACCTGTGCAGATGGCTGTCCCCATTTTCCTTTCCAGCTTAACCCACAGTATCTCTCCCCCATTTTGTTCCTCCTGGATCTCTGTGGCCCTTATGTCATTTTTCACATACAGTGCCACTCCTCCTCCCTTCCTACCTGCTCTGTCTCTTCTGAATATGTTGTAGCCAGGTATGGTCATCTCCCAGTCATGGTTATCATTACACCAGGTTTCAGTGATGGCCACAATGTCCAGGTCTGACTGTACCATGACAGCCTCCAGATCTTCCATCTTGTTGCTAAGGCTCCTGGCATTTGCAAACATGGCTTTCCATGATTTGACCTCCCTAGACTGTTTCACTGTTCTACTCCAGCCCCTTCCTTGGTTGTCATTTATCCCTGGTTCTTCTTGCTGTCTGCCCTTCTGCTGAATTTTGCCTCTTTTCTGCTTATCCACCTCTTGGGCACTAATCTCCATCTTTTGCACACTGCTTTGCAGAGATAGCCACTCCTCTGGTTCACTGGTTCCACTGCTAGCTGTGGGGGGTGAGCAACTAGGTACCCTCCTTGCTGACCTGTCACCCCTCTTTGCTAGTTTAAATGCTTGTCAATGTAGCATTTAAACTTATCATTGAGTGCTTGGATTCCCCTCCAGGATGGATGCAGGCCGTCAGGCTTGAACAAACCTCCATCCCTCCAGGTGGGTCCCCAGTCACCAATGAATCCAAACCCTTCCTCACAGCACCAGTTCTTCAACCATGAGTTAAAGTTCCTGGTGCATGCACTCTATGCTCTCCTTGCCTCTCACAGGTAGTACTTCTGAGAAAGTGACAGAAGTAGCTACTTGCTTGAGACCCTCCCAGTTTCCTAAACTCTTCCTGAACTGTTTGGCTCCCCATTTGCCAGGTCATTAGTACCTAGGTGGATAATGACATCCAGCTCACCCTCCTGTCTTGCCTTCCAAGTGATCCCCAGGATCTTCCTTCCATCCATCCTCCATGCCGTGGCACCTGGTAGGCACCTCACCTCCCTGTCCTCCCCCTCCTGTGTTCCTAGCTGGATCCCTCTTATGATGGAGTCCCCCACCAGGATTCACTTCCTCCTCCTCTGGGGTCCACTGCTTTCCCCACTGAGGTCACCTCCTTGGCTAACCTCCACATCCTTTCCTTCCACTTCTCTGGGTACCTCTATTTGGTTGTCCTCATTTGCCAGTGTGGCATATGAGTTCTTGAGTGGAATAGGATCTGGGATTTGCCTCTGCCTAACTGCTCTAACCCTCCCTGAGCCCACTGTCATCCAAGTGCTCCTCGTTCTTGGCATCCTTTGAGGCAGTTGCATTGGACTGGGTGGTCCCTGGATAGGGGTGATGGTACTCTGACCCAGTTTACTTCTGCTCTGAGTCTGGCTACCTCATCCCACAGTCCAGAGAGATGCATGCAGATGAGGGCAGTGCCTCAGTGTCCACACCAATTACTCAAGTTGGTAAACTTGAAGGTTGATGCTGGATGACTCCAGCTGGTGGCACCGAATACCTGAATACAGACACCTCTCTAAAAGCTGTTCCAGCCTAGAGGGAGAGGTGGGTTGTTACAGTCATGATTGAGTGGGTCAGTGGACAGAGGACTCCTCTGAAGGTACTTGCTGTCCCTGGACCCGGTGATGGGTGGCTGGCTGGGAATGGCAGGAATGGTTTCAAGGACTGCTTTGGCACCGGATGTCAGTCAGGGATGGGTAGTCACTCATGGTGGTGGTCCTGGTGGAGGGGGGTTGGTCTGGGCTCTGTCCAGGAGCACTGTGCAGTGCATGAAGCACAGGAGGCAGGCGGCACCATAGGAATGATGGAGAGGTGGTATTCCAAGGCTCAAATCTAGGTGAGTAGCTCAACCAGCCAAGTGATGGGTCATACATCAGACATACCTCCTCTCCCCTTTGATGTAGACCAGCCGCATGGTTGTGGGTACCAGACACAGATGCACTTATCTGCTCTGAAAAGACACCACACTGACATTTTTTTCATTTTGGGCAAGATAAGAAGTTTGGAGGATTGAAACTTATGGGCTTGGCCATTTACTGCTCGAGGCTGACACAGAACAGAAGGTGTTAGTCTCAGACTCCCCCCCCCCACTACATCCAACCTCACTGCCTTTTTTGGGAAAGGGAAATCTAATTACAGCTACAGTGATGCAGCACTGTTACAAGGAGGCAGAATATCACTGTTATAACTTAAAAGGAAGCCCAAAATGTTTTGGGTGGGACATGAATGGCTGCTTAAAAAATTGAGGGGGACTTGTTCCCTCATCCCTCCCCCCTGTGGATGCGTCCATGCTGTAAGAAGTAGCAAAAGATAAGTTTCCTAAGAATCCCTGATTAATTCAAGTTTCCCACACATTCTTTAAAAGGATTTTAAAAACAAATCAAGGGCACCCCTCTGCTGATACTTGGGAAACATTTTTAAATTAATTTTGTCTTCTTGGTTCAAACCCCAGATGGCAGTACTTATGGTTTGATATGGTGCCCTGTGGGCAGAATCTCCATCTCCCTCTTGTGTTCATGCTGTTGCTTGCTCCTCTTTGCCATTAACAGTATTGACAATACTGGTTAATACCAAATTATGTACATGTTTTGTTATATATCTTTTTTTTTTACCAAGAAAGGAAATTCACTGAAACAAAAAAAACTATGCTAATGCATCAGAGTTTAAGCACACAGCAACAAAAGCAGAGAAATGTGATGTTTGGGTAAAACATCCCCTGGGTCTTGGTGAATCTGTAGTGTTGTATTTCTCAGAAACTGAATAATTGCACAATGTGGCATTAGCATCTGTCCTAACCTTGTCATCTTGTCTCTAAGCATTGAAGTGTGAGTATTTTTCTGTGCCTGGACAAACATTGCTGAATTAGGGTCCTGTGCTGTACAGTGTGATCATTCAAACCCCAAGGAACAGCACCCCACAGAAGCAAGAAGTAAGAGAGTTTTTATCCTAACAATGCATTTCCCTACTTTTGATGCTTTGTGTTTAAACCCTAACTGAAGTATTAACACATTTTTTTCAATGACTATATATACCATATGTACAGTACAAAATACATATTCCATATGTCACCCTTCATGTAAAGTATATCTCCTTTTATTGTGAAGGACTTGGTTATATTTGACTTCCTTCAGAAGCCAGACTTAAGAATGTGCTGTTCCCAAGCCAAGAACTGATAGCAGCTAATTTACTCCCCGCCTTGTATAAACATTAACATTTGCTTACAGATCTAACTGTATCCTTCAGTCTGGCATGTGAACTTTGGAAAGTTTGGAACTTTGTAACCATGGCAATCTTATGTGTACACTACAGGAATAGATTTGCTTTAGGTGTATTGAGTTGAGAAAGGTGGCAGTTTTGCAAATCAGCAATAATAATAGTATATGCATTGTTGTTTACAGCATACACTAATTAGCATATACTTTAATTAATCTCTTTTTTCTGCTTCTGCATTTGCTGTTGAAAAGAGAGGATTTTCTGACATGGGAAACTGCAACTCTCTGTTGTCCCTCAAGTCAGGAATTACGTTCTTCACATTGCTTTCTCAGTTATCCTCCTCTGGATCTGGAGAAATCATTTGTCCTGTCCAAGCGGGTAATTAATTCTGCATTCTTATTCAGTCTGGGTCCATTTCAAAAAAGTGATTAATGCATGATGTGTGTAAGCTTTGAAAAAATCTGCTATCTCCCAGTGGACATGAGAGTTTTAAGTTTTTGACACAGATTACTTATTGTCTGGCAGTGAACCTGAGTTTGTTAAGTTTTGTTAGAGTCATGAGACTGCTAACATTTATTCCTGAACTGCTGTCTGCCAGTGGACCTGTGACTGTTAAGCACTTCTGTGACAGACTGCTCCTGCTGCAGTGAACACATGAATGTTAAACTTTGTACACAGGCTGTTGATTGTTCAAGCCTCCACACCTTTGCCCCTCCCCACATGCATTCTGAGATAATAAGCAAACCATTTTTGTGTTTAAAGAGCCACTACCTTGTGTTTATTGAGCCAGTTCATAAGCATTACTACTTCAGTATATGACCCAGCACTGAAGGAAGTTCTCACCAGGATCCTGCCCTCCCTCTTAACCCAAGAGAGTGAGAGTCATAGCCCTTCCTCTATGATCATGGTATGTACCATGTATGGGAACAAATCACATGGCCTCTTCTGGGAGCAGCCACAGAGAGGATTTCCCCATTTCCAAAATGCAAGCTCTCAGACCTGCATTGAAAAGTATAACTCCAATAGTCTGACATTATAGACCCTATCATGTGGGAATGGCATGACCATGATAAATGCTCAGACACTTCTCTGTTGACTCCAAGCTTCCTAACCTTGTGTTGTTACTCATAAGGGAGGTACTTGCCCAGTCTGGATGCAGGGGCCTCCCCCTTCCCCTAGCTCAAGGCCAGGCAAACATGACCCCCATGAGGCAAACCATAGAAAGACTTCCAACATGCTCCTAACCCAATCCAGGCTCCCCATAGCAGGTCACATAATGTAAGGCTCCAGAATGGCCTGGATAGTCAGGCAGAACAGGTTATGGTTGAAGTACAACAGATGTACCCCATCTGTGGGATATAACTCTGGATATTTACTTTTTATTGGCAATAAAATATTTGTTTTTAAGCAAGAAAATAAATACAGAAGAAGACAATAAATACAGTTTATATTGATATCATGAAACATGAAATACCATAAGCTATAATAAACATATCATTAAATTAAAATACATAAATGTGTATATAATACAGATAATAAAAGTAACTAAACAGCCATGCAAATATCCTACACATAAAACATTAACAGATCTATAATAATCTTACCCAGTGCATTAACTCACTCAGCCACAGGTGACCATTTTGAATAAGGTTAATCATAGAATATTTTGACTCAGATGTGAATTCTGGGGCTGAAATGTTGAAACATAAAATTTATTGACAGAAAAGGATCATTTTGCAAACCCATTCTGCCCATATTTTCCCTCCTTAATTTGTCTCTGCAGACCCTAACTTGTCTCCAGCAACCCTCCCTCATCTTCAAATTTAAGATGCTTTGAGTTAAAATCAGTAATTTAGAATTAAAAGATGGTGTACAACTTGGTCTAACAATACTATTATCTATAATTTCTGTAATGCACTTTAGAAATTGGAATTGAGGTGTTCAATGTTGCTGCTATATGGTCTATTGTTACAATGTATTTGTCTTATTCTCACAATGTATAGTGTATTGTATGTATGTGAATATGCATAACTACATGCACTTTATTTGGCCTGAACTTCACGCAAAATGAGCTTGCTCAATAGAATGTATTCCATTATTCTCAATAATAAAAAATTATTTACTACTACTACTCCTCCCTGTCTGTTTTCTAATACACCCTTATGTCTATACTATGCATGGTTGAAGTCCCCAGTGTTTTGTCTCTACTACTTCTGCTGGCAGTCTGTTCCAGGTGTCTACCACCATTTCAGTGAAGCTTCATTACATGCCCCTGATCCAGGTACTCCTCTTATTTGAAAGAGAGTTCCCGCTACCCTGTTCACCGCTGTGAGGTACTTGTAGGTCTCTATCATGTCACCTCTCACTCTTCTCTCTTCCAGGATGTACATGTTGAGATCCTCAGTCTCTTCTTATAGGACTTCTCATGCAACCTCGGCACCAAGGTGCCCACCAGACCAAGTGGAAAGGTAGCTGAAGAGCCAGCTGCCAGCACTCATCCTTTTGAGAAGTGCTGCAATTTTCCTGGGGCAGAAGTTTGATGTCTATATTGAACATTTAAACTGAATGTAGGGAGACTGGGTCTAGGGGAACCACAGTGGCATGGGAGAGGAAAGGATCCTAGTTAGTGGTCCCCACATCTGTGGGATTGTAGAAGTATAGCAGGTACAATGAAAGCCATGCCATGCTGGATTAGGTGAAGGGACTTGGAGAGGGGGGAACAAAGGAGCAAGCACCAAGAAAACAAAGGGATAAGAGGACATGCAAAGTAGAAGGGTAGTAGCAAAGCAGTATCAGGGGTCAGATGCCAGGAGCCTAGGTAATAAAATCAGTGAGCTCCAGGCATTTATGGCAGACACTGAGGTGGACATTGTGCCATACTGGAAAATTGACTTCAGAAAATAATGACTGGAAACTGACAGTCCCTGGGTACTTGATGTTCAAGATGGATAGATTAACAGGTAGAGGGGGAGGAGTAGCACTTATGTCAAGGAGGGCATAGAGATGACAGAAGATGGGTGCATCAGGGGTATGAATGGGGTCACTGAGTTGCTGCAGGTGCAACTCACGGCAGCCTCAGGTAAGAAACTGCACTTGGGGGTGATCTATAGATCACTAGTGCAAGGGGAGGAGAGGGACACAGATCTCAGGGAAGAACTGGAGAGAATGATAACTAAGGAGGAAGTAGTGGTGGTTGACGATCGTAACCTGCCAGACATTGGTTGGGATGTTCTAGTGACCAGAAGTGCCAGAAGATATGACTTGCTGGATGACTAAAGTTTGCTGACAGAAAGCACCGAGCTTTACCTGAACTTTTTGTCTTCTAGGTTTGCTTGAAAGGACAAAGCAAGGAGAAACAATAAGGCTTCTTTTGGCTAAACAGAGTTACTGTTTTGTTACTAATTTGTTTTGTTCTTACAGGTTCTGCAGTTTAATCTCTCTTTCTCACATTGAAGGAGCTGATTGTTTTTCTTCCACAGCTCTTCCAGGAGATTAGGCAAGGCAAGGCAAATTTTATTTTTCCAGGTGCCCAATCCCAGAGGCTCTTGGTGCCGTACAGGCAATACAAATATCCAATAAAACAATAGAAATTTCAACAATAAATTAAACAGACCATATGAATAAATGAACAAGGCCTAAGTTAAAAGTAGTAGCTATAAGGGGCCATCCCTAAGATAGGATCTAATACACAGTGTCTGGGACGGCCTGATTGAACAAGTGGGTCTTGAGGCAGGCCTTGAATACCTCAACTGAAGGGGCCCCCCATACAGATGGTGGAAGTGAATTCTACAAGATGGTGTCAGCAACACTGAACGCTGTATCACCGGCAGTTTTCAGCCTCATCCTGGGAATCGCAAGGAGGCTCCTAGAGGAGTAGCAGAGGGAGCGGACTGAGGCAGCAGGTGAAAGAAGGTCAGACAAGTATCCAGGGCCCAGCCCATGTAGGGCTTTAAAGGTGAGCAAGCCCACTTTGAAGAGGATCCTCCACCTGACCAGCAGCCAGTGCAGTTCACATAGCACTGGGGTTATGTGGAAGCATTTTGACTGCCCCGTCAGCAGTCTGGCAGCCACATTCTGCACTAGCTGCAGCCTGTGGAGGGTACCTCCCAAAACCCCGAGGTAAAGCGCATTACAGTAGTCAAGCCTTTATATCACAAAGGTGTGCACCAAGGTGGGGAGGTCCAGGGGTGGAACTAGGGGCTTGATCCTGGCGATATTCCTAAAATGATAGAAGCTGATCTGGACAACAGATGACACCTGAGCTTCAAATGTCAATCTGCTGTCAAAGGTCACACTGAGATCATGCACCCTAGTGGAGGCCCTCAGTGGCACAGACCCCAAGAACAAACCTGTTTGTGCACCTGAGGCCATCCTATCATGCTCTCTGATTGATTCCACAACCAGTACCTCCATCTTATCAGGGTTCAGTTGCAACCAGCTCAAGGCCATCCAGTCATTGATCTCAGCAAGGCATTCATTTAGCACTTCCACTGCATTCAATGTCCCAGAGGCAAAGGAAAGATACAGTTGGGTATCTTCCTCATAGAAGTGAAAACCTAAACTGTACTTCCTAATGAGCTCTCCGATGGGCATCATATACATGGCAAACAACACTGGTGACAAGACCAAACCCTGAGGAACTCCACATGACAGGAGGCTAGAGGAGGAGGAGGAGGAGGAGGAGGAATTCCCCATCACTACCTGTTGCCTCCTATTCGTGTGATAGGACTCAAACCAGCAGATGACAGCACCAGTGAGTCCACAATATTCCCTCAGGTGGTTAAGCAACACACAGTAGTCTACCGCATCAAAAGCTGAACAGAGGTCGAGAACAAGAAATTGTCCCCTCTCCCTCAGTCTCTAGCCCTGAGGAGATCATTATGCACATGAACCAATGCAGTTTCTGTACTAGGCCTGCCCTAATCTGATTTATTTTTCTTTCATCAATGTTACAAGGGGAGAATGAAGGACACGAGGATTTAACACTAACCTGTACATTTCTCCTTGTAATTGCTGTCAGTCTTGTGATTGCTGTAGGAACAGGGAGCTGAGGAACCTGTATGTATCTCAGACTGAAGTTGGGTGATTGTTTTCTGAGAGACAATACTGGTAGTTACAGCCACCCACCCTCCCAAGGTTGTGTGTACATTTATAGGGCTACCTCATAGACACTTTCTCCACTTCCTGTCCTACCTCAGGAGGGGTAAGCATACAACTACATAGGGATGCTAAAGGTAACTGTGTCTACCAAGTTGGTGTGGGTACTGAGTGATTGACTAGAGGTTTACTATTGTACTGGGAGAAAAAGATTCTTTAATTGTGTTTCCTAACACAGCTGCTTGATCTTTATATATATAAAAAAATCAATTTACTTGGATGCCTAATGCTTAAGAAAGAGAAGGCAAACAACAGACATGATGGGATTGGTGCAATGCAGTGGCTGTGGGGCAGCAGTCTTCCAGGAGACATTTTGAAGGCTGTGGTGTGCCCTATCTGCATGCATCTCTCTTGGTTGAGGGCAGAGGTTGTTATTCTCCAGGCAGAGTTGGCTAGGATTCAAGTAACCTCCTCCCCATCCAGGGACCACTGAAGCCACCCCCGCTACCTCCGAGGATGCCAGTAAGGAGGGGTGGTTGGAGAACAGTGGGCTCAGGGAGGGTTAGGGAGGTTGGGCATAGGAGCATACCACCTGTGGTTCCACTCTACAACTCCTACACCATTCTGGCAGAGTGAGGCTATCCCATGGAGGAACCCACAGTGTTGGATGGGGAACCTCCATAGTGGAGGCCCTGGAGGGCAGGCAAGGGCCCCAGATGAGAAGGAAGCAGCTCTAGTTGGGGACTCTATTATTAGGGGGTAGAATTGGGGTGGGACAGGGAGGAGGAAAGACAAAGGTAAGGTGCCTACCCAGTGCCTCAGCTTGAGGGCTAGGAGGTGAATCCTAAGGATCACAGGGCAACAGCATGGGAAGGGGAGCTAGATGTCATTGTCCACCTGGGGATAAATGACCTGGCTGACAGTGAGGTTGGGGTAGTGCAAAATGAGTTCACAGAGTTGGGGAGGGGTCTTAGGCAGGTGCACTCTCAGTAACCTTCTCGGAAGTGCTACCTGTCTACAGCATGAGAGAGGCCAGGTTGCTCCACACCATGGGATTCAATGAATGGCTGAAGAACTGGTGCAGAGTTGAGGGTTTTGGCTTCACTGGGGACTGGAGGCCCACCTGGAGAGATACAAGCTTGTACGCAAGGGATGGTCTGCATCTGTCCGAGGGGGGACCAGATCCTGAGTGAAAGGTTTGAATGTTTCAGTGACAAACATTTAAACTAACCAAAGGGGTAGATGGAAATATGGAGGAAGAACTCAACTGACCCCTTCAACAGGTTAAAGTAGTCAGACAAGAGGATACTAAGGATGGGAAAACACAATGGACTGAAATAGGAGGCACAGGGGAAGGGATACGAGGGGACAAGTTGGGGCAAAGCCATAGAAACATAGACTTTGATGGCAGATAAGGACCACTTGACCCACCTAGTCTGCCCATTTCCCTACCTACAGGATAAGCTGCAGATCCTAGTTAACCAACAGCCTATTTCTTCCTACCCCTCCACAAAAATTGCATTATGTCTGTCCCATGCATTCTTGAATTCTCCCACAGTTTTAGACCCCACAGCCTCCTTGGAAAAGCTGTTCCATGCATCCACCACCCTCTCTGTGAAAAAAATACTTCCTCACATTGCCCCTGAACCGCCCCCCCATCTTCAAATTGTGTCCCCTTGTTCTTGCACATCTCTTTTTCTGAAAGATGCTACCCTTTTGGACTTTGTTGATTCCACTGAGATACTTAAAAGTTTCTATCATGTCCCCCTTTCCTCCTTTCCTCAAGGGTATACATATTAAGCTCCTTTAGTTTCTCCTTGTATGGCTTCTCTTGCAGACCCTGCACCATTTTAGTTGCCCTGCTCTGGACTGCCTCTATCCTGTCTATGTCCTTGCGGAGATAGGGTCTCCAGAACTGATGCGGTACTCCAGATGGGGTCTCACCAATAGGGTTGTCAGAACCCTCTGAGTTCTGGTTCTCATTCTAGTCTAGAACTTTTGAAAAGTTCTAGGGTTCTAAACTTTTTAGAACTTTTAGAACTCGAACCCTATTTTTTAATTGTGCTGCAGTAATGAAGATATTGATAAAATACATGTGAAGGAAAAACTGTTCAGTATAAGGGGAGAGAAATTATCATGTAACATTGATAGGAATACAACTAGGTTTATCTATGGTTTCTTCTGTTATGCTAAAGGCAGCAACCTATGTAACAGGCCTAGACTCATTGTGGGACAGGAGTGTGCCAAGAGGCAGATTGCACAGAGCTGCTTCAAAACTTTGAGGGAAAGCTGACAGTGTCCCTTTATGAGATGATCTGGTATAAGTTAAACATTTGGATACATGCCTCTGGGATGTAAATGAGTCCTTAAATGTTTGTGAAGTACAGGTACACTGAATTACATGACTACAGTGACCACAATTGGATTATTGCACTTCTAAAATGACTTAGTTAAGATGTTGATGTTAGAAGCTGTTAGAGCTAACAGAATTAAAAAAAAACCAAACTGAACTGCAGTTTTTATCAGGGGCATTTAGGAAGCAAGATGTTTTAACATTTCAGTGAGCACTGATGTCAGGCTTTGTCGGGCTTTTTGTCTGTGTTGGGGAAGTGTAGGTGGAGCAGCCTTGCAAATGTTAATACCAGCTGCAATTAACAACCAGGAGCAAGAGCAAATGGCTGGGTGTTTTTTTCCTTCTTTCTTTTTACTGATAATATAAACCGAGTCAGGAAAACAGTAAGGCTAATGAAGTATCAATATAGCAGTAGCAGACATGGGCATGGGGGGGGAGGGGATAAAATCAGAGGTAGACATTGCTGGCAGTATATCCTAGAGGTTAGAGTAATGAGCTATGAATGAGCTTAGTACATCCCGTAGACTGACATGGGTTTGATTCCCACAACCTCCACTTGCATACTGTGTGATGCTGAGCAAGTCACTTAACCTCCCCAGTAATCCCAGATCACCCCTGAAAACAGGCACCTGTGCCTAGTGGGCCTTACCCTGTTACCAAAGATTAACATGAAATAAATAGACATCTGCTAATAAAAGTATACAGGACAAGCAACAGACCTGAGGAATGCAGCATTTATTTTCATGTGAACTCTGATCCGAATAGTCTCTGATATCAGTGAAGGACAGGCATTAAACATGTAGCCCAAGACAGCCTCAAGGATATATGGCATGCTCTGTACTTCAGAATGGTTTTGCAGAGGAAAGTGAGCTGTGCAAGAGAAGCAGCGAAGGTCTGAACATCTTGTTTCACAATAAACGTGGCTTGCATGGCTAAGGTTCTTCTGCAAAACCATTCTGAAGTACAGAGCATGCAGTACATCTTTGAGGCTGTCTTGGGCTTACATGTTTATTGTCTCATTAGATGACATTGCCCCTTGCATTTTTTTTTTTTTTACAACTGAATATCTGCAGCTTTGCTTAAAAGAGAAAAAAAAAACGTAACGGTCTCCCATATCTGTGCTGCTATCTGACCATCGGTGACAAAACCATTCTGAAGTTTAGAGTACATACAGTATATCTTCCAGGCTGTCTTGGGCTGACCTGTTTAATGTCTTTCATTGGATCACATTGCCCCTTGCATTTTTTTTACAGTTGAATCTCTACAACTTTGCTTGAAAAAAAAAAATAAATAAAACACTTACTAGTCTCCAGTATCTGGTGCTGCTATCTGACCAGCGGTGACAGACTCCCATACTGCAGCAGACTAGTTTAAAGGGGCCACTGTCCGCTTTACCCCTCGTTTTTGCTTTTATTATAGACACGTGCAAGCTGTCATCTGATAATATAAAGTGTTGGCTTTGTTTTCTTTTGTTCATTTCATAGTCATGTACAGTGTGTTTAACACTCCTTTAGTTATACCATTAAAAATTGACTTCATTTTTGTTACAATTGACTTGCTCGGTATATAGAACACAGGAGAATTTGACTTGTTAGATGCCTATAAACCGTTTTTCTCATTATCCTAATAAAGTTCTCCCAACCCTCCTAGCAAATAATCTAAATAAACTTAACTTGGTTAGTGAATTGTAACTGGATACTAATTATTCTAATCTGTATATTAACAGGTAGGTGTTAACACAGTGATGGCCCACTAAATCCTGCCGACAATAGCTCAAATAACCAGTGTAACACTAAGTACACTTAAAATGTTATTCATATGCACCAAAATGTGTCACCTTGTCTTGCTGAAATGGCAGAACCCAACCTTCGCTAACCAAGTTAAGTTTTTGTTTTCTTTAATTAATATTTTATGTGTTTTTTGTCCCCCATTTTATTTAGAACATTTGTTAGGAGGGTTGATAGAATTTTATGAGGTTGATCAGAAAGCTGGTTAATGGGACTCTAGTAAGTATCATATTTGATCGTGCTCGTCATGTAAAACAAGTGGTAAAGAGAGGCGTATGAACAGTGAAAAGACCAGAAACTAGATGCCAGACAAGTGGGATTACAGTGTGGCTATTAAACCAGAAAACACACAAAAAAGGCAGGTGTGAGAGAAGTTGAAAGGGTAATATTTCAGCTTGCATTCATATCCTGGAGAACAATTGCACTGCAGGTAAGGAAAAAGTCTGTATCCACCATGAAAACAAACCAAATTGTTACAGGACCAAATAATAGATGTTTCATGTATGTGCAGAATTACAAAAAAAAAAAAAAAGAATACAATAAACAGAAGATTATCAAAGACTGGGGAAAGTAGTGCAATAAGGGCAGAAAATATAAATGAAAACATTTTGGGCTTTTTAGAGTGGGACCAAGATGTTATTCCCAAGGCAGAACTCACTAAACTAAATGAATGACCATTTTATTACTACACTACATGCCTTTGAATGTTTTTTCTGTGTTATTTAAATGTTTAGGATTTTAATGGGTTATACTGTAGCACTTTAAAAACTTTCTAAAATTTTTAAACACTGCTGTAACTTAATAAAAGCAAGCAGGCGACATCTGAAGACTTTCCCGACCTTTTAATAGGCAATTTACAGCACCTCATTACTCCTGGAGAAGAAGGTGATTAGCACCACTTAACACATTTCACTAGTCTCTTTTGCTACAAGGAGATGGATTCCTGATTCACTTGGTGTGTGTTCTCATTATAAAATAGCACCCTGACTCACTGCTGTTTACTCAAAGTGGAAAGCTGCATCACAAGTTTCGCTCTGTGGAAGAAAAGCACAATTTGATAGAAAAAGCTGAGAGCTCAGCAGAAGTGATAAAGAATTGGATAGAAATTCAACTGATATAGTGATGGTATTAAGACAGAAAGGTGATGGTGCTACGAAAATCATGACATGCAGATTTGAAATTGTCTCTCCATGTCTGATGCCGACAGCTGTCTGTTTCACCTAATCAATGACTGGCACTTTAATGCAGCAGCCATTCAGCAGTTCCCAGGTAGGGGAATAAAGTACAAACAGTATTTCAGCTCATTGCTGCGGCAGGCAGTAGAACTGGGTTTGGGGTAAACAGCTGCTGACTATGCACATTTGCAGTAGCGTCACAGACTTATATATATGTGATACGCCTGTCACGGTAAACACCGTGCAGCAACCGCTATGCCCTAGTCCCAGATTTAACCCAGTGCTGTTCTGCTTCTTTGGAGAATCCCATCCCCACCACAAACAACAAAATCCCATGGACTATGGTCCCAAAAAACTTTATTAGCTTTGGATCATTTTTCCTTGTCTCTGCAGATCCATTATATATGCCGTTACTGGAGGTACGCAAATAAAACATTGCATCCACTTATGAAGGCATGACAAGCAGAGGGCAGTATGCAAAGCATATCTGATGACAAATGTCTTAATACTGTGTACAATTAACGCAATTGCACTGTGTTCATTAAATGTGGAGTGCTTTCTGGTAACTAGTCTAATGTCAAGCTAGCAAAATAAATGCATTATTCTGGGTGTGGTTCTTTATATTCATGGCCAGATGCTGAATGATTGTTAAAAGAAATACTCGGGAAAGGTGGCACAAATGAGAAAATAGGGTGCAGCAGACAGACTTTGTAGTTTCACTCAGCCAGTGAACAGATCCTAACAGGGACTGGATTGAATAACAGTCAGTGATCATTTGAAGGACTCTTGCAAGAATAATTGTTTGAGTCAGAATACAAAACCTGTGCAGATGCATGGTGTGCAAGTGCTAATGGGTGTAAATGCAGTTCAGTCAGATTTACATAAACATATTGTTTTTTAACCAATAAACCAGATACAACCTGCACTTGATGTAACTGTGCTATGTAGAGTACAACACTTTACATATTACTAGACATTGGGGCATGTGTAGGGTGTTCGCAACACAAACTCCAGATCTTTTATCTGGTTCAGTACTATTTTTTTGCCTTTTGTTTATTGTGTCTAGATGTGTGATGGTGAAAAAAGGGAACATATTTTAAATCCACCAATCGCATTTATGAGTGTGATGACCCCGAACCTTGCAGCAAAATCTCCTTAGAGGAATGGTTTCTCCTTGATGATATCATGTGTCCAAAAACAAAGTAAGAAAAGTAATAGTCACAAAAAATAAAATAAAATGAAGATCACAGGGTGGTAATGTGTTCGGCAGTCGGGTAGATCACTGCAAAATTCAACACTATAAAAACTCTAATGAGATTAAAAACACATGGGGCAATTAGAAGATACCAATATGATAACCTACATTTGGGGATCAAACATTTCCAAAGTGTTAAGGGAAACATACATGGGACATGAGCCTTTAATGTGACTGCTCTGTGCAACTGCAAAGGGGCAACAGCAAAAAGACTGTGATCAGAGTATAGAAAAATGAGACCCAGGGCACCTTAGTAATCATACATATAAAAAAAAAAAAAAAGATGTATACAAGGAAAACGAGATAGACAGCACAGTAAAGAACTAACAGCTAATGGATGTAATGACACCACATACATGGGAAAATTACTATACTTGGTAACACGAGCCAATCTCCAGTTAACTCCTTTGCTGTGAAACTTACATAGGGCCAATCACAAAAAGCTGCTGCTGCTGGAATGCAACCTTGGATACTGCGACCACTGAAGCCCTAGAGAGACAGTTCAACCAAGGAATGTTATGCTCTTGCAGATCGCAGGATGAGAGCAGACAGCTGCCGATGAGACAGAGAGAGAAAGAATTCTGTGCTCGCTGTCTGTGCTGCATATCAGGGAGGTTGTATGTATCTCATTCTGTCCGAGAGGGGAAACTGTGACAAGTACAGGGAACAGTGGGACACTGCAGAATGCTGAGCAGATGGCTGCTGACTCTCTCATCATCGGGAGTCAGGACCCCCCCCCCCACCAAGCTGGTGCTGGGAAAGAGAAGTAAAAGAAAAGTAAGCTGCCGCCTGCTTCATTACTAATGATCGAACCTTTATGAACCATCTAGTGTTCGAGTTCTAATTAGAACTCGAACACCAGGGTTCGAGGAGGGTTCGAATCTTCTTGAAGTAGTTCTGACAACACTACTCACCAACTCTCTGTACAGAGAGATAACTTCCTGTTTTCTGCTGGTGATGCCTCTGCCCATACATTCCAGTATCCCCCAACCTCCCTACTGCCTTCTCACATTGCTTGCTAACCTTAAGGTCATCTGATATGATTACCCCCAGGTCCTTTTCCATTTTTGTTGTTGTTACTACCTCCCCCTCATTGTGTAATCTTCCCCTGGGTTTTTGTTTCCCAGGTGCATTATTTTGCACTTCTTTCCATTGAATATAAGCTGCCATACTTGACCATTCCTCCAACCTTGCAAAGTCCTTCTCATCCTTTCCACAGCTCCTTGTGTATCAACCCTGTTGCAGATCTTTGTGTCATCTGCAGAAAGGCATACTTTTCCTTCCAGTCCCTCTGCAATGTCATTAGAAAGACATGAAAAAGGACTGGACCCAGTACTGAACCCTGTGGTACCCCACTAGTAACCCCTCTTTCTTCAGAGTGGACTCCATTTACAATTACCTTCTAGTCCTGTTGTCCAGTCAATGTTTTATCAGGCTACCACCCTGGGACCCACTCCCAGGCTGGTAAATTTGACTATTAATCTTTTGTGTGGGACTGTGTCAAATGCCTTGCTAATTTCTAGGTAGGCCATGTCCACAGCCCATCCCTGGTCTACTACTTTTGTCACCCAGTCAAAAAAATCAATTAGATTCATCTGACATGACCTTCCTGCTGTGAACCCATGCTACCTTGGGTCCTGTGCCCCACTGGCCTCTAGGTACTCAACAATTTTTTCCTTCAGAAGTGATTCCATCATTTTCCCTACCATAGAGGTCAAACTGACAGGTCTGTAGTTTCCTGCCTCTGTCTTGCTCCCACCTTTGTGAAGGGGAATCACATCCGCCTTCCTCCAGTCCTCAGGTACCACACCATCCTCCCTTGATTTGTTAAAAAGGGTAGTCAGTGGTTTCACTACTTCTCCCTTAATCCTTTTTAGAATTCTGGGGTGAATTCCATCAGACCCCATTGCTTTGTCCACCTTCAGTTTTAGGAGTTCTTTCAGAACCCTTTCTTCTGTGAAAGGACTGGGATCGTCCCCCCTATCCAGAGTGCTTCTGTTAATTGGATTAGGCACCTCCCCCTCTTTTGTGAATACTGAGCAGAAATATTTGTTCGGTATCCCTGCTTTTTCACTGTCCCTCTCTGCCCACTCACCGTCCATTCTATTCAGCCTCACTATCCCTCCCTTTGTCTTTGTACGTTCCCTGATGTACCTATAAAAGGTTTTATCCCCCTTCTTAACCGAGTTGGCTATCTTTTCCTCAGTTTGGGCCTTTGCTATTCTGACTTCCTTCCCTTTTGAGAACCATAGTGGCTTTGTCTTTTGTTTTGAATTGTTTATTTGCTTCACACAAAGGCTTGTTGCCTCTGTGATGGCAGTTTTGATGTTTCCCCATTGTTCCTCCACCCCTCCTTCTAGCCTATTTGCTAGTGCTTTTCTAAGGCACTCTCCCATCTTGCCAAAGTCAGCCCTCCTGAAGTCCAGTATCCTCACTTATGTATGGCTTGACTTTGTAGCTGAGTTTATCGTGAACCACACTGTTTGGTGGTCACTTGTTCCCTGATGGCTACCCACTTCTAGATCTGAGATCCTCTCACTGTCCCCATTTGAGAGTACGAGGTCTAAGAGTGCTCCCTCATGAGCGGGTTCCAAAACTAGCTGTCTGAGGCATGCCACCTGTAGGGCATCGAGAATGGCCCTGCTCTTGGGTGTAGCTGCAGCAAATGTGCTCAAGTTAACATCTGGCATATTCAGGTCTCCCATCAACAGTATCTCCCCTTTTCTCTGCCATCCTAAGAATGCCTTCTATCATATCCTTGTCCATTCCCTCCCCCTGACATGGGGGTCTGTATACAACCCCTGTACAGATTGTGGTGCCATTTCCAGTCTCTAAGGGTGACCCACAGCGCATCCTCTCCTCCCTGTTTAGTCTTTTGTTCAGTTGCTTTTATCCTTTCCCTTACATAGCGAGCTACTCCTCACCCTCTTCTCCCCTCCCTGTCTCTGCTGTAGGTTGTGTACCCTGGTATGTTAACATCCCAGTCATGGTTCTATGTGTACCATGTTTCTGTGACTGCTACAATATCCAGGCATAGAAACATAGATCTTTGGACAGCAGATATGACCACTTGGCCCACCTAGTCTGCCCATTTCCCTACCTAGAGGATAAGCTGCAGATCCTATTTAACCAACAGCCTATTTCTTCCTACTCCCCCCACAAAAATTGCCTTATGTCTCTCCCATGCATTCTTTGAATTCTCCCACAGTTTTAGACCCCACAACCTCTTCAGGAAGGCTGTTCCATGTGTCCACCACCCTCTCTGTGAAAAAAATACTTCCTCACATTGCCCCTGAGCTGTCATCCCTCTATCTTCAAATTGTGTCCCCTTGTTCTTGCACATCTCTTTTTCTGAAAGATGCTACCCTCTTGGACTTTGTTGATTCCACTGAGGTACTTAACCGTTTCTATCATGTCCCCCTTCTCCCTCTTTTCCTCAAGGGTCTGCATATTAAGCTCCTTTAGTCTTTCCTCGTATGGCTTTTCTTGCAGACCCTGGACCATTTTAGTCGCCCTCCTCTGAACTGCCTCCATCCTGTCTATGTCCTTGCAGAGATGGGGTCTCCAGAACTGCACACAGTACTCCAGATGGGGTCTCACAAACTGTCTGTACAGGGGGATAACAACTTCCTGTTTTCTGCTGGTGATGCCTCTCCCTATACATCCCAGTATCCCCAGCCCTCCCTACCGCCTTCTCACATTGCTTGCCAACCTTAAGTTTATCTGATATGATTACCCCAGACCCTTTTCCATTTTTGTTGTTGTTACTACCTCCCCCCCATTGTGTAATCTTCCCCATGGTTTTTGTTTCCCAGGTGCATTATTTTGCACTTCTTTGCATTGAACCCAAGGTGCCATACTTCTGGCCATTCCTCCAATCTTGCCAAGTCCCTTCTCATGCTTTCCACGCCTCCTTGTGTATCAATTCTGTTGCAGATCTTTGTGTCATCTGCAAAGAGGCATATTTTTCCTTCCAGTCCCTCTGCAATGTCACTTATAAAGACATTAAAAAGGACTGGACCCAGTACTGAACCCTGCGGTACCCCACTAGTAACCCCTCTTTCTTCAGAGTGGACTCCGTTTACAATTATCTTCTGTGTCCTGTTGTCTAGCCAATGTTTTACCCAGGCTACCACCCTGGGACCTACTTCCAGGCTGGTTAATTTGACTATTAATCTTTTGTGTGGGACTGTGTCAAATGCCTTGCTAAAGTCTAGGTAGGACATGTCCACAGCCCCTCCCTGGTCTACTACTTTGGTCACCCAGGCAAAGAAGTCAATTAGATTCGTCTGACATGACCTTCCTGCTGTGAACCCATGCTGCCTTGGGTCCTGTGCTCCACTGGCCTCTAGGTACTCAACAGTTCTTTCCTTCAGAAGTGATTCCATCACTTTCCCTACCACAGAGGTCAAACTGACAAGTCTGTAGTTTCCTGCCTCTGTCTTGGTCCCACTTTTGTGAAGGGGAATCACACCTGCCTTCCTCCAGTCCTCAGGTACCACATCATCCTCCCATGATTTTTTAAAAATGGTAGTCAGTGGTGTCACTAGTTCTCTGCTTAATTCTTTTAGAATTCTGGAGTGAATTCCATCTGGCCCCATTGCTTTGACCACCTTCAGTTTTAGGAGTTCTTTCAGAATCCTTTTTTCTGTGAAATGATTGGGATCGACCTCCCAATCTAGAGTGCTTCTGTTAATTGGATTAGGCACCTCCCCCACCTCCTCTTTTGTGAATACTGAACAGAAGTATTCATTCAGTATCCCTGCTTTTTCACTGTCCCTCTCTGCCCACCCACCGACCATTCTATTCAGCCTCACTATCCCTTCCTTTGTCTTTCTATGCTCCCTGATATACCTATAAAAGGTTTTATCCCCCTTGTTAACCGAGTAGGCTATCTTTCCTCAGTTTGGGCTTTGCTATTCTGACTTCCTCCTGCTTACTTCTGCCTTAACTGGCACAGTTATCCCTCTTTCATCAAGGCCACCAGTTCAGGGAGCTTGTTGTCCAGACTACGGGCATTGGTACTCATTATCCTCCATTTCCTGATGGCCTTACCCCTTTTTTGCCCCATCCCAGTCCTTATTGCCTTTGTCACTTTCTCCATTTACCCCTGCCCTTCTCCCTAAAACATGGAGGGCCATGTGTACAAATGCCCTCATCCCTGACCTAGTAGCTTTGATGGCAGAGGGAGATCTATATATTGTGGCAGGCACTAAAACATGGTATACACTAAGCCATGACTGGGATGTTAATATACCTGGGTACACAGTATACAGGTAAGACAGGGAGGGCAAAAATGGAGGAGGGGTAGTGATCTACATCCAAGAGGGATCAAAGCAACTGAATAAAGTGAAATCAGGGAGGAGAGGAGGTACTGTGGGTCACCCTGGAGTCAGGAATGGCCACACTATCCACATGGGGTTATCTACAGATTCCAGTGCATGGGGAGGAAACAGATAGGCAAATGGTAGATAACATCAATAAATGGCACCAATGCTGTGGCTACATCCAGGATGCCCTGCAGGAGGCATGCCTCATGCAGCTAGTAGTGGAACCCACCTGGGAGGGGGCAATATCACACCTGGTGCTCACAAATGGTGACAGCACAATGGATGTATCAGTGGGCAACCATCTGGGGTCCAGTGACCAGCATACAGTATGGTTCAAGGTAAAGACAGTAGATGAGTCAAGCCACACAAAAGCAAGAGTCCTAGACTTCAAAAGGGCTGACTTTGCTCAAATGGGAAAATGCCTCAAGAAAACACTGGCAAAGAGTGAGGGAGGGGGAGTAAAGGTACAGTAGGAGACCATCAAGTCAGCCATAACAGAGGCAACAAGCCTTTGTGTGAAGCAAGTTAACAAAGCTAGAAGACAAAGAAAACCATTATGGTTTTCAAAAGAAGTGGCAGAGACAGTTAGAGTGAAAAAACTGGCATTTGGGAAATACAAGGAAATGCAGAGGGAGGAAGACAGGGAACTGTATCAGACTAAGCAGAGGGAAGCAGAAAAATCAGTCAGACATGCAAAGGCACAAACAAAGGAAAGGATAGCCCAGACAAAGAAGGAGGGCACGAAACCTTTTTCAGGTACATAAGGGAAAGAAAAAAGGCCAAGGGAGGGATAGTGAGGCTAAGTAAAGGAGTGAGGGAGTGGGCAGAGGGGGACCTAGAAAAAAACTGTGATACTGAATGAAAACTTTAGCTCAGTATTCACGAAAGAAGGGAAGGAAGGGAGAGGGACAGAAATTATCCAGTAGACACATACGGGGAAGAGGGGTAGACACTAGATCATTCACAGAAGAGAGAGTTCTAAAGAAACTCTTGAAACTGAAGGTGGACATGGCGATGGGTCCAGATGAGATAGATTCCAGAATTCCAAAAGAACTCAGAGAGGTGCCACTGACACCACTTACAGCCCTATCCAACAGATCGTTGGAGGAGGGAGTATTACCAGAGGACTGGAGAAGGGCGAATCAATCAATCAATCTTGATTTTACCAGGCGAAGCATCATTTGCAAGGTGGACCTGGACAAATACACATAAAAGTAAACAATATACAAAGGAAAAAGATGGGTGTACAATCAAGGAATACAATATAAAAGAGGACATAAAACATAGTACAGTATTAGGCAAGGTCTAAACAGGCAAATATGCAAGAGGCTAAGAAAAAAAATATTGTCCATATACATTATACAGTATGTACAGGAATAGTGCAGGAAATGGGGTAGGAGGGGTTTTAGGGAAGAAGGAGAAGGAGTAATAAACAGGGAATCACAAGGCCTGAGGATGGATGTAGTACCCGTCACAAAAGTGGAAGAGGTAGAAGGGAAACTATAGACCGGGCAGTTTGACCTCAGTGGTGGGAAAGATGATGGAATTACTGTTAAAAGAAAGGATTGTGAAATCTCTAGAAGTCAGCAGGGCATTGGACCCAAGGTAACATGGATTCACAAGAGGAAGGTCTTGTCAAATGAATCTGATAGATTTTTTGACTTGGTGACAAGGGTAGTAGATCAGGGAGGGGCAGTGGACATAGCCTACCTAGATTTTAACAAGGCATTTGACAGTCCCGCACAAGAGGTTAGTAAGCAAGCTGGGCAGCCTGGGAATGGGTCACAAGGTGGTAAACTGGGTTAGAAATTGGCTTAGCAACAGGAAACAGAAGGTGGTGGTAAACAGAGTTCAACCTGAAGAAAGGGGAGTAACCATCGGGGTGCCACAGGGTTCAGTACTAGGGCCAGTCTTCTTTAATGTCTTTATTAGTGACATTGTGGAGGGACTCAAAGATATGCCTGTTTGCAGATGACACCAAGATCTGCAATAGGGTTGACACTCTGGGGAAAGGGGGGATGGAGAAGATGAGGAGAGACTTAGCCAAGTTGGAGGAGTGGTAAAAAGTGTGGCAGCTCAGATTCAATGCCAAGAGGTGCAAAATCATTCACTTGGGGAACAAAAACCCAGGTGAGGAATACACGATTGGGGGGGTTACTAAGAACAACCAAACTGGAAAGGGACCGAGGGGGTGGTCATAACAGATGATTTAAAAGTAGCCAAACAATGTAAGAAGGCAGTAAGGAAAGCTGGGGGGATGCTGGGTTTGTATAGGGAGAGATATCACCAGGGGAAAACAGGAGGTGGTGATGCCACTGTACAGGCAGTTGGTGAGGCCACATCTGGAGTACTGCATACAGTTCTGGAGACCCCATCTCCAAAAGGATATTGACAGGGTGTGCAGCAGTCCAGAGAAGGGCAACAAAATGGTGCAGGGGTTACACCAGAAACCATATGAGGAGAGATTGAGGGAACTCAATATGTATACACTGGAGGAAAGCAGGGAGAGGGGGACATGATAGAGGCATTCAAATATCTGATGGGGATCAATAGAGTTCAAAAGGAAGCATCTTTCAGAGAAGAAGATTTGCAAGAACAAGGTGTCACAATATGAGGCTGGAGGGGGAAGACTCTGATTACATGAGGAAGTATTTTTCACAGAAAGGGTGGATGAATGGAACAGCTTCTCTGAGGAGGTTGTGGGGCAACAATGGTAGGCAAATTCAAGAATGCATGGAACAGGCAGAAGGCAAACCCTAAGGGCAAGAAGAGGTGATAGGGTACAGATCAAGTAGGATCTGAGTTTATGCAGTTGGTAGGGAAATTAGCAGATAAGGTATGCAGGTAGTCCTTGTCTGCCATCAAATTCTATGTTCCTATGCATTCCAGGACTGTTAGCTGCTACAGCTAGTTAAGAAGCCCCCTAAGCAGACCGCAATTTTCTATGTGGTGCTCAACAACTCAGAGGTAGCAGAAGTTGTGGGAGTAGGGGAGCCTTTAGGGAACAGTGACCGTAACTCCATTTGGTTTGACCTGCCCTCTGGTCAGGTAAACTGCAATCAAGAGCTGATGTCTTTGATTTTAGAAGGCAGACTTCAACAGATTGAAGGAGCTGGTGAGGGATAAGTTAGTAGGGATGTAAAACATAGATGGGGTGGAAAGGAGATGGGGGCAATTAAGGGGACCATTCTAAGGGCATCTAAGGTATGCATGAGAACAGTAACCAAAAATAACAAGTTCATGAGATCACTATGATTCTCTCCAAGGAGGGGGAAGTATGAGGCCAAGAAAAGGCTGTCTAAAAATTTAAAGAAAAGTAGGGGAAGAAAGATTGAAAGAATATTTGCTGAAAACAGGGAGGCAAAGAGGGTAGTTAGGGTTGTAAAAGCAGACACAGAACTGTATATTGCAGAGAGGGTCAAAAATGGAGAAAAACATTTCTTCAGGTATATTAGTGAAAAAAAAGAAAGAAAACAAGGGGGACTGGAAAGAAGCAAATAAGGGGGACTTGTGAGGCTAACAGAGGAGGAGGATAGGATGATTGAGGTGGGCAGGTAAAATGCTGCAGTCCTTAATGATTACTTTTGCTCAGTTTTCACTAGAGAGAATGGTGGACCCTTGCCAGAGAGTGGCATCTAAGAGGTCACTAAGGGGGTCCCAGAGATGATGCAGCCAATATTTAGTAGCAAAAGGTTCCTGAAAGTGCTTGCAGCCCTAAAGATTAATAAGGCCCCAGGATCAGAAGGCTTGCATCCATGGATATTCAGGGAATTGGCAGAGGAACTCGCTGATCCCCTGGTAGGTCTGTTCAACAACTGTCTAAGGACAAGGGTGGTTCAGAAGAATTGAAGGGTGGTGGACATATTTCTGCTCCATAAGAAGGGGGACGATGAACAAACAGGGAACTACAGACCTGTCAGTCTTACCTCTATTGTAGGAAAACTGATGGAGTCACTGGTCAAAGAGAATCTTATGGATTACTTGGAGTGCAACAATCTTCAGGATAGTAAGTAGCTAGATTCATGGCAGAGAGGTCATGTCAGACTAACCTCATAGTTTTCTTTGACTGGGTGACAAGGGAATTGGATAGGGGTTATGCTATGGATTTGCTCTACTTTGACTTTGACAAAAAATTCGACTCGTACCCCACAGACACTTGTTGAAGAAGATGGAGGATCTGGGTGCAGCTAAAGTCACAACATTGCATAGGCAACTGGTTAAAGGGAGTCAGTAGAGGATAGTGGTCAACAAGGTTAAATTGGAAGAGAGGGAGCTTCAGGCAGGGCCCAAAGGGATCTGTTCTAGGTCAGATCTTCATCAGGGAACCCATGACAGTCTGTGTCTCTTCACAGGTGACATTAAGCTCTGTGGGAGGTTGGATAGTGATGATTGAATAAAGAAAATGCAGTGAGACTTGCAAAAGCTGGAGTGAGAAGTCAAGAGTTTGGCAATTGAAATTCAATGCCAAAAAATGCAAGTGAACCTAGGGAACAAGAACCCCAGGATGGAGTATTGGATGGAAGGAGTGAGACGTTGTACCACGGCTGAGGAACGAGACCTTGGAGTTATCATGAGTGATTCCCTAAAGCAATCAAATCAGTGCAACAAGGCTTATAGCACAGCAAATAGGATGCTTGGATGTATCAGGAGGAGTATTGATGACAGAAGAAGGGAAGTAATACTTCTCGGAAATAAGATGAGTGAGCACAGACTAATTGTTGGTCAGTGCAGTTCATAGGGTAGCAAGCCCCATTAATGAACAAAACAGTGAGCGAGCTGCACTCGAGAACGAAACCACACTAACACAATATGTGATAAGTTTCAAAACTTTATCCAACAGCAGTCAGGACATACACTAGCAAAATCCCCAGTGCTTTGACCACTCAAAGGTCTTCCTCAGGGGTGTGGAGACCTTGGAGGTGTCAGCGTAGGGAGTTTGACAGTGTATCTCCTGACTGCTGTTGGATTAAAGCTTTGAAGTTTATCATATATTGTGCTAGCATGGTTTTGTTCTCGAGTGCAGCTTGCTTACTGTTTCGGGAAGTAAAACTTCCCCTGCATAGATCCTTGATAGAAATATAGAAACATAGAATTTTATGGCAGATAAGGACCGCTAGGCCCACCTAGTTTGCCCATTTCCCTACCTAATGCATAGGCTGCAGATCCTAGTTAACCAACGGCCTACTTCCTCCTACCCCCCACTAGAATTGCCTTATGTCTGTCCCATGCATTCTTGAATTCCCCACTGTTTGTGAGTCCACTGCTCCTCGGAAGGCTCTTCCATGTATCCACAACCCTCTCTGTGAAAACACTTCCTCACATTACCTTTGAGCCATTTCCCCCCCTTTATTTTCAAATTGGGCCCCCTTTTTCTTGCACATCTCTTTTTCTGAAAGATGCTACAGTCTTGGACTCTGTTGATTCCCTTGATGTACTTGAAAGTTTCTATCATGTCCCCCCTCTCCCTCCTCTCTCGAGTGTATACATATTAAGCTTCTTTAATCTCTTTAGTATGTCTTCTGATGCAGACCATGCACCATTTTAGTTGCTCCTCTGACAGCCTCCATCTTGTCTATGTCCTGCGGAGATGGGTTCTTCAGAACTGGACGTAGAACTCCAGATGGGGTCTCACCAGTTGTCTGTACAGAGGATAACAACTTCCTGTTTTCTACTGGTGATGCCTTTCCCTATGCAGCCCAGTATCCCACCAGCTTTCCTTACTGCCTTCTCACATTGCTTGCCCACCTTAAGGTCATCTGATATGACTACCCCAGGTGTTGTTATTATCTCACCCCCATTGTGTACTCTTCCCTGGTTTTTGTTTCCCAGGTGCATTACTTTGCACTTCTTTGCATTGAATCTAAGCTGCCATAAATTTGACCATTCCTCCAACCTTGCCAAGTCCCTTCTCATCCTCTCCACCCCACCTTCTGTATCAACCCTGTTGCAGATCTTTGTGTCATCTGCAAAGAGACATACTTTTCCTTCCAGTCCCTCTGCAATGTCATTTATAAAGACATTAAAGAGGACTAGTCCCAGTACTGAACCCTGTGGTACCCCACTAGTAACCCCCCCTTTCTTCAGAGTAAACTTCATTTACTATTACCCTCTGTATCATGTTGTCCAGCCAATTTTTTACCCAGGCTACCACCTTGGGACCCACTCCAAGGCTGACTAACTTGTATATTGATCTTTTGTGTGGGACTGTGTCAAATGCCTTACTAAAATCTAGGTAGGCCATGTCCACAACCCCTCCCTGGTCTACTACATTGGTCACCCAGTCAAGAAAATCTATTAGATTTGTCTGACATGACCTTTTTGCTGTGAATCCATTCTGCCTTGGGTCCTGTGCCCCACTGGCCTCTAGGAACTCAACAATTCTTTCCTTTAGAAGTGATTCCATCATTTTCCTACCACTTAGGTAAAACTAACAGGTCCGTAGTTTTCTGCCTCTGTCTTGTTCCCACTTTTGTGAAGGGAATCACGCCTGCCTCCTCCAGTCTTCTGGTACTACGCCATCCTCCCATGATTTGTTAAAAGGGAATTGATGAGGTCACACGTGAGTACTGTGCCCAGTTTTGGGGTCCTCAGCTCAGGAAGGATAAGGATAGACTTGAGACAGTGCAGTGCATGGTAACAAAAATAAAACAGGGCCAGCAAGGAATATGCTATGAGGACTGCCACAAGGCACATTGAACTTGTACTCACTGGAGACAAGAGAGGAGAGGGAGATATGAAGAGACCTTCAAATTCCTAAAAGGAATTAACAGGGTGAACTGTGAGGAACTATTTAACTTGAATACCAGCTCGTGGTCTCATGGTCATGATTGAAAACCAGCAGGAGGGAGGTTAAGGAAGGAGGTGTGAGGAAATATTGTTTTACAGAAAGGTGGTGGAGCCATGGAACAGGCTGCTTGCCAAGGTAGTGGCGGTGCAAAACCATTAAGCATGGCTGGGACAGAATGAAGGGTATAGTGGTTGCTAGGGACATCACTATCAGGAAGGAGAATGGAGGGTGTGTGGAGGGCTAGGATCCTGGAGGAACAGTACATCCCAGGGCTAAACAGGGAACTCTGACAGACTGGATGGGCCTTTGGTGTTTTTCTGCCATTATTATCTGTACCTCTGTATTTGAATAAGTCAGCTATTATGGCTACTCTTATTTCCTCTGTTGATCTAGATTGCATCATAGAGATCTGACTGGGTGACGATGCTGATTCGGTTTTGGAAATGTCAGTCCCAGCTAGGTTCTCTGTAGTACCCTGCTCAAGGAAGAACCATGAGGGGGGCATCTGTTGTACATCTGAGCTGAACTTGGTGGTGCACCCAGTGGGGGATACCTTATCATTTGAATGCATGGATATGTGTGTGGTACAAGTGCAGGTTTCAGAAGCCTCCTCATCTACTGGCCTGCAGGCGGAGAGATGGAATTTCTGCAGGAAGTTTGGACTTCATCACTGGCAGAGTGTTGAGTTGCCCAGATAACTAAATTTGGTGACTTCAATGCTTGGGTTGATGACATACTCTCAGGTTTGATCAAGGCTTCTTCCAGGGTATGGAATCTCTGGGCTTTGCACAAGCTGTTTCTTCCACTACCCACCAACATGGCCATAGCTTGGACTTAATGTTCTCTTTAAGGATTGAGACTGGCAATCTTAAGATTGGTCTGTTCAGCTGGTTGGATCATTGTGCCATCAGGTTCACTTTTAGGGTCCCACCTGTAGTCCAACCCCTGTGGAAGTGGTCCAGCTCTGCCTTTGCGAGGGATTCAGCCAGAGGACTATAGGCAGTACAGAACACCTTGGATGTGTTGACAGTGCACACTAGAAGCAGCCGTGGGCTATAACTGGGTGGTCATTACAGGTTTGGATCTTGTGGCATCAGTTCATGTATGCCCACTGATTTCATGCTTTTCCCACCATGGTTTGATGACAAGCTGTGGAGATGAATGCAAAGAAGTGGAGGTTGGGGTGCTGTTGAGGAGATTAGGGTCCCTTGAGGACAGACTAGCTTTGATTGCTCACTACATTGAGTAGCAAAGGCAATCACCCATACAAAGGCAGTGTTCATGTCTAGGGGATTGCTGCTGGGAGGAAATGACCAGCTCATTTCTTTTGGACTGTGGACAGGCTTCTTTATCCAGTCTGTCTTGGGTCATTGAGAGCTGTTTCATGCACAAAATGCAATGAGTTGGCCAGGTTCTTTTCAGACAGGGTGTCCTCTATTAGGGCTGGGATTTTGAAAAATGAGCCATTACAGCCAAGTGGTATTGAACCTATGAGATGCATTCAGTGGTCATGGGGTGAGCTTTGGCTAGTGACAATGGAAGAGGTAAGTCAGGTGATCTTGGAACTATGGCCAACATTTAGTGATCTGGATCGGAAGCCCGACCGCTTTACTTGAGATTTGTGTAGGGCAGCTGGCCCTGATGTTCACTGGGATTGTCTGGTGCTTCTTGTCAGAGGGGGTGTTCCCAGTGTCTTTGAAAAGTATACTGGTGAATCCGCTTCTAAAAACTGGTTCCACCCATTCAGAGCACTGGCATTAGGTGCGCGTCATCAGGCGTTAAGTCGGGATTTCACATACCCCTGTTTCCCTGCACTTTTTGGCATTGAATCTCACTGCCATGCTTTAGACCACTCCTCAAGTTTCCCTAGATCACTGTTCATTCTCTCCAAACCCTCCTCACTGTCCATCCTATTTCAGATTTTGGTATCATCTTCAAAAAGGCACACCTTTCCTTCTAGTTTCTCAACAATGCCACTTATGAAGACAATGAAGAGGACCAGTTCCTGCACTGAGCCTTGTGGTGCCCTGCAGGTTACCCCTCCATCATTTGAATTATTGCTGTTTACCACTACCCACTGTCTTCTATCCATTAACCAGTTGCTAACCCAATTCATTACTTAGGATCCCGACCCCAAGCTACTGAGTTTTTGGGGCTGCAGTGGGCAGAGCCCTGTAGACCTCCTGCGATTAAAAAAAGGAGACTTTTCCAACCAAACAACGGTATGGAGTTGCCTCACAGTTACCTCCACATCCATGAAGCACTTTACTGTCTCCATTAGCAGTCGCACAGCACTATTTCTCTTTAGTCAGAGGCCACAGCAGAACACGGCACAGTCAGTCGTGTCCAAGATGGCTGCCAAACTGTACAGCAAATGCATGACTACTTGCACATGAGCAGTAGTATCAGTGGCTATCTTGGACACGGCGGACTGTGCCATGTTCTGCCATGACCTCCGACACCAAGATTGCGGACAAGACTGCGCCATCTTTTTTTTTTTTTTTTTTATGTACAGTATATAGATTTTTTTCTTCCCATCCACCCAACCTCTCTCTCGGCACCCACCACCCACCCCACCCTAGAAATATAACTGACACTGGGGTGTCTAACTTCCCAGTGTTCATGAATCCTTGGTCCATTTTCTTTTAGCCCTCCCCAATCCAGTACCACGAGGCACGGTTATTTTTGTATTTATAATAACAATAATAATATTTATTTGTACCACACCTGTCTAAAAACCAAGGTGCTTTAACAAAAGATTCAAGTAAAACAGTATAATAAAACACATATGCAATAAATACTAATTCATAAAAACAGTTAAATAACATCAAGTCATGTACACTTGATACCATAGATGGGTCTTCAGGGCCTGTTTAAATTCCTCCACGGACACGCACTTCTGAAGTGGATGGGGTAGAGGATTCCAAAGGTCTGGGGCCGCATAAATAAAAGCACGGGCCCCCGAAGATTTAAAAAAAAAACTTGGAATATCTAGCAACCCCTTGTCCACTGAGCGGAGTGATCACCCAGGGCAGTAAGGTACCAGAAGCTCTTTCAGGTAGTCTGGCCAAAGTCCATGTAGGGCTTCATATGTCAGAGGTCTGACTTTAAAGGTGATCCACCACTGTACTGGCAGCCAGTGCAGTTCACGCAGCACAGGAGAAATATGGCAGGTACGAGGAGTACCAGTCAATAATCGGGCCGCAGCATTCTGCACTAGCTGCAAGCGGCAGATATCAACCCCTGGTAGCCCTAGATAAAGGAAGTTGCAATAATCAAGGCGTGAGGTCACAAAGGCATGGACCAAAGTAGGCAGATCACCGGACGGAACAAGGTGCTTAATCCTGGAGATGTTCCTCAGATGGTAAAAGGAAGATTTGACGACCGCCAACACCTGTGATCGCAGTGTTAGCCCGTCATCAAAAATCACCCCCAGATTCACACCTGTTCAGAAGTGGTGAGCTGGGAGCCACCAAGAAAAATTCCTGAAGGCAAACCAGCTGCCCTCCCCTCTATCCGGTGACCCGGGTCCATAACCAACACCTCCATCTTCTCCAAGTTCAACCTCAGCCAACTCAAATCCATCCAGTTCTGGATTTCAGTGAGGCAGTTGTTAAATGTCAGTAAGTAAGTAAGTAAATGTTTATTTATAAGGCTCCCCTTCCCAAGCTCAGGCGCCTTTACAAAATCCTACATACAATATTAAAACCACAATTATAAATAACATTATATTCAAGATAAAATTTAACATAATTTATGTCACTAAAATGCTCTATCCTGGTCAGGTACAAAAGATAGAGCTGGGTATCATCAGCATAGCAGTGAAACCTCAACCCATACCTTCTACAATGTCTCAGAGGGCAGCACATACACTGCAAAAACATGGAGGACAACACTGAACCCTGAGGCACCCCCATGACGAGAACTGGGATGGAGGAATTAATCCCCAACATCACCCTCTGAGTTCTGCCAATGAAGAAAGATCTAAACCACCTGAGGACTGTACTAGACAGGCCACAGAGGAACCTCAGGCATTCAAGAAGAACCCCATGGTCCACAGTGTCAAACGCTGAAGAGAGATCAAGAAGAACCAAGATGGAACGGCTTTTCCGATCTCTCGCCATCAGGAGATCATTGAGCACCTGAACCAGCACAGTCTTGGTACTATGCCTCTTTTGAAAGCCAGACTGGAATGGTTAATAGATGTCATGGGTGGTCAAATGGTTCTCCAGCTGTATGGCCACTACTTTGTCAATCACCTTCCCCACAAAGGGAAGGTTAGAGATTGGTATGTAGTTAACATGGCAGTCTGGGTCCAAAGGAGCTTTCTTCAAGAGGGGGGTCACCACCACCTCTTTCAGGGAGCTAGGAAACTCACCCATCTCCAAGTAGCACCAGACTATCGGTGCTAGGACTGGCCCAATGGTATCCCAGCAACCCTTAATCAGGGAAGTAGGACCTGGATCCAAACTACAGCATATAGGATGCATACCCTGGACAATCCGCGATGACATCAATGAGCTCCGGTCGGGCAAAGGAACTCCAAGAGAGCTCAGGGTTAGTGACCAAGTGCCGATCCATAGCTTCTCCCATAGAAAGGCAGGTTGAGCGCCTGATGCTCTACTCACCTTAGCCACAAAGAAGCGAGCAAGCTCTTCACACTCTACTTTTGTAGAAAGCTCTCGGACCTGCAGGCAGGCTGGGTTGCACAGTCTGTCTACAGTTTGAAAGAGCTGAGCTGGTTGATTCTGAGCAGCCACAATCTCCCCAGACAGGAACTCTGCCTTCTTAAGGGAGATTGCAGAATGATAAGCTTGGTAGTGTTCCATCACTCTAAGATGGTCGGTATCAAGGGCGGATCTCTGCCAACAATGTTCTAATCTTCATCCTTGTTGCCGCATCTCCTTCAGGGTCCCATCAAACCATGGGGACCGAGGGCGAAAGGGGAGAGGACGAACATGGACTGGAGAAATTATATCTAGAGCTGAGGAGATGGCCTTATTATAAGCCAATACCAAGGCTTATGGGTCATTGCTAACTCCAAAAAATGTTGATAGGTCAAGCTCCACTGTTAGGCCCTCAGAGCTGACATCTCGCAGGGCAGGCTCCCACCATCTACACAGGGGTAGGCCTATGAAAGGGGGCATTAAAATGAACCCTACGGTGTAGTGATCAGACTATCCGACTGGTTCCACACCAAATTGAAGGCATCGATCCCCAGGAGAAAGACTAAGTTAAGGGAGTGACCGCCTTTATGAGTGGCAGAAGTAACAACTTGTGTGAGGCCCAAAGATGTCATCAATTGGAGGAAGTGTTGTCCAAATTGTGAGAGTTCATCATCGACCCAGGTGTTGAAGTCACCCAGGACCATCAGCCTGGGCGACTCGAATGCCATGTCGATCATGAAGTCTGCAACTTCCTGTAGGAAATGCTTCTCATCACCTGGTGGACAGTAAATGGGGCAATCCTACAACCCACACCCGCCACTATGGTACACTCGAATGACTCAGCCTCTCCAACTGGTACACTCGTGAGGCCCAGCTCAGTCTCAAAACAGACCGCAACACCCCCCTCCCCACGGTCCAACCTCAAGCAGTGCAACACCGAGTACCTGGCCGGAATAGTGGCCTCTAATATGGGGCCTGCATTCTCATCCAGCCAGGTCTTGGTAATGCATGCCAGATCCACAGATCCAACAAGATCTGCAATAACTGCAGTCTTATTTTTGATGGATCTGGCATTACACAGCAACACACAGGTAGGACGGGCCTCTGGAGCTGCTCTGGCTACCTGCTCACCAGTGTTGATGGTGCCCTTGGGTATGGAAACTAGGCATGAAGGACCACGCTCCAGATTCCATTTCGCTCCAGGGTGTCTTTAGGTCTCACTACTCAATACAATGGCCCGCTCATTCGACCTCCACTGTTGGCACCCTCCAGCACCCTTCCCTCCTCTATTTACAATACCCAGCACTCAACAGTGCTGGTATGCCAATGGCTGTAGTGGGGAGGGAAGAAAGGATGGAGGCATGAAAGTCGGAGGACGAATAGCGATACGATCATGGGGTAGGAATCTCACATACTGAAGAACCCAACGACAGCAAAACACTCCTAAGATGTCAAACCCACCGCTTAAATAGCTAACTGAATTCTGAAAACTTAAAACTATTAAACAACAGATAAAAAAATTACCTCTACCCCAAACAACTGCCCATGCTTAAACAATAATTTTACTACAAATTACATATACTTTATATATACTCCTCACAATCCCCAACAGCCAACAATAACTTCTACCCTCCCCTTCAATAAATAAATACACTAAAATAAACACTAAGCAATTAAAATAAAAAACAAAATAAAGTCTTATGGCAATTAAGTCAGTCTTTGCAGATCAATGAGAGTCACAAAATCTCTTGAGCAGTTTTAATGAAAGTCCATCAGAGCTCTCACCTCTTCAGGCTATGAAACCAAAGCCCAAAACCAAAATTCAAACTCTCACTTTGAACCTTAATAATGAGCAGAATGGAGATTATTTGAAATTATTTGAAACAGAGTTATTTAAAGGCACTCTCACTGCCTAAAATCAAATAACATAACCAAGCCCAAAAGAAAGTCTGACCAGCAGTAGATCTAGTGTAGAATCCTTCCAGTATACCCTGCTGAGGACTGTTAGTATCTTCTCCACATCCGCTGGAGACACTGTACCATAGGCATAACTTCAGAAGCCAACTGGAACACTGAATTAGGAGCAAAAGGGTCCCCTAAAGCCCTCACCCTGTCAGTCAATTGAGCCCACAACTGCAGCCCCTGGCCCAGTGTCCGCTCAACAGCAGACCCTCCCGCGGAACTTAGAGGCCACCAACAGCCAAGATCCACCCTCCAGCAGACCTGAACCAGCACCTCCCATTACGGGCCTGACCCACAGCAGCCGCTCCCAGATGGGCTAAAATACAACTCCCTAAATACTCCCACTGACCTCCAAAATTTGCCTGTCCAGCAGCTCCTTAGGAAACGATTATCAACACACAGTCCACTAGGAATAGCAATCCGATGATGTTCAGAGAAAAGGTCCAGCCACCAAAACTCCTCGTATGATGTTCTGGCTGAAACACCCTCCTTCAGCAGTTCCTCCTCAGATTCTCAGAATCTCTTCTACTGAGAAAACAGACCCACAGCAAAATCCATGGACTCCACCAAGCTCTCAATACCTCAGACTGAGAGATACCACCAGCAGGTAGGGCAGGTTAACAGATAAACATTAATGTATTTTGACTAAAAATAATAGTCTATACAGAACTTTGAAAACTTTGCTATATAAAGTGAGCGACTCTGCTAGAATTGTATCAAAGATTTCTAAACCTATTTATCCTGAAGACACTGTTCCTACTTTACTGTCTCACTTCGACCCTGACTAACTGCCACTAAATAACTAAAAAAGAAAGTAAAATATCACAATAACAGCCAAAAAGGTCTCTGAATACTCTAAGTGCTGCTGCAACTGACAACTAGCCCAAGCGTGGCTGCATATATGTCAATGGGGGTTTTATACATATATCTTTCCCCATCCACCCGACCCTCCCTCTCAGAATCCATTACCCACACCCAGAAATATAACAGTGACACTGGGGGTGCCCAATCCCTCAGTGTCTTGATTAGGAATCCTTGTTCCTTCTTTTTTTTCTTAACCATTACTGTCCCCACTCAACCCTCCCACTCAACACCACCACCCTGCACCACCCTAAGCTCCTTACTTAACCCATCAGGAGTCCAACACTGTAATCCTTTATGGGCTGCAGACACATCTTAACTCTTCAAAGCGGACCACTAACTGAAGAAACAGATATGCGGTTCAACGATTTCAATGGTGTTTTGAACTTTGTGTCATAACTTAGCCATTTCCACATATTTCTGGCCCACATTTTCAACATCATTTTGGGACCCCACCTCATGAACAATTGCATTGACATTAGGCAAATATGTCCCAAAAGGTGATTTTGTGTTCCTTTCATGAAATCACTTTTCTGGCAGGAGTTGAACATTTTCTCTGCCCTTGTTCATGAAGTGGGGTCATAAAAAGGCTCTTTTGAAAATTTGGTGTAAAAATATTAAAAAACAACAAAGTTATGAGCCTACATTTACAACATCTCATGAATGTGACAGCTGTCATTTTTCAGATCCTGGCCAAAATGTTTTTTTTTTTACATCCCGAAAGGTGATTTTGCAGTTCCTGCATGAAATCACCATTCGGACAGAGTATGAACATTTTCTCTACCCTTTTCATGAGGCAGGGTCTTAAGAAGACTATGTTATAAATATGATGTAAAAATATTTAAAAACAAAATTATAAGGCTTTGTTGAAATTTGCTAACACAGGCTCATAAATTTGGTAATATTCAATATTTTTACTCCCAATTTTCAGCATAGCCATTTCTTTACAGTACCTCATGAATGTGATAGCTGTCATTTTTTCAACTCCTGCCCAAAATGAGTTTTTGCATCCTTAAAGTTGATTTCACAATCCCTGCATGAAACCACCTTAAGCCAGAAGCTAAACATTTTCTGTGCCCTTCTTCATGAGGCTCGGTCATAACAAGTGTATGCTGCAAATTTGGTGTCAAAATATTAAAACATAACTTTATCAGCCTATGTTACAATTTGCTAACACTGGCTCGTAACTTTGGTAATTTTCAATATTCGTATCCAAAATTTCTTGGCAGCAGCCCTATCAACTCTGGCCAAATCTTGTTTTATTAGCCTCCTGTGTGGCACAGTATCAAAGGCCTTGTTGAAATACAGCTAGGCCATGTCTAATGCCCTCCCTGATCTATTTCCCTGGTCACCTAGTCAAAGAAATCCATCAGGTTTGTTTGGCATGGCCTCCACCCCTTAAATCCATGCTGTCAGAGATCTTGCAGCCCAGTGGATTCAAGATACTCAACAAGTCTATCCTTTAGAAGGGTTTCCATTAATTTCTGTTACAAAAACAACCTAAAGGAACTGCTCCTAATGCAACCAGAGCACATGGTTAGCACTTGCAGAAACAAAAACAAAACAAGCATTTGTCAATGCCGAATGTTTGCTTGCTGGCATTGGCAGTGGTAGTGTAGAAGTTACAGAGCTGCGTAATAGGAATGGCAGTGAAGTATTGAACTGAAGCCAACCCCACCACCACCCTGCAGAGAGTGACAGGCATCGGGGTGTGTGTTTGGGTTGTCAGGCATAATGGCCACGTCATTTTACCACACCCCACCCTGCAGACACCGACAAGTGTCAAGGTGTTCCTTGGGGTCTTTGGTTTATGCTCACCCCATTTCATTAGGAACACGTGAGATGGGTGCGATAAGAGAATGGGGTGAACTTTGGGCTGAAGAGTCCAAGGCATACCCGATGCCTCTCACTGACTGCAGGGTGTGGAATGGTATGAGCATCACAGGCAAGAATCCCAAGTCACACCCCTGATGCCTGTCATTCTCTACAGGGTTGGGCTTATGGTTGGGAACCCTAATACCTCAGGCATTCGTTGGTATTTTCACTCCAAATTTTCAACATGTTTTTTGTGACCCCACCTCATGAACAGGGGAATATCAGTTTGTTAGCGAAAGCTGCTTATGCACAGTGACTCACGCATTTAGCACCACAGGTGCAAAAACATTCCGAACAGGATATAAAACGACAGCTGTACTGTTCATGGGAGGTGTAAAATGGCAATGTTGCAAATCTGTAGTAAAATATTTAAAAAATGGTGAAGTCAATGAGTGTACATAGAAACTGTGCAACGACAATTCGTAATATAATTAGGTTGGGGATTTTTTACAGCAGATTGTCAACTCAGGCATTTTGGTGCCTCCGATCATGAACAGTGTCACTGTGATTTTCTTTTCTGTGCGAACAATGATTTCCCACAGCGACCTATCAAGATCTCTGCGCTGAAAGTGTGAAAACACACTTCAGCCATGTTGTGAAAAATGACAGCTATACTGTTCTAAGGAAGTGTGGAAAAATGCCACTGGTGAAAATCTGGACTGAAAATATTACAAAGTCATGAACTTACGAGGGTGCATGGAAACTGCGCAATGCTCACTCGTAACACAGTCATTTTATGGACTTTCATCACCAAATTTTCAACATAGCAATTTTAAGACCTCTGCTCATGAACAGTGTAACTGTGATTTTCTTAATATGTCCTAAATATTGCTTTCGCACACCAATAGCACCATTGTGCGCTACATGTGCGAAAACACATTTTGGGTGACATATGAAAAATTGCAGCTGTACTGTTCATAAGGAAGTGTAATAAAATGGCAATGTTGAAAATCTGAGTGAAAATATTAAATTCGCAAACTTACGAGCATGCATAGGAACTGTGCAATGCACGCTCGTAAAACAGTCATTTTAGGAATTTTCACCAAATTTTCAACATAGCCATTTTAAGACCTCTGCTCATGAACAGTGTCACTGTGATTTTCTTTAATGTGTCCCATACATTGATTTTGCACATCGACCGCGCCATTGAACGCCACATGGGCGGAAACACATTTTGGGCAAGATGTGAAAATGACAGCTGTACTGCTCATAAGGAGGTGGTAAATGGCAATGTTGAAAATCTGGAGTGAAAATATTGAAAATTCACGAACTTACGAGCATGTGTAGGAACTGCTCAATGCACCCTCGTAAAACAGTCATTTTAAGGAATTTTTTCATCAAATTTTCAACATAGCCATTTTAAGACCTCGGCTCATGAACAGTGTCACAGTGGTTTTCTTAATTTGTCCCCTACATTGATTTCACACACCGACTGCGCCATTGTGCGCTACATGGGCGGAAACACGTTTTGGGTGAGATGTGAAAAATGACAGCTGTACTGCTCATGAGAAGGTGTGGTAAAATGGCAATGTTGAAAATCTGGAGTGAAAATATTGAAAATTCATGAACTTACGAGCTTGCGTAGGAATTGTACAACGCATGCTCGTAAAACAGTCATTTTTTGGAATTTTTTGACCAAATTTTCAACATAGCCATTTTAAGACCTTCCTACGCACGCTCGTAAAACAGTCATTTTTTGGAATTTTTTCACCAAATTTTCAACATAGCCATTTTAAGACCTTTGCTCATGAACAGTGTTACTGTGATTTTCTTAATTTATCCCGTACATTGATTTCAAGATAATCGACTGCGCCATTGTGCGCTACATGGGTGGAAACATGTTTTGAGTGAGATGTGAAAAATGACAGCTGTACTACTCATAAGAAGGTGTGGTAAAATGGCAATGTTGAAAATCTGGAGTGAAAATATTGAAAATTGCGAACTTATGAGCCTGCGTGAGGAACTGTACAACGCATGTTAGAACAGTCATTTTTTGAATTTGCACCATTTAATTAGGGTTTGAGACTCATGAATGATGTCACTGTCATGGCGAGAGTCAGGCCTGAAGGGTGATTTCATGCAGTGACTGCGAAATCACCCTTCAGGCCCGAATAATGCCATGACAGTGACATCATTCATGAGAAGGGGTCCCAAAAACCCCATGTTGAAAATTTGGTGCAAAAAGTCCAAAAAATGCCTGAGATATGCAATAAAGTTGAAACCCCCCATCTAGCCCATTATACAGCTTACTGGCATTTCCTTAGTTCGTGGTTGGCTTTGAAGAGTGCAGACGTGTTCCCGGTCCACCGAAGATCATCGTGCCAGAGTCTGGAGGTAAGTATGGGGTGAGGGGGTGGGGGAGGCAGGCACAGTGGGTGGGTGCGGGTTGTGGAGGAGGCCAGGAGACTACGGGACCGTTTTCCTTTACAGGTGTTATTTTACTTAACAATGATGACGGGACGCTTGCCATGCTGGGGTGGGCCCCAGCATGGCACAAGGATGGTTGGGGCATTCAGCCGACGGGGATTGGGCACCGGCCGCCAAAGCATCGCTTGCCACGCTGGGGTGGGCTCCCAGCGTGGCACCCAGTACTCGGGGGATGAGGACAGTGGAGCCGACGGGATTGGCACCCCTGTCAGCTATATCATTAGTTGCCATGCTGGGGTGGGCACCCAGCATGGTATTTGAAGGCTTTGGGGGCGGAGGAGCTAGCACAGCCGGACGAGATTGGGCACCCCGTCAGCTATACAGTGTGTGCGTGCTTGTGGGGGCGCGCTGCGCCTGCGTGGGCGCTGTGTGGGGGAGCGCGCATGAGCAGGCGATATCTTATCGCTGCTCCCTCAAACGTAGTTTCTTTTGAACTGTATGCCACTGCATTTTGAGCTTGTCATAGACAGCTCCAGACGCATTGGCTTACAGGCTGCGCCTGCCAACACACTGACTGAATTGAGGAGGGGTGACACTGAAAACTCCGATGATGGCACTATGTTTCTGAACATGCGCAAGCAAACATAAAAAGGCTAACATCAGCCTTACTGGGACATAAGAATCTTAGACTAACCATGTATAATTTCTGCAGAAGTTCCCTTTTAGTGATAAAAAGGTAGACAGACAGTATATGAAGCTGGGGTTTAGCCTTACAATGTTTTGTGCCAATCCAAGTACTTAATCATGGGAATACTGATACCATATGGTTAAACACATTTATACACCCCATTTAAAATGATACAATCTTAGCAATGTGCTTTGCGCTCGTACCATAAAGTGCAGTACTCAGGAAACAAGTGTTGCCAAACAACATACGTGACAATCAAATGTGACCATAAATACATATAAAAAATACCTTTATTAAAAACATAATCTTTTTATCAAAGCTGGCTACTAAAATAATTGGTGGCTACCAACATAGATATAAGGGCCAGCAAACAGAAAATGTGGCAAAGACAAGGACATGGACATGCTCCATATAAATGCCCTACTAAAAAGAAATTATGCATGCATTTCAAATAAAAACTAAAAATGGTCAGTAGGTTGCCGCAAAAGATAGCAGCTGCCATAATAGAATAGTAATTTCAGAGCATGAAGGGTTATCGATTCAAAAAAGGGATGGAACTTTCCTCCAGCCGTAAAACATCCCTAAAACTATTATGTTGTAACAGGAAGGATCCAAAACTACTATGACCTTATCCCTGACAAAAAAACAATCACAGCAGCATATGTAAGTAATAATACCAGGTCCTGACATTCAGAAATGGGCAAAGCAGAGCACAAAGCTGCTCTGCTGCACTTTGCCCATGCCAAGAAGTCGGAGTGTGAAAGAATGTTCAGGTCTCTCCACAGGTTCATTCCTTTCTCTAGTAAAAGACTACTGCAGTAGGACTAAGAGCCTAATTCTTTCCCTGTTGCCTTCTTTTCTGTTTCTCATGTCCCCCTTTTTCTAGGCTGGCCATGTGGACAAAGGGCTCTCTCAAATGCTTGTCTTTTTTTGTTCCTTCTCTGCACTGTTGGAGCCTTGATGTTCTCACTGTCCCCCCCACCCCGGAAGCTAATATAACTAACTTCGTCTGTGTCCCATTATTGCAACATTATGGAGCTTTGACAACACTAGAATTTCTATGCACAGTGCATTCTGCAGAGAGCTTTTGCCGTATGGGAGTTTGCCCTGTTAGTTTCATTTAGAAACCTGCATGCAGTATACTCAGTAAAGCAGCGGTTTAAAGCTGCCGAGAAGTGAACCTCCCCCTTCTTGTACTTGTGAGGTGCAACCCCTTTTCCCTTTCCTCATGAGATGTCCAAAAGAAACCGCCATGTGAAGTATTTGTTAAACTGTTGCGTTAGCCTCAGTAGAACCTATATTTTAAACCTAAAGTGAAACAAACACAGTTTTCTGTTTGTTTTCTTCAGGCTTAGGCATCCAAGCATAACACTGAATGATATGAAGTTCTCGCTCTTTAGTAACCCGGAAATGAATCCTAGAAAACATGGTTTTAATGTTTAGGTTTTCTGCAGATTCTCCATAAGCATTGTCATAGCAGGTGAAATAAACAAAAGTAAGAATGATAATGGCCATACAAAAGCAACACAATGTTCCTGCAAGAAGAGCTCTGTGTTTCCCTGTGCTGCAGCACATTTGTAAATGTTACCCCCATACAAATGGGGGTTCCTGAAAGCCTTCCCAGAGCTACATGAGTGCTCCTTGCCTAACTGGTGTTCGGCGCAATGCCGCCAGTAGCCGCTGAAAGCGCAAAGGGAGCCCCTCTGGTAGATGTAACTGTTCGGCTATAATCATTTAAAGTATTAGTGAAACTACAGTTTGTCTAACCTGCCTTCATTGCAGCTGGGACTTTGTGTGCTTGGTCCCTCCATTTTGGACCTGGACTGCTGAGCTGGGCCAATGGGGTAATGAGGGGTGACTGAAATGGAGACCGCTTGAGCCAACCAAAATCAGGACTCTCTCTGGAGCCAGCTGGCCATACGGGATACAGTCAGTAATTCTGGGAAATGAAGTTCTAGACTGTGACGCTTTTTCGCACCAATGAGGGCTGAATTTGGTGACTGGCATCTGCAGCCCACCAATGGGATCGGGTGGCACCCGAACTGAGATTCCCTACCCAAACTGCCAAGGGGCAGAGTCTTTGTGGCTGTGAGCGAGGAAGGAGCTTTGGGCTCCTGCGCCGTTGAGTTTTCGCACGGGAAGCGCATGTGGAAGGCCAGATTCTGGCGGCTTGAACGCTCGCAAGTGTGGACCAAATCCGCTAGGCAGCGGTCAGAGGAGGCTGTGCAAAAGCACAGCTACCTACCAGGCTCACCCTGTAGAGGACTGGAGAATCTGCTGAATCGCGCTCGATCTGTCAGGAAAAGTGAAGCTGCGTCGTGACTCCCCGATTAGCTGTGATTTCGGTCGGGTCCAAGGAGCAGCTGCCTGGTATGGTACCTCTCTGCTTCTACATATAAATGTGTCGAGTGTTGCCACAGGCTGTGTTCTGAGAGAGAGAGAGAGAGAGAGAGAGAGAGAGAGAACGTGCTGTCCCCGGAGTCATGAGTAAAATACCAGGGTCCCATCCAGCTGCACCGGACTTGGCTAGCCCTTATTGCCTGGGTACCCAGTGACAGTGACTGGCTCTTGACTATAACAGTGGTAGTTATAAGTATTTGTTCTTCAGGGCCCCATCCAGCTGCACCGGACTTGGCTAGCCCTTTATTGTCTGGGTACCCAGTGACAGTGACTGTTAGGGATTGTAACCTGTGCACAGAGCTCTGATATAGTAGCGTGATTAAGCTAATTAACTTGATTTCCCCCATCCTTGTTATTTCCCTTGAATAAATCAGATTGGTTGTTTTACAGATATACACTGGCTGAACTGTGTGTTTATGTTAAAATACTGCATCTAGGCAACTGTGTTTTGCATCTTATTCCACAGGGGGTCCCAAGAGTTCAGAGGATTACACCTATTCGGGGTAAGTGTATATTGCCGGGGTATTGTTACTAATGCGTGGGGGCCACTAGTGGGAAGACAGGGGGGTTGCAATAACCCAGAAGGCTGTGACCAAGTCTCTTGCGACTGTCCGAACCCTGACCTCTGGGTGGAGGCACCCACCATTGAATCCAGGCCCCTCAACCTCTTGCTGGCTGAGCAGACAGGGGTAGTAGCCCTTGGGATAGCGCCCCCTAGGGGTTACATTTTGGAGGCACTGCTGGGATTAGTGCTCCTAGTGGCCGAGTGGAAGAAGTACCCCAACATGGCCAAACTAAAGGAAAAACTGGAGGGGGGATATCATGAGTAAGATTAAGTTGGACCCTGTTAAGATGATGGTGCATAAATTGATGGGGTGGGGTGAAGCCGAAGAGTTGGATTCCCAGAAAATTGTGTTACTGCTGGATGTACCACTGGGGATAAAGAACGCTGACCTTGTTTCTGCAGTGGAACGTGTTAAATGTTTAGGCAAGGTAGAGGTGAAGGGGCGAATGGCTGATCTACTTGACCAGACCTTGCAGGTGCTACTTCTATGCAGCATAGTAATAGACCCAGAGAGGGTGCCCCCAGTGATTTATCTGGAAGGTGCTCAAAAGTGGTGGAGGGTCATTCACGTCTGGAGTGTGTCTGTCACCCCAGGGGGTGGTCCCCCAAGACTAATAGCTTTAAAGATAAACTGCTTAAGCTGCTAGCTGCAGAAGGGAGGACTACTCAGGAGTTACTGCAGGTATTAGACCTTTCTAATGAATCCACCCCTCAAACCTCCCCAGGTACCTCTCCCGGTTCCCCCCAGAGTTCTTTTCAGGTGTCACCTCCTATAGTTGTTCCCCCCATACAGCTAGACTCTTATCGCAGATTAAAACTTTTTCTGGTACTGTGCCTGTGCCTTTGGGAGAAGATGATTTGTAGGCTTGGATGGACTATGCTACCCCCTTAGTCCAAGAGTGGCAGTGCTCAGAGGGGGAGAAATGAAAGAGACTGATGGAGAGCCTAAGGGCCCAGCTTTGAAGCCATTCGCTTTATGGCTACTAGCCCTCAAGCCACTGCTGAGGAGTACCTTTCTGCTTTAGAGGGGGTGTTTGGGAGTACAGAAACTGGGGAAGACTTATTGTGGAAGTTCAAGTCAGCTAAACAATGGAGGAATGAGAAATTGTCAGCCTTTGTCACCAGAGTAGAGAGAGCATTGCAAAAAGCTTATCGAAAAGGGGGAGTAACTGCCACAGCCTTGAATCAGGTGCAGCTGGATCATATATTGAAATCTGCTAGGTTTTCCAGTGTGACATTGTTAAAACTTAAGTTACATGACCGACGGCTGCCCCTCCTGAATACTGTCAATTGATGAGGGAGATTTGAGAAGTAAAGACTGATGAAGAGGGGTGGGAACCCTATGTGGGGGTCGTGAATCTGTGCCAGACCCCTGAGTCCAGTGAACCAGATGAGACCCACCCCTCGAGAGGATTCAACAAGGGGCCTGATGCATTTTCTGTGCCCCCAGAGGCTCAAGGTGGAGTGGGGGTGCATGCTGTTTCCTCTGATCCCTGGGTAGAAAGTGATTTAAGGGCCGAGATTAGAGATTTATGGGAAATGGTGAGAGACTTGAAGCAAACTGCTGCCAACCCTGCCAAGTTTGGGGAACCTGAATTATCTAGAAATAAATGACCTAGTCAAGGTGAGCCCTCCAGAACCCCTGATGCCTCCCAGCAGGCGAGATATCTCCCTCCCTGCAAAGACCCCCAAGAAATTAAGTTCTGTTACCATTGTGGGGAGGATGGACACTTTCAGACTGAGTGCCGGTTACTGGAGAATTTAAGGAGGGTCAACAGCAGGCTAATCACCTGGCATCGCAAGAACTACACCAGACCACAGGAGGGCCTCCCTGGAAGAGTTTTGTGACCAGGGCCAATGCCCAAGCAACCTCCAAGCCATGCCTCCCGAATGGTCTGATGTGGTGGGACCCTCAATGGAGACCACCGTGACAGTGAATGGAGTACTCACCTGGGCTGTGTTGGACAGTGGTTCCCAAGTAACCATTGTGTTCCAGGACTGGTATCGGAAGCACTTGCCTGAGGTGCCTCTGCAACCTTTGGATGGACTACATGTTTGGGAACTGAGCGATAAGGCTTACCCTTATTCTGGGTATATCCAGATCTGGTTGTCTTTTCCTACTTCTGTGGCTGGAGTGGCTGAGCAAGTGGAAACCTTGGCCCTAGTGTGTGCCCCCACTGGACTGTATGGGGTGCCCTTGTTAATCAGAACCAATGCTCACATGTTCGATCACTTGGCGCAGCTGTGCTCTGAATAACAGAGGTCCAGGACTGGGCGAGCTCTCAGAATACCCGCCTTGATTCAGAAGGCCTACGAAGCCCAGAGAAAAGCCAGTCAGGTGGAACCCAAAGGCCCGGTGGATGTTGTCTGGAAGAAGGATCCAGAATCTTTGCTGCTAGCACCCAATGCTCAGTGTGTTCTACAGGGGGAGGTCAGGATTAATAAAGATGTTAAGAATAAAATATTGATACTGGATGCCCCCGGCGAGGGAAAGCTGCCAGAGGGGTTGCTGGTCAACCCCAGTATCTTACCTGCTTGAGCCCATGCTTTTGCGAGAAGAGTAATGGTTCAAGTGCATAATGTATCTGATCAAGAGATTTGAGTGAAGCGGGGCTGTACTCTGGCCACAGTGCACTGTGCAGATACTGCTGTTCTGCCCAACAACAAGATGCCCGGGAGGAGTGACCCTGATCTGTTTGATTTCGGTGATTCCCCACTACCAGCCGAATGGAAGAAAAGGATCAGTGAAAAGTTTGCCCAGAGAGAGACCAGGTGTTTTCTTTAAAAGAATGGAACATAAGGTGTGTACAAGGAGCTGAGCACCACATCCGACTGCATGATGATAGGCCATTTCATGAGAGGTCTCGACGCCTAGCTCCTGCTGACATAGATGATGTGAGACGGCATCTACAAGAGATGCTTGCAGCTGGGGTGATACAGGAATCCAGAAGCCCTTATGCCTCACCTATTGTGGTACTGAGAAAAAGAATGGGACTGTTCAAATGTATGTGGATTACCGTACTTTAAATAGGCGAACCATACAAAACCAGTATACCATGCCACGCATTCAGGATGCCTTGGACTGTCTAAATGGTAGTAAATGGTTCTTAGTGCTAGTCCTTCGCAGTGGGTACTACCAGATCCCGCTGGCCCCGGAGGATCGAGAAAAGACTGCTTTCATTTGTCCACTAGGCTTCTATGAGTTTATGTGGATGCTCCAAGGGATTTCTGGTGCCCCTGCCACTTTCCAACGCTTGATGGAGTGTGCTGTGGGGGACATGAATTTGCTCGAGTGCTTAATCTACCTGATGATGTCATAGTGTTTGGCAGCTCCCGGAGGAACATGAAGAATAGATTGTTCAAAGTCTTGGATTGGCTGGAGGATTTCTGTCTCAAATTGTCCATAGATAAGTGCCAATTCTTTCAAACATGCGTGAAATATGTAAGGCACATAGTGTCCACTGAAGGCACAGAGACTGACCCCAGCAAAGTGGAAGCTTTGACTACTTGGCCTCAACCAAAGAATTTGAAAGAACTGCAACAGTTTCTGGGTTTTGTGGATATTATAGGTGTATTATAAAGACTGTTGTCGAGTGGTCCGCCTTCCTCAACCTTACTCAGGAATACCCTCCAACCCGCAAAAGTATAAGAAAGTTGTAGCTCTGGAGACTAGAAAAGTATTTCTGTCCAAATGATGTGTTTGAAACTGCTGGACTACTGAGTGTGAGGAAGTTCATGACATTATATATCAACTTACCCATGCCCCAGTACTGGCCTATGCTGACCAGCCAAGCTGCAATGCTCTTCATACTGATGCCAGTCTACCACAGGATTGGGAGCTGTGTATATCAGGAGCACCCAAATGGGCTAAGACCTGTAGCTATTGCCAGCAGAAGTCTGACTCCTTCAGAAAAAACTATCTAGTGCATAAACTAGAGTTCCTGGCCCTGAAGTGGCCATTGTTGATCAATTCATGACTACTTGTACGGGCCAAGATATTGGTGAAGACTGATAACAATCCTCTGACATTGTGCAGACCTCAAGTCAAGTTGATGCCACTGGCCATAGGTGGCTCTCTGTATTGGCCACCCACGACTATGCTGTTGAATACAGAGCAGGCCCAAACTATATAGATGTGGATGCTCTCCTCGGAGGCCTCTACCCAGAACAGACTGGATCAGGTTGTCAGAACTGACATAAGACTCGTTGCCAAAAATTTGACAAGGAGGAACAGGTGTCTCCCGATGCTGTGGACTGCATGGTGGATTGCTTAGGGCCATCTGAGAACTGCATACCTGCTGCTTACTGTCATTTTTCTGCATTAGACCTAGTGCACTGCCCCATCAACAATGATAGCCTCCAATGGGCTCAACTCCGAGATCCCATGATAAAAACTGCTTTGAGGCTCTGCAGGCAGGGAGAGACGTGTCCAACTAGTATTCCACTGACTTGATAGCTGCCCTGTTACACAAAGAAGGTTCAAAGTTGAAACTGATTAACCAACTACTACACAGGAAGATTGTGGACAAAGAGGGTTGGTAGACAAACAGCAACTGGTGCTGCCTACTGCATCTAGAGAACTGGTGTTGAGATTCTGCATAATCACATGGGACACCTCGACATAGACTGAACCTTGACTTAGTGCAGTCCCGATTTTACTGGCCAAAACTGGGTGCTGATGTGTAGCAGTATATCAGGACTTGTAGCTGATGTTTACAAAGAAAGACCCTGGCCTCAGAGGGCTGCCCCCACTGGTTAACATCACTACTAGTGCCCTATGGAACTGGTATGCATTGATTTCCTGAGTCTAGAACCAGATCTGAAAACATCAGCAAAATACTGGTAGTTAACGATCATTTCATTCGATATGCACAGGTTTTCCCTACTAAAGATCAGAAAGCCACCACGGTGGCTAAAGTACTTGTTGAAAATTTCTTGCCCACTATGGGGCACCTCAATGGATTCATTCCGACCAGGGAAGAGATTTGGAGAGTCACCTGATCAAAGAAATGCTATCCTTATGGGGGTGCAGAAGTCAAGAACCACCCTGTACCACCCCCAGGAGATCCCCAGCCTGAAAAGATTTAAACTACATTGTTTGATATGTTAGCACCCTGCAAACCCAAAGATAAGCCTAGATGGAGCCAGCAGATTAGCACCTGGTACATGCTTATAACTGCACCAAAAGTGATGCCACTGGATTTTTCCCGTATGGGCTGATGTTTGGGAGAGAGGCTAAACTGCCAGTGGATGTGTGTTTAAGGGTTTCTCCTGATAGGAGTGGCAAATCATCTACAGTATGTACAAGTTGAAGGCCCAACTAAGACCATGCTCACCAACTGGCCCAGACCATGGCTGCTAAACGCAACCTGGCCAATATGAGGTATGATAAGACGCAGCAGTGGAATCGAGATAGAGATATGAGTGTTATTGAGAATCTAGGACTGCATAGCAAACATAAGATTGTTGACAGATGCATCACCTCTCACACTGTTGTGAGAAAATTGGAAGACTTACCTGTTTGTAAAGTGGGCCTGAAACAACTCAAAAGATGTGAAAACTATACATAGAAATCATCTGCTACCAATTGACAGATTCTGATAGAGGCTGAACCTTCCAATGCCCCCACCGGCCTGTAACTAGAGCTGCTGCCAAGAAAAAGCTTAAAATTGATTGATTTTGTAGCAAACTCAAGAGGCCTTCCACCTCTCTGATGAAGTTGATTGCCAGTCTGTGTCTGAGGACAGTGAAAGTAACATTGAATACTATCTCTTATGGATTGAGCTAACTGTTGTAGGGCAATCCCCTAATCAACTCTTGGGATGAAGTTGAGTTTTTGGACTGTATGGAGCCCTCAGTTTTGTCTTTGGAGCCAATGTTCCTGGAGGGAGGAGGTGTGGTATCAAATCCGACGATATGAGCTCATTGGGCCTGCTGCGCTTGTCTGATTTTCAGATGAAGGAAGTGACATGGGGGGGGCACTGGTGATGATGGCAGAGCAAGAAGAATATTTTGAATGCCCTGATGGCACTCCTGCAGTATCCTGAAATGTTCCCAGCTGAACCAAGTAGTGTGGGTTCCAGTAGAGGCCCTGTCCCTGAGGTACTATAGCCTGGGTTTCTCCTATGGAGGTTTCCCGACTAACCCAAGTGGGGCTGAGATGGGTCGGGGCCTGCAGCAGTTTTTCCAAGACTCCTAGATGGACTGGCCAAGAATACGCCTGTGGTGAGATTAAGTTATGAGTCCTGGGCCAGCCTGTGGATCTGCCTCATATGTGGTCCATAAAGGTGTACGTGTCCTAGCTCCTTGCCCAAATTAGCCCTAAATGATTCTTAACTGTTAGTATATCCTCTGGTATGGTGTTACCGTTCCAGTAAGCCTCAGGTAGCTGGGATAGGGTCGCTCTATCCTATGTCAGGCAGGCAGTGCCTGATTTCTAAAAGAAAGGTTGTCTGTATGTGTAATGTTGGTAATCATGAACTGTGGTACAGTACCAATGTATGTAACCAGTTGATGCTGTCCGTTTAAACTGTTTGCCTTAGTGATTGCGGTAACTACTTGCGTGACACTGGGTTCTTCCAGGCCAGGAAGGTTAATCCCCACAAAGGGGGTTCTAAAGCCCCGAGCTGTTGAGTGTCTTTGCCTAACTGGTGTTGAGCAATGCTGCAACACTGCTTGTAGGTGCTTTAAAGCCCAGTACTGTCTCTTTAAGAGCTGCCTGCTTGCAGGGCTCCAGTGAGTTTCTATAGGGGACTGGGGTTGCCCTGCTTAGAATCCCGCCTGAGCTGCCTGTGTGTACTCCGTTCCATTCTGTAGCCGCTGAAAGCGCTAGGGGAGCCTATCTGGTAGTGTTAACTGTTGGCTATAATCATTTAGAGTATTAGTGAGCTACAGTTTGTCTAACCTGCCTTCATTGCAGCTGGGGCTTTGTGTGCTTGGCCCTTCATTTTGGACCTGGACTGCTGAGCTGGGCCAATGGGGTACGAGGGTGACTGAAATGGAGACCGCTTGAGCCAACCAGAATCAGGACTCTCTCTGGAGCCGGCTGGCCATAGGGGATACAGCTAGTAATTCTGGGAAATGAAGTTCTAGACTGTGGCGCCTTTTCGCACCAATGAGGGCTGAATTAGGTGACCTGCATCTGCAGCCCACCAATGGGATCGGGTGGCGCCTGAACTGAGATTCCCTGCCCAAACTGCCAAGGGGCAGAGTCGTTGTGGCTGTGAGCGAGGAAGGAGCTCTGGGCTCCTGCGCTGTTGAGTTTTCGTGCAGGAAGCATGTGTGCAAGGCCAGATTCAGATGGCTTGAACGCCCACAAGTGCGGACCAAATCCGCTAGGCAGCGGTCAGAGGAGGCTGTGCAAAAGCGCAGCTACCTACCAGGCTCATCCTGTAGAGGACTGGAGAATCTGCTGAATCGTGCTCAGTCTGTCAGGAAAAGTGAAGCTGCGTCGTGACTCCCCGATTAGCTGTGAGTTCGGTCGGCCCAGAGCAGCTGCCTGGTATGGTACCCTCTGCTTCTACATATAAATGTGTTGAGTGTTGCCACAGGCTGTGTCCTGAGAGAGAGAGAACTGTGCTGTCCCCAGAGTCGTGGAGTAAAATACCAGGGTAGCTCCTGTGACTTGATTTATTGATTGTGATTGCAAGTTGGGCTGTTCCCTCAGCTGGCTGCATGAACTGAGCTTGTTGGCTCTTGACTACAACAGTGGTAGTTTACAAGTATTTGTTCTTCAGGGCCCCATCCAGCTGCACCGGACTTGGCTAGCCCTTTATTGTCTAGGTACCCAGTGACAATGACTGTTAGGGATTGTAGCCTGTGCACAGAGCTCTGATATAGTAGCGTGATTAAGCTAATTAACTTGATTTCCCCCTATCCTTGTTATTTCCCCCTTGAATAAATCACGTTGGTTGTTTTGCAAATATACACTGGCTGAACTGTGTGTTTATGTTATAATACTGCATCTAGGCAACTGTGTTTTGCATCTTATTCCACAGGGGATCCCAAGAGTTCAGAGGATTACATCTATTCGGGGGGTAAGTGTATATTGCCGGGTTATTGTTACTAACGTGTGGGGGCCACTAGCGGGAAGACAGGGGGGTTGCAGTAACCCAGAAGGCTGTGACCAAGTCTCTTGCGACCGTCCGAACCCCGACCTCTGGGTGGAGGCACATGCCATTGAATCCAGGCCCCTCCACCTGTTGTTGGCTGAGCAGGCAGTGGTAGTAGCCCTTGGGATAGCGCCCCCTAGGGGTTACATAAATATAAAAGGAATCTTCTGTTCTTAAATGTGCAGAATTCTAGATAACTTTCAGCTTTTGGTTAAAAGAATGTATAAAATTCCATTGTTAGTTAATTTGTTACTTAAGAAGTGAAGGTCTTACCGCGGTATAAGCAGGGAGAATCTTCTAGAAGGGGTTGTCTCCTTGCAAGGATCATTATAAATGGATCCTTTGGAGTCAGTTGGCCCTCTCTTCTCCATACTTATACCTTGGGTAATTCATGGAGGAGCCATAGCGCATAATATTTTCTTTTTCTTAAGGACTGATTTCTTTTTGTGTAATTTAGCATATACTGACTACAGACAGACCAGATAATTTTAAAAGGTTTATAAAATACCTTTATGTTGAGTAAAGAAAGTTTAAGTTTAAAAGTGTTGTGGGTGGAGTCTGACATGGTCACATGCTCTTGGGTTAAAAGGCTCTAGTTTGAACCATGTCAGATTAGTTTTGGGATCAGCTCTGGGATGATCTACTCAGGGGGTGAGTCTGTGCCTTTTCAGACTATGTACTCTTGATGTTCCCAGCTGGCTAATGCTGTTATTACCTGTGTGAACAAAGTTTATTTTGTGCCTTTTGATTTCATTTCTTATTCATGTATAATACGAGTTAATTTTGTTCTGTTTGTATCTCAATAAAATTGTTTAGGCTTGGCTGCTTCTTTTAAGCCTCGCCTCTCTAAAATTTGGTGTCAGTGTCCATCTTTACATCCACACCTTTTTACACAGAGGTTGGTATATTCAGTTGAATAGCACACCAGCACCATCTGACAGAATACAGGAACATGTCGGCACAGCACTAAGACAAGTAGTGCTGCACTGAAATGGATCCCTACTGTGCAGGGAATAGCGTCATCAGAGTGGATAGCACTGGGGCACTAGCTGTGATTTCAGAGGGACCCATGCAAATGAGTCTGTTAGGTATACAGGTGCTAATGAACCATTTGCATGGCCATTATGGGCACATTTGCATGGTTAGCAGTGGCAGGTTTGTACAGCATCTTCCCTCTCTGATTACCCGGTTCCATTGGGTGAAGGACATCTCTGGTGCCTAGTGGTCCCCTTATCCCTCCACTCATCAGCCCAGCTCTGCAGACAATCTTCCCTGCTGCCCAGTCATCCCCCCTCCCTCTAATCACCGTCCCATAGGTGCCATCATCAATCCCTGCTGCTCAGTGGTCTCCCCTCCCTCTGTTTCCTGGCCAGGCACATCAATAAGTAATCCCTGGGGCCTAGTAGCCCACCTGATCACCATGCTGTATCTTAAAACTCTCATCTCTGGTGGCTAGTGGATCCCCCACTTGCCAGTCCCTGTCCCTCCTGTGCACAATGGACAGCCCTGGTGGTCTGAGATCCCCCTCTACTGATCGCCAGCCCGCTCATATGAAAGCTATTCTCTGGTGTTCAGCGGTCCCCCCTCTGATTACAAGTCCATTACTATGATAACTCTTTCTTAGTGTCCAGTGGTTCTCCCCAGTCCTCGATCCTTGTACCTATACAACCAGGAGAAGTCATTCCTGGGGTCCAGTGGTCTGCCCTGTACCCAGATTGCTGTCCTGTACATGCCATCAACAATCCCTAGGTTGTAGTTTTCACCCTTCCCTCTGATCCCCAGCCTGGTACTGCAAGAAGTAATTCATGGTACCTACTGTTCCCCCTCCTCCAGTCATCATCCTGTAAGTGTCTGCATCAATCTCTGGTGCCTAGTGGTCTCCTCCTTCCTACCATCGGCCCGATAACCCAGCAGTGTGTCCTTGGTGTCCAGTGCTCCCTCCAGTGTCTTATTCCCATGCAAAACTCTCAACATTGCATGCACTGCTGTCCAAAGCCAACTCAGTTTTACTGTAAGTGAAACAGCATACAAAATTCCCTGATGTCGTGTAGTACTCCCTCCCTGATAACAGTTCCTGTAGCACTACAATAGTCCCTGGTGTCTAGCAGCCCCTCCAATGCTCAGTGGGCACTGTCACGCTGGCGTTTGTCCCCTTACCTCCAGATGGAAGCACCGGTTCCACAGACCGATGTAGTTACCAGCACAGCCCTCTTCACAGCTCCTCAGTCTGCCAGCGTACAACAATACTGGGCTTGTGCATCCTATGTACAGTATAGCATAGGGTAAACTCCCACTATATTATATACTGTATACAGTATAGCAGACACATTTATGCTAAACATAGAGCACACAAGCTGAGCTCTATCGGTGGCCAGCTTTGGAGGTGTGACAAGGGCTGTGCTGGTCAGCCATATCTGTCCATGGCACTGGCACTTTCAATCTGGGGAGGGATCGAGCAGGTCTGGGTGATGGTACCCTCCTATGTTGGGGAGGGGCATTAGATTTTCATTTATTTAAATTTTGTTTACCAGGTAGACCCACTGAGACTAAGAAGTCCCTTTTTCAGGGGTGACCTGGGGTAAATTACATACAGAATGAATTTACTGAGTACATAGGTTTATATGGGTAAGGGTAGACAGATAAAACAGAGATACATGTTTCCAAATTCACATAGAAGCACAAAGCAAAATGTTACAACACAAAGAGGCAAAGTTGTGAGTTACACACATTTTTTTTTTCTTATCTGTTTCTTCCACGGGTCCCTGGTTCGCAACCATCCTCAGCCACCAGTCCAGCCCTGCACCCCAACCTCAGGCAGCAACCCCTTTTCCCCTATGGATTACCCCCTGTGGCAGGGTGGTGAGGAGCTCCCCTAGCTCAACTCACCTCGACCAGGATCCAGCTCGGGGAGCCCCATTCGGGGTTGGAGCCAGCGATGGTTGGCTGCTTCATCCTGCACAACAGGGACCATTTGCACATTTTCTCCCCTTTGCATGAGTGGGGCATGCAATGATGCCAGCGGAGAGAGCATGCACGCATCTGCACATGCTCCTCCAGGCGTCTGCCCTATCTCAGCCCCTGTTTCTGCAGCATCGGCTCACTGCCCCCCAGCCTCTGCTAGGGGCCAGTCATGCGCCGACCACTGGAGTCCCCCCTCCCCAGAAAGGGAGAGCAGTCCCTTGGATGCTTGATCCCTGTCCTCCCCTGCTGACCCCTGGCAGCCCGGGCCTGTTCCTGAACATGGGTCACCAGCGTAGTGCGAGGTAAAGCGTCAAGCACCTCAGCCCTCAGTGCCACTGGGCTGACAGTTACATACATTTAAGAATCATATGGTAGTTAACATATCTAGTAGGTAAGTGCCAGGAGAATTCGTAAGTAAGGTTCAGAAGGAAAGATTATTTACTCAGCAGTTACAGTTGCAGATACTTATTTCAAGTAGGTGAGCTTTTAGGCCTTTCTTGAAACTGCCAAGTGATGCACATTCCTTCAGGCTATTTGGGAGGGTGTTCCATAGGGTTGGAATAACAGTCGCAAATGACCTGTCTCCAGCACTGGTCCTTGTGCACAGGACTAAAAGTTGGTGGCAGCTGGAGGATCTAATAGGTAGCCTGGTTGATTTGTTTGGTAACAGGTCTTTAAGGCTAGGGGAGCCTTGCTAGTCTGGAGCTATGCTAAGCAGAGGGGATGGAATGGTAATTTCCTTTCAGTGCTGGCCACCAAGTGACTTCAGGACAATACAGTGGTGTTCTTTGGAGGAAGCTACAGAAAAGTGACCAATTCTATGGTATAGAGATTTAAGTTTGTGCAGTTCTGTATTCCTGAGGGAGCAGAAGACTGGGGACCCATATAGCAAGAAGGGGGGTATGATGGTATTTGCAATACTATGCCTGGACTCTATTGTGAGGAAGGGAGCAAGGAGGTATAAAAGACCCAGCTTTTGGTTTAACGATGTGATTAGATGGTCATGTGAACCCGGAGAGTGCAGTATTGATTGAAATAAACCCCTAGGTACTTAATGGATTCAACGACTTCTATTTTTGTATGATTTAGGAGAGTGGCAGTAAATGTGTGCATTCTATTTGGAGCCAAGCTTCTCGCGGCAAAGAATATAGCCTTGCTTTTTTACCATTTAGTACCAATTTTAAATGTGGAACCAAGACTTCATGGACTGTATGTACCTTGTGAGTAGGTTGGTTAGGTGGGATGAGCTGTGGGAACACCTGTATACAATTGCATCACTGGCATACAGAACCAGGTTAGCATCCCCACAGCTCTTTGTTAAGTCATTTACGTACAGGGAGAAGAGCAGGCACCCTAGAATTGAACCCTGGGGGATGCCATCATCAACAGGACGTGCAACTGATATTACCCCTTTCCATTTTACTTTCTGGGACCTGTTTGAAAGGTAACTCGAGAACCAACTTAGTGCTAGGTCATCTAAGCCAACAGATTTAATTTTTGGTAAAAGAGTTTGGTTGTTAGTCAGATTGAACGCCTTTGTTAGGTCTATGAATATTGCTCCAGTCATCTGACCAGAGTCTAGGGCTGAGGGGATGTCCAAAGATAACTGAACCAGAGCAGTGTCAGTCCCATGATGTTTTCTGAATCTATGTTGATGGGCTGATAGAAGGGTGTGTTGTTCTAAGTAATCTTGCAGTCAGTTATATACAGTTCTCTCCAGTATTGTTAAGGGTGCCAAGAATTGATATGGGGCAGTAGTTCTTGGCTAGGTTTTGTGGTCCACCCTTATGAATAGGCGTTACTAGGGCAACTTTCCATGTGTTAGGGAATGTCCCCTCAAGTAAGTACCTGTTGAAGAGTCAGGTTAATGGGGATGCAACATGTAGCAGCCTCGGGTCTAGTTTGTCATGATCCACAGACCCTGTGGTTTGGATTTCCCTTAGTAGTTTTAGGACCTCACTTCTAGTCACTAACGTGAGGTCAAAATTGGGGAAGGTAGATGGGCTTTCAGGATAAATTTGTTAGGGCATTGGGGGAGTGGGGGAAGTTTTAGATTTGTCTAGATGTGTAAGGAACTCATTAATAGCATTGGCAGACTCTTCTGAGTTAATTAGATGCACTCCATTTGCCACAATATGAGGTGGTTGTGGTCTAATGTTTCCTTTAGTAAGGCATTGAATTGTGCCCAGAGGGCACGATTCTCAAATGGGGCTTTGAGCAGTGCAAGCTGCGGCAATAAAGCAGCTTACACCGACACCCCTATGACAGGTACCCTACATCCTATTCTCAATCAGACAGGGTCCCAGGAGCTCAGTCCCACAGATTGTGACAACCGGGGCCAGGCACCAAACAGATGTATTGCGATCAGCAGTGTGTGATGTGTTATGGTGGTTATGTAATGCTTTTGTCCTCATTGGGCTAGCAGCTCTCGATCTTTGATTGTGCCTTTTGCAGTATTGATAACACATTATCATGCGCCTGATCCTCGATGCCGCTTATTGAGTCATAGCGAAGACCCCTTTACTTGGTGATGGGAAGTTTCACCCAGTAGGGTGAAAGCTCACTATCACCTCACCTGCGTAATAGAGTTGGCTCTGGCATTGCCCTCCTCTCACCTCCATGGCTGGTGTTGACAGAACTGTCATTATGAGAGCTATACTGTACAGTGTACATGCACTCGTGCACTATATGGTACAACAAACATAATGACAGCCTGTCTGAAGCCGCTGTGGTGGTGGGAGAGAAGGGCTGTGCCAGTCCCAGCTCTATTATGGGATGCGGGAGCTGAGTGGTGGGCACTACCTGCAGGTGGGGGTCCCTAGATCACTAAGTTAAGGGGTCTTCAATCTCTATGTGAAATGGTGGCATCGGGATGGGGAGGGTGTATGGTAATGTGTCTTCAATACTGCAAAAGGCAACAATCAGGGATTGGGGGCTGCTAGCCTAATGGGGGACTACAGCTGTTAAGTGTACAGCCATATCTTGGAGTATTGATTTACCCAGGCCTCCAGCTCATGTACTTTGTTTCTCAGGCTATTTATGTTCATATGGATTATTCTTAACCTAGGTACCTTAACCCACTGTGCACCACTGGGAGACTGAATATTGGAGTTTGCAATAGATCCAGGGTTTGGCTGTATGTTGCCACCTAGTAGGAGTCTTTGCAAGGGGATCCAGGTGATGTTTTTGTGAAACCAGGGACTGTGCTTAGGACGTCCAGTGATAGATATATTAGGAATGTTCAGGTGAACTATGTAAGTGCCTAGTTGGTAACCATGACTCTTTTCCAAGCAGGCAAGTGGATGGAGTAGATGATTTAACATTATTGGCAGAAGGGGGAGTGGGTGGGTCAGGCCTGTGAAGGTGGAATAGGTGTTGTTTGAAGAGTGGTCCTGGATAAGAATATAAGCACAGATGTTGATGCCATGTAATAGGGCCAATAGAAGGGCAGAAAGACCTAAGCAAAACATCTTTGGTGATAATGCATAGCTGTTACTGAGTCCTTTTGGTGCTGAAGTGGGAAATTCTGGGTGAGACATTCTGGGATAATGAATTTGAGGAGGGGGGCAACTGTGGGAGGGCAGAAAGTAAGGGAAAGGTTGAGTGGTTCCTAGTGTAGGTGAGGGGGTGGACTGGGTAGTCTAGTGTTGTGCAGCTGTTCAAGTCACTGTCCGTTGCTTCTGCTTGTTTTTGTTTGGGAGGAGGGCAACTCTAACTCGAGGCCCTCACTACCCTCCAAGGCTGGGAGAGCAGTCAGTGCTATGGGAAGAGAGATAAATGAGGGTGGAGTGGGCTGTGCCTCAATGCCACTACCTGTGGTTGATCAGTGGAAGGAAGAGGTGCCACAGGAAGGAAGGGGAAATGGGCAAGTTTTACAAGGATCTGTGGCAAATCAAAAAGTAGTGAAAGTTGGTAGGATGCTAGCTGACATGCCATAAAAGAGCTGCATAAGGAGGTAATCCTGACCTTGTTTACAAACACACTGGTTCATATGATTCAAATGATATAGTGGGAGATGGTCTGCTTGCAGAGGAGACATGTTGCAAAAGTATTTAGTAGATATAATAAGGTGAGGGTTCTGTTCTAGGTTGGAAGAGACCAAGGGTGGTAGGTCCAGGGGAATGGGTGAGACTAATATAGCAGTTAAGCACAGGTGAAAAAGTGAGCTGATAGTTTTGGCGGTCCCTATAATTACAACATGTCCACCACCTGAGCCCGCTAATGCAGTCTCTTGAAATTCCACCTGAGTGCTGCACTACACAGAAAGGTGATAAATTCTGTTTTGACGCTGGTCCAGTCAGTGACAGGTTCCTTATTTTTCCACCACAAAGGACCTAGAAACCCTAAAGTCAGCAGCACACTTATTTGCTGACGGAACATTTAAATGTTGCCCCATGATATTTAGCCAGCTTTATACAACCCATGCTATCAAACATGGCATGGTTATGGCTGGCCCACTGGTGCAGCAGTTGGATTTCCGCTTGCAACGCTAGCGAACCAGGTTCAGGAACAAGCCCGGGAGCTGGAGGACCAGCCGGATGAGGAGGCTTGAGTGTCCCAAGGACAGCTCGCCTTCTCCAGGGGAAAAGGGGCTCCCAGACTCGATACTTGGGTGACCTTGGGCGGAGACCTGTGGTACTACGTGTCCATAGTCACACCAGGGGGTAGGCGTGCTGGATATCGGCACCCTAGGCGCCTTGATGACAGGGCACACAGCACGCCCTAGAGCACCAGGAAAAACCCTCAAGCTCTCCCAGTAGATGGCACTGGAGACAGCATCCCAATGAAAGACAGACACGTCTGGGTAAAAGGGCCCTCACCCCATACCCACCTGGGGTGGTACAACCATGGCTCCATGGGGGATGGACCGCAATGGTTACCAGGTAGGTGAGCGGGGACGCAACAGGCCATAGGTGACTCCTGAAGGGTGGGAGAGTTTGAGGAAGGAGGTGTAAAAAGAGAGAATAATAAAAGAAAACAAAAAACATGGCATGGTTATTCCCTTGGTGTACGCTTTGATGAAATCCAGAGCAGCAGCCAATGCATTCAAAGTACTGAATGAGAGAAATAGCTTGTGTGGCAGTTTATCCCCAGAGACAGTCTTTATAGACTTCTAGCTTGCAGCCATCAAAGCTTTTAAATCATGCCATCCATTGGCACACATGCGTGGATGTTTTTTCCCCCATTGCCAAGCGATTTGGAGGAAAGTGCAGGAGCATGCTAAGCTGTGTAATTGTCATAAAACTGATCCTGGCTTTGCCCTACACACTTGTTTTCTGCCAGCTTTGGCTTATGTCCCAGCTTGTGATGTCATTTCTGTCTTTGAGGATATTTTGAGTTTGATTTCTTTACCTGCAATGCAGAGATCCTAACACCTCTAATTGACTACTACGAAGACACTTGGCTAGGGAGACTGCTGGCTAGAGGCGTAGACACAGACCCATGTTTCCAATCGAGCTATTGAATTGCCATGAGGCTGTCCAGGCAGACCTCCTATGAACAATCAACTCTGTTGAAGCCTGGCACAGGCGGTTTAGCCACTTTGTTGGTGGCAGTCACGCGTCAATCTGGCTAGACTTCCTCAAAGCTGAGCAACAATTTAACACTGCTGTAGTTGAGCAATTGGTGGCTGGATCTGAAGTGCATGATGCACGGAGAAAGTACAAAGACACAGCCAACAAAATATCAGCAATTGTCACTGAATATGGCACTCGCTCTAGATATGAATACCTGAGGGGATCCCATATAACTTCCAACTGCAGACATGAACCCCAGTAACATTCTGACTGACGACAGAATTAAAAATGCTATGATGGCTTTGGTTTTATGATGATTGGTTTTACAAGTTTCATTGTGATGCATGTATTTGATTTTTTTTAATGAGAATATTTATTTATTGATTGATTTTAAAGCTTTTTTAAACCATTACTGTATGTAATAAAATGTTTTTGGTTTATACTACGAAATGTGTGTTCTTTGATCAATGTAGTTTCTTCGCAGTGCAAGTATGATATGCAGAGATGCACAGATCGCAGTGTGCTTTATTATTCTCCCTCTTTTTTTCAAGCCTCTGCTTTACTAGTATTACTTGTCCTCAATAAAGAGTACTGACCTGAAATCAGTAATCTGTAGGGATGTAAGTTTGCCATGGCAGTCTTACATGTCATTGATCCATGACGTTTGATCTTTTATTCAGGGCTTCCATGACTTTCACTAGTGTCATCATAATGTAAGCGATGATGACAGTGCCACAACATTTACTACTGTTTACTAATGATTTCGTGAACAAACAATGAGTCATTAAAACCTCATCCATGACAAACTTACATCCCTAGTAATCCGTTGTCAGTGACAGCACCGTTTGTGCATACAGGGGAGAACTTAGGGAAGGGTGCAATATCATGACATAACTGAGTGCATAATTTAGGTGTGCCTTCCAATGACGGTAGAGTGAGCAGAGTGTGTACATGGCTTCTTTGGCATGTAAGTATAGACTTATATACAATGGGCCAGATATTCAAAAGAGTTGAGCCATGCGCAATAGGGTTGCGCCTGCTGCAAGTCCGAATACATGCCCCCTGCGCGAGATATTCAGCAGGAGGCAGTTACAGCCTCGAATCATGCTGAGCAACAGCGCAATGATAATGAAGGCATGCGCCATCCAAGGGGAGGAACCATGCATAAACTGCACAGCCCGATATTCAGCCCAGGCCATGCAGAGTTATGCAGGTGCAACCCCTACCTGCACCTGCACAAAGTTGAGCTGAAAAAGGAACAAGTCGAGGACCACCCACAGGTGAGCTACAGATTGCAGGGCGCAACACAGCAGCTGCCACCTGTGGGTGGCCCTTGACTTGTTCCTGCTGCACCTGGCGCTGACGGGGGAGCGGGGTGGTGGGGCTCCGTGAGGTGGGTGGGGTCCACAGCTCACCAGGGATTTCTTACTTGGGGGAGGAATGCTGCCCACGTCGGGTCCGTTCGGTCCACTGGACCACCAGGGATATTGGACTTTGGAGGGGTTCTGATGCCCACAGTCGGGCTACTGGGGGACATACAGTTATACCTGTGATCGGGCTACTCGGTGGGGGACATACAGTTATGCCTGCGATCGTGCTACCTAGAGGACATACAGTTATGCCCGCGATTAGGCTACTGGGGGACATACAGTTATGCCCACGATCGGGCTACCGGGGTGGGGAATACAGTTATGCCCATGATCGGGCTACTCGGGGCATACAGTTATGCCCGCGATCGGGCTACTCGGGAGGGACATACAGTTATGCCCCGATCGGACTAATCGCAGTCCACTGGACCACCAGGGATTGGAGACATGCATTGTCCCTTACCGGACGTCCTGTGATCGGGCTGCAGGGGCGTCGGTCCTGACGGCTGCTGCCTGGCAGGGCACCAGGCTAAGTTGTCGGGGATCGATGCACCTGCATGATATGATGCAAATGGGTCCGTAATCAGATGCAAATGGCCCCCCGTGCGCCTTGCATAAATTATGGCCCCATTTGCATGTCACCCTTTGAATATTGCAGGTGCTGTGCATGGCACAAGACCGCATCTCAATGCTCCATTCTGACCACTTGCGCTGACAGCAGTTCCACTGCGCCATGCACAGTGGTGGTTAGGGCGATATTCGGTGCCAGTTGCGCGCATAGCGCAACTTCGCTGAATATCGCCTTGTCACACCCCTGCACAACTATTTTGAGCGGCGCAGGGTCTTGTGCCACAAACTGGTGCAGTTTGAATATCTGGGCCAATGTGTATACAATAGGCTTTTCTTTTAAGTGCAGCAAATCCAAGTCAGCACTGGTATAAATGAAAGTAAAACGTGCTTTGCGATGTGCGATTTTTATAGCAATGCTAGCTTGACAAGGCGCTGTTATTTAGACGCTATGATTGACTGCACTGTTATTGCCTACACGGTTTTGACAGTGATCCCTCTACAACAGATTCCCCTTGGGGGCAAAAGCTCACCCTCCCATTCATCTCTTACAAAATCAAGGGGACCCCTTACCCTATGGCCAAACAGGAACTCAAAGAGTGAGAACCATGTGGTCTCCTGGGAGAATTCCCTATATGCGAACAAGAGTTGGGTAGGTACTTTTCCCACTTTCTCGCTACTGAGGTAGGGGTTGCTTCCTCATGCACTATCCCCTCTGTCTCCTCAGTAGCTGGTTCCCTCGCCTTGCTACGGGTAGTGTCACACACAATATTGGCCCTACTATCAAAGTTATTACTCATAATTGCATCAATGGGTAGGTCCGGTGCAACACCCTCCTCCCATACACCCTAGCTTCCTTCCCAGCTTAAGGAAGATCTAGGCCAGTGACTTTATTCCCTGGCCAATGTTGTGTCTCGAAAGCTGTGTCCAGTTGGAAAAATGGTCTGATCTGGACTTCAAACTTTGTATGTGAAAACATATCTGCTTTTTGTCCCAAGGTCTTTCTATTCCAGAAGAAGTGTCCGCTCCACGAAACATGAAAGGGTTAGTTTTGTTTCCAGCACTCCCATTAACTGGTCAAAGAGATTGTTATCACTCACCAGATCCCTCCGGCATGCCTCTTGGCAGCTAACCTTATCAGGCAGTTTTAACTCATCTGAAATACTTACAAGAGGTCAAGCTGATAATATAAATTAAAACACAGAAACATGAAAAAAAAACTAATAAGACAAAAGTTGTTATAGGGGGACATCGTGTTTTTATGTTTGCTTGCACGCATGTGCAAGAAACATAGCACCACCATACGAGTTTTTGTAGGTGGGCCACCCCAACCCCCACTTCCAATGCCCTGCTTCTTTTTGCAGACGCGGCCGCACCAATAAATGTCCGAGCTGTCTATGACAGCAGTTCAGATGCAGTGGCATACAGTTCAAAGTAAAAGACCGCTACAATCAGTGGTGGTAATTGTAGGCAATTTGTATACTGCCGTCGGCAGTACATTTGTATACTGCGTTGGCAGTATGCAAACTGCCTGCATGTCAGCACTGCATCTGAACTGCTGTCATAGACAGCTCCATTTTTTCTGGCGATTCCCATTGGCTCCAGTAGCATGCTGGGAGTCCACCCCAGCATGGTAAAAGTCCGTATGGCTGATGGGGGTGCTCAATCCCCTGTTGACTCCACTGCCCCCCAAGACTTCCAGGTGCCACGCCGGGAGCCCACCCCAGCGTGGCAAAAGTCCTGCATCATCTTTGTAGGAGGCAGTATAGTGCAGTGGTTTAAGTCTCTGAGCTGCAAACTTGGTGACATCCAGAAGACCAGACCTGGGTTTGAATCCCACAGCTTCCACTTGCACACTTGCATACTGTGTGACCCTGAGCAAGTCACTTAACTTCCCTATGCTCCCAGGTCGCTCCTGTAAAAAAGCTTTCAGCTTTAGTGTGCTACTCTGGTTAAACAACTAAAAAAAAAAAAACGGTCCTAGTTGACTCTCTGTTCCCTCCCCAACCCGCACTCCACACCTCTGTGTACCTCTCCTCCCCACATCCCCGCCTCACCCCGACTTACCTCCAAAGGCCGGCGTGATGATCTTCGGTGGACCAGGAACACGTCTTCACTCTTCACAGCCAACTGCGAACTGAAGAAATGCCATTAAGCTGTATAATGACGTAAACGTTTTTTTTTTCAACTTTGGCCATTTTGGGGAATTTTTTCACCAAATTTTCAACATGGGGTTCTTGGTACCCCACCTCATGAACTCAGTCACTCTCATTTTGTTATTCGGTCCCGAAAGGTAATTTCATGGTCACTGCACTGAACTACCTTTCGTGACTGATTAACGAAACGACAGCGTCACAGTACATGAGGTAGGCTCCCAAAAATTACTGTTTTACAAGCGTGCGTGGCACAGGTCCTACGCATGCTCGTAACTTTGAGAATGTTTAATATTTTACTCCAGATTTTTCAACATTGCCATTTTACCACCTCCTTATGAACAGTACAGCTGTCATTTTTCTCATCGTGCCCAAAATGTGTTTTCTCATGTAGCACACAATGGCGTGGTCGGTGTGCGAAATCAATGTTTGGGACAGATTAAGAAAATTACAGTGACACTGTTCATGAGCAGAGGTGTTAAAATGGCTATGCTGAAAATTTGGTGACAAAAGTCAATAGAATGGCTGTGTTACAAGCGTGCATTGCACAATTTCCACGCATCCTTGTAAGTTCACGAATTTGTAATATTTTCAGTCCCGATTTTCAACATTTACATTTTTTTGGGGGTATACCGTAGTGGCCTCGACTACTCTCGTGAGGTCCTTTCCACACCTTTCCTCCCCAATCCTCCCCCTCATGCCTTCCAGCTTTCTTCTGATCCCCTCGACCTCCTCCCTAAGTCCTGTCAGCTGAAAACACACTGGACACCCTCCGAACCTCCATGCCCAATTTAAGAGTATTGCTGCCCCGCACCCGGTACACCAAATCACCCTACCAATCATGCCCGCTGTGGCCAGCCCCAAGTCCACCCTCATTTTAGTGTGGGCAGTACAACCTCTAGCAGAACCAATTTAGGCAGTAGTACACAAGGACCCTAGCTGTTTGTCCCCTCTCCCAGCAGAATTCAGATTACAACAATTCTCCCTCTTTCCCTACAGCAGCCAGTTTTTAAGCCCCCAGTTCTCAAGCAAGAATTTGCCCACCCAACAGTGATCATTAGTGGTAAACAGTTTACAGTTTGCCTACTCCCTCAACTGTACATGGCTACACAAATTTTACAATCTGCTATAATATGCCCCCTCTGATAGCAGTAGACAATGTTGCCCAAGCAGCCCAGCATACAGGACCTTTGTCTCCCAATCAGCTGCAACCAGTTCACCAACCATAGTATTAATCAGTTCACAGTTGTCATCTCCCTCAGCTGTAGGTAGCAGGTAGTCAATGGTGCCCAAGCAGGCACAGCGTACAGTTCCCTTTTCCCCCAATCAGCAACCATCCAGATCACCCACTCTCAACTTGCCCTTCTCCAAGGCTGGCAGACAGAGAGGGTTTGGTCAGCTGTAAGCCGGGGGTTGGGGTCAGGAGAGGTAGCGGAACAGGGAGGGAGCAAGCAGACAGAGAGGGTTTGGCCAGAAAGTCGGGGGGTTGATGGGGGAGGAGAGGTGGCCACATCCACAAAAGGGGAGGGAGGGAGGAGGGACATGAGCCTAGGTTGGAGGGAGGAAGGGGATGGAGGAGCACAGGACGAGGTGGGGGAGATATAGGGTCAGACAGGCACTCAGGTTTGGGAAGTCAGCCAAGGAGAGGTAGTAGAGGGTACTCTAGAAAGGCCAGCTCCGGGGCAGGAGAGAAATTGGATGAGGTGGGGGAGGAAGGAGGGTAGGGAGAAATACGCCAGACGGGTGGGGGATACAAGACTGGAGGGGGGATGGAGGCAAGAAGGGAAGCAGTAGAAGGGTGTCTGGGTGGGGACCTGTGGATTCTGGCCCAGAAAGGGAGTCCGGGGAGATCTGGGGCAGCAGTGCCACCCATGAGGTTGGGGGGCGTAGGAGCAAACTGGGAGCCACAGGCAGAAGAAACAGGCATGGTAGGGCACGCACAGACTAGTGATTCCCGGACTGAAGGGGGTGGGAGGAGTAAACTGGGGTTAATGAGCGAAGGAAGAGCCTGGAAGGGATCAAAAGGCCAGTAAATTGGGGGGTGCAGAGTTCTGTTGGGTGACTCCATGACCAGGGGCATCCAGTGGGAGGGAGTAGGGGAGGAAAGCAGCCCAGCCAAGGCTAAATGTATCCCAGGCCTGTCCGTACAAAAGGCCAAATTCCAGCTATACTCATTAGCATTGGAATGTGAGGGATCCCCAGATTTCCTAATACATCTGGGCACAAACGACTTGGAAGGGAACAGTGAACTGGAAATCCAGGCGAGGTTTCGGGAACTGGCCAGGGTCTGCCACTCTATAGGAAGCTCAATCTCCTTCTCAGAGATTCTACCAGTACTTAGGGTATCTGGGGAGACCAAGCATAAACTCAGAGGGGTGAACCAGTGGCTCAGGGACTGGTGCAAGGCAGAAGGGTATGGGCTGGTGGGGGATTGGGGGGACACATGGGAGGACAAGGGGTTATATGCCAGAGACAGGATACACCTCAACTTATAGGGGAGGGAGATCTTGAAACTAAAACTCGCTGGATTCTTAGTTGAGAGGTGGGGTTTAAACTTGTAAAGGGGGGAGGGTTAAGTGAAGGAAAGGAACCAGAAGGGCTGCTCGAGGTTCCAGGTTTAGGGCGCGAAAAGAGGGCAGGTGACTGCAAAGTAAATACAGCCAGAACTGTGCAGGAAAGGGTGAATAGGGATTGCGCAGGGCCGAGACAGTTGAAGAGGGAAGGGGGATGGGGTGGAGTATGGTCCTGATCAACGCCAGGAGCATGGGCAACAAAATGCCCAACCTCTAGGCGATGCTGGCTGAGGGATCAGCGGATGTGGTGGCGATTACTGAGACATGGGCCACCCAGAAGAATGACTGGGACCTAAACTTGGAGGGCTACACAATATTCAGGAGGGATAGCGAAAAGGGAAGAGGAGGGGGTGTAGCGCTGATAGTCAAAAATGGCATAGTGGTTAGTGAAGTGGAGGAGGCTGATGGGGTGGAAGTGATTTGGGTAACCCTGCAAATGAGGGGAGGTAAAAGATTGAAAATAGAGTGGGGTACAATTCCCCCACGATGGATGAGACCCTGGAGGAAAAATTAGTTGAGAACATCAAGGGGCACTGTGACCTTGGAAAGGGTAGGGTGGTGGTCATGGGTGTCCTTAATATGCCAGGGGCAGACTGGGACACTATGACATCTGCAGTGGCCAGGGAGCAGAGACTGATGGATGTGTCTCAGGATGCCTTCCTGGTCCAGCAGGTGGGAGAACCTACTAGGGAGGGAGGATACTGGACGTGGTCCTAGCAGACAGTGACCAGATAAGGGGTCTGGAGGTGTGTAGCCCACTGGCAGGTGTTGACCATGCCACAGTCTGGTTTCTGCTGTGTCTATGGGGGGAGGATAGCCGCTCTAATACAGTAGTAGTGGACTTCAGGGGGGCGGACTTCATGGGCATGGGCAGGATTCTACGGGGGAATTTGGACAAGATTAGGCCAGACATGGATGCTGGTAGCTTGTGGGGGACCATTAAGAAAGGGGTACAGGAGGCTACTAGCTCAATACAAGGGTAAGGCATAAGAATGGTAGAGCAACAAGTCATGCTGGTGGACGAGGGAGGAAAAGAGGTGAGGGATAAAAGGCTGCCTATGGCATGTTTTAAGTGCCCCAGGGGATAGGGACAGAGGCAACTACGACTTGACAGCAAGGAGGGTCACCAGAGTGATGAGGGGAGCCAAGGTGAGGATGGAGCAAAACCTGGCTAGGGATATCTGGAGGGGGGGAAGGGATTCTATAGATACATAGGGAGAAGAGAAAAGGAGGCACAGATCTCAGGATTAAGACTGGGAAGGGATGGGCTCAGGAGGCGGGGGATCAGGCAGAGGTGCTAAATGAGTACTTTGCCTCGATATTCATGGAGGGAGACAGGGGATCCATTCAGCCTGACAGGAGAGTAGGGGAGATAGCTGAGCGGAGAGGTCAGATGGAGTCTAGAGGACCGGAAAAGGCTAGGGTACTGGGCAGGCCAAGCCTAGAAGGGGATAGGTGCTTAAATGAGGGGGTGGACTGGGAGGGAGAAATCACAGAGGACAGGGTGAGGGAGGCCCTTCAGGCACTAAAAACTGATAAGGCACCGGGACCAGATGGGCTGCATCCGAGGGTTATGAAGGAACTGGTGGATGAACTAGCAGCTTCACTAGCTGCACTCTTTAATGCCTCTCTGCAGACAGGATGGGTGCCTGAAGACTGGAGGGTGGCTCATGTGGTGCCTATCCACAAAGGGGTGATCTAGGGAGGAGATGGAAAATTACAGGCCTGTCAGCCTAACGTCTGTGGTAGGCAAACTAATGGAGGGCATCATAAAGGAGAAGCTCGGGAGGCAACTGGAAAGGTTGAGGCACCTGGATGACAAACAGTATGGTTTTGTCCCAGGGAGATTGTGTCAGACCAACCTCACAGATTTTTATGACTGGGCGACGGAGACCCTGGACTGACTAAAGACCAGTGGACGTTCTATACCTGGATTTCAGTAAGGCGTTTGATTCGGCACCCCACATCGGTTTGTTAGCAAAGCTAGGGGGGTTGAGGGTGGGAGGACAGTTGCTTAGATGGGTAGAAAATTGGCTAACGGAAAGAACACAGAGGGTAGTGGTTGATGGGATAGTCTCCTCCCAGTGGCGTAGATTGGGGGGCAGGGGGCAGTTGCCCCCTATTTAAATATTATTGTAACCGGACTTTAAACCCCGCTTAATTTTTTTTTTTTTTTTTTACCAACTTGTGTGGACTGTGTTACGTGGATCAGGAAGACCTGGCTCACGCGGGGGTGTAAAAAAAAATGCCCTTGGTGCTGACTGCTCGGTGTGGCTATTCCTGATTGGCTGCACATGATGTGTAGCAGGCTGCAGCCTATCACGATTCACCAAGCAGTATGCTGATTTAGCGCGAGCTGGCATTTCTGTAGCCTTCGAGTGACTGTGAGGAAGGCTGAAGACTGAGGAGGATTTCAGGTAGAGTCGACCAACAGTAATCAGTATTGGTTTTTAGTCTTTCCCTGCAAATTATAAGGAAGTGTAGACTAGAGATAGAATAGGGTATCGATCTTGCAGAATTTATTCTGCCTACATCATTCGGTTCCGCACTTGATCTGGCTCACATCCATCTAGGAAGAGGAAGCGAGACTATAAAAATTCAGGAAGCAGAACCGAAACTTTATCGCAGGGCCGCCGCTATGGGGACAACGACTTTTTTCCCGGGCCCTGAGCTATGAGGGACCCGACTGAGCAGCATTACACGTATTTACTTAATACTTAGCCTTTTCTATTGCTGGCTGCCTGCGTGACGACACTGTAATATCTTTTGCTTTGCCAGGTTGGGGGAGATAATTTATGCAACCTAATAAATGACCCTCTGGATTGCAAAGAAAAGGTATTATAGCCGCGCCACTTGGACACCTCTATTCTAGACGTGATGCCGTGGTCTGTCTGTCTGCTAGCGGTTTTGTGACGGCTATGAGCGGACAGCCCTCTAGGAATTATAATCATCACAGCAAAAGTAAAAGTGGCCAGAGAGATTGTTTAATTTTAAGTAGTGTATCTGGTGAGTTGGAGCAGCATGCAGGCTCTTTACATTATAAATAACAAGGCTTGTCACAACATAATGGCCTCTGTCCTCATTCTCCTTGCTCCACTCACATTACAGACTGCAAGACTGGAGTGCCAATAGAGCAATTCAAATGGATTATAGGGCTGTTCTTCATATCGTGTGAAGTGTTATCATCCATGTTGTGACATTAGAACAATGGCATTATGTGATGAAATGCTTGGAGAGGAGAGACCCATCTGTCACAAAACATAACATTATAAATCATAACATTATGTTTAGCTGATCAGAACTGTTTATTTCCTCAATCCAGTCACTCTAATGTAACCATAAGGTCTTGCATGCTAACAGTTCTAAAATTCTACAATTCAGAGTTTTTACTTTATTTGTCTGAAATGTTTGTCTAATAACGCCACTGAGTCACACCTCATTTCCAAGTGTGACCTTTGGGAAGGGAGTTACAACATGGGCAGTACTGCAGGTAAAGGAGCAAGTTCATGCAAACATACAGTATATGTGCAAAAGGATAAAATGAAAAATGCAAACTATCATGATCGACATACCATAATAAAACATCATAGATCACATAAATACATCTCTAAAATAGAGCTTGTCACCTAGGTGAAGGCAAAAAATAGACAGAGGTTAGAGTGATGAGTTGTGAATGAGCTTGAAACATCCAGCAAACCTAGGTTTGATTCCACAACCTCCACTTGCATACTGTGTGACCCTGAGCAAGTCACTTAACCTCCCAGTTCCCAGGTTGTTCTAAAACAGGCTTTGTGCCTAGTGGACCTTACCCAGGTACCAAAGAACAACAAAACAAAAAGATGCAACTAAGAAAAGAGAAAGGAAAGATCACAGGGCACTCTAGAGGCAGAAGGCAGGAAAGGGAGAAAAAAAAAAAACAGGGAGAACAAGTTCAGAAACTGGGAGGAAAAAGAAGCTTAGTTGTAGGTACAGGAATGTGAAGAGAGAGATCACAGAGGAGAGCTTTTATGGGAAGAGAGGTGGAGGAGCAGAGGATGGGAGAACAATTTATTACGGAGATAAAGGAAAAGATAAGACATCATCTTGCCCATTGGAGGTTTTGAAGCAAGAGAGAGAGAAAGACACAAGAGTCAACCAAGCATAGGGAGGGTACAGGAGTAAAGAAAAGGACAAGTAGGAACGTGGACCTAAACGAGTAATTAGAAGGAAAGAGGCACAGTGGTAGTGACATCTGACCACCAGAGGAGGGAGGGATGGAGTAGGGAAAGCAGAATAGCGAGAGTAGAAGGCGAGTGGTTGTGGTTACTGCAGGGTGAGGGCAGTAACAGGCAAAATGGAAAAAGCAGGAACAAAGGAAGGGGACATTGTTTAACCAGGAAAGGCACATTAAGTCGAGCTTATTTCCAGGTGCAATCTGGGAGCACAAGGAGTTAAGTGATTTGTTCAAGGTCACCAGTATGCAAGTGAGGGCTGTGGGATTCAAACCCAGGTCTCCAGGGTTTGAAGCTCAGAGGCCTAAGCTCTGTGCTATATTGCTCTTAAGGGTCTAGTCTGTTCAGGGTGATTGTGGGGCTGTGCAGGACACCACATCCATGAAGCCAAACATTGGCAGAATAATTTTGAAGATGATTTCACCTCATGGTGGACTGGCAGCTGAAGCCCATATGAAAAGCTATAGCTGATAATGAATTAGCAGTGAATTAGTACTCAGCTTTGAGGAGCTCAGAGTCAGAAGAAAGGGAGCTAGTGGTGTGCATAATTGACAATGCAAGGCCATTAGACTGCCTATCATTATCAATGTTACACATCAATTTACCTCCAAATCTAGTATCACAGTGTCATCACAGCCCAAACCAAGTACAAAGGGCTGAAGACAACAAGACAACAATACTGGAGGAAGTCTGGGGATAGGGTAGGCATGTGAATCAATAGTAAAGATATTCTGTAACATCAATAATTATGTTAGGTACATAATTTAATATCTTCCTGAATCACACTTCACCATTTATTCCTACCAGTGGCTCAGAGTACCAAGCACAGAGAAAGTCCCCCAGACTAGGGTAGCTGGAGCTGACTCAGGGCTCACCCAGGATAGTAATCCATTCAGAAGTGTCCTGCAAAAGTGGCATGCTGCCTGCCATGGACATGCAGGGTGTAGGTGCTCAGTAAATATACACCCTGCACTCTGACTAGGCGTTGCAAATCCGTGCAACAGACATACAGCGTATTTCTGCCATGGACTTGGCAACCACTCTAGCGGAGTTGGCATGTACTCTACTTCAGGGTTTTAAATAATTGATTAGCAGTTTTTTTCTTGGGACAATACTAACTATTCAGAAAGTATTTATATGGGTTTCTAGAAGTGTTATGTTTGTTAAACACAGTAAGGCAGGTGCTATGCATTTTCACAATGTTTTAGCACTTTTATGAGCAAAACGCTAATCAATTTTTAGAGTTAAATAAAACCTCAGTGCTTTAATTTAACCTGACCCATAGCCATAGCATAGTAGTGACAGGAAATTACAGTCCAGGCAGAAATGCACTGGACTGTAACAGGCTGTCTCTTCCAGTTAGGATTGATGGAGAGTTCTTGGGTTGTCTGAAGTTTTGATTCTCTCTAGATAAAATATAAAGACCCTCTTAATATCCAGTGAGTGGATAGTGCCTGGCTGCGTGCTACTGTGTCTCTCGCTCAGTCAGAGAGCGATTAGCATCGCAGCCTGCTGTCGCCCATCTCAAAAAATTTATTTTAAAGGGACTAGGGCCACCTCTGTGAGCAATGTTGGTGTCCCAGGGAGATGGAGTGGTTAGAAATGCAGGGGAAAAACTGGTGCAGAGCAGGAGGATTCCAGGCTCTCTCCGGCCCCAGCACAGTTACTGGCCGCCTCCAGGGGTGTCCATCAAGCTGAGGGACAGTACTCCCAAGGGCTTCTACTGCCCTGCCAGGATGGGGAGGACTCGGAGTAAGCTGTGGATGCAGGGTAAGTGCCAGAGAAGCTGGCAGATGGGGCATGGGGCTGTTCAAAGGACCTGAGAGAAGGGGGCATTTAGGCCTAGTATTTTGTACACACCAACTAGCTAACAAAATGGATTAATGCAGTACATTATAATGCACAAGGTTATGTTGATACAAATCAAAATATTGCTAAAAATATATACTCATTTAGGCAGTTGTAGTGTCTGAAGATATTAGTTTCTGTTCTTTTAGGAACTGACACCTATGTTCTAGTTCTGGTTTACAAGGTAAGACTAGAGGTGGGCAAGCCAGAGCAGACTTGAGTCTAGTGCCTGGCTCGGCTCGAACTCCATAAGCAACTGAGAGCCAAGGTCAAGCTGAACCAATTATGATAAAACCAAGTAGTTTTGTCGGCTTGAGTAGTTGGTGCAGTGCCTGAGACTTTCAACTCCTCTTGTGCAATGCACAAGTGACACAGAGTAATGGCTAAAATACCACCAACAGTTTAACCTTGTTCAGTTTCATTTGGTTTGTGTCTGTATTCCCCAACCCACCTCACTCAAGACTTAAAGTATGCAGTGTTGTCTAGCTCTTTCTTTCCTGTTGACGAAAAATAAAATGTAGAGGACAGCATGCTGCCATGACTCGTAGTAGCTTTGCCTCGTAGAGTCAAACCAGACCCCTTGCTTGGCTTTAAGTGAAAGATTATTGGCTTGCCCACCTCTAGGTGTGAGAGTATCTCTTTGTGTGAGACAGTACCATTTAGGTGTGGTAATGGAGCAATGCTGAGAGGTAAAATGCTGGATGTCCTTCAAAATGTGGGACAGTTGAGAATTATGGTCTGTGGATGTGTGTGGCCATCTTATGGGGTTGTCACCTTTCATGAAGACCAACTCTAGGCGTTACGTAGCAAAACAGTATTTCACCAAGACGGTATTTTGTCAGCTTCAACAGGTGTTGGGGGGAGGAGGGAGTGGACACGAGACCATTTATGAAAGAGATAGTCTGCTGGGGAGTTGGAAGCCCTTAAAAGAAAAAAGAAAAAGATGGGGCCAGATGGGATTCACCAAAGTGTACTTAAGGAACTGAGCATGGTGCTAGCAGCCCCTTGGGCAGTATTATTTAGCACCTTATTTGAGATGGGAGTGGTTCCAGAGGAATGGAGGAGCACTAATGTGGTCCCCGCATGAGAGTGGTAGCAGGAAGATGCCGATAATGTTAGTCCAGTCAGTTTCACATAGGTTGTGTGGAAGTCAATGGAGTACCTGCTGAAGGAAAGACTGGTGGAGTACCTGAAACACACAGGACCACTGGCAGCGTGCTTCACGGTGGTAGGTCATGTCAGACAAATCTCATAGATTTTTGACTGGGTAACGAGGGAAATTTCAAATGGATCAGGGAGGCAGTGGATGGCCTGTCTGGACTTCAGTAAGGTCTTTGACACTGTTCCACACAGGAGGCTGATAAAGAACCAAGGTTTTAAATAAGCTGAAAAACTGATTAACAGTTTGACGATGAAAGTGCTGATCAGATGAGAAAATGCATAGCATTCGCACAGATCAATTAGCAAAATAAAAAAATTATATAGTTTTATTAATGTTGTGTACTGTGTCATGGACTCACCTAAAAGGATCAGCATTACCCCATGTTTTGCTTAGCATTTCGCCATGCTGTACCAGCTATTTAAAACCCTGAAGAACCTTAGTAGGCGGAGGTGGGGAGAAGCTGATGTACTGGGTATCAAACTGGTTGAATGATGGAGGCAGAGATGGTGGTAAATGGCAGTCACTTGGAGGATGGGAGAGTTATCAGTGGAGTACTACAGGGATTGGTACTGGGCTCTGTCCTCTTCAGGGTCTTCATAAGTGAAATTGTGAAGGAACTCAACTGGAAGGGAAGGTATGTCTCTTTGCAGATGACTAAAAATATGCAACTCTGAGACCCGGAGGGGCAGAGAAAGAGAGTGCAAAAGATCTGGGAAACTAGAGTCATGGTCTAGGAGTGGTAGCTGGGTTTCAGTGCCAGAAAGTGCAGAGTGATGCACCTGGGGCAGGGAAACCTGGAGACTGTATAAGATTTGGGGGTATTACCATTACCTAATAAGAAAGGGACCTTGGGCTGATCATACTTGATGATCTCAATGTGTCGGGCAGGGCAACAGGCAAAGTGAGCAGGGTGCTGGGATGCATAGGGAGGGGATCTATAACAGGAGGAGGGAGGTGGTGTTGCGCCTGTGTCATTCACTTGTGAGACCCCATGGGAGTCCTGTGTCCAGTTCTGGGCTGCACCTTCAAAGGACATTGACAGGGTGAAGCTAATGCAGAGGAGGGCAACTAAAATGTTGCGGGGTTGCACAAGAAACTATATGAGGAGAGGCTGCAGGAGTTCAGTGTATACTCCTAGAGGACAGAGGAGCGAGAAGGACATAACTGAGACATATAAGTACCTGTGGGGTGAACAAGGTGGAGGAGGGAACTCTCTAAATAGGAGGAGGAGCACTGGAACAAAATAGGAGGAGCACCAGAACACAGAGGCAAGACATGAAGCTGAAGGGGGGGGGTTAAGAGGGATGTGAGGAAGTAATTCTTCACAGAAAGGGTGATGGATGCCTGGAACAGTCTGACAGAGGAGGTGGAGAATACCTTTTGCCAGTGTGGGGGGGTAGTGCATGGCAGTACCAGTCCACTACCAGTAAAGATACTACAAGTAGCATAATACTAATAGGGTGGCGGCTATTCGGACCCCATTTGGGCGTAATGAGGCCTGACTGCAGGTGGAGGGCCTTAAGCCCTGGAATGTCCTGGTATAGCACAATACCGCCCACCCTGGAGGGTATTATTGCGCTTTTAGAAAATGGCCAACTGCATTTTACATGTTTGGGGAAAAAATGTAAATGTTAAACACTTTCTGTGAGAGAGGTTTTTTGTTATAAATAGTTCTTCCGCCTGCATTTCAGTGCATTTCATTTTTTAAGGGAGCTTGCAGACCAACCCCCCCACACACACACAGTGCTTCCTTGAGATGGGACCTAATTTATGATTTGTAAACAGTTATTTGCTCACATTAAATGACTGAGGCGTCAGTTCTTGTAATCCTCCCGACAACACTCGGGCCATGTGTAGTTGTATCTTGAACTACACATGATTTACTAGGCCCAGCTTTAGTGTCAGGGAAATGGAGAAGGTGAGCGGAGGTTTTGTAGGTCCACTTCTGTAATCGTGAGGTACGATGGGCTGGTTTGTCCTGTTCTGCTTTCTGTCCAGTTTCAGGATGCTAATGAAAACATTATTCCTGCTTTAAACCTGGCATCCGATATTATGTTTGCAGAACATGTGACCAAGGGCTGTTGAGATCTGTTTATGCCCGCCGGATCCCACACAGCCCTGACACTGAGTATTCGCCACATTGCTCGCTCGCACTTCGTAGAACTGCTTCAAGTAGTGTATTTAAGTATTCAGTTTTAAATTCATTGACAGATTTATCGGTTGCCCAGTCCTATAAAACAGCTACAGCCAAGTTGTGTTCTTTCTGCTTTTCATCCCTGTCAGTTTCAACTTGATGGAGCTGACTGACCGTCAACTTTACGTGATGCTCAGTCTCTCGCTGACAGGATTTTTCCTTTTTCTTTGTTTGCAGGTCACACATCAGGTTCCTGCTCCAGTTCTTCCATTGAAAACTGCTGGTCGAAATAGAGGTCAAGTTGATGGGTGAGACATCTGACATTTTGAAATTATGTTTTTTAGTGGTTCACAGAAACTAGTGCTAGTAATTATCACTTGCTGACACCGACAGTGGAATGTTGATTTTGGCGGTACAGAAACAGCTGACTTTGTGATATTGGTGGGTGATTGGGCAGTTGGCACTGATGCCATTTTATGCCCTGGTCTGTTGCCACATGACCACGCTAGCAGTGCCAGCTGACCAATCAAATTACTTGATTTTTAATACCCATTTCTAAAGCAGCATAAACAAATTCTGCAGGTGTGTGGATAGCAGGTTCACCGTTGCAATTATTCTGTGCATAAATAAAAATAAGTCTGATTTGATGGCATTTACGACACACTCAGCATTATACACACTACAAGTAATGCGAGCAAATTGAAACCTTTAGTAATATAACCTAAAATGTTTTAAACAATCTGAAATTATACACTGCTGCACCACAACAATAGGAAAAAATGTCAAGAATTTCTGAAAATATTACGTTTGTAAATTAAGAGTTACAAGACAAATATAACAAAACAGAAAGACTGCCTTTTTCTCCCAGTTAATCACCCTGTTTTGATTTCACCCCAGCTGCTTAGATAACCTGTGGAGAGAAACTTTGTTAGCTTGCTCTGAAAGAAAATCACAATCAGTTATTAGTTTAGTTTCGCATTTTGGTATGTTAAACCCTTATGTTCATCTGTTTTTTGTTGCCACCGTTTCTTCAGGTGTCGTCTTTCTTCCTGGACTTCCTGTTCTAAAGCTGTGCTCAAACAAGTCTGAATCAAAATCAGCAAAAAGAAGAGTCCCCACCATCTGAGATTTTCTGGCTGAGCTCTTGTCGACACAGCTGTTGAAATATCGGATTTACCCATCTTGGATTATCTCAGTAAACCTGGAAAGTCATTTCCACAATCACAGGTACAGGTAACTTGGATACTACCCTTCTTCCATGGAGTTTTGGCTGTTCACCCCAGGTGGGGATGAGGTGGAGGTAGCTACCCTCAAGCTTCTAGTTTTGTTGGGAGGTATGAGTGGCAGGTCAGTCAGTGAGGGGATCGCTGTGGCAGCCTCTTCATCTTCAGGTGCACGGATCCATCTCTCTTGTTTTCCACTGTCTCGAGTCCTCAGCACCAGAGGGATCTATTGATGTGCACATGCTTAGGTGTGCTGTTGCACCCAATCCCATCCTCCTCCCCTGATGTCCTTAGCTGCACTGCACCCATGTTCATCCAGGTGGCAGCATAGCAGTGGGATGAGTAGTCTCCCACAGGAGAACAGTGCTGCAGAATGCTCAGTACCTCTCTCCGGGAACCCAACTTGTACTTAACTGAGGCCTTATTATAAGGTTGTTTGTTACTGTACGAAAGTTACTGGTTTCGTTGTGAGATGTAACAGGAGTTCAGTGACAAGCAGAATGGCAAATTATTTAGTGGTTCTATAAAGTTCAAATCAAGCGACATATGGCACGCTTTCTCATTTTTATGTTGCTTGCATGCATGTGCAAGAAACATAGTGCCATCATCGGAGATTTCGGAGGTGTCAGTCACCTCCCAATTCAGTCAGTGAGCGTGGTAGCGGTCCTATAGCCAATGCATTTTGAGACTGTCTATGACACGCTCCAAAATGCAGTGGCATACAGTCGGTGCGGGGAAAGTTTACGCTTCAGTGAGCAGAGATAAGATGCGAAGCCCCCGACACACAGGCGCGGCGCGCTTACTGCACCTAGGTGTAGCCGGCGGGGTGCCCAATCTCGTCGGGCTGAGCCGCGCCTGTTCCCCTCAGTTGTAGGTGCCACGCTGGGAGCCCACCCCAGCGTGGCAATCAGTCCATAGACGACGGGGTGCCCAACTCTGCCGGCTGAATGCCCCTACATCTTCTAGAACACGCTGGGAGCCCACCCAGCGTGGCAAACGGTCCCATCGACGCCATTTTTTAATTTTCAACCTGAAAACGAAAACGGTCCCACGGAGAGCGCCTCCGACCCCCCACAATCTGCACCCACCCACTGCGCACCCAGCCCCCCACGCCCCTCACCCCATACTTACCTCCGACCCTGGCGCTACGATCTTCGTGGACCAGAACACGTCTGCACTCTTCAAAGCCGACCGCTAACTGAGGAAATGCGTAAGCTGTATAAAGGTTCTAGATAGGGGGTTTCAACTTTGTTGCATATCTCAGGCATTTTTGGAATTTTTGACCAAATTTCAACATGGGGTTTTGGGACCCTTCATGAATGATGTCACTGTCATGTGGTATTCGGGTCTTAAGGGTGATTTCAATATTGCACTCCAGATTTTCAATAGCCATTTTATCACACCTTCTATGAGTAGTGCAGCTGTCATTTTTCACTATCTCACCTAAAATGTGTTTCCACTTATGTAGCGCAGAAGGCTTGAGTTGGTGTGCGTAAATCAATATACGGACAAATTAAGAAAATCACGGTGACACTGTTCATGAGCAGAGGTCTTAAATGGCTATGTTGAAAATTTGTGAAAAATTTCTAAAATGACTGTTTTACGTAGCCGTGTGCGCAGTTCCTACGCAGGCTCATAAGTTCGCGAATTTTCAATATTTTCACTCCAGATTTTCAACATTGCATTTTACTCACACCTCCTCATGAGCAGTACAGCTGTCATTTTCACATCCTGCTCAAAAACATGTTTCGCTCAATGTAGCGCATTACGCATGCGAGTCAGGTGTGCAAACTCAACAAGGGATGACATTAACAAAATCACAGTGACACTGTTCATGAGCAGAGGTGTTACAATGGCTATGTTGAAAATTTGGTGAAAAATTCCAAAATTACTGTTTTATGAGCGCATGCTATGCAGTTCCTTACGCATCACTGAAGTTCAAGAATTTTCAATATTTGCAATGCAATGACTTCAAATACCTAAACAGCACATAGAAGAAGCAAATATTCGCATTGACAAATGCTTGGTTTTCTTTTCAGTCAGAAATGTTTTTAGCTGCAGTTCAGTGTTGCGCTAACAATGTTAAGATAGATCCTGATTTTGAGTGCTCATGTACTTTTGAAACAGATTTTGTCATATATTTCATTGTTTCAGATGAATATCAAGGTTATAAACAAGTCTCTTGTCAATATAGCCTTTGTTTGTGAAAGCAGTCAGCCTGGAGGTGTAACGATAGCCATTAGCACTTGCTTAACCTAATCTTTTTCACTGCAGCAGAGCTGAGCCTGATCCCACCTTTTGAAGCAGTAGAAGTTTATCTTCCTCTTGATTAGCTGGTAAACACTTTCATTTGTAACAAAATTTAGGCATTCTTAAATGTGTTTTGCTTCAATGTAAAAGTATGGGCCCCAGGCATAGGAGAGCACAGTTTGCACCCTAGCTAAGGCTGGCCCTGTGATAATGACATGAAAGAGAGACAGCGACAGTGAGCAATGAGCCCTCACTTTCCACTCCTCTGTGTAAAGCGCTCTGCCTGGTTATGGGTGGGAAGTCAGTATCCCAATGATGTGCTTCCCACTGTCACTTGTCCCATGCCTTTAAAGTTGTTGACAAAAGACATATTTTCATGATACCACCCTTTCTGGTAGTTCATTCCACTATGGACTATTACCTGTGCCACTGTTTTATATGCAAGCAACACATCTTAAAGGGTGGGCATCATTGAAAGTGAACGAAGAAATAGTACACTTAGTGAGATAAGTGTCATGTAATGCTAATCTATATGTTTTTTCGCCCACAGATGTCCATCTGAAGGTCCGGGAGAAGGACTGATTTGGAGATGTCACATGTTTTGATAATTCAGAATAACCAAAACCTCAGCGATCAACCTATGAAGACAGAAGAGGTCTTTCCAGTCCTACTCAATGTTCCAAACTATCTTAATCTGATTGGCTCACGTAAGTCGAACTTTACATGATTTCCACCCTGTCATATTGTAGAAGAATGCAGTGTGGTCCATACCAAGAACAGTCAATCAAAATTTGAAGTAGGCCAGTGTCCACCAAAATAAGACTTTCAGTACATAACATGGTTGGACACCTGCTTAATTAGCCAATGTTATTTCTGCTAATAAGATGCACCTAAAGTAAATTTTAATTTGTTTTGTACAATTGTTCAAAAGTATGCATGCATTGCCGAACCAGTGTTACTAGTTAGTTATTCATAGCCTCTTGTCTTAAGCTTAAAGAGTCCTTTGACAGTTTCGCTTTTACAAGGCCTTCTGTCTTAAATTTAAGAAGGTCCTTGACTGGCCATCCCATCGCAGTAAGTCTCCTGTTTAAGTTTATGGAGGTCCAACATCCCAAACATTACTCTAGTCTGGATGTTTCATAACTGTATCCTGCTTGTTTGTGACTTATATGATGACCACTGTACACTAGGCAGGTAACACAATACTTATATAGCCCAGTGTTAATCAGTGATGACCTTAGTTTGCATCCTGCGTTGACTACTAAGTATCTGTGATAACAAATGTTCTGTATTTCAAAATGTTTTTTGAGTAATACTTGTTTGTAATGTAGGTGTTCAGCTGAATATTTTATTAACTGATAGATTCATTGCCAGCCACTTTGTACAGTAATCACACTGCAACTGTGACTGAAATCATACTTGAAAACAAGGCCAAGCTGTCGAAAAGAACCCTTGGCCTAAAGAAAAACAGTTTGCTCATATTGTAATATAACAATCAGAAGAGATAGGTTAGAGCACATACTAGCAGTAAGCATTCAGGAAAGTCAGTAAAAGAAAAGGGTGGCAGGATATATCTATGTTGTTGCAGTCAAACAAATCCACCTCTTCACAGGCAAGTTGGATGTGGAAGATATCGGGAACCACAATCAAAATAAGTTGTCTATCTGGTGATATGGTACATGATATAGTGAATGAATCTGTCGATAATGGTAACTTGTCTTCTGGTAGCAACCTTGAGATGCATGATGTCATCTCGAAATCTGCATCAGAAACATTGGTCCATGGCATATCTGAGCATGCCGATTGTTCAATTGTTGATGTACAAAGTCCTTGTGAGTTATGTCACATTCTGATATTGAATGTGAAGACTGTAACAACCATGATGAAACACAGGCCACACAGCCCACTTCCACTTACCAAGCACTTGATGATGGTGGTGACATTTCAGTAGATCAGCTAGGCAAATATTCAACAGATCCTGCCTATATATCAACCGTCACATGAATACTGATGTAATTAGAGACATATTACAGAAGGGACCATGCCAGCCAGGTTTGCATGACAGTTACCTTTGAGAAAGAAAAATGGCAAACGAATGTTTCAAGCGTGAGTGGTAATATAACACTTAAAAACGGAATGAAACACTACAGAGAGTGGTTAATATTTTCCTAGGAAACGATGTGCATTCTGCTACCCCTGTTGGTTATTTGCAAAACATTCCGGAAAGAGTTTGAGCCAGCTTTTGCTGATCCAAATTATGGCTTTTCAAACTGGAAAAAAGCAACAAAAGCTTTATCAAACACTAGCAAGCTTACAGTCCACAAAGAGTCAGTCAGAGAGCTACTGATGACCAGATACAGACTGAAAACTGGTAGCATAGTTAACAGAGAGCAGCTGAAGGCTTTAGTAGACAGGTATGACAGTTGTATTTTCTTCATGGTGGCTTAAATAGAGAGAAATTGTTATGTCATGATGTGCTTGCAAGGACTCCTGCCTTAAACTTAACGAGTCCTTTGTTTGACAGGTGCAAACCAGTTTACAAGGTATTGCCTTTAAGTCTAAGAAGATCCTTGTCATGGCATGTGGTTACAATTCTCTTGCTTTAACTTATTTTTATCATGGATATTTCAGTCATCGTCTACCACAGTAGGAGTACGCGCACATAAGAACTTGCCATAACAGTAGATCTCTAGAGAGGTTCTTATAGTAGATAATCCCATATTGGACTGATGCCAGTATCGGGTAATGAGGCACCGTGTATCTGGACTGGGTATGGACTAAGGCCGGATAATGACAGGGTTTGATACCCATGAACCAGGGGTTGCCAGGGCAGACGATCTGGCAGGGTGCCCAGCAGGCAGGCCTGGAACCGGAGTGTGGTCTGGTTGGGCAGAATAGGCGGCAGCATGGGACCGCCCTTTATACTGATGTTGCATGATATCGGTCACCTGATGTGGCGTGTACTTCGCCAGAGACTGCTAGCTAGAAATTTTTCCATGGGGCACTTGACGCCGCCGCATCAGTCCAATATGTAATTGCCTCCTGCAAGAGTGCTTTCAGGGTAAGGTCTTTAATGTCTGTGTATGATAATCAAAACAACATCTTCAGCATCACAACTGTGGCAACTGGAAAGTCACACCACCTATTGCAGCAGAGCCAACACCATAATTTAAGACACAACACTTTCACCATATTCTAGTCTTAATGATGCATCAGCAGCCACTCCTTGTTTTGATGCTGCTTGTGCTGCAAGGACTCCTATCTTAAGTTTATGGAGTCCTTGTCTTTCACAAGTTCATTTTACAAGGTCTTCTGTCTTAAGTTTAAGAAGAACCTGACTGAGCAGGTGCTTATGTCAGGCTCTTGTGTTAAGATACAATAGTGCCAGCCTCACAGTCAGATAAACATGATTCCTGCCCTGTCACTGCTTATTACTCATTCCTATTGTACTGTCTGATGACTAAGATACAACAGAACAACTATGTAAGAATTCAAAGTTACTGTTTATAGTAGATCTTTGAGGGGATCTCGGGCATTAGGTACGCTCTCGCTACAACTGTTCCCCTTTCTTGGGGGTCCTGTTCATGATTTGACTTTTTTTTTTTTTTTTTATTTAGTTTGTCCCGCTGTCTCTCCTCATATATCTGGGGTGTAAGCCTTGCTCCGTTTGTCTCGTGTGCTATCTCCACTACAGATGTACTGCTTGAAATCTTCTGTGGATTACCATTCTGACAATACAGTTCCCACGGTTGTACCCGATGAGGAATAAGATCCCTCAAGATCTACTCTTATGCCTTGCTAAGTGAGCTATTACAAAATGGTTCGTACAAACAGTTCAAGCATATACCACTGTAGAATTATATCCATTTACCTAACATCTCTCTTGCATTCCCTGTTGTATAATGGTATTAAAAAAAAAGGCCAATTTTGTAATTCTGAACAACGTAACTGCACTTCAACCTAGAAGGAGGGGAAGTAGGTGTTGCACATCTAATAATTAGTGCTGCTCACCATGAAGCAACTTGGAAATAAACTAAAATTGCCATATTTTAACTTATGATGGTGAAGTGGCAGTGACAGATGTTAACAGTGAAAGTTTGCAAGCTACCTAGATCAACAATAGCACATTAAACATGCGATACATCTGATTTTGTAACATGTTGCATGTCTGTGAGTGGAGGAGGCCACAATCAAGCAGATTAGCACAGCTAGTGCAATGTGCTGTGCACTTAAACTCAGACTGCACTGTCGTGCATTGCAGCAGCTGTAACTACTGCACTTTTTTCTGTACAGCAATATTTTTCTATATACATTGCTTCCTAAAAGGAAGACAAATACTTATTGGGGTGCTGGGTTATGGGACAAACATAGTACATTTGTAGCTGGGACAGACTATCACAACAGTGACACAATTTGACCATTCACAGACAGTCACTCACACTCTTTCAGTGTATTATTCATCTGCAAGGAAACTCAATTCCCTTGCCAGCAAAGTCATGTGCATCATGTCATATCTTTATGGTCTGGGTTAAGTTTGACTTGTCATATCAAACAAAAACTGACCTATAGCCTATACACAACCAAATTACACCAACACAAGTTATAATACCTTTTTAAAGTTTGTATGTACAGTAGGTGTTACAATTTAACTGTGGCAGATTCAGTAACCCACATTTACAACCTTTCTACTTCAGGTCCAGCATAACAGAGAAGTTCTACACAGACTATTGGATATTACATTAGTTCTTGCAAAACAAAATCTTCCTTTCCATGGCCATAGGGAGTCTTCTTATTCATACTGAATTCCTCCTCCTCTAGTAACACCCAGAGCGAGGAACTTTCTGAACTTGCAAAGTATGACAGCGATAAATAAACACCTGAGTGAATCTAAAGGAAGCAGAGTTATCTAAGTCCAGATATACAAAATGATTTTATATCCTCTCTTTCAAGTGGGTTTTAGACCACATTACCAGTGAAGTGCGTGATTCCAAATACTTTGGGATCATTCTTGATTCAACCATTGATATTTCTCATATTGATCAACTTTCATTCTGTGTACGCTCATTGATCATAACTTTAATATTCAGGAGAGATTCCTACTTTTAAAAATATTGAGAATTCATCATCAGTGCATCTATTTGAGGCATTAAAAAACCCCAACTGACCTGAGACTTGATATAGCTCGCTCCACAGGCATACGATGGGGCAGCAAACATGTCTGGTGCAGTATCTGGTTTCAAACCCGTGTAAAAAGAAGTAAACAAGCATGCTTTATATGTTCACTGCTATGCACACAAGCTTAATCTGGTGCTTGCAGATAGCTGTAATGTGTGTACGAGGCAGTTACCTTCTTTGGCTATATAGAGAAAGTATACACCTTTATCACTTCCAGTCAGCCTCGTCTAGACATATTTAATAAAGCTCAGCATGAACTGAACATTGGCCTAGAGCGACTTCGCTCTATGTGAGACTAGGTGGTATTGCAAATCACGAAGCTGTCAGGACACTGAAAGATACTTACCCAGCTTTGATATTAGCATTAGAGAGAATTCGGCAAAGGAAAGGACAGCTAAAATGTAGGTGATGCACATGCTCTACTTGAGTTCCTACAGAAATTTGAATTTGTACTAATGCTGCACATATGGCTAGAAATTTTACACTCGGTTAATAGCCTATCGTGTACTTGCAAAGTGAAACAATGGATGTCATCACAGCATCAACCATGGTCACTTCATGTTTGAAACTATTTGAGCAAAACAGAACAATTGATCATTATAATGATCTTATTAACTTGTCAACTAAATTTGCAGAAGACAATGAGGTAGACACAGAGTTCAAAGTAACTAGACAAAGACACCTAAATGTATGCCCGTGAACAAGCACAAGATGAGCAGACAAATGATCCTGCATTGTATTTCAGGACTACTGTATTCTATACAATCTATGATAGAATCACAACAGAAATGCAAGAGAGATTTAATGACTTCATAATACAGTTAAATGTTTCAGTTGTCTGTTACCAAGTCATTTTAATGATAGAGAAAGTCTTCTGAACCTAATTTCAGCTTACTCAGAGGATATAGACAGTGAGGCAGCAGTCAGAGTATAAACAGCTTTGTGCTTTCCATGAAGAGCTTCTCCGAGTCAAACACCATCGACAGTATGTTCAATGTTACGCTTTGTGAAAGATAATGATCTCCAGAATGCATATCCAAACCTAGGAATACTGTATCATATTTTCGGCATAATTTCAGTGTTCACGCTAAGGCTGAACGCACATTTAGCAAACTCCGTATTCTAAAAAATTATCTAAGATCTACTATGGCAGAAGAAAGACTGTCATCATTGGCACTTTTAAGCATTGAAAGGGACATTGCTGAGCAGGTAGACTTTTCATCAGTAATTGATGTGTTCAGCAAGAAAAAACACAGAAGAATGATTCTGAATTAGAGGTGCAATAGTATTGTAATACTACTGAACCTCACTTAAAGGATTCAACAAACTTTGACTGCAACAACTAGATATATCCTGTCTGTACATTGTCCATAAGGGTAGAAACAGGATCATTTTTCCTTCCCCATTTCATAGCTGCTTCACAAGACTATATCCCTGTTGTCTTGGTAACTTGTTTAATCAGCATGACTATACAGGGAGAAGAACATAGCGGTAAGCAGTCACTTGTTGAAGTATATTAAGTGTACAACTGATGTCAAAACATAGATCTTCTTCGGGGTATCTCGGTCATCAGGTACCACCACCTTAGCAACTTCGCCATCTGTAAATGGGCATCATCACAGAACATTTTCACCATTAAAATGGCTGACATTGTAAAACATCAACACACCACAGAGTTTAACAAATTATAACTCTGGATGTTTACTCAATAGCACTAGCTGCTTTTTGAAGCCAGTGCTACAATGGCTCTTGTCTTAAGCTTATGGAGTCATTTCACAGAGTCTGTTCACCACATCTGTCTGCTTGCTAAAGAGGACTCTTGTGTTGCTTATAATGGATTCCTTTAGCAGGTTCAGCTTACAAGGTCTTCTGTCTTAAGCGTGAGCAGATTTTTCTTCCTTGCTTGCCTGGTCATATCACAAGTCTCCTGTCTTAAGTTTATGGAGATCCATCCAGCATCAAAAGCATTGCAGTCGACTGTGCTGCAAGGAGGACTATTGTATTAAGCTTATAGTAAAGTCCTTTAACAGGTTAACATTACAAGGTCTTCTGTCTTAAGTTTAAGGAGATTCTTGCTTGTGCACGTGCTTAAAATGTTACTGTTAATTATGGATGCTGGATGTCCATAAACTTATCTATTCCTACCTGTCATTGATTTGTACTGGTTCCTACGATGGTGGTACCTGGTGGTGACTGAGATCCCTAGATTGAAGATGTGCTGTTATGCTGACTTCTTACGTAATTCATATTATAAAATTTGATGCCCCACCCTTTGTTGAAAACACATCCAGGTATCTTCCACTAATGATATTTGAAGCACAACACCATAGTCACTTGCTCTATAACACTATTATCAAATGTGGACAATAATGAAGTCCTGTAACCTAGCTGTTGCCATATGCCTACGCCACAGAAAACTAATGTAAAAATCTAAAGAGAAGTTCTGTTATGATCAACTGTTGCTGATGTAGTTGTAAGACAATTTTTTTTTTTTTAATGCTATTACCTGAATTACTGTCTTGTCAATGTGATTCATGCACTGACACTGTGCAATGGCTCCTTTTACTATAGTACAGAAGATAAATGCACTTGTATTACACTATTTTCATTCTGTTATCCAGGCTAGCATTTCAGTTTTATAAAAAGAGCATGTGTATCACTGGTAGTTTACAGTCTTGTGTACAGAGGTCCCTCCAGATAATGTTTGAGAGTCTTGCAACTTTGATGTTTTACTGCTACACGGAATTTCTCTGATTCATGCAAGTAAAACATTTTATTAATTCAGAGGACCATATCTTCTGGTTGCATACTTTTAAGGGTTTTGGGTTGATGGTAGAAGACGGAGCAAGTCAATCTGTCTGATAGATGGGGTAGGGCTTAATCCTCGGAGGGAGAGTTCAATTTCCTCCTCTTTAGGTGGGATACCTCCTAGGGGAATTGAGGGTGTGTGACAAATAGGTTTAGCGTATCATCATTTAAGATTTGAAACATGGGGGGATAGGGGGTACACACAGTTTAACCAAGGGCCATGTTGGTGAGGCCCATAAAATAGGGGACATAACTACTTTCTTTGCACAGTGTCCTCTTGATATTTAACATACAGATGCTCTCAGTTCTTTTATTGGATACACAGTATTCTGATATACCTTGCTTTGATCTTTGTGTTAAAGTAGTAATCTAATTGTCTTAGTTGTGTGACTACCCTGCATCCCCTCTGCTCAGCTGTTACATCTCTCTTTTCATACTACTTGAACAATCAGAAGAATGGCATGGAGGGGAGTCTGCGATATCACAGAATGTCTTAGACATATGAAAATCAAGAGCAATAACTGTTAAAAGAGTGGAATTCAATGTAGATCTGAGTGCAGTATGGCACCCCAAAGCCACTTTATTTATCAAAAATTATCAAAGCATATCAGGATTCAAGATGCATAACTGGTATGGAAAGGCAGATAGAAGGGAAGTTAAATATACAAATCTCATCTAACTCCTATACATTCTGCCCACCCATCTGGATCATCTACCTGTTGCAGATCTTGGTGTCATCTGCAAACAGACAAGCCTTACTCTCAGTCCATCTGCAATGTCACTAATGAAGATATTGAAGAGGACTGGCCCCAGGACTGATCCCCTGAGGTACCCCAGTTGTGACTTGCATCTCTTCTGAATGTATACCATTTACCACCACTCTCTGTTTTCTGCCCGTCAACCAATTTGCCACCCAGTTTACCAACTTCTGACCCACCCCAAGCCTACCCAGCTTATTTATCAATCTTCTATGTGGAACAGTGTTGAAAGCTTTGCTGAAGTCAAGGTAGGTGACATCAATTGCTCCTCCCTGATCCACCACTCTGGTTACCCAGTCAAAGAAATCTATGAGATTAGTTTGACAGCACCTACCTTTGTAAACCCATGCTGTCTTGGATCCCGTGCCCCTATGGATTCCAGGTGGTGCATTATCCTTTCCTTAAGGAGTGCCTCCATAATCTTGCCCACCACAGAGGTAAGACTGACTGGTCTGTAGTTCCCTGCCTCCTCCCTGCTACCACTCTTGTGGAGCGAGATCACATGAGCCCTTCTCCAGTCTTCTGGGACCTCTCCTGAGCTCAGAGACTCACTAAACAGTTCTGCTGATTCCTCTGCTAGTTCCACCCTTAGCTCCTTAAGTACCCTGGGATGTATGCCATCAGGTCCCATTGCCTTGTCCACCCTGAGCTTAGCAAGCTCTTGTAGGAAGCTCCATCTTCCTTTCCATGCCAGTTATGCATTATGATATGCTTTGTTAAATGTTTGATAAATACTGTAGCTTTAGGGAGCCCTACTGCCCTCTGATCTACATTGAATTCTACTCTCCAAACCAGTCATTGCTTTTGATTTTCATATGTCTAAGACATTGTGTTACATCACACACTACCATTCCATGCCATTCATCTCATTGACCTGGAATGTTGATTATGTCATATAATGATATGGCACCATGAAAGGACAGAGCTGCAGACTGCAGCTGCTGAGCAGTTGGGATTCAGGTAAATACAAAAGCAACAAAATTATTTTAGCTTAACAAAAGCTCAAAAATATATCAGAATACTGGGTATCCAATAACAACTTTTGAAATTGGGTATCCAATACCACAATTTTGAAATTTAAAGTTTTTTAAAACTATTATGTAACTAGTTATACTGGACAATTGGCCTAGTAATACTGCTTTCTATAGTAACACTATAGGAATTGTGATGTGATGGTCCTGTGGTTGTGTTTTGCTAAACTGTGTTTTGCACTTTCAAATGAAGGAACTGGTATGTTTCAAAAATATTAAGCATTTCACGATACAAATTGCTACTATGATCTCTTAAGACAGCTAATATGAAAATTACCAAAATAAAAGTATGAGGCCAACAATCAACTGTCTCTTGTTTTCTTTTCCTTACATAAAGTACTTCACGAGAACTTATTGACCTTCTTACCTGTGCTTCTGTTTGAACCTGGGACAAATGTACATCAAAATGTAATAACTAGTGAGGTATTAAATTAGAACTAGCACAAACCAGAATGCATTTTATAACCCATGGTTTCTGGGTGCCCAGAACCCCGCCCTTCTTCATGTTCGTATACAAAAATCAGGACTTTGGATAGTTTGCCCCCTGAAAAAAACAAACACGCCACCTGTCTCCTCCCCATGAAGGTCTTCCTGGGGTGCCCTAAGTGTCGGTACTGAGCCACCTCCTGTTGAATGCCCAGTTCCATATGGGAGGGGTTAGGAGTAGGATGAGCCTCTTTGTGGATGACTCAAAACTGGGAGCACTGGCAGATGGGGACAAAGCGAGAGAGACAGTCCAGAGGGACCTGGATACCCTGGAGGGGTGGTCAAGGAGGTGGGGAGTGAGGTTTAATCCAGGGAAGTGTAGAGTGCTGCATCTGGGGGTCAGAAACCCAGGTCATGTATACACACTGGGGGGGGGTCTCGCAGCAAACCACAATGAGTGAAAGGGATCTGGGGGTGGTGGTAGACACCAAAATGAATAACAATGAAAACTGCAGAAGATCTGCAGCAAAAGCAAACAGGATTCTGGGCTGCATAGCCAGGGGAATTACATCCAGGAGGAGGGCGGTGATCCTCCCTCTGTATAATGCCTTGTTCAGGCCGCATCTCGAGTACTGTGTGCAGTTCTGGAGACCTCACCTCAAGAAGGACATAGCACTGCTGGAGAGGGTCCAGAGGAGGGCAACCAGGACAATTCAGGGCATGAGAGAGAGGACCTATGAGGAAAGGCTGGAAGAACTTGGGCTGTACTCACTGGAGGAGAGGAGAGATAGGGGGACATGATAGGGTCTCAAATATGTGAAAGGGATAAACAGGGTGGAGCCAAAGAAATGTTCAGGCTAAAGAAAGGAGGCACAACCAGGGGGCATGAGGGAAGCTGAGGGGGAATTATAGGAGAACTGAGAAGGCATTACTTCACTGAGAGGGTGGTGGGCTATGGAATGCACTGCCCGAGAGTCTGGTGGAGGAGAGCACCATGGAAGGCTTCAAGAGGTGGTAGGACAGGTGCATGGGTAAACTGAAGCTGAAGATGACCCTCTGGGGCTGGGGTGGTGGGAGAGCCGAGCGCCAATGGGAGCTGGCTACTGAGCTGACACGACAGACCATCAGGCCTAATCTGCTGGCTTTTAGTATGTTAGAATGTTAGATGGGCTGGGCACCACAAATTCCGTCTCTATTCTACATTCCCTGTTTTACCAGTATGGAACTCCTGTGCCATCTAAACACTTTGGGAAACAGGGTATATAAAGCCATGTTGGCTAGGTGTTCTTTTCCAAATTTAAACAGCAGTTTGGAAAACCTTGGCCCTGGCCCCTCTTGGTCAGTAACTGATCCCTCTCCTTTGTTTTCCCAGTCTGTGCCCAGGCTATTTGAATTGACTAGAAACTCATTTTTTTTCTCATTGTAGATAAAGGCTGAGAGAGAGATATGCTTCCTAGTTCCTAAATGCATTAAATGGTGCCACATATATGCTATTCTTTGTCGTTTTGCAAAGCAATAATTTAGTAGTATGAAAACTCTGTTTTATGTAGGCTATTTTATTTATTTTTTTAAGAAAAAAATAAAGATTAGCTTTCCATTCATGAAATTTTGCAGACTGGGAGTTAATTGTGCTTCCTGTTTTTTTTTTTAATTCAAGTTTATTGAAACATTCGGCTACAGTACATAGAATAAGCAGCAGGACAATCTATCAGATGTCTTGGCAATCAAGGCTATAACATACATATTGTATAAAAGATATGATTCACAGATCTTTACCAAATAGTTTATCCTATATTCAGCTTTAAGCATATACCCTATTAAACACCCTGGTAAGTGACTATACAGAGGTTCAACCCTTATACCTCTTTTGTTAGAAGACCAGGACCTTACTCAATCTCATATACTGGGAAGAAGACCCATTAAACATTGTATGTATTTAGGTGGTTGCCTCAGGGAGGACATCTTTCCATACCATCCACTAAGTCCATCTTCGGACAAATGAGAGGTTTTAAGTTGACTCTATAAGTCGCTCTTCCATATGTTGAATGTCTTAACTAAGGATAACCACTGATGAAAGGTGGGGGGGATCTTCCGCAAGCCATTTGTGCATGATGGTCTTGTGGGCTGCAGCCAACAAGATGTTCCATAAATATATTCTGTCAGCCCCACGTATCCCTGGTGGTGGTAGGCCCAATATCAATTGTGGTCGGTTCAAGGAAGAGGTGAGAGAGAATAAGTCACTAAGCGCCATCTTAACTTGTTGCCAATATGGTTGCAGGACTGGGCATTGCCAGAAAATGTGGAAATGATGGGTTCTGAGCACTTTCTCCAGCATTTAGAGGTGTGCTCTGAACACCATTGACTTTGTATATCCAGGGAATAGCAGTATCCAGTCCTGATCTTCCAAGCAAATTCTGCCATGGGGCAGTGTGTAGTTTTACTGGCAATCCTGTATATCTTTTCCTATTCTACTCCTTCAATTGAACACTCGCCTCCTGCTCCCATCTGCATTTTAGGGGTAGGGAGCAGTAAATGTATAGATGTCTGAGGGCCTTATATAGTGCAGAGATATGACCTTTCTGGAGTTTTTGACTCAAGATGTCCTGGAGTGTCCCTGTCAGATGGTGAGAATGGGGGGGGGTTCTTAGTTGTAGGAAACGGTAATGATCCGAGTTCCGCAAGTGATAGGCGTCTCTGATTTTGTGAAATTCCTGTACTGTCCCAAGTGACATCATCTGTCCTAAGTAACACAACACCATCATTGACCAATGCCTGAATGTGAGGTCCAGGCGTGAGGGAAGAAAAGAGTCACTCCAGGTAAACCATTGAAGTGGCCACAAGGCTGCTGTTAATTTGTACTTTGCCCAGGTTCTGTAAATGGCCCACAGCGTGTTGTGGGTCATCAGTATGGGGATAGCTCTGTTTTGAAGTTGGAACGCAGGATCTGCAACTCTTGCCTCCAGAGGCACCTCATCTGTGGCTGCCACCTCTGTTGTCTTCCAGTGTGCCCTGCACCCATCTGTGGACCACAGGAGGGCATATCTAAGTTGTGTGGCTAAATAGTAGTCTTCCAGATTTGGAAGTGCCCTCCCAACACTTAGTTTGTTGGCTTGCATGATGAGATTTTTTATTCGAGGTCTTCCAAGGGACCAGACATATCGGGAGACAATCTTCTGCCAAATTTAAAACTGGATTGTAGGTATTCGGAGAGCTAGGCATTGAATAGGTATAGGAACCTGTGCAAAATGTTTATGGTCACAGATTCTATTTGAGAGTGCAAAGGGAAATTTTGAGGGACCATCTGGCTATGTCTTGTCAGATTTGATTCATTAGTGGGTCATAAATAGCAACAAATAGTTTGTTTAAATTCTTGGGAATCTGCACACCCAAATATTTAAAGTTTAGAGGTGTTCCAGCCAAGGGGCAGACTTTGGGGTACTTCAGGGGATGGGTTATAATAGAATTTAAGGATCTCTGTTTTATTTTTGTTCAGGGTGTAACCTGTGTGGAGGCCAAACTCTTCCAGAATTGACCAAACCCGGGGAATTAAGGTGTCCGGCTGGGAAAGGTACAGCAAGACAATATCTGCATATAACGATATCTTGTGTTCAGTGTCTCCCAGCCAGACTTCTTTAATATTTGGGTCATCCCTAATGAACTTTAGCCGTGGGCTCAATGTATAGGGCAAATAGTATAGGTGACAAGGGGCAACCCTGGCATGTGCCCCTGCCAAGGGAGAATCTGTTAGAAATGCCACCATTAATACGGACATAGGCCTGGGGGCTGCATACAAGGTCTTTAGTTCATCTACAGAGGACTGCGGGAAGCTGAGATGTTCTAATACAAGAAAGAGAAAGCTCCACAAGACCTTATCAAAAGCTTTCTCTGTGTCTAAACTCATTACACAGGTAGGGATGCGGTTGCAGTTAATTGTGTCTATAATTTTGATTGTTCGACTGACATTTTCCGGAGCCTGCCTGCCAGCCACAAAGCCTGTCTGGTCCAACTAGACTATCTGGGAAATGAGGGGTTAAGGCAGGCACAATTATGGCTGTAAAAATCTTTATAGCCCACTTTAAAGTGAAATGGGACGATATGAACCACATTCCGTGGGATCTTTGCCAGGCTTCTGTAGGACTGTGATTGTGACATAATTCCACGACTGGGCACTGCCCCTCTCCACCCAGATCTTGTTATAGGTGTTGCAAAGAAGTGAGGTTATGTCTTTGGAGAAAACCTTATAAAATCCCCCCTCCCCCCCGCCGAAGCCATCTGGTCCCAGGCACTTCCCAGATTTCAGATTCTTAATCATCTGCATCAGCTCTGGCTGAGAGATTGGGGCCAGTAGTGCTTGGCCCTGCTCCAGTGTCAATGCAGGCAGGTTTAGAGTCTGGAGAAAACATTGTTTCTTCGCTGGGGATGATTCCTGTTGTGGTTTATAGAGTTCTATAATAGGAAACAAAGGCTTCCGCAATCTGGTCCCCATTGTAAGAAATTTGTCCTGTTGTGGGATGTCTAATTTTGGTGATATTTGATTTGGCAACTTGATGCCTAAGACGGTAGGCCAGAAGTTTAGCCACTCTGGGGCGCCCTTCATAGTACGATTGTTTACGGTAACACAGGGCTTTTTCGGTTTCTATTTTTTTGTATGTTTTGGATTTTTGTCCTTAAAGATTTGAGTTCTACCTTATTTTGTTTATTCCATTTTTGTTTCTGCTGTGCTTCTAGTGTTCTCAACTACCCTGTGAGCATCTCTACCTGCTGCCTCCTTTCTTTTTTTTTTTTGTGGGCAGCTATCGATATCAGTTTGCCTCTGACCATTGTTTTTACAGTATCCCACAAGATTTGAGATGATATTCCCAGGTCGGTGTTGAGTTCTACTGTCTGTTTGATTACCTTTGGATCTCCTCTATTGTTTTTATCTCTGACTAAGGAGACGTTAAGTCTCCAGTGATTTTTTTTTTGTGGGAGCATAAAGTCTGCCTCCAGGAAAATTGGTTGGTGGTCCGAATGAGTGGCTGTTCCTACCCACATTGATTGGAACAGGGACAAGTCTTTAGAGTAGGTCAGAAACGTATCTAGTCTGGAGTAGGTTTTAAACCTAGGAGAACAGTAGGTGTAATCTTTAGCCTGAGGATATTTCTCCCTCCAGATATCTACCAGGCCCACATCTGAGATCAGTTTTAAGAATAGACAGGTTGTCTGGTTGTTAGGGTTAGGGATCTGGGAAGTGGAGTCTAGGGGCTCTGTACTTCCTGGTTGAGCTAATTCATTGTCATAGTTGTCATCTCAGGTGGGGGGAGGGTCTAGCCTATGAACACACATGCATTTTCCCCCTAATTTCAAATGCATATTAAAGTAACCACTTTTGGCTCCAATCCTCTGGTCTCGATCCACAGATATGGGCTCGATTTGTGCGAATCACCACACCTGCAGATTCAGTCACACATGGACAAATCCATAGCCCCTGGCCACCTCCTTCCATGTAAGCAGAGGTTAGTTGGGGGGTATTTATGGGGCAGAGGTAAGCTGGGTACCAGGCACCAAATCAGATGCTCAGGGCAGCATCAGTATGGCTCCTCTGCTCCTTTCAGAACTGGAAGGCTTTGCCTGTAGTTTGGAGGGGCAGCTGGTGACACATGCCGTGCCCCCCTCCATGTGGTATATTTATTTATTTGAAAATTGGTAACTGGGAGAGGCACACTGAGCCAAAACTCGTTTCCAGGTGCAGTCTGGTGGAGGGGAAGGTGGAATGAGCAGCAATAGAAAAACAAGTGTCTAAAACATCTGAACAACATGGGATTCAATATATCAGCAATAAAAAGTAAATAATGCATATAGTGAAGATAAAGTAATACAAAAACACAAGTTTGGCCACAATAAATAGTATCCAGAGCAAATAGCTGGACCGATTAGGGTTCAGCTGTGGAGGAATCATGAGGAAAGGTAGCAGGAACAGGTGGGAAGAGGTTGACGTTTCAACTGGCACCTGAGGGAGCCTAGGGATGGGGAGTAACGGAAGGGGGAGGGGAGTTTATTCCAGAGAGAGAAGTTGATAGAGAAAGCAGATTGCCCTGCAGAGGGGTGAGGAGTGGCAAAAGCACGATGGTCCCTGGACTGGAGGGAGCAGGAAGCAGTGGGGAGTTGGGATAGAAGAGAGGAGAGGAGAGGTAGGATGGAAGGGAGCCAAACCAGTATTTGGATATGATATCAGCACACATGTCCAAGCATCCTTTGGACACTTGGTTTCTTTATTATACTGCATGGTTGCTCTTTTCCATCCTGCCCTCCCTCACATTTGTCACTGCATGGGTTGCCTCCAGGCATCCTCCTGTTCGCATGTGCTGCGCGTGGCCTTCTGGCAATTCCTACCTGCTTCCTTGTGGTGTTTTTGCTTTAGGTGTTTGCAGTGTGGCTCATGTTGCTTCCCATTCAGTCGGCATGGTTACTGCAGCTGTCATATTTTTACTGGCTGCCAATGTACCAGCCCTATTTGAACTATGAGCTGGGACCCATTAGAAAACAGGAACCTTTTGGAGGTTCAAATTAGAAAAAGAAAAGGATCTCCCACCCATTAATCTGAGAACAGAACCAGGAGCTTGGAAATGCCAGGTTCATATCCCAACATAGCCATTAGTTTTCTAAAGGGTAAGTGGTTTGACTTCAGTGTTTCATCCTTGTAGCTGTATAACTGGGTAGAAGTTAAATGGTGTCCCCAGTCAGTACTATGAGCTCTGCTCTCTGGATGTACTGCTCTGGCAGTCTGCTCCACCGGGCGCTACCCCCATGGGTCCTAGTGCACTTCTCATTTGATTTCTATCTTTCCACCAGCAACAGAACTCCTGCCTTTTAACACCACTTCTAACCCTGTCTGGGCTGTTCAGTCTGCCTTTTCAGCACAGCAGTTCAGCAGTATGCTGCTCTTGTAGTTCCACTGCAGCCAGCTAAGTTCCATCTTTCGCTTTCAGCAGCGCCTCATTTTCAGTTTATGCTAGGCAGTCTAACTGGCTTTACCACAGCTTTTTCTGGAAGCAGCTGGCATAAGTCTAACTTTACCAATGTTTTATCACCTTATCATTCAAACCTCAGTCAACCTGAGTTGCATACAATGCTCAGTCATTCTAGACTGCATTGTGCTCTCGTGCCAATGGCTGTGTCAGGACACGAACCCAGGACTTCCAAGTTCCTGGACATAATACTAGTTAGTTTCTACAAGGGCTGGAGATGTATGGTAGTTTCTCCCTACTGGGGCCTCAGTCTGGCTACGTCTCCTCTCCTTGGGAAGAATGTACATGTCTGTCTATGTTGTGCTTTTGGGCCTTAATCCCTAAGGTGCCTTTGGTCTCGGGACATTGTTCCTGTGACACCTCAAGGGGTTGGATCCCTTTCTTAAGGGTTCCTGTATGCTTATGACACCCCGACAGGGTGGCAGTCCTCGTAGCAGGGACAGAGACAGTATAAGCCAAAGTACACAGTTTCACCAGCATCACATACAACTCAGTCTTCAGTCAGTTCTAAACTATGCTCATAGAGCCTGATGACCCTTTGAACTGGAAGGCTTTGCCTGTAGTTTGGAAGGGCAGTGAGTGGCACTTGCCACCCACTCTCCATGTGGTACATAACCGCGCATGTGCAAGCATCCTTTGAATGCTCGTTTTTTTTCATTGCCGTCTTCCGCCCCTCTTCCTCCTGTGGTACCTCTCTCTCCTTGAGGTTGGGCCTTCTTCCCAAAGGTACCTTTGGTCTGGAGGACCTCATCCCTACAACACCTCAAAGGGCTGGATCTCTTTCACAAGGTTTCCTGTGTCATTATGACACCCCAACAGGGGTGGTGGTCTCTGTAGCAGGGACAGAGAGAGAGAGAGAGGTACGCCAAAGTACACAGTTAGCATAGGCATCACATAAACTGAATCTTTAGTCAGTCCTAAACCATAAACTTTGACCCCGATGACCCTGTGAGCATGGAATCATGGGATATGGCAGTCCTTCAAGACACCCATCTCCACTGTAAATACCTTGCTTACAGCAGGTAGTAGTGCAGGCAAGAGAGGCCGAGGAGGAGGACTTCAGGTAACTCTGCTTGCTGGTATGCAGATATATGCCCCAGCTGCCAGTGTACTTGAGGCAGGGAAGAAAAAGCCGGATCTACAGAATGGCATCCAACACACTGACCCTACATAACATCCTGTTGCCTCTACTTGCCTGTGCTCTGGAGGAGACCCTCGACCTTCAAGCCCAACCACAAGGAGGAGGGAGGGGGCAAGCTGTAGAGTTGGAAGGAGTGCTGCAGGTAAGAGTTGGCAGCCAGGGACAGATGGGGCCAGGCCAGTGATATAGAAGGGTCAAAACTGGCACAAAGCCCTACCAGCCAAATGCTGGTAGAGTTTTCTTTAGCTAGTAAAATTTCCTTTCACTAGCCCTGCTTATATGTATTAGAGACAGTAATATGTGAATAAATAGATCAGTGTGGGCAAGTGTAATGTCCTTGAGGCTAGAGGACTTTTCCAACCTCTCACCCTGCTGGTTGCAAGTGTTGCAAAAGTTAACTTATACCCATGAAATAGGCGTATAGTACAGGTTTAAAAACAAAAGGTTTAGGCAAAAGGTGGTGATGGTGTTGCAGAGCTGCAAGCTGTTGAGTGAGAGCTAGCAAGAGACCAACAGAGTGACTCCATGCAGTTGGCAGACCATGCAGTGAGGACCTGGGGATAGGAAGGAGACGTCCTCTGGATGCCAAGTATTGTTTAGGAAATGGGGAGGGAGTGGGAGGGGGTAGTGGGTTACTGTATCTGGAAAGGCCACAGGGCCACCAGAAAAAAATATTTGAACACTAGCCCAGAAGTAATACTCAGCACAGTGGGTCAGTGAGAACTTCCAGCAGCACTGGCAGTCCCTGAAGAGTCTCTATATAGCACAGTCCCATGCACCTGTATGATGCCCTAATAAATATTGTGGAAGTGATACTTTTTAACATTCTTTACTATCCTAATCCCCTGTGCTGATAGCAATCTGTTTTGACTTGCCTATGACAAGCAAACAAAAAAAATGAGTTTGGAAAAGTATATTTAAAAATGTAGTGGAGGAAGTGGGGTGGTGTAAAGTATATTTAAAATCGGAGGAAGGAGACCAGTAGACTTAAAATGGGGGCAGGGGGTGGCTACCTTAAAATGGGAAGAAATTAAGCATTATTTACAGTATTTCATTTTGATAACTGGGTAAGCCCACTGGAACCAGGGGTCCCTTTTTTCAGGGGCAACCCGGGATTAATTGCACGCATAACAATTGAATAGACAGTACATCATATACAGTACAGTACAGGTAGAAGGAAAGATACACTGAAAACACTGTTTACAAGGTACCAAATAATGACTGGATTAATTACACTAAACAATAAATTGTGGTCTTGGGAGACGGAACCCTATATAATGTTAGACAAGAGGAACACTTGACGTGGGATAATTCAAGGTGGAAATTTTAGATTGAACAAAGTGCCCTTTAGATGCACAGCATCTGGGACAGACAATAAGCAGAATATATAGAGTGTACAGATATACTGGTGGGTGACCAGACCAGAATCTACATCATATATCCATGGGACCTTAATTATAAGTAGTGCAGTCAGTGAAGACAGGAGCATATTTAAGCTGTAGGGGAGCATACTTTTAAACCTTTCTGCACCAAAATGTGGGACACCCTTGAAATCTGCTATAATGTATTGACCCCTGATGCAGGCAAACAGCTCTAGTTACCTCTTGCTTTCACATCTGCTCATTTGCTCCATTTCCAACACACAAATAATGAGATATTAGAGGTGACATCTGTATGGTCAGTCATCATTAAATAACATTCTTTGATAACCATTTTGGATCACACTCTGGCCAAGCAAGGCTGGCAACAATTTAACCCATTGGATAACAACCATAGTCAAAATATGTTCACCAGTTTCCAGCCATTGTTAAATGTGGCTCTGTGGGCAAATCCTTGCCTGGGCTATTACTGAGAGTAAGGAGGTGAGTGAGAGAGTCACTCAGTCAGTCTGTCTGTGACTGAACGTGTGAGTGGGTCAGTCTAGGACTGAGTGAGTGGTCGGTCAGTGACTTACTGGATTGGTCAGCGAGTGAGGGAGGAGTTGTTCAGTCATTGCATAGGTTTGATCTGGTGGTATAGTCTAGAGGTTAAAGTAGCGAGCTGTGAATGAACTTGGTACATCCAGCAGACCTGGGTTTGGTTCCTACAACCTCCACTTGCATACCCTGTGACTCTGAGCAAGTCACTTAGCCATCCCAGTGCTCCCAGGTCACCCCTGAAAACAGGCACTTGTGCCCAGTGGGTCTTACCCGGTTACCAAAGACTAAAAAATAAATAAAAAGTGGAGACTTTGCCTGAAACTTTATGCTATATAATAGCAAACACTGGTGGCTGCCATGTCTGGCCTTTGCTAGAACAGAATTCAAATCTTTGCAGTGCATTTTGTATGATATGACTGAGTGTATTGACATGTTTGATAGCTGTCCTGTGTGTGAGAGATTCTTGTGTGAGACACAACCATGTGCGAACTGTGTTTGTATATTATGTCTGGGAAGAGTTCTTGTACTATGCCAGTATATTCTGTGTGGGGGGTGGGTCACTTGACACCAAGTAGTGTTTGGCATGAAATAAGGTGAGGGGCACTAGGTGTGCTTGGGAAGAGGGAAGGACCTGCCACATGATACCAGGTTGTGCTTGGCATCAGATACAGTGAGGTATGGATGCCCTGGACATGAGGGACTGCTTGGCATAAGTCAGGATGAGCAATGGGATACCACTGAATAACTGGGAGTGCTTGGCATAGGTCAGAGTAGGGTTTGGCATGGGATGGGGAAAGCTAGGAGGTGACACTAGACACCAGGGAGTGCTGAGAATGGAATGGGTGAGGGAGCTGCCACTGGACAACAGAGAGTGTACATCATAAGAGAGGGTGTTGCGGATACCAGAGAGTGCTTAACACTGGACGGGATGAATGAGGGGTGCACCAGGCCCAGAGAGTTCATGGCATGGGGCTGGGTGAGGGAAGGGTGACACTGGAGTACTTGGTGTAGGATGGGGCAATGGAGGAGTTGCCACTGGAAGCCATCGAATGCTTAGCATGATATAGGGTGAGCAGAGGCAGTGCCACTGGATACCAGGGACTGGTTGGCCCAGGATGGGATGAGGGAGGGGTCTGCCACCAAACACCAGGATGTGTTTGGCATGGAATGTGGTGAGAGGGGAGCCCGTGGACCCCAGGAAATGCATAGCAGAGGATAGGAAGAGGGAGGCAGTGCTACGGAACACCAGGAAGTGGTTGACACAGGATGGAGATGTGGCAGGAGGATGCCACAGGCACAAGGAATTGCTTGGTATGGAGTTAGGGAGATGAAGGGGTGCCACTGGACACCAGAAAATGATTGGCGTGGAGTTAGGGAAATGAAGGGGTGCCACTGAAGACCAGGAAATGATTGGTTTGGGTTAGGAATATATCGCCTCTGGAACACTAGGAGGCCTTGGCAAGTAGTGAGTACTTGGCAAGGGCTGGGATAACAGAGGAGGTTGCCAGTGACACCAAAGAATGCTTGACACGGTATGTAGTCATCTGCAATTAGCCTTTCAGACAAGCTATTTGAAGTGCCAGCCAACTCTTGGATTTTTAGTTCTTTCTTTTTGTTTGCATTCATTTTTAGCTGTGCTATGCTTTTTGTTTGTGTTTGTTTTTTAGTTGTGCTGTGCTTTTTTTTTTGTATTCATGTTTTAGTTGTGCAATGCATTTTGTTTGTGTTCACGTTGTAGTTGAGGTATGCTTTTTGTTTGCTTTCACTTTTCAGTTGTACTGTGCTTTTTTATTTGCATTCGTTTTTTAGTTGTGCTATTTTTTGTTTGCATTCATTTGTTTTGCTATGCTTTTTTGTTTGTATTCATGTTTTAGCTGTGCTGTGCTTTTTTGTTTGCATTCATTTTTATGTTTGCCCTTGTGCTTGTGCAAAGCGAACATGTTGGCATGATAGTGGATTTAGAGAGGTGTCACTGTTGGTTGAATGCAGGGCTCTCTGCAGGGGACTTAACAGTGTCAGACCATCATGACACTCTTTTGGGCTTGCTGGGCAGAAGCTGTATGAAGTTCAAAGAAAGGAGCCACCCAATCATAGGGGACTCTTCCCTTTGATCTGCATAACTCTGCTCAACAAGCAGAGCTGATCAGTGCCATGATCAGCCTGCTGTAGTCCTCCCCAACACAAAAACAACCCTTCCACCCTCTGCCAAGTATCCCTCCCACTTCCCATTGTTTCCCTTCCTTCTTAATTTTTGGACACTGGGGAGCCCAATTAACCGCTGCTGGCTTGTACTCCACCCTGTCCATTTTACTGTGTGACACAGAGGAGCCCATCCCTGGTGCCACCAAACATAACACTGACATTGGGGTACCAATTTACGTGTTATACTTTACAGATCATTTTGGATTTAAGTATATAAACACAGTGATCGGCATGGCTCTAAGTAACCACACATAAATTATTGCTTACTGTTGTGCTGAAAGTATTCCAGAGACTGAAGGCTCCTTTAAGTGTGTTCTTGAATAATCTTGCTAAATCTTGGTTTCCTAATAGAAAGCCTGCAAAGTTATTAACTGCCTAGCTGCAAGTTTTATTTGGTGCACAACCACTAGTTCATTCTCCCTGAACTGTTATTATAATACCCCCCCATCTCCAGTGGTTTCAATAAATTAACTAATGAAAAAATAAACAAAAAAGTTTTATTTTCTCTCTTCAGGGAACATGAGTTTCTACAATCCCACAATGGACTTTTTAGATATTCTCTGTCGCGAAGGGTCTGTAATTAAATGTACAGTGCAAATGAGTCCTATGGAACTAATGAGCATGGTTCCGTTTGTAAAAAATGTACAGACATATATACACTATTGAAGGAACTGAACTCAACTAAGAAGTAGTTAACATATTACGTTAACAACACAATACACGAAGGGTAAACAGTAAAAGAAAGGGACGGACTAATAGTGGGGATTCCAATATATCTGTTGAACAGGGGCAGTCCATTAATAAAACATAACTTTACATCAGAGCAACAAAATGACTGGAATACTGTAAAGAGGCAAAGATACAAAAAAGGGAGAAAGGCATTAGGTAGCACTGATATTCCCCTATCGGACAGATTTTCATATTTAGAGTCAACACAACCTGGGATTATCATTAAAGGGGAAGGTACAGGTGAGAATGGAGGACAAGTACATATGGAGCATGATACCCCTGAAAATAATGCAGAGTCCCAGCAGAAGATGGTTATAGGTGACTCAATAATACATTATGTAGACTCTATATTTGTAAGGACAATAACCAAAACACATCAGTTTATTGTCTACCAGGAGCTAGGATCGATGATGTAAAGCATAGAATTCATAAATTGGTAAAAGAAAAGGGCTCTTCTGTAATTCTGCATGTAGGTACCAACGATGTTGGTAAACAGCATGAAAAAAGACATCTGTCATGACCTACTATCACTAGCTAGACAACTAAAATAGAAAGACTGTAATGTGGCAATAGCTGGTATTCTGCCAATTCCCCGAGCACATATTGAAAAAAAAAATCAAACAATTATGCATATCAGTTCTCACCTCCTTAATTGGTATAAGAAAGATTATATTTTGTTTATTAATCATTGGTAACAGTTCCGTGATAATAGGTTATTGTATGCTAAGGGATGGTGTTACACGAGACCCCTGCACCCTAATTGGTACCCTCAGAGGTATACTGTAGACAGCTAGCACTTAAGTATATGTTATATTAACATGTAGGGCTAAGGGCATCTACCGTACAAGAGTAGATGTCAGGATATGAATGCATATTGCTGTAATACACTTTGCTTGCTAAAACATATATTCTTTTACGTATTTTCTGTGTATTTCTTACTTGTAGGATGCCAAGGCATCTGTGTCCTTGGAATAATTATGATATGTAAGTCGGCATTGCCATCTTTTGGTGATTTGTACTACTACACTGAGTTATGCAAGACTCTGTATAAGAACTCTTTTGTTCATAAACTGATGACTATACAGAATTGTATAATGTTATCTTGGACCGTGGAGCCACCTCTAATTTAGCCAATAGGGTTCATCTCTGTAACTAGAAATGTTTCTATCCTACAGTAACCATAGTAATTATCATAGGTATATAATGTAATACACTAGTCTTATACCTCAGAGACCTCAGGAGAGACCCCAAGAGACACAGAGAAACCTCGAGGTATAGGAACGCTTAGCCTTGGCTCCTGGTTCGTATTGGTAAGAACTGCTTAGGGCAACTGTGATTTATCCTTTTGGTAGTAATAAACTTGTTTATTACTCTCATGCAATGTATCTGTGATTACTTGCATTCCCAATATTGCCAAGAACCTGAAAGTGAGGTTTAGACCTCCTAACAAATTGGCGACCACGTGCAGGCGATATTTGGTGTTTGTAAGTTTTTACTTGTTACTGAAACTTTTCTTCCCATGGGGACAGTGAGTGTACATTCCCGTATCACCTCCTCCCATTTTAAACCAGTTTGTAGTAACTTGCAGAGTCTGGCTGTCTTTTTGGTGTGGTTGATGCTGACTCGACTCACTCCATTACGGCTTTGATTTGTAAGTCTGCAACTTTTACAGTAGCCCGGCTGTGTATAAAGTGTTCCTGCTGTGGATCGATACACAGCATGGCGCCTTTTTCACAGTTTGATTTTTCATTCCCTCCCACAGAATGGCCACTGTATCAAATATCTGCGCAGAACTGAGACTTGATGTCTCGAACTTCCTTACCTCCCATGGAGGATGGTCTGACTTTGTGCGGGACGCAAGTCAATCCGAAAACCCTATACTGGGGATTTCAACCCAGTACACGGAGATGAGACAATCAGCCAATAAGTGACAAGCTAAAGGGTTGATGGTCGCGTTTCTATGCTGCTGTGGAAGCCTAAAGCAAGGTTTTGAACCGCTGATCTGCAAATTTCATCACTTAAGCAACAGATGGGTTTGCAGGAAACAGAATGTGTTAGACTGCAGCAGAACTTGGAGTATGAACTCCAAACTCTGCGGAATGAAAAGGATTCACTATTGCATCATTCAGCTCAAGCTGGAGAACAGGAACTGTGTATGTTGAAACAGGAGTGTGAAAGTTTGAGACAGGATAAGGGACAAGTGTTGCAAATGAATGATTTGCTAAGTGCTGAAAATGCTCAGTTGAGTGAGGAAATGGGTGAGCTGCAGGACGAGATAAACCAGGTACGTAATTACTTAGAAGTGTCTATCAGGGACAATCATGAATTGAGCGCCGGGTATAGAGTGCTGCAAAAGCAAAAGCAAGATGAGGTTGATATGGATGTTGCAAGTGTGAGTAATACTGAATGTAGAACCAGAATGTTGAAACTGCACCATCAGCTGGACATGTTAAGGCAATGGGAGGCATGGCCCCTGCCTTACATATGTCATCTGAAGGGGAGTTGTCAGATGATGACATTTCTCAATACAACGCCCAGTCACACCCCTACTATGGCCCAGAGACCCCACCCTGCCATCCACAACATGGCAGGTCCCCACTACACCCTCACCATGTCATACGTCATCGACGTCGTGATGCCCATCATGGGAGATGCCAACATGGCAGCCTCCTTGATGGGGAGGGAGCAGGCCCAGGCCTGGTCCCGATGTCACCACCGATAGCAGTTATTAATGTGGAAGATAGGCATGAGATAGAAACCATGATTGAAACTGTGATAGGCAATGTACCCCTTCCTGAGAGAAGTAAACGGGCCATTAAAACCCAGATTAGACAGCTTCTGCAAGAGGCTGGCACTCAGGAAGGTATTGTCCGCACTGCGGCCGAGGCTGAAGCTCGGGCCACCCTAGACGGCGCTCGAGACAATCCACCTCTGCCTGATCGACCCAGTAATCCCTACAAATGGCCTACTCTGTTCAGCAAATAGCTGACAGCATCGGTCGGATGAACCCGTCCGACAACCTCAGCTGTCATTTGGAAAAGGTGCGTTCTAAATGCGAGATGCTTAGCCTAGCTGCAGAATACCAGGTCCAAATACTATGCCAAACCATTGATCCTAGTTTGTGGGCCAAACTCCTCAATGCCATCCGCCAGGACGGGAACGCCACCTTTGACGAGGTTGCAGTGGAGCTCATTTCTGCTCACAGCCCAGGTGTAGTAGGAGTGATGCTTGCATACCCTGTAAAACAGAATGCAAAGGAAAGTCCAGCGACTTACCACCAGAGACTTTGGATGGCCTACCGAGCAGGAAAGCACTTGGCACAAGAAGCTGCAGATTTAGATCTTATTGAATATAAGACCCTGTTCCTTAGGAACATGATTCCAGCAGTACGAGAAAAGGTAGAGCCAAGCACCTACCCCAATACAGATAGGTTTGCCGACATTCTTCGGAAAACCGAGAGAGTTTACCAACTCTATATCCGTGATCTGGGCTCCGGTTCCAAGAAAGTAGCCGCCGTGGAGCCTACTTCCGAGGTCACGACGCACTACACTGTGGAAGGGCAGGCCCAACACCAACAAGCCCCTCCAGCTGACAATCAACACCCCCAACAGGCCCATCAACAACAACCACAACAGAAACAACAGTGGGGTGGGAACCGGAATTGGCATAAGTATAAAAAGCATAAGGGTAAAGGTAAACCACAACAGCAAAGAACAGGCCCTTCATATAGGGAGATAGCCAAAGAGAATTGGAAATTCCGAGAGCTTCTGGGACAAGTGCGCTCTGTAGCGGATGCTGTTCCCGCACAGGCTCTTGCAGCAGTACAACCGGCAACCCAGACCCCAACGGGCCATGTGGACACTGGTGGTGCAGGCCCTCAGGCCTATACAGGCCTGAACCCAGAAGCTCCTCCCTATATAGCATCAGTGCAGCATGGTGAAGTGATTCACAAGAGTCAGGCCCTACCTCTCCATGCTCCCAGCAGTACAGATTGACAATTACAGGCCCCAGTCCGGATTGTAAACAAGCTAGTCTTGGATACAAACAGAAGGCCCTGCACCGAGGCCGAGGTCGGGGGCCGCCTACTAACAGTTTTGCTAGATACAGGTGCAGCTGTATCTGTATTACATGGTGAACACCCAGACACATCCCCTTGGTCCACCGGACGGAGGACCAACATGTCAGGAGTGGATGGTACTAGGCTACCTGCATACCGTTCTCTACCTTTACTGGTAGAGTTAGGCCATCTAAAGGCCTCACATACCTTCCAACTGATGGTATTGCATGATCATCCTAGTATCATAGGGATTGACTTCCTCGCATCACATGGCTGTGTGGTGGACCTAGCTAACATGCTATTGATACAGATTCAGGGTCAATATCATACCATTTTGATTCCTGATTCACACATCATGACAACAGTCTCTGCCAATGACAAGGAGTATGACGTCATAGATTTGTTCAAGACTCATGAACTTTTCCCAAAGCTTCTCCCCATTTTGCAACAACATTTGGAAGCGTTTGCAATTAACAGACATGACTGTGGTAGAATGCACACTGTCATCGAAGTACCAGGCCCAGCACATGAGAGGCAAAGGCAATATCTTTTCCCAACTGAGGCCTTGCCTTCCCTTAGAGAAACAATCAAGTCACTCCTCAAGCAAGGAGTAATCAGAGCTTGTGTTTCCACTGCTAATTCCCCAGTGTGGCCCGTGAAAAAAACACAGGTGCCTGGAGACTTACTGTTGACTATAGGAAACTGAATCAGGTCACCCCCAGTTGTTCTCCAACTGTGGCATCAGCACCTGACATGCTACGACTTTTGACCCCTGACCTGAAATGGTTCAGCGTTCTGGACATTTCCAATGGTTTTTGGTCATTACCATTGGCCCTAAAGAGTCAATATAAGTTTGCCTTCACCTTTGAAGGAAGACAGTACACGTGGACTTGCTTGCCACAAGGATTCCATAATAGTCTGTCCTTGTTCCATCTGCACATGATGGATGCCCTTGAGAGTTTCTCTACTCCCCAATGTCTCTTGCAATATGTGGACGACCCGTTGCTGGCAACAGCCACACAGTAACAACATCTGGATCTCTTGGATGAACTACTGACTCTCATCCAGAGAGCAGGCTTGAAATGCAATCCAGCAAAAGCACAACTGTGTCAGAAAGAAGTACTCTTTCTAGGTCTGAAAATAACTGACCAAGGTTGAAGCCCTACCTGGAGGAAGGTAAGGGATTACAAGAGCTGCCATTGCCCACCAGTGTGGCAACTCTGCGAAGGTTTCTAGGTATGGTGAACTACTCAAGAGATTTTATTTGTGATTTTGCTCAGAAAGCTGCTCCTCTGTTTGAGTTACTCAAAAAGGACATCCCATGGAATTGGGGCCCTATGCACTCCCAGGCTGTGACGTCACTGAAGCAGGCCTTGGCCTCTGCCCTAGCTCTGGCCAACCCCAATCCAGCACTACCATTCCATCTGGAATGTGCCACCTCTGACATCACCATGTCAGCAGTGCTGGCCCAGAAGGTGCATGGCACCTTGAGACCCATTGCATATGTCTCACAGCTCTTGACCCCAGTGGAACAGAAGTACGGCCTTTGTGAAAAGAACCTTCTGGCCACCTACTGGGCTGTCAAGCACTTCCTGTACATCATTGGGTACTCACCACTGATCCTCAACACCAACCACACCCAAACTACCTTCCGCTGTCAGACAGAGTGAAGGATGGGTCAGTCTCTAACACCAGACTGACACACTGGTCACTTCTTCTTCAGGATAGAGACAAACAGGTACAACCAACAAAAAATCCATCTATGCTGGCTCATGGACTCCTTTTTCAAGGAGAACCCCATGACTATACACTGCAGTCACCTGATCTTCTGCATCCAGGTCCTTTCCTCCCTGCCACGCCACAAATACTTGATAACACCTCTTTGTGTTGCATCTTCACTGATGGTTTAGCATCCTACTATCAGGGAGAACAAACTGCAGGGATGGGTATTTTAGTGATTTACCCTTATGGGAACACTGTCAAAATAACTAAGTGCTGTAGTGTAGCATCATCACAATATGCAGAGATGGCAGTGGTGGCCTGTGCCCTCGAGTTCATCCAACATGGGACCGAGGATACTATAATTTTACAGTCTGTAATTGAGTTTGTTGTTCTCTTACAGAATTTCTTCCTTTCTGGCAGAAGAACTCTTCCTCTCCTCTGATGGCAGCCCAGTGAAGTACAAGGAATTGGTAATATACATACATTCACTGGCACAGAAATTTGCACACAAACTCTACGTATATAAAGTCAATGCTCATTCTTCCATGACCCCTACCATGCCTTCAATGACACGGCAGACACTCTTGCTAAGGAAGGGACCTGAGGGGGGGACACCTGGATGATGGACCATCCAGAGGCCAATGCAGCCATACAGATTGCAGCACTCAGGAAGAAACCTGAAACTTTTTCCCCCTTGGACCTCTCAGCAGCCCAGCATTTTGATACTGAACTCAAGAAGTGTTCAGATTCCTTGACAAGGGTACCGAAGAGAAACTTCCCACACACAACACCTACCGGAGGCATGAAGGTAAGTTACGCTAGTCACCAGATGACAAGCTCATCTGGTTCCATCCAGATGACTCCACCACCAAGTCCCCAGACACTTAAGACATGAATTCCTGCACCAAGTGTGAGATACACCCACTGGTGGACACCAGGGAGTGGAAAACACCCTCCAAAGGCTTAAGATCACCGCCTGGTGGCCTGGTGTCACCAAAGATGTTAAACAGTACATAGACAGCTGTCTCATTTGTGCACAAAACAACCCCATCCCTACCAAATGAAATGCCAAACTTTTACCACAACGACACTCTGGCCCTTGGCCTGCCATACAGATTGATTTTATTGGCCCTCTGACCAACACCAGCAGAAATAACAAGTATACTCTTGTGGTAACTGACCTCTTCTCTAAGTGGGTTGAAACTTTCCCCACTAAGGTATGCATGGCAAAGATCACTGCCAAAATCTGGTGGAACAGATTTTCTCCAGGTGGGGTCTACCCTCAAAGCAGACTCTGACAAAGGAACCAGTTTTACAGGTGAGTTGATGAAAGAATCCCTTGAACTCCTTGGAGTTCAGCAAAAGTTCCACATACCTTACCACCCTCAATCCTCAGGTCAAGTAGAAAGAGCCAACAGATGGATTAAGCAGATGCTTTCCAGATTCATTGAGGACAATCCCAAAACCTGGATTCCTTACTGTCAACTCCTTATGGCAATTAGGGTACACCTCAGCCACCACCCAGCTCACACCCTTTGAGGAGATGACTGGAAGACAGATGAGATTACCTGAACACCTGTTGTTTGACCTGCATACTCCCACTGCAGACCGTGTGTCTGTAGACCAATATGTGGAAAAACTCAGAAAAGACCTCATACATACACACTTGTATGCTGCCAACTGCATGGGCAAGGCCCAGTAACAATCCAAAATACAGTTTGACAAACATGCACAAGAAGTGGATTGGCAGGTTGGAGATCAGATAATGGTACTTCGATTTGCACATCCCACCCACTACTTCTCCAACAAGTGGGAAGGCCCATACCCCATTGTCAACAAGCTCAGTCCAGCAGTCTATCAGATTAGACTCCTGCATAACAACAAGTTGACTGACAAATGGTTACATGCAAACCAGCTGAAACTGTATAAAGAAGCTTAACTACTTTTCCTCACCCCATTGGACGGAATAGTACTAACATACTAATCTTTGATCTTCCTTTTCAGATATACTGACAAGATGGCCATCTTGTTTCATTATCTCCTCATCTCAGGAGTTATCCCCTGCATCCAAGGCACGGTACCGAACCTCCTACAACACCTCGATCCTCCAGCACCTCCTCCAGAGGGAGTATCCATCAATATACCAGATAGTCTGATCACTGTCCAGGAAGGTTCTGATGCTTACTTCACTGCCTCGGTTGTTGCTTCAAATTGAGTGGCAAACCACATCGCAAGGACAAATTCTCCCCTGTGGCCAAACTCTCCAAAGGAACTTTCCAGGGTTGGCCCAATGCTAAATTATCCCCAACTGGTTCTCTGTCCTTGTTACAAACTGCATTAAGACATTCTGGTTTGTACAACATTACTGCCTTAATTGATCCTTCATACTGTAATTCTTTGTCTAGAGATTCTGCTCAAAAATTTTGTGCTATACACCACATGGCTTCTGCAGCCATGTACCTCTCTGTGTTACCACCCACTGATAAACAGCTTTTGTAATGTCCAAAAGCATACCCCTGGTCCCCGTAGTGGTCTAACAGCCACTGCCCTCCCAGGTTCATTGATTAATAACTTACAGTTTATGCATATACCTGTTTTGTTTAATCTTACTTACTGGAATATGAAAGAATTTGGTAAGTGTCACAATACTAACACATCAGCGTTTTATAGTTCATTATTGCTTGATAGTTTAGCTGCATTTCAGATTTGTACTCAAGACCCTATTGCCGGGGTCCATTCGACTGAACATAGAGGCAACTTCAGGAGAAAACTCACTCCTGATGATCTAACTCATAAACGTAAGACACGTGAAGTTGACAGTTCTGATGTTACAGGTACTGTCACGGGCCTTTTTGGTACAGCTATGTCTATTTGGAATAAAGCAGACATTGCTGCTATCAAAGCTCATTCTACCAAGTTCTCCACTGGTTTGGTTAACAATATACTACCCCCATTATTGCATGGTTTGGATGGCCTTAGTCAGGAAGAAAGATATATTGTATACAACATGCACGACATTGCTAAGGCATTCACTGATTCACGAGATAAGATTAATGCACTCATACAACAGAATAAAGAAGCAGATAAACAATACATTGCTAGAGAAATCCTTTGCTCTGCCCATGGCTCATACATTATCACTACCATCAACAGTCTCTTCCATGATCTAGAATCTGGAAGAATCCCTGATATCATACATGACAGATGCATCTCCAAATGGTATTGTCCATGCTGTAAAACCCCTAGCTGTACTGCTATGTGTATGCAACAAGCTTTAACCATTCCTCTTTGACAGCTAGGAATTTGAGGTTTGTGACCAGACACCTTAATACTGGTCCTTGCTTTGCTGCCAAGAAATGTTCCATAACAGATACCATGTTTGTTTCTTTTACTGTCTCTTTACCACGTTTTGATCCCACTACAGCTTTGTTTGACAAGCTTGCACTGGTGCATCCTATTGAGCATTTGGACGAAGACATCTACAGAGAACGCATGGATCTACCACCTCTACTGGTTTTCCATCCTTTCCTGGATGCCTGGGTGGCTCCGCACACGGACTGCTGTGCAAAGAAGCAATACATTTACTTGTGCCGATGTGATGTATTTGATGTTATTCAACCTGTTTGTGGTTATTCTCCAGATAGCATTGATTGGACTTTCACCATGGATGATGACATCACCAACAATGGCACTGACTCCTTTGACTCAGCTCTGGCTCCGGATAAGTTCTACCAATCATATCGTGAGGAGGTTCATCGCCTGTCAACATGGATTTCAAAGATTACCTACACCTGCCCGGTCCTAGTTGCAAAAGTGGAGACTCCCTACTGTTCACTCTCAGTATAATTCCGATGGAGAATACTGCGTGGTAACAAATATCAAAAGCTATACTTATGGATCTGTTACATGTGTTATTGATTACCCCAATTTCTGTTTTGTCCCCCACCAGAAGACTGTCATTGGACATACCGTCATAACCCCCGTGCCCCTGCTAGATGCAGACATCATTGATGGTAACCCCGATTATCTGCTCACACTGTCTGAATACTTACCATATTTTAATGTACACATAGACCCATTCACACTTACATTAAAATCACTTTTAGACAGGAAAGACACACACCTCATCCACATCAGCAATAATATAACCAAGGCCGATGAAGCTACCCTCTCATTGATTAATGATGGTGACATGAATGACGCATTGACTAACACCTGGTTAGAGATTACTTTTAAAGGTTTTGTTATTATACAAGCATTTTTTAATCTTTATTTTGATTATTATGCTCTGCTGCCTACGGCGCACACTGTGCCAACATCGTGAGCAGCTCGAATTCCTTTACAAAGCTTGCGTGTCGTGTTTGTAAATGACCACTGCTCCCTGGCCTTTCCCCTAGATTTGCCTGTGTTGCCCTTGGAGGCAACAAGGGGGGGAATGTTACACAAGGCCCCTGCACCCTAATTGGTATCCTCAGAGGTACACCCGTAGACAGCTAGCACTTAAGTATATATTATACTAACATATAGGGCTAAGGGCATCTACCGTACAAGAGTAGATGTCAGGATAGGAATGCAAATTGTAGTAATACACTTTGCTTGCTAATACATATATTCTTCTATGTATTTTCTGTGTATTTCTTACTTGTAGGATGCCAAGACATCTGTGTCCTTGGAATAATTATGATATGTAAGTCGGCATTGCCATCTTTTGGTGATTTGTACTACTACACTGAGTTATGTAAGACTCTGTATAAGAACTCATTTGTTCATAAACTAATGACTATACAGAATTGTATAATGTTGTCTTGGACCGTGGAGCCACCTCTAATTTAGCCAATAGGGCTCATCTCTGTAACTAGAAATGTTTCTATCTTACAGTAACCATAGTAATTATCATAGGTATATAATGTAATACACTAGTCTTATACCTCAGAGACCTCAGGAGAGACCCCAAGAGACACAGAGAAACCTCGAGGTATAGGGAACACTTAGCATTGGCTCCCAGTTCGTATTGGTAAGAACTGCTTAGGGCAACTGTGATTTATCCTTTTGGTAGTAAAAAACTTGTTTATTACTCTTATGCAACGTGTCTGTGATTACTTGCATTCTCAATATTGTCAAGAACCTGAAAGTGAGGTTTAGACCTTCTAAAAATGGGCTACATTTGAATGGAAATGGTGCTAAATGTCTATGAAACATTTTGAAACAGACACTAAATCAACTAAGTTTAAACTGAGCGGGGGTGGAGAATCATAGTCAGAATGATGTACAAATACCACCTTTTGAATGTCATGACTATATAAAAGTTAGCAGTAAAACAAACTTTAGCAATATTAAGTGTCTTCTGCTTAACGCTAGAAGCTTAAATAACAAGCATGATGAATTAGTGTCAATAGCCTTAAGGGATATGCCAGACATTATTGGGATTACAGAGACCTGGTGGGTTGATGATAATGCTTGGGAGAGGAATATTAGTGGTTATGATCTGTTCTATCTAAACAGAGGGAATAAACGCAGATGGGGAATAGCGCTTTATTGACTCATTTAAAGCTACAGATATGTCACATAGTAAAATGAATAAACATCTGGATACAGAGATGATTTGGATTAAGATATGTCCTAACCCTTCAGACCCCTTTATATTGGGGCTATGTTATCATCCTCTGGATGTGTCAGATGAAGGTACTGATCATTTATATCATCAGAGAACTGGAAACAGCATGTGAAAATGGAAACGTATTTTTATGGGCAACCTAAATCTTGCGATATCAACTGGTTAGAGTATAGCAATCACACCCCTTTGCAAAAGCTTTCTATCAGCATGTGAACAGTTATCATTGGATCAATATGTCTCAGAGCTCATAAGGGTAACAATATATTTGATATTGTTTTAGGCACTTCAAATATGAATGTAACAAACTGTGATGTTGGCCCACTCCGCTGCAACAGTGACCATCTCTCAGTGGGTTTTAATATTGATTTAATGTTTACTATATATAGTAACGACTCCCATTTTTATGATTTTGAAAAAGCTGATGTGAATAAAATAAATAATCTATTGGCCAAAATTAACTGGGATGAACTACTGAGGGACTGTGACACAGAAAATGCATGGCTACAAATAAAAACAGTTATTCATAACACAAACAATAAGTGTATTCCTAGATTTAAGAAAACTAGAAATAGGAACAGAAAACCCAGATGGCTAGATAAAATATAATTAAAGTATTAAACAGAGAACAGAAAGCTTTTCATACTTTTAAAAAGTGTAAAACTCACACTTATTGGGAGACATATAAGCAGTTATTAAAAAGTGTAAGGTGTCTATAAAATCGCAAGAAAATGCAGAATTAAAGTTAGCTGTAGAAGCCAAAGAACAATGGGAAGGCCTTTTATAGCTACATAAATTCTTAAAAGACCAGTATGTAAAGTAGGCCCTATTATTCATGATGAAGAAACTATAAAAGAGCCGCAGAAACATGTGATATCTTTAACAACTTTTTGCAGTATATGCAGTGCAAAATTTACTGATAATACCCTTTAACATAGATAGCTCAGACCACATACGCATTATGCAAGATGAAATAATAGAAGGACTTGATAGAATAAAGGTGGATTGTTCTCCAGGACCTAATCATATTAGTGGTGGTATGATTGCTTAATGAAAAATGTCTAAAATCTTCATTAAAATTGCTCTTTGAAAGAAGCCTAAATATGAGTGATATACCAAATGATTGGAGGATGGTGAATGTTGTTACTTTGTTGTTTAAGAAAGGAGACAGGCATAGCATTGAGAACTACAGGCCATAAGCCTAACTTTCATTATATGTAAAGTTTTAGAAAGAATATAAAAAATAGATTGCAATCTGACTTTGACAGAGAACAACACGGGTTCACAAAAGGCAGGTCTTGTCTATCAAATCTGTTGTGTTTCTATGAAAATGTCAGTAAAAACCTGGACATAAGAAAACCCTGTGATATTTTTTATGTAGACTTTAGTAGGGCATTTGATCTGGTCCCCACATGAGGACATTATAAAGAAGCTCTTACTCAACGGAGTTACGCAAATTTGGGTAACGTGGATTGCAAATTGGCTAACAAATAGATCCCAGCGAGTAGTTGTAAATGGATGTGTTTCTGTTGAGGGAGCTGTGACTAGCGGAGTGCCCCAGGGCTCCATTTTGGGCCCCTTCATTTTTCACATCTTCATATCTAACAAATAACATTAGCTGCTGGTCTGCCAGATATGTGGATGGCACCAAGCTCGGTGGAGTCTGCGCTATGACTCTTGATTGCCATAAACTACAGAGAGAGATCTTGACTCAATCTCATATTGGTCCGTAAAATGGGATAAGAAGTTCAATTTGAATAAGTGTAAGGTGATGCACTTAGGATACAGCAATATGAATCATAACTATTATTTATGTGGAGAACAGCTGTCGGAAACAGAACACAAAACAGACTTAGAGGTCTACATCTCTAAAGATTTCAGTTGTACAAAACAAACGAGCAAAATAATTAGTAGATGTAATAAGATAATTTGGTCTATTAAGAACAACAAAGTCCAAACAACAGGCTGTACTGTTACCCCTTTACAGTGCATATGTTAGGCCTCACATAGATTATTACTGCACACAATGCTGGTGCCCATATAAAAAATGCGATATCCTACAAATAGAGAAAATACAAAGATTTACAAAAAATGTAACTGGCCTAGAAGAACTTGATTATTCAAGGACAGATTAGAAAGATTAAATCTCATGCCCTGGAAATGAGAATGAGGGGAGATCTGTATATATGTGGGATGTTATAAATGATCCTTATTTTTCACAGATCTTAACTTTGAATACAAACAGGACAATATTGACACCTGCAGTCACCCATTACAGCTAAGTTGCAGAAGATATAATATTGCTAAGAGGGATCATGGTTTTACTCTCGAATAGTCAAGATCTGGAATTCACTACCAGTAGACATAATAGTTTGCAGGAGTAAAACTTCCTTTAGGAAAGCTTGATATATGGTTACTAGAAAAACAAATTCTAGGGCAATGAGGGATACTGAATAGAAGCCCCATGGGCATTTTGCCTCTAGCTCTGTTATACCTCAGTATGAACCTTAGTATGATGCTTAATAATTCCATCAGGACCCATTGCAAATGACATATTACATGTCATCTAGTCTGTCTTGGGTAAATACATAGTAAAATGTGTATAAGCAAGACCCAGTACAACAACATATATGTGGTGAACTGTCAGCATTGACAAAGGTTCCATGTGATAATGGTGATCACGCGAGCGATGTCGCCGTTAGGATTGAAGTGTACATCGCGAAAAATTAATTTCGGCAATGTACACCTACCGGCCATTGCAAGAAGGCGCCCGTAGACTTAGATTTTTTATTTATGTGTGGGGAGGCTGTTCCTCGCACCCCCCACTAAAGGATTCTCAACTCAGGGGTGCATGTCGGGAGGGTGAAAACAAAACAAAATTAAATCCTGGACCGGCACAAAAAAAAAACGTGCCCAGAACCAAACCCAGCACCCTCCCAACCCTAGCCTGCCATCAACCCTCCACGCCACATGGCCAGCTTGGCAGCCCATCACCACGCTACACCCCACAAACCCTCCTTCCCCTTCCATCCGTCGCATGGCATGGTCCCCTTCCTGTGCTCATGTACATATAGTGACATCCTGTCGCTATATTTGCCAACCCCCTATACGAACATACGAAATTTGCCAGCAGATAAAGGCCTAGAGGTCTATCAAGTCTGCTTGAATGTGCAGCTAGCACCCCTTATTCTGCAGCTGCCCCTCCCTTCCACCCTTCCCCCGTCATTAACCCTCCCCATGTCCTGTCCCATCCCTTTTGAAGCAGTCCACTGTTCTACTGGATACCACTTCTGCAGGTAATGCATTCCACCCAGCCACCCTCTCTGTAAAAAGTGTCTCTCATCTCCCTCCCGAACCTTCCTCCTCCCTCCAGTCTCATATCATGGCCCCTGTAGGCCTCCTCTCCCTTACTTTGAACAGCCCTCTGTACCTGTCTTGTTTATTCCTTTCATGTATTTAAAGGTTTCAATCATGTCACCCTCTCCGCCTCTCCTCCAGTGAGTACATGTTCAACTCCTTCAACCTCCCTCGTATGATAAGTCCCCAGCCCCTTGATCATCTTTGTCGCCCAGCTGCACCCTCCAGTAACTTAATGTCCTCTTCAGATACGGGCTCCAGTACTGCACACAGTACTCCAGGTGTGGTCTAACTAATGACCTATACAGTGGCAGAATCACCCCCTCCCTCCTCGAGGATATACCCCTTGCAATACAACCCAGCATTTTGTTGGCCTTTGCAGCTGCCTTCCTACATTGTGCTGAGTTGCTCATTGACCCTGTAATGAGCACACCCTGATCCTTCTCTCCTCCTCTGTCTGGGCTAGCTGCACTCCCCCCAGCTGGTAACTCCTCCTTGGGTTCTTCATCCCAAAATGCAGCACCTTGCACTTTTTGGCATTAAACCCCAGTTGCCAGGTGTCTGACCAGGTTTCAAGCTTTGCCAGATCATCCTGCAACACCTGCCATCCCCCTAGATCATCCACCACCGCGCCTACCTTGGTATCATCAGCAAACAGACTGATCTTGCTCTTGATGTCCCATGATATGTCTGCAATGAATATCCCAAACAACACTGGTCCCAACACCGAGCCCTGTGGAACACCGCTCGTCACTACCCTTGGGTGTGAGAGCTCCCCACCCACCACCACCCTCTGTTGCTGTCCCTGAAGCCAGTTTCCTACCCATCTCACCAGCTTTGCACCCGACCCTGTGCCTACTAACTTCCTTCCTTCCATGCGGCACCGAGTCGAATGCCTTACTGAAGTCCAGATACAGGACATCCACTGCATGGCCCCTGTCCAGTTGCCTAGTTACCCAGTCATAGAACTCGACCAGGTTGGTTTGGCAGGATCTGCCACGTATGAAGCCATGCTGTCTGCTGTCCTGTAGTCCTTTGGCCTCTAGGAGGGCCACCAGCCTCTCCTTCAGGATAGTCTCCATTAGCTTGCCCACGATGGATGTGAGGCTCACTGGTCTGTAGTTTCCGGTTCATCCTTGGGGGCCTCTTATGGAGGGGCACCACATGACCATCCTCCAGTCCTGAGGTACACACCCCAAATGTAGTGAGACATTAAATAGGTCTGCCAAGGTCCTGCAGGACCTCTGCCAGCTCCTTCAGTACCCTGGGTGGATGCCATCTGGGCCTGGTGCCTTGTCCACCCTCAGTGCCTTCAAACCCTCTCGAACTCTGCCCTCCATGATTTCCCATCTGTCACTCCTTCCCCTGCTTCTGCCATTTCTCCCACCTTGGGTGTCACCCCTTCTTCTCTTTAGTAAATACTGAGCAGAAGTACTCATTTAGTGCTTCTGCCTTATCGCACCCTGCTTCCACCCAACCCCTCCTTCCTAATCCTTAGTATGTGGTCCTTATAGCCCTTTTTCTCCCTGATGTACTTAAAGAAGTCCTTCTCCCCTTCTTAATGCCTTGTGCCAGCCTGAGTTCTGTAGATGCTTTGGCTCCCTTACTGCCCTTGTCACCTCCTTCAATTCTGTCAAGTACTCCTCCCGTCTTCCCTCCCTGTTTTCTTGTACTTCCTAAAGGCAGCTCTTTTCTTCCTTACCTTTTCCATGACCTCCTTGCTCAACCAGCTCGGTTTCTTAGCCCTAGCCTCTTGCTCTGGGCTTTGCAGCAGGTTTGGCTGCCTCCACTATCCCCAGCTATGAGCTCCCACCTCTGGTTAGTGTCCATACTAGATTGAATTCTGGCCAGGCACCCTTTACCACTTCCCTCATCCTCCCAAAATCAGCCCTTCTGAAGTCCAGCACTCTTGTGCTAGATTCCACTCCTTCCTTGCTCATATCCAATGTGAGCCATACTGAGTGGTGGTCACTCCCTGACAGTGGTTCCTCCACTGTAAGTTCTCTCACAAGTCCCCATTTGCCAGCGCAAGGTCAAGGGTATTCCCTAACCTGGTTGGTTCACTGACCATTTGCAGCAGGAAGTTGTCCTGGAAGGCATCAAGCAGTACCTGCTCCCTTCTGTTCCTGGTTGTTGGGGTACTCCAGTCCACTCCTGGCATGTTGTAGTCCCCCACAATCACCACATTACCCTCTCTCGGTCTCCTGATCTGTCCTGCTAGTTCCCTGTCTAACTCCTCCGTCTGAGATGGTGGCCTGTACACCACTCCCATTCTAAGAATCCTATTCTTGAATCCTGGATTTGCATCCAGTGACCATGCACTACCCTCCCTCCTTCTCCCTTACACAGTTCAGTCCTTCCTTCACATAGTGCCACCCCCTTTCCCAATCACCCTGTCCCTACGAAATAACCTGTACCCTGGTGCAGACAGGTCCCAGTCATTGTATTGTGGCCCATGTTTCTGTGATGGCTGCAATGTCCACCTCTCCCTCTGCATGAGCACCTGTAACTCTGCAGTTTCCTCCCAAGGCTCCCTAGCATTAAGGGTAACCACCTTCCACCCTTTCCCCTCCCATCCTGCCCCCCTTTTCTAGCACCACCAATAGTACTTGCCATGTGTCCTTTGTCACTGTTAAGGGAGGTAAGCTCATATGGTTTCCCAACCTGTGGTCTCTGCATATCTCTTCCCCAATTGCCACCCCCACTCCTAGTTTAAATTCCCAACTTCCTCTATGTACTCCTCCATCCTCTGTTTCAACACTTTCTTTACCTCCTCACTCAAGTGTAGTCTGTCCTTGGCATAGAGACTACTGTCCTCCCAGGTCCTTCCCACCCCCAACAGCCCATACCCTTTAGCACAACACCGGGTTCTTAGCCATCCATTAAATTCCTCTATTCTCAGCTTTGTTATGCTTTGCCTTTGCACTGGAAGTATCTCTGAAAAAGTTACTGATCTTCCTGCCCCTCACATAATTGTGCTAGTTCCTCAAACCTCCTCTGACTATATCTACCGGCTCTTGTCAGCCAGGTCATTTGTCCCAAGATGTATAATTAAATGAGGCTTGTCCCTACCCCTTCTAGCATATTTCAGAACAGATTGTCCCACCCTTTCTGCTGTCATTCCTGGCATGGCCTCCACCCAAATGCGACTATGCCTCTCCTCCTTGCTACCCCACCTGACTCCTCTTAGTATTGAGTCCCCCAGCACTAAGATTCCACCCCTCTTACTCCCTGCTTGCTTCCATTTATCTCCCTCTCTCATTTCCAGCTCCTCTTCTTCCTCCTGCACATTATTTCCCCCTTTTACCCCTGTTGCAATTCTCCCAGCAGAATTTCCCCCAGCTCCAGTTTGGTCTAGGCATTTATCAAATACTCTCTAATTTCATTATTTCCTCCTCCACCTTCTTCCTCTCTAGTGCAAAACTATTTTCTGAAGACCCTTCACAAATGCCCGCTCCTCTCTCTCATAGTAACCTGTTCTCTCCTTTCCACTCCATGACTTTTGCCACTCTTACGCCCCTCACAAGTCCCTATCTCCTCCTTCCATTTGTCTTTTGTCTCTGACCTGGTTTCCCTGGCAATCGCTCTTCCTGGCCTGGGCCCTTTGTCTCTGCTTCCTCTTCTGACCCTCTCCTCACCACTGTTGGCTTAAATCACCCTCCCTCATCTCCCTTCTTCCTCCCTCCAGTATTGGGCTAAACCCACCCCAATCTGCCTTACCTGCCTTAGTTCCTCCTGCAGACCCTCAATCTCCTTTCTAAGTTTTTGTGGTTCACACCAAACATCCTCCACACTCCAGGCAATTTTAGAAAGATTGGTGCACCGCAGTTGTTGCAGCCTACCACCCTACCATTGCTGTCGTTGCCCACCAACAACCCCCACCTTCCAAATGCAGGATACCAAACATTCCCCCAAGTCTCCCCTCTCCCCCCTCTATCAGTGCAAAACATTATTTTCTTTATTTCCCTTACCTCCTTTGTTGTACACGTTTAGATATATTGAGCAACTGCTTTTTATATTTCTATCCTTCCTATCCACACTCAAAAAGAGAGATTAAGTAGCCATTGCACAACCTTCTTCAAACTCCTACTCTTCCTTTCCCCAATGCAATATCAATGCAAAGAAGTAATAATGAAAGCTCCTATTTTTGCATTTACTTCCCGTCCACTGAGATAGCAGTCACCTTTTTCACTTGCTGCTGTTCCTTTCCTTGATGTCTGCTTCTGCTATGACAGGTGCATATCCCTTGCCCATTTGAGGAAGTGATGTCAGAACCCCTGGTACAAAGGAAATCATGGACCAGGGGGGTGGGTGAGGGTTTGGGGTGGGACCAGCCCAAGTCTTCCAGAAACAATTAGGTAGCTGAGGCCGCTGGTCAGACCATTAGCACCTTCCCCACTCTGCATAAAACTTTGCAGCTAGTGAAGCCAGCAACAATGACTCACAATTCTACTCCAAGCCCCCCAAATAGGTTTGCTACCCAAAGAAACAGGACTCCAATTCAAACAGCTTCACCAACAACACATCAAAATAGGCTTGGAATTAGAAGATATAGGTCTCCAATTCAAAGAAACAGATCCAGTTAAATCACACCAATTATATTCTAAAACAGAAGAAACAGGCCTCTGCAAATGCAGCCTGCTGCACAGTGAATCATCAAACAATGAGCCCACTTATAGCTAACAAAACAGGTTTCAAAATTCCAACAGCCCCAAACAATACCCTGCTAGCCCCTTAGTAGTAAGAAAGGAAAGAAATAACTTTCTACCAAGTAGAATCCACAAGAAACAATGTAAAAACAAGAAGAAGAAGCTACTGTACTGTAGATCTGATCCTGTCCCCCTTCTAGTTCCTTCTGAGAAGCCAAAGCTTCTGATCACCTTCCCTGCCCAGTAGCCCTGTGCACAGGTGCCGTGATTGAGTCGCCCTTTTTGAAAGCGATCAATCGCGGTCGCCATTATCACAGGCTACCTTGACAAATGCCTGTTTAGTTTTGTTATGCTTTTTTGGTTTTCTTTCCCTTTTTAGTTGTGGATGTGGTATGCTTTGCATTCATTTTCTTAGTTCTGCTAATATTTATTTTAAATTCATCCTTTTTAGATGTATTTTACTATTTTGGATTGCATTTGATTTTTCTGTGATTTCCTTTTTTTTGGTTCTTTACATTTGGTTTTGTTAATTTATTTTTAAGCCAACACACTTTACATTTGTTTTGTTGCTTTACTTCTTCGTTTGCATTTCATTTCATTTCTTGGTTTGCTTTACATATTTTAATTGCATTTTTTGTGTGTTTTGTACTTCAGGGTCACCACACCCCCTCCATACAAACATCCATCCCCCCACCTGTCCCACCCCATACACACACACACGCAGCGTAAGCACACACGCACACAGAATAGCATTCTCTTCTCCATCAGGATGTAAAAATAATTAGGCTAGTAGGATACACACTATTTAATTATAGTTAATCAAAGACAATACTCTGAGTTTTGTTGTTTTATTTTATTTTTCCTGCTGTTACCATGCCTTATCAAAAGTAATATTATGAAAGAATATATGTATAAACATGGTCAATGGGACCTGATGGCATACATCCCAGGGTACTTAAGGAGCTAAGGATGGAACTAGCAGAGCCATTAGCAGAACTGTTTAGTGAGTCTCTGAGCACAGGAGAGGTCCCAGAAGACTGGAGAAGGGCTCATGTGATCCTGCTCCACAAGAGTGGTAGCAGGGAGGAAGCTGGGAACTACAGACCAGTCAGTCTTACCTCAGTAGTGGGCAAGATTATGGAGGCACTCCTTAAGGAAAGAATAGTGCAACACCTGGAATCCATAGGGGCACAGGATCCAAGACAGCATGGGTTTACAAAGGAAGGTCCTGTCAAACTAGTCTCATAGATTTCTTTGACTAGGTAACCAGAGTGGTGGACCAAGGGAGCAGTTGATGTCGCCTTACCTTAACTTCAGCAAAGCTTTCGACATTGTTCCACATAGAAGATTGATAAATAAGCTGGGTAGGCTCGGGTTGGGTCAGAAGTTGGTCAACTGGGTGGCAAACTGGTTGACGGACAGAAAACAGAGAGTGGTGGTAAATGGTATACAGTCAGAAGAGAAGCAAGTCACAAGTGGGGTACCTCAGGGATCAGTCCTGGGGCCAGTCCTCTTCAATATCTTCATTAGTGACATTGCAGATGGACTAGAGGGTAAGGCTTGTCTGTTTGCAGATGACACCAAGATCTGCAACAGAGTAGATGATCCAGATGGGGTGGGCAGAATGAGAAGAGGCCTGGATAAACTAGCAAAATGGTCAGAAGAGTGGCAACTGGGATTTAATGCAAAGAAGTGCAAGATCATGCACATAGGGAAGAGAAACCCTGAAGCCACCTATAGGCTGGGAGGGGAGTTGCTGGCAATCACAAAGGAAGAAGACTTGTGCATTGTCATCACCGATGATCTGAAATCATCCAAGCAGACCTCTAAAGCAATAGGTAAGGCTAGGGGGATGTTAGGGTGTATTAGCAGGGAGTATCACAAGTCGTAAGAGGAGAGTAATCTCTTCACAAGACACTCCGTTAGGGTTTCATCTGGAGTACTGCGGCAGTACTGGAGGACACACCTTCACAAGGACATTAACCAAATTGAGGCAGTCCAGAGAAGGGCAACTAAAATGGTGCAGGGACTGCATCAGAAGACATATGAAGGCAGATTAACAGAGCTCAATATGTATACCCTTGAGCAAAGGAGGGGGAGAGAGGAGATATGATCGAAACATTCAAACACCTTAAGGGCATTAACAATGTGAAAGAGTCTAACATGTTACAATACAAGAAAAATAGCAGGACAAGAGGACACAGCATGAGAATAGAGGGAAGCTGATTAAGGGGAAATGTGAGGAAATTCTTTTTCACAGAAAGAATGGTGGCTGCATGGAACAGCCTACCTCAGGAAGTGGTGGCTATGAATACAGTGCAGGGCTCAGACATGCATGGGATAGGCATAAGGGAGCAATACAGACAAATATGGATAGATAGGTCATTGACAATGTAAAGGTGTGTGCACATTCATAAGGCAGAAAATGGGCAGACTGGATGGGCCTTGTGGTCCTTACCTGCCATCAACCTCTATGTTTCTATGTTTCTATGATGATTTGAAGTGGCAATTCATAAGCAAAGTGGCTATTCTATGAACACAGGCCATGACAAAAAAACTCATTTTATTTATGTGTTTTTTTTTTTTTGGTAACTGGCTAGGTACACTACACAACCGAGTGCCTATTTTCAGGAATGACCCGGAGAGTACATTGCACAAGAATTTTAAAACACACATGCACGTGCATGCCTTTGTGAGGAAAGAAAGCATCAGCCTCCAAGGGGATAGTCACAGAAATGAGACTGAAATAAAAGCTAGACCATAGACCAGATAAAGCCTTGTTTTTCTGTGGCATTTTGTACCAATAGCTCCATCAGATAAGAGACTTTAAATCGTGAGGCCAGCTGACACTGATATGTCTCTTCAGCTCAGTGCATATCTCTCAACTGTACCACATTACGAGGAACGTTCCTCATTTTACTTTAGAAAAGGTCCCTGTTCCACATTGTGAGGACTTGTTCCACATTCAGAGTCAACATTTTAAAGCAAATATCCATAGTAAATGATGGAAAAAATAACATATTCAATTAATAACAGACATTCGAACATAAATGCAACATTTTAATAGTGTTTTGATCTTCTTAGTTAAAGATTTGATTAAGCTGTTCCACATTTTGCCCATTTGTTCCACATTGTGACAGGCAATGTTCCACATTTGGGGGACAAAAGGTTGAGAGGTATGGCTCAGTGTGTGCCTGGTAGTTCAAAATGAACCATCTTGAAAACCAGAACTAACACAGAATGAATCCAGAGAGTCTTTGTTTTATGAAAGAATACCAAATATCCCAATGACATAATGTATACTCTCTTGTGAGGGACTTTCTTATCTAGTAAAGGACATGTAAAGCCTGCAGAATGTCCGTGGTCTAAATACAGAGGAAAATGCTTTTCTCCCAACATATGAATCACAGAGGATATAACGTACAGCATTCTAGAGCTTTCAGTATGAACAAAAAGATACAACTTTTTCCCCTTACATACCTTGACTTCTTGTGTCCCTGATCTCAGTGGCACCCCAAGTTACAGGTTAAACACTATGGTGGCTTGCCCTATAGGGTCGTGCAAGGAGCCTGCAGGGGATGCTAAAAAAAAATAGCGAGGATGTTTTCCTCCAGTGTTTTTCTTCTGTTTCAACCAAGACATCGGCATGGAATAATGCACATCCATGTGTTGGCATACATGTTTTACAGACATGTGTGACGCATCTGCCGGCTACCCTGCATCTTCTTACTTGTCTCCATTGCTGCCATCTGGCCTTTGCTAGGTGGCAGTCAAGGGCAGGACACAGGATCCTCCCCACCCTGAAGGAAGAGCACTGTCATGAAATGCTCAACCTTTCCTCTCCCAGTCGGTCCCAGTGACCCTGGCCCATTCTAACCTGGGTCACCAGTGTGGCCGGCAATGTGGCATCCAGTGCCTCAACCCCACCATGCAATTATATATTCACAAGTTCTGTGCAGATAGTTGAACATCCAGAAAAAGCAGAAGTTTTAAACTCTCACAGTGAAAAGTCAACATCTTAAATCAGAACTTGACAGGCATGAAACCATCTCATGAATAATACATAGTACGCTGGATTTCATTTTAAGACAAGCAAAAAAAATCTCTCTTGCTGCCTCTGGACGGTGACATGAAGATGTGAACCTAAGAGACTAACAGAATATGATGATACCAGGAGATGAACCCTGAGACCTGGGCAATAAAGCGTTGTTGAAAGATGCATTTTCCAACCTTCTGTGCACGGAAGCATTTTGATCTAAAAACATGACTTTTCCAGTTCGGCAGTAAAGAAACAATAAATACTGTAAGAAATATAAACCATGTATAGCTGCCTAAGCATAATGTGCTAGCCAACTAGCCACACTCTCCCACACCTTAGATGGACTAGACAGGGGAAAAACTGCCCCACTGAATGGAGTCAACCCCCACTACAGGGAGTTGCACTGGGATCACCTAGCGAGTAGTAAGTGCTAGTGAAGATAAAGGTAGTGCTAAAAGGGTGGCTATGCAGAGATGAATACACGTGTGAAGAAAGGAACAAGTATATTTTTAAAATCCCATCCTGAGTGTTTTATTGCTCCTATAAAATGGGTTTGTGGATATATTTTTTTTAATTAAAGTTTCAAAATGTCATTTTTTATAATAATTTATTTAGCTTTTGTTAATCAGGTAAGCACACTAGACAGTCATATGCCTAATTTTAGCTGTGGCCTGGGAGATTACAAGGTACAAGCAAAAAGCAGGTATAACAGAATTTCAATAAAATTCAGATGCAGTGTGACTTGATAGGAAGGCATGTAAAAAAAAAACATAACATGACAAGGTAGCAATAGACAGTCAGGTGTTGAACATCACATAACAAGATAACTTTTGACAAAACATGAGCTATAATCTCATAAACACACCGATCTCAAGGCGATGACCGAATGGACCATAAAGTGCAGCACAGTGCAGGAGGGTGATAATTCCTTAGGTACAATGACAAGCTGAGGCAAGTTTCAGGAAGCCCCAGAGGGAGTTTCTGAAGCAGGTATAGGAGGGGGAGGTATGAACATGGGCAGTGAGGGAGTTCCATAATCTGGATACACAGACGGCGAAAGCCCAATCACCAGTTAAGCTATGGGTTTTGGAACTTGGAATACTTGCAAGCCACTAGATCTTAATTGGTAGGAGAGGTCTGCAGGCTTGAATAGCTCAGCTAGTACAGGGGGAGTGGCAGTTCTGACGATATTGTCAATGAAGTTGCCCATAACAAAGGTTTGATGGTTATCAGGGGAGAGCCACTCAAGCTTGTTATATAGCTCACAGCGGTGAGTGAGATGGGGGCAGAGAGAGCAAAGCGGCATATGTTGTTATAGGCAACACCCATTTTGCTAGATAGGTTTTAGGGCATGTGCAAGGAGACCAGTCCATAACAGAGCGTGGTAGTAGTAGAACCCCTTAGCCAGGGCATGATGTGCTGCTGGGGTAAGGCAGCTTTTAGCTCTGTATGCCAAGCCCAGCTTGCAGTTTTCAGCTTTGCATACATTGTGTATAGGCAGGGAGAAGTCGAGCTGGGGATCAAGGGTAACTCTGAAGTATTTAAGGAAGTCAGCAACACGCACCAAGGATCCATTGGCTCCAGTGACTCCTGGGGGTGCTGGGCAAGCTTTGGATTTGGCCAGGGAAGCAAAGAGCAGGGCCTGGGTTTTTTTGAGATTGATGGCTAACTTATGAGTCTTTAGCTAGGACTGTATGAGAGCAAAGTCAGCACTGAGCTGGGAGTTGATGACACTGGTGTCCTGGGAGCTGGCTAGGATCACAAGGTCATCTGTATAAAGGGTGGCGCAACCATGAACTGGGACCAGAGGCAAATCATTGACAAAAAGAGAAAACAGAATAGGCCCTAGAATAGACCCTTGAACCCCAGAATTAACAGGCTTTGGCTCAGAGAGGACCTTGTTAAATTTAGTGTGTTGCTGCCTTCCAAGTAGGTAGTTGGTGAACCAGGCTAGGACGAGGGGGAGGAGAGGCCAAATGACCAGAGAGTGGAGCACAAGAGTGAGTGGTCAACCAGATTGAAGACTATTGAGAGATCAACAAAGATAGCCCCAGTCAAATTGCCTTGATCAATAGCAGCCCTGATCTCGGAGGTGACCTTGGCCAGGGCAGTAGAGGTGGTATGTCCCTTACGGAAGCCATGTTGCGCTGGGGGTAAGTAGGTCATGTGACACTTTGCCAGCTGGTTATGATTATTGTATGATATTTGTAAAATAAAAATCTAGTATGTGATTGTCTCACATAAGACAGCCTGTGCTTCCATGGGTGCCCCCCCCCAGGTTTCAGTGAAGCTACAGGATATGTAAACTGACCAGAGGATGTGTGAAATTGACTAGTAAAGGAAACCTACAGTTTCCTGTCTGTTCTTAATTAAGGTTCTGGCCATCTGCCAGAGGATGTTTCCTAATAAACTTTTATGATTTTCTAGAGGAACCTATTGATAACAGCAACGTGTTAAACATTGTAAACCCTTTGATCTCCTTGAGGAAAACAGGAACCAGCCACCAGTTCAAAGGAAAGGCTTGATTAAAGACTGTCATAATTTAGGAAATGTCTTTTTTTCTTCTGAAGTCATATTATTTAAAATACCTCCTGATAGGAAATCATTTTTTATAATTTTATATTCTGAAAGGAGGAGCTATATGACTCACAGAATGGGTGTGGAGACACAGAGTTTTAAACTGATACTTGTGTCGGAAATGTAGGTCATATCATCTTGTGACTCTAGAGAGACACAGCTCTCTGATCTAACTTTAAAACGCACTTCCAGAGGTAATACCTTAGACAGCAAAGGTCTAAACGTATTGTGGTAGGAGTTTTGTTTTGTAATCTTCCCTTGTTCTTTTATGTGATTGTGAGATCTTTGATACATTGTTCTGTGTTTACATTTTTCATATTTTTATCATCTTTTAGTAAAGAATCTTTGTTTCAAGATACTGCCTGGGTGTGTCTTCCAAGTTCTTTTTGCATGTGATGTATACGTGGTTAAGTCTGACAGCTGTTTTGAAGGGCTTGATGGTGTTACTAAACTGGGAATAGGTAAGAATATACCTAAGGTCTCTAATAGAGTTTTAAGGGTTCATTTTGGAAGCCTGGCTTGGTGTCCCTGGTGAAAGATTGTATCGCAATCCCTGAAGAAGGTACGTATCTGAGACTGTACATTGGGTATGCTAGCATAAGGTTCACAGTTTGAATCCCCCCAGAACTTGAGACTAAAGGTGATTCGACCCAAAAGCAGACAGGAGGGTTACCCTGTCTGTTACCTGTTCACACTATTGTGCTCGGAGGTTGGCACTGTGGGAGCAGAGGGCCTGACCTGCTGAGTGCATTTGTGACAGATTTGGTTGGCAGCAGTGTGATAAATTTGGTAACACAAGCTTTAACAGTTCAGTGTGTCAGCTTAATACTGTACAGTTCACTTGCAAAAGAAGGCAGTGATTTTTTTTAAAGAAACAGAACTAAATAATTTTACTTACAGTCAAAGTTCCTACCTGTTTTATTTTTTTTTTCAAAATGCAAGTTAGAGTAGCCGTAGTTAGGGAAGAAGAAGGCTTACAACTACAGTGAGCACACTGCAGACTACCTGAAGCAGTTGTTCAAGGAGAGAGGAGTCCTGCACGAGGGGAGATCCACCAAGCAGAACCTCATGGATGCTCTGATGGCCGCTGATACCCAGAGTGTTGAGTCACAGACTGTGACTATAAAGGACCAAACCTTGGACATGGAGGGGCCAGCGGCCAGTGCAGTGTCCAGATCCAGTGAGGAGGACAGCAGGGCCAGTGCAAGCCAAGGGCTGCAGCAGCAGGGGAAGGTCACCAGCATTCTGGAGCCAGAAGCAATCAGGCTGCAGATTGAGTTGCGCAGAATGGAGCTGGAATTCCAGAGGGAGGCTGAACGAGAACGGCGAGAGGCGGAGTGAGAGAAATGAGCCATAGAGGAGAAGAGGGAGTGTGAACAGTGAGAAGCAGACCAAGAGGAGCATGAGCACCAGAGGCAACATGAACTGGAGAAGCTATGACTCCAACCACCAGCACCAGAGCAGGTAAGTTGATTGGGTTTACTGGAACTACAGGACTGGGTTACAAATTAAATTCAAAATTGATAGCTGAATTTAAAGAGGGGGAGGATATGGATGCCTTTTTAAATTCCTTTGAAAAAGTTTGTATTTAGGCAAAAATTCCTAAAGGGTCCTAGAGCTTCCAGCTATCCCTGCTACTTACTGGGAAAGCTTGGGATGCATTGGGTCAAATGAACAATGAGGACAGTAATGATTACAGCAAACTTAAAGCTGCATTTTTTAAAAAGTTTGATTTAACTGCAGAAGCATACAGAGCAAAATTCCGTAAGCTCAGAAGCCCTGACATGAGCTATGAGGAGCTAGCCACAAAACAACATCAGTGTTTAAAACGTTGGTGGGAAGGAATTGAAGCAAACTCTGTAGATAAAATTGAAAAATGCTATATTGTTGGAACAGTTTTTGGGCATGCCTCAGCAGAGCTGAAAACCTGGCTGAAGTATCAAGATCCCAAAACAGTGCAAGAGGCTGCTGAACTCTCGGACTGTTATGCCAAGAGCAGACCTGCTCTAAGAGTGAATGGGGTGGGCATGGCAGTGCAGAAAGGGAAAAGTGCACCTTCAGGGCAGCTAAAACCCTCACTGCCGCCACCGAAACCAGTTTGCCCCAGGTTTCAAAGAAAAGATTTTTCTGAGAAAAGAAACGAATGTTGGGTTTGCCAAGAAACTGGGCATACTGCCAGACTGTGTCCCAAAAGGACGAGCAATATGCAAAATGGGGCTAGGAAAGAAGTGGGTTGTTTGTGTTTCCCTAGAAGCATGTCTGTGAACATGAGGGAACACATGCACCCAGTCACAGTGAATGGTGTACAGACACAAGGGTTAAGAGACACAGGGGCATCCCTGACGGTTAAAGGGGATCTAGTAGAGCCTGGTCAGCTTATACCCAATAAATTTGTAACTGTACAAGGCTTCACTGGGCAGAAGAAAACATTGCCACTTGCTAGTGTTCTCCTAGACTAGGGTGAAACAAGGGGAGCTGTACAACAGATGGCTGTAGCCAAAACTCTAGCAGTTGACATCATCCTTGGCAACAATCTCAAATGGGATGGTGTGTGCAGTTTCCCGTAGTCAAGCGACAAGGGAAAATTGTAGTTCCTGGATCCTATAGAAGCCACTGTCGAAACCACTGGGAGGCTGGTTCCCAGCCTGTGTCTCCTATATGGAGACTAATGAAAAGGGGTAGAAATTTCCCAGTAGCAGTTAACCAAACAGCTACAGAGGGTTACTCAAGAAGGAGGGTGACCCATTTTCAGAGGTTGGGGTGACAGTGATCCTGAGTGCCCTGATGCTAGTGCTAGGGACCCTAGTTTAAGACTGAAGAGGACCAGTCCCATGTCTTGGGAATGTGTAAGGAGTTTGCAGATGTTCAGAAAAGTGACCCTAGTCTGAGAAGTGGAGAGCTTGGGCAGACTCTGATGGAGCACAGGGAGGTGACGGAAAACATAACGTTTATTAGGAAAATGGACTGATGTATACTCAGGCTGTGAAGACAGAGGGAGGGGTGATAGGCAGGCAGCTTGTCATCCCTCAGGCAATGCATGAGCAGCTGCTCAAGATTGCACACCCTATTCCTTTGTCTGGTCATGTGGGAATCACGCGCACTATGCAGCGGTTGACCCAGAATTTTTATTAGCCCAACTTCACCCAGCAGGTGAAGGAGTATTGCAGGCCTTGTCACCTGTGCCAAGAAATAGGGAAGGCAGGTAAGAAATCCCAAGCCACCCTAATTCCATTGCCCATAGTGGAGGAGCCATTCCAGAGGGTAGGAATGGATATTGCGGGGCCTTTAAATACCCCCAGCTTCTCCGGGAAGAGGTTCATCCTGACTGTGGTGGATTATGCCACCCAGTATCCAGAGACAGTCATCCTATCCTCACTGAGGACAGACAAAGTGGTAGATGCCTTACTTGGGATTTTCTTCTGTGTTGGGTTTCCGCAGGAGGATATCACTGATTGAGGTGGTTCCTTCATGTCAGACCTGATGAAATGTTTCTGGGAGAAGTGTGGGGTGGTGCAGAGGCGCACGACACCTTATCACCTGCAAGCCAATGGGCTTGTGGAAAGATTTAATGGTTCCCTGAAGTCAATGCTGCAAGCATTTGCTGGACAGGATGGGAGGGACTGGGAGAAATACCTTCCCCACCTGTTTGCATACAGGGAGGTGCCCCAAGAGTCGACAGGGTTTTCCCCCTTTGAGCTCTTATATGGATGCTGGGTACGTGGGCCCCTAGACTTGAACTGGGAGGACTGGGAAGGGCAAGCACACCACCCAGGGAACTCCCATTGTGGATTATGTCCTTAGGTTTAAGGAAAGGCTGAAGGAGCTTATGGGGACAGCCCAGAGCAACCTGGCAGCTACCCAACAGAAACAAATAGTGTGGTACCACTGCAGAGCCTGAGCTCACTCATACAAGGTGGGTCAGGAAGTCATGGTCCTTATCCTGGTCCGGAAAGACAAGCTGCAGGCTGAGTGGGCAGGACTGTACAAAGTAGTCAGAAAGGTAAATGACGTGAACTATATCATAGAATTAACTGACAGAAGACATACAGAAAGAATGTACCATGTCAACATGATGAAGCCATATGCTAATACGGCTGACATGGTGTTTGCAGTGTGTAGCCCTGGGGAGGGAACGGATGAAGGAGAGCCCCTTCTGGACTTGCTGGAAGAAAGCAAGTGGAAGTCCTCTGTGGAGGCAGTTAAATTGTCACCTCAGTTGGCTCCGGACAAGATCCAGGAAGTAAGTAAGGTTTTAGCAGACTTTGCCCCACTATTTAGCACCAAGCCTGGACTAACCCCCTTAGCAACGCAAAATGTGGAGACAGGGACACAGATGGCCTATACGGCAGACACCATTCGGTGTCAGAGGCTGTCCAAAAGGACATTAGGAGGGAGGTGGAGGAAATGCTGGATTTAGGGGTAATCCAGAGATCCCACAGCTCCTGGGCCTCACCCGTAGTCCTTGTGCCCAAGCCAGATGGCTCTACTCATTTCTGTGTGGACTGTCATGGACTGACTGCATTCACGAAGTCAGACGCCCACCCGATGCCCCGGATGGATGAACTCCTGGACAAGTTGGGAGGGGTGACCTACATCACAACTATTGACCTGACAAAGGGGCATTGGCAGGTAGAGTTAACTGACAGAGCTAGGGGAGAGGTCAGCCTTCATCACTCTGATAGACTTATTTGAATTTAAAGCAATGTCTTTCAGAATGAAGAATGCCCCGGCCACTTTTCAAAGGTTGGTGAACCAGGTGTTAAATGGTGCTGAGGAGTACGCTGTGGTGTTGACATTGCCATCTTTAGTGCCAGCTGGGCAGAACACCTGTCCCACCTTAGGGAAGTGCTGAGCAGGATACAGAGGGCCGGGCTCACTGTCAAAGCTGAGAGGTGCCAGGTGGCCATGGCTAATGTGGCAAACCTTGGGCATGTTGTAGGCTGGGGGCAGCTCCGTCCCAACCAAGTAAAAATTGCGGTGATCAAGGCATGGCCCAGACCAGAAATGCAGAAGCAGGTCAGGAGTTTTCTAGGGACAGTAGGGTACTATAGGGAGATTTGTACCCAATTACAGTGCCCTGGCTGCTCCCCTATCTGACCTGATAAAGAAAAGGATGCCTAAGAAAATTACGTGGGAACCAGCCTGTGAAAAAGCCTTTACCAGACTGAAGGAGGCGCTGTGCAGTGCTCCTGTATTGACAAGTCCTGACTATAGCAAACTCTTTATAGTCTAGACTAACGCCTCAGAGGTGGGTATTGGGGCAGTACTGAGTCAGACATCCAACCAAGGGAAAGATCACCTGGTAGTGTACTTGAGTAAAAAGTTACTTCCCAGGGAGCAGGCTTACTCTACTGTGGAAAAAGAGTGTCTTGCCATAGTGTGGGCCCTAAAGAAGTTAGAGCCATACTTATACGGGCAGCATTTTGAGGTACAAACTGATCACAACCTCCTGGTTTAGCTGACACAAATGGGAAAAACTAATGGTAGATTATTAAGATGGAGTCTTGCCTTGCAAGGGTATGACATGATGATCTTACATAGGGCTGGAGCGACTCAATCAGAACGCAGATGGCTTATCGCTGCCTATATGAGGAGTGATCTCGAGGTGACCTTGGCCAGGCACTTTGATCTCCTTGAAAACAGGAACCAGCCACAAGTTCAAAGGAAAGACTTGATTAAAGATTGCATAATTTAGGAAGTCACATTATTTAAAATACCTCCTGATAGGAAATCATTTTTTTTGTACACAGAGTTTTAAACTGATACTTGTGTCTGAAATGTAGGTCATATCATCTTGTGACTCTAGAGAGACACAGCTCTCTGATCTAACTTTAAAACGCACTTCCAGAGGTAATACCTTAGACAGCAAAGGTCTAAATGTACTGTGGTAGGAGTTTTGTTTTGTAATCTTCCCTTGTTCTTTTATGTGATTGTGAGCTCTTTGATATATTGTTCTGTGTTTTACATTTTTCATATTTTTATCATCTTTCAGACCCAAAAGCAGACAGGATGGTTACCATGTCTGTTACCTGTTCACACTATTGCGCTCGGAGGTTGGCACTGTGGGAGCAGAGGGCCTGACCTGCTGAGTGTGTTTGTGACAGGTCATAGCTTTGGATGTAGTCTGTGAGCTGAGTACCAACACTTTTCAAGCAGTTTGCTAATAATTGAAAGAATAGGAATAGGGTGGTAATTTTCAAGGTTTTCTGAGTCACCTTGTTTGAAAACAGGGACAACCCTAGCCATTTTCCATGTGTCTGGGATGAGCCTGGTAATAAGAAAGGTATTGAAGATATGGGAGAATGGGCAAGACCAGGAAAAGGGCCCCAAGACAAATGAGTTTGGGCTCTATGTTGTCATGACTAGCACCGGTATGGGAGAGAGGCCAATAAAAGTCTCTGAATTTCACTGTGGAGATGGCCTTGAAGTAGAAGGGAGGTCGGGGGTCATCCCAGGCTGAGGCCTACAGAAGGGCATGGTTCATTAAGATCAGGGAACTAGGAAGTGTAGGCAGACAGATCTGAGAACTGGGAATTAATTGCATTTGCAACAGTCAATGCTTCTACAGTTGACCTCGCCTTATAAGCATGTCAGTGACATAGGCTCTGGAGGCACCACTAACAATATTCTTGATGGTTCACCAGAAGCTCCTCAGGTCACTAGCTGAAGATAACAGGGTGGATTTACAAAGTTCGCTCTTGGCAGAGCGGATGACTTTTACAAGTGTTTCTGAGCTGCCTGTATTCCTGGAAGATAAACATATCATGGGAGGCCTTGAACTTTGCCCAGTATTTGTCCTTTGACTTCATAAGGGAAAATAAGCCACCATGCAGTCATTTGGTGACAGCCTATTCTTCTTTTTTTTTTGAGAGGATGTGTTCATCTTGCAGGAATGTGAATATTGCAAGAAAGTTATCAAGGGCAACTGAAGTGTTGTTTGTGGCTAAGACCAGGGACCAATCTGTGCGTTTCAGATCAGCATGACAGGCTTCAATCCTGAATTTGGAGAAGTCCCTCATTTGGACCACTTTCAGGGAATTTTAGGAGGGGAGACTCTCCAGATACAGTAGGTGAGGGAGTGATCAGAGATAGCGTCTGGGAAAATACCAGATAAGACAGTCCGTTCGGGCCTATTGGACAGTATCCAGTTGAGGAAGCAGTCCTTCAGCTAGTAGTCTATCACAAGGGGGTGCTGTAGCCATTTTTTTTGTTTCCCACTGCCTCTCATTGGTTGCTGGCCATTCCTTAGTGTTTCTCCTGGCTCCCACTGCCTGCACTGAGGACCAAGCGGGATTGTTAGTGTTTTGCCATTGTTTCCTAATTCCTGCCACCTGCTGTGAGGACAGGGAATGATTGGGTTAATGTCGTTTTGGGCAGCGGCTTTTTTTTTTTTTTTTTTTCATCTTTATCCTCCTTCCCTACCCCCGGTGCCCCCTCCTTCCATCCGCTCATGTCCCCCGACACCCACCTTAGGGATCTGCCCCTAGAGTGCCCTTCCTCCTCTCCCTGGCACATTGGGGTCTGTCCTTGTAGGTGGTCCGGGTAGACTTAGGGCGGACTTCATCTAGGGCAGCCGGAGGTGTTTTTCCGGTTTTCTCCTGCATACGCCTGGGACTGCCGTGCGCTTGGGACATATGTCCCAGTGGCTACACGTGCTGGCGCCGCCAGCCCTCATGTGCGCGGCGTCCCTCTCCTCGGCCCGACAAGCTTAAGCCGCCCATCCCTTCCTACCGTCGGTGCTTCCACCGCCATGGAAGGATGCAGAATGCAGAGCGCTCTTGGTCACCCACCCCTGGGAGAGAGCATCCGTTGGGGCGCTCGATCCTCCCTCCCCACCGATCCCGGCTGCCCGAGTCCGTTCCGAACCCGGGCCGCGGCGATACAGTGTGGCTGCCTAGCGCTCAACTCCTCAGCGCCACCGGGCCGGCCCGCAGCGGCTTCTTTGATGGTTGTTCTGGTGAGTAATTGAGAACAGTGGCTTGTGACACAAGTAATATCTGTGGAAGCTGTTTGGGGAGGGGGCAGATAGGGAGTGAAAGTCACGCTAAGCAAGAAAACAAGATGGTGGATAAAGGGAAGTTGAAGATTCTGAGAGAGCACACTGATTTTGGCATGTTGGCAGGCTGGCACTGGTATTTTCTTTCCACTGGGTACTATGCTTAGGTAAATGTATGAGTGCCATCCTTCTTTAGCCAATCAAAAGCCAGAATTTTTCCTACCCATTTTATAAGGATGCTTATACCATGGGTTATGAAAATCAACCACTGTGATTAGCTGTTAAAGCCCAAATGGGGTGTGATTGTCAGATCACACATCAGACACACAGTTTGGTTGGGGTTACAGGAAACAGGGGTTACATGACCTGATGGTTAATTATGACAAAACCAAGGTTCTGGTCTTAGGAGGAAATAAGAGGGGTCATAATTTCTACATGGACAGCCATAGACTTGAGGAGGTCAGAGAAGTCTGCTTTAGGAATCAATCTGAACCAAATAAGACTTGATAAACTGTTTGAAAAGCATTAAGCATAAGCTGGATGCTTTTCTTCCAGTTATACAGGCATTTTCCTATAAATTTGAGGAGATCAGTTGAAGGAAATCTAGTAGTTATTAGAGCAAAATTAAAACCAGATCCTTTATGGAGTTGAAGTATGGGTGGGAGTTTAAGGATTCTTAGAACATAGTTTAAACAAATTTCATAAAAAGATCATGGGTCTCCCCAATAGCACCCCCTCAGTTATGGTTAGGCCAGAGATTGGTGAACTACCGATCGAATGCGCAAAGACAGATTAATTATTGGGTTGGGGTTTATGTGATGAACCCCAGCAGACTTCCACGTGTATATCTGGAAAAAGCAATTATATATTCCCAATCTAATATTATTTTCCCTTGTATGATGGTCCTAGAAAAACTTATTAAACCATATGGACTCTTACATAGACATAGTCACAGATTCTCTAAGGTTGTCTATGGATTATATTAAACTTATAATAAAAAATAAAATAAAGGATAACTTCATTCAAAAGATCTAGAGGCCTGTAGATGGCTTGCTGAAAACAAAAGAGCATATATATATGAAAATATCTTCCACTCTTCCTAATCCAGGGCAGAGGATATTACTTACTAGGCTCCACTTTGAGGTTTTCAAAGCAGTAAGAAAACAGGATTATTTTCAGGAGAAAAAAAAAGATTTATATGTACAGATGTGGCCTGGGGAAGACAATAACGCATGTAGTCCTCCTTGCCCTTTATATGAAAAATATAGACTACCTTGTTGGGGAACATACTGAGATACCAAAATTATCAACCTGCCCAGTTGCTGATTTATTTATTTACGAGTACTGATCCTATCATACTAACTTCTGTTGTTTCCCTGTTGAAAATAATTGAGCAAAGAAGGTTGCACATAACAAGACAGTAAAAGACTTAGAGAGAAAACTGGCCTGACAATGCAGACATTGAAATTATTATGAAATTGCTTTAACCAGGTCCAAAGTAAGAATCTGGATATGAATTCTGCATCCATATGATTGATTAATATTTCCATGCTGGTTAGGCATTGTAATCTATTACTCAGCAATGTTTACTGAATTAACTATGGCAAAATATTTAATTGCAAGATTCTACTAAATATAAAGACTAAAAAGCTGTGCAGTAATTTGAATATAACAAGTATTTGCTGCTTTTATAATTTTCAAGTTCTGTGTGTTTATTTTTTCTTTAAGTATGATTTAGGTATTTTGTATAGGGTTTTATAGTTGTATGGAATATTTAATATTTTTATCACCTGTTTTGTTTTTATATTGTAATGGCTGATTTGCGAACAATAAATTTGAACTTGAACTACAGGAAACAGTTTGAAAGTTACTCTCTTTAGGTCACCCGATGATGTGCTGATTTCTTCCATACAGAGTGTCGCCCCACCCCTTAGCCACTTTCACCTCATATTGCCAGCTATGGTCACCAAGTGGTGGTGTTGCAGTGGAGCTTGCTGTCCACACTGCCCAGAGAAGAAAAGCATCTCCTGGGACACTGGATCCTCCTCCTCCTCCTGGCCAGCCCCCAACAACTTGGGCTCATTACTAAATACACTACCACTGCATCAGTGGCCCAGCCCCACACTATGCTCTAACTCTGTTAAAGTGCCTCACCTGTGGCAGTTCATTAGTGTTTTAAAGGGGAAGTCTCCCATAGTTTCACACCCATATTTTCCCAACTCCTTATGTGTAACAGTTGTGTTCCTCCTCTAATTGCCAGCAGTCATATTGCTGTCCAAATCTAGATTATAAATAAAAATATACAGCCCCCAGAAGTTATCAATGTGTTTTGTCCTCCATTTTACCACCAATGCTGCTGGAGGATGATGTCATCAGAGCAAAGATAATGGTGCTGCACTAAATGCTGTTCCACCAGTAAACAGAACCCACAATGTTTGGTCCCCCACTTGAGTAATGGGGGAACTCTTTAAGTGTTGTACACATTCTGAAGTGCAGGTCTAATAGGAACTAGGACCATACGAGTGTGATGCAGCACTGATTTGACATGCATATACAGTGTCGCCCAGATATTCAAACTGCACCAGGCTGTGGCGCAAGCCTGGGCGCAGCGCAACTTGGCTGTGCAGGGGCGTTGACTGGGCGATATTCACGAGGTGTGCCATGGCGGCATTGTTGAATATCGCACTGGCCACCCGCAGTGTGCATGGCGCAGTTGCATTGCACCAGCGCAAGTGGCCAGAGTGGAGTAGGGGGATGCGCTAGCACAAGTTCCATTGCGCCATGTGCAGCAACCGTGATATTCAAAAGTGCACATGCAAATGGGGCCATAATGTATGCAAGGCGCAAATGGGGCCATTTGTATGTCATTATGGCCCCATTTGCATGCAGGTGCACCGATCCCCGGTGACTTGCACCTGGCGCCCTGTCAGGCAGCAGCCATTGGGGACCAATGCCCCTGCACAGCTGGTACTTGTGCCTCTACAGCCCAATCAAGGGCTTCAGTAAATATAAATATCTTTGGTGGTCCAGTGGATCAGCACCGACCCATCATGGGTCGTGCAAAAAGATAATTCTGGTGGTTCATTACCCTCTCACTCCGCCTCACTGAGCCTCACCACCGCACTTCTCAGGGCGCGGGCGGCACATTCGCCTGCTGCCCTGCCGCCGCCTGCCAACTGACAGGTAGGGCTGCATGCCCATTGGTCCACAGCGTGAAGCCAATGGGCAGCAGCCCATACTACATTACATTCCAGATATGTGTTCACATATCTGAATGTGTAGTGCGGCATGGAGCTGCACGCCCATTGGCTCACGCTAGGGACCAATGGGCATACAGCCCTACCTAAGGTGTCAGTTGGTGGGCGCAGGGCAGCAGGCGGTGGTGCTGCCACCTGCTGCTGACCGGGGGAGTGGCAGTGGGACGGTGGCAGGTGGGGGGGTCCGCTGGACCACCAGGGATAGTGGACGACTTTTTCCATACAGAAGCCCGCAATCGGCAGACAGCAGTCCACTGGACCACCAGGGATATTGATTCCTTTTACATACAAATGCCCGCGATTGGGCAGACAGCAGTCCACTGGACCACCAGGGATATAGGATTCTTTTATGCATAAATGCCCGCGATCGGGCAGACAGCAGTCCACTGGACCACCAGGGATATTGGACGTTATTTTTAACTGATGCCCACGGTTGGGCATGAGGGGCGCCACCACGGAGGTGCAGCCAGAGCTGGTGGCCACCACAGTGGCAGCCGCCATGTTGCACCCTGCAATATGGCAGCTCACCTGTGGCGGCCAACAGCTGATCCTTTTTTGATCAATCTTGTGCGGTGCAAGTGGGTTTGCATGCATGGACTCAGTACATCCCGGCTGAATATTGGGATGTGCAGAGCATGCATGGGGACACTCCACCTGCGCTGCATACATTACTGATGCGCTCTGGCATATCGGGATTTGTGCCAGGCACAATTCTGCTTGAATATCGCGCATTAAGATTGTGCTGTGCGATGAGCAGAACACTGTTGCACCATGTGCAACCCTTTGAATATCTGGGCCTGTGCCTATAAGGAAGTGCCTGTATGTGTTGTGTTAATGTTTCTGTTAGCAAAAACAGTTTACTCAATAAATGACTCTGGGTACAACAAGAGTCTTAAGGTATTATATAGCTGTTGTATTATGTTCTCTGTGTGTGTTAGCATTCTCTGTTTTGATTGACACCAGCAGTGAGACACAATCTTGCAAGAATGCCCTTTCCTTTGTAACTAGGCAGTCAGTGATTGGATGGCTGATGTAAGAGAATAAAGAGTTCAGCTATAACAAGGAATAGGTTACCAGGACAACAACAGCTGCAGCATATGGAAGAAGGATAATCTAGTGGTTAAAGCACAGGCACAAGAACTGGGAAACTCTGGTTCAAATCCTACTAAAGTCCCTTATTCTCTAACCCTTAAAAGTTCCCCAACCTTCTTGGGAACTGTGATGGCTCCTCAGGTCCATGACTTTAAAAGTGCCCCCATTCCCATTACTTAATCATTAGCAGTGATGTGAGAGCTACAGCACGTCACTTTGAAGGTACTGAAAACAAGCTGTGGCAGCCCCCCTGCAATGCCAGCATTTGAAGAAGGATGCCCTCACAAATCAGATGCTACACTTCAGCTGTTGTAAAGAAACTAACCAGTCTCAGTGTTTGTAGTACTCTGTATTTGCTTAGCTCATTCCTCCCATGTCATATGCATTCTGTGTCTTGGTATTTCCAGTCGGACACCCATATGTAGGCGATTTGAAATGTAAAACAATACACTTTATAAAGTAAGTGATCTAGGCCTCCACTTTCAGGCTGCTGAAAGGGGAGTGTATACTTGTGCAAAGGAGGAATTCAGTCTTGTGTGATCCTTTGGGAAACCGCTCAGGCCTACCTTGTAAATGAATCCTCTCAAGGGTGTTCACCTGGTTCAATACTGATTGACTCATTGACTGCTTGATTGTCTGGTTGATTGATTGATACTTTCTACTGCTTTCCACAACATGTTGCAACTGTCTCAGAGAGAAATGAGCAGTACAAAGAAACATTCTGTTTCCTGTGAATGAAATACCATTAGATGTATTATTTGCTCTGCACATGCAGTATTAAGGCTACAAGTACCACTCCCTGTGTGAGTTGCATGACAGAACTGTCTTAAGCCATTGCAAACTTAAACTAAAATCAGGGTAGACAGCATTGATACCCTTATGTGTACTTCTGCACTGTTGCTGCAGTGACATCAGGGAATGGGAGGGGCTACATTACAAGTGACCCATTTGCATGTAAATGGAGGCTTGCTTGACATTTTAATACCTTGTGTCAGAGCCTCAGGCTCTAGATATGTGTTGCAACAGCAGAAAAGACTGATCTCTTATTGACATATGTACAGTAACTGATGTAATGTATAATAAATACATCAGTTATATCCAAATCAGAAATATATAGTAGTTTTCTCCTTTAAGGAACCCTTAACTACACAAACAGGAACAAAAAAAAAATATTTCACTGTCTTGTTTCAAACAGTATTCTGTTGTTTTACCTTAGAAAAAGTTTCTTTTTATTCTCTTTTTACCTATTGATACCCATTGTGTAAGCACAATAAGACACTCCAGGGTGAGTGGCTGTGTTGTGCTAACCACACTTCCGGGGGCTAAAAGCTGTCAACCGTTGGCCTCATGTCAATGTCCCAATGAGTGTGGTTTTAGCAGCACAACCACACACCAGACTGTGTCTTCGTGATTACTTGGCACAAGTCATAAAATTCTGCTTAGTAAACTGTGACAGGGTTGGGTAAGAGCCTGTCCCATCTGTCATGCAGAGATAGAATTAAAAGTAAGGATCTATTTTGTCTTCTCCTGTTCTGCCACTTGTCTGTCTCTTGCCTGTCTGATTGCGCAGTCAAATATTTCATGTGCCACCTAGGAACTGGCGACTCCAGTGGTCCCACAATTTCCCCATTATCTCCAGTTCTTCACCTGCTATTTCTATTCTTTCTTTCTCCCCTTGCTTCTCTGTGGTCAAAAAATGTATGTGAGTCTTTATATGAAACTGGGATCCCTTGGTTTGCAAGTGTATGTACGTGTACTGTTGAAATGATTGCAGAGAAGCCTAAATGACTCCTGCTCTGTCAGAGGGGGCAGAGCAGCAAGATGGCCGCGATGCTGCTCCACTCCACACCACTCACTTCACCCTTGCTTTATTGAGAGTTTTCTTACTTTGCCTTTTTCTAAGTTTCAGATATGGGCAGCTTTGCAGTAATACAAGAGCGCTGGAATGTTTTTTTGTGAGTCCTGGTGTTTGAATGGCACATGTTGGATGTGGAGTCGGACTGTTTGGATTCAGTGGGAGCATTTGGAACTTTCAGCGCTTACTCCTTGTGTTATACAATGCAGCTGACTTTTGCTTTCAGATTTTGGAGAGACTCAGTGCGGCTGATTTTAGCGTCCTTCCCCTTCCTGAGAAGAGCTAAGGCAGCTCGCTCTGAGACAGACCTGTTAGAAATTAACATAACAACATAAGTGCTGACATACTCCTTTTATTTAATTAAAGATACGCTAACATTGCCTAGGATGGGGAGGGTCTCTGTATTTCCATTGGTGTGAAGCATACTATGCTCAGTGGAGCGTTATTTTCTTTTTATTTTAACAGGTTCCCTCATAGATATTTGGAGAACAAAGACCCATGATGTAAGAATACCTAAGCAACAAGTGACTGAGAAATTGGAGTGATCCCTTCAGAGACTGGACCCCCAGTTAACTGAAGGGAGCTAAGCTTCTGTTATTTTCGGTGCTCCTCCTGGGCAAAATTCTATAAAGATGCTGGTCCAGCGACAGGTGTAGGTTGGACATGGGGAAATTTCCCCTACAAGGTATTTGATTTATACTTAGTATCAGCTGCTGATTTAATACCCAGATTGACTAGTGAACAAAGGTAATTGGGTTTTCAATGCTTCGGCACTGCTTTACTGTTTATTAACATGGAGCTTGAACTCCTGCTACACCTTCAAAATAAGAGATGGCTTTTTGAATATAGCAAATTTTACTAACATACTACATACTAAAATGCCAGCAGAATAGGCCTATTGGTCTTTTGCATCTGCTCGTTTGGTCAGCCCCCACCCTGGGAGCTGACCTTGCTGCTCCCCCCTCGCCCTCTCAGGCTTCTCCCGTCCCAGTCCCGGATATTTTCACTGCACTGGACTTTGCTTCCAGAACCCTTCCCCTGTACCTGTCACACCCCCTCTTGAACCCCTCCACCATCTCTTCCTCCACCAGCCCCCCCAGGCAGCGCATTCCATGGCTCCACCACCCTCTCAGTGAGTAGCACCTCCTCCTTTCTCCCCTGAATTCCCCCTCCAGCTTCCACCCATGCCCTCTAGTTGCCCCTACCTCCTTCCTTTGGAGCACCTGACTGCACGCCACCCTATTTACCCCCCTTATGTACTTGAGGAACCTCTATCATGTCCTTCCGGTCCCTTCTGTCTTCCAATGTGTACATATTTAACTCTTGAACCTCTCCCCATAGGTCCTGTTCCCCAAGCCCCAGATAATTCTGGTTGTCCTCCTCTGGACCCTCTCAGGAGTTCAATGTCCCGCTTTAGTGTGGTCTCCAAAACTGCATGCAGTACTCGAGGTGTGGCCTCACCAAGCAGTTATACAGAGAAGTATCACTTCCTCCTTCTGGAGGCGATCCCCTAGTGATGCATCCCAGTATCCTGTTGGTCTTGGCGCTGCCTCTCCACAAGTCTCTGAGTTGTTCATCTTGACATCCACCACTACCCCAGGTCTCCCTCAGACATCAAGACTTGTAGCATTTCCCCAGGGTGTACATTTGGCCTGGGTTTCTGGCTCCCAGGTGCAGTACCTTGCATTTCCTGCATTGAACCTCAGTTTCCACTTTCTAGACCACCTTTCCAGAGCCTCCAGGTCCCCCTGTGGGATTATCCTCCCCTCCTTCCCATCCACCACACTTCCAGTTTTAGGTCATGCTGAGAGACTCATCTCACTCCTGATACCCTTCATATGTCAGAGACACAGGCGTTGAACAGGAGGGCCCAAGACCAATTCCTGAAGGACCCCACTAATGACCCTCCTTGGGGATGAGACTATCCCACCAACCATCTGGTCCTGGAGCCAATTCCCTATCCATCTGGTCATCTGGTTCCCCAACCCCATTCCCCCTAGCTTATCCAACAGGACCCATGAGGAACAGAGTCAAATGCCTTGCTGAAGTCAAGAAAGAGGACGTCCACCGGTCTACTCAGGTCCAAGGCACTCGTCACCCAATCATAGAACTCCACAAGATTTGTCTGACACAATTTCCCCCAGGACAAAGCCATGCTGTCTATTGTCCAGGCACCTCGACTTTTCCAGGTCCCCCCCAGCCTCTCCTTGACAATGCCCTCCATCACCTTGCCCACCACTGATATCAGGCTGACGGGCCTGTAGTTTCCTGCCACCTCCCTTGATCCACCCTTGTGGATAGGCACTATATGTGCCACCTTCCAGTCCTGGGGCACCCACCCTGTCCTCAGAGAGATGCTGAAAGCTCCACCAGGGTTTCACCAGGACATTCACTGGTTCCTTCAGCACTCTGGGATGTAATTTATCTGGCCCGGTGCTTTCTCTGTCTTAAGGGACCTGAGGCTTCCTCCTCTCTCTCTCTGTATGATTTCCACCTCCATTACCTCGTCTCCTGCTTTGCCTCCCCCTCCTGCCAGTAATGGCCCCCCCCTCCCAGACTCGCCCGATTGGTAGGGTCCCCCCTCCTCAGTTTCACCGTCTCCTCCCATGTATGATGCAGCCCCCCCATTTTCCTTGGTGAAAACTGAGGTGAAGTACTCATTTAGTGCCTCAGCCTGCTCCCCGGGTTTTGTGCCCTTCCCTCCCCTGCTTTAATCCTGCTAATCTGTCCCTTCACCCTTCATTTTTCCCCAGTGTATCTAAAGAACCCCTTGTTCCCTCTCCTAATTTCCCTGGCCAGGTTCTGCTCTTTCCTTGCCTTAGCCACCTCACCACCCTAGTGGCCCTCTCAGCCATCAGCTCCTACTCCCTCAATCCCTTTCACTCCTTGAGCACTTGAAATGCCTATAGGCCCCTTCTTCCCCTCACCACCTCCTGAACCTCCCTGGTCCACCAGCAGGGTTTTCGGCCCACTACATTTGTGTCTCACTCTTGCACAGGTGCTGGTAGCATCCTGCACCCCTCCTGTCTGATTCCCTCACTGTCAGCGTCCATGTCTGGCCCAATCCCATCCATATGCTCCTTAGGATCCTCCCCATTTCCTGAAATCCACCCCTGAAGTCAGTTATCTCCATCTTTGTGCAGCCTTCTCCTCTACTAGGTCCAGGCAGAACCAGACCGTGGCACGGTCACCCCTGCCAACGGTCTCTCACTCCAGGCCCCCAATCTGTCACTCGTCTGCCAGACCATCCAGTATCCATGCCCCTCCTGGTTGGTTCCCCACCTGCTGGGTTAGAACACATCCTGAAAGACATCCAACAACTTCTGATCCCTGGCCACTGAGGATGTCATAGTCCCCCAGTCCATTCCTGGCATGTTTAAGTCTCCCAACACCACCACCCTTCCCCTGCCCAATCTGCAGTGTCTCCCAACATCTGCCACCAGACTCTCCTCCAGTTCCTCCACCAGCGCAGGGGGTCTGTACACCACTCCTATTTTTACTGTCTTGCCCCCCCCTTGTTATCAAGGTGACCCAAATCGCCTCCACAATTCCCTCCGCCTCCTCCACTACTCCTATGCCAATGCAGTTTTTGGCTATTATTGCTACCCCTACTCCCCTTCCCTCCCCCCTGTCCTTCCTGAACATGGTGTAACCCTCCACATTCAGGTCCCAGTCATGCTCAGCGGTGGCCCAGGTCTCAGTGACAGCTGCTACATCCACCTCTCCCTCAGTTAGCATCACCTGGAGCTCAGGCATTTTATTGCCCAAGCTCCTGGCATTTAGCAGGACTATCTTCCACCCTTTCCCTGTATTCCCATTTCCCCTGCTCGCATTCCCATTGGGATTCTGTTTTCCTCTGGTCTGCACCTTACCAGTCAGCCTTTTCCCTCATTCCTCCAGCTCCCGGAAGGTGGAGACAAATCCCTCCTTTATCGGACCTCCCTCGACTGCCTCTTCTCCTATCCCACCCCCTTCAAAAGTTTAAGCCCCACCTTTCACCAATGAACCTCTCTATTTTCAACTTAAGGATTTCCTTCCCCTCCAAATTGAGATGGAGCCTATCCCTAGCATACAGCCCCTTATCCTCCCATGTCACCCCCAATCCCCCATCAACCCATACCCTCTGGCCCCACACCACTCCCTGAACCACTGGTTTATCTCCCTAATCTACTTTCTGTGTTCTCCACTAGCCCTTGGCACCGCAGGATTTCAGAAGGAAATCGCATCCTGTGTCATGACAAACCTGGCTAGCTCCCTGAACCTTGCCTGTATCTCTAGCTCACTATTTCCCAATGTCATTGGTACCCAAGTGGACCAGTATGTCCAGGGATCCTCTACAATTCTTTACCAGCTGATATACCTCATGCTTGTCCTGTGCACTGTTAGTCAGGGAAGCATTTCATTCTAACGGGGCAGGCTTCCCCTTCCCTATCCCATTTGATACCCCTGATCATTGAATTACCAAACAGGAGTACTCTGACCACCCTTTTTCCTCCATTCGCCCCTTCCATGTCCTTCGTCCTTTCTACCAGCCCCTCCCCCCAGCCGGCTCCTTGCTCCTCCCCCTATCTGGGTGTCACCTGCCGCACCCTCCTTATTTACCCTGGCCACCCTCCCTCTGATCCCATGCCCTCCTCCTCCAGAGTATCCTTCTGTGCCCGCTACCTCCCCCATCACTGCTCACGACTGGTCCTTCCCCCCATCTGCTAAACTAGCCTGACTTATCCTCCCTTCCTTCCATCTCTGTTCAGCCCCTCCTGCCTGTTGTGCCCCTTGACCCAAACCCCAATGCCCTTTACTGTATCCTCCTTGTACTTCTGGTCCTTCTCCTTGCCCTTTCCTCCCAACTGGTCCTTCTCCTTGCGCTTTCCTCCCTCTACCCCCTCCTCCTCTTGCTCTGATCCCCCGCTCCCCGTTTTCCAGCATTCCAAGTCTCCCCTATTTTTCTGCTTTCCGCCTCTCTGTCCCCATTCCCTTTCCATCTCTAATCGCCCCTGTCATGGCTACATCACCTCTTCCTCAAGCAGAAGTAGAGAACTGAAGCAGTTACTGAGCTTAAGGTCTGATCCACCTCCCCACCTTGCTTCCTTCTGTCCAGCCCCAGCCATCTGCCTACTTCCCTGAGAATGCCCTCCTTTTGGCCTCCCTCTGCGAGGGTCCCCAGATACCTGCCTGCTTCCTTGGTAGTGTCCTCCTTTTGGGCCCCCTCTGTCAGGGTCCCCATGCAGCCCCAGAGTACTCTCCTGCACTCCTTTCCCTATGCCCCAGCCCCTAGTGCTAGGTGCAACCCTGTGGGAGAGCCCCTGCCCTATTCCCCAACCATACCTCCCCCATCTGTCTCCTAATCCCCCAACCTCCTCCCTGAGCTGTACCAGCTGGTGGCACACTGGGCAACCCCCGAACTTCCAAGCCTAGTCTAGTATCATGGCCGCCCCACACACTGCGCACCCCACCACCCTCCCAAAGATGCCGGCCCTAATGATGTGTGGTCCCATCCCCCTCCAAGTAGGTTTCCTTGGGTGAACCACCAGGTTTCCGACTAGTCCAAGATACTCCCCTACCCACTAATCAGGTCACCCACTAATCCTAGATATGGTCACACAGCAAACAAGTACCCTCATTACTAGGTGCAGTACTACACAGTAAGCAGCTTACCTAGCTTAGGCTTAAACTAGAGGGTGCCCCCTTCCAGCAATGAGCTCAACACCACATGCTCTTTTTCCTCCAAGTCCTTCTACAGCCAGCTCTTTTTTTGTAAGTGCACAGCTCCTTCCCGCTTGTTTGCGATCCACCAGTGGGATCATCCCTGGTTTCTGCTCCCACCCTCCGGGCACTTAATAGAGGTTGGAGCCAGGGAGGTGGTGTGGGATGAAAAATTCGGTACCCTGGCTTGCTCCGTGCAGCCGGGATGGCTCCCCCGATCTGCCGCTGTCCCCCAGCACCCAGGCCCACTCCATCACAGCTCCCGATTTGCTTCCTTCCTCTACACCCAATTGGTGCACCTGCTCCTGGCTCTCTGCAGCTGGATTGGCCACTGAACAATCCCTCTGGCCACTGCCACAGTCCTCCGGTGCCCTGGCCCACTCTGTGCAGCTGGGATGCTCCCCCGATCTGCCGCTGTCCTCAGCACCCTGGCCTGCTCTGCAGCGGCCAGGAAATAACTCAGAAACAGCTCCTGTTGGAGAATATGAGCTGGGCAGCTTTTAAATTTTTGCAGACAATTTTTCATAAATGCTGTTCCAGCTGAAGTGCCAACAACTGGGACTCCAGTGTCCAAATGGAGCCTTTACTATTCTCAGCTATTTGATATTTGCTGCCAGTTTTTCTCATAAATGCTGTTCTTAGTGAAGCCGCAGTCAGGACTCTAGTGTCCAAATGGAGCCTTTACTATATTCAACTATTTGTTATTCTAACTCACACTACTTCAAGTATTTTAGTTAAAACAGAGAAAAGCCTCCGTGAGACTCTCTAATATGGTTTGAGTCACTGAAGGGTTGCTTACCTAGCTTAGGCTTAAACTAGAGGGTGCCCCCCCTTTCCAGCAATGAGCTCAACACCACATGCTCTTTTTCCCCTCCAAGTCCTTCTACAGCCAGTCTTTTTTTTTTGTAAAGTGCACAGCTCCTTCCCGCTTGTTTGCGATCCACCAGTGGGATCATCCCTGGTTTCCTTGCTCCACCCTCTCCGGGCACTTAATAGAGGTTGGAGCCAGGGAGGTGGTGTGGGATGAAAAATTCGGACCCTGGCTTGCTCTGTGCAGCCGGGATGGCTCCCCCGATCTGCCGCTGTCCCCCAGCACCCTGGCCCACTCCGTCGCAGCTCCCGATTTGCTTCCTTCCTTCCTTCCCCTACACCCAATTGGTGCACCTGCTCCTGGCTCTCTGCAGCTGGATTGGCCACGACAATCCCTCTGGCCACTGCCACAGTCCTCCAGTGCCCTGGCCCACTCTGTGCGGCTGGGATGCTCCCTGATCTGCCGCTGTCCCTCAGCACCCTGGCCTGCTCCAGCGGCCAGGAAATAACTCAGAAAACAGCTCCTGTTGGAGAATATGAGCTGGGCAGCTTTTAAATTTTGCAGACAATTTTCATAAATGCTGTTCCAGCGAGTGCCAACAACTGGGACTCCAGTGTCCAAATGGAGCCTTTACTATTCTCAGCTATTTGATATTTGCTGCCAGTTTTCTCATAAATGCTGTTCTAGTGAAGCCGACAGTCAGGACTCTAGTGTCCAAATGGAGCCTTTACTATATTCAACTATTTGTTATTCTAACTCACAGTACTTCAAGTATTTTAGTTAAAACAGAGAAAAGCCTCCGTGAGACTCTCTAATATGGTTTGAGTCACTGAAGGGTTGGTACTTTAGCAGAGTGGATTTCGGTGGTCAGTATGCATTTTATGGATACAAAATGCTTAAAGATTTTTATACATTGAAATGGGACTCCTATATGGAGCCAGTTGTTGTGCTGAATGGAACTGGGCTTGCTAACAAACTATCCACACCTGTTTGTTATGAACACATGAAAATTGCCAGCAGCAAAAGGCCATCATGGTCTATCTAGGCTGTTCAAGATTGCAGCTAGCTCCCTATTCAGCAGCTGCCCCACCCCTTCCCCTTACCTCCCTTTACCTCCCTTTACCCTCCCCTTTGCGCTGTCCCACACCTTCTTGAAGCATTCCATTGAGTTACATGCCACCACCTCAGCTGGTAGTGCGTTCCACTTTGCCACCACCCTGTCCATAAAGAAATGCCTCCTCATCTCCCTCCTGAATCTACCCCCCTCCAATCTCATGTCATGGCCCCTAATGTCTCTCCCCACCCTCCTCCTGAATAGACCCTTTGTGTCTGTTTGGATTATCCCTTTGATGTATTTGAAGGTCTCAATCATGTCCCCACCGTCCCTCTTCTCCAATGTGTACATGTTTAACTCTCTTAGTCTGACCTCATTTAGCAATTCCCCAGGCCCCGAATTATCTTCGATGCCATACGCTGCACTCCCTCCAGCAGCCTGTTATTTAATTTTGATTTAGGGATTTAAATATCTATCTGTTTTCCTTGCAAATACCACAGTAGACTAACGGTGACTTAGCTTTATAGTTCATTTGGGAAAATATAAAGGGAATTCCCTTGAATGTGGGGTTGTTGTGAGCCAGGGGGGCCCTGGGGGTGGAGCTGGGAGTTTCATGTTGAATTTTCCACTGTGCTTCCTGGGGGAAGCTTCTCTGATTCTTCGCTGAGGCTTGAACACCTAGCCATAGTAGGCTCAGCAAGGGGGTTGGTGGGTCTAAAAGCGGAGCAAAATGTATGGATATTTGAGGGTAGGCTCGGACTGTAGAGAATCATAACTGGTTACAAATAGTAGGCACCATATAATTCCCATCATACCGGGGACAGTAGGGGCAAGGAACTGCATGAGCAAGAGGGGGCTCTGGAGTCCACAAAAGGATGGGTATTGCTGGCAACTTAGGATGGCCTTATGTGGGTCTAGTGACTGAGCTTCCTTCAATATTGTTGTGACATAGTACTTTCAGAGTTGACCCAGTACCTATAGTGGGGCCTAAACAGATTGGCTCAATTTCATTCTCGGTCAAGACTTGGGGATAGTCCATTCTGTGGGAGTGCCGTGACGTGTAGCCAGTTGCTCCATGGGGGACCTGAAGGGCTTTTTCTGACTGGCAGCATTTCCTAGTTAAACGTATCCATAATAATTTTAATAAGTAATGCAATATCTCTCCTAAATGTTATATCATTTATCTTAGAATTTTACTTTTAACCATCAGCTCTAATCTTTTATGATTCTTGGATATTTAATATAGAAAAATGTTTAATGTATTTTACTAACAGGAAAGCATACTTGACTAATGATGATTAAATACTTTTACTTATCATTTGGATGGTTCTAAAACAAGGAGACTATCTACAAGGCTTTGAAGTTATATGATATATGTCATGATATTATTTTTGTCTATGTGATGGTTAATATTATTTTATAATGCACATCTGTCTGGAATTTTTACCCTTTGTTTCTGTAGTACATTGTAATGGCAATAGCCGATCAATAAACCTAAACTTGACTTGGAAATGATTGCAGAAAGCTATTTGGTTTCTTGAAAAAGATAAGAATCATTTTTGTATTTTATTGTTATTGATAATAATAAAATGCACAGTTGTGCCGTTTCTTTGGCTGAGGACTATCAGATAGCCAGACAGACACCACAACAGTGAAGTAGGAGCCACAGAACAGTAAGACCTTCTTTTTCCTAGTTTAACTGATGGGGGTAACAAATCTGCACCCAAATACTTTATTTGCCATAACTGGAAAGAGCCAGGCCATATTGCAAGAAACTGCCTTAAAAATAAGTACAGTAAGCTGACCCAGTGGCGAAGAGGGCTGAGGTGTTGGCACCTTACCTCTTCCCACATCAGCAACCCATGTTTGGGAATGAGTATGGATTGTTGGGGGTCATCTGGGGAAGGTCAAGGAGTTGGACTGAACTACCACCAGGCAGCTCTCTTCTGCCGGGGAGGGACGTTGGGTTTCCCCTGTTCTTGGCTGCCACCAGGTGGAGGCTTGGTGACAGCATTATGCGATGGGGGGGTGTGGTGCTAGGCCAGGTGGGAGGAAGAGGCCATCACCGGAGCCTTGGAATGCATGCACGTCCTTGTACTGGGGTCTTGAGATAATGGGGAGAACATGGAAAAAGGGAGCACTGGGGCAGGTAGGATGATGCCTCTAGCTGGAGGGGGCAGAATGAGTCCTCTCAAGTAGAGGCCTGAGTGGAACCTGCCTGGTGCCCCAAAAGGGAGGGGAAAAAAACTATATGGAAAAAAATGAGGGTAACACTGGAGCAAATTTGGCCTTAGCTAATTGGGGCAAGTACTTACCAGATGTCAGGGTGGGAGATAAACTGTGAAGGGACTTAAAGATTCAGGAAGATCTCTTTAAATTGAGTGACAACAGAACCATGAGCGGGCACAGCTTGAAGTTGGGGGGAGGTTTAAGAGGGATGTTAGGGTAGTGACCACATGAAATGTGCTGCCAGAAGAGATGGTCTGGGACCATAGATGTGTGCAGTAGGGAGGGAAGGGATGACATTGGGGGCAGGGACATTGGTGTAAGCCATGGACCCTGCATCATTTACCAAGCAGACTAAATAGACCAAATGGCCTTCTTCTGCTAGCTTTTTCATATGTTCATAGGAAGCAGAGACCCTGCTGTACATTGATGTTCTGGGAAAGGCTGCACAAAAGGATCAGGTACTGGGGTCATCTGCATCCACGGGGACACTCAATACTATCCCATCACCAAAGTGACTCTGAATATTAATGAGGTGTCACACCAAATAAAAGTGGGGGTAGTACCAAAGTTCCCTGTACCTGTCATTGGAAATTACTTTCCAGGATTTACTAAATTAATCACAGAGGGAGTAAACCTTGTAGTTTCAGCAACTGTGATAAGAGCACAGGCAAAGAAAATTGCAGATATTGGGGACTCTTTTCCTTTTGGTGACTTTGATTCAGACTTGTGTGAGCCCAGCTCCAAGTCTGGAAGTACAACAAATAAAAAAGATAGGTAAAAAAACAGTGGCAACAAAAGACTGATGGACATAAGTTTTTTTTTTTTGAACTCTTCACCCTATCAGGGAACAGTTTCTGGCATCCTTTGACCTCTGGTCTCTACCTCCCACCTGAGACACTTGTCCTTTTCCCTCGATCCATCCTGACAGATCCCCCAGATCTGAACCCCTTGGGGAGGGGCCACCCTATCCACCCAGGGCACTTTATCTATAGTGTAGAGTGCTGGGCCGAGTGAGCGGGCCATGGAGAGAAGAGCGCCCAGTGTTGGGAGTGTGTTCCAGGGCAGAGGTGCCTTCACCTATCCCCGGGGAAGGGGATTTTCTACTTGTTTCCTCCCAAGGAGTGCGGCATGCAATGACACCTGCGCATGGCTACTCTGCTGGCATCTGCCACACACCACCCCTTGTGTCAACCAGTGAACCTACAGTATACCCGATCTCCATTGGGGCGCCAGGACACCAGGCATCCCTGGATCCCACCCCAGGGAGAAGAGAGCAGTCCTCTGGATGCTCCATCCTGTCCCTCTCCTGCTAACCCCTGGCTTCCCAAGTCTGTCTCCAAACCCAGGTCACCAGCATGGCTTGAGGTGTGGTGTCCAGCACCTCAGCCCTAAGGGCCAGTGGACATAAGGGGTTGATATATATGTAAGTGCTGAAACAAAACTGAAACTGGTTGTGATATTGTTTCTGAACACTCTAACAATGTTTCTCTCTAAGGTAACTTTAAGCAGCTGGGGTTCAAACAAAAACAGTGAACCAATGTTTAATAAATGTAATGGGCTACTGTACCGAGTTTGTGTTAATCCTCAGATGCAGGAACAGATAGAACAGTTGATTATATCAAAGAAGTATAGAACTGTGTTGTTACAGATAGCACATGATAGTCCTATGGCTAGTCACTGGGGAAGGGAACTGCACCCTTGCCAGATTGTTGTACAGATTTTACTGGCCTGGGATTCATGAAGATGTTGCTACCCATTGCGCTTCTTGTTGTAGGAGCAAAACTGTTATTAATAAAATTATAATAATAAAATATGTTTATCATATTATTATTGATTATTAACCCTTGCAGGGCTGCAAACTGATATATCAGTCCAGAATTCCTATACATTCTAATTGAATTGGCAGCCTAAGGGTTAATTACTATTTTATATTCCTTATAAGGGCTTAATTGATAAGATTAAGGTAGGCAATACTATAATTATCTGGTCATCATCCTTGTTTACATGGGCTTCAAGAAGAAGAAGAAGAAAAAAAAAACTTGCTTAAGTGAACACTAGAAAGGGACTGCCTTCAGAGTTTGAAGGAAAAAATGGTTGTGCTATTTAATTTGCAAGCACCCTACCTCTGGTTGAGAAGGGGATGATGCATTAAATTTAAGCCGTGATATTAAAAGGAAACTCTTCAGTGTTAGTCCAGAGAAAGAAACCTGCCTACATTCTTGAAAGGTCAAAGGTTATAATACCCTAGCAAGCAGAGATAAGGAAGAAGCTTCACTCCTTAGAGCTGGGGCCAGAGCGAGTGGTTGCTATGGACTTCACCATGATGTATGGACATGTTTTTCCTGTGCCAGCCAGCCCCTAGTATGGCTCCCTGTGCTGGAGATGTTTTTAAATAGGTGCCTTAACTTTCATGGTACAGAAGAAACTTTTATTCATGAAAAATTTTTTTTAAGTCCTAGTAAGACCAAATTCAGAGACCTAATGAGAAATACAGAAACTTGTAAGGTGAATGAATCTCAGGAATGCAGTGACTTGGTAATTCTTGCTATTGACCAAACATGGTGGCATCAGAACTGTCATGAATAAACAGACTTATTTAGCCTTAAAGGGAAACGTTCATGTACAGTCAGGCCCCACCTCCATGTGAAGTGGGGCCAGATTTGCAGATGCAGTAGAACAAGTAAAAAATAAACTTACTCGTGTCTAAGTTATTTCAAATTGTATCTGGTTGATCCTGCCCCCTTCTTGCCCTGGCATTTTAGGAAGAAGAGCCCTTCCTGTCGTGCCCACAAGCACCTGCGACTGTCCCCATGATGACGTTTCAGGCGGGGAGCAGTCGGGGGGCTTCTGTACACTTAATATGTGGCTTCTTTGTAAAACAGCTCTGGTTTGGAGCCTGGACATTCATGGGCATGTCCGATACAAATATTGGCTAACAAGTACCCTGCCAGTTGGTGCTTGGTCTCGGTGTAGCCAGGACACTCATCGATTCTAAACTGGAGCTATTTTAAGATTTGGCAATACAGATTACTATATTGCCATCTTCAAATAACTCAGTTAGAATAAATGGTCCTAACTACTGGAAGACCAAATACAGTGGGGATACTGTGTATGTATCAGACATGCCCAGATCTCAGGCCCAAACGAGCCGTTACAAGGAGCCAATATTAAGTGTACAAGCCCACGTCTTCCTGCGGAAACATCACGGAACAGTGCAGGTACTTGTGGGCACGATAGGGAGGGTTCTTCTTCCTAAAATGCTGGGGCAAGGAGGGGCAGGATCAACCAGATACAATTTGAAATAACTTAGACACGAAGAAGTTTATTTTTACTTATTCTACTGCATCTCATAATCGGGCCCCACTTCACATGGAGGTGGGGCCGACTGTACATGAACATTTCACTTTAAAGAAAGTTAATCTCATAACCTTTCTGGATATATATCTTTTTTGAGTAAATGTCTAAAAGCAGAGAGCTGCCACTTTGTTCCAAGAGTTTTTCAATGAACAGCATGGTCATGCATCACCAGGCACAAAGAGACTCACCTTCAGAAAGAAGTTTTTCAATGTTAAAGACTGTGTGAAAATGACAGATAAAGAGATATATCCTCTTGAACTGAAAAAATGTACTTCAAGAATATGTGAACACTCTTAAGATAGCTATAAAACAAAAAGTTTTATAAAGCTTTTATAAATTAGACCTTATATTAGAGTTAATACTTTCATGTTTGGTCTTAAATGAATCCTGGTTTCAAGCTGAATCTAAAAATATAAGTTTTAAGTTTGTGCCAAAGTGCCTGTAGATGCAAGAAAGAGAAATTGTCTTATACAAAAACGTTGTCCTAAGGTGAAATTGTTTCTAAAAAAAATTATTCTTGGGTGGTACATAAAGTCACACCCCTATAAGCTACACAAACCAATAAGAATCTGGTGATGATATCACTCAACCTGAAAATATATAAGTGAATCTGGCCAGACCCATGGCAGATCTACTTGAATCTTGATGCTGGATGGACCCATGTCGGTTGGACTGAGTGATCTTGTTATTTTGGACTTCTACTAGGCCAGAATCCTAAAGCCACACCTGCTTGGAGGGTCTGAAACCAGTTTGGGTTAAGCCTTGCTGTATCCATCAGTGGTGCTAAAGTCAATCCTACAAACTGACAAGAGTGGCAACGAGGTCCAGCTTCAAGAACTGCTCATTACAGAAGTACTTTTTCCAATATTAAACAGAGCAAAGAATATGGTTTACCCTGGACATCCTGACTGAAGTAATGTTTTAAAATTCCTACTAAAACCTGGACAAGAGACTAATTGTGAAATTCATCAGCAAAGGCAAGTCCAATGCTGCTTCACAATAAATGAGTCCAGTGTTCTGAGGTTTAAGTGGAAATGAATTGAAACACAAAAGTCACAAGTCTAATTACCACAAACTTTGCCATCCACAAGGAAACCTTTTCTGCAAACAGCTGCAGTTGGGAAGAAGCTTATTATCGTGCTTTGGACTGTCAGTGCCTTACTACTTGAGGTTCCTGCCAAATCCTTATTCATGGCATCAAGCTATGAGGATCCAGCCTGCAATGCTTCATTGATGCCAGTAGAGTCTGTGGCTCCAGGTTCGAGGGTGGACCAGGGGAAAGACAAGTGCTACAGCCAAGCCTGATGCCTGAAGGACTTATATCATCCAGAATCAGAAATTTCCACCTAGAGTTTGAAAGTTAAAAGGAAAGAAGACCAAGCCTACAGATAACCAGAAATATACGCATTATTTCAATTATATTAATTATTTCAATTTTAATACTTTAATTTGACACTTAGGGAGGTAACATAGTGAACTTTTAACTACAAAACCTTGGGTATATAGTTAAGCTTAAATTTAAACAAAAATAAATACATTTTGCATGCTATGAAGTTATGAAAAAGTCTTACACAGAAATATAATCTGAGACACTAATGCAATGAGTTTGCATGTTCTTGTATCAGGTCATACTAAATACCAAGTATGCTGAAAGCATAGCATATAGCCAAGTACCATTTATTATGTTGAATATTGCTAATTCATTTGCATTATTTACTGAAATATTTGTTTTGTTTGTTTCTTTCTTTGTGTTTCATTTGATTTTCTGAAACCTTGGTTGTTTATGTTTACATTATTTTTGTTATGCTTGATATTGACGTAAATTAGAGATATTTAGAATTTTTTTATATAGGTGTTAAAATATATATATTTTTCATATGTGTGTCAAGTGTGGCATAAACGTTTTTCATCATTATCTAGAACCAGAAAGATAGGTATAATATCATATTTGAATTTTATAATTATTGTTGGTAATTTTAGAAAATATTTTGGAGGTAAGGCCTGAGGTAAATCCAAGTGCTGTATTATAAAGATTTATATTATAACCTATTGCTACAACATATTTGGGGGCTGGTCCACGAGGGCAATTGTTAGTGAATAACAGTCCATACTTACAGTGTATGGAAAATCAATATTATTGTTATTATTTATAAGTAATATTCTGTTCTTTTTTCAAAGATTGTTTTAAAAATTTACCCCTAGACAGAGTGAGAAAAGACAGAAAGAAGTAATTGTCTGGCAGTAAAGCTGCAAGAAAAAAACCTTTTGAAGTATCATAAGAAAAGATTTGGTTCTTTGTTTCTAAGTTGTGTTATATAAGGATTGTAACTGCAATTGTTTAAGGGGTATAATTATTGCCAAAGTAGTGATTATTTTTACAAAACCATGTCAGAAGAAAACTTAAGTGCAAATGACATTAAGACTGAGATGGTGACACCTCTTTACCAATACCATAACAGTGAGAATGAAGCTGTCACATGTAAAGGGTGTATCAGGTGAATAGGTCAAAATGACCTACTAGAAAAATGGTTACAAGAAAAAGATCAGGCCTGTGCAGCTTTGCAAGAAGGGCAAGGTAGGACTAAGCACTATCCAAGGCTATACAGTGACTTAGAGAAGGATAAAGTTGAATTACAGTGTGATTATGACCGTGCTAATGAGTATCATGAGAAATTAGATAAAAAGTATAAAGAATTGAAAGAAAGACACCAGAAATACTCCCCAGTGACATCTAGCGCTGAAGAGGAGCCAGAGCAAGATGACATGAGGACAGGGGGAGAGAGAGAAAATGCACGTGAATGAATAAACCAGGCCACCAGGAAGACTGATATGTATATCAAGTAAACCAGATGCACTGGTAAAAAAGGGATTAGAAGTTATACCAAATGAGCTAGAAGATGAGCAATTAAAGGAGTACTGTACCAGTTTGGAAAATGAGTTTATTAAATTGGGGGGAACAAGAGAAAGCCATGCAAGCTTTGAAGGGTAGTCTGAGTCAAGCACCATGTCTTGCTTACCCACAAATGGATAAGGATTTTTATCTAGAGACAGGATTCACTGGTAGCAGCATCAGTGCAGTGTTATATCAGAAACAAGATTCAGACAAATGTGTTATTGCTTATGTGAGTAAAACCTTAAGTGATGTTAAGAAAAAGTTTTCAGACTGTGGAAAGGCATTGTTTTCCACCGTATGGGCAGTACAATGGTTCAAAAACTACATTTGTGGTAAGAAAATTGTTGTAGAGACTGGACACCAACCTTTTACATTTCTGGGGAGCCAGAAACTTAAGGATGATAATCAAGGCCACTGTTTCTTCGTGATTCCATGATCACAGCCGGAATCCCGGAATCAGCCTCCTCTCGCAGCATTTTAAATTTCCCGCTGGAGAGTTGCGGAATTCACGCTGCTAGTGTGAGTGTTCGGGAATTCAGCTGTATAAGAACAGCAACTTGCCTCAGATGTGCCCCTATTCGCTACGAGCCATGAACCCAGAAGAAGAATCACGCTGCTGAGAGGACGCCAAGCTAGGAGAAACTCCAACCATGCTGCCCAGACGCCGCCGCCAGAGTTGGGGAGACTCATAGATTTTATTCATTTTTATTCCTGCCTTGTAATCGCATGGAAGAAGTGCACTGAGCTGCCCAGACACTGCCACCAGAGTCAGGAGACCCACTGATTTATTTAATTTTTACTCCAGAGTCGGGGAGACCCATAGCTGTAATCAGCCATATGAGCATACCTAAACTTTGTTTCAGGTACTGTACTTTTTCTGTTTTCCTGAGTCTCACACTGCTGCTCGCCATCTTCTGCGTGACCCCCACAGCATTTCAGACTTGGTCTTGACTCAAATTAAGTTAAAGGCATAAGGCAATTCTTGTGGGCTGTTGGTTAACTAGGATCTGCAGCTTATCCAGTGGGAAGGAAATGGTCCTTATCTCCATCAAAGTCTATGTTTCTATGTTTTATTAGAGCAGCAGAGACTGCTGCTCTAATATCCTCCAGGAGGTTTGCTAAAGGTTAGGGCTGTTAGGGGTTGGGGAGGGCTAATGAATATGTTCTTGGGAAACACTGTTTAAGGGACTTCTAGGGGTCTATTTAAATGGACATCTGACCACCCCCTTCCTTACAAGTATTCATCTACTTTGTGACTGTACCTGCAGCTGCATACACTTTATTTTTTGTTCACAGTAACAGTTGAGCTCTGGCAGTCAATCATTCAACACACAGGAAATTCTAACATTTAGTTTTAGATTTTTATTAAGGATTTGGTCACTTTAGGTGATGCATTTGTTTCAAGAGCAGGGGTCATTACAGCAGCAGAGTCTGCTGCTCTAATAGAAACCTAGACTTTGATGGCAGATAAGGACGCTTGGCCCACCTTGTCTGCCCATTTCCTGCCTACTGGATAAGCTGCAGATCATAGTTAACCAACAGTCCACAAGAATTGCCTTGTCTGCCCCATGCATTCTTGAATTCTCCCACAGTTTTAGACCCCACAAGCTCCTCAGGAAGGCAGTTCCATGCGTCCACCACCCTCAGTGAAAAAATACTTCCTCACATTGTACCTGAGCCGTCCCCCCTCTATCTTCAAATTGTGTCCCCTTGTTATTGCACATCTCTTTTTCTGAAAGATGCTACACTCTTGGACTTTGTTGATTCCGCTGAGGTACTTAAAAGTTTCTGTCATATTCCCCTCTCCCTCCTCTCCTCAAGGGTATACATATTAAGCTCCCTTAGTCTCTCCTCGTATATTTTAGTTGCCCTCCTCTGGACTGCCTCCATCTTGTCTATGTCCTTGTGGAGATGGGGTCTCCAGATGCAGTACTCCAGGTGGGGTCTCACAGGCAGCATCAGGGAGGAGGGCCCTTCACCTGTTGTCTATTGTCTACGACGCAACCTTCCTCCACCAGGGCAGTAGGCAAGTGTCATTCTTCACAGCTGAGACCCTTGCCACTCCTTGATCAACTGGTAAGTGGTGTGTAATTGCCAGGTGACCCACCCTTTTCCTCCAACAACAGAATGCATCTAATCCAAACGGCTCTCATCTCCCAGCTGGCTTCAGTGCAAGAATCCAGGGTTTGCACACCAACTTAGTCTCTCAGTTGGCAGTGTGACAGGCTGGTACCACATCACTGGACTGACCCAGGAAAGCAGCTTTTGATCAGAAGTCACACCAATAGAGTTTTCTATGGATTAATTGCTACAGTATATTAGGATTACATGTACTGACAACAAAATCTACCTGCAGTAGGTACACACCTCTGGATGGCAAGGTCCGTGCCAGGTGTAAGAAGGTATGAGATAATTTGGAGGTTTGTGTGAACAGATTTGTGTCTGTTAGGGAGGGTGGGCGGAGAGTAGGAATGCAACTATTTTTTTTTTTACTTTCTATTTTTTTCCTGCTACGTGCCCTCCATCTCCGACCCTTCGGGGGCACCTGGAAGTCATCCCTCTGCCAACCACCCTGCCCGAGACTGACCTTGCACCCCATGTAGCCACGGTTATACCCCCGCGGGCGGGGAACGAGGTGGGGCCTGTACACCCCGTACACTTCTTGTTTAATCGGGCAAGATGGTCTGAGAGAGTGGTAGCATATCGAGGGCATGCTCCATGTGATGGAAGACTGTTTTTTTCCTCTGGTTTCCTCACCTCATGTGGTGTATGCCCTGATGTCAAGGTGCAGTGTGCCAACATCTACCACGCATCATGGCCAGCCACCCCCTGCAAACAGGGCTTGCTGTACCTTGAGCCTTCGCTCGGGGTCAGGCAAGTTGTGGGCATTGCCCCCCCCTTCCCCTGGAGGTGAGCCATGGTGGGATGCTCAAGCTGTTCTTCCCGGCCAGCCCTCCTGAACCGGGTCACCGGCGTGTAAGCAGAAATCCACCGCTGCACTGGCCGGGCGTGAATGCAACTATTTGTTTTACTTTGCTTTTTATTGTATGTTGCTTGCTTTGCTTTTTACTGTAGATAGTGTAAGGTAATATTAAACAGTGTTTTTTTGCACTGATGTTTTGGTTGTGAGGTAGGGCCCCACAAAGTGCTATGAAGGGGAGCCCTTAAAGTCCTAGGCACAGCCCTGTGTACAGTAGATGCTGGAGTTACTACAGGTATAATACTGCACTATTTTGTTGATGTGATGAGGGGGGATCAAATATCTACAGTAGATGCAGCATTTAAAAGGAGGTTAGTGGCAGGGTCCAAAATGAGAGGTACTCACAGAACACAGACCTAACCCTGTGCTGCATCTCACTGCTGGTTTTATTTGATTCAAATTCAGTGAATGGTGTGTTTTGTGTGAAGCCACATTCTGTGTTCTCAGAGTACCTCTCCTCTGTACATGGACCTCCATGTGGTTGCTGTAAAGCTGCCTTTTGGACTAAAATTAGAACGGGTTACTGCCATTTCCCCACATGCCCTTGTGTGTGCAGTATTTTGTGGAGGGTTCTTGCAAATTAAAAGTGTTGGTGAGTTAAATTAATGCTGCCTTTATGCCTGACCCCATATGTTGCATGCCCCCAATAGTTACCCATAATATTCTTTCTCCTTCCCAGTTATTCTATGTCTCCCTGTGCATAGAAAGGGATGTGTAGCTCTGGCAAGTACACTACCTTGGAAAATTAAAAAGCAAGGTGTGTGTGTGTGTGTGGGGGGTGCATTTGCAGCAAGCCAATAAAGCTGAAATCAAACTTGAGGGGGGCATCTTAGTCTTCTGTGCGGCATAGAACTTTGGGGGGGTGCAGAAATCCCTGAGGTTGCTATGGGCCACGAAGGGGCAAAGGGGGCATCAGACGCTAATACCGGCATGGTGGGGATGTTGGGTGATGTGAAAAGTTTGTGACTGTGGGTGCCGCTATGCTGTTTTTAATGAGATCTAACTTTTTGTTTCCTTGTTTACCTCATTTAGCTGAGAGGAAAATAAAGCACCCTGGCACACACTGACCCCGTTGCTTTTTAACCCTGCTGTACTTTTACTGAGATACTGCACTTTAAATGTACCTGGGTCAATGGAGGGCCAGCTGGGGGAGAAGGTGTCTGACTGCTTGCCTTCCCCAGGAGGATGGTGGGGATGTGGTCTAGTGCCTGCTGACTCCTGGGGGTATAGCAGTGTGCCGACCGAATGACTAGGGGGGGGCGTGGTGGACATTGGCATTTGGCATTATGGTGTGCCACACCCCAGGGACAAGAGAGGAAAAACCTCTTCTCTGCTCTGGTCTGGCCCCGGAGACCACCTCAGCAGCAGCCAAGGGGCCAAGACATTGCACTGGATGGCCCCTGCTGGAACCTTTCTCCTTGGTGGAGAACCCATCCGGTGAAAGGTTACACTAGATTACCTAGAGGGTATCTGCCATCTGGGGTGGCGGACAGTGACAGAGGGTGGGGACACAAGAGAGTGGTGGGGAGAGACCATAGATGGCCCAAAAGATAGGCCAAGTGATGAGGAGAAATGGGAGTTGACAATAAGAGGGGTGTGCAGCATGGTTAAAAAAGGTAAAAGGGTTAAAAAGCAAATGGAGCAGTGTGTGCGTGGCAGGGAACCTGGGGGGACAGAGTAACTTACCCTTTTTTTTTTTTTTTACTTTACTCCTTAGCTGCCCCCTTTCTTTGGGGACCTCAAATGTTCCCTGGCAATGGAAGGGTCAGGGTCGCATACAGAGATGAGTGCCCCGCTCTTCTCAATTATTTAGCCCTCTGGATTATCCCCTGTCTTGGGAGGAGGTCTCTCCTTCCCCAACTACCTTCAGGAGAAGGCATGCATTTGTTCCTGCTTCCCAGCTCCTTCCTTGCTTTCCGATGCTGAGGCTTGTCTATAGGTGCAACCTGTGGGGTGTTTAAGATGTTGACGCTGTGGTTAAAACTTGGGAGGTTGGTGGTGGTGTCCAAAATGCATTTTGTAGAGTGGTGCTAAAATATTGTATTGTTGAAGTGCTGGTGACAAAAAATGTGTACACTCCTGGTCTGTGCATTAAATTAATGCTGCATCTTGTGCTTAACCTATGTGTGTGTGTGTGTCAGCCAAAGAAGCTGAAATCCAGTGTTTTGGCCTGGGGTGGGGACAAGATCCCAAAGCAACTTTTGTCTTCTGTGTGCCCCCGAGCTTGTAGAGTTAGTGTGTGTGTGTGTGTGTGTGTGTGTGTGTGTGTGTGTGTGTGTGTGTGTGTGTGTGTGCAAGTAGCTTGCTGTGTGCCACAGTTATTGGGGGGGGGCAACTGTATGCCACAAATGTCTGGATAGTGCAGCTGGTGTCACAAAGCAAGCTGACCCCAAACTAATATAGGGTACATAGGCACATCAAGCAACACAGCCTCTTGACTTTATAGGAGATGGGATGGTTTGCACACACTGTCCCTTAGCAATTCAAGGGGTTGTTTTGGTGGTGTGTGACCCAGAGTAAGTGGGGTGGTGTGCTTGTTTTGGGGTGAGAGCTGGCAGTGCTGCATCTCTGAGAATGTCCAAAAGTGCTATGTTGGTTTATATGTGCCAAGAGCTAGTTTGGTGAGGGGTGTTTATGTTGCACACAGAATTGGTTACATATTTAGATGGTAGGCAGGTATGACTAGGCACAGTTGCAGTGTGGATGTGTGGGGTTCTCCTGCTTTCACAACAGCAGAAAAACATGTCTAAGCATACAGTAAACTGTGGAAAAAAATCACCACCTAGGTTGGTCTCACAAGAGTAGTAAGTAGATGTGGAGGAGAGGATTACAGTAGGGCTCCAGGGAGCTTTGAGGTCCCCAAACAGAAACAAAGAACATTTGTGTAAAAACTTTTCGTAATTGTGCATCTTCAAGGGAATCTCTTGCAGCAGGTTACACCTTAAAAACTGCAACCATCAGGCATCAGGACCACATGGAAACTTTTTTGCTGGCAGTCTATTTAGGGCCAAACATGGCGATGTTGTCATCATGTTGATCTTCCCTATATAGCTGTGCATGGCTCCAGATGGACTGCTAGCAAAAAATGTCTGTGCGGTTCTGGTGTCTCGTGGTTGCACTGCAGTTTCTAAGATGTGACCTACTGCAAGAGATTCTCTGAAGACCTGCTGTTACATTGTGTTCTATAAATAACTGTTTTTGTTTCTCTTGGGGAAAATCTGGAAGTTGTACATTGCTGCTACTTTCCCATCTGGAGGATGGGAGTTATAGAATGCTGCTACTGTCGTACCCAGAGGATGCGATTCGTAGATTGCTACTGCCTTCACACCTGGAGGATGGGAGTTGTAGATTGCTGCTGCCATTGTACCTGGAGGATGGGAGTTGTAGACTGTTGCTGCCATCTCACCTAGTGAATGGTGGTCGCTGGATGCTACTGCCATTCCAGGAGAATGGGAGTCATAGGCTGCTGCTGCCATCGTACCTGGAGGATGGGAGCCATAGGCTGCTGCTGCCATTGGACCTGGAGGATGGGAGTCGTACAATGCTACTGCTATTGTACCTGAAGGATGTGATTCGTAGATTGCTGCTGCCTCCACACCTGGAGGATGGGAGTTGTAGACTGTTGCTGCCATCTCACCTAGTGAATGGGAGTCGTAGGCTGCTGCTGCCATCGTACCTGGAGGATGGGAGTCGTAGGCTGCTGCTACCATTGTACCTGGAGGATGGGAGTCGTACAATGCTGCTGCTGTCATACCTGGAGAATGCGATTCATAGATTGCTGCTGCCTTCACACTTGGAGGATGGGAGTTGTACAATGCTGCTGCTGCCATCATACCTGGAAGATGGGGTCTTTATGCGGTGGCTACTGCCATCACAGCCAGAGGATAAAAGTCATGGATTGCCCTATCCATGGGATCAGAGTCTCCCATTTTGTTGAATTCTTATCAAGCAGATTAGTGGAACACACTACTAATTATTTTTTTTTGGTTGTGATTTCAGTATTCATACTTTCTGCCTGCATGATGTTTGCTGCACCACTGAATAAGAGAGCCAAGCTTTGCTACACGTCGGCTAAGGAGTGAGCCCTTCTGTTTAAATCTGAAGGCCTCTATGAGGATGGAGGAAAACTTTTCTGTCCTTACTGCAACCATATCCTGGACCGTATCAGAAAAGATACAGTCAAAGATCATCTGCTCAGCAAGAAACATGCTAGGAATAAGGAACAAGCTGCTGGTGAAGGAAGACCAGCAAGGCAGGTGACCCTGACTAGCAGTTTCAGAGCTGCCACAGAATCATCCATAGTAAGAAATGAGATGGTCATGGACACAGTTAAGGCATGGGGGCTGCAAATATCCCATTGGAGGCTGGATCATCCACAGCTGAGGAATGGATGTGCAAGTATATGAAGGGGAGTGGAGCGGTGCCAAAAGCAGACACCCTGAGGCAACTCTATTTACCCAAGGTAAGAGAGCAAATTGATGAAGACCTTAAAGCAGCTGTGACTGGGAAATCCTTGTCTGAGATATGTGCGAGAAACGGATGCACAGTCACGGTGCATTCTTAATGTCGCCTTTGGCGTTGGAAGGGGCAAGACATATTCTTGAAACAGCACAGAACTAGACTCTGTCAACCATTCCACAGTGGCTCAAGCTGCCTTGAAGACTCTCCAGAGTTGTGACATTGACTTTATGAATGTAGTTTCACTTGTCATATGATAAAATGTTTTAATGACGCAGTTTAATGACACATGTGGGGTTATTGGGGACCATGTTGTGCATGTGTGTATTGCTGGGCACATGTCTTGTCCCTTGTTGGGGATACATGGCTGCACCATTTCAAAAAAGTTAATGAACTGGTTTTGTTGATAAAATATGCTTTTCAGCAATCACCAAAACGCAAATGAGAATTCATCACATTTTTGCAGGATCTGGAAGCTCCAGGAGAAATGATTGCTCTACCACCGGTTCCTGTTTTAACTAGATGGAACACATGGTTTGCAGCTGTGGCATACCACTCAACACACCTACAATACCCCGAGGGACTTTTTCAGGGCAGATTCGAGTAATGCCACCTCAATAAACAATCTACAGGCATTACTGGATGACTGGTATGATGAGCTACAAGCACAACTGGCATTTATTACAGATAATTCAGGTGACATTATTGCTGCGATAGAACTTTTGCGTCAAAGGAGAAACCTCTTGCGACGTCCACGTACGACATGCTAATGTCAATTAAGAGCCGCTTTGAGGCTGGCACAACTAAAAAATGATGGCTTTAGTGAGAAGGCAGAGCTGTACCTCTCTAAACTGAGGAATAAAGTAAGGGATGAGAACATCAAACTGTTCAAAAATGCTTTCAAGGTCAGTTTGGAGAAACTGACAAAACACCTGCAGTCAAATCCATCTGTACAGTTTCTCATGGCCTGTCGAATTCTAAACCCACTCAACCTACCCAAACTCAATAAGGACTTCCAACTGTACTTGCCCTATATCCCAATGTTCACATTACACAATAAGAATGCACTGTTAAGGGACTGGGAGATCTACATATGGCAGGATGTGCGGGAACTACCAGAGATCGAATAATTTGATCTTCACCAGTACTGGATCTCTATGTTCTCACAGGTACCAACTCTGACAAAGGCAGCCCTTCAGGCCATCTGGGTACCTGTTTCTAGTGCAGATGTGAGCGGTCATTTTCTACACATGGACAAATCCTGACCGACCAATGGAGAAGCCTGACTGTGGACAATTTAAAATTATTTTCAATGCTGCTATTCAGTAAGTAGACTCTCCCACCCTCTTGTGTAATTGCAGTTCTGATGCACTATTGCAGAAAAATGGTGCTTCCCTGTGCAATAAAGTTGTAAACTTGCAGTTCTAGTGCAATATTGCAGAAAACAAAGTGGTGCTCCACTGTGCAATGATGAAGACGTGCAGTTCTGGTGCAGTATTGTAGGGAAAAAATGGTGCTCCACTGCTCAATAAAGTGTAGACATACAATATATATATGTAGTATCTCAGCTTTATATGTAGCTATGGGTTAGATTGTACTGTCCTTCACATAGTATGCTTTAGTTCATGTAGTCTGGGTAGCGTATTTGTCAACCCATGTTCAGTAGTCAATACTTGAATTGTGTTTTTTGCACATATTTATCTTTGTAAATCTTTTTAAAATAAAACACATTGGGGGTGCTGTGGAGCACCCAACATGGCAGCAGCTTGTTTTTAGGGTCCTGAATTGGCTTCTTTTAGATCTTAACTTATAGCGATATTCGGATATTATAAAAGTTTCTCAGCACTTCGGACTGTGTGGGAAAAGCTAGAGACGGAGACATGAGCCCTAAGAAAGACAATAGGCAAGCAATGCCAAAGCTAGATGTGTTTCTCTCCTCACCAAAAGGCCCAAGAGAAACTGGAGCTGGATTACCCACCACATCGGCAAGCAAAGCTCCGAATCCCCAACTGATGCTATGCTTCAGAAAATACAAGCGACAGGGGAAGAGACGAACCGCCGTATGGCAGCAGTGGAAGCTCATTTCACCGAACTAGACACTAAGGTGCAGACAAATGTTTCTAGCATCAGCGAACTCCAGGCAGAAGGCGAGCAGCAACAGGAAAGAAATACGATGTTTGTGAAAGACCTCACTTTTCTCAGGGCTAAAGTAGAGGCCTTAGAGAATATGCAGAGACAGCCTAACGTGCGTATTGTAGGCTTTCCTCCCAGATTTGCCAGTGCTACTGAAATCCTTACAGCAGTCTCCAGAATGATTTTTATTGATCTGGCCTTATTACCTGAGGGTTCCGGGGTCAAAGTAATCAAGGCTTTTGCAATTCCTATGCAGACAAGATCGAAGGACCCTGGGAATGCTCAACGTTAACTGCTATTGTCACACTCTCGAGCCCTGAGGCACGGATTCCTCTACTCAGAAATGCCAGGCAGAAAGGCAATATGGTATGGGAGGGTAGTAAAGTTGCATTTTTTCCAGGCATCTCGTCCCAGTCACAGAATCGGAAGAAGGCACTCCAGCTTACGACAAAACAGCTCCTTGAAAACGGATTTGCAGCTCAGTTGGTGTTTCCTGCAAGACTTCAGGTTCACCACGCCAGTAAGACTCATATCTTATCAGACCCAGACGTGGCAGCGGCCTTTGCTTCTAAGCTCATTGCCGCCCAGATGGCTTCGGCTGAAAAAGAAGGGGACTCTGACCAAGAAAATGATACTAATGACTGAGCCTAGTGAGGCTTTCCTAATGGACTCAGCTTTATACCCCAGAGGTGGGATTGAGGTGGGAACTCAGACTTCCTATGGTTGAGATTTTGAGGGAACTACAGTATTATATATTTTCCTCCTTTTTTTACCTGTATCCACTCCTTTAGTTACCACTGTTTTAGCATTAGCCATGTTGGTTGTTAAACTTCAAAACTCTGAGGAATAAACTCCTGCTTATAAGAGGATTTGTTATAGTTTGGGGGAAATACCCCACTCAGTTTGTGAGCCGTAATGTACAATCCTAAGTTATTTTATGTCTCCCTACCAGTCAACAAGTTTGACCTTAATGGTAGGGGTGCGAAGCAACTTAATTGAGCCAAGGCTATCTGGTGTAATTTAACACTATTATACTATCCCTTATTAAGATGTTCTGCCCTCCACATACATATTTTAGTATCCTGCTAGGAGTGAAAATATTGGTAAATATCCTGCAAGGCACAGATTAAGTGAGTGTTCACTCCTCCAATATTATCCAGCTATAATATTTGTATTCTTCAATATATGGTTGTCCTGACTCAATTGAAGGAATATATTCTGTATTTAATGTGCATGCTGGACCACTTATCTGGTACTTTAAAGAGTTGTACAACTGAAATTTAATGCTGTATTATTCTATGTAATATGGTAGCTATTCTGTATTTGTATGAAAACCAATAAACATAAAGTTACAAAAAAAAATAAAACACATAAATTGCATTTTAGCTTTGAAAAGTTTTTATTATAAATGTCACAGAACACATTGTCAACATTAAAACAAAGACAAGATTTTGGTGGCTATTTAGTATCGCGCCATTTATTTTCACCAGCTGTACTGATCTGAGAAGGGAATATTTTAATAATTATGCCAGTTTGGCCAATGGAGTTCCACAGTCATTAGCCTTGATAGCTGGTAGATGCACAACTTGGATAGCTAATATAACATGCAATATGAGATTAAATGTTCTTGTTTTCTGCTGATGTGACTTAAATCTGCATAAAAATATGATAAAACACTGATGGACAAATTTATTACTTAAGATGAGTGAATAATATTAAGTTTTGGATTACCGGAAAAATCCCAGAAATTGATTCCCAAACACGCGTAAAATCCCAGAATCCAGGATGGTCAAATGGAATTTGCTTTTTCCAAGCAATCAAAAACAGTGGACTTGATGATGATGTATCTAGCAGCAGAATCTGTGGACTCCAGGGCCTACCCCTAGAGGTTAGGTATGGAAAGAACAAAAAGAATACAGTAGCTCAAGGGTTAGCTGACTTGGAGATGCATGATTATACTGTAGATGAACATCCAGTACAAGAGCCTGACCTATCTTCTGAATTGGAAATGGTATACCAACATAATAGGGACCACCACTATGATGAGAAGTTGTGTGAGAATTTGCAGAGAGCCTACGTTGATGGTTGTTCATTCCAGCAAAGTGAAGACCAGTATTCTGGTTTAGGAGTGGTATGGCATGATAATATACCATGTACTCCTATCAAATACAAGCTCGGTCCTAAGTCTAACCAATATGCAGAACTGGTAGCCACCTATATAGAGGTACAGACTGTAGTACAACATAAGTTACAAGACATTGTAATTTGTACTGATTCTGATTATGTTAGGCATAATTTCCTTACACATTTGCCAGGTTAGAAGGTGAAGGGTATGATCAATTCAAGAGGCGGTAAGGTGATGCATGCAGAATTTATCTTAGCTACAGATCAGTTAGTTCAGGAACATAATTTGGTTGTTTATTGGAAAAAGGTAAAAGGGCATTCAAAATTCAGGGACCAGACAACACAGTAAATGACCTAGCAGATGCTCTGGCTAGGGAGTGTGCTTTAAATGGAGAAAAATGGAACTTTGTTCCTCCTGTCCATGCTAATGTGAGGAAGTATTTTTTCACAGAGGGTGGTGGATGCATGGAACAGCCTTCCTGAGGAGGTTGTAGAGTCTAAAACTGTGGGAGAATTCAAAAATGCATGGGACAGACATAAGGCAATTCTTGTGGGGGGTAGGAAGAAATAGGCTGTTGGTTAAACAGGATCTGCAGCTTATCCTCTAGGTATGGAAATGAGCAGACTAGGTGGGCCAAGCGGTCCTTATCTGCCGTCAAAGTCTATGTTTCTATGTTTCTAATGTGGGTGCGGTTACCCACAGATAAAAGCAAAAGGAACAGGAAAAGAAGGTCTTACACTTGTATAGCGAAAAACTTGACTTTGATTTAGTGAAAATGCAACAAGATGATGAAGTGGTAGGAAAGTTTTATCATTTTATCAAGGATCCCACCAAAATGATTTCTGAAAGTGACCTACAAAATAGCCGTGACCTGAGTGCCATGTGTAACCATAGAAATATAGAATTTGATGGCAGATAAGGACCACTTGGCCCACCTAGTCTGCCCATTTCCCTACCTAATGGATAAGCTGCAGATCCTAGTTAACTAACCGCTGACCAAAAGAATAAATTCCAATTAAGGAATGATCTTTTGGTAAAAAACACACACAAGACCCAGTGGATGGTTGCTTTAGGCCACGGGGAAATTATGTCACGACATGCTCATGATGAACCATTGGGAGCACATGGAGGGATACAAGAACTTATGAAACCTTAAAAGAGATAGCCTACTTGCCCTACATGTACAACAATGTTGCAGAGTATGTGCAAGGGTGTATAACATGTTGCAAGTTTCAACCAGCTACTTCAAGACATAGAGCACCAGTACAGCTGAAAGGACTCACCATGCCTTGGTCAGACATCCAGATTGACTGGATTGGCCCTATTACAAGATCTTCAAGAGGTAATCAATACCTTTTGACAGTTACTTGTCTGGTCACAAAATGGGTTGAGTGTATACCTGCTCCAAATAACACAGCCAAAAGCACAGCTTTCTTATTAATAAATCATGTGTTTAGTCGATGGGCATTACCATTAAGAGCAGAATCTGCTAGAGGTCCTCATTTCATAGGGGAGGTAATAGGGAACATGTGGAAAATACTGGGGGTACAAAGAAAACTACATGTGTCTCACCATCCATAATCATCTGGACAGGTGGAACGTGCTAATCAAACAATCATGTATATACTTAAGAAATATATCAGTTCTTCAGAAAAAGATTGGTATGTAAGTTACCACTAGTATTAATGGCCATACAGGCTGCTCCCAATAAGTCTACAGGTGTATCTCCTTTGAGATGATGACAGGAAGACAAATGGTGTTACCTTTACATCTCCGTATACTACAGGAAATGTAAATTCAGCACGTGCTACAACAGCACATGAATATGTAACCCGTTTAAGACAGCATTTGTGTGAAACCTTTGCATTTGCTCAAAAGAACTTAGAGAAAACGTAGAGGCTTCTAAGTCATTTTATGACAGGAAACCTAATCCAAATGATTATCAAATTGGAGATAAAGTGTTTTACTTTAACTACAGTAGGGACAAAGCCACAGTCAAAAGTTTCTTCCAAGTTGCAAGGACCCTTTGTGATCACTGATAAAATCTCACCTGTAGCGCATCAAATTGAACTAAAAAGGAAAAACACTGGAGAGGTAGTACCTAAATGGGTTGATATTAATCAGCTGAGGCAATATCATGAACACAACAAAACATTGAAAGATATTCTGAGTGAATCTAACAGTGGTGATCAGGAACTAGAGTCCAGTTAAACCGTTAATTGTAATACTGATCTTTGAAACTAATGAATAAAGAGAATTTGTTGTATTTGTATAATGTATAAAACAATGTAAAAGAATGTTACAACAGTTAAAAGTGTACATAGTTGTAATCATGTTTATTCATGCAGTACTGTACATTCTTCAGTACAAAAGGTACATTTCCAATTATGTCACATGTGATGTCATGTATTGATAATGTCATAAGTTACCACATGATGATGCAATTTTGTGTTCTGTTTTTCATTTTCCTATAATTCTTAAACTATATACCCATATAGCAGGATTATAATTTTGAATGACAAAATGCATTTTGGGTGCATTTTTAATTTAAAGGGGAATGTAGGAACAAAACTATTAAAAATATTTTATTATAATTTTTATCATAATTATTATTTTATATTCCTTATAAGGTTTAATTAATAAGATTAAGGTTAAAGGAGGCAATACGATAATTATCTGATCATCATCCTTGTTTACATGTGCTTCAAGAAGAAGAAGAAAAAAAAACACTTGCTTAAGTGAACACCAGAAAGGGACTGCCTTCAGAGTTTGAGGGAAAAAAATGGCTCTGCTGTTTAATTTGCAAGTACCCTCCATCTGGTTGAGAAGGGGATGATGCATTAAATTTGAGCCGTGATATTAGAAGGACACTCTGCAGTGTTAGTCCAGAGAAAGAGGCCTACCTACATTCTTGAAGGGTCAAAGGTTATAATACCCTAGCAAGCAGAGATAAGGAAGAAGCTTCACTCCTTAGAGCTGGGGCCAGAGTGAGTGGTTGCTATGGACTTGACCATGATGTATGGACATGTTTCTCCTGTGCCAGTCAGCCCCTAGTACAGCTCCCTGTGCTGGAGATGCTTTTAAATAGGTACCTTAACTTTCATGATGTTTTAAGTCCTATTAAGACCAAATTCAGAGACCTAATGAGACATTCAGAAACCTATAAGATGACAATTTCAGGAATACATTGACTTGGTAATTCTTGCTATTGACCAAACATGGTGGCATCAGAACTGTCATGAATAAACAGACTTATATAGCCTTAAAAGAAAATTGATCTCATAACCTTTCTGGATATATATATATCTTTTGAATAAATGTCTAAAAGCAGAGAGCTGTTGCTTTGTTCCAAAGGTTTTTCAATGAACAGCATGGTCACACATCACCAGGCACAAACAAAGAGACTCACTTTAAGAAATATGTTTTTCAATGTTATAGACTGTGTGAAAATGACAGATAAGAAAAATATATATTCTCTTGAACTGAAAAAATGTACTTCAAGAATCTGTGAACACTCTTAAGATATCTATAAAATGAAAAGTTTTATAAAGCTTTTATAAACTGTAGCCCTTATATTAGAGTTAACACTATCATGTTTGGTCTTAAATTAATCCTGGTTTCAAGCTGAGTCTAAACTATAAGTTTTAAGTTTGTGCTAAAGTGCCTGTAGATGCAAGAAAGAGAAATTGTTTTATACAAAAACTTTGTCCTAGGCTGAAATCATTTCTAAAAAAAAATTATTCTTGGGAGGTACATAAAGTCACACCCCTATAGTCTACACAAACCAATCAGAATCTGATGATGATGTCACTCGACCTGAAAATATATATGCGAATCTGGCCAGGCCCACGGCAGATCTGCTTGAATCTTGATGCTGAAGGAACCCCACATTGGTTGGCCTGAACGATCTTGTTATTTTGGACTGTTACTAGGCCAGAAACCCACAGCCATGCCTGCTTGGAGTGTCTGAAACCAGTTTGGGTTAAGCCTTGCTGTATCCATCAGTGGTGCTAAAGTCAAGCCTACAAACGACAAGAGTGGTAACGAGGTCCAACTTCAAGAAGTGCTTGTTACAGAAGGACTTTTTCCAATATTAGATGGAACAAAGAATATGGTTTACCCTGGACATCCTGACTGAAGTAATGTTTTAAAATTCCTACAAACGTGGACAAGAAACTAACTGTGAAATTCATCAGCAAAGGCAAGGTCAGTGCTGCTTCACAATAGATGAGTCCAGTGTCCTGAGGTTTAAGTGGAAATTAATTAAAACAGAAAGTCACAAAACCAGTTACCAATAATTTCGCCATCCACAAAGGAAACCTTTTCTGCAAATAACTGCAGTTGGGAAGAAGCTTATTATCGTGCCTTGGACTGTCAGTACCTTACTACTTGAGGTTCCTGCCAAATCCTGATTCATTGCATCAATCACTGCTTCACTGATGCTAGTGGAGTCTATGGCTCCAGGTTCGAGGGCAAACCAGGGGAATGACAAGTGCTACAGCCAAGCCTGATGCTTGAAGGACTTTTATCATCCAGAATCAGAAATTTCCACCGAGAGTTTGAAAGTTAAAAGGAAAGAAAACCAAGCCTACAGATAACCAGAAATGTAAGTATTATTCAATTAAATTATTTTAATTATTTCAGTCCTAATACTTTAATTTGACATCTGGGGAGGTAAAATAGTGAACTTTTAACTACAAAACCTTGGGTATATACTATAGTTAAGCTTAAATTTAAACAAAAAGAAATACATTTTGCATGCTATGAAGTTTGAAATAAGTCTTATACAGAAGTATAATCTGAGACACTAATGCAATGAGTTTGCATGTTCTTATATCAGATCATACTAAATACCAAGTATGCTGAAAGCATAGTACATAGCCAAGTACCATTTATTGTGCTGAATATTGCTCATTTATTTGCATTATTTATTTGCTGAAATATTTTTGTTCATTCCTTTGTGTTTCATTTGATTTTCTGAAACCTTTGTTGTTTATGTTTACATTATTTTATTATGCTTGATATTTATGCACATTAGGGATATTTAGAATTATTGTGTGTGTGTATATATATATATATATATATATATATATATATATATGTATATATCATAGTGGTGCAGTCGTGCCACTATATTTAGGGTTAAGAAGGCATTTCTATGTTAAAGTCAAAATAACTTTGGACCCGTTCAACGGATTTGCTTGACATTTGGTATGCATGGTGGAGCATGGTAGATCTCTTGATTTGCCAAATTTTGTTTTGGTCAGACTTACGGTCTTGGCACACGAAAACGCTGAATAATGCAAAATTATCCAGTTTTGGAGGCAGGTTTTAGGATTTTGTCTGTGGCCCTGTGCAGCCACTGTGTGGTGTGCTGCTCTAAGATAGCTCATCTGAAAGAGCTTGCGTCTTCATGCCGCTTTTCATTTGGTGAAAAATATTAAGGCATTTAAAATTATACCACTTTTAAGTTCCCATTATAAGTCAATGGCAAAATTTATATGGTTGTTTTACGAACAAAGAATGGGGTTCTGGCCATCTGGTCCCACCTGCTGGTCAAAGAATTTGCAGCCTCGTGGTTCAAGAATCTTTGTCCCTGAGAATTCTTTGACCGCAAGATCCGCCATCTTGTTTTTGGTTTTCGATCCTAAAATTTCAAATATCTCACCTCAGGGTCACTCCTGAAGTACAACTTGGATGGGTTTTACTCAGGGGCTCCGATCTATCGATCCATGCCTTTGGTTTGACATAAAATGGTCTAAAAATAGAGTTACAGCATTTAAAATCTTTGATCACGAGCCTGCAAATTCTTTGATCGCAAAATTCTTTGATCGCGATCGTGCATCACGAGCGAGGGACAAGATGGTCAAATTAAAAAATAAAATTTCTCAGCCCAGGGGTGCCGTATGAAGACAAATGAGGGTGGGTTCTGCTCAGAGGGCTCTGTTCTATCGAGGCATGGCAGTGGTTTCATCTAAATCATCCAAAAACTCACATTTCACCATTTTTTATTCTTTGATCATGAGCATGCAATTTCTTTGATCGCAAGCCTGCAAATTCTTTGATTGCAAGATTCTTTGATCACGATCTTGCATCACGAGTGAGGGACAAGATGGCCCTTTGAAAAATGCAAATTTCTCAGCTCAGGGGTGGCCTAGGAACACAAATAAGGGTGGGTTTTGCTCAGGGGGCTTCGCTCTATCGAGACATGGTGGTGGTGGTTTCTTTTAATTCTGCTAAAATCTGAGTTACAGCATTTTTTATTCTTTGATCGTGAACCTGCAATTTCTTTGATCGTGAGACTCTTTGATTGCCATCTTTGATCGTGAGGAGGGACAAGATGGCCAGATTTTATAATGCATTAGATAGGGGCAATTTCACCAATCTTCAAGTTTAAATATCTCGGAAACAGTTTGGTCTTTTTACTTGAAATTAGGAGGGTGTTCTTGGCATGTCTTGTAGTTGTGAATTATGGTGTTTACGTGTCAGAGAAAATTATTTTTGTGGAGATATTGCATTACGCAGTTTATGTGTTGCAGACAGTGTTTTGCATTGTGCTAGTGGCTTGAAATTGATAGGGTACCTAGCCTTAGAAAATGGGCAAATGTGTATCTTTATTCTGATTGGCTAAAACCGCCAATCAGCTGGTCCGGTATGAGACAACAGAGACCGGGAAATAACTAGTCTCAGTCTCTGTTGACTCATATCATTCTAAATATTACTGGTCCTATAGAATTTTCATTTTTAAAATCCGCCATATTTTTTCTCCTGCTTCATGTGTCCTGCACCTCCCCTCAACAAAAAACTGATCCTCAACCCAATTCTCCACAAACCACATAAAGGCACATAAATCTAATTGCTTTTTGCAGGCTTACTTTTATCTTTTCTCCCACTTCCACTGATCTACCTCCTACAAAATCTACAGACATTCCATCCATACTCAGCAGATCCCCAGTGCGGCTGCTCACCCACCACCACAGCTACTTGTCCGATTCCCCTAATCCCAGATATATCCACTTTTTAAATTGCAGCCCTGTCTAGTACCCTAGCTGAAAGTACAACATCAGACCAATGCTTTATTTTTAACCCCCAGCTCTCCTGACTATCACCACCGCTCCTCAGCCAGATACCTGGCCCCAATGTATAGATAAACAAAAAAAATTCAATAAATGAAAAAATAAAACAGGAATTAATTTTTTTAATTACCGAGTTGACTGACACCCCCCACACACACACTCACTCTGCAGCCTCTGTAGGGAAGTGGCATACTAGGTTGCTTTTATTTAAATTTTCACCTCTGAATACATAAAAAACTGGTGTATTTTCACTCAGCAGTTGTCCGGAATGCAGACTGCCGATCGCTCTTATAATCTGGTGTCTCTCACTTAACTCTGCACCTGCACTCATCTCTTCCGATGATGCGTTAATGCTGGACATGAAGTAAGCCTACAGCAATTTTATATGTCTGTTATGATGAACATACTCTGCAAAATCCTCAAGAGGAGATAGTGGAGATTATTGACCACCTTAATGATAGAGAGACCGCTCACTTAGCTACCACAACTATGCATGAGAGCAGTGGTACTTTTTTCGATTTCCATACTGCAGATGGATGTCGATCTGTGGTACAGAGATCAACGAAAGTACCTCTCATCTCACACCCACAGTGCTGAAGCTAGCGGTCTTTCTGTCTCCTGTACAGCATGTCCCATTGACAGAAACACTGAAAACACTGCTTGTCAGCATCTGTCCCACATATCATTGTGTGCACAGTCTTCCTTCCCTTGCAGCTCTTATGTTTTGAAACTGTGGCAGTTAATGTTCTTATTTTGATGCCCACATAAGTAAGGTAACAGGAATATTCCAATAAGTAACTAAAAGAAACTTCTGCTTCTGTCAGGTACAGTAGCAGTACTGGAGATATCACGCTCCTCTGACTCTCAGAAGCCAATAAATATTTCTGCAACCACGCCAGCATACTTAAACTGGGAAGTCACGCTTGTAAAGTAAAAACAAAATACTGCTTCACTCCTGCTGCTCCCAAAAGCTGTGTGTGTGTATGTGTGAGAGAGTGTGTTATTGTTGTTTGCAGGGTTAGTATGACAACCATGTCCAACTACACAGGCTCCAGTAGAAAAAAGTCCCTAGTTAAAAAAAACACATTCTAATGGAGGTGGAGGAATTATTTTATTACAAAACCTATTTTAAACTAATTTTTAATTAATATTTCTTTATTAAAGTTATTTTGTTTTACAGTGTCTATTTTCTAAGTGCAATAATACCCCCAGAGTGGGTGGTATTGTGCTATACTGAACCTTCCAGGGGCTATAGAGGCGGTCATATCTCTAATATCATCCACCCTGTTGTATTATTGCTCGCCATAAGTCATGGATGGTTTTCAGTCTTTGTTTACTGAAAATGTTTCACCAGGAGAGGCACACTGAGCAAAAGATGCTCTGCCCCATGGTGCACCAGGGGTGCACAAGGGAGGAGGGTATATAAAACAATCAATAGGTTGAACTTGGAGTCAAGCAATTCAGACAGTTGTTACATAGTTAAGTGTGGCTATTACAGACTTGATTCATGAGGAGACACTACATACATGTGCACAAGGAGGCTGGCATAACATATTTGATTACACATCTAGAACTATACATGATTATTTAAGTGCCTATATCTAGAGATTGATTTGAAGTATGATGCACCAAGTTGGCAGACAGAAATGGAAGCCTGAGCTTGGGGCCAGGGAGAGGTGACAGGTCTGGGTAGTAAACACAGGGAAAGATGAGGGGGTTGACTTAGGGAAGGCGTTGACGGGAATAAGAAGGGAGATAGCAGAAGTGTCATGAGAGGGTAAGTGCATGGGTTGTTTAGGACAATATATAAGCCAGTCATTTGGGCGAAGGCCAAGCCACTGGTCAGGCATGTAAGGAGGAGGGGATTGAGGGGGGGAGAGAATCAGTCGGGGAGGAGGTCAGGGGCAGGTACAATTGGGTGCAAAGAAGTTAGTGAGGGCAGAGGATAGAGAGTGTTTGGAGAAAGAATGGCAGATTTGGGCCAGCAGGTCATTCCAGAGCTTAGGGAGGAGGTAAGAGAAAGACGATTGGCCTGCGGAGGTCCTTCGGTGAGGGATTACTAATAGCCTGGAGTCAGTAGACCTGAGGGCGTGGGTGGGGGTTGGCGGGGAAGATAGGGAGGAGACGAGGTAGGGCGGAAAGGAACCAAGCCAGAAGTTAGAAACAAATTTAGCACTGTGAAATAGGCACCAGTTGCTCAGGGATGGAAGGGCCAGTGAATGGAAGAGCTTGCAGTGATGGGTGTGGTGGGGGCATCGAGGGCGAAGTGGCAGAAAGCACTGAAGAGGGGTCCAGTCTGGATAAGGTGGACTTGGAGGCAGAGCTGTAGATAACATCGCAGTAGTCAAAGGAAGGTAGAATCATTTTCTGACTATTTCGCTCACAGGAATGGGAGACTAGTGTGTTTCTATAGAGGGCACCTAGCTTAGGCGCAGTTTTGATCGGATGGCGCCCACGTGTGGAAAAGGAGAGATGGTGATTAAGCCAAACCCCAGGTACCTAAAGGAGGGCACATCTTCAAGGATGGTGTTATTTAGGGTACGGAAGATCAGTGGGGATGTAAGTCTGGATAGTCTCTGTCTAGTGTCGAAAGACATAGAGACTGTTTTCTTGGCATTTAGGGAGAGTTGGTTGGAGTTGAACCAGTGTTGTACTTTGTTGAAGTCGGTCTGAAGATTAGAGGTGACTTCATCATAGGTACAGCCGGAAGTAAAGAGGACCGTGTCATCAGCGTACATGTGTATTGAGGTAGTAGAGCAGGCCTTTGGCAGATCATTTAGTAGGATGGAGAAGAGAATGGGGCCAAGGACTGAGCCCTGGGGGAACACCGGTGGTAATAGGGAGCGGGGGGGGAGGTGTAGTCAGCTATTTTTGTAGACTGGGTTCTATTTTGTAGGTAGGCACTGAACCAATTTGTGGCCGATGCCGATAGCCCAGCATCTGATAGGCAGGATAGTAGGGGCGAGTGAGATACCATATCGAATGCTTTGGCTAGGTCGATGAAAATAGCGGCAGTAATTTGTCCTTTGTCCATCCCAGAGAGGATGGAGTCCATGAGTCTTAGTAGGGAGGTGGTGGTAGAGTGGTTTTTTTCTAAAACCGGATTGGAATGGAGTGAAGAAGTTAGTTTCAGAGAGAGAAAGTGGAGAGTTGAGATAGTACTAGGTGTTCCTGGAGTTTGGTGAGAGTGGGGAGGAGGGAGGTGGGGCGGTAGTTAGCAATGGAGGTAGGGTGACCTCCTTTTGGTAGTGGTAGGACAGTGGCATGTTTCCACTCTGTGGGGAGTGACTCCGTGATGAATGAAAGATTTAGCAGGGCAGTGAGGGGAATAGCGTTGGCCAGGGCAGATAGGAAGAGGAGTTCGTTGTCGAGACCGTCGGGAGATTTACCTTTGGTGGGATTCAGGGAGCGAAGGGTATCTAAGGTTTCGATGGGGGAGATGTGTCTAAAAGAGAAAGGATTCTGGCCAGGCGGTGGGGGGGTAGCTGTCTGGGGAGTGGGTGGGGCTACAGAAGAAGGGAGTCCAGGAGGGTCAGAGCACAAATAGTGAAGTAGAAATTGAACTTGGAGGCTACTGTCAGGGGGTCGGAGAGTAGAGTCCCTTGGGCGAAAAGGGGGGGGGGATTGTTGTTGGGGGAGAAAAGGGAGTTGATGACTTTCCAGAATTTAGAAGGCCTCCCAAGATTTGCGTTTTGGGTGTTGTTAAAATATTCGGCCTTTGCTAAGCAGATGGCCTTTGTGCACTTGTTTCGGAGCATACGGTAGGTGATATTGTCACCTGGGAGGAGTGTGGATTTGTAAATATGCCATGCCCTGTCGCAGGCTTGTTGGCAAGCTATCAGCTCAGATGATATCCAGGGAAGGGGAGACCCTCGGACTCTAGCATGGTGCAGGGGGGCATGTTTGTCCCAGGTGCTAAGGAAGGTGTTACAGAAGTGCTTAAGGGCAGCATCCATGTTAGAGCATCTTAGGATTGGGACCCAGAGTGAGCTAGCTGTTCCAGGAGAGGGGAGAGGTTTAGGGATTTATATGACCGTTGGAATATAAATTTGGGAGGGGATTTAACTCAGTGGATTTTGTGGACCCAGTAAGTTAGGTGGTGGTCGCTAATGGAGTCTGGAAGGAGGCCAGAGCTGACGACATGGTGTGGATGGGAGGTAAGTGCCCAGTCAAGAAGGGAGTGGTTTCCGGTCTTATGGTTTGACCGTGTAGGTTCTAGAATGGTAAGGTTGAGAGCAGATATCTCAGTTCGGGTTTTTTTAAAAGCAGGGGATGACCAGTTGTGGTTAAAGTCACCCATGACATATAGTTCACCCGACTGGGCAAGAGACGTCAGTTGGCTCAGAATGTTGGTGACTGTTGTGGCTGGGGTGCCAGGGCAGCAATAAATACCAACCACAAAGATGGGTAGTGAGGAAGGAGGGGACAATTTCAGCATAAGCAGCTCATAGGCTTTGGGTTCAGCTTTTGAGAGAGTGACAGAAAAATGTAGGGCTGAGCTGGTGTAGATAGGCACCCTTCCTTCTCTGGTGGGTCAGTCTTGCTGTGTGATAATGAACCCTGGAACAGCGATGGCTGGGTCTGGGAGGTTTGGGTTTAGCCAGGTTTCAGATAAGATGATTATGTCAGGGGCATGGTGGGCGGCTAGAACCTGGAGCTGATTGAGCTTAGAGGCTAGGCTATGAATGTTTAGATGGAGTAGGCGTAGTCCACGGGGAAGGGAGCCAGAGTGAGTGTCAGTGAAGGGCTGAAGGGTTAGGCATGGGGTAGCTGCGACTAGGGGTTGGTGTTGGGTCGGGATTAGGGTGTATATCCCCTGCAGCCAGCAGTAGTAGGGCAAGGATTATGTGGTGACGAAGTATGGGGAGGCACCAAGATTTGGGCAAGTGCCGCTTAGGGGAGGCAGTAGGGCAGGCGGTGTGGAGAAAGTGGTATCTGCTTTGGTAGAAGGAGACCAGGAGGCAGCTATAGGAATAGAGCGAGGTGGTGGGGCTCATAGGGAAACAGGACCAGACAGTAGCTGGGAGAGATGCTGTGGACATTTGGGGGGCATTTTTATGATGAGTCAGTTCAGCGGAGGGGGGGGATGCAGGGTAGCAACTTAAAGGGGGTGTTAAAAGGGGTAGGAAAAATAGGATGGAGAAGATTGAAAATAGGTATCTTATTGATTGTGCCATTATTGCCAAGTGTACTGGAGGCACAGATAGGGAGTGTAGAGAGGTACACACTACAGTGAGGCAGTGTAGAGAGAGGGAGAAGAGGAGTGGTCACAAGAAACACAAGGAAGATAGCTGGGGAGAAGAGGGAAGGGGTAATACTTATTTGGAAAGGGATTGGAGCAGGTAGAAAGGGGCGGGGCAAGTAACGATTTAATAGGTGGCCTGGGAGGGGTGGTGGGGGTGGGACAAAATAGCTATGCAGAAAGGAAAGAAGTGATTAGTCCCAGGCTAGTGGCTGCTCTGGCAATCCAGCTGGAGGCTCCATGGGTAGGGTAGCAGCTTGGCTGACTCAGCAGGAAAGGCGCCCCAATCGGATGCTGAGGGTTGATCGCCGGTACAATCAGGGCCTGCCAAATCGGTAGGCGCACCAATCGGGGAGGCGCTAGAAGCTGGGCGGCTGTGGGAGTTTAGCGATAGTTACCTTAGATGGGCTGCAGGAGGCAAGACCAGGAGGGCGGAAGGAAAGAGTCAGTGTGTTTTGCGGCAGTGGTGCTGATGCCACCAGGATCTGTGGGGGGCACGAGATGAGTCTTAGATGGGCTCTGGGAGGCAGGACCAGAAGGGCGGAGGAAAGAGTCAGTGTGTTCAGTGGTGGCGCTGATGCCACCGGGATCTGTGGGCACCGCTCGGGGCGCGAGATGAGTTGTGCCTGTAAACTGTTGACAGGAGTGTTTACAGGAGTGGAATGCTGCAACTTGATGAATGAAAATGTCAAACATTAACATGTTATATCTCGACACAGTTTGGTCTTTTGCATTGAAATTTGGAGGATGTTCTTGGCATGTCCTGTAGATATGAATTACATTGTCTATGTGTTGGAGAAAACTTTTTGGCGGAGATATTGCGTGATGCAATTTACGTGTTGTGGACAGTGTTTTGCATTGTGCTGGTGGCTTGAAATTGATCGGTACATAGCTTTAGTGTCATGGATGTAGCTTTCAGTTGTTGTGCCTGTAAATGTTAACAGGTGCGAATTATGCATCTGTGACAACTGAAAATCTCAAACTTTAGCATGTTATATCTTGGACACGGTTTGGTGTTTTACATTGAAATTTGGAGGTGTTGATGGTACACACATATTTACAAGTTGGTGGGAGTGCAGGGTCTGCAGGACCAGGCTCCCACCACCTTCTGTGGGTTGGAGGGCACAGCGCTTGAAGACACCACGCTCCCACCAACTTTCCATAAGTTCTTAGTTTTTATTCTTCCTCAAAAGTAAGGAAATTGTATGCAAAAACTGCATTAATGCATCATTTAGGGTTAAAACACAAAAGTCAGGAAATAGAAAAATCTTTAGGTTGCACCTCCCACCCGAACCAGTCCGTCATCCCAAGATTGACAGCTGACGGGTGTGTCATTGGGTTGTGAGGTCTAAATGTCCTCCATTCTTATTTACTCGTGGCTTGTGAATGTAATTTCAGATGGAATGGGGTGACATTTAGGCCTCATAAACCCCAATGACACACCCCGCCAGCTGTCAATCTTGGGATGATGGCGGTCCAGGGGAGGGGCAACCCTAAAGATTTTTCTTTTCCTGACTTTTGTGTTTTAACTCAAATGATGCATTAACGCAGTTTTTGCATAGAATATATAAGCAATAACACATGATGAGGTGTGGGTTACGTGATCGATAAGAGCACGCCGGTGTACTAAGGCACGAGGCGCTGGCGCCCGAGTGCCTTATCCCCTGTAGCGTGTTTTTTGTTAGCACGTAACCCACACCTCGGAGTGTGTTATTGCGCTTATAAAATGGGCAACTGTAAAGTGAATCAACATTTGTAGTTTTGAAAGTTTTTTCATTGATATTTTAATAAATAATAGAAGAAGAGATTGTAGGAAAAAATAGTCCCTTTTTTCCCATGCTAGTATTGCCATTAGGTAGTAATATGCTTACTTGTTTAAAATGAGTAGTTGAAGATTTTTAATATATTATTTGTGATTGCATTGTAGAGGTAAAGAAAAGAAAATATTTTAAAATCATTAAAAATAGTATTAACAGAAAACCTGTCACTGACGGCAAAGGATGGTATTTAAATATACATTGAAGTGTCAGGCTGTTTAAAACTGAACGAAAGAGTTCTTGCTGCGCTTGAAAACCTGTGACCATAAAGCAAACGAAAGAGATGAAGTGTGATGCTGTTTAAAACGGAACGAAAGAAATGTTGCAGAGCACTTGAAAATACTTGAAAATCATTGAAAAATTGTCTGAAAACAAAACCTGTCATTTCATTTTGAATCGTGAGACAGGTCTGTGCTGCAGGGGTGACGGAATGTGCAGCTGTGCCAGTCGTTGAGGTGGATGCTTCGTGTATGGCGCTGTGACTTGGAGTGATATTCTTTTCAAATGATAAGTATTTTTTAAAATTTATGTGGAACATAGGTGGATTAGTGGAAGCTGTGATTCGGTGGTGATGTGAGGATTTCTTTTAATTCGGTTTCAGCAGGATGGCACTTCGGGGTTTCTTTCCATGATAAATGCGTTTGCCGTCAGTGACAGGTTTTATTTTTTAGTATTTTTTGATTGTGTAGTGTTTTTAGTTTTTCTGTGTAATGCCTTTGTTGGTGTGCTACGTTGTCGGCACTGCGGCGACCCGATTCAGTGCTACCGCGTGAGGGAATACGCTTCCCGCTGTGGCATCAGTGAGAGCTCTGCCAGTCAGCCGTTATTGTTTTCAGTTGGCAGAGCTCACTGATTTTTCTCGTTATGAGGCATGTTGCTGGGTGGTAGCGGTTGGCTACAATATCATCTAATAAGGACACGGCTCAGATGATGTTGTAGCCAATCAGTGAGTTGGGATTTCTTAGCCCATTTTATAAATATGTATATATATATATAATTTCATATTTCTAAGTGTGGCAGAAACATTTTTCATTGTTATCTAGAACCGGAAGATAAGGATAATATCATATTTTAATTTTATAATTATTTTTGGTAATTTTGAAAATATTTTGGGGTAAGGCCTGAGGTAAATCTAAGTACTGGATTATAAACATTGATGCCATAGCCTACTGCTATGACTTGTACTGAATGTCTGAAAGTAACTCCAGTGAGTAAAAACAAGTTGCTCCTGGTGCCTATCCATGATAGATGTCGTTCTGAGAGAATTGCAATGGATGGATTGGCCCTTAAATAAAAATAAAAGGTAATCTATTCATTTTGGTAGTATGTGACTATGCTACTCGACACAGAGGCAATTCCAATGCGTATACCTTCACAGCCCCAAAAGTGGCAGCAGAGTTTTGAGAAACTTTCAGCAGAGTGGGCATACCTAAAGAGATTATTGCTGATTAGGGTAGTAATTTTGGTGCTGCTGGTGTCCCAAGGTGGTAGCCTGGATAAAAAATTGGCTGGACAACAGGACGCAAAGGGTAGTAGTAAATGGAGTACACAGTGAAGAAAGGAGGGTTACTAGTGGGGTACCGCAGGGTTCAGTACTGGGGCCTATCCTTTTTAATGTCTTTATGTGACATTGCAGAGGAATTGGAAGAAAGAGTATGTCTCTTTGCAGATGACACAAAGATCTGCAACAGGGTTGATACACAAGATGGAGTGGAAAGGATGAGAAGGGACTTGGCAAGGTTGGAGGAATGGTCAAATGTATGGCAGCTCAGATTCAATGCAAAGAAGTGCAAGGTAATGCACTTGAGAAATAAAAACCAAGGGGAAGCATACACAGTGGGGGGTGAGATACTGACAACAGTAAAAATAGAAAGGGACCTGGGGGTAATTATATCAGATGACCTAAAGGTGGGCAAGCAATGTAAGAAGGCAGTAAGGAAGGCTGGGGGGATACTGGGATGCATAGGAAGAGGCATCAATAGTAGAAAACAGGAAGTTGTTATCCCTCTGTACAGACAGTTGGTGAGACCCCATCTGGAGTACTATGTGCAGTTCTGGAGACCCCATCTCCATGAAGACATAGACAGAGTGGAGGCTGTCAGAGAGGAGGCATAAAATGGTGTGGGGTCTGCACCAGAAGACCTCTGAAGAAGACTAAAGGAGCTTAATATGTATACTCTTGAGGAAAGAAGGGAGAGAGGGACATGATAGAAACTTTCAAGTACCTCAAGGGAATCAACAAAGTCCAAGAGGGTAGCATCTTCCAGAAAAGAGATGTGCAAGAACAAGGGTCACAATTTGAAGATAGAGGGGGGCTCAGAGGTAATGTGAGGAAGTATGTTTCACAGAGAGGGTTGTGGATGGATGAAACAGCCTCCCTGAGGAGGTTGTGGAGTCAAGAACAGTGGGGGAATTCAAGAATGCATGGGACAGGCATATGGCAGTCCTAATGGGGGGTAGGAAGAAGTAAGCTGTTGGTTAACTAGGATCTGCAGCTTATCTGTTAGGTAGGAAAATGGGCAGACTAGGTGAGCCAAGCGGTCCTTATCTGCGGTCAAATTCTATGTTTCTATGTTTCTATTGCTGGAGAGCTGTACTGACTACTAGGTATTACTGCCATAGGAACTTCCCCTTATCACCCTCAGACAGACGGTCTTGTTGAGAGTTTTAATCAAACCCTAAAACATGTGTAAAAGATTTGTGAAAGAAGGGAAAGATTGGGACCAATTCTTACCTGCTTTTTGCTTACAGTGAAATGCCATAAGCATCAACATTTTTTCACCCTTTGAAATGTTGCATGGTAGACAACCTGGAGAGCCACTAGCTGTAATAAAAGAAACATGGGAAGATAACACCACTCAGAAAGAATCTATTATAATATAAATTGTTGGCAGATAAGGACTGCTAAGCCCATCCAGTCTGCCCATAGGCCCTATACATTGTATGTGGCCACTGTCCCTATGTGATCAATGGCTTTTCATCGCTCCTTCCCCTATATTACATCTTAAATGTCTCTGCAATGAGAAAGAAATTGGCAAAATATGTTGAAAATGCCCACAGTAATCAAGAAGAAGCTCAAAAACATCAAAAAATGTATTATGACCATGAGGTAAAAGGAAAAGGTTTTGAGTCAGGTGAAAAAGTCTTGTTACTGTTACAGAAAACAAGCTGTTAATGAAGTGGCAAAGGCCTTATAAAGTATAGTAGTTAGATGTACTTGTACAGTTAATTATGGAATTAAGACCCCCGATGAGAAAAATCATGCCAAGATATACCATGCTAACCTCCTGAAGAAATGGGATGAAAAAAACCCACCAAATATTGCTTTGTTAGTATTACCAAAAACTGCTAAAGAAGATACTGATATAGCTTATGACAGACTGGAAGAAACTGTAACTTCTGGTGCTGTAATGATGAATGATTCTTTACCCCTAGAACAAACCGAAGAAATCTGTAACTTGGTAAAAACATTTAAAAGTACTTTTACCAGAATGCCAGGCCAAGCAAAAATGGTTGAGCATGTAATAGTGACAGAGAATGCTCGCCCTGTCAGACAAAAGACATACAGATTACCAGAGTGGTTAAGAGCAGATGCCATTAAGAAAATACAGAAAATGAAACAGTTTGGTATCATTGAAGAACCGAGAAGAGCTTGATCATCACCAAAGGTGACTGTAAATAAAAAAGAAAGGGGTGTAAAAATCTGCTTTGATTTTAGGAAACTTAATCAAGTGATCATATTTATAGTTATCCTATGCCCAGGAGAGATGATTTGGTGGACAGAATGGAAGTGCCAAGTGCATTAGTACCCTCAATCTCACCAAGGGTTACTGGCAATTTCCCCTAGCTAAAGAATGCAGGCAAAACTGCATTTTCCACTCCAGCTGGATTATGTCACTTCATCACCACTCTGTTTGGTTTACATGGTGCACCCACTACATTCCAGTGGTGCATGGATGTAATTCTAGCCCCTCAGGCTGGTTATTGTGCTGCTTACCTGGATGATGTTGTGGTGTATAGTCCAGACTGGAAAAAACACCTGGAACATCTACGAGCAGTTACCCAGTCTATCAGAAATGCAGGTCTGACCATTAATCCTATCAAGTGCACATTAGGTATGCAGGAAACCAGATATTTGGATCACATTTGGAAGTAAGGAGAAGTAAAGCCAGATATTTCCAAGATAGAAGCTGTAGCAAACAGTCCTGTCCCGGAAACAAAGAAACATGTCAGATCATTTTTATGTCTGGCTGGTTGCTACCAGAGATTTGTTCCTAACTTTGCCCAGTTAGCTACTCCCATCACTAAACTTATGAAAAAACAGTACCCGAATAATGTGAAATGGTCCCGAGTGTGATGAGGCTTTTTGGGCCATCAAGGCTGCATTATGTTCAGAACCTGTTTTAAGAAGTCCAGACTTTGAGAAACAATTTCTGTTACAGACAGATGCATTAGAGGTATGCCTAGGTGCAGTCCTGAGTCAAAATATAGATGGGAAGGACCATCCCATTCCATGTATCAGTAGGAAACTGCACAACAGAGAGAAAAAGTACTCCACCATTGAAAAATAATGCCTTGCTGCTAAATAGGCAATGGAGTCACTTAGGTTTTATTTGGTAGGAACTGGACTTTGTACTTAAAACAAATCACAATCCTCTCTGTTGGCTTAATCAAACAAAGCATAACAATCCCAGAATCATAAGGCAGTACCTGGCACTACAGCCATTTAAATTCAGAGTGATTCACAAAACTGGATAGGAGCATGTCAAGGCCTATTTTCTGTCAAAATAAGGTTCAGGAATTGGGAATTTGGCATGCCAGAGAGCTGCATTCATGACAGGAAGTTTTCCCCTGTCGCTCTGCATCGTGCTCTGCAAAAACTTGCTAAATTCAAATTTTAGGTGACTTTTATACAAATATTAAGTTACCATCTGGTGGCTCATCAGCTATGGGAAGCAATGATACCAAAACACATTATGAGGCATCCGAAAGGAATGGCTGGAGGCTGTGGTCAGAAATCTACATCTCAACCCAATGCAGGCTCCACATGGTGAGCTGGAGCAAACAGCAGGCCGAGGGGTGCAGGAGATCCCCGCTGTGGGACACTGTCCTCAATGCAGTTAGAAATGGATCGGAAGCTGGAAAATGTCCTGGAGAGACTGGGAGCACAAGACATGAAAGTCGACTCTATGACAAAGGTCACCACGGAAGCAAATGATCAATCTCAGAAGACCTAGGTGGCTTTTGTCAAATCAACCACTGAGATCAATCACCACGTGCTCGGTGGAGACAATGAGAATGCGAGTCGCGCTGCTGAACCTATGCTTGGTAGGGATCCCAGAGAGCATAGAGGGGGGAAAACATGTTAACCTGCCATAAGCAGTGGTTCTTAAACAGTTTCCCCACTGAGCAGCAGCTGGACTTAGACTTTCTTAAATTGGCCTTTCAGATAAATTTCAGACATGCCCAAGGTAATCCCACAACACCCCATGCCATCATGCTGTTGACTACTGGAGCGGACGTTCAGGACATAATCCTACAGTGGGTGAGAACTAACTACCCAATTTGCATTGAAGGGCACAAAATAAAAATATTCTTGGACTGGTCTTTCACTACCCGCACATGATGCAAACTGTTTCATCTGCTATGGAAGCAACTTCATGGTCTGGGGGTGGCCCACTCACCTGTTGACCCCGGCTAGCCTCCGTATCATGTACAGGGGAAAACTTATTAATACAGTGACCCACAGGAAGCAAGGAAAAGGACTGATGCCATTGTGGCTGAATTTCAACAGAGATCATCTGAAGCACAAAGGGTAACACTGGATTCCAAAAAAGATACCTGAGGTAAGGTGGCTAAACTCTCAAAATTTCTGAGAGCTGCCTGGGAGGGCTGTCATCATAGATGTGGGGATAGCACTTTTTTTCCTCATATAGCTCATTGGTTCCCATCGCCTCTTCCCGCCAACTGGCGATGAGAATACATAGGTATTTTACTGGTTTTCTCCCATGACCCCCCCAATATCCCAGCACATGGCTGTACTAGCATGTGGAGGCATGCTATGCACCCCGTGGTGCCAGCTCAGCCCCTTCCACCTCCCATGACTGTTTTTGCCACCCCCTCTCTGTCTACGCTACCCACCAGACCTCCACCCAGTGGGAGTGGAACTACAGGGGGCACCAACCACCCTTGGGAGAGGAGAGGAGAGCTGCCCATCAGCATGCTTGATCCTCTCTGCCCTCCCCCCCATGCCGGCACCCCAATGACCCAAGGTCATTGACGAACCTGGGTCACCAGCATAGTGCAAGATGTGGCATCCAGTGCCTCAACCCTCAGTGCGACTGGGCCAGTGGGGATACCACCTTTATGAATTTTTACCCACCATCCTTAACTGCTACTCTCCTGGGTTTCAGGGAGAGTTTTTTGTTATGTGGTATTTCTCTCCATGTCCTGGCAGCACTTGATGCCTTCAGCTGTCACCCCAGCATCACCTCTGAGCATCAGGCCCCCTCCCTTAAGCTCCCATGACTTACCCTTCATGGCAGGGTAGTGGAAAGCATCTCAACCCACCCATAAGGATTACACTTTCCATTTATTTTTCTTGTTGTGTTGCTGTTTAAATATAACTAGGAATACCATGTGTTCAAAATAGTTGCTGACAATGAGATGCTGGCCATTGCTGGGGCAACTTTGTCTCTCAAGTAATGGAAATGAAGGTCGGGCTGGATGTTTATAATAACCAATATTAAAAATGGGTTAAACAGTCTGTTACTGGAGAAATTATTAAACTAATAACTCCAGGGGTCACATAGATCAAGCCATAGGTGAAAATAGGCCACAGGTAGTAAAAGTTACTAAGTAGAAATATACATTTGTTTTGATTATTCAGAGTTAATTCAGGATTGGGCGGGAGTTGATGCAGTTTCAGAGAGAAGGAATTTACCTATTAACCTGACATCAAGTAAGTGGGAACAGTGGCTATACGGGTCACAGACAGCAAATGTCTTAAGTGTTTATATAAATATGTCTTTATCCCAGAGGTTTAATGTGGCTGGCTATCTTAAGTGATATAGTGTGAACCTTAAAAACATTTTTCACAAGGGTAGTACCCCACAGGTTGTATCACCAACCGATGAACTAACAATATTGATGCTAACATACTTGTACTGCAGTAAATGTGGGAGCTAATGTAACCTCACTCCATCAAATGTAATGCTTTGGCATGTTCATATCAAAATGAATAAAATAAAGTAAAAACAAAGGTATTATGAAAAGGGGGATACTGCATTTGCAAAGAACCATACATGTTATAAGGTCATGTTAAAAGAGAAATTAAAGATTTGGAACCCTGTTTTTTTTAAGGAAAATAAAACAGGTTCCCTCTTAAAAAGGGTGTGTGTGACAGGGTTGGGTTAGACCCTGTTCCCTTTGTTATGCAGAGAGAGGTAAGGATTTGTTTTGTCCTCTGTTGTTCTGCCATTTGTCTGTCTCTTGCGTGTCTGATTGCACAACCACATTTTTCATGTGGCACCTAGGAACTGGCTATTCTGGTGGTCCCACAATTACCCCCATTATCTGCCTTACTTCACCTGCTGTTTCTATTCTTAATTTTTTTCCCTTGCTTCTCTGTGGTTAAAAAAAGTATGTAAATCTTTATGTGAAACTAGGATCCCTTGGTTTGCAAGTGTACATACTTGTATTGTTGAAATGATTGCAGAAAGCAGTTTGGATTTCTTGAAAAGATAAACTGGAACACAGGGATTGACCTTGAGATGTATTTTGACCTCCACAAGCTTGTTTACAGAACTGTCAACAGGAGACCAGGTCTGAGACAAAATGTTCTATTTTGTTGTACCTATTAAGATTAGATGTACTCTTCAGACTGACTTCAGGAAGAAAAACAAAACATTTTGTGGAAAACAGGAGATGTAACTTACAACATCAGGATGCAGAGTTTAAACTGCCAGGAAAATACATCTTCTATAAAGGAGCAATGTTTTGTTTAGAGGAATACAGAGAGCTAGAGATTTATTGAGAGTCTGAAATGTAGGATGCTTTGTTTGTACTGTCTTCCTGAAAAGCTATCTTATACAATTTTTATTTAATTTTATTGTTATGGATACTAATAAAACACTACTTGCACACTTTATAACTTCACCTGGTCTGCCTTTGCTTCCTGACCTGTGACTCTATGAGAATTGGACTTTTTTTGAGCTACTCATTAGTTGTGTTTTGGGGTGGCTGGCCATTCCAGTGATAGTAGACGCATCCTATATGTCAAGACAAAAGGCTAAAATCTTCAACCACCATATCTAAAAATTTGTGTTGCAGTAAAAAACTTGAATAATAGAACCACACACCCTGGAATGTTACTCCACTTAAAATATGCATAAAAAGGTCAAACATGTCAAATAATTTGATATTATATTACAAATAGGGCTGTGTTAGGTTTATTCACAGTCTATTTTTTTTTAAATGGTTCTAATTATGATCGATGATCATTGCTTTCAAAAGTAAGAACTGGTGGTGGGGGTGTGGCCAGCAGCCGACACGAGTAGACGGTCCTTACATGGCTCCCGACTTACTTTCTACAGTAGTGTTTAAAACCATGTTTTTGATACTATATATATTTTATAGTATATATTTATATATATATATATATATATATATATATATATATATATATACACACTTACATACATATACATATACATACACACACACACACACACACACACACATATATATATATATATATATATATATAATACCTGCATGGTAGTGCAGGTATAGTTAGAGTTGGTGGGCCACGTTAATGTTAAACCCCAAAGTTTGCACTTTAATAACTTTGCAACCGTTTGTCTGATTTGCCTGATATTTTGCATACATGGCATCTGGCCAAAGATCTCTGGATCTGGAAAGCTCCATTCTAGTCAGATATACAATTGTGGAACCGTAGAGCATCCAGAACATGAAAATTAGCCAATTTTTTCACATTTTTCAGTTGGGTATAATGAACTGAAGAATGCATCTGAGTGGATTCAAATTTGCATGTCTATATGTGGCCTGGGTAGAACTGGTGCCTTTTGAAGATTTGGTGAAAAAATATTAATCCGTTCAAAAGTTATGCACGTTTTTCATGCCCCATTGTAGCCTATAGGAAAATTTATATGTGCATTGCGAAAACTTTCACGAAAACATTTTTGTGTGCGACATATATATATACACATATATACATACACACACACATATATATACACACATACATACATACACACACTAATTAAAATACCTAGCCGCTCATAAAATTCCATCCCCCGATGGTGCAGCTGGCATTTTGGTAAAAGGAATCCAGCCTCCTGGAGATTGCGCTGGTCAAAAGTAGAGACCGTGTGGATCATACAGGTGTGGTGAGCTACCCCACTGCTAGCCCTTATTTGTAAATATTATTCTGTTGTATATATGTTTTTGTTTATGTAACTTGATGTACATGCCAGTGTCAGCAAAGGCACATAGAGAAAAGACTGAATTTATTTTTTAAAAATGGGGTTGACCTTTCTGTGACCTACATGGCCAGCCTTGCAGGAATCTGACAAGTTCTTGTCAAAAAACTTGTGGATACATGATCAAAGAGTATTATTCTAAGGTAACTGGCCAAGGGAAATGGAAGTAATAAAATCAGCTTATATAATCATACAACTTACAGGATCTTCCTTATAACTAAATTAAGCCAGTTCAAAATCCCAGAATGAGAGAAGCTATTTTCACTGTTGTAAACCCTTAAGATCAAAAGGGAAATGGTCTTAGACAAGAGGTGACGGAAAAGGTTCCCACAGTACACTGAAATTTTTTCTGATTGCCAAGATTTTGAAAAAGCACAAGAGTGGACACCCAGTGTCCTAAAGTGGAAGGGCCGGTCTTTATTCACAGATGGGCCAGTCTTTATTCACAGACTGGGGAGGTGGTCTTCTATATTTACTCTCCAGCACAGACAATCAGAGCCATTGTGCCATTCTGTTTGGGCTCCTTCCTCCTGACCACAAGCGAACACCTGTCAGCACAGCAACTGTCTAAGAACCAAAGGCTGTGACAGAAAGACTGAAATATTTTGCAAACCAGCAATTCTCTGGACTTTGACACCTTCATAGCTCAGGTAGACTAGCTAACAGTGTTACCACATTTTCGCTATACATTTTCCTTTTTTTTTTGCATATATACTGTAAACCAAATTAGTATTCTCTTTTAGCTGTAACTGTAGTTATTTTAAGTATTTTAGTAAAACATTTGTTTTCCCAAAGAATTCTGCCTGTATGAGGATTTCTTATATTGTATGTGTGACAGTAGAAGGTTTATTAATAATCTGTGAAAACTGTTATTGCTAAAAGGTCCACTATATATGGAAGGATAGGGAAAATACCAGAGTCTACAAAGATTTTGAACCAGGCTGTTGCATGTCCTGTAGGGAGAAGGCCAAATCAGGTTTTTACACTGCTACCCCAAAGAGAGTGTGATGCCTGGGTCTTCCTCCTCTGTGTAATAACCAAGAAAGGGTCCATATTTGGCCACAAGACTCGAGACTGGTATTGTGCCCTTATCCAGAGTTAGAGGGGCACCCTGGATCCTCATAGCAGAGGCGCAGTCATGACCTCAGTAAGCATTCTGAAAGCATGAGGAGGGTATTCCTGCCTTCGCCATCATGGATTGCACTTAAGGGTGGGCACTGTGAGCTCAGTGGGTCTGACTTCCAGGAGTGGGTTCGTGACAGGTGAATTTGAACTTAATCTCATCATAGGGTACCCTAAACACTACATTTCTAAGGATTTTGGGAAAGAGAAAGGACACACACACCCTCCTCCAGTGGAGCTATGAGCAATATGATACCTGACCAACAACCCGTGAACTTGGTGGTCATGGTCCACACCATTTAGGAAGCAGTTCAGCAACTTGATTAAAAAGTGGAGACCTACAATACCTGCCTCTCTACTGTAGAAACCAAGGTTACTACTCTTGAAACTGAGAACAAAATTTTTTTTTTTTTTTTATTTAGTTGTTTAACCAGGTGTAGCACACTAAGCTGAAAGATTTTTTACAGGAGTGACCTGGGAGCACTAGGAGGTTAAGTGACTTGCTCAGGGTCACACAGTATACAAGTGGAAGATGTGGGATTCAAACCCAGGTCTGGTCTGCTGGATGTCACCAGATTTGCAGCTCAGAGCCTTAGACCACTGCACTATACTGCCTCCTATTATTATTAAATTATCATGGACATGGTTCAAAAATCTGCTTTAGTTGTTGATGGGGTACTAAAAGAAAACAAACTGCTTTGGGCACGGCTAGAATATTTAAAAAATGAGGCCCGGGCTTCTAACCTTTGTTTTTTTAGGCATACCCGAAGGCTTGGAAGGAACTGATGCCCTTAGCTTTATGCAACACTTAATTTCAGAATTATTTACTGTGCAAGTCGACTTACTTATCATACAGGCATATTGAATTACACCTCATCACAAACCCAGCAACCCAGAGCTCCCTTGCACCTTTCTGGTTACAGCTACTGAGGTCCATATACAGGATATTCTCATGCAAAAGGCAAAAAATGCTAGATCACTGGTCATGACAGATGGCACTATCCTACATTGTTTCCCAGAGCTCAGTTATTCCACGCATATGAGGTGTCATGGTTTTGATGCTGTGAGGGCAGGTCTACGGGAGCTGAGCATTGTTCATGCCCTCCAACTCCTAGCATGTCTCAAGATCACTTATGCAGGCAACATGTTCTTATACAATGCTCCTCCCAACCCAGATTGAAGATTAGAAGCCATCCAAAAAAACTTTGCCACTCAACCTTCAGGGAATGCACTAGAAGAGAATACTGCAGAAACCTGATTGACTATAAAGTAATCCTATTTAATTTCACTTTCTCCATGTTTCGGAGACACCTTCTACTGGACTTTTATTGGTTTTTCCTGGCAATGTTATAGCTCATGTGTGGTTTTTCTGCAACTACTGTATGGTCAAGATTGTCCTTTGTGACGCAGCATAGTTTCAGTTTTCCTATCTCTGTTCTGAAATTAGAAAAATGAGCTGGTTTTGAATGCTTTTGTAATGGATGTTACCTAGCCTATATATTATACTGTTTTGGAGATTGGAGGGAGATGTCTGAGGGTGTGTCTGTTTATTATGAAAGGGGTTTAGTTCTCTGCACACTGCACTGTCATGGACTCCAGGGCCATGTCTTCTGACAATGGCCCATCTATCTGAAAGGGATTCTACATTGGACTTTTCAGTTACACATTTTGCTTGGTCATTCATGGTCTTACTGCATTGGCTCTTTCTGTAATCATCCGATGGCTATATCTAGAAACATTTTATAACCCCCCACAGTGTTGTGACGTAGCATGATGGGCTATTTATTACCTACCATAATCTTTATGTAATATATCCTGTACCTGAAATCAAATATTGTTTTGTGCATGTTCATTGTATTAATGAATAAAGATAAAGTTAAAAAAAATAAATGTTTTACACTCAACATTATAGGTAATTATGCACTGTTTTATTACTTTATTGTTCCAGTTTTTTCCTTATGGATTTTTCAGCCATTGCTTGCAGCCAATATGTTATTAAGTATAAATCCACAGACATACTAAAGATTAAACAAGGAGGCTAGTAGACCATAACTGAGTGCACCATGTAACAGACTATAAGGGTTGTGCTGCCTTGCATTAGGACCCCTTAACATAGCCAGAGTAACTGGTACCATGCCCCCTAACCTAAAGGCAGGGCGTGTAGCCATTGGTACAAACATGCCTGTTTTCAAAACTCCCTTAGTACATGAAAGCCATGGGGTTTGTACACAATTTTGAAAAGGTTTAACCTGTAATAATTGACAAAGACAATCTCAGTGCCTCTGCTTTATAGTCTACATTTGTATCATTGACTGCATTGTTTATCCTAAAACAACTCATGTTTGTATACAATGAAAACCTTAATAAAATCTTTATAGAAAAAATTAAAAAAATAAATGGTATAAACTATATTTTATTTTTAAATATTAAATATTGTGCAAACTGCTTATTACAAAATGTATCTTAAAAAGTGTATGAATAAACAGTTGAAATCAGATAAATACAGGTTTAAATATAAGGTACAAGAAATCTTTTGTAGATCCTTTCATGGATGCCCTGACAGAATCGGAGGGGAGCGGAACTCAGGGAGCACAAAAATTGCTGCTGCATAATAATTCAAAAACATCCCTGTTCTTTGCAACACTAACATGTTATGAGTGGGAAAATAACCACAGCCCATAACTAATCAGATGATTGTGGGGTGGTGGAACTCTCATTTTAATTACGCACAATAGAAGCCCTCAAGATCTAATGAAGCCCACACAGATATCAGAAAACTTTGCACAGTTCCATGAGGTGCTGTATGTAGCAGAGTTCAAAAACAGGTCAAGGAAGCAGATGTATTCCTTTTCCAGAACAAACAGCAGAGCATGTTGAGGCATGACTAGGACATCAATTAAAGAAGCCGAGATAGCGAAAGCTATATAAACCTTGAACAGTGGGAAGGCCAATGGACTGGATGGCTACTGTCCCGAATTTTTTAAAGAATTTTTAGATAAGCTAGTACCCTGCCTGAAAGGTGTCTTTAAGAGTCTCTTTGGCATGGCCTCACTCTAAGAGGCAGACCTCAGAAATTTGTTCTTTATGCAGACAATCTCCTTATTTACTCTACCAATCCAGACATGTTTCTCCCCTCTCCCTGGAACATCCTAAATGACTTTGAAAACTGTGCAGGTTATAACAGCAATACCACAAAGATGGACGTTTTGCACTTTAACTATTACCTGTCCCCCAAATCAGAGCTCAGTTTACATTTAAATGAGATATGCCCTCCCTAAAATACCTTGGTGTCCGTCTTACTTCAGATATCTCCCAGTTATATAATGTGAATTACCTACTGCTTGCACAGGCTTTTCAGGCTGACTTAGACCGTTGGAAGACTATAAATCTCCCACGTATTCAAAAAGTGGATTGCATCTGTATGAATATCCTCCCAGAATCCTTCACCTGGCTCAGTCTTTACCAATACCCCTGCAGGGACAACACCTCCACTTATGGGATAGGATGATTTCTCAGTTTCTTTGGTCAGGTGGTCGACCTCGAATAAGATATTTGACCTTACAGTTACCAAAATCCAAAGGAGGTTTGGCCCTTCCCCACTTAGGTAGATATCACAGAGCCACTCAAATTTGCACTATGCTTGATTAGCTTTCTCCCCAATATATGGTGCTATGGAAATCCATAGAAATGACCGAGGGACTTGCTCCCTATTATCAAGGGAGTGCTAAAACCTCAATCACAAATTCATGAGTGGTGTGAGTCACTGGGCAAAACTGTGACCTGCGGGAAGACAAGCTTTTGTGTAAACACAAAAATTCATTTCTGTTAACATCATACAGGTTAGCATAGAAATTCATACCTGTTGGCTTGTCATTGATTTCATTAAATAAAGAGTTCAGGTTAAGGAAGTTTTCCCAGTCCAACCTAGTCCATTCATTCATGTCCTTGGAGTTCATGATTGCCTGTAAATGTCTCTTAAAAATCCAAATGTGATATATCCAGGTCCCTCGTTGGGCTAGCTATGATGTCCGGCTTGAGATCTGAAATACTGTAGAAAATCCACCCATAGTGCTTTGCTGTTCTGGATTCTTAGCAAAGAAATCTTTTAAATGTACTTTATGGAAAAAAGTTTCCAAGCCAATGTTTATTTGAAATCTATTAGGCTTAGAGTTCGGTACAAACGAAAGTCCTTTTTGTAGAACCCTTTTTTGGGTTCAGTAAATTTTATTTTGGTTAAATTAACTATTTGCCACTGTGGGTCACTAACTTGTTTGTTCTTTCGGCCCTCTGCCTTTCCTCTTGTTTTTTTTTTTGATTTTTTGTTTGTTTTGTATTTTCTGTCTCCTTGTCCCTTGCTTTGTTGCCTTGAGTTTGGAAAACGATACCTCTCGAGATGTAGTGTACTTGGGAGTGTTCTCTTTGGCTGATGAGACATCAGAAATCACCATAGTTTTAGTACCTGCCCCTTGATTGTTTGTAGGTTTGAACTGCAGTTTTTTAGAGTGAGCTCAAGATCTGCCCCTTGAAGCAGATCTACTGTTTGTTCTTTTAAATGGGACCACTGGAAAATCCTGCCTACCTGGTAATCAGATTTGTCACATTCTAATTTCTTATGTTTTCTGTCAGTTAGTACTTGTTCATATTTTAGAAGTTTCTCCTGAAGCTCCTTATCTAATGAAACTGAATCAGGACTTTTCATGTACTGTTTTAGTGATTTCTTAGTTTCTGATATCTCCTTTATACAATTTTGATGGGCAGCAGTGTCTTTTTTAATCAAAATCTTTAAAAAAGTCTTTGCACATTTTAATGCTGCTGTTTCCCATTCATCTTTATAGTCAAAGCTGTCAAAGCCTCCTGACAGTGTTACAGTTACTCTGAAATTGCAGTGATCAAACAAGAGAAATGGAGAGTCAGACTGTAGTCAGGGGCAACAGCCAATAAAATGCTTAAGCAGGTTAATCCTGTGCTCTCCAAATTGTGTTCTCAAAACAACCGTCTATCATAAAACTTTAAATTAAAAATTAAAAATGACAAACAAAAGGAAGGTGGAGGGGATTCAACCATTTTTAAATGGTTTTAAATATTTGAATCCCCCCACCTTTCTCTTGATTATTATTTTCAAATTTTTTTTTGAGAACACAATTTGAGTACAATAAACAAAACTAAAATTGTACCAAATGTTCAATTAAATGACTTTCTATGTGATATCTAACTCTATCGCTAATTTTTTTTTCTTCTAGCCTGGAGATTTGGAGAGCATTGGATTGCCCTGCTTAAACATTTTAGTAGCTGTTGCTCCCGACTCTGGTCTGACTCTCCCTGTTTACCCTGTTCGATCACTGCGATTAGGCAGCAAGAGATGGTAATATCAGATCTGACTCTACATATTTTTCTATGGATTCAGGAGGGTTTAAATATATAATTTACATGATTACTTATGGTTTACATTTGGCTGCACTTGTTTAATAAATTTGATTAAGACATGAATATAGTAACTCTTGTTACTGTAAATGTATGATTTACCATGACTGAAGATGTAATTACCACAAGGGTACTTAAAGAGGGACTATGGTAAATATCACTGGCATTAATAAATTCAGAATATGGATCAACATAGCCCCAATCAGCTTCGTGCCAAAACCGAGATCTGTAAGTTACTTTGTTTAAAAGTTACAAATCATTTTACAATCCTAAATTCACTGCCTATTCAAAAAAGCCAGATTCAGTGAAGAGCTGCTGCTGATGTCATCTCCAGAACTTAGTCTCATCCTCCCTGTCAGCAAGCTTATAGGACCTGTTTCTCCAAAATTTTAAGAATACGTGTTATAGTTTTCACTAGTAAAACGGGCAGGACCATGCAATAAACACTGCTTTAAAAACTATGTGTGTTTCAAGTTTTGTGACAAAGTTGGCAAATTTGTATTTTTGTTTGCTTGTTTTTGGTGCTTTTTTGTTGTGGTCCATTTCTCCAGGGTTGCTGGGTGCTGAGTCACAGCACACTGCTATGAGATTTGCAGACTGGATATCTGTGATGTGGTGAAAGTTTGTGATCATCCACACACATCATTCAATTGAGGTGATTTCTCAGGATGGTCCTTTAAAACAACTATTCCATTGCCCTGTAAATGGGGGTGGGAGAGGTAATACTGTTTTGAAACCTAACTTTGAGTTTCTATGCAGTTGTCAGTTCAGTGTTCAATTAATCACTCACTATTTTATTCATCATCGAAGTACGAATGAATGGCTTACTCATTTGAACAGACCTCATTTTTTGTTTTCTCCCTGGCAGGCTGTTACTTGACTTGCATTCAGGCTCATCGATGTTGCGAAGAAGGGACATGTGTGGCCCCGAAAACTTGTGTACAATTCCATTTTTGTACAAGACACTTGTTGGTCCAATAAAAGATATCAAACCTTCCATTTGTTCCTTTTTTGCAAGGACCGATAAGGCAAGAATCTCTTTTTACAGTACTTCACATTAAAATATTTGTTTTACCAGGACTAACATCCCTAGCAGGAATTAACACACATCAGGCCCCTATTAAAACTTATTATAAAAGCAGACACTGACAAACAGCAATGAAGTTACCAACATTACAACACTTGTAGCAATTCAACTTCCTAACACGCACTGTAGAGTAACACCACAAATAGTGTCAGCAGCCTGGAGGCATGTTGATGCAGCATCCGGCAACTCTGGAGAAAGGAACCACACCAAAAAAGCATTAAAAAATACATATTGTCAACTGTGTTATAAAATCTATGTGTTTCAGGTTTTGTAACAATGTTTTTGGAATGGTGCTGCCCGTTTTACTTGTGAAAACCACTGCACAATAATCTTTAACTGTTCGAGAAACAGATCCAATTAGCTTGCTAACAGGGAGGACTAGCCTGTAGGTTCAGGAAATGCCATCATCAGCAGTTCTTCACTGAAACTGGCTTTTTTGAACAGGTAGTGAAATCAGAGTTGCAAAATAGCTCATAACTTTAAAATGAAGTGACACAGAAATCTAATATTTGGTATGAGCTTTATTGGGGGCATGCTTATTCTAATTCTGCAATGTAGCATTTTTGGCCAGAGTCCCTCTTTAAGGGCAATTTGTTCACCAGATGACCGTCTCTGAGGAAGCTCTAATGAGCAAAGCATTGGGGCATCTGGGTAAGTGGTCTAACAGCTCCCATGAAGTTTTGTATGATGTGGTCTTTATCTGTGGTGATTTTGACAATAAATCCATTATGCACATAATTACATGTGTTTCCAGTGCATTTGTGCATCATTCACTACATGCAAGCTCCGGGTTGCATTCTGAACTGATTCTTTGGTTACAATACTTTATATACAGTTACAGTACATAGTTAAAGAGAACAACATTTTCCAAAATTGGTCCAAATATATTTTTGAAGAGTGGAATCATACAGCACACAGCCACGCTCCCCTCGGGTGTGGGTTGAGAGGGCAGGATGCCCTCCCTTGAGCATTGGGACAGCAATCCAGGTAAAGATTGTCTCCTAACAGACGTACTGAAGCACTGCAGCTGCTCAGATATCCGTTTCACCGCAGCTTCAGAAAGGAGATAGAAACATAGAATTTGACGGCAGATAAGGACCACTTGGCTCACCCAGTCTACCCATTTCCCTACCTAATGGATAAGCTGCAGATCCTAGTTAACCAGCAGCCTACTTATTTCTACCCCAACCCCCTAGAATTGCCTTATGACTGTCCCATGCATGCTTGAATTCAACCACTGTTTTTGACTCCACAACCTCCTCTGGAAGGCTGTTCCATGCATTCACAACCCTCTCTATGAAAAAATACTTCCTTACATTACCTCTGAGTCACCCCCTCTATCTTCAGATTGTGCCCCCTTGTTCTTGCACACCCCTTTTTTTGAAATGTACTACCCTCTTGGACTTTGTTGATTCCCTTGAGGTACTTGAAAGTTTCTATCATGTCCCCCTCCTTTCTCGAGGCTATACATATTAAGCTCCTTTAGTCTCTTTATATGTCTTCCGTGCAGACCCTGCACCATTTTAGTTGCCCTCCTCTGACAGCTTCCATCCTGTCTATGTCCTTATGGATAATGGGTCTCCAGAACTGCACACAGTACTCCAGATGGGGTCTCACCAGCTGTCTGTACAGAGGGATAGCAACTTCTTGTTTTCTACTGGTGATGCCTCTCCCTATGCATCCCAGTATCTCCCCAGCCCTTCTTACTGCCCTCTCACATTGCTTGCCCACCTTTAAGTCCTCTGATACGACTACCCCCAGGTCCCTTTCCATTTTTGTTGTTGTTAGTATCTCACCCCCCATTGTGTACTCTTCCCCTGGGTTTTTGTTTCCCAGGTGCATTACCTTGCACTTCTTAGCATTGAATCTAAGCTGCCACACATTTGACCATTCCTCTAACCTTGCCAAGTCCCTTCTCATCCTTTCCACCCCACCTTGTGCATCAACTCTGTTGCAGATCTTTGTGTCATCTGCAAAGAGACATACTTTTCCTTCCAGTCCCTCTACAATGTCGCTTATAAAGACATTGAAGAGGACCGGTCCTAATACTGAACCCTGTGGTACCCCACTAGTAACCCCCCTTTCTTCAGAGTGGACTCCATTTACTATTACCCTCTGTGTCCTATTCTCCAGCCAATTCCTTACCCAGGCTATCATCTTAGGACCCACTCCCAGGCTGGCTAACTTGTATATTAATCTTTTGTGTGGGACTGTGTCAAATGCCTTGCTAAAGTCTAGGTAGGCCATGTCCACAGCCCCTCCCTGATCTACTACTTTGGTCACCCAGTCAAAGAAATTTATTAGATTCATCTGGCATGACCTTCCCACTGTGAATCCTTGCTGCCTTGGGACCTGTGCCCCTCTGGCCTCTAGGTACTCGACAATTCTTTCCTTCAGAAGTGATTCCATCATTTTCCCGATCACCGAGGTTAAACTAACAGGTCTATAGTTTCCTGCTTTTGCCCTGATCCCACTTTTGTGAAGGGGAATCACATCTGCCCTCCTCCAGTCCTCAGGTACCACCCCATCCTCCCATGATTTGTTAAAGAGGGTAGTCAGTGGTGTCACTAATTCTACCCTTAGTTCTTTTAGAATTCTTGGATGAATCACATCACGCCCCATTGCTTTGTCCACCTTCAGTTTTAAGAGTTCTTTCAGAACCCTTTCTTCTGTAAGTGGGCTGGTATCAACGTCTGTATCCAGAGTGTTTCTATTGTTTGTTTTAGGTACCTCCACCTCTTCATTTGTAAATACTGAACAAAAATATTTGTCTAGTATCTCTGCCTTTTCACAGTCACCCTCTGCCCACCTCCTCCCATTTATTAAGCCTCACTATCCCTCCCTTGGTCTTCCTTCGCTCCCTGATGTGCCTAAAAATGGTTTTATCCCCCTTCTTAACTGAGTTGGCTATCTTTTCCTCGGTTTGGGCTTTTGCTGTTCTGACTGCCTCCCAGCTTCCTTTTGCTTTAACTGATACAATTCTCTGTCCTGCTTCTTATGTGATTCCTTTTACTTTCTGAATGCTTTCTTTTTCTCTTGAACCTTCACTGCCACCTCCTTTGAGAACCATAGTAGTTTCTTACATCGTTTTGTTTTGTTTATTTGCTTCACACAAAGGCTTGTTACCTATGTGATGGCAGTTTTTATTATTCCCCATTGTTCTTCCACCCCTTCTTCCTGCCCATTTACTAGTGCATTCCTTAGGCACTCACCCATTTTGGCAAAGTCAGCCCTCCTGAAGTCCAGTACTTTTGTCTTTGTATGGCTTGACTCTATTGCTGTGTTTATTGTGAACCATACTGTTCGATGGTCGCTAGTTCCCAGATGGCTACCCACTTCTACATCTGTGATCCTCTCTCCATCTCCATTTGAGAGGACCAGGTCTAAGATTGCTCCCTCTCGAGTGGGTTCCAATACTAGTTGTTCAAGGCATGCCCCCTGTAGGGCATCTAGAATAACCCCACTCTTCGAAGTGGCTGCTGCAACTGCACTCCAGTTAACATCTGGCATATTCAGGTCACCCATCAACAATAGCACCCCTTTTTCTGCCATTCTAAGTATACTTTCTATCATTTCCTTGTCCATTTCCTCCCCCTGAGAGGGGGTCTGTATACAACCCCTGTGCAGACTGTAGTGCCATTGCCTGTCTTCAAATTGACCCACAGTGCTTCTTCTCCTCCCTGTTTACCCTTTTGTTCTGTTGCTTTGATTCCTTCCCTTATGTAGAGAGCTACTCCTCCTCCTCCTCTTTTACCCTCCCTGTCCCTCCTGTAGATAGTGTATCCTGGTATGTTTACATCCCAGTCATGGTTCTGTGTGTACCATGTTTATGTGACTGCCACAATATCCAGATGTTCCTCCTCCATCAAGGCCACTAATTCAGGAAGCTTGTTACCCAGACAACGGGCATTGGTACTCATTGCTCTCCATTTTTTGATGGCTTTACCTTCTGTAGCAGCATCCCTCACTGACCTTTCTACCTTGGTCTTTTTCTCATTTAGTACCCTGTTTTGTAGGGGGAGGCTGGGATTTTCCTGCTGCTTATCAGTGCCTCCCCCCTTGACTAGTTTAAAAGCTTGCCAATGAAGCATTTAAACTGATTGCCCAAAGACTTGTTCCCTTCCTGGACAGATGCAGACCATCCTGCCAGTATAGGCTGGTGTACCTCCAGGTGGAACCCCAGTCCCCAATGAAGCCAAACCCCTGTGCTCTACACCATTTTTCCAACCATTCATTAAACTGCATGGTGCAAAGTACCATCGCCTCACCCATGCCACTGACAGGCAGCACCTCTGAGAAGGATACTGTGTGTGCTACTTGTCTTAGGCCCCTCCCAACTCTACAAAGTCCTTCTGCACTGCTCTAATCTCATGATGAGCCAAGTCATTTGTCCCTAGGTGGACAATGATGCCCAGCTCAGATCTGAAAACTGTTCTCATGATCCTGGGATGCGCTTCCTGTCCCTCCAAGCCATGGCACCAGGCAGGCACCTTACTCAGTTTACCCTGCTCCCCCCAGTTCTATACCCCTAATAATTGAGTTCCCCTCCAGGAGCTGCTTTCTTTCCCTGTGGTGTCCTCTGCCTCCTTCCTGAGGTCCTCCCTTGTGACAGTTGTCTGCATCCTCCTTAGTCTCCTCTGTGGGTGCATCCATAGGGGAACTATGCTCCCCCAGAATGGTGTAAGGATTGTGGAGTGGAACAACTGACTGGGTGTGCTTCTGTTCTACCACCCTTACCCTCCCTGAGCCCACTGTGGTCCAACTGCTGTGCTTTCTTCACAACCTTTGAGGTAGTGGTGGTAGCTCTGGTGCTCCCTGGATGGGGGAGGTTCCCTTACTACTGTCCAGTGTGGCCTGAAGATGGGAAACTTCCTCCCTCAGGGCAGAGAGTTGTCTACAAACAGGGCAGCATCTCAGCCTCCAGAAAGACTCCCAGAAGACTGCTACCCCACAGCCATTACATTGCACTACTCCCCACATGTCTGTCTACCTTGTTTGTTTTGTTTTTTTTGTTTGTTTGTTTTGTTTTGTGTTGTGTTGTGTGTGTGTGTGTGAGTGATTGGTTTGTTATATAGAAATATATATATTATATAATGTGTATGCTTATATTGTCGGTGCAGTGTGCTAGAGAGGATATGGCAGTGATATGCACCTTGCCCTCTTAAGGAAATGATGTCAGAACCCCAGGTATAAAGGAACTCTTTCCAGGGTGGGTGGGGTGAGGGTGGAAAGGGTTTGGGCCTAAACTGTGCCTCAAGAAACAATCAGCTAAAAGCTCTGACCTACCGCTGCGATGAGTGCCTTCCTGTCAGCAAGATGCCCTACGCACAATTTGTTTGTTTGTTGAATTTTGTTGACCGGTAAGCCCACTGGAGCCTAGAAGTCCCTTTTCAGGGGCGACTGGGGGTGGGGGAATTGATACAGATGGTAAGTAATTGAATTTGAACCAGATTAAACTGTTGGTGATATTTTAGTGAATGAGGAAATTTGCCAGGACACTGGGAAATTCTCACTCTGAGCCTGTCAGGGGTGTTGCACTTCCTGTGGACAGGATGGAGGGGCCAGTTTGCAGCCGGACACAGGAGGAGGAGGAGGAGGAAGTGCTGATGTGGCAGGGTAGCAGGATGTGCTGCAAGGAGAAGACCTGGTTTCAAGGCCTACAAACTTGCAAACGGGAGAGGAAGGTCAGAAAGCTATTGTTTTGGAGGCTGCAGTTTCGGCAAATGAGAAAGACTTAGTGCATCAATGGAGGAGAATGATGTGCCGGTATGTTTCTTTGAAAATAACATGGATTGGTCTCAGATCATGGAGGATGCTGAAGAAAAACCCAGGTACCGTATACACTTGCCTGATAATGTTAAGACTGTATCAGATAAAGAGAAATTAGTTTTAGAGCTGCTAAGAAAGAAGAGCAGTTTAAATCACAACATGAAGCACTGCAAAAAGAACTGTTACCTTTGGATGCTGCAACTATGATTTCTGTTGTGCCGTTTGATGCACCTTGTGAATCTGCAGTGGCAGAATCGGCGAGTTCTTCAGCTTTACACTTACAGTCCAAGGATTTTAATACATTTTCTGATGAAGCACGCCCTTTGGAGACTGTTCCCCTGCTTGACAGGCCTGTCTGTCGACCTGACAGTAGTGACGAGCTTCTGGTGAGTCAGCGAGCGGCTGACAGGAGCGAGGGTAGTGCGTCAGTGTCAGATGCATTGAAGGATTTCTCCGCTGGAATGCGGAAATCGTCTATTGCTTCAGGGCAAGATGTTCCCTTCATGGGTGAAGACTGGACAAAAGAGTCGGCTCTGCAAAAAGCTGGATGGATACAAGGAGCTGATGGACGATGGCTCCTAGATAAGACTTGGGAAACTTTTTCAGGTACTTCTGTGAGTGGTTCTCCCCCTTTGGAGGCAGTTTCTGTCAGTGTTTCTGCATCATCTGCTACTGCTGTAGCATCGGGGGGAGAGGGGTTACTTACTGACACAGAACTATTAATGGAGGCATCGGGACCTTCTGGCCTGGCTTCTGAGACCACCTCACCTAGGATTCCCCCCCCCAAATGAAGACAGGAGACGGCGTGGGCCTTTTTTTTCAGACCTGTTCAAAAATAACAAGGTTGAGCAAGCTCCTCGCCGTAATGCTGTCCGCTTGCGGTATAGAGGTGGTCTACAAGAGCATCCGGATAGGATTTATGTTGCCAGGACTTTATTACTTAATTCTATGCATTTTCGTGCTGAAGACATATTTGCCCTAATTAATATTAGAGGTGAAGATTATTTTGATGTCAGCTTTAAAACATTTATGGGGTTAGACACTTTTTGGAGGAAATATGAATGTCTTAAAATGACTGCATTATGGACACCCTTTTGGGCAATACCATTAACAAAACCCCTCTTGAAAACTATTAATATCATGTTTAGGAATGAGGGTGTTAATGTGGGGGATATTCTTTTTTGGTTAGGAAAAAAATGTGATGTGTTGGACCCTCGAGGCCATCATGGATTCGGAGGAATTTGGACAGGAACTGGAGATTTAAAGTTAAATTACAAATAGTAGAAAATGAGGTTCACCATATACCTAACAGCTTTTTTTTGGGTAAAGATAGGGGTGTCTGTTTTTACCCAGGTCAGCCGAAAGCTTGTTATAAGTGTGGTAGTGGTAGGCACCTTAGCAGTACTTGTGATCGGGTACGCTGTGCTTTGTGTGGTGATTATGACCATGATAGTGCTGTTTGCAGAAATGTCTTTCACTGTAATTTATGTGAAGAACAGGGCCATGCATACCATCAATGTCCCTGGGCAGGTCAGAATAGACCTGGAGGCCCAGATAAGGACTCCCTTATCAGTCAGGCCCAAGATAGATGTAGGCCGCAAGGGCCGCATCCTTCAGCTGAAGGAGAACCCCAAGCTAGACCAACTAGTCACACCGATGCTTCTCCTCTAGCTCTACTCATACTGCACAGGCCCCTTCCGAGATACTGGTGCTTCCTTTTCTCATACCTCTGAAGAACTTGTGCCTCTCAGTCTTCTCCTGTAATTTCTAACTTACAGAAACCTATGCCCCCCCCCCAGGAACTGATTTTCAGCTCCCTAAAAGGGTGACTAGGTCTATTAGTAAAAGTAAGGCCCAACCTGTACAGATCCCACTTTAGAATACCTATCAGGTACTTCTAGATGGAGATATGGGTTCTGAGTCTGATGTTTCTTCCAGGTCTGAGGTGGTCTCAGAGATGGAGTACGACAATGACATGGTTCTGTCTGGTAGGGGAGTTAAAATAAATTAGGGAAAAAAAGGAAAAAGATAAGGATTAATTTTTCTTTTCCTATTTTGTTTATGACCTCCTTCATATAGTTTCTCTTAATGTTCAAGTATACAGAACATTAAGAAAGAGCTGCAGTTTTATCCTTCTGTAAGGATTTAAAACTGATATCCTTTTTTTTTTTTTTAAGAACTAGGCTTCATTCCCTGCATGATATTTCTTCCACTAAGAGACTGTGGCCCTGGGGGATTTCCTTTTGGACATTTGGGAGGGATGCTGTGGATGGCTTAGGGATTTTGTTCTATACATCTCATGTCAAAGTCCAGCAAATTTTAGATATTGTCCCTGGACAGGCCCTTTTGGTAGATTGCTATTGGTATGGGTTTTCTGTATGCCTGATTAACACTTATGCTCCACAAAGTAAAGCAGCTAGAGTGGATTTATTTAATATTACTAAGCCTTTTCTTTTTACTGAGTGGCATGTGCTCTGGGAAGGGGATATGAACTGTGGGTTAGATTTAAAACTTAAAGATAACTTTCAAAAGAAGGTTTATTGTGACTCTCATGCTCTTAGAGATACTTTATTGCTTACAGGCCTTAAAGATGCTTTTTTTTTTTTTTTTTTATTTTCATTTTTCTCCGCCACCTAGCTGCCGGCCGCCCGGTACTTTCAGCCCAGTCACGGGCGGACGGCTTCCACCCCCCAGATCGGCCTCGGGCCCTCTGATACCCCGTGGCTTACCCCCCACAGCGGGGCTGCGGGATGGGGAGGAGGAGGAGGAGACATCCCGCAGAGACCGGGATAGGTCGGAGGGCTGGCCTGGGGGACTAATTAAAGCCGAGGCGGGCTTCATGGAGGGCGGCCGGCAGCAGTCCATTTTCCGATTTTTGGGGAGGCGGGGTCGTGCAATGACGTCAGACGTCCACCCCGCCTCCAGAGTGTGTGTGTGCCGGTAGCTGTGTGACACTCCGGCCTCCGCCAGGGGTCACTAGTGCTCCGAGCACTATCCCACCCTACCCCCTGGAGAAGGAGAGCAGTCCATAGGACGCTCTATCCTTCTCCCCGGCCCGGCCAGCAGCGACCCAAGTCCGCTTCCTGAACCCGGTCGCGCGGTGCGCAACCGAAATCCAACCGCTGGCGCCAACGGGCCGGCTCTTAAAGATGCTTATAGATTTCTGTACCAAGATACAGGAGCCACATATTATAGAAGTGCATTGTCTACACGTATAGATTTCATTTTTGTATCTCAGTTTTTATATCCTCAAAGATTTCAACTTTCTTTTTCTGAATTTACTGATCATGTTCTGCTATTATGTGATATATCTTTCCGAAATATTCCTGCTAGATTCCCTGCTATTACTCGGAGGTGGAAGCTGAATGTTTGTTTTTTACAACACTCAGAGCTTAGATTAAAGTTGGCAAATCTATTTTTTTATAGGAAATCTGTGGCAGAATTTTATGAGGATTGGATGCATTGGTGGTTGGATACAGAAGAGGAATTTAAAAATTGTTTATCGATTTTGGTAAATTTACTGGTAATAAGGATTATTTACGATATTTGCACTATAGGGATCAGTTTTATAAACTAATGTCCTTACCTAATGTCTCAGACTACAGAATTAAAACTCAATTGGATGAGATTAAAAACAAATGTTTTCTTATCACACTACTAAAGCAACTGTCCAGAATACAGAATTTAGATATAGTAACCACACAACCTTATTCTGATCCGTGTCGGCCTGTAAGGATACTGTACTTCATAAAGTAATGACGGTCTGTATGATAATAACGGTTGTTTGAAAACTTCAGATGTGGAAATGTTGGAAGTTGTACATTCTCATTTATTTCAATTTTTGGATACAGAAACTGTTTCTTCACGTATTTGGGGCAGAATGTTTCTTATTCTATTCCTCAGCTAGATTCTGTTTTAATTACTGAGCTAGAAATGCCTATTTCTGCCCAAGAGGTTAGGACGGCAATTACTAGATTAAAACCGGGGGGTTCTCCTGGGATAGATGGTTTATCGCATGAGTTCTATAAGCAGTATATAGATGAACTAAGTGTCATATTACCACATGTATTCCATTCTTTGGTTGAGACAGAAGACAGATTCGTGCGGAACTTTGTCTCAGCATTGGTAGTTTTTATTTTTAAATCTGGAGATAGATGTGATTTGTGTAATTGGAGGCCTATTAGTCTCCTTAATACTGATTATAAAATATTTTCTTCTATTCTGTATAGTAGATTACAGAAGGTGGCATCCGTGCTGATACATCCTGCACAAACCTGCTCTGTTCCTGGGAGGAACATTAAACAAAATTTACTATTATTAAGGGCACTAACAGAATTTGGTAAACAAAATAAATTGTCTGGGTTTCTTTGGCCCTGGATCAGAGGAAGGCTTTTGATACTGTTTCTCATGCTTTTCTGTTTTCTATTTTAAAATATTATGGATTACCTGGTCAAATGCTGGCATGGATTACATCCTTGTATAAGGGTGCTTCCTTTCCCATAGTTAATGGTTTGGTAGGGACAAGTATTGATTTAAAACAGGGGTTCATCAGGGATGCCCGCTTAAGCCCTTTGCTTTTACTTTTATATTAGATCCTTTGATCAGAGGGATAATAAGTAATGATTTGATTTTGGGTGTTTCTCCAGGTATGGATATTTCCCCTCAAAAAATCTCTGCTTATGCAGATGATATTTGTCTTATAGTGCAAGATTCAGTCTCAGGAATTAGGGCATTACAACAGTTTGAGGATTTTTCCAGATTTTCGGGAGTATATTTAAATTATGATAAATGTTTTGGTTTACAAATAGGTTTAGGGGATGTGGTACAAATGATTGGTTCTGTTAATATAGTACATTCTTATATTAAGATTTTAGGAATTTATTTTGGATCTTGTGATGTGGCTTCTTTGAATTGGGAAGAGAAATTAGTGTTGGGGGAAAGAAAGGTACAGATGTGGAAATCCTGGACTCTCTCAAAATTAAAACGGGTTTCTATTATTAAAAAGTTTCTTCTTCCCATTTTTTTGTATATTAGTTATGTTTTTCCCTTACCTTTAAAATTTGAAACTCGATTATTAAGTTGTTTTTTTCAAATGTTATGGGGTAACAGGTTAAATCCCATCAAAAGAGATTTTACTTATCTGCCAATTCAGGCTGGGGGGCTTGGTATAATAAATCCGGTGTTTTTTTCTGTTCTTTCTTTTTTAGTTCTATCTTGTATAATGATTCAAATACTACTGAGGATTTATGGATGGATTGGACGGATGAGCTGTTTAGCTCTTTTTTCAATATTGGGGGGATCAAGGAATTAAGAAGGTCAAAGGCTTGAACCTTCCTGATTTTGCAGTCCCTGGTTTCAGAAAAGTAAAGGCATGGCAATTACAAAAAGCAGAGGCATTTTTACTGAATAGAAAACAGATTTATCATAGGATCATGGAAATGAATTTCTTGGTTCAGGTAGATTTTCCAAAATGCTGTCCATCTAGACTGCAGTTTGCATTGAAACTTTTAAGAGACCCTAGAGTTCCTGTGCATGTGTGGGATGTTTCTTGGCTTTGTTGTTATGGGAGATTAGGGGTCCGTGGCAATTGGAAACATAAGGCGGCGGAGGAAAGGGAGTGTTTAAGACCAGGGTGTGATGGGTTATTAAAACCCTAGAACATTTTATATTAATTGTCCATATATTGTACTTTTTGGCTTGATTTAAGAGTAAATGGAAGTGGGTCCTATTAATTATGAATCCTTAATTTTAGGGACTACTCATGGTTTTTAAGGAGATATCACCTAGTACTTGAATGTGATCTTGCCTCGTGAAATATCATCTTTGGCAAGCTAGGTGTCTATTATTTGCAACATGCTGTTTTATTAAACTCTGTTATTATTTCACAAATTGAAAAAGCAATACAAAAGTTAAAACTTTGATTTTTAAAGATGGATAGGAGGACATTTGCTATATTTTGGAAAATGTAGAAAATTTATTTTGATTCATTTTTCTTGTTTTTTGATTGGTTTTGGATGTTCATTTCCTTTGTTATTTATATTGCTGATTTTCTTTTTTTGAGTATTTTTTTGTGACTTCCTATGATGTTATTTCTCTGCAATAAAGAATTCCCCTACTCTTTTCGATAAGTGCCATGGGATCTTTAACATCCACCTGAACTACCACCAATCCAGGCAGATGGGACCTTGGTTTAACATCTCAGCCGAAAGATGGCACCTCAGAAGTGCAGCACCCCTCTCATGCTGCACTACAGTGTCAGTATTGGGATATTAACCCAAGTGTCAGATGTGGGAACTGAACCCACAGCACTCTGATCTCCTGGCCTCAGAGGCGAGTGTGCTGCCTACTGAGCCACGGACACTGACAAATGAACTGTTATTCTAAGTATCCTGCTAGCACAGAATCCCCCTCTGTAGTCGCCATTTTAAATAGCCTATCCTACTAGCCCATAACTCCATCTGCAGTCGCCATGTGACAGAGAAAATACACTGCTAATCAAACAGAGAAAAATCCAAACATCCAAGTCAGACACAGGTAAACCTCCCCAGCCCCAAAACAGCCTGGTGACTTGTGCTCTGACAGCAGTCAGACCCAAAACATGTCAGCTGTGCACAAGGACAGACACAGTAAACAGTATTCAGTCCCTGTGGGTTTAAACTCTTCCTTCACTGAAAATCTTAACAATTGTAACAAAAGTAAAGCAAGATCCACCTCCCTCTGTTGATTGAAAGACTGCCTTTCTGATAATTCTAAGTTCCTTATTTCACCTTTCAGTTAGAAGTATCCTCCACCTGAAGAATATTATCTTTCCTAAGGAATCTGCTTCAAACCAAAGACAATTGTAAGGTTCACCTCCCTCTGTTGTGAGCACAACTCGCTTTCTTGCAAATCCTAAGTCCAGTGTTGCAGCTTCCAGCCAGAGGTAGCTTCACCTGAAGAAAAACTGGACTTTAATTAAATTACCTTAAGGGGCTCCAATCCCCTCTGTTACCTTTACTGCCCCCACACATGTGGAGATAGTTTTTTGTACGCAATATCCTCATTAATTTAAGTGGCAGATTGAGTGAGAGATTGACCTGCATGCACCTTAATAGCTAATCTGATTTTAGCGCCGAATCAGTTTGTATTTTACTGTCTGTATCTTACGCTGAATCTCTTTGCAAACTGTGCACCAGATTTCTTAAGAACAAAGTTCTAGCCCTGCTGTTTAAATACTGTATGCTTAATTTGTAAGTACCAAAACTGTTGTTCTAAGTATCCTGCTAGCACAGAATCCCCCTCTGTGGTCGCCATTTTAAATAGCCCATCCTACTAGCCCATAACTCCATCTGCAGTCACCATCTTAATTTTCTTTGAACCAATTTGAGAGTGGGTCTGAAACAGCTTCGGATTTCACCATTGATGCCAATTTAAGTTTGCCTGTTAAAGTGCCCCCCCACTCACCGTACTTAATAAGTGTCTCTCTGTTTGTTCCTCAGCACACAGCCACACTCCCCTCATTGGGTGTGGGTTGAAAGGGCAGGACGCCCTCCCTTGAGCATCGGGACAGCAATCCAGGTAAAGACCATCTCCTAACAGATGCACTGAAGCACTGCAGCTGCTCAGGCATCCGTTTCACCGCAGCTTTGGAAAGGAGCCCCACCTACACTGTGCGTTGGCTCCCCACTGCCCCCACCACCACCCTTGGTCGGCCTTCTATTTTATAGGGGATACCAGGTGACTAAATTAGCCAATCAGCCCACTTTCCCATAGGCAGTTTATCGGGACCTGCCACTAGTGGCCGCTGTCTGCCTGAGCTAGCAATTCCTATCCACTGTAGAGTGAGGGAAACAAAGGTTATCTCCACTAAAAAGTGCAGCCCATCCTACATTCCTACCTGCTATCTCCAGCTGTCCTCAAAATTGTCAATCCACACCTAAGATTGCAAGTAAAATAACCACATGAGATTTATTAATTATCAGTCATCACCAAAATCACCCATTCTGCCACATCTCTCAATCACACTCACAAAAATGACATACTGGCTTCTTTCCCTTATGGTGCTTTCTCTTCTCTGCTTACCCAACCACTACCCCTCCCCAATCCCCCCATGCCACCCTTAATGCTATACCCCACCCCGTCCCCTCTGCATCCCATCTGCTGCCCACCCCTGTGATTATGCTGACTATAATCACCATGTCCCACCTCACCCCTATCCTGGCAGTCTCTGCCCACCTGCTCCTAGCAACCGTGGATTGCCCTGTACTATATAGCCCAGAAATATTGTGCTTTGCCTGCTCTCACACTGCCAACAGGATGCAACACTATATAAGACCTTTGCAGTGTAATTGCAAAAAGATACTCAGAACAGTCCTCTCTAGGATCTCCATTATCCTCCTGCTACTTGTGGGAAATATACACCCAAATCCTGGCCCCACTGCCCCCACCCCTTGCAAGCCAATGCTAACCAAAGGACTACAGCTGGCAACAATAAACATACGCAGTTTATAAAAGAAATTTGCCCCACTACAAGCCTGGGTTTGCCTCCATAACCCAGATGCCCTAGCTGTAACTGAAATATGGCTATCACAGAGTACCCCAGACTCAGCTGTTACCCTGCCAGGCTACACATTATACAGATCTGACAGGTTGGGGAGAAGGGGTGTGTGTGCACTGTACCTTCGGGAACAACTGCAGGGAATCAAAATTGAAACTATGCACACCACTGCAGGTGCCCAGGCCCTCACCATTAAGGTTGCTGTAGGCAGCTCAGGTAAATCACTTCTACCTTATCTCAGTCTACATACCTCCTCGCAACCAGAAGAATGCATTCAAATTCATCTTAAAGATCATTGACCAGCTCCCCAAAAAATCAGAAATTGTAGCCCTCAGTGACTTTAACACAAACTGGTCTTCCCCCCACCAGGCCTGTCTCAGGGATGCAGCTGCAACCCATAATCTTTCTCGGATGGTACTTACCCCTACTAGGGTAAACTACAAAAGGGGCACTAGTTCCCTTTTTGATCTCATTTTCACAAATTATCCTGAACGCATACAGGATGTCCGGGTCCTGCCTGACTTACTTAGTGATCACTCCCCGGTCACCTGTCACTGGTCCAACAGCTGGAAGCCACCCCCTCCCAGGATCACCAGTGACCGAAAGCTAAAGAAAGGATCCTTGGCACATCTCTGCAACCACCTATTTAACTTTGACTGGTCCCCTCTTGATCGTCAGTCATCAATTGATGCTGCACTGTCTTTCTTCATAAGCACCTTTAAATCAACCTGTGATATCTTTGCCCCAGTTGTAAAACATATTGAAAAATCTCAATCAGCCCCATGGATAAATCGGTCTTTGCTCAACCTAATGAAAAGCACGAGATAACCTATGGCACCGTGCCCTAGAGTCTGGTTGCCTCACTAACCACCAACTGTACCGAGCTGCCTGAAACTCATGCACCTGGGCTATCCGACAGGCCAAGGCAGATTATTACAAGGACAAACTTACTTCCACATGGGGAAATGGGAAAAGATTCTGGGAGAACATAAAGAAGCTAAGTGGTAAATCCACATCTCCCCCTCCCTCCATGCTGATTGTTGATGGAGCTCCCACCCAGGACCTATACAAGATAGTGGATACCTTTAATGCATCCTTCTCTGACCTCAGCTCCATTCTCCCCCAACTTCTTCTCTGCATCTACTGGGCAGTTCCCACCCCTCCTGGTGCCCCCTTGTCGCTTTAGAACAACCTCCCTAGTGCTGCCCACTCATACATCACCAAGTTCCTTGGGAAAACTAGACAGAGTGCTGACGTTCTTGATATTAAGCTGCTCTCTTTAACACTTGACGCAGTGCTAACACCTCTTACTAAAATACTTAACATGTCTCTATGTCTTGGGCAGTTCTTGTCATTGTGGAAAAGAGCGATTATCACACCAGTACATAAAAATGGAGATAGAACCTCCACAAGTAACTACAGACCCATTTCCATATTTTCTCCCCTCTTAAAAGCACTGGAAAAAATTGTCTCAGATCAACTCACTCAATATTTGGACTCGCATCACCTTCTCTGCCAGCAACAGCGTGGTTTCAGAAAAGGGCATAGTACTACTACTGCCTTCCTCGAGTTTTCCTCTTTTATCCACGATGCTCTTGACCAGGGTGCCTTGGCAGCATCTGTCTATATCGACCTGTCCAAGGCGTTTGACACTGTAAATCACCATATGCTCTTAAGCTCTCTCCTCTCCATTGGCATATCACAAGAGGCCACTGGCTGGCTCAACAACTATATCAACGGCGGAACACAGCAAGGTAAAATAAATAACACCCTTTCCATGAGCCTACCTGTATGATCAGGTGTTCCTCAAGGGTCCATCCTCGGTCCACTCCTCTTCTCACTGTACCTAAACTTCCCCCCATGGCCATCACTGGGCATCTCCTCCTCTATGCTGATGACACAGTGATCTTTAGTCGGCACCCTGACCCTTCCCAGCTCCAAACATCCCTACAGGCCTCCTTCACAGAAACTGAGTCATGGTTTGCCTCCCACAAACTTGTCCTCAACTATAAAAAAAACAAAAACCATGCTTTTCGCCCACCTGCAACATAAACACAAATCGACCATACTGGTTATACAAAATTCCCAGGGCACCAGACTGGAACCAGTTGCCAGCTTCAGATATCTTGGGGTTACCCTCAACTTGGCCCTCACCTTTTGTGAGCATATAGCATCAACATGCTCTGCAATTAACATCAAAATTGGTCTACTTTATAGACTTGGGTCCTGTCTCCCACCTGATGCCCTCCGACTAGCTATTTCTTGCTCCATCATCTCCCTGGTAGACTATGCAATAGTCATCTATGGGGCTGCATCAGACACTGCCCTGACTGCCATTAAATGCACCCTCAATAAGGCCTGTCGGCTGGCTACAAGCAGTGAACGGCTTACGCACACCTGTGACCTCTACCAACAGGTGTCATGACTTAACTTTCAAGGGCGTTTATTCTATCACACTTGCCTCCTGTCCCAAAAAAATCCTGCTAGGTCTCACTCCCCCTGGCTGCCTGTCACTACTCCAACCAAACTTGCCAAGGAGGATCACAAGGCAGGCTGACACTGCAACCTTCCACATCCCACTTGTAAAGACCAGTATGGGCCAATGGTCCTTTCGCTGTAGGGCTCCACACTGGATGAACTCAATCCCTGGACCCACCCTATCTATTCCCAGGCTGGGGCCTTTCAAAACTGAGCTGCGTGACTATATCTTAACCAGCTCCCACTGTGACTGCAGATAACCCCTTGTTCCTCTGCTATATATGTACCTGACTCTATTTCGATTGTACCATACACATCTGAAACACTTGATGTAGTAGTACTGTACAATGACACTGTATTTAATCTATGTACTGTTATCCTCTGTACCTGTCGTCATTCTTTGTGTGACGTGGAGCCTTTGTAAATGAGTCCCTGACTCAAAGGGTTGTAATTCCTAGACTTTAAATAAATAAATAAATATAGCTATACTGTATACAGATGTAAAAAAGGCCTCTAATGTAAATACAGCTGGATCTGCAAACTCTAGGACCTGGGCATTCACTCACCATACCAATCCAATTCACACAGTACAGCTATCTTTTTTTTTTTTTTTGAAGACACCATATCTGCTAAATTGACACCATATATAGAACAGTATATGGGCAACCATACACAACAAGGCTGGGTTTCCACTGAGGGGCTGAGATGACATCATAGGGACCTGGAGAGCAAAGCTCAAGTGGTTGGGATGTCATCTCAACCCTGAGATAGTAACACAGCCTTGTTAGTGAACGGTTGACCATATACCATTTTATATAGTATATGGTTTAAAAAATAAGTTTATTTTGACACAGCGCTCGCCCGAGTGCTCAGGGCATGCACAGCCACTAGCTGGTCTCTCGCCACCAGTTGCACTTTGCCATCTGCCTGCTCACTCAGATAAATATAAAATAATTTTAGCATTTTCATTTAAAAAAAAATTCAGTTACCTAAAGCGCAATGCGACTTTACTGAGCGGTTCTGTCCAGCCAAGCTCAAAATATTGCCATTAGAACGTTGAGCTGAATCTCATAAGTAGTTCAAAGCAGAAAAGTTGTTGTAGTGTCGTTGTGATGTCAGAACAACACAACAACAACTTTTCATGACCATTGAACTGTCCTACAACAGCTTTTAGAGAGCTACTGAATTCCATACACAATAAGCCCATACCATATAATATGATGGCTACTCAGGGCAGATATGTAATAACCAAACGTCAAGTTTCAAAGTAAGAAAGTTACCATTGCTTCTCTTTATGGTCCCAATGAGAATAATCCATTATATCTTACAATTTTTTTTACAGTTATCAACCTGCTCATCTCTTTACATTATAGGGGGTGGCTTTAATCTTCTTCGAGACCCCAGACTAGATAAAACACTGGTCTCTCTCCATTCCCACCAGACCGCTACAAAAAGGTTCATGCATGGCATTATGCAATGGTACAGGGGAAGCACATTGTGTTTCCATGCCAACAACCAAGGTTCCAGAGTGAATTTGTGAGTCAGCGATTGGGTGGCCAAGCTGGGAGGAAACACTGCTGATGGCAACATGTCCCAGCTGGGGAGGGGGGTGGCATTCACTGGTGCTGCAATGGCTGCTGCTGGTGGGCCGGGGAGTTTGCACTCCCTGCATGAGCACACTGCATGCGTTCTCAGCAGACCCTCCCATACGCTGGCTTATTGCTTGGAGTTCTGGCTAAAAATGTGGTGTGAAAAAGCTGGCTGCAGCAAGGTGAAGACCAGCCCTTCACAGGCTCTGTACCGTCAGCCAGGCACCCTCCTCCATTGAATCTGGATGCCCAGAGGGGTACATCCTCAAAATCCCTGTCATGGGGAGCAAGCCATGAGGGCTAGGGGATGGGATGAGTTCTTAGGCAAAGTGGGTGATGGGGCTGTGGTGTTGCTGACCAGATATAGTCAAGTCAGTGTGGTAAGGTGGTAAAGACTGAAAAGGTTCTTGCAAGACCTTAGACTGTTTGCCCATTAGAGAGATACAAAACCATTTTCTTTTTTTCTGCTTCTTGCCAGTCTTATTCTCAGGCTGTTAAACAAACTGGGGAATATGGGAGTGCACAGGACAGTGGTACGGTGGGTGGGTAACTGGCTGGATGTCAGGACACAGAAGGTGGTGGTAAATGGCTGTCACTCCACAGAGGGAAGAGTGACCAGTAGGGTACCACAGGGATCACTGCTGGGACTGGTCCTACTCAACATCTTCATCAGTGACATTACGCAGGACCTAGAAGGCAGAATTTCCCTGTTCGCTGATAACACAAAGCTCTGTAACAGAGTGGACATGCCAGAGGGTGTAGACAGATTGAGGAGGGACCTGCAGAAGCTTGAAGAATAGTTGAGGGTTTGACATTTGAAATTCAATGCAAAGAAGTGCAAGATAATACATATGGGCCACAGAAACCCTGGAACAACATATGAGCTGGGGGTAAGGATATAGCGTACACCAACCAGGAAAGGGACCTTGGGGTTATGATCTCTGATGACCTCAAGGTAGGGAAACAGTGCAACAAAGCAGCAGGTAAAGCAAATAGGATGCTGGGATGTATAGGCAGGGGCATTACCAGCAGGAAAAGGGAAGTCATAATTCCACTATACAAGACACCAGTGAGGCCCCACCTGGAGTACAGTGTACAGTTCTGGAGACCTTATCTACATAAGGACATAGACAGGGTGAAGAAGGTTCAGAGGAGGGCAACAAAGATGGTACAGGGATTGCATCACAAGTCCTATGAGGACAGGCTGAAGGACTTGAATATGTACTCCCTGGAGGAGAGGAGGGAGAGAGGAGATATGATAGAGACATACAAGTACCTTACAGGCAGGAAAAGGGTGCAGGAATACACTATTTTCCAGTGAAAAAGATGTTCCAGGACTAAAAAGTATGGGACGAAGTTGGAGGGAGGGTGGTTCAGAGGAATTGTGAGGAAGAATTTCTTCATAAAAAGGGTGGTGGACAAGTGGAACACCCTGCCAGAGGAAGTAGTGGGGGCTGAAACAATCATGGGAGTAAAGAGTGCATGGGATAGACATAAGGGAATCCTGGAGGTCAAGGGTAAGGGGCAGCAGACTTCTAGAAAAATGTAAAGGGAACTTACAAGCTCAAATGGGTAGACTGTGTAGGCCATAGGCCCTTATTTGCCGACAGTGTTTATGTATCTATGTATTTTTTCTAAGCCTTTCACTCTATTCTTCATCAAGTGGAAAACATTATGTACCCAAGCATCTTAATATCTGACTATTCCTCTTGTATATTAGTACTAATCCCTGCTGTACCTGCTGATAATTAAAATAGTTGCGCTTAAACACAATTTTACTCTGAAAAGCCCCTTTCACATGACCCGGTGGCGCTGAGGTTGAGGCGCTGGACACCACACCTCGCGCTCGCCCGGCGACCCGAGATCGGGAGCGGACTCGGGTGGCGGGGGTCGCAGGGGAGGGAGGATCGAGCGCCCCAACGGATGCTCTCCTCCTCAGGGTGGGAACCAGAACGCTTCTGCTTCTGCATCACCCTCGCGGCCGGTGGAAGCACTGACCATGAGGGGATGGGTGGCTCCGTTCGCGGAGTTGGGAGGGGATGTTGGCAGCGCATGAGGGCTGGCGTGTGTCAACCGCGCCACTCGGGACGTGCGTCCTAGTGCATGACGCCTCAGAGGGCAGGGAAATCAGGGAGAACGGAAAATCCCTCTCGGCAGCCCTAGATGATAGCCTCGGTACCATCCGGACCACCGAAAAGAGGGACAGACCCCACTGTGCAGGGAGGGAGAAGGAGGCACTCTAGGGGCAGATCCCACTGGGGGTGGAATGGAGGGTTGAGAGGAAGGAAGGAGTGGGCCCCGAGAGCAGAAGAAGGAGGCAAAAGAGATAAAGTGAAAAAAAAAAAAAAAAAAAAAAAAAAAAAGCCCCCTTTCCTCACTAAACATCATGAAGGAATTCCACTGTTCTTCTAGCTAAAGCTAACTCCTGATTAGTCACCTGTAACTGTATGGGATACATTCCAGGCCAGGGTAAGGGACATTTTTATATCTAATGCTTCATATAAAAAAAGTATTAGGTCAGCACAAATAAATAAACCAGAAAAAGAAATCCACAGATTAGAAAACAATGTTAAACACATTTGATCCAGAAACATATAATATCCTTATATGCAAAAAGGAAGCATATAATTCACTCTTATTAATTGCAGTGGGAAGACAAATGTTAATGTCAAAATCAAAATACCATTTCCTGGGGATAAATCCAATGTAATTTTAGCCCAGCAACTCAAAAAAGATTAAGAACAAAATCTAATAACATAAATAAAAGATAATGTAGATAATATTATATATTAAAAAAAAGATAGTAACCAACAATTATCTCAATACTACCAAATGCTTTATAAAACAGAAAGACCAATATATCCAAAGACAGTTGATAGATTCCAACATGATATAGCCTTCCCATGACTCCCCCAGGAAATGGTCAATCACTGGATCAACCAATTACATCTGAAGAAGCTACAAGCTATTCAGAGTCTGCCAAATGGGTAGGCCCCAGGCCCTGATGGACTCAGGATAGAACAGTTACTTAAGAACTTACCGTAACAGTAGATCTTTGAGGGGATCTCAGTCATCAGATCACACCATAAGAAGGGGAATCCACAGGGAAGATCTTCAGCAGTACAGCTGGGGCTGCCCATGCTATTGACGTCTGTTTACGTCATCAACCCTATAAAGGAAAGAGCGTCCTGCTCCCTCCTCAGTTCTTTTTCCTGGAGACTTAGAGAGCCAGGCCTGGGCCATGAGGGACCAAGGAGAGAGAGAAAGGTGCCCAGGCCTATATGAAAGGCTGGATACACCAGACAGCCAGTTCCTAGACAGGAGCCCCAACAAGGGGGATTGTGGGAGGGAAGGCATACCTGATGACTGAGATCCCCTCGAAAATCTACTGTTATGGTAAGTGGTTACATAACTGTTCTATCTTCATCAGGGTTATCTCAGTCATCAGGTCACACTGTAGGAATAAGTCCCAAGTAGTGACTGGTGCAAACAGACAGTCTGGTAGGAGGGCTCTCCATAAACTTAAGACAGGAGGCCCTGCAGCACAGCCCTGCCGAAACCTGCACGGGCTCTTGAGGCAATGTCCAGACTGTAGTGCTTGGTGAAAGTATGGATGGTACTCCAGGTGGCAGCCACATAGATGTCAGCTGCTGAGACCCCTCAGAAACAAGTCACAGAGGTAGCCATGCCCCTTGTGGAATGAGCTTTGACAGCACTAGGCAGTTCCTTGCCGTACCTATTGTAGCAGTACACAATGCAGTTTGCCAACCATTTGGATAAACCTTGCTTAGAAACTGAAGCACCTTCTCTACCAGAGGTGAAGGAAAACAAACAACTGCTTCGACTTTCTGCATTCCTTGGTGTGAAGCAAGTACTACTACAAAGTTCTGGGCACATATGGAACAGTGCTTCCCCTGGATTGGCACTCTCAGGAAAATAAACAGGAAGGTGGATAGACTGGTTGAGTGTAAATTTGAGACCACCTTAGGGAGAAACTTAGGATTAGTGTGCAAAGACACCTTGTCTTTGTGAAAAATCAAATAAGGTTCCTTGCACCAGAGGGCCTGAAGCTCTGGAATATTTTGAGCAGAAGTAATGGCAACTAAAATTAACGCTTTCCAAGAGAGAAAGTGCAGATTGCAAATTGCGATGGACTCAAAAGAAGACAGGGTCAACTTTTCCAAAATAAAATTCAAATCCCAAGCTGGGACAGGAGAACAGATTGGGGGTTTTGGATGCAGGATGCCACTAAGGAAGGTACGGGAGACATCCAGTTGAGCAATTATGTGGTCACCCATGGGCTTATGAAAAGCAGAAATTGTTGAAAGGTGCACCTACAGGGAGGAGTACCAGAGACCTGAGTCAGACAGAGAGATCAGGTAGTCCAGGATGTGGTTCACCAGGCAGGTGAAGGGGTCCAAACTATGTTTGGCAGCCCAGATGGCAAACTGCTTCCACTTCATGGCATAAATGGTTTGAGTGGAAGGCTTTCGGGCAGCCACTAGGACATCCCACACTCTATTAGAGACCTCTAACCTGGCAATAGCTATGTCCTCAGGAGCCAAACATGAAGATGGAGGGACCTGAGGTTTGGATGGACCAGAGTCCCATGATCCTGGGTCAGCAGGTTCCAGCATATAGGGAGTGGGACCGGAGGTTCCTCTGCCAGCTGATGGAGCAGTGGAAACCATATCTGCTGAGGTCAGAAAGGCGCACTAAGATTATGCTGGCCCCTTCCATCTGCAATTTGATTAGCACCCTCTGGATCAGAGGAAATGGAAGGGATGTATAAAGAAATCTCCCACCCAGGAGAGGGACAATGCCTCTTGCCAGAAAACTCCAGGCCCTAGATCTAGAGAGCAGAAATTGGGCAGTTTTGCACTGAGTGGGAGAACAAAAAGGTCCAGCTCTGGATGACCCCATCTGATGAATAAGTCTTCTGTGACAGATGAGAGAAGCCCTCATTCATGCATGCTGGACTGAGTCCTGCTGAGACTGTCACCAGAGTGTTTCACACACCTGGCACATGGACTGCAGAGAGTGTCGGACTGTGATCCAGCACCCAGTACACACTCTCATGGCCTCCCTGCATACGGGTATGAATGAGTCCCCCCCCCCCACTTGTTGATGTAGTATACTTAGGGTTTCCGGTTTTCAGTTTTAACCGATAATAACCGATAAAACACCACCGGCGTGTTTTCGTTATTTGGATTAAAAATGATAAACACTGAAATTTTATTACACCTGCAACGCTCTCCTCACACATCATCATCACACCGTAACAGCCCCCAGTAACATCCTCCGAGTGGATAAAAGTAGCTAATGATGCTGCTAACAAGTATCGCTACTAACCCAATCTTTCCATTATGTATTCAGCACTCTTAAATTGTGTTACATCCTCTGAGTGGATAAAAGTAGCTAATGATGCTGCTAACAAGTATCGCTGCTAACCCAATCTTCCCATAATGTTTTCAGCATGCTTAAAATGCATTTCAGCGACTCCCCTAATAAACTTATTTAGTTGCCCTTCCTCCCTTCTCAAACAGATCAATCAATTAAAATAAATTAGTTTAATAGAAGTGCACATAGCCAGTTTAGTTTAGCCATACACACTGAGTAACCTCTGGTGCTTGCAATCCTTTTATGAAGGGCTGTGTGGTTCACATATTTCACATAACTTGTCTCGTATTGCGCCAGTTTCAAATTAAAAATGCCTCGACGATCAAAGACAGCTAAGCAGTATGCCGTTGTGCATAAAGATTTTATGATCGAGTTTCTCCATGGCAAGCGAACACTAATTTGTAAGTTCTGCTGAGTTACAGTGCCACTTGTACCAGGTAAAACCGCGAGTCAGCTTGCCGAGCATGTGCTATCAAAGACTCACATCAAGCAGAAGCAGCCCCTTGAGAATGTAGAGCACTGTTTAAGCCAAATATCATTAACTGAAACCATTACCAGGTTCAAGCACAAAAGAGAGGATGAGCAGGACATAGATCATGAGTCTGCCAGAGCGATGACACAATCTGGTGAAAGCCTACATCAAACTGATGGCCCTCTGGGAGATCTTTTAGAAACAGGCACCAGCAGCACGAACAATGCCTAAATCTGGGCAAATGTATGAAAAATATCTACCAGAGGTCTTCAGTTCCGACTTGGAGCACATTCTTGATTTGCTGAATGGCACACAGGTTTCAATTACCATTGATGAAACACCTGAGATGCACAGTGACCCAGCAGCGGCTGTTTTGTTTACTTTTGAAGGGCTGGAGTCAACGTCCCATTATGGCAGACCTCGAGGTGATTAAGTGTTGTAACGCAATGTCAATTGCAGCATTAACTCAAAAGGTTTTTGTCATCTATGGGAAAAACTGGGAGCATGTTGTATGTATATGCAGTGGCAGTGCCAGCTATATGAAAAAGTTGTGTGATGATTTACGGAGAGCTCACCCACAGTTTAAGACATTCCCTGTTAGAGATCCATGTCACCTGCTGGATGGTGTACTGAAGGCAGCAATCACCTCATCAAGCATCCTGAAAATGGTAGTTAACTTTATTTTGCATTCTGGTTCACTTTTTAAATATGCTCGGGAGCTAAAAAGAAAGTACTTTGCAGTGTGCTCACGCCTAGGGGTAAAACAAAAGGTAATCCCCAGCGTCACACATAGCAGGTGGTATTCTGTTATAGAGGCTGTAGAAAGCTTGCTTGCCATGTGAAGACCGTTTACTGTTTTTCTATTAAGTGCAGATGCTGAGGGAAAGAAATGTGAGGAAATGAGAAAGCATGTGGACACTGACATCAAAAAGAACACTGTGTTTTGTGTTTTAAACTTTCTTACACAGAATATGAGACCTCTGATTGATACTATGAAAAAACTGGAGACTGAACGCACACAAGTCCATCAAGTGGAGTGAGCATTAAAATTCTGTTAGAGAGCAAAATTGATGGTGGCAGCTCTGAGTATGGGCCGGCTGCAAGTGCATTTCTTGGGTGTCTGCTGCTGGAAAGTCAGCAAGTACTGGAGGAAACCTTTAAAATTTTCTACACAGCTATGTACGACAAATGGCAGGCTGTAATGGCCAGAAATATCCCAAATCCAACAATGGGATTTGAATTAAATGAAGCCTTTCTCTGGTACTCAGTTCAAGTGTTTGATCCATTTAGAAAAAACAAATTCTCTTCTAACTTTGAACATTATGGCCCAGATATTCAAAAGAGTTGAGCCATGCGCAATAGGATTGCGCCTGCGCAAGTACGAAAATGCGCCATTCTGCGATATTCAGCAGGAGGCAGTTGCGCCCCCCCCAAATCACGCTGAGCAACAGCGCAATGATAATGAAGGCATGCGCAACTGAAGGGGGAGGAACCATGCATAAATGGCGCAGTGCAATATTCAACAACCTGCGCCATGCGCAATAGGGGAGCAAGCGGAAGTTGCGCCATAGCGGAAATGAGCCAAAGTAAAAAGGAGCAAGGGAGAGGTGCAAGAACACTACAGGGAAGCCACATGAGAGCAAAACACAGCAGGACACACTGGGCAGCAGGGACACACAGGGCCAGGCAGGAAAGGGCACCTGGAAGCAATAGCCAAAGGGGAAGGTGTGGGGAGACATTGCAGAAGGGGGGGAGGTGCACCACACAGCAGTGAGGCACGCACAGGCAAGTGTTCCCGGTGCAGGGGAAGTAGCAGTCTGGACAGCGGGGGAATACAGTAACAGCTGTCGGGGGGGGTGAACACAAGCCAGGGACATGACAAGTGCTACCTTCCAGATGGAGGCCATTATGAGGGGGGTGAGAAGGTGGGCAGCAGGTGGGGCATGGCCATGGAAGGGCCCGTCAGCGGTATGCCCCCAACAGGCAGTACCAAGCCCCCCGCCAACTTCGAGCTGTACAGTGATACCGAGATTGTGGGCCAGTACCACCTGAATTGGGCAATTCTGAGGTGACTCTGTGAGCTGTGCAGTGATGTGATGCAGGCACCCACACGATGGAGCCATGCCCTGTCAGTGGAGACCAAAGTGACAGCTTGCATGTGGTTGCTCACCACGGGTACCTTCCAGAGACCAACTGGGGACACCACAGGCATAACCCAGTCGGCCACGTCACGCCACCTCACCCAATTCCTCAGCACACTGCTGCCACATGCTGCGGAGTACATCCATTTCCCCAGCACACTGGTGGAGTGCACAGCAAACATACAGGAGTTACACAGGGTAGCACGTATGCCTGGAGTGCTAGGGGCAATAGACTGCACCCATGTGGCCATCCGCACACCACCTGGCCCTGAGGGGGCCACATACATCAATCGCAAGGGCTGTGCCAGCATCAACTGCCAGGTGGTGCATAATCAATGTCTGTGCCACGCACCCTGGGGGAGCACACAATGCCTTCATCTGGCACCACTCGGCACTGTGCCACAGATTCAAGAGTGGGGATATCCCCACTGGCCACCTAATGGGTGAGTATGCAAACCACATGGACAATCATAGGGCCTGGGGGGGCATGGTCAGAGGTGACATTGGTAGTGGCCTACATGACCTGGGGCAGGGCAATGCTGATCACCAAACTAACCTCCACCCTCTACACACAGGTGACAGTGGATGCCACTCCCTCCTGGCTGCTCACACCTACCGGGCCCACGGCCCCATTGCAGCAACGCTACAATGAGCACACGCCACCACACGTAATGTCATTGAGTGGGTGTTCGGGATGCTGAAGGCACGTTTCCGTTGCCTGGACACCTCCGGCGGTGCCCTACAGTACAGCTTCTCAAAGGCCTGCGGGCTATTCCTGGCCTGTTGCATCCTGCACAACATGGCCAATGAATGTGGGATAGCCGTACAGGTCGAAGAGGGGGACAGCGATGGGGGTGATGAGGACGCCAGTGATGATGGTGATGGGCAGCCCCCCCTTGGGTGACGGGACCCCCGACTGCTCCGGCTGGCACAGCTGCACCAGGACACCATCACAGAGGAGCACTTTAGCCAACCCAGGTAAGTCATGGGGCCATGTGCAGCCAACAGTGGCTAAGACACAACCCACAAACATGCATGGACACACACCAGGGGTGCATGCTGTCAAGAGAAGTGGTAGGGCATGGAACCACACACACAACCAGGGATGGGTGAGGTCTAACATGCCATGTGGATGGACACACACACACACACACATGCACACACACACACACAACGCACCAAACATGCACAAAGGGTAGGAGGCACACTGACCCAGAACACCACCCCTAGCCACACACATGTCCACAGACCACCACGCCCACTGCCTGTCCATGTGCGTGTGTCAGATGCTGAGCACCATTGCACATTGGTGTAGAGTGAAATGCAGGCATCATCATGCATACGCAACTGTGGACAGCAGCTGGGAGGGTGTGCAGATGGACTGTGTGTCCGTGTGCAGGGTCGGGTACCCACCCATGCACTGCCCACTGAAAGACACAATGCACACAGGGCAGCACCAGACAGTAGCCATGTTGGGAGACAGGTCAGCCATGCGACACAGTGCCCTGGCTGCCACGGATGCGTGGGCGGCCCCACTGAGACCCACCAGCACTGACAGGCCAACCACTGGCCTCATGGGATGGCACCGATGGTCCCCCAGGAGCTCCACTGCATGAACACAACCGTGCTCGTGCAGGGGTCTGCAGCATACCGAACATGCCTGTGCCAGGCGTGCTTGGGATGCCCACAGCTGAACCCAGTGTCGACAGGGAGGGTGTCGCACGACGCCGGGAATGGGGAGGTGGACAGTGCACTGCGTGGTGTCCACGATGCATGGGCACATGACTGTGTGCCCATTGTGGCCATGACAGCAGTGAATGCCTGTGCATCCCTGTCAATGGCAGCGGTCACATCCTCCCGCAACCGGTCCATCCCTGCCAGGATCAGAGCGGTGTCTCTGCTGCGACGCTCCTTTGCCTGCTCCAGAGCCGTACACAGTGCATCCACTGACATCACAAGCCACATCTGCTGCTGGACTGATGTTTGCAGTAGGCGGGTGTGCTCGTCTAAGAGGTCATCTGCCTCCTCTGCATCCTGTCCCTCAGGGTGTGCATGGCCCTGATGCTCAGCACCCCTTGAGGGTGGGTGGTGCACACCAGGACCAGGTCTGGGCATGTCCACAGGCGGTGCACAGATGCCGCCGCTTGACCCTGTATCCCCAAGCCCATTGGCCGACTGCTGATGCTGCCCCTCCGGGCTGCCACTCCCCAGGGCTCAGTGGTGCCGCCGCAGTGGCTGCAACAGTCCCACTGTCCTGAACACACACAAGTGCTGCCCCACTGGTGCTGACAGGCACAGGCTGGGACTGTGCAGACACGCAGGCCTCCACAGCAGCACCACCCACAGCCATGGCCACGATGTTACCTGCTGAGTGCCTATCCCATGGCACACACGTGTCACTACCCATGCCGTTAGTGACATCATCATCGGTGACGGACTCGGCACTGGCCAGAGTCACAGCATGCCGGCATCCGTGGATGCCGGCATGCTGGGACATGGGCAGGGCTTCCTCCGCACCTGTTACAACAACATCAGTGTGGACGTCCAGGCGGGCCCACTGTCGCACTGAGCCACGTATACCTGTGGAGGTGGATGGTCTCTCCTCCATCTCCAGCTGACTGTCCTCAGTGGACAGGCCCACCACCGCTGACCCATGCAGATGCTCAGGATCTGCAAGAGAAAACAAAGTCACGTTACTGCATGTGACCTACCCTGCCCCCCCCATAGACAGACCATGACTTACCATGCAGTGATGGGCCACCACCCGTCTGGAAGCCACCACCCGGAACACCCTCAATGGCACAACGTTGCATGCTTCCAGCAATCCTCTCCTCCTATGGGGTCAGGTGTACCACCTCCGGCTGTCCCCCACCTGTCGCAGCTTGTGCTGCCCTGATGGCAGCCACCTTCTCCTTTATCCTCCTCCTGTCTGTGCCCATCTTCTTCTTGCACTCCTGCACGGAGTGTTGGTGGCTGCCATGCAGGTTCACAGCACGGGCCACCTCCTCCCATGCAACAGCATGGGCTTGAGGTGTTCCCTGCCATCCGCTGAGAAGCGGCTCCTGATCCAGGTAGGCCTCAAACAGGGCATCGGTCTCGACCTTGGTAAAATTAGGTCTCCTCCTCCTCCTCCCACCACTGTGTTCCTCCTCTCCAACAACTTGCTCTGTCATTTTTAGCCGGTAAGAATGACAGTTGTTACCAGTGACTGTACAGTCCCATGCATGTCCCTAAATCCACAGTCCAAACTCCCAAACAGCATGCAACTCACCAATAGACTGCAGTAACCAACTATAATCACTCCTGTATGTATAACGGCCCCTAACCACATCTCCAGGGTGACCCACAGTACCTCCACTTCCCTTGCTCCTCCTGCCCCACTGATGCCTGTATACGTCTCTCACATATAGGGCTACCCTCCTTCCTACCTGCCCTGCCTTTTCTAAACTGTTTATAGCCCGGGATGGTCATCTCCCAGTCCTGGTTTTTGGTACCAGGTCTCTGTGATGGGCACTAGATCCAGTTCCTCTCCCACCATTGTGGCCTCTAAGTTCGCTTGTTTGCTGCCCAGACTCCTGGCATTCATGCACATCGCCCTCCACCAGTTCCTCTCCTCCTTACTGCTTCCCCCCTCCCTAACCCCTGCCCCAATTTTGGGGGGAGTGCCAGCTAAGTAACCTCCTCCTGTTAAGTCCTCCTTCCCTTCCCTAGCCTCATACTCTCCCCTTCTTAGTTTAAATTCATGGCCTTGGCTATGTTTTCCTGTATTTTTCCCTCAGTACCCTGGACCCTGTCTAGTTTAGATGCAGCCTATCTTTTGAATATAACCCTTCATCCTTCCACCTGTCCCCCCATTCTCCAATGCAGATGAACCCTTCCTGCATGCACCATTCCCTTAGCCAACTGTTGAATTCCTCAGTCCTCTTTTTCCTGCCAGTACTGGCACTAGGGAGTGGTAATACTTCTGAGAAAGCCAATGAGCTCACCCACTCCGTGCAGCCCCTTGCTAAATCTCTAAACCTTTGCTGTACCTTGCCCAGCTCATTTCCCACCAAAATCATTTGTACCCAAGTGGACCATTAGGTGTGGTTTACCCCCAGTTTCCTTATTTATTCCTTTATCTGATGTCCTGCTCTCTAGGCCTCCATTCCCGGTATGCAGAAGACCGATCTTTTATCTTGGTCACACTTCCTAATCCAGTGTATGCCCTTTATTACGGAATCCCCATAGACCATCACTTTCTCCTTTCCCTCAGTCCTGTTTACTGACCCCTTCCTGTTTCAGGTGACCCTGCCATCCTCCTCTGTGTTCTTACCCTGTTCCCTGTGCCCATCTGCTTGTTTGATCCCCTTCTTTTATCACCTTCCACTTCTTCTGTCCCCTCCCTCCATTGTCTCTCTCTGGCACCCTCTGCTCTCCCCTGCCATTTCAGGGTGGTAGCCTGGGTAAAACATTGGCTGCACAACAGGACACAGAAGGCAATTGTAAATGGAGTCCACTCTGAAGAAAGAGGGGGTTACTAGTGGGGTACCGCAGGGTTCAGTATTGGGTCCAGTCCTTTTTAATGTCTTCATCAGTGACATTGCAGAGGGACTGGAAGGAAAAGTATGCCTTTGCAGATGACACAAAGATCTGCAACAGGGTTGATACACAAGGAGGCATGGAAAGGATGAAAAGGGACTTGGCAAGGTTGGAGGAATGGTCAGAAGTATGGCAGCTAGGATTCAATGCAAAGAAGTGCAAAATAATGCACCTGGGAAACAAGAACCCAGGGGAAGAATACACAACAGGTGGGGAGGTAGTAACAACAACAAAAAAGGAAAGGGACCTGGGGGTAATCATATCAGATAACCTTAAGGTTAGCAAGCAATGTGAGAAGGCAGTAGGGAGGGCTGGGGGTATACTGGGATGTATAGGGAGAGGCATCAGCAGCAGAAAACAAGAAGTTGTTATCCCTCTGTACAGACAGTTGGTGAGACCCCATCTGGAGTACTGCATCCAGTTCTGGAGACCCCATCTCCGCAAGGACATAGACAGGATAGAGGCAGTCCAGAGGAGGGCAACTAAAATGGTGCAGGGTCTGCAAGAGAAGCCGTATGAGGAGAGACTAAAGGAGCTTAATATGTATACCCTTGAGGAAAGAAGGAGAGGGGGACATGATAGAAACTTTTAAGTACCTCAGTGGAATCAACAAAGTCCAAGAAGGTAGCATCTTTCAGAAAAGAGACGGCAAGAACAAGCGGACACAATTTAAAAGATAGAAGGGGCGGTTCAGGGGCAATGTGAGGAAGTATTATTTCACAGAGAGGGTAGTGGATGCATGGAACAGCCTTCCTGAGGAGGTTGTGGGGTCTAAAACTGTGGGAGAATTCAAGAATGCATGGGACAGACATAAGGCAATTCTTGTGGGGGGTAGGAAGAAATAGGCTGTTGGTTAACTAGGATCTGCGGCCTATCCTGTAGGTAGGGAAATGGGCAGACTAGATGGGCCAAGTGTCCCTATCTGCCATCAAAGCTTATGTTTCTATGCTCCTCTCTCCCTGCCCCCCTTCTCTCCCTTCTTTATCCTGCCTCTCGGCTCCTTCCAGATTGACTTGATCTTCTTCCCCGCTTTCCACTTTTCTCTCCCGCCTGTTTAACTCTGACCTTACCCCCGCATGTATGCTCAGCCCTGAGCCCTCAAGTGTCCCCTCTTCCTCCATACCTGCTAGTGGCATAAACCTGTTCGATGATCCTCCCCGACTCCTGTACTCATCTTAGTATTCCTTCTTAAACATTGATATTACAATACAATGATATTGGAAGCAGGCAAGGAATTCTCAGGCTCCATGTTGCCCAGTGGGCCCCTACCCAGCAATGTAATAATCTGTCCCTCTGTGCTGCACACCCACAAAATGGACAGTTCCCAATAAGTAATCCTAACTCTGCAGTAGTGATGACATATGTGTAAAGTCTTCCTTAAAATCAAGCAGCTGGGTCTTTTCAAATATAAAGTTTCTTCATACACTGCTTTAAAAACTGCACCTCACCAATTCCATTTCTTCACTGGTATAACATCATGCAGAGGCAGTGCATAAAGTGTGTAGAAAAATGTTGGGTCTCTAAAGGTCATAATTATGAAAAGATAGATGGACTACTACTGTGGAGTCATTTTTCCTTCATAGTATGGATTTTGCTTTTTCATTATTATCCAGTTTTTCAATAATAAGTCAAAATGCAGGCGCAAAACATGAAGATACTGTAGGAAACTGAGGAACAAACAAACTAAGGGTCATACTGCCCTCTTGAAGTGATGGTACTGGGAAACAAACATGGAATAAGAGTCCTGCGTAGATACCCTGTGAGACCGCACTCAAATCCCTCAGAATTTTTTTGCCAGGTCTGAGACCCTGCGAGACCAGGTCCACTTTAAGCCCTGCACAAAGCACTCATTTGTCTTGAAAGTGGCACTGCTCAGTCCACACAGGCAAGGCAGTTTCTTTTACAAGGTGCCCTTTCCAGGAGACATAGGGTACCGTATAAGGAACAGCAATAAAATAGCAAAAAATCAAATAAACAATAAATGCAGAATAACGCAAATTAAGTTATACACTTAGCATCCTGATTCTCATAGTATGTGTCAGGAGGTTATGTGGCCGGAGCTACCCTTCTCAGTGGCACTATTTCTCTTGGATGACGTTTTATCTTTGGGGCGAGATCTCCCAGAGGGAGGTGACTGGCTCATAACCACCAGTATAGAAGCCAAAAGCTGAATGGCCAAGTGGCTACAACACAGAACTCTGAAATCAAAGATCCCAGGTTCAAATCCCACTACTAACAGTGACTCACTGTGTGGCAGTGAGCAACTCACAGGACCACACTGTTATCCTGTCCTTCCCAGCTGTAGAACTGGATAGATGCAGGACCCCACAGAAAGTAAGATGTAACATTTCAGTTAGGGCACCCAACTAGGGTAAATCAGTTCTTTAAAAACCAAACAATTGTGTTATCCTTCGGGGAGATAACTAACTGCCAGCAAATCAGAATCCTTCCACTGTCCGATCCTAACTTTGTAATCGAAGCCCAGTTATTTATGTCTCCTGCAGTCTCCAGACACCATAATTGATTTTTAATGCATTACGAAAAGCCGCACAGCCTAAATAGCCAAGCATATCCTGCTGGCTTATCCTCCCACCTTTTCACATGGACCGCAAACCCAGCATGGAATTAGATATTAATCACTTGTCTCTGCCATTGGCAGCTGGCAGGAAGCCTCCCCAAAAAACGATTACAGCTCGCTTAATGTTTTGTTTGTGTTTTTTGTCTCAGAATTTTAACAGTTTAGTAGATCTAGTGGCTAGAACACTGAAATGATAACCAGGAGATGCTAGGTTCAAATCCCACCACAGCCACTGACTCGTTCTGACCCTTTGGCAAGCATTTGACATCCTTGAACTTCAGTTCACTTCCCACTGTGAAGCAAAACCCACACTGGTCGACAAATGGCCCATCTCAGCTGAGCTACCTGGGCTAAATAAACTGTAATCCAAGAAAAAAAAAGTCAAACATACATACAGTATTCAACTTGCGCAAACATATTTATTTATTTGCTAACCGGGTAGGTACACTGATCACAGTGACCGTTTTCAAGCATGACTCAGGCCATCAAGATGGCACATACAGTACAGCCAAAGCAACATAGATATCAAAATGGCCCATACAGGCTGGCCCACCAGTGCAGCGGCAGGATCTCCGCTCACGACGCCGACGTCCCAGGTTTGGGAGTGGACTCAGGAGTCAGAGGGCTAGCCGAGGGGAGAAGGCTTGAGTGTCCTGGTGACTGCTCTCCTTCTCTGGAGGAGGGGGGTTGTGTGTCCAGTGTTACACTGACCTCTAGCAGAGGCTGGGGGGGTTCCACAAATGACCGGCACCTGATTTGTTGAGAGGCGGAGCAGATGTCGTCCGACGTCATTGCACGTTCCGCCTCTCTGGGGATAGTATCTATGCAAAATGCTGACACCTCCATTCATGATGTTCCACCCTCCATGTCTGGACTGCTCCCCATGACCCCTGTTTGGTGACTGAGTGACGGGTGTCTCCATGGGCACGTTCTGGTCCCATGGCACCACCCTGGGGGGTAAGCCTGGGGTTCCTCCAGTAGGGATGCCTGCCAGAGTCCTGACTTCAAGTCCATGGATCCCAGACCAACTGACTTCCCACCCAGTAGGGGGTAAGACTGGGATTGGATCGCTGATGCAGATAAGCCCTGGGGACGGTCAGAGCTCAGGGCGGCAGGGGCTGAGCCTTGGGAGGTGTGGCAGTGACAGAAAGTGAAGTAAATAGCACAAAAAAGATGGTCCATACAGCACAGTCAAAGCATTAAACATAACAGTTTTCTCAGGTAGAAGCAATACATAAGCAAACAAGGACGAATCATGTGTTTGCGCCTGCTGTTTTCAGCCACTGCAGAAAGTGTGAGAGGTCATTCGGCAAAATACACTCCGCCTTAAAAAAAAACAGCTTATATTTCTTCACTGTGATTTCCATCTACTTCCCATGATGCTTTGCATTATTGGGGCATGTATACTTTTGGATTTCATGCAAACATAACATAGAGTAAAACTTTGATCATTATTTGTGGCAGTAATTGTCAAGGTGTTTTCTTTCCTTATAGAATTTGTTTAATTCTGGCCAGACACCTATATTGAGCTCCTATTGGCAGCTTCTCCATCCTGACATCCCCTTACCCTAACTCCAGGGTTCTCACATGGCATAATCCCCCTTCCATGATAGGCAAGGGATCAGGGTCTTAGAATGCAGATGTCATCATCCTGTCAGCTGCCCTTTTTGCCATACGTTTGACCCATGTTCCCATTCCCACCACCTCAGGTATCACGTACATCCTGTAGCCCTCCCCTGCTTCATAGCAGAGGGTCACTGCTATGGTAAATTATAGCTCACTCCCTAGTCCACTGCAATGGGTTGTGGCAGTGGTAGATCATGGCTCGCTCAGTGGTCAACTGCAGGGGGTCACTGCAGTGGTAGATAATGGCTGCTCCTTGGTCCACTGTAGGGGGTCATTGCAGTGGCAGATAATGGCTCTCCTTGGTCCACTGCAGGGGTCACTGCAGTGGTAGCACATGAGCTGCTCCCAGGTCCACTGCAGGGGGTCACTGCAGCGGTAGATAATGGCTGCTCCCTGGTTTCCTGCAGGTGGTCACTGCAGTGGCAGATAATGGCTGCTCTCTGGTCCACTGCAGGGGGTCGCTACAGTGATAGATCATGGCTGCTCCCAGGTCCACTGCAGGGGGTTGCTGCAGTGGTAGATTATGGCTTGCTCACTGGTCCACTGCAGAGGGTTGCTACAATGGTAGAGCATGGCTTGCTCAAGGGTCAACTGCAGGGGGGTCGCTGCAGTAGTGGATCATTGTTGCTCCCTGGTTTACTGCAGGAGGTCACTGCAGTGCTTTTATCATGGCTCACTCAATGGTCCACTGCAGGGAGTCACTGCAGTAGTAGACCATGGCTTGTTCACTGGGCCACTGCAGGGAGTCATTGCAGAGGTAGATTATGGCTCACTCACTGGTCCCCTGCAGGGAGTCCCTACAGTGGCAGATCATGGCTCATTCACTGGTCCACTGCAGGGGATCATTGCCATGGTAGATCATGGCTTGCTCAATAGTCAACTGCATGGGGTTGCTGCAGTGGTAGGTCACGGCTCACTCCTTGATCCACTGCAGCTGTAGATCGTGACATGCTCCCTGGTCCACTGCAGGGGGGTCAATGCAGCTGTAGATCACAGCATGCTCCCTGGTCCACTGCAAGTGATTGTGGCAGTGGTAGATCATGGTTTGCTCAATGATCCACTGCAGGGAGTCACTGCAGCAGTAGATCATGGCTTGCTTCCTGGTCCACTGACGGGGGTTGCTGTAGGGTAGATCAAAGCCCACTACTCTGGTCCAGCATAGGGGGTCATGGCAACTGTAGCTCATGGCACACTCTCTGGTCCTCCACAAGGGGTCACTGCAGTGGTAGATTGTGTCTCACTCCATGGTCCACTGCAGCAGGTCATGGCAGATATAGGTCATGATGCATTCTCTGGTCAGCTGCAGGGGTAGACTGCAGGTCACTCCCTAGTCCACTGCCAGCAGAGTGCTGCAGCAGGAAATCACGTGCCACTCTCTGGTCCGCTGCAGAGCATTTCTGCAGTGGTAGATCATGGCTGCTCCTTTTACTATCAAACACTATAGTAGTTTAAAATGGCCAAATTGGCCTATGCGGGTTGATAGTGTCCCACAAATATTGCTGTTCTTAAACGAGGACCAATCCCAGTGTTGATTGCTGAAAAAAATAAAATCAACCATCTTCTTCTCTGCCCCCCCGACCCTCCAACCCCACACTCAGCTCCCACCACCCCTCACTAACCTATCCGGTCCACCGCTGAACTCCTCTTAGAGTGCCACATGTTCTGCTCCTACTGATGCCAACCAGGAACTGGCTGAAAGCAAGGTACATCCAGTTAAATGGTTTGTGATGCATTTCAAATTTTACTCATAACTTTGTCATTTTGTGACATTTTGCACCAAATATTCAACACAGTCTTTTTATCCCAACTGATGAACAAGGAAGTTGTACTTTTTCAAATCCCTCCAAACCATGTTTCGCAGTCACCCATGAAATCACCTTTCGGACAGCATTTTAAAACTCCACCTGTCTTGATCATAAGGTGAGGTCATAAAAGACTATGTTGAACATTTGGAGTCAAGATAGCAAAAAACAGTGAAGTTATGAAGCAACACTGGGTAGGCTGTCATGGCAGTCGGAAAGCCAGAAGGATGACTGACACCAACAAACACACAGTATCATTGCACATTGGACATCCCGGGGGGAAAATGGGCTGAAAATCCCCTCACTGGGCAGGATGATAGATGGCCCCTTGCAGACCTGGCACCACCGACTGGACAAGCCAGCTAGGTCCTGTCTAAGAAGGGCTATCAGAACCCTTCGACCCCACCATAAAGGGTACATTGTGGGATTATCTGGGACATCCTGTGAATGGTGGGTGACCAGACTTTGGGGGGGGCTATCTAGATGGATCCAGTAAGATAGCAAGGGAGTAAAATACAATACTAAAAATAAATAAATAAATGTTCTCCTATAACAAACCTCTAGAATCTTCTCATGCCCCAATTATTTCTTACACAGTTCTTCACAGTTTGGGTTCTACACAACCAATGGTTGTTTTGTCCAAAACGAGAGATGCTACTATTACTAGACTTTGTCTGTTACAAAGAGAAAAGGGACAGCTGTCACTCCAGGGCATGAGCTTGTTATTTTGCACTTGTTACATAGTGTAGTTTTTATTGTTTGTGGGCTTCTGGCAAATGAAACCAGTGATGTCACTCATGGTCTGCCACCAAGAGTCTGGCAGCTTGGAGGCGCAACTGCAGTACCCAGGCGGGGAGGTAGCACACTCAACGCTTGATCTCTATATCAAGTTAAGGTCAGAAAAGTTTCCATCAATCTCAGAGACATATTTTTCCATCAGATTCTTCAGCAAGAATGTGAAAAATTCAACAGCCATCTCCAAACCATGACTGAAAGTTGAGATCTTGCCCTGCCAGGTCAAGGGAAGGACTTCACAAAATCTGGTAGGATGTGAATTAAGACATCTCAGAAGCAAGCAGTGGAAAATGTCACGAGTTTGTGGGGCCCATGTAGGATGGTTTACAAAATCAATGGATTCAGGAGGTGACTAGAGAAGGTGCAATCCTGGATCTTGTGATGTCCAGCAAGGACATTATAAGTGATATAACGGAAGCAGAGTCTCTGAGGACTAGTGATCATAATACTGTGAGATTTAGGATCTCCCTGGGAAAGCAGACACTGGATACATTTGTGCTAGTCGCTGAATTTAGAAAGGACGACTTCAGTGGTGTGAGGAGCTCTTCAGGATAGACTGAAAGGAATAAAGAAAGTTTCATTATAAAAAAGAGACAGTGGCCAGTCCATTGGCATGGCAGTAGCGCTACCGCCCACCTCACTGGTGACCTGGTATTGGGAGCGATCTCGGGTTTCTGGAGGCTGGCCAAGGGGGGCAGGATCTAGCGTCTGAAGAAGCACTCTCCTCTCCTGGGGTGGGTGGACTACTGGCTCTGCAAAATGACTGCCACCCAGTGGAGGCATGGTGGTAGTACAGAATGGGAGCGGCAAGAAGGAAGGGAGCTGTGGGACTCTGTAGCATGTGCGTGCCTGCATACATGTGCACTGGCATGTGCACCCCAACATTAGGTGGGAGAAAAACTGGAGACAGAATGGCAGCAAGGCAGGCATGAATGAAGCTCTGCGCACCCTCCCCCCACCTGCTCCACCATTGGGACCATGCAGAATGACACTGGATTGGAATCTTCTGGGGGAAGGAGGATGGCCCTCCATCTCCTGTCCCCACCATGGGGGGGGTGGCAATATGTGGGGGTAGCCCAGACTGCAGGGAAGCCTGGAGAGAGGTGGTAGTCAGTGGGGGGAGGATAGGATGGAAGGGAGCATAACGCACCGCAGCCGGGCAGGATAAACAAAAAATGGGGGAAAGATAGAAAGTAAGAGCAGCAAGGGAAAGCACTGGGTACAGTATATCAAAAACAGAAAAAAGAAACAGAACAATCTGATTTAATAGTGAAGTTAGAAGCTGTCAGGGCAAGGACAGCAGCATCCAGAAAATATACAGTAAAAAGAAGCACATGGAGGAAGTAGGAAGGAATATATGAAACAGGTAAAATAGTCAAACACCGGGCCTAATACTGTGTTATGGTCAAAAGTGGAGTGCAAAGGTTTTGCTGTTTGTTTGCCCACAACCCTGAGGATGCAATATTCAGTCGGATAGTGCACCAGCACTATCTGACTGAATATAAAGACTGTCAGGGCAGCACAAAGTTAAGTAGCACTGCCACGACATGGATCTGGGCTCTATGCAGCCCATAAGAAACAGCATGGAACTGTAACTTCCATACCTGTTACCAGCAGGAACCCACGTGTAATATTCAGCTGGCACCATGCAAATGAGCCCATAGGGCATGCAAGGCACTAAAGGGACATATGCATGCCCATTATAGCTCATTTGCATGGGAAGCAGTGGCAGAGTGGCAGCCTGAGACAGCGTCCCACTCCAATTACCCGTACTGGTACAGGAGCACCCAGTCCCTAGTGTCCAGTGGCACTACCTACCCTCAATACCCATTCCTGTGAAGCAAAGATTATTCCCTGCTGTCCAGTGGCACCCCTACCTTTCGGTTCCCATCCCCATTAAAATAAACATTCCCTAGTGTCCAGTGGCACCGCCACCCTCCAACTGCTGTAAACGCTATTATGGTAAATATTCTGGTGTCTCAGTGGCACCCCCATCCTCTGATCCCTGGTCTCATTACAAACACCTCAGTCCCTGGTGTCCAGTGGCACCCCTCACCCACCAGTTGCTATCCCTGTATTATATTACATATTCCCTGGTGTCTAGTGGCACCCCCACTCCATGCTCTGATCCCTGGCCTTGTATTATATTAAATATTCCATGGCATCTACTAGCCCCCACCCACCAATCCCTGTCTCTATACAAGTATAAATGGTCCCTGGTGTCTAGCGAGCCCCCCGTGCACTGCGAGCACCAAACAATCCACCTTGCCACCCCCTGACCGGTTTCAGTGGTGCCGCAGATCCAATACAGCAACCAGCACAGCCCTCCTCACACCACCTCGGCCAGCTGCCGTATGGAATGACAGGGAGCATGCATCCTCTGTATTGTAAAGGGAGCGCATATACAGTTAGACAGTATGCATGCTCCCTTTACAGTACAGAGGACACGTGCTCCCTGTCAGTCCATACAGTGGCCAGCCGAGGTAGTGAGAGGAGGGCTGTACTGGTCGCTGTACTGGATCTACAGCACTGTGAAAGCGGTAAGGGGAGGGAGGCAGGGTGCGTTGCTTGGTGCCAGCAGTATGGGTCGGGCTACTGCACACCAGGGATCACTTACGCCTGTATGGGGATGGAGATCGGTGGGTGGGGGGGTAACTAGATGCCAGGGAATATCTGATGCAATACAGGGATGGGGATTTGAAGATGGAGGTGCCACTGGACACCAGGGAATATTTAATATAATACACGGATGGCAACTGAGGGCAGAGGGTGCCACTGGACACCAGGGACTGAGATGTGTTTAACAGGGCTGGGGATTGAGGATGGAGGGTGCCACTGGACACCTAGGAACATTTAAAAATACAGGAACAGCGATCAGAGAGTGGGAGGGTGCCACTGTACACAAAGGAATATTTATTTTATTTATTTATTTAAAATTTGGTGACTGGACAGGCACACTGAGCTGAAGCTTGTTTCAGGTGCGATCCAGGAAAGGGAAAGGGGACATACAGGAGTACAGCTTAAATTTCAAGTACAAAGGTACAATTTGAAAGTACAACTGAAGTTACAAAATTAGACTAAGAATTACTGCAGAAAAATTACACAATGAGTAGGTAATAAGAAAACATATGATATGTGAAAGTACAAAGATGAAAGATGAACAGATATTTAATACGGGGATGGTGACTGAAGGCCGGGAAGTACCACTAGATGCTGGGGAATACTGCAATTTTATGAGACGGCGATTGGAGGTTGGGGGGTGTCACTAGACACCTGGCACTGATGCTTACTTAACAGTGACGGGAATCAGATGGAATAATTTTTTCTTAACAAGGAGGAGGATCGAAGGATGGAGGGTACCACTGGACACCAGGAATGCTTCTGTTTTACAGGGACAGGGTTCAGATGAGGATGCCACTAAACACCACTGCCAACTTGGTTTTTGGCTATAGTGTCTCCCGCCAGCCGCTAGGATTGCTCGTAGTAAGTCAGCTTTTTTTAGCAGTAACTGCACTGCATAAAGTGGCTGACACTATTCCTTTTGAACAGTGCTAACAGGCTGAATATTGCACTGTACCATATTCATGTTCCTTCCCTTCCCTTTGCACACTGATCCTTGCACACACGCTATTCCATTTAGCACGCGCTCCTGACCCTTTGAATATTGTGCATGGGTGCAAACCCTGGGAAAATGGTACACAATCACTTTGCCCACTGGGAAAAGCTTTGAATACTGGGCCGCTGATCTGGAAGGCTCAAGCAGACATTAAACTAAGGATAGCAAAACAATTCAAGGAAGACAACAAAACCTTGTTCTGTTACGTAAGTGAGAAAAGGGAGTCTAAGAGAGGTATAGACAAAATTACCAGGGTAGGGAGCTAACAGCAGAGAATGACACCAAGAAGGCAACTATCCTAAATTAATTTTTCAGCTAGGTTTTCACAGTGGAAGCAGATGGTCTACTACCTGAGAGCAAGGTCAAGCTCAAGGGGAAATGCAGCAAGAACTGGGAGGTGGGAGGTTACCAAGGCCGGAGTTCTAAAAGGACTCCAGGGCATGAATGTAAATAAATCCAATGGGCTGGATGGTTTGCACCCAGAGTACTAAAAGAGGTAGCACTGGTTCTGGTAGGATCACTGCTGTACCTTTACAATTGCTCCCTGCAGACAGGGGTGGTGCCTGGGGACTGGATAGTAGCAGATGGATTCCACTGCATAAGAGTGGAGCTAGGAATTCCCCAGGATTAAAGGTCAGTGAGTCAGACCTCTATAATGGGAAGGTACTGGAGAGCAAGATTAAGGCTTGGTTAGTGGATTTCCTGGAGTTGCATGGATTGCAGAATGAAAAGCAACATGCTTTCATTAGAGGATGGTCATGTCAGACAAATTTGATGGACTTTAATTCAGTGATACTGGCATGGGACGGGGCAAGCAGTGAATGTCCTATATCTGGGACTTCAGTAATGCCTTTGACATCATGCCACATTGGAGACTGGTTAAAAGTGGTGAGACTTGGGGACAGGTGATAAACTGGCATGGTGGCTTGGGAGCTGGCTGAAGGGAAGATGCAGAGGGTGGTCCTAAATGGCAAATGCTCAGAAATCATTCAGGTCGCCAAATGAGGTTCCCCAAGACTTTGCAACCTGTATATAACAGATGAAGGGGAGGAGGGTCAGTGGTAAGGTGTGTCTGTTTGCAGACTACTCTGAACTCTGTAGGGGGGTGGGCAGTGCAGAAGGAGTCATGGATATGGTTGGGCGTGTGGAGAGGCTAGAAAGCTGTTTGGACCTACGGCAGCTCAGGATTAATGCCAAGAAGTGCAAGGTCATGCAGATAGAGAGGAACAACCCCAAAATGGGGTACTCAGTAGATGGGGTAAGGATGATGCAGTCAGAGAAGAGAGTCTTGGGTGGTCATTACCTGTGACAACCAAAAACCAAACAGTCAGTGCAGTAAGGTCTATGAGAAGGCTGGGATATATAGGGAGGGGCATTACTAGCTGAAAGAAGAAAGTGATTCTGCCTCAGTACAGTTACTGAGATCACACTTGGAGTACTGCTTCCGGTTCTGGTCCCCTCATCAGAAGAACTGGGAATAGCTGGAATATGTCCAGAACAGGACAACAAAGTTGATCAGTGGCCTTCCAGATAGTGGATATGAGGAAAGGTAGTTTGAACGTGTATTCTTTAGAGACCAGGAGTGAGAGGGGACATGATAGAAACAAACAGGTTTCTCACAGGGTGACAGTAGACATTGCAGAGCTGTTTACAATAAAAGGGACCACAGCCATTAGGTGACTCAACTATAAGTTAGTGGGGGGGGGGGATAAGTTAAAAAAAATGTGAGGAAAATTTTCTGCATGGAGAGGGTGGTGGAGGGCTGGAGCAGCTTGTCCAGTGAGGTGGTGATTGTTGGCACTGTGGCGCGGGTTAAGGCAGGGTGGAACAGACACAAAGAGGTGTTGCTTGGCTTGGGGTAACCTGGTCTGGTCTGGCTATTGTTTTAGTGGTCAGTAAGTAGGGTTAGGACAGACTGGAAGGGCCCTTGAACCTTTATCTAGCCTTAGTATTCTCTGTTTCTATAAATAGTCCCTTTGATATGGCAGCCCTACAGGGTATTGAAGATCAGTAATGGTATTAGATTGGAGCCCACAAGGGCTCCGCTATTGTAGCACTAAAGTGAGCCCCTGGCAACACGTGTCATTGAAATTTACTTATAATGTGATGGGTGGACTTTTTCAAAGGCGGGGGACCCCATGAGGCCCCATAGCTTCCAAAGCTCATAAAGTGTATTTCCAAAACTCTCATAGATATAAATAGGCTTTTACTTTAACTGCATCACAAAATGCATCACTTTGTGATTCAGAACATATGTCTCCCCCCCAAACAGCAGTTCCCTGTGACATTTATGCATATTTGTAATTAAAAAGTTTTCTTTGATTGGCCACCTCATGGTCCAGAAGAAGCAGAGGGGGTACTTTCATGCTGGTGAAGCAGGTTTGGAAACAGATGTAGAACACTGAAGCTGGGCAACCAGGGCTGGGGAAAACCCAGCCAATGGCAGCACACCCCAAACCAGGGAGAGTTGGTGACACTGTCCAGTACCATGGGGGATCCTGGCAGTCAGCTGGGAGGAAGCAAGGCATAGGCACTCAACTGTTGCTGTGACCTACGAGAAGCAGTGCGTGGCACGGTTGTGGATGAGTGAGGATCAAAGGGTAATCGGGGAAGAAATGCAGGAAGAACATTGGCAGCCTCCAGAATGAAGACCCTGGTACTCTCAAGTTCTATGTCCCCCCACTGGATTGACAGGACCTGGGTGAAGGTAAGTGGGTGGTGAGTCTGGGAGGTCACTGGCGAATGGAATAGGGGGTGCTTCCCAGGAGCATCAATACTCTCTCTCTGTATATAGGTATATGTGTGTATATATTGATATACATATAAACACACACATACTGTACATAGATACACATATATCTGTATCCATAGATGTATATGCAATATATAATACATGGATGGGATCTGTTCCCCACAGAAAAGGCCATAATTTATTTCCCTGTATACCTGTGACTAATCTATCAATCAAAGTTATATACAGTACCTGCACTAATCAAAGGAAAACAGTACAAATCAGGGGGCTCCTGCCCCCGAAAGGCTTACTCTCCGGTTTAGCTTTATCCATCAAAAGTGGCATTTTTCTCTCACCGTAACAGAGTTTATTTTATTTTCTAAAAGTCCACGACTCGAAAGTATGGCAGATGCTGGGGGGCTCCATTAACTGTAATGGTGAGTCGCTGCACCGCTCGCTTCAATACATTTGCATTGAAGCTAGTGGTCACGGCACGCACCATTACAGTTACCGGGACCCCCAGCATCCTACGCTATACTCTGGGTCGACTTTAGAAAATAAAAATATATCTCTAATTAGCCCTGATGGTATATATCCTTGTATACCACCCTTACCCATTATATATATATATATATATATATTTATGCAATAGGGATGGACATATATTCAGTGTGATAAATGTGTTTATTGAGTCACTGTATGTATAAATAAATTTATACATAGTGACCATTTATACACACAGTTACTATGTCACAAATCTCTTTAAAATTCATTTAGAATGTTCGGCCTCAGAAGCAGTACTAACCATATTCAAATGGGAATAACTTTAAATGAAAAAGATAGCATGGTACTGTGAGCACGAAAATTGTTCAGTACAAAATTTCACAAACTGAGTGGTGTGTCATGTATAGATACCTTATAGATTTTTTAAAATTAGCAAAAAGGGCAGAAGAAAATGTAATTTTTTGTTCACTTTTTTGACAAACAAATGTGAATAACTTTAAAACAAAACATGATAGCATGGTACTGTGAGCACAAAAATGTTCAGCAGAAAAATATCTACAAAATGAGTGGTGTTTCATTTATAGATACCTTTTAGTTTTTTTTATAATTAGCAAAAAAAAGCATACAATCAATTTTCTTTTCCTTTTTTTGACAAACAACTGTGAATAACTTTAAAATGAAAAAGGTAGCATAGTACTGTGAGCATGACATTTGTGCAGCAAGAAGTATTCTACAAAATGAGTGGTGTTTCATTTAATAGCAACCACTATGCAAGGCAGACATAGTCTAGGAAAGTTAACCAAAAATCCCAGAAATCATCATTTAAAATAAAGATAAACAGTCAGAACCTAATGTTCCTGCACTGCTAGAAACACCACTATTGCATAAATGAAATATACAATGGTGAGCTGTCAGATAATTGATTTATCTACACTTGTGCTGTTTGACCTCGGACACCTCACTCGTGGCTTACGCCACTCGTGAGGTTCCCCAAGGTCAAACAGCACTTGTGTAAATAAATCATTTATCTGACAGCTCACCATTGTATATCCCTTATATATATATACACACACACACACACACACACTCACACAATGGGGTTGGGAGTGCCACAGCAACAATAAGACATGTTACTTCCACCGGAATGAGATATCTGAAACTGACATCAGTGGAGTTAAAATATCTGCCGTTTATGCATATCCCTCTGACAAATCATGGCTCAGTTAATCTACACATTTGCATACAAAAACACACTCATGTTAAAACCAGCCCGCTAACAATAAAAACCCTGGTCTCCCTCGTTGTAAATCTGCACAAACTGAAGAAGCTCAGTTAAAACTCTTTCTCTGCAGTCCAACCTGGGAAAAAATAACATCTTTTAAAGCAGTTTTCGGCAGTGCTTTGTTACCTGCCAAGCAGAAACACCATGGCTTCATTTGAAACCCAAAGTAAAATGAACAACTCACTCTAATCTTGATGACAAATCTGCTGACTCCTGAGAAAACAGCAGTGAGTATTATCTTCCGACTCGAACTCTGATTAGCAAACCAGAACAAACCGAAGTCGACTGATGTAGCCAACAAAATGAATTTATTTGCAATGCAATACTACCTCATATCGTGCTTAGAAACACATGCTTCCTCTTTAATAAAACACACAGTTTCTCGACAACAAAAGTATAACACTTGCAGGCAACAAGTAAAAGTTGCTTCCAGATGGATATGTTTTTGTTAACTGGCCTCGATGTACATGACCGAAGTGGACCTAAAAAAACTGTTAAAAACTACACCAAGCACCATCAACGTATATAAAATAAACTTTACACCCCAAAACAAATAATAACATGACCATACCACTATTTTCAATCCATTCCTGTGTCACTTCGACCAATAAAGTCCTGCCCTGAAACACAAACCAACCAATAAAAAACTACTACACACCAAACAACTACCAATCACAACCAGAGTTCACACACCATTCATAAAACTTCACCCACCACATTTTAAAGATACACAACCCAGATCTAACCTACAAAACATATATGAAAGGAGCTCCCACCTCCATTGTATAAACCTACGCTATGATGTGCAGATCGTGGATATGGCAAAATATTCTCACTCCTGCATCGTGAGCTATGGATACACTCTGCAGGAGGGAGAATATTTTGCCATATCACACTCCTGCCCATCATGTATCCCCAATTTGTATATATATATATATATATATATACACACACACATATATATATATATATGTATATGCCATATTGTGAGGATCAAATAAGTGATAAATATCAGTGATCTTTTTGTTCCTATGGACTCTACAGTAGAGTGAGAATATCATGATACTCTCACTCTAGGCCCAATATTCTCACTCTAAGGTCCATAGTGGCTATGTAGGTCCCATGACGATAGTAGATGCTCCCCTTCATACAGTGAGGTTGTGCTGGGATAACATCACTAATGAAGGTGGCCACTGAAAACTCAGGATACAGGATTTTTTCTTGCAGTTGTATAATAAAAGATATGGCATAATCAGATACGCCACAGCCCCAATAAAAATATCATACATATTTCTCTTGTGCAGTTTGGCTTATTGACATCACTGCCATAAGGTTAGACTGCTCTAGGGAAAATATAAGACATTGTTTCAGATAGTTTCACTGAGGCCATGGCATATCTATATATATATATAATTAGAGACAAAAAACTCCGTTTAATGCATTAGTTAGGGTTGTTCCACAGCGACAAAAGTGAGGAAATTCGCTGTTAGGGTTGGAAACCCTAACTCCGAATTCACCCCCCCCCAACACCACACACACACATATGCAAGTATGAGGGAGGACCAAGTCAACACAACCAATGACAGACATCCAGCAGCAGGTGACAGAAATAACAAACAATTGTCTAAATGTACTACGAGACATCCCCACCCACCTGACCAGGTACTGCATGCTCAGTGGAGATCAACAGCAAACTGAGGCCATGTACACCAAACGCATAATATCCCTGATTGCAGCTGCACACAACGCGCATCACACTTAGTAGTTGCATGGCCTTACCTACCGATGCCCCACACCAGATCACACCACATGTGGTGGGCCACCTGAGCAATAGAGTTCAGCAAAACCAAGGAGTTGTACAGGTATAATATCTCTGATTATAACAAGGGTTTGAGAAATGCAGCTTTCTAATTGACTGTAAACATTGTAACAGCCTTATGTTTAGTTTTTATTAACATACATGTAGAGCCAAACAATATGATGAATATGGTTTAATGTTGTTTAAAAAACAGTTTTATTATGATAGCAATAAGCTACTCCCAGGTATTATGTTAATGGTCAGTTTATCACTGTCTAGTGACATGTGGCACTCGCCATGCCCTTATTCAACATTAAACCCCTACAGGGTGATTAAGACCATTTAACATAACTGTTGGTCATGCCTTATTGCTTAATTGTCTTTATGAGTAGATACTTCCTCTGCTAGGCACTGCAGCAGCTTTGCAACACAGTGTCCCACCCAGTTACACCATACACTGTCTAGTTACTGGAGAATGCCTGTGAATATGAACTCATGAAGAGGAACAGTGTAACTTGATCATTACAGTCATTGAAACCTTAGTGTGATTATAACTGACAGAGTCAATGATAGAGAATAACCCCTGCTGTCCTAGTACACTTACCCCATTGTGAGTTAAATCAATACTAAAAGACATTCTGTTTATATCTACACTATACCTACTTGATTCGTGTTGTACCACAATTAACATAGTTATCACTTTGATAGCATCAGTGGCAGAAGTGTGACAAACCCAAACACTAGGCATACAGCCTGAGTATGAAACAACTGTTAAAGAAAATTACACTGTGTCCATAAGTGGCATAGATCACTCATTGCAACAATAGTAAATGTATTACTATTTGAATAGGTTAGTCATCAGAGATGCAATGAGATTGTCTTTATCAGGTGCAACATACTCAGTAAGTGCCTACAGGAAAATCTATCCTATATACATCTCCGATACAGGTACGTCATTGTTGGCTCAGTAGTGCTATGATATTTAGAAGTTGCTTGGCCTGATCCATGCAATTACACTGTTTCTTACAAAGAATACTTACTGCATCTTTAGTATTGAACACACTGAAGGTCTATGTATGTACATCAGCAGTACACCTTCATCAGTAAGAATGCATCTGATACTGGCAGTACGAATTTCACAGCGTGAACAGGCAATGCTTTTCCATACGTTTACATCAGCCTCTATCTTGAGTAAACCATTGCAGTAAATGTACTACTATGTAAATCACATACTAAATGTATCACTACTTTTATCTTGAGCATGCTAGTGTCTTGTATTTAATTTATGTACTTCTCTTAATTAATGTATACTCACTAGTGTTAAAACCTTTCTACAACTGTCATCATGCACCTTCAGCATTTATATTGACTAACAGCACAGTACCAGTTGTGGTGTGGGGCATCGGTAGGTAAGGCCATGCAACTACTAAGTGGGTCGTTGTGTGCAGCTGCAATCAGGGATGTGTACGCTTGGTGTACATGGCCTCAGTTTTGCTGTTGATCTCCACTGAGCATGCAGTACCTGGTCAGGTGGGTGGGGATGTCTTAGCACGTTTAGACAATTGTTTGTTATTTCTGTCACCTGCTGCTGGATGTCTGTCATTGGTTGTGTTGACTTGGTCCTCCCCCATACTTGCATGTGTGTGTGTGTCTGTGTGTGTGTGTGTGTGGTGCTGGGGGGGTGAATTCGGAGTTAGGGTTTTCAACCCTAACAGCGAATTTCCTCACATTTGTTGCTGTGGAACAACCCTAACTAATGCATTAAATGGAGTTTTTAGCCTCTAATTTCCCTTCTTTTTGAGAATGATAACGAGAAATAGTGAATGTAATGTGTGCTCCCGCCACATGATGTCTTGTGGCATAGTAACAGGAAGAGCAACACAAACAGAAGCACTAACAGTGGCGCACATGGTAACGCAAGCACAAATGACAACAGAAAGGGCAACGCACACGGTGGCATAGACGGGAACGGTCTGCCACGTGATGTGTTGTCACATAGTAACATGGTGCCTGCAAATGGAAATGTCAATGGGCATGGTGACGCAAAGTGAAACAGAAAGAGAAACAGTACTGTAGACACAAATGGCAAAAAATAACAGAAACGCAAGCTTAAATGAAAACGCAAGGATAACACACATAGGGCCCCACGCCTCCTGCACGTACGCGGCAGGGAGCATGGGGCCCAAAGGGCCCCGTGACTCCCACCACCATGATGTCTTTGTGGCATAGTAACAGGAACAGCAACACAAACAGAAGTATCTAACAGTGGCGCATTAAGGTAATGCACGCCGAATGAGAACAGAAAGGGTAACGAACACGGTGGCGAGACGGAACGGGTAAAATACGGATGTCTTGTCACATAGTAACATGGTGCCTCGCAAACGGAAATGTCAATGGGCATGGTGACGCAAAGTGAAACAGAAAGAGAAACAGTATGGTAGACATAAATGGCAAAAATAACAGAAACGCAAGCGCAATTGAAAACGCAAAGGATGACGCACGTGGTAGCGTAGATGTCAACGGTAAGTGAACGGGCATGGAACCGCAAGCGGAAAGGGCAATGGTAACAGCAATGTAAGGGCACAGGCTGGTTTTCCCCAAAAGCTGAATACAGAAAGACAGTGAGTACAAAGAATGTATGCATGGGTATCGGAGCAGAAAATGAGGACTTGGAATACTAAATAGGTTATATCTCAGGAACCGTACGACGTAGAAAAAAAATTTAAAAGTCGCAAGATTTATGACTGTTCTAGCTAGTTCTAGCTAGAATTTTTCCAACGAAAAGTCCGTATCTCGCACCGTTTCCGAGATACGGGCCCTGAAAGGCGCGGCGAACGCCATAATGTTATCCTATGGGAAAAAAAGAGAAGTTCGGAGCACCATAACATTGCCTCCCTGTAATATTTTTTCACCAAACCACTGAAAGGCACCTCTGTGGGCTGTTGGCTGTCTTCCCTCCAAATTTCAGGAAAAAAGACCAAACCGTTATTTTGCAGCAGGGTGCCAAAGGATTCCTGTAATGCGTCGGGCACCATAATGTTATCCTATGAGAAAAACTGTCAACTTTGGAGTGCCGTAACTTTGCTGCCATGTAATATTTTTTCAATACAACACTGAAAGGCACATCTGTGAGATGTTGGCTGCTTTCCCTCCAAATTTCAGCCCAAAACTGCCAGCTGATTCTTTTGCGGTGCAGTGCCAAAGAATTGCTGTCATTTTCACACAGACTAGAAAATTACTGTCGCAATTTTATAAAAGTCAAGAACATTTGCGACACTTTCGTGAGCACTTAAAGTACTTTTATGAAGTACTTTTTCCAGAAATCTGAAAAACATATTTCTGGGGTGTTTACCCCAAAATAAAGACATGGCTAGCATCCTCAGGGTCCGACTAGTGAATACAAAAGAATTAGGTTGCTAGAGGGTCCCAAATTTAAATGCCAAGCATTTTCTAATCACCAACTGAAAACAAAATGGCTGATTTACGAAAGTAACAGGTCCATTTGCGAAAGTAAAAATGCATTTGCGACACTGTCGAACTTTTAACTTTTCCCATTGACTTATAATGGGAAATTGTTTTTTGAATAACTTTTGAACCTTTTAATATTTTTTCACTAAATCTTTGAAAGGCACATCAGGGACCCTGGCCACACGTTCCCTGAAGATTTCGGGCCGGTCGCGCAAACTGTTCGACCTGTACGCGCGACCGTAGAATTCCAGAAAAAGCGTAAATGCGTGCGCAAATCACGCTTAATAACTCCGCAGCCGTGTATCCGACTGGTACAAAACTTGGTAGATGCCAAGGCCTATGGTTTTTGATTATGTATTCCAAATTGCAGCCAAATCTATCAAATAGTTGCAAAGTTATTAAGGTGAAAACTTTTGGGGTTTAACATAGAAATGGCTCCTCAACCCTAACTATGGTAGCACTACCGTGCTACCATAATATATATATATATATAATTTATATACACACACACACACAAAGATAGACAGATACATGCATACATACATATCATACATACACACTTTACATACGTAAGGAAAAACACATGACGAGGTGTGGTTTATGGCTTGATAAGAGCATGCCCCAGGTGCATCATGAGGCATGAGTTGCTTGCACTGAGTGCCTTTAGTACCAGGGAAGTGTTCTTATCCTGCCGTAAACCACACCATGTTGTGTCTTTTTCCGCTTATAAAATGCATCTCCCAGTAAAAAAGTTAATAAAAAAATGCACATAAAAACTGTACATAAAGAGACTAAAACATATGATGACATCATAGGCAGCATGGGTTCACAGCGGGAAGGTCATGTCAGATGAATCTAATAGATTTCTTTGACTGGGTGACCAAAGTAGTAGACCAGGGAGGGGCTGTGGACATGCCTACCTAGACTTTAGCAAGGCATTTGACACAGTCCCACACAAAAGATTATTAGTCAAATTAACCAGCCTGGGAGTGGGTACCAGGGTGGTAGCCTGGGTAAAACATTGGCTGGACAACAGGACACAGAAGGTAATTGTAAATGGAGTCCACTTGAAGAAAGGGCGTGTTACTAGTGGGTACCGCAGGGTTCAGTATTGGGTCCAGTCCTTTTAATGTCTTCATCAGTGGCATTGCAGAGGGACTGAAGGAAAGATGCCTTTTGCAGATGACACAAAGATCTGCAACAGGGTTGATACACAAGGAGGCGTGGAAAGGATGAAAAGGGACTTGGCAAGGTTGGAGGAATGGTCAGACGTATGGCAGCTAGATTCAATGCAAAGTGCAAAATAGTGCACCTGGGAAACAAGAACCCAGGGAAGAATACACAATGGGTGGGGAGGTAGTAACAACAACAAACAGGAAAGGGACCTGGGGGTAATCATATCAGATGACCTTAAGGTTAGCAAGCGATGTGAGAAGGCAGTAGGGAGGGCTGGGGTATACTGGGATGTATAGGAGAGGCATCAGCAGCAGAAAACAGGAAGTTGTTATCCCTCTGTACAGACAGTTGGTGAGACCCCATCTGAATACTGTGTCCAGTTCTGGAGATCCCATCTCCCAAGGACATAGACAGGATAGAGGCAGTCCAGAGAAGGGCAACTAAAATGGTGCAGGGTCTGCAAGAGAAGCCGTATGAGGAGAGACTAAAGAAGCTTAATATGTATACCCTTGAGGAAAGAAGGAGAGGGGACATGATAGAAACTTTCAAGTACCTCAAGGGAATCAACAAAGTCCAAGAGGGTAGCATCTTTCAGAAAAGAGACTTGCAAGAACAAGGGGACACAATTTAAAGATAGAAGGAGGGCGGTTCAGGGCAATGTGAGGAAGTATTATTTCACAGAGAGGTAGTGGATGCATGGAACAGCCTTCCTGAGGAAGTTGTAGGGTCTAAAACTGTGGGAGAATTCAAGAATGCATGGGACAGACATAAGGAAATTCTTGTGGGAGCAGGAAGATATAGGCTGTTGGTTAACTAGGATCTGCGGCCTATCCTGTAGGTAAGGAAATGGGCAGACTAGATGGGCCTAGCTGTCCTTATCTGCCGCCAAAGTCTATGTTTCTATGTTTCTATAGTAAAAAAAGTTGTCCTTGTCACTGTATAGTAATGGAGAAGTTTAATTAGAGAGGGCTGTGGTGTCTGTCTGCCCCCCACACACACACACACACAAATCCTCCAGAATGTTTTTTCCCCACATTTCTTATTTTAGCTGTGCTTAGCTGTGTTGTATGAGAAAATGCCCAGCAAGTTTTATTCAGAGGAGCAGGAGTGAGCGGTCCCAAGTCAGCTGCCATAGTTAGCGCTCTTGTTCATAGCACTTTTGGAACTTACTGATGTTGAATTTTTGCTTAGTGAACATCATAGATAAACACATATTTTATGTAAAGCAAAATTATACAGGGCAGCTCAAGCAGCTACGGTTCATTGCTTCCAGAACCAATTCATGTGAGAACGTTCTTGTTCATAGCGCTTTGAGGAACTTACTGATGTTGAATTTTTGCTTAGTAAACATCATAGGGAAATACACATTTTATGTAAAGCAAAATTATACAGGGCAACTTAAGCTGCTACGGTTCGTTGTTTCAAAAACCAATACATGTGAGAAAACAAGATAACCTCACTCAGGAGCAAAACATTGCCAAAAATGCATACTTTAATGTTGCAAAAAAACAGTCCAAAATCGGCAGTGCCCCACCACTCAACACTTCAACGTTGCGCTTGTGCTTTAACAAGATGTTAAAGTGTTTAACCATAGTTCTATATATAGCAACAGTAATTAACATCTTAATTAAATACCCCCAGGTGCAATACAAAATCAATAGTTAACTGTGAACACATATCTGTATACATACAAGAAGCACCATAGACAACCATAGTAATACAATTCATACATTACTGCATAATTTAAAAAACATCTCATACCCTGGACTTTTGTTAATACCCATATGTACATACCCCAAGTCTCAAGATTTACAGTATAGTATCTTCTTTCAACATAGTTCTTAAGTGAAAGGTGACCATCCCATATGCACTTTATTTTATTTCTAAACTTCATTTATTTATTATTTTGCTAAGACATAATAGAAACAAAGCTACATATTAAAGTACTATGAAGGGCACGGTATTTTTTATTTCACCACTGCAGGCATCCTTGAAAAAAGGAGACCATCAAAAATTATTTTTGAGGACAATCATAAAAAATCCTTTTCCAAAAAAAGCATGGAAAACCCCTCTGTGGTTTACATACTATGCCCAAGTATAACAAGACCCTCTCTACCTTTTAATTAAAAGGGAACCTAAATTCACTGAACCCAGATATAATAATAATAGTATACACATGTATATACCTCAAAGATCCAAACCAGGGCCTGTTTTTTAATGTTTTCAAAAAAATAGCTTAATTTATACTTAATTTGTACTATTATCCACATGTACCAAGGATCAAGAGATAAGACCATAACTGTCATGCACACTCACAACATTTCAAAACATTAAAATATGCAAAAAGTGCAGAAGTATGTGTCCCTCACTGAGCAGTAAATATTTGCACACTGGAGAAAAATGGAAATAACAACTTATCAACCACGGTAATATGCAAGGCATTAAACTGCCCAATGGAAAAGAAGTAAAAGGTTACAGAAGGGGGGAGGGGAAATGTTAACGGAGTGCGTCCCTTGATTTCAAAGTTGCATCCTGGTAGCACGCTCATCGCTCATTTCACTGCAGTCGGCTTTCTTTTTTCGGGACCACTACAGGTTACATTTTCATTTTAAAATTTTGGGGATGGAACTGATGTGTATCAGATGATGTTGTGCACTTTCATTCGTGGTGTGTCGGGGACAGGAGTGTTCTCCAGGTCACTCAGGCAGGTCCTCTTATATTTAAAATGTAGACGATGGCACATTAATTTCCATTGAGAAACATCCTGACTGACTGAAGAGGTGCCTGTTGGCAGATTATACCCTGATAAGGATATGGCCAGAGGTACCTCTCAGCTAATCAGGACGCAGAATGCTCCCAACCATTTTTATAAATACATATAGGGGATATGACATGGCCTGATTGAAGATATCATATTTATCTTCATTACAGGCTAGTGACAGGCCAATGATATATCTCAGGGGTGACCTTGAATGAAAATAAATGTAATGCCTTCAGTCAGGCCCCATCATGTTCTGTTTATACAGATGTATGTTTTTGGATTAGAAAAAAATACTGCACAGTGCTGTTGTATGTTTACATGTTCCAATCAGTGTCAGTGGTTGCAAGCTTGGTGCTGAGGGGGAGGATTCAGAAGTTAGCCATTGACAACAGTCAATTTGTAAATCATTGTGATTGACCAGTTCTGTATACTGTATAGCTACTCCAATTGGTTATTAGTACAATGGATGTTTCCAGGGTGCTGCTAGCGTTCAGCTGTGTAGCTGAAAGACTGCAGTATGACATAACTGTGTCAGGAAAATATAGTAATATCTTTCCAGGAGGACTGAGCTAGCATGTTTTGCCTGCAGGTTATCCATAAACATATGGGCCCAGATTTTCAGACTGCGCTGGGCACTGGCACAAGTGGGGGCACAGTGCATCTGAGATGCATTGGGGCAAAGAAAGGGAGATTTCAAGGTGATGCACCATGGCGCATCACCATTGAATATGGCTCAGAATACACATGGCACAAGTACAATGCACCGCGTTTCTCAGGCAGGAAGGACCGACTGCTCCAGCATACATGTAGTTGCGCTGGGCACATCACCCGCAATATTCAGAAGTGGGCATGCAAATGGGGCCATAATATAGATGGTGCAAATGGGGCCATTGGCATGTCGTTATGGCCCCATTTGCATGCATTGTGGAGGGCGTCCCAGTGAAATGGGCCTGGCGCCCTGTCTAGCTGCTGTCGTCGGGGGTTGGGTTCCTGGTGGGCTATTGTAACCCCTTCCCGTATGCCTGATTGCAGGCTTCTGTAATAGGAAATATTAACCTGTTGGTCTAGTGGACCCCGCTCCACATGCCCGATCGTGGGCTGTTGTAATTGTAAAGATTAACCTGGTGGTCTAGTGGTTCCCTCCTTGTACGCCCGATCGTGGGCTGTTGTAATTGTAAAGATTAACTTGGTGGTCTAGTGGTTCCTCCCCATATACATCAGGCTGTTGTAATATATCCTGTTCCATCCTCATTCACTCATTGCCTTTGCCACCCAGCACCACTGCCTGGGTGGGGTGGCGCGCCCCGTCCCGGCACCACCCGGCCACCATCGAATGACAGGAGTAGCATGATTCAGGCGCTTATGTCCACAGTATATTATGGCTTGCAGACCATATTTCAGGCTACACAGGACCTGACATGTGAGTCATTCACACATATCTGGTCCCAGGTAGTACAGTATGGAGTTCGCAGCCCATTGGTCCACACTGTGGACCGCCATAGGTGTACAGATCACAGTATGCTGTCATTTGCGGGCAGCTGGGCAGTATGTGGTAGGGTGCTGCCGCCCACCGATGATGGGGGTGCTGTGGCTTGGGGTCCTCTGTGGGTGGTGGGAGGGGTACCACTGGACTACCAGGATAATATTACAACAGCCCACGACCAGGCATACGGGAAGGGGACCACCAGGTTAATCTTTAAACTTACAACAGCCCACAATCGGGCATATGGGCCGGGATCCACTAGACCACCAGGTTCATATCTAATATTACAAAAGCCCACGATCAGGCATACAGGGAGGGAGGGGGTCCACTAGACTACCAGGGAGGGTATGGGTGCTTCTAGATGGTGTTCCTGCTGGTCGAGTGGCCACCCACAGCTGGCAGCTGTTGTGTTGCACCTTGCAATACAGCCACCTGCCTGTGGGTGACCAGCATTTGACCCTTTTTTTTCGGTTCAACTTTGAGCACCAGTGTGCAGCGCGTGTAGGGGTTATGCCAGCATATGCGCTGCACATCCCGGGATGAATATCGGGATGTGCCACATAAACATGGGCACGCCCCCTGCATCTGTGCTGCATACATTACCAATGCACCCCGGCGCATCGGGAGTTGCGTCGCGCAACCTGCCCCTTTGAATATCGCACTAGGGCACATTGAGGTTGCACAGGCGCAACCCAGTTGCACCCCGCGCAACCTCTTTGAATATCTGGGCCCCGTTGTATAAATATATAGAAAGGAAAGGCGATGGGGTGGGGATTAGGGTTGTTTTACACATTTTGAATATTATGGCCATCTATGAGGTACCACACCATTGATGCAGTGCCCATATCTGTAGCTTGGTCTTGTAAAAGGGATGGGGACATTAGGCATGACAACCCTAATAGCACATTTCCAAACTTTCTGAGTATTGGGTTGAAAACCATAATAGCACATTATCAAACTTTGAGGGTTTGAGTTTTGTGCAGTAGCAGCCCTTAATCTGCATTAACCTAGTTTTGCAATAAATTTCCACAGTGTTTGAGACAGTAGATTGGTAACTTCCTCCCTTCCATCTCAAAAATAGTTAAAGCACATGAAGTCCATAAATACATAAAGAAGGCTATATCTAAATCCTGGCAAGCAGTGACTCTATTGACCTTAAATTACTGTCCCTTACTCTGGATGAAGTACTACTCCCTCACCAGATTATTCAATCTCTCCTCTGCTCCAGCAAGTTCCTAGTAAATGGAAAGCTGCAATTGTCACTCCTGTGCACAAAATGGTGACAAGTCCCTGCCTGGCAACTATAGACCTATTTCAATACTACCTCCCTCTCAAAGGCTCTTGAACATATTGTGGCAGACCAGTTTACAGACTACCTGCAGAAATATAACATCCTCTGTGCCCAGCAACATGGATTCAGACAAGGGCATAGCAATCGACAGCCCTCCTCGAATTCTCAGGCGCTATCCACAAGGCCTTGGACAAGGATTCCTAACTGGAGCTGTGTACATTGATCTACGAAGGCTTTTGACATGGTACATCATGGCCTACTCATCAGTCAGCTGCAGTCTCTTGGGTCTCCTGAGTTCAGGGGCCTGGATAAAAAGTTACCTCACCCAGCGCTCCCAAGTTGTAAAAATAGCAGGTGTGCTCTCAGAACCGAAGCCTATCCTCTCGGGAGTTCCTCAGGGATCCATCTTAGGCCCTCTCCTCTTCAGCCTTTTTCTAAACTCCTTCCCTAAATCCTGCTCCGAGCAAATTATTCTCTACGCTGTCGATGCTGTGATTCTATCCTCTCATAAAGATCCTATCCCCTTATGCCTTAGCCGCCAGCATGCATTTGCCAGTGTTGAAAAGTGGTTCATGGCACATAAGCTAGTCCTAAACCATAAAAAAACAAAATCCATGCTTTTCTCAAGTCCGCAAAACAAGAAAAGGCAAACACCACTCACCATCAACACATCCTTGGGATCCACTCTTGAATAGGTGGCTAATTTCAAATATCTTGAATCACCTTGATCAGGGCCTCACCTTTGCAACTCATATCGACAGTACAGCCAAAACTATCAATCAGCGGCTCGGGATACTGTACCGGAACAGACAGCTTCTCACCCTACCAGCACTGAAGTTAGCTATTCAATCCTCAATCATCTCAATTATTGATTATGGTCTAATTGTCTATGGGTCTGCCTCTACTAGCGCACTTAAACGTATTACAACCTCCCTTAACAAGGCCTGTCGGCTGCTTACTGGCGCTCATCAACATACTCACACCTGCGAGCTATATGCTGAAACTGGATGGCTACAACTCTCAAACCGCCTAAAGTACCTTACCTGCCTTATGGCTAAAAAATCCATCTTGGGCCTCACTCCACCTTGCATTAAGACCTGATATGCCAGAACACAAGTGTTCGACCAACCAGAAGATCAGAAAATCAGCCCCTTCAGGTCCCCCATTGCAGGACTTCCCAGGGCCAGAGATCATTTGCCTATCGTGCCCCCTCCTGGCTAAATGCACTTAGCACCTCTATTACCTCCTCTACCTCTTTAGTGCATTTAAATCTAGCCTATTCTCTCACCTTGCCACCTCCAACTCCTGCGATTGCCTTGACTAATTCCTCTCTATTTAAGTTGTTTCTCTCCAGCCCACTTTACCTGACAAAGGCCTGGTAGATGATTCCTTTCCACTACCTGTGGTCAGCTCCTCCCTCCTTTCATTTATATGCCCTATCTCTCACATTACTTTCCTGTCTCCCCCCCCCATTTGATTGCTTATTGAATTAAAGTGTTTCACCTGGTAATTACTTATCCCTGCACTAGTGTTTTTGATATTTGTTCTGTCCATGTATATAGCATTCCATAATGTACTTTACTTGTGTCACTCATTGTAACCTTATTGCTTGTACCTAATTTGACGCGGAACCTTTGTAAAAGAGCCTTGGCTCAAACGTAATTCCTAGTATTCAATAAACAATAAACTTACTTTGTGCAGGGCCCTGAGGCCCTGTGCAAGGAAGGAGGTGAATCCTAACTTTTGTATGCCTACTAGCTTTTGTTGTGCAGGGCAAGATGCATGGGGCACTTTGATTCCTTTGCATCAGTCTTACCTTTCTTTTGCAGAACTCTGCAATGTGTGAGTACAGCAGAACTCATTGTCTAGTCATCTGGTAGCCTCCAAGGACAGACACCAGGATAGCTGTGATGACTTTGGGAACTTGGAGTCTTAAGGCCATTTAGTGTAGATCACAATTAATTCTGGTAGTAGTGTAAGGGTTCATTGGGAGGGAGTGATGATCCTAAGGGGCTACCCTCAAGGGAAGTTTTTGCAGCTTTGCAATGCATGGAAGATTTCACTACATGGCCGTTTTCACTTTGAAAGGAAATTATAATCCTGTCTGTGACAAAGAGATGTAGTCAGCTGTGCTGAAGGTGGGAGATATCTGTTGCCAAAGACTGAGCTGCTGAAACAGGTAGGAGATGGGCCTACAATTTGTATGGGGAATCTCAAGCTGGTACATATACTGAAGATGTTACCTCTGGCAGAGGGCCTGAGGAGATTGCCAGCTGCTGCTTGAGGTGGACACTGGTGCACTTGTGCCCAGCACACTGTCTGGTGAGAGTGAAGACTTGGTTAATGGGAGGTGCCCAGATCCAGAGTGATGTTAACCAGAGTGCCAGAGTGAATGTCCTTACAGTAGGGCTGCCACCTGCACACTAGCTAAACTGACACTGCAGTGTCATGGTAGTATATGCATAATGAGGAGTGTACCCAAAGTGTTTAGCAATGTAAGAGCACTTGGTAAATTCAGAAGGCAGCATAGGAAAGTCGCTGTCCAGAGGTAAAACCTCACCCACTGAGACATTGTAAGAAATAAAATGAGCCATGGGGCCCTGTAAGAGATTTGTAAAGGGAAAAGTTTCTTTAAGGTACCCTAAGGTTTTGACTTATGTCCAGGGTCAGAATAAAGCCTGTCTTGCAGTGTTGACAAGAACAGTGATTTTGGGCTGTGTTCTCTGTGTGCAACTGTAAACACGTTAGTAAACATGACGATAACTCATTGTGTAGCAGGGAGATTTGTTTTAGACATGACAGACGGGCACCGAGTAAAGCTCATCAAGGAGGAACAAGTGGAAAAGAGAAACTTGAAATAGCTAGAGACTGAGTGTATTTAACTGAAACTGGGAAGCAGCTACCACCTACCCCAGACATGGAAGATACCCCTGGTGCTGTACATCCCCTAGTCTCTGTCTGATGCCAAGAGAGTGTTATCATATGATATTAGCCCCCAACTGAAAGAACAGGGACAACAGCCACAGCTGAAAGAGATTCTTGGACTGCATGTCATCTAACAAGGGCAGTGAGGGAACCAGAGGGAGATCCAGGGTAAACAAGAGTTGGCTAGAGCCAGCAATGGCTGCATTTGATTTATCTTGATGTCTAAAGTTGTAATTGTCAATAACTGATAAGACACATCTATATTTTTGTTGAGCTTTGTATATTGTTTCTGATGTATAATGTATTTGGAGTGTCTCATTATCTGTGAAGTATGTATCTATGAATTTATGTCTTGTATGGTACCCAGCTTCACTTGTTCCATCCTCTCTCCCCTCCAACTGTGGGAATTTAATGAGGAAATAGGACACAATGGGCTGGGAGGCAATGGACTTATGGCCGTAAGTGGGAGGCAGTATAGTGTAGTGGTTAAGAGCACTGAGCTGCAAATCTGGAGACCTGGGTTTGAATCCACAGCCACCACTTGCATACTGTGTTACTGTGAGCAAGTCATTTAACTTTCATGTGCTCCCAGGATGCACCTGGAAATAAGCCTTGGCTTAGTGTGCCTTTACTGGTCAAACAAATTGTAAAAAATTTAAAAAGTGGGTATCTCAGGCCAATCTGGCCCAAACTTCATGGTTTATTACTGAATCAACCCATGTCATGACCATATACCCAGTTACCAAAGACTAAAATAAAAATATATATATATAAGGGATGACAGGTGACAGCCACCCAAAACTGGTGCTCAATGAGCACCCATGGGTGTCCACTGAGCACCCATTTTGGGTGGGAGTTACATGTCACCACCTACGTGGTAATGAAGTGGGGTGGTCGGGTAGCCCCCTGTGAAGCTTGGGGCAAATCGGCCTGGGGTGCTGGAATATTGGCATAAGTACATTGCAGGTGTATATTTTTAAATTCTGAAGCAGACGGAAAACATTTGTGTCAGGCCTTGCATCTCTATACAATCTTGTGAAGTGATACAAGTCCTGATCGGGGCAGCTAGTGGCTGGAATGGGAGGTGAGTGGCAGGGCACAGCTACCTGCTAACTGAGCCAGACCCAAACTATAGTATTTCATAGCAAAGGCACTCTGTTAGAAGGCTTTTGTTGATGTTTGTTAGTTGGATTTTGATAGACAGCACATTTATTTATTTGTAATTTTATTGGCCAGGAAACACATACTGAGCTGCGTCAGCTGTTGTGTTGAGGAGGTAGATTACACAGAATTGCTTTACTAACACGAGGTATACTGGCCAGGATATCATGGTCAATCCCCCTATTCTTACAATAAGTGCCATGGGTTCTTTAAAGGGAGACAGTCAACCTTTTCTGCATCATATTATTTCTACCTAAAAACCCACATTTTATGATTGCTTGCCTTCTCTAAAATTCACTGATGTTGCTGATTGTGTTGTCTGCCTCCTTGCTTGCTAATGTATACTTAAACCCAACTTTGTTTTGGTTCAAATCCTTGAACTACTCTCATTGCACATTTCCTGAACATCAGGAACACTTCCCAAACAGACTTCTAGATCCGGTATGACTGCTTGATCATCGTTTTCACTCTGGCTCCCCGGCCAAACTACAAATACAAAACCTCCTACATTAAAAATCACTGCCTGCTCCGCAAAGAACCCAACGATAAAACAACCAGGACTGCAGCAGTAAAAACCTCTTCCAATCTTTTTCTTGGATGGCCAGAAACCGAACAAACAGATTCCTACCGCTCACCGACCTGGATGGGGAGGGAGACGAGGAGCCGCAAGGGAAAGAGCAGCATGGTAAAGACCAGCAAGGCCCACAATTTTCAAAAATTGCCAACAGTGATCAAATAGATCAAATAGTTGGGGTGGTGAAAAAGAAGGGGAACGACCTCTACCGGCTCACAGCCAGAACAAAACATTTTAAGGGCTATAACAGAGTTCCGAGAGAAATGAGGGTTCAATCCAGGAACTCAGAATAGATTTGGGAACGCTGAAACAACGAATGGATGAGGCTGACACCCAAATATCTGCCAACTCTAATAAAACTGAATCCTTCGAATCGGCAATTTCTCCTTAGCCTCTGCCGAACTACATAACTTCTTGAGGCAGGAAGACGCAGAGAATCGTGGAAGGAGAAAAAACATCCAGATTTTCGGAATGCCAGAAGGGGAGGAAGGTTCTGATCCCCTGGCATATGCAGACCACCTCTTTAGGTCAGTCTTGGAGCTTGGTCCAGAATATCAACTGGACTTCGAGCGAGCCCATCAAGCTCTCGGTCCCAAACCCCTGGCCAAGGATGCCAGGCCCAGATCCTTCGTGATCAGGTTCCAAACTTTTCAAACAAAAGAAACAATGCTAAGAAAGGCATGGCAGAAGGGTAAAATAATGTTGGGATCACACCGCCTAATTATGGATAACAACTACGCTCCCTACACCCAGGGCCAAAGAAGTGAATTTGTACCTATATTTCCCATCCTGAGAACACAACAGATAAAATTCCACACTCCATACCCCTCTAAGCTTACTGTATTGCTATCAAATGGTCCGGTCACCTATAATTCAGCCTCGGAGGCAAAAGAAGACCTTTTCCGGCGAGGGATAATTAAGGAGCACCTGTCGGGTCAGAAAGCCACTAAGCCTGTCCACCCTAGACAACCCGAGGTGGAAGTACAGCCTTCAGGACCTAATCTGGATCTGGAAGACATGTCAATGAGAATTCACCTTCTGAGAAACCCCACATTGTCTGTGAATCAGAAGTAAGTCCTGGTCTTGATTTCTTTTCTGCCTTCCTGGCGCCTGGGTGGACTATAGGGGGAGTGCTTGGGGGGTGGACTGATTGGGGGTGAAGACCTCGGGGTAGAATGGGGAAGGACCGCTGACCCAAATAGTGGAAAAAACTTAACGATTTAACATAAATTTCAGCCTTACACTGTAATGTTGGGTAATTGGGTCCCCTCGATGGCTGACATATAGTCGGGCTGGGGGGTTCCAGTGGACACCCCATCGTATCATGTTCCCCCTCTTCTGTCTGTTTGCTCCCTCTGACCTGCCTCTCGCTCCCTGGATCTCCTGTCAATTAATCTGTGCTGGCAGGGGGTACCGGGGGGAGTTTCCTTGGGCTGGGGGAGGCTGGGAGGGGTCCGACTCAGGTGAGGAGGGTGAAGACTAAAGGATGATCCTGACTACGGGTGGATGTATATATGTACCATTTGAGTCGGACTCCAGTTTGAGTTGTTGAGTCACTTGAACTAATATACAGCACGGCGACTGCAATGGAACAAAAACAGTGAAGACCCCTAAGAACAGAACCCAACAAAACACTTAACTTTGGACAGAGAACATTCTCTATTGTTGCCGTCTTTCTCCCTCTTCTTTTGTCTTCTCTCCCCTTCTCCCCCCTTTTCCTCCTCTTTCTCTTGCTCCCCTTCTATCTGTTCTAAGTTAATAAGTTGTCAATGTGGAGTGGAGGGGGGGCTCCGAGGAAGGAGGGGATATGGGTTACCTATAACATCGATGGTAACTCATCTTAATCAAATTAAGACCCAATTCACAATAACCAGCTTAATAAAAGGGAAAATGTCCCTTGGAGGGTGATTGAGAGGGGAATTCATTGACTAGACAGAATATAGACATTGCTCTGTCTATGAGATGGGGGTGTCAGGGTGAGATGGATCAGGTGGCCAGGTGGCCAATGGCCACTAAAGAAATTGGATTGGCTTCCAGATTTTGAAAAGTTACCAGCTAACTGGCCACCTGCCTTTGAAGTGATTTTTGAGCCCTCAGAAATGATAGCCACTAAAAATATTGCTCTGGCTACCAGATTTTGAAAACTGGTGGCCACACTGGCCACCGGCACACAAACTGATTTGTCCCCCCCCCCGGGGGGGTGGAGAGAGACCTAGATCAAACTTATGGTATCCTCTAGGATAGGATCACTGCTGAACTTGACATATGCAATTCACCGGGCCTATGTGTAACTGTTCCTTGGAAAAATTTATAAACTTTGAATTAAAAAAAAAAAAAACTTATGGTATCCTGGGCATTGCTGGGGAAGGGAGAGTATAATCGGGGCACGTTCCCCCTGGAAGCCTTTACCCTTTACCCATAATATGGGGGAAGGGAATATACAATTGTCAGTACAAAGTAGATGGGAGGGTCTGGTGCTTTGGATCCAACTCAGCCTACACACTACGACCAACATTGCTGTGGGATCAAGGGGGAGGGGGGAATTGGGGGATTGGATCAGGGAAGACGATTTGGGAAAGTATTCTATAACCAGGGAAAAGGGAGGCTGAAAATCCAGGGGTAAAGGGGGGCCCAGAGAAACCTGTAATATTGGACCAATTGGAAGGGGAAAACACCATTCCCTAGGGATCTTCCAACTCGGGTGGGGAAACCTCCTCCTTGGAAACAGGAGATCCCTATCAAACCTGGTCCCCTTGGGAGACCAGTCTGAGATTATTATAGGTGGTCTGTTTACCACCTTAGAAATGGAAGCACTCATGTACATAGTTCTTGTTTATACAGCAATGTTGTTTGATATAACTAGTTTTGGTTCAGCTAAGTTGAATGAAATGAGACACTGGAGACATTTCTGCAAATGGTATATTAGTACTTTATTAAAAATACTTCCGAAGCATTTAGACAAGAATCCACGAAGGACAACTAGTGAAATTACTGCTGAAATTGACCAACTTGTTCTTGATATGTTGGGGGGAATGAACCGTGAGACGGAGGGCTGGAGGGAACTGAAAAATAAACAAAAAATAAGGGGTTAAAAAATCATATAGTACGGGTAGTTTCAGATTTTAACCTTAAAAGAAATAAAAAAAAAACTTAAATGACTACACAACCAGTAAAGATTTATTCACTAAACATCAGCGGACTCCATAGCCTTATTAAACAATCACGGATGATGCAGCATCTTAACAGACAAAGGGCAGATATAACCTTTATGCAAGAAACTCACCTCTCAGAAGTTGAACACCAGAAATTGTCCTGGGGGGCAGATATGTTGTCCACTCCTCCCCTCACCCGAGTGGATGCAGGAGGGGAGTTGCTATAATGATCCTTGCTACTCCCCAATTTAAAATAAATAACGTTCATTCCAACAGACTAGGTCAATATACTATTATTCAAGGATGATTATACAACCAAGAAGTTACCTTGGCTAATATATATTTGCCTCCACAGACTCAGACATCAATAATTTGATTGATCCTGGCCAAGATCTTGGATATGCTTAAGGGTCAGTTAATAATGGCCAGTGATTTCAACATGACCCTACAGCCTAACCTAGACTCATCAAACCCTAAAATTTACCATCTCTCCAACTCCGTAAAGTTTTTTAAAACACAGCTTGAACATTTGGGTCTGGTCGATGTCTGACGAAAAACGTCTCCTCTTCCCCAGGATACACATACCATTTGAGCAGATTCCACTCCTATTCAAGATTAGACTATTTTTACTACATGTGAACACTTTTCAACAGTGGGGACATTGCTATTGGCCCAAATATTCTGTCCGATCATCATCCGCTTATGTTAAAATTAGATTTGGGTAAGAAACCTAAACATTCTCTTTGAGACTCAACTCCTACTATCTAAAAGATAAAGAATTCACTGACCAGATGAAAAAGAGGATCCCACAATTTAGAAGAAAATAATTCTCCTTCACTCGGACGCCCACCTGTGGGATGCTATGAAAGCCACAAGAGGTGAAATTATCGCTATGCTCTAAATAAAAAAAAAAAAGAGAGAGAGAGACCAGATGCAATTATCTGATTACCAGCTTACAAAACTATCAATTACTATACAGAGAAGGAGACAAAACATTACAAATTAAAATTAGAGATACAAAAGCTGCTATCACAAAAATCATGGACACCAAGATTCAAATGTCCCTAATATATTTAAAACAAGCTCATTATGAAGGGGATCAAGAGGGACACACAGATTAGCACAGAGATTGAGGCCAGAAAACACAGTGACAATTTTAAAAATCAAGCTCCCTAAAACAGGTGAAATAGTACATAGAAAAGAAGAAATACGGCAAACTTTTTGCGCTTTTACTACCAACAACTATATACGCTCAAACAACATCAACCTTGGAACAAAGACAGGACTTTCTGGCCCATCTGCATCTACCGAAATTAACAAATTCCCAAATTCATAAATTGAAGGCTCCTATAGCAGCCGAAGAAATAAACACAGTGATAGCTAATCTATCTACAGGCCGCTGTCTGGGTCCGGATGGGTTTACCGTCGAATGGTATAAATCCTTTAACAAGGAATTATCCCCCAGACTTCTCCAACTTTATAGAGAGATAGCCAAGAGCATTCCCCCCAACATGGGAATATGCAATGATAGCAGCAATTCCCAAACCAAATGGGAATAAACTAGAACCATCCTCATCCCGCCCAATATCAATCCTAAATTCAGACTATAAAATCTATATGGCCATCTGGGCTGCCAGAATTGAAAATATTCTCCCAACTATAATTTACCCAGACCAAGCTGGCTTCATTAAGCATAGCTCCACTACGGACAATATTAGAAAATCCTTAATCTTAATCGAATACATCCAAGCCCGAAAAATACCAGCAGTTTTATAAGCCTTGATGCAGAAAAGCATTTGATCAGGTCTACTGGCCCTTCTCATGGGACACATTGAGGGAGTTTGGATTTCAGACACACTGTTGAACTGGCTGGTCAAATTTATTTCTCTCCCAAAGCTTACATGTGAATTAATGGTGGACGATCTTCACCTTTTCCACTACACCAAGGTATAAGACAGGGCTGCCCACTATCCCCTCTACTATTCATATTATATATTGAGCCCCTAGCTGTAGCATTAAGAGCATCAACAAAAATAGAGGGAATTCCCTTGGAACAAACGGAATACAAGATCAGTCTATTTGTGTATGACATTCTTCTTTCTCTCCTAGCTCCTTCAGACTCAATCGTAGAGGCATGGAGAATCCTAAAAAGATATGAAGAATTAGCCGGTTTCAAATTAAATATATCTAAAATGAAAGCCCTCTCATTTAACTATACCCCCCGAAAATTCTTAAACAAAGTTTGCCTTTAAAATGGAACTCCACAAAAATAAAGTACCTAGGTATACCTATCCCCCAGAATTTACAGGAAATTGAGCTAATTAACTACTGCATGAACCCCTTTCCATTTCAATCCAGAAGGATCTGGACAGATGGACCCAACTCCCACTTTCCTTGTTTCAATGTATTGAAACAATTAGAACTAATGTTCTACTTCGACTTTTGTATTTGTTCCAAAATATTCCACATTTCCCATCTCCATATTTTTCTAAATCATGGGACAACATGATATTTTCATATGTTTCAACAAAAAATCCATGAACTGCTCTCTATATTAAAGTTGTCCTTATCTCAGGGTGGAACTAATCTTCCAGACCTCAAACGTTACGCAGAGACGGCATTCTCCCAGATATTACTTCTTTGGCTTTCTAACAAATTTGAATCACCCTGGAAGAAATTGGGTTTCACTTGAATGAGTTAAACGACATTAAAAAGATTATATTTTCATCCCCGGGGAAAACTCCTCCTTTAAAAAAATTCACAGAAATCTCGTCACAGGTTCTGAAGATTTGGTTTCAATTACGTAAAAAAGAACCATTCCAACAAATCTATGAATACTGTAAAGTGATCTCAGAGGACAAACTTTTTGTCCCATCCCATACCGATTTATCCTTTTCCAGCTGGAGAAGACCAGGACTGGAACAGGTGTTCTAGTTCCTGGGTCCCAAAGAGGTGTTAACATTTGATGACCTAAAACAGAAATTCAGTCTATCAGATGCTGATCAGTTCAGATATTTTCAAATAAGAAATCATATATTCTGAAATCATAACATCCAAGTTAATCTGACCCACCCAGTCCCTCCCCTTTTAAAACTATTTTCTGATCATTCCCTAGGAAATCACTGGAATCATTTAATTGGAAACCTAAACAAAATCACGCAAGATCTTACTAAAGAATCAATCAATTCAATACTGGCTAATTGGAACAAATACCTAGACTGTAATATATCAACAGAAGAATGGTCCTCCTAGCCCTTAGAGCAGTTAAAATTACCCAATCACATATACGGAGAGAATATTCCTGGAAGTGTAGGTCTAGGTTTTTAGGTCCCCGCAGCTAACGAAATATCTTCCAGCAGAATATGGATTTGCTGGAGGGGATGTAGAATGGCTGATATTGCACATGTAATGTGGCAACATCCACTATTGATGCCTTTCTGGATAAACCTTCAAAATGAAATAACAGACAGTCTGGGAGAAAGTGTTGATCTTACAGCTGAGATGGTTTTGCTGCTATTTACCGGACCGTCCCCCCCCCCCATGGACAAAAACCCTTCTGGCTATTTTTTTGCTTGCAGCTAAAAAATCTCTTACAAAAAAATGGATGTCTCATGACACTCCTACCGTACATGACTGGAAACGTATTATGATTTCCATATACCAGATGGAAAGCATAACAGCTAAGATGAATAGCCAGTCTCAGTCCTTCACCAGGCAATGGCAGCAACAGTCCTTACATCAGGCAGTGGTAGATCCTGAGTTTTCTCCATAGTAAGACCTGAAGAGAGTGGGAGGAGAGATCTATCTGCCCTTGATATCCTTTTGACCATAACCAAAATATTAATGTAATAAATCTAAATGTTTTTATCTTAACTTAACCAGAGGATGTAAAAGAATTGTAAACCTGAAGTATTGTACTGAATGTCAATGATTGTAAAGTGTCTCATGGATTGTTGGAAAAATCCTAATAAAAAACAAATTTAAAAGAAAAAAGAAACTCCCCAAATAGTGCAGCCACTCACGATGCAATAGTCTCCTCTACTTCCACTACATAGTGATTGACTAGACTGCATTGGGGGTGTTCCCAAGTCCAGGAAACATGCAGTGGGAGCTCATCAAGAATTGTAACCAAACATGTTTTTGTGTGGTAACCCCAGTATGGTGGACAGTCTGTTTTTTAATTTTTTTTAAAGAAAAAAAAAGAATCAGAATCAAACAACCAGTTACATCAGCAGTCTACAGAATGTGAACAACCATAACATTATTTGTTAAACTAGGTACACTTTGAGTTCTAAGGAGGTGGACAGCGTCCCTTTAACTTCCTCCGGAACAACCATGAGAGTCTAGGAATCTGGGTTCCCCGTTTATATGTGGTTTTATTGCTCTGCATTACTAACTTTATTTGACTGTAAGACTGGAGTAGAGTTATTTTTTTCATGTGTATTTAACATTTAATTTGCAAATATATATCTGGGGGATTATCACCACTGTGCTCTTCAGCTCCAGAAAGTTCACAGAACCCAAAGTGATATTACAGTGCTTACACAACAGGATTAATCCAAAGGCATTCTGCATCCAATTCGGAAGCTGCAAAGAGAAGTATGTATTTGTGTGGAGTCTGGACCTTCTTATGTCAAGGAGTATTTGAGGCATGAAGAGAATAGAAATGCGCAGGCAACCACAGGCAGCAACATAACTTCTGAAGGGATGACATGTGTATTAAAGGGCTGTACAATATTTTTGAAAATCAATAAAACATTATAAAGTAAAACATATAGTGTATGCTCTCTGGACACAAAGAGCAGAAATGAAATAGAGCGAAACAGGAAAAATGGATGTGAAAACCAAAGCATTCAACGATGCTCCCCAAGTATCCCTGCAAACATACAACACTGTTTGTGTCAGTTAATTACCCATGGTAACTACATCAACCATGCCGTGTAAGGGAATGGGCGGAGATACCACTATCAGGGATGCAGTGAAGCATGTCCTCCCCACTGTGAAAGGAGGAGCTGCCACCAATTGCAGATAGTTTGGTATGTGTTTTGGGGCTTGGAGGAGGCAGACAAGAAAGAGAAAGTGCAACACCACAGGTACTTTTTATACGTGTGTGTGTGTGTGTGCACACACGCGCGCACGTGTGTATGTGTGTGTGTGTGTGTGATCCACACTCCCTAATTCCTCAGTAATAGCACTGTCTGGCTTGCTGAATGAAGCAAGAGAAATACCTCAGAAAATAGAAACAGAATTTGTCAGCAGAAAAGGACCTCTTGGCCCATCCAGTCTGGCCAGATGTTCCCTGTCTAATCTGTCTCTGCAGACTCCAACTGGTCTCTGGCGACCCTCCTTCCTCCTTGATTGTTTTCTAATACACACCTACCTGTATATCTATACCATGCATGCTTGAAGCCCCCCAACTCTCGTGTTGGTGTACTACTTTTTCCCATTATAGTAACCTACTTCACTCAGCTCAGAATAAAAATCGTAACATCCATTTTTATTTATTTAGAATTTTTGGCCAGGACAGACACACTGGGCGCAGGTTCATTTGCAGGTGTATGCCACCCCCCAGGGTGAGAAATATTACAGAGCAGTACAGTGTAAACAAAGTCAACAAGTCAATGAACCTCAGATACATACAATTAGCAATAAATATATACAAAAAGTCATGAGGTATTAGTTAGAATATGTGCACACTTTTAATGGAAAGGTAACTGATTCATCCAACAAAATGCAGCAGTGTGTTAATTAGGCCTCATGCACCTGAGGTGTGACAATATCCCATGATATACCACACCTTGGAGTGCATTATTGCTATTATGAACTAGATCCATTGTTTTACTGTTAAAAATAAAAAAAAAAAATTTTTAAATGTTTTACTAATATATTTTATAATGTGTAGTAATACACTGAAACAACATAGTCCTTTTAGTTTTTGCTATGGGCAGCAGGTGGCGCTGTTGTAACATCTGCATAGTGTGGTGAGGAACCAGGTTGCCTGTATGTACCAGAGTGATTTCTTTTGTTATACAACTTCTGAACTGTTGGGGGGGGGGGAGAGAAGGTTTTTAGTAGAAACAGTTGCCACAAAATAAGTAGGATTTATGTACTGGAGCCCGGATGAGGAGCAGAAACCTTTCAATAGCGGGACTGAGACCTCTGGTACTTCTAAGTGATCGGTAAGTCACTTGGTTCTGCTATTCAGTTTGGGAATTGAACGTTTATTAAATATTTATGGGCAGTGTTTTAGCTGTGGAGAATGTAGTACCTAAGAAATGTAATTGTGTGACTTTACAGTGAAATGGGTGGCTGAGCACGTGCCTCTCGACAGTGAGTGAGAATGTAAAGCCGCACACACAGCCACTTTTTAAGAATAAAATGCAGTTTAGGATTGCATTACATTTTTAAGACTGGACACAGACATGAAGTACAGCTGAGCATGGTTTGTTTTTGTTCTTTTGAGGTTTTGGTTGTCACTTGCCCCTTTCAGTACTATTCAGCAGAGTCACAGAGTTGTTTGTGTACAGGGAATCCCACGGGGGCAAGTAGAGGAATTCATGCACAGTGAGAAGGCTGCCTGTCGGAGGTTTTCGGAAGCCATGATTATGTAGTAGAATTTAATCATGGCACCAAACACCTCTAAGCCAATCAGATTTCTTCATTCTTTTTAGATAGTTCATAATAACTGTTACTGTATGGCACAGCAAAATACCACACAAAACAGGGAGTGATGTTAACCATTTCCAGAAATGCACAGCAGTAGACTACTAACCATTGCTGAGAGAGCCCATGGCATGCACAGAAGACTACATGAATAAATTAAAATAGCATTTTAATTTTGCTAATCAGCCTGTACCAAGTACATTATGCATTTTCTCAAGTGATTTGCAATTTAACACTAATTGCTAATCAATATATCTTCTTCAAGGGTATCTCTTTCACCAGGCTACACCCAAGGAATTTATAGATGCAAGGCAGTAGGACTACACAGAAACTTTTTGCAAGTAGTCCACTAGGGCTACCCATGATCATCCTGCACGTCTCCGTGGGCTGCCTTGGCTCAGCCCATAACATGAAGGCCTGCCAGATTTGCAGAAACATCAACACCACTACTCAGCGATGCCAAAAAAATGCTTTAGAGATGCACCTTTTGAAGCAGAAGGTGCCAGAATACAGAAGGACCTCCAGGAGAAGAGCTCCACCATGTGACCGGCGTGCTCCTTGGGCTCTCATTCCTCCAAGTCTCAGGAGAAGGCTTCAGGCAGCATAAACACAAGCACTGAGAGAGGGAGCACAGCAAGGACAAGACCTCCATCTTCCACTCATGGTCACTCCCTTCACTCCAGTGCAACCACCTCAGCGCTGTCACCTGTTCTGGTGATGCCGCCACCAGCCACCCAGACCATTGACTCACTCAAGTCAGGGAAGGCTACAAGCATCACCAGAACCAGGAAAATTATTGTAGCACTCCAGGGCTGAAATAATAAATGCAGCAGGCAGGAATAGTGATGCAAATGAGTTTACTCACTCCAGTCACTCATGCTCCCTTAGCGCCTCGGCCCCACAATCAGGCCTTCATTAGAGAAGCACCACCAGGCCTAGTATGGCCAGTGTGTCACCATCAGTGTCTGGGACTGCGCCTCCCTAGTGGACGCCATCCGGAGTTCCCCTTGACCTCACAAGCACCAATGTTCAGGTGGTACTCTTGTCCTTTGTGGATAAACTTAAATGCCTGCTACCTCCTCCTCCTGTAACAGGAGATTTATTTATTTATTTATTTACGTGTTTCACCAGGAAAGGCAATATGAGCAAATAAGTTGCCTGCCTCACAGTGCGTCCTGGGAGGGTACAGGGGAATATGATACAGACGGGAGCAAAAAAAATATCCATACATCTGTACAACACAAAAGCAGAGTACAATTATACCATTTGAGCTGAGGGATTAAACAGGAACACTAGATACTAAACTTTATGTACAGAAAAGTGCAACAAGAGAACGATAATCCCAAACAAAATATCACTCATAGACAAGTAGTGCCTTTCATGGAGGATTTCATTAGACAGAGGGATGTTCCAGGAAATCAGCTAGTAGGGTGGGTAATGGACACTTGGAGGCTGTGGAGGGGAGGAGCTGTCCTGTTAGACTGGCTCTAGAGTAAGGAAGTGGAAGCATGCAGCAGGCAGTAGCTGAGGAGGGATTAGCCACAGGTACAATTTACTGAGAGGAAGTTATGTAAGGCTGTGGAGATGGAGTAGGGGAGGAAGAGTGGTGGATCGGGGCAGGGTGAGAGTTCCATAGTTTAGGGAAATGGCAAGAGAAGGCCATTCACCCTCCTGTGGTCAGATGACGGGGACTAACATTTGACGAGAGACAAAAGATCTAAGGGAATGAGAAAGAGGGGGAAGGGTGAAGAGTGAGGAAGCGAGACAGGAGGGGAGAATATCAAACCAAAATTTAGACACAAATGTTGCACAATGAAGGTGGCGTCAATTTTCTAATGATGGAAGGGCCAGAGGTTACAGTGGTGAGGAGCAAAGGAGCATCTAAAGCAATGCGACAGAAGGAGTTAAAGAGAGTGTCCAATCTGGATAAGGAAGACTTGGGAGTAGCACTGAGACTACATCACAGTAGTCAAAAATAGATAGGATCATCTTCTGGACAAGTTCCCATCTAGCCTGTAGTAGGGGGGCAACACTGATTCCTGTATACAGCACCAAGCTTGGGGTGCAGCTTTTCAGGATTGCGCAACATGACCAGAGAAGGTGAGGTTTTGGTCAACCATATCCCAAGGTACCTGAAAGAAGAGGTGTCCTCAAGGACTGTCCCATCAAGGGTGTGGAAGGATGGGGGAAGGGAGGAGGAGGGAGCTGGAGAGTCTCTGCCTAGTGCCAAGGGCCATGGAGACTATCTTCTTGGCATTGAGTGAGAGTTGATGGGAGCTAAACCAGAGCTGAACTTTATCAAAGTCATTCTAGAGTCTGGTAGCTACTTCAACGGGGGACTGGCCAGAGGTGAAGCGGACCATGTCGTCAGCATACATGTGTGTGGAGGAGGAGGATGAGCAGACTAAGGGAAGGTCATTTAGAAATATGGAGAATAGGATGGGACCCAGCATGGACCCCTGTGGGATGCCAGTGCTAATGGGGGGACACAGAGTCAGCTATTCAGACTGATTGAGTTCTGCCTAGCAGGTAGGCACTGAACCATTTGGTGACAGAGTCAGAGATACCAGCAACAGAAAGGGTATTGAGGAGAAGAGGGTGGAGACTGTGTCGAACACCTTTGCTAGGTTGACAAAATAAACATAGAAGCTGGACGGCAGGAGACTGCTAGGTCCATCTAATCTGCCCATTTGTTTTAGACCTATTTTAACACTCTAGTTGCCTTTTGTAGTCAGGGCTTCCTTGTGTCTATCACATGCATTCTTGAACTCCCCACAGTGTTGACGCCCACAACCTCTTGGGGCAGGCTGTTCAGGTGTCCACCACTCATTCTGTGAAGAAAACTTCCTGGTGTTGATAGAGAACCTCCCTCCTTGCAGCCTGAGGTCATGTCCCCATGTCCTGGAGCCCTTCTTGAAGTGAAAAAGTTCCTGTGCCTGTACCTTGTTAATGCCTTTTATGTACTTGAATGTTTCAGTCATGTCCCCACTCTCTCTTCTCTGCTGCAGGCTGTACATATTCAGTTCCTTAGGTCTTTCCTCGTAGGACAAGTACTGCAGACCCTGAATCATTTTTGTCACCTTTCTCTGTACTGTTTCCACCCGGTCAATGTCCTACCTGAGGTGAGGCCTCCAGAATTGGACTCCATATTCCAGGTAAGGCCTGACCAGAGATCTATACAGTGGTAGTACAACCTCTCCCCTCCCAATGCAGCCCAGCATTCAGCATTCTGTTGGCCTTCAATGTTGTCTTCACACTGCTTACTAATCTTCAAGTCGTGCCGGAGATTATGATTCCCAGATCTTGTTCCGGGTTTGAGGCCACCAGTCTTTTACCTCCTAGATAATACTCCTTTCTTGGATTTTCTTCTTACTGTATGTGCATGACCTTGCACCTTTTGGCATTAAATCTCAGCTGCCAAACCCAGACCATTGTTCTAGTTTCTTGAGGTCAGCTTCCATCTTGCTCACTCCTTCTGAGGTGTTCACCCTGTTACATATCTTGGTGTCATCTGCGAACAGACACACCTCCTTCCAGTCCATCAACAATGTCTGCTATAAAAACATTGAAGAGCAGAGGCCCCAACACTGAGCCCTGGGGCACCCCGCTGGTCACCCTGCCTTCCGTTGACTGCATTCCATTAACCTGTACCCTCTGAGTTGTGCCTTGTAACCAGTTTTGTACCCATATGACTACTTTTGGACCAATTCCTGTGTGGTCAAGCTTCCTTACCAGTCTTCTGTGTGGAACCGAATCAAAGACCTTACTAAAGTCTAGGCAGACCACATCTACTGCCCCACCATCATCATCCACTATTTTTGTAGCGTAGTCAAAAAACTTGAGCAGATTTGTCTGGCATGACCTACCTGCTGTGAAACCATGCTGTTTAGGGTCTTGTTGGCTGCTAGTTTCAAGGAATGCTATGATCCTCTGTTTGAGTAGTGTCTCCATTAGTTTCCCTTCTAAAGACAAGAGGCTCACCAGTCTGTAGTTACTAGCCTCTTCGCAACTGCCCGATTTGTGAAGTGGAACCACTATTGCCTTTCTCCAGTTTTCGGGTACCACATCGCTCTTCAAGGATTTTGTAAACAGAAGTGCCAGAGGGGTTGCTAATTCTGCCCCCAGTTCCTTAAGGATTGGGGTGCATCTCGTCTGGTCCCATGGCTTTGTCTGCTTGTAGTTTATTTACGCCTCTGCACTTCAGCTTCTGTAAAGGGACTCATGTCCACCCCTGGTCCTGGGGTGTTGTGTTTTTCAGAGCTGGAACATCCCCTGGTCCTCTTTGGTAAACACCAAGCAGAAGTATTTGTTGAGAATTTCGCTTTTTTGGGTCATGTTTAGTGCATTTCCCTTCTTTAGTAGCAATCTTTACTATCCCCCCTTTCGTTTTCCTACATTCCCTAAAGTTTCTAAAAAAAATGATTTGTCGCCTCTCTTTGCCCCTTCTGCTATCTTTTCCTCTGTCTAGGCTTTTGCCTGTCTAATTTGTTTGTTAGACTCTCATTTTTTTCTTGTACGACTCCCAGTCTTTCTCAGTTTTGGTTTCCTGGTATATGCTGTACGCTTTCTTTTTTTCTTTGACTGTGGTAGCCACTTCCTTGGAAAACCATAGAGGATTTCTTTTTCATTTTGCTTTGCTGACCGATCTGGCACATTGATCTGTGGCAGACTTTATTGCCCTCTTGAGTCTCCCCACATGACCTCCATCTCCTTAACCTCTGTTTCCATTAACTGGCTACTTATGTTGTTCCTCATTTTTTGGAAGTCAAACTTCCTGAAATCTAGCACCTTTATCTTTGAGTGGCTGGTGTCCTGTGTTATATTTACCTTAAAGCTTACCATGCGATGGTCGCTGTTGCCCGTATAGCATCCCAATTCAATGTCCTTGATCCTTTCTGAGTTTGTGAGGACAAGATCAAGAATGGCATCTCCCCTTGTTGGGATTTTAACAAGCTGACACAGTCCCGAACCTTGTAGTGACAATAAGAAGTCACTACTTCTTGTTGTTGCTGCCGTTAGCATGCTCCAGTTAATATCTGGTAGGTTGAAGTCCCCACCAGTATTACTTCACCTTTATCAGACATTTTGTGGATTTCTCTTAGGTCTTTGTCTCTTTATCTCCTTGATTTGGGGCCTGTACACAACACTAATTCTGAAGGGGTTTCCTTGCTGTGTCTACTGTTAGCCACAGTGACCGAAGTCCCCAAGTTGCCCTTTCACTTCTGTGGCTTTTATTTCCTCCCAAATGTAAATGGCTACCCCACCTCCTTTTTGCCCTATCTTTCCTGAACAGATTGTAACTGGAATGGCTGTATCCCATCTGTGGTTTTCGTGAACCACATTTCTGTTACAGCTACCCAGTCCAACCTTTCTGTTTCAAGATGGCTATGAGTTCAGGAAGTTTATTGGTTAGGCTCTAGTATTTGCAACCATTGCCTTCCAGGAATGTACCTCCTTTGACACAAGGTTGTACCCTCTTCCTGGACTGCTCCAGTTTGCTGTTTCTGGCCAAGAGATTATGGAGCTTGCTGGTTTGGGCAGATACTGGCTCTGATTTGCTTTCTGAGGATGTGTGCGTGCATTTGGCATTTTTGGGAGTGATGACCAGCCCAGCGATGACATGGGTGTGAGCTGCATCGTACTCCACTTTACTTAGTTTAAACTACCTTTATAGACATCAAATTTTTATCTGAGTGCTCACACACCTTCTCTGTTTAGGTGCAATCTGTGTATTTAAAAAAAGCTCTTTCTCAAAAGTTGTGCCAGTTCCCTATGTAATGGTATCACTTGTCTTGGCACCAGTCATGCAGCCATGAGTTGAATTTGCCTACTTCAATCTCTCTGACTCGCGTGGTGCTTTTTCCTTTTTCCCACACTGGCAGCACTTCTGAGAAGGCTAATTTGGATGGAAGGGAAGAAAGTTTGTTGGCCAGGTCCTCGAAGTGTTTCTTGGCATTCTGAACTGTGTGATTTACCAAGTCATTGGTACCAAGGTGTATTGTTATATTTGTAACATCACCTGATTCCTGCACAATTGTCTTTATGCGGTTAGTGTCCCTACTTGCAGAGGTTCCTGATAGACACTTTACCACAATGTCGCTTTTAACATATTGTGTTAGGTGGTGTTCCACTCCTCAGATCATGGAATCCCCGATTATAAGAATTTTGCTTTTATTTATATTTGTGCTGTTTTTATTTTGAGTTTTAGTATTTTTGATGTTATTGCATTTGGTTTTGGTATTGTTGGTTATATTTTGAGTATTAGTATTTTTGTTTTAATCATAGTTTGTATTGGCTTTAATTGCGTGTTGGCCTTTTTGGTGGTTTCATTTCTTTACCTTGTATTGCTTTGTCTTGGTTGGTAGCAGTGGAAAGAACCTGTTTTTGGTTTGGATGGCCGAGAAATGCTCCTCGTTTTTGGCTTCCTTCCTGGGACTCCTATGATGCCTCTTTTTCCTTACCACCTGTCAGTCTCTGGGCCCTGCCTCGAGTCCTGGCCCCGGCTGACATTCTGGTACTGGTGGGGTGGGGGGGTGAGGAGATATACTATAGAGTTCCCTGTATTGTAGGTCATATATTATAATCCAAGCATCCCTGTGGCTGGGCTGCAAGATCTGCTATAGCTGTTACGCACGGCAGGTCCCTGATTGCCATTTGTAGATCCCATTGCACAGTGCACCACAGTTTCCATAACTGACAAGATCCATTTTTTGTTGTTGTTTTGTTTTCTTTTAGTTGAGAGGTAGTATTGATTCCTGTTTCTTGGCAGAAAATGTAGACAAAAAGAAAACAGAACAGTGAGTTTTTTTTTTTTTTTTTTTTTTTAGCTACTACCTCCCTATCAGGTGTTTCTCCTTCCTACTGAAAATACCATCAGTTTGTTAAGGTCTGCCATTACTAGCACAACTAGAGACTGGAGGAGAGGAGGTCTCTCCCAGTCGGTGAACATATGAACATACAAACATACGAATAAGCCAGCAGAAGAATGCCATTTGGTCTATCAAGTCTGCTCATATTACAGGTCCACAGCCTAAGCTAATGTCCCTGCCCTCCCTCCCCACTCCTCCCATCCTCCCTACCCATGACTCTTACCTTCCCCTATGCCTGTCTCAGCTTCTCTTGAAGCTGCCCACTGCCTTCAATGAGATGACCTCTTCCAACAGCACATTCCAAGTGTCCACCACCCTCTCTGTGAAGAAATGCATCCTGACCCCCCTCCTAAACCTTCCACCCTCCAGCTTAAGACTGTGCCCCCTCCTGTTATGGTTGCCACTTAGCTTAAAGAGATTCTCCTTATCAACCTTATTTATCCCTTTCAAATACCTGAAAGTCCCAATCATGTCCCCCCCCTCTCTCTTCTGTCTTCCAGGGAGTACATGTTTAGTGCCCTCAACCTCTCCTCGTATGTCTAACCTTGCTGACCCGCTATCATCTTTGTAGCCCTCCTCTGGACCTTCTCCAGCAGGTAAATGTCCTTTTTGAGGTGTGGGCACCAGTACTGAACTCCATACTCTAGATGCGGCCTTACCAGTGACCTGTACAAGGGCAGTATAACCTCCTCTCTCCTACTACTGATCCCCCTAGATATGCATCCCAGCATCTTGTTTGCCTTTACTGCTGCTTTCTTGCACTGCATGGAGTGCTTTAGGTCACTAGTGATCATTACACCCAGGTTCTTCTCCTCTGATACAGACACTCTGACTCCTCCCAGGTAGTACTCTGTCCTGGAATTCTTGGCTCCAATATGCATAACTTTGTATTTCTTGGCATTGAAGCCAAGCTGCCAGATCCTGGACCACCTCCCCCGCTTTTCCAGATTTTTCTGTAGGTCCCATATCCCTTCAGCTGTGTCCCCTCTCCCACAGAGCTTTGTGTCATCCATGAATAGGCACATTTTGCCTTTAATGCCATCCCCAATCTCATTGATGAAGACATTGAACAACACTGGCCCCAGCACTGAGCCCTATGGGACTCATTGGTTACTTCTCTGGTGCCAGATAACTGACCCCCAATAACCACCCTCTGGGTTCTGTCCCTCGGCCAGTTTTCCACCCATCTGGCCATCATTTCCCCAACCCCGAGATCCACTAACTTTCTGATCAACCTTTTGTGGGGCACAAGTCAAAGACCTTGCTGAAATCAAGATAGAGGATATCTACCGCTTGGCCTCTGTCTACTGTCTTAGTCAATCAGATTCATTTAACACAATCTCCCCCCCATGAACCTGTGCTGCCTCGCATCCTGGAGACCATGCTCCTCTAGATATTCTACCAACCTTTCCTTTAGTATGGTTTCCATGAGACAAGGGATACCACTGCATAGGGAACTGACACAACTTTTGGGAAAGAGCTTTTTTTAAATATGATGGATTGCACCCAAACAGAGGAAGTGAAGCTTAGCAGACAGTAAGGATAGGAGCTAGATTGTACTTGCGTGATGCCTCTAGGGTTGCCCTTTGTGTCTGAAGTGTTTGCTTCTGGTTGTTTCTGGCTGAGAGCTTTCTATTAGCTGACCCTATTTCAGTAGTGGGTACAGCAGAAAGTAAGGCTAGGGGCTGAACCGGTCTTGGTGTATTCTCCTAGGGGTGCCCTTTTGTGTCTGAGCTGTTGCTTCCAGCTGAGAGCTTTCTATTAGTCGACCACTATTTCAGTAGTGGTACAGCAGTACAAATGCTGATTTACATATAGCAGTCAGGAATTTGGGTAAGTTTTCCAACTGCTCCTTATGTTGAGAGAGCAGCCGCTGGCTGGTTCTGAGCAGAGCGATTGAGGAGAGAACTACCTCAGCAGAGATAGGAGCTCTGGACTGTACTCCAAGAGGGATTCAGCCAGGTAGAACTACTGTCATGGAATCCCTGCTTCTGCTCCTGTCGGAATCTGCCTTGCCTCCATGATTGGTCTCTCTCTCCCAGTTGGTGAAGATCAATGAAGCTCAGCAGACCGTAATAGCAGATGTGATGTGGCTCACCATCCATCCCAGAGAGGATGGAGTCGGTGAGCCTAATCAGGAGGTGATAGTGAGTGATTCTTCCAAAACCCAGATTGGAACGGGTGAATAAATGAGAGTCAGCAAGGTAGGAAGAGAGTTGGGAGAGAACCAGGTGTTCTTGAAGCTTAGCAAGAGTTGGAAGGAGAGAGATGGGGTGATAGTTTGCAAGTGAAGTAGGGTCTCTGCCCTTTGGAAGGGGCAGAATGACAGCATGCTTCCACACAGCAGGAATGAAAGCAGTTTCGAAGGAAAGGTTAAGAAGGTCAGACAGTGGAGCAGCGATAGTAGGAGCCAAAAGAAATAGTAGTTTAGGATCCAGACCTCGGGTGACTTGACTTTTGAGGGGTTGAGTGTGTGCAGGGCAGCCAGGGTGTCTGAGAGTGAAATTTTGGTGAAGGAGAAGGGGTTTGATGGAGGGAGAGCAGGGGAAGGGGGGACAGTGAAATAGGTATTAAATTCAGTTGCTAATCTGAGGTTGTCGGACAAGAGAAAATTATTTATGTTTAGCAGAGGTGTGGGTATAGAATGAGGGGTGAAAAGGGAGTGTATGACCTTCCAGAATTTGGCAGGATTGTTAATACTAGATTGAAAAGTGGAACAGAAGTACCTAGACTTTGATAGACTAGTGGTTTTTGTGCACCTGTTGCACAAGGTGCGGTAGGTGTTAAAAATCACTAGGGAGCTTTGGAAACTTTATGCGTTTCCAAGCAATGTCTCGGCTTTTGACATGCCAGGAGTTCTGGGGTGATCCAAGGAGGTGATTTATCCCTGGTGTACCATGAATGGGCTGTGTTTGCCCCAAATTCCAGAAGAATTCCATGAAAGTAAGCATAATCATCATCAATAGTTTTAAACATGTTTAGAGGTACCCAATTTGCATGGGCCAGGTCATGAAGGAGGGGAGTGAGGTTCAAGGATTTATATAAGTGGATCAGTAGAATTTTATGGGGGGGCTTTGATCCTATGAATTTTGTGTACCATAAAGGTCATGTGGTGCTCACTTAAGGCATCAGGTAATAAGGCAGATTTGATGACCCTATGTGGATGGGACATGAAGGCCCAGTCAATTAGAAAGTGATTCCCAAATTTATGGTTTAACCGGGTTGGCTCCATCATGAGTTGAGTTAAGTTGTGGGCAATGATGTCATTTCAGGTTTTGTTTAGGAAGGGGGATAACCAGTTTTGGTTGAAATCACCCACGATGAACAGTTCACCAGCTGGGTATGGGAAACTATGTTACTGATGAGTTCTGCGATGGCAGAGGAGGGGAGTCCAGGGCGACAGTAGGCCCCAGCAGTGTATATGGGTATGGAGAAGGGGAGTGTTAGTTTGAGGATAAGGACTTCATAGGTTTTAGGAACCAAGCTGACAAGGATGGTGGTAAAACTGAGTGCTGATGAAACATATATTGCCACACCACCACCCCTGCCTGTTCTGTCTTGCCTGGTTATGGTATAGCTAGGAACAGCAAGAGACGGTTGTCTTATTTTACTATTTAACCAAGTTTCCGACGGTATGATGGTATCAGGAGCGTGAGATATAGCTAGTGGCTGGAGTAGGTCCAGTTTAGGGAGTAGGCTCCGAATATTTCAGTGTAGTATTTTTAGACCTTGGGGGAGGGGAGCAGGGTTGTTAGTGGACAGGCCAGTAGAGACAGAAGCAGAAACTGGGGAGACCAGGGGGCATGGCCCTGGGTTAGGGTTGATATTGCCTGATGATAGCAGTAAGAGGGCAATGATCAGAAGGTATATTTTTACACTCTTGTACCAGGGTGAAGAGTCAGAGCATCCTTGTAAAGGGAGGGAGAGAATGGGAGGGAAGGGATTGAAATTTTAGTAGGTGCAACAGAGTGTAATAGGTTGCCATTGGGAAGAGAGAGGCACAGGGCCAGACTGGGTTGTGGGGTCCAATTAAGGGTGCTTGGAGGAGGAGTCACAGTGAGGGTGCTTAATTGGAGTGTGGGTATGAAATGACTTGAGGGATCAGAGAAGGAAAGAACTGGGTAGATGTGTGGTAGAGGGAATAGAGTATAAGAAGGATAGTGCAGAGCAACCGAGTTAGGGATAGTGCCATGGTCGCAGAGCAGTTAGTGGTCAGAGAGGACATAGCTGGGGGGGAGCAGGTGAGGGGAGGAGGGAGCATGGGAATAATGGTAGAAGAAGTGAGGAGGGAGGGACGGAAGGACTGAGGCTCAATGGTGGTAGATACTGCAGTTACAATGGAAAGGCAGCGCAGTAAAGTAATTTGAGATGAGCAAGTGGAAAGGGTGAAGAAGGGAGGAAAGTAGTGCTGATAGCGCTAAGCATGGTACTGTTGGTAGAGTTATAGAGGAATACAGCACTGAGTAAGGAATAGCTGAACAAGGGAGAGAAGTGAGGAACCATAGCATGGGTTCACAATAGGCTGGACAGGTCAAGAACTGCAGGAAGTAGCACAGTAAGACACAGATACACCCAATGAGAGGATTCTGGCTAGAAATAATTGGGCAAGGAGCATAGAGGCGGGCCCGTGGGATAGCTCACGGATTTAAAGAGTGCTGGGGCGGAGAAAATTTGAGGAGAGACACTAGCCGGAAGCCGGTTTGCGCCATGAGAGTAGCAAGAGATATGTCGATGGAGCTCTATGACAAACCCCTAGCATCAACGCCTACTAGCTGATGCACCAGCTCCCATCTTGGGCATTGATGGCTTCACCTGCTCCCTCCTGCGCTCCTATCACACATGTCGATGAGGACCAGGAGTACAATCTGACCTTATTATGCAGGATGAAGAGGAGGAAGAGTATGTGGAAAGCTCCTATGATAGGACCAGTCCCACTGTATCTACAGGGAGTGAGGACTCAGTAGTACATACACCAAGATCCCTCCTGAAGATCCTCTTTATCACCATGATGCAGCATTGCACTAATAAAGCCTGAAGGTTAATCACAGGTGCACAGCATCTCACCCATTCCTGTGACCTATACATGCAAGCAAACTGTTTGAATCTCATGGGTAGGGTGAAATACCAGACTTTCCTTTTATCAAAAAAAAAGCCTACCTTGGACAACACCCCCCCAATACAGAATTAACTCTAACTTGCGGCCAACCCACATTTAATGCGAGGTATGGCACGACAAAGTCTTCATGTACTTCTCTGCCGCACATCTGAGACGCAGCGATCATCTGCATACCGGGTGCCCACCTGGCTAAATGACCTCCTTGCTGCAGTCCTGGCAGTGTCTAAATTGGGCCCCTTTTAAGTGTGAACTACATTGCCACTTCACCTCACTTAGCAGCTACAACTGTTTCCTCTTAATTCACTCACGCCAGTGCAACTAATGGTTAAGGCTGCCTCCAACCCTAGTCCATACCCTCCTAAGTTTTACCAGTATCGCCACCTCCCTACCTGAGCCTCCCCATCCCCTTTCTAATCCACCCTTGTATGTTCCTAGCCTGTATCCCCACTGCCCTTCTTATCCCTGAACCCTCCCCCTCTATTCTATCGACAAGGCCTGTCTTGGCTGCTATTGTTTTTTTTTTCCATTTTTACTGTCCAGTTCTATCGACATCACTACTGCTTATGCTATTGCCACTCTGTCAGATTGTAACATTTACTTTATTATTATGTGTCTATTATTGCCCAGATTGTTGTGTATAATGCTGTTCTCATTTGTCTTGTGTTCACTGTTCATTCTACTGAAGTGGAACCTTTGTAAAAGAGCTTTTGGCTCAAAGGTGTTGTAATCCAAGAATCAAATAAATAAATAAACTACAGACTGCCATGGGATTTGATTTGGAGGAACAGGACATCACCAAGAAGAATCTGATGCAGTTATTGGAATTGCCTGACCCCCCCCCCATCATCATTCCTCCTCTTCTAACTGCCTTGGAGGATACCACCCTTGCTGCCTGGCATAGGCCCAGCATGATACCTGCCATACCTAGGAAGGCAGACAAGATGTACCAGGACCCATCAGGTAAGCCCTTTTTTGCAGGCCAACCTGAGGCGGACTCAGAGGTCATAAATACTGCCCACGACAGATCTAAGGCACCATAACACCTTAGTTCTCTCCCTCCTGATAAGGAGTCCAGGATGCTAGATGTCCTGGGCAAAAAAAAAACTTTGCCTCCATCACTTTGGGCCTAAAAATTGCAAATTACCAGGCCCATGAGGTTAAATGCCAAAATACCCTCTGAAGGAAGGCCAAAGCAGCTCCCCAAGCCCTCCCAGAAGGTACACCTAAGCAGGAACTTCTGAAAGCTTTAACAGCAGGAGCAGACATAGGCAAACACGTCCTACATTCCACCTATGATATTTCTGATGCTTCTGCCAGTGCAGCAGCCTCTGGAATATGCCTCAGAAGGTATTCCTGGCTAAGGGTGGCAGGCTTTGTGAATAATGTTCAACAATCCATTCTCAATGCCCCATTTAGACAGTATAAATTGGTGCAGTTGCGCAAGATATCCTCTCCAATCTGCAGGCCTCAGGCAGAACCCTGGAATCTGTGCATTCCCTCTATCACACCCAGCCAAGGAGTAGATAGAGGGTGCCTTTTCATCCACCAGCAACAGACATCGTTCCTTCATACAATAGGGTAAGGGTAGAGGTGCAGCAGCCCTGCCTACCCCAGGAGCCACCCCAAGTACCCACTCAAAAGCACCTAGATGTGGCAGTGCAGCAGTAGCGGCAGCAACCAGCTCTGCTTGACTCCTTCTACAACTGACAACCACCAGTGCTTCCAGGGGTGGTTGTCAGGGGTTGCTTCTCCCTCCACCTGGACCGGTGGAGGATGGTGACATCAGATGCTTGGGTCCTGGAAATGATTGCACAAGGTCACGCTCTAGACCTTCTGGAATTACCTCCAGACCATCCCTCACATCATACCTCTCAACTGTCCCTGATTTTCAGGGATGTCCCTGATTTTGCCTCAAAATTTTCCTCTGTCCCTCATAAAATTTCTGTTTTTGTGATTGAACAATGTGGATTGTAAGCATAACATAATATTAAATAAAGTTACAGACTAGTTCTTCATCAGAAAATGCTTCTTACACTAATTCCCTTATTCCTAACAGCTTTCTGAGAGAGTATTACCAATTTTTAAGATGTGTCCCTTGATTTTGGGTCTCTGTCCCTGATTTTTTAAGCCTTATCCTGATTTATGAGGTAACAGGTTGAGAGGTATGCCTCCATTACCCTCCAGAGCACATCCAATTGCTTCTGGAGGAAATTCAAATCTTACTTCAGAAAAGCAATAGAACCTGCTCCTGGTAACAAAGGAACACAGGATTCTATTCTCGGTACTTCTTAGTCCCAGAATGGACAGGAGATCTGAAGCCCATTCTAGACGACAGAGACCCAAACTTTTTCATCGAATACAAAAAGTTCAGAATGGTCACTTTGCAAGGCCTACTCCCACTATTGCAAGTAGGGGACTGGATTTGTTACCTGGATTTGCAGGATGCCTACCTGCGTATCAAGATTTCCCCCCTCGCAGGAAATATCTAAGATTCCTGTTTCAAGGAGACCATTACCGGTTCAAGATATTGACCTCTGGCTTATCATCTGCGCCATGGGTCTTTACCAAATGCTTAGCAGTGGTGGCAGCAGATCTCCCAAGGGAAGGCCTAGATGCCTTCCCTTACCTGGATGACTGGCTCCTCAAAGCTCATGCCAAGGAGCAGCTCTTTCACACCCTAGAACACACCAGGCACCTGTTCAATGCTCTAGGGATTACTGTCAATGTACAGAAGTCTTTCTTGACCCCTTGCCAGTGTCTACTGGCTTTGAGAACTAGTATATAGAATGGCAAACAAACAACTGCTAGATCAATTAGACAGAACTCATTATAAAAAAGCAAAATATGTACTTCAGTGTAATTTTCGAACACACCATTGCCTGTTGCTGAGTACACTGTATTGGCAGCATTAGAAATAGGCTATATCAGAAACTGGATAACATTGGTACATAAACTGAAATCATTTTTTCCTGAGCATCCTATTTCTCAATTTCTTTTTTCAGGGAAAAGCACAAATAAGAGGGTACTGGCAAGATCAGTCCATACAAATAAAATTTATTTAGAAAAAGAATGAACACATTTGAGACAGAACTTTAAACTCTAGGGCAGCCAGGGGTGCCAATAGAAATTCCTGGGCCCGGGGACACACCTTTAGGACTGGGCCCCTCTTAGCCTCACATCTCCTGTTACAGGTCCCCCTATGCGCCCCCCTTTGGGCCCCCCTGAGCCACTGGGCCCAGGACAGTTGTCCACCCTGTCTCCCCCTGTCTGCTCCCCTGAGGGCAGCCCCCATATGGAACACACTTTCCCCAACCATTCGTGAAATTCCAGAACACCAAGCATTTTTACAAACTATCAATGGAATGCTGTCTTATACTTGTAAATGTTATTAATTCAATTTTAACTAACCTGTGTATACATTTCTATATATATATATATACACTAAGTGTTAATTTGATGTTTCTCCTAGTGTTGTATATTTTTGCCTCCCTAAGTATGTGACCTAATACTCAATGTTTCCGCCTAGAGTTGAATAATATGCTTGCCTTTCCTGTATGTGACATACTACCTAAACCTAGATGTTTTATATATAGTAACATTGATTAGTAAAACCCAGGACTGTCTTGTAAACTGGACTGAAAAGTCTACATGACATGTATTTCCTGTATAAAAATAAAGTTTTAACTAACTAACTACAGTACATAGAGGCAGTCCTGAACGCAGCCCAAGGCTTAGCCTTCCTGCCCTAAGACAGAGCAGGACATCTGATTGCACAGGCCCAAGTGATTGACAACAACAGGTACGTCACAGCCAGGACATTCCTGAGGTTCTTAGGCCTGATGACAGCAGCCATTATTACACTGCCACTGGCCAGACTGCATATGAGAATTCCACAAGGACATTAAGAGTCCAGTGAGATCAATGCATAGATGACCTAGAATGGAAGATTCTAGAAACCTGTCCTGTCTGCAAGGTGCTTCAATGATGGATGGAACCCAGTTATTCACTGAAGGGGATTCCCTTCCTGATTCCCTCCCACTATCAGACACTAAATATAGATGCCTCAGGGATGGTCTGAGTGGGCTCATCTGGGGCCCCATCAAACACACGGTACATGGACCAAACTGGAGAGCACATTCCAGACAAATATCCTAGAAATGAGAGCTGTTCTGTATGGCCTACAGGCCTTCCAGATCCATCCTCTGTTAATTTAGATGGACAACATCAGTGTGATGCATTACATCAACAAGCAAGGGGGAACTCAATCCTACCCCTCTGCAGGGAAACAATGAGAGTTTGGTATTGGGTTCTTGAACACAGTCTAGAACTGTCAGCAGTGCACGTCCCAGGGGCCCAAAGTGTCCTGGGAGACAGGCTAAGCAGGTTCCAGTCCAGGATACGTGAGTCAGAGCTGCTGACCTCTGTTGCAGAAGACCTGTTTGACAGATGGGGTTGTCCAGAGTTGGACTTTTTTGTGTCCCCACACAATGCAAAACTGCCACTTTTCTGCTCGTTCATTCCAGGGTCTGGAATTGTCTGGCGAGATGCGTTGTCCCTCTCTTGGAAGGAGAGGTATCTCTATACCTTCCCTCCCTTCCTTCCCTCTAATTTAGAGAGTGCTAATAAAGTTCCAAATGGAGGGTGCAACTCTGATGCTTATTGCCCTCCTATAGCCTCATCAGATTTGGTTTCCCTTACTGCAGCAACTGGCAGTGGAACAGCCAGTCCCTCTGCCATTATGCTGAGGCTACTGTCACAGGAACAGGGAAGCCTGGTCCATCTTGACCGCAAGTCACTCCACCTTCATGCAATGCTGAGTTGTACACAGATGTAGGAGGCAGCAGGGGGTCAGTATTCCTAAAAGCAAGGTGTTGGATACCCAAGTACGATTAGTTGTTAGGTTGGGATAGTCTCCTCCACAAGAACTAGCGGAGAGGCAAATTAAGGCAATAAGGGGAGGGTACCACCGAGAAGTAACTAAACAGAGACAATGTCAATGCCTCTATATCAGGCTAGCACTGTATTGCAACTAGGGGTATGGGGGGGGGGGAGCGGAAAGGTAACTTGTGAGTCTCTAGGTTGGAGCTGCCTGTAGTTACTACTTGAAGTGTCTTATTTCTCAAAGCAGTAAAGTGAAACAGTTACAAAATAATAAGCAATTTTCCCACAACACCTGGTACCTTTAGCACAAAAACAAGAATTTGTGACACAGTTGGATAATAGCTAACCAGATTCCCCACACTGTAAGGACCTCAGCTGATCAGGTTGTTGACTCTACATGCTGAGCACAGGCTTTGGACTTTCAAGACATTATACATTAATGTCAATTGTGAAAGCTCGAAAGACGTACTTTAAGGATCAACTATGACTAGTTCAGCAAACCCAGCTGAGAGAAATAGAGCACAATCTAAAGGGGAATCTAACTCCTAAAAAGCCATAGTATTATATTGGGATTAACAACTCAATTGATCAGCAATGACACCTTAGCAAATTCAGCAGCAGTGCACAACCCTATTCAGTTCAGGAATGCAGTAAGTCAGACATTCAGTTCAGGAATGCAATTAATCAGATGTGCAATACCATCCATGGCCAAGACCTTCATCTCACCCTTCTAGCTTACGATGACACACTGTGGGGGGTGGAGCGATAGTGCACAGAGACAGATGTCACTCAAAGGTTCCTGGCCATTCAGCTCCCTGTATCACTGATGACTGTGGTTATGAGAGGCATAGCTATGGCTCTTCTATACAGTCTCCTGTCCCAATGGGTAGATCATTTGCTTTATAGTATAGCTGTCCACGGACCCCTTGGGCATTCCAGTGACACCACTCCTCCTCCATTCCTATCCATCTCCCCCCTTGAAGTATGACACTTCTATAGCCATACTGCATAGGTTGTCCCATAAGGGGACCTGTTAGCTAATCTTTTCTGCCTCAAATGACAAAACAGGAGAATATCACTGATAAATTACCATGTGCTCTAAAGTTTTTATCTTGATTGCTAATATTACTTTCTGGACATGTACAGCCTAACCCTGGACCCCTCTTGTTCTATCATAATGTCAGCTCCCCTGCCGACCCCAATTGGGTCTGCTCTAGGGGCTTAAAAATTGTCCATATGAATGTAACCCCCCTACAAATGGGGGTTCCCAAAAGTCTTCCTTGAGCTTGCCTAAATGCTCACTGCCAGGCTGGTGTCCTGCGTTTCAGCAATTTAAATGTGATTACCCGAGCCTGTATAGCCTCTGTGTACTGTCTCTTTAAGAGCTGCCTAATTGCAGTTTAAGTAATCTGAGAGGGAGCTCTGTTGAAAGATGTAACTATTTACTGAAAATCATTTAGAGTGATAATGATAATGTAGTTTGCTAACCTGCTTTCTTTGTAGCAAGGACTGTTTTGTTTGTCTCCACTATCTTGGTCCTGGACTGTAAATTGGACCAAACAGTACTGGTGGGACCTAAAATGTAGCCGGACTACAGGAGCTGTCTGAATTCAAAATCTGTAGGAACTGTAGTTTGAAGCTTTTTTTCGTACCTTTTTGCAACTGAAGGGGAGTCTTGTTTTGACTGACAGCCAAATCAGCCAACCAAATTTTTGGATCTTGGGAAATCCTGGCTGCTTGCAGTTTTCAGTTAGATCTAAGCTGGAAGCTGAACAAGAAGGAGCTGAAGAGATTCTGAGCAGCAATCCTGAGTGGATTTGCAAGGAGAACTGTGAAAAAGCTAAGTTTTTGGCCTGCATGTCGGTGTGCTGCTCCTGAGAGGGAGAGAAGAGATTATTTTGGACTAAATCCAAGTTTGTGTGACTAAAGTAAGCTACTGAAGTGGGCCAGGCTCAACCTGAAAAAGACCGAAGATTTTGCTGAATGCGATCGGCCTGTCAGGAGTTCCAGCTACCCCTAAGCTCCCGGTGTGTGCAGAGACTTTGCGATTGTGACTGGGAAGCGCTTTGCCTGGTACAGTAGAATTCCCTTACATGTAAAAGTGCTATGAGCTGCTAGTGGGTCGTGAGTTAGTCCCCCACTGTGTGAACTGTGTTCTGCTTGCTGGAAGCTGTATCCAGCCCAAAACAGATTGCATCCAAATTTGTCTCCATGCGGTCTGGGCCTTGCCAGACTGGCCCAGCCAGACTACCCACTACACAGAGAAGCCATCTACGTGAGATCTGCCTGGGGCTCAGCCCCCTGCTCCACGCTTAAACAGGAACAATGCCTCTGTGACTCATGTGGGCCCTGCTTCTCCTGGCATTCCAGATCAACCACCTGCAGTCTCAATTTTCATCCAGCCTGTGTCCAGTCTTGGGTATCGTGAGTAAATACCAGGGGAGCTCCCTGCAACAACAGCTTAATCTGAGTGTGTCATCTGATTGTCTTGTTGTTTTGTTTCCTTATGAACTGAGCCTTCTGGCTCGGATTACAAATATTGTGTACTGTGCATGTTGTGTTTTCCATCACAGGGCCCCAACCAGCTGCAACCCCAGGCATCGGTCCTTGCTAGCTCATCTCTTCTCCACTTGGGTACCCAGAGGTGGACTGTGTGGGGGGACTCAAAGCGCATGCATAACTACTTGATTGCTATAACTTTAAGCTAATTAACCTGATTTTGCCCCTCCCTTGTTCAAGTCCCCTGAATAAATCAGATCAAACTTTTTCTGCATGTAATCTGACTGTGGTTCCAGTTTGTGTGCGAAGTACTGTACTGTTGCTATTTGCTGTGCATAATCTTGTTTTACAGGGGGTCCACAGGGTCAAGCCAGAGGAAACAGCCCTGGTGGTAAGTGCAAACAGTGTGGGTACTTGTGTGGTGTACCAGGGGTATTGTGAAAGTGATTATTGTGCAGTGTTCAGGCCACTAGAGGGAAAGAGGGGGTTACAGTGTCCCGAGCGGCCATGCCCAGGTTAGCTTGACCACTACCAACCTTGATCTCCGGGTGAGGCACCTGCTTCAGAACTCAGGCCCTTAACCTGCTACTAGCCACAGGCAGGGGTAGTAGTCTTGGGATAGCACCACCTAGGGGTTACATGAATATATGCAGCCTGCGCCCTAAGATAAATGAACTGCAATGATGGGTCAGCCTCTACAACACAGATCTCCTCACTGTATCAGAAACCTGGCTGAAGCCACAACTTCTAACACATGACCCAGGGCATGGGGAAGGGGAAAAATACATTAGATACAACAATGCTTACAATACATAAGATACAGAAAAAAGGAAAATACAGTAATTTACAGCGATACATAAGTTACATTGGATACAGGGAGGTATAAACACAATGGTTTATAAAGGTACAAGGATGAGAACAATGCAGTTACAGTCTTTTCCAAGTTTACAATTGGTGCAGGATGAAAATCACAGTATTACATTGATGCTGGAATGGAGACAGTGGCAGTTGTGTATCTAACTAAGCAAGAGAAGGGGTTGGGATGTAGGAAGAGCAGGATATTGGGGTTACAGGGTAAGGGTAGGAGCTGGGGTGGTCATCTGTGGGGGAGGCGCACAGCTAAGGAGGGAGATAACATAGGTAGGGAGGGAGGGGGAGCTGAATGAAGTACTTTTTGATGGATGCCATGGTTGGAAGACTGTGTACGTCAAGGGGAAGTGTGTTCCACAGGGCAGGGAACCGGTAAGCCCTGGGTTCAAAATCTTCAGGAATGACAGAGCTGGAATAAAAGGGAAGGGGGCATCCTAATCTATAAAAGAGATGCTTTATATGTCTCTAAAGCTACTCTCCCCCACTCCCCGGATAGTGACGACAGTGAATCACTGTTCACAACGCTAACTCTTGGGAATGCAAAATCCCTCACAGTTGGCTGCATCTGCCATCCGCCCAGAGCAGCTACTCCTGCTCTTGAAGCTCTCACAAATATGATGGCTGAACATGCCCCTTCAGAGATAATTATTTTGGGAGACTTCAGTCTCAACTGGTCTCTGGACTCTGAGCCAGGGTTCAAAGAGCAGTTAACAGATGCTCGGCTAACCCAAGTCATTTGAGAACCTACGCGGCACAGTAGCAAGACAGGAAACCACTCATTACTTTACTGGGTCCTAGTATCTAACCATGATAGAATATAAGCTGCTGGTATATTTTCTGATGCCTTAAGTTATCATTACCCTGTCTTCTGCACTTGGAAGAACTGCCCCCCCAGAGTCCAACCAAGAACATTTGTAGCAAGGGACTACTCAAATGTTTCAGCTGAACCTTTCAGACTTCCCTTGATGAAACAGATTGAGTCCTATCCTTGAGCTTCCTCACATAGATACTGCCTTTGAGTACTTTGTCAACAACTTTTATCCACTGCCAACAAACATGCCCTCTTAGGAAATTCAGGGTGAAAGGCAAAGCTATCAATGGATTACTCCACAATTAAAGAATCCGAATTCACGAAAATACCACTAACGGCTAATCTGGCTCAGCGTCAGTTGGCATCCATCTGTACTCCCTCCTCTGGGACAAGTCTGAAATAGGCAGAATTGTCCAGGCCTCCTTTCCGGTCAACAAAACTAAAATAACAACAACAACAAAAACTGTGGCAGCAGTCAACTCTTACTATGTGCAAATGATGTTGTCCTTTATAGGAGCTCTCATGACACTGAGGCGCTCAACAATAAACCTAGAAAAGTGGATCCTGTCAAACAGACTGGTCCTCTAATGTAAAAAGACAAAAGCGGTCTTATTTGCATCCAAGCAACTTCTTTTTAGAAGACACCTGCTCCTCCTCACAATCTCTTCGATGCTTACGACTGAGGTGGTGGATAAGGTCAAATACCTTGGTATATTACTTGATCAAGGCTGTACCTTCAAGGCACAGGTGGATCAGATTACCTGATCTATCCACCAAAAATTGGGTCTACTATTTAGACTGAATTGCCATCTCATCTCAGACTCCAGACTAGCAATAGCGAATAGTATCCTGCTTCCTAAACTCATGTATACTGCGCCTATCTTGCAGCCCCTGACTGAGTCTGAAACAAACAGGCTAGAGATACTGTATAACAAAACTGGGTGCTTTACAGCAATGCTTTGCATCAATGTCTCCTCCTAGGAAGCACCACTGTGATGTTCTGGCCTCACTAAACTGCCTTCGCTGGCTAGTCAGTTTCAATACCCCCTATTAACCATAGTGTACAAACTATTATATATATCTGCTCCCCCTTGCCTCGATGGTCCCCTCATCCCTAAGTGCACCTGCAGGCTGCTCCGTACCTCTAGCAAAAAGCTGCTTGAGGTGCCCAGGATTAGAACTACAATGGGGAACAAGGCCTTTGCTTACTCAGCCCCAATTCTCTGAAATGCCCTACCAGAGGGCTTGCAAATGTCTAGCTCCTCAGACAGTTTTAGAAAGGGCCTAAAAAAACTCATCTACTTGAGTGTTGCCTGTGCTCTTACCTTCGCTGAGCACCTTACTTAATTATTTAAGGTCCCCATGGTTGCATGATCTAGACACTGGCCTGGACTTGTGACCCACCTGAATATCCTTACTCTGAATATATTCTGTTATAGTGTCTGTCCCAGATGATATAGTGTCTGTCCCAGATGTTGTGAACCTTACGGCACTTGCTCACTCTACAATTTTCCTGTCAAGTGTCCCTCTAGTCTAGGTTACTGAATGTTTTTGTCTCCTATGGCCAGAATGTTACTGTTCTATGTAGAGTACTTAATCCAGCCACTGACTGACATTTGTGAATTGTGCTGCTAGTGTATGATCCCTTCTATTCCGTATTCGATGTACTGTATATTCAATTATTTGTATGTAATTAATCCCAGGTGGCCCCCGAAATAGGGACCTCTGGTTCCAGTGGGCTTATCCAGTTACCAAAATGAAATGAAATTAAATTAAATAAATGGCTTCTGAAGGCATAGCCATCGCCTGATTTGGAGTTTCACAAAAGGTGGCTAACGTCCTTGTGGCTTCCAGAAAACCTTGCACCAGGGCCACTTATTCCATGAAGTGGAAGCACTTTGCTTTGTGGGTTGATTCTCACCAACTGGACCCATTTACCTGCCTGGTAAACCAGGTTATAGAGTATTTATTGTCCTTGTCAGACGCAGGCCTGCAATACTCTTCTATCAAAGTGCACTTGGCAGTTCTATCAGCTTTCCATGTGCCTACTGATGGTCATAGGTCAGCCAGCTGGAGGTGGCCATACATTTTGAGAGCCATTCTACACTTGAAGCCTCCTAGCCGCAATCCAGCTCCAGTTTGGGACATTAATTTTGCGTTGGAAAAACTTACTTTGGCCTACGCTCTCCTTCTTGGAAAGTGTTGTTTTTAGTTGCTATTACTTCTGCTTAAAGGATTTCAGAGCTTTAGGTTCTACTGTGTGAGCATCCTTATTTGATTTTTTGCAAAGACGGGGTGTCTTTGTGTACCAGTCCTAAGTTTCTACCAAATGTGGTGTCTGAGTTTACTTTGAATCAAACCATCCACCTACCAGTTCATATTCCTGAGCATTCCAGGGGAAGCATTGCTTTAGATGTACATAGAATACTCAGGTACTATATACACCGTTTGAAGGACTGCAGGAAGTCCTTGCAGCTTTTTGTGTTGTTTGCCCTGGGAAAGAGAGCGATCCTATTTCTAAACAGTGCCTGTCCAAATGCCTGGCTAACTGTATTACTTTTTGTTACAGGAAGTATGGTAAGGAACTTCCTAGGGTTGTTCCTGGTCATTCAGCTAGAGGCATGGTCACTTCTGTTACCTGTTTCAAAAATGTGTTGGCTACAGAGATCTGTGTAGCTGCCTGGCTACCTGGAGTACTGTCCACACCTTCACTAAACACTACAGTCTGGACATTGCCTCCCAAAAAAGGTCAGACTTTGGCCTAGCTGTGCTTCAAGGCCTCCTTTCTTAGGCCTGTAGGCTCCAGCCACCCAGACTGTTCACTGTTAGTACTGCTTGGTACTCATTCCTTAGGTGTGGCCTGAAGAAAGACTTATCCTTGAAGAAGATAGAACAGTTATGTACTTACCGTAACAATAGATCTTCGAGAGAATCTCTTTCATCAGGCCATGCTGTCCCTCCCCCACCCCTCTCAGGATTTAGAGCTCTGTAACTCCTGCCTCTTTCTCCAGGAAGGTTTACCTGCTGCTTCCTGCCTCACCTTGGAGGAAGAGTCATGTTTTTTTTTTCTGGTTCCCTGGAGGGAGGTCCTCTGAACATGATCTCTGGTGGGGAACCGAGGAGGGAAGGAGCCGCCAATGTTTGTATGGGAAAAGTTGATGTAGGACGCCATCATGGGTGACCCCTAGAAGACTGCTTGCAAAACATTTCAGTGTAGTCCTACCACCTGGGTGCTATAAGTTCCTTAGGTGTGGCCTGATGAAAGAGATTCTCTCAAAGATCTACTGTTAAAGTAAGTATGTAACTGTTCTTTTTCAAGTTATTTAATGGATAGTTTAGCAGTAAAGAATGAAGGGGTATGAGGATCAGAGGGGCACAAGGGTGGGGGGGAGAAACAGAGGGTAGTGACTCACTGGGCTACTGCTGATCCATTTAGGAGCACAACTAAGATCAAAATTCTCTAAGCAAGCCAGCTTATCAGTGCAGCAATAAGGTTACTGCTTGCAATGCCACCGAGCCAACTTCAGGAACGAGCCAGGGTCATTGGGGGCCATCTAAGATGGGAGGGTTCCAGCCCCCACTGTGATACTGCCACTTGGGTGATCACAGATGTTAGTGCAGTCTGAGAGCCTGTGGGAGGTGGGCGGGGGGTGGGACATTCCTGACATCTGTATGATGACGCACATTGCGTGTGCATGCCCATGACATCCTGTGGGACAGGTTAAAACATGCAAAAGGACCCTAACATTCACAACGATGAACCACAGCACATCCAAACCCTGCTATGGTGCCTCCTGACAAGGCACAGAAGACTCAGAGTGGGGTAAATCCCCTTCACCCTACAAACCTTACAAAATGACTTCTTGCCATTTACCACTTGTGCCATAAGGCAAAAACCCCATCCATCTATTTGATCCCATACTTCTTATGGAGCAGATATCATCTAAAAGTTAATGCTTTTAATACTATGTTTACTAAACTTATGTTTAACTTTTTTTAAGGTTTTGTTACTTTCTCTTGTTGTTGGCTTTTTGTGTATTTCAGATAATGTGCCTCTTACTTTCATTGTCTTGCAGAAAGCATCCAACTGCTCGTAACTGACCTCACTCACAGTTGCAGAGTTTGTGACATTGTGGGTGTGCTGTCATGGCAAGCAGTATGATATCATAAACAAGAGCACTATGTGACCAGCTGAGGACAATCAAATGCTTTCACACAGGTTTGCTTGATAGACTACCAAGATGCACTATAAACCCTGGAGAGCAAAACTGAAAATAACAAACAACAACAACAAAAACATTCTCTAGTTAATTGTAACAGCGAATAAATTGGGCCAGATTTTCAAAGGCTGAGAATGACGAGGGCGCTTATGCTGAAACAACTGACGAACGAGCAGGATGCATCAAACCTTGCACCAATTCTGATTTTCAAATGGTGTTTGCGTCAAAAACAGGTATGCATACTCCAGAGTGGGTTGCCCAAGCTTGCACCGAAAAATGCCTGTGCCTATGTGGAAGGGATGCCTGCGTCACTGAAATGATGCACCATCCCCTTATCTGGGATTTTCAAGGAATGTGAGCCCTGTCCTTGTGCCTAAGATGCATGTCGCTGTTAGACCAGCCAGAGCTGTCTAAGGGACACTAGAGCATATAAAGAGACCCAAAGCAGGTGGTTAGACCTGACCATGCTACTATTAAGAGCCAGTATTCTCCTGCAGGACTAGTTTAGAATATTTTTGGGGTTTAGTTTTGGCCATTTCACCTGTTGTTTTGTTTCACTTAGTTTGCGTCATTCTCATCCTTTGCATCATTTTTTACTCAGCTTGCACCAATTTTACTCTGTTTGCACCATTTTTGACTCAACTTTCACCATTTATTTTGGCACAGCTGGCGTCATTCTCATCCCTTACGCCATTCTGTTGATGCGGTGGACCTCTTGCATCAGTTTGGGGGACTTTGTCACAAAGAATACTTTTCTTGCAAAAATATGGCACACAGTATTTGGCGCACCTAGATCTGACTCAAACTGGTTATTTGATGCAGCTTGCTTGGATCTAAGGGCCCTTTGAAAATCCGGCCCATTATATTTTTGAAAACTCATACTGAAGTAGATACCAACTCTTTGAACACAGTGAGGCTATTATCAGAATCACTGTCCCCATACTGAAGCCCTACTGGGTTTATGGTAACTGGGTGGAATGATGAGGGACTGCTCCAAACGTCAAAACCAAACCAAACCAAACTGCAGAGCCCCAAAACACAGATGGCCACAGAGAAACTTTTCATTTATTTGAATTTTGAATCAAACAGATGGCTGAATGATGGCCAGATACAGTGTCTCCCTTTTCTGGCAGTGTCTCTTGGTACAGCAGGGTCCAAAAAGTGCTTAGCTTGTACTGCAGTAGAATTAGATGCATAGTATGGTATGCACTACATGTGCCTGCCCAAGCAGCCTACACAAAGGCAAGTTACTTATGTACAACAGGACTGGTCATGGCAACAGCTACATTGATGATTTGGCTATTGCTCAGCACAGTGCTCAGCTATGGGGTAAGACCCACGAAAAAAATCAGACCTGTCTCAGCCGTGCAACGAAGAATCATTTGTTTATTTGATACTGACACTTTCATTCCTAAACAGTCCTAACCCCCCCCCAAATTATTACAGTATGCTTGCCAGGGCTCATGTTTACTCCTCCAGCACAGACTTCCAATATCCTGTTTCCTGGAGCTCCGCAGTTACTTTACATTGGATGCTGCTGCTGCTATCATCTCCAGCTCCCCCTGCACAGAACAACATGGGTGCTGAGGGGGCTACAACTGCCACCCTCGAGCCGGAATTGGGCACAGTCCTAGAGGATCACTTTTATTTGTCTCACTATTTACTTTATTATTGCACATACTCTGAATCTCTCTCCCCTCCCTCTCTCTCCATGACACTCTGACTTCTTTTTTTCCCCAAACCCGGAATTGGTATGTCTCGCTGGTCACTGCTAATTGGTTCCAAGGTATCGGAAGTAGGTATGATCTGGAACGAGTGAGGCAGCACCCTCCAGCATCAGTGGTTACAGTGCCAGAGCTGAGAAGGCAGTGGGATAAATACTTAGAGGATGTGATGCAGCAGAACAGGGAATGAAGGGTTGGCGGATGGCAGAGGGAAGGAGCAGGTGGTGTTTGTGACATACAGTAGCCCATTGTGACTCGTAGCTCAGTAAATTTCCAAAGTTAGCTTTGACGCGGAGGCAATCTGCAAGAAATCATTAAATTATGAATGATCTGCACAAATGACTTTTTCAACTGGGGATGTGTTGTGTTTGTAGCCTAGAGGTGGCTAGGGGTGACTATTGTTGCAGATTGACTACTGCAGTCACTGTGTGAGGCATGACAGTAATCCTCACACCATAACTACTGCAATAGTGCGTCGATAAAATACCTGTCCTGGATTCCATAGCCTCGTTTATAGTATTTGCAAGAAGTCTGTTCTGACTACATCAGGCAGACTTAAAAAGGGGTTTCACACACACATTTTGAAAGCTGCCTCGCTGCATGTAGATTTTGAAAATTGTTGCACAGAGTGTAGAGTTTCAAACCCTTCATGAAGGAGTGCTGTGTGAACATTTTTGGAAAACCCTCATGCAGTGCATAGGTTTTAAAACCATCATGTGACACAGATTTCCGAACACATTGTGCAGCATGCAAAGTTTGAAAACTGTCATACAGAATGAAGAGTTTGAAAACCATAATGTAGATGTTAAAAATATTTATGCAGCATGTAGATTTTTATGAAATTTGTGAATCATTTCTATGCAAATTTGTTTAATCAAAGATAACTAATAATTAATTAATTAAAAACACACCGTGGCCCTCATATTCAGTCACAGCCATTTGTGCTGCACCTACTCAGTGCTGCATTAAAAGCACTTAGCTGGCAGGGAATGATATTCAGACAGAAAGCATGCTCTGTCCATCCTGCTATGCCTGTATGTGTATTAGGCTTTTATAGCAAGCAAACATATTTTATTTGCCACAGTTCCTCATTCAAAGCCTTGAAACTCTGTGCATGCAATTTCATTTAATCAACTAAAAACATTTATAAACTCAAATAACAAGCATAATGTTAGCACTCTCATTCATAATATATTTAAAATGAGTCCTCAAATGCCAGGGAAAAAACATGGGTGTTCAAAAGAGGAGATCAGACAAAGTTGATTTGGTAAGGCATTTCACGTGAACAGGATAGCGACAGAAAAGGCCCTTGCTCCGAGCACCTCTAAAGGATGCAGGAAACCACCAGCAGATTCTTCGCTGTTGAGCGGAGCAGCCGAACTGGTGTATATGGGAATGGGAGTATTTTATATAGTCTTTAACTTTTAAGTTTTAAGTCTTTAAAGTTTTAAGGAAATCAACACAACACAAGCAGGAAACCTTTTCCAGCAAAACAGGGATGTGTGTACAAGGGCACAACATGCATCTGGTGGAAGGCAGGTTCAAAACAACCTCAGGAAGTACTTCTCTACAGAAGGGTTGTGGACCCATGGGACAGCCTACCTCAGGAGGTGGTGGAATCAAGGCAGTACACGAGTTCAGACTCGCATGGGACAGACACTGTGGTCACATCAGGGTGCAGTCCAAATAGGGAGGGGGCAGAAACACAGACAGACTAGATGGATCATGCGGTCCCCATCTGTTGACACAATTCCTAGTCAGGACTCAACTGCTACAAGAGCCGTAAACAGTGCATATGTGTATCATTACCACAGTCTCTGCTGGCAACAGGCTCCCAGGAGCAAAGGGAGATAGCCAGTCTAAAATGGAACACTGCCGTCACTTCTGAGAGCCATATTCTGTGACTGGCATGCTAAAGACCACAGACCAATGGCATGCACAGTGTTAAGGGGCCATTTGTATGGCATTTGTGGTCATTAGTAGCTCAGCACCATGTTTCCATGCACAAATCTGGGAGGCATAGTACAGAGCTTTGGCCATGTCCCACATGGGAGCCCTACCCATCTATGCCATCCCGGCCAGTCTAGCAGAACCCCCCTCCCTCCCTCGATTCCTGTCGGCATTGTGGAACTGTACTAAATCCCTTCCCTGGCAGTTGAGTGGCCCCCTCCCTCATCTGATCTGGTGTTGTGGAACTGTATGGATGCCCATCCCTGGCAGTTTAGTGTTACTGCCCCCCAACCAATCACTGTCAGCACCCTCCCCAGCCCACCCACTGAGCAACCAGTGCCTCCACCCCCTCTCGGTCCTTAACTCACCCATCCATCCATAGGTGAGCTTCCATCAGATCCTCAGACACTGACCAGCACAGGCCCCTGCTCACCACCTCAGCCATCTGCCATCTGACTGATACGTAGAGAGTGCGCACATACTGTAGAAACAGATCTTTCTACAGAATGCATGCATTCACTGCTTGTCAGTTAGATGATGGCTTTCCGAAGTGATGAGAGGAAGGTTTGTGCCAGCTGTTATCTGGGAATCAGATGGCAGCTGAGCTATGGACAGGTGGGTGAATATGGAGCCAACAGAGGGTGTGGGTGGTGGGTGCTCAGTGGGTGAGCCGAGGGGGTGGGCTTTGAAAGCAATCCATCAGGGGACAACACTAGACTGCCAAGTATGGGCTTCAGTACAATTCCACACTGCCAGATTGAGTGAGGGAGGAGGGGTCCACTAGACTGCCAAGAAAAGGCTTTTGTACAGTTCCGAAATACCCACAGACTGGGTGAGGAAAGGGGGTTCACTGGGCTGCAAGGAAAGTGTTTTACTATAATTCCACAATACTGAAAGGGTTCAATTAAGGAAGGGGAGTTCACTAGACTGCCAGATAAGTGCTTTAGTACACTTCCACAATACTGTCAGAAACTGGGTGAAGGAGGGGTATCCATTAGACTGCCAGGGTTCAGATTCTTAATATTGCACAATACTGATAGCACTTGAGGTAGGGAAACCACTGGACTGCCAGGGTTGGAATCTACAGTATAGCTCTGTACTAACAGGGATGTGGCGGTTGGGAATGGGGGTTCTGCAACACCAGTGCTGCTACAGGGCAGGGTTCACACACCACTGTGCACATTGATAAAAGCAGGGTTTCATAAGCATTAATTAGGGCTGCTTCAGCTACCTGTTACCACTTACAAAACCCTTTCAATATACCACTGCATCCTGTATGCAAGATGACACCCTAATTTGCAAGGTTGGAGTGGTGCAGTCTGACTATCAGAGCTTTATACTGCACGCGGTGCCAGATAACCCTTTGGATGTGGTCCCCACCCAGTCCAGATGCACGGAGTCTGGTTAGCTTGGCAGTATGCTTGTTAACGCTGCGCTAACCTTCATAATATAGGGGTCACTGTGTGTCATGTTCTACCCTGCCTAACAAACACCAAAGTATCACCCTTAACATTTAATTATTTAATGATTTATATTACCTTCAAGTTTAAGTCATGTTGAACTTCACCACTAATGAAGAAACTTCACTCAGCAGGTAGATCTTGAAAACTGCCACACACTCAGTACATTTCCAAAGCCTTCGTGTAGGATTTCTGTTTTGTGAAACCCATGCACAGCAAGTAGATTTTAAAAGCCATAATGCAGCATGAAGATTTTGGAAATCGTCATGCAATACACATATTTGAAAACCATCAAGCAGCATGAATATTTTGAAAACCTTCATTCAGATGTTCCAAATATTGCAGCAGCTGGATTTTCAAGAACATTTTCCAAGGGATTCCTGTGTTAACATTTTGCTTTTGAATTAAAGGTACCTTAATACAAGTGGCACAGCGGTAAAGCTACTACCCATCATGCCAGCAACCCGAGATCAGGAGCGGTCTCAGGTGGCCAGGGTCAGCTGAGGGAGAGGATCAAGTATCCAAGGGACTGCTCTCCTCTCCCAGGGATGGAGGGATGGAGGGCTTGTTAGCTCTGCCACAAGACTGCCACCTTTATGGAAAAAAGATATCGAAATACTACTTTGCGTGGCTTTTATTCAAATTTATTTTTACCTGTGGCTTGTATTCAAGGGCAGCTTGTGTCTAAGGGTGGCTTGTTTTGCAAAACCAGATTTTTAAGTGCTAAAAATAAAATATTACACATCCTGGATCTGACTAAGTTTATTGTCATGGGTCTACTTCATATTAAAATATGTAAAAGAAACATCAACTAAGGTAATTGGTTTAAAAAAATACTACAATAAAGTTGATATTTACAGAAATAAAATCACAGCGTACTACCCACAGTGTTTAATTTGACATGACATCAGTCCTGACTAGAAGCTGTGGCTTGAATTTGAGGGTGACTTTTATCAAAAGTATTCACTTTGACCTGCAGCTTGTACTTTTGGGTGACTTTTATTTAAGTGTAGCTTCTATTTAATGAAATACGGTACTTGGCTATATTTATTTTCAGTGAACTGAGCAGGTATAAGCAATAAATGATTAATAACTTCAAAATGAATTACAATTTTTTCACCAAACCACCAAAAGGACCTACAGTTCCATGGTATCTGGTCAAGAGCATGTGGGAATAACACCACAGTGAAACGTGCGCTGAGAAAATGACTTGAGTGAAAACACCTACATGGAAAAAAGTGGACATTATAGCACTGTACATATAGCTGTTCTCACTCATGCCGGGCAGTGTAAGTCGATGAGTGTGTGCTGCCTAACTGTGCTGGCAGTGTAGTGTAGAGGTTATAATTACAAGTTATGAATGGGCTTGCTACATCCAGCAAACCTGGGTTTGATTTCAACACCTTCTCTTTTCTTTTGTGTTTTTTTGACATCAGGCCCCCCCATTGCCTCCCACCTGGAGATATATTAGTAAATCCCCCCCCTTGACTTTGTCCCCCAGAGTTAGAAGAGTAAATCCACTCCACACCTGACTTTCTCCTGCCCCAACTTGCATGTCCCCGCGAGTTATAATACTAAATCTGCCCAACCCTAATTTCTCCCCCAAGTTGGTTCCCCTCCCAGTGTTGTTCCTTTCTTCTTTTGTCTAAGTTGTTACATTTGTCCTGTGTTGGGTTGGTTGTGCTTCACACTTTTTGTGGCTGTTGCTGTTTTTTTCATGTCGCTATGTTCAATCCCACTGTTTTGTCCACACGTTTTTTGACAGCACTGTTTTGCAGTAGCTGTTTTGACCTGGACTCCAATTCCATTGTTACTCTGCAGATTTTTTTGAGCTGCTGTTTAGGAGAATTGAGCATTTGTGAACAAATATTGGTAATAACTATGACAGAAATTACTATTTTTTTCACCAAACCACCAAAAGGACCTATTCCTCCATAACATCTAACAAACCTATAAGTTTAATAACTTAACTACTTGGAGTTTTGAACAAGAATTTATGAATTTTTGGGATGGCACAACTCTACACTACAAAAATGTATTTATATTAGTATAAAAATCAATAAAAATTATTAATTAAAAAAACATAACTACATGGAGTTTTTTCTCTATCTCTCAGCAAAAATCTTGGTTCAAAAGCAGGCAAAAATACATGAATTCAACACTCTATAAATCCAAAATAAACAAGTAGATTTCTGTAAAACCTTCCACGTTAGTAGACCCTAGCACTGAGATGATGCAAGCCAAAGTTTACAGTCCTGGGGTCTAAGACAGCTGAATAAGAAGTGTTTGCAAATGGTCTTTTCTAAAGAAACCCCAACACAACCCTATTATAAAGGCACTATGATGCCTGTGTAATGCATATTTATCCTTTGCAAAAAACAATGTTAATTCAACAGTTATGGTCACAAAGCAGCAAATGCGGTGTTAGGGTTTTCAACCCTAATTCCCACCCCTCTCCATTCCCTACCCTTGTGACTCAGTTGACTTATAATTATCCTCTAGGACGATAGTGTGCATGCCAATTTTCAAAATCCTAGATTTTAGGATAGACAAGTTGTAAGCTGCCAAGAACAGAGGCTATACATTTCCCAAATAACCTTGATATTTTGGCTTTTCATGGACCTACAGTGAGAATATCATGATATGTGGATGACAAAGCAAATATTCTCACTGTAGCTCCTTCAGAATAGAAGCCTGACACAGAAACCTGACAGCATTTCATTCCAACGCATAATTGTTCTCAGAAGGGTCTACTTACAGAACTTTAACTGTAAGTTCCTTGAAACAGCAGTACATCAACCATTTTAGCACACAAACTATGCCTGACTCAGAATATGCCCTTTATCTTCCTAAGTGAAGAGACAAGACCATAACTCATGTGGCAGAGTAATGAAAGTCTTGCCCCTCAAAGGGGGTCACAAGGGAGGGAGGGAGGAGGATGGGGGATGGGGGATGGGATTAGGTCGCTATATACTAATTTTGAATATGTTGACCGTCTATGAGGTATTATACCATTGATGCATGGCCCTGTACCTGGAGACTGTCCTTGGGTCATGTGGGTAATGGATGCGGTAGGGTGGGTGGGATTTAGGTGTAACAATACTAACAGCACATTTCCAAACTCTGTGGGCACTGTGTTTACAACCCTAATAGTTTATTTCCAAAAATAGTTTATTTCAACCTCTGTGGGATTTGAGTTTTATGAAGTAGCAATCTTAATGAGCATTAACATATTTTTTATACATATATTTATTATAGGGCACAGTAGTGCCCTATAGTTAGGGTTGCATGGCACGCCTATATTAAACCCAAATTTTGCACTTTAATAACTTTGCAACCATTCGTCTGATTTGCCTGGGATTTTGCATGTATTGTCTGGTATCATAGATCTATGGATCTGGCATGTTTTGTTCTGGTCAGATGCGCGGTTGTGGAGCTGCAGAGTGCCAAAATTGTGAAATTTACCACTTTTATGCAAATTCTTTGGGCATAAGTCCAAAATGATTTGGGGATATGGTCTGAAATTGTTAGGGTATATGGGATCTGGGTCAATGATGTACCTTTTGAAGGTTTGGTGAAAACATATTAATCCATTCAAAAGTTATTAAAGTTTAAAGTTTCCATTTTAGCCTTTGGGAAAAATATATGTACACCTCAAAAGTACTTCTTACTTTTGTGAAAGCACTTTGACTTTTCGCAAATGGGTTTTGTAGTGTCGCAAATCCACCATCTTATTTTCAGTTAGCGACGCGAAAAAAATACTGCATCAAAAATACTGCCCTTGGCAAACACCAGCAGTTGTGTTTACCTAATCACAGAACCCTCACTGCACTCATAAAAGTAACATCTGACATCTTCCACGCAATGGATAAGAGCCAGGCCACTGGAGCCATATTCGTGGATCTCAAAAAGCATTTGACCTCATGAACTATGGGCTGCTGCTTCACCAGCTACATCTACTTGGCCAGGACTACATGTGTTGCACTGGATGAAGAGCTATCTGTCTGATCAATCCCAGAAAGGTAAGTAGGATGGCTTCCAGTCGAACAAAACCAGTTTCCCATGGTGTCCTGAGGCTCAATTCTGGGCCCCATGTTATTTTCGCTCTTATCAATGACCTCCTCAACTTCTACAGGGTGCCACAGTTCAGCTATATGCAGAAGATGCCATCATCTACCTCTCCTTCCAGATATTGACCAAATCAATCGGAACCTTGCCTCTGACTTCGCCTCCTGGAAGCCTAATTCCAACGGAATCATCTTGTTCTCAACTCAAAGAAAACAAATGCATGGTCTTCGCCCATCGCCTGCAAAAGTCTAACCCACCTACCCTTAGTATTTCTAATAACAAGGGTGACCCGTTAGAGGTAGTTCACCCCTTCAAATGCCTGGGTGTTACCTGGGACCTGCCCTATTATCGCTCAACTCTCATGTCTCTAGCACTATCAAAAATCTCAGTCAGAAACTTGGACTCCTATAGCTGCAGAGCCTGCACCTCAAACTTGCCTCTTGCCAAAAATTGCTTCTGCATCCCTCCTTCCCCTACTATCTATGCTGCACTCCTCCTCTTCACTAACTCCTCCTCCATGTCTCTCCTCTCTCAGGCATACCACAGGGTTGGTCATTTTGCTGTTGGAGCATACAGTTCTCACCACCTGTGATGTTCTCGCCTCACTGTGGTGGCCCTCCTCCGGGCAAAACGAAGTACTCCAGCGCAAGAGCCTCATGTTCAAACATCCTGGGTGCACCCCCCTGCCTCAGGGGAACACTCGCCTCAAACCAGCAGCCGCACACTTCACTCTACCTCCTCCCCCTTCTCATTGTCCCCAAATTCGTCTCACTGTATCAGATGCTCTTTTTTCATATGCCGCTCTAACTAACTGGAACTCCCTTCCTCCTCCATTCTCTCCTGCTCCTCCTCTCACAATTTCAGACCCATCTGTCTACCCGTTCCTGTCTTCCTCACTTCCTGCTCCTGCTTTTGCTGAGTGCCACCAGAAACTCCCCCACCTCACCTACGACTGCCTCCTGCTGCCTCTTCTCCCACTCCACTACTACTGCACCTAGCATAATAGGAGACTAATGCATGTAGAATTCTCTGATCCTAGCCACTCCTATGTATAATATTAGTATGTTTACTATGAAGTATTGTACTATAACTGCCCTGTATATAGCCCATCAGGCATTCAATTCATGCACCACTTGTCAAATCTGTTGTCAGTTGCTTATCTACTTGTAACATTTGTCTTGACATGTACTCTGCTAATGCCATCCTTGTAATATGAGAACTGCATTGCTTGTTGCACTAAACTCGTGGTCAATTCTTGACCACGGGTTGACCCTGAAAAAGGGACTGTAATTGTCTCAGTGGACTTACCCGGTAACCAAAACTCAAATAAATAAGTCTAATCAGGGCCCAAGGAACACAATCCTGACATTAGTTTTTAATACTCAGAAATATGTTTTTTTCAATTTTTCCATTGGAAGTGGCACAGATTTGTGATAGTACTTTTAAAAATGTACTGTTTCTTTGCCACCTCACTGCAAATAAACAGTTAGGATTTTTGGGATGAAATTTGCAGGAAGAAAGGGCTTGCTCCACAGATGTGCCTTTTGATGGTTTGATGTTAAAAGTTACATCAGTTCCATAGTTATAAAATTCAGAAGTTTAGAAATTTCCCCACTGTGGTGGCTGCAGTGCCTTTCATGCCTATATCTTGAAAATGGTTCAAGATACAGATTTTCCACTAAACGTAGCTTGATACTAAGCATGTGAGTAGGTTGCCAGGCCATGATTATAACTGCAGTGGATTTTTTCCCAGTGTTGCTATGGTTACTGAGATATTGCACCATTTACATCACAAGGGCTACTTGGAATGACTCTAGGCCTGTGCTGTGTCTGTACACTTATGGATAGATGGGCCCTGCACTCCCAAATATAGATACCATTATGCAGTAATAGCAGTGTAGGGCCCTCCATTATGCAGTAGTGGGAGCACAGGGCCACAAGAGATGACAGTTCATTACAATGCCTCTACACTTATGGATAGATGGGAGCACACAAATGGATACCATTATGGAGTGATGAGAGTGTGATAGGAATGCAGGGCCCAGAGGGCACTGTGCTCCCACAGGGATGTGAGGGTTAATTACAATGTCTGTACAGTTATGAGTATATAGGAGAGCAGAGCCCAGAGCACGAAACTCAGACACAATTACAATATGCATGCATGGGAGCACAGTGCCCAAAACACTACAGACTGATGGAAGCACAGGGCCGGAGGGCCCCGCGCTCCCACAACCACATACAGGTAGGATTATACTTTCTCAAAAAGAAGTGAAATTCATTGCAAAAAACTCCATTAATGCATCAGTTAGGGTTCCTATTACAGTGATAAAAGTATGGAAATATGGTGTTAGGGTTACCAACCTACCACCCCATCCCCACCCTCCACCCTCCACACACAAAAGGCATCTGGGTTTGCCTTGGGGTCATCAGGCCTCTCACCCCATTCTCCTGTGCTGTACAATCTCAGCTTTCTTTCACATGTAATGGGGTGAGAATTAAACCCAATGACCCCAAGGCACACCCAATGCCTGTTGGTTTATGGAGGGTGGGGTTGGAGGGTGGTAGGTTGGAACCCTAACGCCAAATTTCCATACTTTTGTCATTGTAATAGGAACCCTAATTGATGCATTAATGGAGTTTTGTGCAATCAATATATATATATATATATATATATATATATATATATTATTCTATGAAAAACTGCATTAATGCATCATTTAGGGTTAAAGCATAAAAAGTCGGAAATGAGACCTTTAGGGTTGCCCCTCCCCCTTCGTGTAGCCCTCCCTCCTCCCAAGTTTGACAGACAATGGGGTGTCATTGGGATTGTGAAACCTAAATGTCACCCCATTCCATGCATAATCATATTCACAAGCCACAGTAAAAGAATGGGGTGACATTTAGGCTTCACAACCGTAATGACACCCCCCCTCATCTGTCAATCTCGGGAGGAGGGAGGGAGGGGCTACATGAAGGGGGAGAGGGGGCAACCCTAAAGGTCTCATTTCCTGACTTTGTGTGTTTTAACCCTAAATGTTGCATTAACTCAGTTTTTTGCATAAAATTTTCTTACTTTTGAGAAAGAATAGAAAAGTAGAAAGTCGCACAAGTTGGTGGGAGTGCAGGGCCCCTCAGGCCCCCACTCCCACCAACTTGCAAACTTCTGGCTAACATAACAGTGCAACTACTGAATATAATATGTATTGGTAGTAGCGCATATGCCCGAGAGTGTGGGGCCCGCCCACCACCTTGAAACAAAACGAAGTTTCATTCATCAGAGTGGCATAATTCCATACCTGTTTACATGTCAGACACCTAACCACTGAAAATCACCTCCATGGCAGTAACACTAGGTACCCTATAAGCGTGAAGCCACTACCACAATGCAAAATGCCATACGGAAAACATAAAGTGTGTCACGCAATATCTGTGCAGCAAATTAATTCTGCAACAGCGAAACACTCTAATTCAGATGCACAGGACATCCCCTGAAGACCTTCCAAATTTCAATGTAAAAGAGCAAGCCGTCTCCGAGATATAACATTTGAAAGTTTGAGCTTTTCATTCTTTGAGTGGCAGAATTCGCACCTGTTGACATGTTACACCTAACAACTAAAAAGTACATCCATGACAGTAAGGCCAGCTACCCTACAAATTTCAAGCCACTACCACAATGGAAAACACTGTTTGCAAACGTGAACGCGCCATGCAATATCGCCAAAAAACTGTATTGTCTGACATGTAAACATCATAATTCCCATGTACAGGACATCCTGTGAACACCCTCAAAATTTCAAGTAAAAGACCAAACTGTTTCGAGATATTTCATTTTAAAGATTGTTAAAACTGGCTTATCTGTTGCATTCAAATCTGGCCATCTAGTCCTCCTCGCGATCAAAGATCATGATCAAAGAATTTTCAGGCTCTTGATCAAAGAATAAAAAATGGTGAAAGTCAAATTTTACACATAAATACATGAAACTACAGGCATGGTTCGATAAAACAAAGTCCCCTGAGCAAAACCCATCTTAATTTGTGTTTATAGGTCACCCCTGGGCTGAGAAATTTAATTTTTTCATCTGTCCATCTGGTCATCACCTCGCAATCAAAGATCGCAGTCAAAGAATCTAGCAATCAAAGAATTTGCAGGCTCTCAATCAAAGAATAAAAAAGTATAAAACTCTATTTTTTGACCATTTTGAAGAAAACCACAGCCATGGCTCGATAGAGGGAAGACCCCTGAGTAAAACCCACCACAGTTTTACTTCAGAAGTCCCCCCGAGCCGAGAAATTTGAATTTTTCTGGCCGGAAAGTGAAAACACGATGGCGGCCATCACAATCAAAGAATTTCTCAGGGTCAAAGATTCTTTGATAGTGAGCCTGACAATTCTTTGATGCATGAGGAGGACCAGATGGCCAAAACCCCATTCTTCTTCTCCAAAATAACCATATACAATTTTCCCATGACTTATAATGGGAACTTTGAATAATTATATTTTCACCAACCAAAATGTTCCTTAAGCGACTCTTTCAGATGAGCCAAGTTGCCGACAGCAGCAAATAGTACACAGAAATTACCACAGACAAAATCCAAAAACACTACCCACATAACTGCGAAAAGTGCATTTTCAGCATTTTGGTGTGCAAAAACCATAAGTCCGACTGAAACAAAATTTGGCAGATCAAGAGATCTACCATTCCCCACCAGGCATGCCAAATTTCATGCAAATCCATTGAACAGGTCCAAAGTTATTAACACACAACATTTCGAGTTTAACATAGAAGTGCCTTCATAACCCTAAATATAGGTGCGACTGCACCCTTATAATATATATATATATTATAGGGTGCAGTTGCACCCCTGATGGTTATGCACGTCTTAACCTCGAAATAGGTGAAAAGCACCAGCACAGGCAGGAGCCCAGTACAAAGGGCAGCCTGCAGGCGTGGGGAGACACAGAACAAGCGAATGAGACAGGGGGAGCAAGTGAACTCAACGGAGCTGTGTCAGGACTGCTGTGGATTTCTTTGTAGGCAGAAAAAGGCACCAATGCAAGCAGGAGCCCAGTACAAAAGGGCAGCCTGCAGCATTGGGAGAAATAGAATGAACGAGTGAGAGAGGGGAAGACAGCGAGCTCAATGGAGCTGTGCCCAAACTTTAGAGTTGCCCACCCTCCCGCTCAGTGTCCTCCGTGGTCCTATATTACAGCAGGGTCTGTGGAATGGAGATAAAGCAATAAGTAGAAACGTCCACACTTCCTTAAGAACAGTACAACTGTCATTTTCACATCCTGGCCGAAATGCGTTTCGCACTTCCAGACGAGAATAGTCACGGTCACTGTGGGAAATCAGTGTTCAGGACACATTAAGAAAACCACAGTGACACTGTTCATGAGCAGAGATCCTAAAATGCCTATGTTGAAAATTTTGTGATGAAAGTCCATAAAATGATTGTGTTACGAGCGTGCGTTGAACTGTTTCCATGCACCTTTGTAACTTTGCAAATTTGTAATATTTTCACACCACATTTTCAACACTAGCATTTTTTCACACCTCCTTATGAACAGTACAGCTGTCATTTTTCACATCCTGGCCTAAATATGTTTTTGCACTCCTGCTGCAGAATAACATGGTCGCTGTGGGAAATCAGTGTTTGGGACAGATTAAGATCAAGCGAGTGAGAGGGGGGAGTGACCGAGCTCAACTAACCTCTGTCAGGACTGTTGCAGATTTCTATGTGAGCAGAAAAAGGCCCCAACGCAGGAGCCCAGTACAAAGGGCAGTCTGCAGCACTGGGAGAAAGAGAACAAGCGGGTGGGGGGGGGAGAGTGAGTGACCTCAATGGAGCTCTGTTGGGACTGCTGCAGATTTCTTTGTGGGCAGAAAAGGCAGCAATGCAGGCAGGGGCCCAGTACAAAAGGGCAGCCTGCAGCTGCAGGAAGAAACAGAATGCGATTGAGAGGAGTGAGCGAGCTCAACTGAGCTCTATCAAGACTGCTGCAGATTTCTTTGTGGGCAGAAAAAGGCAGCAAAGCAGGCAGGAGCCCAGTACAAAGAGTAGCCTGCAGCACCGGCAGAAGCGGAGCGGAGGTGAGAGGAGGCGTGATCGAGCTCAACGGGCTCTGTGGGACTGCTGCAATTTCTTTGTGGGCAAACAAAGATGCCAACAGCGGCAGGAGCCCAGTGCAAAAGTTAATTGTAACTGCGAAGACACTGGGCCAGATTTTCAAAGGCCAGAGAATGATGCAGAGCGCTTGCGTTAAAAACAACTGATGCAAGGAGCAGGATGCGTCAAACCTTGCACCAATTCTGATTTTCAAATGGTGCTTGTGTCAAAAACAGGTATGCATACTCCTGAGTGGGTTGCCCCATGCTTGCACCGAAAAATGCCTGCGCCATGTCGGAAGGGATGCCTGCGTCACTGAAATGATCCACCATCCCCTTATCTGGGATTTTCAAGGAATGTGAGTCCTGTCCTTGTGCCTAAGATGCCTGTCGCCATTAGACCAGCCAGAGCTGGTCTAAGGGACACTAGAGCATATAAAGAGACCCAAAGCAGGTGGTTAGACCTGACTATGCTACTATTAAGAGCCAGTATTCTCCTGCAGGACTAGATTAAAATATTTTGGGGGATTAGTTTTGGCCATTTCATCTGTTGTTTTGTTTTACTTAGTTTGCGTCATTCTCATCCTTTGCATCATTTTTTTACTCAACTTGAACCATTTTTTTTTTGACTCAGCTTACACCAATTTTGTTACTCAGCCTGCACCATTTTTACTCAGTTTGCATCATTTTTGTACTCAGTTTGCGTCATTTTCATTCCTTGAATCATTTTTTTTTACTCAACTCGCACCATTTGCGTTACTCAACTTGCACCAATTTTACTCTGTTTGCACCATTTTTGACTCAACTTGCACCATTTATTTTGGCACAGCTGGCATCATTCTCATCCCTTATGCCATTCTGTTGATGCAGTGGACCTCTTGCATCAGTTTGGGGGACTTTGTCACAAAGAATACTTTTCTTGCAAAAATATGGCACACAGTATTTGGCGCACCTAGATCTGACTCAAACTGGTTATTTGACGCAGCTTGCGTGGATCTAAGGGCCCTTTGAAAATCTGGCCCATTATGTTTATGAAAGCTCATACTGAAGTGGATACCAACTCTTTGAACACAGTGAGGCTATTATCATAATCACTGTCCCCATACTTAAGCCCTACTGGGTTTATGGTAACTGGGTGGAATGATGAGGGACTGCTCCAAACGTCAAAAACCAAACCAAACTGCGAGAGCCCCAAAACACAGATGGTCGCAGAGAAACTTTTTATTTATTTGAATTTTGAATCAAACAGATGGCTGAATGATGGCCAGATACAGTGTCTCCCTTTTCTGGCAGTGTCTCTTGGTACAGCAGGGTCCAAAAAGTGCTTAGCTTGTACTGCAGTAGAATTAGATGCATAGTATGGTATGCACTACATGTGCCTGCCCAAGCAGCCTACACAAAGGCAAGTTACTTATCTACAACAGGACTGGTCATGGCAACAGCTACATTGATGATTTGTATTGCTCAGCACAGTGCTCAGCTATAGGGTAAGACCCACGAAAAAATCAGACCTGTCTCAGCGTGCCTGGAAGAATCATTTGTTTATTTGACATTGACACTTTCATTCCTAAACAGTCCTAACCCCCACCCAAATTATTACAGTATGCTTGCAGGGCTCATGTTTACTTCTCCAGCACAGACTTCCAATATCCTGTTTCCTGGAGCTCCGCAGTTACTTTACATTGGATGCTGCTGCTGCTGTCATGTCCAGCTCCCCTGCACGGAACAACATGGGTGCTGAAAGGCTACAACTGCCACCCTCGAGCGGAATTGGGCACAGTCCTGAGGATCACTTTTATTTGTCTCGCTATTTACTTTATTGTGCACATACTCTGAATCTCTCTCCTCCCTCTCTCTCTCCATGACACTCTGACTTCTTTTTTCCCCAAACCCGGAATTGGTATGTCTCGCTGGTCACTGCTAATTGGTTCCAACGTATCAAGTAGGTATGATCTGGAGCAGTGAGGCAGCACCTCCAGCATCAGTGGTACAGTGCCAGAGCTGAGAAGGCAGTGGGATAAATACTTGGAGGATGTGATGCAGCAGAACAGGGAATGAAGGGTTGGCGGATGGCAGAGGAAGGAGCAGGTGGTGTTGTGACATACAGTAGCCCATTGTGACTCGTAGCTCAGTAAATTTCCAAAGTTAGCTTGACGCTGGAGACAATCTGCAAGAAATCATCAGTTATGAATGATCTGCACAAATGACTTTTTCAACTGGGGACCTGTTGTGTTTGTAGCCTAGAGGTGGCTAGGGGTGACTATTGTTGCCATTAACTACTGCAGTCACTGTGTGAGCATGACAGTAATCCTCACACCATAACTGCAGTAGTAACGTGGGTAAAATGCCTGTTCTGGATTCCATAGCCTCGTTTATAGTATTTGCAAGAAGTCTGTTCTGACTACATCAGGCAGACTTAAAAAGGGGTTTCACACTTAAATTTTGAAAGCTGCCTTGCTGCATGTAGATTTTGAAAATTGTTGCACAGAGTGTAGATTTTCAAACCCTTCATGAAGGAGTGCTGTGTGAACATTTTTGGAAAACTCTCATGTAGTGCATAGGTTTTAAAAACCATCATGCGACACAGATTTAAAAAAAAATTGTGCAGCATGCAAAGTTTGAAAACTGTCATACAGAATGAAGAGTTTGAAAACCATAATGTAGATGTTAAGAATATTTATGCAGCATGTAGATTTTTATTACATTTGTGAATGATTTCTGTGCAAATTTTTTTTAATCAAAGATGACTAATAATGAATTAATTAAAAAACACACGGTGGCCCTCATATTCAGTCACAGCCATTTGTGCTGCACCTACTCAGTGCTGCATTAAAAAGCACTTGGCTGGCAGGGAATGATAGTCAGACAGAAAACATGCTCTGTCCATCCTGCTATGCATGTATGAGTATTAAGCTTTTATAGAAAGTAAACACATTTTATTTGCCATAGTTCCTCATTCCAAAGCCTTGAAACTCTGTGCATGCAATTTCATTGAATCAACTAAAAACATTTATAAACTCAAATAACAAGCATAGTGTTATCCCTGTCATTCATAACATATTTAAAACAAGCATTTGTCAATGCCGAATGTTTGCTTGCTGGCATTGGCATTGGTAGTGTAGGAGTTACAGAGCTGCATAAATGGAATGGCAGTGAAGTATTGAACTGAAGTCAACCCCATCACCACCCTGCAGATAGTGACAGTCATTGGGGTGTGCCTTTGGGTCATCAGGCATAATGGCCACGCCATTTCACCACACCCTACCGTGCAAACACCGACAAGTGTCACAGTGTGCCTTGAGGTCTTTGGCCCTTATGCGCACCCCATTCCATCAGGAAATATTGTGAGATGGGTGCAGTATAGGAGAATGGGGTGAACTTTGGGGCCGAAGAGTCCAAGGCACACCTCCATGCCTCTCAGTGGCTGCAGGGTGTGGGTGTGGGGTGGAATGGTATGAGCACTGCAGGTGACAATCCCAAGTCACAGCCCTGATGCCTGTCATTCTCTACAGGGTAGGGTGTTATGGTCGGAAACCCTAATGCCTCAGGCATTCGTTGGTATTTTCACTCCAAATTTTCAACATGGTTTTTTTGTGACCCCCACCACATGAACAGTGGCAATATCAGTTTGTTAGCCGAAAGCTGCTTTTGCACAGCGACTACGGCATTTGTCACCACAGGTGCAAAAACACATTCTGAACAGGATGTGAAAAATGACAGCTGTACTGTTCATGGGGAGGTGTAAAAAATGGCAGTGTTGAAAATCTGCAATGAAATATTAAAAACTGGTGAACCGAGCATCGCGTGGGAAACTGTGCAACGTGCACCCGTAATGTAATTAGTTTGGGATGTTTACAGCAGATTGGCAACACAGGCATTTTGGGACCTCTGGTCATGAACAGTGTCACTGATTTTCTTTATCTGTCCCGAACAATGATTTCCCACAGCGACCACACATTTCTGTGCTGAAAGTGTGAAAACACATTTCAGCCATGTTGTGAAAAATGACAGCTGTACTGTTCATAAGGAAGTGTGGAAAAATGCCACTGGTGAAAATGTGGACTGAAAATATTACAAATTCATGAACTTACGAGGGTGCGTGGAAACTGCGCAATGTTCATTCATAACACAGTCATTTTTAGGAATTTTTTCACCAAATTTTCAAAATAGCCATTTTAAGACCTCTGCTCATGAACAGTGTCACTGTGATTTTCTTAATGTGTCCCATACATTGATTTCTCACACCAACTGCGCCATTGTGCGCTACATGGGCGGAAACATGTTTTGGGCGAGATGTGAAAAATGACAGCTGTACTGCTCATAAGGAGGTGTGGTAAATTGGCAATATTGAAAATCTGGAGTGAAAATAATGAAAATTGCGAACTTATGGCGTCGATGGGATCAAGCAACAAGCTCGTAAAACAGTCATTTTAGAGTTTTCACCAGATTTTTAACATAGCCATTTAACACTTCTGCTCATGAACAGTGTGACTGTGATGTTCTTAATGTACCCCATACATTGAGTTCACACTGACTGCGCCATTGTGCGCTACATCTTGTGAAACACATTTTGGGTGGAAGTGAGAAATGACAGCTGTACTGCTCATGAGGAGGTGTGGTAAAATGGCAGTGTTGGAAATCTGGGTGAAAATAATGAAAATTCACGAACTTACTGACGTGCGTAGGAGCAGCGCACCGCATCGCCGTAAGCCAAACATTTTAGAGCCAAAGCCACCACCAACACAGGCGTGACAGCCCACCTTATGAACACAGTGACTGCGAAATCACCCTTCTCGGGCCCGATTAACGCCATGACAGTGACCGACCATGAGGAGGGTCCCAAAACCCCATGTTGAAAATTTGGTGCCAAAATTCCAGAAAATGCCTGAGATATGCAGCAAAGTTGAAAAACCATATTCATTACATTATACAAGCTTACCAGCATTTCCTCAGTTAAAGCGGTCGGCTTTGAAGAGTGCAGACGTGTTTCGGTCCACGAAGGTCTAGCACCCCGAGGTCGGAGTGAAGTATGGGGTGGGGGTGTGGGGAAGCAGGGTGCGCAGTGGGTGGGCGGGTGGGGGCAGAGACAGCGAGGGACCGTTTTTGTGTTGCAGGTTTGTTTTTTTTTTTTACAAGGAGGAACAATGTGGGACGTTTGCCACGCTGGGGTGGGCTCTGGCGTGGCACAGAATATAACGTGGGGGCGTGGAGCTGATGAGGTTGGGCACCCCGTTGGCGACAGCATCTGTTGCCACGCTGGGGTGGGCTCCCAGCATGGCACCCTATGCAGGGAGACAGTGGAGCCGAGGGGGATTGGGCACCCCGTCGGCTATACAGTCGCGGGGGCAAGCCGCGCGGTATGTGCGTGTGCGTGTGTGTGTGTGTGTATGTGGCAGGGAATGCAGCGAGCAGGCAATATCTTATCACTGCTCACTGAGCGTAGCTCCCCTTTCAACTGTATGCCACTGCATTTTGGACTGCTGTCATAGACAGCTCCAGCAGGCATTGGAGAACTGGGGCCACGCCTGCAAACACACTGACTGAATTGGAAGAGGGCTGCCACACCTCTGAAAACTCAGATGATGGCACTATGTTTCTTGCACATGCGTGCAAGCAAACATAATGAGTCCTCAAATGCCAAGGAAAAAACATGAGTGTTCAAAAGAGGAGATCAGACAAAGCTGATTTGGTAAGGCATTTCGCGTGAATGGGATAGCGACAGAAAATGCCCTCGCACCGAGCACCTCTAAAGGATGCAGGAAACCACCAGCAGATTCTTCCCTGTTGAGTGGAGCAGCTGAACTGGTGTATATGGGAATGGGAGTGTTTTATGTAGTCAGGACTCAATTGCTACTAGAGCTGTAAACAGTGCATATGTGCATCATTACCACAGTCTCTGCTGGCAACAGACTCCAGGGAATTAGATATATGTACGTGAGTCCTAATACATCATCATTCACACCAATCTTTGCAATATTTATCCAAATGAATTGAAGAGTTGATTTATATTAACCTTTTCAAGACCTATGTAATTAATGGTATTGGAACTCTCATAGTTTTATACTTGTAGGAAGGGTAAACAAATGCTAGGGAGCTAATGTTTTAGGCATTTTCTAAGGTTGCAAGGGGCATCCTAGGGAATTACAAAGAATCATAGCAGTGTCAAGTGCAGTACTCAAAGACTGAACACAGCAGTTCCGTGAAAGGCAGCCTTCTTTTCCCTGTATTTTCCATTGCAAACTGTTGGAATCTCTCAAGCTTTGCTCCCAATGTTCTTATATAGTATCTCCAGAACCTCTTGATGGTATTATAGCATTGTTGCAATATACTGGCACAGCCGGATAGCCTGGTTGAGATGCAGTACGTCATATTCAGTGGGGTCATACTTTTATCCATTTCGGCAATGTACTGACACAGGAGAGCATTGATGAGATGCAAGCTCTCATTTTCAGAGGGGCCCTAATTTTACTGATTTCTGCAATGTACTGATACAACTTAGCCTGGCTGAGATGCAGTATCTCATTTTAAGTGGGGTCTTACTTTTACCCATGTTTACATCTACGTGCAATGTACTGACACAGGACAGATTTGTTGAAATGCTAATGGCAGCTGTGTGCAACATGGCGGTGTTGACTTGAACTATGCATATGTAAGTGTTTCCCACATGTAGTCATGTCAGTACTGCCATGATACAGCTGACTCTGGAGCAAACTACACATGTGCCAGTATGAATCATGTGCAGTTCTGTAATCACAGCAGTATCAGTTACATCTGACTTTGGTGTGGCAAGAGCACGGCATATTCTTTTCAACACTCTTGCCACTCCTAAGAACTCTCCACAGCTATATTGGTTCAATGCTGGCAAAGGTTAATGGATGGGTAACACTGGGAACCACTCAACTGCCTTCATGTCCACTGGCTCTATTGGCAGGTCATTTTAGAAGGCCACCACCTTCTAGAACAAAATATGCTTCCTAATGTTTCCCCTAAACTTGTCATCTGTTACCTTCAGAGCATATCCCTGTGTCCTGCTGGAGAAAATATCCATATGTTCAGTTCTGTCAATACCCCAGAGACTGGGAAGACTGAACTCATGCCCCATCTCAGTCTACTGTTCCACTGGGGCAAGCAAAAGGATGAGGAGCACCCACATATGCAGAAAGCACCAGGACCACCACAGACTTATTATGCAAAGTCCTTTATTTAATTGAAGTGCATAGTGCACCCACACATAGTGAACATAAAAAAAGGGGCGACTGAGCCTTTCTGCAACTATCATTTCTCCTGACTCCTGCCAGGTTTCATCCGAGTAATTTACTCTGATGATGCCTGGCTGGGTCCTGAAGAAGCATTACTTTCAGAGTGGCTCAGTCGTCACTTTTTTGTGCTCACTATGTGTCAGTGCACTATGCACTTTACTTAAATGAAGAACTCTAATGTTTTTGTGATCCTAGTACTTTCTGCATATGTGGGTACTCCTTATCCTTTTGCTTGTTTCAGTTTGTTCATTGCTGCACACCTTATTACGAGTTCTGCCACCTCAGACCCATTTTTGCTTTGTTCCACAGGGAGGGGACAGTAATAACTATTAGTAAACATAAATGTGGACATTATCTGTTAGACTCCTCCAGGTATTTCTGTTTTGAAAATACAGCTTCCCTTAACAAAGGTATCAAATAGAAAGCCACCAGCAAATGTCTTTTCTTTTTAATCCTGAACACGTTCTCTTTACTGCTATAGTAAATGTAAACACTGCAGGAAATACAAAGAAACTGATACAGGGAAGCTTACAAAGGGTGTCAGTTGACATTTTACTGTATGGGCTGCATAAATTCACTGCCACTAAGAAAGTGGCAGATGGTGGTGTGGGAGGATTTGTCAGCACAAAAGGGGCTTGGTTTGCACTCAGAGAGGAGTGAGAAGATCGGTGTTCCTATGTGTGACAGTGACCCACAGGGTGTAAAAAGTTGAGGTTATTGAAAATATGATGGATCATAATGATCTACATAGCCCATTTTCCTAACACAGCGATTTTGTCATCAAAGAAGGAAAAAGGTGGGTTGGAATTGACAACTATCTGACATTTTTCACAGTCCCCCACTCAAATAAGAATACCGACACCACCTTGCTGCACTATAAGAGTGCACCTAAGAATTTAGCATCTATGCCAAGCTCCGGGCTGCATTCTTTCAGTAGGGTCTGCATAGAGTACAGTACCACCATAAATTTTCTTTACCTTCTCCTCACTTTCATCTGAATGCACCTGGCCCACTTTCTGCCCTGATATTGTGATAGCTAGGGCTTGATTAAATCAAGCTGTTTCCAAAGTGCCTCCCGTGGACCAAGTTAAACTTTTCAATGCCAAAAAGAGACTATCAATGCATTCCATGGCTTTAAATAAATGTAATATGGGGTGGTATTATGCTTTGCACATTCTTGTATTCTATGATTCTAGTATGTTCACCTATTAATTTATGAGGCTATGCTGAATTTTGCAAATCGGCTCATAACTATTGTAATATTCAATATTTTTACCACAACATTTCAACATAGCCATTTCAAAACAGTGACTCATGAATGTGACAGCTGTCGTTTTTCATCTCCTGCTCAATATGTGAGTTTGCAGCCCAAAATTCGATTTTCAGTTCCTGCACAACATCACCTTTATGCAGGAGTTAAACATTTCTCTGCCCTTCTTTATGAGGCAGGTTCATCACAAGGCTTGTTGAAAATTTGGTGTTAAAATATTTTTTTAATGTTTCAATATTTTAAACCCAGATTCCTCTCCTGCACCCTATTGGCTCAGGCCAAACTTTGTCTCATGAGACTGAGCTCCACGTGTACACAGCTGTGTGCATACAGTTTTTTAAATAAACGTCTTCAGTTCTAAGCCAGTCAGGCTTGACTCATTGAATTATTATTGTTAGTCCTCCGGTTCCGGGCTTGCATTCCTGTACAAACAAGGAGTTAGTTGTCTGACTCCCCCCCTCAACTTCCATAGTCCACCACATGCAATTAACCTGTGCATGTGAAATATATATCCCCCCACAAATCTGTGCCTTGTGTGTGCACAGCTGTGCACGTGCGTTTTGTTGTTGTTTTGTTAATTAAATCATTGCACTTAGTGCGGTAGGCTTGTCTCACTGAGTTGACTGTACATCATCTGTCAGTTCCTTGCTCGTTTCCATGTTTGACTAAAAAGATTGCCCTCTTCTTCCCCTTCTTAGTAGCAGTGTTTTTTATTTGCTGCTGCTTTTTTTTTGTGGTACAATGTAACTGCTAAGTTCGACGTAAGTATTACTGTCGTTACAATAAGCACCAAGTAAAGAATCACACCGGATCGGCACTGCCTAGTAATTGTTTGTGTTGTACACAGTAACCACTAGTGACCTGATCCACCATGTCTTTAGTAACCTTGCAAACATGCTTGGTCCAGTCCCAGCAAAGCATCTGCACCACTGGCCCCATGTGGTGAGAGACAGGATGATAGACCCACACATGTACAGCACGTCCAGCGATTATTGCGGTGTCGTCACTGGTCTGCCAAACCCCAAACAATCTATGCAGGACAAAGCACTCCAGGGAGGGGTGCTGTAACAAATTACAGTTAAGAGCAGTGGTGCGTAAAGTTGCCTATACATTTATGTGTGCTAAGGCTGGAGGATGCCAATAAAGCCCTGGTGCTTTGACCAGAACCTGGTCTTTGTCAGAGGAATGTCTGCAACATACACACTATGAACATGCAACCTTAAAGAAACACACCATAAATAAGTGAAGTTATAATAAATGAGGCCGAGAAGCCCTTGCAACAAAATAATCCAAAACTAATATGCCCAAGGATGAAACATTGCATCAAGATTACAGAACATTGTTCATACAGTGGCGCCAGACAGTATGTAATACAGTATCTTGTGAAATTACTGCAAAATGCTGCAATATGCTACAAGGAGCAGTGTAATTCAATGGCAATTAAGCCCTCTAGTCATCCAATATTTTGCAACATGTCATTTATTGCAAAGTACTAAAGTGCATCTTGTCTTGCTCCACTGTATATTATTGATACATAATACAGTTCCAGAGAAGGTGGTGAGATAGACTACATAGACAATGACAGACAGTTGGCTCTTTGTATTAGCGAAACAAATATTTTTCTCCCAGGCAAACCTTTTTGTTCTTCTTGTAGCACTGGAATAGTACTTCTACTACTAATACTACTAGCAGTACTACTACTACTAGGGTCACCACCTGTTCCATCTGTACGTTCACTGTCACATCCTTGTGCAGTAGTAGGGGAACATTGAGCGTACATGTTTTGTGCAGGAAGCAGGATGCCACCACCAAGTTCCCACTGCAGCCACTATGGTTGCTTCATCCACAGCCAGTGAGCTTCCCAACACCATTGCTGCCATTCTTGCAGTAGCCACTCTTTCAGCTTTCACCACTATGGCAGCCACTGTTACCACTATTCCTAAGCCCATGGCAAAGCACCTTCTACCTCATGACTGTGACCATGAATACCCTCCAGTGCTGACCCAGTGCTTGATATAGTTTTCAGAGTGCTATGTGTGTCATGTGGCATGGTGAATTAAGTGTGCCACAAGTAACTTGTGTTGCATTAGTGAGAGCTCTATGTTGGTGGTTAAAGTGTCGTTGAAATGTATATGGTACACCAGGTTCAATGGGTGATTAATGGTGTTGTTGAAGTGCTTTTTTAAGCTATCCTTAAAAAACACCTTTTCTGGACGAATAACGAATACCTGGGACCTGAATATCGAATATTTGGCCAAATATTCAGGAAAATTTATTCGGACAGCCCTACTAGAAAAGAGTTGAAATCTGATAAATCCAATTCTGATTCTGCAATTCCTGAGCATCCCTATTCTGTACTGTTGAGGAAAAAAGTAACCAAGGGCCCTGTGAGCCCAGCCCAAAGTAGGAGATCTCTTATAACTTTCATTGCACAGGACCTCAGGCCTGTATCTCAAAGCAACAGACCTATGGGGTATGGCCCCAGACCAGAAGCTTGTCCTTGGGATATGAGCAAGGAGCTGGGTGAGGGAGGTGGGCATCAGGTTTGGAACATTCGAACACCACCACCACATTTCCCAGCTTTTGTGGCTTTGGAACCCTATATATGCATTAAAGCAGTTGTTGGCAATGAATATATAATAACTGGTTTCCCTTTTTTCCCATAGAGAAACCATGGCATAATTTGCCTTAATGAAGGGCGTTCATTACGGCAAACAAATGCACAATTTCCATCACTCTGCACATGCACCCACCTCAACTCTTTCTTTAGACTGCTGGCCACTGTCATGTTTTCCCTGGGAGACTGATCCGCCACTCTCAGACAGACTCGGTGGTAAGTCAATTCCGACATAAATATGCTACCACAGAGAAAAAAAAACTTAAATGTAGGCTGCAGATGCTGTAGAAAGAATTACAAAAATATTTAAATAAATAAGGGCACCCGCAGAATGTGATGAAACCGGACCACAGCAGCCAGCAACATCTTCTTATTGTATATAATTGTTGAGGTGGTTAGCTCTCAGGGTTCATGTGGCATCTAACCCCTTGGGTGTGTGTAAACTTCTCATTACACACACCGACCCATATTTTATTCTGTATATAACAGATAAGTCACTACAGGGGTATAGTCGTGCTTTGATATACGCACACCTAGGTGTGTGTTGTGAGGCATTTAACCATCCAAGGCATGCATATATTTCAGAGCATGACCACATGCCTGGTACTAAATTATCTGTCTTACAAAATGGCCAAAATAGATTTGGGGGGGGACAGAAAGAAGTACAGGCGTGCGGTTGTTGTGGGATAATGCACAGTCATGCTATGTGTTTCATCCTATCAAGAGGCAGCATTTTTATTGATTTTTCTCACCCATTTTCGAAAAGATAGACAGACAGATAAATAGATGGATGGATGATGGATTTCACATGGTTGGGACTTTTTCCCCATAGGAAAAGTCAGATAATTCCTCATGTATGACAGTACTTAACAAGTACCCCCAACTTATTACAATGTAATAAAAAACCTAAGTATAGTCTATTACAAATACAGACAAAAAAATATACATGTTATACAACACCATTAACATTTTTAAAAACCACCTTATTACAACCTTAACAACACATAAAATAACAATCAAGGACTCTGGCCCAGACAGATTTCGTTCCCATTGCTAAATCACATGAGAGTCAGACCTCCAGTCCCCCTCACTTTACAGGATGGAATGCTTTTCAGGATCATGGCAGCCTGTGTCACTTGGACCTTCTGGCACTGCATCGTCATGCCTGTCTCTTGAAGGTGTAGAACTGTCAAATTTTGTGATGCCCCTCACTGTTTCAAATACTCTTTTGGCAGCTACTGTAAGAAGCTGTCTACTAGGCATATGCATTTTCTAACATGGAAGTGTGTTAGTATCTGTTGTGCCTTTCATTCCCTGGGCCTTTACTCTTGTCCAGTCAGATGAGTTTTGAACTACCACTTACCCCTATCAGACTCTGGCCTCCAGTATTCTTTGGTGAAGGAACATCTTACAACCATTTCCACCTTTCATAACTTCATAGTAAGTAATCTTTTGATCAATTGGTGGTCTCCTGCAGATTCCTAAAAGTGTCTGCATCTCAGTTCTTGGTCCATTGCCTGGTTCTGGTCTGGGACCTTAATTTAGTTCTGGGGTCCCTTGCTTGGGCTCCTTTCTGTGACAGGGTTGAATAAGGCCCTTCCCCATTTGTTAAGAAGAAAGCGTTTAAACACAAATATCTGTTCAATCCTCTCTTTTTCTGTCTCTTGTCTGTCTGGTTGTGCATCCAAATTTTCTTGTGACCTAGGAACTGATCACTCTGACAGTTTCGCAGTTCTTGTCCTCTCGCTATCTCTCTGCCTTCCCTTGCTATTTCTGTCTTTTCTTTCCCCTTGCATATCTGCTGTTATAAAAATATATGTGAATCCATATGTGGAAATGTCACTGATACTGGGATACTTTGTTTTAAAACTGTAGCTAGTTATACTGTTGAAATTATTGCAAAGCTATTTGGAACTCAATGGGTTAACCTGAGATACAGTTTTTAAACCTTTTGCAGAGCTGTAAACAAGAGATCAGTTCTGGGTCACTATGTTCTTTTTGCTGCACCTGCATCAAAATTGACAAGAACATTCTGTAAACTTACAAGAACATTCTGTGAGAAGCAGGCTCTCTTAACGAGTTCCCAATGACTTATAAAAAAGCAGCAATGTTTTTTCACAGAGACAAGGAGAATGAGAGACTGAGAGACTAAAATTGGAATTAGGGGAAGAAACACTCAGAAGAAAGATTTTGTTGTCTTGGTTTGCACTGCATTTATAAATGGTTATACTAAATAATTTTGTTTTGCGGTTATTGAGAAAAATAAAATGCTGTTTGCATATTTTGAAACTGCTCCTGGTTTCCTGTGCTTCCTGAGCCCGTGCCTCAATGACACTTTCCAACCCAATGCCACTTTATTTTTCTCCTTTAGTATGTGTGGTGCAATGAAGGACAGTCCCTAACGATCATGACCAGCTGGTTTACTACTCACGAGCAAGTGCACAAGTGCTTTCATTCATTAGAAGTGGTGGAGGAGGGTGGGCTAAGTTGGTTGCCTTCTTTGTTCTTTCATCACTGGCTTATTGCTTCAGAATTGGGTGTTGGGGAAGAGGGTGGGAGAAGGTACTGCTGTCAGGGTGAGGGAGTGGGGACATATTTTTTCCTTAAAACAAGTGCCATAGGACAGTGAACAGCAGTAGACAGTGGCTGATGGCGGAGGTGGATTAGCCAAGTTGCTCATTAATGGAAGTTTTTCATAAATAAATATACCTTTCATCAAACTGTGAGTGCTGGGGAAGGAGGGTGGTCTTGGGGTTTGAACTGAGAGAGGATGGGGCTTGTTTATTTTAAGAGAGTTAGGCTAGGGTGGAGGGTGGTAGACTTTATTATTATTCTTTTTTTAATTTATTTTTTTAAAGACAGTATTTCCTAATATCCCAATAATATTCAATATTTGGATCCAAATAACAAATGGCACCTTATTCATAGTATTCAGGAAATATTATTCGTTACTTGCACACCCTTACTTAGAATGTTTGTGAGCCAATCAGATTGTGACTTTCTGTTTACCCTTTTTATAATTCATCATGTCTGACACCTATCAGATATCTACTATATATATATATATAGTACCTCTGTATATAATTTAATTTTCATATTACAGCTAATTTTGCTTCTGTGTATTCCCAGATTTATTATTCTATCTTGAATCCATGCACCATTCCTCAGGTCACACCTGAAATGACCCCCCACCCCCACTGAAGTACCAGAGTGGCACAGAGTGCCAGGAGGTTGTATGGCATGGTACATGGTGGAAGTTTGCTACTAATAAATTTTGTCTTTTCAAAATTGCTGTGTGCAACCTTTACAGTTTTTATGTAGAAATGCAGTTGACGAGCCATAGCAGTTACAAGCTTTTGTGACACACCTCTGAATCAAATGTGTGCTCCAGATTACGTGAAGTGATCACACTTGGAAATGAGCCTCAGCTCACTGGGCATTTCCTGCCCAACATTTTTAAAGAAATCAACTGAGGGCTATAAGCTCCACTAAAATCTCTCCTAATCATCCCTTTTCCCATACTTATCCTCTCGTTCCTTCCCCTACCCTTCCTCTCTGGCCATTGGAGAATGTGTGTTTTAAACCTGTCCTCACACAATCACCCAAAGAAGTCTAAACTCCTGCTGTGCATTGGCCAAATAGTATTTCCTGAATACCATGAATCAGGGGGAGGACACACACAGGGGGAGGACACAGACAAATTACTCTTAGAAGATATACAAAACATGACAGCTAAAGGGGAGGTTCTGATAATGGGAGACTTCACCATGCCAGATACAGATTGGTCAATACCAACAGGAACATCTGCAGAACTAGACACATAGTGGATTCCATGAAGGGCAAGGGGCTCAAAAAATTGGTACAACAACCCACTAGAGACAGGGCTATCCTAGATCTAGTACTGACTAACAGGGAAAGGATCACAGACCTCCAGGTAGGTCACCTGGGGCCAGTGACCATCATGTGATATGGTTCAATTTGGCCACTAGAACTAAATCATCCCATTCCAAAGGCAAAATATGGGATTTCAGAGGAGCTGACTTTGATAAGATGGCCATCAGAGTTCAGCTAGCCCTGGCAAAAGAAATACCGTGAGGGGTACAGGCAAAGTGGGCAAGCATTAAGGATGCAACACTTGAAGCAAGATCCCATTGTGTTAGAGACAGAAGAAAATGCAAAAGAATAAGGAAATCACTTTGTTTCATAAAAACAGTAGCTGAAAAGGTTAAAGCCAAAAGGTTGGCCTTCAGGAAATATAATGGAACACATCGGGATGAAGACAGGGAGGCATATCAAACTTCCCTAAGGGAAGCAGGGAAGACAGTAAGGCAGGCAAATGCCCAAACCAAGGAAACACTAGCACAAACAGTAAATGAAGGTGACAAGATTTTCTATAGATACATTACTGAAAGGAGAAAGTCAGTGGGGTATTGCTAAGATCAAAGGAGATAAGGGGTGTGTTAGGGGAGGACCATGTAAAAGCATCTGTCCTAAATAGATACTTCTGCTCAGTATTTACTGAAGAGAAGGTAGGGCAGGGCCCCATAGCTCAGCACCATGGACACAGGGGAGAGATGTGCACTAGTCCTTTCACAAAGAAAGGGTCCCACAAGGCTCGATAAGCTCAGGGTAAACAAGGCAATGGGACCTGATGGCATACATCCCAGGGTACTAAAGAAGCTAAGAGTGGAACCAGCAGAGCCATTATCAGAACCGTTTAGTAGGTCTGTGAGCACAGGAGAGAGTCCCAGAAGACTGCAGAAGGGCTCATGTGATCCTGCTCCACAAGAGTGGTAGCAGGAAGGAGGCAGGAACTACAGACCAGTCAGTCTTACCTCAGTAGTGGGCAAGATTATGGAGGCACTTCTTAAGGAAAGGATAGTACAACACCTGGAATCCATAGGAGCTACGGATCCAAGACAGCATGGGTTTGCAAAAGGCCCTGTCAAACTAATCTCATAGATTTTTGACTGGGTAACCAAGTGGTGGACCAAGGGGAGCAGTTGATGTAGCTACCTTGACTTCAACAAAGCTTTCGATACTGTTCCACAAAGAAGATTGATTAATAAACTGGGTAGGCTCCGGGTGGGTCAGAAGTTGGTCAACTGGGTGGCAAACTGGTTGATAAGCAGAAACAGAGTGGTGGTAAATGATATACAGTCAGAAAGATGCAAGTCACAAGTGGCTGCCTCAGAGGTTCAGTCCTGGGGCCAGTCCTCTTCAATATCCTCATCAGTGACATTGCAGATGGACTGGAGGGTAAGGTTTGTCTCTTTGAAGATGACACCAAGATCTGCAACAGAGTTGATGATCCAGATGGAGTTGTCAGAATAAGAAGAGATCTGGATAAACTAGCAAAATGGTCGTAAGAGTGGCAACTGGAGTTTAATGCAAAGACGCAAGATCATGCATAGGGAAGAGAACCTCTGAAGCCACCTACAGGCAGGCAGAGGAGTTGCTGGCAGTCACAAGGAAGTAAGGGACTTGAGCATCATCATCATCACTGATGACCTGAAATCATCCAAGCAGAGCACTGAAGCAGTAGGTAAGGCTTGGGGATGTTGGGGTATATTAGTAGGGGTATCACTAGTCAGAAGAGGGAGGTAATAATCCTCTTTACAAGACACTAGTTAGGCCCAATGTGAGTAATATGTGCAGTAGTGGAGGCCACACCTTCACAAGGACATTAACCAAATTGAGGCAGTCCAAGAAGGGCAACCAAAGCGGTGCAGGGAATGCATGAAAACATATGAGGACAGATTAATGGACCTCAATATGTATAAACTACAGCAAAGAGAGAGAGAGAGAGAGGTGATATGATCGAAACATTCAAACATCTTAAGGGCATTAACAAGGTGAAAGAGTCTAACATGTTTCAATATAAGAAAAGAGCAGGACAAGAGGACACAGCATGAGATTAGAGAGAGGCCGATTAAGGGGTAATGTGAAGTTCTTTTCACAGAAAGGGTGGTGGATGCATGGAACAGCTTACCTCAGGAAGTGGTGGATATGAATAGAGTGCAGGGCTTCAAACAGGCATGGATAGGCCTAAAGGAAGCAATACAGATGAGTATGAATAGATAGGCTATTGACAGAGCAAAGGTCAATGGCACATTTATAAGGTAGAAAAAGAAATGGGCAGACTGGATGGGCCTTGTGCTCCTTATCTGCCATCAACTTTTATGCTTCTATATTTCTATGGGATCCCCAACTGCTTAGGAACTATTCCCAAATATCCTACTATTTGTGGTATCTGGTACAGCCCATGTGCAAAAAAAAAATTAAAAATCCTTCACTTTGCAGTCCCCCTGTGTCCCCCTTTCCCGATGCCCCACCCACACACCTCTTTTCCAGTGCCACAGAGAGTGGCAGAGTTAATATTTTCAATTGTCAGCTCCTGGTACTATGCTGAGAGCCATCAGAATCTTATCACAGTCATTCCCACCATAACCTGGCCCTCCCATTTCTCTGATACTTTTTTTTATTTCAGCCCCCACATCTTGACACCTTAGCTTGATGGGTAGAGGGCTAGTGGCAATCTGTATCAAACAAATCAGTCGTACCCTCCTCCCGTGTACTGCACAGGTTTGCTGGCTGCTCCATTCAGTATCGGTATCGGTACATGAAGACATCAAGCACCTGGACCAGCATTGTGATAACAGTGAACAAGCAAGAAGGTGCTTGCGATTACAAGGAGGACTGGGCAGTAGCATCATAACAAATAACGAATACCGAATACCTGAATTTTGGGGACCCAAATAAAATACTCAGCCCAAATAATCAGGAAGAGGTAGTCACGTCCTAGTTTAAACTGCTTCAATCATTATAAAATTGCAACAGGGACAATAAAACAAAACTCATTAGCATGTTAAATGCCATTTTCTCCTTCAATTTCTGCCACATTATTTACAAACCAACTACAATTTATTCGTAGGTAATTGAAAGCCCACAACTGGTAGTATAGTCCTTGTTAACTCTCAGTCTGGAGTTTTCTATCAAGGAATTGAAGACTGCTACTTTATAGCAAGCATAAGAGTTGGCAAGAGCCCTGACATTTTGCACCATGTTCACACATAATTATTTTAAAATATGCAGTTTTTGTGCTTCTAAATTATTTACTGTATGCATGTATTTACTAATTTATTTATTTACAGTATTTGACCAGGAAAGAAACACTGGGGCCCAGTTTTCAAAGGCTGATGCAGGGCTTACATCAAGCTCTGTGTCAGCCCCGATGTTTGGTGCAACTTCGTCCAATTTGAAAGTTTGAGCGTAGCTATAACATTTCATTTATGGCAACAGCACAAGCTTTGTAAAATGGATCCCAAATGGCGAAGTTAGACTGGTGGGAGCTGGTCTAACGTGGGGTATTTGGCGAAGGGACTTGCCTTGTGGTCTGTGGCAGGCTGTTTTACAAAACTGCAATGGCCGCAATGTTTGATACAAGTCACCTTTATGCCAAACTCTTTGACCTAAGTCCTTTGTATTTATTCAAAGCCCTTCACAAATTGGGCCTTCTGAACTAAAACAGATAATTTCCATATGCACCCTTGATTGAAGGGTGCAGAGCACTAAGGGTCATCATAAATACAGTTACTGAGATAAAACTGAAGAAATATACAGAACGTTTTATTTATTTATTTAGTGATTCGGAAAAGACCTTTGAGTGCAAGCTCTTTTACAAAGGTTCCACGTCATAGATTGCAAAACAAAGTACAATAGGAGAAAGCAAAGGTACATCACAATGAATGATACAGCTTGGATTCAGAACTTAACAGAATAACTCAAAACATAGGTACAAGTTAAAATAAGAAAAACACTTTATGAGGGTGGAGGGAGAATAAGCAGCCACAAAGTGCCTTGTCAGTAGTTCAGAGGGATGGGGATAGATGGCAGTGGGGTGAAGAAAGGAGGTACAACAGAGAGGGATATACTGCGGTGAAGGTGAAGGGTGGGGATAGAAGGACGATAAGGTATAGGGAGAAATGGGGGGTGAGGGAGGCTGAGCAGAGAAGACATGCTAGAGTAAATGGTGGGGAGTGAGGGGGCATGGACAGGCAGCCTGAATTAGTAGTGACTGTAAGGGAAACTCACAGGACTGGGAGTTGGGGGAGGGGGAAAGTGGGGTGGCGGGTGCTGAAGGAGCATGACTCAAACTGATTGCTGAGGCAAATCATGAGAAAGGACAGAGGGAGGTGGTAACTGAGGCCTGCCTAGTGCTTGCTGGGAGGCAAAGAGAGAGCAGGTGTGGCTTGACTTAGGGGCAGGTGCACTTAGAGAGTGTTATTAGGTGCTGTTTGAGGACAGTTTTGAATTCGGCCAGACAACTGGTAGTCAAGAGGTGCCCCGACAGTATGTTCATCCACAGAGTGGCCTGGTAGGCAAATGCATGTTGCACAAGTGTGGTGCAACAGAAGGGGATAGCCAAGGCCCCTCTAGTCCCTCCCTCTGGTGACCTGTAGAGTTGGCCACCTTGATCAAATTGCCTACATAAGATGGTGTTTTACCCAATAGAGCCTCTTCCCTAGGATGCAAGTCTGGAATTTGACCCTGTTTCTTAATGACAGCCAACTTGTGTGTCCGTACAGAGTACAGGTGTGAGTACCACATTCAGCATCCAGGGTGAGTCTGCAGCTTTGTTGAGCGCAGTCTGAACCCTCTTGAGCACTGTATCCATTGCTGCTCCATAGACCACTAGTCTATAGTCAATAGTAGATAAAATGGAACTATGGACTGAGAGGTGGAGGGCCCCCGGAGAGAGGTATTACCTGTGCCAGTACAGAACACCAATCTTGGTACTGACAGTCTTGACCAGAGAGTCCATATGGTGTACAAACATGACCGTATCATCTATTATGACCCCCAGATACTTGAACAAGTGGACTTGTTCCAGCGGCTCACTGCATGAGTTGGAGATGATGAGGGGGTGGTGCTTATTTTTGTTGTGGGGGCTGGACATAAGCATGGCCTTGGTCTTCTTGTAGTTTAGTAGCAACTTATGACTACAGAACCAGTCCTTGAGTTTAGAGAAGAAGTTCTGCAGCTCAGATTGTAGGGCAGCCTGAGATGTGCTGCTGCTCAGAAGCACAACATAGTCTGCATATAGTATGAGTTTGGTGTACGAGAGCTGTGGGAAGGTCATTTAGAAGAGGCTGAAGAGTAGGGACCCCTGGATTGATCCCCTGGGGTACCCTACTGATACCTCTCTGCACTGGATACTGTTTTCCCAATTTTGACACATTGATTTCTCCATATCAGGTAGTCTTGGAACCAGCAAAGGGCATTGGGCACCACATCCATGTTTTGCAGTTGAGTCAAGCAACAGGGGATGGTTGACTGTATCGAAGGCTTTGGTGAGGTCAATAAAGACAGACCCCACCAGTTTGCCTTCATCCAGAGCCTTTTGTGCATAGTTCGTGTAGTCCAGCAGGCCAGTAGTGGTACTGTGATTTTGTCCGAAGCCATGCTGGTTGGGGCATAGTAGATTATACTTATTGAGGTAGTCGATGAGTTGACCCACCTCAATTTTTTCCAGTGCCTTGGAAAGGGGGGAAAGGATCAAGATGGGTCTGTAGTTGGCTGCCAGAGACTTGTCGCCTCCTTTATGCACTGGCTTAACTAGGGCCTGCTTCCAAACCGCCAGGAATTGGGCAAGGGCCAGGGACTTATTGTAAAGCATGGTAACGGGCACTATAAGATTGTCCAGGGTGAGGGATAGAAGTTTCATGTCAATCCCGTCACTGCCCAGTCTGGTCTTACCTAGTACTTTCTTGACCATAGTTAGGGCCTCCTTCACCGTCACCCTTTTAACGTAGAAGGTCGGGTGAGAACACTCAGTAGATACGTTGTTGGAATGGTTCAATCCAGGTTGAAAATAGGCAGGTGGTAGCACTGGGGTAAGATCAGTGAAGGTCTTTTTCAAGGCTTCTGCAATAGCAAGAGGATCTGTAGTGGGGGTGTTACTGATACTGAGCAGCTGAGGGTGCTTCTTGTCCTTCTTTCCAAGGATGCTTTTGATGCTATCCCAGAATCTTTTCCCATCACTCCAAGAACTGCAAAGCTGGGCCTTATGATATTTGGCTTAGCAAGCCAGATTAGCTTGGTAAAACGTAAAACTTTATACAAAAAGTATACTTAGTGCAGGACACACCTGTTGTAATTTACTGATAAATAAAATTATTTAATGAGGACACCAATACAAATGTAATAAATTACTCAGTAAATGACATACAGTAGTCCAATTAGGTATAATCAGATAATATTTTTGCTTCCTGAGAACTGACAAAGAGGATTTTATTAAGAATATTCAGAGGCAATTGCTTGTTTACATCGATGAGTAATCTAACTATCTATGTATCTATCTATATACGATCTATCTATCTATCTTGTGGGAGGAAGGTTGGACCAAAGTAAGGAAGTCTTTAAGTCAATGCAGACTGACCTGCTATATATACATTATGTAGCTGAGCAGCTGTACATTGGTCTGCCATACATTAAGTAGCTGAGTAGCTATACATTAAAGAAAAGCAATTACATCCTTCTTAATATCCCAGAATACGCTACACGTTATGGTAAAGCAGCAATTAGTAACGTCATCCCTATGATCTGGAAGACTCTACAAAAATCAATCAAACTCACCAGCACAGTCAGCCCCGGTATCTTAAAATCACTCACAGGAAAGCACAACACTGAGTCCTGTACCGGTAATTAGCATAACTGTAAGGACCATCAGGTCACTTGTCCACAGTATTGAACAAAGTGCGATCATCAATGGACACATCAGTCACTTGTTCCAGAATTAGATCTCATGAATTGCATTTGTGAATGCTACAAGTTATCCTTATGTACATGGGATACACATAAATTGTACTAGATAGGCACTTAGCATTCCTTTTTGCTTTATTTTATATAATACTGTATTATAGTCTATACTTATTCCATGTATATTGTATTGCATACTTTTCTACCAATTCCTTGTGCTATGTACTGTATGTATCTTTCTAATTATTGTATTATTATAATCACTGGTCATCAATTTTTACTATAGGTTTAAGTGGTTATTTCCCAAAACAACCCATTTGGTTGTTACAGGATTCACGATGCTATGATTGTCTTAATGAAGCTGTGAGCATTCTTAGAGGCACATAAGCCCAGTGTCAGTAAGAAAAAAAAGCGGCATCCAGTTTGAAATAAAATCGCTCTTACTAGACAAGTACTTCACATCTGTTCCCACTCCCGCTGGTTCACAAAAAGTAACCAAAGTAACTGAAAGAGAAATCAGTAATTTGAACACGATCCCTTTCTTTTCACAGGAACCTCCAGACCATGTGGGCACGTATCTTAAATGACCAACCGCTGAAGAACTACAAAGGCCATGTCATGTTTTTAACATTTCAAGAACTATAAAATGCATTTTTAGTTGTTAGTTGTAGTCATTTAACTATAACTTTTTTTCAATACTCATTTTACTATTCCGGTCAGTGTTTTCCTGTTCACACTGAATCCCTGTTCTTTACATGCTGTTGTGGACGCATAAGGAGAAGGTCAGAAATGTTCATTTAAATCATTATAGGAATTGTTTGGGTTTAATTTCCTGTCATTTTAAGGCAAGTAATTAGAAAGCCTGCTGTTCAAAAAAATCTATTGTCTGTATCTATGTTGTTTAGTAATGCCTTACTTTAGAGTTCAGCTTTGCATTTACAGGAAACATGAACTCCATTGCATAAAAATTGATGCCAAGCAATTATACAAAACAAACCATGAGTAGGTAGTCCTACTCGAATTGAATACACCCTTGTTGAGTGATGCTTGAATAAACCCCTCGAGATGCACTCTTGGGGTTTATGTAGCATCATTGACTCTAGTGTGCATTCAGTTCTAATATAAACCACCTCCTCATGCATTATTCTCTTTATTGTATGCTGTCCTACCCAGGACTCCTTGTAAATAGGCTTGCTCAATAAAGTCTTTCCTGGCAAATCAAATAAACTAAACTATCTATCTGTCTGTCTGTCTATTTAGCTATCTATCTCTGTCTGTCTGGTTATCTGTCTGTCTCACTATTTACCTGTCTGTCCATCTGTCTGTCCGCCTACCTATTTATCTGTTTATCTCTCTCACTCACTCTCTGTCTCTCTCTCCCAATCTGTCTGTCTGACTCATTCTCTGTCTCTGTCTCTGTCTCTCTCTCTCTCTCTCTATCTTAAGGCCCGCAAAAACAGCTCCACTGTACACAAGAGGGTGCACACTGCAATCCACATATATCCAAACAAAAGCAAGCAAAAAGCAGCACTCCTCATCTGGTAAACTGGATATTCATTTATTATAAAGCAAATTTTAAAACAGACTGCACCAAGGTACATGAGATTATACAATGGCAAGAGAATTTCTCGTTCTCTGATTGGTCAGTGTGTGCCTAGGACAGTGATGTTATTGAACAATAACATCACTGTATTAAGTCCAGGTACACAAATGACCGCATTACAAAGCATTAAACCATGCTCATCCCCCAACGTGCTGTAGCAGCTCCGGTCAGCACGGTTTAAATGATTTCACCCCCTCCCCAGAATATCAGCATGAAACACCATTTCCACCAACAACAGAAGCAGTCATAGTACAGTAGGCAAGAAAACTACTGTCATTCCGTTTTGCTGTTTTTTTTCTTAAAACAACTGGCTTCATTGAACCGCTAGCCGGTCATGCGGTTCAGTGATGCTGCTCACTTAAACACACGTTGTCAGACCAGTACAGTAGCAGACCCAATAAAAGAAAGTCACAAAAATACTAAAAGAAACCTTCTGTCCCACAAAAGGAGTAGCGTGATGAATTCCTCCAGCGATGCACACTTCATAACGTTACCAGCATGTGCACGATTGCTCCTTAGCCGTCTCTTGTTCCCACATGCACATAAACTGAAAATCAAATTAAAACTAACCACAATTGCCTTCTGGCCACGGACGTGTGTGTGTGTGTGTATGTGTGTGTGTGTGTGTGTCTAGGAGGTTGTGGAGGTGGGGGGAGCATGCACTGAAATTAAAACCCACACTGATAGAAACACTGAGGGTGAGGAAGTCAGCATGAACCACCTGCACCACCTACTGGACTACTTTTCCTTGTACCTACAATACATACCTCTAACAAAACAAGCATTTGTCAATGCGAATGTTGCTTGTATTATGTGCTATTTAGGTATTTGAAGTGATAGTTCATGCCTTCCTCCGAGACATCCACTGTGTCTTTCCGTTCAGTATTCAGAGAAGAGTGGAGGTGCAAGGGCCACAGCAGTACAGCAGTTGCCAAGGAGGTGAAGAGGTGGACAATAGTCCATTCAAAGGCAAGAGTCCTGCAGGAGCTCACTAAATTGAAGGTGGATAAAGTGATGGAACCCAATGTCATATGCCCAAGGATATTAAGAAAACTGCGAAGGGAGATAACAGTACCTCTGGCAGCCATGTTCACTGAGTTATTCAACATGAGAGAGTGGAGGAGGGCACATGTGGTTCCTCTACACAAGTCCGGCAGCAGGGAGGAGGCAGAGAACAATAGGCCGTTTAGCCTCACCTCAGTAGTGGGGAAGATCATGGAGACATTGCTTAAAGAAAGGATAGTGGGGCATCTAAAAGCCATCAGAGCTCAGGACCACAGACAACATGGATTCACAGTGGGGACATCATGTCAGACAAATCTGGTTGATTTATTTGACTGGATGACAAAGGAAGTTAATCAGGGTGGGGTAGTGGACAACGCTTACCTTGATTTCAGCAAAGCCTTTGACACCATCCCATATAGGAGGCTGATAAACTAGCTGGGTAGGCTAAGCATGGGAGAAAGGGTGGTAAACTGGGTTAGAAACTGGCTAACAGACAGGAAGCAGACAGTGGTGGTAAACAGTGTGCAATCTAGGGAGAGGGGTGACCAGTGGGGTGCTGCAGGGATTGGTCCTGGGGCCAGTCCTGTTCAATGTCTTCATTAGTAACATTGCAGAATGTCTGAAGGAATTTTTCACCAAATTTTCAACATAGCCATTTAAGACCTCTGCTCATGAACAGTGTCACTGTGATTTTCTTAATCTGTCCCAAACATTGATTGCGCTTTACGAATGGCCATTGTGCACTACATGCACGGAAACACATATTGGGCAAGATGTGAAAAATTAAAGCTGTACTGCTCATAAGGAGCTGTGGTAAAATGACAATGTTGAAAATCTGGATTGAAAATATTGAAAATTCACGAACTTACAGGCGTGCATAGGATCAGTGCAACAAATGTTCGTAAAAGAGTCATTTTTGGGAATTTTTTTACCAGATTTTTAGTATACCCATTTTAACACTTCTGCTCATGAACAGTGTGACTGTGATTTTCTTAATCTGTCCTGAACATTGATTTTGCACACTAACTGTGCCATTGTGTGCTACATGCGCGGAAACACATTTTGGGCAAGATGTGAAAAATGATAGCTGTACTGCTCATAAGAAGGTGTAGTAAAATGGCAATGTTGAAAATCTGAGTGCAAATATTAAAATTCTTGAACTTACAAGCGTGCGTGGGAACTACGTAATGCGCTCGTAAAACAGTCCTTTTGAAATTTTTCACCAAATTTGCAACATAGGCTTTTGAGAGTCCACCTTATAAACACTGGCACTGTTATTTTGTTAATCAGTCCCAAAAGATGATTTCACACAGTGGCCACAAAATCACCTTCGGCCCGATTAACACATGACAGTGACAGAATTCAAGAGAAGGGTCCCAAAAACCCCATGTTGGAAATTTGGTGCCAAAATTCTAAAATATACCTGAGCTATGCAGCAAAGTTGAAAAACCCTATCTATCCCATTATACAGCTTACTGGCATTTCCTCAGTTCACAGTCGGCTTTGAAGAATGCAGATGTGTTCCCGGTCCACGAAGATCGTCCACCCGAGATCGGAGTAAGTATGGGGTGGGGGGTGGGGGAGGCAGGGTGTGCAATGGGTGGGTGCGGGTTGTGGGGGAGGAAGAAGCGCCGGGGACAGTTTTATATTTACAGGTTTGTTAATTTTTTAATAAAGGCGATGAGGGCGTTTGCCACGCTGGGGTGGGCTCCCAGCGTGGCAGCTGGAAAACTGTTTGGGGGCTGGAGCCAATGGGGACTGGGCACCCGGTTGCTCATAACACATTTTGCCAGGCTGGGGTGGGCTCCCAATGTGACACCTGGATGCTTTGGGGCGTGGAGCTGATGGGGATTAGGCACCCCTGTCAGCTATAACAAATTTTGCCACGCTGGGGTGGGCTCCCATCGTAGCACCTGGAAGCTTTGGGGGGCGTGGAGCTGACGGGGGACTGGGCACCCCCGTCGGACATACAGTGTGTGCGTGGGGGGGAGGTGCATGAGCATGCAGTGTGTGTGCGTGCGTGTGTGTGTGTGTGTGTGTGTGTGTGTGTGTGTGTGTGTGGAGGGGCTCTGCCCACTGAAGCGGAGCCCTCCCTTTCAACTGTACGACCACTGCATTTTCAACTGCTGTCATAGACAGCTGCAGCAGTGATTGGGGAACTGGGGCCACGCCTGCAAACACACTGACTGAATTGGAAGATGGGTGCCACACCTCCGAAAACTCAGATGATGACACTATGTTTCTTGCACATGTGTGCAATTAACATAAAAATAAATGAATAAATAAAAATATCATATTTTTTGTAACTTTTTATTATCATTTTAAAAAATGAGCCATTGTATAATAGCAATAAGGCACTCCAGAGTGTGTGTTATTGTGTAATAATGTCACTCCTGGGGTGGCAGAAGCACTTGGCTTCACCTGGGTGCTTCAACCTGCCCCAGAGAGTGACGTTATTACACAATAACACACACCCTGTCGTGCCTTATTGCTTAAATCACTGTGTTGCCCTAACCAGTTTTGTACATCAGTACATACTCAGGGGATGGCAACACAATGATTCTCACATGCTTTGGTGCGGTCTGTTTAAAAATTTGCTTCATAATAAATGAATATCCAGTTTACTAGATGAGGAGTGATGCTTTTTGCTTGTTCTGTCTCTCTATCTACATATCTGTGTCTCTCCATCTATCTGTCTGTCTGTCTCTATCTACCTGTCTATATGTCTGTCTGCCTATCTAGCTGTCTATTTATTTAGTTATTTATTATTTATTTATTGAAAGCGTTTTACCAGAAAAGCCCTACGGAGCCAAAATAGCTTGTTTCCAGATTTTTATTTATTTATTTAATACATAATTGGAATTACCACCTTTGAGTCATAGACCCCTTTGCAACTACTCCATGTCAGTAGTACAGGGATGGGAAGCATGCAGAGTGATATGGCAATGACTACACAAAGCTGTCGAACACAGTAGAGAAAAAACATTACCTTAACATGTAGAACAATAAATCAATCAGTCTAAGGTCAGGTAGACCCGGTGTTCACAGTAGGTCATGCAGTAACAAAAACACAGTGCTAGGGTAGGTAGTTTACCCAGTGTCAACAGGTGAGATACCTCCCAGAGATGCACTAGCAAATGAGGCCAGCGATAATCTAAGTATGAGCCCCATGGAGATTCAAGGGTGAGTGAGGCTGGATTAGATGCACCATGGTTGAAGGGTTTATAGGGAAGCACAGAGAATTCAGATAAATTAATTTATTTGACTTTTGATAGCTGAGTAGGCCACTGAGACAAAATGTATTTTTATGGGCAACCTGGAGTTAATTACAGAAACCAGAGCATAACCATATGACATTTTACACATGCATAGGCAAAGACAAACGTGAAACGTCCTAAGTGCAGAATACTGGTAAATTATTTATTTATGTATTTATTTAAGATATAGAGGCAGTTTAGCAGCAAAGCAAAAAAATTAAACATACCATGAGCAGCTGGATGTTATCATACAGTGCAATGAATAATTTTGTTAAAAATGAGTAAAGATTAGCAAAAAGCATTATGGGTAGGGGAAGTAGGATTAGATACAGTACAGCAGAAGACAGACGTAGTGTGTGTCTACAGACGTGCCTTCAAGGCATAAGGGGAGGATGCAGATTAGAAAAAGGGAAGAAGGTTGGAACAAAGTAGGGGACATCTACAAGACAATGCAGACTGAACTGCTGAGGTTAGGGCCCCTGGAACAAAATTGGGGGCGCATCAGTAGAGCGAGTAAGAGGGGGGCTGGGGTAGGACAGAGAAAGGAGAGACAGCAAGGGGAGAGATCCCAGCCAAAACTTAGATATAAGGGAGACACAGTGAGCAAAATGCCAGCCTTCAAGTCAGGGAAGAGTACAGGGAGCAGTGATTGGTATGGGAATAGCAGTCCATAGTAAGGTGTCAAAAGAATGGAGCAGGGGTCCAATATTGCTAGGGTGGATTCAGTGGTACCGCTATACACCACATCCCCAAAATCAAAGGCTGGGAGGGTTCTTTTTATGATAATCTAATCCCTGGCAAGGGGAGGGAGGCAGGCTTTGTTCCTGTATAGTGCCCATAAGGTTAGGGAGGAGCCTGGCATGGAGGGCATCAATATGAACTGACAAAGCAAAATTACTGTTGAGCCACACACCCAGATACTTAAAAAAGGAGACAGCCCCCAGTTGGGAGCCATCCAAGATCATGAAGCCAAGAAGTGACTGGATGTCTATCAGATGCTGCCTGGTGCTAAGGGTCATGGAGACTTTTTTTGGTATGAAGGGGAGTTGGTTGTTACAGAACCAGTGCTGATCATTACAGTTCTATGTCATGACGTTGATCGCCGAAGGGCAATCGCCATTATGGTGAAGTCAGAGCACCAAAAATCAATTGCAGCGCTCTGACTCCCCGGCGCACAACAAAATGACACTGAGGATTTGTATTTTTTACATTTATGCGGTGGGGCTGTGCCCCCCATACACCCTACTTAAAGATTCTCAACTCCATGGGGGTGCATGTCGGGGAGGTGAATATAAAAAAAATAAAAGTCGGGCGCAACAAAAATGAACCTGTGTCCGGACCCAAACCCAGCACCCTACCCACCAAAGCCTCGAGCTGACCCACTACACCACAGGGCCAGCTCAGCAGCCTATCATAGTGCCACCCCTCAAATCCCCTTCCACCCCTCATTGAGTATGCTAGCCCCCCCCCCCGTGTGCATACCTGTAGCAACTTCCTGTCGCTACAGTCACCAACCCACCCCATCTGGTCGCTGTAGCAGCCCCTGTGACATGTGTCGTGATTGAGTCACCCTTAAGGGGGTCGCTCAATCGTGGTCACGCACATCACATGCTACCAACACTACTGAAATCATGCTGAAGCAGCATCGCCAACTCAGGGGCAGAAGGGCCAGATGGGAAAAGAGCCATGTCATCCACATGTAATCCCCCAGTCGGCACTAAACTGAGAGGGCTACTACCCCTGCCTGTGTAGCTAGTGAATAGGTTGAGGGGCCTGGGTCCTATGACGCGGTGCCTCCATATTTATATGTTGAAACTTGGGGAGAAAGGTGTCACTCGGCATGTTGTCTAGGTTTGGCTACTCTGCACGGGGCCCCCAAATAACTCTGGACACAGGAAGCAATAACTGTAATGTCCAATACCAGAAGCTGGGATTCTAAAGTGTGGCTTTTATTCATATCCAACAGAATAACAAAGCATAGATGGATCCCCACGGGGCTACACTCCCGGTAATGCCAATTTATAGAGATCAGAACACATCCGCTTTACACTGAAACTCTCAGGTTTCAAAACCCTCTGGGCATTCAGCCCTAACTCAATTCTTTTTTGGTTTCCCTGGCCTGGCTCCCTTGCCAGCCCTCTGGACTACCTTTCTTCCATGGCTCGGCTCTCATGCCAGCTCTTGGACACTTTCCATATAGCATGAAACATTTCTCAGTGGTTCCCTAAACCACCTCTGAGCACTTCTGGCTCCATCATGGAATCTTCTTCACCAATCCCACGTCTGGGTACTTTCCTCAGGCACTGGCCAAGTACCTGAGAAAAAGCATCAGGTGTCCCAAAACAAACCCGTAGAGGTGAATTTGGTTACTACTGATGGGGGTCTCTCACCTCTCGCTCCCACAATTCATACCCTGCCATTTCTCTGTACTTTAACACCTCATCCTCTGAAAACACTTTACTGTGTAGATTCTCTTTATATGTATGTCACATTTAATCTACTGTTCTTCCAACCCACTTTGTGCTGAACTTGAAACATACTTAAAGAGTGGCTGTGTCCATTTCTCTAGACCCCCACAGAGTTAAGCAGTCCAATTCCCACAATATTAAAACTGTATTTGGCTGTCTTTTTCCTGACCCCACAGCAACAGTCTCTTAACTTCATCTTGCCTCAGGTGAAACACATTGGCCCTTTATCAGAGCAGACTCACCCCTTGGTTGCAGGTGCCCATAGGCTTTTCCTCTTCAAAGAAATCTCATTCAAAACTTCTGGTGCATCATGCGGACTTAGATTTATGCAGCTTCCTCTTCCCTAGCGGACCAGGGATTGCCCCTGGAAGTAGGCTGAATCACTACCCATCCCCGCGGGGATGGGGCCCTGATTCACTAGAGCAGTCTCCTACCACTTCACTTGGCTCTTCTTGTGTTCCTCTTCAGATGAGAACACACACCTCTAACAAAAAATAGCTCTTTGTCGGCGCTAAGGGCTGTGAGGGCCTGCAGCTGCAGCACACCTATTTACTCTACTGAGCCCACTACTGAACTGAGTTCAAATTCCCCAACATTCTATCCTAACTTCCCCAACTGCAACATTCCAGTGTGCCTTATGCAGCTGCAACAGTTCTAAATGATGTCATAGCTCCAGCTCAGCAGAGACTGAAAACGGAACAAGACATAGTGAAATCCATTTAACTGGAGTTTCACTAGCTGCCTGTCCCTGCCTGCCACAAGGTCTTACTGGGATTCTAGTAACCCCGGGTAACGGGGGTTACACACATACAAGTGAATGTCACAGGAGACGCAGATCTTGGGAAGATCATTCAGAAAATTTAAGAACAGGATTGGGTCAAAGACCCTACGGGACCCTAGATTTCAAGGGAGGTTGGAAGAGAGGGACCCTCCTACGAAGGTGGACTGAGACCTGCCATGCAAGTGCAGATTGAACCAGATGACAGCTAAGGAGGATAGTCCAGCTCCAGCAAGTTTGTCCAGAAGAACAGGGTGTGAAGGGGTGTCAAGTAGCTTTGCAAGGTCAGCAGAGATGGCAGAGGTGACATAACTCAGTCTATCCCTTTGAGGATAAAATCAGTGTGGTACATTAGAGAGGTAATGGTGGAAAGTGATTCTCAAAATTAGATTGATATGGGCCAAGGACCACTGAGGTGTAAAGAAATGGGTGAGCTGAGAAACTACAAAGTGTTCTTGGAGTTTAGCCAGAGGGCCAGATATTTAAACTGCATCTTCTAAAGGCGCAAGCCCTTGCGCTGCGCAAAATAGTTGTGCGGGTGTGCATCGGGGCGATATTCAAAGGAGTTGCGTTGTTGAGCAACTCCTTTGAATATCACCCCAACCACAGCCACTGTGCATGGCGCAGTGGAACTTAGCCACCAGCAAGTTGACAGACGGGAGCATTCAACTGCGGTGGTGTAGTACCATTACGCCTACGCGCAAAATCCCATTATTCAAAAGGTGACATGCAAATGGGGCCATAATTCATGCAAAGCGCAGGGGCCATTTGCATCTGATTATAGCCCCATTTGCATGCCATTAGCATGTGGTGTCGCGGATCCCCGAGGACTTGCGCCTGGTGCCCTGAGGCAGCAGTCGTCGAGGACCGCCCCCTGCTGCCCGATGTGGGCAAAACAGTGTAGAATCCCCCACCACCCACTGGCCCGATCACGGGCATGGTTTAATTCCCCAACAGCCCGATCGCGGGCAGCAATATCGCGTCCCCAGACCAATCCCTGGTGGTCCAGTGGACTGAAAGCCGATCGCGGGCAGTAAGTTAAATAACCCTCCCCTCCCGAACCTATCCCTGGTGGTCCAGTGGACGAAGCCTGATCGCGGGCAGTAAGTTAAATAACCCCCTCCTCCCGAACCTATCCTGGTGGTCCAGTGAACCGAAGCCCAATCGCGGGCAGTATGTTTAATAAACCCCCAAGCGTATCCCTGGTGGCTAGTGTCCCCCCCACCCACCCATGTGCCCCACCACCCGCTCCCCCAGCAGCGGTGAGCGAGCATCCCACCCGCCTGCGCCCGCCGCCCGCCGACTGACTGCCCAGTAGGGCTGCATGCCCACGTGGTAGAGAGCAGAGCCAATAGGTGCAGCCATACCGTACAAAACGGTCCAGTTTTGTGGGCGAACTCATTCACAAAAACTAGACTATCTTATGCGACATGAACTACACACCACTTCTTGCTACCCGCAATAGTGCAACCACGAGCACAGTCAATCAGCCGCAGGCGGCGGCGAGTGGGAATTGCCGCCGCCGCGGCTGCTGGGGCGGAGGCGAGGTGGTGGGCTCGTGGAGTGGAGGTGAGTGAGGGGCCTGTCCTCCAGTCAGTTCGGAGGGTTTATTAAACACTACTGCCAGCGATCGGACTCCACTGCGCTACACCAGGGATCAGACCGAGGAGGAGAGGACCAACCAACACTGCCCGTAATCGGCATTAGTCACTGGACCTGAATCACAGGGCCCAATGAGGCCACGTACTGCCAGCAGTCAGGCTGGTGGGGGTACACTATGCGCAGTCGGGCTGCAGGGGCACGAGGACTGGGTTGGGGCCAGCCACAGGTGGCAGCTGCTGTGTTGCACCCTGCAATGCAGCAATACAGCACTCACCTGTGGGTGGCCCCTCAATTAAACCTTTTTTTGGCTCAAAGTCGTGCAGGCGCAGGTTGGGGGTTGCTCCTGCACAACTCTGCACAGCCCGGCTGAATATCGGGCTGTGCAGTTTATGCATGGTTCCTCCCCCTCCAGTTGAGCATGCATTCATTTGCATTGCGCTGTTGCTCAGCCTGTTTTCAGTGGCGCAACTGTCTCCTGCTGAATATCGCAGAATGGCAATTTAGGACTTGCGCATGGCGCAACCCTTTTGAATATCCCACCCAGAGTATCAAGGAGGATGGACTGAAAGGCTTGCCTGTAATTCAGTGGCCAAGTAGCCAGCCACTCCACTTCCTGAGCTATATAAGCAGTTCCTCTCAGCCTCACTGTGAAGCATTTTGTCTTTGCGGCGGAGGCTATGCTGGTTTGTCTTCTGAGCTGGTTGGGAACCTAACACCCCGGTTGTGTCTGCTGGACTTCACTGTTTGTTTTCCTCCTTCTGTATGCTTCCTGAGTTTTATTTCTTGTTTTTTTTTTGAGAGGCCTTCCAGTTTTCTGTTTTGCTGTGTTTTGGTTTCATCTCTTGGGAGAGGCTTTTATTTTAAAACTCCTAGCATACTGCTACTACAGCGCTCATTCTGCTTGCTTTCAGTTACACTTCTCAATTTATTGCACTGCAACTACAAACCTACTCAGAGCTCATGCTACTGCTTTCAGTTACCTACAACTTCAGCCACTGTTGCTGACTGTTTACTTTAATTACTAATGTACCCGGTGCCTGTGTTTTAACACTGTACTCATTTAACTACTGCTATACAGGCCCACTTGCTCCTGCTATTGCATTGTTTACACCCATTCCTATTCTAGCTTGTTTACTCTGAGGTTGGCTGAAGCTCCTGCTGAGGCTATTGAACTAGCTTTTATATCTGCATGTGGTTCTCGGCCTTTCATCGCTTCCTTGTTTGTCCTACGGTGGGTACTAGGAGGTGTTTGGGGGAGTTGTAACCTATGCGGTTAATTTTGTTCTAAATCCGGTCTTCGCTGCCGAAAATCCTCAGTTTGTCTCCTTGATTTGGCTATTCATGTCTGGCTGGCTTGCCCCTAACTCAGTGCTGTTTACTTGCTATACAGTTGTTATGCAGGTCCACCTATTACTACTACTGCTTACTGACCTATCGGGTCCCCACTTGCTTACGCAACTGTTCCTTGCTTACGCAAACCATTGCTTTATGCCTAGTGCTATCCCCTCTGCTTCACCTGGGATTCTACTGCTCTCAATCTGCATCCGACCTTGCAAGGTCTCAGCACTATATGCTCCTTACGATCTCAGCAGGCCATGCCCATTCAGCTCCCCAGCTTTACAGCTCTCAATCAATTCTGGGGCATGCCAGCCATTCTAATCTGGTGCAGGTTCCTGCAGCCAACTGTCTCGCTCTGCATTTAGTCTGCATCATTGAGCGTGTCCAACTTGGAGCAGGATCCTTCTCACCTGGCCCATAGCTGGGAATGTTCTCACCCTGGGCTTGGCTTTAGCTGCCTGCTATGCAACAGCAGCTCCTGGTGTAGAATTTAAGACTAGTGGTGAAGGGTGGTTACGACAATCTCCTTTAGCTCTAGTATTCCACTGTAATGGTTGGCCATTGACTTTAGCTTTTTCCCTAGCAAGGCACCTTCACCACATTCTCCCCATGACTGCCTCTGGTTCACCTGGTTTGATTTAGAGATTGGGTAGGCCAGGTGAGTGCCTCAGCAGTTGTTGCTCTCCTCCTGCACTGCGCGGCTACCATTATTGTTGCAGAGTTTTCTTGCAACCTTCCAAGATGTTCCTGCTAGAGGGTTTGGTGAGAGCCTTCCTCCAAATTGGAATATTTTCTACCTCCCTTTAATTGGGTATTCCAAATTGCAGCTGCAGAGCCATCACTAAATACATTTTCCCAAGCCTGGAGGAAGGTGACCTAGGCCTTGGATCCCAGAGATTTCCTCCTCATAGGGTTTTCTCTCCTCCGTTGCCTCAGGTCATAACACTTAGCATGGTTTCCCTAGTTTCCTTAGGTAGGTTCCGTAGCTGAATGGAGGTGGAGGATGTCCTGCCGTTCCCTCTCTCCTTAGGGATCCCTTCTCTCAATGCAAGCCATCACTTTTTTTCCTCTACTCTATGTTCCAGTTACTGCTTCTACGTCACTGTTACTGCTTGCTCATCGCATCATGTTGCCTCCTTTGGGGATACTACATTTCTTTAGAGGTTCCTAAGGTACCTTTAGCCACAGGAACAGTCCCATGGCTCCTCTAGGGGCAGAACTCCTTCCAAGAGTTCCTTGCTTTGTACCCCTACAGGGTGGTAATTCCTCTGGAATAGAGGTGCGAACAACCACAACCAAAACTAAGTTACACAAGCATAACACTATACTGGCTGCATAAGTTAGTGAATTGAAAGGCTTGCATGTAATTCAGTGGCCAAGCAGAAAGCCACTCCCACTTCCTGAGTTATATAAGCAGTTCCTCTCAGGCTCACTGTGAAGCATTTTGTATTTGCCCCCCACCATCTTCCTCCAGTGGCAGCGCTCTCTTCTTAGGGGGACTCCTAAGGTACCTTTAGCCATGGGAACCATCCAGTGGCACCTCTAGGGGCAAAACCCTCTCTGAAAGTTCCTTGCTTTGTACCCCTACAGGGCGGTAATTCCTCTGGAATAGAGTGCAAACAGCCACAACCAAAACTAACAGTTACACAAGCATAACACTATACTGGCTGCGTAGGTCAGTGAATAAGAATGATAGCTACCAAGGGCAGACATGTCACTTCCCTTGTAAAGGGGGTAACTTTAGCCTTCTTCCAAGCCTTGTTATTTGAGCCCATGCTGAATGAAAGTTTAGAAAGGTCCATTAGAGGGGAGGGCTATGGCAAGGGCAGAGAAGAATCTGGGATCAAGCCCATCATGGCTGTGGCCTCTAGCAGGGTTGCAAAGCTGAGAGGAGAGCAGAGGTGGAAGTAGGAAAAGCTGAAAAAGGTACTGGGAGAAAAAAAAGGGAAAAAGAGGGTGGGAGGAGCAGAGGGGCAGGCACAGCAAAAGAAGAAGTGGTTAAGCTGGCCAGTGGTATGGAGGGCTGAGCTGCTGTGGTGCGACCCTCCTAAAACCCCAGTGACCTGGGTTCAAAAATGACTCAGGATCACTCGAGAGGCAGCGGAGGGAGAATACAGTGTCAGAGACTGTTCTCCTCCTTAGAGGAGGTGGGACAGTGTGAGCTGAGCTAGCTGCTCCCCAGTGTAGTCTAGGTGGCAACAGCAAATGGACAACCATGTTCATCAGCCAGCACACAGGTGCTGAGGTATACAATGTCTTCATACTGTGCATGCACATCATTTCACAAGTGCTGGCCCAAACAAGGAGAGAGGAAGAAAGATAAAAATCCTCTGGCGGCAAGATGATTCCACTGACCTCACTCCATCAACCGGGACTCACTCACCTAATGAGGTAATGAGCACTGGGGTGCCCAGAGGGTGGAGAGTGATGGAGCTGGGGGTCACAGAGGAAGGGCTAGGAAGCACACATTTTAACATGTTAAATTGTTTTAAAGTGTTTAAAAGATGTTGCTACCCCATAGCAGTAGAAGCTCTAATAGTGTGGAGGTGAGAGACTGGGTGGGGAGTTAAAGAGTGAGTGAACAGCTGTGCAATTAATATTATTCTGGAAGTTTGAGCCATGTACTCAGATTTGGCCATCCTGGTGACTTTCGTGCAGGCATTAGTTTTTTGTACCCGAGAATGTCTGCTGACAAAGTAGTGGCCTAATGTAGCTGCCAGGCAAAGTCTCTGGCCTGGAGGCATGACATGAGCTCAGCAGACACCCAGAGGCGGTGGGAACCCCAAACACAAGATTTGTGGAAGGGAGTGTGTTTTTCCCAAATAGAGGCAAGCCCTAACCGGAATTTGAAAAGCACAGCATTAACATCCAAGGATGAGCAAATGAAGTCCAGTTGGTAGCATGGAGGTCAGCTCACAGGGCAGATAGATTAAGGGATTTAAAAGCCCAAAGTTGAATGACTTTGGTGTGAGAGTTTGGCCAGTGGACTTTAAGTAGACAGTAAACCATGTGAAGCGTGTAGAGCATCAGGAAGGGTATATGCCTTAATAATGCAGTGGGGGTAGAAGGAGCGAACCAGTCAAGGAAAGGTATTTGAGAAGGAAGGGTTAAGCTGGGTAGGTGTGAGGTGGAGTGAATGAATTTGTTGAATAAGTTGCTGAGTAAGTTTGAGCTCAATAAGTTGAATTAGGCAGTACAGCAACTAGACAGTAAGAGGCCAGAGAAGTATGGTAATGGTCATACAAGCATGGATTTGGACAAAATCCCTCATATTTCTTTGGTTCAGGAAGCATGGGTTTATTCTAAAGAACTAGTGGGCCAGCTCCTTATTTTCTGCTGATGATGACAGCCATATAGTAACTGCCAGTTTCTTTAAGCTGATAAGTATGATTTTATTACAGAACAAGCATTTGTCAATGCGAATGTTGCTTGCTTCTATGTGCTGTTTAAGTATTTGGAAGTCATTGAAGTGCAAATATTGAAATTTGCAAACTTCTGAAGCGTCGTAGGAACTGCATACTTGCTGCCTTCATCAAAACGATCATTTTAGAATTTTTCACCAAATTTTCAACACAGCCATTTAAGACATCTGCTCATGAACAGTGTCACTGTGATTTTGTAAATGTGTCCCATACATTGAGTTTGCACACCGACTGCGCCATTGTGCGCTACATGGGCGGAAATACGTTTTGGGCAGGATGTGAAAAATGACAGCTGTACTGCTCATAAGGAGGTGTGATAAAATGGCAATGTTGAAAATCTGGAGTGGAAATACTGAAAATTCGCAAACCTACGCTCATGCGTGGGAACTGTGCAACGCACAGTCGTAATACAGTCATTTTTAGAAACTCTTTCACCAAATTTTCAACATTGCTATTTTAAGATCTCTGCTCATGACCAGTGACACTGTGATTTTCTTAATGTGTCCCATACACTGAGTTCGCACACCAACGGCGCCATTGTGCGCTACATGGGCGGAAGCATGTTTTGGGCAGGATGTGAAAATGAAAGCTGTACTGCTCATGAGGAGGTGTGCTAAAATGGCAATGTTGAAAATCTGGAGTGAAAATATTGAAAATTCACAAACTTACGAGTATGCGTAGGAACTGTGCAATGCACACTCGTAAAACAGTCATTTTTAGGAATTTTTTCACCAAATTTTCAACACAGGCATTTTAAGACCTCTGCTAATGAACAGTGTCATGGTGATTTTCTTAATGTGTCCCATACATTGATTTCAAGACAATCGATCATGCGCCATTGTAAGGCGTGGTCGAAACACATTTTGGGCAGGATGTGAAAATGACAGCTGTACTGCTCACAAGGAGGTGTGGCAAAATGGCAATGTTGAAAATCTGGGTGAAATATTGAAAATTTGCAAACTTACGAGCCTGCGTAGGAACTACCAGCACACTCGTCAAACAGTCATTTTAGGAATTATTTCACCAAATTTTCAACATAGCCATTTAAAGACCTCTGCTCATGAACAGTATCACTGTGATTTTCTTAATTTGTCCGTATATTGATTTAGCACCGACTGCGCCATTCTGCGCTACATGGGTGGAAACACATTTGGGTAGATGTGAAAATTGACAGCTATACTACTCATAGAGAGGTGTGGTAAAATGGCAATGTTGAAAATCTGGAGTGAAAATATCGAAATTTCATGCAAACTTACGAGCCTGCGTAGGAACTGATAGCATGCGCTTATAAAACAGTCATTTTTGGAATTTGGCACCAAATTTTCAACATGGGGATTTTAGGACCCCTTCTCATGAATGATGTCACTGTCATGGCGGTATTTGGGCCGAAGGTGATTTCACAGTCACTGCACGAAATCACCCTTCCATTGACAACGCCATGACAGTGACATCATCGCGAGAAGGGGACCAAAACCCCATGTTGAAAATTTGGTGCAAAATTCCAAAAATGCCTGAGATATGCAACAAAGTTGAAACCCCTATCTAGCCATTATACAGCTTACCGGCATTTCCTCAGTTGGTAGTCGGCTTGAAGAGTGCAGGCGTGTTCCGGTCACGAATCGTCGCGTGGTCGGAGGAAGTATAGGGTGAGGGGTGTGGGAGAAGCTGGTGCGCAGTGGGTGGGTCTGGGTTGTGGGGGTTGGGAGGCTGCGCAGGAGCGTTTCGTTTACAGGTTTAAAAAACAAAAAAGATGTCATGGGACGTTTGCCATGCTGGGGTGGGCTCCCAGCGTGGCACAAGGACGTTGAGGCGTTCAGCCGATGGGGATTAGGCACCCCGCCGAAGATTGGGCACCCCGCCGATAAGGACTGCTGCCATGCTGGGGTGGGCTCCCCAGCGTGGCACCAACTACTGGTGAGGCGGTTCAGCGGAGGGATTGGGCACCCTGTCGGCTATACAGTGCGTGCAGAGCGCGCCGCCTGCCTGTATCTGGGGGAGAGCTGTGCGTGAGCAGCCTATGTCTTATTGGTGCTCACTGAGCGTAGCTTCCCCTTTGCAGCAATGCCACTGCATTTTGGAACGTGTCATAGACAGCTCCAAAATGCATTGGCTCTACAGAGCTGCGCCCGCCAGCACACTGACTGAATTGGAGGAGGAAGTGACACACCTCCGAAATCTCCGATGATGGCACCATGTTTCTTGCACATGCGTGCAAGCAACATAAAAAGTCAGATGCCTTACTTTTTGATGCATTATCCACTTTTCCCTGCTGGAAATTAACATTCACACTGGATGCAAAGTGACTAACTCTGCATCCCTGATAATGACATGTCTGGAGCAAACATTGCAGACACTGCCCTGCCTCTATCTCTGATCCTCTCCCTCGTCAGCCTCCATCCCTGACTCCCTAAGTCCTGTTTGCACTTATGTATTTTCTGTTGTCTTATTTTTTTTCCCTCCTTGTCTCCTGTACGACCAGGGCTGTCCTGACAGAGAAGACTGCTGTGCTTTTGTATGAATTTAACTCTTTCTCATCTACTTCTGTATTGTAATTAATCCACAGCATACAATTAATTGCTTGCAATTGCAACTCAGCTCTAGTACATAATCCGTTTCTGTGTGTGTGTACATACTGTTTTTGTTCTGTACAGTTAGAACAACATATTTTTATCTAGATTGTACCTCTCTGTATCCTGTTTGTTTCAACTTCACGCAGATGTACTTGTATTACTGCTTGGCTATGCACTATGTAAAACTGCTGATGTTCACTTTGCTGCCATCTTGTGGCCCGGGTCGTGGCTGAAATCAGTCCTTAGGATCAGTCCACTAACCCAGTTATCAAAGAGATAAATGAATAAATAAACAAACCAACCAGCAAGGATGCCTGTTGTAACAGGGTTCTGTCTGCCCATATCCTTTCTTTTGTCATAAATCTAAACAGTTTAACAAAAGCAGTGTGCTTTTCACACTGCTCAGGACTTTCTTTTGTTACATGTGAAAGTAGGTGCACAAATGGAGTCCTGTTAGAGAGGACCCCACCATGCCAGTATATTGCACTGCTCACTCTCGAAATATTATTATGGAGGTGTGGCTAGCCACTCAGCGTGGGAGAGAGGGTTTTTAAAGAAATGAAGTTTGACACCAGGATCCAGTTGGAGGGGAGGAGCCTGCAGAGGGAGAAAGTGTGGAGGAGGGCTTATCCTCCACAGGGTGTCTCAATCGAGTCCATGCATGAGGTGCAGGCAAGAGAACTGCAAAGCAAAGCTAAGTGGTCCTGGCTACCAAAATCTCACAAAATGACTCTAATAGAAACATAAAAACATAAACAAAGATGGCAGAAAAAGACCAATGGTTCACTCATGCCATAAGAGGACCTATGAACTTATCATAAGTCACTTGAGCTAGCTAGAGGGATTTATAAGACAATAGGTCAAGGCCATAGGTAGGAACTGTTCTCAAAGAGAGTACATCAAGGGACAGGTAGAAGATTTTTGGGGGCCAGACCGGATGGACCCATGATCTTTTTCTGCTGGCAATATCTACATTTTTCTATTAAAAGTTTCCAGTCAAATATTTTTGAAGTTTCAAAAATTGATGTAGCCGTCTTCCTCTCAAGTGTAAAGTGGAATGCTACATTCTAATGCTCCTGCACGAGAGACGACTGCATGCAGGATAAGAGGTCCTGCGTTTCAGTGGATTTCTGAGCTCTGACTGGGTGAAATCATGTGATTTAGAATAAAAACAAATAAAACAATTTCTAGTCAGAGCCAATATGGCTGCAAAATTATGTTACTGATGGTGGTTGCAGCCTACCTCTTATATCCTCTGTAAATTAATTTAAAAAAAATCATGCATGCTGCAGGTATCATTTGGTTTATTTGAAACAGCAGACAGCACCCCATCTTAAAGAGGACAAACATGTGAATGTTTACAAAGCATATAACAGCTAGGATGTAACCACCATCAATAACATTATTTTGCAGCCATATTGGCTCTGACCAGAATTTTTATTTCTTGGATGCGGCTGAATTTCTGAACAAGTTTAATAATAACTTGCCTTTAGTACTTTTGATTCATGTTTATACCCCAAACATGAAGCATGCCACACATGATAATCAAATGGTGACAGGGAAATGCAGTCGGTACAATAAACTGATGCCAGTGAAGGTGTATTCCCTTCACTGATCCTCCTGTCTTGGGATAATTTTGCATTTTGGGTTACTACATGCCACTTGGCACACCTTGCCTTACCACTAAATTTGAATAGGTCTGATATCAGAGTCCATTGCTTCAAATACAGAGTTTTCTTTTGCATACTTTAATATCCTTTCTTCTGTGTCATTAATAAAGGACACCATATTGTGCAATGGGTTGAATATTACCCTTGAGCACAAATGTCTATATTGAATACAAAAGCAAAGGAGTAGCAACTCGCCTGCATATTGTTTGTTATTATTTTTATATTTTTAAGACTAAAAACCAAGGTTTCTTTAAGAAACACTGCAGGCAACTTGAAGCAGACATCTCTAGCAAGGTGAGCTGAATGAGACTTCACAAGCTGTAGTAGTTTTCCAAAACTTTGTTGCTGCCTGACACTTTGTGTGCACCTAGTCAGCATGGCTGGACACGGTGTGCACATTTATGTTCTGTTTGTGCAAACTGCACTCATTTAGAGACTCAGAAATGGCACAGATGTTTCTGACTTGCTACCTCATGCCTAATCTGAAGGAACTGACACAGCCACCATCTAACACACCACTCATCAGAATGACAGTGGAGACTACAGTTTGATAGTCTCATTCAAAATCTGAATCCATGTGTGCAACCTAACTCTTGTGTTAGAATCACAAGTTTGTTTTTAAAGAAAGTGCTGGGCCATTTCTGAGCCTCTGAATGATTTGCATTTGCAAACAAAAATAAATGTGCAGGCCGTGACCAGCCATGTCTGACTACGTACACACATAATGTTCCAGGCAGTTACAAAGTTTTGGAACACAGGGAGAAAGTTTTACCCTTCACACAAAACAAAAAGATCTTCTATGGCACCAAGGTCTCAGTTCTATTTGTGGTAGGGTACATGCAGAGATTGCCCTTGAAAGCTGGCAAGGATAGGACGGGGGGATATCTCATAGTCACCAAAGAAACACCAGAAATTTAAACTGTGAATAGTTTTAGTTTTTTTGTAGTTAGTGCTCTTTTATGTGACTCCAGACTGGCCCCATCAGCAAGGGCCAATGCCTTCTAGCCATCTCCCATTATCTCCATAGTTACACCCACCCCATGGCAGAGGTGGCCCATCTTGGCCTCGAAATGGATCCTCAGACAGGAGACATGCCATACAGCCAACTGCAGAGCCTGCAAGGAGTCAGTCCTGTTATGCTGGCCAACTACATTTTCTCCTTCTGCTATTTTCCCCCCCAAGGAGGGTGGACATGCAAAGCCATGTAGATGTGCCCGGCCATGCTTCCACATGCAGGACGTCAGCAGCCGCCGCTCCTCTCACCCCTTAGATTGCTGTCCCTGGGTGCCTGACCTCCAGCCACTGCTAGGGGTCAGTAATACATCAAGTGCAGCAGCACTACCTCCCCAGACAAGGAGAGCAGTCCTAGGGATGCTTAACCTTCCCCCCCACCAACCTTTTGATAGCCCAAGTTTGCTCCTGAACCTGGTCATCGATGCCACGAGCTATAGGTCAACAGATACATTGGCAGACCAGTTTGAACTGAGAATAGTACTTCATTTCTTTTAAATTTGTTTATGCATAAGGAGGGGATCACATGAGGAAATAACATTCACAGCGGCAGTATTTGTTAGTCACCTTGTAGGTTTTTTTTTTCCAACAATAATGTTTTTCTGGCAAAAATATCAATCTACCTATTTTTGGTTTTCTTTCATTCTTGAACTGAAATATGGGATTCTGAAGGTTTTGAAAATGTCCCGTCCTTGTGCAATGCTTGCCATGAAAAAATTGATTATCTTGATACCGTGCTGCATAGTATACTTTCAGAAACACATGCTAGCATCACCCTGATACATCCACAGTAAGAATCTAGTATGTACATTCAACGGGTAGTTGTCATAAATCCACAAACAGAGCCACTGCCTGGAGGTGGTAGAGCACAGGGTCAGAACAACAAAGGCAAAAAAGACCTCGCTCAAATACAAAAAGGACTGGATTGTGCCCGAGCCATATACTTCAGTTTAAAAGCAGGCTTTATTATAGAAGGCTCAAAGTTAAAAAGAAACATCCAGGCCCAGATAGTCAGAAATGTGCCAAAGCCTGGCACACTTCCGGCGCAGCACAAATCCAATGCGCCATCATAGGAATTATAGGAATTCATACAGAGCTAATGGGCTTGCGTCCTAAATGCTTGCTAACTATTTCTCTAAACTCGGATTTTTTTGATGTAATCCATGATGCAACTGGAGCCATATTCAGAGGGTGCACAGGCTGAACTGCGCCAGCACAATGTGGCTGAATATGGCAGAGTTGCACCATGGCGCAAACAGGATTGCGCTATGGCACAAACAGAGGTGCACCATAGCGCACACAGAGATGCTCCAGTGCACCTGAGGCAGTAGCACAACAGAGGGGGGCAGGGCACATTGAGCAGACCCAGAGACAGGGCCATGGCAGCACAGTGACAGGCCACAGGCAGAGCAGCAGGGCACACACAGGCACCCCGACACTGGACCCTGGAACACAACAGTGGCATGGACAGCAGGTGACAGGAGGTGCCAATGGCCAGTGGAGGGCCACCAGGGGCCCCAGCAGGCTGCTGGTCATGCCCCACCCCTCGAAAAACCATAGCAGGCCACACCCAGGACCATGCAGCTAAGCACACACAGGCACATAGGGAGCCCTCACAGTGGGCTCTGTCCAGGTCAGGTGGCGGGCAGCATGGCAGACTACATGAGACAGGACTCACAAGGCCAGGCAGAGGACCCAACACAGTGTGCAGACAGTGCCCTACCAATGACCATGGCCATGAGCCACCACCATGCACACACCCACCACACACCCCTGACCACTGCCCCATGACCACCCCAATGCACAGCCACCGATCCAGGGGATGGACACCATCACAGTAGGACAGAACACGGCACACAGCAGGGAACCACAGAAGCACAGCATGCACCCCCTCACATGCACACAACATGGACAGACACTGGGCCACTTCAGTACAGCACCCCATGTCACCAGCAAAGCAGACATGGACACAGGTGGGTATGCCCGACAATATACATGTATGGAATAACTATGTACAGAAGCAGCAGGGGCTGTGGAAGGGTGATGACAGCGAGGGAAGGTGACAGGGAACAGGCACTGTTCAGTGGGAGAGAGGACTGTGGGGAAAGTTCCAACAGGGGACACGGGACAACCCTAGCAATGACCCCAGCCAGCCGCCCTAGCATGTCACCCCTCACTCCCCTCCTCCATCAGCATGCCTTGCATGGCCACCACCACCCCAAGTATGCCCAAGACCACAAGCAAGGTCTGCCGCATGAGTCGACTCAGCATCTGGTGTGGCAGTGTCTGCACTGGCTGCTGGACACCTACAGCAATGGTCTAGACAGATGCCCAGTGTAATGGCCGAAGGAACCATGCCCACCCATAATGCACATGTGCATGACTGGCAACATGCCATCATGCGTGAGGTGCATGTTGCTGGCTCTCGCGGCTTGCAGTGCACCAGTACATTATGCAGGTCATGCGGTTTTGTGCGATTGACACCATGTCAGCGCAGTGTGCCGCGCACTGCAGGGCCTCGGCGCACTGGGCGTGATAGTGGGAATTGCACTGCCACTCTGGTGCAATACTATTGCACATGGCGCAGGATCCTGATATTCAGATTCGCATGCAAGTGAATTCATCAGACAATGCGTGGCACAGTGGGGTGCATTAGCATATCATTACCATTGCGCGCAACCCCATTTACATGCGTTGCACCACAGAAGCAACACTGAACAGCACAGGCCATGTACTGGTACTGGTACTGCAACCTTGATAGGTGTGGTGGATGCCCTAGCGGCACACTGAGGGCAGACAGCATTGAAGGGTGGGATGGACCAGGGTGATGCTGACAGGGCCACATTGGGTATGTGCAGTCACCTGTGTGGAGCATGCCATGGTTAGCCCTCTGCCATGCTGTGCTGCACCCCTTGTCTGTCCCTAATGCCCACACCACCATGCACACTCCGACCACCCCCATCCCCAGGACTGCGCTGCCCATTGCACCCTGCCCATGCCAGACACACCCACTGGGCAGTCTGTGGGGTTGTCCCCACATTCATATCCATGGCATGGCACAGGGTTTTGCCAGTTGTGTGATGCAGGCATTGGTGTGCACCCCATGGCATCACAAACCACCTGGCAGGTGATGCTTGGGCACCCCTTCCTGTTGCTATGCTCCAGTCCCACAGGGCCAGGTGACATGTGGGTGCCCACGTAGGTGCAGGCACAGTCCCCACTCATGCCAGGCATGCATGCCACCCTGTGGCTGTCCTGCATTGGTGCTGTATGCTCTGCCTGTGTGCTGGGGTGACGGCTGCAGTCCACAGCATGTGGCTGCACAGCCATGTGCACATGTGTGGGGCGGCGGGCCGTTGCCGCCTGGGTGATGCCCATGGTGTCCCTTTGGTCCTTGGACAGTGCCTGTGGTGAGCAGGCACTTGCTTTTGGTCACTGTCATCTCCATGGTCATGAAGTAGCTCGTCTGGTGGGTGCCTGCAGCTCCGCACTGCGCAGCTCACAGGGTTGCCCCAGCATGGCCCTGTTCAGGCAATGCCAGCCCACGATCTTGGTGTCACCCTACGGTGCTGTAGGCATGGTACCACCTGTGTTGGGCATGCCACCACCAGGCCCTTCATCAGACACGTAGCTGTTCCTCCTGCCACCTCACAACCCTCATTCCCACCCCCATCAGGGCGGGCACTCTCTCCATGTCTCCTGCTGTCCACTGTCCCCCCTGGCAGTTGGCTGCTGGCTGTGTGCCACCATGGTACACAGACTTTGTGTCTGTGTGTGTGTGTCCCTCTCTCTCTGCCCCTCTCTCTCTCTCTCTCTCCCTCTCCCATGCCACTTCTGTGTCCCTCTCCCTCTGTATCTGGTCATGTGACTGTCTGTCTGTCTGTATCTCTCCCTCTCACTCCCACTCTTGGCGCAACAGCTGTCTGTGTGTTTGCGCCCTGTATTTATAGGAACAAGTCTGCTTGGAGCAACTTCGATTTGCTCCACACTTGCGCCATGGATTCGTGGTTGAATATGCCACTGCACTGGACATTCATGGGAACGCCCCTGCTCTTGCACCTGCATTCATTATAGTTGCACATTGGCACAATGGATTTTGCGCTGCGCACTGGCTCCTGCTGAATATGGCTCCTTGGCACAATACCACACTTGCGCCGATGCAGCTCAGTTGCGCCATGTGCAACTGCTCTGAATATCTAGGCCCCGATGATCTTTCATCCACTTGTGTGAGATTTATCAAGATCCCTTGATAAAGCTCACGCAAGTGGGCAAAATGATTGTCAGGCGTTTCGTTTTTACCCTGACGGTTTGTACCCTGAGCCTTCTATAATAAAGCCTGCTTTTTAAACTGAAGTATATGTCTTGTGGACAATCCAGTCCTTTTTGTATTTGATCAAGTTTTTTTTTTTTTGCCTTTGTATTCAACAGGTAGCCTCAGCAGCACAGATTTTTAATAATTGTGAGTGGCAGTCATCTTTAATGATGGGAGTCATTAATTACTATATAACCTAAAAAAAAAAAAGCTTTTTAAAAAATATCTTAGAAAACTAAAAATATACCAAGGATGACTATAAGGATGTAAGAAATACATTTTTGCTACAAAAATTAAAAAAAATAGAGAGAGAGATGGATAGCAAGCTAGCTAGAGACTTACAGACAGATGACATTTTTGACCAACTAACAGATACTGCTTCTTTAATTTTTTTTTTACGTAGTTTTAAGGGAGTTTTACTTTCCTGCCTTGTTGAAGGTTTTCAGTGAATAGTATTTGTACCGCTTGTATTACTGGTATCTGGGCCAACCCCAATTCTGTAATGTACCTTGCTTGTTCGCGGGCCATTATGGTGCCATCAATAGCCCCCCCAGACAGGGTCATGGGTAGGTGCACCGCTCAACAGTTTTTATTTTTGCTCAAGGTCCTTCTTGAAACAGTTGGGTTGAGGGTGGGTAGGCCAGATATACAGAGACTGCGAGCGTGCAGTGCCAGGGCCCATTTTTTTCCATTTTTTTCCACTTTTCTCCCCTTCTCAGGTCCTGGGTGGCACATGAGTGACATCATGATGTGTGCATACAGCACAAGTCTGCACATTGACATCCTCCTCTGCCTCTTTCCTGCTAATCCCTATAGTTGCACTACCACCTGTGGTCCTCCAGGTGGCAATGTTGCATCAGAAGAGACTACCCTCCTTCTCAGGAGGAGGAGAGCGTCCTCCAGGATGCTCAGTCCTCTTCCCCCTGGCCAGCCCACAATGCCCAGAGCTCACTCCCCATCCTAAGCTGCCAGCGTCCTGAGCAGTAATGCTACTGCTGTGCCCACAGGCAGGAAGGTCATAAATTCTGTATAGGATTTGTCCAAAATCCAAATCCCACTATCTGAATGTAACCCCTAGATGGCGCTATCCAAGGGGCTACTACCCCTGCCTGATTTGCCACTAACAGGTTGAGGGGCCTGGATCCAATGGCGGGTGCCTCCACCCAGAGGTCAGGGTTTGCAATAGTTAAACTAACTTGGTCACAGCCCTCTGGGACACTGCAACCCCCCTTTCTTCCCACTAGTGGCCCACACAATATATCAGAATTACCTTCACAGTATACACTTACCCCCAGGTCTGGTTCCGGCACTGGGACCTCCTGTGAAATGAGATACAGTGCAACAATCACAGTACAGTACTTTAACATAGACAAATACCTCAGGCAGTATAACTTTGCTGAAACAAGCAGCTCTGATTTATTTAGGGGATATAACAAGGACAGGGAAATCAGGTTAATTAGCTTATCACTCTAATAATCTACCTATGGCTCTGTGCACAGGCCTATCCTATCAGTTACTGTCCCTGGGTACCCAAGCCCTAGTGGCTAGTCCAAACCGTGGCAGCTGGTAGGGCCCTTTCACACAGAGAAAGGAGAATTAAACAGTCAGCAGTACAGTAATTCCATTTGGATTTAATGTGGCAATTCAACAGGGAGCGACCCTGAATTAGTACTCACGACCTCCAAATAAGATAGGGTCCTTCAATGTCAGCAGGGCTCACTTGAGGTACACAAACCTCTTCACACATTTTATAAAAGAAAGCACTATACCAGGCAGGCTGCATCTGTATCCCGATCGCAATTACTGCACAATACCGGGAGACACACAGCAGATTCAGTTCCTGACAGACCGAGTGTAATTCAACAATTTCTCCAGTCTTCTACAGGGTGAGCCTGGTTTCTACTCTTCAGAGATCCTTTGATTCTTTTTCACAGGACGGATTCAGTCCTAACAAGCTGTTACACAAGCTGCAGACCAGAACTCTGGGCCTTACACACGTTTTTGACTAAAACTGCACACTGAAAAGCACAGGGCTCCTTCCTTCTTCACTGCCAAAGCTCAACTGAACTCCAACCGACAAAACGGGCACTTCCTTTGAGTTCCTCCCAGTTCTTGACTGGATTGGCTGTCACTCACAATAGACTGCTGCTGTTGGTCCAAAAGGCACTGAAGTCTAAACTACATCTCCCAGAGTCACTGCCCATACAATCCTCTTGTGGCTGGCTCAGATTATGAGTCCAAGTTCTGATTCGTCCAAGGCACCATTTTAGAGCTAGCTTACCCCACACTGATTGGTCCAGTTCAGCAGTTCAAAACTAGAATGGGAACTAGCAGACACAGTTCTGACTGCAAAGAAAGCAGGTTAGACAAACTGTAATTTCATTATTACTCTAAATAATTTCTGGCAAACAGTTACATCTTTCAGATAGGTTCCTTTGCACTCCTAGTGACTGCAAAATGAAGTGAATTGGCAGCAGCTCGAGTGGTACTCAGAGAAGCACACAGTCCCCCCATACAAACTAATTATGTCTGCAAGCAGACAGCTCTTAAAGAGACAGTACCAGAGGCTCTAAAAACACTCACTGATAAATGGCTTAAATGCCAAACACCATTCAGGCTTGGAGCATTCAAGCAAGCTCCTGGAAGTCTTTTGGGAACCCCCATTTGCAGGGGGGTTACATGAACTTGTTCCAACCTGCTCATTTCTATGAGATTATAAAATGGGAAGGGAAACTCCTGAAAGCTGATTGGTTGTTAATTGTACATTAGCTCTGTCTAATGCATCGGTACAAACACATCCTGCCAAGCAGGACACATCTGCTGACCAAATTCATGTGCATAATGTATAGAGTTTTAAAGTTCAGATGGTTACCATTTTTGTTCTCAAACCAAAAAAAAACCCTGTCAAAAACATTTATTTTTCTATTAATGAATTAGTGTAAACAAAGGTCTGCAGATATTATTTCACTTCCAGTTTTGGTTTCCTTTCTGCCTCGATATAGTACCAAAATGAAAACTCATTTTAAAAAAAGTTCACAGAGGGAGGGTGGCCATCTGGCCTACCATGGAGCAGCAACTTCTGAAGACTCTGCAGATTTGGTGGGCTAAAAAGTTAAATAACATTGTGAAAGCTGCTTAAAACATAGACATTTCTTCTGCAATTAAAGGTTTTTGTTGAGTGAAGCTGGGGATACCTTATTTTCTGACACTGTCTTCAGGAAAACAAGATATAGGGAGGTTGAATAAACATACAGCTAGTGGTGGAGACGGAATCTGGCCAAAGGAGCAGCATCCGAGAACCAGCAACAAAGAGCAACTGCCTCCTGATGATTCAGAGCTACTGCAACCCACCAATGCAGCTCTCCCTAGGGCAATACAATCCCTAGACAAATGAATGGAAAATTTTTCAATTGCAACTGAAGGCAGTGGTCCATAAAATGGGTAACCTGACCCAGTGACACAAAAGGCAAGCCAACTGGCTGAACAAGCTCTTACTGTCTCTACAGGGCACATGAAAGAAAATAGCTCACTTAGGAAAAGGCTCGAGAAACTGGAGAACACGGTGTGGTCGACACATGTGAGAGTCCTAGGACTACGAGAGGGTTCTGAGGGGGACAGTCCCAGAGAATTCCTCAAAGCATGGTTCTGCAACCAAATTCAAACAACAAGAGACCTTCAGATACTGAAATCATATGGAATTACTCCTTGGGTTTCCCACACTCATCTACCCGCCAATGAAGTTCCCCCACCACACGCTTTTGATAGTGATGAGGTCAGTGCTCGATCAGGATGAAGTTCTGCTAAAGGTAAAGCATAAGGGACCTTTAGAGTGCAGAGACAGCAGAATACATATCTTTCCAGACCTTAGCAATTAAACATGCCAGCACCACAAGGGGTTCGACGGAATTAGAGTGTAACCATAACAGCTGGGAGTGGGCTATATACTTTTAATGGTGGCCAATCTGAAAATTGTCTACAGAGCTAAATGTAACCCCCCTACAAATGAGGATTCCCAAAAAGTCTTCCTCAAGCTTGCCTAAATGCTCGCTACCAGGTTGGTGTTCTGCATTTTAGCAGTTAAGTGTTATTGCCAGAGAGTGCCTGTGAGGCCTCTGTGTACTGTCTCTTTAAGGGCTGCCTAGATTGCAGTAATAATTGATCTGGGAGGGGGGCTGAGTGTTTCCATGCTCGAGTCCCACCTGGACTGCCTGATAATCACTCTATTTCTGCTACTGTTAATTGCATAGAGGGAGCACTGTTTAAAAGATGTAACTGTTTGGCTGGTTATTTATCAGAGTGGTAAAGAAATTGTAGTTTGTCTAACCTGCCTTCTTTGCAGCATGGACTGTTCTATTCATCACCACTATTTTGGTCCTGGACTGCTGAATTGGACCAATCCGTACTTTTGGTATTCTAAAATGGAGCCTGCCTACAGGGGGTTTGGTAGGGCCAAAACTTGTAGGAATTGCAGTTTTGGGCTTTTGGCACCTAATCGAACCTGGAGGGGGAGCTGCTGTTGTGACTGACATACAGATCAGCCAACCGAACCTTTTGGATTCTGGGGAACGTCTCAGAGTGCATGCTGTTTGAATCAGATCTAAGTGGGGAAGTGAAGAAGCAACAGCTCGAAACAGTCGAGCAGCCATCTGTGTAGTTTCGTGCAGGAGAACTGTGGAAAGGCTTAGGTTTAGCCTGCTTGTATGCCTGCTGTCCCTGAGGGGGAGAAGAGAATTATTTCAGACTGAATCTGACTTTGTGAGGATGAAGTAAGCCACTGAATTGTGACCAGGCTCAAACTGAAGAGGACTGAAGATTTGCTGAATGCGATCTGCCTGTCAGGACTTCCAGCCACCTCTGAACTCCTGGTTTGTGCAGAGACTCTGTGATTGCAACCGGAGAGCAATATGCTGGTACAGTGGAATTTTCCTTGCCTGTAAATGTGCTGTGTGCTGATAGTGGGTCGAGATTTGGTTCCCCAGGTGCTATGTGATAAGGGCAACTACAGGATGGCGACTCGTGGAAGGGCAACAATCTCCCAGGGAGACTGGAAAACATAAACTGATTTTATGCAGAGGGCTTTGCCCCCGGCGCCCCCCTCACGGGGGGCTTTCCACACCCCCTTATGGATTCCTACTATGGGGGGGCACAACTTGGGGAAGGTGGGGAACTCCCGGGTCACCCAAATTGTCGGTGCCATTATGTAGTCGCCCACATACAGTCACCCACATCACAGGCTACCGGTTCCCCGCTGTGTGTCTGAACTGTGTTTTGCTTGATGGAGGCTGCATCAAACACCATAGACTGAAATCCATATTCATCTCTGACTGGCATGGGCCTTGCTGTGCTGGCCCAGCCAGACTACCCGCTGCACAGAGAAAGCCTTCGACGAGAGACCTGCCTGGGGATCAGCCCCCTGCTCCACACTTGAACAGGAATGACGCCTCAGTGATTCATGTGGGCCCTGCTTCTCCTGGCACTCCAGATCAACCACCTGCAGTCTCAATTTTTGTCCTGCCTGTGTCCAGTATTGGGTATTGTGAGTAAACATCAGGGTAGCTCCTTGCAACAACAGCTTAATCTAAGTGTGTCATCTGATTGTCTGGTTGTTTTTTCCTTCATGAACTGAGACCTCCAGCTCCGGATTACAAATAGTGTGTGTTGTGCATGTTGTTTTCTTCCATCACAGGGCCCCAACCAGCTGTGATGCCAGCCTACCCCAGGCAATGGTCCTGGCTAAACCACTGTCTTCCTACCTGGGTACCCAGAGGAGTGACTGTGTGGGGACTTAAAGCGCATGCCTAACTGTTTGATTGATATAGCCTATAAGCCAATTAACCTGATTTTGCCCCTCCTTTGTTCAAGTCCCCTGAATAAGTCAGATCTAACTTTTTCTGTTATTTAACCTGACTGTGGTTCCAGTTTGTGCTCAAAGTACTGTATTGTTGCTATTTGCTGTGCATAACCTTGTTTTACAGGGGGTCCCCAGGGTCGAGCCAGAGGAACCAGCTCTGGTGGTAAGTGCAAATAGTGTGGGTACTTGCCTGGCGAATAAAGGTCATTGTGAAAGTAATGACTGTACAGTGTTCTGGCCACTATCGGGGAAAGAGGGGGGTTACAGTGTCCCGGAGGGCTATGCCCAGGTCAGCTTGACCACTAACAACCCTGACCTGTGGGTGGAGGCACCCGTTTCAGAACTCAGGCCCCTTAACCTGCAACTTGACACGCAGGCAGGGATAGTAGCCCTTGGGATAGCACCACCTAGGGATTACATAAAATTTGTCAGTTTGCAGACTCTAAGGAAGCAAAGAAACTGGTAGAGAAAACTGGATAAGAATTTAGTGTCCGTCAGCAAGAAGCTGAGGAGGATTCTAAAGAAAGCTAACTACAGGTGCACTCTCTTGTTCACAGGTATTATCAGACTTCGTCCCCAGCTCCATAAACTTTAGTGAGAACTTTTTCCCTTTATATTAGTTGGTTCCTCCTCAACAAGGTTGAGCTTTTGGAGTTATTGTGTTTGAATAGTCAAGATTTTGACCCAACAAAGTTTTGACTGCTTGTCATTGAGAAAGCAATATGGCAGCACCTCATGGCTGTTATGGAGTTTCAGGAAATGTTAGCGCTCTCTACCATCAAGTAATGCTTTGTGCCACTATAGACCTGAGCGCTAAAGAGCAGCCACATGTTAAAACGGAGGTACCTCCTCAACCTGGTTGTGAAGGATGAGGGGCCCAGTTTTCAAAAGCCCTGAGAACGCCACAAGCCCCTGGTACACCGCTCATATAGCACAGGGGGCTTGCGGCATTCTCTGGGCGCAGATCAGATCTTCTTTCCCGTGCAAATGCCACAAGTTAGATCAGCTCTCCCTGATCTAGCAGCGCACTTTGGGGACCCCTTTTATAGGGCGTAAAGAAATATCTGGCGCAAGCTAGCGTAAACTGTGAAAACTGACACAGCTGCGCCCGATGTACTAAAATCAGGTGCAGTCGCATCAAAGTGGTTTGGTGAAGCTGCACCAAACAATGGGACTGACACAGGGCTCAACGCCAGCTCGGTGTAAACCTTTGAGAAATGGATCCATTATCTTAAATCCACGGTGAGCTCTTACAATGGACACAGTTATAAAGCGTTGAGTTTTGTTGAAAACTGTTTCCTTTCCAGCAGGAGAATTTGTGGACTTTAAAGTTATCCCTTCTGTATTTTACCAAAGTGCAAGCAGTAATCTGCAAAAGTTTATAGCAGTGTTTCAGTGGTTACGAAATGTTGGTAAATTCAGATTAAGTTTAGCCCCAGTTGAGAAGCCACTATAAGTGACTTATTGAATACTGTTTGGGCCACCAAAGAGACCTCATGGCTCATCTGCAGGAAGCAGGAGTTGCAAAGTATTTCTTTCACCCTTATGATAGGGTAAATGGAAATATACCCTTCTGTTCTTAACAGGGTGCCTGATAATTAAATGTCTGATGTTGTGGTAATCCCTGCTCATGGTGGAATATGGTCTTCAGAGACACATTTAAGCAGCTGCAGGATGACAATTTTCAGATAGCCCCTTGGTGAAGTATCAGAGTTTGGGACATAGGATATTAATTCTTACTGTATAAATGATGTATTCTCACTCTGCAGGGTTGTGATATGAAATGTTTGATATGTCTACCTACAATATATTTGTTGTAGTGCATTTAAGCAAAGCTATAAATAAAGTTTAAAAAAAGGTTCACTGTTGCTTCCCCACCCTCCCGCCATATTTCAGTCACTCACAAACACTACCTCTACTGTTCATTGAACATATATTGGTTCTATATCATAATGGCGATTGCAGAAAGGCAGTCGCCGTTAGGGCAAGTATACATGCTGAAAATCAGTTTTGGCGATGTGCACTTGCGGTGCAGAGTAAAAGAGCACCAAGGACATAGATTTTTTTTTTGTTTATGTGGGGGGCTGCACTCCCCGCACCCCCCTACTAAAACATTCTCAACTTCAGGGGGGTGCATGTTGGGTGGGGGTGCAAAAAAAAAAAAGAGTAAATCCTGGACCGGCGTAAAAAAACAACGCACCCAGATATGAACCTGGCACCCTACAAACCCTAGCCTGCCACCAACCCACCATGCCACATGACCAGCTCGGCAGCCCACCACTGCACTACACCTCACAAACCCTCCCACCCCTTCCACCTATCACACAGCGTGCTCGCTCCGCCCCCCCCCCCATGTGCATGTGCATGTACATATAGCGACATCCTGTCACTATATTCACCTCCACCTATCCGGTCACCCTCCCTGCCCAGTAGCCCTGTGAATATGGCGCCATTATTGAGTCGCCCTTTTCAAAAGTGCTCAATAGTGGTCGCCTCATCACAGGATACCAGTATATCTTCATAATCTCCAACAGCAAATACACATTGGAAAGGCAGTTCTTTCTTTTTTACGGGCCTGAGCAGTGTTTTATGTGCCCATTTATTACTTAAATATCTACTTCTCTACCATTCGTGCTGGTAACACTCGGAGTAATTTCCTCCCCCACTTGGCCCACTACGTCAACAGTTGGAACTCACAGCTCATTTCTCTGGTCAAAAGAGAACACATACCAGCTGTGGTGGTAGCAGTTATGTACCAAAGCTTTCAGCGGGTACACCAGAGAACCAAATATGAAACAAAAAAGACAGGGATAGTCAAAAAAAAAGTAAGTTACACAGTTTACTAAGATACCATCACTCTCTACAGTATTTACACACACCTGCCACTACACTCTTTGTCTCCTGTTCCCAAAACTGCTCTTCTCACTTCACTCACTCCCTCACTATTTCAGAAAGCCTCAACATTTAAAAAAAATTTCCAGACAATAAGGTTTAGTTAAAAAAATGTTTTATTTGGTAAAAGCAACACAACGGTGACTTGGGGAAAACACTGTCATTTTGCAGATTAATCCACACTAGCACCTTCCACTGACACCAGCAGCAGGAGGGACTTTTTCATCAATTCTTAAAAATTTGAATAACTTTTACTACATTTAAAAGTTGCAAAAAAAAAAATTTTACGAAGTTTTACTGTACACCCATTTTATAAGTGCAATAAGACACCCTGGGGTGTGTGCATTGGTTGGTCTAACTGCACTTCCACTGACTGAAGGAACTTAGCCTAGACATATGGTTAGATCACAACGCACACACTGCATGTGTTATTGCTTAGTCTCAGAACTTATCCAGCCAGCAAGCAACAAATTTCCAGTCCATTTTATAATAATTTTCCAATGCTGTTCAGCTAGACACTAATCAGATTATTCTTATGGTTTGGTATTTAGCAAACAGGATTTCCTCCAGCCCACTGTTTTACCTCGCATAGTAAATTTGATTTATACCCACTCTCTAGAATAGAGGTTCTTCTGAAGTTATTGAAACTGGACTCAGTCAAAAGCAAAGCTCTGCTTGTGATGGTATAGACCCCTTCTTTTTGAAGCGAACAGCACACGTTATTTCTGCTCTTGTTTCTATCCCATGTCATGATGTGCCTCACACATTCCCTCAGACTGGAAATCAGTGTATGTACCTTTTTAAAGGTTCACTAGAGAGAGTTCTGACTCACCAGGAAATACAATGTTATGATGATGCACTTAAGCAAAAAGAACTTACAAAGTGAGTAAAGCATCGATGAGGTAATAGTTACACAGTCTGAGAAAGGGATCATGGGGTAATAATCAGGGATTAGTCCACTTCCCAGTGCAGTATGGTGAATGGGAAGGGAAATACGATACTGGGGTGTATTGGGTGGGGATTTACCAGTCACAGAAAGGACGTGATTTTGCCATTACATTGTGCAGGTCACTGGTAAGGGCACACCTCAACAACTGTGTATGGTTCTGGGTCCCAATTTTCAGCTGTTTTGGGACTAAGTCCCCCACTGCAGCCACTGCTGCATTACACCTTCTCCGCACCTGCAGACATTTGTATCTTCAACCCATGCTCCACACAGGAGGCAAGCGCAGCTGCATAGAGATGTTACGTGTGGTCCAACCAGGTGTAACATTTTGGCACGGCTGCAAGCTGCTGCACATTGTGGAGCCAGTTGTAAACCTGGATCCAGATTTGAAAATAAGTCGCCAGCAGCAAAAACTTCGGCTGTGCAAGTAAAGCCCCTTTTGCACCAGTTTTCTCCCTGAACCTGTGCCGATTTCTATGAGTTTGACAAACCGGCCCCTGGAGTTCACACGAGAAAAAGGACAGGGATAGGCAGGAGATGATACAGTGGAGGGCAATCAAGATGACAGAGGGGCAGCAGGGTAAGATTTATGTGGACATAAATATGATTTTCGGCGTTTACAATTTACTAGGGAATACATTTGTTTTCAGTTTTCCTTTCCAAGGTTTATAACACTTCTTAGTACTGTTGTCTGTGAAATAAGCCCGAGGCAAAAGTGTTTCACTGGCCAAATAGATGTCACAGTGCCTTTGTTTATGATATTTTGGTGCTCATGATGAGAACAAACTGTGATGTCCCAGACAGCAATTGTGAAGTCAGTTGAGGACATTTAGAATCTATTTGTTTGTGTTGAATTTTTTATTATTAAATATAGTCAGAAGCTATTTGAAAGACTCCATAGAAAATGGACAGCATAATCTTAAATACTTACTGTTGTAGATCAGCAACAGGAAAAAGGCAAAGAAAACTAGAAAACTCAGAAGTTAAAATTGTTGTAAAATCAATGGTTTTAATTTTTTTATTTTAGTATAGTGTGGCTCTTTGAGCAACTTCGCCATTAGCTACCCCCCCCCCACAATATTTTAGGTAAAAATCAGTTGGGGGTTCAATCCTGTCACAGTGTCATTATTGCTAATGCTAAAATTCCCAACGATATAGCAAAGGCCATTAAAAAAAGCAAGTTCTGTGCAGCTGTTGTCATAGCTCTGACAAAAGCTGTGGACTCTGTGGATCCTGCCATCCCATTAAAAAGTTTCCTGCAGACTGTTCATTAGCTCAGGTTCATTAGCATGGTTTCAGAGATATCTGAGTCAGCACTTATAATGTGCTAAAGTCAGTGGCTTTACCGCTCAAACATAAATTACACGGGTGTGGCACAGGGCTGTAATTTTGGACCAACTGTACTCTCCATTTACATCCATAAATATGGAATAAACAATAGGTTGTGGTGGAATCATACATTACTCTCCACTAGGGAGTGGCAAGACCCACAATGTGCAGATAGTGAACCCCCGAGATATGAAGGTCATACAGCAGTGGCACTACCATTTGCGGCACTGACAATCCAGGTTTGGGAACAAGCCCAGAGCATCAGAGGGTCAGTTGGAGGGAGGAGGTTTGAGTGTACATCAAACAGCTCACCTCCTAGCCAACCCAGTAGCATGAAGGACTAAGGCATGCAATGTCTAAGCTCCTGCCACGTCAGCGACACATGTTCAAGAATGAGCATAGGTTGTCAGGAGGTCGGTGGCGTGAGAGAGGATTGAGCATCCCAGGGACTGCTGTCCTCTCTCAGTGAAGGGTGGTCAGTCAACTTGGCCTTTGACTGCCACCTGGTGGAGGCTCGCTGGTAGTGCAGGCAGATGAACGACTTAAAGGGAGGGGCCGCAGTTCAGCGGGGTGTGTGCATCTTCACATGCATATCCTGATGTGCCACCGCGATGAGGGAAAGTTAGGGCAGAAAATAGAAAAAGGGACCTGATGGCAGGACACCACTCTGCGCACCTCCCCAAGCCCACACTGCCAGCTAGGGAACCTGAAGCGACTCTAGATTACTTGTCTAGGGAGAGAGGATGGTCATATCCCTCCAACCCCACCACAGGGGGAGCCTGTGGAGGACTAGTTTCAGGTAAGCTCCGGGGGAGGTGAGAGCCAGCCAGGGGAGGTGGGGATGGATTTGGAGTTGCCGCTGGGGTAAAAAACTGTGTGGCAAAAAGAAAAAAAAGACAACTCACCTCCTCTGGGGTGGGAGGGACATGGAGCCCGGCAATAGTTTGAGAGTGATGTCTGGCGGTCAGTGTGGCAGGGCCATTGCAGTTGCAGGGGATTGATGGAGTGGCAGACATCATTATGTCAGGCACTGGAGCATGCCTAGCATCCCATAGATGTCACTGTATGTCCACTCCATTGGGGACCACAAAGTATCGAACCTCCCCCCTGGGCCATGCACAGGGATGCCTGTTCCTCCCTAGCACCACTCCAGCTGAAGCAGGGCAAGCCAGTGGGACCGTATTAGCATCTAGGTCCTCCCTTCCTTTTTCTGGCTGGAGGGTAGAGCCCCACCATGGGGAGCAAGCCATGGTCTCATGGGACTACAGGCCAGTAAGGCCTCAGAGACTGCAGGGGGTGGGAGCTCGGAAGGTTCCTATATGGGCTAGCATGGGGAACATCACTGCCGATTAAAAGGACATAAAACAGAGTTAAAAAAAAAAAGAAACTGACCAGAGTTCATCTTGTCTGTTCTGTTCCTTCCTAACCTGACCCGACCAACCTAGTGTTTTCTGTGCACTGCCAAGCCCCTAGTGGTATCTTGACCCCTCTCCCCTCCCACTATTCCCACCATATCGTCTCAACAATATGTCTGTGGTACTCCTTCCTGAAGTACCACACAGTCTCCATCTCCACCACCTCCCAAGATAAATTATTCCACTTGTCCACCTCCATTTGCATGAAGAACTAGCTCATCATATCCTTTTGGATCCTGCCTCACATCAACTTATACCTGTGCCCCCCCTTGGTAGACCCCTCACAATGCATGAAAAGATGCTGGCTATCAAACCTATTTCTTCCTCTAAGAAACTTGAAGGTTTCTATGGTGTCATGCAGCTCACTCCCAGTCTCTCCTGAGTACATATTCTGGCTGTCACAATGCTCCTTGCAGGACTTTCCCCTGCTACACTTGGACCATCTTAGTCTTTCTGCCATGCACAGACTCAGCCCTATCACTGTCCTTCTTCAGATGTGGGTTCCAGAACAGTGCACGGTACGCCAAATGTGGTCACACCACTGACTGTACAGGGAAGTATTACTCTCTTGCTCCTGCTGGAACAACCATCTCCCTATGCATCCAAGCATTCTGTTAGCCTTACTACAGTATATGCCTCATTGCCATACATTTTATGTGATCCATATGATTACTCCACGGTCTCTTTCCTTTGATGCCTGTATGGTAGTGGTCATCTTACCTTGGAATTAGAGGGACTTTAATTAATTCATCTAAAACCTGTTCCAACAACATTCTAACTATTCTGTACTGTACTATCCTATCCCCGTTCTGTCAGGATGACCACCTACAGAACCCCACCCCTTTTTTCTTCTTTACTTTAGGTTTCCTTTTTAAGTCCCCCTAAAATTCATCCTGCATTGCTCTAAGTGACCAGACAATGTAATAGCTAGCTAGCACAGTTTCATTTGCCAATATAAAAACAGATACCCGTTGTTAAATATCTGCACATTTAAAATATGAGCCATTTTTTGCTGTACTGTTGTTAAGCAGCACACATAGTATAAAATATGTTTGATTGCCTAAGTACATTGAAAATGTTATATACTACATAGGAGTTTGGTGTCTGAGAAAGCCAGATTTAGTATAAATGAAAAGTGTCCCTCGACAGGGAAAAGGCGGGAGGAGGATGTTTTAAAAAAGCATTTTTTTCAGGCTGCCGAATAAGAAAATGGATGTTTTCCTTCTCCTTTTATGAATAATGTTTTTTTTTTATTTTAAATTCATAATGGCATCTGATATAAGCCTTGGTTTTTCAGTCTGCCCAGAGCCAGTTCCAAACGGCCTTGGTTTTTCAGTGTGCAGGGAGCCTTGAAAATCGTTGCAAGCAGCCTTGTTTTTTCAGTCTGCCCAGAGACTGGGAGAGGGAAGGACATGTAGTCTTTATGTCCTCAAAGCAATCTGAAGCACAGATGAGAAAAGGATCCCAGTGATGTAATGTGATCCTGACTGTTGCATCCTGACAAATGCTATGTAATGATTTCTTGTTTTCTTTAATTTTATTTCCTTGTGTTATCTTGTTTTTGGAACCCTGTTGAAATAAAATCATGCGGCAAGTGTGTGTATCTTATATGAACTCAGTCAGTATCTTTTACACACTGAATGATATTCAGGTGATCAGGGGAATGTCAACGAGCAGATACCAGCCCTGGTATCAAGACAGACCTAAGGTACATGTCTCCAGACCAGGAAGACAGCCTAAAAGGAGCATTACGTACCTGAGGGGTATTAACAGGAGCCATGGCTGAAGAAACTGAGGAAAAGACACTGCCTAGTGTGGGGCCTGTAGCCAGATGGAAGACAAAGTCTGATCTCTTATTTGATGCTAATATGGATGAGACAGGTGAGGAACTGGCCGTTGAACCCCCAGAGAATATAAGTGAACTGCTACAGTGGTTGAATGTGAAGCAGATGGAGATGGAGCAACAGAGAGAGAGAGAGAGAGAGAGAGAGAAAGCCAAGAAAGGGAGATGGAGTGAAGAAGACAGAATTAGATGTGGGCTGATACAATGCAAGTGATCCAGGTCACTGGGACCAGTCATCCTACTGGTGGGATGGGTATGTCCCCAAAAGACCTAAAACTTACCAAATTGACTGGTGCAGATGATACTGAGGCCTACCTGGCTACCTTCAAAAGAACTGCATTAGCTCCATATTTAACTTGTCATGCCCAGTTAGCCTACAGTCATATAGACAATAGAGACACAGATGACTATGAATTAGCGAAGAAGGAAATCTTAAGGTGATTTTATATTAGCACTGAAACCTACAGACAAAGGTTTTGTTCACTTCATTATCAAAATGTTAATACTCCAAGAGAAGAGTATACATAGAAACATAGAAGCTGATGGCAGATAAGGAGCACAAGACCCATCCAGTCTGCCCATTTTTTCACTTTATGAATACCTGGATAAAGGAGTTGTACACCAAGTGGCTTCAACATGAGGGGAAGATGGTTGTTGAGATCTTGGAAACCTTGGTGATTGAACAATTCTTACAAATACTACCTCAAGCTGTCCAGATGTGGGTGGAGGAACATCGACAGGAAACTGCGGAGACGACCATCACACTAGCAGAGGATTTCCTGGCTCTCCGACAGTCTAGCATGAGAGGGTACAGAGGTATTGTTTTTTTCAAACTCTACCATATCTAGTATAGTAAGACAAAACCCTGTTATATGCAATTGGGCCCCAGTAAAAACCTCAGAGAAACTTGAGGGGAAACCAGGAAAAGGAGGGAGAAATTTTCCACCTGATATTATCTGCCACATTTGTCAAGGGGCAGGCCATATAGCTCACTATTGCCAGAAGAAGAAATTGGCACCCACACATCTGACCTTAGCCAACTGGGGACATTATTTGACTAATGTTAACATTGATAACAAGCAAGTGATGGGGCTGTTAGACTCTGGCAGTAAGCATACATTGATCTGATCAGATCTCCTGAACAATGTGCCAAACAGAGGTCTTTGTACAGGTGTCATTTGTATTCATGGGGACACATACCATTACCCTACCACTGTTGTAAATATGGCCATACAAGGTAAACCAGCTAGAGTAACTGCAGGACTTGTGCCGAGACTCCCTGTACTTGTGGTTATTGGCCATGATTTCCCAAACTTTAGCACTTTAATAAAAAAAGGATGAAACAGTGTCTGCAGTGACTACCAGGGCCCAGGCTAAGCAAGAAAAGATCCTTAATGACACCTTTCCTTTTGAAGGAGATGTAATATGGGCTCCGGGAAAGGATAAACATTCCAGAAAAGAAAAGACTAAAGAAGAAATGGAACAAAGAACATAATGGACTGTCTAAGGTTCATTTAGACAAAATGTTTGAAGGGTTTGATATTGGGGTAGAACAAAAGAATGATAAAACAATAACCCATTTTTTTCCAACAGGTGGGGAAAAGCATGTGTCAAGAGACACCCAAGTATAAGAAGAAAAATAATATTTTATTCCGAGTCTGTGTTAATCCAAACACAGGAGAAGTAGTAGAGCAGATGGTCATCCCTGAAAGGTTTCATTCCCAGTTGTTATACTTGGCCCCTGATTTACCATTGGCAGGTCATGCTGGAAGGGACCATACCTTGACTCGCTTATTGTACAGATAGGAAGGAAGGATATGGTGCTCCTGATGCCCTTACCTTTGGTGACTACACCCTTTGAAAGAATAACTATGGACATAGTAGGCCCATTACAGAAGGGCTCCCGAGGGGAACCGCTTCATACAGGTTGTGTGCGACTATGTCACCAAATACCCAGAGGCCATACCCTTATGTAGAATCACTACCCAAATAATTTCCGAGGAGTTGATAAAACTATTTAGCAGACTAGGCATCCCCAAAGTGAACCTGACTGATCAGGGAAGCAATTTTAATGACATTGTTAAAATAATTGTACCATCTATTGGGTGTAGTAGTAGTCTGGAAGTCCCCCTACCATCCCCAAACAGATGGGCTAGTGGAAAGGTTTAACCAAACCCTGAAATGAATGCTGAAAAAGTTTGTCCATGATGAAGGAAAGGACTGGGATAGGTATTTGCCTTTCCTTCTGTTTGCATACTGTGAGGTGCCCCAAGCTTCCACTGGTTGCTCCTGCTTTTTACTGTTATTCGGAAGAAACCCTCGGGGCCCAGAAGATGTTGTCATAGAATATTGGGAGGAGGGAAAAGGAATCAGACAGACAAGTGTAGAGGAGTATGTGATATAGCTTCGTAAACAGCTGGTTAAATATACTGAACTAGCACATGACAACAATGTACAGGCCCAGAGAAAACAAAAGTACCTTTATGATCAAAAGAGCGATACATAAAGAATTTAAAGAAGGAGAAAAAGTTTACTTCTACCCTCCTCTGAAAATAAGTTATTTATGAAATGGCAGGGGACTTACCAGGTCCTTAGACAGACAGGACCAGTGACATACAAAATAGAGACACCAGAGTAAACAGATAAATCATGCAAACTTGTTTAAAAAGTGGCACAAGAAAGGCAACCACTCTGACCAGAGGGACACAGAGATGGAGTTAGCCTATAAAACATTCGAAAAACCAGGGGGGTTGGAGGAACTGATAATCAACCCTACTTTGCAATGTACACAACAGAATGAGGTCAAACAACTGTTATAGACATTTCAAACCACTTTTACGGACATTCCAGGAAAAGCAGAAGGGGGTGGAACATCAAATAGTTGTTACCCAAGCACAGCCTATAAGGCAAAAACCCTAAGAGATACTAAGAGGGTGAGAAGTGAGGTTATAGCAGAGACAAAAACAATTGGAACAGTTAGGCATCATAGAGCCATCCACTAGCACCTGGGGCTCACATATTCTAGTGGTTGGTAAGAAAGAGAGTGGACTCAGATTATGCTTGGATTTCCAGAAGCCAAACACTGTATCTTACTTTGATGGTTACCCCATGCCATGGGTAGATGGTATAAAAGATTGTATAGGAAACCTGAAGTATATTGCCACACTGGATTTGACAAAAGGGTACTGGCAAATCCCTAAGGAAAATAAATCTAGGGATAAGACAGCCTTTATTACCCCACTAGATCTTTACCCCACTAGGTCTTTTTCCAATTTGTAACCACTTCACAAAAGTGGGAGCAAGACAGAGGCAGGAAACTACAGACCTGTCAGTTTGACCTCAGTGGTAGGGAAAATGATGGAATCACTTCTGAAGGAAATAATTGCTGAGTACCTAGAGACCAGCGGGGCACAGGATCCAAGGCAGCATGGATTCATAGGAGGAAGGTCATGTCGGATGAATTTAATCGATTTCTTTGACTGGGTGACCAAAGTAGTAGACCAGGGAATGGCTGTGGACATGGCCTACCTAGACTTTAGCAAGGCATTTGACACAGTCCCACACAAAAGATTAATAAACAAATTAGCCAGCCTGGGAGTGGGTCCCAGGGTGGTAGCCTGGGTAAAACATTGGCTGGACAATAGGACACAGAGGGTAATAGTAAACGGAATCCACAGTGAAGAAAGGGGGTTGCTAGTGGGGTACCACAGGGTTCAGTGCTGAGTCCAGTCCTTTTTAATGTCTTTATAAGTGACATTGCAGAGGGACTGGAAGGAAAAGTATGTCTCTTTGCAGATAACACAAAGATCTGCAACAGGGTTGATACACAAAGGTGGGGTGAAAAGGATGAGAAGGGACTTGGCAAGGTTGGAAGAATGCTCAAATATGTGGCAGCTTAGATTCAATGCAAAGATGTGCAAAGTAATGCACCTGGGAAACAAAAACCCAGGGTAAGAGTACACAATGGGAGTGAGATACTGACAACAACAAAAACGGCAAGGGACCTGGGGGTAGTTATATCGGATGACCTAAAGGTGGGCAAGCAATGTGAGAAGGCAGTAAGAAGTGCTCTGGGATATTGGGATGCATAGGGAGAGGCATCACCAGTAGAAAGCAGGAAGTTGTTATTCCCTCTGTACAGACAGTTGGTGAGACCACATCTGGAGTACTGCATGCAGTTCTGGAGACCCCATTTCCGCAAAGACATAGACAGGATGGAGGCTGTCCTGAGGGGCAACCAAAATGGTGCAGAGTCTGCACCAGAAGACATGTGAAGATAGACTAAAGGAGCTTAATATGTATAGCCTCGAGGAAAGGGGAGGGGGACATAATAAAAACTTTCAAGTACCTCAATGGAATCAACAAAATCCAGGAGGGTAGCATCTTTCAGAAAAAGAGATGTGCAAGAACAAGGGGGCACAATTTGAAGATAGGTGGTGGTGGCTCAGAGGTAATGTGAGGAAGTATTTCTTCATGGAGAGGGTTGTAGATGCATGGAACAGTCTTTCTGAGGAGATCATGGATTCAAAAACAGTGAGGGAATTCAAGAATGCATGGGACAGACATAAGGCAATTCTAGTGGGGAGTAGGAGGAAGTAGGCTGTTGATTAACTAGGATCTGCAGCTTATCCATTAGATAGGGAAATGGGCAGACTAGGTGGGCCAAGCAGTCCTTTTCTGCCATCAAATTTTATGTTTCTATGCCCTTTGGCCTACATGGTGCCCCTACTACTTTCCAGCAGTTTATGGATCAGATTTTAACACCACACACAGAGTATTCTTTAGCATACCTAGATGATATAGTAGTGTATAGCCCAGACTGGAAGACACACCTTACATAGTTAGCTGCTGTTATAAAGTCTATAAAAGCAGCAGGGGTGACCATCAACCCAGCTGAATGTGTTGTGGCTGTGGCTGAAACCAAGTACCTAGGATTTATGTTGAGAAATGGGTACGTCAGGCCAGAGACTGAGAAAATAGAAGTTGTGGCAAGGTGTCCTATCCCCCAAACAACAAATCATGTTAGACCATTCCTGGGCTTGGCAGATTACTACCGAAGGTTCGTCCCCAATTTTGCCACAGTAGCTATCCCATTAAATGTAGAATTTGACAGCAGATAAGGATCACTGGGCCCATCTAGTCTGCCCATTTTTCCTACCCAGTTCTTAAACCACATTCCCCACCTGACCTGTGGCTTTTCCTTTCTTCCCTATTGTTAGTGTTCCTTAATGTTTATTCCATGCATGTTTGAATTCCCCCACCATTTTAGTTCCCACCACCTCCACCAGGAGACTGTTCCATGTATCCACCACCCTGTGAAGAAATGCTTCCTTACTTTACCCCGGAGTCTATCCTCCTCTAGTCTCATATCATGTCCCCTTGTTCTTGAATGTCTTCTTCTCTGAAAGATGCTACTCTCTTGTACCTTGTTTATACCATTGAGATACTTGAAGGTCTCCATCATATCTCCCATCTCTCTTCTCTCCTCCAGTGTACACATATTGAGGTCTTTCAGTCTCTTCACATGGCTTCTGATGCAACACCTTCACTATTTTAGTTGCCCTTCTCTGTACCACCTCTGTTCTGTCTGTGTCTTTCCTGAGATGTGGCCTCTAGAACTGGACACAGTACTCCAGATGAGATCCCACCAGTGATCTGTACAGTGGCATCACCACCTCCTTTTTTCTGCTAGTGATTCCTCTCCCTATGCACCCCAGCATCCCACTGGAGTTCCCTACAGCCTTCTCACATTGTCTGGTCACCTTTAGATCATGGTATATAATCACCCCAGGTCCCTTTCCTGCTTGGCTTGACAGATTTGACTAAGAAAAGGTGTTCAAAACCAAATGGAGCCTAGCCTGTGAAGAAGCTTTCAAGTCAATTAATGCTGCTCTTTGTTCTGCTCCTGTTTTAAAATGCCTAGATTTTACGGTCCCATTTGAGGTACAGACAGATGCCTCTGAGGCTGGTATTGGTGCTGTACTCAGCCAGAAAACACAGGGAGAGAACATCCAATTACATGTTCATTGCAAAAAAACTTCATTATTGCATCAGTTAGGGTTGTCATTACGGCAACAAAAGTTTGGAAATTCGATTTTAGGGTTACCAACTCTACCCCCCACCCCCACTCTCCACACACCAACAGGCATCGGGGTGTGCCTTGGATTTGTCAGCCCAAACTCTCACCCCATTCCATTTGTAAGGAAACTGAGTGGTACAATATAGGACAATGGGGTGAGAGTTAGGCTCAACGACCTCAAGGCACACCCCGATGCCTGTTGGTGTGTGGAGAGTGGGGGTGGGGGTGTAGGGTTGGTAACCCTAGCATCGAATTTCCAAACTTTTGCCTCTGTAATGACAACCCTAACTGAAGCATTAACAAAGTTTTTTGCAATGAATTTCCCTTCTTTTTGAGAAAGTGCAATGTTACTCCTATGTGGTTGTATCATGCATACATTTTGTAATTGTCTCTGATTTTCATGTGGGAATGCATACATAAGTGTACTGATATTTTAACGATATCACATCTCCGTGTGGGAGTGCAGGGCCCTCTGGGCCTTGCACTCCCACTACTGCATAATGAAGGGCGCTGTGCTCCCATTATTGCATAATGGCATCCAAATGTGGGAGTGCAGAGCCATACCTATAAGTATAGAGGCATAGAGCATGCCTAGAGCCATTCCAGGTAACCCTTGTGCTGCAGAAGTTGCAATATCTCAGGAACCATAGGACTTTGGAAAAAAAATTGTTCGCAGTTGTATTCATGGCCTGGCCACCTCCATGCATGCTTAGTATACCTAAAATCCATATCTCAAACCTTTTTTGAGATATAGCTGCCGAAAGGCGCCACAACCACCACAATGTTATCCTATGGGAAAATGTGCAGCTTCAGAGTGCTGTAATTATGGAACCAGTGGCCATTTCTTGACCAAACCAGCAAAGACCTCATCTATGGGGCAATGGCTTGCCACCCTGCAAATTTCAGCCCAAACGTCCTAACAGTTTTCTTGCTATGAAGTGGCAATGAAACTGGTTTTTGGGGCTGTTTACCTGCTTTCACTTTCAGATCATATTTTTTTTACCATAGGCTATAATGGAAAATGTTAAAGTTTAATAACTTTTGAACTGATTAATAATTTTTCACCAAACCTTCAAAAAGCACATCTGTGAGGCAAAGGCTTTCTACCCTGAAAATTTCAGACCACAACCTAAAGCCGTTTCTGAGATCTAGATGGAAAAAGAAATGTCAAAAAACACAGATGTTTCTGTTTTTTCAACACTCTATATCTCAGAAACACCACAACAGAGTCCCACAACATTTGGCAGATCAAAAGACCTAAACCTGAACATTATGCTTGCCAAATTGTATGCAAATCCGTTGAACAGTTCCAAAAGTATTAATGTTCAAAAATTCAAGTTTTACATAGAAGTTACCTTTCACCCTAACTATACTTATTTATTTTATTTATTTATTGAGAAATCAGAATTACAACCCTTTGAGTCATAAACTCTTTTGCAAAGGCTCTTCGTCAATTAACATGAGGTAACAAAATAGCACAGAATACAAACAATAAACAAGGGTGAACAATAAAGAAGAATCACTAATAGTCAAATAAACAGAGTAATATTACATATGGAGGGCAGAGGGAGCCAGTTTAAGATATATATATATAAAAAATTAATGGCAAAAAACTCCATTTAATGCATCAGTTAGGGTTGTTCCACAGCGACAAAGGCGAGGAAATAATGTTAGGGTTCCCACCTCTTGCACCCCCCACCCCACCAACAGTAATCGGGTTGTGCTTTGGGGTCGTCAGTCCCAACTTTCACCCCATTCCATGTGTAAACAAGCTGAGGTGGTGCAATATAGGAGAATGGGGTGAGGGTTAGACTGATTGACCTCCAACGCACACCCCGATGCCTGTTGGTGGGGGCGGGGTGGGCAGGGGGTGCAAGGGGTGGAAACCCTAACATCGAATTTCCTGGCTTTTGTCGCTGTGGAACAACCCTAACTGATGCATTAAACTGAGTTTTTTGCCATGAATTTCCCTTCTTTTTGAGAATGTGCAGTATAAATAGTGAATAGAATGTGGAGGTGCTAGCGCGGGACCCCTCGATAATGGTAACGCAATTGGAAACATAAATGGTCACGGTAACAGCAAGGAGGACGCCAAAGGGTACAGTAACAGAAATGGAAGCGGAAATTCAAATGTATAAGCAAATGCAAATTGTTATGCTCACGGTCACAGTAACGCAATTGGAAACGCAAACGCTTATGGTAACAGCAACGATGACGCAAAAGGAAACAGAAACGCAAACAGAAGTGCGTACACAAATGACAATGCACATGGTGATGCAAAAGGAAACACAAACACAAACAAAACCAGTAATGGAAATGCAAATAGTAACAGTAATGCAAACGATAACACACACGGCGACGTAAATGGAAACGCTTACGCAAACTGACACGGAAACACAAGTGGAAACACTAACTGCAACAGTAACGCAAACGTACCCACTTTTTGTCCCCAAAAAGTGCCTCAGAAGCACAGTGAATACAAAGAATGTATGCATAATAATGGCCCTTGGAGCAGAAAATGAACAATTGGAATACTAAATTGCTTATATCCCAGGAACCGTACGACGTCGAAAAAAAATTAAAATGTCATATTATTTATGACTTTCCTGGCTAGTTTTGTACTTAGCCCTCTAGCAGGGGGCTAGGCATTTTTCTGCCTAAAAGTCCATATCTGAAGTGGTTAGAAGGTCTAGAAAGGCTAAAGTGATATTCGTAATGTTAGCCTATGGGAACAATAGTCAACTTAGTGCCATAACTTTGCAGCCCTGTAATATTTTGTTACCAAACCACCAAAAGGCACATCTGTGGGATATTGGCTTTCTTGCCTCCAAATTTCAGCCCAAAAGTCCAAACCGTTCTTTTGCAGCAGGGTGGCAAAGAATTCCTGTTATTTTGGCCATAGTGTCGCAAAGCAGTGTCGTGATTTGCGACACTTTCTCAAAAAACATCATAAAAGTGCCACAAGTGTGACACTACTTTATGGCACTACAGTTTACAAAACTTTTAAAAACATATTTCTGGGGTGTTTAACCCAAACAAAAAAGACATGGCTAGCATCCTCAGGGCTCGACTAGGTGAACACAAAAAGAATTGTGTCCCTAGAGGGTCCCAATTTTAAATGCCAAGCATTTATGTGACAAGCAACTGAAAACAAAATGGCGGATTTGCGACACTACAGGGATCATTTGTGACACTAAAAACTGCATTTGCGACACTCAAACTTTTTGTTAACTTTTCCCATTGACTATAATGGGAAACTTGTTTTTTGAATAACTTTTGAACAATTTAATATTTTTTCATGAAATCTTCGAAAGGCACATCGGGGACCCTGGCTGCATGTTCCCTGAAGGTTTTGGACTGGTCACGCAAACCATGAGACCTGTAGGCCTGAGCAAAGAATGAGGAAAAAAAGCGTAAATATGACTTTCTACGGTACTATATAGCTCCACAACTGTATATCTGACCATTATGAAACTTGGCAGATCCAGAGATTTATGGTACCGCTCCATACATGCCAAATTTCAGGCAAATCTGTCATACGGTGGCAAAGTTATTAACCTGCAAAATTTCAGACTTTAACCTTAAATGGGGTACTCAACCCTAACTATAGTGGCACTACCATACCGCTATAATATATATATATATATATATTATAGTGGCGCAGTCGCGCCACTATAGTTAGGGTTCAGTGGTCACTTACATACTAAAGTCAAACATTTGTGCGTTAATAACTTTGGACCTGTTCAACAGATTTGTCTGAAATTTGGTACATGTGGTGGGGCGTGGTAGATGTCTTGATTTGCCAAATTGCATTTCAGTTGGACTTACGGTCTTTGTGTACGAAAGCGCTGAAAAATGCAAAATTATCCATTTTTGGAGGCACCTTTTGGGATTCTGAATGTGGTCCTGCACGGCCGTTGTGTGATGTGCCACTCTGTGAGATGGCTCGTTTGAAAGAGCTTTGGTGGCCAAACATGCCACTTTTTGTTTGGTGAAAAAATATTAAGGCATTCAAAAGTTATGGCACTTTTAAGTTCCCATTATGAGTCAATGGGAAAATTGATATGTATGTTTTGCGAACAAAGAATGGGGATCAGGCCATCTCGTCCCACCTGACGATCAAAGAATTTGTAGCCTCACGGTTCAAGAATCTTTGTCCCTGAGGATTTTTTTAAATTCTTTGATCGTGAGGTACACCATCTTGTTTTCAGTTTTCCAATCGGAAAAACACAAATATCTCGGCTCAGGGGTCACTTCTGAGGTAAAACTTGGATGGGTTTTATTCAGGGACCCCGATCTATCGAGCCATGGCTTTGGTTCCATCCAAATCGGTCTAAAAATACAGTTTTCAGCTTTTTAAATCTTTGTTCGTGGCTCGCTAATGATCTCTGATCGCGAGCCTGCAAATTCTTTGATCACGAGATTCTTTGATCAAGATCGTGCATCGCGAGCGAGGGACGAGATGGCCAGATTTTAAAATGTATTTTTGTAGCCCAGGGGTGCCCTACTAAGGTATATAAGGGTGGATTTTGCTCAGGGGGCTTTGTTCTACCCCATCTGAATAAAAAAACTTTCGTTTTCATTATCCCTGGTAGTTTAACGGCCTCCTCCCCATCATAATACTGTCCATAGTGATCCCTCTATCCCTGGTACTCTAGTGGCCCCCCCAATGAGTATTTAATGAATATGTTGTTTTTTTCCATGGTAGTCTAGTGTCCCCCATCTGCATTTGATTATTATTAATATTCCTGGTAGTCTAGCGGTCTCCCCACCCCATCACAATAAAATAAATAAGCATCTTCAATGTCCTGGTAGTCTAGTGGCCCCCCACCCAGCCGTGCCAGCCCGCCCAGCACCCCACCTTTCCCCAGCCAGAGACTGGCACCCAGCCCTCTCACCTCCATGGCCAGCCCGGCGACTGTATTTATTACGAGCACTTATTCAAACAACAGCTCTGAAATTATTTCTGAGGCACCTGTTTGAATAGCCTCCTCAATATACACAGTCAGCAACTAGCCATGGAAATGAAAAATGAGCTGGCTCCAATCGCCCGACTGAAAGGAAAGGAGTGAAGTGCTGGAGTGGAGACAACACTGACTAAATGTAGACTGCAGGGCAGTGGTCTTATTATTATGTGATGAGATAGAAGGACACCCAGACTACCAGAGATAGTAATGGTCAAATGGAGAGTAAGGCCACTGAACTTCACCAGAGAGATGTGCAAGAAATAATAATAAACATACATGGGGGCACTAGACTACCACAGGTAAAAAAACAGACATATTCATTAAATACTCATGGGGGCCACTAGACTACCAGGATAGAAGGATCACTATGGACAGTATTATGATGGGGAGGGGACCGCTAGACTACCAGGGATAATGAAACTAATGTTTTTTTTATTCAGATGGGGCAGAACCAGGCCCCCTGAGCAAAACCCACCCTTATATTACTTTGTAGGGCACCACTGGGCTACAGAAAATGTTTTTGAAATCAGGCCATCTCGTCCCTTGCTCTTTGTTCGAGAGCGAGGAATGTCTTTGATCGCTAGGCTGCAAATTCTTCCACCGCCAGATTCTTTGATTGTGATCGTGCATCGGGAGTGAGGGATGAGATGGCCAGATGAAAAAATAAATTTTCTGAACTCAGGGGTGTCCTAGGAAGACAAATGAGGGTGGGTTTTACTCAGGGGGCTTCGTTCTGATGAACCATGGCAGTGGTTTACCGTAATCATGTTCATTTTGTAAATTACACAACTTTTTATTCTTTGGTCATGACCATGCAAATTCTTTGATCGCGAGCCTGCAAATTCTTTAATCGCAAGATTCTTTGATCACGATCATGCATCGTGAGCGAGGGATGAGATGGCCCAATTTAAAAATCAATTTACTTAGCCCAGGGGTGTCTTAGGAAGTCAAATGAGGGTGGGTTTTACTCAGGGGGCTTTGTTCTGTCGAACAATGGTGGTGGTTTACCGCAATTCCTTCAGTTTTTTTTATTTATAAGGTTTTTAATTCTTTGTTCATGAGCCTGCAAATTCTTTGATTGTGAGCCTGCAAATTCTTTGATCTTGAGATTCTTTGATCACCATCTTTTATCGTGAGGGCAGGACAGGATGACCAGATTTTTTATAATGGAATAGATAGGGAAATTGTACTAATCTTTGACATTGAATATGTTGTAAACGGTTTGGTCTTTTTACTTGAGATTTGGAGGGCAGAAAGGCAACATCCTACAGATGTGGCTTTTGGAAGTTTGGTCAAAAAATATTACAGGGCAGAAAACTTACAACACTACGAAGTTGATGTTTTTTCCCATAGGATAACATTACGGCGTCTGCTGCATTACAGGAATTATTTGCCGCCCTGCTGTAAAATAACAGTTTGGTCTTTTGGGCTGAAATTTGGAGGGAAGGAAGCCAACATCCCACAGATGTGCCTTTTGGTGGTTTGGTGAACAAATATTACAGGGCGGCAAACTGACAGCACTCCGAAGTTGACGCTTTTCCCCATAGGATAATATTATGGCATCTGTCGCGCCTTTCAGGGTCTGTATCTCGGAAACGGTGCGAGATACGGACTTTTTGTCACAAAAATTCTTAGCCCCCAGTCAAGGCTAAGTACAAAACTTGCCAAGAAAGTCATAATTCATTCGAAATATATATATTTATTTTTACGTCATACGGTTCCTGAGATATAAGCAATTTAGTATTGCAAGTTGTAATTTTGTGCTCCGAGGTCCATTATTATGCATACATTCTTTGTTTTCACTGTGTTTTTCAATGCAGTTTTTTGGGAAAAGAAGGGTGTGCCCTTTCGTTACTGTGCCAGTTAGTGTTTCCAGTTGCGCTTCCGTTACCGTTCATGTCACCATTCCCGTCTAAGCCACCGTGTGCGTTAAGGTTTGCACTTTCATTTATGCTTGCATTTCTGTTTCTGTTTCATTTTGCATTATTGTTGCTGTTACCATTACAATTTGCATTTGCAATTGCGGTACCGTGTCCGTGCGCGCTATGGTTTGCATTTCCATACGCGCTTGCGTTTATGTTTCCATTTCTGTCTCCTTTAGCTTTATTGTTGCTGTTACCGTTAGCATTTGCATTTCCAATTGTGGTACCGTGAATGTGCTTGTTACCAGTTGTGTTTCGTACGCAATTCCGTTTTTGTCTCCGTTTCCGTCACTGTTTGCTTTGGCGTCACTTTGCGCTTGCATATCTATTTCCATTTGTATTACCATTTGCTTAACTGTTTGCACTTGTGTTTGCATTGCACATATAGTTACTATGTCACACAAAATCACGTGGTGGGAGTGTGCGGGGCCCAAAGAGCCCCGCGCTCCCACCAACTTGAGCAACTTTCTACTTTTCTATTCTTTCTTAAAAAGTAAGAGAATTATATGGGTGGGGTGCAAGGCATGGGAACCCTAAAATTGAATTTCCTCACTTTTGTCACTGTAGAAGAACTCTAACTGATGCAGTAACAAAGTTTTTGCATATATATATATATACTGTATATATATATATATATATCTATATATATATATATAGATATATATATATATATATATATAAAATAGGGGCGCGGTCGTGCCCCTATAGTTAGGGTTGAGCAGGCACTTCAATGTTGAACTCAAAATTTTGCACTTTAATAACTTTGCAACCATTAAATGGATTTCCATGAAGAATGGCATGCACTGTCACCCATGGTAGATCACTGGATGTGGTAAGTTATGTTACGGTCGGATGTGCGGTTACTGAGTTCCAGATAAGTGAAAAAAGCATTTTGTTGCTCATTGACTTTGCTGTGATTTTTCTTTAAACTTGCCTACAGCCCAGACAGTTTGTTTTTTTTGGTCTGAATTTTTAAGGGCAGAAAGGGACTAGCCCACAGATGTGCCTTTTGCTTGTCTAGTGAAAAAATAATAAGCCATTTTTAAGTTACTACATTTAAAAAATTGAAAAATCATTTCTGAGCATGCTTAGTAAGCACTATAATACAGCTGTCTGAAACAAAAAGGAATCCTGTTTCATATGGGAAAATTTATTTTTCATTTGCCGCTATCTTGTTTCCATTTTTTCTTTAAAAAAAATTTCAAAAGCCACAAAAATAACATCCTGGAGAGAGACCACCACACCTAGCTAGCTGATCAGGACCCCGTTAGGTGCAATCTGCACTTCAGTGTTAGAGATATGCCCCAGAAATGTGTTTTATTTACTGTTCTGAATCCTTTTTGTCACCCTGTGATACAAAATAAATCCCTTTTCATATCACGAGTGACAAAAAAGGATCCTTTTTCATCACTTGAGAATACTTTCTCTGGATTTTCCTGGTGTCTAGTGACACCCCCACCCTCCAATCCCCATCCCCTTTAATGTTTTGTTTCCCTCATGTCTAGTGGCACCCCTACTCTCCAATCCCCATCCCTTTTCATGTTTTGTTTCAATGTCGTTAAGTGGCACCTCCCACCCACCAATTTCCCACCACTATCCAATTGTGTATTGATTTGCTGTATAGTTGCACCCCCACTAAACTATTTAAATCACAGTCATAACTTCTTTTTCCCTGGTGTCTAGTGGCACCCCCGGCCCCCAATTGCTGTCCCCACTGTTTGATATCCCTGGTGTCTAGTGGCACTCCACCTCCAATCGCTATCCCCCCGTTAGTTTTTATTTCTCTGGTGTCTAGTGGCACCCCCCCACCCTCTGATCACTGTCCCCACTGCAACATTGTGTTTCCCTGGTGTCTAGTGGCACCGCCCCACCCTCTAATCACTGTTGCAACCTGAAACAAAGAAAACCATCCCTCAATGTCTTTTTAATTTTTTTAAACTTGTTAAAAAAAGTCCATCTCAGATCACACCCGCAACCCCCACCAGACCTCCCACTGTGCACCCACCTCCCCACATCCCCCTTGACACCCCCACACACCCTCACTCACCTGAAGAGGTCCCAGGTTCGAGATCCGCTCTCCCAATCAAAGGCACGTCTTGCTGCTGGAACCAGCAACTGCAATATGAGAAACTAAGGTAAATGCGCTTCAACGTATTTCAATGGGAGTTTCAACTTTAATTCATAACTCAGCCAATTTTGAGATTTGGACCCCAAATTTTCAATATAGCCTCTTGGGGACCCCACCTCATGAACACGACTGTCAGTATGCAACTCCTGCCTAAAAGGTGATTTCACAGTTGCTTGGTGAATTCACCTTTTGGGCAGGGTTTGCATAATGACAGTCATATTGTTCATGAGGTGGGGTCATAAGAAGGCCATGTTGAACATTTGGGGTCAAAATATATAAATGTGGCAAAGTTATGATCATTTATTGCAAATACGCTAAGCACGCTCATAACTTTGGAGATTTTTAATATTTTAACACCAAATTTTCAACATAGACAGCTGATTACCCCACCTCATGTATGTTATAGCTGTCATTTTTCTAGTCTTGGCCAAAATGTGTTTAAGCACCTGTGGTGCAGAATGGCATTACAGTTTCGCGAAATTATGTTTTGGCATGGATTTGAACATTTTTCTGTACTGGGTACATGAGGTGAGGTAATAAGATGGCTATGTTGAAAATTTGGGGTCATAATATCTTACAATGGCAAAGTTATGCCCATTTGTTGCAATTTTGCTAAGCACGCTCATAATGTTGTAAATTTAAAATATTTTGACCCCAAATTTTTCACCATAGACTTCTTGTTAACCCATCTCATGTATGTTATGACTGTCATTCTTTAAATCCTGGCCAAAATGTGTATTCACACCTGTGGTGCAGAATGTCATTGGAATTACTTTTTTGGCAGGGATTCAAAAATTTTCTGTACAGGTACAAGAGAATGAGTAAAAAGATAGCTAAGCTGACAATTTGCTCACTATTCTCCTATAAATGGAAGTGCAAGGCTCTTCCACGGTGACACACATATATGCATCTATGGAGGCATGGGACCCTGCGCTCCCACAGGCAAATAAGGATACTATTGCTCTAGCTCAAAAACTACAGATGGGTGGGAGCACAGGGACTGGCAAATAAAGGTACAATTACACTATCTCAAAAAGTAAGGAAATTCATTTAACTCATTCAGGCCTAGATATGACTGTAGGTGGCATCTGAAAGCATAGCCACTCAGGACAATAACGCCTGTAGACGTACTCAACTGACTTTCACTCAGGCCTAGAAACGTCTGAGGAAGTCAGCAGTTTTTACCTAACTATTAAACAAACAGAATTGCTTAGAATTGATTGCATAGCACCATTAGAAAGGTAATTTTGCTCTGAACAATTTTGCTGCTGATACTTTGTGTCTATCATGTATTTAGGAGTGATTCATATTTGTTTAAGGTATTCTTAGGGAGAGGAGAGGAGAGGGAAGTAAGGTGCCTGCCTGGTGCCATGGCTTGGAGGGACAAGAAGCGAATCCTCAGGATTGCAGAAGCAGCATCACAGGAGAGGGAACTAGATATCATTGTCCACTTTGGGACAAATGATCTAGCTAGGCATGGGATCAGTGCAGTGCAGGATGAAATTGTGGAGTTGGGGAGGGGCCTTAGACAGGTAGCAAGTACGGTTACCTTCTCAGAGGTGCTGCCAGTCCATGGCAGGGGTGAGGCTAGGGTACTACACACCATGCAATTTAATGAATGGTTGCAAAACTGGTGCAGAGCACAGGGCTTTGGTTTCACTGGGGACTGGGGGTACACCTGGAGAGATGAAGGTCTATACTGGTACGATGGTCTGCATCTGTCCATGAAGGGAACCAAGATCCTAAGTGACAGGTTTAAATGCTTCCTTGGCAAGCTTTTAAATTAGCCATGGGGGGAGGTGCTAATAAGAGGCAGGAAATGTCAAGCCTCCCCAACAAAACATGACGGGTAGTAAGGTAAACACTGAGGTACAGTGCTCAACAGAGGGCAGGACAGGGGTAAATGGAAAAATAGACAAGGGCAAAAAGAGCAGGCATGGGGGAAAAAAAGATAAAGCCAACATTAAATGGAGGGCAATGAGTACCAATGCCTGTAGTCTGGGAAACAAGCTTCCTGAGCTAGTAGCCTTGATGGAAGATGAAAAATTGGATACTGTGGCAGTCACAGAAACATGGTACACAGGGAACCATGACTGGGATGTCAACATACCGGGGTACATAGTCTACAGAAGGGACAGGGAGGGAAAAAGAGGAGGCAGAGTAGTTCTACACATAAGGGAAGGGATCAAAGCTACAGAACTAAAAAGTAAAGGGGGAGGACAAGAGGCACTCTGGGTCACCTTGGAGACAGGGAATGGCATCACAATCCGTACAGGAGTTGTATACAGCCCCCCACCTCAAGGGGAGGAAATGGACAAGTAAATGATAGAGGACATTCTCAAAATGGCTGAAAAAGGGGAGATACTGTTGATGGGGGACCTGAATATGCCAGATGTTAACTGGATGACATGTACTGCAGCCACATCCAAGAGCAGGGTCATTCTCGATGCCCTGCAGGGGGCAGGCCTTAGACAGCTAGTGTTGGAACCCACTCAGGAGGGAGCAATACTAGACCTGGTACTCTCAAATGGAGAGAGGATCACAAATTTAGAAGTCAGTAGACATCTGGGAACAAGCGACCACTGCACAGTGTGCTTCACAATAAGCACAACCATGGAGACAAGCCATACAAAAACAAGCATACTGGACTTTAGAAGGGCTGACTTTGGCAAAATGGGTGAATACCTGAGGAATACACTAGCAAATGGCCAAAAAGGAGGGGTGGAAGAACAATGGAGAAAAATCAAAACTGCCATCATAGAGGCAACAAGCCTTTGTGTGAAACAGATAAAGAAAACAAAGCGGAGTAAAAAACCACTATGGTTCTCAAAAGAGGTGGCAGGAAAGGTTAAGGAGAAAAAGGCTGCATTCAAAAAGTATAAGGCATCACAGAAGGAGCACGACAGGGAACTGTATCAATTAAAGCAGAAAGAAGTGGGGAAGGCAGTCAGAATAGCAAAAGCCCAAACTGAGGAAAAAATAGCCAATTCAGTTAAGAAGGGGGATAAAACCTTTTATAGGTACATTAGGGAGCATAGAAAGGTTAAGGGAGGAATAGTAAAGATTAATAAGGGAGAGGGGAGGTGGGCAGAGAGAGAGACAGTGAAAAGGCAGTGATACTGAATGAATACTTTTGCTCAGTATTCACAAAAGAAGATGAGGAGAAGTTACCTAAACCAGACAATACAAGCAACTCTGGGTAGGGGGTTGACATCAGTCCATTTACAGAAGAAAGAGTCCTGAAAGAACTCCTAAAACTCAAGGTGGACAAAGCAATGGGGCCTGATGAGATTCACCCCAGAATCCTAAAAGAACTAAGGGAGGACCTAGTGACACCACTGACCACACTTTTTAACAAATCATGGGAGGATGGGGTGGTACCTGAGGACTGGAGGAGGGCAGGTGTGATTCCCTTCACAAAAGTGGGAGCAAGGCAGAAGCAGGAAACTACAGACCTGTAAGTTTGACCTCAGTGGTAGGGAAAATGATGGAATCACTTCTGAAAGAAAGAATTGTTGAGTACCTAGAGGCCAGCGGGGCACAGAACCCAAAGCAGCATGGATTTACAGCAGGAAGGTCAAGTCAGATGAATCTAATAGATTTCTTTGACTGGATGACCAAAGTACTAGACCAGGGAGGAGCTGTGGATATGGCCTACCTAGACTTTAGCAAGGCATTTGACACAGTCCTGCACAACAGATTAATAATCAAGTTAGCAAGCCTGGGTTGCAAACTGGCTGCACAACAGGACACAGAAGGTAATAGTGAGTGGAACACGTTCCGAAGAAAGGGGGGTCACTAGTGGGGGAGGCAGTATGGCGCAGTGGTTTAAGGCTCTGAGCTGCAAATCTGGACACCTGGGTTTGAATCCCACAGCTCCCACTTGCATACTGTGTGACCCTGAGCAAGTCACTTAACTTCCTCGTGCTCCCAGGTTGCACCTGCAAACAAGCTTTCAGCTTAGTGTGTCTCACCTGGTAAAATAATTGGTAAAAATTGGTAGTGGAGTACCTCGGGGCTCAGTACTGGGTCCAGTCCTCTTTAACATCTTTATAGGTGACATTGCAGAGGGTCTGGAGGGAAAGGTATGCCTCTTTGCAGATGATACAAAGATCTGTAACAGAGTTGATACACAAGGGGGGGTAGAAAGGATGAGAAGGGACTTGGCAAGGTTGGAGGAATGGTCAGACATATGGCAACTTAGATTCAATGCAAAGAAGTGCAAAGTAATGCACCTGGGAAACAAAAACCCAGGAGAAGAGTACACAATAGCAGGAGGTACTAACAACAACAAAATGGAACGGGACTTGGGGTAGTCATATCAGATGATCTAAGGTTGGTAAGCAATGTGAGAAGGCAGTAAGGAAGGCTGGGGGACACTGGGATGCATATGAAGGGGCATCACAAGTAGAAAAAGGGAAGTGGTTATCCCTCTGTACAGACAATTGGTGAGACCCCATCTGGAGTACTGTGTGCAGTTTTGGAGACCTCATCTACGCAAGGACATAGACAGGATGGAAGCAGTCCAGAGGAGGGCAACTAAAATGGTGCAGGGTCTGCATCAGAAATCATATGAAGAGAGACTGAGAGAGCTTAATATGTATATCCTTGATGAAAGGAGGGACAGGGGACATGATAGAAATGTTCAAGTACCTCAAGGGAATCAACAAAGTCCAGGAGGGTAGCATATTTCAGAAAAGAGATGTGTAAGAACAAGGGACACAATTTAAAGACAGAGGGGGGCTCAGGGGTAATGTGAGGAAATTTTTTTTTCACAGAGAGAGTGGTGGATGCATGGAACTGCCTTCCTGGGGAGGTTGTTGGGGCTAAAACAGTGGGGGAATTCAAACATGCATGGGACAGACACAAGGCAATTGTAGTGGGGGGTGGCAGGAAGTAGGCTGTTGGTTAACTAGAATCTGCAGCTTATCCAGTAGGTAGGGAAATGGGCAGACTGGGTGGGCCAAGTGGTCCTTATCTGCCATCAAAGTCTATGTTTCTATGTATGGTGTGCATGGCTAACATTTGTCTCTCAAGCCTCACCTAAGCACCTTGAATAAATCTGAAAAAAAAAACAGTTGTTTGGTATTTCAGCTACTATAAAATAAAAATTAAATGGATTACAATTGATTGCACAGCACCATTAGAAAGATTATTTTGAGCTGAACAATTTTGCACTGATACTTTGTGTCTACCACATATACTTTAGGAGTTATTTGCATTTGTTTAAGGTATGGTGTGCATGGCTGACATTTGTCTCTCTTGCGTCACCTAAGCACCTTGAAAAAATTCAGAAAAAATCTGTTGTTTGGTATTTCAGCTAGTATAAAATAAAAACTAAATTGATTACAACTGATTGCATAGCACCATTGGAAAGGTAACATTGTGTTGAACAACTTTGCCACTCATACTTTGTGTGTAGCACTTACGGTTCAAGAGGTATTCACATTTGTTTATGGCATGCTGATTTTGGCTTGATTTTGCTTAGAAAGGCCCAGGATGCAGTGCTAAGAGTATACAGGGCACAAGTGGTGGAAGTCTCAAAGAGTTCTTGTGGTGTGAATGAGTTAAACAAACTACGTTGATGCATCAGTTAGAGTTGAGGATAAAGTGACAAAAGTAGGAAATATGACATTAGGGTTTCCAACCCTAACACTCCACCCCCACCCTAGAATCAGAAATTCAGGTGTGAGGTGTGACATGAGGGTCTCAAGCCTAATGCTTACCCCATTCTCATTCACTGTACACATCTATGCTTCTTTAACTGATGGAATGGGGTGAGCGTTAGACTTGAGACCCTCACAGCACACCTCACGCCTGATTTTCTGACTCCAGGGTGAGGGTGAGGTGTAAGGGTTAGAAACCCTAATGTCATATTTCCCTACTTTTGTCACTTTATCCTCAACCCTAACTGATGCCTTAACATAGTTTTATGCAGTGATATATAATTGCAAAAAACTGCGTTCATGCTCTAGTTAGGGATAAAGCCACAAAAATATGGAAAGTGTTTTTAGGGTTTTCAACGCTATCACCCCACATCTACCCTGCGCACTCCAACAGGCATCAGGGGTGTACCTTCTGGTGATCAGCCCTAAGGCTCACCCCATTCCATAAGTAAATAAGCTGAGATGGGCACAGTATAGGAGGATGGAGTGAGCATTAGGGCTGACAGACCCAAGGTACATATTGACGCCTGTTGATGTCAGCAGATTGGGTTTGGGGTACTAGCTTTGAAACCCTAACAACACATTTCCTTATTTTTGTGGCTTTATCCCTAACTAGAGCATGAACACAGTTTTTTGCAATTTATTTCTTTACTTTTTGAGATAGTATAATCGTATACTTATTTGCCTATGGGAGCACAGGGTCATTTGGACCCTGCACTCCCATCCCTCCGTAGATGCATATACTGTATGTATGTAGCTGTGGAAGCAGGGCACTGTGATTTTTTTTATCAGACAACAGTGACCAAATTGTCAGCATAGCCACCTTATTACCTCACCTCATGTATCCAGTACAGAAAATGTTTGAATCCCTATCAAAATGTAATTCTTTGCAACTGCAATGCCATTCTGCGCCACAGTTGTGAAAACACGTTTTGACCAGGATTTAAAAAATGACAGCTGTGACATACATGAGGTGGGGTAATAAGGAGGTTATGTTGTAAATCTGGGGTAAAAGTATTTAACATTTCCGAAGTTATGAGCGGATGTAGCAAAATTGCAACGAATGGTCATAACTTTGGCATTTTTTCATATTTGACTCCAAATTTTCAACATAATCTTCTCATGACCCCACCACAGAAACCCAGTAGGTGAAAATTTTCAGATCTATGCCAAAACGCCACTCTGTGCCATAGGTGTGAAAATACATTTTGGACACGAAGAGACAGCTGTAATGTTCATGAGGTGGTGTGAAAAAATGGGGTTCTATGTGATGTAGGTGACCATGGAAGGGCAACCTGCAGAAGGGCAACTGCAACCAGGCAACAACAGGAATGCAAGTGCAGCACGTGTCAGAACGGCGACCACAAGAAACAAAAAAGAAAGCACTACCACACCACCATAGGGGAACAAGGACCAATGGAGGATGCATCGAGAGTGACTGGACATGGACGGGATGGGCACATGGCAGGCACGGCAAGGGACAGGGGGGCAGGTGGCAGTGCACACACACACACACACATACACACAACTGAACAGCAGACACAAGTGACACCAACAGTGTGGAGGGTAGGGGCGGGGGTGGGACAGGGACACGGACGGGCACACATGGGGGTCATGAGGCCAGCAGGACAATGACAGCCATGGCTGTCCACAGCAATGCTGGGGGAGATGTGGCACAGCAGTGGGCTGGGGTCTGGTGCAGGTGGGAGGCGCCTATGTCACGGGAGGCCACACGCAGGTTGGGCTGAGATGTGCAGGCAGGAGGTGTCAGTGAGTATACACATTGCAGGGCTGGCAGCCAGGCCACCTTGAGGCTGGGAGCCAGGGGTCCATGGGCACAGGACTGGCTACCGGGGCAGTGCATGGGTGGGGGGCACACAGTAGAAGGATGCACAGGCTAGCATGAATGGGGTACAGCATGGTGGCGGACAGAGCAGGCTGCAGTGACCAGATGGAGGGGCGGTCAGGTGAGGCAGAGGGCACCCAGGTAGACTAGGCTAGCATCTGGAAGTTGTGTGCAAGGCCCCAGAGATAGTCCACTGTACTGCACACCCCATACTCTGCCACAATGGCCTCAATGCAGCGTGTGAGGTCCCTGTACTGCCTCTTCGACTTGTTGACCCCTGTGCTGGAGACGAGCTGCTCCATGCGCACAGCGGCAAGCTGCTGCTCCTCCATGAGGCAGTCTAAGAATCACCAGACGTTAGGGTGACAGGCACCGAACTGGGTGTTGAACGCCCAGTGCCAGCCCTCCACCACATTGTTAGTCTGTGCCTGCCCGCTGCACACTGGCTCATACATGTTCCACATGGACACATGGAGCAGTGGCCGGCGCCGTGCTGTATGCCCCACTGGGCGCCCAACCCAGGTGTCCTCCATGTAGTCCAGCAGTGGACGTAGGAGCACATTGTGCACCTGGTAGTAGTGCATGTCTACCAACTCCCCATACACTGTCGCCACATTGTCCACTGGCACAAAGGCAAGTGCAAGGAGCATACGGACCTGCAATGCACACTCCGCATCCGTGGAGTAGCGCTCGAGCAGTGCCACATTGCCCTGCACACACCGCCATACTGCCTGGCAGAAGTGATAGAAACAGCCCCACATGACGGTGCCCTCAAAGACAGTGGCAAAGGTATGCCAGGCAGCCCACTCAAAATCCATGAGGGTGGACTGCGGCCAGGCACCGCACAGTAGTTAATGCAGTTCCGTGAATGCCTTTGTGTGGGGAGCGCTCCATCCATGTACACATCAGTATGTACACGGCTGGCAGGACCAAACCAGTCCACAGGCCATGAATGGAATAGAGCTGCCCGAACAGTGGTGGTGTGGTGCGAAAGGTACCATCCAGGAACCAGTCCTGGCACCCAGACAGGGACGTCAGGTCACACCTGGCAAATATGAGTGTGCAGTCCCCTGCAGGACCACTGTCATACTGCAGGAACTGTGCCTTGCCTGGTGTGATGGTGTAGATGGTGTATGTCTGGGGCAGGGTGAGTTCAGTCATGCTGCCAGGCATAGTGGGTCACCCCCTTGCAGCATGGCACACATGCTGCACCATGCGGCGCATCAGGGGCACAACAGGCAGCCTGCCGGCAATGGCATCAGTCACCGCACCGCTGGCCTGCACAATGACCTGGGTTGTGGTCTCCAGGCTCATCTGTGCGTGTTCCCAAACACCTGCCATCACGCCCCGACACCGACCTCCCCTGGATCTGGGGTGTGGTTATGTGGCCGTCCAGTGTACACCACATGGTCGGCAATGGTGTGTGCCCATGCTTGGCATGCTTGTCTGTGGCTCTGCACACACCTCCAGTACACTTTCCCATGTTTCTCCGTATCCCTGTGGTACATGTACCGACGGTGGGATAGGAGTGGTCTCCCCTTCTGGCTCATAAGGTAGGATGTGATGTCCATCTCTCACAGGCTGGTGCGATCCCGTGGCCATCCGCTACACCTACGGCCCACCCCCAGTGCTGGCAAAAGGATGTGCTGCCATTGGGTCCACCTCCTTTGCACATCGGCCCTCGTGGCAGTTTGGAAAAATATGGCATGTGTATGAGTGCCTGAGTCGTGGAAGCATTGTGCGGTCACAGACTCAGCGTAGCCACTGGTATCCCCTGCTGCATCCGTGATGCCATGGTGTTGTGGACTATGGTGCCTGTACCAGCAACGGACCCAAGAAAGGATGGTAAGTTGAGCAGTTTCTCCAGTTTCTGTACTAGCATTCTACTCTGTCTATATGTGTTGCTGTCATTGCTGGCCGTGGGGTACGAGCCCATGGCGGCTGTTCTTCGAGGTGCCAATGGTGGCGCTGTGCCGGTGCATGCTATGAGAGCGGCTTGTCTGCAGCCTGCCCACCAATGCAATTCCCCATCCGTGGCAGGCAGTGCATGCTGGGAGGGGAGTAGCAGCTCCTCGGCCGTGCTGGCGGGGGGGGGGCGCTTGTCCTGTGGGCTGGTTGCCCATCTAGGTGGTGTTAATGTTGGGTGCATGCACGCGCATGCACATGCGCGCGTTAAATTTTGGTCGCTATTTAGGCCAGTTGCCCTTGTTCCCAGTCGCCATCTTTCCTAGTCGCCCTCATTCCCAGTCACCCTGTCCTACCAGTCACCCTTATCACCATGCGCCCTTCTTCACCAGGCGCCCTACCCATATTAGCAGAGCCATTGTGTGAGGAGCCCTTCCTCAGTAGCCAACATCACAGGCTATCAAAAATGGCTATGTTGAAAATTTGGAGTCAAAATAATGAAAATTACCAAAGTTATGCACCTGTGTAGAAACATTTCAATGCACGTGCATAACTCAGCCATAGTATTTAAATTTTTTCCAGAATTTTCATCAAAATAACCCCGATACCCCACCTCATGAACACTGGTGGTGACATTCTGTTATTCAGTCGCGAAAGTTGATTTTGTGCAGCGACCTTCCTGGCCTGATTAATGAAATGACAGTAACAGTGTTCATGAGGTGTGGTCCCAAAAAGCCTATGTAAAAAATTTGGTGACAAATATTTTAAAAAATGGCAAAATTATGAAAATAAGTTCAAAATGCCATTGAAATACATTATACGGCACTTACCTTTATTCCTCAGTTCGCGGTTCGGCTTTGAAGAATGCAGATGTGTCCTGGTCCACAGAAGATAAGAGCCTATGACCTCCGGTGCTAAATATGGGGTGTGGGTGGTGGGTGCTCAGTGGGAGGGTGGGGATGAGGAGGGGAGGGGAGACTACGAGGACCATTTTCTGTTTTCAGGTTTTAAAAAAAGACATCGGGGACTCTTTTCTTTGTTTCAGAATTGTAAACATCCCGGGGGGGGCCACTAACCACCAATGATTCCCTAACCACCAAGGATAAATCATTAAATATGGGGATCAGAGGGTGGCGGACTAGACACCAGGGAAACATATGGGAGTGTGAGGGTACCACTAACACCAATGGAGTGATTTTAGAAATATTTAATATAGGGATCAGAGGGTGGAGGTACATTGAACACCAGAGATACATAAAGGAGGGTTCGGGAATACCACTAACAAAAACAGAATAATTATTTTTATAAAATGGAGTATGGGGATCGGAGGGTGGAGGATGCTGCTAGACACCAGGGAAACAGCATTTCACAGCTGAATCTGCAGCCGGCAACATGAGTTCAAGCTACAGCTGCAGAAGTCAAGAAAATCCTGCTGTTCTCATACAGAGGATGCGGGGAAGGGCTCCTCTCTCTAAGCTAAGCACCCGGGATTTGGGGTGCACAGAAAACATATATGTGGGCACAATATTTATGAACAAACATCAGAATCTAGCTAAACGATTCCTGTTTAGCTAGGTTCTGATGTTTGTTTATTAAAATCACACCATTTTTGTGTTTTATCCACGTTTGTCAGTTCGTGGAAGAAATCAACAAGATGGCGGTTGGCATGGCACCAAAAATGTTTGGTGCCCTGCCAATTCAGTGGCATGAAACCAAAAACCAGCATTTACAGCATCAAATATTTATTTTCACACAAAACATTGTCTCAAAGCCCCTACTGCGCATGCTCAAAGTCGGAAAACACTAAAATTTAAAGCCTTATAACTCTGGAACCTTTTTATATTTTTTCACTGGGCCTGTCAAAGGCACTACCTTGGGACATGACACATGTCCCCTGCAAGTTTGGGGGAACAATTCCTTTCCATGTAGGCTGTAGGTGAAAGCAAAAAAAACATTGCTAAGTATAGGGAAAAATGTTTTTCTTGAAATGGCCCATGCAGATCTCAGAAACCACACAAGCCGCCATCACAAACATTTCCACACAGCAAGACTTTACCTACTAGACAACACATACAAAATTTAAGCTCATTCTGTCAAAGAGAGCTAAAAATATTAAGGTGCAAAAAACTGAGTTTAACATTAAACAGGCTACTCAGCCCTAACTATAGTGGCGCTATCGTGCCACTATAATTATAGGGGCACCGTATAAAGCCCTTTTTAAAGCAATGATGAGGCCACACCTGGAGTACGGAGTCTAGTTCTGGAGACCACACCTATATAAGGACATAGATGGGATTGAGAGGGTACAGAGAAGGGCAACCAAGATTGTGCACGGTATGCAGAAGTCATATGAGGAGAGGTGGAGGGAATTGGATCTGTACCCATTGAAGACTAGAAGGAAGAGGGGGGACATGATAGAGACATTTAAGTACAGGAAGGAGGTCAATAAGGTAAGGGAGGGGAGCTGAATCAAGAGGAAGGTGGGGGGTTAAAACTAGAAGGCATAGTCTAACATTGGAGGAAGATTTAGGGGTAATGTGAGGGGGCGTTACTTCACGGAAATGGTGGTGGAGGCCTGGAATAAACTACGGGAAGTGGCGGGGGCAGAAATTGTGGAGGAATTCAAGAGGGCATGGGACAGATTTAAGGGGTTGGCAAGTGGAGGAAGGGGAGATCCTGTGACATAGGTAGTAAGTAAGGGGGAGGGGCAGACTCAATGAGCCAGACAGTCCTTTTCTGCTGCCAGATTTCTATGATTCTATGATTTTTAGTAAAAAACATTTTTCCTATACGTAACATGTTTTATTTTTTTGCGGTCACATACAGCCAACATGGAATGCATTTTTTTCCATTTTTCCACAGACTTGCAGTTGACATGTGTCATGTCCCAAGGTAGTGCCTTTAACAGGTCTGGTAAAAAAATATCAAAGGATTTCCGAGTTATAAGGGTTTTAATTTTAGTATTTTCTGACCTGCACACATGCAGTATGGTTTTCAAGATCATGTTCTGCGGTGAAAGTAAAAATTTGATGCCGAAATGTTGTTTTTTGCTTTAGCACCACTGAATTGGCAGGGCACCAAACATTTTTTGTGCTGTACCAACCGCCATCTTGTTGATTTTTTCCACGAACTAACAAACGTGGAAAATACATAAAAATGCTTTGGTTTCAAAAAACAAACAGAACCTAGCCGAATAGGATCCGTTTAGCTAGATTCTGATGTTTATTTTTTAATGTGCTGCCCAGAAATACATTTTCTGGGCACCCAAAATCCCGGGTGCCCAGCTTAGCCAGAGGAGCACTTCCCCTGTGTTCTCTGTATAAGAACAACGGGTATTTCTTGATTTCTGCAGCTGCAGCTGAACTCATGCTGCCGGCTGCAATGTGAGCTAGGAGCCCCCATCTCCCCTGGAGTTTGGTGGTGACTCCCGCCCACACACACACACTTTGTAATGTCGCCCTTCACCTCTTTCGTCCATCCAGTAAGACAGGACTAGCCGGCATCTGTCGCCTGATTTCCAAAATGCACATCTTGGTACAAAAAAACTTTTAATGGGATGATTTCAGTTCTTTGTTTAAACTGAAAATAGACTGTAAAAACACGTTCTCTTTTTCACATATATACATTTATACATTGTTTAGTGTCCCACAACATATACTGTGACAGTTAAATGTAATTATGCCTGACAAATGCACCTTAAAAAGCATACAGAAATGCACCAAATGAAACTGTTTGCAACCTGTACTGCATATATGCTTGAAATCACATGCCATTTATCCAATGATCAGACCTGCAAATGTTACTGTCTTCTTTGATATGTGAAGACCACCAAGTACTTGTACGGCATTAGGACCAGCATATACTGTCTATAAATACTGTACAGCAATGAGAGCAAAATCATTCACTGATGCATTTTGTAGGTTGCCTGTCCCATCCTATGGACGTCATGTAATTACAAAATAAAACCATTTATCGTATTAATTCATACAGAGGTACCACATACTGTATTGTCTAGAGGTCTTTCTTTGATGTGGAAATCAGTTATAGCACCAAATGGTTCTGTCTGCTGCAAGGTGGTGCCTGGGAAGATACACTTTAAACCTCATCTGGGTCACAGACAAAAACTGCTAGCAGTAGCTGACAATCAGAGTAAGATCACCAGACCATTGTTTTCAGATAGCAAAGCTGCCAAAATGATTGGCACACAGACTTTCGCCCTCATCGTGTCCTTCACTCCCATTGCCGTGTTTATGGTGGGTAACCTCCAGGGCTACCAGTGTGATTTTTCCTTTTTTTTCATTCTGGATTCTGACCACAAACAGTTGTTGGAATGTGATCATCTATAGTGTAAGGAACCAGAAGTTCAGACAGAGAGCTCAGCATTTTCTGATATCCCTGAAGGTGCCAAAACCAATCCATTCTAGCAATATCAATAACCAATAAATTAAGATCAGAGTGCTCTTGCCTTTTTCTTTTCCTGTCCCCAAAACACCCAACACTATGGCAATGCAACCAATCTAGAACCATCTCCAAAGCATATACTGTGCCCCCCACCACCACACACATACATACACACTCTGTGATGCTGCCCTGCACCTTTCACCCATACAGTAAGAGAGGACTAGACAGCGTCTAGCACCTGATTTCCAAAATGCACATCTCAGTACAACAACAAAAAAACCTTTCAATGGAATGATTTCAGTTCTTTGTTTAAACTGAAAATAGACTGTAAAAGTATGTTGTCTTTTTCACATATATACATTTATACTTTGTTTAGTATCCTACAACATATACTGTGCCCATTAAATGTAATTATGCCTGAAACTGTTAGTGGGCATTTAGCGTGGTGTCTTTTTGGGACTTTATTGCTGTTTTCTCACTTCTGCACTGTTTGCACAAAGAATAACGCCTGGATTTTTTGGTGGAACGGGATCTGACTGGTACCATTAGAGGGCATCCCACAGGGAGTACAGCAGCCTCAGGGGTCCCCATTTCCCTGGTGTCTAGTGGCACCCCGCAGCTGCAGACTGCTGTCCCTGTTATGAAATTTTAGATTCTCTGGTGTCTAGTGGCACCCCTGATCCACCAATCACCATCCCCATTATAACATTTTAGATTCCCTGGTGTCTAGTGGCACCCCCCACCCTCCCATTTGCAGCACAACCTGAAATGTAGAAAACAGTCTTTTGATGTTTTTTCTCCAAACCTGTAAAAAAAAGAAAATGGTCCCTCACTGATCAGCCCCCTAACCCTCACCTCCCACTCAGCGCCTCCCTCACTGATCAGCCCCCTAAGCCCAACATCCCACTCAGCACCTACCACCACACACCCTAGTACATCCCCACACAGCCTCACTCACATAAACAGATCCGAGGTTCAAGACCCACTCTGTTATTGAAGACCCGTCTTGCGCTGGAACCGGTGACTGCAATATGAGAAACTAAGGTAAATGCAGTTCAATGTATTTAAGTGGATGTTTCAATGTTTATGCATAACTTTGTCATGTTTTCACATTTTGACCCCAAATTTTCAACATGGCTTTTTGGGGACCCTACCTCATAAACAACAGGACTGGCAATGTGCAACTCCTGCCAAAAGGTGATTTCACATTTGCTTGGTGAATTCACCTTTCAGGCGGGATTTGGAAATTCTTTCTGCCCTGTTCATGAGGTGGGGTCATAAGAAGGCTATGTTGAAAATGTGGGGTCAAAATATGTAAAAATGGCAAAGTTATGACCATTTGTTGCAGTTTTGCTATGCACGCTCGTAACTTTGGACATTTTAAATATTTTGACCCATATTTTCAACACAGCCTTCCTTCTTATTACACCACCTCATGTATGTCACAGCTGTCATTTTTCACATCCTGGCCAAAACGTGTTTTTGCGCAAGGCTCAGAGAGCCCTGTGCTTCCACAGCTACATACATAAACGCATCTATGGAGTGATGGGAGCACAGGGCCCAGAGGCTGCTGTGGTCCCAGAGGCAAATAAGGATACAATTATACCACCACAAAAAGTAAGGAAATAAATTGCAAAAAAAACTGTGTTAATGCTCTAGTTCAGGTTACAGCCACAAAAGTAGGGAAATGTGGCATTAGGGTTTTCAACCTAACACCCCACCCCCACACTGCACACACCAACAGGCATCAGGGGTGTGTCTTGGGGTTGTCAGCCCTAACATTCACAACATTCTCCTATACTGTACCCATCTCAGCTTATTTACTTATGGAATGGGGTGGGTGTAAGGGCTGACAACCCTAAAGCACACCCCCGACACCTGTTGGTGAGTGCAGTGTGGGGGTGGGGTGTTAGGTTTGGAAACCCTAATTCCGCATTTCCCTACTTTTGTAGCTGTAACCCTAACTAGAGCATTAACACATTTTTTTCCAAGATATATATCTATCTATATGGGGGTAAGGATAAAAAGTGGCAAATAACAGCAGTATGTTTGCCTGGTCAGCCCTACAGTGAGAATATCGCATTTATCCTCACTGTAGGTAATAACCAGACACAAACTGCACTTCACCACAACTGCTCAGAAACATTTTGATTGGTGGGAGCTGGCAGCACGAGCAACACAATCAGAATTCACCTGCTCAGGTGCATGCCAGCTCCCACTGTCAGTTTCATTTCTGTCCAGCAACACACAGAACACTTTCATTTTCTCCCCAAATCTTTTTCCAGCAGCAGATACAGTTCACAGAAAACTCTCCCTCTGCATATACCCCAAATTTACACACTCACTCAACTGACAGCTGTAACTCAGAATCTCCTGTGTGTGAAAACGGCATTCACACTGACAGGAACATTTTTTAACAATTTAATACACATCAAAAAAGAACTCCACAGCAAACCACCTCACCCTTTCCAAACAACAGAGCACTACAGATCATTCTCCCTCCTTCCCAACCACAACAGCCAACAGGCTTACCTCAGACCGGGTCACAGTACCTGCGCTAGCCGACAATGACTTTCTCAAATGCCCAGAAAGAAACAAAATGAGCCACTCGCACCTCCAAGCTAGAAACCCTTACCGCTCGCCACTCAGTACCGCAGTAGAAGTTGACAAGCAGGATCAGCCAGATACCACTTCCAAAATGCAGGCACAGACAAATAAAGCATTTTCCAAAACTTAAATAGAAAAACAAATTAATAAATAAATTAATAAATCTAGAACCTCGCTCCCTCGCTCCCTAGCTAAGTGAGACTTCCCGCTGCCATGTTTCCAAAACTTTTCAGCCCACCCCCATTCACACCATCAGTCAATTAAAAGCTGCATTCAAAATAAAGGCACGCACCGACCATAGCTACCATAACACCATACAAACACCACAAAAATCTGCTTAGATATTTAAATGAAAAAGTTTTTTAAAAAACACACGAAAAAACAATCAACAAATATAACCATTACATAAATAAGATATGCACTGGGTCTTCTGGAAATATCAGTGATATTTCCAAAAGACCCATTGCAAATCCTATATAGATAGATAGATATATATATATTATATACATATTCATTGCAAAAAACTTCATTAATGCATCAGTGGATCCTTGACAGTCAGTCGACAAATTTGTTGTAGACCAATTTTACAGTGACACCTTTATATAGACTGCATTTGTGATCAGCATAAAGCCAGTCACTTCAGACTGCGTTTTCTTTGGGGGGGCTTTGCCCCCCAAATCCCCCATGTGGGGGGGGGCTCTGTCCCCACACCCCCATAATTAAAGTAATCAACTCTGAGCCAGAGCTGATTCAGGGAGGGGGTGCAAGATGCCCAGAAAGCAGTGCCGGGGGTTCTGTGCCAACACTACAGTGACCTGTCACTGTTGTTGCTGTAGTGTCAGTTGCAGTAAAATTGTTGCCATAGCAATGACATACATGCACCAGTTAGGGTTGTTACTAAAGTGACAAAAGCAGGGAAATGTGATGTTAGGGTTTCCAACCCTAACTCCCAACCCCCACCCTGCAGACACTGATAGGCGTCAGGGGTGTGTCTTGGGGCCATCAGCCCTAACGCTCATCCCATTCCATAAGTAAATAAGCTGAGATGGGTACAATAGTGGAGAATGGGGTTCGCATTAGGGTTGATGACCCCAAGGCACACACCCGACACCTATTAGCATCTGCAGGGTGGGGTGGGGTGTTAGGGCTGGAAACCCTAAAACCACATTTCCCTGCTTTTGCTACTTTAGTAACAACCCTAACTGATGCATTAATGAAGTTTTTTGCAATGAATTTCTTTACTTTTTCAGATAGTATAATCATATCCTTATTTGTCTGTCGCTAACCTTGGCACCTGGGTTTTCAGGTGCCCAGAAAAGTTGTTTCTGGCCACAGTTTAAAAAAACAAACATCAGCATATAGCTAAATGGGTCCCGTTTAGCTAAGTTCTGATGTTTCTTCTTTGTATTCCAGTCATTTTTACAAGTTTTCTTTATTTTCTGTCTCTCGCTAACTAAAAAACAAGATGGCGGACACAACAGAGCTCTACGAAAATATACTAGGCTCCCTGCCACACTATGTAACCCTGTCTGCAAAAATACAGTCGCTCCTATAAAAACAAAAATATTTTCATGTGAAACATCTAATGTTTCCCATAGGAAATAAAGAGAAAATTTAAAATGTAATAACTTTTGAATGGATTCATATTTTTTCACCAAACCTTCAAAAGACACATCTGTGTGGCAAAGGCTTTTTACCCTGAAAATTTCAGATCACAACCTAAAACTGTTTCAGAGATATAGATGGACAAAGGAACAGCAAAAACACGTACATTTAGGGATTTTTGACACTCTGTATCTCAGAAATGACACAACTGTTCACATGACATTTCTACATCAAGAGACCTACCCCAAGAGAATAAGCATGCAAAATTTCATGCAAATCTGTTTAACGGTTGCAAAGTTATTAAGGTTCGAAAATTTGGCTTTAACATAGAAGTGAGCACTCAACCCTTACTATACGTATGTGTGTGTGTGTGTGTGTGTATGTATATATATATATATATATATATATGTATATTCATTGCAAAAAACTTTGTTAATGCATCAGTTAGGGCTGAAGTGACAAAGTAGGGAGATAAGACATTAGGTTCAGCCCCTAACCCCCACCTACCACCCCACCCCCATCTTCCACACACCAACAGGCATCAGGGGTGTGCCATGGGGTCATTAGGCCCAGCTCTCACCCCATTCCATGTGTAAAGAGGTTGACATGGTACAGCATAGGAGAATGGGGTGAGAGTTAGGCCTAATGACCCAATGGCACACCCCGATGCATAATGATGTGCATCTGTGGGAGCGCGGGCCCGGACCACTTATACAAAACAATGGAGCCATACAGTAGCCCTATAGGGCTGAAAAGGAACCCTTGTAACACTAATTTACCAATATCTCAGTAACCATACAAGCTATGAAAAAAAATTCACTGCAGTTGCAATCATGACTTTGAAACCTCCACACACGCTTAGTCTACCTAAAGGTGGACTAAGCTGCGGGTAGCGAAAAATTTGCATCTTGCATCGTTTTCGAGATACAGGCACCAAAAGTCGCTGTGGGCACCACAATGTTATATTATGGGAAGAATCACAACTTCGTGATAGCATATCTATGGAACCAATTAATTTCTTTACACCTAAACAGCATAATTCACATCTCTGGGACACCCCCTTTATACCCTGCAAATTTCAAGCCAAAAGACCATACCGTTTATTTCCAGTGCACTGGCAAAGTTTTTAAATTCCTAGTTCATGAGGTGGCAAAATCCCCGTTCACGAGGTCAGTCCCCATTCGCGAGTTATCAAAATCACCATTCGCAAGAAATCCTTGATCATCAGATTTTGGCCATCTGGTCTGGAAGTCATAATCAAGGATTTTGTCGGCTCACGAAAGAAGATGTTGACAGCTTGCAAACTGGGATTTTGTCAACTCACGAATGAGGAATTTAAAAAAATATCCTTTCGCGAGGTGTCATAATCCCCTTCTGCAAGCCAATCCTTGTTCCCGAGAAGGGCCATCTGGTTGGGAAATGACGATCAAGGATTTTGTCAGTTCACAAAAGGGGACTAGCTCATGAAAGGGAATTTTGTCAGCTCGCGAAAGGGGAATCAAAAACCCAGTCCCCTTTCACGAGCTGACAAAGCACCCTTTCGTGAACCGATCCTTGTTCACAAGATAGGACCATCTGGTCCTTAAGTTGTGATCAAGAAGTTTGTTACCTTGCAAAAGGGGATCTGCTCACAAAAGGGGATTTTGTTACCTCACGAACGAGGATCGGAAGCGAGTCACGAACAAAGAGTTTCAAAGTTTAAAATTGCTGTTTTTTTGTCAAAACAAAGGAAACCAAAGGCATGGGTTTGTAGAGGGTGTCACCCTTGCACAAAACCCATGCTTCATTTGCAAAAGAAGTCAGCCGTGGGGCAAGCTACAACATTTTCTTTGGGGGGAAAAATGAAAGCAAGATGGTGGCTCGTGAAAGGGGAATATTTTCTCACAAACAGGGATTTTATAAATCCCCTTTCACGAGGTGACAAAATCCTTGATCGTGAGCCCAATCCCCTTTTGCAAAACATATAAATAAATCTTAGACTGAACTGAGCATGCTTAGAATCTGAAAATCCAAAATTAAATAACTTTGGAACGGGTTAATATTTTTTCACCAAACCAATACTGGATTGTTCTGTGACCAAATCTCTTTCTACCCTGAACATTTCAGACCAAAATACTAAACGGTGTGGCTTCAGTGCAATGGGCAACAAGCAGCAAAAATGTGCAAAAAAGGAAAAAAATGCTTTCTTTGGTGCTTCACTGCACAAAAACCACAAATCCAATCAAGACACAACTTGGCAAATCAAGAGATCTACCATATAAGACCATGCATGCCAAATTTTGTGCAAATCCATTAAACAGTTGCAAAGATATTAAGGTGCAAAATTTGGAGTTTAACATTACACTGCCTACTCAACCCTAACTATACTGGTGTGACCGCACCAGTATAATATATATAAGTGATATACAATGGTGAGCTATTGGATATAGAGGATAATGTATGGTTCTCTATCGGTAACCGGTCTGTTAACTGTCGAGAGGTTGCCAGGGCGACCGTGTAAACCTCGAGAGCGAAGCTCAAGAGGTTTACGTCGCCATGGCAACCTCGAGATGGTTAACAGTGACTGGCTGCCGATAGAGGGACCATGCATTATTTTTTATAGTGTATGGTCCCACATAAAAAGTAAAACGGCTGTTCAGTTTTTGACAAATAGTCACCGCCACGGCCGTTCAGTCCTTCCCTAACCGCTGCATTCATCCGTCGGTTCGCCGCAAAAAAAGCACGCACATGCGCAGACCAATCACTGTTGTTAACCTATCGATGTGACGTAGCATCAATAGGTTAACAACATTGCTACGTCACATCGATAGGTTAACAACTTTAGGAAATGATGATTTCTTAAGGTTAACAGCTTCTACCATACATTATATAGAGGATAATGTATGGTCCTCTATCGGTAACCAGTCTGTTAACTGTCGAGAGGTTGCCAGGCCGACCGTGTAAACCTCGAGAGCGAAACTCGAGAGGTTTACGTCGCCATGGCAACCTCAAGACGGTTAACAGTGACCGGTTGCCGATAGAGGGACAATACATTATTTTTTATAGTGTATGGTCCCACGTAAAAAGTAAAATGGCTGCTTACTTTTTGACAAATAGTCACCGCCGCAGCTGTTCAGTCCTTCCCTAACCACTGCATTTATCTGTCAGTTCGCCGTTTAAAAAAGAAGGCGCGCACATGCGCAGACCGATCGCTGTTGTTAACCTATCGATGTGACGTAGTATCGATAGGTTAATAACATTGCTACGTCACATCGATAGGTTAACAACCTTAGGAAATGATGATTTCCTAAGGTTAACAGCCACTCGTGAGGTGTCCGAGGTCAAACAGCACAAGTGTAGATAAATCATTTATCTGACAGCTCACCATTGTATATTTCATTTATGCAACAGGGATGCTTTCTATCAGTGCAGGAACATTTGGTTTTGACTGTTTATCTTTATTTTAAATGATAATTTCTGGGAGTTTTGATTAACTTTCCTAGAGTATGTCCGCCTAGCATAGTGGTTGCTATTAAATGAAACACCACTCATTTTGTAGAAAACTTATTGCTGAACAAATGTCATACTCACAGTACTATGCTACCTTTTTTCATTTTGAAGTTATTCACATTTGTTTGTCAAAAAAGGGAGAAGAAAACTGAATTTTATGCTGTTTTTTGCTCATTATAAAAAAAACTAAAAGGTATCTATAAATGAAACACCACTCGTTGTAGATATTTTTGTGCTGAACATTTTTTGTGCTCACAGTACCATGTTATCATTTTTGGTTTTAAAGTTATTGACATTTGTTTGTCAAAAAAGTGAACAAAAATGTAATTTTCTTCTGCTTTTTTGCTAATTGTAAAAAATCTATAAGGTATCTATACATGAAACACCACTCATTTTGTAGATAATGTTGTGCTGAACAATTTTTGTGCTCATAGTGCCATGCTATCTTTTTTCATTTTAAAGTTATTTCCATTTGAATATGTTTAGTACTGCTTCTGAGGCCGAACATTCTAAATGAATTCTAAAGGGATTTGTGACATAGTAACTGTGTGTATAAATGGTCACTGTATGTATAAGTAAGCAATAAGACATGACAGGGTGGTGGTTGTTATGTGATAACCACACATCAAGGCGCATGGTGAGGCACGAGGGCCGAGGCCAGTGTCCTTCACTACCTAGGTGTGCGGTTATCACATAACAACCACCACCCTGGAGTGTCTTATTGCTGCTATAAATAGGAATTAACTATGGAAAAAAGGACACTGACAAGGTGTTTATATTTTGAAAACTTTGTAACATTTATTTAAATACAGAATAGAGAATTAATTGAAACATTGAGATAAAATTGTCCCTTGGTAAACTTTTTTGAAAGGTAAAAAATAGCAATTACCAACAACATTAGCAAACAACAGTCTACTTGTTGTAGTTTATGAATTGCACTTTACTTCACTGTGATTTTCTTAATCTGTCCTGAACATTGATTTCGCACACCAACCGCGCTATTGTGCGCTACATGGGCGAAAACACATTTCGGGTGAGATGTGAAAAATGACAGTTGTACTGTTCATAAGGAGGTGTGGTAAAATGGCAATACTGAAAATCTGGAATGAAAATATTAAAATGTTTGAGAGTTACGAGGCGTGCGTGGGAACTGCATAGCATGCGCTAAATAAAACAGTCGTTTTAGAATATTTTCACCAAATTTGCAACATAGGGTTTTTGGGAGCCTACCTCATGAACTGTGGCACTGTCATTTTGTTAATCGTTCTGGAAAGGTGGTTCCGCGCAGTGACTGCGGAACCACCTTTCGGGACTGATTAACGAAATAACAGTGTCACAGTTCACGAGGTGGGCCCCAAAACCCCATGTTGAAAATTTGGTGAAAAAATTCCCAGAAATGGCTGAGATATGCACTAAAGTTGAAAAAATCCATTTATGCCATTATACAGCTTACCAGTATTTCTTCAGTTCGCGTCGGCTTTGAAGAGTGCAGGCGTGTTCCGGTCCACCGAAGATCATACGTGCCAGGCTCCGGAGGTAAGTATGAGTCGAGGTGGGGTGTGAAGGGTAGATACGCAGAGGGTGGGTGCTGGATGGGGAGGGCAAAAGAATCAATGAGGAAGGTTTATTTTTTGTTTCAGGTTTTTTTTTGTATTTATTTACACACAAGAGACTTTTGCCATGCTGGGGTGGGCTCCCAGCATGGCTTAGGAGGGACAGTAAAGCCGATGGAGGATTGGGCACCCCCATTATCTAAGGACATTTTGCCACGCTGGAGTGGGCTCCCAGCGTGTCATCTGAAAATTTTGGGGGCAGTGAAACCGGCGGGATTGGGCACCCTGTCAGCAAATGAAGCTTTTGCCATGCTGGGGTGGGCTCCAGCATGGCACCAGAGCAGCTTAAGAGGACGTGGGCCTGACAGAGTTAGGCACCCCATCGGCTAAGGAAGTTTTGCCACACTGCGGTGGACTTCTTTAACTTTTTGGTGGCTACCATCATGCACCGCGTACTTCCATCTCAGGAAGCGATCAGCTTTTTTTTCAATGCCTCTCTGCACTCGCGTTGCATTGTATGTTTGAGTTAACTGATAGCCCGTGTCACCGGCCGATTACCTCTATGGATTGCGAGTTACATCAGTAGCATGATAAGTATCAGTTTCTTTTTTTCACTGCTGCTGCGGCGATTCACGTATACACCCAGACTATGAATGTGAGCTGTGTGTCGCAGTGGGGACTGGCGTGTGGCATGACAGGGATGGAGCTAGGGCTGGATTGCACTACAATTCCTACATTTTATCATGTGTATGCTGAGGGGGAAAGTACTCAGCGAATGTGGGAGAGAAGCGGTTTCAATTATTTGTCAGTGCTTTGGGAGAGAAGGGTGAACGAGCGTGCAGTCAGCTGTTAGGACAGTTTCCCAATGCTGAGATTGGATGTGCAGGTTGTTCATCTACTGTGAACAGCGGGATGTGCGGCCTACTCAGAAAAACACTGCAGTTCAGTTTAGGAGAGGGACAGTGATGCAGCTAGCAATGGCCACTAAGGTTTACTTGATTTATTGTGTGAGATTTTGTTCTCGTTTGTGTTATGGGATCATGGTATTTTTTAATTTTGATGATTTCACTTGCCAGTCAGATTCTTTACTAACATGAAGGTCGGGCATTCCATTACGGAATGTGGGAAAAGCATTTATTTGGTGTGGCCCTTGCACAGCTGGCTGGAAAATATTCCCAACCCGAGGGTTATTTAAGCAATAAAGGCATGACCAAGGTTATGTTAATGGTCTGTTAATCACCTTCTGGGGTGTGTGGCACGAGGTGTAGCTGGGTGCCACAGCCTTAGAGGTGATTAACTGACCATAAATACCTGGGAGTGCCTTATTGCTATTATAATAAAAATGTTTTTTTAAACAGTGTTAAACCTTGTTCATTATATGAGTAAGCTGTACAAGTATGTTAATTAAAGATTAACATAAGGCTGTTAGAATGTTTACAGCCAATCAGAAAGCTTCATTTCACAGACCATTGTTATAATATTCCTTATACCACTGGATTCCAAGCCCTGTCAACCAAACAGGAGACATGATTTTTCTTGACCATTTTATAATACATTACACCTCTAAAACATCTAAAAACTGAAAAAAGGAGTACCTATTAATGCATAAAATAGGATATGTCAGCAATAGGTTAACTAGTACAGTACTTTGCAGTAAAAGTATTTATTAGTAGAGTTGGTTGAAACTAATTTCTCTGTCACATGTAAATTTTATCATATAAATACACTGTAACATTTGTAAATTTGTAAGACATAAGCTGTGTTTAAAACTTAATTTTCATTACACTGTACTGTAGTTACATAGTCTCATTGAAGGCAACCTTCTCTTTATTTTTGTTTTTTACTTATGTGCTGTGGTCTAGTACATAAAAGAAAAACTGCTATAGGATTGAGGTGAAAGATTAGTAAGGAAAAAAAAAACTTTAAACCTGCCAGGTTGCCTTTTTTATGGTGGGCAAAGAGGGTAGATTTCACCTGAAAACTCCGCTATATAAGATCCAAATGTACGTGCTTTTATTAACATTAGCAATGTATTTGGGCACTTTGGGTCTACCTCTGCCTATTTAACTGTGTTTTCCCACCTTTTCTTATTGTTTATAAAGTATTACTTTATTGCCTACTTTCTTCATCCTGTTTTTTGTTTTCCGTTTTTCCCCACACTCAAGACATAGAATGTTTATCATGGAATGTTTACCATGGAATAAAGGGATTCAAAATTCTGCTCTATTCCACTTGTAGAATGTTACTCTCCTGACATTCTGTACACACAGACAACAAAGGCCTGTTTTAGAGCCAGAGGCTCAATTATATCACTGTCAAGGCAAGCATAAGAGATTTCCCTGATGAGCAGATAAAGACAGAAGGGGAATTTTTCACTGTTAGTAAACAAACAGTTGTAATGAAAACTATAAACAATACTTAATGTTTCTAATTTGTTTATGTGTGTAAGGAGAGTGTGATGACCAGGGAAACAACATTTAATTAATTTATTTTATTTTATTTTTATTTTAAGGTAGTTTTATTTTTAGGGCCCAGTTGAAGGTTTTCTTACAGTGTAAAGGCAGCAGCCATGTTTATAATGAAAGATCAGTTCTGGTTGAAGGGGGACTGATGAAGGATAGTTCTGGTTGTATGAGGACTGATTTGCTCATTGTGATGTGGTTTAGGACCAGGATGACTGTGCGTATATAGAGATTTAACATACAGTCAGCTGATGTCTCTTGGCCAATGAGATTTCTAGATTTTTTCTTGCCATTTTATAAATGTATTTATACATACAGTGACTCAGATATACGCATTTATCACACTGAATATATGTCCACCCCATTGCATAAATATATAGGTATATATATATATATATATATATATAGGATATGCAATGGGTCTTCTGGAAATATCAGTGATATTTTCCCCAAGTGCAGGTTTTTTTTTTGTTTTTTTGTTTTTTTAATTGAATATGCTTTATTTATTTATAGCAGATAACACAACATAACAGAACAAGGCATAAACAAAATCTGTAAGTAACATATACTGGAAGGGAAATGTTTGCAGAGAAAAATGACATTTGGAGAACATAATAATTAATACTTACTTTAACAAACCTAACTCCTTCCCCCCTCCCCCCATCCCGTTCTTTGGTGCACTTATCACTAGCCTATTATAGCTAAGCTAAATGAGAACCGGAATGATTAGCAATTATGTAAAAAAAGGAGAACAAGGAGTGGCCAAGTGAAAACAAAAGGGGACTCCAAGAAGAAAAAAACAAGAAAATGAAGGAGAGTGAGAGGCTCGTGAAACACCCAAGCCACCCTGTCAAGTCAAATAGAGGGCATATAATTTCCCCCATTTTTTATTCAAAGATGATTGATGGTGGCGCACGTTTGCAATTAAATGTTCAGCTTGGAGTGCAAAGGATATTTCATGCAGCCATTCTGTATAAGAAATAGGGGCTTGATCCATCCAGTGTCTGAGCACTAGTTTTTTGACCGCCCGTTAGAGCCATATGGTATCTTCTCTCCTTCACCGAGATTCTAGAGTAATCTCCCAGAATACATATGGCAGGGGAGAAAAGACCTTGCAGCCCCAACAGTGGATCTAAAGTTGTTTCAATTTGTTTCCACAAGGCAGATATTTTTTCACATATCCACAATATATGCAAAAGTGAACCTTCCTCTTTATTGCATCTAGAACAAATGCTAGAAGGGAGGCATTTCATTTGAGCCAGTTTAGTGGGAGTATAATACATATTATTTAAGTTACAATATTGCGTTACCCGATAATGATCTTGAGTGTGATATATATATAAATCCTTCTATAGACGTTGCCAATTAATATCTTCATCAGGAAAAAAACCTTGCCAGATCTTAGAATCGGCAGCCGATGGAGGTTGTGGGTATGTAAGAAGCAATTTATACAGAGTAGAAATACCATGTGGTTTACTTGCTGGGATGGTAATTTGGTGAAGAAAAGCACCAATATAGGAGGGTTTGGGTTCCCTCCCAAAGATTTTAATTAGAAGATGCTTAAGCTAAAGAATTTTAAAGGCTGCCGATGGCAATAAGCAAAATTTGGCTAAAATCTCTTCTGTGGACAAAATAGAATCCTATGAGTAAAAGTCAGCGACAGTATGTTCAGAAGAAATTGGTAACCAGCTTCCAGTTATGGGAACTCCTCCTATTTTGAGATTCAAGTTAGCACAGATTGGTTGAGAAAAATCAGAGGTCGGAGATACCTTACAATAACTAAACAATTGAGAAATAACTTTTAATGAAGTACCAATCGGAAGAGGGGAAGGGAAAGGGGAAATTGTTTAACCAGGAAAGGCACACTAAGCCAGAGCTTGTTTCCAGGTGTGACCTGGGAGCACAAGGAAGTTAAGTGACTTGCTCAGGATCACACAGTATGCAAGTGGAAGCTGTGGGATTCAAACCCAGGTCTGGTCTGCTGGATGTCACCAGATTTGCAGCTCAGAGCCTTAGACCACTGCGCTATACTGCAAGGCTGTTGGTATGTTCTTTGTTGGCATGTAAAAGAGTAAGGTTGGGGCTAATTTGTGGGAAGCAAACATGTCCGATTCAATTTGCAACCATATTGGGATGTAGTCATGAAGAGTAAGACGTTCAGGTAAGGACAGCCATTTCCCACATTTATACAAGTGGCAGGCCCAGTAATAAAGTAGGAAGTTAGGAAGTTGCAGCCCTCCTAGCTCCTTAGGTTGGGACAATTTGAGATAAGATCTTCTAATTGCCTTGTCCCTCCAAATAAATGAATTAACATCTGAGTGAATACGTTGAAAGAAGGATACAGGTAACCATATATCCAACATATTTAATGGGTAAAACAGTCTAGGCAGGACATTCATCTTGACAATATTAATTCTCCCCCATAACGAAAGTGGAAGATTTTTCCATCTTATTAGGTTCTGCTGAATGTTGTGCCATAAGTCCTCCAAGTTAAGCTTCCGTGATAACAATAGGTCAGAGGTAATACAGATACCTAAATATTTAATAGACCGGGGGGTCCATTTCATACCAAATTTGTTAAAAGCTGAGCTATATGTTAAGTGATTAAGGGGAAGAATTTTGGTTTTACTAAGACTGAGTTTATAGTTCGAGAGTTTCCCAAAAGTATCAATAATATCCAGTGCCTCTTTTAAAGAAAAGGCCGGATCCGAAAGGTGAAGCAATATGTCATCTGCATAGACCGAAAGCAGTGTGGCTCTATTACCTACGGGTATGAAAATGACTAAAGGAGAAAATTTCAATTGTCTGATTAGGGTTTCAAGATATAAGTTGAAGAGGAAGGGAGAGAGTGGACATCCCTGTCGCATACCTGAGAAAAGAGGAAAAATGTCTGAGAGTACACCATTACAGTGTATCCTGGCCAGGGGGGAGAAATATAAAGCTTGAATCCATTTAATAAAGTCACTGGGGAAGCCCATTACCTGTACCGTTGCCCACAAGAAATTCCTGTCCACCCTATCAAAGGCCTTTTCTGCATCTAAAGAAATTAATGCCATTGGGATAGGGGAAGTTTTTGCTGACTGAATAAGATACGACAGTTTACGGAGGTGATCTGCTGGGGTTCTACCGGACACAAATCCTATTTGTTCTGGGCTAAGAAGGTGAGTCCAGACTTGTTTGATTCTACTAGCACGTATCTTGGCAAGAATTTTAATATCACAATTTAACAGGGAGATTGGCTGGGGAATGGGGTGGTTTGTCTGGCTTAAGGAGAAGAATAATTGAGGCTTCTAATAGGGATGGGTCCTGAATTTGCTCGGAAGGCATATATTGATACAGACGTAACAAGCTAGGTGCAAGGACTTTAGCAAAGACTTTGTAAAAGTTTGAAGGTAGCTGATATTACTTCTTGAAGAGAGATAGGAGTGGATAAAAAGGACTGGTGTGCAGGAGAAAGAGTTGGTAGTGACGAGGCAGTCAAATATTCTAATAGCTCACTTTGTGACGGGGGCAGAGAATGTTTATTGTAAAGGAAAGAGTAAAATTTTTAAAAATGAATGCAATGTCTCTGGGATGGGTTTTAATGATCCCATCAGGGGCATTAATGGCAGAAATGAACCTTGACGCCTCCAGTTTCCTCAGACGCAAAGCTAAAGGTGACCTGCTTTCTCCCCTTGCTCTATATATTTTGCCTGAGTTCTTAATATGGCAAATTCCACTTTTTCTTGTAATAGGGAAGAATATTGGTTCCTTAACTGCAATAATGTTTTCAATACAGCAGGCGAGGAGGAGGGGAGAGGGATTGTTCGAGTGAGCAAATTTGAACCAAAAGCGATGTGATGGTAGCCTCTCTTTTCTGTTTATGGGTGGAGGCGAGCCTAATAAACTCTCCTCCCAAAAAGCACTTCAAGGTGCACCACTCATGGTCCGTTCTCTCGACTGAGCCATGGTTATCAGCAATGAATGATTGAATCAAATCAGAGATTCTGGTGATAACATAATCATCCTTTAGAAGTTACGTATTTAGGCACCATACTGGGTCTCTTTGGAAATTATGGTCTAACAAAACAGTAGTCCAGGCAACAGCATGATCCGATATAACTATCGGTTCTATGGCGGAATCATTTAAGCAGTGTATAAGCGAGCGACTGAGTAAAATATAGTCCAGACGGGACCAAGAAGAGTGCACCGTGGATTGAAAGGAGAAAATATGGGCCGTGGGATTTTGTAGTCTCCATGGGTCGCACAACCCAGCAGAGTCAAGAAATTCAGATAACGCTTTCTGGGCATTGAAGAGAGGCTTGATCGGGGAGTTGGAGCGATCCAAATCCTGGGTGGGTGGTAGGTTCCAATCCCCACCAAGTATTAATGGGAAAGATGAAAATGTTTGCAGTTTACTCAGCAGGTCTAGGGAAAATTCAGGGTTCCCCCACACCGGCCCATACACACTCCCAAGGACTAGTTCAGTATGGTCTAATAGACCATGAACCAGTACATATCTCCCTTGCGGATCTATGATTGTCATTTTTGGCTGAAAGGCTACTGAACGGTGAATCAGGATGGCAGTCCCCCCGCTAGCCGTCAATATGCCAGATGCATAGACTTGCCCAACCTCCTGCCTACTCAAACTAATAGCTTCCCCAGGGAGGAGATGGGTTTCTTGGATAAAAGAGATGTTAGCATGCAATGCTGATAAATGTTTGAGAATCTGGAATCTTTTGTTAAGTTCATGAGCCCCTCTAACATTCCAAGTTATAAATTTTTTAATGCCACTAGCCATTAGCTCTATGAGCCTTCTTATATGGCCAGTTTCTTGTATGATAAAAGTGCACCACGGACTCCCCTCTATGAAAATATTCCCTCAAAAAATTAGTTCTAGTGTTCCCCCAGACCCAACAAACAAGTAACATTAACACAGACCGGCAAACATTTGCAGTATATCGAATTAGCAAAACACTAAATTTAAAGGATTGTGGAACACCATAATTATTGATACCCCCCCCCATAAACCATACCCACTTACAACTATTTACAGTTAATTCTCTACCAGATGTCAGTGCCCACTGGTATGTAACAATGTCCTTGATAGGTAGAGATCCCTCATGTACCCGAATATAACTACCCCCCATAAGCACATCTAAACATATGTAGCAAGAGTTGCATGATCCATATATATTATAATTCGCTAAACATGAATTAACCACAAGAATATTCCACCCTAAAGCCCACATTGTGATCCCAAAAGTGGCATGAATTATAATAATATTCCTGAGGGTAGCTAGGGTACTCCCTCCCACACACCAGTACATGTGGTTGGCTATTTCTAAGCTAATGCTATCCCTCTACCCCACTCCCCCCCCAGGAACCCAACCAACAAGTAACAACAATATCCTAAACATGAAAAATAACGCCATGCTATTGTAAAAAAAAAAACAATCATATAATAGTTATGCTAACCGACCTGTTACCAGCTTAATATCAAATGAGATGCCTTGCAGAAGCTCTGGGTAAAGAACAGATTAGAGAAGGAAATAAAAAACTAAGGATATAGCTATAAATGTAGTATAATTGTAGGCAGGGAACTCTAGTGTAGAAGGAGGCAAGAAAACTTAGAGAGCAAGGGGAGGAAACAGAAGTCGTGGAGTGAAATAAAATGTAAGGACTGACTGGGTGTGTAGGACCATAGCCCTGCCATCGTTTGCCAGTATGTCAAAACTAAAAAAGATAGTAGGAGAAGGATACATAAAGCAAATAATAAACCAAAAGTAAAAGTGAAGGAGAAAAAGAATATTTTTAAAATTAAAGTGACTCTAGCCAGATTGATGTGGCATACGACCCAGCATGGGAGTAGCTGTTTCCTAGGGGAACCATAATGTCAGCGAGCTCGGCGCAGAAAAAAAAACCCCATGGAAACAGCAGACTGGAAAAAAAGGTCCTCAGGACTAGCAACACGGTGAAGCATGAGCTCCCCCAGAACCACAGGCCACGGTTCGTCTCCTCCTGGATCCACCAACGCCAGTCCCAAATCAGAGGCCATTTCCCATCATGCAGGCTCCATGCAAACCGGTCACATCCAAGGTAGGCAACTTAAAAGCATTAAACAAGAAACTCCAGGGCTTCTAGTAATGTAGTCCACATCATGGGGATTTAAACAATGAAGGAAGCTTCTTGCTCAATTCTGCCTGAACTTGAGCAGCAGAATCAAAGAAGAGCGATGATCCGTCTACCAACATCTGTAGACGAGCTGGGTAGGCCATCTGAAATTTAATACTGGCTGCAATCAGTTTACTGAATGTGGGTTGAAAAGCGGCTCTCTTCTGGCGGGTTTCTAGAAGCAGGTCTTGGTGATACCTAGTCGCTTGCCCTCCCATTGAATGGAGTGCAGTTCTCTGACTTTTGAGAGGATGTTCTGCTTTTCTAGATAATTAAGCATCCAGATGATCATCGGGCGAGGGGAAGAAGACTCCTACGGTTTTGGGCGTAAGGACCTGTGTGCCCTTTCAATTAGATAGGTGGGGTTATGTGGAGAGGGGCCTACAATCTTGTTGAAAAGCTTCTGGGTGAATGCAATGGCAGAAGAGCCCTCCACCCCTTCTGGTAAACCAAATATTAAGATATTGTTTCTTCTGCTACATCCCTCTAGATCTTCTGTCTTGAGTTGTACTTTTATTATTTGTTGTTTGAGCTTTATTATATCGGGATCTGCCTTGTCTGGCCAAGCTTCAAGGGAATGGGTGCGTGCTTCAGTATCTGCTGTTCGGATTTTAAGATCAGCCCTCTCGCTGCGTATATTTTTAAGATCTGCAGCAATGTCCTGAGCGTTTCTTTTAACGGTTGCAGCTCTTGTAGGAATCGTTCTTCCGACAGCAGAACAGAAGCTGAGAAAGCGCTCAGTTGTTTAGCTGAGGACTGCTGTTGAGACTTGGCTTTCTTGGCCAGCTTGTCAGGCGAGACCGGGGGCGTATGTCTGGGTAAGGCCGTTTTCATTTCCGCCTCCATCTCGGCTTATTTATCCACAGAAACGCCAAAAAATCAGCCAAATGATCTCCTCAAGTATGCAGGGGCAATATCAATGAGGCAATCACTGCAAAACTGACCCAATATAGGTTGATTACGGTGGATTTCTGAAGGGGGAAGCGGGAGCCCAAGGAACAGCAGCTTGCAAGCCAGACCCATCACGTGATCTCCCCCCCAAGTGCAGTTTGACCTTATGACCTCAGGAGTGGCGAAGCCACCAGTGAGGTCACAAGATAAGAAGACCCAGTGCATATCTCATATATGCAATGGTTATATTTATTGATTGTTTTTTCATGCGTTTTTTAAAACATTTTTTCATTTAAATATCTAAGCAGATTTTGTGGTGTTAGTATAGTGTTACGGTAGCTAGGGTCAGTGCGTGCCTTCATTTTGAATGCAGCTTTTGATTGGCTGATGTGTGTGGGGCGGGCTGATAAGTTTTGGAAACATGGCGGCAGGAATTCTCGCCTAGCGACGGAGCGAGGTTATAGATTTATTAATTTATTTATTAATTTGTTTTTCTATTTAAGTTTTGGAAAATGCTTTATTTGGCTGTGCCTGCATTTTGAAAGTGGTATCTGGCTGGTCCTGCTTGTCAACTTCTACTGCAGTACTGAGTGGCGAGCGGTAAGGGTTTCTAGTTTGGAGGTGCGAGTGGCTCATTTTGTTTCTTTCTGGGCATTTGAGAAACTCATTATCAGCTAGCACAGGTGCTGTGACCCGGTCTGAGGTAAGCCTGTTGACAGTTGTGATTGGGAAAGGAGGGAGAATGATCTGTAGCGCTCTGTTGTTTGGGAAGGGTGAGGTGGTTTGCTGTGGAGTTCTTTTTTGATGTGTATTAAATTGTTAAAAAAGTACCTGTCAGTGTGAATGCCATTTTCACACTGAGGAGATTCTGAGTTACAGCTGTCAGTTGAGTGAGTGTGTAAATTTGGGGTGTATGCAGAGGGAGAGTTTTCTTGGACTGTATCTGCTGCTGGAAAAAGATTTGGGGAGAAAATGAAAGTGTTCTGTGTGCTGCTGGACAGAAATGAAACTGACAGTGGGAGCTGGCATGCACCTGAGCAGGTGAATTCTGATTGTGTTGCTCGTGCTGCCAGCTCCCACCAATCAAAACGTTTCTGAGCAGTTGTTTTGAAGTGCAGTTTGTGTCTGGTTATTACCTACAGTGAGGATAAATGACCTACAGTGAGAATAAATGCAATATTCTCACTGTAGGTCTGACCAGACAAAAATACTGCTGTTATTTGCCACTTTTATCCTCACCCCATTGCATAATATATATATATATATATATATATATATATATATATATATATATATATATATATATATATTATATATATCAATCAATCAATCAAAATCTTTATTTATTCAGGTGAGCATCATTGAGCATAGCTCATTTACAAGATGGACCTGATTGGACATAACAATATAAAGGTACATTTTTACACAAATACAAGATACAGATTGAATACAAAAAACAAAGACTTTATAAATGAACAGATGCAAGAATATTCACATATATACAAAGCAATGAGCCAATGAATCTGGGTTATAATAAAAAAGGAAAAAATAAACAGTACTGAAAGATTAAAGCGAGGGTGATGGGATTTTGGGGAAAAAGTCTGGTAAGAAATAGGTGGGTGAAAGCTAGAAAACAAATTAAGGTGGAAGTGCAAAAAGGGTAGGGGAAAAAGGGGGTATGATAGGACTAGGTCTTGTGGAAGCAGTTGCATGGCTCTGGAAAGAGACTAGTGTACAGCTTTTTGAAGGATGTTATTGGAATGAGGGTATTCAACTTCAAGGTCTTTTGAAGAGAGTTCCAGATAAGTGCTAGAGAGTAGCTGATTGCAGCCCTCCCATACCGGGTACAGGTAATAGGTATCTTCAGCATGATGAGTCTATTGTTCCTTAGGGCATATGGCCTGGATATGACCTGAGTAAAACAATCTGAAATGTAGGATGGTAGTTTGTTTGTTAGAGCTTTGTAGATCCATAAAGCAGCATTTTGTTTCTTCTATGATGTAGGGATGTCCAACCGACTGCATTATAGAGAGCAATGGTGGGTGCTGAAAGGAAGGTCTGTAATGAATCTAAAAGCTCTATGATACAAGGTATCCAATTTATTTAAGTGGGAAAGGGAGCAGTGACCATATAGGAAGTCAGCATAATCAATGAGGGATAGGAATGATGCCAGGATTAATCTTTGTTTAGAATCTCTGGTTAGATAATGTTTGATTCTGTAAAATAGGCCAAGTCTCTGTCTGAATTTTTTCAGGAGCTCTTCAAAGTGGCTAGTGTAGTCAAGTCTATTGTCACTCCAAACCCCAAGATATTTAAATTTATCCACATATTCCAGACTTTCACCAAGGATGGTAGATAATTGGGGAAGGGTGTTTGGTGAGAGAGTGGAAGAGAAGCTCTTGGTGGAGAAGAACATAGCTTTCGTTTTCTTGGCATTTAATAGGAGTTTCTTTTCTAGTAATTTGTGCTGCAGCAGAGAGAACTCAGATTGTAAATGTTCACAGGCCTTTGTTGGTATAGGATTACTGACATATAGGACAGTATCATCTGCAAAAAGGTGAATATTAGATTTGGTGAGATTGGAGTCAATGTTATTGATGTAAATGGCAAGAGGATAGGACCAAGATGGAACCTGTGGTACACCTCTTAGGAGTGGTTTTGAGGTAGATAGGTCACCTTCATTTTTACCTGCTGTATTCTACCGGAGGTAGCATCTGAACCATTAAAGAGAGATTGAGTCGAGGCCTATGGAATGCAGAGAGGAGATTAGTAGTTCATGGTCCACAGTATCAAAGGCTTTGCTTAAATCCAGAAATACAGCACAGATATTATTCTTTTTGGCTAATTCAGTCTGCCAATCATTTGTAACTTTTGCTAAGGCAGAGATGGTGCTGTGCATGGATCTAAACCCAGATTGAGCTGGGTTAAGGAGGTTATTTATGTCAAGGTAGGCACTTAATTGGATGTTCACTAATTTTTCAAGCATTTTGGACAATACTGGTAAGATGGATATGGGCCTATAGTTGTTGAGGTCCATGGGGTCACCTGCCTTAAGTAGGGAAACACTTGAGCTGTCTTCCATATTGAAGGAATAGATCCAGTGGCTAGGGACAAATTGAAAAGGTGAGTTAGGGGGCTGCTAAGGTGCAATGCAACTTTTAGAAAATAGGGGTCCAGAGAGTCTGCACCTGCACTTTTAGTTGTATCCAAATGGAGTAGTAGGTCTTCTACTTGTTTTAATAGTATTGGCTTAAAGGAAAATGTGGAAGCAGCCTTTGTCCCTCAGTAGACTGGAAGTTTAATTGTGACCGCATTAGATTTGCTGGAGAGGAGTAAAGCTAGACCGGCTGTAGTGAAATGATTATTGAAGGCATTCAAGATTTCTTGCTTGTCAGTGATATCCACATTATTTAGGTGCATTTTGGGTGGTAAGACAGGGGTAGAATCTTGTCCTAGGATCCCCTTTATATTCCCCCAGAATCTGGAAGGGTTATGGTAGGAGGCATCCAATTCAGCTGTGTAGAAGGCAGCCTTGGCGTTTCTCACTTTTTTTGTGCAGGAGTTTCTGGCTTTTCTGAATTGAAGCCAATCATATGGATCCTTAGTCTTTCTTGCCCTTTTCCAGAGCTTGTCTCTAGCAAGCAGTGCAGATTTAAGATCAGCAGAGAACCAGCGACAAGATTTGAGCTTGGTTCTGACACTGGAGAGAGGTGCATGTGTATTGAGGGCACTTATGATAATATCATTTAAGACCTGTAGAGCTGTCTCCATTGAAGCTGTGAGATAGAATTCTTGCCAGCGTGTGGTGTGACACAGATCATGGAGATATCCTATGATATTAAGGTTCTTTTTAGACCTTCTTGGGAGAAATTTAGCGGGGTTGGATGGCTTGATTGATGATCTTATACCAGCTATGGGACAGTGATCGCTTATATCACTGAGTAGCACTCCAGCGTGAGAATACAGATGAGGCTTATTAACCAACATAATGTCCAGTAGTGTGCTGTTACTTTGTTTTTGGGTTAATCCTTGTCGGTTCTTTAATTAATTGAGTGAATCCATGAGTGTCACAAAAGGATACTAGGGGTGCAGATGCATTGGCTGCCAATTTAAATTCAGGTAGCCTAAAATAATGGTGTCTTCTGGGCCTAATTTAATTATAGTTCCCAGGTGGGATAGGAGTTTAAAGGCCTGCTGAGGGGCCTATAGCAGCCAATCAATTGAAAAGATGACATATTGGGAAGAGATATTTTAAGGGATAAGCATTGAATTCCTTGGCTGTGATGTAATATTGAGGCAGAATGCAGAGATATTTGCTTTAACATAAATGGCCACCACCACCCCTAGATGGACGATCAGATCTGAAGAGCTGATAGTTAGGAAGATTTATTTCTCTGTCATTTTTTGCAGATTTGAGCCATGTTTGGAGATTACCAGAAAGTCAGGTAAGGTGTGTCAACCCAGGCCTGTATTAGTGAGAACTTTTAGGAGGCTGCAGACGTTGATATGAAGAAAACTTAGGCCTTTCATGGAGGCTAAATCAGCTGGGGAGATAGAGCTTCTGTGGGTCCAGGATTGATTTCAACAGTGCCAACACAGATCAGCAGAAAGAAAATTAATTTAATGTGATATATATATATATATATATATATATATATATATATATATATATATATTCATTGTAAAAATACTCTGTTAATGCATCAGTTAGGGTTTCTATTGCAGTGACAAGAGTCTGGAAATTTGGTGTTAGGGTTATCAACCCTACCACCCCACCCTCACCCTCCACACACCAACAAGCATCAGGGTGTGCCTTGGGGCCATCGGCCCTAACTTTCACTCCATTCCATGTGTAAACGAGCTGAGATGGTACAGTATAGGAGAATGGGGTGAGAGTTAGGCCCAATGATCCCAAGGCACACCCCGACACCTGATGCTCCCAGGTGTGGTCACGTGACATCTCCCAGAGGCATAAGTGGCAGTGGGCAGTGCTGGCTTCTCTGCTTCTGGATCAGACACTGCTGCTCCACACCACACCCGATGTAAACAAAGTAAGTTTAAAGCTCTTTCTCAATTGATGTGAACAGGGAAAGCGTTATAAATAAGTTAAGAGAAGGAAGCTCAGCACAGTAACTAATAACGGAGTTAAATCAGACTGCAATTGAAGTGGTGACTCTTTGTGACGCGGTTGTAATGAGTTTATAAAATGCAAAGACAGTCTAAGACTAGAGATAAAAATAAAGCAAGAACAAAAAGAAACAGAAACACAGTACTAACAGTTGAGAAACAACATGGATGAGAATAGAGTATTTCAAATGCTATTTTAACATAAGATAAAGCACTGGAAAATGTAAACAGCAACAAGTGCTTACTTGATTACAGTAACAATCCTGTTATTTAAAGGTGTTGCACTAGTTAGGTAATGATGCACCTCAACAACGATTAAATGAAAGACAGTTACAGCTGCCATAGAGATAACACAAGAAAACAAAACAAGTGGCTAGGAATTTAAAGCTTACGATTTTTTTCAGGCGAAGTTTTACCTTGCTGTGAGCAGCGTGAAATAGGAATTCGCCTCCCAACAGAGTGAAGACAAGATCAAATGCAACCAAGGTAATGATGTATAATCAGTCAAGATTATTACATAAAAACACCAACAGAAGTTACAGTTCAGCCTTCATTGTTTTTACATTGACAGAAATTTCTGAAAATTGTTGGAAAGAAAAATAAGGAATGCAAAAGCAATGCACATATAACAAGCTGATGAAACAGGTGATTTCTAAACAAACAGTTATTAATCACTAGTTGAATGTTTTTGCTAGAAATCTGCATACTGAAGAAAGATTTTTCTTACATTCAAAGATGGTAACAAACTTGCGGATGCAGACAGAAATATCGGCAGACAACAGAGCCGCACAGCCAAGTTAAAAGGTCAGGCAGCATTTTATATGCTAGTTGATTCCTGGTAGCCAATTGTGTGGCCAAAAATATAAATATGTAAATACTTGTATTATTCAATACCAGTAAGTCAAATAACAATATGGAAATTAATGTACAGATTGTCTGATGTTTTTTTGATACCCTTCTATTGAAAATGCAATTAAGAATATAATTGAGAAAAATGAAATTGTAAAAAATGTATAAAAATTATAAATATGCTAAAATATGATACATATGTGTTAATAGCTCCCCAGATGAAGCCTTATCCAGGCGAAATGCTGGGACCTATCATACAGACTTTGAAAAAAGAAAAATAAAGAAAAATTTAAGACTGAATTTGTGTGATGAGCTTTTTGCTCGAGCATCCTTAAAACTTTTGTTTTGACATTTCTACACTGAAACAAGGCATGTGCCATGACTAAAGTTATTTGAAAGATTTATTCGGTGAGTTCCCTTGGGAACCCTCCCAGAAAAGTGTGGCAGTTAGATGGGCCATAGAAGCAGTATGATTTTATTTATGGGGTGCTGGGCCAAACTGGTTACAGACCATAATCCCCTTTGATGGATATAACACATGAAAGACAGAACTCCAACAAATTATGAGGTAATATCTTGGTTTGCAGCCCTATCTTTTTACCATGCAACACAGACCTGGTGCTCAACACAGAAATGCAGATTTTCTGTCTAGGCATGAAGCAGAAGTAAGACATATATACAATAATGGTAGATACTACATAACCCCAGGGTAGATGTGCATGAATATATATATATATATATATATAGAGAGAGAGAGAGAGAGAGTTGAATAAATGTGTTGCTATTGTTTATTAGGGACCTTGGAGTTGAGCTTCTGTAGAGGTTGGGCAGAAGCTCCCATCGCTACATTATGCCTGAGTGTATAAAACCAGTTAACTAAAAGTCACTAGTTTCATCCGGGGGTAGGGCTGGTCATCCTACCTTGGAATTAGAGTACTCTATTCTAATTTCTTGTTCTAAGGCCTGTTGCAACAGCATTCTAACTTTCTATGCTAGCAATAAGACACAACAGGGTGTGCATTATGCTAGATCGCTGCATACCCTGGGTGCATTGTGAGGCACGAGACTGTAGGCCAAGTGCCATCAGCCACCTGGGAAGTGCAATGATTTAGCATAATGCACACCCTTGAGTGTCTTATTGTCCTTATACAATGGCTTTTGTGTTTTTAAATTAATTAGTAATGATGCTTCTCATGAAGAAATACGTAAAAAATGTATACGTTTACAAGAAATATTGCTCAGTTAGTCCCTCCTTCTGCTGGAACAACTTTGTATTTATGACTTTGCTTTAGGGCATTTGTCCCAAGGAGGCTGCCATAGTTATAGTTTAATTTTTTGGGTTTTTTATAACCCCTCCCAAAAAAAAACAAAAAAAAACAAAATACTGGCAGGGTCACTATTAAAGATGCAGAAACATACAGACCACTTTCAGGAAACAGAGGGAAACATTCTGCAGTAAAGGTATGATTTGTGTTTTACAGTCAAAGATTTTTCAGTGGACCAGAGTGCTTGAAAAGCACTTGTAGAGGTTTTGAAAGTGAATGTGCAATCTCGATTGCACTCACGTCTTTCAAACGGTCCAGAAAATAAATGTTTGTAGAGTAAAATTCAGCCATTCTGTTACAAGAAATGTTTTTAGAGTACAATTTAGCCATTCTGTTACAAGAAATGTTTTTAGAGTAAACTGTAGCCATTCTGTTACAAACTATGACTGAAAGCAGTGAATAACAGTGTGGTCAGCATAGCAATGACTGATAGTGCTGTTGGCTGACCAGGTGATTGGATGGGCAGGGGGGCCATGAATCGTTAGTGGTATAAAAAAATGTCTGGCAGATTTTTTCTGTTGTGAGCTCATGAATGGATATGGGCAACATCATGGTATGGTCGTGTGACTGGTATTAGCCAATAGAAGTACTGGATTGTTTCTTGCCATTGTATAAACTATACTACCCTATCCCTGTTCTGTCAGGATGGCCAGCTACAGCCCACCCTCCCCTTTTTATCTTCTTTACTCTATGTTTCCTTTCCAAGTCCCTCTAAAATGCATCCTGCATGGCTCAAAGTGACCAATGTAATGACTAGCTAGCACAGTTTCATTTGCCAATATAAAAACAGATACCTGCTGTTAAATATCTGCACATTTAAAATATGAGCCATTTTTGTTGTACTGTTGTTATGCAGCACATTTAGTATAAAATATGTTTGATTGCCTAAGTATATTGAAAATGTTATATACTACATAGTGGTTTGGTGTCTGAGAAAGTCAGATTCAGTATAAATAAAATGTTTCCCTCCACAGGGAAAAGGCTAGAGGAAGAGCTGCTGTGTTCACTGGCTAGCTGCGGCGGGAGACGGGGCAGGAGATTCCTGGGCCGCATTGGCAGCGGGAGTGAGAGAGGGACCACATCAGTGGTTGTAGGAGGACCTGGGGGCGCTGAAGGAAGCTGCATTGGCAGAGAAGGAGTGAATGGAGGACCGCCGCCGCTCAGGAGCAAGGAGTGGTGGGGCCAATCAGCACAGAGCATGCAAACTTTAACTGTGTGACTGGGCTATAAAGGCCATTAGCCCAGTTGCGAGAGGAAGAGCTGCTGCTGTGTTCACTAGATAGCTGCAGCGGGAGACGGGGCAGGAGATTTTGGGGCCGCATCGGCAGTGGGAGTGAGAGAAGGACCACATTGGTGGTCATAGGAGGACCTGGGGGGCCGATGGAAGCTGCATCAGTGGAGAGGGAGTGAACGGAGGGCCGCCACCGCTCAGGAGCAAGGAGCGGTGGGGTCAATCAGCGTAGAGCGCGTAAACTTTAACTGTGTGACTGGGCTATAAAGGCCATTAGTCCAGTTGCAAGAGGAAGAGCTGCTGTGTTCTTTGCCCCACACCACCCACCCCGGCCCGACCTCTATTAAATAGTCGGTGGAGGTGGAGCCTTGGAGGGGGAAAGGTTGTGAGTGGGTGTCCTGGACTACTGCTGCTGTCTGGTGTCCTGGACTACTGATTGGGAAAAAGGAGCTGTACGCTGTGCCTGCATGGACAATTTAGATCATCTGCAAGGAGCAAGCTGAGAGAGGGTGACTTGGGCTACGGCTGATAGAACGAAAGGGGGACTGTTAGCTGTGCCTGCTTGGGCACCATTGACTACCTGCTATATGCAGCTGCGGGATATGATAAATGTGAACTGATAACTGGACTGAATTGTTTGTTTACTGCTACGATCCCTGAGGGGTGGGCAAGAATGGAACTGGGTCTGGTTTGTGGCAGATCGCAGGAAAGAGGGATTGTATGCTGGGCCTGTTCAGGCACCATTGACTGCCTGCTATATGTATTGCTGATACCTGTGACAACGCTGCTGAATTGTTTAACTGTGCAGAACTGTTTATTGCTATTTGACCTTCTGGGGTGGGCAAAAAACTAAAATTGGTTCTGCAAGCGGTTGGCACTGCTCACACCAAAATGAGGGTGGATTCGGGGTGGGCCAGAGCAGGCATCTTCGGCAGGGTGGTTGAGTGTACGGGGTGCGGGGCAGCAATAACCTTAAATTGAGCATGGAGGTTCGGAGAGTGTCCAGTGTGTTTTTAGCTGGCAGGACTTAGGGAGGAGGTTGATGGGATCAGAAGGGAGTTGGAAGGCATGAGGGGGGAGGAAGGAGTGGAATTGGTCACATGGAAGGAGGAGAGACCACTACACCATACCCCAGGAAGCAGGTAGGCATGAGCCGTATAGAAACTCCAGAGGGGTAGGGTGCATTACGAACAATGGATGGAAAAACACCTTACAGGAAGGGGGCTGATCAAGGGGAGCAAAGAAGAGAGGAGGGTAGGAGAAAATGAGCTGGGGGCAGGCATCACATTTAGCAACAGATACACCATGCTGTACCAGGTGAGGAGGTGGTTGAGGCTGACAGGAGGGGGCAGCAGGCTCAGGAGGGCTTGGTCAGCAAGCCGAGGAGTGGGGCAGGAGACGTAGTGGAGCAGGGAGGGCAGGCAGGCAGTGAGGGGTGACTACAAGCCAGAGGGTTGGAGGCAAGGGAGGAGATGGGGACAGAGGGAGGGGAACTGGGGTCAACAGACACTCCAGCGAGAAGTCAGCAAAGGAGAGGGGATAGTAGGGGAGCTCTGGAAGGCCAGCGTTGGGGTGGGATAAATTGATGAGGAAGGGAGGAATAGGGAGAAATGTGCCAGATGGGATGGGGGGACAAGACCGGAGGGGGGGTTGGAGGCAGGGAGGAAGCAGTAGAAGGGTGTCTGGGCAGGGACCTGTGGTTCTTACCCTAATAGGGGTCTGGGGTGATCAGGGGGCCAGCAGTGCTTCCAGGAGGTTGGGGGGGCAAGGAGTAAACAAGGAGCCACAAGCAGAGAAAGAGCCTGGTAGAGACACGCACAGACTACTGATCCCAAACTGAAGGGGGTGGGAAGTGTAAGCAGGGTATCGATGAAAGAAGGAAGAGCCTGGAAGGGATCAAAGGGCCAGTAAGTTGGGGGGAAGGTGATCCTGCTGGGGACTCCATGACCGGGGCATCCAGTGGGAGGGAGTGGGGGGGGGAGCCAGGTCAGGTCAGGGTTAAATGTATCCCGGGCCTATCCATTCACAAGGCCAAATTCCAGCTATATTCATTAGCATTGGAATGCAGGGGATCCCCAGATTTCCTAGTACATCTGGGCACAAACGATTTGGAAGGGAACAGCAATCTGGAAATCCAGGCGAGGTTTCGGGAACTGGCCAGAGTCTACCATTCTATGGGAAGTTCAGTTTCCTTCTCAGAAATTCTGCCAGTACCCAGGGCATCCGGGGAGACCAAGCACAAACTCAGAGGTGTGAACCAGTGGCTCAGGGACTGGTGCAGGGCAGAAGGGTATGTGCTGGTGGGGGACTGGGGGGGAAACATGGGACGATAAGGGGCTGTATGCTAGGGACAGGATACGTCTTCACCTAGAGGGGAAGGAGATCTTAAAACTGAAACTCACTGAATTCATAAACAGGAAGTGGGGTTTAAACTTGTAAAGGGGGAGGGACTAGTGAAAAAAGGGAGTCAGGAGAGCAGCCCGAGGTCCCAGGTCCAGGGCGGAAAATGAGGACAGGTGACTGCAATGTGAACAAAGCAAAGGCTGTGCAGGAAAGGGCAAATAGGGAGTAAAAGGGGCCAGTCAATGGGTGGGTGGGAGGGAGGGTGGAGACGGTCCTGATCAATGCCAGAAGCATGGGCAACAAAATGCCAGAGCTCCAGGCGATGCTGGCGGAGGGATCAGCGGATGTGGCATCAATTACGGAAACATGGGCCACCCAGAAAAATGATTGGGACCTCAATTTGGAGGGCTACACAATATTCAGGAGGGATAGAGAAGAGGGTAGAGGAGGGGCTGTAGTGCTGATAGTCAAGAATGGCATAATATTTAGTGGATTGGAGAAGGCAGACGGGGGAGTGGAAGTGATTTAGGTAACCCTGCAATCGAGGAGAGGCAAAAGATTGAAAGTAGGAGTGGTATACAGACCCCCAGCAATGGATGAGGACCTGAAGGGAAAATTGGTTGAGAATATCAGGAGGCACTGTGACCATGGAAAGGGTAGGGTGGTGGTCATGGGAGACCTAAATATGCCAGGGGCAGACTGGGACACTATGACATCAGCGGTGGCCAGGGAGCAGAGACTGATGGATGTGTTTCAGGATGCCTTTCTGGTCCAACAGGTGGGGGTACCTACTGGGGGGGGAGGATACTGGACGTTGTCCTGGCAGACAGTGACCAGATAAGGGGTCTGGAGGTATGTAGCCCACTGGCAGGAGGAGACCATGCCACAGTCTGGTTTCTACTGTGTCTAGGGGAGAAGGACAACTGCTCAAACACAGTAGTAGTAGTGGACTTCAGGGGGGCAGACTTCATGGGCATTGGCAGGATTCTGAGGAGGAACTTGAATAAGGTTAGGCCAAAAATGGATGTTGGTAGCTTGTGGGAGACCATTAAAAATGGGGTGCAGGAGGTGACTAGCTCATGTACAAGGGTAAGGCATAAAAATGGTAGGGCCAACAAGCCGTGCTGGTGGACCAGGGAGGTGCAAGAGGTGGTGAGGGATAAAAAAGCTGCCTACGCACGTTTTAAGCACTCCAGGGGAGACAAGGAGAGAGGTGAGTATGAGTTGATGGCCAGAAGAGTCACAAGTGTGGTGAGGGGAGCCAAGGCGAGGATGGAGCAAAACCTGGCTAGGGATATCCAGAGGGGTGGAAAGGGATTTTATAGATACATAGGAGAAAAGAGGAAAGAGAGAGCACAGATCTCCAGGATTAGGACTGTGAGGGATGGGCTCAGGAGGCGGGGGAGCAGGCAGAGGTACTAAACAAGTACTTTGCCTCGGTATTTATGGAAGGTGACGGGGATCCATTCAGCTGGAAGGGTGGGGGAGAAACAGCTGAAAGGAGAGGACAGATGGAGGAGAGGACCAGAGGAGGCTGGGGCACGGGAGGCCAGGCCTAGAAGGGGATGAGTACTTTGTTGAAGGGGGCTAGGGAGGAAATCACAGAGGACAGTGTGAGGGAGGTCCACTGGGCGCTGAAAACTGACAAGGCACCAGGACCGGATGGGCTGCATCCAAGAATCCTGAAGGAACTGGCGGACAAACTAGCAGCTCCACTAGCTGCATTTTTCAATGCATCACCGCAGACAGGAAGGGTGCCCCAGGATTGGAGGGTGGATCACATGGTGCCTATCCACAAAGGGGGGGGTCTAGGGAGGAGATGGGAAATTACAGGCCTGTCAGCCTAACGTTGGTGGTAGGCAAACTAATGGAGAGCTTTATCAAGGAGAAGCTTGGGAGGCAACTGGAAAGGCTGGGGCACATGGATGACAAACAGTATTGTTTTGTCCTGGGGAGATCGTGCCAGACCAGCCTCATAGATTTTTACGACGGGGTGACAGGGACCCTGGACCGACAAAGACCAGTGGACATTCTATACCTGGATTTCGGTAAGGCGTTTGACTCGGTACCCCACATCGGGTTGTTGACAAAGTTGGGGGGATGGGGGTGGGAAGACAGTTCCTTAGATGGGTAGAAAACTGGCTCACGGATAGATCACAGAGGGTAGTGGTTGGTGGGATAGTCTCCTCCCCTAGGAATATCTTAAGTGGGGTTCTCCAAGGTTCGGTACTGGGGCCACTCCTGTTCAATGCCTATGTCTCCAATATAGGGAGCAGTGTTAGGAGTAGGATGAGCCTCTTCGCGGATGACTCAAAACTGGGAGCACTGGCTGACAGCGAGGCAGCGAGAGAGACAGTCCAGAGGGATCTGGATACTCTGCAGGGTTGGTCAAGGAGGTGGGGACTGAGGTTTAATCCAGGAAAGTGTAGGGTGCTGTATCTGGGGGTCAGAAACCCAGGTCATGTATACACCCTGGGAGGGGTCTCGCTGCAAGCCACAATGAGTGAAAGGGACCTGGGGGTAGTGGTAGACACCAGAATGAACAACATTCAAAACTGCAGAAGATCTGTGGCAAAGGCAAACAGGAGTCTGGGTTGCATAGCCCGGGGAATAACGTCCAGGAAGAGGGAGGTGATCCTTCCTCTGTATAATGCCTCGGTCAGGCCGCATCTTGAGTACTGCATGCAGTTCTGGAGACCTCACCTTATGAAGGACATAGCATTGTTGGAGAGGGTTCAGAGGAGGGCAACCAGGATGATCCGGGGCATGAGCGAAAGGACCTATGAGGAAAGGCTGGAAGTCCTTGGGCTGTACTCGCTGGAAGAGAGGAGAGACAGGGGTGACATGATTGAGGTATTCAAATATGAGAACAGGATTAACAGGGGCAGAGCCAAAGAAATGTTCAGGCTAAGGAAAGTGGGCACAATCAGGGGGCATGAGTGGGAGGTGGGAACCTACAGAGGAAAATGTAGAAGGCATTACTTCACTGAGAGGGTGGTGGAGCCATGGAATGCATTGCCCAGGAATCTAGTTGAACTGGGCACAGTAGAGGGCTTTAAGAGGGGGTGGGACAGATGCATGGGTATACTGAAGCCGAAGTTGACATTCCCGGGGCCCGGGGGGAGGAGGAGCTAGCGCCCAATAGGGGCTGGCTAACGAGCAGACACGAAATACCGTTAGGCCTATTCTGCTGGCTTTTAGTATGTTAGTATGTAAGATATAAAAGCTGTTTTTTTTAGGCTGCTGAATAAGAAAATGGATGTTTTTCCTTCTTTTACGGAGGATGTTTTATTTTAAATTCATAATGGTATCTGTTATAAACAGCCTTGGTTTTTCAGTCTGCTCAGAGCCTGGGAGAGGGAAGAAATTGCAGTCTTCATGCCCTCAAAGCAATCTGAAGTGCAGATGTGAAAAGGATCCCAACAATGTTATGTGATCCTGACTGTTGTATCCTGACAAATGCTTTGTGATGATTTATTTTCTTTTATTTATTTTTATTTCCTTGTGTTTTTTTGTTTTTCGAACCTTGTTAAAATAAAATCACGCAGCGTGTGTGTTGTACCCTATACAAACTGAATCAGCGTCTATCTTTTACACCCACACCCTGGGACAGTCTGACCTATTCTAGCACCCCAAGCCCATATTCGGCTCCTGAATTGTTCTTGCTGATATGCATAACTTCACATTTTGCATCATGGAATTTGAGCTGCCATTTCCCCAGCCACTGCTGTAATCTACTAAAGTCTTTGGTCATATCTCCAACCCCCTTTTCAATGTAGACCCTCCGACAAACCTTAGTGTCATCTGCAAACAGGCAGATCTCACCCACTATCCCTTTGCCTATCTTGCCGAAGAACATATTAATTAAGACTAGCCTCAAGACTCATCCCTGCAGTACTCAGCCGGTGACAGCCTTCTCATTTTGAGTGTTGCTCATACACCACCACCACTCTCTGGATCCTCCCCAAAGTCAGTTCCTAATCCATCTAGCTATACACCCTACCAACTGCAGGTCTCCAAGCTTTTTCACCATCCTATTGTGTGGCACTGAATTGAATGCCTAACTGAAGTCCGGAAAGAGGATGTTATGTGCCTGTCCCTAATCCACTGCCTGCATCACTACACTGAAAAAGTCAGCTAGGTTTGTCTTGCAAGCTCTCCCCTTCACAAAGCTATGATGCCTCAAGTTTTGATGGCCATTAACCTCCAGGAACGTCACAGTCTGTTCTTTCAAGAAGGTCTCAAGCACAATAGAGGTAAGGCTCACCCGTCTGTTGTTTCTCAGGTCCACTTTGTCCCCTCTTGTGGAGTGGTCCAGGACCCTCACCATCATGTTGTTTGCCTCTGTTCCCATCTTAATGTTAAACCACGCTGTATCATTCTTACCTAGGGGACTGCCCACTGTGACATCTGCAATGTCGGTTCTCCTGTTTGTAATCACCAGGTCCAGCACTGCCCCATCCCTAGTGGGTTCACTGACTAGTTGGCTGAGGAAAGCCCCTTCTAGGGAGTCAAGGATGGCCCTGCTCCTTGCCAGCTGCAGTTGGAAGGCTCCAGTTAGCATCTGATGGACTGAAGTCACCAACTAGCAGCACCTCCCCCTTACTTGCCATCCTGATGATGACTTCCCCCAGTTCCTTATCCAGCTCCTCTCCCTGTGCTGGAGGTCTGTATATCACCCCTATATGGACCACAGCCCTAGCGCCTGTCTCCAGGATGACCCACAGCACCTCCAGCCCTACCCTTTTTTCAGGGTGCCCCTCTATGTCCATGGCCTTGATTCCCTCTCTTACATATATTACAACCCTCCTCCTTTCCCTGTCTCTCCTGAACAGAGAGCAGCCCAATATGGCCATGTCCCAGTTGTGGCTGTCAGTGCACCACAACTCCGTTATGGCCATCAGATCTAGGCTAGCCTCTGCCATTATGGCCTACAGACTCAGATTTTATTTCTCAGACTCCTTACATTGGTGCACATGGCTCTCCATACCTTACTCCCTCCCTGTCTACTTCTTACCTCCTGCCTGTGCTGTTCCCTGATGCTCCCTGTCCTACCTGTTCCCTTGTTACCTTCTCTGTTACCTGTTTCCTTTACTATCATCCTTGGATAATACTACTGTGTTCTCTGTAGGCACTTTCTTACCTTCAGTTTAGCTGAATTATAACAAAACATTGTATTTATGTACCTTTTTTGTCATGTATCTGTTACTTTCTCTACTACTGGGACCTTCAATTTAGGGTAAAAAAAAAAAAAAAGCAAGAGTTAGTGTGTTTGTCCAAGTTGGGTGAAGGGAACTGTTATCTGTGCAGTTAGCTAGGTGAAGAAGGGAACTATGAATTAGGGGGCATGGCTTAGGCAGCAGGAAGCCAGGTGTTTGGATTTAAAACTGCCATAGATAACCTTTGGCAGAGAACAGCAAGAGGAAGGAGGTGCTGTTAGAATTTTACTACTCTACTGGGTCTAATAGCCCTCCCTCCCTCCCCTCCACCCTCCACCCCTAGCCAGTTTCACTTTAATAGGCACAGTATTTGACTGACAACAGGAACTTCCTGTTTGGGAGCAGGAAGGGAGTGATCACAGAGGCACAAAAGACTCACCATCCTAGAAGGAAAAGAGTAGCTCTCCATCTCCCCCTAGCTGCTGGAGGTCTGACTCTGAGCAAGTAAGGAGGTGACTACTGAGGAATACAGGAACTACCTGCCCCAGAACAGGAACAGCAGGAGCTTTAAGGGCATGGAGGCAGTAGGGAGAAAAAAATAATAAATAAACAGAAAGAGGAAAAAGTAAGCATATACAACAACAGCAGCAGAGGGACCACAAATAAGACATGATGGGAGTGGTCCAGTGCAGTGGCTGTGGAGTGGCATTCTTCCGGGAGACATTCTGGAGGATGTGGTGTGGTCCCATCTTCAGGCACCTCTCTGGGCTGAGGGAGGAGGTTGCTCATCTCCAGGCTGAGTTAATCAGAATTCGGGGGACCTCCTCTCCCACCCAGGGACTACCAGGGCCGCCACCGCTGCCTCAGAGGTTGCCAAGAAAGGGGAGCATTTGGACCACAGTGGGCTCAGGGAGGGTGAGAGTGGTGAAACAGAAGCACATCCCTCCAGTTTTACCTCTCCACAACTTTTACGCTGTTCTGTCAGAGTGTGGTTCCTCCATGGAGGCACCCACAGTGGAGCCAAGGAGGATGCTGGGAACCTCCACAAAGGAGACCCACAGGAGGGTGGCATGGGACCCCACAGGGGAAGAAAACAACTCCTGGTGGGGGACTCCATTGTTAGGAGGGTAGAACTGGGGGAGAGGGAGAGGGACATAATGTGCCTGCCTGGCACCATAGCTTGGAGGGACATGGAGCAGATTCTCAGGATCGCGGGAGCAGTTGCACAGCAGAGGAAGCTGGATGTCACTGTCCACCTAGGGACAAATGACCTGGCTGGGAAAAGGATCAGAGCAGTGCAGGAGTGGTTTGTGAAGTTGGGGAGGGGCCTTAGACAAGTAGCATGGACGGTAACCTTCTTGGAGGTGCTGTCTGTCTAATGCATAGATGAAGCTAGGGTGCTCCGCAACATAGGATTCAATCAATGGTTGAAAAGCTGGTGCAGAGCTCAGGGTTTTGGCTTCACTGGGGACTGGGGGTCCACCTGGAGGGATGCAGGCCTATACTGGCGTGATGGTCTGCATCTGTCCAGGAGGGAAACCAGGATCCTAGGTGATTAGGCCTAAATGCTTCATTCTCAAGCATTTAAAGTAGCCAAGGGGGAGACACTAAAAAGGAACAGGGAAATCCTAGCCCCCTACCCCCCCAAAAAATCAGGGTAGTTAGTGAGGTAAACACCAAGCTAGAGAAGTCAATAAGGAGAACGGTAGGGGTAAATGGAGAAAAAGGCAAAGGCAGTAAGGATAGGATGGGGCAAAAAGGGGTAAGGCCATCAAAAAAATGGAGGGTAATGAGTACTAATGCCCATAGCCTAGGTAACAAGCTCCCTGAACTGGAGGCCTTGATGGAAGAGGGACGCCTGGATATTGTGACAGTCACAGAAACATGGTACACAGAGAACCATGACTATGTAAGGGAAGGGATCAAAGCAATGGAACTAAAGGATAAACAGGGAGGAGAGGAGGCACTGTGGGTCACCCTGGAGACTGGAAATGGCACCACAATCTGCACGCGGGGGTTGCATACAGACCCCCATCTCAGGAGGAGGAAATGGACAAGGAAATGATAGAAGGCATCCTTAGGATGGCAGAAAAAGGGGAGATATTGTTGATGGGGACCTGAATATGCCAGATATTAACTGGATCACCTTTGCTGCAGCCACATCCAAGAGCAGGGTCATTCTCGATACCCTACAGGGGACATGTCTCAGACAACTAGTGTTGGAACCCACTCAGGAGGAAGCAATCTTAGATCTGGTACTCTCAAATGGGGACAGAGAGAGGATCTCAGATCTAGAAGTGGGTAGCCATCTGGGAACAAGTGACCACCAAACAGTGTGGTTCACAATAAACACAGCCGCAGAGTTAAGCCATAAAAAAGTGAGGGTACTGGACCTTAGGAGGGCTGACTTTGTCAAAATAGGAAAGTGCCTCAGAAAAGCACTAGCAAACAGGCAAAAAAGAGGGGTGGAGGAACAATGGGGAAACATCAAAACTGCCATCACAGAGGCAACAAGCCTTTGTGTGAAGCAAATAAACAAATCAAGACAAAAGGGAAAAAAAACACTATGGTTCTTGAAAGAGGTGGCAGGGAAGGTTAAGGAAAAAGATAGCATTCATTAAGTATAAGGAAACACAGAAAGAGCAGGACAGAGAACTGTACCAGATAAAGCAGAAGGAAGCGGTGAAGGCAGTCAGAATAGCAAAGGCCCAAACCAAGGAAAAGATAGCCAACTCAGTTAAGAAGGGGGGATAAAACCTTTTATAGGTACATTAGGGAGCAAAGAAAGACAAAGGGAGGGATAGTGAGGCTTAATAAAGGGAGGGTGGGTGGGCAGAGAGGGACAATGAAAAAGCAGGGATACTGAATGAATACTTCTGCTCAGTATTCACAAAAGAAGAGGAGGGGGAGGTACCTAATCCAATCAATAGAAGCACTCTGGATAGGGGGGTCGATACCTGTCCTTTCACAGAAGAAAGGGTTCTGAAAGAACACCTAAAACTGAAGGTTGACAAAACAATGAGGCCTGACAGGATTCACTCCAGAATTCTAAAAGAACTAAGGGAAGAACTAGTGACACCACTGACTACTCTTTTTACCAAATTATGGGAGGATGATGTGGTACCCAGGGACTGGAGGAGGGCAGATGTGACTCCCCTTCACAAAAGTGGGAGCAAAGCAGAGGCAGGAAACTACATACCTGTTAGCTTGACCTCAGTGGTTGGGAAAATGATGGAATCACTTCTGAAAGAAAGAATTGTTGAGTACCTAGAGGCCAGTGGGGCACAGGACCCAAGGCAGCATGGATTCACAGCAAGAAGGTCATGTCAGATGAATCTAATAGAGTTCTTTGACTGGGTGACCACAGTAGTAGACCAGGGAGGGGTTGTGGACATGGCCTACCTAGACTTTACCAAGGCATTTGACACAGTCCCACACAAAAGATTAATAAACAAGTTAGCCAGCCTGGGAGTGGGTTCCAGGGTGGTAGCCTGGTTAAAAAATTGGCTGGACAACAGAACACAGAGGGTAATAGTAAACAGAGTCCACTCTGAAGAAAGCGGGGTTATTAGTGGGGTACTGCAGGGTTCAGTACTGGGTCCGGTCCATTTTTAATGTCTTTATAAGTGACATTGCAGAGAGACTGGAAGGAAAAGTATGCCTCTTTGTGGACGACACAAAAATCTGCAACAGGGTTGATACGCAAAGGGGGTGGAAAGGATGAGAAGGGACTTGGCAAGGTTGGAGGACTGGTCAAAAGTATGGCAGCTTAGATTCAATGCAAAGAAGTGCAAAGTAATGCACCTGGGAAACAAAAACCCTGTGGAAGAGTACACAATGGGGGGAAGGTACTAACAATGACAAAAATGGAAAGGGACCTGGGGGTAGTCATGTCAGATGACCTAAAGGTAAGCAAGCAATGTGAGAAGGCAGTAAGGATGGCCGGGGGCGGGTACTGGGATGTACAGGGAGAGGCATCACCAGTAGAAAACAGGAAGTTGTTATCCCTCTGTACAGACTGTTGCACCTGGGTTATGCCCCCTATTGTCCCACATACACCTCACACTGTATTCCTGGTCTATTATACTGTGATACTGCTATTTTGCACTAATATATAGATTTAGGCATCCATCATATAAGCATGAGTGCCAGGAATGTGCTTTGCTGCTCATATATGCCAGTGTTTACATCCTTTCATAGGATTAGATCATGCATGCCTATTATACCTCACTATAATGCATTATGTTTGTCTTTTACATATATTCCATATATAATCTACCTAATCACTGATAAGATGACTCTGAGGGATCATCAGTAATTACTGTATACTTATATTCTCATATAATTATATGTAGTGTGTGTTTTACACTCAGGCAGATATACCATGCATAATAGAGCCCTGTCAGAACTTCTCTTTGTCTCTTTAGAGAGAAATCCTTTGTTATGTCTTATATTATACATAAGCAAGAAATGCCATGTGTAGTTTGAACCAGTCAGCATTTCTTTTGTCTAAGCTATAATGCTAATGCAAGCATATTCTGTCTCATATGATACTCATTAGTAATTCTGTCTCCTAAGTCATTATCCAATACATAATGTTTCTTATATCCGTAACTATGTTGTAATCTCTGTTGCTATACTGTTATCTGTAGTACTTAGGCTTCTGTAACCTAGTTTCACATGCAGAGAGAACGAGATCTCAGAGAGAGAACAAGATCTTAGAGAACCTAAGATCTACAAGTCTGGAGATTATGTACATTTTTCAGGAGAGTGGTGAGAAACCCATCTCCCTTGTGATTTTCTCTGTCACATGTTTGGCGTAAGTAGTATAATAAACTTTATTAGTACTCCTTGCTTGTTTACGAATGTTTCCTGGCACACTCTGAAGACACAAGAATCTATATAGCATTATTATTATTTACTCTACTATCTGAGATTGTTTATGTAACAAGACAGTTGGTGAGACCCCATCTGGAGTACTGCGTGCAGTTCTGGAGACCCCATCTCCACAAGGACATAGGATGGAGGCAGTCCAGTGGAGGGCAACTAAAATGGTGCAGGGTCTGCAACAGAAGCCATACAAAGAGAGATTAAAAGAGCTTAATATGTGTACCCTTGAGGAAAGGAGGGAGGGGGGGACATGATAGAAACTTTCAAGTATCTCAAGGGAATCAACAAAGTCCAAGAAGGTAGCATCTTTCAGAAAAAGAGATGTGTAAGAACAAGGGGACACCATTTGAAGATAGAAAGGGAACAGCCCAGGGGCAATGTAAGAAAGTATTTTTTCACAGAGAGGGTGGTGGACACATGGAATGGCCCTCCTGAGGAGGTTGTAGGGTCAAAAACAGTGGGGGAATTCAAGAATGCAAGGGACAGACATAAGACAATTCTGGTGGGGTGTAGGAAGAAGTAGGCTGTTGGTTAACTAGGATCTGCAGCTTATCCAATAGGTAGGGAAATGGGCAGACTAGGTGGGTCAAACGGTCCTTATCTGCCATCAAATTCTATGTTTCTATGTTACTTTGTGCAAACAAAACAACATGGGTGACTTTTCCCAGAAATAAATCACATCTCTGTATTTAGAGTATCACCCAGGAGTAAGGTGACACTTGAACACCTACCGGGTCATAATGTCATACGCTTCATAGCGTATGACATTAGAGCTAACCCAGAACAGCATCATAGTAGAAAGCAAATGGTGCAATACCGCTAATACCACTGTACATAGTATTGCACCACTTGCACTATCCCAGGCAGAGGATAAGACCTCTGCTGGGATGGGGTTCCACCGAGCAGCTGCCATGGCTCAATGGACAGAGCCACTGCAGCAAGGAACCCAAGCACGGCTTTTGGGACCGAGTTTAATTCCCAGTCCAGGAAACTTTTATTTTTTCCTACTTTTGTGCAGTTTCGTGTTGTAACCCCTCCCCCCAGAGTTTAGAATCCTTTTTGGGGGGGTTGGGGGGGTGCAGCCCCCCCCCATAATGGTAGGTGAAAAAAAAAAGACATGCTGCATGGAAGAAATGGCGCTGTATTGATAGCACAATTTTTCCATGCAGCATAATGTCTTGTGACATTATGACCCTTTGCCCTTGAACAGGTTGCTACATATATAACTAGAAAGGTTGTGTTGTCCCAAACTGAATGTACACACTTATATTCTGAAGCACTAACAATCTTCACCATGCATCTTTACACATTCTTCCTTTGTAGACATGCCATGCTTAATACATACTGCCTTATTAGTATCTTATATATTACCAGGATATGCATCCAACTTTATTTACTTGTTTAAAACATTAATAAGTTAAGTTTTCAGTACACTTCTTTCTTATTTACACATTTGAATATTTTTAGCAACATCTACACACATTTTAATATTTTTATGTTTTAGATATTTTCTTCCAGTGATGTAATGTTTTCCCTTTATCTTTTTATGTTTGCATGCATATGTGTGCGTAGCAAATATTTTATTACAAGAAATGCGTTTGACAGGTGTGTCACTGTCTGGTCCAGTTCAGTTCAAACTGCAATGGGCCCAGCAGTGACAGGCCAGTGGTCAGCCAGGCTGATCATAACACTGGTTTCTGCTTGCTGTGCAGAACCTTCTTGTAGCTGAAAGGACCAAAGCGCTGCCATGAGAGAGCACCTCGATGCTCTCATTTGCATAAAGCTGCCCAGCAGGCAGCTGAGCAGCTTCATATCCAGCCTGTTTCTCTACTCCCTCCTTGAATGTGCACACACATCTCCGATAGGGCCCCTGAGCAGCTTAATAGTGGCATGGCAGGAAAATAAAGAGAAAGAGTACAAAAAAAATATGCCACTAATTTGACTTACTCTCTCACCTCACTGCACACATAGCTCTTGTACACACACCACCCTCTAGCACATCAGCATTGCTGACATATATACTCCACTGACCTCAGCTGATACACCCCAACCCTGTTCACCTCCCTCCTGGCAGTAAGTGATAACTACCTTAGGTCCGTTCCTGCCCTATAAAGTATGGCTAAGGGGCAGGAGGGACTGCATCAGTTTTCATTGGCAGAGAACAGGAGCCTGCTAGAAGCATCAATGACAGGACTGTGAATAGAGCCAATTAGGCTCTGAATTTGAACACCCACAACACCCTCTAGGATGCCAGCATTGCTGTTGCATATGCTCCCCAGATCCAAGCTGGCACACTCTATAAAGTATGGCCAAGGAGCAGGAGGGACTGTACCTTTTTTCATCAATCAGAGAAGAAGAGCTGGGAGTGTTGCTGAGAGGACTGGAAAAGAACTGTAAATTTCCACTGCCAGTGACCTCAACATGACTGCTATTGTCCTACAGGGGTTCATATTGTTGTGTGTGACTTCTGCTTGTTTTACAATGAAAAATTATATCCCCTCCACAATCCCCCTCCCTACCCTCTATTAGTTTTCTTTATAGTCTGTTGATACCCTTGATACTAGCCTGTATATATGAGGTTACAGCAGTGTTTTCGACAGAGGGTCCCATACAACTGTTTCCTGAATGTTTAATTGTGATCATTTTTATTACAATATACATTTGGTGCACTACTGATATTAGACTTTAGAAGGTCCTGTGCACTCTTTCCTCAATATGTATATTTCTTTTTGTTTGCTAATAATTTGTCTCTGTGTTTTTCTACCCCCTTTGTCTTCCAAGTATTTCATTCATTCATGCTGTTTCTTTTTATCAGTTACTTATCTTTAGTCCCAACCCCTTCTCATCTTCCTGTTTTTTCTTGTTTCTCACTCATACACTCCTGAGCTGTTTGTGTTATCTTTTAGTCTATCGTACGTGTTCACTAATCCCACAAGCTTTACACACGTGATTGTCATGTTCATTCTTTCTATTCTTCATTCTAACTGCTTCTGTGTTTAGATGCCTCTCTTCTTAAGAATAAGTCATGGTTTTTATAGTGGGCACTGTGCCAACTACAAAAATTTTGTTCAAAATTAGGCATTGAGGTGAGTCCTATTTTCGACTCCCACCACAGCTACTTGTTGGAACTGTGAATTTTTTCTAGTTGCTTTTTGCAGATTCATAGAGGGAGACAGTGGCCAGTATACTTGGACTTCAGTTATTCTTTTAAAGCTAAACAATTGTTTTGCTTGAGTTTGTTTTAGAGCAAAAGATAAGATTGCCATTTTCTATTGAAAACATACACTCTTCTCTCCTATATGCAATTTGAAGTGTTTAGTATTGTTTCTATAAGTGTCTTTAAACTGTTTTTAAACGTCAAAAAGTGTTTTTGAAGATTATGTTTGTCGTGTACACTGTTTCACACTGAAGGCAAGCACTGTTTTACTCACTGTTCATAAGTCATGGACAGGTTAAAATACGTGGGCTATGCTCATGAATATGTGTGAACTCATGTTTAAAAACACTGGCTTGTGAATTACAACACTCCCCGTGATGAAGCCTCCAGTCAAGGGTGCTGTGTAAGGTCCCGCATCGTGTTTTGCACTTCATGGCCGCGCAATAAAAAAAAATTGTTAATATTCTATCACTGAGTGCTCTGAACGGTATTTCAGAGGTGTGTCACAGCTGGGTCCAGTGCAACTCAAGCTACAGTGGGGTCAATAGTGACAGACCAATTATCAGCAAGGCTGATCATGACATTGGTCAGTGCTTTGCAGGGCAGAAACTTCTTGTTGTTGAAAGGACTCAAGCGCTCCCATGAGAGAGCACCTTGATGCTTTCATCTGCATGATGCCACCCAGCAGGCAACTGAGCAGTGTCATGAGCAGATGGCTGCTCCTCTTCCTCACACACCAGCTACTCACCCATGGCCTGAGACCCCTAACACAACCAAGAAGTTCCAGCAGCTGGTATTGGGCCCACCAGCAGTTGCTGCCCCACCTCGGGGGGGGGGCTTGGTGTATAACTCTCAACTGTCACAGTTGGATTTTGCATGCCAATACAGTTTTGGGCAGAATTTCAGCCCTGTGTTGGATTCCCACAGGCACAGCTCATTTCATGTAAAGCTATACTGGGGGAATCCCAACTCCATGGGCCATTAATGCGCATGCTCAAATATTTCAATAGAGCCAGTTAGGCTCTAAATTCGGCTGTGCACGCCACCCTCAGGCATGTCAGCATTGCTGAAGTATATGCTCTCCTGACCCCAGCCAGCACACTCTGACTCTGGGCATCTCTTCCGGCAGTAAGTGATAAGTATCCTTTCTCCCTTGGGTCCACTCCTGCCCCATAAAGTATGGCCAAGGAGCAGGAGGGACTATATCACTTTTCATCAGTCAGAGAAGAGGAGCAGTGAACATCGCTGAGAGGACTATGGAAAAATTGTAAATTTCCACTGTCGGCAACCGCGACATGACTGGTAATGACCTGCAGGGGTTCATATTGTTGCAATACTCACTGACTCCATTGCAAACTCCCTATTACCACAGTACTACTCTGCCTTCATCATTCTGTATAACACAACCAAAACCTACCTGTCACAACATGCTAGCAAACATTTGGCATTGAAAAATGCTTGTTTCTTTACATTACTGCTGTTTTTGTCTCAGTGCAGGCTGTTGCTCTGATCCAGCCCTCCAGCTGCATCACCCAACTCTTCAAGGGATTACCTTCGATTTTGGGCATGTTCCTCCATGGGCTTATCCCCCATGGCAGTTATCAGTGGGTCTCCCTGTGACTCCACCAGTGAAACAGATGCCATTTTGTCTGGGGGAGCACTCCACAACCAGTGCGGAGCCTGTGAAGGTTGGGTCCTCAATCGACACTGCCCAAGTGTTCTTCCCTGTTGTTGCACTAGGGATGGCAACTAGTGTCCTAACAAGCTTGCATACTCTTGTGAGTGGAGCACAATGCCAACTGGTGTCCCCTCCCTATGCTTTGCACTCTCCTGAGCACACTACCACCTGTGGTCATCCAGGTGGCAGTGTAGCACCAGGATTAGCCATCCCCCTCCCCAGAGGAAGACAGGGTCCATTGGCATGCTTTATCTCCCCCCCCCAGCCAGCCCCCAATGACCTAGGCTCATTTCTGAACCCGAGTCACTGGCACTGCAGGCAGTAGCCATACCACTGTGCCAACAGGCCAGCCTGTGTTTTCCCTTTATCAATAAATATATTTTTTGTTGCTAGTTAATGATGACATTTTTACATCTTAAAAACATTTTCACCCAAAAATAATATTCTTCTCAATATTATAACACAGTAATTAATAACCAGTTATTTGACCAAATGTAAGTATTTTCAAATCAATGCTTTTTATCTGGTTTCTAACTTCCTATTTTTATCCATAACATTTGCAACCTTTATATTTATTGATACGTTTTTACTAACAGTTTTTTATTTTAAACTCTTTTAAAGAAATGTTTTTGATCACTTAAAGGCAGTTGATATCTTTTGACGGTATAACTTTAACATCTGGCACATTTTAAAGACCTCTCAGTTCCATGAAATAGGTTTGATCACGTCACACACACTTTAATTCTAGTAACTTTATTATCTGCCTTGCTTGCTAGTCCGTGAAATCTTCAAAAGATAATAATTATAATAATCTCTAGCTAAAAAAAGAGTTGTCATGACACCATAGAGTTCTGGGGACATCAAAGAACCACATGAGCAAAGCGTGAATGATAATATGATGTCAACAGAACCCTGTGGTGTCTGATTAACCTTGTTCTTCGTAGAGTTTTCTTTTCATTAGTAATTATTTTCTTATTTTGGGATAAAAATACTGAATATTCATGTAAATTAACTGTACCAGCACTATTTTATTTTATTGTGTTAACCAGGTGGGCTCAATGGGACAGTCCCTTTTACAGTAACGACCTGGACACAGAATAGTAAGCAGGCACGGAAGTATAAGGGTGGTAACATAGCACACAGGCAGAGGAGGCATACAGACTAGTTTCGGAGACAGTTACATGCATTATGATTGTTGGGACTTGCTTGACAGTGGCATAGGATTTAGTAGTCTGGATGTAAACTGGCAAGGAAGTCCAAATTTTGGGAGCTTTGAATCCAGATGATTTTGGCCTACGGCAGACTTTACATCAAGAAGGTTTGTATCTGTGGAGAGAAGAATGAAGGGTTTCTTTAGCGGCAGGAGTGGGGAAGTAAGATGGACCGAGAAGCCATGCATCTTGGCCTTGTGAGCTAAACGTCCAACATCACATGCATGCGTCTGCGTCTCTGATGTCCAGTGAGAGCCAGTTGAACCCAAATAATAGTTGGTAGTGGTGCACTCCCAGGTGTGCCTATCAGGGAGAGTCTTGCAGTGAGATGGTATACCACAGTTTTCCTTTGCAGCTCCACGGCTGGAGCCATGTCACCAACTAGAGACTCTTCTTCAATTATAGGTAGCAAGGTCTGTTGTGTTATACTTTTTCCAGATGTTAACTGGAGTGCAGTTGCAGCAGCCACTTCGAAGAGTGGGGTTATTCTAGATGCCCTACAGGGGGCATGCCTTAGACAACTAGTACTGGAGCCCACTCGAGAGGGAGCAATCTTAGACCTGGTTCTCTCAAATGGAGATGAAGAGAGGATCACAGATGTAGAAGTGGGTAGCCATCTGGGAACTAGCGACCATCGAACAGTATGGTTCACAATAAACACAGCAATAGAGTCAAGCCATACAAAGGCAAAAGTACTGAACTTTAGGAGGGCTGACTTTGCCAAAAAATGGGTGAGTGCCTAAGGAATGCACTAGCAAATGGGCAGGAAGGAGGAGTGAAAGAACAAGGAATAATAAAAACTGCCATCACAGAGTAACAAGCCTTTGTGTGAAGCAAATAAACAAAGCGAAGCGATGTAAGAAACCACTATGGTTCTCAAAGGAAGTGGCAGTGAAGGTTCAAGAGAAAAAGAAAGTATTCAGGAAGTACAAGGAATCACAGAAGGAGCAGGACAGAGAACTGTATTAGTTAAAGCAAAAGGAAGCTAGGAAGGCAGTCAGAACAGCAAAGACCCAAACCGAGGAAAAGATAGCCAATTCAGTTAAGAAGGAGGATAAAACCTTTTATAGGTACATCAGGGAGCGAAGGAAGACCAAGGGAGGGATAGTGAGGCTTAATAAAGGGGAGGGAGGGTGGGCAGAGGGTGACTGTGAAAAGGCAGAGATACTAAACAAATATTTTTGCTCAGTATTTACAAAGGAAGAGGGGGAGGTACCTAAAACAAACAGTAGAAACACTCTGGATACAGAAGTTGATACCAGCCCATTTACAGAAGAAAGGGTTCTGAAAAACTCTTAAAAATGAAGGTGGACAAAGCAATGGGGCCTGATGGGATTCATCCCAGAATTCTAAAAGGACTAAGGGTAGAACTAGTGACACCACTGACTACCCTCTTTAACAAATCATGGGAGGATGGGGTGGTACCCGAGGACTGGAGGAGGGCAGATGTGATTCCCCTTCACAAAAGTGGGAGCAAGGCAGAAGCAGGAAACTACAGACCTGTTAGTTTAACCTCAGTGGTAGGGAAAATGATGGAATCACTTCTGAAGGAAAGAATTGTCAAGTATCTAGGGGCCAGAGGCGAACAGGACCCAAGGCAGCATGGATTCACAGCGGGAAGGTCATGCCAGACAAATCTGATAGATTTCTTTGACTGGGTGACCAAAGTAGTAGATCAGGGAGGGGCTGTGGACATGGCCTACCTAGACTTAGAAGGCATTTGACACAGTCCCACACAAAAGATTAATATACAAGTTAGCCAGCCTGGGAGTGGGTCCCAAGATGACAGCCTGGGTAAAAATTGGCTGGAGAATAGGACACAGAGAGTAATAGTAAGCGAGTCCACTCTGAAGAAAGGGGGTTACTAGTGGGTACCGCAGGGGTTCAGTATTAGGACCGGTCCTCTTCAATGTCTTTATAGTTGACATTGCAGAGGGACTGGAAGAAAAGTATGTCTCTTTGCAGATGACACAAAGATCTGCAACAGAGTTGATGCACAAGGTGGGATGGAAAGGATGAGAAGGGACTTAACAAGGTTAGAGGAATGGTCAAATGTATGGCAGCTTAGATTCAATGCTAAGAAGTGCAAGGTAATGCACCTGGGAAACAAAAACTCAGGGGAAGAGTACACAATGGGGGGTGAGATACTAACAACAACAAAAATGGAAAGGGACCTGGGAGTAGTCATATCAGATGACCTAAAGGTGGGCAAGCAATGTGAGAGAGCAGCAAGGAGGGCTGGGGGGATACTGGGATGCATAGGGAGAGGCATCACCAGTAGAAAACAGGAAGTTATTATCCCTCTGTACAGACAGCTGGTGAGACCCCATCTGGAGTACTGTGTGTTGTTCTGGAGACCCAATCTCCGCAAAGACATAGACAGAATGGAAGCTGTCCAGAGGAGGGCAACTAAAATGGTGCAGGGTCTGCACCGGAAGACATATGAAGACAGACTTAAGGAGCCTAATATGTATAGCCTCGAGGAAAGGAGGGAGGGGGGGACATGATAGAAACTTTCAAGTACCTCAAGGGAATCAACAAAGTCCAAGAGGGTAGCATCTTTCAAAAAAAGAGGTGTGCAAGAACAAGAGGGCACAATTTGAAATAGAGGGGCGGCTCAGAGGTAATTTAAGGAAGTATTTTTTCACAGAGAGGGTTGTGGATGCATGGAACGGCCTTCTGGAGGAGGTTGTGGAGTCAAAAATAGTGGTGGAATTCAAGCATGCATGGGACAGTCATAAGGCAATTCTAGGGGGTGGGGGTAGGAAGAAGTAGGCTGCTGGTTAACTAGGATCTGCAGCTTATCCATTAGGTAGGGAAATGGGCAGACTGGATGGGCCAAGCGGTCCTTATCTGCCATCAAATTCTATGTTTCTGTGTTTCTTTGTTTCTCTTGTTAATCAATGTTTTGTACCTGTTTTTGCCCCTTGGCCATTTAGCTAGGACCTCCTTGCGCCTCTTGCCAACACCACCTCTCATCTATCAAGGCCCCTCTTACCTGGACTCCTGGGATTCCTTGGGCCACCAGCTACATACCACTATGATACCCCATCGGATTGTGCACCAGAAGGCAGGACCTACCCTTCAGCTCCTCAGACAGCTCCATCCCCATATCCAGTTACCACGGCAGAGATGAAGCCTAGGTGTGTGACAGTGATCAGGGAAGAGAAGCCAGATGTTAGACTTGAGGGGCAGGCAGAGTTTTAATCTGCTGAACAAGTGATTGTTTTTCCCTTTTCAGTTTCTCCCCTGGGATGCAGCCATGCAATGACACCAGGAGTAGACATCCACAAATCCGCAGGTCATGCCAGCATCAGCTGTGTCTCAACCTTCCCTTGCTTTTGCTGATTCCTGCTGTGCTGCCACCCAGCCTTTGTTAGGTGGTAGGCAAGCAGTGGGTCATGCTGGCCTCCCCGTTCCCCAAAGGACAGCCATACATCATATGCTCCATCCTGTTTCACCTGGCTGACCGTCAATGACTCAAGCTCACTCCCAAACTCGGATCATCAGAATCACAATCAGTGGTGCTATCACTGCACCTATGGCCCAGCAGTTTTCTTCTTAATTATATAGAGAATAATGGGTGGGGTGTTGTACATTATGAGTTTTTTTTGCACACCTGAAGCACATCTCTGCGTTTCCTTATACATCCTGAACATAAACCACGAATGTGAAGCATGAGTGGTTTGTGATGGCATTACACACTGAGGATGTGTAAAAAACAACAAGACAAATAATATAATACCCCATACTTTATTTTATTTAATTGCTGGTTGCTTTATTGCCGTGTGGTAAAGACAAAAAAGGCTACTGTCCTTTCTGTGTCATTTTGTTTCTGTGAACGCAAGATGGCAGCAGCTTTCACTTTCATTTTGACTGACTGACAACCATGCCATAATAACTGGCTGGTTATTACATAGATACATAGATGTTGTCAGCAGATAAGGGCCTTCAGTCCACCTAATTTGCTCACGAACGCTAATAACTGTGCTCATGCGTGTATTACAAAATGGAACCCGGTTATTATGGTGTTCGAAAGTGGTGTCAGTCCAGTTAATAAATGAGCTCACCTGTAAGTCTACCAGTGTAATAACATAGTATTGTGATGATGGAGGGGACTTACGATAGGGTCCGTCTTGCTTGCTCCTACTATATCCTATTTGAGTATGGCCAGACATCCATGCTTAGCAGTTAAAATGTTATCCCTACTCATGCTGTGCAACAATCCAGGGTGAAGAGGCGACAATCTGTGACTTCAATTTTCCTGCTATAGATGGAGCATCCTAAAGGCCAGCAGCAGGACAAGTAAGATGCCTGGACAGATTCCAGGATGGCTTCTTAGTCCAGGAGGTAAGGGAACCAACAAAAGAGCAAGCTATCCTAGACTTTGTGTTTAGAAACTGAGATTATATCAGGGACATCAGCACTGCTGGGCCCCTAACAACCAGCGACCACCTATCAGTGTGGTTTAAGATACAGCTGGTCAGGGAGCACACACACTCCAAAACACATGTCCTTACCTTCAAGTGAACAAACTTAAACATAATGAGGGAAAACTCCAAGAAAGCTAGTAGCAATTGAAGGTGAGCACTGGGGCGAAGGTGCTTCCCCCAAACATAGGAGAGCACTCACCCCTACTTCAAAGAACTGTACACATACAACTGTCAGTAGTTGAAAAAAATCTTCTAACGAAGCTTCTGATTGGTTGAGGCAAAATGGAAATTGGCTTAATGGAAGGAAACAGGGAGTGGTAGTAAATGGGGTGAGGTTGGGTGAGGGAAAAGTCACTAGTGGTGTGCCGCAGGGTTCGGTCCTGGGCCCAGTCCTATTTAATATATTCATTAGCGACATAGGAGAGGGCATCCAGGATAAGCTGGCCCTATTCACGGACAGTACCAAACTAGGTGGGAAGGTGGACAGCACCGAGGTGGTTTGGGACCTTCAGAAGGACCTGCAGAGGCTTGAAAGATGGTCCAGTGTCTGGCAGTTGAAGTTAAATGTGAAGAAGTGCAAGGTGATGCATTTGGAGAAAGGTAATCGCGTGACAGAATACTGGCTAAATGGGGTCCAGCTCTGTACCTCGCATGAAGAGAGTAATCTAGGGGTTATCATCTCGGCACCCTTAAGCAAGCCAGCCAATGCAACAGAGCTCACAGCCAGGCCAGTAAAATGTTAGGTTGTATTGAGAGAGGTTTTGACAGCAGAAACAGAGAGGTAATTATCCCATTTTACAGATTCTTGGTGAAGCCTCACCTGGAGTACTGCATCTAATTTTGGAGTCTGTATCTAAAGAAGGACAGGGATAGGCTAGAGACCATGCAGAGAAGGGCATCTAAAATGATTCAAGGGCTCTCGGAGCTCTCCTACGAAGAACAACTGAGAGCACTAGACATGTACTAAGTGAAGACTAGAAGGGGGGGGGGATATGACTGAAAAGTTCAGATATATGAGAGGCATAAACAAGGTGCCCTACTCAGAACTCTTCAATAAAACTCCTGACTCAAGCACAAGGGGGCACGAATGGAAACTGTGAGCAGGTCTTTTCAAGAGGGTAGTAAGGAAGCATAACTTTACAGAATGGGTGGTAGAACCATGGAACAGATTGCCCACCAAGATGGTTCAGTGATGACATTCAAACACACATGGGACTAAGTGAGGGCAACCTTGGATTCCAACGGATCAGTGGGGGGGGGCTAGGACCTGTGACCGCTAGAGGTCCGGAAACCAGTGGGCAAACTAGATGGACCCCAGGTCCCCTTCTGCCATCTTTTCCTATCTTTTTATGTATGTGTATGGTTCCTTGAAGCAGGGGTGAAAACTCCAAGAACATCTGGTCGGGATCGAGGGGGCAGGGATGGAGTGGAAGACAAGTGGGCCATTACAAAGAATAGGCTCCAGAATGTCACCAACTCCTGTCTAAGGCAGGTGGGGAATCAGAGGAGGCACAAGAAAGCAATATGGTTCACAGGGAAGTAGAATAAGTAGAGAAAGAGAAAAGGCTGCTTTCAGGAAATACAAGGGTAACCAAAAGGAGGGGGAAGGGAGGCTACTTTGGCAAACTGAAGGCAGCCGGCAGACAGGTGAAGTGAGCCATGGCAGATGCAAAGCTAAGAATAGCAGAGTGTGTCAAGGAAGGGAACAATGCCTTTTTTCATCACTTCAAAGAGGAAAGGCAAACAAAGGAAGGCCTTGTCAATGGGTGAAGTATAGCCATGAAAAGCAGAAGCATTGAGTGAATACTTACTCCTTACTTGAAAGAGAAGGAAGAGCCACTTCCACAGGGGTGGGTTGACAAGGACTAGGAGGGGGAACAAAGATGTATATAGAACCCAGTGCCACAGATAAGGCCCTGAAAGGGCTACTAGCCCTGAAGGTAGATAAATCTCCAGGCCCAGATGGGTGCACTCTAGGGTGCTGAGAGAAATGGTACAGGTACTGGCAGCACCCCTAGTTGACCTTTACAACAGCTCCCTAGGGTCCAGAGGTGTGCCTAGGGAATGGAGAACAGCAGATGTGGTCCCCCTACACAACAACTGAGCCAGAGATAAGCCACTGAACTACAGTCCAGTCTGTCTGATATCGATAACTGGCAAACTGAATGAAACCATTCTTAATGAGAGGTTGGTAGCTTTCTTAGAAACAAATGGACTGCAACACAACAGGAAGCACAGGGTTGTGGCAGGTAGACCATGTAAAACTAGGTCAGGGGTAAGGGGCAACAGACTTCTAGGAAAACATAAAGTGAACTTGCAAGCTCAAATGGGCAGACTGGGTGGGCCGTAGACCCTTATCTGCTGACACTGTCTATGTATCTATGTATGTATCTAATTAATTTGATAGACTTCTTTGACTGGGGCATGAGGGCAGTAGATAAGGGCCAAGTAGTTGACATTCCATACCTGAACTTTAGTAAGATCATTGACTCTGCTCCTCACAGGAGATTAAGCAAAAAAACTGGGGGAGCTCGGGGTGGAAGATCACTTGAGTTGGTGGGTGTGTAATTCGCTGGAAGGAAGAACACAGAGGGTTGTAGCTAATGGGGAGCTATCAGACAAGAGGGAGGTCACAAGTGGGTACCACAGGGATCGGGCCTTGGGCTGGTGTTATACATCATATTTATCAGTGATATCTGTAATGACATCAAGCACAAAATTTTCCTCTTTGTAGATGACACCAAGCTTTGCAGCAGGTCTGACAGTGAAGAGGGGATCAGGGACACGAGGGAAAACCTAGAAAGGTTGGAAAGTGTGTCAGAGCAGCAAGTAAGGGGAGCTGCTGCTAGTTGGTGACTTTAGTCTGCCAGACATAGAAACAAGCCTTCCAACTGCACCTTCAGCAAGGAGCACGGCCATCCTTGACTCCCTGCAAGTGACTTTTCTCAGACAGCTAGACAAAGAACCCAGTAGGGACAGAGCAGTGCTGAATCTGGTGCTTACAAAAAGGGACAGCATTGCAGATGTCACAGTGGGCAGTCCCCTAAGTAGCAGTGATCCCCATACAGTGTGTTTTAACATTAAGACAGGAACAGAGACTGACCACATGAGGACAAGGGTCATGGACATTAGGAGGATGGATCTTAAAGAAATGAGAGACAGTGGAAGGATGGGGATGAACCGCAAGGGAGCAGCAGGAACAAAGGGATGTGGAGCTGGACACAAGTCCATTTTCAGAGGAAAGAATCCTGAAGGGACTTGCAACTCTAAAGGTGGACAAGACTATAAGACCAGACAGGGTATACCCAAGAGTACTAGAGGAACTCAGGGAGGTGCTAGCTACCCCACTGATGGCCTTATTCAATAGCTCACTAGAAACAGGCGTGGTTCTGGAGGACTAGAAGAGACCATATGTGGTCCCGCTACAAGAGAAGCAGTAGGGATGAGGCTACCAGCTATAGGCCAGTCAGTCCCACGTAAGTGGTGGGGAAATTAATGTAAATCCTACCAAAGAAAAGCCTGGTAGAGTATGTTAAATCCCAGTGGGGTGCAAGACTACAGGCAGCATGGATTCAAAAGGGGGGGGGTGTCATGCCAAATGAATCTGATTGATTTCTTCAACTGGGTGGCCAGGGGACTAGATTGGTTGACCGGAGTGGATGTGGCCCATATAAACTTTAACAAGGCCTTCGACACTGTGCCACACAGGAGACTGATTAAGAAACTGTGCAGCCTATGGGTGGAATCAAAAGTGGCGAAACGGGTTAGAACTTGATTAATGAATAGGAGTCAGAGGGTGGTGGTTAATAGCACTCACTCTAATGATGGTAGAGTGACCAGCGGGGTGCCCAAGGACTCAGTACTAGAACTGGTCCTCTTCAATGTCTTCATAAGTGACACTGCAGAAGAACTAGAAAGGAAGGTATGCCTTTTTGCAGGTGATACCACAGTCTGTAACAGGGTGGACACTCATGAGGGGATGGAGAGAAAGCATAGGGATCTTGGAAAAGTCGAGGAGTGGTCAAGAGTGTAGCAGTTTGGGTTCAATGGCAAAAAGTGAAAAATCATGAACCTAGGCAGGGCATAGGAACACAAGAACTGAGTATAGTATGGGGGGTACTGTCAGTCATTAAGTAGGAAAGGGACCTTGGGGTTATCTTAACTGATGACCTCAAAGTACCAGGGCTATGTAACAAAGCAGTGCATAGAGATAGTGGGATTCTGGGATGCATGTGCAGGAGTATGTCCAGCAGGAGGGGGGCGGTGGTGTGGCCACTGTGTCGCTTACAGTCGAGACCCCACCATGAGTGTTGTGTCCAATCTGGAGGCTGCACCTCAGAATGGACATAGACAAGGTGAAGGAAGTTCAGAGGGCAACTAAAATAGTGCACCAAAAGCCCTACAAGAAGAGACTGAGGGATCTCAACATATACACCCTGGAAGAGAGAAGAGTGAGAGGGGACATTAGAGAAATCTACAAGTACATCAGAGGGGTGAACAGGGTTTAGGAGGGGAGTATCTTTCCAATGAGAAAGAGCACCAGGAACAGGAGACATGCAATGAAGCAGAGGGGGAGTTTAAGGGGGATTTGAAGAAGTACTACTTCACTGAAAGGGTGGTAAACACCTGGAACAGACTGCCAGTGGAAGTGGTGGAGGCAAAAACAGTGGGGCGCTTCAAGCATGCATAGTATAGACATAGGGGAATATTAGTAAATAGGCAGGGAAGAGGGATGGTCTCCACAGACCCTAACTGGTGTGGCACAGTGTTGAGGGCCTTGCTAAAGTCCAGATATGTCAACATCTGGACAGACAGGCAGGGTCAAGTGGTTCATTTCTGCTGATGAATTCTAAGTTTCGATGTTTCTACTGCACTTTCAACCAGCCAGAACTGAGCGGCGACCCCAAGGCCGTATTCTGCTGGCTTACTTCCCTGTTTCTATGGAACCCTCAGTGCCATTCTCCCTTATCAGACACACCAACTTAAAATGTTCTGCTCATTCTTCCCCCTGCTGCCCGACTGTCTGACAGTCAGTTCTGCTCTTGGAAAGGTTATAAGAAACAGTGGCTCATTTTGATATGGATTCTGTGGATGCCACGGAATTTCATTCTGTGCATTCAAAGTTGTTCTGCGCAGTTCTACATTCTAGAAAAAAGTTGTTCTGTGCAGTTCGATGTGCAGAACAGCTTTCACAAACCACAAGCAAAATGGGCCACTCATCAATTATGTATAACAGCCTGAGCATGTGATTTGATAGTGAAGCATTTAAAACCTATATTGAATAGTATGCTCTACTGTAGATCAAAGGACTGCTTCCTACTAATTGGACTGCTTATTTTCCTCTGCACGCAAGACACTCATTCTATAAAGAGTGTCTTACACAGGTGCTATGGAAATGGGCTTGTTGGGAGTTTTTTTTTATTTTTATTGTATTATTGAGCAAAACCTGAATCAATAGTATAGCAGTACTGCCACAAACACCACTCTTACAGGTTGCACTTATAGTATGTTGCAAGAGTATCAGAACTGCTCACCTGCAGTTTGTGGTTCTCGTACACCTAAAACTGCATGTGAGACCATTCTTACAACTATAAGAGTGGCGCCCCGACAGTATTAACATACAAACTAAAATCCAGATTGTACTTTCTACGTCATAATAAATATTCTTTCACTTAAGTATTTGCTTAAGCAAACAACCAAGAAGTTGGTCTTTTTCAAGGGATTAATGAACAGCTGGCGGGATGGGTGGCCCAGGGCCCAGCAGAGGGCCACCCCCCCCCCAGGTGGTTGTTAATCAAGGAAATGACCGGCTTCAAGATTGATGGGATATAAGTCTAATTGTAATAACGACTTTTGTCTTTACTGTTTTTTTCACTTTTGCCATTTGAGCAGTGTGGTACATGCAGTGTTGAACGAATATGTCTCACGTTTAAGACATTGTGTGCCACACTGTGTCAGTTTGCAGCTGGACTGGTAATTTCTAAGACATCAATGACTGATCCAGTAGCCAGTCAGGAGCCTTGCTAGACTCATGAATATGTAGTTAGACTTGTAATGGTTTGTATTACACTTCTGCTGCTGTTGGGACTTTTTAATTTCTTGAATGGCCTAAAGTCCTGCAAGTACGCAGGCTACGCTATACCATTCTGTATTTAGATCTGGCACACATGAAGCTTTGCCACACTCACTTCTGTGATGCATATTGAGTGCTTAACTGGCATTTCCCTAAAACAGAGATGTCTCAAAACACTAATTGACCAGGTACTGTTGTATTGTCAAGGTCTGCTTCAGTGCTTTTCATCCTCATATCACCTTATATCTGATGCCTTCTTTTCACTGGTAGTACCTCACTTTGCTACAGTGTTCAGTAGGCATTCGGTTTGGAATTCTCAGGTACAGACAGCTGGAACGTTTTTCAAAAAAAGATTGAAAACGGGTCTCCTTTGTTTCTCTGGGAGTATTTCATCATGATTAGATTCCATTTTGAATACCAAATGCAATTACTAGCGATCAAACAACTGTGTGTCCTCTGTGGAACCAGTGACGACTGTGTTTGTTCCTCTGTAATATTAAACTCTAATGCCAGACCCAGGTTTCTGGTTTTCTGCATGGTGCAGAAAAATTACATTCTTCACTAATGCAAAATACTGGGGACTTCATTACAAAAAATCTTTTAATGTTCTAAAACACTGAAGAAGCAACAAAGAAGTCAGATATAGCAAGGATGAAGCACAAACATGCAATGAGCTGTAGGAGACTGGAAGGCATGTTTTTAAAGATACTCCAATACTGTTGCACGACATGCATTCCTGCTATGTGAACATCTGACCTTAAACAAAATAGTCAGTATGAAAAAATGTAAAATTAAGCTGTAAATATTGAGAAATAATGCTGCAGAATTATAGAAGATATTTTGGGGAATGTAAAAATATTGTGTGCAGAGTAAAAAAAAAAAAACAATATGGCACAGAAAACTGGCACATGTGATTAAATGCTTTGGGAAACTAAAGCCATCTGATTGGTCAACATTATTCCAAAGGTGGGTACTTATAGTATCCCATTTCAAGTTACTTACCTAGTCTCCCCATAGCCTAATAACTACCATTTTCTATCAATTTCTTTTCTTTCAAAAGCCATTTTATTTTTTTAAACTTATATTTTACTATTTAAAATAATGATACAAGACTGTCTTTCCGTAAGACAATACAAATAAATTAGTATAGTTTAGATATTTAGGAAACAACTGTATAAGCACAATAACTCTCCAGGGTGTTGAAGTTCATCTGATAGGGTATACTGTAGGAATTTCTCAGGTGGTTAGCGCTGAATGCACAAGGGGCCCTGATATTCAGGTGGGACCATCTGCGCCGTGTAAATAATGGTACCACACATGAAATAACATGGGGCCGTCAGAGAGGCATATTCATTCAGGCAGCACTCTGTCTGGTGCACACTGCCTATATGAATATCGAGCAGTGGTAGGGTCAAACAATGGTGCACCATTGCCCCCTGTTGGCACCCAGGAGCAAAGGAGTATAGCACATCCCAAATGGGATAACTCCTTTTTGAATGGGTGCCACATTCAGAAGCCGGCATGCTAATGACAACATCTAGCATGCAAGGCGCTAAAAGGCCATTTGCACACCATTATTAATGGTAGTATAGCCTAGAGGTTAGAGCAACAAGTGTGAATGAGCTGGGTACATCCAGAAGACCTGGGTTTGATTCCCACAACCTCCTCTTGCATAATGTGTAACTCTGAGGAAGTCACTTATTGGTGAGTCTACGCACCCTAATAAGAAGGACCCTGCTAATAGTACACTGCCTGATGTCATCTTAGTAAGTAAACCGCACCTGTTCTCCCATGCAGGAACCTTCTTCTCTGATGTTAGTGACCATAGCATCATTGCCGGCATAAGATCGGTCCAGAATCCACTATCCTCGTCAAGGTTCTCTACTAAGAGGTCCAGGCATAACTTCAATCAGTCTGCCTACCTTGATGAGCTAAAATACTCGCTGCGTTGACAGGACTTTTACCTAGCTAACTCGGTCCACTTGGCATATGACATCTTTTCTGATAATTGTGACTTGGGCATTAAGTATGCCCCTCTTGTAAAAGTTAGGATAAGGAGTAGAACTTGTCACTGGTTCTCTTTAGAACTCAAAACAGCACTGCTGGACAGGGACAAGCTTGGAAAAAAGCGCAAACAGCTAAGGTTCTGATGGACTGGTGTCACTTCAGGAAAGCCAGAAATATACACACAAAGATGATAAGAGATGCTAAGGCCTCCTTTTATAGTTCGGAACTGGATTCTGCTGCCAGGAGCTCCTCTAAATTTTGAAAGTCCATTAAGGATATGTCCAGACATACCCCGGGGAACTCTCTGCCTGCAAAGATTACCTCTGCCATCTGCGACAAAATGGAGATCCTGGATGCATTTAACAACCACTTTGCCACCGCAGGGCTGGCATTTGACAACTCCCCTGCATGTTCCAGTTGTGTGCGCACAACTCTGAACCTTTTTGTACCAACTCAGTCTGTTCTCTCCAGCCTACTTCATTGAAAGAGGTCGAAGAACTTCTATTACAGTTGGATACCAAAAAAAGTGCAGGTGCTGACTCTCTAGACCCATACTTTCTAAAGGTAGCCTACCATGCTTTAGCTGTACCAATTACCCACCTATTCAGTCTCTCACTGTCCCTCGGAATCCTCCCACCCTTATGGAAAACAACTCATGTTATCCCTCTGTTTAAATCTGGGGACCACTGTGATCTTAATAACTACAGAATGATTTCTCTTCTCCCTATACTGTCCAAACTGTTAGAAAAAACTGTAAGCAAGCAGTTGAGAACCTATGTAGAAACTATGAATCTTCTAAACCCAATGCAATCTGGCTTTAGAGCACAGCATAGCACCATTATGGCCCTAGCCAAAGTGACCAATGATTGGCAGCGAGATCTGGAAAATCGAAACTTCATCTGTGCAGTGTCCTTAGACTTAAGTAAGGCTTTCAACACTGTCGATTGTGGCCTGTTCCTTTCCTCCCTGAGGGCGACAAGACTGGACTCACTATCCTTGCATTGGTTTGCTGACTACCTCTCCAACCGGTGGCAGCAAGTCAAGGCAGAAGGTGAACTTTCTTCCCTTAAACCTCTGCAAAGAGGGGTCCCCAAGGGATTGATTCTTGGTCCCCTACTGTTTGCAATTTACATAAACAGCATTGATACCAACATAACTAAGGCCAATATCCATCTGTTCGCAGATGACACGGTTCTTTATCTAATTCGTCCTTTGCCAGAAGCTGCCTGTGGAGACGTACAATCTGAATTCAATCTACTTCAGAGCCAACTCAAGCTCCTATTAAATGCCAAAAAAACTAAGGCAATGCTATTTTCTCCACTTCTCCATGCTGCAAACTCGGCCAGTGCTGGCTTCATTCCACAGATCACAACAATCCTGGGAGAAAACCTAGAATTTGTCAATAAATCCAAGTACTTCGGAGTGTGGCTCGACCATAGACTTTCCTTTATGGACCATATCAAAGATCTGTTAAAGAAATTGAGGCAGAGGCTTGGACTCTTTTTCAGGATTAATAACTTCCTTACTAGTGATGCCAAGTGGTGGCTGGTATAAACAATGTTTCTCTCCTTGGTCGATTATGCTGACTTTCTTTATAGTCACTGCCCTGTCTCTCATCTTGCTAAATTGGATACGTTGTTTCACAGGGCTCTGAGATTCATTACTGGCCTACCTTTTTCCACTCATCATTGTGCCCTTTATGCTGCCGTGGGGTGGCCCTCCTTTCAGTACAGGAAAAACAGAAATGCTGTACTCTGGACGTTCAGAGCTATTATCAAAAAACTACCCCTATATCTTTCTGATTGTCTTCAGCTATGCGAGCTTGGGAACTATGCACTGAGAAGTTACTCCTTTATTTCCTTAAAGGTACCTAAGCTAAAAACACGCTTTGGGAGAATGGCTATAAGCTTTGCACTGCCGTCTCTATGGAACAAAATACAAAAATCGCTAAAGCTTAGTACCCCAGTCAGTCTATCCTCCTTCAAGACACTATATGACCATTCGGTCAAGGAAATTTGCAACTGCTTCCCCCGATCCTAAACTTCCCTGCACTTATAGCATACCATGATGGCATTGTCCTCTCTGCTATGCCTGACCTTGTGGCCTCCCCTTCACATTTCTCTAATACCTAATTGTGCTCTCCGCCCTCCTGTCCTGTGTCCTCTCCGAGGCTTCATCTGTTCCTCGTCTATCCCCTACCACCCTGCCTGTACCCTATCTTGCCTAGCCTACCACACACACCCTTCTACCCTGTTACACTGTTTTTTTTTTTCTTTTTTTAACTCGCTGTCTGTCTTGTTACTTATGGCATCGTATGTAATATACCATTACCTAACAATTGTCCTATTTAGTACTTCCAGCTACTGTTACTAGACTCATTATACACCGTGAAGGAATTGAACCACTGTTTCCAAACTGTTCTGCACTTATGACTACGTTTAACTATTGCATCTCTGTATTGTATAATATTACTGAGGTGTTACGTTGTGACTGTTCATATATTGTATATCCAGTGTTCCTGTGCTAGCCAGGTCCATCTTGTAAATGAGCTGTGCTCAATGGTGTTCACCTGGATAAATAAAGATTTGATTGATTGATTGATTTAACCTCCCTAATGCTTTCAGGCCACCCCTGGAAATAAGCACTTGTGCCTAGAGGGCCTTACACAGTTACCAAAGCATACAAAAATATATATGACCAATGACAGCACTGCAAAATGCCTCTGCAAAGTTGCATGTGCACAGCTTCAGTTTTTGCCTCTACCTTCACCTGATCCCCATTCTATAACAGTAAAACCATTGCAGCCTAGCAGTATGCCCCCATCCCAATGTAAAATGAATACATACCTTGGTAGTCTAGTGGTGCCCCATGCCCTAATCCTGAAATAGACATAATTCATTACCTGGCAGTCAAGTGTTACTCCCCCCCAGTCACAATGTAAAATGAATATATGCCCTGGTAATCTAGTGATACCCCCAACTCCAATGTAATAAGACTGCAAACCCTGGCATACCTCTCAGTCTTTCTTCACCAAAATGTGTGACAAAGGAGCACAACATGTGACATATCATCAAACATGGCACTGCAAGCTCAGGACACTATGGCTATCAGTGCACTGATGTTCTTAATGTTTGCCTAAAACTGAGAATAATAGATTGTTATGAATTTCTGTTTGAAGTCTCAGTAGGAAATGTGGAATATCACCTTCCCCAAGTGGGACAAACGATTTCTGAAAGGTAAAATGAGTGACATTCCTCATAATGTGTGACAGTTGAGAGGTATGAACCCTGGTATGTGGTACCCCCCCCACCTAAATCCCCATTGTAAAATAACTACCCTCTCCCCTGCCCACCAACTCGCCACCCACCAGCTTCCAACCCCCACCCGTCGGCACCCAGCTCATCTTACAACACCCATCCATGACTGCAGGCAGATTGTTTGACAGTGACTGGCATAGGCTCACTTCTTACCACCTTGGCCAGCCACCACCTGAATGACAGGGAGCGAGCATGTGCATACTGTAGATAGAAACAACTACCCATGGCACACCCCGCTAAGGGGCTCTGCTCCATTCGAAAGTGCTGTGTCCAGTTAGTATGGTGTTATTCATGTAAGCAGTGTGCAAACCTCCTGAATAGTGGGGTCAAGGTGAAGCACGGCACCTAAGGCATCCGTATATCCTACGATGAATGTACACTCTGTCAGGTGCTACTGCATATATATAGAATATTTGTTGCATGCATTTTATTGCTTATTATTATGTTATTAGGACCACGTTATGTGTTTCGATGTAATATTTCAAATTTGCCATGTTATTCTGTCAGTTTGTGACCCTCTTGGCCAGGTTATCACTGTAAAAGAGAATCTCGTCTCAGTGATTTCATCTGGTTAAATAATGACTGATTGATCGATGACTGATTGATTGACCTAAAATACACATAGTAAGTCAGCCCACCAGTGCAGCAGTAGCACTACCATCTGCAATGCCAATGACCCGAGTTCAGAAGCAAGCTTAGGAGTTAACGTCGATTCGGGGGAAAAGGAGTCAGTGTCTGAGGATTGCTCTCCTCCTCCTCTGAGGTGTGGGGGGTAACACGGATCCTGGTCCTTGACTGACATCTGGCAGAGACTAAGAGTCGGGCACGCTAGGCTTTCAAGACAAAGAGAAGATGCATCAACCGTCAACACACATCACGTTGGAGCATGCAGCAAGCATCATGATGGCATTGCACATCTGCACCTCCCAAGGGGCAAAAGACAGAAGGAAAACTGCACCAACTGGTAGGATAACACCAGTCTCCTACAGGTCCTGCACCCAGCTATCCAGAAGTCAGTGCATGCCAACCGGATCCTGTCTCCGGTGGTGTTTGGGGGACACCACCAACCCCACTAAGGGGGTATGCCCTAGGGGAACAAGCCAGAAAAGGTAAGACCTGGAGATGCTGAGGTGACAGAGATGGAGAGACTGGAGGATGGGGGTCAGTTGGTGCAGGGGGATAAGTAAATCAATTGGAAGGCTATAGCCTGTAATTCAAGGGGGCAGTGCAACTGGCCACACACCCCTTTCTGACCTATTTAAGGGCTGCTCTCATCACTCTACACACAAGCATTTTTCCTTGCCAGCCAGAGGCTCTGTTCATCTTTCTTCTCACTTTAGGTGTGCTATGGCCTGCCCCCCATCTGGTTTGTTTGTGCTCTGGACTCTGCTAGGGTTTCTGCTGGAGGTGTTCCTGTGTTTCTCCTACTTTGGTTAGTATTTGTTTTGCTTCTAGCTGTTGTGTGTTGTTTTTCTGTCCTACTGAGTTTATGCTTTGGTTTTGTGTATACTTTTTTTTTTCGTTTGGGGCTTTCTAGTTGCCCTTTATTTGTGCTGTGTTGCTCCTTTGCTGTGCTCTGGTTCCCTGTCCTCCTCAGCTAGCTGGCATCCTCAGATCCCTGCATTGCTACCTTGCATCCTCAGTTTCCTGCATTTGTTGTATGTTTCAGCTCCTATTCAAACCCTCTGCTGCTGTCTCCACTGTCTCCACTTAATTGCCTCCACCTGGTCTAAGCTCTTGCTCTTAGCTGCAGGATGTGGCAACAGGTACTGTTGCATTTCTGTTGCAACTCCAGGTAATTTGTGTTGCTTTTGCTCCTTTCTTCTTTTCCTTGGGTATTTCTCGCTACAGTCTTCATTATGTTTACAGATTATTCTACCTGTCCACTGCCTTTACTCAGCCTGCAATTGCACTTCCTTATTATTTGTGCAGACAAACCTATTTCAATCTGCTTGGTTATTCAGTGCTACTAGCTATGCAACAGAATCCCACCCAATTCTCCTGCCCTTCCATGTTGCTCTCCCCTTGTGCACAGCCCTTTTGGGTTTCTTAATATGCTCAAACACATGCCATCCCAGCTACAGCTGCAGGTATTCATCAATTTAATTTCATTTACTAGTTTAATTCAGCTGCTGGTACTATCCTACTGGTTTAATTAGCTGTTTGGCATCATGGTGCCTCTCTCTGTGGCTTCTCCATTTTGCCCACAGTGGGGGACTGTGTTGTTGCAGTGGGCATCATGACTCCAGGCAGTGGGAGCAGCTTTCAATTTCTTATATGCTTTATTGGTCACTGGCTCACCCTGGCCTTCTATTGCTGCTCCACACAGCCTTCATGGCATTCTGCAACCAGCTATTCCAGGCAACTATCTACATTAGGGCAGCTGGCTCCACCCAGCCTTCTACCATCCTTTCCCTGCTATTCTGCACCTGATTTACACAGTCATCCCAGCCTTCCTGTCCCTTGCATTACTAGTACTGCTCATATAAAAGCCATCATGGCACTAAGGCAATCAGCTTGCAAGTCTGTTCATTCCAGGATCTCTCCCCTTTTAATACTGACATCCCCTTCTAAGTCTGAAAGTATATCATGTTTACTTGCTTCGAACTGCACCTCCAACCATACTGGCTTTGCAGCCTATGCCTACCTAACCGGCTTCACAGCTTCATCCTCTCCAACCATCGGCCCCGGGCTTTGCCCAGCCTCGCCGTTCTCTTACTCATAATATACTATCCAATTCAATCCCAATAGGCTTTCTAATGGACTTGGTCAGCATGCATTCCTGTGGTTGACAACTGCTATTTGCTTTACCTAGACCCACGAGAGGGTCCATATTGCTCAGCCTGACCAGTATACAGGTCTCATCCAGTCAAGACCCACGAGAGGGTACACAGTGCTCAGCCTGACCTCTCTGCAGGAGAGTGGACACAGCTGAAGGGATACAGGACCTACAGAAAGATCTGGAAAAGCTGGGGAGGTGGTCCAGGATCTGGGAGCTTGGCTTCAATGCCAAGAAATGCAAAGTTATGCACATTGGAGCCAAGAATCCCCGGACAGAGTACTACCTGGGTGGAGTCTGAGTATTTGCATCAGAGGAGGAGAAGAACCGGGGAGTGATGATCACTAGTGACCTGAAGCACTCCACACAGTGCAAGAAGGCAGCAGCAAAGACAAACAAGATGCTGGGATGCATATCTAGAGGGATCAGTAGTAGGAGAGAGGAGGTTATAGTGCCATTGTACAGATAACTGGTAAGGCCGCATCTAGAGTATGGAGTTCAGTACTAGTGCCCACACCTCAAAAAGGACATTAACCTGCTGGAGAGGGTCCAGAGGAGGGATGCAAAGATGATAGTAGGTCAGCAGGGTAAGGCATATGAGGAGAGATTGAGGGCACTGAACATGTACTCCCTGGAAGACAGGAGAGAGAGGGCACATGATTGGGTTCTTCAGGTACTTGAAAGGGATAAATAAGGTTGATAAGGAGAGTCTCTTTAAGCTGATTGGCAACCATAACACGAGGTGGCACAGTCTTAAGCTGGAGGGTGGGAAGTTTAGGAGGGAGGTCAGGAAGCACTTCTTCACAGAGAGGGTGGTGGACACTTGGAATACGCTGCTGGAAGAGGTCATCTCTTTGAAGACAGTGGGCAGCTTTATGAGAGGCTGGGATAGGCATGGGGGAAGGTATGGATTCTGGGTAGAGAGGATGGGAGGAGTGGGGAGGGAGGGCAGGGACATTAGCTCAAGCTGTGGACCCTGCAATATCAGCAGACTTGATAGACCAAATGGCCTTCTTCAGCTGGCTTCTTCGTATGTTTGTATGTATAGGTCTCCCCATGCAGTGGGGCAGTTCCCCACTGCATGGAAAACTGCCATTGTTACTCCCATTCACAAATGGGGTGACAGGTCCTCAGCCAGGAACTACCAGCCTATCTCCATACTCCCGCCCCTCTCCAAAGCCCTTGCCACGCAAATCACTGAGTACCTGACCAAACACAACATCCTCTGCCCTGAACAGCATGGTTTCCGTGCAGGACACAGTACAGGCACGGCACTAGCTGAATTCTCAACATTCCTACACACATCCCTGGACTCTGGCTCCCTAGCCGGGGCAGTGTCCATCGACCTTTCTAAGGCTTTCGACACTGTCTCCCACCCCCTCCTGCTGGGTGCCCTCAGCTACACTGGCTTCACTACTGGGCCACTCGTCTGGTGCACCAGCTATCTATTGGCCCGCTCCCAACGTGTCAAAATTAATGGGACACTCTCAAAAACATGTCCCATCCACTCAGGGGTTCCTCAGGGCTCCATCCTGGGACCCCTACTCTTCTCGCTCTACCTTAACACCCTGCCCAGTGCATGCACTTGGAAAATGCTGCTGTATGCAGATGATGCCATCATCTTTGCCTCCCACCGTAACCCTACCTCCCACCAGGACTCCCTGCAGCTTTCCTATAATGATGCAGAAACCTGGTTTAAAGAGCATAGACTGATCATAAATCTCAAACAAACAAAAATGATGCTCTTTGTCCATCCCCAAAACAAAGCCATCAATTTCTCACTCCATATCCTCCCCTGCTCCAAACAGCCTCTAGAGCAAGTACACTCCTACAAGTACCTTGGGGTCACCTTTGACTCAGCCCTCACCTACCACACCCACATTGATGCACTTGCCTCAGCAACCAATGTGCGGCTAGGTATCCTATACCGCTACAAAAACTGTCTCCCCCCCGCTGCCCTCCGGCTTGTGGTGACATCCTCTATATTATCCCTGGTTGACTATGGACTACCGGTCTACGGGGCCACCGACACAACTGCCCTCAACAAAATCCGCCTCATCCTAAACAACGCGTGCAGGCTAATTACTGGGGCCCCTAGGCTCACACATTCGTGCCAGCTCTATGATATGGCAACATCGCTGAACCTAGACGAATGACTGCAATATCAAACATGCCTAACAGCAAAAAAAGCTCTTCTAGGGCTATCCCCACCCAGGCTGACAGCCTCCCTCCACCTAGTCCAACCCTTGGTCTGTACACGGACCTCCTGCAAGACCACTTTCCAGGTACCAAGATCTAGGACCTCCCATGGACAGAGGTCATTCCACCATAGAGCCCCTTCCTGGTACAACTCGCTCCCTCTCCCCATCTCAGATGCCCCCACGATTTCCAAATTCAAAACTGCACTCAGAAATGAACTATTCAACATGCGTAGTTGCACCTGTATAACTTGAGGTGCTGCCCTCTGTGTCCTGACAATGCCCACTGGGCAGCATCCTTACTGCACCTCTTTAAATTCATACCACGGCTGTTTGTACTGACATTATTCCTGTTGCTTGCCCTTTCTCCATGCGAGTATGTACCTCTTCCGGTTCAATTGCCTCTGCTCTGTTGACTGCTCATACTGTAGTATTACTATGTGCCACTGTAACCAAACTGGTCTCTCTGTATATTTGTTTCATCACTTGTGTCTGCTATTGATGTAACCCATATCCTGGAACCAAAATGCGTGTATATGTATTTATCATGTTCTTTTTCACATGTGTCTGCAAACTATGTAACCTACATCCTGGAACCATGAATGCTTGTATTTGTCCTCTTTGTGACGAGGTACCTTTGAAAACGAGCCTCTGGTTCAAAGGTTGTAAACTGATGTGCAAATAAATAAATAAATCATTCATTACGACCCACATACGGGTCCCATGCTCCTTACGATGTGCAGGTCCCATGCTCATTACAACTCATTTTTCCACATTATAGAAACATGCCGACCATAACCATTACTCCAGGACTCAGGGCTAGCCCTGTGGCCGACGATCTCTCTCTGCACCCCGAAGTCTGCATCTTGAGCACGTGGAGCTTAGGGCAGGGTCCTTCTCACCTGGCCCATAGTTGGGAAGGTCCTCGCTCCAGGTGGACCTTCGGTCATCAACCGTACCAACGGCACCTCTCAATGCAGCATTTAGCAGTGAAGGGGTTGGAGCAGGGGTCGATCTTAACATTGTTTTACTAGCCCAAACACTAGTGCAAATTGACCAGGGCTAGTGCAGCTAACTCTCTACTAGCCCGCCTTGACTAGTGCAGATTTTCATGGCTGTTAATGAAGTTAAATGTCTCTGCTTTAGCATTCTCTAGTCTTCATGCTAATCTCTCTCAGTGTTCCAGATGGCCAGGGGAGAGGGGTGCAGCACCCCATACGTCGAATGGGAAGAACACCACTCCACCCTCAGCTAGTGGTCAAACAGGGATTCAGCATGTTTGCAGTTCATTTGCATCACCAGGTAAGAAAAAAGGTTTGTCTCCCCATACAACACACAGGGGTAATGCCAAACCTCACCCAACAACTAACATACCGAAATCTGGCCAATGGAAAATCATGTACACAAATGTTCACAGCCTGGGAAATAAGATCCCAGACCTGCAGGCAATAATGTCAGAGGCTAAACTGGACATAGTAGCAATTAGTGAGACGTGGTTTACCAGTAACCACACTTGGGAGACTTCAGTACCTGGCTATGTATTGTTCAGAAGAGACCGAGGTGCAAAAGGGGGAGGCCCTGTATGTCAATGAAAATATCAAAGCTACAGAAATTCAGAATACACATAAGGAGCCAGAAGAACTGTGGGTCACCCTGGAAACAGGAAATGGGACAGCCTTACGAACTGGGGTTGTGTACAGGCCTCCAGACCAAGGGGAGGACATAGACACATTACTGTTACAAGATATACAAAACATGATAGCTAAAGGGGAGGTTCTGATAATGGGAGACTTCAACATGCCGAATACAGATTGGTCAATACCAGCAGGAACATCTGCCAGAACTAGACACATAGTGGATTCCCTGCAGGGGGAGGGCCTCAAACAACTGGTACAACAACCCACAAGAGACAGGGCTATCCTAGATCTAGTACTGACTAACAGGGAAGGGATCACAGATCTCCAGGTAGAAGGTCACCTGGGGGCCAGTGACCATCACATGGTATGGTTCGATTTGGCTACTACATCTAAATCATCCCATTCCAAGGCAAAAATATGGGACTTCAGAGGAGCTGACTTTGATAAGATGGCCAACAGAGTTAAGCTAGCCCTGGCAAACAGAAACACAGGTGAGGGTGACAGGCAAAGTGGGCAAGCATTAAGGATGCAATACTTGAAGCAACATCCCATTGTGTTAGACAGAAAAGGAAGTGCAAAAGAATAAGGAAACCACTTTGGTTCTCAAATACAGTAGCAGAAAAGGTCAGAGTCAAAAGGCTGGCCTTCAGGAAATATAAGGGAACACAGTGGGTCGAAGATAGGGAGGCATACCAAACTGCCCTAAGGGAAGCAGGGAAGGCAGTAAGGCAGGCAAAGTCCCAAACTGAGGAAACACTAGCACAAACAGTAAAAGAAGGTGACAAGACTTTCTATAGATACATTAGTGAAAGGAGAAAGTCCAGAGGGGGTATTGCTAAGCTCAATGGAGAAAAAGGGGCATGTGAGGAGGAGGACCCTGTAAAAGCATCTATCCTAAATAGATACTTTTGCTCAGTATTTACTGAAGAGAAGGTAGGGCAGGGCCCACAGCTCAGCACCATGGACAAAAGGGGGAGGGAGGTTTGCACTAGTCCCTTCACAAAAGAAAGGGTCCTACAAGAGCTCGCTAAGCTCAGGGTGGATAAGGCAATAAACCTGATGGCATACATCCCAGGGTACTTAAGGAGCTAAGGGTGGAACTAGCATAGCCATTAGCAGAACTGTTTAGTGAGTCTCTGAGCACAGAAGAGGTCCCAGAAGACTGGAGAAGGGCTCATGTGATCCCACTCCACAAGAGTGGTAGCAGGGAGGAGGCAGGGAACTACAGACCAGTCAGTCTTACCTCAGTAGTGGGCAAGATTATGGAGGCACTCCTTAAGGAAAGGATAGTGCAACACCTGGAGTCCATAGGGGCACAGGATCCAAGACAGCATGGGTTTACAAAGGGAGGTCCTGTCAAAATAATCTCATAGATTTCTTTGACTGGGTAACCAGAGTGGTGGACCAAGGGGGAGCAGTTGATGTCGCCTACCTTGACTTCAGTAAAGCTTTTGACACTGTTCCACATAGAAGATTGATAAATAAGCTGGGTAGGCTCGGGTGGGTCAGAAGTTGGTCAACTGGGTGGCAAACTGGTTGACGGGCAGAAAACAGAGTGGTGGTAAATGGTATACAGTCAGAAGAGATGCAAGTCACAAGTGGGTACCTCAGGGATCAGTCCTGGGGCCAGTCCTATTCAACATCTTCATTAGTAACCTTGCAGATGGACTAGAGGTAAGGCTTGTCTGTTTGCAGATGACACCAAGATCTGCAACAGAGTAAATGATCCAGATGGGGTGGGCAGAACGAGAAGAGATCTGGATAAACTAGCAAAATGGTCAGAAGAGTGGCAACTGGGATTTAATGCAAAGAAGTGCAAGATCATGCACATAGGGAAGAGAAATCCTGAAGCCATCTATAGGCTTGGAGGAGTTGCTAGCAGTCACAAAGGAAGAAAGAGACTTGGGCATCATCATCACCGATGACCTGAAATCATCCAAGCAGACCACTAAAGCAGTAGGTAAGGCTAGCGAGATGTTAGGGTGTATTAGTAGGGGTATCACAAGTCGGAAGAGGGAGGTAATAATCCCTCTTTACAAGACACTGGTTAGGCCCCATCTGGAGTACTGTGTGCAGTACTGGAGGCCACACCTTCACAAGGACATTAACCAAATTGAGGCAGTCCAGAGATGGGCAACCAAAATGGTGCAGGAACTGCATCAGAAGACATATGAGGACAGATTAACGGAGCTCAATATGTATACCCCTGAGCAAAGGAGGGAAAGAGGTGATATGATCGAGACATTCAAACACCTTAAGGGCATTAACAAGGTGAAAGAGTCTAACATGTTTAAATATAAGAAAAATAGCATGACAAGAGGACACAGCATGAGATTAGAGTGGGGCCGATTAAGGGGGAATGTGAGGAAATTATTTTTCACAGAAAGGGTGGTGGATGCATGGAATGGCCTACCTCAAGAAGTGGTGGCTATGAATACAGTGCAGGGCTTCAAACAGGCATGGGATAGGCATAACGGAGCAATACAAATGAGTATGAATAGATAGGCCACTGACAGAGCAAAGGCCGATGGCACATTTATAAGGTAGAAAAAGAAATGGGCAGACTGGATGGGCCTTGCGGTCCTTATCTGCCGTCTATTTCTATGTTTCTATTAACAGCTCATTAAAAGCTGCAATTATCTGGCAGTTCAAGAGAGGGATCCCACAAAAGACTCAATGTAAGTCATTATCACTCCACTGTTAAGACTTTCAGCTAGTGTTCAGGGTGTGATCAACGGTAGAGTGCTGTTAAGTCACTAGGTTCCAGTTTTCTGAATGTGTCTAAGTCTAACAATTTGTCCAATATTATTAAGACCAGTGCCCCTCATTTCTCTACATTTTGAGTGTTTGTATCCAACATTTCAGTGACAAAATGCAAAGAGGTATACAGGATCGGCCCTGCGGGTGGTGGGTTTTATCCCAGCCTCACCATAACTTCCCTCTCCCCTCCAAATCTCTTAACTCTGTTCTTTCCCTGGACACCACTGCAGACCAGACTCTGAAGTGACCATCCATAGCTGCCATTACTGGCAAGTGTAGGGGGTCCATAGCTCTTCTAAATGGACTATGCCAGCCATCACCATCCATACAGTTCCACCCTTATCACACTTAGCATGTTCTTTCAGCCTAAAAACAAAGCTTTGGATCATGTATGGTACAAAAATAAACCTTGATAAAATACATAATTTGAAACCTTGAAATAGGCTTACCTGGGGTGCATAGATCATCCTATACAGAAATAGAAATAGTATAGTGTTATGCCTGTGTACTGTTCCCCCTGGGCTGATGAAAGGACAATGTTCAAGAAAAATCTGTTATTGTTGGGGCAGAGCATATTAAAATCAATGCTTATACAAATAAAAATCTCATAGTTTTCTATTTCCCAAGCCCCTTAGGTTTGTCTAGCCCTCACCCCAAAGAAATTTTAGATGTGCTCCTGGCTCACTTGAAATTGTACAAAAACTTTCAAAAGTGCAGGTCTCCAGTTGACTATAGGGTGGGGACCAAGAGTGTCTTTCTCTGCCTGACTGTTTATTGCCCTGTGGGTGGTAGTGACAGTGTGGTGAGGTGCATGATGATGTCAGCTATTGTGAGCACAGAGCTAGTACTGCTTGATTGAACATTTGCTGTTGTGATATCCTCTTTGTTTGGTGTGGGGGGCAGAAAGAGGAAGAGAGGAGGCTGTGGTACAAAACAATGGGGGGGGCTCACTGTGATGACACTGCAGTCTTTTTTTCTGCTGGGGAGCTGGAAGCAATGTGGGAGCAGGATAAATGTGCAATAATCAGAGTATTTCTTGGCTTTGCTTGCATTGTTTCCTGCATAAGTGATCAAAATTTAACATAATAATTAAGGACTAGTGCAATCATCTGCAAGCTAGTGCAATTTTGAATTAACTTGCCCTGCTGGCTAGTGCAAAAAATAGTTAAGGTTGACCCCTGGGTTGGAGCTCTCACTGGAAGGGCCCCTTTAACTGCCTGAGCAGGTTTGGAGGCACCCTTTCATGCTATTCTCCCTATGACCGCCTCTGGTTCACCTGGTTTGTTCATAGATTGATAGACCCGCTGAGCGCCTCGGCGGTCGTTATTCTCCTCCTCCCACCTTGGTCAACTCTTGTTGCAGAGTACACTTGCAACCCTCCACAACGTTCCCATTAGAGGGATAGATTAAGAGTGTTCCCCGAAATTGCAATTCTCTTGGATTGGTTTACTAAATTGCAGTAGTAGAGGCGTCACTAACCAAAACTGTCCCAAAGCCTGGAGGGAAGACGACCTAGGCTTGGATCCCCAGAGGTTTCCCCCTCAAAGGGTGTTTTTCCTCTCCTCCATGCCAATGATCATAATACTAGATTGGCATCCTTGCAGTCCCAAGGTCACTTAGGTAGGTTTCCCATTTAGGTAGGTTTCCACTGTTGGATGGAGTCGGGTGGATGTCCTGTTATCGTCCCATCTCCCCCTTCAGCTGTTCTCTCTCTCTCCTTAAGAAGCCAAGCCTCCACGCCTTACAGTCAGACCTCTGAGTGGTTCACTATTCACCTGTCATTTCCTGCCTACTTTACTCAAACATTACAACCAACTGACCTATGCTCCCAGCTGAACCCCATTACCAACCAACCTACGTATAAGTCTTCATTGACCCACGCTACCAACTGAACCTCTGCTACCACCCGACCTACATACAGGTCTTCATTGACTCATGCTACCAACTGAACCCATACTACCAATCGACCTATGTACAGGTCCTTGACCCCAGTACATGTTCACTACCTTGTATGCTTTGCTTGACACTCTTTTTGGGCTTCCTCCTAAGGTAACTTTAGCCAAGAGAATCACTCCCACAGCACCTCAAGGGGCGGAACCTTCCCCTAGTGGTGGTATATCCCATGGATAGAGAGGCGGACAGCCAAAGTTTATCTACGTTATACAGGCACAAAATCAATTGCACAGGCACACTAAATTGGAAGGTTATAGCCTGTAGTTCAAGGGGGCGGTGCAACTGGCCACACACCCCTTTTGGCCTATTTAAGGGCTGCTCTCCTCACTCCACACACAAGCATTTTTCCTTGCCCCTTCATCTGCCCTTCCTCCTCCAGTGACATGCCTCTCTCTCTCCCATGGACTTCTTCCTAAGGTACCTTTAGCCAAGGGGATCACTCCCGCAGCACCTCAAGGGGTGAAACCCTCCCCTAGGGTTCCTTGCCTTTGTACCCCTACAGGGTGGTATATCCCATGGATAGAGAGGCAAACAGCCAAAGTTTATCTACATTACACAAGCACAAAACCAGCTGCACAGGCACATTGAACATTAAAAAAAGAAATAAAATACACATAGTAATTAACCTGTGTTTTAATCTCAGCATACAGTATGAGGGTGGAGGGAAGGAAGTAAATACACATATATTCAGAAAGCAATAAGTAAGAGTAGTCATTTTACTCACTCGGACCACTTTTTCCACTCTGGCAATACTTTTTCCAAAAATAGTTCCCAGTTGATCTCCAATCCCAGCTAGTAAAAAGCCGAAGAGCGGTATTCCAAATATGGCATATAAAATGCAGAAAATTTTACCCCCTTCAGTGCTTGGGGCAATGTTTCCAAACCCTGGTTAAAAAAAAAAAGAGAAAAAAACAAGAGAGGTTTGAAGTCAGATTGTATGGTTCAGGTAATTCAAATGCAGCTACAGTATACTGCATAGAAAGAGATGAAGAAAGATGTCTCTGAAATTTCATTTACAGATTCAAGATTACAACCTCTGGCATTGGGAAGCTGGTGCTTAACACACTAGTGAACTGTTAGTCAAAGCCTTAATGTATTCTATCCACCAAAGCTGTTGAGGGCAACACAGGAGTTAGGTAGCACATCAAAACGGTGACTGTGGAACAGCAACCCTTGAAGTGGGCGACAGAACCACAGCGCCGACACTTTTGGGTGACCCGGCAGTTCTCCCCATCCCCGAGGTATGCCCCCCCAGAGATAGTATAATAAATAAAGGAGGGTGTGGGGGGGGGGCAAAGACTTTGTTCCAAGTCATAGCACTGCAGGATTTGCGCCCTCTTCACGGGTCGCCGTTCCACAGTCCCCATTATGACATGGAACCCAGGAGTTGCAGCTCCACCAAGTTGGGCTTGTTGGCTGTCCCCTGGTCTAGGCTGAAATCGTCAGAGGAGGCAGAGCTTTCATGGTGACTGCCTCAATACTTTTAGAACTCACTTCTGATCTATGCCCATGATGCACCATCGGTGGAGGCCTTCAAAGTCCTACTTTGAGTAAGTATATTGATCAACACATTATATGTCTTTACATGTAAAAGAATAATGAAAACATAAAATTACAAAACATAAAATACTAGCATAAGATACAATTTTCATACACAGACATACAAAATATAAAAAAATTGCCATAGTCAAGAAAACCACACCATGTGGAAAATCCAGTTAAACCAGTAACAGTAGGGGAGTATGTTTTGATTCATACTGCACCTATCCTGTTACCCCCACTTACATCTCCCATCCCTTCTCCCTTCCCCTCCATCACCACCTACTCCTTTCTTTCACCACCTACCTTATCCCTCCAATCCCCCACCCCCTCGGTTCTTGCCTATCCACTACTACCTTATCCTCTCACCAACTACCTCTGGCTCTCTCATGCACTTGTTAGATCACCTGACAAAGCCTTTGGCAGCTTATGCATTCTGTAATGTTTAACTGTTACTAATTCTTTTGTCTTATCTTGACAAAGCCACTGGCAGCTCATGTACTGTAATTGTATTAACTGTTATCTACCTGCCTGTTCTTGTCTATTCTTGTCCATTGTCCAAGACATAGAACCTTTGTAAAAGAACACTGTTTGCTCAAAGGTGTTATCCGAAATTGTCATAAATAAAATAAAATAAACCTATTCTTTAGAGTCTCTCAAACATCAAAACTCTATAATTAAAAAATTTTTGCTCAGGTCATTTTATTTACAGTTATTTATCCTGACACAGACCCACTCCTAAGCTACCCAGCTTGCTTACTAGTCTCCTATGTGGAATGGTGTTGAATGCCTTACTGAAAGCTTTACCTACAAAAGAGGTAGCAGGGAGCAGGGAGGAGGCTGACAATTACAGGCCAGTCAGCCTGACATCAGTGGTGGCAAAGTTAATGAAATCACTGCTGAAGGAAAGGATTGTGGAATATCTTGAATCTAGTGGATTGCAAGACCCGAGGCAGCAGGGGTTCACGGGGGGGGGGGGCATGTTAAATGAATCTGATAGATTTCGTTGACTGGGTGACAAAGAATTTCGATCACAGTGGAGTGGTGGACATGGCCTATCTAGATTTTAGTAAGGCTTTCGGCATCCATCCACCTAGGCGACTGGTAAGCAAGCTGGCTAGCTCAAGATTGGAACCAAAGGTGGTAAACTGGATAAGAAATTGGTTAGAGGATTGGCAACAGAGGGCGGTGGTAAACTGAGTTCACTCCAAAGAAGGGATGGTGACCGGCCTCCTGGGGCACCTCAGGGATTCGTTCTGAGACCAGTCCTCTTTAATGTCTTTATAAGTGACATTGAAGAGGAGCTGGAAGGGAAGGTCTGCCTCTTTGTGGATGACACCAAAATCTACAATGAGGTGGACACTCCGGGTTGGGGGGGTGGAAAGGATGAGCAGAGACCTGAGGGAACTAGAGGAGTAATCAAGGGTATGGCAGCTGGGTTTCAATGTGAAAAAGGGAAAAATAATGCTCTTAGGACACAGAAACGCAGGGTCACAGTATAAAATGGGTGGAGTGGTATTGACAACTACCAAGCAGGAAAGAGACCTGGGGATAATTATACTGGATGACCTAAAGGTGGCCATGCAGTGCATCAAAGCTGTTGAGAGGGCTAGTGGGATGCCAGGATGCATAGGGAGGGGTATCACCAGCTGAAAGAGGGAGGTGGTATTGCCTTGTTATAGACTACTGGTAAGACCCCACCTAGAGGACTGTGGTCAGTTCTTGAGAATACATCTCTGGAAGGACATAGAGTGGAGGTTGTCCAAAGGAAAGTAACTAAAATGGTTCAGGGTCTACATCAAAAGCCCTACTAGGAAAGACCAAAGGACCTCAATATGTACACCCTGGAAAAGAGGAGAAGGGGATTATGATGGTGATCTTTAAATACCTCACAAGGGTAAATAAGGTACAGGAGGGAAGTATTTTTCAGAAGAAAAGAAGAAGAAAAGGTGCTGAAGAACATGGGGACATGCTATGAAGCTGGAGGGGGCTAAATTCAGTAGAGATGTGAGGAAGTACTTCTTCACAGAAAGAGTGGTGGATTCCTGGAACCACCTTCAAGCGGAGGTGGTGGGGTTAAAAACATTGGTGGGGTTCAGGAATGCATTAGATAGGCATAAGGGAATCATAGTGGAAAGGAAAAGGGGAGGGAGAATGACCTGTAGATCCAGTATGGTCCGCGGTAATAATGTAGGTTGGGAAAAATAGGCCGACTTGGTGGGTCAAGCGGTCTTTATCTGCCGTCAAATGTTTCTGTGTTATGTTTCTATCCTCATGGAAGTTGCTTTAGAAAACTCCATGGCAGCCCTCTGCCAGAGAGTGTAAACAGGATGCCTCATCTCCGGGATATCTGGTATACATTGTCTGGTAGCCCCCCCCCCCACTACCTCTTACCCTGGAATAACCACACAGACTTGGAAGAAAGGGCCACAGTCATGCATTTATTGATGAAAACCCATCATATTAGAGCAGTGTGTGCAGCTGGGAGGATACAGTTTCTTCAGGCATCCCACACCTGCCTTATTCCAGGGCCAACCCTGGTGTGTGCCTGAATGGCTAATGTAGCTCCTGGGGAGGTCATGAGCCAAGGCTGCTGTGGGTGCCCTTCATCCGGCACTGCTGTCCTTGCAGGGTAGCCTGATGAGGGTAGACCATGACCCCCCCATCCAGATCCGGGTTGTGTGGTCCCTTGGCCTCATGCCAACCAGAGGTAATGAGTCCTTCGGAAAAATTTGACTCGTCCCCCTTGCTTCCCCCTGTGCCTTCAGTATGTGATCCTCCCAAGCTGCCACGCCTGGCTGCGACAGTTATTTGCATACTTCTTTTGACTTCCTTTAACAGTTTTCTTTGTTACTGTAGCTATTAATCTATTATCTTTACCCCCTATTCTCCTTCTTCCTAGGTTTTTTTTTTTTGTTAGCAACCCTTTGGAGGAGGTGAAAAACCCAGAAAAAAAAACCTTTGTAGGAGGGAAAACCAGGAAAAGTCACTCCCCGACCCCTAATGCAGTCACCCCTACTGGGTTAAAGGGGACCTACCTCAGAAGCCACCCCTACCCTACTTTTACGGGTGGGCGGGTGGGAATCAAGGAAGGAGAAGAAAGAGGGTGACTTGCCGGCCTCCAGCTCCTATAATCCTTCTTTCTCCTACTCCTCCCAGATGCCACCGTCCTGTGGGTGGCCTAGGTGGTACCTCCCCTTGGAACATTGCCGGGGCCTGCTGCCCATCCCAAGAGGAGGCACCCTTGTACTTCCCCCCAGGTCCAGGGGGAGGACAGCCCCAGACTAATGGCCAGCTCCTGCAAGGTTTTTGCAGCCTCTCTATTGTCTGGTAGCCCCCCCCCCACTACCCCTTACCCTCGAATAACCACACAGACACTGGTCTTGGAGGAAAGGGCCACAGTCATGCATTTATTGATGAAAACACGTCATATTAGAGCAGCATGTGCAGTTGGGAGGATGCACAATTTCTCCAGACATCCCACACCTGCCCTATATTCCAGGGCCATCCCTGGTGTGTGCCTGAATGGCTAATGTAGCTCCTGGAGAGGTCATGGGCTAAGGCTCCTGTGGCCGCCCTTCATCCAGTGCCACTGTCCTTGCAGGGTAGCCTAATGAAAGTGGACTTCGACCCCCCCCCCCAGTCTGGGTCCAGGTCATGCAGTCCCCTTGCCTCATGCCAACCAGCGGTAACAAGCCCTTCAGAAGAATTCAACTCATCCCCCTTGCTTCCCCCTGTACCTTCAGCCTGTGACCCTCCCGAGCTGCCACAGAATGGACACAGTCTGACCCCCCCAAGTTGCTCGCTCCAACTACTCCTCCAAGACCTGCCTAAAATAATTCCTCATCATCTCTATCTCCCTATCCTGCACTTCCCTTCTTCCACCCAAAAAAGGGCCCCTGCTGGAAGCATAAATTCCACCATATCTCACCACAAACTCTACTGCAGCCCTCTGCCAGAGAGTGTAAACAGGACACCTCAGCTCCAGGATATCTGATATACATACTATTTCACCTTCTTCCTGGTTCTGACTCCAGTAAGGTGACAGGCATTCTGACCTAATAGGACCACATTATTTACAATACAAGAAAATGTGATTCAGTGTCTCATATTCTAGACCACAGGCACATTTTAATTCTGTGGAAAGAAACGTTTGCCTATTTCTATACCTATAAATCACAGGTTTAAGGGAAATTTTTGAAGTTTGAAGCGTAAAATTATTCTCCTATCTTCACGGTCAGTCAGAAAGATAAGATATAGTTCTAAATTATGCTTGAATTCATTTTTTGAATACCAACTAAACTTTTCAGGTTTCTTACACACTCTAGATCCTCTATTTGTGACAAATTTTGTAATCTTGCTTTAATTACTGTCATATACATTGCAGATACATTAAGTGCATCTAAAGTAAAATATATTTGTAACTGCTGTTAATCCCCTCCTCTACCCCTATGTGTGCTCCATGCCTGTCGTCTCCACTGGTACTAGCCATACTTAGAACTGAAACCTAGCTTGCAAAATGTATTCCATGACTAAATAAACTATAGGAGTTTTCCTACTTGCTCCTATACCCTTTCCTACCCTAGGCCTCCTATCTATATATTACCCTTTGCTAACTGACCCCTCCCCCCTCAACCCTGCTCACCCTACTTATCCTATCCTTCCTGTCATTTGCTCAATACATCAAGCTTATCTATTGCATCTATCAGTGTTAAGTTTATAAACCTTACCTTGTATTGCCTGTACACTTTATACCAATTGTTCCTTAACTGTACACATCTTTACAATGATGTATCTCGCTATGTAATACCTTTCTCAAACGTTGTGTACACTTTGAATACTGGTACCCAAGGTTGCCTTACTAAGTAATGTTTCTTTGTTTGTGTACATGCTTCAGGACCTCCTTGTGAATGAGCTTGCTCAATGGAGTCTTCCTGCAATAAACTTGAACTTGAACTTCAACCAGTCAGTCCACAAATGATTTAAATGGAGTGATGAGAATGTTACTTCAATCTCTTTAAGTCAGGCAGAAGGTGTACCTGAAGATAATCATGATATTTTTTCTAATAGACATATTTTTGTTAGTTCACAATCTTCACATCCTGAACATGTTATCCAATAGGCCAATTTTCTAGATGCCATTAATATTAATACTCCTACCTTCCATCTACCCAGTTTGATCCTCACAATCTCTGCTGGGGTGGGTCTGGATGTTTGTCAGACTAATCTGTAAAACTGACTGAACTGAAGTTCAGTTGTCACTGGATTATGAGTAGACCAAATTTCTGCAATATATAGGGCCATGTTATTTATTTTCATTTCTGCAGTTTTCAATGTTGATATTAATGTAGTTCCCCCTTATCTTTCATTAGACCTACATGTCCTACTTGTTCAATTTAGCTTATAAATTCTTCTTAATGGGAAAGTCCCTTCAACCTATTTTCTGTATACATGTGTAGTTTGTAGGCATGAACAATGATTCACCTCTCTTACACCCCACTAATTTCCCCCTAATTTAAATTTAAATGAAGTTGCTTTACTCTGTTCTGCCTTGGTGAGAAAACCTGTTTCACTCCATTGCAAAGGTCACGACACCACTCATGCAAGGCATCATGGGAGTTGATGATGCGCACATGTACAAGCCAGCAGAAGTGCTACTGTCAGTCAGTTCTGTTACATGTCTTCTGAAGTCCTTGCATTCTTGTCTTGTGCTAGTCATCAGACTTTTCAAGGTAAGTTCATTAATGCTTTCTGTTGTTTAAAGTATGTTCAAGTTGGAAAAATGCAAAAGGAAGGATGCTGTGGCTTGTGACGTTTTGTTATTCAACTGATTAATTCTTATCTGCTAGGAGCTCTTTGCTTATTCCCAGTCCCTTTGATGTGCAAATATGCATTATCAGCTCCCATGTTTCTTTTTATGAATGAGGTCATGACCTTTGCAATGGAGTGAAACAGGGTTTCTCACCAAGGCAGAACAGAGTGAAGCAACTTCATTTTAATTTAAATTAGGATGAAATTAGGGGAATGCAAAAGAGAGGATCATTGTTCCTGTCTAGAAACTACACAGATAAACAGAAAAAAAAAGGTTGAGGGGACTTTTCCTTTAAAATCTGTTTTAGTGATGTTAATCTCCCAGTTTTATTAGTTCATTTTGCTATTGTACATTTTAATATGTTATGCTAGGCACCCTGAGCCTCCAGAATAGGGTGCCAATAAATGAAATGTACCTTATCTTGCCATTTGCCTAGTGTAACTTAGCCCAATATGCTTTTCTAACTAGTGAATAAGAGACCACCCATCAGGCATGAGAAAGAAATCTTTGAAACTCTCACTGCAGCTTGTTCTAAAAACTGGGACTGGATAATGGGCCCTGTGCATGAAAGGGGGAATTGCCTATGTAATGCATAACTGAGGCATGTAGGCAATCCTAAGTCTGAATACCATGCAGTGGGGTTCAGCAGACCCCTGGTGGCATTTATAACAAGTGCGTGAGCCCCTAGCACACTCAATCCACCAGCCAGCTATGCAGTTACATGTCACAGACTGTACGGAGGGAGTGTCAGGGATGTTCCCACACTCCATGCCTTCATGAAGGTGTGGAGTGCTGGGCACAGGGGTCACAAGATACAGCAGGAAGGACCCTGCCATAAAGGCTATTCACCCCCCCCCACAATGGACAGCTGCCAGCTGCTGCAGGATGGGAACACCTTCCACCCTGCAGCCCCAGCCCACTGGGCTGATAGGGAGGGCTGGGGCAGCCAGTCAGGCACTCATCTGTATTTCTTTTAAAAATGGGCCCACACCTTCCCAGGATCCCCTGCTTGCACGCAGAAGGGGATCCACTTCAGGACCCAGGATAAGCATCCGAATTGATGCTCACCTGTTTTCCATGATCTTCCCATGATCTTCCGCCATGCAGCTGCATGCCATGGGATGGGCCCAAGGACAGATGGCAAGTGGTAGTGAATGCCAAGCAGTGTGCACCTGTCTGAAGGCATGGAGATGCGTGCCTGGGGTACGCACCTCTCGCATTTGCCCAGAGCCCAGAGCCCGGTGCATAGAGCCGAATATTAGGAGATTTTAAGAAAAAATTATTAATTTGTGTTAATTTTATTAACCAGGTAAGCACACTGGGCCACATGACCCTTTTACAGGCACAACCCAGGACATACATTAAGATAACAAAATACAGAGCATACACTATATAACAATTATATGTAGAATGCTTCCTGAACAACTTAGAATGTAACAGGAGATGTAAAATTGGAGCAAATCATTCAGGAATCTGCTAGATGCAATTATAAAACAGGATTTGAATCATGTATAAATTGGATTTTTTGGTCCCTGACACTACTAGGCTTGTCAGTCAGGTGTACTACCAGATGTGATCAGTGGCCACTTTTTTCCCTTCTGCCTTTGGTCTGCAAACACTCTTAAAGTACATCCTACATTAGTAAAATCTAGGCATTATAAATATGTGGATGTACCTACAGTACATTCAAAGCCAATATACAGGCTGTGGGCTGGTCTTTCATTGATGTAATGTATGTACAGATACTATATAGGGGAATAAACAGCAATGGATAAATTCGAACTTATTAAAATCCATGCGAGAGAGAGAGAAAGAGAAATAAAAAATGGAAAACGTATAGGAAATTCAGGTTCCCTGATCATTTGTTAGCCTACAAGCAATCCTGTAACTTTTGTAAGGTGTAACTGAGAAAGGCAAAAGTATATTTTTTTTAAGGAAAGACAAAAGGAATTCCTAAACAAGAACCCCCTCAAAACATGGCATATATTAAATAGCATGTTGAGCATTAAAAATCACGTAAATATTTTGGGTCTCAAAAATGGGACAGAATTAAATACTGATGTGGATGTAATTACTGAGACTTTTAAAACATGTTTTGGTAATTCGTCTTAATATGCTCCTAAGCAAAGACCAAATGATCGCATGAATATTATACCAGATTTGCTTCAGAGTGAGTATAGCATACCAACATTTTATTTTAAAATATTGTCTGCTAGGGATGTTGCTAAACATCTAAAGAAAATGGAACCAAATCCAGCAGTGGTGAATTATGGAATCAATCGCCATCTAGTAATATTGGCTACTAAATCCATGTCTGTTTCCATAAGTAAACCATTCAATTTGTCACTATGTGTACCAATACCATATCCCAAGTTTGGAAACAGGCAAAAATTGCACCAATATTCAAATCTGGTGATCAAACTAATGTTAACATTACATTAAATATTGACCCATATCATTACTGGGTATGTTGGCTAAAGTACTAGAAAGGATTGTTTTCGGTCAATTGTTTAACTTCCTCAATACTAGGGTCTTCTAATGGAGGTTCAACATGACTTCAAACCTAAACACAGCACTGCAATGGCCTTGGTGAGGTTCTCCCCAGATGTGCATGCCACCTTCAATACAAGAAAGATGGTAGTTGCGATCTTTAAGAACCTCACCAAGGTTTTTAGTCTGGTGAACCATGAATTGTTATTACGAGCCAGAAAAAGAACTTGGCATATCAATGGAAATCTGTAGCTGGTTTGAGAACTGTCTCTCTGCTGGGCAACAGAGGGTGAGAACAGGTGGGTGTTTTTTCCTTTTTTTTGCTAATGACCTACAGTAGGTGTTCCTTTTTATTTAGTCTATTTTTGAATTCTCTACTATTGGTCTGTGCTCCATCTAATCTATTACTATACACAGATGATGCAGTGTTCTACTGCAGCGGTAATCAATTGGAGTTTTTGAATCAAAATCTTCAAATTAGTTTCAGTTCATTAAAAAAAAACACCTATCTGTGAGTAGTACTGGACTGCTCATTACCCTTTGATAGCCATGTTGAGCATCTAACAATGTCTGGTGTGCCATCACTACGGCAACAATTTTACCGCGACTGACACTACAGCAACAACAGCGACAGATCGCTGTAAGCACGGGACACCGGCACTGCTTTCTGGGGGTCTTGCACCTTCTCCCTGAATCAACTGTGGCTCGAAGTTGATTATTTTAGTTATGAGGGGTGCGGTGGGCAGAACCCCCTGCATGGAGGGTTTGGTGGGCAAAGCCCCCCGAAGAAAACACAGTCTCAAGTGGCCGTCTTTATGCTGACCGCAATTGCGGTCGACATAAAGGTGTTGCTATAATGTCAGTCAACAAAGAATTTGTAGACCGACTGCCATGGATCCACAAATTCCATCCACCAACATTTAAGAGTATTGTACAGATAATAACTCTTTCCTACTGAGTGAAACAAGAAGGCTTTAAGCATAAAGCTTTCTATTGTCCATTTTGGAATATGGACTGCTTGGTTATGGTGCTGCTTCTGAGACAGTGTAAGGAAAAGTAGGTACCATTTTACGTAAAATTTTATGATTTGTAACTCAACTACCTAGGTCAAACCATCCTTGTAATCTTATTGAAATCTGATCAACGCCTGTCTTGGACTCTCCTTTATAACTATCCTAGCAGATTTGTTTTTATTTCAGGTTACCTATGACCTTTTGCAACCAGCTGTTGGTAGTTTATTTACATTATAAAAATGGTCTGAGAAATGGAGCTTTCTGATTGGCTGCAAACATTCTAACAGCCTTATGTTAATCTTTTATTAACATACATGTGCAGTTTAGCCATATGCTGAACACAGTTTAACACTGTTTAAAATGTTTTTTTTTTGTTATAATAGCAATAAGGCACTCCCAGGGATTATGTTAATGGTCAGTTAATCACCCTCTAGGGGCATGTGGCACTCGGCTACACCTCGTGCCACAGTACACCCCTAGAAGGTGATTAACAGACCATTAACATAACCATTGGTCATGCCTTATTGCTTAATTAGCTTGATCATATATAGCAACTAGAACTTCAGATAGACTGCTATATGAGATTCCATTCATGCGTACAAATCATGGTCAAAGGTCACTAGGCTAACAGGCACCTTCAATGTTTAACTCTTTGCACGTACAGATCATCAACTGTATGACTTACAGTAAGTTTTAAAATGTATTACGATTTTACTTGAATGTTAAAGGTAAACTATGAATGTTTTGTATAATGTTTAAATTGAGTGTAATGTGTTATTGTAACTTTACCTACATTTTAACTGTACTTTGCATTTTTCAGTCCTGGATGTCCATGAAAACAGACAGATTTCAGCTCATGAACCATCCAGGTCTTTAAAAATAAAATGAATGAATGAATGAATAAATGATTGACTAATGACCTCATCCATAAGAACTTAGTCTTGAGGCTAGCAGAAGTTCTTCAGTGCACTGTGTCCATCCCCTCACCTTGGGTTGCTGCACCTCATGCCCTTACTGGGAATCAAACCTGTGACCTGGAGTCCTGAACTACCAATTCAACTAAAGTAAATTCTCATTTCGAGGAAGGTTAGTGTGCTAGTTTGATTTCATGCATTGCAATCTTGAAAACCACCACCAGAGGTCTCTCTGCTGTTACTGTTGGCACTATAGGGCTCCCATTTTCAGCTTCTCACCTCTAGATGGTGCTACTGTTCACAGACTGCATTTTTACATTTATAATGCAACATGTCTGTAGGGCTGCTGTACTACCTAAAGCCCCTCTGCTGCCACCCATGGCCAAGCATAGATAAACAAGAAATACAATTTTATTGACAAGTAACCTTCTCAGAAAAGAATTTGAGCCAGCACCTCACTGCTGTTGTGAAGGTATTAGGTAGGGGTGTGTATGTGATGAATATTAGTTCCCAAATACCCTGAACAATAGTGTGTTTGGTACTTAGATTTGCATTTTGAGTATTTTCCTAATTCAAGGGTATTCAGAGGAAAATATTGGGAGGGGGGGACTCTGGACAGTCTCATGTCCACCCCATCATTTCCCACCATCCAACCAGCTCCTCCATTCACCTATACACTGGGTCATTAATGGTGCATCCTACTACTCACCACCCCCCCCACCCTCCTCAATGCATGCTAGTCAGATGACTGCAGTATTCAATAAAGGAAAAGTCTGCCATCAGTTTGGGAGGGGGACTGAATGACTGACCTAGCTTGAATTGTGCTAGATCATAAACTGGGGTCAGGAAAGGTCCCCAAGTTATTATGTTAGGTGTCAATGTGGTTCATTTGGTAGCACATCTACCTCTAGGTCAGAAGATCATGGGTTCTAGTCCCACACCAGGGCTTGAGTCGTTACCATTAACACCGGCACCCACGTGCAACACTATGGAAGTGCTGTACTGTTGGGGTTTGCCGTCCTTTAGATGAGATGTTAATCTGAGGTCCCATCTGCCCACCTCTGATGCTGTCCCGGTAGAAGTAAAAGAACCCAAGGCACTTTCTGCAAGAGTGTACTGGCCAACATTCCTCTTCCCATAAAACCAGTCTATGCAATTGCCCAAAGCAGTGTGTTTATTTATTTATTTATTTAAACATCAGTTTAACAACTTTTGAGCTAGGAGCTCATTTACAAAGGTACCTCGTCACATAGAGGACAGACAGCAGCACAAGAGACAACAAATAATAACAGTTTAAGAGTGAGTTATCATTCAGGGTTACAGTAGGTTCCAATACATATGATAGTAGATAAGTTAAAGTTCAAAATTAGGGTAGGGAGGGTGTAGGCAGGAGAGGAAGGAGGAAGAGGGGAGCGGAACTGGAGGAGCAGAGAGGAGGGGAAGGCCAGGGATGATGGGTGGGTAGAGGGAGGAGGTGTGAAGGAAGGGGGGGAGTGCAGCTCAGCGAGCATTGTCAGTGGGTAATAATTTTTTTTTTTTTTTGTGGGTGTTGATGTGGGAAATAGCTGCCACTGTATGTTTACAGTATTTCACTACCAGTCTCTCATCACTCATAAAGCACTTTGGGATACAATGTGTATGACAGGCACTGTATAAATGCTAATTATTCTTCTTATGATTATTATGTGCAGTCACAAGAGGACACAACTGGAAATCGATGGGAGGTAAATTCAGGAAGGATGTGAGAAAGTTCTTCTTTGCTGAAAGGGTGGTGGAGTCATGGAACAGACTGCCAGTGGAAGTGAAAGAGTCAAGAACTCTAAATGAGTTCAAACATGTTTGGAACAGAACCAGGGGACCCAGAGATGCAAAAGGGAGATACAGGAAGGGAATGGATTCAGAGGGCGAGGGAGGAGCAAGAGAATTAACAAAGCATGGCTTAGATCGATGGATTTGGTAACCACCAATATGGGCAGACTTGATGGACAATTGTTTTTTTTCTGCTGTCAGGTTCTATGTTATTCATTAATATTAGTATTATTGTAAACATCCCTTTGGGGCTCTGGGGGAGGGTTTGTGCTAGGGAGGGATGTTTGTGTAAAACCACACTGTTGCCCCAGGCAAAGTACCAGAAGAGAAGTCATTTTTTTTAAATGTGCGTACTGGAGAACAGGGGAAGCGAGTGCAGGAAATAATCAGCACTGGAAACGCAAAACTGCTAGCTCACACATGCTGAAGAGTACCCACACCCAGGAATAAAGTCGTAAATGGAGCACAATTGACTTTTCACGGTGAAGTCTGGGTCAGTACAAAGGGTAGTTAAACTACAAAAAAGGGTCTGAAAAACTGTCTTTTAATAGCATAACTTTATTTCCAAATCACAGCAAGGGTGTAGGCAGGCATACTCATTGTACACATTTGTGTGCAGTTTCTTCGAGTGCCTGTCTCAAACCATATATCTTTTTGTTACCACTGTCATTATGAATCTGTAGTATTTGAGTTTGTGTAGGCCACTTAGTGTCTGTATGCGTTTAAACTTCTATTGTTTAGGACATATATATGTGTACAACCTGTTTAGGGATTAATGAAGTCATCTGATATTCTGATTTGCTTTGAAATTAGGGGCAGCAGTCTGAAAGGGTGTGTACATTTTAATTTAAATGAGGGGCAGCATTTGGAGAAAGTGTGTACAGAATGGAAATATCTGGCGACAACCCTGAATCACAGTGCTTCAAAGAAAGTGCAAAAAGGCAAGATACAGCTCACTCACATCCACCTCTGGGCTTCAGGTACAGGAGTGTTGTTTTTTTGGCAGGGAGGAGCTTGATATCAGATATATGAAGTTACAGTTTCCACAGAGTGTGCTGATCACACTGAAAACCAGCACCACATTGAGCATAGGATATAATCCTGGTTCTTGAAATAAGAATTCCAAAACACCATTCCAAAGAAACAAACTGTAAAGATCCCACACATCGCCGCATGCCTGCTGCTCTGAGGATGACATTTCATTACATCGATATGTAAGCTAATAACGTGAATGCCATGGCATGGGCCAGTATGAGTCAATGTATGGGGGGTGTTTACAGTTTGTTTCTTTGGAACTGCATTTTGGAGAAGAACTTTATAAAAAAAACATTTTTTCATTCATTTTGGTAACCAGGAAAGGCCCACTATGCACAAATACTTGTTTTTAGGGGCAACCCAGAAGCACTTGGGAGGTTAAGTGATTTGTTTAGAGTCACACAGTATCCAAGTAGAGGTCGTGGGAATCAAACCTAGGTCTGCTGGATGTACCAAGCTCATTCATGGTTCGTTACTCTAACCTCTAGGCTATACTGCCAGCCCAAACAGACACAAAGCAGCTTATATTTCTCATTGGCTCTGTATTTCTTTTCCTCACTATTTTACTGATGTCATAGGCATCAAAACAGGATTGCTATTCTTTGAGAGTACATCAGCTCCCTATTACTTCTCCCCAATCTAATGTCGTAATACTCTTTTTGTGACATCACAGTTATTCCCATAGCAACAGACTGTGATGTCACAACAGAGCATTATAATGTCACACTCCCACTATAGCTATAATAAGCTATAGAGGCAGGTGAACTCTAAGGGATAAATGTCTTGTTTTTGTGGAAATTTCTTCAGTAATAAATATTGGAGATGAGAAATCTATAGCAGATATGCTACGTACAAGCTGAATTGTGTCTAAATATTCTGTTTCCCAAAGTTTTCCCAAAGGCGTCAGCTGCCCATTAAGATCATCTAAGTTAATATTAACTAATCTCCACTTACGATATAATGAAATTTCTGGGATTCCATGAGAAATGTAATTTACACTTTCATTGAGTGACACTTCAATGGGACTTTAGCCACTGAAATAGAAATGCAATAGAGAAACTTTCTAAAATACCTTTAAGAATTTCAGCTAGATATCCCTTCCCATAAGGAACTTATTGATATGTGTACTCAATACCTGTAATGTTCTGTCAAGTTTAGCAAACAAATTAAAAACAAGCCCACTGTTCTCTCCTGATACAGTGGCTCATCTGTTAAGACAAATATTGTCTCCCTTGGAAAAAATATTATCAATTCATCTTAAAGGGTCAACGTATGAAAGTTTTTTGACTTACTCCCCCCCCCCCATCAACTCCACATAGCCTCCATATGAAAAAAGGTGACAACATCAGAAAGGACCCGATTGCCTTGTTCACATGGCGAGAATTTAAATTGCTGCCATGCTGACTGTTGGGGACAGTCTTTCTGAAATGCTGTGGAGCAATGTTCAGATGGCATGGCCCTGGAGAACTGTAGATGCTCCCAGCAAAGTTCCACCATTTTGGGGAGGGTTCCAGCAGAGAGGGGGCGGCTGAGGTGGGGTGACACTGCCAGAAAGATCAAGGATGGGTCTTCCGACCCAAGTTCAGCTAAAGGTTGTTTTTGATACTGTAAACACAGCTGAACTTGAGGAAGTGGTTCCCAGGGTGGTAGCCTGGGTAAAACATTGGCTGGACAACAGGACACAGAGGGAAATAGTAAATGGAGTCCACTCTGAAGAAAGAGGGGTTACTAGTGGGGTACCACAGGGTTCAGTATTGGGTCCAGTCCTTTTTAATGTCTTTATAAGTGACGTTGCAGAGGAACTGGAGGTCTGGGGGCCACCTAGGCCCCCAGAAGCTATAGGGTTTTTCATGCTTTCTGGTGCATTTTGGGGGTTATTTTGATACATTTTGGAATGAGTATGCTAACATCACAACTACTTCAATGTAGAGGATGCCAGGGTGCCATTGGGGGCTATTTGATGCCTGAACAGGTGCTAAGATCAATAGGAGAGTGCCCTGGAGAGCTCTTTCATGCTCTCAGTTTTGCAAGCATGTCAGAATATTGATTTTAGGTTGCAGTGCCACCACTCAACATTGTGCAAGTGTGCCCTGAAGGGCTCTTAGATGCCTCCAGTTAAAGACCCATGGAAGAGTGCCTGGGTGGTGGACTCTTTGATGCCCTCATGTACTTTAAGGATGCCCACCATTCCACAGAGTGCAACAGTGCCTTGGAGGGCTCTTTGATGCCTCCATGTGCTACAAGAAAACATGGAAGAGTGCACTTGGTGGGCTCTTTGATGCCTCCAGCCATGTGCTCCAAGAAGACATGGAAGAGTACCCTGGAGTGCTCTTTGATGCCTCCAGGATGGTGCTGCAAGAAGACATGGAAGTTCCTTGTATTTTTTTGACACCTGGTAAATGCAAACTAAAATCTCAAAGGGCATCCTTTCAGCAGCTGGAGGCATCAAACAGCCTTCCAGGGCACTCTTGCACCCTGTGGGGTGGTGGCACTGGCTGCAACCTAAAATCACAAAGAACATCCTTAGAGCACCTGGAGGCATAAATAGGCCCTGCAGGGCACTCGTCTGTGTCTTCTTGCAGTACCTGGAGGAAACAAACAGCCCTCTAGAGCACTCTTGCACCATGTTCAGTGGTGATGGTGCTATACCCTATAATCACAAAGGACATCCTTAGAGCACCAGGGCATCACAGAGCCCTCCATGGCACTTCTCTGGCTTGGATAGCTCTTTGATGCCTCCATGTGCTGCAAGAAGACACAGAAGTGAGAGTGCCCTGGAAGGCCCTTTCATGCCCCCAGGTGTTCTAAGGATGTCCTTTGTGATTTTAGGTTGCAGACAGTGCCACCACTCCACAGGGTACAAGGGTGCCCTGGAGGGCTCCTTGATGCCTCTAGATGCTGCAAGAAGACATAGAAGAGCTTTGTATTTTTTCAGCACTGAATGGAGGCAAACTAAAATCTCAAAGGGTATCCTTTTAGCACCTGGAGACATCAAAAGAGCCCTCGAGGGCACTCTTGCACCCTGTGGAGTGGTGACACTGTCTGCAACCTAAAATCACAAAGGACACCCTTAGAGCACCTGGTGGCATAAAAGGGCCCTTCAGGGCACTCTTCTATGTCTTCTTGCAGCACTTGGAGGCATAAAAGAGTCCTCCAGGGCATTCTCCCATGTCTTCTTTCAGCACCTGGAGGCAACAAAGAGCCCTCTGGGGCACTCTTGCACCCTGTGGAGTGGTGATGTTGTGCCCTAAAATCACAAAGGACATCCTTAGAGCACCTGAGGGCATCGCAGAGCCATTCACTGCACTCTTCTCTGGCTTGGAAAGCTGTTTGTTGCCTCTATGTGCTGCAGAAAGACACAGAAGAGTGCCCTGGAGGGCCCTTTCATGCCCCCAGGTACTCTAAGGATGTCCTTTGTGATTTTAGGTTGCAGACAGTGCCACCACTGCATAGGCTGAAAGAGTACCCTGGAGGGCTCTTTGATGCCTTCAGGTGCTAAAAGGATGCCCTTTGAGATTTTAGTTTGCCTCCATTCAGTGCTGAAAAAAGACAAGGAACTTCCATGTCTTCTTGCAGCACCTGGAGGCATCAAACAGCCCTCCAGGGAACTCTTCCTTCCATGTCTACTTGCAGCATCTAGAGGTATCAAAGAGCTCCTTCAGGGCACTCCTAAATTTCTTCTTGCAGAACCTGGAGGCATCAAAGAGCCCTCCAAGGGAAGAGTTCCATAGAGGGCTCTTTAATGCTCCCAGGAGCTCTAAGGATGCCCTTTGTGACTTTAGGGCACAGCACCACCACTCCACAGGGTGCAAGGCTTGGAGAGCTCTTTGATGCATCCAGGCGCTGCATGAAGACATAGAAGAGGGCCCCAGAGGGCCCTTTCATGCCCCCAGGTACTCTAAGGATGTCCTTTGTGATTTTAGGTTGCAGACAGTGACACAACTCCACAGTGTGCAAAAGTGCACTGGAGGGCTCTTTGATACATCCAGGTGCTGTAAAAGGATGCCCTTTAAGATTTTATTTTACCTCCACCAGATGCTGCAAAAAGACAAGGAACTTCCATGTCTTCTTGCAGCACCTGAAGGCATCAAAGAGCCCTCCAGCGAACTCTTCCTTCCATGTCTTCTTGCAGCACCTGGAGGTATCAAAGAGCCCTTCATAACACTCTTCCAAGTCTTCTTGCAATACCTAGAGGCAACAAAGAGGGCACTCCTGCACCCTGCGGAGTGGTGATGCTGTACCTTAAAATCACAAAGGGCACCCTTAGAGCACCTGGGGGCATCAAAGAGCCCTACATGGCACTCTTCCCTTGGAGGGTTCTTTGATACCTCCAGGTGCTGCAAGAAGACATGGAAGAGTGCCCCGAAGGGCTCTTTGATGCCACCAGGTGCTTGAAGGATTCACTTAGCATGTTATTTATTTATTTATTTTAAAGTTGATAACTGGGAAAGGTACAGTACCATGAGCAGAGCTCATTTCCAGAAACGACCTGGAGAAGGGGGAAGCATGTGTCAGTGTAATGGTATTAGATTTTTTTAGGACTAGCCAGGTCAAAAGCAGGAGTAATTGTACATTGTTAGAGATAGTTGCTGATGATTTTCAACAGTAAACATAACTGAAAATGCCATGAATGATTACACATTATTTGTCGATATAGAAGGCATTCTTGCGAACTGTTGCTCTGCCATTAAACACATCAGCTATTTTGTCCATGTCTAATGCATCAGTGTGTTCCTGATGAATGTGAAGCAGAGTCACACTATTTAAGCATCTCTGTGACATTGTTGATCGAAGGTATGTTTTCAGTCTCCTTAGTCCTGAAAAAGAACGCTCAGCTGTACAAGTTGATACTGGTACTGCCAGTAAGATCTGAATACATTTTGCAAACTCTGGCAGTAAATCACAAACGGATTGTTTTTTTGTGATGACACAGTACACATCTTGCAATGAATCAACAGTTTTCCCACTAGCTTTTGTTATGTCAATGAACATGTCACAGTGTAGTTGTAGATGCCCTGCATCGAAGTCATTGCCATAAAAATTAGATATGGGATCTAATGGCCCTTGTCCTATCGCATATTTTTCTGCATCTAACATGAGCTTCTGAGCAGGAGTCTGAAATCTATCTTTGAGTGAAACAACAACCTGATCAATCACTTGGAAAAATATTCTCCTGAAGTGGTCTTTTAGGGATGCGTCAGTAACTGATTGAGAGCCATCATCTATACACTGAGGAACTTTGCGTTGACTCAGAAGAACTGGTTCATCTAACTGCAGTTCCTCAGCTCTTCCTTCCACTGTGCTCCAGAAGTTGTCAAACTGCCCTCTGTATTATTGTATAGCATCAAGAAGAGTTTGAATCATACCATTAGCTTTTAGAAATTGAAGAGAGGTTTCTTGAAGGGCTGTGTTTACACGGTCACAGTGAGAGAAAACTTTTAAGAGAAGACTCAGGAAAAAATCCTTTAAATGATCGTGGCTGTGCCAAGAACCCTCCTGCTCCACACTCCTGAGTATTCTCTGAGGACACACTGTCCAGAAATTCCAATAACACTAAATAGTTTTCTAGAATTGAATTTAAACTATTTGCCCTGACTGTCCACCTTGTTGGAGCAAATGGTTGTAAAGAGCCAGGTCTAGTGTCTTCCATACCGCTTTGTATGTTTTCAAAAAAAGTTAGCCATTTTGGAGAGTCTCTAATGAATGTTATCAGTTCCTGCAACTGATTTAGCATGTCTAGACATTCTTGTATTTTGCTGATGCAGTTCTGTACTACAAGGTTCAAAGAATGTGCCAAACAATGTATGAAAAGGGTCCTAGGCTCAATAGCATTTAGCCTAACCTGCACTCCAGAATAAATCCCAGCCATACTAGCAGCCCCATCATAACACTGACCCCAGCATTTATGTATATCTAAGTCAAAACATAACAGAACATCTTTCAGGATACCTAATAGTGTAGCAGCATCAACAGCTGATGTTTCATGAAATCCTAAAAATGCTTCTTCAATTTCGAAATCCTCACTGACAAATCGAAAACATATTGAGACTTGTTCATGAACAGTAATGTCTGTTGTCTCATCCATCATTACAGCAAACTACTGAGCTGATTTGATTTTGGAAACAATTGTGTTTTGCACATCTTGTCCCATAATGTCCAGCATTTCATTCATTATGTCATGAGACAACCACCTGTAGCTATCCCTTAACAACCACTGCTGCAACTGTGGACAATCAGTAGCGTGCACTTTTAGCACTTGTATGTAATTGGAACTCTCATCTGTATGGCCCCTGATAGCAAGCCCCTGTCGGGCCAATAATCTTAAAGTTGTCATCATTTTTAAAGTGCAATCCTTGCATCTACTGCTCGCTGCCTACTGGCATCAGACAGAATGCTGTACACATTTTGCTTGACGTGCGTTTTCGTTACAGCCTCACTGTGAGAGCCACTTTTCTTATGGGATTCAAATCTTTCTATTGCCTTATACCATGTACTATAACAAGTAGCTGTGAATGCTTCATCCGCTTTTGTGGAAAATGTGAGCAGTTTTTTTCTCTCTTGCCCCTTTACACACTGATCAGAAGCCCTTTTTTTTGATTGGAATCATATAGTAACCATTTGAACCAGTCAATCCACCTTTCTTGAAAGGTTCTGCCTTTTTTTCTTGGAGACTACTAATGATTCCTGTCTTGGTTTTTCTTTTACAGACAGAGTGCTGCTGCTGCTACATGGCTCCTCAACATCGACCACGTCCACATCCCTAGCAACATGAACTTGTGCAGCTGCTGTTTCCTCAGCTTCAAAAATTTCTACGTCACTTGTTGGTGCTGCTGTACTGCTGCTTAGCCCATTTTTTTATAAACTTGTCCATTTTATGTTACAATGTGTGTTTTTCTTGTGTTGACTTAGAAGTTGGAACATATTTCACTGTTAGTTGATGCACAGAATGTAATGTAATACAAATATTACTGAGAGTCAGCAGGGGTCAATATAGCACTCGACTACCACTTTACTTCACTTTGTTTTGACAGAACAGACCTCTCTTAAATACGAACAGTCTGACTTATTTTTTATTTTATTTGTATTCTGTCCTTGGTCCAATTTGGGTGGACAAAGAACTGTACGGACAGGACAGGAGGACTGTGACAGGCTGCTGAATCACACAGCTGCTCACACTCACACAGAGTTCACTGCATAGTCACTTGAATTATGACACAGAGCAGACCACTTTAAAATTCCACGGTCTGAGATAGCCTTTTTATTTACACTTTGTGGATGGACAGACACTTGTACGGACAGGACAGGAGGACTGTGACAGGCTGGATAATGAGACTCAGCTGCTCACCCTCACTAACACAGAGTTCACAGGCACCCACTGACAGCACTGCCTATTCACTTGAATTATGACACACACAAACAGCAGACCACTTTAAAATTCCACGGTCTGAGATAGCTTTTTTATGTATGCTTTGTGGACGGACAGACACTTGTACGGACTGTGTACGGACAGGACAGGAGGACTGTGACAGGCACGGGACAATACCACTCAGCTGCTCACCCTCACTCAGAGTTGAATTATGACACACAGACAGACCACTGCTGCCAGGTGCCAAATATTGCTTTTTACCCAGGCCCAAGCCCAATCCCTCCTATTCCCTTTTCCTCAAGTTCAGCAGTCTTAGTCCAAGTCCAACTGGAGAGGCTTGCCTGCAGCCTGTCAGGGTCACAGCAAACAATGACCAACTGACTGTTCAGTTCACTCAGACTGAACCAGCAACTCTCCCTTCCTCTCCAGATTGAGACTCCCTCCCGCTGGCTAACTTTGCTGCAGACGAAAGACGACCCACACCACCAACACAGACACACACACTGGTCTGGAGGATGGCTAAACCCACTGCAGATGCTTGTGAATAATAACATTTATAATTAAATGCTGCTTGGTGGTTTACTTTGTTGTTTGCTCTCTAATACTGAAACTCTACTTTCAGATCACACAGACACACACACACACACACAGCCTAGCCTGAACCCACTGCAGAATTTTTTTGTAAAAAAAAAAAATGCTATTTGTTTTTGCTAGTCTGTCTTGAGAGAGTAGTGTAGTGTAGCATCACTGCCAACTGTACAGCGACCTCGGCTGGTTATCCCCTTAGCTTGCCGTCAATACTCTCTTGGCTCCCTGATTGACTCTATACTCAGAAACCAGACCCCTTCAGCGCTTGCAACATTATTGGTACCTCAAACCTCCTCCTATAGACTGCGATCGGTAGATAAATCCCTGCTGAATGTACCTAGATGTAAAACATCAAAAGGCTCTGTTGCCTTCAATCACTCTGCTCCTCAGCTTTGGAACTCTCTCCCCCAAGCACTTGGAATATCTGAATGATCTGGATCCCATGATAGCTTCAAAAAGGAGCTGCGCTTACATCTATCCCTTGCTGATCTCTACACTTTTTTTAATCCTCCATAATCCACTCACCTGCCAGCTGTTGCCTGGCCTAACTTTAACCTCCCTACCTCATAGCACTTCTTACCCTTACTATCTCCTTGAGAGTTAATCTACCCCAACTCACCCTTCCCCCCACACCGGAGTCTTGTTTCAGAGGCCGTGATAATGCATCCTGCACAGTCAGGAATTTGCCCTTGCCTTGTTTCGCTGCCTATTTGAATCTTCATTGTTGCGACTAATTTGAACAATGTCTCTTTGCCGCAGTGCTGTGGTATCTCTTCCTAGTCTGTGTAGGTTTTCTCTGCCTAAAAAATTCTATGTGAATTGCATTGATTGTTATTGTCCTGGCTGCATGTATTCATTACTACTAACTGTTTTGACCTATGCTATTGTAATTTCATTGTACTCATGCTATGTAACTGTCTTTGATTGTTGTAGTCTCCCAGGTAGTGCCTGAAAATAGTCATTTCATGGCTAGTGCACCTACCCAGTTAACGAAAGCTAAATAAATAAATAGCTATAGGTTGGGGTAACTAACTTTACCCACCCAGCAGCCACTGTCTCAGTCAGTCTACTCTCTGACTGACTGCACTGCAGTGTTGCCAGTGCACCAGTCCAGAATGATTTTTTCAGTTTGTTTTTGTTCTATTCTATCTGACCTTTTCTTGCTTTTCTATCCCCAGAGCCTCAGTGTGTGTTTGTGTTTGTTGAGAGTGACGACTGAGACCTGAATACAGCAATGGGTCTGACCATCTGTCTACTCTGTCACAAAATTCACAAACAAACTGAACACTGGCACTGCAGTCTAAATAATTTGTTTTTTAAGTTGTAAAATGTTGCCTTCCTTGCCTATCTGCAACAAGGCAGGCACTCAGTAGTACCCTTAGGTAGCAATAGGCTAAAGAATCGGTTGACCGATGACCACAACAACGAAAAAACGACGATTGCTACTCGACTTGCTCCTCGCTCTGCTCACAGCATGGATCCTCTACAAACTACTGCTGACTCCCTGACTCCTCGCATGTGATGTGCAGCTCTCAGTTGACGCTGCTCTCTACCTGCATCACATGACCATCTCCTTGACGAGTCATGTGTCCGATATCTGTATTGCAGCACAGGATTGGAGAAGCCAGATGCAGTGAGCGAGCACTCAGTAGGCGCAGGGTCAGGTCGGGAATTGTCGGGTCGAGAGTTGGGACTTGGGGACAGGGGACTGGGGAGGGACTCGAGCCGGGAGGAGGAGCTGCACAGTACAGTGGAATGTATGGGTCTCTCTCGGTCGGTCGGAGCTTCAGGGAGATGACTTCTGTCTGTGTGCCTGTGTGCGCATCCATCGCATCACCACTGGGGGAGCCAAAGAACAACATGCAGCTGCTACAAACGGATGGACTTCGAGCAGGCTTGAAGAACTTGATATGACAGCTACTGAACTGTCAAGTGAGTTGTGGCACCTACTAGCTAGTGCTACAGTTGGCGGCTACCACTACCAGTGGGGGGAGTGGGGCAAAACCAATTTGTGAAACTTGGGGCCATGGGCTGGCATGTGGAAGGGAGGATCAGGCTAGCAGGCAGGCAGGGAAGTGGGGGGGGACTGAAAAGGCAAGGTAATTAAGAGGACTTTGGACTTGCTTCCCAGAATTGAGGGTGCTCATGTAAACTTTGTGGGTGTTCAAACACCCGGGCACCCGTGCTGTCAGCGCCCCTGTATCCAATAGGTAGGGAAATGGGCAGACTAGGTGGGCCAAGCGGTTCTTATCTGCCGTCAAAGTCTATGTTTCTATGTTTGTAAACCAAGGGTTAAACATTGCATAAAATACTGTCTCAGAGTCGAGCCGTGACACTGGGCATGCACTTATGCATACGCACATGCCCAATGTCACAGCTTGACTCTGAGACCATGTTTTCAGCCATTTTTAGCCTCGGTTTACAAAAAGAGCCACTTGCCTGAGTTCAGCTGTGTTTAATCTGCCAGAATCAACCTTTAGCTGAAGTCAGGTCTGAAGACCCATGCATGAGCCTTCTAAGTGCAGGCTGGGAAAAGCCTGTCACAGTGTTGCGAGTGGTCTCAGATAAGAAGAATGGCACAACACACCAGCACTACTGTGCAATCCAGTCACAACACTACACAGTGAGTTATGCGGAAAACAATGGCATTCAGATGTGCACAGCAGCACCAATCTGGCCACTGTGCACCACCACCAATGGTTCAGAGTTGGCTAAATGAATGGGGCTACAGAGTCAGCCGAGGTTTATAAACCTTTACATACTTATTTTTTGAGAGAACAAACACACACACAGTCACATACACTTGCTTAAGGTGGGTGGATAGAGTTTGATTTATGCCATTCATTAACAGGAGAAAATGATTTCACATCAGCCCATCTGGCTGAAGCCTTTGTAAAGAATGGCCAGTTTCTCCGCAATTAGAAGCTCATTCCAATATCTACTATGCAAATTCAACCTCAGATCCATTTGTATGCAAATGGTTCTCAACTATACATTTTGTTCAGCTCCTTTTGTATTGCATAGTATTATATTGTATTGCATTACATTTTGAACCCCAAATCGCAGTCACTAACAGGGGTGGCATAAAATTGATGGATTCTAATTATATCATTGGGCTACCACCTCATTGAGCTATATATGTGTTTGGTGCATCCCAGTGGGTGAGGTATCCCCCATGACAGAGGTACAGTACAAATTTGAAACCCAGCTGTTAGTGGCTACAGATGGGTTTGCACCTGCTAATAGACTTAATTGCACTGAGATCAGGCTGCAGCATTGCACTGCACCAGACACATGGCAAAGTCCTATACAATGACCCCATCTCTTTTGTTAATAACATGGGGATCTCTCCCAGATGTGTCCATTTTCTTAGCCCACCCCAAAATAATGAGCCCTTATGGTCCAATGGTCTCCATCCCCCAAGAGGCAGGGTGGCCTATATGCCTAGTGGTCCAATAGACACAACATGCACTCCCAAAAGTTTATCCTACAGTACAATTTGCATTAAACTGTCATGACAAGGGTTGCTTTCACATTTCTCAATGAATTGCATCAGCATTGCTGGATCCAGCAGAAAGCCTTGTTAAAACTGTTGTCTAAGAGTTACAACCCTATTTTTCAATACATTGTGACAGAACTGCAGATGCATTCCAGATGAGTTGTAAAATCATTTCATAAAAGGTGTTCTTGAGCTGATTAAGTGTTGAAAAATAATACGAGTTGTCAATGCATTGTCAACTTAAAAAGCAATGTAAACCAACTCATTGGTGTTTCAGTTTAATGCCCACTGTACTGTAGTAGTCCAGTGGCTCATAAGTCCTAGCATTTGCTGTGCCTCATACCTCGGGGTCCAACAGTGCTCCCCTGAACTTTGCCCTCCCATCTGGCTTCTGCACCCCATTGCAGCACTATGCCCCAAATTAACACCAAGTTTTTCCAGGCAGTAGCCTGGAAGAGGTGTATGAGGCAGCGACCACAGTTTCTATTTTTTATTTACAACCAGGTACTGTAACTCAAAGCTTTAGTGAGTTTTTCTGTGAGTGTTATGGGAAAGTCCACCAAGTGCCACCCTGACTAATGATAGTTAGTTGTAAATAAAAAAAAAAGGAAATCTAGGGCAGAGAAAACAGTGTAAATATGAGTACATGATGATGTTTAAGATTATTAATGGTACAAAATATGAAACTGGATAGAAAACCAGACACAATCGGGACCATCGCCCTGAAGAAATAAATTGCCTATGAAACATTGGCAAACTTGGTGGTTAAGAAATCAAAAATAAAAATACAATGGGTTTATATGTGTCTGCGGGAGTGGATGGTCATTTCTTCTGCTAACTTAGATGCTGCCATATTGATCAGGCATCTCCCCACACTTTTTCAACTTTCTATTTAACAGTGTTCTGCCCTTCCAATTTTCTTTTCTATTGCTAATCAGTAATACTAATAGCAAGTGCTGAAGAGCATATCATCAGTGGCCAGCAGCAGCTGTTATAGGTAAATGAGTGACAACTGGAGGGTGGACATAGAAGGAGTAACAGGGAAGGAGGGCTGAAGGAGGAGAATAGGGATAAGGAAGGTACTAGAGGGTAGAGCAGAAACAGAGTACTGCACTCAGCCAGAAAAAATACACACTACAAATCCACTACTGCTCACTCATGGTCCATTAATTGCTTCCAATAGTGCCATATGGCATTCGAATCATCTGTAGCTTTACCTGACCCCACATGGCCGCCCAGGATGATATGAGTTATTAAATAACAAAATGCAGTACTAGAACCCTGGTGTTTCAGGTCTTAACGTGACTCTTCTTCAGGGGATGTCATTGTACAGTGTGCTTTTTCTGGTCAAATGCAGTACTCTGCGTCTCTGCTTCAAGAAGCTTTCTTGCCAGCACCAACTGCCATCAGCTGAGAGTGTGAGGTGTCTTGCATATTTCCTGTCTAGGGAGTAGAGGTAGGCAAACTGAGGGTGGAGGGGAAAATAGACAAGTGCAAAGTGGTCATAGAGTAGGAGATTCAGGGCAGAATGGGAGGAGGCAGGGGAAGAGGCTGGGCCAGAGACAAAAAAGTCTGTATGAGAAAGTAGCCTGCCCTGCAATGGTCTGGGAGAAGGGGAGGGAGAAGGCGCAAGAGAAGAGATCTGTAAGGCAGTAAGGGGGGGCAGGTAAGCAGAGGAGAGGCAGCATAGCGCAGTGGTTTAAGGCTCTGAGCTGCAAATCTGGTGACATCCAGCAGACAAGACCTGGGTTTGAATCCCACAGCTTCCACTTGCATACTGTGTGACCCTGAGCAAGTCATTTAACTTCCCTGTGCTCCCAGGTCGCTCCTGTAAAAAAGCTTTCAGCTTAGTGTGCTACTCCTGGTTAAACAACTAAAAAAAAAACAGTATTAAGCAATGAGGGATACACAATCAGAGAGGTTTTGACCCTTCTGGGAAGGAAGTGAGAGAAAGAAGTATAAGAAGCAGTGATGAATATGGGTAGGGCAGTAAAGAGTAAAATAACAGAAAGAGTCGAAAAGGGAGTTCTGTCTGGCCAGGGTACATTTAGGGTTCTGCACTATAAAACCACATCCTCAGAGTCACATACCAAGAGAATCATTTTAACAGCAATCTCACAATGTGGGGGGAAGGGAATAAACTTTGTTCTGATACAATTCACCATATTTCAGGAGGAGTTTTTCTGTGGACAGCATCCAACAAACCAGCCATTAATTTATGTATTTATAAAGTTTGACCAAGAAAGGCATACTGAGCGGTGGCAGCTCATTCCCCACCCCAAAAAAAAACAACTAAGAATGCAGTCAGAGTCTGGATGCCTCCAAAGTGCAACCATTAAGGCATGACTAGGGGTTAAGTTACCAGACCCCCAGATACTTCAATTGGTTTTCCAGTTTTCAGTAAAAAATCCCCTGTTGGCATTAGGAGAACTGTTACACAAAATGCCTTGAAAATCTAAATTTCTTGACCATTAACTTTTTATTGCTAAAGACGTTTCCATTAAAACATGATCTTTTTTTCCTTGGACTTCAACTGTGTCCATGGCTTAGTCCAACTCTAAAGTCATAAACCCCTGTTTATGACATCACAGCCTGTTGCCATGGATATGATTCTGATATCACAAGCAGAGGATTATATTTTCCAGAACAGGAAAATTAGGTGGAGCAGAGGAAATCTAAGGGGCAAACCACCTGGTTTTGTGGGAATTGCTTTAGTAATAAACAACAGAGCTGGCCCAATGGCTCAGAGGGCAGAAGCATTCATACCTCACCTACCACCACGCTGCCAACCTGAGTTCGGGTACACACTTGGGTCACTCCAGGGTCAGTCAGTGGAAGGAGGATTGTGCATCTCTGTGGACATTCTCCTCCTTGTGGGAGGGCAGACTGCTCCACCATAATACCACCACCTAGGTGACCATGGGTGGTGGTGTGAGTTGGAGCAGCAATTCCAGATGGGGGACACTCCCTGATGGAAGACATCAGCACGTCTTCCAGGTGCATGCATCCAACTGTCACCTGCATGGAGCATCTGTGGGTCAGTAACCAAGAATAATAAAAAAACACCATCAGTGGCAGGATTCTGCCCCACAGAGCTTGGCAGACCCCACACCGCCTACTGGGTGAAGGGACCACCCCAAACTAAGCGTGGCAGTGGAGGGGGTTGGGATCCTCCTGATGGCCCTGCCACAGGGGGTTTGGGGGTCACCCCAATGTCTCTGCCACAAGGGGCAATCTGTGGAGAACTCGGTAGCACCCAGGTAAGTCCCAGAGATGATGGATGATGGGGGTGGAGGAACCACAAGGGCCAAAGGGGGCATGTCAGGTGGAGTGGAAGGGGGGAAATTAACAATGGAATGTTCTGAAATTCAGTTTTTTGGGATCATGTCACAAAATCTGAGTCTTGCTGATGCCAACAGGAATTACTCCCTTCTGATGCTTTTGCAGTCAAAGTCTACCAAAAATAGGAAGAGTAGGGACTGCTAGAGCGGAAAGTGAAATGTCCACAGCAAGGCATAAGGTGAATTAAAATAAGGCTGTAAACTACACAGCTTCTAGTTAAATCATGTGTAGTATTAATACATTCAGAAAGAGTAAAGAAATATATTTTATAGGAAGAAATACAAAACCACGCACTCACCCACATGGCACACAATGAGGCGAGGCTTTGCCAGGAAGAAAAACCACTAAGGCAATCACAACTTGCATCCAGTAGTATTTTCTAAACCATCATGTAATTAAGCAATAAGGCATGACAGGGTGTGCATTATTGTGAGATAACGACACATCTCCAGAAGTGAAGCCCGAGGTGAAGCCAAGGGCTTTACACACCCAAGAAGTGCCTTTATCCCTAAATTACGCACACCCCGGAATGCCTTATTATGATTATAAAATGGCTTCCCTGATTTTTTTTTTTTTTTATTTTAGGACCAAATAATGATGTTCAGAAAGTTCAGCATTTCTGAACTGTGCTGCTGTGCTGGGGTAACAACACAGTCATGTGACTAGATTCCACCAATCACAGTACAGTATTTCTCTTACCCATTTTATAATTTATAGTATTGGCACATACAAACACTATCAACAGAGCTAACTGGTAATGGCTGAACTCTGAGCTTTCAGTTAAAACAAATTCAGGTTCTAGCCCCAACGGCTCCAAAGTTAGACCATTCAAAGATAATCCCATTAAAATGGGATAACTTTGGGCTGGCCCATCAGAGCTGGCGACCTGGGTTTGGGAATGAGCTTGGGTCATCGTAGGCTGGCTGGGAGAGGAGGATTGGGCATCCCAGAGGATGTTCTCCTTTGGGGGGGCCATCAGCTCCACTGCTATACTGACACCTGGGTGACCACAGGTGGCGGTGCTTCTGGAGGACCTAGTGAGTGGAAGGACATCAGCTGGTGCCACACTGCACATGCTTGTGTGCATGCATGCTTGCACACCCTTGCCACTCACATCCTGGGGTAAGAGGAAAGAAGTAGAAAAAAACCCAACCAGCAGGATGACGCTGGCAGCTCGCAAGCCCTGCACTTGGCTACTCAGGCACCGTCTCCCACAACCAAATCTGTTCTGTGGCAGGAGTTAGGGAAGCTCCACCACCCCCAACAGAGGGGGAGCTCTGTGGGAACATAGGAGGTGAAGGCAGGTTCTGGGGGATGCCAGGGTGGCAGGACTGGGGCAGCCGAGCAGATGGGGACAACCACAAAGCAGGGACAGAAATACATTAACCAAAAAAACTGGATAACTTTGGAACCATTAGGGCTAGAAACTTAATGAAAGCTTGGAGTCAGCTAAGTTGTTATATCAACATAAGATTCTGCGTCAGATACCATATATTGATATATGAAAACATAAAATGGCTCAAAACATGTTTTAAGTCCTGATAATTTTAACAGCATATTATAGCGACATGACATAAGAACTGTATTCTTAGGATCTATTCATGTTGATCAGACTCCAAGCTTTCATTCTAATAAAAAAAAACATGTGTTTCAATGCCTAACAGTTCATATGTTACAGTTTTCAAAACATAACTTCAAGCATGATGAAATATCATAAAAGATTATTTTTGGAAATGATTGGAATATACTTGTGGTTTTTCTGTCTAAGAATAAACAGATTCTTTTCCATTTTTTCAGAAAAATGGCACTACCACTTTAGAGCAGAAGACTTTGTCCAGAGGAAGCTATCCATGGTCTCGAAGACGAAGGTGGTCGTGGTTTTAACCAGTTACTGTATGGTACCAAATCTCACGAGGATCGTTTTCTTGGTGTTGACAGTGAGTTGGTTTGTTCAGAATAATTGGTCAGGTTATAGTGGAAAAAAGGGGGAAAATGAGTTTTCCCAGGCTGTTTGATTATTGAAGTACTGAAACGCTCTGGTTCAGCCTCATATCCCTGCAGGGAATATGAAAAAAAAGACTCTTCTGAGGGAGGGGTCTATTCCAATAATGGCCATTACAACAGCCACTAGGGCTAGCCAGATCTAATGACCCCTATTGACTCTTGTCAAATATTGGATAGGTATGAGCCATATGGCAGAACACCCCAGTGAGGGTTTTTTTTATGATCTATAGGAGGCTACTAAAAGACAGCCATTTGGAGAAAGAGACTGAGGCCATATACAGAAAAGGCACTGTTGACAGACTTCCACGGTGCATCGGAGATCTCATGCGATAACAGAGTGCAAGTATCCTGGAAAATATTTCAGATTGTTATGTGGTACAACAATACAGATGTGACCAGTCCACCCAGAGGAAGGGGTCAATGGATACCCCACAATGTCTGTGGGCAACAGGCACTGCCCATGGTTTCTTCCAACAAAATAAAAACAAGTATTTTTTGAAAATAGCTGGCTGATCAGTTATTCCAATATCCTAGAGGCTGTTTGATTATTCACCCTGGGAGTTCAGCTCTTTCATGAAGAACCTGTATCTGTTCTGTTTTACAGCTGCCTGTGCATTTACAGTTTACTAGGCAACAGTGATGCCCACTTGACAGCATCAAACAACCATCTAAGAGGCTTTATTGTTGGAAGGCACAAAACTCCATAAACCAGAGAAAGCATCGATAGCAGTACTGTAGGCAAACACTCTCAAGAGTATAAACAGCAGTACCATTGAGAATCACACTTCAGTCAGGCAAGACAAAGAGCAGTAGACACTGTAGGGCAACTTTTAAAGAATAAAAGCTGTGCACACAAATTAATTTAGATTTGCTATACAGTACTTTTATTCCTTTCATACGTCATTATTTAAGAAATTTCCATGGAAACAAGATCACTGTTACTTGGCCTTCATCTGCTCTGGCTGTCTGACTACAAGTGACATCATAATCCCCTCCTATGACATCACAGCTGGTTTCTGTAGACATGATTATGTCAGAAGCAGAGGATTATGTTGTCAGGTGTAGACAAGCAGCCAGAGCAGATAACAACCAAGGGACTGAGAAGCCTGTTTTCATGCAAAAGTCCTTTGTAATAACTAATTCGGGGGGTTAAGACTGGTGTTTCCAAATTATATGTTGAATTCTGTGTAAATGTTCTTTGTTTAAGTTTTCCCTGTGGTGTTGGAGGTTTTGTAAAGACTGTGGTATGGAAATAATAATAGGCAACTGCCTTTTTGGTTTTTGTTTGTTTTATTTGTAGAGTTTCTATCCAGTCCAGCTCTTTATCTGCATGTGTCAACCTCCCAGTCCCATTGCCCTATCCACAGCCACAATCTTTCAATCCCACAGCTTTCCCCTGTTGGTGGGGTCGGAATGGGGACTTCCCGCCTCCGGAGACCCTATGGATGCTGGGGGGTATATAGGCTGCGTGGAGCCCATGTGTACCGGCAGTCATTTATGTGACAGCAGGGAGTTTTCTCACCTTAAGCCCACCCACAGGGATTGCTCCTACACCAGGACTTCAATGCGCATACACACAATTGCATAGCGTTGAGTAGAGATGATGATCAACCCCCTCCATATTGCTATTCTAAGCTACATCTCCACCTGCAGATTCCCTAGGTGTCAATGTTTGGTTGGAGTCAGGCAGCTTCCCATGGAGAGAGAGAGAGAGAGAGAGAGAGAGAGAGAGAGAGAGAGAATCCACTAGGACACTTCATCCTTCCCTCTGGCCATCCAGTGGCCCAGGCCCAGGCTCAAACCCAGTTCATCAGCATCACAAACAATGTTCTTCATGCTGATCCTACTGCTGTCACCCCAAAAATCACCTCTGATTATTTGACTGTAAATACTGAGTACACTGCTGTTATAGAGCTGGACTAGCCCACCAGAATACCTGGAAATTTCCAGGTGCCCCCTTCCCCCCAAGTTACCCGGCCACTTTTTAAATTCTGAGACTATCTGGTTTTATCATCTATTTTCTAATTAAATGGGGTATTTTGGGCTGTGTAAGTAAATGTAAGATGCAAACACAGATGTAATGTATCAAACAGGGGCTGGCAGCATAGCTTAGAGGTTAGAGTAACGAGCTGTGAATGAGTTTGGTACATCCAGCAGACCTGGGTTTGATTCCTACAACCTTCATTTGCATACTGTGTGACCCTGAGCAAGACCCTTAACTTCCCCTGTGCTCCTGAGTTACCCCTGAAAATAGGCACTTGTGCCTAGTGGGCCTTATCCGGTTACCCAAGACTAATAAAATGAACTGAACAGGACTATTGAAATGAGTGTGTCACCTTAGCCCACCCCTATTGATTTTTCCAGGTGGGTCCCTGTGTCAAATTTCCAGGTGGGCCCCCTGTACCCCAGTTTGACCCTTATGCTTATTTTGCATGTGAAGAGTGATAAGTAGGGAGGGGATTCTGTTACTGAAGTCCCTGTCACTGGTTAAAAGGATTCCTATAGGTGGAGTCACCATGCCATAAGTTCCCCCTAATACCCTGAATCCAGGTGCCATCTGCCAACAGGCCTTAAAATCTTTGCTGCATCAGATACCATCTTACAGACTTAGTCATGCACTTTGCTGGTGGGAGTGGCTACATCAGTAATGCAAAATATCTTTACTTTTATTATTGATTAATATGTTTTAAATGACAGTTTAAAAACATTATTTTTTTAAAGCAGCAGTGAATGTTAGCGGCGAAGATTTTGACCTACACTTTCCTATTCAATTTTAGATTGCCCCTTGTCTGCTGACTTGTACAATACCCCTTTTCCCACATTATTGATCTGCTGTAACACATTTTTTTACATTTGAAATAATAAAAGGTGCGCTTTGTTTAATATGGCTCAGCCCAGGTTTTTATTAGTATCGTATGGTGTTGTGAACACCCATTGCTTAACATCATATTTCTTCTGACTAAAATGAACTAGCATGCAGCACACACTGCTTTCTGACATCATGGGAAAACAGGTGTACAAAAAGACCTGAGAATACTGATGAAAACGTGGAAGCATGAAAGGAGCACTTCTTTTTTTTCCTTTTTTTTATTCACATGGGTGCAGTTTTTACTATATATGGAGAAAAAAGGAAGGAAGGCAGGCAGCCATGCCTCAGCTGGAATTTGAACCTAGGCCACCCACAATACTATTCTGATTGTGCTACCAGCAGTGCCACCAAAGAAGCTGGAAACCTATGACTCACAGAAGCACCTTACTCTTTCTCTAATGTGTAATCTGGTGCTGCACAAATAATTACATTTTCATTCACAATGGTGCCATGTGCATACAGACGGAACCCAAACAAATAGAAGAGAGAATGAAATAAGTGCCTCAGCTGGGATTTTTATTTTAAATTTTTTATAATTTCAAGTGTAAAAAAAAGCACTAAAGGAGACTCAAAATGGAATTAAAAAGATATTATACAAGACAGGAGGTGAGAGGCAATTTAAAATGGAGTAAAAAGTATAGTTCAAACATTTCACCATAACATGCACTGCTGCTTTAAAACAATTTTTTCAAACTGTTCAAATTTTCATTCACATTCGAACCAAAGAAATAGGTTCATACTAATATTATAAGCAGGGCCCTTGGTGTTCTGCGGCAGAATGTTCTGTTTTCTGAGGCAGGGTTCCTTGACTTCTGCGGCAGCATTTTCTGATTTCTGCGGCATGATTTATTCATTTCTCTGGCAGAATGCAGTCCTGTCATTGGCTAAATATGATGTGATGTCATCGATGACATCATATGCTGAGCATAGAGGAGGGGCTTCAGGATAAACGAGGTGGGAAAGAAAGCCTGACACTATGGAAAAACAGTATATTTATATGAAAATTCACCAAAAACAATTAATTCTGTGGCACTATATATATTCTGCGGCATGATGCAAATTCTGCAGCAAATTCCGCAACCGCAGAACTGCAGAATTCCGGGGGCCTTGATTATAAGCACAGTCCATTTGCAAAGTACACCATTTATGTCAAGGAAATTGTAAAATTCTTCATTTCTAGTAAGTGATCATCTCTCTCTTCCACCACTGCTCTTGCAGGCAATGCTAATCACAGACATGACTAAAAGGAGTACTGTGATGTGTATTTACTAAATCCCAGGCTTAGTTACCAAGGGCCAAAAATCTATTTATAGGGGTTCGGTGTACCCCCTAAACAACAACCACAACAAAATGATTACCTATGGTAGTGATGACAGTCCCAGCGAAGAAAAAGGCACTTCCGAGATCCCAGAGGCTGGCACTGTTGGAAGAATTTCCAACCGGGCTCACTCCCGCACTGGAAGCATCGATGGCATGCTGAAAAGAAGAAAGAGAAAGCAGTAGGTGAATGGGCCCTAAGTGGCACATTGGATAACGTCCTTGACTTCCTATTGCAGGATGTCTTAGATACAAATGGAATGAGCCTGATAGTCACAGCTCTGTTAAAGGTCTCCAATTCATCAGTTTTTATCTTACTATGCTGTGTTAGCGATTTAAGGTCATAGAAACATAATATTTGCAGATAAGGACTGCTTGGCCCACCTAGTCTGCCCATTTTCTCCTGCCTACAGTATCGCCATAGATCCTACGTGATCGCCAGTCCATTCACCCTCATTTCCCTTTCCCTAAGATTTCCTTATGCCTATCCCATGCATTCTTAAACCCCACCACCTCACTCGAAGACTGTTCAAGGGATCCACCACTCTTTCTGTGAAGAAGTACCTCCTCACATCTCTCCTGAATCTACCACCCATCCAGTTTCTTATCATGCCCCTTGTCCTTGAGCTCCTTTTCTGATGAAGGGCAAGTGCTTGTTCTGTTTTGTTAATACAGTATTGAAACATATTTTCCTTTTTTTTTTCTTTGCTATTGTTATTTTGTATTGCTTGATTTAAACTTCAATAAAAATTGAAACATTTATTAAGCAAAAAAAATAGGTCTCCAAATGAAAAATAGAGCAGTCACCACACACACAGTTGGACATAACCGTATGAAGCTCTCAGATTATTGGAACAGTCAGAAATGAATGTCTTTTCCCACCAGCATTATACAACAGATCACAGTATAGTCGGGTGCTCCTTTTTTCATATTAATTTTTATCCCTAGCCACCCTCAGTCATCAAGGATTTGCCTTGTTCGTCCATTGGCTACCACTCAGCCCCAGCCTCCACATACCTCCAGTATCCCCCAGTGGCCCTGCAGAGGTCCAGAGGGAGGCTATCCCCTCCCCCCCAAGCAGTTCAAATCCAGACTCGGAAGCTGTCAGTGAGGTGTAGGGTCTGAGCGTGCTGACCACCATATAGATTGCGGCTGAGGGTTTTGTCACTGCTTTCTTCCTCTCCTCTCCTCCTTCCTCCCTGTGATGTGGGCAAACTCCCATTTGTGACACCATGAGTGCACAGCCCACTTTTGGTGGGGAAGCAATCTCCCTAGCCCTCCTGTAGATGTCACTGTAACACTGCAACCCACCCTCAGCCCTCTCTGGTGGATCGAACTGCCTCTCATCAGCGGCTCCAACTCATGGTCTCTACCTGACATGGCTCCCTGATGCCACTCTGGAACTTGGACCACTGGCACACAGTGGGTTCCTGCTGGGCCATCAGGGACAAAGGTTGAGTGTTTTTTTTAAGTGAATCTTCAGTTTCCTGCAGAATGACAGCTGACATTGCCAGGACTCAAATCCCATTACATTTCAAAAACAAAGACATTGCACTTTTCAATACCAACGACATTACCATGACAGGAGGTTTCCCTCCTCCACCACTGCTCCACCTTATGCAAAGGACTGGAGGACAGGCAGTAGCAGTGGTAGGGCCCAGAGTGCTGGTGTCATACTGACATTCAGCCATATGATTGGATGTTGCAAACAGATAAGAAACACAATAACAGAGCATAGGGTTACCAGAGTTACCTTGTTACCAGAGCCTTCTGTGTCTGTCTTACCTTATCCTAGGTCCTTTCCCATTTGACTACCATCTCCCACCCCCATGCCCTCACCAACCCTTTGTATTGTGGCTACCAAGCTACCTGTGCCCGTTATACCTACCCCTTGGTCGTTTCCCCTCCTTTTCTCCTGCTCCTCCCTGCCCCTGCACACCCTCCCAATATACCTCCCTTTCCCCCACCCCCTCACAATCCTCCTCCCTTATCTCCATTTCACTCCTCACCTGCCACCCCTGCTCTCCTGCTTACTCCACTTCCCTACTTTCCTCCCAGCTCCCTCCCTGCCTGCCTATCCCCTTTCCAGTACGCCTCCCATTCCCCATCCTCCTCTATCCTCCCCCAAACCCTCCCACACAGCCACCTCTATCATCACTCACTTTTTACCTCCCCTCTGCTCTCTGCTCTCTCTTAACCCAACCCACCCTCTCATGCTATTCCTTCCACCCTCCCAGCTCTATATCAACCCACTGGTGGTGTTCCCTTCCTGTCTTCCACTCCTGCCACGGTCGTGAACCAGTGCATTAGACTCTGGTCCCAGACACAGCATCCTGCTTGACAATGCCTCTAGCCCTGCTTGACAATGCCTCTGACTGCGCTATGGTATAATCTTGTGCAACTCACATGTAAAAAAAAAAATGTTTTACCTACACGCTTTTGTATATATCAATTTTGATTTCACTGTATGATTTTGCTACTTGTATTTTCATTTAATGCCTACCTTTCTGTACTGTACCCTACCCCCCCTTATCTGTTTCTGATGTGGAACCTCTGTAAAAGAGCCTTTGGCGCAAAGGTGTTAATCCTAAATCAATAAATAAAGAGCGACATCTGAAACTCAGTATAAAGAATAGCCCCCCACTACGAAGAACAAGCTCTTCTCACGCCGAGGAGGGACAGTGACGTCATTAAACACAAGAGTGAAGCGTGAGTGCTCTATGACTTCATCATTCCTCCGAGGTGTGAGAACAAGCTTGTTCTTCAAGTCAGGGGAGGTGAGTTGTTGTTCATAGTAATACTTCCTGAGTCCCTTGTTTAATTAGGATTTCAGTAAAGCCCTAAAGACTGGGACTAACAGTGTTCCTGTGAAACTGAAACCCGTATGTGATATTCCATCTAGACTAAATATCAATAATTAGTCTAGACATTTTTCCAGCGAGCTGTTTGAAAGTGAAAGTTCTTTGTCATGGAGCGGGAATGGCTCCCGCCCGCAGCTACAGTTAAGGAACATTCAGAGCTGTTCTGCATGGTCTGAAAAGTTGTTCTTAACATTCTAACATTTACATAATTTTTCAGACACACCGAAAAAAGAGACTCAAAGTGTATTATGAGATATTTCTACCTATCACTGACAGGGAGTGATATTATAGGAATCACACTTGATTGCTCCCACAGCGGGCCCTGCATATGCATCTCTTATTTCCTGAACTCTTTTTCTTCCCTCCTTCCTTATCCCCCGGCTTTATTTTTTCTCTTGCTCTGCTGACTTTCTTCCTATACTGACTTCTGTTTTTCCACCTTGCAATTGAAACTTTTCAGGTCTACCCATCCAAATCTGGGGATTAAAATTTAGAATAAAAATATTTATGGGTTAGAGAGAGCTTAAATGCTTTCATTTTGAACAACAGCTTATGGCTTAGCTTAAATTTAGTCATCATTTTACCTAACTTGATTATTTTCCACTGACTGTTAACTAGAAGCAAATACTGGATGCATTATCTATACGAAAATGTGTTGTTCACTCGCATGATGTTTCTAAAATCTTAATCAAAATTTGAATGACAAAAACAAAAATCATACTGCTGTTCAGCAGAGCTTTCCCCTTTCATTCGCCCATCCTCAGGACACAGGCAGAGCATGCAGTGCTGCACATACAATGCAAAGTCGCACTTCTGAGCCAGCCTGCATCCTCTCTCATAGAAACATAAAAACACGGACAGTAACGGCTGAAAAAGACCAATGGTTCATCCCGTCTGCCCCTGGTTCCCTATCTAAACCCAAGACCAAATGCCCATTCAGGGTCAGATTCTAGCCCTCTCCAGCCACCCCCCATTCCCCTCCCTTCCCCGTTTATAGAAACATTGACAATGGCGAAAAATGTTCCACTCTGGGGACCAAACCCAGGCCTCCCCAACTCTTTACTACTTGGTAGCCTGTAGCTCTACTGCTGTACTGAGCTACCTATCACAATTCTCTCTCACAAGCATCTCCATCTCTATCACCAGCTGTGATCACCAGGTGGCAGTGCTGCAGTTGAGACAGCTGCCTAGCCCTCCCTTCCTCCCTCCCTCCTTGGAGAAGGAGAGTGGCCAATGGGATGCTTGACCCTCCTCCCCCATGGCTCATTCCTATCCCTGGATCACTGGCTTTGTGGTTTACACTGTTGTCACTAAATCAACAAAAACAATGGTAACAGTGCTGGGGAAGATGTTGCCATTAAATTTTCCTCAACCAGCTGCAGCACCTGGATTTCTAGGTCCATGTCCCAACCCCACCACCTCTGGTCAGAGATGCTGTCCTCCCACTCAGCCAGGCAGCACCACCTGGAGGGATAAGCCCAGGACAGTACACATGGAGACAGGCAATGGGCATCTGGGGAGCAGTGCTGATGGCTTCAGTCAGTGTGGGAACCAGAGTTTCTGGACAGCCATAGGAGAGCCCAGCACATTGGGATGGAAACATAGAAAGTACAGTAAATATGTCACCACAGAACACAGTGCCATCTGCCTAGCTTCAACTTTCTTAAATGACCACAAGAACACTTAGCCTAGTATCTAACAAGGACAGTAAACAAAAAACAATGAATATAAGATTTTATGAACCCCTATGGGGCATGTACACCTACACTGGGCAGAATTGATAGGCCACAAGGCCTTCAGCTTTATTTGATTGATTGAATAATTAATTGATTGATTGATTTTATTATTTATGTATTTATTTTAGGTTACAATTTTTGACCTGAAAAGGCACACCGAGCTCAAGCTCATTTCTATGTGCTTTCCAGGAACACGGGATGCTAAGTGACTTGCTTATTCCACACAGTATGCATGTGGTGGTTATCTGAAAGTAGAGGTTGTAGGTATTCAACTTTGCTGGATGTACCATTCACAGCTCATTGCTCTAGCCTATAAGCTATACTAACAACCTTTCTGATGTCACATTTCTATATATGTATGATTTCCTACAGCGTAGCTCACACATGGTATTTTATCCTAAGCTACACCTGATCAGGCAACCCTGGGAACTAAAGATGCAGTGAACAAATCTAGGAACATAGCCTCACTCACTGTGGCAGTGGGGGTTACTGGACTTGTTGAATTTGTATTTTATCATTTATTTTCAGATAGCAAAGCCAGTGACCATGGCATTGACAAGATTCAAAGCTGCGATCTCCTGCACTCCCCAGGGTCACACTGTTTTTCTTCCATGGCCTCCCACCATTTCTGTTTCATGCATTTGTATGGATCAAAGAGCATCTATCGTGGTTCTCAGAGTGTCTCCTCACATGTTCTTAAGTTCTGCTACCTAAAGGGCTTGAGCCGAAGCATGATGATTTATAATTTAAAAAAACATTTAAAAAACAATTTCTAATGCTGGCCCACTGGTGCAGTGGCAAAAATACTGCTCACAATGCTGATGACCCGGGTTTAGGATTGAGCCATGGATACTGGGGGCTGGTGTGGGGGAGAGGGACTACGCAGCCAATAGGATGCCCTCCTCCTCCAGAAAGGGAGGGCAGAGGGACTAAGCATCCAATAGAATGCACTCCTCCTCCAGAAAGGGAGGGCAGAGGGACTAAGCATCCAATAAGATGCCGTCCTCCTCCAGAAAGGGAGGGCAGCTGGTCCCACTGTGATACTGCCACCTGAGTGACCACAGGTGGTAGTGCAGACAGACCAGCTTGTGTGAGAGAAGATGCCAGCTAGTGCCAAGTGCAAGTGTGTCCTCGTGTACACACTCTAACCTGCATTGTCCTGAGGAAGCAGGAAGAACAGAACCCAGGGAAAAAAACAGACTTTCAGAATGAAAAACCGGCCTCCCACAGGCATCACGCTGGTGACCTAGGCACCTCCTCTACTGGATTTAGATCACGAAGGGGTGTGGGAAACCCTGACAACCCTGCCATGGGGGCTACACTATGGACAACAGATGAAAGGAGAGTCCAGGAGAATTTGGTTGACGAGTCTGGAGAAGCCAGTTGGAGACAGGAGAATAAAGAGAGAAAGAGAGAAACAAAAAGTAAATAAATAAAAAAAAGATTTCTAAATCCTCTTACTGCTCACTCAAACAGCTCCAAACAGCTCACATTACTCTGTCTGGTTCCTGTTCCTAGTTCTTCTCTGACCAGCCAGTACTCTTTTTAGGGTCTGCTGGATTGCATATCCCTCTCTGGCCAGGTCACCCAGTGTTCTTCTTATCGAAGGTGGCTGATTTTTGCCCACCCTAGTTCTTTTGCACCTTGCTTATCTTGTAACCTAGCATTACATAACGAGGTGCCATTGCCGTTGTTCAGCATTTAGGTACATGCTGTTTTCCATTTGCACTAACTGGTATACCTCTGCACTGTATTTACACTGTTATTTTGTTTTTGCCTACAGTATATGATGTATTTTGCCATGTTTATTTTATTATTTAGAATTTGCTGACTCTAGGAGAGCCTCATTTTTCTGATGCACCTACTGTGGTTTCCAAAAGGATCCGGGGTGGGACAGTACAGCAGCAGAACTGAATAGTTACAATGTGTACAAAATTACAGTATCAGAGTGCAAAGTTACATTCACAAAGTATGTAGCTAGATATTTACAATAATTGCCCTGAATCAGATTTGGTAGGTTTTTAAGGAGTTCCATTAAAATTAGAAGTTCCATTAAAGTTACTTTCCTTGGGTCACACCTGGAAATGAGTCATGGCACAGTGCGCCTTTCCCAGTCACCATTTTCTAAATGAACAAACTCTGGTCAGAGCCAATACAGCTGCAGAATAATGAATCTGCAGCATTACCATCTTATTACCCCACCGCATGAACCACTTTGGTGAAAGTGTTCAAATCCCTGCCAAAATGTAGTTGTGCACCACCAAAATGGCATTCCATGCCACAGGTGCAAAAACACATTTTGGCCAGGATTTGAAAAATGATTGCAGTCACATTCATGAGGTGGTGTGAAAAAAATGGCTATGTTGAAAATTAGGGGTCACAGTGTTTAAAATTATGGAAGTTATGAGCAAGCATAGAAAAATTTCAACATATGTGCATAACTTTGTCATTTTTACATATTTGGACCCAAAATTTTCAACATAGCCTTCTTATGAACCCACCTCATGAGCAATGGTGATGAAAATGTTCAAATCCCACTCGAAAGGTGATTTCATCAAGTGACTATAAAATTGCCTTATGGACCTGATTTGCATAGTTCCACCATCATTGTTCATGAGGTGGGGTTCCAAAAAGGCCATGTTGTAAATCTGGGGTAACAATAAGCAAAAAATACAAAGTTATGCCTCAAAGTTCAAAATCCCATTGAAATACATTGAACCCCACTTGCCTTAGTTTCTCATATAGCAGTCACTGGTTCCAGCAGCAAGACGTGTCTTCGATCAGACAGTGGACATGTTCAGGTGAGTGAGGTGTGTATGGGGCAGTGACTGCTGAGTGGCAGGAGTCAGATCAGCAAGGGACTCTTTTCTTTTTTATAGGTTTACAGGAGAAAACCTCAAGAGACAGTTTTTTTTTTTTTTTTATTACAGGTAACATTTTATAAAGTATTACAGGAACGGCAATTGGGGGGGTGCCACTAGATACCAGGGGAACATAAAAATACGGGAACGCTGATCAGAGGGCAGGGAGTACTGCTAGACACCAGGGAAACATTTTATAAATAGGGGCTGGCGATTGGAGAGTGGTAGTGGCACTAGATACCAGGGAAACATTTTAAAAATATGAGGATGGTGATCGGAGGGTGGGGGTACCACTAGACAAAACATTATGAAAACACGGGAACAGTGATCAGAGAGTGGGGGGTTTACTTGACACCACGGAAACAGTACAGGATGGGGGTGCCATGTAGCTCCAAACCCTGCAAGTGAACTGGAAGCAAGCCCAGAGCAGGAAAATAGTGTGTGTGGGGGAGAGGAACAGCACTATATTAAATAGAGGATCACACGTGTTTCAACTCCACTGTGGAAGGACACAGTCGAGGTATCCGGTCACATGTTTCCAGAGTCCCCCTCTCTTCACTACGTAATAGTAATACATCAGCATAGCTGTGTTATGTAGCCTTAATAAATAAAACGGAGACAAATGCAAAGGCAACTGTGTTTTATGAATTGTTATTATACACCTGAGGTGTGTAATGACCCCTAAACCTTGACAGGCAACTCAGGAGGTTTATGAGGTCGACACAGAATGAGAGTATGTAAAAAAAATCCATAGATACACAGTCATATATCTTTTATTGGTTTATAATTGCTGGTGCATGAAATCAGCATGGGAAAGGTAAAGAAAAAAGGCCAACCTGCACAAATCAGCTTTAGGAGCCAGGCTGAAACAAAAGTAAAACACTCCACTCTCACCCACAGCTGCCAACATTTCTGAATCTGCGGGAAAGAGTTTTACTTATAGTGAAGATAGCAAGTTTGAGAGTAGCATTGAAAAGGTGACAGCACGAGTGACAAGCAGTGCTGAGCATCTGGTTAGAGAGCAGTCTTTTCTGCTCTGAAGCGTGTCGGCTAGAAAATGCTGTAATTACTGGGTATGATGTCGTACCCAGTTTTTATGATGTTTGATCAGTGCCACAGCGACCCCATGGTAGTCCAGGGAGCCCGACACCACCACACATTCCCCCCCCCAACCGAGGCTGCAGCTGCTATGTATGAGGCCACAGAGGGCAGGCAACACTACCATGTAGGTGGAAGGTTAAAGGGAGCAGAAAAACTGGAGAAAAAGTCCCATGTCACCTTCTGTATGGACAGAGTCCAGTGTACCATGTAAATCTGAGAAGTTCAAATATCTTTCTGCCTAAATTGGCTATTATCTTACTTTTATTTCCATGGAAAAGGGGTTCTCTTAGTCTTCTGATTAGAATTCCAATGTGAACAAGCCAAACCACCAGACATCAAGGTGAAACCCCAGGGTTTTGTCCTAACTATGAGATACCTGCAGTGGTTACCTTTACACAGAGTGCATTGCCTAAACTGGTTCCCTTCAAGTAAGGTGCTTCTAGGTAATTCACAGGTGATCAAAGGTATCATGCTAAAAGGAGTACTACACAGCTCCCAAACGCTAAACAACTTCCATGATTAGCATGCTCTACCTTTGTTTTAGTAACAAAGTTCAAATCACATTTCTGATGAGGGGTGCTACTGGTTTTGGGGCCTGTAACAAGCAGACAAATGGAGTCCAGTGAACACCGCCTCATCTTCTATACTGTATAACTGCCCCTTACACCTGACCCCTCTCCGTGGAGCCTGATGCCAAGCCTGGATCCTCGGATGTCTTTAAGGGAGGATGACTCAGCTCCCCAGTGTACCACCAAAAGGGTGGAGCGTAGGGACTTAAAGTGGCAACAGTAGTACTAAATGGATTAGGAGTTGCTGTTGCTGTTGCTGGGGGCTGGAAGTGGTGGATGCTTGCCTGGCCATGAGAAAAAGGCTAACTGGGGGAAACTGTTCTGTGCTGTAAGCATCAAAAATGGGATTATAGAAACAAAGGGTTTACCTATATACCATAATTCCACTGACAAAATTATATGACCCCCCCCCACCCCCAGTGAACCAGAGAGAGAGAGAGAGAATACAAATTTGGCCAGGAAGCTTTAATAAAAGAGGGGAAGAATGGGGCAGTAAAACAAATGACAGCCGTGTCTTTCATATTAGAGACATTTTTCCAGCTATCTGTCCCTTGTTCAGCAGGATCAGCAAGTGCTACGATTTGCCATTTATAAATGTCAGCACTGACAAGCACCCACCCCGGTGTAAGTACAAGCAGCAGCAGGGAACCTTGCCAAGAACTGGGAGAGATTAGCATTGTCTACATGCGTCTCTGACATCAGCCCAGCTCACGGCATGACAGACAGCATCTGGGTCATTCGCTGAGCTTGGACTGCTGATAATGTTGGAAGAGGGTGAACTTAATACTAGATTCACACAGCTCAGTGGGGAAAATGCTGCAGATACATTCCTGTTCCTCGCTTTTATAGTACCCTTCCCCTACCCCGCCTCCCCATTAATGGATTCCGCTTTCTTATTCCAAGCACCTACACACGGCCAGACCCTTCCATACTGTACAACCATGTTTGACAATAGTTTCTGACAATTATTTCGCTAAAATGGTTTAGTAGTGTGTCAGCACTGCCTTAACCATATACTGTAAGATTAATCATGTTACACAGCCATGTCAGTGTGTTGTCCGTGTTACACTGAAGTCAGTAAGCTAGTTAGTAGGTCATTTTAGCAGTTATATGGGGACACCCTAATACAGTTCCTGTCTATACTATTCTTCTGGAGTTGGACAGGCACATTAGGATACCTGGAAATTTCCAGCTACCCCCTGTTTTGTACCTGGTCACCTTTTAAACTTTGAAAGCCCTTACATTCATCATCTATTTTCTAATTAAATGGGATAGTATGGAAACTGCAAGTAAATGTAAGATAAACACACACAGCTAGAGTATCCTAGCTAAGTGGAATACTAATGTGAGTGTGTCACCCGGGGTTCTCCACTATTGATTTTCCAGGCGGGCTTCTGTATCAATTTTCCAAGAGTCTGACCCGAGTCTTGTCATGATTTTAACAATGAATAAAAATAAGACAGCACCCACCAGTTCTGTTCAGTAAAACATGGTAGCATGAGACAAGATTGAATAAAAATATTTTTATGGCTCACCTAATCCATGTTAAAGTAAGGTGCCAGTATCAAAGTTCATACTGTATGTGAAAGTAGCCCCCCTCCCCCGCAACAACACTGATTCTTAAACATGGTGTCTGTGTAATTAGATTCACTAATAACAAATGACTGATCTGGATTAGTTGCGTATGTCTTTCAACAACGTCATGAGGAACTGCCTATGATATCAGCACTAATGGATTATAAATAGAGATGGAAGTCATCTGTAATTTGACCCTTGAGAAAGCATATGTTTTTGCATATGAATTTTGATGCTGGCAGCTTGTTTTTAAGAAGAAATGACATCATTTTCCACCTGGTCCTCTCAGCTCAGTACACACACAGTACATCAGACTGTAAAATGACCCAAATCAGCCTTCACTTCCAATTGTCTGAGGACATTTGTTCATTGAATTTTATGATTATACTACAAATATTTGGGGTAAGATTTTCAGTCACTTGCATCTATATTTTTTGGACAAGACTGCAGAATCCCCGAGAAGTTAAACCACAAAAAGTTGGTCTATTTCCTGGGATAGAATTCCGCAGTTGCGTCCAAAAACAAGCATTTGTCAATGCCAAATGTTGCTTGCTTCTATGTGCTGTTTAGGTATTTGGAAGTCATTGGAGTGTAAATATTGAAAATTTGCAAACTTACGAGCATGCGTAGGAACTGCACAACTCACGCTCGTAAAACAGTCATTTTTAGGATTTTTTTCACCAAATTTTCAACATAGCCATTTTAAGACCTCTGGTCATGAACAGTGTCACTGTGATTTTCTTAATGTGTCCCATACATTGAGTTGGCACACCGACTGCGCCATTGTACTTTTCATAGTGGAAACACGTTTGGGCAGGATGTGAAAAATGACAGCTGTACTGCTCATAAGGAGGTGTGGTAAAATGGCAAATTTTGAAAATCTGGAGTGGAATATTGAATATTCGCAAACCTACGAAGGCATGGGAACTGCAGTAACGCGACACTTGTAAAACAGTCATTTTTAGGAATTCTTTCACCAAATTTTCAACATTACCATTTTAAGATCTCTGCTCATGAACAGTGACACTGTGATTTTCTTAATGTGTCCCATACACTGATTTCGCTCAACGACTGCGCCATTGTGCGCTACATGAAGGGAAACACATTTTGGGTGAGATGTGAAAAATGACAGCTGTACTACTCATAAGAAGGTGTGGAAAAATGGCAATGTTGAAAATCTGGAGTGGAAATATTGAAAATTCTGAAACCTACGCGTAGCAAGGAACTGCTAACAATCACTGGTAAAACAGTCATTTTAGGAATTTTTCACCAAATTTTCAACATAGCCATTTAAGACCTCTGCTCATGAACAGTGTCACTGTGATTTTCTTATTTGTCCCGTACATTGATTTCGCACAACCGACTTCGCCATTCTGTGGCTACATGGGCGGAAACACATTTTGGGTGAGATGTAAAAATGACAGCTGTACTGCTCATAGAAGGTGTGGTAAAATGGCAATGTTGAAAATCTGGAATGAAAATATTGAAATTCCAGCGAACTTACGAGTCATACGTAGGAACTGCTAGCATGGCTACGTAAAACAGTCATTTTGGGAATTTTGGCACCAAATTTTTCAACATGAGGTTTGGGCCCCTTCTTATGAATGATGTCACTGTCATGGTGGTATTCAGACCCGAAGGGTGATTTGCAGTCACTGCACAGTCACTGCGGCGTAATCACTGCCGGGCCGAAATGCGCCATGACAGTATCGTCATGAAGAAAGTCCCACTTATGTTAGTGGTGCCTCAAAAAATAACTGAGAGAATCACAATAGTTGAAACCCCTATCTAGCCCATTATACAGCTCACCGGCATTTCCTCAGTTCGCGGTCGGCTTTGAAGAGTGCAGGCGTGTTCCGGTCCACCGAAGATCGTCGCCAGAGTCCGGAGAGTAGTATGGGGTGAGGGGGTGTGTTAGAGGCTGGAGTGCGCGGTGGGTGGGTGCGGGTTGTGGGAGGGTCGGGAGGCGCACCGCAGCACCGTTTTGTCTTACAGGTAAAAAAAAAATCGTGGGACCATTTGCCACGCTGGGGTGAGGCTCAGGCACAAGCTGTGGGGGGCGTTCAGCCGACGAAGTTAGGCACCCCACCGGCAAAGGACTGATTGCCGCGCGCTGGGGTGGGCTCCAGCGTGGCACCGCTACTGGGGCGAGGGCGGCGCGAGCTCAGCCCGGCGGGGGTTGGGCACCCCATCAGCTATACAGTGTGTGCGGGCGCGCACACCTGCGGGTGGGGGCTGCTGCGTGATCAGCTTCTTATCGCTGCTCACTCAGCGTAGCTCCCCCTTTCAACTGTATGCCACTGCATTTTGGAGCGTGTCATAGACAGCTCCAAAATGCATTGGCTTACAGGGGCCGCGCCTGCCAGCACACTGCCTGAATTGGAGGAGGAGGTGACACACCTCTGAAATCTCCGATGATGGCACTATGTTTCTTGCACATGCGTGCAAGCAACATAAAAATGGACGCAGTTGTGTCAGAAAGGTAAATTGCTGAAATAACAGCCGCAAGTGCTGCTTCTGCCCTGTTGGAAATCCTACCCTTTAGTAACTTTCACAGGCAAATCAGTAAAACGTTGGCGACAACATATAGCAAAAGAAGGGCTGGGGTGTCCAAATGCATCAGATCATGTAAATGTTGTTTTCCATTTTCCTGACTAGCCATAAATGCGCTCTGGCAGCTCTCTGCTAGAGATACAATGAAGTTTTAATTATCGATGGCGGAACCCAGTGGCCTTTACCAATTCATGTAACACTCGCGCGAATTCCCATAAAAGTTGAAATTCACCTTAATGGTCTTCGTTTTGGCCACTTCGAGTTCACTTCAAGTTCTAGTTTGAGAAGGTGAAGTTGATAAGAAACAGGCCACTGGTGGAATGCCTGACTGTCTCCGCAGGCCTGCAGGTCACATGATTCGGGGAGGTAGTTAAATAGGCAGAAAGTCAGTGTTTTACTTTCACTTTCTCTTGTAGAGAGAGGTGTGCAGCAGATCTGTACTGTGCAGTCTGTGTTGACTAGTGCTAAAAGTAGCTCGATTTTGCTTTTTTGTGTTTAAATTTTTTGTGATTCAGTTTTAGTAATGGCACAGGATGTTTTAATTAGAAAGGCTTTTGATTAAAAAAATGTTTTTTTTGATGTACTATACTTAGTTTTAGTCCCTGTACTTATTTTACTAGTATTTGTACTAGTATTTTTTTTCTTTTGTGTTAGCAGTTTAGCTTATCGATGGACTGTGGTGAGCAAAGTGGTGGCCAGTGGGGGCCATGAATGCAGGGAGGCCTTGGCCACCCAGTTTGATTACACCGGCCCAGTTTTGGGACCTCAACTGCAGCCACAGACAGTCCTGCTGCAGTCGTCCTCCAGCAGCAGGAGGAGGAGGTACAGCAGCAGCAGCAACTGCAGCAGGTTGTTGCCCCTCCACCACTGGCAACACAGCAGATGTCATCTGGTGCCCCCCCACTGCCTGTACCAGGCCCTGCACAGAGCTCTCCCGTGTGGGACTTTTTTAGTAGCCTCCCTGGGGACCCCACTGTGGTGCGCTGCAAAATATGCAACATGCTGATCTGTCAGGTGTGCATGGGCAGGCACCTCGGCATGGGTGGGCAGAGAACACCTAGTTGTTCACCACCATGCTGAGTGGGATGCCAAGCTGCAGGAGGTAGCAGCCACGCCTGCAGCTGTGGCAGAGGTACCTCATCCACCTACGCATCTTCAGCGGAGAATGGAAATGGAATCAGCAGATGTGGCTGGTCCCACAGCTGCCTGAGCAGAAGATCTGTCACAGCAGCCTGTGACCCAGGTGGATCTGGCCATGCTGTGGGCCGAGGTAGAGGCGGTGAAAACAGTGGTAGAGGTGGCTGTGCAGTGTCTGACTTGTATCAAGTGACAGAATGAGGAGATCATAAGCTTGCTGTGTAATTTCAGTGGTGGTCAGCAACAGCCCCCACAGACTCCTTAAAAAATTATTTGGGCTTGCAATTTACCCCAAAAAAAAAACATCTCCTGTACTTTAATTTTTTAATTAATATTTTTCTTTTGCTCCAGACTAAGTATGAAATTTATGTTCAGATAATGTTTTGTTTGTGATTTTTCTTACTTGTTACTTTATTTAGTTTATTTCTTACATGACTGATGGTCAGCAAAATGGTGGACGCTGCATGCTTTCATTACAGGTGACACTGTCATGCTGTTATGCACACTGCGATAGAAGTGTCTTGAAGACAGCTTTTTGGTGGCACAATGTCAACTGAAATGAAAGCACGAAGTGTACACACAGTTGGCAACCACATGACTTCTTACATAAAGTAATGATGAGTAAGAACAAAACAGTTAGTATTGTGGAAAGCATAAGGTGGGGGTGGAACATTTGGGGGAGGTGGTGAATCGGATTTACCATTATGATGGTCAAGATCAAGAAAGACAGGATTAACAAAATCCCCCTCCAAAAAAAATGAATCTCTACTTTTATTTATTTTCTTAAGCCATATTTATGTGTCTTACAGTACATAGTAAGTATGACATTTATGTTCAGTTAATGTTTTCTTTGTGATGTTAATTTTGTTAGTTCTGTATTTGTTGAGTCTCATAATGGTAAATCAGATTCCCCACCTCCCCCCGAATGCCCCCCCCCACGCCATTATGCTTAAGAAATTGTTTTGTTCTTACTCATTATTGTATCTTATGTAATAAGTCAAGTGGTCACCAACGTTGCGGACACTGTGTGCTTTCCTTTAATTAAATATTATGGCTCCAAAATACCATCTGCAAGACACTATTATTGCAGCATGTGTAGCGGCATGACGGTTTCACCTGTAATGAAAGCATGCAGCTTCAGCCATTTTGCCGACCATCAGTCATGTAAAAAATGAAGTAAATTAAGTAGCAACTACAAAAATACTTGTTACTTTCTGAACATTTAGTTAAAGCACCAGAGTAATTATCACAATACCATTACCCCACCTACCATGCCCCCCACAAATGTGTTATCTTGTGTGCGAATGTCCTGCTGTTTTAATTTCATGAAAAGCCCAGATGAAAACTAAAATGCCAGAAATGCATCACAGTGTGTTACGTGACAGCACTGCCTTGTGACACCACTTGCTGCTGCTGTTGTTGCTGCTGTTCTCCTGCTGATGTAATTAAATTAATAGTCCAGATGAAGATTAAAATGCCATAAAGGCATCACTTTGTCCCAAGTGAGAGCATTGCCTGTGTTGATACCTGCTGCATCACCAATACATGCTGCCCTTTGTGTGTGCCTTCATACCACAATGGTGAGTTATTGTTCATGCCACTGTAATTTTTTTCTATAGACACAGGCATTTATTTCTATATAATCTTGTTCTGTGTTGTAAGCAGTCCATCATGTTGTTCCTTTTCAGGGAATCTTGATACTTTACAGTGGTGGGCATGACGATCAAATCACATCAACATGCAAGCAACACATATGTTATGAGTCTGACACCTAATGTGGTAATGTAAAATTAACATTTTCTTTGAGGTGGGGAGTGCTGTGGTTGACTCAAAGACAATCGTAGGCACACCGCCAGTGGTCCACCACTTTTGGATGGTTGTTGACTTCGGCTGCACAGATACTGTCAACCCACGCAAGGTAAGTTTATTTTTTGGGGGGGGGGTATTTGAAAAAAAGGTTCATTAATGTTTTTGTCATCTTTACAGGTCTTTAGCATATCATCATCATCATCATCATAACTGTTGTCCTTCAGACTGGAAGATACCACCCATGGCAGTGTACAGCACCTCAATGTTACCTGAAAAGAGATGAAGAAGAAATTATGAGTTCATTGTTTCTACCACATTCTCTTCCCAGCATGGCTGTTCCTGTATTCTGTTATATATCCAGTTTGAAATATCAAGCTATTAGTAAACACCTTATCCAGCTTAAAATACCAAGATATTAATAAGAACCCTTTATGAAGCTGAAAATACCAAGCTATTAGTAAGAACCCCTTACCAAGCTGAAAATACCAAGCTTTTATTAATGTAGTAAACCACATACAAAAATGTTACATGTTTACTGGGTGACATGCACTGGCCCACTGTGTTAAGTTACATTACATCACATGGTTTCAGGACCAGGATAACATGTTTTATAACTGTGACGTACTGAAGTACGCCTCTCCCTTCTGTGAATAACAAATATATTATGTGGCCTGCATTCTGTATGTCACCCCATGGTGAATGCTTTACACCTGCACCTCAAAAATGAAAATCTAAAATGAAATATGAAATAACACTGATACTTACCTGTCGATGTTATCCCTTCAGCGGTAGGATTATTGTAGTACTGCCAGTTTACACAGTCTGTAACCTGTGAAAACAATTAATGAAAATAAGTTGCCTGCATTTGTTGACAGTGGCATCTTTTTTTTTTATTTTTTATTGGGATACTCTTCCAAGTATCCACCCTGGTCACGGCCCCCTGAGGTCCTTCATGCCAGCCGATTCCCCCGGTCACCCCTGGCATACCCCCCAGAGGATGGGGCCGCGGAGCTGGCTCCCCATATTCAGCCTGCAGTCCTAGTAACTGGTTGGGGGATCGGCGACATGAGAGGGACCCCAGGGGAGGGCTTCATAGAGGAGGAGTTCCTATTTTGTTTGTCATGTAGCCCCCTGGAGAGCTGGACATGCAATGACATCAGCGCACTGACATGCAGACGTCCACTGGCCTCTCCCCCCAGTCAAATGTGCGTGCTGTTGTACACCCAGCCTCCACTGGGTGTCACTACAGCACCGCGTCGTCCCTCACCCACCCTGAGCGAAGGAGAGCTGTCACAGGTTCTCAATCCTTCCTTCCCCTGCCAGCCCCGGCCGAGTCCGTTCCCAAACCCGGGTCACCGGCGTGGATGAGGTAGGCGTCCGCGCCTCAACCCTCAGCGCCACCGGGCCGGCCCGACAGTGGCATCTTTAACCTGGTGTAGGAATGATGGACACCACAGTTTAACTCAAAAGCAGAGTACATGACATTGGTACATACTTACTGTCCATTAGTGATAAGAAGCCTGGTGGATGTGGGTGGCTGTGGGTTTATAGTTTGGTCACTGGTACAATGTCTCTCTGTCACTTTCAAGAAGCATGGTGGGCATGGCTGGCTGCGGGTTCACAGCTTGGGCACAGGTAGAATGTCTCTGTCACTTTCAAGAAGCAGGGTGGCTGTTGCTGGCTGAGTGTTCATAGCTTGTATACAGGTACAATGTATCTCTTTCACTTTGAAGAAGCATGGTGAGTGTGACTGGCTGTGGGTTCATAGCTTGGGCACAGGTAGAATGTCTCTATGTCACTTTCAAGAAGCAGGGTGGATGTTGCCAGCTGAGGGTTCATAGCTAGGGCATAGGTAGAATGTCTTTCTTAGTCTCAAGACGTGGGGTTGACTGCAGATAATAATGAAATGACTGCACACATTATATGAACTATACCCTCAAAATCAATAAAGGGGAAGTAAAAATATAACAACATGTCACTTATTGTCAATTGTCATATGACAGTGAAGGCCACTGTTTGTCTTTTGGTTATTCCAAAAACCAGTAACATTACGGCACTGAAACAGCCTTTACCATGGTAATTTTGCTATTATTCGCTACCACCAACATCCTCTGCATCATCATCAAGGAGGAAGCAGCCCTCGCAATTCTTAAGCCCGGAGATGTACCCACTTGGAAATTCTTTTTCCATGGCCATATCATTAACATCAGTTGTACAGCATTTGATGCTTCCACAAGAATGGTCTGCTTTGCTACCATTAGCAGCAGCAACACCAGCATTGTGACAAGTACAAACAGAGATGTGCTTCTCCAACTTGGTAGGTGACCTTCATTCATTCTGATAAATGTCAGCATGCTGACATTTGTAGGTGATAAGGTAGTATGATGGTCACGCACTATGGCCCCACAGAAATAAATACCCTCTCCACACTTACACTGGAGGGTGGGCATGTCAGGTACTTCACTGCCACTGATGTGAGCGCTGGCCATTCATTCATCTTGCCACTCCAGTACACTGAAGAATCATTCATTATTGACAGATGCCTGTTTTCTGCCAAATAGGCCTCAACCATGCTCTGTGATGCACGCATTCCAGATGAATCGTCCACCTGTTCACAGGATTCATCTAGGTCACAAATTCTGACTTGGGACAAGGCACCCAAAAGTGGATTAATGAACAGCTGATTTGCTGTCACCACCCCTTGCCCTTCAGCCACCTTACTGGATGTACTCAGACCACAGTGACCTTCAGCCTTGTTATGCTGTGATTTATATAACTTTGCACGTGACGTCTGTGCCCCATGAACCAATTGAACCAGCTGTCCAGTCATATTTTTAACCTGACCTTGCCCTCCCTCCAGTACGGATGCAATGCCATGTTTGTAGCATGGGTCCAGCATTGTTACTATTCCAAATTTGAGAGATTGCTGAATAGTGGCAATGTATCAATTGCTGTCTAATATAGTAATCATGTGTTTCAGTAATGCACAACTTGACCTATCTCCAGCAACATCAAAGCTAGGCTACAGATTCAACAAAGTTTTCCTCAGCACCTGTAGAAGTGGAATAGCTTGACTAACAGATGCAGTGTCACCACTTAGTGCCTCTGTGGCATATTCAAACAGCCTCAAAATTATTATCACGGAGTCCATGAGTTGCCATTGTTCACTCGTCATAGACACTGAGGCCCCTGAACTGTCACGGCTAGTGTGCATAAATAGGTACTCTGACATTGCTTTGCACTGCTCGTATAATCGTTCTGCCATGTAAAGTGTTGAGTTCCATCTCGTGACAACTTCAAGCCTCAGGCAGTGCTGAGGGAGGCTGTTTTGAATCTGCAGCTGCCTAAGCTGGTCACAGGACTTTCCAGACTGTGCAAAGTGGGCACAGATGCGGCGTGCAACAAACAGTCAGCATTCACTTTATTTCAGGGTACTGCAGAAACTCCTGTACCGCCAGATTTAAACAGTGGGCCATGCAGGGAACCCTTACAAAGCTACCATTACTGATACATTTCACAACATTTGATCCATTATCACTAGCTATGAAGCCAGCTTTTAGGGACAGAGTGTGCAGCCACTCATCAATTTCTGTCAGTAGCAAGTCTAGCATATGTTTGCTTGTATGCGACCCTGCTACACTACGCATTGCAAGCATGGCATGCTGTCTAATGCCATGAAGATTGCCACCACCACCACAGTCTGATTTATTACACTGCTTTCCCATCCCACCATCACAGACAACCTCAGATAGCTGTGCCCAATGTACAATAATACACAGATAGGAACTACCCGCTGTTTTGCCACTTGTCCACGTATCCGTGCTTAAGTGAATCTGAGGTGATGCGGAATGTTGAAGGGCATGCCTTACAGACTCTGCCACTGTGCGGTATAACTCAGGGACAGCATGGGTGGAAAAGTATGCCCAGGACAGGACCTTCCATTAGGACATGCGAATGCCACAAATCACCGGAAGTCTGCATTCTCCACAAAGAAAGTGGTAAGAGGTCAACTGCCAGCATTTCCGCTTGGGCAGCATTGAGTTCACATGCAACTGCATGATTGGGTGGGTATTTACTGTCGCATGCAAAAAGACTGTGCAGCATGGGTTGCATTGTTCATTGCTTTATACATGGTATGCCAAATGGCTGTAGTCTACTAACTGACATGTATGGGGTACCCTGGACATGTGATGGAGGGTGCACAAGTGACAAGCAATACATGTGGTTATTTTCTGTGTTTTAAGCACAGGGGTTGATGTAGTAGAATTACTACATGGACTGCCACTGCTACTCTGACCACTGCTTGAACATTCCAAATCATCCTCCTCCTCATGCCTGTGGTAAACCTCTGGTGTTATTTCACCACTTTTACCAACATGGCTACTTACACTGAAGGAAAGGGATACCATGCTCACTAACATGGCTGAGGGGGAACGCCCAACTACAGCAGTAGCTTCCCTCTGGTGCCAAGTCCACAGTCCCTTGTGCCTACTCTTCAAATGAGTATACTGGCCCCCAGAGCCCAAATAGCTACACACATCACACGCACTTGGCAAAGCTGGCAGATTGTCACTGTTTCGTCATTGTCATCTTGTACAAAAAAAATCCCAAACTAGGGATTTGGATGCCCTACTCTTCACATGTCGCTGCTGGAGCTGCTTCTGCATGTGTAACTGCACTTTTGGTGGCGATGAAATGGGTGGTGTAATGCATGATTTCTGCTGTTGTGCACAATTGGACTTTGACTGAACATCACAATCTATGACTATTAACTCAGGGTCATCATCAACAGAAAACAGCTACAGCAGAACTTTGAGGAGGGGGCGATTGACTAACAGACTGTTTAGAAACAGCCACCTTCACTTTCTTTTTTTCCGGTTCCCAAATGGGGTCACTAACATCATCATCACACTCGTCATCCACTAATTCACCTTGAATGCTGTCCTCCTGTGGAAATATTCCAAGTTCATCAGCAGCCTCAGTATTATCAGCTGCACTTTTTTCATCAACATCTGAATGTTTGGATGGCCTGTCCTCAACATCAGTGGAAACATGAGACTGTGAATCATCATCATGATCAGAATCTTGTTCAAGTACTGTAGGCAGTGGGACATCAACTGCACTCAAGTCTGCAGATTCAGCAACTTTTTTCCCACATGCTAAGTTTAACAGGGTTGAACTTGTAGCAATACTCATGTTGTTATCAACCATGCCCTCACTAACTTAACTAACAGCAGGGACAACACCATCTCCAACCAGCATTGAAGCAATTGATTCTGCAGTGAAAAACATAGTCGGACAAATCCCTTTACTTGCACCAACTACTACTTTTTCCTTCTGCTGTGTACTACCACGGCTACGGCCACGACCACTCTTAACACTGCTAGCCTTGGTAGCCCCTGATGAACCTGACTCATCTTCACAACAACTTTTACTGCTAATAGCCTTCTTGGCAGCAGCGCAACCGCCAGAAATTGGTTTACCTGACTGTCTCTTCATGGGTAGTTTTTTCAGATGACACAGACAATTTACAGTACCTTGATGTTTCACCACTTTTGGGTGGCTGGGAAGCAAACACTAAATGTAGCCACACAGGCACAACACAATACCTGTCCTTAAATCCTTAACCAATATTCAAAAGCAGACAGTCAAAGAAACAATACCTTGTTTGATGGGGGTGCAATACCTAGCTACACAGAAGCAGAGAAATATATTGTAGACAGGCTTAGAAATGCGGAGTACTGATATTGTTGATCCAGTGCCGCAATGAAATGCATATCAATTGACAGCGTGCACACAGATTAAAGGTCAGGCACAGAAACTTTAACTGTTCAGTAAACCGTCTACAACACAGACAGTCCTGTAAAGAAAACTGAAAAACTGCCCAGCAAACAGAAAATATTTACAAACAATTCAGTGAAGTTGTACTGTGTCTACCTGAACACAAAAATAAAATAATGGCCAACAACAATTGGAAAAACTGCCTTTATCACTAATCTCCCTTCTGCACTACAGATCAGCCCTTTCCCAAAGTACACTTCTGCAGTGTCTGTCACTACAGAGATTGAATCAACTAAATTAACATTCAATATTCACAAAACATCAATAAATGCTAGATGATACAACAATATCAGGGTTTACTATAATCGATCTACTAAATTTTGTCACTAAATTTTGTGGCAAAAAGGAGTTTTAAAGGTTTGAACATGGTTTGAATCTCAGAGCTCTGAGAGCAAACTGTCTCCAACTTTCCACTACACACACTACGATGAACTGAGGCTGTGCAAGACAATATAAAGCCCATGTAACCTTACATCCCATGAATCACTGCAAAACGTGCCTTCAACTGCAAAAATACAAGGCGAAGTAACACAAAGTCCATAGAGAACAATGGGAAGTTCACGTTACTTCGAGATCCATAGTTATTTGCTTCGCTTTGTGGAGTAGTACGCGAAATTCAAGTTATATGCGAAATACTATGCGTAGAGGATTTTAGGCACTTCACCCACCACTACTCTCTGCTTCCCTATACTATTCCGATTCACACCTTTTGCTGAGGTTCTATCCCATTACTGACCTTTGTGCATCTGCTCTGTAATTTGCAATTTACCCTGTAACCCTGCTAAAGTTAAACATTTATTCATTGTTTCCCAAAATGTGTACCTCTTCTTGCACCTCTGCCAATATTTTTACCTTTCTCCTTCTCCTAAACTTTTCTTATTGGTGCGAGGCATGGAGTAAACAATTTACTGATCTTTGTGGTATTGATATAGTAGAATATAATGCTGAATTGCAACTGTATGACAGAAAAATATGGGTACTAATGTTATAAATGATAATGTAAATAGGTTGTGCTTTAGAACCAAATCCAGCTTTTGACTTTCAGTTAGAGCTCCAGCATTTGTAACATATCCGAGAAAAGAACAAACTGAGGTTGAAGCACCTCTTAAAGGGAACGGGAAATCTGGCAGGCATTTTTTTTCTGCTGCCTATAGTAACTGACTTGCGTTCCTATATCATTGATTCTATGGACTTGCTCCAGAACCTGGAGAATGTGGGCTGGATACTGGGCTATCTTTGGATAGCAGTGGATATGTCTTTGCTCTGTACTAGCTTTCCCCACTTGCTATGTTTGCCATTTTTACAGTTCTATGTAGAAATCTATACCTGCATCACTGCACCCCCCCTTTTTGGTTACATTCAGCTGAGTTAATGTTCACATATTATCCTTTTATGTTCGATGGGAAATATTTTTTGCAGTGCTGTGGCACAGCCATAGGGCAGCAGTGGCTCCGTCATGTGCTAATATTTTTTGCAGTGCTGTGGCACAGCCATAGAGCAGCAGTGGCTCCATCATATGCTAATATTTTTTGGAGGTACTGGGAATTACGATTTAGTTTCAGAAACATTTCAAACATCGTTGGGGGCCATAAAATGCGCTGGTACAGGTATATAAATGACAGCCTTATAACTTGGGATGGCAGTGAGGAGCTGGAAGCAAAATGCATTGAATATATGAATTCAAAAAAACTTGAATCTAACTATTACCCATGCAGTACAAAAAGACTGCATCCAGTTTATGGATTCAGAAATTGGAAATCTTGGTGGAGCTTAATGGTAAGACTGGGTTAACAGGTTATCGAAAGCCCACTGAAGGGAATTCTAGTTTGTATGGAGTCAGTGCACACCCTCCCTCTCTGAAGTTGAGCATTCCCATGGACAGTATCTGCGCTTGCACAGAAACTGTGCTAGAGATTCCAACTTTAAAAAGCAATCTGTAGAACTTATATCAAGGCTTGAAAAAGAGGCTACAAAACATCGGAACTAGAGGACTCCTTTGCTAGAGCAAAGAGACAAGCAAGAAAAGACCTTCTAGTGCCCAATAATAGCAATGAAGAACAAAGCTGACCTTTAGCCTTTGTGTTAGGGTGGCACTGACAGTAGGAGGATATTTTGTTAAAAAATTGAGGAGTCCTATAACATTGTGGAGTATGGGGTTTATCTGAGCAAAAACTATGAGTTACATAGAGTAGCAGAGCATAGAATCTAACAGTGATTTTAGCCCCAAGCTACTTCAAGAGTGACATTAAAAGACAAATCTAGAGTCTTTTGTTAATTATTCTACAGAACTTGCCACCTATGTCCTGTACTGTGAATGCTCCAAAATATATATTGGTTTGACTGTAACAGAGTTTGGAAAAAGAATCCAGGAACGTACTGGAGACATTATACATGGAAAAGTGGACTCTGCAGTTGGAGTGCACTTTGCAAAGTTCCATGAAAAAAAATCTAGTGTTCAGTTTTGAAATATGTTCCACCTCCTGTAAAGGGTGGAGACAGAACAAAAACTCTGTTTAGAACAGAGGCCACATGGCTTTTCTAGATGTAAGCCCTTAAAAGGACTAAATGAAGATAGAAACATAGACCTTGACAGCAGATAAGGACCACTTGGCCTACCCAGTCTGCCTATTTCCCTTCCTATTGGATAAGCTGCAGATTCTAGTTAACCAACAGCCTACTTCCTGCAACCCCACACTACAATTGCCTTATGTCTGTACCATGCTTGTTTAAATTCAACTCCCACTATTATGGCATGCTGGAGCACAAGGAATGGGAGGGTCTCGGCACCCAACTAAGGATCTAAGGTTCGAGCAGACTTGATAGACCGTAAGGCCTAATCTGCTGGCAAATAGTATGTTAGTATGTGAAATTTCCTATAATCCCTAACATAGAAACATAACATAGAAACATAGAATATGTCAGCAGGTAAGACCCACTAGGCCCATCCAGTCTGCCCGTAAGCCCTATGCTTGTATGTGGACCCTGACTCTATCTGGTCAGTGGCTTTTCATCACTCCCTCCCCCCTCAAGATTCCCTTGTGCCTGTCCCAGGCATGTTTAACCCCACTCCCCCACTGAGGTCACTCCCACCACCTCATGTAGTAGACCATTCCATGTGTCCACCACTCTCTCCATGAAGAAAAACTTTTTCACATTTCCTCTTAATCTGCCCCCTTCCAATTTCATATCATGCCCCCTCATTCTTATACTCCTTCTACATTGGAAGATGTCTCCCCCTGCTCCTTGTTTATTCCCTTGAGGCACTTGAACATTTCTATCATGTCCACCCACTCCCTCCTTTCCTCCAGTGTGTATATGTTGAGGTGCCTTAATCTCTCCTCATATGTTTTGTGGTGCAAACCCTGTACCATCTTGGTCACCGTTCTTTGAATTACCTCCACTCTGTCAATGTCCTTGCGCAGGTGTGGCCTCCAAAATTGCACACAGTACTCCTGGTGAGGCCTCACTAGTGTTTTATACAATGGTATCACCACCTCCCACCTTCTGCTAGTGATACCTCTGCCTATACACCTCAGCATGCCACTGGCCCTCCCTGCAGCCTTTATGCTCCATTTTGACACCTTGAGGTCATCAGAAATTATAACCCCCAGGTCCCTTTCTTCTTTGGTGATCGTAAGCACTTCCCCCCCATCCTGTAGTTCTCCCTCGGGTTCCCTCTCCCCAAGTGCATTATTTTGCACTTCTTTGCACTGAACCTCAGCTGCCACTCCTCAGAAGAATTTTCCAGGTTCTCCAAGTCCCTCCTCATTCTCTCCACCCCTTCTGGAGTATCTACACTGTTGCAGATCTTGGTGTCATCTGCAAACAGGAAGACATTTCCTTCAAGCCTTTCTGCAATGTCACTAATGAAGACATTAAACAGGACTTGACCCAAGGACTGATCCCTGCGGTACCCCACTGGTCATTCCCTCTCCCAGGATTGGATCCCATTCACTACCACCCTCTGCTTCCTGTCTGTCAGCTAGTTCCTAACAGGGTTTATCACATTGTGCCCCCTGCCCAGACTACCCATCTTGTTTACCAGCCTTCTATGTGGGACAATGTTGAAGGCCTTGCTAAAAATCGAAGTAGGCAACATCCACTGCCCCTCCCTGATCCACCTCTCATGTCACCCAATCAAAGAAATCTATAAGATTAGTTTAACATGACCTTCCTACTCTGAATCTATGTCACCTCGGATCCCGGACCCCGATGGATTCCAGGTGTGCCACTATCCTTTCTTTCAACAGTGCCTCCACGATCTTCCCCACCACTGAGGTGAGGCTGACTGGTCTGTGGCTCCCTGCCTCCTCCCTACTGCCACTTTTGTGCAATTGGACTACCTGTGCCCTTTTCCAGTCCTCTGGAATGACTCCGGGGCTAAGTGACTTTACTAACGCTTTTCTGTGTTGAATAACTGGGCTTTAGATAACATTACTAAGCAGTATAATTAAATTCTGCCCTATTACTGTAGAGCTCCTTTTTTTGTGTGTACAGTCCTGTAACATATTGTTGCCAGTTGTTGGTTTTTTTAAATGAGACATTCAGCCTGCCTGGGAGTCATAATACCATCATTCTGATGTCAGGAATCCATAATACTATTGACTGGATGTAAAAACAATGGTATTACAGAATAGAATGGCTAAACCACTAGCACTCAGCTGTTCTCAGTGCTCTCTCGAAGGAGGGAGGTGATTCATCAAGAGTGTTTCCGCTTCCTGCATCTATGTAGCAGTGAACAAGATTTACAACTGAAAAATTAGAACATTATTTATTTACTTAGCTTTTGTTGACCGGGTAGGTACACTAGACAAGTTATATGCCTATTTTCAGGAACGACCCAGGAGAGTACAACAAGGATACAGATACATCAGAGTACATAACAGTGAGTAGAGTTGAGTACACTGAGTCACGAGAAACAGTCTAACATAGAATAGTCTGCTGTAGCAGTATTAGTTAATATACATATGTACAACAATAAATAGTCTAGATCATTCAATGGCACAGACGTTTGCCATAGCGTGCATAAGAACATTAGGAATGTACGTGAGAGCATTAGCAGATCCTCAGAAACAGATTAGTTCTGAAGTATGTAGTCAAGTAAATCTCGTGTAACCAAGTGTGAGTCCAACGCAGAGACCATTGAGTTAAGGAGGCTTGGGACACTCACACGCAGAGGTCAACTTCAGATGCTCCCACAGGGACTTCTGGAGGCACTGGTGGGAGGGGGCAGAGCGAACATGGTCAGGAAGGGAGTTCCAGAACCTGGGAGCACATGCAGCAAAGTCCCTATCCCCATGAGGGTTCGGGTAAAGGGGACTTTTAGCACCCCGGGACCCTGAGACCTGAGGGGTTAGGAGGAAGAGGGGTCAGGAGGTGAGAGAAGCTATGCCAGCCCCGGGGGGGATGCCAGTTCTGATCACTTTACCCACGAAGCAGCCCAGCCCAGCCCAAAGTTCAAGTGATTTGCCGGGGAAAGCCAGCCTAGTTTTTCGTATAGCTTGCTGTGATGGGTGAGGCGAGGGGCTGCCAGGGCAAAGCAACAAATATTATTGTAGGTCGTGTGCCATTGAGTAAGGAGAGCCTTGGAGGTGTGGGCAAATTGGTGAAGGCCATAACTGAGTGAGGGAAGCAGCACACCTCTGGCAAGTGCCAGACGAGCAGCAGATGTCAGATTTTTCTTTGCCCTGTAGGCCAGACCCAGTTTACAGTTCTGCAGATTAAAAGTAATATTCTCAATCGAGGGAGAGAAGTATAAAAGCTCAGACTGATTTTGGCAAGTGAAAATCTGCCTTTTAAAAAAACGCAGAGTACCAAAATGGGGAGAAAAACAGCAATCATATATTACAAAAAAAAACAACAACAATGTATAGTTATCTATTTGTTACAGTTGCTGTAAATCCATCTCGGGATTCCTGTGACTGCATAAACCTGTTGAGCTGTGCTGTCAAGGTTTAGGACATCACAGGAATTTCTCGATGGTTTTACTGCACTGTAACAGATGGATGCCCATCTGTTATTCTATTTATTACTTTTCCAATAGCTAGTTAGACAGACAGACAGACAGACAGAGATAGATAGATAGATAGATAGATAGATAGATAGATAGATAGATAGATAGACAGATACAAAATCACACATGCCGCCATAATGCAAAGCATCATGAGTTACATATGCAAATCACCACAGAATATTATGCTGGTTCAAGATAGATACTGTCAGAGACATGGACAGACAGACAGATGCTCTCTGTAGATAGACAGAAAGACAGACAGACAGATACATCCATACACAGACACATAGATAGATAAACAGATAGATAGGTAAAGGCCCCATTTTTTTCTTTCTAGATCAGCGGTTCTCAAATGGTGAGGCCAGCCTCCTTGGGGAGGCCCCAACCTGTTCCAGGGGAGGCTCAAGCAAGTCTGAAAAAGTACTGTATTTAAATTTTGAGTTTTATATATTTTGTGTGAAGAGATGAAGCAAACTGAAAGAGAATAATAGTAGTAGGTGAATTTTATGTATTTATTTACTAATAGGTGACAAGGGATGGTGAATGAGCCAAGGCTCATTTCAGGTGTACCCGGGGAAGGGTAGGGAGTGAATACATTTAAAAAGGTAACTGAAAAACAAATCAAGAAATATAGAATGAGCAATGGTACAAATTAACGTGAACAATAAATTAATAATGAGTGGTGGTAATTGATCAATTTGTAAACTGATGGCAGAACAGCCCAATACAAGGGTTGAGCATAGAAGTGCTAAGAGCAATAACGAAGAACAAAGTAACCCCAGTTGCTTAGGAGCAGAAAGGGGAGGAGGCAAAGTGTGTAGGAAGGTTATTTCATATAGAGAAACAGAGGAAGTAGTCTGACCCATGAAGGTACTGCAACAAAGGGTAACAATGGTTCAAGAATGAAAAAGCAGAGCAATTAGGCTGGTCTGTGTGTGTTGGGGGTTACAATAAGCTGAATAATAATATTTTAATTATTTGTTATTCAGATAAAACCTTTGAGCACAGGAGCTCTTTCTCAAAAGTTCCAAGTCAGTATAAGACAAAGAAAATACAAAAATTACACATGCCCTCACAATGTAAAGTATCATGGGCTGCATATGCAAATCACCACAGAATGTTATGCTGGTCCAACTTTAAGCAGAATTGCATGGTGCCGAAAGGCCTCTCACACAGTTTGCAAAGGGTGCTAACAGAAGACATAGACACATGTTTCATCCTACCAGGACTCCTCAGTATGCCTCGTCTGTTTGACACCCCAGTGGAATGGACCAGCTACCCTTAAGGCAGTGTGCCTTGGATATATTGTGGTGAACCCATTAAAATAAAAAACTATTTAAAAGACAAAGAACCTCTGTGTGCAAACACTGAGGCAAGGGTTACCCCAAAGGGCATTTGGCTGGGAAGCCAAGTTTCAAGAAAATACAAATATCACACATGCCCCCACAATGCAAAGCATCATGGCTGTATATGCAAATCACCACAGAATGTTATGCTGGTCCAACTTTAAGCAGAAGACAAAAGAACTGAATGTGAGCCAAGTACTCAAAGGGGTTTCAATCTATTTATGGTGTACTGCGCAAAGTACAGTACGTTATTTTTCTTAGGCGAGGCCCAAGATTATTTCAATTCAGGGGGAGGCTCAAAATCTTTTCCATGGATTTGGGGAGGCTCACTGTGACAAAGTCCGAGAACTATTGTTCTAGATAGATGGATAGAATTTGACTTTTTTGAGAGACAGTCCCCATTTTTTCTTAACTTTGTCTGCCCTGTTTCTTTCCTGTCATTCCTTCTGATCTATAATTGTTTCAGGGTTTCAATCCACTTCCTCTTGTTTTTTTAGTTTTATTCTTACTGGGATATGTTGTTTTACACTGAACTGGCTGCACTATGAGTTGTCACTTTGCACTTTATATCGCTAATCTGGACGAAGCTGCCCCACATCTGCAAGCAAAATTTAGGCAAGGTAAAGAAGTTTTTCATATACGGATTGTAAGGGATGATCACATTTAAAGAAGATCCCCTTTAAATCATAATTTATAAAATGCAACATTTAATGGGCTTATTTGATGTGTTGACAGCTTAAAAGAACAGATATGGGGTAGGCATTCAGAAGTACTGCATTGTTAGTACTGTTTACAATCAAGTGAAACAACAAAGCACCCATCACACTGACTTAGTAAAGACACCAAAATAAGTGTCCAAAATGTTTATTTAACACCAGTGGCACTGCAACCAGTAGCAAGGGCTACAAGACTGAAGTAAAATGCGGACAGAAACCTTACGTTTCACCCAACTAACTATTGGACTTCAGTTTATCAGATTTTTACTTTGTCAGATTACCTTTACATTCTATCACAAAAGCAAATGGTCCCCACTTAGTTTAAATCCACAAAAATAATTGTGTTTAAAAATAATGGACGATAGATCCCCTTTAAATGAATTTGAGTGAAAGGATAATTTTTTCATGTGCAGTCTATACCAAGGCCTCACAGTAATGACAATTGATACATTTATTAATGATAAAAACAAGTTTTTGTCTTTCTGTGACTTTTTTGTAAACTAAAAAAATGAATTTTGATTGGTTATTATACAAGTCACGTGATGATGAAGGCTTAAAAATGCAATACTGCATCTTTCCAAAACAGAAGCTCCTACAGAAGAGGCAGAGTGTTTCAAAGTGTAGTAGCATGTATGTCCATCAGCATGGATGTTTAAATAAAATTGTTTTTACTTTTTCAGTGAGACTGTGGTTTTGCACTGTGTTGTTGTCTGTAAACAATTTGGGAAGGTTATGGACTATGGTATGAATTTTGGTAAAGGTACTGAAGAAGGGGTTCAAATCAAGGCGAGAAGAGATGGGGTAAAATTCTGTGTAGAATGCAGGGCAGGAGTAAAACTTTAGAAGCTTGCAAGAGACAAAAATTCTGGGAGAGGGTGAGGTAGAAGGTACAAAGCTCATGATGGATAGGAATACAAATAAATGTGCAAGGCTGGCCAGCCTGCAGCCTTGGGCCTCACTATGGCCCTATGCACGATGCCAACATGCTGCATACACTGGGCATTTTGGCATCGCTATAATGCAATGCCACAGAGTGGAGCCCCATGGACACAGTGCATCATTCACAGAGGGCGCTGTGCAGCATTTACACACCCAATCCGCCAACCTCGCAGATAGCAACACACTGGGGTTGGGCGTGCCCACACTCCACACCATTCACAAAGGTGCGGAATGATGAGCATGGAAGGTGCACCTTACACTAGATAACATTCACCCTTAAGGTATATGTGCCCTGCCATGATGCCGCCACCGGCTGTAGCACTGAAGTGGGGGCACTACAACCCCCCCATATGCCACCCCAGCCCATGGATCTACAAGGAGGGCTGGGGTGGCCAACCGGGCACCCACCTACCACTAGCTGCCAGTGCACATCGTGCCCTCTGATGTACTCCATGCCCCATGGATGCAAGGGATCCATTAGCAGACTGGGCCCAGGAATCCCACTGGATGCGTGCCCAGTCTGTGAAAATACCCTCCATGTGTCTGCATGCTGGGTGGGTGGGGCTGTGGACAGATGGCAGCAGGTAATGAATACCAGCCAGTGTGCACCTGTCCTCAGGTGCAGCACTCTGCGGTGTGTAACACGTATCTGGCACGTATTACCTGACCATTTGTGCATAGGGTCCTTTGTCCCTGGCCATGTACTAGAAGTGTCTAGCACATACCACATCATATCTTATTGCTTACATACTGTATAAAGTGTAACAAAAAGGAAAAAAAATTCCACTCTAAAGATCAAACCCAGACCCCCTACCTTCCACTGTTTGATAGCCTGTAACTCTACCATTGTATTATGCTTCTTAGAGCAGAGGTGCATGCTGTGGTAAAGGACATCCAGCAGTGACAGCAGACCTCGCTGATACAGCTGCACTGGATGTTCATAATTACCAGTTTATCTATTTAAAGCAGTGTGTCTCAGATTACATTTAAACCTCAAAGTCTGAGCTGGAACTTTTCAGGTTATCGACAGTATAGAACTTCAAACCTTGCTGAAAGTGTATTATTGTCATCTGCAATGAAATCTAACAATTTCTCTCATACTACATAAATTGTAGTGAGTAAGAAAAATCTTCCATTCTGGGGATCAAACTCAGGCCTGCTATTCTGTACTGCTTGGTAGTCTGCAGAGCTACCACTTTACTAAGCTTCCTACACAAGAGATGCATGCTGTGACAGAGGACATCACACAGTAAGTGCAAGCACCCCAGCACAGCTGAGTGGATGTTCTTAAGTAACAGTCTGCCTATTTGAAGTAGTGTTTCCCAAGTTACATTTAAACCTCAAAGTCTGAGCAGGATCTTGTCAGCTTATCAGCAATATGTAACGTCTACCCTTGCTGTACCTCTATCACTAATATCAGCATTGACATCTAACAATTTCTCTCACACTACATAAAATGTAGTGAGAAAGAAAAAAAATGTTCCACACACTGGATCAAACCCAAGGTTGTGTAGGTCTGAAACACTACACCAAGACCGAAAAGCCCTATCACTGACATCACCAATGACATCATGCAGCCGAATCACCTCACACTGAATGTACCTTTATACTTGACTAAGTACAAATAGAGTACACAAGGGACCATGATAAGCACTTAAAGCTATGCTGCTGGTGCCTAAAAATGGAATGTAGCTGACTTAAGTGACACTCAAGCCATATTGACTGTCTGTTAATATGAATATAATCTGGTTTATATGGCATTTGACATGTGAGTCCGTTTGGTCAATAAATGCATCCATACATAAACAGTTATTACAACTTATATAGCTATAGCAGTTTTTACAGTATTAAAGCATGGTTGAAACATTAACATAAAGGATAGGGTGTAGTTCATGAGACAAAGTTAATTTCAGATCAAAAGAATAATCATATTATAACCAATACCCAAAAATATAACATTTAACCAGCAAGATGGTATTTTAACCTTATCTTTGGCAGCAGTAACTGTCCAGCAAAACAACTGCAGTACCAGAACACTAAAAAGTTTTAAACTGGTTCTGCTGGGTCATACTGTAGTTAGTGTTATAGCAAAAACAGAAGTGTTGCTATGGTCCTGAAGATTCAAGAAAGAGGAAAATTATATTTGGAAGTAGCACTGTATTTGTGGTGATGGAATTAAAAATCTTTAGGTCCTAGGAGACAGAGAGGTGAGGAAAAGTATTTTTTCCCATTTCTTGTGAGACTTATTAATTGCCAAAAGAGAGAGGCATTCGTCATTCATTAATTTTCCAAATGCTTCTTTCCAACATGTAACCGACAGACAAAGCTTTTGATGGCCTCCAATATATTAAAATTAAGCTTTTAACTTCAATAAGAGCTGTACTAGCTTAATCTTGTGTTTGCGTAAGATCATAGTCTTTAGGGAAAAATACCCAACAAAATAGTAATGGGTAATGGTATTTTTTGATATAGTGTATACCAATACGAGAACAGCTGTTAAGCATGTTAGCCCAAAACTGGTATAACTTGTTACATAACCAGAGAATGTGAGTTATTACCATTTTAACCCCTTAAAGAGCTGGTAGCTACTGAAATACATGACTTATAACTGGGCGGCCCACTAACGCAGCTGTAGCACTACCACTTGCAGTGTCACAGGCCAGCCAAGGGGAAGAGAATTGAACATCTCAGCGGACACTCTCCTCCTCTAGGGAGGGAAGGTAGTCTCCTCCACCCCAACAATACCACCTGGGTGATCACAGGTGGTAGTGCAGCTGGAGGGACAGACTGGGCAGAGGCAGAGATGGACGTTGCCATGCAAACATATTCTACCCATCATGATGGCACTCCACTTACTACTTCAGAAACAGGAGGAAGAGGAAAACAGAAAAAATTAACCATGGCACTGGGAGCTAGTAGCCCCAGTGTATCCACCCCCCACCCTTGACCTGTTGCCCAGTAGGGGACCTACAGCACAAGGGATCCTGTCAAGAGGTGCCCCGACCCTCGACTTGCCTGGAGGCTATCCACTGCACCGTGATGGCCCTACAACACACTGAGATAAATGATAAATGGGGGGCCAAAGGTGCCAGTGATAGAAGGTGGCATAAATAGAATAAAATAAAAACAAAGTTTACCACCATTATACTTGAACTTTTGGACTATTGTGATACCTTTCATTGAACCAACAAAGAAATCATACCTAAAATAGCAATATCTGTTAGTTGGCAAACAAAATGACATCATGTAGTTTTTTAGCAAAATGTATTTCTGACATACTTAGATTCATCCTCAGTGTATTTTTAGTTTTCCCAGATATTTTTAAAGCTGCTTTTTATAGTTATTTTTTTAAATTAGTGACTCATCTGAACCTCCTGGTCCCTGACAGCTCAATCTCCACCCAAGACAGCTCTGCGGGGTCTAACAGGTTCTCTTATTTACTTATACAGTACCTCCATGAGCTCTACTTTGCTTTACTTGTTGTCCCTCAACTACTGCCACCATGTATTGCCAAATGTACAACTGCAACCCTGCACGACGCATTACCTGCTCTTGTTATGTTCTTGTTATTTTGATGTTTCTACTCTGTGCCACCTTACGTGGCCCAGGTTGTGCCTGAAAACAGTCCTTACGGTGCATCTACCCAGCTAACAAAGTCATAAATAAATAAATGTCATTAAAGATGAATGCCACCTGACATTTTTAAAGCTCTTTTCCCTTGAGGTTACCTGAATGCACATGCTAGATTCATAATGCAGCTGTAGGAGGATGGTGTTACCACATGTTTGTAATTGTAACTAGCACCGTACCAAGAAACTGAATTTTTTCATGGTGGGCATGGCAAGGAAGTGGGAATTTTTAAAAACCTTAAAAATCTTGTACGTTGGTTCAGGAATGAAAGAAAACAAAAAGAAAAATTAGTATTCTGGTGTTTTTACTAGAAAACATTATTGCTAAAACAAGGATATTGTGACTAAGAAATACTGCTGCTTTTATATTACTGTACATAGCCTTTCTGGGTACAGAGGTCCTTTCACCAGGTGTGATAGCAGTCTGTGAAAAAGAAGCAGGTTTTATACCTAAAGGTGCATAGCGTTTTATTAAAAAAGATGCAGTAATTAAGGAAAAGGTATGTGGTAGGAAGGTGATAATCAGGAAAGTGGGGTTTCAAATGAAAGAAACTAGTAAAAAGGATGTGGACTTAAAGTCTGTGAGAAATATGTTTAGGAATTTGCATAGGAAAGGACAGCGTTACAGGGAACCTCGGCTCTATAGATACTGTAATTGGTTTGTTTATTTATTGGTAACATATTTCACTAGGATGGCAAACAGAGTCTAAATAGGCTCATTACCAGTTGCAACCTGGGGGGGCCAGAAAAAAAAATGGGAAAATCAATACAAGAAATTCCAGGAGTAAAGATACAGTAATATATATTCAGAGTCACCAAGTCAGTGGATATACAGGTCAAAATATATACAAGTCACCAATTAATAGAGCACATATACAGAATTAAATGCTCAGAATCCCACAGGTACTAAGGGAACGCAGTCCCACTATACAAAAGAAGTTAAATACTGCTGTATATAATAATCATGCGGGAGGCCATGACAACTACTATATAGTTATTGTACTGGTGCTGGACCAGTAAAAGCAAGGAAGAGAATCATGGCACAAGAAGAGAAAGGTTAATCATTGTCTTATTTAATGGCAGATAAGACATTTTTTATAGCAAGCAAGCAAATCTGTATTTATATAGCAACTTTTAATGTCAAGGCGCTGCACAGAATATACACCATAAATATATAGGCAAACAGCAATATAAATTTCAAATCAGTCTGGGAAAGCCAGTGACAATAAATAAGTTTTTAACAAAGATTTAAAACTACTGACAGTCAGGCATTCTCTTAACTGACGAGGTAGAGAATTCCACAGGGTTGGTGCTACAAATGAAAAGGCATGCGCTCCAGATGTTTTAAGACGAACCCTGGGAATCTCTAGCAATCCCTCATCGGCACATCAGAGGGGGCAAATGGGGAGTAGGGAGTCAGGAGATCTTTCAGGTAGTTGGGCCCCTGTTCATGTAGGGCTTTAAAGGTAAGCAAGCCTACCGTATAGGTGATCTGCCACTAAATTGGCAACCAGTGCCATCCGCGCAGCACAGGCATTATGTGACTGGACCTAGAGGTACCAGTCAGCAGTATGGCTGCAGCATTCTGCACCAGCTGCAAGAGGCTGATATCAACCCCAGACAGCCTGAGGTAGAGGGCATTGCAGTAGTCAAGATGGGTAGTAATGAAGGCATGGACCAATGTTGGAAGGTCGCCCGGTGGAACCAGGTGTTTCACTTGGGTGATATTCCTCAGATGGTAAAATGAGGATTTATCCACAGCTGACACCTAAGATTTCATGGTCAAGCCTTTGTCAAAGATAACACCCAGGTTCCGCACCCGATCTGAGGTAATAAGCTGGACACCATCAAGCCACAGGCCCGACACGTGCCCAGCCCCCAAACTCACCCCTGAGAGACCCAGATCCACAACCAACACCTCAGTCTTATCCGGATTCAGTCTCAGCCAACTGGAGCTCATCCAGTCTTTGATTTTGGAGAGTCAATTATTTAGCATCGAGATTGTATCAACCTGTCTGGGCACAAAGGACATATACAGCTGAGTGTCATCTGCATAGCAGTGAAAACTCAAGCCGTATCACCTAATGATATCTCCCAATGGCAGCATATACACTGTGAACAACATGGGCACCAATATGGAGCCCTGTGGCACCCTGCAGGACAGGGGTAGGGCATCAGAGGAATAAATTCCAGTGACCACCCTCTGAACCCTGCCTACGAGGAACGATCAAAACCATTCGAGGACTGTACCCGACAGTCCACAGAGAAACTGCAGGGTCTCCAAAAGCACCCCATGGTCCACAGTGTCAAAGGCTGCTGAGAGATCAAGAAGGACCAAGATGGTAAACAGAACATGGGTACCTCTATAGTCACTAAAATATCATTGTAATATGCTAACCTGTTCAAGTGCAACTGGGAGAATGATTTTTCAGACACCTCCTTTGCAAATCACTTATATATCTCTGCTACTTTTTTATTTATTTATGTAAGTTTTTGTTAATCGGGTCAGTGCGCTAGATTGACATAGCCTATTTTTTAGGCTTGATCCGATCAGGTCATACAGTTACAATAGGGATGACATCATACTCAGATTGGTACAGGTATATGCACAACACCAGCTTCCATCCCAGCCACACTACAAGATATATGATTTATAGTCAGCAATCCAAAATCACTGATATTACATGCTCTGAAGAAGTAACAAGAGACAGACACCTCACTGTTCTCTGCAGGTCCTTTATCCAACAAGGCTGCAGATGCAGCTAAATAGAAAAGGAAATGGAAAAGGCAGCACAAATACCAAGAGAAACCTACTGCAGCACAAAAAAAAAGCACAAGAACTGTGTACCACTCCTTAAATATAACCCCTTATAGATTGGAGTCTGACCAATCTCACTTCTCATTGGCAAAACCTGGTCACATGGAGATAGGTTAGTGGGTAACAGCCCATGGCTGGATGGGATGTGTGACCTGGTCTCCACAGGGGATGTGTGACCTGGTCTCCACAGGGTCTGGTGCCTGGAAACAGTTTTTAGCACCTCCTGTAGTGTGCAGTCAATATTCTGAAAAGTTTTGACCTTTTTTTATTAAATTAATAATCTAATTATTGTGCCTTTGTTACTACTCTGAATCTCTTTCTTCTTACCAGCTGTTATTCTCTCTTGTCCTACTGGCTGAATATTCTATGACATCAGTAACACCATTCCAGGCCATACAGATGACTAGCATGGAATTGTACAATTGATGTCATGGAATGTCTAACAAATCTGAAAAGAAAGAGCAGTAGTCGGTGAGGAGAGTGGAACTCTATGTAGGTCTGAAGATGCCCCAAACAGATTATTTATCAAAAATTGGTCAAAATATATCAAAAAACATTACTGGCATGAAAAGAAAATGTGAGGGCAGCTTAATATGTAAAAGTCATTTCCTGTCACTTTTAAGATTGAGGGGCCTGGATTCTTAGTTCTTCTTATGACGGTTCTACAGCACAGTCAGCCAGGATGCAGAACAGTACCTTGCAGTATTTTTGCAAAGCGCTGCAGTATGCTGCAGGGAGCAGAAGAGTTCAATGACAAATAAGCCCTTTTGACATGCACGAATTAGTGAGATGTATTTTACCACATCTGATCCCAGCTGAGGCCACTGTATATCTCAAATGGTGAAAAGCTGCACAGAGGCTCCACATGGAGAAATTACAGTGGATCAGGTAACATAGAAACATAGATTTTGATGACAGATACGGACCGCTTGGCCCACCCAATCTGCATGGTGTTAAGTCCTGCCCCAACCATTGGGATGCAGTACCAACCCACTCTTCCCCACAGATAGCCCTCACCTGTGAACAAAACAGAGCAGTAATGAAAAAATATAATTCGTAACATTCTACAAGTAATATGCTCAGAGAGAGTGATTCACACAAATCAAAGGATTTATTGGGAGCAACAGGCTCCAGTTCTGAAAGGAAAAGGAGTAAAGGCAAAATGTCATAGTCACAAAGGCACAACGGCTATCTGCATTCTAACGGTAGTCGCCCTCCTCATCACAATGCCCTGCGCCGGCTCTCCCAGTACTGAAGTTTCAGGAAACTTAAAACATGGTGCGCTCAGGTAAAAGGAGGTGGTGCAGAGCACGGCAGACAGCCTGTTACGGCCAAGAAGCCAAGCCGCTGCACTCATGGTATCCCAGATTAAACTACAGTAAAAACAAAAACTAATGCATCTAACTGCTTATGACAATTTTTTTGCAAGCCATATGAGGAAGACTGACTATGTCAGTAGCTACAGTGTTTCAACCCACACAGGGCCTTTGTCAGGGAGCACCCTCTGCTGTCCCCCCCCAGCCAGCTTCCCACATATCAAGCTAGTTCATTCACTGTTACCAGACCCTCTAATTTCTTCAGCGCCCTTCTGTGAGACACAGAGGCAAATGTCTTGATGAAGTCAAAGTAGAGCAAATTCATTGCTTGTCCCTTGTCCACTGCCCTAGTTACCCAGTAAAAGCTCAAGGTCCCATGCAGTAGGGGTGTGCAAGTAACGAACAGTATTTCCCGAATACCATGAATAATGCACTATTCATATTTGGATCCAAATAATGAATAGTGACACTATTCTTCGCTATTCTATTCAAGAAATACTATCTAAAAAGAAACAGATCCCCACTCTCCTCTCCAGCCCAAATCCTTGAACTGAGGCCCACATCCCCCACCCTCAGTTAAAACCCCAATCCCACCCTCCTCCCCCCAGCACTCAAAATTTGACATTTAAGTATTAAAAACTTCCACAGTGGATGATTGGCACAATCCAGCCACCTCCACAGCCATACACTGTTTAAGTGCTTGTTTGTGCTAAAAGAACACTAATTTCCCCCCACACACCCACCCTGGTAGCACCCTATCACCACCCCTGCCCCCCCAGCACCAATTCTTGCCATCTTCTTGAATTCTCCATCAAGAAGGTGACTGGCAAAAACCAGCCCTCCACCATGACCAGCTGTCTTCTACAGAACAAAAGCCTTCCCCTGCTTTCTCACTCATCATAGTTACACCAAGTGATGATCGGCTGGTTTTGCTATGCAGAGTGAGCAAGTACAGGAGCACTTTCATTCAGCAGAAGGTAGTCAGCTGTAGAGGAGGGTGGGTTTGTGCTGGTTGCCTTATCGATGGAGAAGATAGCAAGAATGGGGTGCTGGGATGGTCAGGGGGAACTGACAGGGTGTAGGGGGAAATTAGTTTTCTTTTAGCTCGAACAAGCACTTAGATGGTGGCTAGCCTAGGAGACAGGTGGGTTGTGCTAGTCCCCCAGCATGGGAGTTTTTAGTACTTTAGATATCTAATTGTGGGTGCTGGGGGAGAGGGGATTGGGTTTCTAACAGAGGAAAGGGGGGTTGGGGGCTGGATTGAAGGATTTGGACTGGAGAGGAGGGTGAGGGCAGTTCCTTTTTCTTTTTTTTTTAGTTACATCCCCTAAATACCCAAATATGACTACAAATACTGAATACCCAACTATCTGGAGGTCTGTATATAATATTCAACCCAAATATTCAAAATAAGGTATTTGCACACCCCTACCATGCAGTCTGTCCTGACCCTACATTACAAACTCCTAAAACACCAGCCCGCTATTCTGGATCAGGTTTCTCTGAGCCACCCCACACTGCTTTACACCTATCCCACCTTACGTTAAACCCCACCACACTGTCAGCATTCACCCTATTCACTGGGCAAGCCATTACAGCCCTCCACCACTGTCTCTGTGAAGAAAAACTTCCTCACCTCTTTTTTGAACTTACACCCAGTGAGTTTCTAGTTGCGTCCCCAAGTGACTGTGGTCCCTTTTATTTTCATCAGCCCTGCCATGTCCACCCTTATGTTGCTGCTGCGGGGGGGGGGTCACCCCTCTCTGTCTGTTTGTGCTGCCTCCGTTCCACTGTGCTGTGCTTGTTGTTCTTGATGCAGCCGTTATTTCGATGAACCCACCCATCACAATACTGCACGCCAGGGCCACATGGGCAAATCTTTATTTCAGAAAAGATCCCCAAACACAGTCCAAACCCCATAGCTTGCTGTCACCAAGCTCCCTTCCCCGGCCAGCAAGGCCCTGGAGTCAGACCCAGTTTGGTTGATGCCATACATACTACTTGGAACAACGTTCTCAAGTGTTGCTACAAGTTTTATTTTAGACATCAAAACCACCGTGGAAGTGACACAATAAGTATAATGAGCTCCAGGCACTGCTGTTACATTCACAGTAGTGGCGGTATCTACCTCACTAAATGGGTTGGATACCAATGAGGCCTTGCACACACTCGATCTGGACACATGCTGCACTTTCAAGGCTTCCAAGTTCAACAGTATTGTTTGGCAGTGATTTAAAACAAAAATATAGCTTAGAAAATGCTGGAAAAAGCAGGCTTGGACTCTTGCAGTGGCATGGCAAGGTATGTGGGAATGGGAGCAGGCTACAGATAAACTTCGCTGGTTACCTTTAATGACCAGTAACACTAGCTATCTGCAGCATAACCATGGCTGACTGTATTATAAGTAGTACCAGTTACATACTGTATGGTATTAATAGAGGAGGTGCTAAAGTGTGGACAAAAGGCAGCAGGCAAACTGTTTTAGATCACAGGACCATTCCAGACACAGAGCATATTTGGTCTCTACTATCCCCTAAACTCCCCATAGGAAAAACATGCATCCTTGTAACAGGGCCTTTCATGAGAGATTCCCAGGATCAGAAATCCATGCTCATCCCAGAAAGAAACAAGCATTTGTCAATGCCGAATGTTGGCTTGCTGGCATTGGCAGTGCAGGAGTTAGAGAGATGCAGAATAGGAATGGCAGTGAAGTATTGAACTGATGCCAACCCAACCCCCATCCTGCAGAGACTGACAGGTGTTGGAGGTGTGCCTTGGGGTCTTTGGGCCTTATACTCACCCCATTCCATAAGGAAATACATGGAGATGGGTGCAGTATAGGAGAATGTGGTGAACATTGGGACTGAAGACCCCAAGGCATACCTCGATGCCTGCCACTGGCTGCGGGGTCAGGATGGAATGGTGTGAGCATTACAGCCGACAATCCCAAGTCACCCCCTCGATGTCTGTCAGTCTCTACAGAGTAGGGTGTTATGGTTAGAAACTCTAATGCCCTGGCCGTTTGTTGGTATTTTCACTTCAGATTTTCAAAATGGGCTTTTTGTGACCCCACCTCATGAACAGTGGCACTATCATTTTATTACTCAATCCCAAAAGGTGGTTTTGCACAGTGACTGCTCCATTTGGCACCACAGAAGAGAAAGCAATTTCTGGCAGGATATGAAAAATAACAGCTGTACTGTTCATGAGGTGGTGTGAAAAAATGGCAATGTTGACAATCTGGAGTGAAAATAAGAAACACTGGCATAGTTACGAACGTGGATAGAAACTGTGCAATGCACTCCAGTAACTCAATCATTTTTTGGAATTTTTTCACCAAATTTTCAACATGTGCATTTTTGAACCTCTCCTCATGAACAGTGGCACTGTGATCTTGTTAATCTGTTCCAAAAGTTGATTTTACACAGCGACTGCTCCATTCTGCGCCACAGGTGTGAAAACAAGTTTCAGGAAGGATGTGAAAAATGACAGCTATACTGTTCATAAGGAGGTGTGAAAAAATGGCAATGTTGAAAATCTGGAGAGAAAATATTAAAAACTGGTGAAGTTACAAGTGTGCATAGAAACTGCACAATGCATGCTCGTAACGCATTTTTTTGGAATTTTTTCACCAAATTTGCAATATGGGCTTTATAGGACCTCCCCTCATGAACAATGGCACTGTCATTTTGCTAATCGGTCTTGAAAAGTAATTCCACACAGAGACCACAAAATCACCTTTTGGGACCAAGAAACTAAATGACGGTGACATGTTCATGTGATGGGGTCCCAAGAACCCCATGTTGAAAATTTGGGGCCACAATTCCCAAAAATGGCTGAGATATCAACCTAAGTTGAAACCCTCCATTGCCTCCCATTATAAAACTTATCGTCATTTCTTCATTTCGCAGTTTGGCTTTGAAGAGTGAAAACGTGTCCCAGTTCAGAAAGATCGTGGCTCCTGACCTCCAGAGGGTAAGTATGGGTGTTGGGGGTGAAGGAGGTGAGTGCACAGAGGGAGGGTGGGGATGGGGAGGGATGAGGGAGACAGCTGTGGACCGCTTTTCTTGTTTGCAGGGGAAAAAAGACCACGAGGAAGGTTTTCTTCATTTACAGGTTACACACACACAAAAAAAAAAATAGGCACACTGTGGTGGGCTCCCAGTCTGCCACAATTTGAGGGGGGGGTGCTGACACGGGGATTGTGTATCCCGATGTTGGCAAGGTGTATAGACAGGTTGGGGGGGAGGCGTGCATCTGACACCAGGAGTGGGCATCCCGGTGTTGGAAAGGAAAGGGGAAACTGTTTAACCAGGAAAGACACACTAAGAGGGGGAATGCTGACATGGGTATTGGGCACCCCGATGTCGGCTTTTCAGGAGTGTGTGGCAGGCAGCAGGAGCCATCATGTTGTGGGGTGCCACATAATGTGGGGGGAGGACATGCTGATTCTGGGATTGGGCACCCTGATGTCGGCTTTCTGGGGATTGTGTGGTGGACAGCAGGAGCCGCCATATTTATTGAATTATTTCACCAGGAAGGGCACATAATGGAGGCGTATCATCTACCAATGCAATGATGAGCCTGTCTCTGATTGCAGTGGCAGATTCATTTCAACTCTTTGGCTCTTTCTGAAACTGCTATCACTGGCAGCATGCTTGCTGGTTGGCAGCTGAGGGATGCACTCACTAAAGCATCCCCTGCATTGGCCAACACTGGCACATCTCTGAAATGTGTTACTACCACAAGATGTTGCTTGCGCGTGCACGCAAGCCAACATAAACATGGAGGCTCAGGTTACAAAAATACATTACAGTGCAATGCAATGAATGAAACAAAGTGACAAGTGATATTAAAAACTGTCAAGTTAAAATAATATTATAAAACCAGCATGTGAAAAACTTAGTAAAAATGTCTCTTGCTCAGTTCCCACCACAGACTTCAGATTTTTTGCAAGATCCAAATGTATCAGTGCATTCTGTACTTCAGCATGAGTTCTGCACTGGAGCTTCCTGGTTCACCCGGGTAAAAACTGGAAAAAGTGTTTAGGGGTTTATATATTGTAAAATCCCTATATCCTACAGAAACAGCTAGCCTGGCTACTGTCTGATATCGACAAAACATTGACTATGAAATGTGCACAATTATTTGCTGCTGTCATTAATCGAAAAAGAAAACCCATGAACTGCTGTATAGTCTAATACCTTTCTCTCCATGAAAATGCATTGTGTTTTTTTTTAAATAATGTTTAATCTTGCTAATCTGACAGTCACAATGGCTAGAAAATATTTAAAGATTACCTTTTACTCCACGGTAACTTATTTGATTTAATTTTCTGTTGTTATTTGAAACAGCTTACGGTTATCAGTGAAGTATTTTCTATTCTTAGCATAGTGTTCTGTCTGCCTGTGTGAATAAGACAGCAGAAAACTATTGTAAGACTATTATGATATTGACACACTAGAGAGGGTACAGAAGCGAGCATACAGTATATATGCATGTATGTATGTTCAAGTTCAAGTTTATTGTAGGAAAACTCAGTTGAGCAAGCTCATTCACAAGTAGGTCCTTTGACACAGACAGGTAGTTACAGATTACATAATTGAAAAACAGTACAAATTCAAATACAGAATTATGGGCAAGCATTACCATGTTACATAACTAGCTAGTGTTGCTTTTGTCCTTTATGCTCTTTTGGTGAGAATTAAATAAAAATCAATTGAATCCTTTCACTTTGCACAGAGATTTGTTTGTTTTTTCCAGCATTTTGGTGCATTGCACTTGTTTTGCAGACTCATTCTGTTCCTGGAAGAGATGCACACATATTGTGTGAAGTGGGGTGCATGCTGCATGTTGGTGCAGGAGCATAATGCATGCTGTGACTGGATACTGCCAGCAGTCATTGCATATTGCCTGCTGTGGGTGCATATTGACTGCTTTCGGCAGGTTCAGGTTGCAGCAAGAGCACTTATGTTAAGCGTTACTGTCCAACTCTTCATCATGTTTATTTATAGGACCCTGTTGTTATGATACCCTCCTCGGCACCTATAGTGAGCTTCATGAAAATAGCATCCAGGGTGTAACCACCTAATCACGGAGCTCCCGCAGTCCTTTAACAGAGAGCTGTGGGTGTTGGGCATTCCATGTATTAAACATGTACATAGGAGACAGAACCATATGGTTTGATGGGGAAGAGAGTGGGAGCCCCTCTTTTTACACACATGTAGAACGTTGAATGGCTTCTTCCAAGTGGCCTTTCAAAACCTGCCCCAGTGGACATCCCGGTTATGTATTTCCAATGTAAAAAGAGATCTGGAGTTTAAAGACTTTTGCACTGAGAAACAGAACAGAAAAGTACCTGATGCCTTATGTAACCCCTTTTCCCCACCCTATAGCAGTACTATAATATACCCTACAGTAGCACTACTTCTGAACTCTGATGCATCTACCTGCCACGAGGACTATGTGGAACTCAAGGTGCTGGGCACTAGGAGGATGTGCCTGCAGTTGGAAAATACAGAAAGTTCAGTTTCATTGTATTTCCTACCCAGCACGCTGCAACTGGCTTCCAGGCAAGGTAAAAGAAAAGAAATAAATCTACAGTATCTGAGTGCCCCTGCTGAAATTAGTGTTGGGGGGGGGGCAGCCTACAGCACGCTATACCCCCCCCCAAACAACAGACAAGAACTAAATACAGAGCTCTGAGCTCAATTGGTCGTATCCGAGAAGTGAAATAAATAAATAAAGACTCAGCCATATTCAGGAAGCTAGTATCAAAAAGCAACAGAAAAAAGGACACCCACATCTTTTGCAGAGGGAGTGAAAAAGAAAGGTTTGGATGCTGGGTGTGCTGCTGTGCAGCTCAGATACTGGGGTGCCCTTGTCCAGCCTGCAGCTGGGATGCAGTGGGGCTGTTGTGTGCCATGCAGATCGGATGCTGGGTAGCCCTTTTATAGATAAGAAAGTCCAGTTTTGGCCAGGGCCAAGAACGGTACGGCTAGGGTGAAGGATGCAAACTGTTCATAACCAAAGGAAAGGGGAGATGTAGAAAATAAAGAAGAAAGAAAGATAGATCAGATGTTGGGAAGACAGATTTAAATGGCATAGAAAACACAACAGGGAATCAAACTGGGCGTTGCAGGACGCAAGTGTGCGAACAAATACATAATAAGCCCTAAGATCTGTCTCGGAGCATGGTTCAGCAAAAGTCCGGGAGTGATACAGCAGTGTGGTGCTACTGATGTACACAAAATCAATTGACAAGAGGATAGCTCAGGCAAGACCTATCGTTGGAATCGGTGGTGTCAGTGAACCCACAGCATCAGTTGCAACACCTAGCCAGAGCACCGAATCTGTAATAGGGTCTCTAGATTCCAATCTTTCTCTGCCTGGTCCCGGTCTCTCTTTGGGCTGATAGGGAGTTTTCCCTCCAAGATGGGTCCCAGTTCCATGAAATGACCCCCTACAGGTCGAGGTGCACAGGACAGAGCTTCAGAACTGGGGGAAGGGAGGTAGGAGGGGAGATGAGAGCTCAGTCCGCCTGTCCGGTCGAGGGCTGAGAGGCGCGGTGACAGCCGGAGAAAGGAGGATACATGTTCCTCTGACACCAACATTATCAGAAAACCGCAGTCCAGGGGAGAGAGGGGTGGGATTGAGAGAGAGGTTAAAAAAAAACAGGAAGCGCTCGTCGGGAGGAGTGTCATTGGTGCCACTGCATGACGAGTTTGTCTCTGATTGCAGCGGCACTTTTCTCAGAAGTTTTGTCCACTTTACATAATGTTGGTGTCAGTGCGTGTGAGCGATAGCATGCTGCCTTATTGGGGAATGCCGGACGTACCTACTAATGCATGCCATGCATTCACCCACACTGACGCACCTCCAAAATCTGCCACTACCGCAAGATGTTGACTTGGGCGCAAGCGCGGCAAGCCAACATAAAAATAAACAGAAACAGAATTTTACAGGCAGAAAAAGACCCTTGTTCCATCAAAAGGGAAAAGCTTGGATCATGTGATCTTGCAGATAAACAGCTGCCATGGATTTCCAATCAGTTCTAATTGGCCCACTGGGAACACCTCAAGAGAAATTAACTATAGTCAAATAGCCAATCTAATCACTCCTTTCAGTGACCAAGATGTCTGAAATCCCTACATGTGGGAGCTAGCAAAATGAATTCAATATGCCTACAGGCTGCTCTCTCTGGCTCACCTCAGAACTGAAAGGTCAACCTGCATTCAAGTTCATGTCTTGACTGAGTCAGGCAGGCAATTTACACTGAGAAAAAGCTCATTTTGTGAGACTGGGAGGACAGGATTGCCGGAAGGTTTTTTTTTTTTCGGTTGTTCATTTTTGTTCCACTGTGCCTCTGAACAGGATTGCAGGATATTGTGTTTGGTTTTTTGTGCCATTGTGCCTCCAGTTACGGCGTTTCCAATCCGTGCTCTGCAGTCGCTGTAAATTAATTGGCTGGAGCTCTACAAAAACAGTGTGCTTTTTGAATATTCTGTGCTGAAATACTAAGAAAAAGTAGACTTCTTTCACTGATGCTCTTCAAACTGCATTGTCACGCAGCGATGTACTTGAGTGTCTCGAGACTGCAGTTACAGCTGCGTTACCATGTGAATAACTGGCTGGTTATTATGGCAAATAATAACTGACCAGCACCATCAGAAAAAAATGATGGCCAATTATTGTAATACAGTGTATGCAGAATTAATTATAATACATTACTTGTTTAGTTTTAAACTGACAATAAATACCGTATCAAGATTCATGTATCCAATCCAGGAAATGCAGCTTGCTTTGCATATGTTGCTACTGTAAACAATAGCTTTAAGGAGGATAGGAAAGAAACACAAAATTAGCCACTCAACCCTTACTCATTCACAAACTTTAAATCACTTTTTTCATTAGGGTGGGCACTCAGAAGGGGTGGAAAGGATGCACAGGGGTCTTAGAAAACTTCAGGAGTGAGCGAGAGCACGGCAGTTGGGGTTCACCAAAAAGTACAAAATTCTGTACCTAGGGCATATGAACCCAGGAGCTGAGTATAGGATTGGGATGGTACTGACAATCACCAAGCAGGAAAGGGACCTTGGGGTTATCATAATCAATGGCCTAAAAGTGCCAGGGCAGTGTGACAAAGCAGTGGGTAGGGCTAGTGGGATGCTGGGATGCATAGTGAGGAGTATTTCTAGTGGTTGTTGTTGCTGCTGTATCACTAGCTGGTGAGACCCCATCTAGAGTATTATCTCCACTTCTGGAAGCAGCACCTCAGAAAAGACATAGACAGGGTTGAGACAGTCCTGAGGAGGGCAGCTAAAATGATAGTGGGGTTGCACCAAAGGCCCTATGAGGAAAGACTGCGGGATTTTAACATATACTGTACACACTTTAAGAGAGGAGTGCAAGAGGGGACATGCTCGAGATCTACAAGTACCTCAGAGGGTTGAACGGTGCAGGAGGGGAGTCTCTTTCAAATGAGAAAGAGCACCAGGACCAAAGGGCACACAATGAACCTGGAGGGGGAAGTTTCAGAGGGATATAAAGAAGTACTACTTCACTGAAAGGGTGGTAGATGCCTGGAACAGACTGCCAGCACAAGCGGAGGAAGCAAAAACAGTGGGGGCTTCAAGCATGTGTGGGATAGACTTAAGAGAATATTAGTAAATAGGTAGGGAAGAGGGAGGGTTGTTGGAGAACAGTTAGGGTCTGCGTTAAAGGACTAGGCAGGAAACATCTGGGACGACTGGGTTGGTCAAGCAGTCCTTTTCTGTTGAGAAATTCTGTTTCTATGTTTTTGTGGTATATGGCACATATCAGTTAAAACAGAAATGTGTGGCTGTCTCATTTTGCAGGCTCCCCATCAGTCATCTGTAAGAGTACAATAGTTGGTGAATGCACCTTGTTTAAAGGCAGCCAGCTCAGACAATTGCATTTTACAATAGGGTCCCAGTCGATGGGTGTTTCACTGTGACATTTGGTAGCTGGGCTTGCTACACATCAAACTCTGAAATGAACACCAACAGACCCCCACTACCATTGGATGGAAGGAACCCCCACACACACACACACACACACACACACACACACATCTCATGCATATTGGCATTGCATTCTTACCTTTTGGGCCATCAAATGAAAAGGTTTGGAGTCTGACCAAACTGTAAAGCAGCAGAGTACCTCTAAGACCACTCCTCTGGGGGTGTTGCACAATAAGGTTGAGGATATACAGGCCAATTTAATCATAACACACCTTCACATCATTACCAATCCATGTAAATATCACCACTGATCTTGGAGTAAGACAACCAAGATTCATTAAAAGGGCAAAGTAATGACTGTCCCTTGGTGCTTGTAAACTTAAATTAGCACATTTATGATACCCTGTCTTCAGCTTATTTAAAGGAATAGCAGCTGCAGAACATCCTCTAGCTCTGTAGTCGAGTAGTGGCAATCAAATGCTTGCATCATTTTCAGTCTGACTTTATGAGAAAAATGACGTTTGGGCTGATAAAGGAAAAATCCACTATGAGCGTTGCACTCTCCCACAGCCATAGCTAGATGGTAGTTCCCCTTGAGGTTTGCACCTAGCCATATAACAAGATAGTTGTACTGTGGGACATTTTGTAATGAAATATTAGTTGGTATAGTAATAACCAATTGTTTACTGTTTTTTTTTTCATTTAGATTTTTTGAGTTGTATGATCATATGAATATTTCCTGCAGAAGACTAGTGGCCTAGTGGTCTATCTAATCTGTTTGATTTGTGGAGCCCCTTCTTAATAACTACTGTGTGCTCACCCCCACACCCCATCAACCCTAACCCCCTTTCAAACTTTTCCACCGGTGTACTAAATTGCATACTTAAAAGAGGGCTGTATTCAGACTTGCTTGTTTAGTTGAAAAATATCTGATTTTCATCAAAAGCAGTTTGAAGTTTCAGTTGCAGGGAAGGAATGTCAGTGCACCACCGATAGACCGCCAGTATTTTGCTGCCCATATATAGAGGGACCCTGTATGCTAACATTCATATCGTTAATAAAAAGTGAAGAAGTAGAGGGCCAGGACAGAGCCCTGGGGGACGCCATTCTTCACTAAAAAGGCCTAAGAATTTACCAGTTTAATCAAAATGAGACCAGTTGTTTAAAGATCAATTGTCTCTTCCGAAACAACAACCTCAGTTATTCAGTTGTTCCCTGGCGCACCATCCAACGTTGTTGCCATCCCTGATTCTAACCACATGGATGCTGGGTTTGTTTATGAGCCACGCCCTCTGACCCTGTGCTCCAGCAGTGATGGGAAGTGTCTTGCTCTGCATGCACCTACTCTGCTAGACAACCTAATAGTACTAAGTAGGCAGAGATGTGGCAGAGATGAGCAGCCTCTTCTGATGAGGGTGACTTTGAATCGTATGTAATTCAGGTAGTTTTACCTGCTGATCTGTTTGCCTTTGAATTTCTAGCTCCATTTAGGAGATGGTCCTCTCCTGTTAGCAGCAGTGAGGATAAGAGTGATATTGCCAGTAGCAGCCTGGATGTTCTAGTGTCTGAACCAGTTGAGGAATAGTTAATAAAGTCATCATTCCTAATTTATTGTTGCAGTATGCATCTGTATACGTATATTATTTAAACATTTTGTGACTTATATGTACATGTTTTCTAATTTACCGTTTAAATAACCATTTATTAATATATGTACTGTATACGTCTGTAGTGAGTCACCTATAACCTCCCTCATTCAAAGTTCCCACTACAAACAATGCAAATACCACTGTGACATTTAGATATGTGCCCCCATACTCATATACCCCTATATTCATATAAGTAGCATTTCTCACACATTGTACATGGTGTGACACGTCTGTTGACCTTGACAACCCCCCTTATCCATCCCTGCATCATACATCACACAAGTGCATTGCTGTGTCCTGCGCCCTCCATCACTAACCCATCCCTGTACCACATGTGGCAGAAGATACATAGGTCCACCTTTCATCATCCCCCCCTTACCAACCCCTGCACCATACCATAAGTGTGTATCTGAGCACATGAAACTTGTATACTAACTCTTCCTCCATATATGTGCACTGGCATGCACTCATCTGCATACTCACACACAGAGGTGTCATTTGCAACCCAGCCCCCACTTACCCATCCCTGCAACATATCGCATACAAGTGCTCATTGAACACATGGGTTCACCTTGCCCATCCACCTCCTAACCCATGATCGTGCTGCAGACAACTGCATAGCAAAACACAATGTTGTCACTTACAACTCAAACAGTCAAAGCACCATGCTGCACCAAAGTGCTTGCTGGTACACATGGGGTGCCAAAGACCCTTATTGCTAATGCCATGATCAGCACAGAGTCCAGTAATTCCCACTGTTGTTGCAGTGTATCCCCACCACCCACCATCACATGTTCTAATACATAAAACCAATCCCTGTTGTCCAGTGCTAAACACCAGCAACAATCTCCACTTTTAATATTTATTATACAATGGCAAGAAAGAATCTTGGACTGTGATTGGTCAGTTTTGGCTGGACCCATGGCGTTATCCCAGCATGTCGCCACGGATCTACTCTCAGCACTGTGAACCATGGCAGATGAGCCTATGGAAGATGAGCCTGAGCCTTTGATTGATTGTTTTATTGAGCCTGAGCCTATGATTGATTGTTTCATCTTCTCTTAAAACCAAAAATATTTTTCCACACAAAAACATCTTTAAAATTATTTTTTTTTATTCTGTATAACAATGAGCCATTGTATAATAGGAATAATGCACTCCAGGGTGTGTGTCATTTGGGATAACGCCACGCCTGGGGCATTGGACGCACTCAGCCTGCGGCCTCGTGCCCAACCCCCCCAGGCGTGGCGTTATCCCTGCACGACACACATCCTGTCGTGCATTATTCCTTTAACAACATCTCATGGTCTAGTGGTTCAAACAACCCCCATAACATCCCTAAATATGACAGGCACATTCACAACACAATTCTCTTCACTCCACCCTCACCACGGTGGCTGGCACTCATATCAGCTAGACATGGTAACCATCAGAGCGCCTTAGTCACATACATATCTAGGCGCTCACTGGCAAGTCATGCTGGAACTGGACGCTGGATCTGGAAATAAGCATAGTTCTGTACTGTTTGTTGGATCAAGCTGATATTAACACCATCCACCAGTGTTGAGCAGTGTTGTGTGGGAAGGTGAGTTGCCGCAGGTGTTTGGTGTTGCGCTGTTGGTGTGTGCACTGTGGACACTGGACCACAATAAATTGGTTTAAAATATTACCTGTGGTGAATGTGGTGATGTGGTGTACCACTGGACATGAGGGATTGGTTGTATTTATTAAAAGGATTGATGTGTGGTGGGTCATGTATGACAGTACACAAGGGATCGGTGTCATGTACTAGAATGTGTGCTAACCTTTGGAAACCTGGACTATAGTGTTTTATATAATTGTTTACAGCATTAAACATTCCCATTTTTTAATACTTTATCAACATTAAAGTAAATTTCTGACTTACCAGATGGCAGCTACCACTCATATAGTGTGGTAGCTGCCCTCGACGATAGTCTTTCTAGCCATGATTTAATATGTTTCTTCAAGTCGTTTTTTTTGTTAAATCACTCATAATTTAGTTTTTATGATGGGTTGTCCATTCATTCTCACAGCCCCAGTCCCGCTGACATGCCCCCGCACTCAAGGATGTAATGACATGTGGCCAGGGAGAGCACGTGGGCCCACCCCATTAAAATGAATGGGGCTCAATTTCGCTTCCATTTTTAAGCTAAAAATGGTCACTTGGGGATTAATGAAGGACATCACTAGACTAACAAGAAGAAGAAGAAGAATCAGCATTTATATAGCACTTTTCATACACAGTATCCCAAAGCGCTTTACAAGCAATGCTAGACTGGTAGTGAAGTGACTGAATGTGTGGTGGTGGCCATGTCGCATATCATCACCCACACACAGCCTGGATAATTGCATGAACCGGTTTATGGGAAGGGGAACAATGGCCAGGACACCGGGAATGTTCCCTGCTCTTTGCGAAGAGTGCCCTGGGTTCTTTTACTTCCACCTGGACACTCACCAGGACAACACCAGGATGGGCAGAAGGGACCTCGGTTTAACGTCTCATCCGAAGGACAGCACACCCCAACAGTACAGCACCCCCCAATACTGCACTTGGATGCCAGCAATTTTTAGGTGCAAGTCCAATCCCGGTGTGGGACGAGAACCCACAGCCTTCTGGTCCAGAGACGGATGTGCTACCAACTGAGCCACGCTGACAACAAGGGCCATGTTAGTCTAGTGGTATCCTTCATTGATCCCCAAGTGACCATTTTTTAGCTTAAAAATGGAAGCGAAATTGAGCCCCATTCATTTTAATGGGTCATGTCCCTGTGCACTCCATGGCAACATGTTATTACGTCCTTGAGTGTGGAGGGCGTGTCAGTGGGACTGAGGCTGTGAAAATGAATGGCCAGCACATCATAAAAACTAAATTATGAGTGATTTAACAAAAATAGGACTTGAAGAAACGTGTTCAGTCCTGGCTATAATGACTATCACCGAGGCCAGCTACTACACTATGTGAGTAGCTCCTCATATCGGAAAATCCCTTTGTTTCTCAATTTTTAAACTGTATCGTCATCTTGCCTACAGAAAATTAACTTTTTGGGTTTTCAGGAAACTCAGATGATGAAACTGTCTGATTTTACCATCTTGTGTTATCAATGCAATACCTGTGTGTTTCCCCTCAGATGACTACACTGGTTTTTGTCATTATAAACAATAACTGCAGTTATGTATTGACTTTTTTTAATCAGTTAATTTGGTTATTGTTCAAACATTTTGAAAAGTTTGTTGATTATTATTCCGGCAATAATTCCTTTCACGGAATGAGAATCTAAACCAATTACTTGTCAGATAATACATATTTCCAGGATATTAATATGCATGTCACTGTCTTTGTGATGTATTGTTACACCTGTTTGTACACCCATAAAAATCCTATCCAAGCACTTAATGGTGAAGTGTAGCTGTGTACCCCAGTTTAGTGTGACATGTTTTTGGTTACCATAACAATATAATGCACCATCCCTTGTACATTAATGTTATTGATGTTTCGATCTTTTATTCATAACTAAGTGCAATAGTATAAGTACATATTCCACTGATTTGTACATAATTTATTGTAAATTTCTATGTTTTTACCTCAAATATTTGTGCTTAATTCTCTAGTATTTTTTGTATGATTTCTGTAAATGTATTGTTTCCCTCCTGTACTTGTCTTCTTCCTTACCCTATCCACTGGACACTTGTGAAAATGGGCAGTTTTGCTCACATGCCTTTCCAGTATAAAATAAAATGAAATGAAATTAAATGAATTGAAGTACAATAATGCTGTGATACTCAAGTACAGCAAAAATATCAATGTTTTATGATGGTCCTTTTCATAATGCCAGTGATTGTAAATCTTGTTGAAGAAACTGCCAGTCTGTGTCTTCAAGTTCGACTTTTCAGGTCAATTACCCCAGGAACAGTATGTGGTGGTGGTGCACACCATCAAAATCTATGTTTGACCATAGTTGCCATATTATTTTAGTGGTGTCTTTCATTCCCTGCTCTGGTCATGCTTGTATTTCACAAAAAATGTCTGAGTGCCTGTGGTTTTGAAGTGCACCGTGAAGTGGAAGGGTTTGGCTTTCATTATGTTTAGCATGATTGGCTATCCATGCCATCCTGAACTGGACAATCTTTACAACTTTTATTTTGACTCAGAACTACTATCACGGCACTAAGGTATTTTTCTACAAATACAAAAGCACTAGCTTAGCAATTACGTATAACACATACTGTGCTGATAAAGGTATTTACAGCTATATTATAACAAGAAGTGGTGATACACACACACATAATCTACAGTATTTCTCCATTTGCTATCATTTGTGGAATTGTAATGTCTACTGAACAATCGGAAATATCAATTCCCAATAATGCAATAAGTGACGTAAAAATACTTTGAAGTATGTAAATCACAACATTGAATATTATGTGTAGTTGGTATTTGAATAAAGTTGTGATAAAATACTGAATTTAGTGCTCTATTACTATTTTTTAAATGACCAGTTTGGAAAGATTGAAAATGCATATTGAATCTTCCATGACCATGTTGTATAAAACCAAACAGGAGTCATTAAAAAACAGTAAAGCCAAGAACTTTTGGTTGTTATGTTTTCATTAGATTGTAAAACGCAACTGTCAAAATTAATTGTTACAAAACTTGGGTAATTTATACATTGAACTAGTCCTTGCAATGGAAGATAAGATTGACAATGATGATCAGCTGCCTATCATAAAGTTTGCCATTCTCAACAGTGGCAGCATCTATGATTCTAACAGGACACTGCTACTACTCAGAAAATATAAAAAAAATTAATCTCCAAGAAATATTTCATTTGCCTATTCAGCTACAGTGACAGCTGCACAGCTGACACCTAACATACAGGCACAGGCATTGTGTCAATACGTTTTCTGAGAATGACCATGGTCCCCAGTGTGTCTGCCAGGGGAAAGAAAAATTACTGAGCATCCAAGAATAGATTTCATTCTTTGGTGTATAGGTACAATGTGTTCAGCTAATAAATGTTACTGTAAGTGTAATGTGGGTTATAGTTTTCCAAAATATAACTTTTTCAGTATCATTGTAGTCCTACTATATTAACATTTCAGTTGATAATCTTTCAGTCTTTCATGCTTTCTGACAAGTTGGATAGTGACTTCTTATTGACACAACCTCATTATAAAATTCAGTCAGATAGCCTGATTATGACTATAGGATAAAAAAATAAATATTTAGGTATACTCTATTACTGAATGTAAGACATTCAAGACTAACAGTCAAACTAATAAACTATTTATTTGCTAAATCAATAAAAGGCAATGTTTTAATAGCAATATCATAACGTGTTCCATATCTGACTTTTGGTAAGCCTGGCTATGGTTTGGACATCATAAACTGCTGTTTCCAACAGCACTGGCATGCCTGATTGCTGTAACACCTCGATCAAACATTACAGCTGCTGCAGCATATTCAGTTGAGGGTTAATATGACAAACTACAATTTGAATTACAATTTTATTTGGAAAATGTTTCACCAGGAAAGACAACATGAGCTGTAAACAGCTCACTTCCAGAAGTGTCCGGTGGGGGGGTGTTACAATAGTTGGGAGTACAGCAAACACTTAGCAATACAAGAGCAATACAAGTACAATTACTAAAAACATAACAGTGAGTACAAGTACAGAGCATAATGACCCAGACCAACCGGCTAGGATAGACAACCATATCTGGCTAAACAAACATTGCAGTAGCCCTAGAGCAGTGATTCGGTAGGGGATAGGTTAGAGGATGGCTGACGCAGTTGAAGTGCTATGGAAGTAGGCTGAACATTAGATGGGTAGTGCTAATGTAGACAACAAGGGAGGTAAATTATCAGACAGGTGGGGGGGGGATGGATAGGGGGGTGAGAAGCCCATAGCAAGCATATTCTGAGGCATGTTCTGTGTGTGTAGGTGACTGGTTTTGCATTCCAAAACTAAAACACAGCAATACATTCAAGCATACTCTGCACTCAGAGAGATATTAAATAAAGACTGTAAGACTGTGTAAAGAGTCAATTTTCTGCACACCCTCGTCATGTGATGGTATTATAAACACTTCTAGTTTTGCTATTCATGTTGATTAATAGTCCATCATCGGGGTTGTGTCTATAATTGTCCTGAAACACAGTGGACAGGGCATTACTGTATGTATAATAACCATTTTTATTTAATTAAGTAATGACATCTGTTAAGTAAGCAATACTGAATGCTAGGCGGTGTGTTATTTTAGGCTGTAACCACAACTCATGTGGTGGGTTATAGGTAGAGGACAGTCATTTCACAACCAAAAATTTGGTACCCCCACAATGTGTCACATGCAGAGTGCATTATGGTGCTAATCCACTAGATAACTTTGAAAACCCATTTAATATTCTTTTTAACAAATTACCTTTGACCACAGCATGTAATCGCATGATTTGGCAATGGTCATGTAACATGTTGCTACCAACAAGTTGGCATTATTTCATATTTCCTTAATAACAATTATTTTTTGCAGTTTAAAAATTACAAATAGAATAAAGTATGGGGTGGTGTGTGTAATGAGAAGTTTACACACACCCAAGGGGTTAGATGCTACATAAACTCCAAGAGTGAAGCTCGAGGGGTTTGTGCAAGCATCTAACTCTGAGGGTGTGTGTAAACTTTGAATTTACACACACCATCCCATATTTAATTTTATATAATTGCTGGGTCTTCCTTTTTGGCCACAGCAGTTATATAAAATAAAGCTGAAAAAGGATGTTCCTCACTGCTGTGCAGCTGCAGTCCGCTTTGGTCCAAGTGTGCGGTCCGTGGTAGTTTTTATTTATTTATTTTAACTTTTTTCATTTATTTCTGCCCACAGGTTAAAGTTTAGTTTGGAATACCTTAATTTTCTAGTTGGTTACTAACCGCTGACTCTGAGTGGTGGTTCCCTGTTCTGAGGAAAGAGGAAGCAGTCAGCTGTCCAGGAGGAAGAGATGTGGCAGGCGCATGTGTAGACCGAGGGAAACCGTGTGGGTATTTCCCATAATAAATTCTCCCTTATTACAGCAAATAATGCCATGGTTTTCCTTTGGTAAAAAGGAAGACACATGAATTATAACGAAATGAATTACTATGAGCGGATGGTAAATGTATGGCTTTCACTGCAGCACCAGTGTGCCACCATGGGGTCCGGGGTATGAGACGCTCCATCTTTAGTGCCTGCCTTTGTCCTTTGCAGAAATAACAATAGCATTGATTATTGACTTCAGAAAATTGGGGAATATATAGTTGAAAAATGTATGAATCCTGAAACACACCTTGCCTCCATGCAATTAATTAAAAAAGAAATGCATATTCTTGGGAGCAAAGAATGTGACTATTCTACGATATGGTTCTAGCGTGGATGTTTGTTCTGCAAGTGAAAGATTTCTGACATCCTTACACAGCATTTTGTTATACAAGATGGTTTCTGCCTCTTTGTGTGGCTTACTTCCTGTGAAGAATATGATCATAGAGAGATGGAAACCCCTCAAAATAATGTACATTTTAATTATGCTAAACACACTTATGTAATTTGCATTAATCTTTCTTTATCTACAATGATTCTTGAAGTGGTCCATGAGCACATTAATTGTAAGGATACATAGAAACATAGAGGTTGACGGCAGATAAGGACCTCAAGGCCCATCCAGTCTGCCCATTTCTTTTTCTACCTTATAAATGTGCCATCGGCCTTTGCTCTGTCAGTGGCCTATCTAGTCATACTCATCTGTATTGCTCCCTTATGCCTATCCCATGCCTGTTTGAAGCCCTGCACTGTATTCATAGCCACCACTTCCTGAGGTAGGCCATTCCATGCATCCACCACTCTTTCTGTGAAAAAGAATTTCCTCACATTCCCCCTTAATCGGCCTCCCTCTAATCTCATGCTGTGTCCTCTTGTCCTGCTATTTTTCTTATATTTAAACATGTTATACTCTTTCACCTTGTTAATGCCCTTAAGGTGTTTGAATGTTTCGATCATATCACCTCTCTCTCTCCTTTGCTCAAGGGTATACATATTGAGCTCCGTTAATCTGTCCTCATATGTCTTCTGATGCAGTCCCTGCACCATTTTGGTTGCCCTTCTCTGGGCCGGCCTCAATTTGGTTAATGTCCTTGTGAAGGTGTGGCCTCCAGTACTGCCGCGCAGTACTCAAGATGGGGCCTAACCAGTGCCTTTGTAAGAGGGAGTATTACCTCCTCTTACAACAATGATACCTACTAATACACCCTAACATCCCCCTAGCCTTACCTACTGCTTTAGAGGTCTGCTCAGTTGATTTCAGGTCATCGGTGATGATGATGCCCAAGTCTCTTTCTTCCTTTGTGATTGCCAGCAACTCCCTTCCCAGCCTATAGGTGGCTTCAGGGTTTCTCTTCCCTATGTGCATGATCTTGCACTTCTTTGCATCAAATCCCAGTTGCCACTCTTCTGACCATTTTGCTAGTTTATCCAGATCTCTTCTCATTCTGACCACCCCATCTGTATCATCTACTCTGTTGCAGATCTTGGTGTCATCTGCAAACAGACAAGCCTTACCCTCTAGTCCATCTGCAATGTCACTAATGAAGATATTGAAGAGGACTGGCCCCAGGACTGAGCCCTGAGGTACCCACACTTGTGACTTGCATCTCTTCTGACTGTATACCATTTACCACCACTCTCTGTTTTCTGCCTGTCAACCAGTTTGCCACCCAGTTGACCAACTTCTGACCCACCCGAGCCTACCCAGCTTATTTATCAATCTTCTGTGTGGAACAGTGTCGAAAGCTTTGCTGAAGTCAAGGTAGGCGACATCAACTGCTCCCCCTTGGTCCACCACTCTGGTTACCCAGTCAAAGAAATCTATGAGATTAGTTTGACAGGACCTTCCTTTTGTAAACCCATGCTGTCTTGGATCCTGTGCTCCTATGGATTCCAGGTGTTGCACTATCCTTTCCTTAAGGAGTGCTTCCATAATCTTGCCCACTACTGAGGTAAGACTGATTGGTTTGTAGTTCCCTGCCTCCTCCCTGCTACCACTCTTGTGGAGCGGGATCACATGAACCCTTCTCCAGTCTTCTGGGACCTCTCCTGTGCTCAGAGTCTCACTAAACAGTTCTGATAATGGCTCTGCTAGTTCCACCCTTAGCTCCTTTAGTATCCTGGGATGTATGCCATCAGGTCGCGTTGCCTTGTCCACCCTGAGCTTAGCGAGCTCTTGTAGGACCCTTTCTTTTGTGAAGGGAGTAGTGCTCACCTCCCTCCCCCCTGTGTCCATGGTGCTGAGCTGTGCGTCCTGCCCTATCTTCTCTTCAGTAAATACGGAGCAAAAGTATCCATTTAGGATAGATGCTTTTACAGGGTCCTCCTCCTCACATGCCCCCTTTTCTCCTTTGAGCTTAGCAATACCCCCTCTGGACTTTCTCCTTTCACTAATGTATCTATAGAAAGTCTTGTCACCTTCCTTTACTGTTCGTCCTAGTGTTTCCTCAGTTTGGACTTTGCCTGCCTTACTGCCTTCCTGCTTCCCTTAAGGCAGTTTGGTATGCTCTCCTATCTTCATCCTGCTGTGTTCCTTATATTTCCTGAAGGCCAGCCTTTTGGCTCTGACCTTTTCTGCTACTGTATTTGAGAACCAAAGTGGTTTCCTTCTTCTTTTGCACTTCCTTTTCTGTCTAACACAATGGGATGCTACTTCAAGTATTGCATCCTTAATGCTTCCCACTTTGCCTGTGCCCCTCACCTGTGTTCTTTTTGCCAGGGCTGAGCTTAACTCTGTTGGCCATCTTATCAAAGTCAGCTCCTCTGAAGTCCCATATTTTTGCCTTGGAATGGGATGATTTAGATGTAATGGCCAAATTGAACCATACCATGTGATGGTCACTGGCCCCAGGTGACCTTCTACCTGGAGATCTGTGATCCCTTCCCTGTTAGTCAGTACTAGATCTAGGATAGCCCTGTCTCTTGTGGGTTGTTGTACCAGTTGTTTGAGGCCCCCTCCCCGCAGGGAATCCACCATGTGTCTAGTTCTGGCAGATGCTCCTGCTGGCATTGACCAATCTGTATCCGGCATGTTGAAGTCTCCCATTATCAGAACCTCCCCTTTAGCTGTTATGTTTTGTATATATTCTAACAGTAATGTGTCTATGTCCTCCCCCTGGTCTGGGGGCCTGTAGACAACCCCAGTTCTTATGGCTGTCCCATTTCCTGTTTCCAGGGTGACCCACAGTTCTTCTGGCTCCTTATGTGTATTTTGAATTTCTGTAGCTTTGATATTTTCATTGACATACAGGGCCACTCCACCCCCCCCCCTTTTGCACCTCGGTCTCTTCTGAACAGTACATAGCCAGGTACTGAAGTCTCCCAAGTGTGGTTACTGGTAAACCACGTCTCACTAATTGCTACTATGTCCAGTTTAGCCTCTGACATTATTGCCTGCAGGTCTGGGATCTTATTTCCCAGGCTGTGAGCATTTGTGTACATGATTTTCCATTGGTCAGATTTCGGTATGTTAGTTGTTGGGTGAGGTTTGGCATTTCCCCTGTGCGTCGTATGGGGAGACGGACCTTTTTATGTTTGCTTGCACGCATGTGCAAGAAACATAGTGCCATCATCCGAGTTTTTCAGAGGTGTGTCAGCCTCTTCCAATTAAGTCACTGTGTTTGCAGGTGTGGTCGCAGTTCTCCAATCACTGCTGGAGCTGTCTATGACCAGTCCAAAATGCAGTGGCGTACAGTTGAAAGAGGGAGCTGCGCTTCAGTGAGCAGCGATAAGACATCGCCTGCTCATGTGTGCTCCCCCTCTAGCAGGCTCCCTCCCTTCAAACCCGCACATAATCTCTCATTATTATATTAGTGTGCTAGGGGAATGACTATATCAAACAGTTAAACCGATCGGTTACAAATCGCCTTCCTCAGAAAATATTGTGCAAGGCTGGGTCACTTATTGTATTTGATTCACGTGTATGTTGTTGCCTCATATCTTTCTCATCCAGTAAATGGCTTGGAATCAGTAGCGACAAACAGAAGAAAAGTTTTCTTAAACAAAAGTGCTGGGGTAGAAAAGACACAGCTGCCCAGAGTTAAGCAAATCATTTCTATTGATGGTACCGGTCCAATCCGTTTGAGAAAGTACAGGTCCTACACTTTTCGTTGTCCTCTCAGAGCTGGTAGCCCAACTGCGTTCCCTAAAACAGCCGGCACCCGGTCCGAGGTTCTACAACCTGTGGCTCCCCACAGTGATACACAGCTGTAAATCGATTACACGTATCACTAATAGCGACTTATATTTTTTAAATGTAGTATGCCTAGCCCCCTCCCCCCGCACTTACAATTGATTCCAATTCCCATCAGTCTGAAATATTTAATTTTGCTAAGAGTTTAAAGCTGTTGGGGGGGCGGCAACAATTTCACTCGTTTACTGATTTTGATTTTGTATGCTGAATAAACTGAAGAAAGAGCGATCATATCAAAAGACAGTCTCTCCATACACCACATGCTCTGATGCAGCCCTTCAAGTATCTACTTCTCAATCACTGTAAACAACTTGGTGGGTTTTAGCAGTTGCTGTGTTTGCTAGCCCTAGCTCTATATATCCATAATACATCAGTAAAAAGGCATCGAATAAACAAGTAAAAAACCCCGCGACAACAACCCAGGGGCGAGTAAAAGGGCCACAAGACCGCATGGTGCCAGAGCCAAGAAAGAGCAGTTCCAGAGGGGGTCTACAAAGTCCTCAACAGAAAGCATCCTAGAGATTAAGGTCAGTCAACTCCATCAGAAAACAGCAACAGTACACCCTTTTAAGTACTGTCATTTTATTCAGGCCTCTGGGTCTGAGGAACAGGAGAAACAAACTCAGTTGTGAACAGGAGATACCAACGGGTGTATATATATCTGAGATCATAATTTATAGATTTCTGGATTTGAGCTTTAAATATTAACTTGTTGAGACCCTATGCAAATGTGCATTTCATTAAAAAATGTGCATTCCCTCAGTTACCGGTGTTTATCTACCGGGAATATTTTATTGTGCCGTTATTGTAGAGCACCCTGTTCTCCTGGCTGATGCACTGCATTTATCCTCTTCCAAGATGTAGTCTGAGATGAAGGCACCACTGGGGACACTGTGGCTTCTTCTAGTGGATGGAGGAGTCATTTTGTGCATTTCAGGTGAAGGAGCTGGGAAGGAGTTCTCGGGGCGGCCCTGGGACATTACCCAACTGGACTGGACAGGGGAGAAAAGCCAGAGCAGTGCGATCTAGGAAGCACCAAATGCTGCCGGCATGAGATGTGTAAAGAAATAAGGCAAACAATGCCACCCACCAGCCTCCTCCTCCCAATTGTGGACCTCTCTGTGAGGCGGCTAATCTGGTTTACACATCCCTCAATGCCGGCAAGTGACAACAGGGCCAAAGAAAAGGTGGAGGAAACAGGGATCAACAACAGCGCCGAGACATTTTAGTTCTCACCTTGCGGTGTGTGTGTGTGTGTGTGTGTGTGTGTGTGTGTGTGTGTGTGTGTGTGTCCTTGCCCACCCTAGTCTGGCTGAAGAGAGGAAGAGTCAGAAAGTAGCAAGTGATCCCAGCAGTGGGCATCACCAGCACCCCCCTGTTGAATAAAGGACACATTCAAGGGGATAAAAAACTATAACTGGGGTAACATCTTCAAAACGGCATTCCAAAATATAGCTGTCCAGTACATATTCCTGCAATGAGCTCCTCAGGTCTGCTTCATATATATGTATAGCCCCCCTCTACACACTCTGAGCATTGAGTTCTACGTGTGCAGTAATATAGTATATATTTTCTTTCCAATGTCAACATTATTTAAAAAAGATAATTCTGTTTGTTGAAAACAACTGAAAGATCCCAATAGCCCCCAGATGTGTAAACAAACTTATTGCAGAGTGACAACTCAAGGGACACTGAAATATTTACATCTTCGAATTTTCTGGTGTCTGTCTAAATGAATCAGTAGCTGCTCTTTATGGGAAGCAGTGCTGAAGGGGGTAACCCTTCAGAGAGAGAACAGGGACAAGCCAGGGTTCCTTGAGGCCCCCACCAAGGAGGGAAAGCAGAGGCACCAGGGATGACTAAGCAATGCAGACCCCACACCCAGCGCACGCACACACACACACACGCGCGCGCCAGCGCACAAACACACATCTATGTGTTACAATCCTATGTTATCGACTATCCAATGGACCTCATTGCAAATGAGCTACGGCTTAGCTGGGAAACCCTTTTCTTGATTTGCCCCGTGGTGTTACTGGGTAGGAGCCCACAGGAACTCAGTCCCACCACTCTTAAAAAATTGTAGGGTTTCACTACCTCTGCCATATTTCACCATTGACTATTATAGAAGTTCCGCCACCTGGAAATGAAGATGTGAGCATCCCCCCCCCACTTAAACATTTCCAATGTAACTACTGGATTTACAAGATCGGACTATTTACTTACTTATACACTCTAGCCTTTCATATCTGCAGTGCTATGTCGGGCCCGTGCACATATCTAAGTAGCAACCCCGGTCCCTTTTTCCGAATTAAGTGTATCAGTATCACAACAGAGCCGGTGCCATCTGCCAAGATCTCACTCCAAGGAACTGTACTTTGCAAATGCAATCAGCTTTGCTCACCATCTTTCTCCTGCTTGAGAAATGGACTGTGAATATGGTGTGACTTATCCTTAGTTTGATTTTGTTTATTTCGCTGCACGTAACAATAAATTTATTTTTATTTTAAAAAGAAACAGCAAGTGTAATAATCCTTCTAGGTTGCAGGCATTCTGCTGAGTGCTGGAAGGGCTCACAATTACATGCCTGTTTCTATTAAGCAGCTCCATGTCTCCATGTGGGTGGTCTGACTCAATAGGTAGGACCTGTCAGGGTCACGTGATCGCCCAAAACTTTACCCTTTTTACAATAAACTTAAGGAAAGCATAGTAAACTAAACCAACGTGCTATCAGTGCAGCCTTGTGCAACCATCCAGCCCTGCCTGCAGCAGCTCACACAGAAACTGAGCGCATAGTTCGCAGGAACTGGGGTGGGGGTGGGGTGCAATCCCGCTACTATCAACCTCTGATGGAGCAGCACATTATCTGTTTATCTATCTCATAGTATTCTTGTCAACTAAAGACGATAGGTATAGACACACGTGTTACACTGCATAGTCCTATACCCAAAATATGCTGAAAGAATGGCTCAGTTTAATTGGAAAATAAACATATCCATCTATATGGTCACTTCAGCGTTTGTTAGGACAACCAATTCAATTTGTTAGGACAACAGCAGTGTACTTTGTCATATACCCCACATGAAAAAGTGCATCTTGAAATGCGTGGCTCCTATTGTGCAGTTCAGATACAGAAGAGCAGTGTATTTTGATTCAAGTAGCAGTACTGTTTTAACTAATTTGCATCTACAAGTAAGTGCCAGCATGTTTCCATGTTGGTTCTGCCTATTGGGTTGTACTGATATGTTATATAGCTGTGACGACATTCAGAATGATGTGATCTGTGTATGAGCCTACCTCCCGTTCCAGAAAAAAAGGACTAAAGAAACGTTCATCAGGCAAGAAATAGGAGCATTTAACGAAATAAGCTGTCTTTCTGGTGTCAATAACAGCAGCCTCTCATTTATTAAAAAGATCTTCAGGTGGCACACTGGAAGTTTCCTGCCCTCACAAGTAAAGTGTCAGAGGTTTGATTCTAGGTGAGGGCACATATTTATTTTCTATGTTTCTAGCAGCAGGTAGGTTCAGAAGGGATGTGAGGAAGTACTATTTTATGGAAAGGGTGGTGGAACCCCCAGGAAAACCCATTGTCAAGGCACAGAGTATTAAAGAAATAGTCTGCAGGAAAACTGAGAACAGGTGTTGGAAAACATAGCAGATAATTCAAGTCTGCACAAGGAGATACATCCAAGCTGTTGGTGTGCCAGTGCACATCACAGCCAAATGCCTAATGGCATCTTTCCCTTCCTAGGCTGTGATGCCTGCACTACCACCTGTACCTCCCTCAGCAGCAGTGGCAGATCACAACGTGACAGCCATCCCTTCCCAGTGGAGGAGGAGAGCATCTCCTGGGACACTTAATCCTCCCTTAGCTGGCACCTGATGACAAAGGTCCTTGTATGAACCCAGGTCCCTGCTACTGACAGGCTAGCACCAAAAGCTCTTTTTAATGAGCTCTTTAATCATATTTGTGACATTTTTGTTCCCTTCAGACGATTAAGGATCAGGGGTTACAAACAACAGTGGATTACCCTTGCGTTACTTGAAAGTATGAGGGATAGGGACAAAAAATGGAGGAAATATAGAAAATTTAGGGACCCAGTGTCTTTACTGGGTTACAAAGAAGCAGGGAACAAATGTAAAACAATGATTAGAAAGCTAAAGCATAATTTCTTTATTGAAAAGCAGAACCAGTTTGTAGGAAAAAACACTATGGTGACCTGGGATTTATTAAATGAATTATTAGGAAGGAAATCAAATCCTTCCCCCCAAAGCCTAAAAACACCTACAGGGATTGTAAAAGATCCATCCTCCATTGCCTTGGAATTCAAGGGATTTTTTTTTTCAGATCTCACCAAATATATTCCCTCTGAGGATATTGATAATAAAGGCTCTCATAATTTAAATGAGGTAGGATTGGTTTACCCCAACTTTTATTTTACAATACATACATCTGAAGAGGTTCTGTCCTACCTATTAAAACGTAATCCTAGACCTGCCACAGGAATTGATGGGGTAGATTATAGGCTCTTAAGGAGCACTGTGGACATAATTTGTTTTCCTTAAATGAAAATATTTAATTTGTCACTTTGTAGGGTTCAGTTTCCTTATATTTGGAAGGGAGCGGTGGTAGGACCACTATTTAAATCTGGTGATAAATCGAATGTTCAGAACTATCACCCTATTTCTTTACTAGCTCCCTTATCAAAGGTGTTAAGAGTGTATAATTTTTGATCAGATGATGGAGTATTTATATAAATATTTGGTATTGACCCCTGCGCAACAAGGATTTTGTCCTGACCATAGTACCTTGACTGCCTTGGTGGGGTTCAAACATGCCCTGCATGAGTCCCCTGATAAAAGACATTATGCAGCAACTGTTTTTGTGGACCTCACCAAGGCATTTAATTTGGTTAACTGCAAATTATTAACAGCTCTTTGCAATCTGGGATTTTCTCAGGAAGTTATTTGTTGGTGCCAGGACTCTAGCAGAAAATGTGTTATTAGATTTAGTTCCTATTTCTTTCTATGCAATTTTTAAAGAATGTTCTAATATAGTGACTACCAGTTCATCCTCAAATTTTCAGTTTTCAGTGCCTAGGATGAAAATGACAGCTCAAAGTTCTACAAGTTTCCAACTTTTGTCAGTTCTTCTTCTACAATAATACCTTGGGCAGTGAATTCATTATATATAGAATAATGGCTGGGTAGGGGTTTATAATGAGAATTTTACACCCCCGAGGTGTTGGATGCCACATAAACCACAAGAGCGAAGCACAAGAGGTTTATAAAGGCATTCCACACTGAGGGTGTGTGTAAAATTTTATTTTATTTTATATAATTGCTGGGGATCATTTTTGCAATAAAGCAATTATATAAAATAAAGAGACAGCCCTACGGAGATGCAGAAAGGTCAGGTTTCAACTCATTCCATAGCAGCTGGTGAAAGAAACATACTTGTACTTTTTTTTTTTTTTTACACAGCCAAGTCTTTTAATTTTTTTAGCCCAGTTATTTTTTGTTTTGTTTTGTTTTAAAGAACTTACCAACATCTCCAAATGTTGGTGGACTGTCCACGGACCACAGCCGAGGAGTGTGACTTACGCAAAGAAGCAGAAGAGCATGACTGGTGCATGCGCGGAGTGAGGGAAACCTGATGCATGTTTGAGGTTATAACCCATGGGTTATAATGGGGAAATGATGCCCGGGTTTCCATATGGGAAAAAATGAGTACCAGTTATTATATAATTTTAAGCATGTCCTTAGGAACCATGTTTAATAGTCAATGTAAATGTTTTATTGATAAGTATTGTACTTGAGCACTTCTGGTTTTTTATATTGCATGTATTGTTTTGTTTTCATTATTGTATTATCTTGTTTTTAATTCATTTAATTTGTTGTATTGTTTACTTGTTCCGGTCACCCATGAAAATGGACCTTGATCCATGGACTTTTCCAGAGTATAAATAAACAAACCAAGCCAGTGAAGTATACAGCTTACCTTTAACTAGCAGCTGTTCAGAGAAATGCCCATGACTAAGTTCTTCCCATATTTATACTGCACTGCCACCATTTTTAGAATCTAATCATGTCACTGAGGGTGAAGCTGTGCCTAACCACTTCGTTGTCAAGCACAGCTTGATTGTCAGTGTCATTGCATGGTTCTAAAAATGGTGGCAATATAGTATAAATATTAGGCTGACTTGGTTAACAGTATCTCTGGACTGCTATCAGCTTCATGTATTTACCTGGGCTTTTAAACTATAATGACCCCTCTTAATAAATTTTTAATTTGTCTATGTCTCTTTTTCAAGGTTCAATGTTTTTATTGTTCAGCAATCAAGCCTTTACAACATACTAAAAGCATAGAATTATGTACAAAAAAGAGAAAAAATATTAAATCTAATATTACATTTAAAATTTTGACACATAAAAATCCATGAACAAATTAATTGTCATAGGCAGAGAGATGTTTTTCTTTGTGTTTCAACACCTGATAAAAAAAACTTGAAACCATCTTAGCCTCTTCCAATGTCTGAGGGTGAAGAAGTATGAATAAAATATCATATTTTGCATTCACATATTTAATAAGGAAATCATTTAACAGATTAAGCTGCGGGGTTTTATATAAAGGGCACTGTACCGTAATATGATAAAGATCTTCTTGAAAACCCTTGTTACATCTGCAAAACTCCAAACCAGAATTGGGTGGAGTCGTCTTATTAAAAAAGCATGTTTAGAACAGATGATTCCCAGTCTTGCCCAAGTAATCATTTTTCTTTCTAACAGGGTCAGCCCAAGAGTAAGATATTTCTCTATAAATACATCAATTTTATTTTGAGCTAACCATCTGGCCTGATGTTGAACTCTGAGGAGCTCCATTTGCTTATCATAGGCAAGCCTAAGTATTTTCTCTTTGACATACTCCTTAAACACATAAGATATTGATAATGATTTCTCCCAATCTGTCCAAAGATGAAGCATATTAACACTGCTCAAAATACGTTGAATATTTTTGACCCAAAGAGACCTAAAATTCTGTTTATGCCAAGATAATTTTTCTCTAAGGCATAGTAAAGGCATAATATTAGTCTATTGATTAATAATTTTGACCCAGTAACTCATGAGACGTATATCAATTATTGTAACAATAGGTGCTCTACCCAATTCAGCCCTAACTATAACATTAGAAGTGGCAAGTGGAACCTGCAATAAAGATTTATAATAGAGAGAAACTGGGACCTCCAACCATGAAGGGACATTGTTGTTCCAGACCTCTGTGCTGTACAAAAGAATAGGATTAATTTTGGCCTCGCTGGCTATCAATGCCTATGTCTCTAATATATTAGCTTCACACTCAGTATTTAAAAGATTTTTCAAAAGACAGACTCATTTTCACCCATCTGTAAAATAGTTAGGTCTCTCTTGGGATTTTAAAATTGGTCCTCACTCAGTTAATATGTTCCCCACTGGAACCAATGGTCAAAGCAGAACTAAAGTACTTAAATTGGAAAACTCTGTTTCTGGTTGCCATAACCTCAGCAAGGAGAGTAGTGAGTTGCAAGCACTCTGTATCAACCCTGCATTGTTGGGTTTTCATAAGAAATATGTTGTTTTTGGAACTTATGTACATTTCTGCTGAAAGTTGCATCTTATTGTAATCCCCCCATGGGTGGGGCTTACCTTATTCTGGCTCCTGGTTGCCTGACTCTCCAGTCCTAGTCCACTGGTGCCCCTTTGTTGCTCCTGCTGGCCCCGTGTGCCTACATTCCTTCGGGGGACTGGAGGAGCATGCTGTGTAAATGATAAAACTGCCAGCTTAGTTGTACAGCACAGTTAGTGCTGGACCATGCAGTGGAGCATAGCGCAACTCTGTGTGTGCACGTTCGAGCTGGCTGCTGCTCAGATGTGCCAACTACTGTGGTCTGGTCACAAATCCTTTTAGTTTTATGGCACTTAATGTTAAAACTGCCCAGGGGGCTCAGGCCAATGTCTCCTTTTTGTGCTCTGCCCCCCCGGACTCTCAAGACATAAGTGGGGGTCTGCAGGCATGTTGTAGGGAGAGAGAAAATAAACTTTAAGTATGCACTTAAGGGTGCTGTTTCTTTAAGAGTAGCTGAGGTTGTTGTGTAAATAAACACTCTGCTTTCCACCTGGGTTGACGGTGCTACAGTGCTAGCAATGGGCAGGGGGAGACTTTGCTATGCCTCACTCTGCCACCAGGCAATATGGTAGATGGGCAGCTACCAAGCCATGGAGGCAGTTGATGTTATTGTTTTATAATTTTCCTGCAAAATACATTGAAAGTTGGGACTTTGCTTAAAACTGGATTGCCAGATTATATTGCAACCATTTTTGTTGCCTTTGACCTGCACTGCAGCCAGTGGGAATTCAAGGAGACAAAGGACTTCAGAAAGGGGGCTCTTGGGAGAAGGTGAGAATGGTGTATTGGCGCCTTCCCCCCCAGCCAATCAGGCATCAAATAAACATTCTACATACTAGTTTGATGGACTGACACCCTGACTGACAAATGGGAGACTGCAGCTGATCTCCTGAGACCTGTGGGGAGGATTCTGCTTAGGGCAGTCTTCTGAGAGCTCCCAGAGATTGAGAAGGGTCAGACTGTGAGTTCTGTCAAAAGGTTGGAGGTTTGCCTGGGGCTTCCACAGCCAACAGCCCAGGGAGTGCCTGCTCGAATTCCAAAATCTGGAAGAAGTTGTTTAGGAATTAAAGTGAACAGTGCTGTTTTCTGAACAGAACCCAAGCTCCTGACTTTGAGAGATTGATTCCTGCCTACAGCAATAGGAGGAGAGCCAGACTTGTATTTGCTTCTTGCTGGACCTTTGGTGCCACAGCTGCCAGCCTGCAGAGTGGCTGAAACTGTAAAGCCTATGTTCTTGAGATCCAGGAGGTGTCAGCCAGTGGGCAGTCCTGGGATCGGCTGGGTAGTGTCACAGTTAGGCACTGCCTGTCACCTCACCCTGAGGGCTGGAGACCTGGACAGGTGAGTGAGGTGTGTGTCCCTGGCCCTTCACTGGTCCATTCCAGAGCTGCAGAATAGCACAGAGCAGAGCTGCAAGGTAGCAGAAAGACAGACCCAGCCAGCATCCAAGTGAGAGCCCCCAAAGCTGCAGACTGGAGGAATCATCCTACAGTCCAAACAGAACTCAGAGACTGCTATTTCCAGGGCTATAAGTAAATTCAGGACTTGCCCTGCATCTGGGCTTTTGTGTATAGTTTACTCAAAGATACTGTTTTCCTGTTTAAAAAGTGGACCAATGCCAGCCAACAAGCTGCACCTTATTGGGCCTGCACTGACTCAACACACTGGGTACCCAGAAGGGGCATCGGGATACACTGGTGCCACTTGTGAGGTGGGCTTTAGATGAGGTTGTGTTGCTTTGGGGCATGGACACTTATGTGATTGTTGCTGTTTATGTTTTTATGAGTTAAATCAAATCTTACTGAACAGTTATTTATCTTTGCACCCCAATCCCTTCCCCTAGTCAATAAATTGTTTTTTGTTACTGTTAATTTGTCTCTTGAGGATATCTTGCATGAACATATTATTAGCTAAGTCAATAATTGCATGTGTAGTGAAATATTGAACTGGTTTCTGGTCTTCCAGGTATGGAGCGACTGCAACGGGAGGTGGATAGATACAGCATTGCAGCTGGTTGTGCCAGTCAGTCATCTGGCCCACTTCATTTTGTCTCTGGGTGGAGGCACCATGCTAATTAATCTCTGTTGGGAATGAACCCTCCTTTCAGGTAAAAGCAGATTCCAGACCCCTCAATCTTGTTTTTGCCTGCAAGACAGGAGTAGTAACCCTTGTTTACACAGTGACCCAGTGACATTATTTTCACACGAATCGGTCAATAACATTGTCTGTTTATTTTCTTAATCCACATTACAACAAAAAGGAAGAAAGAGTCCATTCATTGGGGGTCAAAAGATCTCTTAGTTTCTATAAGAATAGAGCAGAGTAGATAAAAAATGAGAAAATACAACTCGTTATCACTTATGGTGAAATGCCAAAAGGACATCCTGCATCCAGAAAACGCCATAGTGGATTACACATTATATTGAATTCTGGTATGCTAATGCAACTACAGTTCCCCCAGACTGAATATGAACACATTACAGAAGGAAACAGCTGCATCAGTTGCAGCAATGACAGTCATGCCTTTATTAGATATTTGTAAGGCTGCGACCTAGGCATCTGTACACATATTGAGAATATTTTACTCAAAAACAAGTCCAAAAGATTGCAAATACTCTGGCAGCTATGCAGAACATACTGTTATCGAATACAAAAATGTGACAAGGCCAGTCACCCATGCAGACAAGCCACTGTGTTTTGAGATTGCTCTCTTCATCAGGGGATGTGACAATAGTCTTGTACACCTCCCATTTTATGGTCTGCAAAAAATGAAGTCACTGTGGATGAAAATGTCAGATTAAGGTAAAATGTCATGTAAGTGTTTAAATACCAAATGTTTTATGCATCTCCTTATGTCTATGGCATCTCTTCAGCACCAACAGACTCGAAATTTTGAGATGCATAAACTGTAAGTGACTCCCAATAAAACTACAGGAGTGATGGACCCGGTAAGAACCTAACAAGTGCCTTGGTGGTAAAGTATTTTGGCACACAAAATATCTTATACCCTAAGAAACACATAGGACCTGGTATGGTCATTAGAACAAGCAGTGATTATTTCTGATTATATAAAAGCAATGTGGCATACTAAACAAGAATGCTCCAGTGGCCATAGCGGGTATCGAACTCACCCAACAGCTGCAAATCAACCAATCTACAGGGTCAGGCTATGGGGCCATCAGATGACCAGGAAATCCAAAGTGCACATCAGAGACTGGAAAAACTTGCATTCAAGGAAATTACAAGTTCACAGAGAAGACTGCTCCAGGACCTGCTGTGCACATACCAAACAATCCACGAAACACAGGAAAGTCAGTACCAACACCAGTATCTTTCAATCCGTGTTCAAGGTTTATTCAGCCCATAATGTATACAGCTCCTTCAGCCCAGATAAGGTGAAAACACTTCCTCCTAGCCCTGACCGGTTTGGCCCTTGCACGCTTCCTCTCTGAGGAAGAATGCATGCACGAAACCAGCCGGGCTAAGAGGAAGTGTTTCTCTACCTCTGGGCTGAAGGAGCTGTACACATTATGGGCTGAATAAACCTTTGAACACTGATTAAAAGATACTCGTGTCTATTGACTTTCATGTAAATAGGCAATGCAATATAATAAGACATCATTAAAGGTTTATCTGAAAAATAATTGGATTCCCAAAGGTCTAAGAGTGGAGAAAGTACCATCATGTGACCTTAATAATCTATGCAGCAAAGGATGTCTAAGAACAGAATACATAGGAAAGCTTAAGGAAATTTTTAGAAATCCTTATGAAGGGGAGGACAAATTTAATCACAGCAAGGTACTAGTAGACACAGAGACAATCCATAAAGAACAGTCTGACTTAAGCAACAAAGAATTAATAGCAGACCTGGATCAGAAACATTATGAAAAAGCAACCAAATTCAAGGAGAAGACTAAGGAATTTGAGAGATGAAAATTGCAAAGGCACAAGCAGGACTTCACCTGTGGCAGTGTTTATAGCTGGGAGAGGAGACCATGCTCGAGAAGTAGGGGGAGAGCATACTATAAAATGGGATTTCACAGCAGGGGATGGGGATTTAGCTCACTGCAGCGCAGTCAGCAGAAACAACACAGGGGCCCATCAGTCTCTCACTAGCTCAAAATCTGTTGATATTTTTTAGTAGCAGAATCAGATGAGTTACGTCAGAAATTGGCCAAACAACAATCAAAGCCCCCCAGAAAGGTACAAAGTGACATGAAGCAGCAGAGGAAAATGTTACAACAAATCAACCACAGACTAATAAATTGGTGAGAGGCAAATAACTATCATGAAACAGATGTCCTGAGTCTTTCATATCAACCACTGTCTGAGCTATAGATTAAGTTCCTATTTTATGGACTGACATTTGTCCCAGCAGCAACAATTAATGAATTTAATATCCATTATGACTGTTCAAACTTTTTTTCAGACTAAACTTTAAGAAATATTTTGGCAATAATGAAGTAATGGTGGCAGCAGGTTGCCAGGACAGAATAATCTAGAGCAGACTGCCACCACTGAGATACATGAGAATTGAGACACTAATGTAAATGAGATTGAAATACCTAATCTGTTGGACACTATGGGGGAACAACAACTGAAGGAACTCCTACTACATGTCACTTTCGATGAATCCTTGTTTGAAGTAACATCAGGAGTTTTAGCTAGCAGACCCACCACCAAAAATCTGTCTACCTTTGTGGCAACAATGGTAGGAAGTCTGGCCATTTTTGTACACCTCCTCATGACCAGTGCAGCTGTCATTTTTCACATCCTGCCCGAAATGTGTTTTTGCACCCGTGGCGTCAAATGGCGCAGCCACTGTTCAAAATCACCTTTTCAGCTAACAAACTGATAGTGCCACTGTTCATGAGGTGGGGGTCATAAAAAGCCCACGTTGAAAATTTGGAGGGAAAATACCAACAAACGCCCAGGGCATTAGGGTTTCCAACCATAGCACCCCACCCTGTAGAGACTGACAGGCGTCGGGGGTGTGACTTGGGATTGTCGGCTGTAATGCTCATGCCATTCCACCCCCACTTCGCCCCAACCCTGCAGCCAGTGTCAGGCGTCGAGGTGTGCTTTGGACTCTTCGGCCTCAAAGTTCACCCCATTCTCCCATACTGCACCCACCTCAGCCTATTTTCTTATGGAATGGGGTTGGCATACGGCCCGAAGACCCCAAGGCACACCACGACACTTGTTGGTGTCTGCAGGGTAGGGTGAGGTAAAATGACATGAGCATTACAGTCGACCCAAAGGCACACCCCAATGCCTGTCCATCTCTGCAGGGTAGGGGTGGGGTTGGCATCATTTCAATATTTCACTGCCATTCCTATTATGCATCTGTCTAACTCCTGCACTACCAATGCCAATGCCAGCAATACAACATTCGGCATTGACAAATGCTTGTTTCTGGTTGGACTTGTTAGGCTGTTACAGCACGGTTGCCATCTGTCCCTGGTGTTCTTTCCTTGTTTTTGCTGATATTACTTACACCTAGTTTGAGGAAGGGCCAGCTCAAAGGGGAATGTTGCATGTCAGCATCTATCTGAGGTAAATCATTTTTTTTTAAATGCACTGTCAATACTTGCTTTTATGAATGGATAAAAAAAAATTAGATGCTTACTGAAATCCATTGTTAATCTCTATTTTATAATAACTGGCCCAGAATGGAACAAATGCATTTTGTCAATGGAGCAGGTCTCTGTCCAGGAGGGCATTATTGTTATTTTTAGCGTGATTAAATTTCATAATAATGTCCCCAGCAACTTTAAAGATCAATGGCAAAGCCCAGTGTCCTTACCCGATTAACACAGTAAAATCAAACAAACATGTGAGAGCCATCGTAAATAATACATTTGAAAATGCATTAGGAGCACACTTTTTTAAGGCACATGGGAGAAACCTGAGGGGTCTTTAATTTAGGGCTTTAGATACACTGCCCCCTCTCCCCCATGGAGGAGCCCGAGAGAACCTACTGAATAGGTGTGAATCAAAATGGATCTCAAAATTGGGAGCCCTGATCCACTGGGATTAAATGACTAGATAGGCTTCAAAACATATTTGTAAATAACTATAAATTCTTTTGAATAAAACTGTTGGGGTTTATAGATTAATTTCCAATGTGAATACCAGCTGTGGATGGGTGCGTTTTGTCTGACCAGATAAGTAAACTTGTACTCAGCTCATACACGTCTTTCTAAGTCTCTATTTTGTATGAAAAATAATACATATATAAATTTATGATACACATTTGCCTGCAGTTCAGATGTTGCTCTGAATTGAAATGAAGTTTTTGTTTCAAGTGGGAAAAATGAATAGTGGAACGGAAATATCAAATATTGTTTTTATTTGTAATATGGTCACTATACCTTCCAGCTATCTGTGTAATATGAAAGCTGGATTTTGTTGTTACATGAGAACTGGCTAATGTGGATTGCACCAGTAAGACATACAAAAATTAATGGCGACCTTTTGCAATAGCAGGTGACCTCTGCTGCTGCGGTTCCACTGTTGTAAAATTGGGCTGATTTTGAGAAAACGAAAGGTTGTGTAGCACTCAAACGATTTAACAAAAAATGTTGGTACAGTTTTTTGTAATAATTCCTAGCTAATCTTCATAATGGGTCCTCCGTTCTTTGTTGCCACACATCCAATAAATCAGACTGGCTGTTACAGAATTAATGTGTGACTACACCAGCAAGCTATACAAAACAAATGGTGACCTTTCTGAATAGTGGGTGACCTTCGCCAGTGCGGTTCCACAAGTGTAATGTAAAATAAAATATGTCAAATATGTCAGATAGAGCTGATTTTGAAAAAACACGGAAGGATGTGTAGCACATAAAAGGTCTAACAAAATCTGAAGGTGCACTCTGTAATAATAGGAAATGCTAGTTAATCTTATTTGTTTAACAGGTTTATTGCTTAGTGTTGCTACACATCCAATAGGGATTTCACATCGGGCTTTCTGTTTACTGTTGTTCCCCTCCTAATAAATTGGGTTGTTTTATACAATGTTGTATAACAAGAGTTTGAAACTTTGGGTAATAAAACAACGTGAAGGGGTCGTTGACCTTTTGCAATGATTGATAACCTCCAATGTGAAAAAGCAGCCCTGGGCAGAATAAATATACAACTTAGCCCTATTTCTTTTAAACATATTCATGGGATGCCCAATAATATATTGTTTTAATACAAGAAGTTGGAATTTGGAAAAATGAAATCAGGTAAAGCGGTCATGGACCCTATTGTAATGATTGGCAATCCCTGATGTGAAATCAGTTCTGGACAGAATACATAAATACAATATTCAGCCCTTTTGCAACAAGGCTCATACTTATTGACTCTGTGTCACTTGTAGTGTCTACTGCTGTGGTTTCTACAGCTGATTTTTGTGTACATATAAAACAATTTTATTAGAACAAATGTTTCTCAAAATTAACTAAATGAATATTGTTAATTAATCAGCTTAAGAGGAAAAAAGCTTAAAGCACGATTTCTCTGTCAAACTCACTGTTTGTATAATTGATTAATACTGGTGTATGGAATTTCATTAATTATGCGGGGTATTTAAACAGTGATGTTTGATGATTGACTCCACCCCCTGAGGAAGACCCACATGGTTGGGTTGATATGTAGGGGTGTTAGTTCTGGTAATGACATGCTGATTCAAAATAAAATATTCCGCTTCTGATTTATGTCAGCATACTCTGGTGTGTGCCCATCTCCTTCCTTGTTTACTTACTGATTCTCTCCTATACCTGCACCCTCGCTCTCCTCACCACCTTGCCTGCTTCCCTTTGTTTATAGGTATACTACCATGTCCTCCTCCCCTCACCTCTGCCATTTTCTTAGAGGACATAGCAATCCCTTTTTCCTTCTGCTTTTACTCACTTCTGTTATGCAGAGGTTATTTGCTTTAGTTATACCCTCCCTTATTTTTGCCCACTGTGCCTCCAACCCTCTCTGGCAGTACCCCCTTCAAAGCAGTTTCTGAGGCACTCCCACATTTCTTTAAAATAAGACCTTCTAAAATCCAGGACCCTCATCTTCATGTGGTTAACCTCTGTTCCTGTCCTGATGTTAAACCACACTGTGCAGTGATCACTGGTATCCAAGGGGCTGCCCACTGTGATGTCTACCATGCTGACCCTGTTTATAGGTGCTAGGTCCAGCACTGCCTCGTTCCTACTGGGTTCTTTGACTAGCTGCCTGAGAAAAGCTCCTGCAGAAATCCAAGGATGGCCCTACTCCTTGCAGAACCAGCTGTTGGAAGGTTCCACTCCACATCTGGCAGACTGAAGTCACCAGCTAGCAGTACCTCCCCCTTACTGGCCATTCTGATTATGGCTCCCCTAAGTGTCATATCCTACTCCTCACCGGGTGCTGGAGGCCTGTACACTACAGATTTGGTCCTGGGCTTAGTAGCCTAATAGAATTGAACCCACTGGCAAAATGCAAACTACACATTTTTCATTGTGTTCTGTGCCAAAGCAAGTTAGATAGCTCCGGTCAGAATGTCAGTGTGTTAGTGTTATTTTTAATAGCTCGATTTTTATATTAGATACATACTAACATCGCACTGTGAACCAGTGATCAGATTCATGTTTGGCCAATAAAAAATAACACTTCTGCACTGACATTCTGACCAGAGCTTGTGTCTAATTTACTTGTCTTACTAAACAAACTGAAAATGTGGTGAGTTTGCAGAAATAAGGTTTGGAAATCAGTGACTGGGGATCAAACCTGTGTGGCCAGGACTAGGAGGCAAACGTGCTCTCCATGCACCCTCATAAGTTCATGAATTTGTAATATCTTCAGTCCAGATTTTCGCCACTGGCATTTTTCCACACTTCCCTATGAACAGTACAGCTGTCATTTTTCACACCATAGGAGAAATGTGTTTTCGCACTTTCAGCGCAGAAATGCGTGGTCGCTGTGGGAGATCACTGTTCAGGACAGATTAAGAAAATCATAGTGACACTGTTCATGAGTGGAGGTCCCAAAATGCTTGTGCTGACAATCTGTTGTAAAAAATCCCCAAACTAATAACATTATGGGTGTGCGTTGCGCAGTTTCTATGCACGCTCGTGTCTTCACCAGTTTTTTTAATATTTTCACTGCAGATTTTCAACATTGCCATTTTTTACACCTCCCCATGAACAGTACAGCTGTCATTTTTCACATCCTGTTCGAAATGTGTTTTGGCACCTGTGGTGCCAAATGCCGTATCGTCACTGTGCAAAATCAGCTTTCAGCTAACAAACTGATATTGCCACTGTTCATAAGGTGGGGGTCACAAAAAAACATGTTGAAAATCTGGAGTGAAAATACCAATGAACGCCTGAGGTGTTAGGGTTTCTGACCATAACGCCCCACCCTGTAGAGACTGACAGGCATCAGGGGTGTGACTTGGGATTGTCGCCTGTAATGCTCATACTGTTCCACCCCCACCCACACCCTGCAGCCAGTGAGAGGCATCAAGGTATGCCTTGGACTCTTCAGCCCCAAAGTTCACCCAGTTCTCCTATACTGCACCCATCTCACCATATTTCTTGATGGAATGGGGTAAGCATAAGGGCCAAAGACCCCAAGGCACACCGTGACACTTGTCGGTGTCTGCAGGGTAGGGTGTGGTGAAATGGTGTGGCTGTTATGCATGACGACCCAAAGGCACACCCCAATGCCTGTCAGTCTCTGCAGGGTGGTGGTGAGGTTGGCTTCAGTTCAATACTTCACTGCCATTCCTATTATGCAGCTCTCTAACTTCTACACTACCAATGCCAATGCCAGCAAGCAAACATTCGGCATTGACAAATGCTTGTTTCTTACCTGGTGATGCAAATGAACTGCAAACATGCTGAATCCCTGTTTGCCCACTAGCTAAGGGGGGGGAGGGGTGTTCTTCCCATTCGACGTATGGGGTGCTGCACCACTTTCCCCATTTGCTAGTTTAAATATTCTACAAAGACGTCAAACTTCTGCCCCAATGCACTGACTCCCTCCTTAGTCAGATGCAGTCCATCAAATTTAAAGAACTTTCGCTCCCAGAACTGTTGCCAGTTCCCTACAAATCTGTGTCTTTTTCCTGGCACCAGCCCTTGAGCCACATGTTTAGCTCCCCTATCTCCCCTTCTCTGACCTTCCGTCCATCTGCCCCCTCTCCCAGACTGGCAGGATCTCAGAGAAGGAGATGTCCGGACGAAATGGATGATAGTTTGTCACCCAGCCTGGTCAGGTGTTCCTTGGTCTCCACAACTGACCGGCTGGCGAGATCATTAGTCCCTATGTGTACCAGGACATCAACGTTTTCTCCTGCTTTGTGAACAGTTTTAGCAATGCGGTCAGTGTCTTTCCTCGCTGATGTACCTGGGAGACATCTAACCATTATCCTAGCTGGAGATTGGTATCAACTCCCTGAATCATGGAATCCACAATGATCAGAAGTTTTTTGGGTTTCCTTTTTGCTTTTTTTGTTTTGGTTCCTGTTTTGGGTGAATTTTGTTGTGCTAGCTCCTGTGCTGCAGTGTCCTGCTCTGCAGTGTCCTCTGCCCCTTTTTTTGATTTTAGATTCAGAGGCAGATATCTGTTTGTAGTTTTTATATGGTTTGTGGAGGTGATATGTTGGAGAGCACTGAGTGATGGGGCACCCAATTTGCCCCTCCTAACCACCTGCCAGCCTCCTGGACCAACTACCCTCTGCGGTCGAGGTTCTTCTGTTGGATGTTGGGGAAATGGCGGGTGGTTCTTATAATGTATTTCCTCTTGAATATGAAATTTGAGGCATGCAATCTCTGCCCATGCTGCCCGGAGCTGAGCCCTAAGATCTCCAATGGCCCAGCATGTAGGACAGTGTCCTAAATCCTGTAAGACTGTCCTTCTGAAAAGTGACCTTGGTGAGTATTGGTCACATGATTACTTATTGCCTTCCACTTGACAGCAACCATCTCACCATCATCTCCACTGGTAGACACAATCCAGTATGTGTGATTATTTATGTGGCCCAGTCTTTTAGTTGAAAACAATCTTTGCCTTTTTCTTTCACTTCCAATTTCTCCTTTATACCTAAAATATTAATCAGTATTTTGTATTTAGTTAGTGAGATAACAATCTGATTTCAATATAAAATACATATACCATAAAAAAATAATATATAGGGTTGAGATCACATCAGGGACCTCTTGAGCTTCGCTCTTAAGGTTCCTGTTCAGCAATCTCAACACCTACAGTAGGTGTAAACACAGCCTTGCTGTATATGGTTGCCCATCAATAATTGTACATTTGTATGGTGTTATGTGTTATGGTTTTATTTCTGCATCTAACTATAACACTGAGGAAAAAACAAGTAGCATCACTTACCCTTTGCAGCATGCCAAATGTCAAATCAATATGTGATACTTGGCTGTTGCACATAAACTTCTTTACACTGACATGTTGCTCAGTGGTCAGACTTCTAATGGTGACATAGGCAACTGTTACTGTTGCCAGACCTCTCTTCTGAAGTTTCATGCAGTTAGAATTGTGGACTTCATTGCTCTTTCAAAAAGAAAACAAGGAAAAGTTACACTTAGCTAATCAGTAAGCAGCATTATTTCTATTGCTTTCATAATACATTTTACCACATAGCCATATTTTAGCTTATGCATTGCATACTACATGAAAAGTTGTGTGACATAATTTAATAATTAACCAAAATGGGTATGTGAGGCACAAGGTGTAGCACAGTGCATAAACCAGCATATCAGAGAATAATTCAATTATAAACTCATCAACTTAGGTTTTCTTGTTGCTTGCTTGAAATAAGACAGCTTATGTGATATAACTGATTCTCAAATGGGTACAAAGACTGATGTCTAAATGAACAATAGTGACTATAGGGCTGGCGTGGGAGGTGAGCTGTGCATCGCCAGTGATGCTCTCTACCTCTGGGAGGGATGATGTATGGACTCCACCATGCTAATGTCACATGAGGCAATATAACACTTGTATGACTATCCATTTATGTATATCTGTTCCAGCATGGCCAGGCTACCCTTCATTGTTCGTGCAAATACTCAGAAGCTTGTTTGACAATGGAAAACACATTTGAAGATGAGCACGTATGGCACTTTGGAAAACCAGAAACTTTCTTTCCCCATGACCGCATAGTTCAAATGTAAGCTCTTCTGCCCTAATGTAATTAAAAAATAAATAAAAACATATAACGCCTTCTCAATGTGTTGTTTACTAAACCAAGTGAGTTATGGTAGCTTGGCAGTGACACACCACATAAACAATAAAATGTGACCACTGTCACACACTACATTTGTACGGCCTGATACCCTAAATCAGAACGAGCGTGCATTGATAGATGGGCAACAATAGGGCCATGGTGTGAACCTAGAGGATGACAGAATCTGTCAGGAAACTAATAATAACCTTACACATAACAACAGTGGTAACATCATAATGGCAGTACAGCTGTACTGTGGTGCCCAGGATGTCACAACTGTCCCAGGGTGGGCAATAACCAGCATTTTTTTGTCAAACACTGTGTTTAATTATTCTCTGTATAATTATGTTTTAAAAAAATAATGAAAGAAGCTTACCCACTGGCACAGTGGTGCAGCTACCATGTGCCATGCTGACCACCGGGGTTCAGGAAGGAGCATGGAGTGTCAAAGGGTTGGACATTGGAGGGTGGATGAGCATTCCATGGACAGCTCTCAAACTCTAGGGGGCAGGATGTTGAGGGTGGGTGGCACCCGGACTCACATGTCACTCAGCAGCAGCTGTGCTTACACCAAACTAGGATTGCTTCACAAAGGTGGAGGCAGTGGCACACTTCTGTGTGGCATGCATGGGAGCATGCATACCTGCACACTGATGTCACTGAACATCTGCACATCTGGGGGCAACTATACACGGAAAACACTATGCGGCAGCAGCAACATGAAAGCCTCCTCACCACAGCCAAATGATGTCACAGCCTAAGACTTGGGCTGATCAGTGGCGGATCTTGGTCTTTCCTATGGGCAGCAATGCTGTAGGGGATAGGCTATGGGGCCTCTGTCATGGGCAGCTTTTGGGGGATGTGGGGTGGGAGATTGGAAGAATGATATGGGGTACATCCTCCCATGACCATAGAGAAAAAGCAGAATTAAAAAAATAATAATAAATGCTTACATATCCGTATTGCGATGGACAGTCAATCGGAATGCATTTATCTACGCCACGGATGATGTTTGCATCCCTCCTGACTATTTGGGCTTTCCAGTTCCAAAAGGAACATATTTTATTTAAGAGTCCAAGCTGATCTGTTGGTTTTCTCTTAGAAATGCAAAAATACAAAAAAACAATTTAAGATGAAAGAAATTGAGATTACTCACAAGAGAAACATCAGTTATGTATGGCATTCAGTGCACACAGTAAACTACTGAAAAATAATTCAACCTGTCCTGGTGGCATGGATACTTGAGGAGTCATATATTTCAGCTCCTTCCACACCGGTGACATTTCTTCATGACTGCTCTCCTATTTGAGGGGGAGGGGTTAAGGCATCACTACCCATGCCTGCCATCAGGTGTAGGCTCAGTGGTACTGCAGGTGCAAGTGACTCAAAGGTGATGGGAGCTGCGGCATTGCCTGTGCATCCACACTCACATCATGGTGCTGCAGTGGGGAAAGGGGAAACAGAAAAGAGGAAAAAGGTAGGGGTGTGGTCTTGGTGAAGCCAATCAAGTGTCTCAGCTGTACTGTATGACACTCCTGTCCTGGACTGACTCTTGATATGTCTGACAAGGGCCAGTGGATGTGGCCTATCTGGACTTCAGTAAGGACTTTTTCACTGTACCACACAGGAGGATGGTTAAGAAAAGTATCATGCTAGGGGAAGGGTATAATGTGGTACGCTGGGTATCAACTGGTTGAAAGCTAGTATGAAGAGTGTGATGGAAAACCACATACACTTGTAAGATGCATTAACATCTGAAGGCCTCACCTCTGCAATGACATAGACATTGTGGAAGCAGATCACATGAGGGCGACTAAAATGGCACAGTGGATTGTACAGGAAACTGTACAAGGAGAGGCTGTGGGATCTCAACATGTACTCACTGGGGAAGAGGAAAGTGAGAAGGGACATGACTGACAACCTATAGTACATCAGTTGGTGGAACAAGGTGCAAGAGGGAAGTTTATTTTGGTGGAGGATGAGTAACAGAATGCGAGGACATGCAATGTAAGTATAATGGGATGCGAATAAATACTTATTCACAGAAAAGGGTGGTGGATGACTGGAACATTCTGCCATTTTCAGAATGGATGGATAGCACATGCATGTCACCATGTGATGTGCATCACATCTGCAGCTATTGAGATAAAGAGCCCTATCAGCATACACCCAACAACAGCTCATGTGAACTAGCTAGTCAGTAGCACACTAACAATGATGTGTGTATAAGAACACAGGGCGGTGGGGACATCAACACCTGCCCCATTGCACCCCTCACCCACACTCACACATCACCATCATTCTCACACAGAGACATATATCAACATATCACCAGGCTGTCCTGGGTAGCAGACATTATCCGTGGGTATGGGGACAGGGCTATATATAAATACAGACAACATTTCACATTTTAAGAGCGCAATAACACGGTCTAACCACAAGGTGGTAGATAATTCATACAGTGTCTATGAAATCCATCACACTGGTACTGATGGCAGCATATTATGGAACAACACTTTAGTACATAAACCAAAATAAAGATTAATAGAAATGAATTCCTTGTTATAGAGCATACAAATGAGTCAGTACAGCCTAAAGATCACAAACATACAAGAAAAGGTGGTCACTGCGTTTATGTGTGATGTGGCACAACTCACTATGGTACTCAGCATAAGAATGGTAGTCCAACTTAAAGTGCATAACATATCTATCTGGTACACGATACATGGGGTTATACAGCATAATGACAAAATCAACATTAAGGTACTGTGAAAAGGAAGAAAAAGAGTACTTGCCATCAAATCGATTTGGGTATCAGCACAGGTAAATCAAGATCATAAATTTCAGCATCGTCACATTCCATATTTTCCAATGGCACACGAGGATTAGAGATGTACAAAGTTGGAAAACTTTGCTGTGTGAAATAATTTGCAAATTTTCTACATTCACAAAGTGTGAAGTGTTGACTTTGCGGCATTTTTGGCAGGTGAAGTGGCACTTTTCAACAGAAGTTATGCAAATTTGCTGGCAAAGTTGCAGCTTCACCGTAACTTCACCTGAAATAGTATTCCCCAGGAAAAGCATCGCAAAGTGGCAAATCAGTGAAGTGGACAATTCACAGAGTTATTTGCAAAGATGAATTTTGCAGCTTCGCCAGAACTGCGCTAACGAAGTCAAACTGTACCACTTCTCTTATCAGAATCTTCATTTTCCATATTGTAGCATTTGATCACTACACATATCAGAGAGGAGCTAGGGAAGAATGTATAACAAAATGTGTAACTTATTCCAATGTCAGATCATGCCAACAATTTAAATTAATTAGTATTTTCATTAGAGATATATGCACATACCTCAGTTCGATGCCTTTTGGCGACGACATTACTTTGTCCTTCAGTTGCAGGCTTCACAAATTAAAACAAATTCGGAACAGCATCCATCTTCAGATGTCTTTCTCCAGGCTTAAAGCCAATGCTCTCCAAGATACTTGGAGGAATAACAATTTATTCCAGATGTAACTGTACTGTGTTGGTTGCCAGCCATCATGTTTCATGGCAATAAGTAACTAATTGATTACATCAATGTTTCTCCTTTGGAAATTTATAGAAACTACAACTACTTGTACTGATATTAGTACAAACACGCAGTACAATAAGGCATTTTAAAAAAGGTTCATTAGTAAAATTGAAATTAAAAAAGCAGGTTAAAATATTAATCCTTCATTAATATACAAGAACAGCATAAATCTGGGTCAACAGTTGATACACTGGCTAATTCAGAATGATTCCTTTGTTAGTAAAGAGGCACAGGATGTGTTAAGAGTAGTATAACAAACAAAATAATAATAAAGTCTCAATACTCTAAAAGGTTAGACCAGGGAGAAATGCAATCTGAATAGGAGAGCACAGTAAACAACCTAGAAAAAAACACAGAAATACTTCTCAGAACACTCACTAAGACACCAGATTAAGTAGCACTGTAGGCAGAGTACTTCACAGGTAGAAAAGTATATATCTTGTAATAAATGGGCTAAAACAGTTGAGTGATATGGTACTGAGGTTCACTGAAACACATACACCTGCCACCAGCTATGAGGGAGAGCCACATGACAGAAACTAGCATAACCAAAAAACAATTTATTCAGTCAGATTTTACTTTGTGTTTAGGCATGAGTTTCATTTATGGGACATCAAAATAGTCCTTTTAAAATAGTGGCCTTCAACTGAGAGCATGCACAAGAAATTCTGACATTTGGCAGCATGGCTGGGACAGGAAACGCTGGCGCTGTAAATCACATCCATTGAGCAGTGAAACAAAGATGATGCGTCACAGCTCAGCATCTGCGTAGCTGCATAAAAACAGATCATGGTCATACTGACTGCACAGCACTAGAAACGGCTGAAAGAAAAGTTATCAGAAAGGTATTTAAAACTTTTTTTTTTAATATTTGGAGGACTGAATGAATGTCAGCGGAACATTGCCCATGAAATACAGGCAGTCAGTGGCAAAACTGAGAGGCTGCACTTGATCTTTAAGTACTAAGTCATGACAGAGTGTGCACTGTGCTGGGATAATGGCATGCCGTAAGTGGGTTGAAGCACAAGGCCAAAGGCTAAGTGCTTCTGTCACCTGAGAAGCACTGCTATTACAGTACAAAGCACACCCTGGAGTACTTTTGTAACCCCTAGATGGCGCTATCCCAGGGGCTACTACCCCTGCCTGATTTGCCACTAACAGGTTGAGGGGCCTGGATCCAATGGCGGGTGCCTCCACCCAGAGGTCAGGGTTTGCAATAGTTAAACTAACTTGGTCACAGCCCTCTGGGACACTGCAACCCCCCTTTCTTCCCATTAGTGGCCCACACAATATATCAGAATTACCTTCACAGTATACACTTACCCCCAGGTCTGGTTCCGGCACTGGGACCTCCTGTGAAATGAGATACAGTGCAACAATCACAGTACAGTACTTTAACATAGACAAATACCTCAGGCAGTATAACTTTGCTGAAACAAGCAGCTCTGATTTATTTAGGGGATATAACAAGGACGAGGAAATCAGGTTAATTAGCTTATCACTCTAATAATCTACCTATGGCTCTGTACGAGCCTATCCTATCAGTTACTGTCCCTGGGTACCCAAGCCCTAGTGGCTAGTCCAAACCGTGGCAGCTGGTAGGGCCCTTTCACACAGAGAAAAGGAGAATTAAACAGTCAGCAGTACAGTAATTCCATTTGATTTAATGTGGCAATTCAACAGGGAGCGACCTGAATTAGTACTCACGACCTCCAAATAAGATAGGGTCCTTCAATGTCAGCAGGGCTCACTTGAGGTACACAAACCTCTTCACACATCCATATAAAGAAAGCACTATACCAGGCAGGCTGCATCTGTATCCCGATCGCAATTACTGCACAATACCCGGAGAACACACAGCAGATTCAGTTCCTGACAGACCCAGTGCAATTTTCAGCAATTCCTCCAGTCTTCTACAGGGTGAGCCTGGTTTCTACTCTTCAGAGATCCTTTGATTCTTTTCACAGGACGATTCAGTCCTAACAAGCTGTTACACAAGCTGCAGACCGGAACTCTGGGCCTTACACACGTTTTTGACTAAAACTGCACACTGAAAAGCACAGGGCCCTTCCTTCTTCACTGCAAAGCTCAACTGAAACTCCAACCGACAAACCGGCACTTCCTTTGAGTTCCTCCCAGTTCTTGACTGGATTGGCTGTCACTCACAATAGACTGCTGCTGTTGGTCCAAAAGGCACTGAAGTCTAAACTACATCTCCCAGAGTCACTGCCCATACAATCCTCTTGTGGCTGGCTCAGATTATGAGTCCAAGTTCTGATTCGTCCAAGGCACCATTTTAGAGCTAGCTTACCCACACTGATTGGTCCAGTTCAGCAGTTCAAAACTAGAATGGGGAACTAGCAGACACAGTTCTGACTGCAAAGCAGGTTAGACAAACTGTAATTTCATTATTACTCTAAATAATTTCTGGCAAACAGTTACATCTTTCAGATAGGTTCCTTTGCACTCCTAGTGACTGCAAAAATGAAGTGAATTGGCAGCAGCTCAGTGGTACTCAGAGAAGCACACAGTCCCCCATACAAACTAATTATGTCTGCAAGCAGACAGCTCTTAAAGAGACAGTACCAGAGGCTCTAAAAACACTCACTGATAAATGGCTTAAATGCCAAACACCATTCAGGCTTGGAGCATTCAAGCAAGCTCCTGGAAGTCTTTTGGGAACCCCCATTTGCAGGGGGGTTACACTTTATTGTAATTATAAAATGGATCCATAAGGATTAGTTAAGAAATAATTTGGTTAACAATTTTTTATTTAAATAATGAAACATTAGGCCAAAGGTGAAACGGGCATGCCTTAAAATGGTCTACTGGGCCAGTGCATCTAACCAGTAAAAAAATCAATAAATAAATACATGACTATATTTTGGGAAGAGACTAATTGAAGCTCTGCACAGCTGACTCCCTTTGCCTCAGGTTGCAGTTCAGAGACCAGCCCTGTGGAACATAGCACCGATGCAACATGGGAGAAGGAGACTTGAATGCAAGCCCCATGGAGCATCACACTGATACTATGTGAGAGATGAGGGGGGCTGAATGTAAGACCTGTGGAACATCACACTAATGCTATGTGGGAGATGGGCTGAATGTAAGCCCTGTGGAATATCACACTAATCATATGTGGGAGATGGGAAGGGGGACTGAATGTAAGCCCTGTGGAACATCGCACTGATACTATGCGAGAGATGGGGGGGGGTGAATGTAAGCCATGTGGAACATCACACTAATGCTATGTGGGAGATGGGGGGGTTGAATGTAAGCCCTGTGGAACATCAGACTGATGCTATGTGAGAGATGGGGAGGTGAATGTAAGCCCTGTGGAACATCACACTAATGCTATGTGGGAGATGGGGGGGTGAATGTAAGCCCTGTGGAACATCACACTGATGCTATGTGGGAGATGAGGGGTGAATGTAAGGGGGGGGTGAATGTAAGCCTGTGGAACATCACACTAATGCTATGTGGGAGATGGGGGGTTGAATGTAAGCCCTGTGGAACATCACACTAATGCTATGTGAGAGATGGGGGGGGTGAATGTAAGCCCTGTGGAACATCACACTGATGCTATGTGAGAGATGAGGGGTGAATGTAAGGGGGGGTTGAATGCAAGCCCTGTGGAACATCACACTAATACTATGTGGGAGATGGGCTGAATGTAAGCCCTGTGGAACATCGCACTGATACTATGTGAGAGATGGGGGGGGTGAATGTAAGCCCTGTGGAACATCACACTAATGCTATGTGGGAGATGGGGAGGAGGACTGAATGTAAGCCCTGTGGAACATTACACTAATGCTATGTGGGAGATGGGCTGAATGCAAGCCCTATGGAACATCACACTAATGCTATGTGGGAGATGGGGGTTGAATGTAAGCCCGGTGGAACATCACACTGATGCTATGTGAGAGATGGGGGGGTGAATGTAAGCCATGTGGAACATCGCACTGATACTATTTGAGAGATGGGGGGTGAATGTAAGCCCTGTGGAACATCACACTAATGCTATGTGGGAGATGGGGGTGAATGTAAGCCCTGTGGAACATCACACTAATGCTATGTGGGAGATGGGCTGAATGTAGCCCTGTGGAACATCGCACTGATACTATGTGAGAGATGAAGGGGGGTGAATGTAAGCCCTGTGGAACATCACACTAATGTTACGTGGGAGATGGGAAGGGGGACTGAATGTAAGCCCTGTGGAACATCACACTAATGCTATGTGGGAGATGGGCTGAATGTAAGCCCTGTGGAACATCACACTGATACTATGTGAGAGATGGGAGGGGGTGAATGTAAGCCCTGTGGAACATCACACTAATGCTATGTGGGAGATGGGGGTTGAATGTAAGCCCTGTGGAACATCACACTAATGCTATGTGGAGATGGGGGTGAATGTAAGCCCTGTGGAACATCACGCTAATGCTATGTGGAGATGGGGGGTGAATGTAAGCCCTGTGGACATCACACTGATGCTATGTGAAATGGGGGTGAATGTAAGCCCTGTGGAACATCACACTAATGCTATGTGGGAGATAGAGGGTGAATGTAAGCCCTGTGGAACATCACACTGATGCTATGTGGGAGATGGGGGGTGAATGTAAGCCTGTGGAACATCACACTGATGCTATGTGAGAGATGGGGGTGAATGTAAGCCCTGTGGAACATCACACTAATGCTATGTGGGAGAGATGGGGGTGAATGTAAGCCCTGTGGAACATCACACTAACTATGTGGGAGATGGGTGGGGGGTGAATGTAAGCCCTGTGGAACATCACACTAATGCTATGTGGAAGATGGGGGGGGGGTTGAATGTAAGCCCCATGGAGCATCACACTAATTCTATGTAGGAGACAGAGGAATTGAATGTAAGCTAAGTGGAGCATGAGCTGATGCTACATGGGAGACTGAGGGTTTGAATAGGAGCCAAGTAGAATACCACTCTGATGCTATGTGGGAGACCAGAGTTGGAATGTAAGCCCCGTGGTGCATCGTGCTGATGTTACATGTGAGACCAGGGTGTAAATAACAGCCTTCTGGAGCATAGCCTTGATGCTGTGTGGGAGACTGGGATTTGAATGTAAGCCCAGTGGAGTATTGCACTGTTGCTACGTGAGAGATCAGTATTTAATGTGGGCTTCATGGTGCATACCGCTCATGCTACATGGGAGACCGGGTGTAAATAAGAACCATGTGGAGCATAACACTGATGCTACATGGGAGAGTGGGGTGTAAACTGGAGCCCTGTGAAGCATAGCGCTGATGCTACATGGGAGAGTGGGGTGTAAACTGGAGCCTGCAGAAGCATAGCGCTGATGCTATGGGAGAGTGGTGTAAACTGAGCCCCTGTGAAGCATAGCACTGATGCTACATGGGAGAGTGGGGTGTAAACTGGAGCTCTGTGAAGCATAGCACTGATGCTACATGGGAGAGTGGGGTGTAAACTGGAGCCCTGTGAAGCATAGCACTGATGCTACATGGGAGAGTGGGGTGTAAACTGGAGCCCTGTGAAGCATAGCACTGATGCTACGTGGGAGACTGGGCTGTAAATAGGAGCCCTGTGAAGCATAGCACTGATGCTACATGGGGAGTGGGGTGTAAACTGGAGCCCTGTGGAATATGTCGCTGATGCTATGTGGGAGAATAGTGTTTGAAAATGTGAGCTCCATAATCCTATGCTGAGCCCAGCCTAGGGTAGGTCACACCACAGAGGTGAGACACTGGGCTTCAGGAAGGACGAAGCACACACAGACTTCTTGGTATTCCTCAACCCCAATCAGAATAAAGATGGGGACCTCTTGGAAGCTGTATTACACAATGTACATGAATTTCTGTGATGTTAGATTGCTGGATGTGTTCTGCTGTGTACCACTCTCCCAGGATGTCTAGGAACTGAACTGATACTGCTCAACTGGCCCTTCATAGTAAAACTCTTTCAATAAATAAGTAAATACATTTTGTGCTATCCCAGGGGTTGGTGGTAAAGCGCCGGTGAAAATAAGCATGACTGCAGCAGGATGATGGCTGCCCCTTTGCAGGCCCTGCCCTGATGTCCAGGCAAACTTCTTAACTGGATCTGGCGATAGCAGAACTTGGGGAACCCTGTCAGCCTTGCAATGGGGTGAGCAAGCCACTGTGATTGAGGCAAGCAGTAAGTACCTGAAGAAGTCAGGTAATGGGGGGGGCTCAGAGTGCTGGTCAGAATGGGGCAGATAAAGCAACTGGAGCAGAAAAATCTTGACCGAAAAAAAGAAAGATGCAAGTCTCACCATGGACTCACTCATCTCAGTACTGCTCCTCCCATCTCTTGATGTTACATGGCTGAAGTTCTGACTTTCAGTTTCTCAGTCCCCCAGCACTAGAGTTGTTTTCCTACTTCTGTTATGAAATCTTTAGACCATGTTTTGGTGTTGATTCAGTCCCCCCCCCCCAGTGTTGTTATGGTAATGCCAGCTGACACATAGAAATTGTTGTTGTACTCCCACTGCTATGATGAATAAGTTTGCTCCTGCAAGATCACATCATGTTTTATATTCACAGGGTTGTCCTTGGTACACAAAACACATTGAGGGTATTAGAGTCAGAAGGCTGCAGACAGTCTGGTTTCGAGTGCATTGTCTTGCTCAGGGGGAAAAAACACAAGTTTGATTACAGAGAGGCGCAGCTATTATCATGACTGATCAAATGCTCGCTCTGTCTCAATTGCTTAGGAGAGAGTGCAAGACATTTAGATTTTCCCAGTCTTCAAAAACAGTTACCATGGAAATAGTCACAGAAAACTGTGAGGAACTCTTGAAATGGCTTCTTGGGAAACTAAGAATACGCACAACCTTGGTTTCTGCTGCTGACACCGCTGTCTCCCTGGCACAAGATTACAAGGGGATTATAAACTTAAAACACGTTAGTAAATGCATTAATGTCTGCGTCCATGTTTTAGTAGTGTGATTGGTAGGGCTTCTTAGTTTGTTGAAGGCATAAATGTTAACAAGTGCAGGTGCAGGGGTGGGTGACTGGGTCATGCTGTGGAGGGAAGGTGAAGTCGGATCAGAGACTGGCTCCAGGACAGACAGTGGGGACTGGCAAGTAGATACGCAGATAAACATATTACCAGGCTAGCAGAGGCTGGCAGGATACAATAAAGCTAGCTTGGTAAATCACAAGCTGGAAGGGTGGGGGGCATGCAGGCCACTGCAGCTCCCAGTAGGGGCTGGCAGGTATCAGCTCAACAACAACAAGAAGCCAACAGGATTCCATGCATTGCCAGTATAAGCAGAGACAGCACAAAACAGGTCACGTTATTTCCTTCGCACTATAATTTGTGATCACAAAAAACACACTAAATGGAACACGTTAGCAAATGAACTAGTATAAGCACATATGATGCCAAATGTTACTGTTTATTTGTGCAATGAAGTAAGCAATAACACATTACAGGGTGTGCTGTTATTGGGTAATTACCTTCCCCCCCTCCACTCTGTGGGTTGGAGGCACAAGGCATTAGCCGAGTTCCTTTCAAACACAGGGTGGGGAGAGGGAGTGCGGTAATTACCTACCTGCAAGCCCTGAAGTGTGTTACTGCATTTATAAAATGGCACCAAAATAATAAATAACATAAGATTAAATAAATCTTTAAATTAAGAATAAATAAATCTTCATCACTGGTAAATCAGTTCTCACACCAAACAGCTGGGTTTATCTCATCAAAGAGGTAAAATTGTCTGACAGATAAGTCACGCATGTTGTTGGTCAAACCTTTTTTTGTTCATTTGTTTATTTGTTTTTTCCCAGCTTCACAGTTACTGAGAATTCTGAAGCAGTGCAGTGATATTTCTATGTAGTTAGGTCAGCCTAGAAAACAAGTTCCAAAACTTGCAAGGCACTTTCCAGACCTGTGCAGTTACTGGTTAATTACAGCACAGGGCTAGTTAGCTATTGACCAATCAGATCACTGGATCTTTCTTACCCATTTTATAAAACAAAGTGATCCAAGGCAGATAAAGAATTTTTGAAAGGGGGTAGCAACTTTGTCAAGGGGATAGTACTTGCCCAGAAAAGCATAACATTTTCCATTTTTAGACTCATATTAGACTACAATAAATGCTTTTTTGCTGGCCTAAGGGCTAGCAAGTGCTACTTCACTACATAGCTGGATCTGCTGGTCAAGTAAGCTAGCTGACAGCTACAGTAACCAGTACCCATTGCCATAAATCAGGGCAGTTTTTCATCAGGGAGGGGGATTGTACCGCACTGCTTGTATATTATCCTACCTACTTAACATAATAGTATCTACTTTAGAAACAAAATGTGTCAACAGAAAAGGATGGCTTAGCTCATCTCGTCTGCCCAGATGGTCCTTGCCTAGTCTGTCTCCACATACCCTAACTGGTCTCCAGCAACCCTCCCTTCTCCCTGCCTATTTACTACTATTTCCTGATGTCCATCCCATGCATGCTTGAAGCCCCCTACTGTTTTAGCCTCCACCGTTTCCGCTAGAAGTCTATTTCGGGTGTCTACCACTCTTTCAGTGAAGCAGTACTTTCTCATATCCCTCTTTTTAACTCCCCCCACCCCACCGCCAGTTTCATTGCATGACTTCTGGTCCTGGTGCTCTTGCTCCTTTAAAAGAGACTTCCCTCCTGCAGCTTGTTCACCTCCCCCTGAGATACTTGTAGGTCTCGACCATGTCCTCTCTTGCTCTCCTTTCTTCCAGGGTGTACATGTTGAGATCCCTCAGTCTCTCCTCGTAGGGCTTCTCATGCAACCCATGCACCATTTTAGCTACCCTCCTCTTACAGATGCTTGATGTTCACGTACAATCCTGATGAGATCCAGACTTTGATGCTCTTCTCTTAGATGCCAGTTCTGTTAGCAGACTAGCTTAATGGGACCTCTCTGGGCAACAGTGACAACCTCATTGTGTAGCACTTGGCACATGTGTAACCACCCCTGGAGCAAACGGTACCTACAGATACAGGAGGATTTCTCCTGGACTCCCCCACTGCAAGGTTCTACTGTCCCTATAGAACATCCTCTCCATCCAGCTGGACCCATATTTAGGTGCTTTGCTCCCTCTAGGCACTTTTGCTTTACTTTAACTTTAGAAGGGTCCATTAGGGGGTCCTCAAATGCAATTCTTTTCCCTCATAGGTTCCCATGCTGGGTTTTGCTATTACCTTTCATGTTGTCTCTCTCTCTATATATATATATATCTCTAGAGCATCCTTCTCAGAGGACACTAAGCAAGAAGCCCCTTAGGTTCCTCTATGTACCATAACTTTGCCTGTACTTTTACATCTCTCAGCTGTGACTTCAGGTCTCTCTTTCTCTCTATATATATATATATATGTATACCATATCTAGCTTATGTACCTTCTTTCCCATCATTACTCTTTCATACCTTTCTCGAGTACTCTCTCTGCTCTGGCATGGTGCTTCATGTTCTTGCCTCTGTCTGATTTTGTTGGGGAACTGTGGAGACCAGGACTTGCCAGAGGACCTTTGGCTTATTCCAGTCCTGGAGCACTGGAACCCCTTCAGGCCCAACAGGCTCACCCCAGCCCAGTAAAACCAGAGGCCTGATCCAAACCAAGGCTGGTACAACTGCTTTCAGCTGCACTAGGAAAAGAAAAAACGTGCACGCCGACCACCACTAAAGGTGCCTCCATAAAGTACTAGTGAAAGAGCTGCATAGACTCAAAAAATAAAAACATGGCACACACACCACTGCTAAGGAGTTTAACATTTTATTAGAACATAACCTCAAGGCTAAACATCCCTACATAGCACCTTCACAAAGGCTTCATCAGGAAGCCAGCTCTCAGCTGCACCGCAGCCTCACTCCAGAGTGACTTACTTCAGATTGGCTGGAATCTTGTAGCGTTCTCTAACAGGCTTTTCCTAGCTCCTCACCCATTTCTTGTGGCTATTTATTTCTCAGGTCCTATTACAGAGAGCGACAAATACGAGCGTTGGCCAGCGCCAAATGTTTGCTTGTTTGTATCTGCTCTGTAGTTGCTGGGCACAGATAGTGCAGCAGTTAAAATTAATGAATTAATAGCATGAGTTTTAAAAGTGAAACCATCCTGATTGGGAAATGAAGAGGTTCACACATAACACTGCTGTTTTCTTAGATTGTGAGCCCCAATTTTCTAGGTAATATTTTTGTTAGGAAAACAACAGGAGGCCCACCCTTCTGTACAGTGTGCTGAAACCATAAAGTAACATGGCAACAAAGGCAGTAAAGCATCACCACTGGCAATTCCAACTGAAGTACCAAACACGGCAAGCTGCTTGTAAGCAGAGAAAAATGTATTATTTACAGTTCATGCAAAGGTACAACCCGATTTTGTTCTCTGCACATATTACCAGCATTTGCACAATTATTGCACTGTCTTTAAACAAGTAGAGATTTAAGTCACATACAGACATGGAGCAGCACTCCTTTTAATTGCACCCACCTACCGGGGCATCTCTCAGGCAGTCCAAACTTGGTTCCATGGCTCCACTGCCCACCTGAACCGCTTCTCTGCATACTGCATTGGGTTCAGGACCCAGGCCCTCTCCCCAACCCAACAGAGAGACCCCAGAGTCCCCAGGGGGAGAGTTGGAGGAAGCGGACGACATTGGGCGTATGGCCAGGATCACTGGTGGTTGCCGTCACCTCACCCGGAGGTGGGGGATTTTTCTGCTTGTTCCTTGCCACCATGGAGCATGGCATCCAATGACGCCTGTGTATGGGTGCCCTGTTGGTGTCTGCCATGCTCCGTCCCTCTCATCTGGCTTGTGTTCCTGCAATACCCCCAATCTCCATCGGGGGCCACCAGGACACCGAGCAGCCCCAGGATCTCTCCCCAGGAGAGAAAAGCTATCCTCCAGATGCTCCACCCTCTCCCTCCCCCACCAACCCCCAGCTCCCAGAGTCCATCACCGAACCCGGGTCACTGGTGTGGCGTAAGGTGTGGTGTCCAACGCCTCAACCCTCAGCGTCACCGGGCCGACCGAGCAGCACTCCTTGATGGTGCAGGAAACTGGTCAAAGTGTTTGCAGAGTGTCTGCTGGCATCCCTATAAGGGGCTAACACGGGTTGTACCTTGGTATGAACTGTAAGTAATACATTTTTCACTGCTTTTTATTTACTTATTTATTTATTTACTGAAATTCGGAATTACAAACCTTTGAGTCAAAGACTCTTTTGCAAAGGCTCCACGTCGGTTACAAAGGGTGGAGGGGGGAACACGAGTTGGGGGAAGACAGACGGAACAGGCCAGGCAAGTTATTGCTTACAAACAACTTGCCGTGTTTTGTGCTTCATTTGAAATTGACAGTGGAGCTGCCGTATCTCCTTTGCTGTCATAATATGTTACCCCAGCTTATGAACATGACAGGTGTCAATTATCAAATGCCACCCAAAATGTGCTTTTGTGGAATAACCCTGAAAACAGGTTTGGGAGGGGGATTTGAAAATGACTCCTGTTATGTTCAGGAGATGGGGTACAAAAAACAGATGATGCTGAAAATGTGAGGTTAAACTGTAAAACAATAGCAGTGTTATGTGTAAATGCTGAAAAATATTAGTGTGTCTTCAGAACTGCAGTTTTTTTGAGATTTTGACGTCAGGGGCCCGATACTCAAAACTGTGCAAAGTGGAGCACACATATTAACACTACACCTTGTGTCCAGGTGTCCAAACATGCTGTATTCAGTGGAGTAACACAACAGTGCTACTTGACTGAATATAGGGCCATGGTGACCCAGCACTAAGCCACTTAGCACTGGGCAGACATGGCTCCCAAAATGGGGTATAATAATAGCTTGCTCCTGTGTTAAATTTCCAATATTCAAATGGACCCATGCAAATGAGCTCATTGGGTTTGCAAGGCACTATGGGGCCATTTGCATGGCCATTGTGGGCCTATTTGCATGGGTAGCCAGCAATTTAATGTGGCACCACCGCACCACTTGCCCAGTCCCAGAGAGCTATCCCTAGTGCTAGTGGTCTCCTCTCCCCGCCCCGGAAATTGCTGGCTCAATGTAAGTAAAAAGGTTTCCCTGATGTCTGGTGGTCCTCCCCTGCCAACTGCCAGCCCAATGTAAATAATAAGGTTTCCCTGGTGTCTAGTGGTCACCCACCTCCCTGCTGATCGCCAGCCTGATGTAAGTAATAAGCTTTCCCTGGTGTGTAATGGTCCCCCCACCCCACTGATCACTGGCCTGATGCAAGTAATAAGGCTTACCTGGTGTCTAGTGGTCCACCCTGCCGATTGCCGGTCTGATGTTAAAGTAAATCATTCCCTGGTGTCAAGTGGTCCCACCCCCCCACACACCCATGCCCAATGTGAGAACAGGTAGTCTTTGGCATCCAGTGGTCCCTCCCCCAACTGATCACCTGCCCAACACACAAACACCATTCCCCAGTGTCCAATGTATCCCCTCCCCCATCCCAATCCACTGTACATAACTGATAACCCATTCCCTGGTGCTAGAAGACCCCCATCCCTGATCCCGTGGGATTTTGTAATGCTGTTCCCTGGCATCTAGCAGACCCCACACACCCCTGGCAGGTAGTGCCCAACCATCCAACCCCACCCCCATCCTTACCCCAAGCCAGTGACTGGCACAGCCCTCCGCTGTCCACCTCAGCTAGCCACCAACTGAGCTGTCAGTGAGCATGTACTTATAAAGTACGCACTCATTGATTGCTCAGTCAGTGGCCAGCCATGGTGGAGAGTGGAAGGCTGTGTTGGTTGCTGGCTCAGGGCTGCGATGGGGGAAACGGGGAGGTGGAGCACTACCTGTTGGGGTGGGGGGTCCACTAGATGCCAGGGAACAACATTACAAAACCTATGGAGATCTAGGATGGGGGGGCTGCTAGACACCAGGGAATATATTATCTGTTATATAAAGGGGATCAAGATGGGGCAGGGATACACTAAACACCAGGAAATGGTGTCTGTGTGTCAGACAGATGATTGGGTGAGGGAAGGGGCTACTGGACACCAGGAAATAATTTACTTAATATTGGACAAGCAATCCGCAGGGAGGAACTCTAGACACCAGAGAAACCTTATTACTTGCATCGGGCCAGCGATCGGTGAGGGCGGGCCACTAGACATCAGGGAAACCTTTTTACTTCCATTGGGCTGGTGATCTGCGGGGGGGGGAGGACACTAGACACCAGGGAAACCTTATTATTTGCATCGGGCTGGCAATTAGTGAGGGGGACCACTAGACACCAGGGATACCTTATTACTTGCATCGGGCCGGTGATCAGTAGGGGAGACCACCAGACACCAGGGACTACTGTGTTGGTGGTCAGGAGGGCACGCACTTCCTCTGCCAACTGCTAGAGTTGCGTGGGAGTAAGTCAAGGTTTTGTTTGGCGGTATGTGCACCGTGCAAGGGGACGGAGCAGAATGGCCTTGTGAGGTGCACATACCCTGAATATTGGACTGTGCCAATATTCAGGTTCCCACCCCTTCATTTACATTATGCCCCCCTCTGAATATTGCCTGGGTGCAAACCCTGTTTGCCCGCGCTAACTGGGCTTTTCAATATTGCACATCCACGCAACACCCAGTTTGCATGGACAAACTCGGATTTGCGCCCAGGCAATCTTTTGAATATCAGGCCCCAGATGTTCAACAGAGTCATTTTTATCACTCCCACCTTATGAACATGGCAGGTGTCATTTGTGAAAGCCAGGCCAAAATGTCATTTTGTGGCATGACTGTGAAAACACATTTTGTCTGGGTTCTGAAAAATGACTTTTTCTACATTCATAAGGTGGGGTAAAAAAGGCTATGTTGAAAATTTGGGATCAAAATCTCAAAAATTAGAAAAGGTATGAGTCAATGTTGAAAAATGTCAACATTTCTTCATGACTTTATTGGTTTTTGAGATTTTGACCACAGATTTTCAACATAGTCTTTTTATTATACTTATTATTATAGGAACGTCACTACAAGGAGATCCAATTCCCATCTACTACATATCCCACGATGTTGCACGACCCAAGGACAAAGGTCATTCACCTATCGGGCATCCAACTGGCTCAGCTCTCTTGGTAGCGATATAGCGACCGCTCCAACACTTGGCCTCTTCAAGTCCAAGCTGCGCCTCTCACAGCTTGTATCCTGCGATTGCCCATCTTAACATTTCCACCGTTCCAGTTGCATGTGCCCCAGCACCGAGCACTTACAATCAATCTTTGCACCCCTAGCACCTTACCTGCCATATTCCCTCAACAAGGCCCCCTGGTTGCACTGTCTCCCACCCTCGCCCACCTCCCCCCTATCTCCACTCCTGCCCCTGCCCCAACCACCTCCCATACTCCCCATTACCCCTGCACCACCTTCCCCACCCTTGATCTCCTACCCTCACTCCCCCCACTCACCCCCTTCCCTTGTCTTGCTCATAGCTCAAGTCTTTGTACTGGCTATTATATGTCTGTAAGTCAATGACTATATGTTTATAACTAAAAATGATGACTGTTGCACACGCTGACGTGGAACCTTTGTAAAAGAGCCTCGGCTCAAAGGTATTGTAATCCTAGATTGAAATAAATAAAAAAATTAAAAATTACTCCACACTGTGATATAAACAGGTGTGATTTTTTTTTTTAAATCATGTCCAAAAGGTGATTCCATGCAGCGACTGTAAAAACTTGTCTCTGAGGTTTTGGTTTTTTTTAAATACATCTGTCTTGTTTATGTGGTGGGGAGAAAAGGCTATGTTGAAAATTTGGGGCAAAACATTAATAAAACAATGATGTTATTAGGAAATTTCAAAACTATTAAAAAGCTGTTATCCAGACTTACCTTATTTTTAGTCAGTTCGTGGTCATGCTCATAACAGAAGGATGTTCGCAGGTCACAACCAGGATTAATCTGTGGGACCCTAGTCGGGAAAGCGAGGGATTGAGGGGTGTGGAGTGGTGGGTGCTATGGGGGGGTCGGCTGGGAGGTGGGGGGCTAGGGGCTGGCTGCAACACATCACTGGACTGTTTTTCTCTGGGTTTAAAATAAAAAGTGGGGCAATGGATGGTTTTCTTTTTTGAAGGGACCCAACACAGGGTATTGAGCAACCCAGTGTCTGGGTGCTGTTTGATGGCACCAGGGGTTGGGCACCCCAGTGTCACATACTGTGTTGGTGGGGATTGTTAGCTAGCACAGGGAGTGGGCACCCTGTGTCGGAGTGTGTCGGGGGTTTTGTTTGCTGGCACCAGGGGTTGTGCACCATGGTATCAGCACTGTGTAAGGGAGTTTGTTTTTGTTCTTTTTTAACAGCTGGGTTGGGTAGAAAGGGGTGGTACAGGCAACAGGGTTGAGTTGAGAAACTGACACTAGTAAAGGAATTGTGCAGCTGGGTCAGATGAGGGGGTACCAGCGGTGGGGTTGCACAGCCACGGCCAGTTCAGTAATTGCCTGTTCAGTAAATGTCATGGTATTTTTAACCCCCACCCTGATGAACCCTATGGGAGTCATCATTCAATTCCCCCCAGAATGGATGCTTGTGACACATGCCTGCATCCACAGCAAGCATCCATTTATTGAGGGAGTTTGAAAGTTGATATCTATAGGGTTCAAGTTCAAGTTTATTTGCAGGAAAACTCCATTGAGCACTTTCATTTACAAGGAGGTCCTGGTAGGACAACTTGGTAAAAAGTATACACAATATTACAATACAAAGTACAATTGTGATACATCAAGGTTGAACAGTGTTGAGACAGGTAAACAATGTACAGTAGGAGGGGAGTTATGGCTAAATTATATACATTTCAGGAACTAAGCTAACATGCAGGAAAAGAGAAAAAGGGGAAACATGAAAGAAGTTTATATTCAAGTGCTTTATGAGACTATAATGGTTTCTCCACTGGGAGGGCTACTAGGTGCTTTGGCAGTGGCAAATTTCCATAAGCAGTTTGTTGGCCGGGGTTTTAAATACATCTAAGAAGATCGGTTTGGGGAGTTTTAGTGTGGCTTGTAGTTTGTGCCGGGTGGACGGGATTACATGACTAAATGCAGCTTTACTATAAAGTGCGTGGAATTTGGGTACTTTTAGTAGTTTGAAAGCATTTTTTTCTAAGGGCGTAGGAGCTATGATAATGATGAAAAAGGGAGGTGATATAGGAAGGGACTTTGTTCTGAAATGTTTTAAGAGCCCAGATACTAATTTGCAGCATCCTTCTTGCGGCCAGGGAAGCCCAGCCTGTGACCACATAAAGGGCACAATGGTGGGTTCTGTAGGGTGCATTAGTTATAAAGTGGATCAAGCGGTGAAACTGGATATCAGGCTTATGAAGGTTGGTTACTGTGCTACTATTATAAATTATATCTGCGTAGTTGAGTAAGGGAAGAGAGGTGGTTTGAATCAGCCTTTTAGGGAAAAAGGGATTTGTTTCTGTACAAAAATCCCAGTCTTATTTTCAGTTTCCTAGCGAGGGATTCAATGTGGTATGTGAAGGATAGTTTGCTATCTAACCATACCCATAGGTATTTGAATTGATCAGCTGACTCTAGTGATTCTCCTAGTAAAATCAGTACAGGCGCCAGTGTGGCCTGTCCATGTAGAGAATTTGGGGGATGCGGGGGTAAAAAGTACATAATTTTAGTTTTCTTGGCGTTCAATAATAGTTTTAATCTTAGCATGTTTCATTCCAACTGACTAAAATCAGACTGTAGTTCTGTGATGACGTCTGACAATGAGGGTTTGAATGTATAAAAGATGGTATTGTCTTAAAAAAGTGGAGTCTGGAGTTATGGATGTTGTCACTAAAGGATTTGATGTAAAGTGTGAATAACAGGGGTGCAAGAATGGATCCTGGCATACACCTAGTTATCAGTAGGAAAGAGAAAAAGGAGTCAGTTGGTTTTGATGTGTTGGAGTCAACCAGTAGGATAGCTAGTGAACCAGTTTCGTGAGCAGTTCTTTGAGTGTGCCTAACAGAGTGTTATGTTCAACCGTGTAGAAGGCGTTGCTTAGGTCTACGAAGATGGCTCTAGTACAGTTTTTATTGTCCAGGGCACTGAATCAAGCATTTGTTACTTTGGCTAGAGCTGACTCCATGCTATAGTTTTGCCACAAGATGGATAGGAGGGAGTTAAATAAATTTGATTTTTCGAGGTGATCCTTCAGCTGATTATTGGCTAACTTTTCTAGGAGCTTTGACAGGATGGACAAGATGGAAATCGGTCTGTAATTATTAAGGTCACAGGGGTCTCCTGATTTAAACAAAGGTAGTATAAAGGCTGTTTTCCAGCAGGATGGGTTTGTTCCAGATGTGACTGATAAATTGAAAATATGTGATATGGGGGCAGTTAGAAAGTGGTACCCTAGCCTTAGGAAAAAAGACTCGATTCCGTCTGCACCTGAACTTTTTTCCTATCTAATTTTATTAATAGGTCCTCGACTTGCTTGAAAGTCACTGGTTAGAAACAGAAAGGGTCCTGAGTCTGAGGGTCCAAAGGGGTGTTACTGGGTGATGAGCAGTCAACAAGCCTGGAAACTGGGGAGGAGTCAAACACTAGGCCTGCTGTCGCGAAGTGCTCATTTAGTTTCTCTAGAATGGTGCCCTGGTCGGAGATTGTGGTACCTTGTGTTCTAATTTTGATGAGGATTGCAGGCAGGGTTCTCTGTCCTTCGACAGCTTTGATGGTTTGACAGATCTTGGCCAAGTTATCCTTGGCACCTTCAAGAGTTTCCACATAATAGGTTGATTTGGCTGCTCTAACTAGCTTGGTGCAAGAATTTCTTGAGATTCTAAAGGTCAGCCAGTCTGCCGGAGCTTTAGACTGCCTCGCCTTGGCCCATAGTTTATCCCTTTGGGTCAGGGCTGCTTTAGATCAGACGTAAACCAAGGATACGAGGCATTTTTCACCCTACATTTAGCAAACGGGGCATGCTTATTTGCTATGATGTTAGATTAATATTAAGGATATTAATAGCCTCATCTAGTGAAGTAGCCAGGTAGAAGTTTTGCCAGTTTGTTTCTCAGAGATCTGCTAGGTAACTTTTGGGTTTGAATTTACGGAAACTTCACTTTGTGACTAACGTGGAGTGGGATGGTTGTTTTTCTAGGCTTCTTGTACAGACAATAATGTTGTGATCACATGATCATTGTGGAAGATGGCTGTATGCGCAACTTTATGTGGCCTGTGTATAAGTATTAAATCTAATATGGAGCTTTTAGTGCTATTTTTGGCATTGAATCTTGCAAGGTCTGAGATGAGCTACGTGATACCCAGCTCATCGCACATGTCCTTTAGTGTATTTGCTCTGGGGGACAACCAATCCATATTTAGGTCACCAAGAATGATGGATTCATTAGAGTTAGTTTCTATGATGTTTCTGAGGGTTGGCAATAATTCTACACCGCCCGCTGGTGGTCTGTAACAGTCAATGATGTTCATTGCTTTGGATGGGTGCAAGGAGAGTCTCTTATGGCCAGACATTTGAATTCCTTGGGTCTGGTAATAGCTAGAATGTCAGTGGCAATGAATTTGGAATTTACATAAATAATCCCCCCCCCCTTGACTGTATATCCAGTCTAAAGGTGTTATAGGATGGCGGTGCTATTTGTTGGTCCATAATGCTGCCCTTGAGCCAGGTTTCCATCACTACTAAAACATCAGGGGTTGTGTGTAACCCAAACGTTTACTAAATTTATATTGTTCATGAGACTGCAGACATTGACCAGTATCATTTCTAGGCCTGGCACTGATGCAAAGTCTGTAGGGGAAGTGATAGGAGAGGTGGGGCCTGAGTTTATTTCTATGTTCCCTGAACAGAAGAGGAACAACGTTATGAGTTTTGTTAACCACTGCTACACAAATATAAGCTCTTTCTTAGCAGTGGTATTACTTGGGAAGGTCACTTGGTGTGACAGGGAGCTCCAGCTACTCTTGAGGACCGACCTTTTCTTAAATCTGTTGCAACAGTTCTTCTATTTCTTAGTCTACTCTATCCTTTACAATTTCTAGTCCATAAGATTGGCCACCTAGGGCACCCGTTCCCTTTCTTGACTTTGCTACAGTGTCCACTTTAATTTTCCTTTACCCTCTCAGGTCCTCGTACAGGGAGGTTATTGTTGCAACATCCGAGTTGATATAAAACAGGCTGTGTTTATCGTTGTTCGATTTAGTATATAATGGCACTACTGTGTCATAAAATACCTTGATGTAGCGTATATAACTTCTGTTTATGAAACCTGTAAATGTTGAATATACCATGGCACTAGGTGTTTTTGATAATGGTAAAAAGTACAAGGTGACCATTATAGAAATTAAGTTAGTTGTGCCACTTAAAATGCATATGGTGAATGGTAGAATTGTTATGGACAGAAATCCATAACTAGAATGGAGTTGTTATGCTGCAGTAGCTATGTCATCACAGCTGTTATGCTGCACTAGCTATGTCACTACTGCAGCATAACAACTTGGAATGCTGCCACATAGCTGCTTTCCTCAATCTAGTTAAACTGGAAGTTGTGTTTTTTTTTTAAACTTGAACTTGCAGAAACATCTGCAGCACACTGTGTCAGTTAAAAAAAAAAATGTTAAAATTTCTATTCTCCGTTGTCTTCTCCAGCTGGTTTTGTGTGATTTTCTGTGCTGTGACGCCCATACACTATAAAAGATTGTGTATGAGCAGTAATACACAAACAGGGAAATTCTTGTATCTTGAGGTTCCCCCTAGTGACAGAGTACCTCTCGAGCTACACTCTCGAGGTCATCTGTTACCAAGGAAACCTCTTAATACAAGAATATCCTTGTTATGTATGACTGCTCATACACAATCCTCTATGTAAATTGCTGTAAAATGAACAAGTCTGAAATGTTGTGGTGATTTGCATATATCCCATGATGTTTTGCATTATGGATGTATGCATGATGTTGTATTTCTTTGAATCTTGATTTGTTGCTAATGCCCTTTGGGGTAACCCTTTTTTCAGTGATTCTGCATTGAGGTTCTTGGTCTATAGCTTGTTTTGTTTTTTTTCTTTTTGAGCCCCCCCACCCAAGCAAACGGGGACCACATAGGGATGAAGGGTTTTCACTGAAAAGTAGTTAGATCAGAGATCAGTGTCAGTAGGTGCTGGCTAAGTGCAGAAAAAGGACATTTATAGTCTGTTGCTGTAAACTGATGCACTGAAGAAGGAATATGCTATTGCTGAAGCGTATTTCCTGTATTCTGAATAAACATCACACAGAGATTGTGTGTTGAACCTGAAGTTCGGTGTCTGGTCCATCTGTTATCCCACAACCACTCCACACTTGGGTACACGGTGTAAATGAAACTGGACTATCACAGAGCTAATTGATATGGTCCTGATCATAGCTTATTTGAGATAGTAGGAGGGTGTACGCGAGGGAAATAGATGATGCATCCCAGCTGAGGTGGGGGTTGGGGAAATGATAGTTACTGGGTCATATCTGAGGGTGTGTTGCATTCAGAAGGGGATCTGAGTACAACACCATGTTGTGATGCAGCATAAGCACAACTATTAATGGGGCTAGCATGGTGATGGCCTGATGAATAACTTAGGGTAAACACACCAAGCTGGGGCTTTGAGTTAGTTTTTAAGCAATGTCGAATAGAGACTGTGTGCCAAGTGCATTAATGTTATCAGTTTAATTTGATTTCAAATGTGAAATCATTATTTCACCACAGTACAAAATATTACACTGACAAACAAAAATCATCAACTATAACACTGAACAATGATTGTACTGGCTAGTGCTCTCAGGAGCTTTTGAAGTCACAATGACTATGTAGGAATGAATGCCCCAAGGAGCAGCAGTAATAAGGTTAGCAGGCTCAGTGGAATGTACCAGGCAAGGGGGGGCTGGACCAAATGTGAGGGGTCAACAAGTGTACTAGAGGAACCTGTTAATATGGAAATACTAGCAGGCTAAGTGGCCTGATGGAAGGTGCAGCAGACACTAGGGTTAGAGTCCCACCGTGGGGGGGGGGGATATGAGACAAAAGAGAGGGAAAGTATGTCCTTTTCAGGGTGTGAGGGGGATGCTGGAGAAACAGCATCAATTCAAATTCTGTTTAATACTGGGTGCAGGATGCAATTTCTATTTAAATCAGAGTGCTGGCTACAGAGGTACAAGAGTATTAGTCTACACAGGAAATTACTAAGAGGATATTTCACCTAATGCCCATAGATGTGGGTTGAAGTCCCAACAGCGGAGGTGGAGAGTTGATTCAAATGGAAAGTGTCTTTAATTATACTATTTAAGGCTGGACGCTTGGTAGCAGCTATTGTTTAAGTAGCAGAAGTCAGCTGCTACTTAACACGAGAGCAACAGCGCTAGCGGTTGGAACTGATGCAGAAAGATGAGCTAGGTATGGAGGGGCTAAGCCATGTGTATGGTGGGGGACAGAGGTTCTAAGTAGCCTGAGGTATTTAGAAATACAAGAGTGCTATGTGGCCTAGTGGTTAGCATTACTGACTTTAGTATAATCAGTGCCTATAGGTGTGGGTTCAAGTCCTGACAGCAGAGGTGGAGAATTGATTCAAAGGGACAGGGTCTTGAATTATACTAGTTCAGGTTGCGCGCTTGGTAGCAGCTATTGTTTAAGTAGCAGGAGTTAGTTGCAAAGATACAAGATGGACAAAATCAGCAGTAACAATTACTGGGGCTGTGTGGACTAGCTAAGGGTGTTGCTGACTTTAGAGCAATATGCATGCTTCAGGTAATGGTTCAAGTCCCACCCAGTGGGAGAGAAATCCCTCAAGAATGGTGGTGGGGTCCTATCACAGAAGCAAAATATTATGCTAAATGAGCAGGCCAGTGACTGGTATAGACAGAGGATCAGTGTTAACAAGTGAGCTCCAGGCTCTTGGTTGCAACAACTGCTTATACAGCAGTTACGGACAGTCAGGGTACATAAGGATCAATGCTGCTAGGGGCTATGTGGCCTAGGGGATGGTGTTGCAGACTTTGGAATAGTTAGCACACCATGGATGGGGGTTCAAGTCCTGACTAAGGGGGGGGGGAGTAGCATTCCACAAGATCGAGGGTTGGGATTACCTTAGAGTCTAATTAAATGGTTAAATTAACAGGTGAGTGGCAGGGTTAGACTGAGGGAGAGAGTGTTCTATTTAAATCATAGAGTAGGAAGCAGTGCCACCTAGTGGTTTGGTGATATAAGGAGCAGGGAGAATATGGGGTGTTAGTCCCTGCATGTGATTGGGTCACGTGACTCCCTGCTCCTATAAAGGAAAGGTCTGCTTTGGGTGGGGCAGCAGTATCGGGTCTACAAGCACCCTCCTATGTAAAATGGATGATGGAAGTCTACCTTCAGTGAGGAGGGAGGGCTGGAAACCAATGGCAGTCTGCTGAAAATGGCTCTGCTTCTTGGTTAGTGAGGGAGAGGGATAAAAAAAACACTTGACAGAAAAATTAGACAAAACTATTAAATAACAAAAATGATCAGAGTTAAAGAAAAAAACATGGCAATGAATGGGCACATACTGCCTATTCATTTCATGGTTTCCTTTAACATAACTTTTTTGATTTTTAACATTTTTACATACTTTTTTCAGCTGAGGTCCTTGATAGCCCCACCCTTATAAATCCTATGGGTGTCAACTTTCAAATTCCTCCTGAAATGGGTGTTTATGGGGGATGCAGGCTTCCCCCAGAAACACCAGTTTCAAGGGTGATTTGAAAGTTGATACCTACAGGGTCACGGAGGCAGGACTAAAAGACCATGACAGAAAAAAAGTAGGTAAAAACATTAACAAACCAAAAAAGTTATGTATTAAAGAAAAAAAAATATTGAAATGAATGGGTCCATGGAAATGAACTGGCCTTATTAATTTCAATGTGGTCAGCAAACAGGGGTGCAGTGCTTTGAGGGACTCTGAGGATTCGCCATCAAGGAAGAAGAGGAGCCATGATGAGGAACAAGGTGAGTGTTAGTAAGGGGAGGTGAGTGGTGTGGTGCACAGAAGGAGAGAAAGGGGGAGTTATTTATTTTCTTAAAGAGTTTGGGAGAAGGGATAGTACCAACACAAAGTGGGGGTTGGGCAGTAATGTGTACTGGCAGCAGGGCTGGGCACCCAGCTGCAAGGCTGTAGGTGGTGACAGCAATATGTTGTAGTGGTGAGGCTAAGCATCCGACTGCTGGAATGTTTGGAAGAGGGGAATAGTAATGTATACTGGCAGTGGGATTGGGCACCCAACCACTGGATTTCATTTTGGGGGGAAAGCAATGTGTACTGGTGGTGGGAATGGGCACTCAACTACCAGATTTGTTTGGGGTGGAATAGTAATGGTCACCAGCAGCAGGACTGGGCAACTGACTGCCAAAGTTTGGGGGTCGGGGTTATAAGCAGCCATGTGTACCAGCAGTGAGGGTAGAGCACCCCCACCTGTTCAGCACTTGCAGAGCTGGGTCAGGCAGTGAAGCTACACACCCATTGCCAGTTCAGTAAGTAAAGAGCTGGTTCAGGTGGCTGGAGGGGGGGATAACCAATACAGGGATTATGCACCTCATGCTGGAAAAGCAATTGAGGGGAATGTTGACATGGTGGCCACTGCCAGGAAGAAGCTGTGACCATTCTGCAACATCTTTGCCGTACCCAGGATGGCAGAGAAATAAAGCACTAAACAGCACCAGTTAAGCAGAACACACTGCTCAGGAAATATTGGTGGTAGGAAATATTGTACAAGCTGCACAAGAAAACAACCCATCCACCTTGTATTTTCCAGCTTATGTCACAGGAAAAAGTCGGAGAGTGGGCAGAGAAATGCAGAGAGTGGATAGAACTGGGAAGGAGATGGGTATTCTGAAGCTGTGCTAGGTAGAGGCGAGGCACACCCCCAAAAGCTGTCTCAGAGCTTAGGCGATCAAAAGGTGTTCACTAGCCTTCGGCAAGCAAACATAATAAATATTTGGGTATGATTATTGAACAGTCTTTAAGTTTTGAACTACATATCAAAAATTGATACAAAAAAGTTGGTTGCATTTGGGTGCCCTGAGAAGGGTAGTGCACTGTTTCTCAGAAAAGACAAGAAATACAATTGTAACCCAATAAATGCTCCCCGTTATAGACTATGGAAGCATGGTTTATCACTCTGTAGCTAGGTCACTTAGGCCACAACTTAGTTAACACTTCCTTTTACTACTTTTGTAATATCACTAGAATCTACTCTTATTTGAATCCAGACACCACTGCCACCATCGTTCATTCATTTGTTCTTTACTGGTTTACTACTGCAACTCACTTCTGCCCAGTCTTCCTTTCAATACCTACAACTAGAATACCTGTAGGTCAAAATGCATCTGCCCCTGAGCTGACCAAAATCAGGAAGTCAAGCCATACTACCCCTGCACTGGCTGCACTTGTTACCTGTTCTACAACCTATTGATTTCAGGATTCTCCCTATGGGTTTCAAATGTTGGAATGATCTGGCACTCTCTGACTCTGTTCTCTGCTACTCAGCTATGTCCCTGGTCGCAGACTACATTCCTCTGACTTTCACCTGATGGCAGTAGCTCCTTCCAGGGTCACCTATGGCGATCAAGCCTTTTCAACCTATGCTCATCATCTCTGAGTCAAGGTAAGGGCCAGGAAGTATAGGAAAACTAGGAGCAGTTATACAATTGGCAAGTGGTGTTTTATTATTTTCAATAACAATAAAATAAAAATAATAACATTGTGTAGGATAGCTTTTGTACAGGCAGTTCAAACAAAAAAAATTAAGTCCTTCATCTGAGGATATCTATAATTCTAAACTGCAATCTCTCTCTCTCTCTTTCTCTCCCCCACCCCCAACAAAAGATTGCTCTCTTTTTCTAAAAAGTCTTGGCCTGACAATTAATTTTTGCACCCAAATCCTGTTAAGAGACATCCTGTTTCTCACAAAATGTATCAGAGTTTCTGTCAGTTTCTTTCCTGGGCAGGCTTGCAATAGAACACTGTATCCCAAGCTGGCTTCCTGCTGACAGTTTAGCAAACTAAAT